>CM035125.1:59603389-62546486 GCA_020205555.1 Panax stipuleanatus
TATTGGTACTCCTAGTAATATTACTGAACGTATTCATGATCACTTAGTAATCTTACTTGTCCTACTTTAAGTGATTTTAGATGGTATAAAAGATGTTTTTATTTCACGTGTCATGCTTCGTAATGATAGTAATAAACCTTTTGGAAGGAAAAATTTGTTAATGGTCTTCCGTCTTATTTGCTCATAAAGTCCGTGAAGAACTTAGTAAAACATTGGGCTATATTGATTATGATAACCTCACTTACGGTGACATTGTTAGTTATATTCAAAAAATTGGCCTAAAAATGTGTATTGATTTTAAAATTGCTAAACAAGCTGCAAAAGATAAAAAGAAAGCTAAATATGAACTTGGTACTTTTTGTGAACAATATGGTCTGCCTCCTATTGCCCCTTCCCGTAAAAGCATAGGAAAAAGCAATTGGAAATTCACAAAAAACGTAAGCACCATAAAAAAACGCTCTAGTCAAACTAATAAAGAAAGTTATTATGAAAAACCCAAGTCTAAAGGAAAAACTAGAAATAAAAAATCAACTTCTAAATCCACTGATAAGAGTAAAATTACTTGCTATAACTGTGGTAAAAAGGGTCATTATAAGAATGAATGTAAGTTAAAACAAAAATTAAACCAGTTAATATTTCTGTGGAAGATTCTGAAAAGATTTTTGATTTACTTAGAACTCAGTCTGATGATGATAATGATATTTCTGATGTTCCTTATTCTTCTGATAATAATAATCAGAATAGTCAAACTCCTAGTGAAGATAATGAAGTTACTCTTTGCACTGATAATTGTAGATCTGATTGTTGCAAAACTATTAATGTTCTTACTAAAGAAGATCAAGAAAGTTCTTTGTTAATTGAATTAATTAGTAAACTTACTGATGATGATTTGAAACTTCAGTATATGAAACAATTAAAGGAATTGTTTTCTAAAAATGTTACGGGAAAAGGTAAAGTCATAAAAGCTAAAGAAAAACCGCTTATAAGCCTTAATAAAACTCTTGAGAGATTTAAAGTTGCTGAGAGAGAGATTACTCTCCCAGAACTAAATCAAGAGGTCAACAAGCTTAAGAAAGAGATTTCTAGTCTCAAGACTGAGATCTCCAATTTAAAAAGTGATATGACTGCGTTAGTTAACAAAGACTCTGAACTTCATATTTCTGATTCTTCAGAAAATGAAGACATGCCTGAAACTTCAGGAGTTAAGGATGAAGAGTCTCCTTTGTTGATTCAAGGTAATTCGTTAAAAAGAATAAAAGATATTACCATTCAAAAATGGTATATTTTGATTCGGTTAATGGTTGATGGTACTTTTGCCATTCAACTTCCTGCTCTTGTTGATACCGGTGCAGATCTTAACTGCATCCAAGAGGGATTAATCCCTACCAAATTTATGTAAAACCAGTGAACGATTAAACTCTGCTAATGGAAGCAGCATGGAAATTAAATATAAGCTCCCTAAGGTTCATATTTGTCAAAATGATATATGTTTTAAAACTTCTTTTGTGTTAATTCGTAATTTAACTGATAAAATTATTCTGGGATTACCATTTATTTATTTGTTATACCCTTTCACCACCAGTAATAATGGGTTATCTACTGAGCACCTTGGGCACAAAGTTATTTTGAGTTTTTATCTCAGCCCAAAGAAAGAGATTTAAGATTTATTCAAGATGAGTCTATTTCTAAGTCTCTTAACTTGTTAAAATGTAAAACTTCTCATTTAAAGTTTTTAAAACATGAAATTAAGTATAAACAGGTTGAAGATCTTCTTTTAAGTGAAAAAATACAAGATAAAATTGAAGAACTTCGTCTATTCATGGTTAAAAATTTGTGTGCTGATTCTCCTAATGCTTTTTGGCATCGTAGGAATCATGTAGTTAAACTTCCTTACGCTAAAGAATTTAAAGAGCATCTTATTCCTACTAAAGCTAGACCTATTCAAATGAGTCACCAACAAATGGAGCTTTGTAAACAAGAAATTAACGATTTACTTGCCAAAGGCTTAATAAAACATAGTAAATCTCCTTGGTCTTGCCCTGCCTTTTATGTTAATAATGAAGCAGAGAAAGAGAGAGGTGTCCCTCGTCTGGTCATCAATTATAAGCCTCTTAATAAGGTCTTAGAATGGATTAGGTATCCCCTTCCTAATAAGGAAGACCTTCTTAGTCGTCTTAGTGATGCTAAGCACAGCTATAAGAAAACATTGGGCTATATTGATTATGATAACCTCACTTACGGTGACATTGTTAGTTATATTCAAAAAATTGGCCTAAAAATGTGTATTGATTTTAAAATTGCTAAACAAGCTGCAAAAGATAAAAAGAAAGCTAAATATGAACTTGGTACTTTTTGTGAACAATATGGTCTGCCTCCTATTGCCCCTTCCCGTAGAAAGCATAGGAAAAAGCAATTTTGAAAATTAAAGTATTAATACTTTTCCTTTAGACTTGGGTTTTTCATAAGTACTCCTAGTAATATTACTGAACGTATTCATGATCAACTTAGTAATCTTACTTGTCCTACTTTAAGTGATTTTAGATGGTATAAAGATGTTTTTATTTCACGTGTCATGCTTCGTAATGATAGTAATAAACCTTTTTGGAAGGAAAAATTTGTTAATGGTCTTCCGTCTTTATTTGCTCATAAAGTCCGTGAAGAACTTAGTAAAAATTAAAACTAATTTTTAATTGATATAGTTATCAAATTATTTGTTTGTAATTATTTCAAAGTTCAATAAAAGTTTTATTTTTATAATCTCTTTTATACTTATGAATTGCTGTTGTTATTTCTTATAGCTGTGCTATAGTTATAATTCAGACTTTGTTTGCGCCACTCTTCTCTCATTTATCTCATCTTCCGCCTTTTGGTATCGTATGCTTCCTCCAGTAATCCTCCTGCTGGTCAGCGTATTCAAACTATAGCTGTGCTATAGTTAAACTTAGCATATCTAAAGTTATTATTCGTTAGACTGGATGTGGGATTATAGCTCCCACGGGCTTCTGACTAGGTGGGCTTGGGCTTGGAGGACCCAAGGGCCGAACATTTTTATCTTTCCCTCTCACACTCATTTTGAACTTGAGGGGTACCTGAATTAATAAATTCCCGAGTTAGAAAATCAGGAACTGAATTATCACTACCTTTAATATATTCAATTTCAAAATCAAAAATACTTAAAATAGATTGCCATCTGGCGAAAATATGTTTAGCAGCGATGTTTTTAACATCTTTTTCTAAAATATATTTAGCAGACTTACAGTCAATACGAACTAAAAATTTTTGATTTAATAAATCATTTTGAAATTTACTGACACAGAAAACTAGAGCTAAAATTTCTTTTTTAATAGTGCTGTAGTTTAATTGTGCTTGATTCCACGCGCCAGAGTGGAACCGAACAATTTGTTCAGAAGAAGCAGGAGTCAACTTCTGCTTCAGAATACCGCCGAAACCAATTTCGGAGGCGTCAGTTTCAACAATTTTGAAAGCTAATTCATTAGAAATGCCAAGGCAAGGAAGAACCTTAACATATTTTTAACTTGCTGAACGATGGCAGAATGCTCATCAGTCCAGGGAGGAGGATTCTTCTGTAAACGAAGAAACAAAGGTTTACAGATTTTTCGTAAATTTTTATAAAATTTGCCAACATAATTAAGAGATCCTAAGAATCTTTGAAGTTGAGTTCTATCAAGGATTTTATCAGGAAATCTATCAGCGAATTGAATAACTCTTTGAATAGGACGAACCAAACCCCGATGAATATCATGACCAAGAAATTTAACTTTAACCTGGAAAAGGGAACATTTGGTTGGTGACAGAACCAAACCATTGACTTTGATAGCTTTGAAGAACGAATTCAAGTGTTTAAAATGTTCGTCAATAGATTTAGAAAAAACAAGGATATCATCAATATAGACAATGATGAAATGACTAAAGGGATTTAAAATTTCATTGAGAATATTTTGAAATTCACTAGGAGCGTTTTTCAAGCCAAATGCTTGAACAACCCATTCATAATGACCAAAAGGGGTGGTGAAGGCGGTTTTGTACCTATCACTAGGATGGATACTGACTTGCCAGAAACCAGACTTAAGGTCGAATTTACTAAAAATGGTAGCATTACTAAGACGACTAAGAAGGTCTTCCTTATTAGGAAGGGGATACCTAATCCATTCTAAGACCTTATTAAGAGGCTTATAATTGATGACCAGACGAGGGACACCTCTCTCTTTCTCTGCTTCATTATTAACATAAAAGGCAGGGCAAGACCAAGGAGATTTACTATGTTTTATTAAGCCTTTGGCAAGTAAATCGTTAATTTCTTGTTTACAAAGCTCCATTTGTTGGTGACTCATTTGAATAGGTCTAGCTTTAGTAGGAATAAGATGCTCTTTAAATTCTTTAGCGTAAGGAAGTTTAACTACATGTTTCCTACGATGCCAAAAAGCATTAGGAGAATCAGCACACAAATTTTTAACCATGAATAGACGAAGTTCTTCAATTTTATCTTGTATTTTTTCACTTAAAAGAAGATCTTCAACCTGTTTATACTTAATTTCATGTTTTAAAAACTTTAAATGAGAAGTTTTACATTTTAACAAGTTAAGAGACTTAGAAATAGACTCATCTTGAATAAATCTTAAATCTCTTTCTTTGGGCTGAGATAAAAACTCAAAAATAACTTTGTGCCCAAGGTGCACAGTAGATAACCCATTATTACTGGTGGTGAAAGGGTATAACAAATAAATAAATGGTAATCCCAGAATAATTTTATCAGTTAAATTACGAATTAACACAAAAGAAGTTTTAAAACATATATCATTTTGACAAATATGAACCTTAGGGAGCTTATATTTAATTTCCATGCTGCTTCCATTAGCAGAGTTTAATCGTTCACTGGTTTTAACATAAAATTTGGTAGGGATTAATCCCTCTTGGATGCAGTTAAGATCTGCACCGGTATCAACAAGAGCAGGAAGTTGAATGGCAAAAGTACCATCAACCATTAACCGAATCAAAATATACCATTTTTGAATGGTAATATCTTTTATTCTTTTTAACGAATTACCTTGAATCAACAAAGGAGACTCTTCATCCTTAACTCCTGAAGTTTCAGGCATGTCTTCATTTTCTGAAGAATCAGAAATATGAAGTTCAGAGTCTTTGTTAACTAACGCAGTCATATCACTTTTTAAATTGGAGATCTCAGTCTTGAGACTAGAAATCTCTTTCTTAAGCTTGTTGACCTCTTGATTTAGTTCTGGGAGAGTAATCTCTCTCTCAGCAACTTTAAATCTCTCAAGAGTTTATTAAGGCTTATAAGCGGTTTTTCTTTAGCTTTTATGACTTTACCTTTTCCCGTAACATTTTTAGAAAACAATTCCTTTAATTGTTTCATATACTGAAGTTTCAAATCATCATCAGTAAGTTTACTAATTAATTCAATTAACAAAGAACTTTATTGATCTTCTTTAGTAAGAACATTAATAGTTTTGCAACAATCAGATCTACAATTATCAGTGCAAAGAGTAACTTCATTATCTTCACTAGGAGTTTGACTATTCTGATTATTATTATCAGAAGAATAAGGAACATCAGAAATATCATTATCATCATCAGACTGAGTTCTAAGTAAATCAAAAATCTTTTCAGAATCTTCCACAGAAATATTTAACTGGTTTAATTTTTGTTTTAACTTACATTCATTCTTATAATGACCCTTTTTACCACAGTTATAGCAAGTAATTTTACTCTTATCAGTGGATTTAGAAGTTGATTTTTTATTTCTAGTTTTTCCTTTAGACTTGGGTTTTTCATAATAACTTTCTTTATTAGTTTGACTAGAGCGTTTTTTATGGTGCTTACGTTTTTTGTGAATTTCCAATTGCTTTTTCCTATGCTTTCTACGGGAAGGGGCAATAGGAGGCAGACCATATTGTTCACAAAAAGTACCAAGTTCATATTTAGCTTTCTTTTTATCTTTTGCAGCTTGTTTAGCAATTTTAAAATCAATACACATTTTTAGGCCAATTTTTTGAATATAACTAACAATGTCACCGTAAGTGAGGTTATCATAATCAATATAGCCCAATGTTTTACTAAGTTCTTCACGGACTTTATGAGCAAATAAAGACGGAAGACCATTAACAAATTTTTCCTTCCAAAAAGGTTTATTACTATCATTACGAAGCATGACACGTGAAATAAAAACATCTTTATACCATCTAAAATCACTTAAAGTAGGACAAGTAAGATTACTAAGTTGATCATGAATACGTTCAGTAATATTACTAGGAGTACCAATAAAATGTTTTATTATAGTGAAAATTAAAGTATTAATACCATCAGGAACACCAAAACCAATATCTTCACGGAAGATAGGTTGACCATTATCATCAAGTTGATAAGCATGAATAATAGAGTTCCTAGCATCTTCATCAAGGTGTTTTTCCCACCAAGAGCGAAGAACTCCCGAAAAACCATTAGTTAAAATTTCAACAATTTCAGGTTGAGTGAGATTAGTAAAAGCAGTGATGTAACTATTAGCAACCATAGACATGTGGTTCATTTTAGTAAGAAGTTGATGTTCACTGAAGCCATCAATATTCCATTCATAAATTTTATTGGAGGAAACAGAAAACTGATTGTCAAGATTCTTTTCCTCGAACTGAAGATCAGGGGGAGTGGGTCTAGTATACCAATTTTTTGTAATACTAGTGTTATTAAAAGTTAATTTTTTCAGTTGTTCAGTAAGGTCGGGAACAGAAGCGACATCAGATACCTCGTCTGAGTCACTATTGTAATCATCGGCAGATTCTTGAATCTGATCAATGATGGCAACGGTTCCACTGGCTTCGCCAGAGTGGGAACCAATCTTTTTAATAAGTTTATCAATACTTTTAACTAAATCAGAATCTTTACCAGGCAATCCTTTTCCATCCCTATTATCAGGGAGAGATAATAAAGGCTGCTCAAGCTTCTTATCAGGGGTTTTAATAAGAGTATTGTCAAACTTTTCTTCAATTTTATCAAGTTGTTTACCTATGGTGGCCAAATACTGATTAGTAAAATTATTTTGTTCAATAATCTTTTTATCATCAGTTTTACCATCAGCGACTTTAAAAGGACTAGCAACAACTGAGTTATTTTTGACTTGTAAAAGAACAGTTTCAAGGGGTGGATGAGAAGCTAAAATTTTTGACTTATCTTCTTTTATCCATTGAGATTTAGTAAGAACTTTACAATGATTTCTATCATACCAATCATAAAATGTAAGGTTCTCTCTAGTAAGTTTAATAAATTTTTTCCAATTATGAACAATTTTATCTCTATCAGCTTTATCATGCATATTACGAAAAACATGTCGTTTATGTTGATTAGCTTTAGAATTAAAATCATCGACAAGACTATCCCAATTCAATTTAGAGACTTTTGTAAGGACTCTCAATTGGTGATTAATTGGGGCATCAAAATCAGAGGGAGAAGGTCCAATTGAAACAGTAGGAGAAACATCATCTTGCTCTCCATCGGCCCGGAAGGCAGGAGTATAGCAAGGATGACTTGTCTGACCCTGATTTAAAACACCTTTCAGTTTAATATCAGGAATAGAAAAGTCAGATAAAACATCAGTGTCTCTTCTAGAGATAGAAGGGACTGAAGAATTGGTGAATTCCTCAATAATAACAGGTCTTCTAGTACGTTCAAAACTAATTCGAACAGTACCATCAGAAAATTGTTTAATATTTTCCAAATTTAACAAATTATTATTAACTGGTTTTTGTGGAACTTCCTGAGGAAGAATCCATTGACTGGGTAACGTGACATCTTTCCAAAGAATAGTCTTAGGTGTTTGAACATTGGCATTACTAGTGCTACTCTGTATTAAAACAGTATGATCTTTAGGACTTTTATTAAGAGCATGAATATTTAAGTTAGTTTTCATAACTTTATAATAAATTCTAAAAATTAAAGCTAAGGGTTGAGATCCCTCAATCATTTGAGTTATCTCTCCAGCAGTTTTAATATTCAAAGTTAAAGCCTTAAGTAAATTAATATCAGATAGACTTAAAGGAAGATCAGGAAAGCAATTAAAATGAATAGGACCATCATGTAAACTAGATTCCATTATTCCAATAATACTAGGAGCATAATTTAGATAACGAGCATCTCTTAGGCATAAAAGACACTTGAGTTAATTCCTTTAATAGTTAATGGTTTGACTGCAACTTGAACAAGACCAATATGAATAAAATTATAACCCTTTTTACGATGTTTATTAATTACATCAGGAGAAAGAAGACTACAATTTTCATATTCTTTATTAATAGCATAAACACGTTCAACTGTTTTAACATTGTAATCCGTTTTAAAATTATCAATGAAAGTTGACTGGTAAATCTCCTTAGGAGAAACACTAGGTATGTTCCAATTATTAAGGGTTTGATTAATATTTTCATAACTTTGTTCTTCTTGGTTAACTATATTAGGAACAGAAGGAAGAGAAGATCTATTACTAACCGACGAACTGGATCTAAACAATCTACTCATTATTAAAAATTAAAGTTTTAATTGATCTGTGTTCTTCCGTACATACCCCTTTCTTTGCTTAACATAAACACATACCCTATCATCTAGTGATTCCCAGAAAGCCAAAACTGCTCACACACTTGAGACTGACAAAGGCTGGACAGGGACCTATGGCGATGGAGGGTGGTTTATACAAAGAGACTAGGTGACTTCTTGAACAAAGAAAGATCAAAACTTTTGATTTTTAAAAATGACTAGAAGAAGGAGATCAAGAACATCGTTTAGTAAACAAACAACTCATGGCTCTGATACCAAAAGGCGGAAGATGAGATAAATGAGAGAAGAGTGGCGCAAACAAAGTCTGAATTATAACTATAGCACAGCTATAAGAAATAACAACAGCAATTCATAAGTATAAAAGAGATTATAAAAATAAAACTTTTATTGAACTTTGAAATAATTACAAACAAATAATTTGATAACTTACAATAGATTGACTCGATTATAGAAACTTAGCATATCTAAGAGAGAAGGCAAGAGAGCTGAAGATTCGTTAGATAGGAATCTAAGTCTTCACAAGCTTTCTATTGGATTACTAAATCCTGCCTCATAACAATGACTGAGCCTCTCTTATATAAGAAGAGAAAGGCGGAGTAATTACAACTCAATAATTACAAAACATAAATGACTATTGAACAACAGTAATGCTTTATCAAAGGATGAAAGCATTATTACAACTTTTGACTATTACAAACAACTTTTACTATTACAGACGCGTTAATCAAATACAGACAAATAAAGATAATAACAACTTTTGACTACAGACATCTGACTAATACTAAATGACAACTGACTCAGCAACTGCTTTCGGCTACTTTGGACAAAGGAGCACGGGCTGCGCGGGCAGGGGCATCTAGTAACAAAGCTGACCAAGGTGACTGTAGGAATCCAAGGAAACCGGATCCTGGACCCTAGGCAAACGGATCCTGGGCATCCTGAAGAGAGATGCTACCGTACGGATCGGAAGGACTAGAGTGATGACTGGAGCGAGAAGAAGAAGACGAACAAACAGAAGGAACCGAGTCCTCACTGAGTTTATCCATTCTTTTCTGAATTAAACGGGATAACTGTTTAAGCTCATTATTGGTACAATGATCAATATCCGCGAAATCTAATTTTGAACTAGGAGATTTCTTGGATTTAGATTTACTGGAGGATGATTCCTTTGGAGGAGGAATCGTTTGAATAGGTGAAGGATTGGGGAATTCCTTCTGAACTTGACCCACGATGCGATAAGGATCAAACTTATCCCACCATTTAACTGAAAACTCACGAGTAACATGAGTAATTTGATTAAGATGATTACTAGAGGCGCCTTTTTCAGGGGCGACTAGGGAAGAAAGGGCAACATTGACTGTTGGGGAATAAAATCCATAGTTCCATCGAAGGATCCATGGGACTTTATATTTACTGGCGAAATGAAGAATAACTGGGATGCAGCAATTAGACTGCACCACCGGAACCCTAGAGCTAAAGACATTAAGAACAGTCTGAAGCTCAATTGGGAGGATATCAAAGATGAGACCATAACGTTCCCACCAAAGAACAAACCAATGAGGAAATTGACTTTTAAATTTGTGGTCAAATTGGATGAACCACGAATGACTAAAAGATGGAGTTTGAAACAGAAAAACTCTGTTCCAAGCTTCCATGTAATCATAATAGCAAAACTGGCTATCATGACCTTCAAGCTGCCTAAGATCACTAGGATGATTACCCCAGTTAGGCATGGAGATAACCTGTTTAATATAAAGAGAATGATAGATGATTTTTGAAGAATCATTTCTATCATAAATAGGTTTAATAGCGATTGACTGAGTTTGCAAAAGGACGTCCTTATAATACATGAGAGATTTATAAGGAGCAGAAGGAATAAAATGCCAACCAGTTGGGAAGAACTGGGCAGCTAATTTGACTGGATCATCAATTGATTTCATATGTCTTTCGATATGAAATAAATTGGTGCTGAAAACAGGGATGTATTCAGTTTGAATACGCTGACCAGCAGGAGGATTACTGGAGGAAGCATACGGATCAACCATTAAAGGGGGTTGAACCAGAGCCGAACTATAGGGTTTCGAGCTAGAAACCAAAGGAGTGAACCTATTAACTACAGTAAGGGGAGTGACTGGATGTGGGATTATAGCTCCCACGGGCTTCTGACTAGGTGGGCTTGGGCTTGGAGGACCCAAGGGCCGAACATTTTTATCTTTCCCTCTCACACTCATTTTGAACTTGAGGGGTACCTGAATTAATAAATTCCCGAGTTAGAAAATCAGGAACTGAATTATCACTACCTTTAATATATTCAATTTCAAAATCAAAAATACTTAAAATAGATTGCCATCTGGCGAAAATATGTTTAGCAGCGATGTTTTTAACATCTTTTTCTAAAATATATTTAGCAGACTTACAGTCAATACGAACTAAAAATTTTTGATTTAATAAATCATTTTGAAATTTACTGACACAGAAAACTAGAGCTAAAATTTCTTTTTTAATAGTGCTGTAGTTTAATTGTGCTTGATTCCACGCGCCAGAGTGGAACCGAACAATTTGTTCAGAAGAAGCAGGAGTCAACTTCTGCTTCAGAATACCGCCGAAACCAATTTCGGAGGCGTCAGTTTCAACAATTTTGAAAGCTAATTCATTAGAAATGCCAAGGCAAGGAAGAACCTTAACATATTTTTTAACTTGCTGAACGATGGCAGAATGCTCATCAGTCCAGGGAGGAGGATTCTTCTGTAAACGAAGAAACAAAGGTTTACAGATTTTTCGTAAATTTTTATAAAATTTGCCAACATAATTAAGAGATCCTAAGAATCTTTGAAGTTGAGTTCTATCAAGGATTTTATCAGGAAATCTATCAGCGAATTGAATAACTCTTTGAATAGGACGAACCAAACCCCGATGAATATCATGACCAAGAAATTTAACTTTAACCTGGAAAAGGGAACATTTGGTTGGTGACAGAACCAAACCATTGACTTTGATAGCTTTGAAGAACGAATTCAAGTGTTTAAAATGTTCGTCAATAGATTTAGAAAAAACAAGGATATCATCAATATAGACAATGATGAAATGACTAAAGGGATTTAAAATTTCATTGAGAATATTTTGAAATTCACTAGGAGCGTTTTTCAAGCCAAATGCTTGAACAACCCATTCATAATGACCAAAAGGGGTGGTGAAGGCGGTTTTGTACCTATCACTAGGATGGATACTGACTTGCCAGAAACCAGACTTAAGGTCGAATTTACTAAAAATGGTAGCATTACTAAGACGACTAAGAAGGTCTTCCTTATTAGGAAGGGGATACCTAATCCATTCTAAGACCTTATTAAGAGGCTTATAATTGATGACCAGACGAGGGACACCTCTCTCTTTCTCTGCTTCATTATTAACATAAAAGGCAGGGCAAGACCAAGGAGATTTACTATGTTTTATTAAGCCTTTGGCAAGTAAATCGTTAATTTCTTGTTTACAAAGCTCCATTTGTTGGTGACTCATTTGAATAGGTCTAGCTTTAGTAGGAATAAGATGCTCTTTAAATTCTTTAGCGTAAGGAAGTTTAACTACATGTTTCCTACGATGCCAAAAAGCATTAGGAGAATCAGCACACAAATTTTTAACCATGAATAGACGAAGTTCTTCAATTTTATCTTGTATTTTTTCACTTAAAAGAAGATCTTCAACCTGTTTATACTTAATTTCATGTTTTAAAAACTTTAAATGAGAAGTTTTACATTTTAACAAGTTAAGAGACTTAGAAATAGACTCATCTTGAATAAATCTTAAATCTCTTTCTTTGGGCTGAGATAAAAACTCAAAAATAACTTTGTGCCCAAGGTGCTCAGTAGATAACCCATTATTACTGGTGGTGAAAGGGTATAACAAATAAATAAATGGTAATCCCAGAATAATTTTATCAGTTAAATTACGAATTAACACAAAAGAAGTTTTAAAACATATATCATTTTGACAAATATGAACCTTAGGGAGCTTATATTTAATTTCCATGCTGCTTCCATTAGCAGAGTTTAATCGTTCACTGGTTTTAACATAAAATTTGGTAGGGATTAATCCCTCTTGGATGCAGTTAAGATCTGCACCGGTATCAACAAGAGCAGGAAGTTGAATGGCAAAAGTACCATCAACCATTAACCGAATCAAAATATACCATTTTTGAATGGTAATATCTTTTATTCTTTTTAACGAATTACCTTGAATCAACAAAGGAGACTCTTCATCCTTAACTCCTGAAGTTTCAGGCATGTCTTCATTTTCTGAAGAATCAGAAATATGAAGTTCAGAGTCTTTGTTAACTAACGCAGTCATATCACTTTTTAAATTGGAGATCTCAGTCTTGAGACTAGAAATCTCTTTCTTAAGCTTGTTGACCTCTTGATTTAGTTCTGGGAGAGTAATCTCTCTCTCAGCAACTTTAAATCTCTCAAGAGTTTTATTAAGGCTTATAAGCGGTTTTTCTTTAGCTTTTATGACTTTACCTTTTCCCGTAACATTTTTAGAAAACAATTCCTTTAATTGTTTCATATACTGAAGTTTCAAATCATCATCAGTAAGTTTACTAATTAATTCAATTAACAAAGAACTTTCTTGATCTTCTTTAGTAAGAACATTAATAGTTTTGCAACAATCAGATCTACAATTATCAGTGCAAAGAGTAACTTCATTATCTTCACTAGGAGTTTGACTATTCTGATTATTATTATCAGAAGAATAAGGAACATCAGAAATATCATTATCATCATCAGACTGAGTTCTAAGTAAATCAAAAATCTTTTCAGAATCTTCCACAGAAATATTTAACTGGTTTAATTTTTGTTTTAACTTACATTCATTCTTATAATGACCCTTTTTACCACAGTTATAGCAAGTAATTTTACTCTTATCAGTGGATTTAGAAGTTGATTTTTTATTTCTAGTTTTTCCTTTAGACTTGGGTTTTTCATAATAACTTTCTTTATTAGTTTGACTAGAGCGTTTTTTATGGTGCTTACGTTTTTTGTGAATTTCCAATTGCTTTTTCCTATGCTTTCTACGGGAAGGGGCAATAGGAGGCAGACCATATTGTTCACAAAAAGTACCAAGTTCATATTTAGCTTTCTTTTTATCTTTTGCAGCTTGTTTAGCAATTTTAAAATCAATACACATTTTTAGGCCAATTTTTTGAATATAACTAACAATGTCACCGTAAGTGAGGTTATCATAATCAATATAGCCCAATGTTTTACTAAGTTCTTCACGGACTTTATGAGCAAATAAAGACGGAAGACCATTAACAAATTTTTCCTTCCAAAAAGGTTTATTACTATCATTACGAAGCATGACACGTGAAATAAAAACATCTTTATACCATCTAAAATCACTTAAAGTAGGACAAGTAAGATTACTAAGTTGATCATGAATACGTTCAGTAATATTACTAGGAGTACCAATAAAATGTTTTATTATAGTGAAAATTAAAGTATTAATACCATCAGGAACACCAAAACCAATATCTTCACGGAAGATAGGTTGACCATTATCATCAAGTTGATAAGCATGAATAATAGAGTTCCTAGCATCTTCATCAAGGTGTTTTTCCCACCAAGAGCGAAGAACTCCCGAAAAACCATTAGTTAAAATTTCAACAATTTCAGGTTGAGTGAGATTAGTAAAAGCAGTGATGTAACTATTAGCAACCATAGACATGTGGTTCATTTTAGTAAGAAGTTGATGTTCACTGAAGCCATCAATATTCCATTCATAAATTTTATTGGAGGAAACAGAAAACTGATTGTCAAGATTCTTTTCCTCGAACTGAAGATCAGGGGGAGTGGGTCTAGTATACCAATTTTTTGTAATACTAGTGTTATTAAAAGTTAATTTTTTCAGTTGTTCAGTAAGGTCGGGAACAGAAGCGACATCAGATACCTCGTCTGAGTCACTATTGTAATCATCGGCAGATTCTTGAATCTGATCAATGATGGCAACGGTTCCACTGGCTTCGCCAGAGTGGGAACCAATCTTTTTAATAAGTTTATCAATACTTTTAACTAAATCAGAATCTTTACCAGGCAATCCTTTTCCATCCCTATTATCAGGGAGAGATAATAAAGGCTGCTCAAGCTTCTTATCAGGGGTTTTAATAAGAGTATTGTCAAACTTTTCTTCAATTTTATCAAGTTGTTTACCTATGGTGGCCAAATACTGATTAGTAAAATTATTTTGTTCAATAATCTTTTTATCATCAGTTTTACCATCAGCGACTTTAAAAGGACTAGCAACAACTGAGTTATTTTTGACTTGTAAAAGAACAGTTTCAAGGGGTGGATGAGAAGCTAAAATTTTTGACTTATCTTCTTTTATCCATTGAGATTTAGTAAGAACTTTACAATGATTTCTATCATACCAATCATAAAATGTAAGGTTCTCTCTAGTAAGTTTAATAAATTTTTTCCAATTATGAACAATTTTATCTCTATCAGCTTTATCATGCATATTACGAAAAACATGTCGTTTATGTTGATTAGCTTTAGAATTAAAATCATCGACAAGACTATCCCAATTCAATTTAGAGACTTTTGTAAGGACTCTCAATTGGTGATTAATTGGGGCATCAAAATCAGAGGGAGAAGGTCCAATTGAAACAGTAGGAGAAACATCATCTTGCTCTCCATCGGCCCGGAAGGCAGGAGTATAGCAAGGATGACTTGTCTGACCCTGATTTAAAACACCTTTCAGTTTAATATCAGGAATAGAAAAGTCAGATAAAACATCAGTGTCTCTTCTAGAGATAGAAGGGACTGAAGAATTGGTGAATTCCTCAATAATAACAGGTCTTCTAGTACGTTCAAAACTAATTCGAACAGTACCATCAGAAAATTGTTTAATATTTTCCAAATTTAACAAATTATTATTAACTGGTTTTTGTGGAACTTCCTGAGGAAGAATCCATTGACTGGGTAACGTGACATCTTTCCAAAGAATAGTCTTAGGTGTTTGAACATTGGCATTACTAGTGCTACTCTGTATTAAAACAGTATGATCTTTAGGACTTTTATTAAGAGCATGAATATTTAAGTTAGTTTTCATAACTTTATAATAAATTCTAAAAATTAAAGCTAAGGGTTGAGATCCCTCAATCATTTGAGTTATCTCTCCAGCAGTTTTAATATTCAAAGTTAAAGCCTTAAGTAAATTAATATCAGATAGACTTAAAGGAAGATCAGGAAAGCAATTAAAATGAATAGGACCATCATGTAAACTAGATTCCATTATTCCAATAATACTAGGAGCATAATTTAGATAACGAGCATCTGAAAGAGATTTCTAGTCTCAAGACTGAGATCTCCAATTTAAAAAGTGATATGACTGCGTTAGTTAACAAAGACTCTGAACTTCATATTTCTGATTCTTCAGAAAATGAAGACATGCCTGAAACTTCAGGAGTTAAGGATGAAGAGTCTCCTTTGTTGATTCAAGGTAATTCGTTAAAAAGAATAAAAGATATTACCATTCAAAAATGGTATATTTTGATTCGGTTAATGGTTGATGGTACTTTTGCCATTCAACTTCCTGCTCTTGTTGATACCGGTGCAGATCTTAACTGCATCCAAGAGGGATTAATCCCTACCAAATTTTATGTTAAAACCAGTGAACGATTAAACTCTGCTAATGGAAGCAGCATGGAAATTAAATATAAGCTCCCTAAGGTTCATATTTGTCAAAATGATATATGTTTTAAAACTTCTTTTGTGTTAATTCGTAATTTAACTGATAAAATTATTCTGGGATTACCATTTATTTATTTGTTATACCCTTTCACCACCAGTAATAATGGGTTATCTACTGAGCACCTTGGGCACAAAGTTATTTTTGAGTTTTTATCTCAGCCCAAAGAAAGAGATTTAAGATTTATTCAAGATGAGTCTATTTCTAAGTCTCTTAACTTGTTAAAATGTAAAACTTCTCATTTAAAGTTTTTAAAACATGAAATTAAGTATAAACAGGTTGAAGATCTTCTTTTAAGTGAAAAAATACAAGATAAAATTGAAGAACTTCGTCTATTCATGGTTAAAAATTTGTGTGCTGATTCTCCTAATGCTTTTTGGCATCGTAGGAAACATGTAGTTAAACTTCCTTACGCTAAAGAATTTAAAGAGCATCTTATTCCTACTAAAGCTAGACCTATTCAAATGAGTCACCAACAAATGGAGCTTTGTAAACAAGAAATTAACGATTTACTTGCCAAAGGCTTAATAAAACATAGTAAATCTCCTTGGTCTTGCCCTGCCTTTTATGTTAATAATGAAGCAGAGAAAGAGAGAGGTGTCCCTCGTCTGGTCATCAATTATAAGCCTCTTAATAAGGTCTTAGAATGGATTAGGTATCCCCTTCCTAATAAGGAAGACCTTCTTAGTCGTCTTAGTAATGCTACCATTTTTAGTAAATTCGACCTTAAGTCTGGTTTCTGGCAAGTCAGTATCCATCCTAGTGATAGGTACAAAACCGCCTTCACCACCCCTTTTGGTCATTATGAATGGGTTGTTCAAGCATTTGGCTTGAAAAACGCTCCTAGTGAATTTCAAAATATTCTCAATGAAATTTTAAATCCCTTTAGTCATTTCATCATTGTCTATATTGATGATATCCTTGTTTTTTCTAAATCTATTGACGAACATTTTAAACACTTGAATTCGTTCTTCAAAGCTATCAAAGTCAATGGTTTGGTTCTGTCACCAACCAAATGTTCCCTTTTCCAGGTTAAAGTTAAATTTCTTGGTCATGATATTCATCGGGGTTTGGTTCGTCCTATTCAAAGAGTTATTCAATTCGCTGATAGATTTCCTGATAAAATCCTTGATAGAACTCAACTTCAAAGATTCTTAGGATCTCTTAATTATGTTGGCAAATTTTATAAAAATTTACGAAAAATCTGTAAACCTTTGTTTCTTCGTTTACAGAAGAATCCTCCTCCCTGGACTGATGAGCATTCTGCCATCGTTCAGCAAGTTAAAAAATATGTTAAGGTTCTTCCTTGCCTTGGCATTTCTAATGAATTAGCTTTCAAAATTGTTGAAACTGACGCCTCCGAAATTGGTTTCGGCGGTATTCTGAAGCAGAAGTTGACTCCTGCTTCTTCTGAACAAATTGTTCGGTTCCACTCTGGCGCGTGGAATCAAGCACAATTAAACTACAGCACTATTAAAAAAAGAAATTTTAGCTCTAGTTTTCTGTGTCAGTAAATTTCAAAATGATTTATTAAATCAAAAATTTTTAGTTCGTATTGACTGTAAGTCTGCTAAATATATTTTAGAAAAAGATGTTAAAAACATCGCTGCTAAACATATTTTCGCCAGATGGCAATCTATTTTAAGTATTTTTGATTTTGAAATTGAATATATTAAAGGTAGTGATAATTCAGTTCCTGATTTTCTAACTCGGGAATTTATTAATTCAGGTACCCCTCAAGTTCAAAATGAGTGTGAGAGGGAAAGATAAAAATGTTCGGCCCTTGGGTCCTCCAAGCCCAAGCCCACCTAGTCAGAAGCCCGTGGGAGCTATAATCCCACATCCAGTCACTCCCCTTACTGTAGTTAATAGGTTCACTCCTTTGGTTTCTAGCTCGAAACCCTATAGTTCGGCTCTGGTTCAACCCCCTTTAATGGTTGATCCGTATGCTTCCTCCAGTAATCCTCCTGCTGGTCAGCGTATTCAAACTGAATACATCCCTGTTTTCAGCACCAATTTATTTCATATCGAAAGACATATGAAATCAATTGATGATCCAGTCAAATTAGCTGCCCAGTTCTTCCCAACTGGTTGGCATTTTATTCCTTCTGCTCCTTATAAATCTCTCATGTATTATAAGGACGTCCTTTTGCAAACTCAGTCAATCGCTATTAAACCTATTTATGATAGAAATGATTCTTCAAAAATCATCTATCATTCTCTTTATATTAAACAGGTTATCTCCATGCCTAACTGGGGTAATCATCCTAGTGATCTTAGGCAGCTTGAAGGTCATGATAGCCAGTTTTGCTATTATGATTACATGGAAGCTTGGAACAGAGTTTTTCTGTTTCAAACTCCATCTTTTAGTCATTCGTGGTTCATCCAATTTGACCACAAATTTAAAAGTCAATTTCCTCATTGGTTTGTTCTTTGGTGGGAACGTTATGGTCTCATCTTTGATATCCTCCCAATTGAGCTTCAGACTGTTCTTAATGTCTTTAGCTCTAGGGTTCCGGTGGTGCAGTCTAATTGCTGCATCCCAGTTATTCTTCATTTCGCCAGTAAATATAAAGTCCCATGGATCCTTCGATGGAACTATGGATTTTATTCCCCAACAGTCAATGTTGCCCTTTCTTCCCTAGTCGCCCCTGAAAAAGGCGCCTCTAGTAATCATCTTAATCAAATTACTCATGTTACTCGTGAGTTTTCAGTTAAATGGTGGGATAAGTTTGATCCTTATCGCATCGTGGGTCAAGTTCAGAAGGAATTCCCCAATCCTTCACCTATTCAAACGATTCCTCCTCCAAAGGAATCATCCTCCAGTAAATCTAAATCCAAGAAATCTCCTAGTTCAAAATTAGATTTCGCGGATATTGATCATTGTACCAATAATGAGCTTAAACAGTTATCCCGTTTAATTCAGAAAAGAATGGATAAACTCAGTGAGGACTCGGTTCCTTCTGTTTGTTCGTCTTCTTCTTCTCGCTCCAGTCATCACTCTAGTCCTTCCGATCCGTACGGTAGCATCTCTCTTCAGGATGCCCAGGATCCGTTTGCCTAGGGTCCAGGATCCGGTTTCCTTGGATTCCTACAGTCACCTTGGTCAGCTTTGTTACTAGATGCCCCTGCCCGCGCAGCCCGTGCTCCTTTGTCCAAAGTAGCCGAAAGCAGTTGCTGAGTCAGTTGTCATTTAGTATTAGTCAGATGTCTGTAGTCAAAAGTTGTTATTATCTTTATTTGTCTGTATTTGATTAACGCGTCTGTAATAGTAAAAGTTGTTTGTAATAGTCAAAAGTTGTAATAATGCTTTCATCCTTTGATAAAGCATTACTGTTGTTCAATAGTCATTTATGTTTTGTAATTATTGAGTTGTAATTACTCCGCCTTTCTCTTCTTATATAAGAGAGGCTCAGTCATTGTTATGAGGCAGGATTTAGTAATCCAATAGAAAGCTTGTGAAGACTTAGATTCCTATCTAACGAATCTTCAGCTCTCTTGCCTTCTCTCTTAGATATGCTAAGTTTCTATAATCGAGTCAATCTATTGTAAGTTATCAAATTATTTGTTTGTAATTATTTCAAAGTTCAATAAAAGTTTTATTTTTATAATCTCTTTTATACTTATGAATTGCTGTTGTTATTTCTTATAGCTGTGCTATAGTTATAATTCAGACTTTGTTTGCGCCACTCTTCTCTCATTTATCTCATCTTCCGCCTTTTGGTATCAAAGCCATGAGTTGTTTGTTTACTAAACGATGTTCTTGATCTCCTTCTTCTAGTCATTTTTAAAAATCAAAAGTTTTGATCTTTCTTTGTTCATGAAGTCACCTAGTCTCTTTGTATAAACCACCCTCCATCGCCATAGGTCCCTGTCCAGCCTTTGTCAGTCTCAAGTGTGTGAGCAGTTTTGGCTTTCTGGGAATCACTAGATGATAGGGTATGTGTTTATGTTAAGCAAAGAAAGGGGTATGTACGGAAGAACACAGATCAATTAAAACTTTAATTTTTAATAATGAGTAGATTGTTTAGATCCAGTTCGTCGGTTAGTAATAGATCTTCTCTTCCTTCTGTTCCTAATATAGTTAACCAAGAAGAACAAAGTTATGAAAATATTAATCAAACCCTTAATAATTGGAACATACCTAGTGTTTCTCCTAAGGAGATTTACCAGTCAACTTTCATTGATAATTTTAAAACGGATTACAATGTTAAAACAGTTGAACGTGTTTATGCTATTAATAAAGAATATGAAAATTGTAGTCTTCTTTCTCCTGATGTAATTAATAAACATCGTAAAAAGGGTTATAATTTTATTCATATTGGTCTTGTTCAAGTTGCAGTCAAACCATTAACTATTAAAGGAATTAACTCAAGTGTCTTTTTATGCCTAAGAGATGCTCGTTATCTAAATTATGCTCCTAGTATTATTGGAATAATGGAATCTAGTTTACATGATGGTCCTATTCATTTTAATTGCTTTCCTGATCTTCCTTTAAGTCTATCTGATATTAATTTACTTAAGGCTTTAACTTTGAATATTAAAACTGCTGGAGAGATAACTCAAATGATTGAGGGATCTCAACCCTTAGCTTTAATTTTTAGAATTTATTATAAAGTTATGAAAACTAACTTAAATATTCATGCTCTTAATAAAAGTCCTAAAGATCATACTGTTTTAATACAGAGTAGCACTAGTAATGCCAATGTTCAAACACCTAAGACTATTCTTTGGAAAGATGTCACGTTACCCAGTCAATGGATTCTTCCTCAGGAAGTTCCACAAAAACCAGTTAATAATAATTTGTTAAATTTGGAAAATATTAAACAATTTTCTGATGGTACTGTTCGAATTAGTTTTGAACGTACTAGAAGACCTGTTATTATTGAGGAATTCACCAATTCTTCAGTCCCTTCTATCTCTAGAAGAGACACTGATGTTTTATCTGACTTTTCTATTCCTGATATTAAACTGAAAGGTGTTTTAAATCAGGGTCAGACAAGTCATCCTTGCTATACTCCTGCCTTCCGGGCCGATGGAGAGCAAGATGATGTTTCTCCTACTGTTTCAATTGGACCTTCTCCCTCTGATTTTGATGCCCCAATTAATCACCAATTGAGAGTCCTTACAAAAGTCTCTAAATTGAATTGGGATAGTCTTGTCGATGATTTTAATTCTAAAGCTAATCAACATAAACGACATGTTTTTCGTAATATGCATGATAAAGCTGATAGAGATAAAATTGTTCATAATTGGAAAAAATTTATTAAACTTACTAGAGAGAACCTTACATTTTATGATTGGTATGATAGAAATCATTGTAAAGTTCTTACTAAATCTCAATGGATAAAAGAAGATAAGTCAAAAATTTTAGCTTCTCATCCACCCCTTGAAACTGTTCTTTTACAAGTCAAAAATAACTCAGTTGTTGCTAGTCCTTTTAAAGTCGCTGATGGTAAAACTGATGATAAAAAGATTATTGAACAAAATAATTTTACTAATCAGTATTTGGCCACCATAGGTAAACAACTTGATAAAATTGAAGAAAAGTTTGACAATACTCTTATTAAAACCCCTGATAAGAAGCTTGAGCAGCCTTTATTATCTCTCCCTGATAATAGGGATGGAAAAGGATTGCCTGGTAAAGATTCTGATTTAGTTAAAAGTATTGATAAACTTATTAAAAAGATTGGTTCCCACTCTGGCGAAGCCAGTGGAACCGTTGCCATCATTGATCAGATTCAAGAATCTGCCGATGATTACAATAGTGACTCAGACGAGGTATCTGATGTCGCTTCTGTTCCCGACCTTACTGAACAACTGAAAAAATTAACTTTTAATAACACTAGTATTACAAAAAATTGGTATACTAGACCCACTCCCCCTGATCTTCAGTTCGAGGAAAAGAATCTTGACAATCAGTTTTCTGTTTCCTCCAATAAAATTTATGAATGGAATATTGATGGCTTCAGTGAACATCAACTTCTTACTAAAATGAACCACATGTCTATGGTTGCTAATAGTTACATCACTGCTTTTACTAATCTCACTCAACCTGAAATTGTTGAAATTTTAACTAATGGTTTTTCGGGAGTTCTTCGCTCTTGGTGGGAAAAACACCTTGATGAAGATGCTAGGAACTCTATTATTCATGCTTATCAACTTGATGATAATGGTCAACCTATCTTCCGTGAAGATATTGGTTTTGGTGTTCCTGATGGTATTAATACTTTAATTTTCACTATAATAAAACATTTTATTGGTACTCCTAGTAATATTACTGAACGTATTCATGATCAACTTAGTAATCTTACTTGTCCTACTTTAAGTGATTTTAGATGGTATAAAGATGTTTTTATTTCACGTGTCATGCTTCGTAATGATAGTAATAAACCTTTTTGGAAGGAAAAATTTGTTAATGGTCTTCCGTCTTTATTTGCTCATAAAGTCCGTGAAGAACTTAGTAAAACATTGGGCTATATTGATTATGATAACCTCACTTACGGTGACATTGTTAGTTATATTCAAAAAATTGGCCTAAAAATGTGTATTGATTTTAAAATTGCTAAACAAGCTGCAAAAGATAAAAAGAAAGCTAAATATGAACTTGGTACTTTTTGTGAACAATATGGTCTGCCTCCTATTGCCCCTTCCCGTAGAAAGCATAGGAAAAAGCAATTGGAAATTCACAAAAAACGTAAGCACCATAAAAAACGCTCTAGTCAAACTAATAAAGAAAGTTATTATGAAAAACCCAAGTCTAAAGGAAAAACTAGAAATAAAAAATCAACTTCTAAATCCACTGATAAGAGTAAAATTACTTGCTATAACTGTGGTAAAAAGGGTCATTATAAGAATGAATGTAAGTTAAAACAAAAATTAAACCAGTTAAATATTTCTGTGGAAGATTCTGAAAAGATTTTTGATTTACTTAGAACTCAGTCTGATGATGATAATGATATTTCTGATGTTCCTTATTCTTCTGATAATAATAATCAGAATAGTCAAACTCCTAGTGAAGATAATGAAGTTACTCTTTGCACTGATAATTGTAGATCTGATTGTTGCAAAACTATTAATGTTCTTACTAAAGAAGATCAAGAAAGTTCTTTGTTAATTGAATTAATTAGTAAACTTACTGATGATGATTTGAAACTTCAGTATATGAAACAATTAAAGGAATTGTTTTCTAAAAATGTTACGGGAAAAGGTAAAGTCATAAAAGCTAAAGAAAAACCGCTTATAAGCCTTAATAAAACTCTTGAGAGATTTAAAGTTGCTGAGAGAGAGATTACTCTCCCAGAACTAAATCAAGAGGTCAACAAGCTTAAGAAAGAGATTTCTAGTCTCAAGACTGAGATCTCCAGCAAACAAAGTCTGAATTATAACTATAGCACAGCTATAAGAAATAACAACAGCAATTCATAAGTATAAAAGAGATTATAAAAATAAAACTTTTATTGAACTTTGAAATAATTACAAACAAATAATTTGATAACTTACAATAGATTGACTCGATTATAGAAACTTAGCATATCTAAGAGAGAAGGCAAGAGAAGTATAAAAGAGATTATAAAAATAAAACTTTTATTGAACTTTGAAATAATTACAAACAAATAATTTGATAACTTACAATAGATTGACTCGATTATAGAAACTTAGCATATCTAAGAGAGAAGGCAAGAGAGCTGAAGATTCGTTAGATAGGAATCTAAGTCTTCACAAGCTTTCTATTGGATTACTAAATCCTGCCTCATAACAATGACTGAGCCTCTCTTATATAAGAAGAGAAAGGCGGAGTAATTACAACTCAATAATTACAAAACATAAATGACTATTGAACAACAGTAATGCTTTATCAAAGGATGAAAGCATTATTACAACTTTTGACTATTACAAACAACTTTTACTATTACAGACGCGTTAATCAAATACAGACAAATAAAGATAATAACAACTTTTGACTACAGACATCTGACTAATACTAAATGACAACTGACTCAGCAACTGCTTTCGGCTACTTTGGACAAAGGAGCACGGGCTGCGCGGGCAGGGGCATCTAGTAACAAAGCTGACCAAGGTGACTGTAGGAATCCAAGGAAACCGGATCCTGGACCCTAGGCAAACGGATCCTGGGCATCCTGAAGAGAGATGCTACCGTACGGATCGGAAGGACTAGAGTGATGACTGGAGCGAGAAGAAGAAGACGAACAAACAGAAGGAACCGAGTCCTCACTGAGTTTATCCATTCTTTTCTGAATTAAACGGGATAACTGTTTAAGCTCATTATTGGTACAATGATCAATATCCGCGAAATCTAATTTTGAACTAGGAGATTTCTTGGATTTAGATTTACTGGAGGATGATTCCTTTGGAGGAGGAATCGTTTGAATAGGTGAAGGATTGGGGAATTCCTTCTGAACTTGACCCACGATGCGATAAGGATCAAACTTATCCCACCATTTAACTGAAAACTCACGAGTAACATGAGTAATTTGATTAAGATGATTACTAGAGGCGCCTTTTTCAGGGGCGACTAGGGAAGAAAGGGCAACATTGACTGTTGGGGAATAAAATCCATAGTTCCATCGAAGGATCCATGGGACTTTATATTTACTGGCGAAATGAAGAATAACTGGGATGCAGCAATTAGACTGCACCACCGGAACCCTAGAGCTAAAGACATTAAGAACAGTCTGAAGCTCAATTGGGAGGATATCAAAGATGAGACCATAACGTTCCCACCAAAGAACAAACCAATGAGGAAATTGACTTTTAAATTTGTGGTCAAATTGGATGAACCACGAATGACTAAAAGATGGAGTTTGAAACAGAAAAACTCTGTTCCAAGCTTCCATGTAATCATAATAGCAAAACTGGCTATCATGACCTTCAAGCTGCCTAAGATCACTAGGATGATTACCCCAGTTAGGCATGGAGATAACCTGTTTAATATAAAGAGAATGATAGATGATTTTTGAAGAATCATTTCTATCATAAATAGGTTTAATAGCGATTGACTGAGTTTGCAAAAGGACGTCCTTATAATACATGAGAGATTTATAAGGAGCAGAAGGAATAAAATGCCAACCAGTTGGGAAGAACTGGGCAGCTAATTTGACTGGATCATCAATTGATTTCATATGTCTTTCGATATGAAATAAATTGGTGCTGAAAACAGGGATGTATTCAGTTTGAATACGCTGACCAGCAGGAGGATTACTGGAGGAAGCATACGGATCAACCATTAAAGGGGGTTGAACCAGAGCCGAACTATAGGGTTTCGAGCTAGAAACCAAAGGAGTGAACCTATTAACTACAGTAAGGGGAGTGACTGGATGTGGGATTATAGCTCCCACGGGCTTCTGACTAGGTGGGCTTGGGCTTGGAGGACCCAAGGGCCGAACATTTTTATCTTTCCCTCTCACACTCATTTTGAACTTGAGGGGTACCTGAATTAATAAATTCCCGAGTTAGAAAATCAGGAACTGAATTATCACTACCTTTAATATATTCAATTTCAAAATCAAAAATACTTAAAATAGATTGCCATCTGGCGAAAATATGTTTAGCAGCGATGTTTTTAACATCTTTTTCTAAAATATATTTAGCAGACTTACAGTCAATACGAACTAAAAATTTTTGATTTAATAAATCATTTTGAAATTTACTGACACAGAAAACTAGAGCTAAAATTTCTTTTTAATAGTGCTGTAGTTTAATTGTGCTTGATTCCACGCGCCAGAGTGGAACCGAACAATTTGTTCAGAAGAAGCAGGAGTCAACTTCTGCTTCAGAATACCGCCGAAACCAATTTCGGAGGCGTCAGTTTCAACAATTTTGAAAGCTAATTCATTAGAAATGCCAAGGCAAGGAAGAACCTTAACATATTTTTAACTTGCTGAACGATGGCAGAATGCTCATCAGTCCAGGGAGGAGGATTCTTCTGTAAACGAAGAAACAAAGGTTTACAGATTTTTCGTAAATTTTTATAAAATTTGCCAACATAATTAAGAGATCCTAAGAATCTTTGAAGTTGAGTTCTATCAAGGATTTTATCAGGAAATCTATCAGCGAATTGAATAACTCTTTGAATAGGACGAACCAAACCCCGATGAATATCATGACCAAGAAATTTAACTTTAACCTGGAAAAGGGAACATTTGGTTGGTGACAGAACCAAACCATTGACTTTGATAGCTTTGAAGAACGAATTCAAGTGTTTAAAATGTTCGTCAATAGATTTAGAAAAAACAAGGATATCATCAATATAGACAATGATGAAATGACTAAAGGGATTTAAAATTTCATTGAGAATATTTTGAAATTCACTAGGAGCGTTTTTCAAGCCAAATGCTTGAACAACCCATTCATAATGACCAAAAGGGGTGGTGAAGGCGGTTTTGTACCTATCACTAGGATGGATACTGACTTGCCAGAAACCAGACTTAAGGTCGAATTTACTAAAAATGGTAGCATTACTAAGACGACTAAGAAGGTCTTCCTTATTAGGAAGGGGATACCTAATCCATTCTAAGACCTTATTAAGAGGCTTATAATTGATGACCAGACGAGGGACACCTCTCTCTTTCTCTGCTTCATTATTAACATAAAAGGCAGGGCAAGACCAAGGAGATTTACTATGTTTTATTAAGCCTTTGGCAAGTAAATCGTTAATTTCTTGTTTACAAAGCTCCATTTGTTGGTGACTCATTTGAATAGGTCTAGCTTTAGTAGGAATAAGATGCTCTTTAAATTCTTTAGCGTAAGGAAGTTTAACTACATGTTTCCTACGATGCCAAAAAGCATTAGGAGAATCAGCACACAAATTTTTAACCATGAATAGACGAAGTTCTTCAATTTTATCTTGTATTTTTTCACTTAAAAGAAGATCTTCAACCTGTTTATACTTTAAAAACTTTAAATGAGAAGTTTTACATTTTAACAAGTTAAGAGACTTAGAAATAGACTCATCTTGAATAAATCTTAAATCTCTTTCTTTGGGCTGAGATAAAAACTCAAAAATAACTTTGTGCCCAAGGTGCTCAGTAGATAACCCATTATTACTGGTGGTGAAAGGGTATAACAAATAAATAAATGGTAATCCCAGAATAATTTTATCAGTTAAATTACGAATTAACACAAAAGAAGTTTTAAAACATATATCATTTTGACAAATATGAACCTTAGGGAGCTTATATTTAATTTCCATGCTGCTTCCATTAGCAGAGTTTAATCGTTCACTGGTTTTAACATAAAATTTGGTAGGGATTAATCCCTCTTGGATGCAGTTAAGATCTGCACCGGTATCAACAAGAGCAGGAAGTTGAATGGCAAAAGTACCATCAACCATTAACCGAATCAAAATATACCATTTTTGAATGGTAATATCTTTTATTCTTTTTAACGAATTACCTTGAATCAACAAAGGAGACTCTTCATCCTTAACTCCTGAAGTTTCAGGCATGTCTTCATTTTCTGAAGAATCAGAAATATGAAGTTCAGAGTCTTTGTTAACTAACGCAGTCATATCACTTTTTAAATTGGAGATCTCAGTCTTGAGACTAGAAATCTCTTTCTTAAGCTTGTTGACCTCTTGATTTAGTTCTGGGAGAGTAATCTCTCTCTCAGCAACTTTAAATCTCTCAAGAGTTTTATTAAGGCTTATAAGCGGTTTTTCTTTAGCTTTTATGACTTTACCTTTTCCCGTAACATTTTTAGAAAACAACAAATTACCTAAAATAACAAATTACATTGAACATACCTTGTAATGTAGGAACAAATTAAGGGTTTTAGCTAAGGAGGTGGTGGTTGATGATTGACTGGAAGGAGGCACGCCGGCAGCAGGGGAAGGCGGCAGCAGGAGGCGACGCCGGTAGGGGAAGGCGGCTGGGGCTCCGACGGCTGCTGGGTGGAGAGGGAAAAGAGATATGAGAGAGAGAAGAGAGACAGACGGGAATACGAGAGAGAGAAGAGGTAGCAGATTTGAGGTTGTTGAAGAAGTTAGAGTTAGGTTTTAAAAGCTATCCTCGACGAAATATGAGTCGAATTTAGGTCCGTCGAAATTACAATATCCCCGACGGATGTTCCGCCAAGATTACCATACAATTCAGTCTAGTTTAGTCCTCGCGCTGGCGGGAAACTTGGCGCCAACCTCTCACCTTTTACTCGACGAAATTCGGTCGATTTTAACCCATTTCTGACTGAATTATCCTCGATAAAATAAGCCGTCATAAATAACTTAACCTCGACTAAACAGTTTCTGTCAAAATTAATTAAGTCAAATTTAACTTGTTTCTTGTAGTGAGTCCCGGCAGTGTTCTACATTGATCACGGGAGTTAAAACGCTTGTTCACACGTCCCCCAAGGTGAAAAAAATGCACTTTCTAGTTATGTTCTTTGTAAATCTTGCTTAATATACTAGATTGATGATATATATTGTTTAAATCTAGTTAATATTGTTGTTTATAATCCTATTGTGTAATAGTTGATAGACATTACGTTTTTATCAGTTATATTGTGCTTATCGCGTTGTAAATAGAGTACGGAGGCTAGATCTACCAAGATCTAAGCCGAATCTACCCTTTGAGAGGTTATTAAGCATGAAGCTTTAATCCGTGTGCTTGATCGATTTAGATCTATGGTAGATCTGTAAGAACCCGAATTTTCAGATATTATTAAATAAGGATTTAATAAATAAAATTCTTAAACTGTGAGATGGGTTCGAATAATAATATATATATGTGATATGAGGTATGTGGTATTATATTACATAGGATAATATGGACTATGTAAAGTGTGTTTTTGGGATTTATAAATATATTATTAATATATATTTGTTACTTATCGTAGAGACGATCCAGTTGAGATAAAGGAGGTGGATAAATTCCTATCGATATTAAATAATTTATAGAATTATTTTATCATAGTAAGTTGGTGACATTAAATATCCTTAATGTATAATCACCATATTCTTGAGTATGTGTATTAATAACTAGTATGTTTATAATATAGGTTATTAATAGCACTTAAGCTATCCGTGAATAGGTTTGGATAGTGAAGCATGAGTTAGTTAAGGAATTAACTAATAAGAATAAATATTAGTTAATATAAGTTGTGAGTTATATTATGGAATAATATAATGTCAGTATTGAACCTTAATTAACTATGATGATATAGTACAGTGTTTAATTTACTTAAGTAAATGAGTGAATTAATGTGTGTTGAATATGTAATTATAGTTGATACTTTTTATATATATTACTTAGAGTGGTAATATGTGAGAAAGTCTAATGTACGAATAACGTTAAATATATATATGTTATTAAAGGGAGATGGAAATCATTATATCTTTAAATGAATATTTGAAGAAATTGTTTTGGGAACAATTTATAGAAAAGAAAGAGATATGATTTTTCTAATAAAGGATATTAAAATAGTTTCTAATGTTGAATTATTTTAATAAAAGAGGGAATGTTATTTTTGAATAATAATATTACCTTATATATTTTTTTGTATGAGGTAATAGATATGATTAATTAATATGGTAAATATATTAAAACGTATTTGCTATATGTAATTAAATTGATGGAAACGATTTATTATAATAGAAAATAAACTTATTATCTATTTTCTATATATAATATATGTACATGTGTCGTACATATAGTTATTTGGTATAATATCATGAGACAATAAGTAAATTATTTTCTAATAACGAATGTGCTTATTTGGAGAAAACATAATATTTTATGATATGGCTAAATACATAATTTTAAATGTATTTTCAAGGGAGTTTAATTAATGAAAGAAAACTAAGTTATTTTAATATATTAAATAACTTAAGTTGTTATTTGATCGTGAATATTATTATTGGAATAATTAATAGAGTATATATTAATTATTATAAGCGTAAAGGTTATACTTATTATAAATATAATTAATTGAAGTAGTTTAGCATTTTAATAGCTTAAGTTATTATATTACCGTAAAGGTTATATAGAATATTGGAGTATTTCCATTCACGATATATTTATATATGTGAACCTTGTGACTTAATAGTTCTAATTATATTGAACATGTTATAAGTAGTAAGTGATGGGAATAATAATAAGCTTGAGATTAAGCTTGTGAGAAATGCCTTGTGTGGCACGATAATAGATTCGGTAATGAATCGATTAATTCAAGGATGAAAGAATTATTAATTAAACAATCAATCTATATTAATTGTTATTATAATAATATGTTGAATTATTATTATTGCGAGTGATAGCATGATAATAACTATATTTGTTATAAATATAATAAGATAATTAACTATATAATTAATTGTTATGGAAATTATAATTCCATTGATTTATGAGAAATAGATTAATTAATATTATTATTAATTAATAAAATAAGTAATTTATTAAGGTGCAAGCATGCGATATTAAAATATATAACGTATGATAGTTAACTATGTGTTGTACGAAGTGTAAAGTGCGACGTGACTATATAAGCTATATAGTAAGATTAGTAAATAAATGTGTATATGAGATAATGCGAGTACATGTGTGACTGAGCTAAGTACCTCATGGATATTATAAGGAGTAAGCAATTGTTAATTGATATTGTTTTTACTAAGTTATTGTAATAATAACCATTAAGAGGATGGATAATAATCATACCCAATATTCGGTATTAAGAAAATGTACACGAATTATATATGTGCGCAGTAAATTTACTACATGGTAGTATTATTTATTTATGGGAATTACATTATGACTTAAATGTATATAGAATGCATATGTAACCTAAGTGTTGGCATACATTAGTTGTATATTTCAAGTTGCTGAGAGTTTAGCAATTGTCCCAAATTGGGTGCACATCTTCATTTCTTCCTCACGTGAGCTCACAAAGCCTATGCTACTTCTACATTTAGCTTCAATGATAGCAAATGATCATGGAGGGAGTGGTATTCATGATGAATCCACCAACTCTCAACCACTCCCCCTTAGCCATTGTACAAACTTGCAAACCATTAGTTTGATTTGTGAGGTAATTGTATTACCTATGTAGCCAATTGGCTATAAATAGAGCACTTCTCCTTCTTAATTCTTTTGCTGAGATATTGAAAGGTAGAGCTTGTGTGAGGATTGAGAGTAGGTATATATGTATCATAGTAATAGGAGTCTGAGATTGAGGAAGATTGAAGCAGCAAGCTCATATCCCAATTTACAGAGGTATACTCCCATTTCTCTAACTTCTAAGTTCTTGAATTAAACATGAGTCCTTATTAGCTTAGCCACAAAATTGATGGTGTTGGCTTGTAGTAATCTGTGACTTCTGGTTAATCATGGTTAGTATACTCAAATACGAAAACAACGAAAGTTAAACGGACCAATTTCGTTTAGAAACGAATTCGTAGTGAATGATTTCGCTAAACTTTTCCAAACATGAAAATTGAGTATGAATATGAGTTTTGGATTAATATTTGGGTTAGTTAATGTTTATGTTAATTGTTGGGTATTTGGTATGTTGTAGTTTTATGAGTTATAAACCCATGGAATCGAAAACGGACTAATTTGGATGAGTATAACTCATGTTATGAAAATCGGAAGGTGTAGGGGTCTGTAAAATCGCGAAGAACTGAACCTGAGGGGCTGTTCTGCCTCTTAGGGCGCAGCTGCGCTGCCCCCAAGGCCAATTGGGGCGCAGCTGCGCCGGACATCAGTGTCGGGTAGGACTGCTTTGACCTGCTGTAGTAAATTAGGCATAACGTTTTCATACGAACTCCGATTGAGGTGATTCAAGATGATCCGGAACGAGGACGAATAGACCTACAACTTTTGTTCTTTAAGTTGTTTAATTTGAGGTCGTTAGGAAGGGCCAAAATAGTCATTTTTGTGACTGTTACGTAATCGAATGTAATCGAAGGGCGTCGGACGAGCACATACGCAAGTATAGTGCTCCCGAGGATGGAATATATTATTCTAAGTGATAAAACATAAATATGCATGATAATAGACATGACATATAAGATTACCTTACTCATAATGGAATGCTTTAGCATGACTTAGTATGTGTTTTGAAAAGAAACTTGGAGTTTTGAAAACGAATATTGACGAACCTTGAGTCTTTGAAGTTATGATATTTTAACACATACATATTGTTGAGTTATGAGTATACCTAAGCATGAGAAGTGATTTAAAGTTGCTTTACTTATTATCAACTTACAATAGCTTAGTTGAAAATGATTTATAAAGAAAACTTGAAACTTTGAGAACGAACTTAAAGTAACTTGTGTACTTAAAGTTCTATATGTGATAACATACATACATGACTTAGTTAGCTATGACATGAGATTTAAAGTTGCACCTAGTTGCTTTAGCTTGTCCTAGAATTACTTTAAACGTGAACTTGAACGCCTTATGCCTCCAGACATGACGAATATATTTATCATCTAGCTAAGCATGAATTGGACCTTTCAAGTGTAGTTTAAAATACATTTTCAAATACTGAGCTATGAGAAGCATGCTATTAGAAGCTTATTAGAACCAATATATGGTTTAAAAGCTCATAATATTGAATCTTGTCAAAGAAAGTTGTTAAGACTTATTGATTGAAATAAATCATTATGGAGCTAAGTAGATTGAATATGAACTTGAAAATAGATCACAACCTACTTGAGGTATGCTTACAATACGTATTAGAATACGTGTTATGCTAGAATTTATAATGGATAATAAAAAGCCTAAATCTGGTCTGGCCAGGGGACGGCGCAGCTGCGCCCATCCTAGGCCAAACTACAGCGCAGCTGCGCCACAGGGCAGTGATGCCTGATTATTTTAACTTTGATCTAGACCTTAAAGCATATGTGTAATGAATGTCTAAAGCTATAACACTTGACGTAGATGATGTTTTAAGCATAAGACTATGTAATGGTTATATAAAACACAGAGTTGTTAAATTTTGTTATGGTTTGCAAAATGCGAGAACTATGTGAAACATTCATATATAAGTGCAACGAACACATAGTGAGTCAAGTGTGTGATAGATGTATATGAACGTTGATGTAAAGTACGGGTGGTTAAGGTATACCTATACATACCTAGCTATTCTAAAAGTATGATGAGAAAGTGAAATGTAGGTTTTACAAACCTAGTTAGACAACAATGTAACCTTTATTATTACATTGAGAATGTGTGGATGCATATAACTGATGAGTGTGATCTCTATGGTTAATATAACTGTGTAGGATTACACAAAGTGCAGAGATTCTTAAGCAGTTAAGTCGTAGTTATTAAACTACAAATCAGGCAAGTCTTTCAGTTCCTATTTGATATATGAATTCAATAACTGTTAGTTGAATTATATTATGCTGCGATAATGTGAAATTATATATGAATTGTATATGAGATATAAATGAGATTGAAAGTTGATCTTTGATGATATACTTGTTATGTGAAAAGTAACATGCGTAGTAAATATAAATTGTTTATAAATGCATGAACTGAGTATAATGTTGTATGCTATGTGATGCATGAAAACTGTTAGAATTGCTGAGCTGTCGAGCTCACTCTTGCAAATAACCACTTTTGCAGGTTAAGGACTTACGATAAAGACTTCGTGCTTCTTGATTGATAAAGATAGATAGTATCGAATTGAAGAGTACTATTTAGATTATTGCTTGAACCCTATTTAGGTTCTAGAAGTTGTACTTGATAGTTGTTTACACTGTTTAATACATGTTGTGTTGTAAAGATGTATTAGTTAATACATAGAGGATATCAAGTCGAGTTGTAAACGTTATACGATAACTCAAATATAATGAATCATAGTTTATAATTGATTCAAGGGTTGTAATTGATTCAAGTTATGAAATCAATAAAAGATTTTATTCAAGGAGGATTGAAAAAGTTTAAATTATTCCGCATTTTAGTAACATCGAACATGATGTAAAGATGAGATCTTGGATATAAATAGAATTTATATTCTAAATTGTAATAAACAAAGTTGTATTCTTTTACTAATGATTAAAAGATGTAATAGTTTGACGATAGTAGTATCGTGACTGCACCGAATCCGAGGTTTCGAAGGAACGTGGATTTGGGGGCGTCACAAGATCTATGTATTTATTACTTTAAATGGTTGTGGTTACCCCGTATACCTCTAGATTTGTATGTAGAGGCGAAAGGGGACCAAAATGGCTTGAAATGGTGATTTCAACCGATGAAATCATCTAATATCAAAGCCGAGGACATTTTATATATGTATTACCGCATAAATAATGTGAGCCTAGGTTTGCCACGTATCAAGTGCGCACCGATCAGAGGAAGGCAAGAAGGTTTGAACAGGGCCTTCAACAAGTGATGAAGACTTGTTGGTTATTTTATATGTTTATGTTTCAGACTTATGTTACAGTTGTGTAAGACTTATTTATTTGTTTATGTTCCGCACAGATATTAAGGTTAGTATGACCTTGGATTGTATTTATTATTCAGATGTGGTAACCCCATAAGGGGAGGATTTATTTCTATCTATTGCATGGCTTGTATCTATTATGGGTGGATAGCTTGTTGAAATTTGTACAGTGAACACCAAATCCAATGGAATTGAAGTACCCGAATTTTGGGGTGTCACAATCAGACAGTCCACCGGGGCCTACACCACCAAGGAATTGCATCTAGTGCCTTACCATCGGCATATTCTTAGCTTGGCAGGAGAATTTGAAGATGTTGCCTTCAAGCATATTCCCCGGAACTGAAATGATTTCACTGACGCATTGGCTACATTAGCTTCATTAGTGAACCTATTAGCAAGAAAAAGAATGCCTGTCATCACTTTCACTGTATAAAGTGCACTATCATATGGAAACAGTGTAGGGGAGATATCGGATGAGATAGCACCTACTGGACCACCTTAGTACCACCACATTAAAGAATATTTGCGAGATCAATCAACCCCGGAAGGAATGAGTCAAGCCGTGAAGAAGCGAATACAGAAAATGGCAATGAATTTCTACCTAAGTGGAGATACTCTCTACAAAAGAGACCCAGGCGGAGGCCTTCTGTGATGTCTAGACGGAGATCAAGCCCATTGACTTAAGAATGAAGTACATGGTGGGGTATGCAGAGCACATATGAGTGGACCCCTGCTTGCCAAGAAAATTGTAAGGACGGGACATTACTAGATATCCCTCAAAGAAGATTGTGATGACCATGTCAAGCGTTGTTATCAATGCCAGATCCATGCCAACATTATTCATGCACCCCCGAATCAAATGCATTGCATGACATCACCATGGCCTTTTTCTATGTGGGGAATGAACGTGATAGGACCAGTTGAGCTTAAAGCCAATAACGGCCACCGTTTCATTTTCACTATGATCGACTACCAAGTGGGTTGAAGCAGCTTCTTTCCCCAAGGTCACCAAGCAGGTCATCGTTGGTTTCATTAGAAACAACATCATCTGTCGGTATGGACAACCGAGGTTATCATATCAGACAACGCGAAGAATCTGAATAACGAGATGATGAGGGAACTGTACAGTAAGTTCAATATCAAACACCTCAATTCGGTTATTTATAGTCCAAAAATGAACGGTGCGGTGGAAGCCGCTAATAAGAATATCAAGAAGATAATGATGAAGATGTCAGCAAATCACCGGGATGGCCTGATCTGTTGCCGTTAACCTTACTTGCATATCGAACGTCGACTGGGGCAACACCTTACTCCTTAGTCTATGGAATGGAGGCCGTACTTCTTGTCGAAGTGGAGATGGAATCGCTAAGAGTAATGCTAGATTCCTAGATAGAGGAGAGTCAATGGATACAAGATTAATGCCATCAGTTATCTCTAATAGATGAAAGGAGGGCTACTGCTATCTTCCACAGCCAACTATATCAGCAATGAATGTCCAAATCTTATAACAAGAAGGTGCGACCTCGAGAATTTAAAGAGCATGATTTGGTACTAAAGAAGATCATTCCAGGCTAAGATGCAGCTAAAGGAAAATTTGCCCCAAATTGGGAAGGACCTTTCGTTGTCAAAGCAATCTTATCGGGCGGAGCCTTAAAGTTGGAGGAGATGGACGGTGAGGAATTTCCACGATTGATCAATTCCGATTTGGAGAAACGGTATTATGTCTGAGACCCCATTCATTTCAAACTAGAATACTTTGTCTTGATAAAAAAAAAGAAGAAAAAGGAAAAAAAGAAAAGAAAGAAAAAGAAAGAAAGAAAAAGAAAGAAAGAAAAAGAAAAAAAAGAAAAAAATATCAAATCTAGTTTTCAGGCCTAAGCCTGAACTATAAAAGACCTGATCTCCCATTTACGGGAGTACGTAGGCAGCCATTTATAGTGCGGTCTAACCCTTGAAAAAAAATCAAAATCCCATCAAATCAAATAAGAAAAATCAAAACCCCATCAAACCAAGCTCAACCCCAAATAAACCCTTTTCACCTATTCAGGCCAAGCCTGAACTACGAAAGACCTGATCTCCCATTTATGGGAGTACGTAGGCAACCATTTATGGTGCGGTCTAACCTCCGAAAGAATCCAAACACTTTCACCATATAACCAAAATATTAACCTATACAGAAACCAAAATCTAACGCAAACCAGCCCAATCGACGGCTCATGCGAAGTGGACCTAGCGACATCTCAGCATCAACCTGTCGAATCTGGCGCAACTATGACAAAACCAGTTCTATGTCGATATAATAAATCATGAAGCGAGAATGGTAGCAGTGTACATGGCTAGACATGCTCAAACAAGAGAAGTGAACTAAACTTGTTTCTTTTTATATATACAACTGTTTATAATACAAAAGTTGATTCAAACCTATGACAATAGATAATAATAAAGTCTGTGTAGGAAATAAAACAAAGCTATAAATTGGTTGTGAGACGGGCCAACATAGCCAAATGTCCAGCGGTCACTACAGTCTGAGGAGCATCTCTGAGCTCGTGCTCCAGTATCTCGACACGTCTCAGCATCTCTGATGCCATGCGATAAACCTCCTCTTGACCCTGCACTATGCCCTGCATGTTACCAATGAGTCCATCTGCGAAAATCTGGGTCGTATCTCTATCAATGAGGGTCTGGTCAAGCAAGCGCTGCATCTCTCTCAGTGATAGCAGCATCCCTACCAGATACAATGGTCAACATCAGAGCTCGAGCCTGATCCCTCTCAAAGGTCACCAAGTGAAGCTGTGTGTCCATTGCCTCTATAGAAACTAAGGACGAGCGCAAAACAGTACTAACAAGAGAAGATGTCAACTCTGCAAACAGAGCATCCTCAGTCGGAGATATAGGATCCTCCATGGGCTCCTCAACGTCAGTAGACCTACCATCATCCCCGGATAAAGGCCCTATATCAACCTGGTCCGCGACATCTGGTGCCAAATTCGACTCTAGCCAAGCTGAGTACTCTGCAGATCGGCCTGGGTGGCAGTCTCTGAACTCCGCTGTCTGTCGATGCGACTAGAATCTATAAACCTGAGCTAGATCAGCCTCGATAACTGAGTAGACAAAGATGCGATAATCCTCAGTCCCCTCAAATGCATGGACCTCCTGGTACTGATAAAACTGGCCCATCACCGCCAAAGGATGATAGGTCATCACACGCCTCAAACCAGCCAACGAAAGAAAATCTAGGTCGGCTACATGGGTGGTGAAACTCAAAAAGGAGAAGTAACCAGAGTACATAACTACAGCGAATGGATGCTCTATGGAACCCAAAAATGTAGTCCAGGATGCCTCATCCGCGTAGGAAGTCGGGCGGTATGAGTAAACTTGAGACAAGCCATGTCCAAAGCAGAACCCATGACGACGAAGCCGACCTATCGGTCTGAGGTGCGTTATGAACCAGATATAAAGGAGCACATAGCTACCTCTGAACTCCTGATCCCCAGCACAAGCTAATATCAACGTCTCTGCCAAGATAAGAGGAAGTATGGTGAAGTCATCTCTAAGAGCACTGACAGCCATCGACATCGCCACATCTAGATGGTCAGCATATAATGGCATGTATAGATATGCTATGATGCAGATGACCAGGGTGTCCACTCGGGTAGTACGCCATCTCTCCTCTAAAATGGCAAAATCTCCATGATAAACTTTGAAGATATCGTCAGATGCGAAGTGTCCTATCATGAAGTCCATAGAGATAATGTGGCAACCACCCACCTCGGCCAGTACGACTGCCCTCCTCAGTCCGATCATCGTCATGAACTGGCGGCGCATATGGCCCAATGCCATCTGAGCACACGACCCCTCCATCGATAATCCAGAGATGCGACCGTACTCCTCCAGAGTAGGAGTCAACTCGTCCGAGCCAAACCAAAAAATGTGGCGCTCGAGAATCCAATAACTAAGCATCTTTTCAATAAACCCCTCTGGAACCTGAAAGGACAACATAGATAAGGATTGGCCTAGCATGCGACTGAGTGTGATCCGGTCAGAATATGGCAACTGGTCATACCAAACCCTCAACCTGGTAGCTATCCGGCTAGGCGGAAGTTGATCAAAGCGTACAACAGCAGAGGAGGCCATCTGTAAAACTGTGTCAATAAGACAATACAAGGGTCAATCTCTATCCAACCATTTAAATATATATGAAGCATGAATCATAACAATTGATAATATGGCATGTGCGATGAATAAATAGAAAACATCATACATAGATATCTGTCAAATACATCAATTTTATATGCATCATTGTTATACCTATGATACATGTGAAAGTTAGGAAATAAAAAGGACAGGATACTGGGGCACAAATGCCCAAGGACTAACCAAAGACCTATAGAGTCATCACAAAGTCGAAAGCCTCCAGAAAGGTGCTAGCATCATCAACCTGATCAACCAGGGGCAAGTTACCGGGGGTGCACACATCCTACTGATCTGGGCAATAATATTTCTCCTGCATATCCAGGTGACAAGTAAATGGATCACCTCCATCCTGAGAACCACTAGTGCCTGAAGGTCCAACCCCATGAGAGCCACCAGTGCCTGATGGTCCAGCCTCATGATCCCGAGCACTGAAAGTACTAGCTAATGAGGGGTCTCCGCCTAGATGACGATAGTACATCGACATATACTCCAACTGATGCCTTAAATTGGCTATCTGAGTGTGGTGAGAGGGTTCCTGGAAGCATGATATCCAGTCCTTCATCATAAGAGACCCTGGAACCATATCTCCCAGGAACTGGGTAGCCCGGGTCTGAGATCCTATCGTGCGTGGGCCCCACTAAGTGGAAAAGTCCTTAAACGTATAGGACCATCTGATAAATGAAATCCCTCATACCCATTGGTAGGAATCGCTGCAACTGGCTGAGATAGAGGCCAGAATCGTTGAGCTGGAGGAAGAAAAGAAAGGTGAAACTCCCCAGTGATACATCAAAAGGCGCGCTCCCCGAGATAGAGCTCCCAACCTCCATCAAATAGGAAGGGAATCCAGCGACTAGATAGATGATATTCTGGCCCTACCGGTAGACCATTCTCAAATCCCTCAGACAAGTGCTCAGCCGAATAAGGGACCCATACTATGTCAAAGGCCATCAATGTCTCTAGCTGAAGACGAGCATGGGTGAAGCCCTCTACAACCGAGACCTCCGATATAGTAGACTGAAGCCATCTACGTCCCCGAGGATAAGTGTCCAAGCCTAGAATAGAGATAGGGCGAAGACAAGAAAGCCTCTCATAAGCTCAGAACTGTCAATGCAAAGAACCCAACATTAACCATGGGAAAAGATAAACTAATCAGAATTCAGACAAATGAAATTCAGTCAAAATGACTCACCAGAAGAAACGGGAAGAATCTGACCCAGGCGTCGATAATTCCCTTGGATCTCAGTCGCATCCCGTGAAGGAAGAGAGCCAATGTAAAAGATCCCCAATCGTAGTCCCCAATGCGTTCTACGTCTCGAACTGCCCCTACCAAGCTAAAGGGAATAGTGGAGGAGTTGTTCGCAATGAAACAACCCCTCATAATGGTCAGGAATAGACGCTGCAAGATGCGATCCCTATTCCTCAAATAGGCAGGCAACAGCTGCTGTAGAGTGCCTCAAGCAGAATCGACTCTCAAGCATCCCAATCGAATACTACGAGCATTGAAGGCCCTCTCCTGAGAAGAAAACCCTAAAAGGGTGCGCACTGTGGTCAAAGTGATACCCATCTCCAACGGCACTCTGTCCCCAGTAAACTCCAAACCCATGATATACCTCCAATCTATGGGAGTCATCACAACCTCGAAGTCCAACAGATGAAGAGACTGACTCTAATTAAACCATCGCTCTGACAAAGCTTGCAAGTAGCCCCAAGGGCAGCGACGGGGAATAATGGTGAAGAAAGCCTCAAATCCCCAAGAATTTATGACTGCCCTGTACCCTGGATGTAGCGAATGATACAAAGAGTATATGCTGAACCAGTTACCCTTGGGTTGGGTAAACTCTGGAACCTACGCAATCTTAAGGTGAAGAAAGCTGGTTGTTGACAAAGAAGAGAAAGGAATACAAATTAATATAAAGATCATTGTACCTCATTCGTCTGCAACTGAATGGAGGGATGGCGGCTCAGATCCGTACCCAGCAAATCAGGGACAGCTATCTGAATGTCGGGAAGAAATCGTGGTATAGCAATGGGCTGAGGCTAAACCTCAGGCTCAGGGATGTCCTTCTCATCCAGAGGAGGTTGGTCCTCACCAAGGGGACACAAAATGGGCTCTATCAATCGCTGGACTAACCTACTGATCAGTGGAATGGGAACACCAGAGGGAGCTCTACGCCGGCAAATTCCAGATGAAACTTGTTGGGATGAAGAATGGCTAGGTCTCGTAGAATCCATATCTGAACAATGAGTTCGTAGGAATTAAAGCGAAGTCAGGTAAATTCCTGTCATTTTTAAATTTTAAATTAAATCAATGAAATATAATTTAAGTCATCACATCATGCTTGTCCTACATGTGCCATTATATGTGTACATCATTTTAACTCGCATCCTAGCATATCTATGCATATATCTAGGACTTTGACATCTGATTCATGAAAAAAATTTGCCAGAGTCTCCCCTATAAAATGGACTATCCACATGCCCGAAGCATGCATTAAATCACCCTATGAGGGTATACCATCACAGCTAAGCAATTAAATATCAATTTAAACTGTTGTTCTAACACATAGCTATAATGCATGTCTAGATTAACTGATAAATGATAATATATCGAATCCATACGGTCCATAAGATGATACATAAGCCTGTATTGCATTATAATCATGTTCATCAAGCTATCTATGCATACATGTTAGATATAATGAGTTTAAAGAAAGAAATACGGGTTTTCACTGACAAAAATACAAAAAAAATGGAGTCTATACGTTACCCGTAGTACATAGAAGAGATGTACGGTGTCGGATCGCTCCAAATCAACCCGGAATAGCATAGATCTGAAGAGAGATTCGGATTTTTTAGAGACAATACGAGAAAACTCAAGTCGAATAAATAAAAATGAGCCATCCCAAAGGTATAAGCCTGATCACGGGCAGCCTCATACATATATGCTCTAGCAGCATACAAATATGCGGCTGCCATAGGTGGGTCCCGTGGCTTCTCGATTGGTAAAGTGCAGTCCGAAATATGTTAGTTTGGGTTTAGAATGGTCACATTATTAAGTCGAATCTAGCTTTGAGAGGTTATTAAGCATGAAGCATTAACCCGTGTTCTAGACTAGTTTAGATCCATTGTAGATCTACGTATTTATTACTTTAAATGGTCTCGGTTACCCCGTATACCCCTAGATTTGTATCTAGAGGCGAAAAGGGACCGGAATGGCTTAAACCGGTGATTTCAACGGATGAAATCATCTAATATCAAAGCTGAGGACATTGTATATATGTATTCCCACATAAATAATGTGAGAGTAGGAATCCCGGTGTTGAGATCCCCGAATGGATCCCGACTTGATTCCCACGATGGACCGGTTTTGATGATGTAATGTTTAAATAGTGTAAATATTATTGTATATGTAATATTTGGATCTTGGATACGAGCTCGAGGGGTTAGTCCCGAGAAGTCAGATTCATGATCCCTTGATAGTGAAAACTTTAATTGTGGGTGCTCGGTTTCATCGAGATGGCTTTCATGCCTGATGATGATCCGACCCTTTTTGGCGTTTACATGCATATCATCAAAATGATTTCTAATAAAACCACAAAGAGCTTTCAGTCATAATAAAGCGATCCAGGGTAGATCACCTTTTGAACGTAAAGATAAATAAAAGGAAGTATTGAAGTCCTCGATTCCTAGTCGGGCAAAGGATTTGAAAACCTTGCTTTCGAAAACATCATTTCAATTCATACATCTTGTTAGAAATGAAGTTTTTGTCAAATCAAATCCTTCGTACCTAGGCGCAAAAAAAGTATAACACTACTTTCAAATAAACCAAAATAAAGTCTTAGAACAAAAAATGAATAAAGCTTTCAAAATAAAACGCACACACACACACGCACACATACACACTTTATGCACAGAAAATCAATAAGTTGTGGTACCACGTTTGCACGGGAGTTGGGGGGTGCCTAACACTTCCCCCCCGCTTAACCTAGCCCCCGAATTCCACGAATCTTGGGTTGCAGACCAATCTTTCGGAGTCATATGTTGGACCATATTGCAAAAACTATTAAAACTCAGATGAGTTGGTACATCCATCTAAACCACACCAACTAGCGGCTCTATCTCATTCGGTCCAATCATAAAAAAATAAAATCAATCTTTTTCAAAGTCATCGACACTTATGTCGATACCGCTTTCCTAAAAACTCACCCTTTGATAAAATCCATAGACATAGTGAATCGAAAAAGGGTAAAACAAACAAAACAAACTTAGAAAAGACGGACATCTACACATTCACTAAAGATTTTTTCCCAGCGTCGATAGGTGGAACTCGAGTACAATGCGTATTAGGACATTCAAAAGTTAAACTTTGATTTACAACCATCCAAAGAAAAATGATTATTACAATTGAACGAGATAGAGGAATTCAGGCATAAAGCATATAAAACTGCCAAACTCTATAAGGGAAAAGGTCAAGAAGTGGCATGACAGACGAATCCTTGATCAAAAGTTCGAACTAGGTCAAGTGGTACTAATTCAACTCCAAGTTGCAACTTTTCTTGAAAAATGGAAGTTAAGATGGTCTGGACCATTTGTGGTTACCTCTGTAGCTCCTCATGCAGCCGTTGAGGTTGAAGAACCCAATTCAAAGTGTACATTCAAAGTCAATGGTCAAAGACTGAAACACTACTGGGGTGGTGACATCGATCGACATCCGGCGTCAAACGATATAACTGATACTTGAGAAATGCAAGAAAGTCAGGATGATGACTATAAACCAAGCGCTATTGGGAGGTAGCCCAAATTTTACTTTTAATTCAGTCATATTCTATTGAATTCAATTTATAGGTAAACTTAATTTTAAGTAATATTATTAGTCTCATTAAGTATATTAATCCTTGTGTTGATGCTTTCTGCATGAAGAAGATGAAGAGAAAGGATGACATTGAAGAAAATCATGGACTAAGGCTTGGACTGCCATAGCGCTTTGGTGCCTTCAATATAAAGGATTCCAGCGCCTCGACGCTGGAAGTCATGAAATTATAAAATCATTAGCGCCCCAACACTATTCATTACTTGTGAACCCTGTTGCTTAGCGCTCTTACGCTCCTTGAAGGCCAAATCTTAGTGCCCCGGTGTTGGGTCTAGGTAAAAGAAAAAAAATTCTAGGGCTCGATAGGTACGAACTCCATTTCCCCTCTTCTATTCAAATTACACTCCTTCTTTCTCCCAAATTTTTCCCCTTATATAATCCTACCCAAATCTGAATACTCTTCTCCTACTAAACGTAAACTTTTATTCATCCAATCTAATTGGAGAATTGCATTAAGGAATTGAACAAAAAAATCTCTCTCCATTATTTCTTCTCTTCTCGAAACAAAAGTATGTCAACTACTTCTTTTTGTTAATTGTTCAAGATATGCAAGGTATTATTGAATTAATTGATCCATGATTGATGTTTTGCTTACCAATGATAACTAATTTAGGTGTGATTATGCTTAATTTTTGGTGTTAATCTCATAGGCAAACCATAGTAATTTTTGCTAATGCCCACAAGGTGTTCGTTAAAATTACTGTGAGAAGTTTTCTTGTAACATACTTGTAATTTGGACATACATCACTAAGGTCTTGCACATAACTAATTTTTACAGTCCCAACAGGTTTTAATTCAAACAGATAGAGGTCAATTGGCAAGTTTTGGGGGAATATGTCTAGTATTCATCATTAATTGCATGTGTATATGGTAAATTATCTGAATACAGTTTTTAATGAATTTTTTATGGCATGTGGACTAATTTAAACTAATTTTTGATTCTAGGTTGCAACGATGGCTTCGAATAGATAAATAGGTGAAGGGTCCTCATCATCTCCAGCAAAACCATTTGAAATGAAGAAGTTTGTTAGCGTAGAGGCTCAAGAGATATACAACAGAATGGTGTAGAAAACGTTGATTCTGGAAAGAGGATTAAAGTCGGATAACACCAAAGATGGAGAGATTGTGATAATGATAGCAGAACAAGACTGGTTTGAATTTACAACATAACCTGATCTAGCATTTATAGCAATGGTGAAAGAATTACGCAAACGCTAAGAAGCATTATCACTTTGGGGTGCAAGTGCAGGGAAAGACAGTTAATTTTGCCAGCATTGATATCAATAAGTACTACAATTTGTAGGACATTGGTCACATCAACCAGTATTAGACGTTCATGAGTCAAGGATTGAACTATACGCAGATCATTTATGAGTTATTCCATCCAAGCACAACCTGGAAGACTCACAAATGCGGGAGGATAATATTTCCACAGTCAAGGCTTAGCCGGAATGGAAAGGTTTGGTACGCCTTCTTATGTGCCAAGTTGATGCCATATACTCACGTCAGCGATGGGACTAAGGAGAGGGCGATGCTACTTTATTTCCTTCTAAAAGGAAAATAGATGGATGTAGGCATGATCATTAAAAACTCAATCATACATGCCTTAAAAAGTTGTACAACAGGTTGGCTGCCCCACCCTTCCCTCATCTGTGCTTTGTGTGATCAGGCAGGGGTAAAATGGAAGATAGATGAACTGATCATGAAGTCGATACCACTGTTGTAAAAGTAGTATGCATATAAACCAATCATGTATGATGATAAAGCATATACTTTGGAGATAATCTTATTTATTTATTAATAAAAGTATTAACTTATTAAAGACATTTAATTATCTACATGATGCTATTTTTATAATATGTAAATAACCCATAGTTTTAAGCAATGCTTTTAGAATCATGATGTTGATCATGTTAATGAGATCTAAATTCTTTGAAAGCTTAAAACTAAAATAGTTTCTAATAGATGGATTACTAAATAGAGGATTAGTAAATCCGGATAGATTGGTACATATATTGCTTGCTCATTGGATGAGAATGATTGATCTCATGATCATTTGTGTGGAGACACTAAAGAAAGTATGTAGGTGCTTATTGGAGAATAAGTTTATTGAACGTGACTCGCTATAGAATATCTAATGGAGTTTTACTTGCCTGTAAATAGGAATTCCTAATGTGATAGTAGTACAAGTGATCCTTGGACTTGAGATCATCATAGTATCTTGTATGTAATGAATTATACTTTGACTTATTCCTTAAAAATTCTTAGAGTATATTAAAGGGTATGCTTGGGTATAATGAGTTACATATGGAGATAATGAATGATCAATAAAGAATCTATCACTTATAGTAAAAAGAAGATATATGTCCTATGTGATTCGTTAAATGACAACCCAATAGTCCTTGGCCAAGACAGAATGAAATTAGAAAGGAGTTTCTAATTAACATTATTTGGAGTTGTGCATTTTCTAATAGAAATACATATAATTAAATAAAATAAGACTTGACAGTAATTTCATGTCTTATATTTAATTGGGACATTGTATGGTGGAAGGATTGAATTGTACAGTAACTATTTACTCATAGATTCTTTTATGAGTAATGTTGAAATCTATATTATCTAGAAAGTCATTGATCGCTAGGGATGCTTATCCCTATTGTAGAATAAATATTATTTATTTAAATAGATTATTGGTTTAATTTATTTATTTAAATAAAATTAGAATTGTTCTAATTGATTTATTCACAACCGATTTAATATGGAGAACCTAAAAGGTCACACCATAAAAGGAAGAATAATTATTTAATAAGGTAATGGCATAATCGTAATAATACATTAAGTATAATTAATTTAATCTATGGTGATAGAATAAATTAAATAGCTTAATGTTTATTATTTAATATTTTAGAAATATTAAATATAAATTAATAAGAGAAGTCTTATTAATATTATTATAATTATTATTATTTTAATTTATAAAGGAGTTTAGAAATTAATTTAATATTAGTACTCTCATTTATTCCTAATAAGATTAGGAGGTAAATTGATTAAATGAATTTAATTAATTATTCCCAATGTGGTGGGAAGCCTAATTAATTAAAAGAGTTTAATTAATTAAATGAAAACCTATGTCTAATAGGATTAGAAGGGTTGACCAATATCTATATAAGAGAAGTCTTTTAATAGATATCAGTTGATACAATTTCAATTGTTGGAGAGTACTCCTTTTTCTATAGAGGATAGAAAACTAGGGTTTAGCCAACCACCCTCCATTTTGATAATTCATATTCCTTGGTGGATCACCTCTAGAGGCCAAACACCTGGGTGGCTAACGTTGATCAAAGGAAGGAATCTACCCTGGATATTCAAGGAGATCGCGATGAACAAGGAGTTGAACTTGTACTTGTGGAAGCTTCGTTCTACAAGGGTATGATTCCAGAATTTCTTATTTATCGTTTTAAATTAATAATATGCATAAATGATGATCTGGATAATGGTTTTATAGAAATTTTAAACTTTGATTTTATCATGCTTCCGCTAGTTTTTGCAATTTGATTGCGCCCACGACTTCGTACAAACCCAACAGTGGTATTAGAGCCAAACTTTTATGCAATTATTAATTATTTTGATTCTATATATTTATGGGTATGTATTTAGAATAATTTATTGAGCATAATTAATTGTATAAAATTATTTTTTTATAAAAAAAAATAGAAACCGAAATCAAAATCGCAAACCAATTTATATTTTTTTCGTGCTGGATTCGATAGATGTTTAGTTGTTTTTTATGCTGCTTCCGTGTTATCACAAGGAGGTACACGAATTGTCTTTTAAAAAAGTCCTGCATTAAGTTATAATCTGCATGAAGGATTTGGAAAAAGGTGCATGATTCATATATATATATATATATATATATATATATATATATATTACTTTGATATACTGTTAATATATATATAATATATACGGTGGTTATATATATAATATATATAGTTTATATTATATATATATATATGAGATATATATATATATATGATATATATATATATATATATATATTATATTCTTAATAATTTTATAACTAAAATAAAGCGTTTATTTTAATCTTGAAATTGGATTTCATGCAATTTAAAATTGCTCATTAAATGATACTCATATATATGGAATGATTTTAATTCATGAGATGAATATTTATTTATTGATGCATATGGTGATATGTATGATAATAAATGAGATTGATTATGGGACTATTGACCAATGTGACTGGATTTTATTTTATTTGGATGCTTTAATGTATGGGTTTTATTAAATGGGGTCTGCGTACCTCGTCTTTTCTGATTTTTTCTTGATGTAAAATTCTATCTCCTTCCTATATACTTCTCCTTGACTGCTGATTAAGGTTTCTAATTAAATTAAATAGTTTAATGTAATAGAAATAGTTAGAATTTTCTTGAAAGAAATTAGAGACCAAGGATCAAGGAGTGCGTGAATACCCGTTTGCATGGAGCCCGGGTTTAAATGTAATAGTTACGTTTAAATTTAAATTCTTGCACTCCTAGGTTTGACATTTTGGTTCACTTGGTGGCTCTAGTGAACCAAACTAGAATAAAGGTCCATAATTAATTTGGGTAGAATATAGTATTCTATATGTGCATGCTAAGTATTGTATATATTATATTTTATGCAAACATGCTTCGCATGTTTTAATAAAATGACGCGTATTTTATATATATATATATATATATATATATATATATGCATGAGCGCTAAACAAGATGAGACAAATAATAACAAACCCCTCAAAGAAATTATATTAAGTCTAAAGTGTTCAGAGATATTTTGAAAATCGAAACGTCGCCTTCCAGCATGATAAATTAATAGAGTATTAAATATTTAATACGAGTTTGTTGTGCTATCCACAAGGCAAGTATTGCGTATTTAAGATATTAATTTAATCACATTTGATGCTTATCATGAAAATTGAACAATATTATTTTGTTGTGCTATCCACAAGGATAATATTTTTCTTTTTTGAATTTATGGAAGTGCTAGGTTGGACTTAACTTAAATCATGTTAGTTCGGATGTGCACACACTTGACCATTATAATTTAAGAGGCAAAATAAAAATGAGTTACATATTGATGTAATTGACAAAGAGTTGTTTACCTATTTATTTATATATCGTTTGTTGTGCTATCCACAAGGCTATATACATTTGAAATGGGATCCTTAATATCACTAGCAAATTTTTAATTAGATTTAGCCGAACTATATAAATGAGGGTAATATAGTTTGAAGAAAATAGTGGGAGATACCAATTTAAAATAAGACTTAATTTATTTTGGTATATAAAATTAATTAAATGAATGTTTGCTAAAATGTTGTCTTTTCACATATAGAAATTTAAAAATGTCAAAATCACTTATTTCACTGCGGAGCATACTTGACGCAAACAAATTGACCGAATCGAATTACATGGACTGATTAAGGAATTTGAGAATAGTTCTCACTGATGAAAAGATTTCTTCTGTCCTAAATTCACCTATCCCTGGAACTGTTCCAGAAACAGCCTCTGAGGAAGAGATTGCCTCTATTGTATAGTGGCAAGATGATGCATCTATGACTTAATGCATCATGCTCACATCCATGAATAATGAGCTTCAGCGTCAGCATGAAAACATGGATGCTCCTGCTATGTTGCTTCACCTCAAGGAGTTGTATGGTGAACAAAGTAGGGCTGCAAGATATGAGATATCTAAGAAGCTCTTTTGATTTCGGATGACCGAGGGCACTGCCGTAGAGACTCATGTCCTAAGGTGATCAATCTGATTGAACTCCTAGAAGAGCTTGGGTTCGTCATGGATAGGGAGTTGAGTCAAGACTTGGTCTTGCTGTCATTCCCTGAGATCTTCTCGCAGTTCGTTGTTAATTTCCACATGAATAAGTTAGATGTCAGCTTGCCTGAGTTACTTAACATGTTGAAAACTGTAAAAGGTCACTTTTCATCCAAGAAGAACCATGTCTTAATGGTGGATGATTCTTCCAAGAATAGGAAGAGGCCCAAGGTATCTTCTGAAAAGAAGAAATCTAAGAAGGCTAAGGGCAAGGCAAAAATGATGGATCAAAAGAAACCTGATCTAGCAAGTAAAGGAATGTGCTCCATTGCAACGAGTCAGGTCATTGGAAGAGGAATTGCAAGAAGTTTCTCGCAGAGAAGAAGCTTGGAGAAGCTTCGACTTCCAATCAAGGTTTGTTCATGATAGAAATTAATTTTTCTGAAAGTCAAAATTCTACTTGGATATTGGATAGTGGGTGTGGTTCTCACATATGTAATATTGTGTAGGGACTGGTCAGAAGTAGAAAGATGAACAAAGATGAGGTTGTCCTACGTGTGAAAAATGGAGCAAAGGTTGCTGCATTAGCTGTAGGCACTTATTGTTTAGCACTGCCTACTTGCAAGTCTATTTATTTAAATAATTGTTATTTTGTTCCAAATATCATTAGAAATATTATTTCTATTTCTGTATTAGATATGGATAGATTTGAAATTATAATAAAAAACAACAGTTGTTATATTTATAATAACAATGTTTTATATGGTGTTGGTAATTTGCGAAATGGACTTTACATACTTGACTTGCATGAAAATATATTTCAAATTGAACAAACTAAGAAAAGAAAAAGAGATTATGTTAGATATACCTATATGTGGTACTATAGAGTTGATCATATCAATGAAATAAGATTATCCAAGTTGCATAAGGATAGGCTCTTGGAGCTATCCGATTATGGATCATATCCAACTTGTGAATCTTGTCTCATGGGTAAAATGAGTAAATCTCTTTTTAGTAGAAAAGGAGAAAGAGTTACAGAGTTGTTAGCATTGGTTCACACAGACGTTTGTGGACCTATGACAACGAATGCACGCGGAGGGTATTCTTATTTTATTACTTTCACTGATGATCATTAAAGATTTGGATATGTGTATTTAATGAAATACAAATCTGAATTATTTAAAAAGTTCAAAGAGTTCAAAAGTGAAGTAGAGAAATAGACTGGCAAAAGTATTAAGATTCTTCGATCAGATCGAGGTGGTGAATACTTAAGCGGTGAGTTTCTCGATTGTCTCAAAAAAAATGGTATAATCTCACAATGGACTCCATCAGGTACACCACAGTTAAATGGAGTATCTGAAAGGAGAAATTGAACATTGTTGGATATGGTTCGTTCCATGATGAGTTTTACCAATCTTTCAGTATCATTCTGGGGTTATGCCCTAGAAGCGACTGCATGTCTACTAAATAAGGTCCCTTTGAAATCCGTTCCCAAGACTCCATATGAGATGTGGATAGGGAGGAAACCTGGTCTTAAGTATGTTAAGATTTGGGGATGTCCAGCTTATGTGAAAAGGTTTCAAAATGATAAGCTTGGAACAAGATCTGATAAGTGCACGTTTGTTGGATATCTTAGAGAATGTTTGGGATACTATTTCTACAATCCTGCTGAGCAAAAGGTGTTTGTTGCAAAACACGCTGCCTTCTTGGAAAATGAGTTTATTCTTGAAGGGGCTAGTGGGAGGATAATAGATCTTAAAGGAGTTCAAGAACCACAAATCACTATTAGTCAAAAGGAGGAACATGTAGATAGACCTATTGTACCACAACCGAATTATAAATCTGGAATACTGCCAAAGATACTTGGGAGGTATGGATTCATCATATATGATGATGATGAGGTACGCATTGTAGAGGATGATTATCCAGTTATAAACGATAAGGCTAAGAGTTGTAGACACTAAGAGAAATGGTAGATGACCATAAAATCTAAAATAGATCTTTGAATCATTGCTCATGACCATTTGGATTTTACTTGCAATTGCAGCTTATTATTATAAAATCTGGCAAAATGGACGTGGAGATGCCCTTCCTCACATATACATTATTAGAGGATAATGTATGTATGATACAACCAGATGGATTTGTTTCAATGGTTGAAGAAAATCATGTATATGAGCTACAACAATCAATTTATGGATTAAAGCAAGCTTCTCGTAAATGGAACATCTATTTTGATGAGACAATCAAAGTGTTCGATTTTATCAAAAACGAGGATGAACCATTTGTGTACAAGAAGGTTAGTAGGATTGCTGTTTCATTCTTTTTAATATATGTTGATGATATATTAATGATAGGGAATGACATTCCTATGCTACAATCGATCAAAATAAAGTTGTCTAAACATTCATCCATGAATGATTTGGGCAGAACATCCTACATTTGGGGATATAAATATGTATAGATAGATTTCAAAGGATGTTTATCTTAACCCAAGGAACATATATTCATTAGATGCTAAAGGCGTATACCATGACAAACTCCAAAAAGGGTCTCATATTGATGAGCCATGGAGTGTATCTCTCTAAAATTGTCCTCAATAAAAGAGAGATCGCATGAGTTACTATCATATATGCAATGGAATATACGAGACTTGATGTTGATCAGTCATATTATGGAGAAGATCACTGTAAGACAATGATAAACATCTTAAAGTACTTAACTGACACTAAGGATGTCATCATGACTCATGATGAGTCTGAATTAAACTAGAGGACTAAAAAGACTCAAGTTTTCAGACTGACCAAGACGACAACAAATCCACTTTAGGATAAGTTGTTACCTTGAAAGGTGGTGCAGTGAATTGGAAAGGTTCTAAACAGCAAAAGGTTGATGGGTTAGTGACAAAGACAAAGTATATAATTGTAAGTGAAGCTGCAAGTTGATATTTCGGATGAAAAGTTCATTACAGAACTATGAATAGTTCCTAAGTCTCATCTTGAATCCAAACATATGTTGCGGCACTTTGATTATCATTAAAAGAAGAGACATCACCTTGGAGCGTATAGACTCTCAAGACAATATTGCAGATCCATTTACTAAACCTTTAACACAACAGCAGTTTGATCGTCACTTAGAGAAGATGGGTATGAGATACCATGGCGATTGGCTTTAGTGCAAGTGGGAGATTGAAAGTAGTATACATACAAACCAATCATGTATGTTGATAAAACATATACTTTGGCTATGATCTTATTTATTTATTAATAAAAGTATTAACTTATTAAATGCATTTAATTATCTACATGATGTTGTTTTTATAATATGTAAATAACCCATAGTTTTAAGCAATGCTTTTAGAATCATGATGTTGATCATGCTAATGAGATCTAAACTCTTTGAAAGCTTAAAACTAAAATAGTTTCCAATCGATGGATTACTAAATAGGGGATTAGTTAATTCGGATAGATTTGTACATATGTTGCTTGCTCATTGGATGAGGATTATCGACGTTGGAAAATTTAAGAATCCCGCGGGTCGATTTATAACTCGAGTTACCTCAAATCGATCTTCCTAAGTTATCTCTACCCTTATTCTTTTTATTTATGAAAAAGGTTTTGAAAAGTTTTTTAGGAAAGAGGCCAACATGTGTATATGTCGACGATTTGATTTAAACAGAGTTGCCAGTTGGTAGTTTTGAAAATGGTTGTACCAACTTAACCGAGTTTGATTTAAAAAGACGCCCAATTACTGGACACTGTCGAAACTTGATATTTGAAATTATAGTTTTGAGTTCAGGGCCGTGGTTAAGTGTGGGGAAGGTGTTAGGCACCCCACGACTCCCGTGTAAACAAAGTACCACAATTTTTTCAATATTTCCCTTAAAATTGGAATGCGTGAGTGAATGTTGTTTGAAAATTGGGCCTTTGGATTGATCGAAAGCTTTGACAGGCTTCGTTGAGCTTATATACGAAGGGTTTGATTTGATTTTAAAAATCAGTCTTTGATTTGATTTGCAAAAAGCATTTACTTTGATTTGCAAAAGCTTTTGAATTGAATTAACAGTGATATTTTGAAATCTGTTTATCAAACCCCTACGCTGACATAGGAATTGAAGCACATGGCCACTTTCAATTCTATCTTTTATAAACTTAAGGCTGCATGCAACTGGTGATTTATCGGGCTGCGAAGTATCCTCGTCCACAGAAATATAAAGTGTCGGTCTCCTCATGGGTATGAAAACCATCGGAGGGACGCTGACACGACAATCCATATTTTCACTATGTTGGGACCTTAAATCCGGATAACCGTTTTAAGGTCTGTGCATGTACACTTTTCAGAAAAAACTGGCAGGGTACATCTGTAAATCGAAGTTTGTCCATCGTGGGAATCAGATTCTGATCAGTTTGATCATGAATCGCATGATTACTAGGCTTACATATGAGTGGCTAAAAAACATGCACAGTTCAAATTTGTGCAGAAGCAGATAAATATCTCAAGATAACCAGAACCAGGGATTCATTCAGTAAATCCCGGTCCGCACGACCGAAGTGTCTCGTTCCCACTAGATAGTGATCTAAGGGACGCGATGTTGCTTTTGAAGCTGAAACTATAAAAATAACTAGATTTAAAGAAATCTCAGCCACTATAGCTTCCAAGTTCTGTCGGGACCTGTTTGAACCGTTGAAAGCTAGAATTGGCGAGATTTGGTTAAATCTAGTCCACCCGTAGAAAAATTAGTGAAAATTCATATACAAATGAATGTTAAATGCAGCTGTTAAATAAATTGAATAAAGCAATATATATAATTATATATATAAAAGCTATAAAAGGGCGATGGGTTTTCACTCGCAAGCCCGGACTGGAATCGAAAAAATATATATAAAAACTGTAAATAGCTACGAAATAATCCAGGTTGTGATAGAAATGAAATATATATATATATATATATATATATATATATATATATATATAAACAGTAATAAAGGCGATGGGTTTTCACGCCAATGCCCGTGCTAGAATTAAAATTGACAGAAAGTAGTCACCCATTGACTGGGGAGAGCACCCAGTATGGGGAAGTGTGCAAAAGCAGTACAATGGCCATGTAATAGTCCAGGCTGACTGATCATATAAATATATAAATATATATATATATATATATATATATATATATATTGACAGAAATGTAGTCAACCAGGACTGATATGAGTACCAGTGATGGTGAATGTCGCTTATATATGCGTAAATATATATATATATATATATATAAGTGGTAAACTACCTCGAATTTGACATCCGGACTTGACAGAATTGAAATGTTAGTACATTTGCAGTTAAATATATACAAAAGAGGGCCAAACCCTGACTGGGATGATAACCCAGTCCGGCGAAGTTGCCAGAATGTGCGCGCTAGTGCATTGAAGCTATTGTAGCTAACAGATCGTCAATCCGAGTTGTAAAAATATTGAAAACGGAGTTTATGTACAAAAATGCATCAATTTTTGACAAAAATGGCCACAAAATTAAGTTCCTGGTATATTTAGAAAATAAAACTTTGTGTACAAGTGTAAAGTAGTGCAAAGTAGTAGTATTGACTTTCTGATCGTAAAAATACTTACAATGGACCACAATACGGGCTTTTTGCCAAATCGTAAACTTTAAACGTCCAAATCTACCGGTGGTTTTTTGATATGTGGTATTATATGGGTATATCTACGTGTCAGAGTGAAAATATTTGGGTTTGGAAGAGGTGTAAAAGTCAGAAAATTAAACTGGCAGGGCTTCGCTGCGTTTCCAAATTTTCTTAAAATGAACGGGGGGGGCACGTTTATTTATAGGCCAAGGAACCTCCACTCTATCTTAGGCAGTCGCAGGTAGAGCTTCGGCTCCCCTAGGTGGGGCCCACATTCACGGCTTAGTCATCTCGAAGTACGTGCACTCCGAGCAATGCGATGTCCGGTCGGAAACTTTTTAACTTTTGATCGGAGCGTCCGTTTGAGGCATGCGATACCTTTCCGGAAAGCTCTCGCCGAAAGTGTCAAAATGATATGGGAAAAAACATTTTCCGGGTCCAGGAAGATGGGTTCATAACCAGGTCTTTGATTCCCCACATTTTATCCGTTGAGCTATCTTGCGTAGTTGCCACTCGGGATCGTCGTTAGGATTCATTCTGACTTTGGTGGCATCAATTTGTCTTGAGTTTGACCAAGTCTGTTGAGATTTGATGAAATGACCATTGTACCCCTCCCGGGGCTGCTTGTAGTGTCGGTATGGTCGCTGGTTGACTTCTCGGAGCTGATTCCAAGACTTGGATCCCAGTCGAGTCTTTTGACCTCAGGGTTGTCTCTGAGGCTGATGTGGTCATTCCAAGTTTTGCTCTAGAGATGTTGTGATGCTTCAAGTTGATGTTTGGAGTTGCCCTGACGTTTCGGGTTGAGACCGGGAATGACCTGCACTTCCTTGGTTGAGACTGGGGTCGAGTTTGACTTCCCGGGTTGCTGCCGGGGGATGAACTGTGTTTCCTGGATTGAGACCAGAGATGGCTTGACATATCCTGATATTAAGGTCGGGGTTGATTGGTACCTCCCGGGTTAAGACTGGGGTTGATCTTGACTTCCCGGGTTGATTAATACCTCCAAGGTTGATTAATACCTCCAAGGTTGAGACCGGGGTTAATAGATACCTCCCGGGTTGCTGTCGGGGTTGAATTAACTTCCTGGGTTGAGACTGGGGTTGATTTTGACTTCCCGGGTTGAGATCGGGGTTATGCTTGATGATCCGATTGACTGTCGGAACTTGATTGATGGTCTGATTGACTGTCGGAGTTTAATTAATGGTCCGATTGACTGTCGAAACTTGATTGATGGTCCGATTGACTATCGGAACTTGATTGATGGTCCAATTGACTGTCAGAGTTTGATTGATGGTCCGATTGACTGTCAAAACTTGATTGATGGTCCTATTGACTGTCAAAATTTGATTGATGGTCTAATTGACTGTCGGAACTTGATTGATGGTCCGATTGACTGTCGAAACTTGATTGATGGTTCGATTAATTGTTGAAACTTGATTGATGGTCCGATTACCTATCGGAACTTAATTATCGATATTGGGAATCAAATTTAGGTTGAAGGACCGGCGTTGGTGGCTGGATTTGGATTAATTGATGGTTTTGCCCTCCTACCTGGTTAGTATTGGGGCAAGGAAAATTTTGAGTGTCTACAGATGCCCCTCTTTATCATGTCCATGTAACGTGGTTGAATGAACAGGATAAAGATTAGTAGACACTGGAAATAAAGAGTGCCAGAGCCATTTTGAAGCTGGGCGACTTGAAGTAGAATGGGGCTACTTTTGGCTATGTACGTTATCACTTTACTGGGGATGACGCTATCCGGTATAGCCATTGATGGTATTAGGAAGTTATCGTGAGCCAGTTTTTCCATTCTCGGTGGTGGATGACATCATTCACGATAATTTGTTTGACTCTGACGAGTTTGTTGAAGATGATTTATCACAGATTTTCCAGTCTTGACCTGCTGGGGATGACGTCCTCTGCAATAGCTTCATAGATTATGAGGGGGTGAGCTATCACAGATTTTCCCGTCTTGATCTACTGGGGATGATGTCCTCTGCGATAACTTTGTAGGTATTGAGGAAGTGGCCAGGATTGATACTACCTCAATGATCTTCTTTGAGGATGTGTATAACAAATTCCATCATATGTCCTTTGTGAAGATGGATTATTAAATTGCTCTCAACCGTAGATCGTCTCCCGACATCTCATCGGACTAGTCTGAAGGATGAAATTGACTTTGGTTAGCATCTGAACTTCGCTGGAGTTGCACCAACGGATGAGTTATCATCGGTCAGTACCCGATGCTTCGCTGGACTGGAACCAACGGCTGAGTTATCATCGGTCAATACCCAATGCTTTACTGGACTAGAACCAATGCTTGAGTTGTCACCGGTCAGTATCCGATGTTTCGCTGGACTGGAACCAACAGTTGAGTTGTCACCGGTCAGTACCCGATGCTTCGTTGGACTGGAACCAACGGTTGGATTGTCACCAGTCAGTACCCAATGCTTCACTGGACTGGAACCAATGGTTGGATTATCACCAGTCAGTACCCGATGCTTTGCTGGGGTTGAGCCAATGGCTGAATTGTCACCGGTCAGTACCCGATGCTTCGCTGGGGTTGAGCCAACGGCTGAAATTGCTTCGGTTGGAACCCGAACTTCGCTAGGACTGAGCCAACGGTTGAAACTGCTTCGGTAAGAACCCAAACTTCACCGGGGCTGAGCCAACAGCTATAACTGCTTTGGTCAGAATCTGAACTTCGCTGGGGCTGAGCCAACGGCTGTAACTGCTTCGGTCAGAAACCGAAATTCGTTGGGCTGAGCCAATGGCTGAAACTGCTTCGGTCAGAACCCAAACTTCGCTGGGGCTGAGCCAACGACTGAACTTCTTCGGTCAGAACCTAAACTTTGCTGGGGCTGAGCCAACGGCTGAAACTACTTCGTTCAGAACCCGAACTTTGCTGGGGCTGAGCCAACAGCTGAAACTGCTTCGGAAATGGCAGTTTTGCGCAGTTCTTTCATAGTTTGATTTGTTGATCCTATGACATGACTCTGAGATGAATGTCAAGGGTCTCTGTAGAGTTTCCCTCTTTGTCAGGATTACACTGCGTCAACGCAGGCTTTCAAGACAAACCGCTCAATCGCGTAGCAATTTCTCTTAAGATTTGATTCGGCGGCCCGTTTAAACTTTGTTTTGACTAGAACTGAACAGGGCCCAGGGTAGGTGGGACCCACGTAGGTTACCGTAGGTGGAGGTGTGACAGCCTCAGGTGGAGGTGCGGCCACCTGGGCTACTTAATGTGCTGCGGGATTTTCATTTTGCAAGTTTCTCGTTTGAGCAGCGAAAGGATTTTTGATCTTCTTTTTCAGATCTACGGAGTTCTGGCAGTCGGATTCTGAATTCTTTAGTTCCTACGCATTCAGCACGGCGCAGGTAACATTTTCCATCCTTCTTTCGCAATTTTTGACAGTTAAAAGCATGTGAACCGCCTAGGGTGCTTTTAAACGTAATGTATGAAAAATGTATGTCTATATGGTCTGTGAATTTTTTTTTGTCTACATATGTATGCATATTTTACTGTAATGCACGTTTCGATGTAAGAAAATTCAGGTTCTAAGACAGTTCATTTTTCTTCTTTTTGATCAGTTTAATCATTCTTTTTAAAGACCTAGTGAGCCTGGACTTTCAACTAAAAATGCCTATGATATTTTGGAGACCATGTGAGGCTGGTTTTTGATTTTTTTGGATATATATGAACTTTTTCTATTTTTTGGGTAGGTGTGCTACTGAATGGCCACCTAAACATGCCTGTGTGCATGTGGATAGTCCATTTTACAAAGGAGACTCTGGTGAAATTTCTCCAAAATCTTAGGTTTTGAAAAGCATGCATTTTTGACTCTATGGGGAGTTTTTTACTGACCCAATGCAGGTTTTGAGTTTCTGGGAGTTTGAAAACGTGCATTTTTTACTGTACGGGGTATTTTTGATGGACCAATGCATGTTTTAGGACTTAGATATGTATGTTGGATTGATTGATTAATAAGCCACAGGTTTTAGGCTTACTACACCCTGTCTGAGGTGATTTCGAGTACTGGTGTATGCGATGTATCGCGATAGACCCGTCAGCTCTACCAGGGTTTCATTAGGCATGAGACGGAGGAGGGATTCTGCCGTCCCACAGGCCCGTCCAGCTAGGACGCCTCGCAGATTGGTAGAGAGCAGGATACGTCCAGCATAGGACGAGCAGCCCATTGACATTAATGATGAGGAGGCTACTTTTGTTGCTCCTATTCCAGCTCAGGTTCCACATACGGAGGTCCCGAGCATTGCTGTGCAGACACAGGAGTTGCTGGGCGACTTAAGTCGCCATCCTTTGAGATATCTTCAGGCCAATGAGGTGACTAAGTCTTTCTTCTCTCTATAGTCTTTTCCCATCTTATGGCCATTCTCAGGGCACAGGTTTTTGGCATGGGTTGATTTTTGATGCAGGTCCCTGGCTTGGCACAGCCACGGGGGAACTGGTTTAGTGTGCACTCCTTCTATCAGACTCTACACGAGGATTATAGGGAGATCGTGGATAGCTGGAGATTTCAGGCCTTCTTCTCAATCTTGCCCCACAGTTGCCCTTGGGGTATATGAGGGCTTTGTCTGAGGGCTGGTTTCACTAGACTCAGTCCCTTAATCTGCTTGATTGCAAGGTGATGATGACTCCTATGGACTGGAGATTTATCACCGACATTGAGTTTGAGGGCGAGATAGTGCCTGTCATGTCTGACATTTCGCCCACCGTAGTTAGATCGCTGTTGGGAGTCCCTCAGTCAACATTCAAGGGTCGAGCAGTCCGATCTGGTCCCTTGAGTATAGACGCCCATGATGGGACTTTGTAGTTGCCTCCACCTGATGATCGAAGGGCTATCGATCGCATTCTGAAGCGATTGTTTTTGTCGATCATCAGGGGTTGTTTTGTGGCGAACAACTCGTCGATGGTGTCCTTTGTTTTGATCAGCGCCAATCAGCATGTAGAACGCCTCAGTGACTTTGATTAGGGCTCCTATACCTTTGCCTATTTTCTCCGGGGCATGCGCCTCCTTTCGGAGGGTGTGACGGAGGCTTGGTTAGGATTTCATCAGTTTTTACTGGTGAGTACATCTTTCTGTACCTTTTTGATTTCTGCACTTATTTTTGATAGTTTTGGTCACTGAGGACTTTTGATATTTGCATGGATAACATTGGGCATTTGAGAGGCTTTCTTGCCTACGGCCTGTTTCAGCACTAGGTCCGTAGACCTATCTACGTGGACGGAGATGGCATCACTCCATTTTGACGGAGGTCCCTGTTGCTGAGGGATTCACTCATGCCCGTCTGCAGTTGGAGCTTTTGACGGCGGGCTCGATCACCTAGACGTCGTATACATTCGAGCACTTGACAGTCGGATTTGATGGAGGTTTCCCCACTGGTCGGGAGTTTGGCTTATCGACCCTGTGACACACCCAAATCTGGGTACTGCGTTTCCACATAATTTGGTATTCACTTTCTAATATAACATACATCTACCCAATGAATAATGCAAAATAAACTACAACCTAAATTAAAATAAATAAATCTCCCTTACAACAAGGGTTACATCCTTTTAAAAAATCCTGGGTTACTCTAACCCTGACATAAAAATAATAAAGTGCGGAAATAAAGACATAATATTCAAGTCTTATTACAATCATTCTAAATTAAATAAAAACAAGTCTTCACTTGCTTTGCTTTTCCTTGCCCTTACTCTTAGACGGAGCATCAGCGTTATCAACCTTAACTGAAATTGTTATTTAATGCAAGAGTGAGCAAACAACAGCTCACTGGAGTTTAACAATAATATATACATGAAAGGATATCTTTAAAAGAATCTGAATAATATGATTCGCTTCAACAAAAAAGAATTGAATAATAATTTTTTCATCAAAATTATAATTCGAAAATAGAATTTATCTGAGGGTCATAAGACCTTTGAACTTTCGTCCTAGGTTATAAACATTTCTATTTAATCCTTTCACAATCAATAAGACTATGGACCTTGTGACACCCCCAAATCCGGGTACTTCAATTTCCACGGGACTTGGTGTTCACTGTACAAATATCATCTATCTATCTACCCATAGTAAATGCAAACCATGAAATAAATAGAAATAATCCTCCCCTTATGGGGTTACAACATCTGAAAAGAAATACATCAATCCCAGGTCGTACTTAACCTTAAATATCAAATGCGGAAATATAAATAATTAAATAAGTTTTACACAACTTTAACATAAGTCTGAAACATAAACACATAAAATAAACAACAAGTCTTCATCACTTGTTGACTTTGCCCTTGCCTTTGCTAGTAGAAGGCTCGTCAGACCTTTCGTTCTTAACTGCAATGTTATTATTACGCAAGAGTGAGCACGGTTGCCCACAAGTATAATAATATGACAACAATATAATAACATGCGAGTGAATCAAGGACATCTGAATAAAGAAACTCAACTTTTGACTCGAGGATAAATAACAGGAATCAAAATATCATCTGAGGGTCATAAGACCTTGAACTATGTCCTAGGTTGTAAAGTGTTTATACTTAAAACCTTTAACAGTCATAAGACTATGGACTCTACTTCTCGTACTTAGGGGGATCAGCCCTTAGTACCATATTGTGCACAATATCTCAACGCTAAAGCGTAAATAATCCCCTTTTACAGGGTTGTTCATCTCAGTTTTGACATCAGAGTCCGCACCAAAGGAAGTTTGGTTTGGATAAGCTCAATAAGTATTTTGGAATTTAGAACGTTCATCAACTATGGACTAGTCGAATCAATAAGGGTTCACTAGTCCTATAAGGTTCAACAATAACATCGATATTCAACTTGAATAATAAATCTCAAGAGTATACAATCGAATAAGTATTGTATCACTGAATCATGCTTTTAAAAGAGTTACAATATGTAATATGAATTTCGAACTTGAACAATTAAAAACACGAGCTTACTCGATATAGAAACACAAGTCTAAGGCTTAATAAATGAATAAATTAGAATTTAGGGAACTTGCTAAATCAATAAGTTAGGGATAGGATACTTGCCTCTTGCACAAGCTACAATTATAATTCACGTTCTTTATTAAACCCTACACATCAATACGTTCACAATACAAATTAATCAATAACTCGATATACGTATCGAATCACACACATCGGTCTTGAGCACGTTATTGGACTATACAATTAACGATTCAAGTCATGTAATTAACTTATTAATTACTCACGTAATATAAGTTATTAACCTCTTATTATATGTTTAATCATGTCTTTATGTTCATTACATTAGGTTTTAAACCACCTCTTAGAACACACGAACACTTAGCAAAAAAAAAAAAAATTTCAAATTTCTGCAAGGGGCGCGGCCGCGCGCCAGTTACCCTTGGGACCAGCGCGGTCGCGCGGCAACGCAGACCCAGATTTCCAGTTCGCGAATGACACACAGAGCAACCCAAATAAATCCAAATTAAACTAACGTAATGAATTTAAGGCTACCCATAAGATATAGAATTTACAGAAACATCATACCATGTTCTAAGCATGCTTTTAACACTTTAAATCACGGAATTACACAAATCACAACATTTAATTTCACTATTTTCAACATTTTATAAAGTTTTGAAAGAAAACAAGAATTCAACGTTACGGATTCGTTATAACACCGAATCCATTCGTTTAACTTCTATTTTGTTCGTTTAAATGTACACAATCACATTCAAGTGTTAATTTAAGTTAAATAAACGCATAAGGTGTGTAAATTTTGTACGTAAGGGCCATATGGGCCATATGTACAATTTTTACACTCTGTAACTTTTGAAAAATCAAATTAAGCATAACTACATGGATTTAATCGCACTAAATCATGCATACATGATATACAACATGTTATGATCATACAATAACACATATAAAATCATATCATACATTAATTATCAAATTAGTTATTCACAGAGAATCTAACATACGTTAATGGAAAACTTTAAGAACTTGAATTTAAAAACTTAGGAGAAGGAATTACCCTTGCTAGTTTGTGAAGATGATTCAAGGATGATGATATAAACTTTTCAAATTCTTCTTCTTCAATCTTTTCTCTCAAAATTCTCTCTGATTCTTTAAGTTTTATTTCCTCTGATATGAATATATAAATTGATATAGTATATATGTATATAAGTATAATACGTATAATATATAATGGGTGAGTGGTTGTCAGTTGGTCCCTTAGTGGGTTAACTGACCAACTCCCCTTAAGGCCTTGTTTGGCTAGCTTAAGGAATCCCTTCTCATTTATTTTAATTAATTTATTATAATATAGTTAATTAATGTCACACCCAATTAAATCAAATAATGCTATTTAAATCAATTAAATAAAATAGCATAAATCTACATTAAATCACATAGTCACATAATTAAAATTCTTATTTATTAATTATGTCTAATCATAAATCTCTAATTAATTAATAAATTAATTAGAATAACATTATGCTTATTAATTAATATATTAATCAAATAAGCTCAATTAAATACATACTTTGAATATAAAAATTCACCACATTAATTTAACTAATGTGACACATATAATTAAATTAATCTACCATAAATTCATCAATTAATTATTTAACTCAATAATTAAATCATCAAAAAATATTTATTTAATTCAATAAATATTCAAAATAAATTACAAAAATCTTGTTTGTCACATCTTTCCCCCCTTAAAAGGATTCTGTCCCCAGAATCACGGTTCAATTAAATTTCGTCCCGTTACATTCTCCCCCCCTTACAAAGATTCTGTCCCCAGAATCGCATAAACAAAAAAATTAAGTAAATAAATCTGGGTAATTCTTCATCATATGCTCTTCGAGTTCCCACGTAGCTTCTTCAGCATTGTGGTTCCTCCAAATTACCTTAACAGAAGGTATAATTTTATTTCTGAGGACTTGCTCTTTCCTGTCAACAATCTGAACAGGAATTTCTTCATAGGATAAGTCTTTCTCAAAATGTAGGGGTTCATATTCAATCACATGTTTGTAATCGGGTTTGTAGGGGCGTAAAACTGACACATGAAAGACGTTGTGGACATTCTCAAGCGCCGGAGGTAAGGCTACCTCATACGCAACTTCTCCAATCCTTCGCAGTACTTCAAAGGGTCCAATGAACCTTGGGCTCAATTTTCCCTTCTTACCGAATCTGATCTTCCCCTTCCAGGGAGAGACTTTCAAGAACACATAGCTACCCGATTCAAACTCAACGTTCTTACGGTGTGGATCGGCGTATTTCTTCTGCCTATCCTGAGCTGCTACCAGTCTTGTTCTGATCACTTTGACTATCTCTGCTGTCTGCTGTACCAGTTCTGGACCTAATAGTTGTCTCTCGCCAACTTCATCCCAGTATAGCGGGGTTCTGCATTTTCTTCCGTACAACGCTTCGTAAGGCGGCATGCCAATACTAGCGTGGTAACTGTTGTTGTAACCGAATTCCACAAGCGGTAGGTGATCATCCCAATTTCCTTTAAAATCCATGATGCATGCTCTCAACATATCTTCCAATGTCTGGATCGTTCTTTCACTCTGCCCATCTGTCTGAGGGTGATAAGCCGTACTCATTCTCAACTGTGTCCCCATGCATTCTTGTAGTCGCTTCCAGAAGTTCGATGTGAAACGCGGATCTCTGTCGGAAACAATTGACACCGGAACTCCGTGCCTCGAAACAATCTCTTTCACATATAGCCTTGCCAACTGGTCTAAGTTGAATCTGATTTTAATCGGAAGGAAGTGTGCGGATTTCGTCAGTCGGTCAACGATAACCCATACTGCGTCGTAGCCTTTCTGAGTCGTCGGAAGGCCAACCACGAAATCCATCGTAATGTGTTCCCATTTCCATTCTGGGATTTCCAGGGGTTGTAGCAAACCACTTGGTCTCTGATGTTCTGCTTTCACTTTCTGACAGGTTAGACACTTTGCAACACACTCAGCAACATCTCGTTTCAAATTCGGCCACCAGAAGTGCTGTCGAAGATCCTGGTACATCTTGGTACTACCGGGGTGAATTGAATACCGTGAGCTATGAGCCTCTCTCAAAATGTCATCCTTAATCTCTGGCACTGACGGTACCCGAACTCTATTCTCAAATCTCAGTAGTCCCTCACTGTCTATCTTGAATCTCGGTTCGGTTCCTTCAGATATCTTTTTCTTAACCTTCTCACATTCTTCGTCCTGAAGTTGAGCTTCCTTAACTTTATCCAATAGGGTTGTACCAGCTTGAATCTGAAACAACTTCTCGTCAATCTCCATCGAATACTTCACTTCCAATTTCAGCTTTTCCATTGCTGAAATTAGTTCCTCCTGAGTAGTCAACATCATCAATTTCTCCCGACCCTTTCTGCTTAAGGCGTCGGCAACCACATTAGCCTTACCCGGATGGTATAAGATTTCACAGTCATAGTCCTTAATTAACTCCAGCCACCTTCTCTGGCGCATATTCAAGTCCTTCTGTGTAAAGATATATTTCAGACTCTTGTGGTCTGTATATATTTCACACTTCTCCCCATAGAGATAGTGTCTCCAAATTTTTAAAGCAAATACCACGGCAGCTAACTCCAAGTCATGGGTCGGATACCCCTTCTCATAGTCTTTCAATTGTCGTGACGCATACGCAATGACCCTGCCGTTTTGCATAAGCACACAGCCAAGTCCTTTATGCGACGCATCACTATAAACCACAAAATTGCCTGTGTCTTCCGGAAGGGATAACACAGGTGCTGAACTCAACCTCCTCTTGAGCTCTTGGAAACTTTCCTCACACTTCTCTGTCCAAACGAATTTCACCGATTTTCTAGTCAAATTTGTCAGCGGAGTTGCGATCTTGGAAAAGTCCTGAATAAATCTTCTATAATAACCCGCCAATCCAAGAAAACTCCTCACTTCCGACGGTGTTTTCGGCAGATCCCAGTTCATCACTAGCTTCGACTTTAGAGGGATCTACCGAAATTCCGTCCTTGTCGATCACATGTCCAAGAAATTGCACTCTTTCAATCCAGAATTCACATTTAGAAAATTTGGCGTACAACTTCTCTCTTCTCAACGCCTCTAATGTTAACTTCAGATGTTCTACATGTTCTTCCTTGGTCTTCGAGTATACCAAAATATCGTCGATAAAGACCACCACGAATTTGTCCAAAAACGGCTTGAACACTCCATTCATTAAGCCCATGAATGCTGCAGGAGCATTCGTTAGACCAAATGACATTACCAAAAATTCGTAGTGACCATATCGAGTCCTAAATGCTGTCTTTGGAACATCCTCTGGTCTCACCTTCAGCTGATGATAGCCACTCCTCAAGTCTATCTTTGAAAAGTACCTTGCACCCTTCAATTGGTCGAACAGATCGTCGATCCTCGGTAATGGATATCTATTCTTAATTGTGACCTTATTCAGTTCTCTGTAGTCGATGCAAAGTCGCATCGTCCTGTCCTTCTTCTTCACAAATAACACCGGCGCTCCCCACGGCGATACGCTCGGTTGGATGTACTTCTTGTCCAGTAACTCTTGTAGTTGTACCATTAACTCTTTCATCTCTACCGGAGCCATCCGGTATGGTGCCTTCGATATTGGGGCCGTCCCTGGCGCCAAATCGATCACAAACTCAACCTCTCTGTCTGGCGGAAGTCCTGGCAGATCATCCGGAAATACGTCTAAGAAGTCCCTCACGACTGGTATATCTTCTAATTTCGAATTTTCTTTACGACTATCGACTATGTAGGCTAAATATCCTACACAGCCTTGTCTTAACAACTTCCTGGCCTGCATCATCGTCAGACAACTCGCTTGTCTAGGCGATTTACTGCCATAAAACACAACCTTTGACGGGGTCATAAGGTTGATACACTTCCTCTGGCAATCAATTACAGCCCCATAATTGACTAGCCAATCCATTCCCAGAATAACATCGAATTCCCCAAGTCTAATCGGGATAAGATTTACGTTCATAATGTTACCCTTAATATCTACTCTACAGTTCTTGTGTACATACTTAACAGGGATTACTTCTCTATTCGCAATCTCTATATTCATGGGGTATTCTAACTCGTCCATAGGAAGTTCTAAGTTCTTAGCAAAGTCATCGGATATAAATGAACAAGTAGCACCCGAATCAAATAGTACATAAGCATTAACTTTATTGATCGGAATGATACCTGACACCACATCGCGAGACTGCACAGCATCCTGCACGGTCATGTTGAAGGTCCTGGCGGTTGGTCGGTTGGTTGCGGTTGGTCCCGTGATAGTTAAAGCACTTCCACCGCTGTTTCCCCTGTTTCCACCTGATCCTTCCCTTCCAGATCCCTTCTTGGGACAGTCCCTTGCCAGATGGTCCTTTGAGCCGCAAGTGAAGCAAGCGCCCTTCTTTGGGTTCGGACAGTTAGGTGCTATGTGGCCTTCCTGACCACAATTATAACATACTCGTTTTCCCTTCATACAGACCCCCAGGTGAGCTTTCCCGCAGGTCGAACAAGCTTCGATCCTCTTTTTCTGACCACCTTGCTGATTCCCAGTCGATGAGTTATCATTCCACCTCCTCTTCTGATTATTACTCCCTCCCGTGTTGCTACCACTAGCCTTGTTAATTCCTTCACCTTCACTCTTCTTCTTTTTCTGATCTTGGTTATACTTTGTAACTGCATCACTCCCGCCTTCAGCGAGAATGGCCTTCTCCAACACCCCAGCAAAAGTGTTCAATTGGAACATTGACACTTTGCTATACAACCAGGGCTTCAGGCCCTGTTCAAACCTCCTTGCCTTCCTCTGATCGGTGTGCACTTGATACGTGGCAAACCTAGCCAACTCATTGAATTTCGCCGCATATTCTGGTACGGACATATTTCCCTGTTTCAGTTCCAAGAACTGGACCTCCATTTGATTCTGCGAGCTGGTCGGAAAGTACATCTCGAAGAACATCTCCTTGAACCTCTCCCAGGTAATCACACCTTCACCTCCCCGGACCTTATTCGCTTGCCACCAATAGCTGGCCTCAGATTTCAGCATGAACGTTGCATAGGCGGTTTTCTGGTCCTCTCTGACTCTGGCGACGTCAAAAACTTTTTCCATCTCCATGACCCAGGTTTGAGCTTCTATCGGGTTCATGGTGCCTTTAAACTCTGGCGGTCCCACCGCCTTGAAGTCCTTGAACGTTGTGGTCGGTGGAGCTTGAGGTTGGTTGTTAAGCGCTCCAGCAAGTAAGTTCGCCAACTGCTGAACGGGGTTAGCATTGGCGTCGTTGTTGTTGTTAGTTGACCCTTCTTGGGCCTGTTGACGGTTAGATCGTCTCCTTGGCGGCATTTTACTGTTAAGAAATACGCGTATTAGAACTTTATTCAATCTTTTAAATATCTAAGGCTTAACTTAAACATTTAGACACAATCAGTCAACACATTATCTCAAATAAACTCTGATATATTACTAAATCAAAAGTTTTAACATAATACGATAGCATCACTGCTATTTACATCAACTATCCTGAGATAAAGAATCTACAGGATTTAAAACATAAAATATTCCTCTGTTTATAAACACATTGGAATTTACATTATTAACTACCAGATAGGTTTCACAAAATCAAATGTTCCTATCACTGCCCATTAAGGCGACGAACAGCTTTGCCACGCTCTTCTTCCATAATCCGAGACATCGTCCTGCGATCTAGCATGTACGACGGTAGTCCTTCAAACTGAATTGGGTACCTCATAACCCGATCCTGGGCCTCGTCAATTGCATACTGAAGTATAGAGTACGTCTCTTCAAGCTTGGCCTTCTTCGCCCGACAATTATCTTCTGCGAGATCTGCTCGTCGTGATTCCCTTACCCAAGCCTCCTCTGCTATGGCCAGCCTTGCTGATTTCTCTTTTAGTTCATTCTTCAATTCCTCAATTTCCTCTGACTTCTGCTCGGTTTGGCCCTTCTCGTGAGCCAAATTCCACTCTACATTTCCCAAACGTGTGTGAAGAGCCTCAACCTCTCCATCCCTCAGCTCGATGGTAGACTGTTGAGTAACCGACCGCTCCCTCAGCTCCTGAACAGTCTCCCTCAGCTCCTGAACAGTATCACGTAACTCTATGTTACGGTCATACAGCTCGTCATACATCTCAGCACTGATAGAGCTCGGCGGGAACTCTTCAGGGTCTTCCTCCTCCTCTTCAGCTGCCTCAGCCTGAACTTCAATCTCCTCAGGGTCTTCCTCAGAGTCCTCCTCTGAATTAGACACCGGCACAATCTCCTGACCAATGACTGTGATCAAGGGTGATGGCTCTCGTCGGACTAACTGCTCCCAAACTACGTGGATATCTCGGGGCTCCTCCTCTCTAGCCTCTAGGGGTACAAGGTCCCTGGACTGACTAGGTTCTCCAGCATTCGTCATCCTGACAAATAAAATTTTAAGTTTTAGTAATTACGTGATGCTAATCGAGACTCGAATATATAAGTATAAGCACGTAGCACATAAGGTAAGTTATTATCTTTCTTAGAACTCGATAAGAGTTATCATTACTATGTTCTCGATCTCTAAAAAGGCTACTATCCTAAGGTTTTTCCCCACCTAAGGTTCATAACCTACAGCTTTGATACCAACCTGTGACACCCCCAAATCCGGGTACTTCAATTTCCACGGGACTTGGTGTTCACTGTACAAATATCATCTATCTATCTACCCATAGTAAATGCAAACCATGAAATAAATAGAAATAATCCTCCCCTTATGGGGTTACAACATCTGAAAAGAAATACATCAATCCCAGGTCGTACTTAACCTTAAATATCAAATGCGGAAATATAAATAATTAAATAAGTTTTACACAACTTTAACATAAGTCTGAAACATAAACACATAAAATAAACAACAAGTCTTCATCACTTGTTGACTTTGCCCTTGCCTTTGCTAGTAGAAGGCTCGTCAGACCTTTCGTTCTTAACTGCAATGTTATTATTACGCAAGAGTGAGCACGGTTGCCCACAAGTATAATAATATGACAACAATATAATAACATGCGAGTGAATCAAGGACATCTGAATAAAGAAACTCAACTTTTGACTCGAGGATAAATAACAGGAATCAAAATATCATCTGAGGGTCATAAGACCTTGAACTATGTCCTAGGTTGTAAAGTGTTTATACTTAAAACCTTTAACAGTCATAAGACTATGGACTCTACTTCTCGTACTTAGGGGGATCAGCCCTTAGTACCATATTGTGCACAATATCTCAACGCTAAAGCGTAAATAATCCCCTTTTACAGGGTTGTTCATCTCAGTTTTGACATCAGAGTCCGCACCAAAGGAAGTTTGGTTTGGATAAGCTCAATAAGTATTTTGGAATTTAGAACGTTCATCAACTATGGACTAGTCGAATCAATAAGGGTTCACTAGTCCTATAAGGTTCAACAATAACATCGATATTCAACTTGAATAATAAATCTCAAGAGTATACAATCGAATAAGTATTGTATCACTGAATCATGCTTTTAAAAGAGTTACAATATGTAATATGAATTTCGAACTTGAACAATTAAAAACACGAGCTTACTCGATATAGAAACACAAGTCTAAGGCTTAATAAATGAATAAATTAGAATTTAGGGAACTTGCTAAATCAATAAGTTAGGGATAGGATACTTGCCTCTTGCACAAGCTACAATTATAATTCACGTTCTTTATTAAACCCTACACATCAATACGTTCACAATACAAATTAATCAATAACTCGATATACGTATCGAATCACACACATCGGTCTTGAGCACGTTATTGGACTATACAATTAACGATTCAAGTCATGTAATTAACTTATTAATTACTCACGTAATATAAGTTATTAACCTCTTATTATATGTTTAATCATGTCTTTATGTTCATTACATTAGGTTTTAAACCACCTCTTAGAACACACGAACACTTAGCAAAAAAAAAAAAAATTTCAAATTTCTGCAAGGGGCGCGGCCGCGCGCCAGTTACCCTTGGGACCAGCGCGGTCGCGCGGCAACGCAGACCCAGATTTCCAGTTCGCGAATGACACACAGAGCAACCCAAATAAATCCAAATTAAACTAACGTAATGAATTTAAGGCTACCCATAAGATATAGAATTTACAGAAACATCATACCATGTTCTAAGCATGCTTTTAACACTTTAAATCACGGAATTACACAAATCACAACATTTAATTTCACTATTTTCAACATTTTATAATGTTTTGAAAGAAAACAAGAATTCAACGTTACGGATTCGTTATAACACCGAATCCATTCGTTTAACTTCTATTTTGTTCGTTTAAATGTACACAATCACATTCAAGTGTTAATTTAAGTTAAATAAACGCATAAGGTGTGTAAATTTTGTACGTAAGGGCCATATGGGCCATATGTACAATTTTTACACTCTGTAACTTTTGAAAAATCAAATTAAGCATAACTACATGGATTTAATCGCACTAAATCATGCATACATGATATACAACATGTTATGATCATACAATAACACATATAAAATCATATCATACATTAATTATCAAATTAGTTATTCACAGAGAATCTAACATACGTTAATGGAAAACTTTAAGAACTTGAATTTAAAAACTTAGGAGAAGGAATTACCCTTGCTAGTTTGTGAAGATGATTCAAGGATGATGATATAAACTTTTCAAATTCTTCTTCTTCAATCTTTTCTCTCAAAATTCTCTCTGATTCTTTAAGTTTTATTTCCTCTGATATGAATATATAAATTGATATAGTATATATGTATATAAGTATAATACGTATAATATATAATGGGTGAGTGGTTGTCAGTTGGTCCCTTAGTGGGTTAACTGACCAACTCCCCTTAAGGCCTTGTTTGGCTAGCTTAAGGAATCCCTTCTCATTTATTTTAATTAATTTATTATAATATAGTTAATTAATGTCACACCCAATTAAATCAAATAATGCTATTTAAATCAATTAAATAAAATAGCATAAATCTACATTAAATCACATAGTCACATAATTAAAATTCTTATTTATTAATTATGTCTAATCATAAATCTCTAATTAATTAATAAATTAATTAGAATAACATTATGCTTATTAATTAATATATTAATCAAATAAGCTCAATTAAATACATACTTTGAATATAAAAATTCACCACATTAATTTAACTAATGTGACACATATAATTAAATTAATCTACCATAAATTCATCAATTAATTATTTAACTCAATAATTAAATCATCAAAAAATATTTATTTAATTCAATAAATATTCAAAATAAATTACAAAAATCTTGTTTGTCACAGACCTTAATCCGTACTTAGGGGGATCAACCCTTCGTACCATGTATTGTGCACAAACATCTTAACGCTATGCATAGTAACTTCCCCTAATAAAAGGATTGTTCAACTCAGTAATTTGAATTCAAGTCCGCCCCAAAGAAAGTTTGGTTGGGATAACTAAAAGGGTAATTTAGAATTCTCATTTATCAGCTAAGGGATTAGTTGATAAGCTTACAAGGAAATTTAGAGTTCACGTTCATCAACTAAGGATTAGTTGAATCGACTTTCAATAATTCATAAATAACAGAATTATGAATTAACATATGCTTTAGAATCAACTTAAAGCATTTAAAATAATAATTGGATCTTACTTGAACAATAAGTTAAGATCATTTCCATTCAATAAATAACATGTCCAATATATAAATGAAAAGACATTTTCAATCATGAATAAATGAATTTAAATAAATGAGTTTAGGGTTTAGAAAAACTTGCCTTAGGCGCAAGCTACTTAACTCAACCACGTACTTAAACACTTCCTATACACATTCAATTATAATAATCTAAATCAGTTAACACATAACTAATTCATATAAGTTGTTAACCCTCATGGTTAACTCACTCTAGTTAAATAAATAATAATCATCAACTATCACATAGTTAATTACATCACACACATACTCACATATTTAAATTAATTATGTATTTAGCTAAATTATAATTAAACAATTATAATTTAAACACTTAATCTAATTATAATTACTCAATATACATTATAATTTAACCATATTATACTTTAAATTAAACACTTACTCTTAATTATAATTAATCAAATTATAATTAAGTAACTCATTTACAATAAAACATTTATAATCTAATTAAAGTTTTCAAAATTTCTTTTATTTCCCAAATATGAATTTGTCACAATCGTATAACAACATGTTATATCATTTAAATATATGTCCACTAATAAGGAATAGTTAAACTAAGGCTTTAAAATAAACTGCACAAGAAACTAAAGTCATTGCCCAAGCACTGTACACGGGCACCGGCGTAGCTGCGCAGCCAGCAGCCTGGGCACCAGCGTAGCTGTGCAGAGGTCGAATCAGAGAAGAGCAAGCAGCGCAGCTGCGCTGCTCCTGGCCTTGCTGTCGGCGCAGCTGCGCAATAACTCGGTCGGACGCAGACAGCCACGGCTCTCTACTTTACCGAACAACCCATACAAGCAAACAAACGAAAAAATACAGTAACATAGACACTGTAAATTATATATACGCTGTAATACATATATCTAACATACTTCCAAAACATAAAATCATTTAAACGACGAGAATCAAGAGTTTTAAAAATTCAATTTGGCCATTTTCATGAAAACTCATATCTTTTCCAAAATAACCCACTGTAAAAATTTCTCCATCAATTCCACTTTATATACATGCATTATATATGTAATTGAAGATAATATCAACCAATTTCCTAATAAGCATGCTAGCATATTCCAATTCATCAATTTCTCAACGTAAAACCAACCATAATATATAAACTCATGTAAACTAAACTTTTTCCATGAAAACTCGTTTTTACCACAATTTAATTTTTAAAACTTGTACATGGCATATAATTCAACTATGAACAACATAGTAATACAATTTCTACATATGTAATTATGTTTACATTACTTCCATGAACTATCATATTCATAGAGAAGTCAAAATACGAATAAACTTAACAAAGTCTTAAAATTATAAAATACCTTTTTGCTTAATAGAAGTGAAGAAGATGATGATGCTTGCTTGATTCACACAAGCTTTCCCTTCTTTCTCCTCTTCTTCTCTTCTGTGTTCTTCCTTTCTTTCTCTGTTCTTTTTCTCTCTTTGTTCTTTCGCTAAACTTAGGATATAATAAACTAACGTAGTTTTTCCTTACGTAGTATATAGATATATAACTGATGTATCAATAATATACGTATTAACTAATACCTAATAACTTAATTAAATTAACAGTTATAAAATTTGAATTTGAATAGCCATAAGGCCATGTTTGGAAAACCCTTTATTTAAAAACAGATTATTAGCTAAGGCCTTGTTTGGAAAATAGATTTAAAAACAAATGCAAGGCCTTGTTTGTTTAAAATTATTTAAAATTCTTTTTCTTTTATTTTAACACATAATTTAATGTCATATTTTAATCAATTAAATATTAATCAACTAATTTAATCAATTAAAATCTAACATCAATAAATCACATAAAATTTACCACATAATTATAATTACTCGTTAATTATAATTCATGTAACACTTCATCACATAATTTATCTAATTCAATTATCTCAATTAAATTAGAACTATAATATAAAATTAATATACATTAATTAAATAAATATTACACATTCATTTAATTAGTATATATCATTTAATTAAATCACTCCATAAAATCACATAATTTATTTATTTAATTCAATAAATAAATCACATAAAATATTTATTTAACTTAATAAATATTTAAAATTATTATATAAAATCACAATCGTTACAATCTGTCCTCCTTAAAAGGATTCTGTCCCCAGAATTGCTCATTAAAAAAAAAAAATCTTGTCTATTACATTCTTCCCCTCTTAAAAGGATTCTGTCCCCATAATGGGTACATAAGGGGTTACACACATAATATTTAAGCAAATAATTGCCGATAAGATTTCATCATAACATCTTCGAGTTCCCACGTAGCTTCTTCAGCACCGTGGTTCCTCCAGATTACCTTAACAGAAGGTATCACTTTATTCCTAAGTACTTGTTCCTTTCTATCAACTATTTGAACAGGCACTTCTTCATATGTTAAGTCTTTATCAAATTGTAAGGGTTTATATTCTATTATATGTTTATAATCATGCTTGTAAGGTCTTAACACAGAAATATGAAAGACGTTATGTATATTCTCGAGCTCCGGAGGTAATGCAATCTCGTAAGCAACCTCGCCCACCTTTCGTAGTACCTCAAAAGGTCCAATAAATCTGGGACTTAGTTTTCCCTTCTTACCAAATCGAATCTTCCCCTTCCAGGGAGATACTTTCAGGAACACGAAACTTCCTGGTAAGAATTCTCGGTTTTGTCGATGAAGATCGACATATTTCTTCTGTTTGTCTTGAGCAGTAACTTATCTTGTTCTGATTAGCTTCACAATTTCGGCGGTTTGTTGTACCAATTTCGGTCCCAACAGCTGACATTCACCGACTTCATCCCAGCACAAAAGGAGTTCTGCATTTTCTGTCGTATAATGCTTCGTAAGGTGGCATGCCTATACTCGCATGGTGACTTTTGTTGTAAGCGAACTCCACCAATGGTAGATGATCCTCCCAGCTTCCCTTGAAATCCATCACACAAGCTCTCAGCATATCCTCAAGCGTTTGAATCGTTCTTTCGCTCTGGCCATCGGTCTGAGGATGGTATGTTGTACTCATTCACAATTACGTTCCCAGACAGTCTTGCAAATGCTTCCAGAAATTAGACGTGAAGCGCGGATCTCTGTCGGACACAATCGACACTGGAACACCGTGTCTAGAAATAGTTTCCTTGATGTATAACTTTGCTAGCTTATCCAGGTTGTACGTAACCCTGATCGATAGAAAGTGGGCTGACTTCGTTAGTCGATCCACTATAACCCATATCGCATCAAATCCCCTCTGAGTCGCTGGAAGACCTACCACGAAATCCATGGTGATGTGCTGCCACTTTCACTCTGGAATTTCTAACGGTTCCAGCAGTCCACTTGGTCTCTGGTGTTCTACTGTGACTTTCTGGCACGTTAAGCACTTCGCAGCATATTCAGTAACGTCCCTTTTCATATTCGGCCACCAAAAATGATGCCTGAGATCCTGGTACATCTTCGTACTCCTGGGATGAATAGAATATCTAGAACTATGAGCTTCGCTCAGAATCTTCTATTTGACCTCAAGTACTGGCGGTACCCAAATTCAACCTTCAAATCGTAACAGACCTTCATTATCGATCTTGAACTTGAACTCTTCGCCATCGGTTATCCTTCTTCGAATCTTTTCACATTCTTTATCATGGAGTTGTGCTTCTTTCACCTTTTCTACTAGAATAGAACTAGTGGTTACTTGAAACAACATCTCATCCGATTCCTTCGGAAGCTTCACCTCCAACTCCAATCTAGCCATATATTCTATTAACCAATCCTGATCAGTTAATACGTTCAGCTTCTCCTAACCTTTCCTGCTCAAAGTGTCGGCGACAACGTTAGCTTTACCCGGATGGTAAACTATCTCGCAATCGTAGTCTTTAATCAGTTCCAACCATCTTCTTTGGCGCATGTTCAAATCCTTTGGGTAAATATATACTTCAGACTCTTGTGATCTGTGTATATTTCACACTTCTCTCCATATAAGTAGTGCCTCCAAATCTTTAGGGCAAACACTACTGCCGCCAATTCTAGATCACGGGTCAGATACTTCTTCTCGTAATCCTTCAGCTGACGTGACGCATAGGCAATGACTTTGCCGCTTTGCATCAACACACAACCTAATCCTTTATGTGAGGCATCGCTATATACCACAAAATTCCCCGTACTATCCGATAACGACAAAACAGGTGCAGTACTCAGCCTCTTCTTCAACTCCTGAAAACTCTCCTCACACTTTTCTGTCCAAATAAACTTAACTGTTTTATAAGTCAAATTCGTCAACGGAGTTACGATTCTAGAAAATTCTTGGATAAATCTACAGTAATAACCTGCCAATCCCAAGAAACTCCTCACTTCAGACGGCATCTTCAGCTGATCCCAACTCATTACGGCCTCAACCTTCGACGGATCCACCGAAATACCATCCTTGTCGATCACGTGGCCAAGAAATTGCACACGTTCCAACCAGAATTCCTATTTTGAGAATTTAGCATAAAGCTTCTCTCATTTCAGCGCTTCTAAGGTTAGTTGTAAGTGTTCATCATGTTCCTCCTCGGACTTGGAATAAACCAGGATGTCATCTATGAACACTACCACGAACTTGTCTAGAAATGGCTTGAACACCTTGTTCATTAGGTCCATAAATGCAGCTGGGGCTTTCATGAGACCAAATAACATTACCAAGAACTCGTAATGACCATATCGATTTCTAAAAGTCATTTTTGGTGTATCTTCCTTCCTCACCTTCAAATGATGATACCCGCTTCTCAAATCGATTTTCGAGAAGTACTTCGCACCTTCAGTTGATCAAATAAGTCAACGATCCTAGGAAAAGGATACCTATTATTGATCGTAACTTTATTCAACTCTCTATAATTAATGCAAAGATGCATCGATCCATCCTTTTTCTTCACGAATAAAATAGGCGCTCCCCACGGCGAAACGCTCGGTTGAATATACTTTTTGTCTAACAGTTCTTGTAGTTGAACCATCAGTTCCTTCATCTCCACTGGAGCCATTCGGTACGGAGCCTTCGAAATCGGAGCAGTTCCCAGCGCTAGATGGATCACGAACTCTGTCTCCCTATCTGGCAAAAGTCCTGGCAAATAGCTCGAAAAAACGTCCACAAACTCCTTAACTACCGATATCTCCTCCACCTTCGGACTTTCCTTACGCGTATCTACTATATAGGCTATATATCCCACATAGCCTTGAGTCAGAAGTTTCTTGGCTTGCATAACCATTAGATAACTCGCTTGTCTAGGCGATTTGCTACCATAGAACACCAACTTCGATGGAGTCGTAAGGTTTACCGACTTCTTCTGACAGTTGATTATCGCTCCATGGTTGAACAACCAATCCATACCTAGTATGACGTTGAATTCCCTAAGTTTAATCGGAATCAAATCTACTCTAAGATCCTGACCCTTAATGTCCAATCTGTAGTTCTTATAAACGCTCCTAATAGGAATAACCTCCCTATTCGCAATATCTATGTTCAAAGGGTAAACTAACTCCTCTACAGGTAAGTCTAGGGTCTTAGCAAAATCATCAGATATGAATGAACAAGTAGCACCCGAATCAAATAATACATATGCATTTATACTATTGACCTGAATAATACCTAACATCACGTCTTTTGATTGCATAGCATCCTGCCCCGTCATATTGAATGTCTGTGCACTGGGCCTAACAGCTTGCAATAGTGCATCGATGGTCACAGAACTGCCGCTTCCATTCCCTCCGCTCCCTGTTAACCCTGCCGTCAGCTTCTTTGGGCAGTTGTGAGCCATGTGGTCCTTGGATCCATATGTGAAATAAGCTCCCTTCTTTTGGTTTGGGCAATTAGGCGCGATGTGGCCTTCCTGACCACAGTTGAAGCACACCTGCTTCCCCTTCATGCACACGCTAGTGTGATTCTTATAGCATGAAACACATGCTTCGAACTTCCTCTTCTGCTGGCCTCCCTGCTGACTCACAACAGAGGTATTGTCAGTCCACTTCCTCTTCTGATTCACAATGCTGCTACCCCCAGCTTTGGTTTCTACCTCATTCTTCTTATTTTTGTCCTGGTTGAACTTCATCACCGCATCGCTTCTTCCTTCAGCGAGTATGGCTTTCTCCAGCACAGCTGCAAATGTGTTCAACTGGAACATGGAAACCTTACTGTAGAGCCAGGGCTTCAGTCCTCGCTCAAACCTCCTCGCTTTCCTAGCGTCAGTGCTGACCTGGTATGTACCGAACCTGGCGAACTCGTTGAACTTAGCGGCATACTCGGACACCGTCATCCCTCCTTGCTTAAGTTCTAGGAACTGGACCTCCATCTGGTCCTGCGAACTCACTAGAAAGTACATCTCGTAGAACATTTCCTTGAAACATTCCCATGTGATGACTCCCTCTCCCTCTCGGGACTTGTTAGTCTGCCACCAAAAGCCAACATCTGACTTCAACATGAAAGCCGCGAATGCTGTCTTCTAGTCTTCACCTACTCTGGCTACGTCAAATACCTTCTCCATTTCCATAACCCACGTCTAAGCCTCGATAGGGTTAGTCGATCCTTTGAATTCAGGCAGTCCTACAGCCTTGAATTCCTTAAACGTAGTACCCTGCACCTGCGGCTGATTCGTAAGAGCTCCTGTCAACAGGTTCACCAACTGCTGAACCGAGTTGGGATTCGTCCCATCGTTATTGTAGTTGTTGTTCGTCGAACCCTTGGGGTTTTGACGCATTGGTCTTCTTCTAGGAGGCATTTTCTGTTAAGAAAGTACTATTATTAGATCCTTTATTCAACTATTAAGTATTCATGTTCATACTTAAACGTTTAAATGGCTCAGTTCACATAGAACACATAGCACGTCCATAAACCTATTTTATTCATTACTCGTAGTTTAAAAAAAATCAAATAGATAGCATTTCTGCTATTTACATCATTCTTCCTGAATTGGAAAGTTACAGGATTACATTATTAACTCATCCCATTCTTATCTCAAATTACGAAATTTACATTATTTAATACAAAAAGTAATACATAATCAAAACTCTACTACTGCCTAGGCATATTAATACGTCGCACAGCCTCTCTGCGTTCCTCTTCCATTACCCGAAATGCCGTTCTTTGGTCCACCACATACCACGGTAAATCTTGGAACTGAGCTGGATAATAGAAAATACGGTCCTGAGCTCTCTCTATCGTTGTATGAAAAGCATATTTCGTTTCCCTCAGCTTGGCCCTCTTGGCTTCAGCTTCACCTTCAGCTCGATCGGCTCGTTGATTAGCCCTCAAGCTTGACTCTTCAGCTCTGGCACGCTTCCTCGACTCCTCCTGGATGTCTTGCTTCAGCTTTTCCAGTTCAAATTGAGCAGCATCTCTATCAACCTTCATATGTATCAGGTTCCACTGTGCATCTCCTAGGTCACTTGCCATTTCCTCTATCGTCTCGTCTCGCTGCTGGACAGTTTCCTCGATATCTTCTACTCGTCCATGAAGCTCCACGTTGCTGTCGTAGACTGCTTCGTATCTCAGCACCAGTAAAGTGAGGTGGGAATTCCTCTTCGGGATCCTCTTCCTCCTCTTCAGACTCGTCCTCGTCCTCTTCCTCTGGAATAGGTGCCAGCTCACGCTCCCGACCAGCTATGGTGATCACTGGAGATGGCTCTTTCCTAACCAGCTGCTCCCAGACAACATGTATGTCACGGGGCTCCTCCTCTCTAGGCACCTGAGGTACATCCTCTCTAGCCTGACTAGGTTCTTCAACGTTCATTATCCTGACAAAAGATTTTTAAAGTTTATTATTACGTTATATCGAATTGACACTCTTCGAATACTAAAACGTAAACACATAGACACATAAGGTAGTTTATTATCTTTACGTAGCATCACTATCTTTTTGATCTTACCATAAGGCTACTACCTAAGGTTTTTCCCCACCTAAGGTTTCATAACCTACAGCTTTGATACCAACCTGTGACACCCCCAAATCTGGGTACTTTGTTTCCACATAATTTGGTGTTCACTTTCTAATATAACATACATCTACCCAATGAATAATGTAAAATAAACTACAACCTAAATTAAAATAAATAAATATCCCTTACAACAAGGGTTACAACCTTTTAAAATAATAAAGACATGAAAATAATAAAGCGCGGAAATAAAGACATAATATTCAAGTCTTATTACAATCATTCTCAATTAAATAAAAACAAGTCTTCACTTGCTTTGCTTTTCCTTGCCCTTACTCGTAGACGGAGCATCAGCGTTATCAACCTTAACTGAAATTGTTATTTAATGCAAGAGTGAGCAAACAACAGCTCACTGGAGTTTAACAATAATATATACATGAAACGATATCTTTAAAAGAATCTGAATAATATGATTCGCTTCAACAATAAAGAATTGAATAATAAATTTTTCATCAAAATTACAATTAGAAAACAGAATTTATCTAAGGGTCATAAGACCTTTGAACTTTGGTCCTAGGTTATAAACATTGCTATTTAAACCTTTAACAGTCAATAAGACTATGGACCTTAATCCGTACTTAGGGTGACCAACCCTTCATACCATGTATTGTGCACAAACATCTTAACGCTATGCGTAGTAACTTCCCCTAATAAAAGGATTGTTCAACTCAGTAATTTGAATTCAAGTCCGCCCCAAAGAAAGTTTGGTTTGGATAACTAAAAGGGTAATTTAGAATTCTCATTTATCAGCTAAGGGATTAGTTGATAAGCTTACAAGAAAATTTAGAGTTCACGTTCATCAACTAAGGATTAGTTGAATCGACTTTCAATAATTCATAAATAACAGAATTATGAATTAACATATGCTTTAGAATCAACTTAAAGCATTTAAAATAATGATTGGATCTTACTTGAATAATAAGTTAACATTATTTCCATTCAATAAATAACTTGTCCAATATAGAAATGAAAAGACATTTTCAACCATGAATAAATAAATGAGTTTAGGGTTTAGAAAAACTTGCCTTAGGCGCAAGCTACTTAACTCAACCACGTACTTAAACACTTCCTATACACATTCAATTATAATAATCTAAATCAGTTAACACATAACTAATTCGCATAAGTGGTTAACCCTCATGGTTAACTCACTCTAATTAAAGAAATAATAATAATCAACTATCACATAGTTAATTACATCACACACATACTCACATAATTAAATTAATTATGTATTTAGCTAAATTATAATTAAACAATTATAATTTAAACACTTAATCTAATTATAATTACTCAATATACATTATAATTTAACCATATTATACTTTAAATAAAACACTTACTCTTAATTATAATTAATCAAATTATAATTAAGTAACTCATTTATAATAAAACATTTATAATCTAATTAAAGTTTTCAAAATTTCTTTTATTTCCTAAATATGAATTTGTCACAATCGTATAACAACATGTTATATCATTTAAATATATTTCCACTAACAAGGAATAATTAAACTAAGGCTTTAAAATAAACTGCACAAGAAACTAAAGTCACTGCCCAAGCACTGTGCACGGCGCAGCTGCGTAGGGGTCGGATCAGAGAAGAGCAAGCGGCACAGCTGCGCTGCTCTTGGTTTTGTTGCCGGCGCAGCTACGCAGCAATTCGGCGAGACGCAGACAGCCACGGTTCTCTACTTTACCGAACAACCCATACAAGCCAACCAACGGAAAAATACAGTAACATAGACACTGTAAATTATATATACGTTGTAATACATATATCTAACATGCTTCCAAAATATAAAATCATTTAAACAACGAGAATCAAGAGTTTTTAAAATTTAATTTGGCCATTTTCATGAAAACTCATATCTTTTCCAAAATAACCCACTGTAATAAAATTCTCCATCAATTCCACTTTATATACATGCATTATATACGTAATTGAAGATAATATCAACCAATTTCCTAATAAGCATGCTAGCATATTCCAATTCATCAATTTCTCAATGTAAAACCAACCATAATTTATAAACTCATGTAAACGAAACTTTTTCCATGAAAACTCGTTTTTACCACAATTTAATTTCTAAAACTTGTACATTGCATATAATTCAACTTTGAACAACATAGTAATACAATTTTTACATATGTAATCATGTTTACATTACTTCCATAAACTATCATATTCATAGAGAAGTCAAAATACGAATAAACTTAACAAAGTCTTAAAACTATAAAATACCTTTTTGCTTAATAGAAGTGAAGAAGATGATGAGGGTTGCTTGATTCACACAAGTTTTCCCTTCGTTCTCTTCTTCTTCTCTTCTGTGTTCTTCCTTTCTTTCTCTGTTCTTTTTCTCTCTTTGTTCTTTAGCTAAACTTAGGATATAATAAACTAACGTAGTTTTTCCTTACGTAGTATATAGATATATAACTGATGTATCAATAATATACGTATTAACTAATACTTAATAACTTAATTAAATTAACAGTTATAAAATTTGAATTTGAATAGCCATAAGGCCATGTTTGGAAAACCCTTTATTTAAAAAAAATTATTAGCTAAGGCCTTGTTTGGAAAATAGATTTAAAAACAAATGCAAGGCCTTGTTTGTTTAAAATCATTTAAAATCTTTTTTCTTTTATTTTAACAAATCATTTTAACACATACTTTAATTTCATATTTTAATCAATTAAATGTTAGTAAACTAATTTAATCAATTAAAATCTAACATCAATAAATCCCATAAAATTTGTCACATAATTATAATTACTCGCTAATTATAATTCATGTAGCACTTCATCACATAATTCATCTAATTCAATTATCTCAATTAAATTAGAACTATAATATAAAATTAATATACATTAATTAAATAAATATTACACATTCATCTAATTAGTATATATCATTTAATTAAATCACTCCATAAAATCACATAATTTATTTATTTAATTCAATAAATAAATCACATAAAATATTTATTAAACTTAATGAATATTTAAAATTATTATATAAAATCACAATCGTTATAGACCCGCAGAGTCCCTATGTTGACGGAGGGAGGCTGGGAGCTCTATCTTGGAGAGCGTGCCATTCGGAGCGTTACAGGGGAGATCCGCATTCCCATTGCCCCTCCTGCTTGGAATCATTGGCCATTGTTCGTGCCTTTGACAGACATCCCTTTGGAGGGTATATACGGCTTTGATCTATCAGAGGGCCCATACATCCAGGCAGCCTTCTATAGTTGGTGGAGTCCTCGTACTATTGGGGGACTCAGACTCGTGCCACCCATTTTATGGCAGACATGGTGCCGGGGTTCGTGACGATGATGGACTGGATAGCGTGTATTAGAGAGCCTACTCATGCAGACCAGATAGCATATCTGACCAGGGAGTTGGACCAGGCTCGTTTCTTTATCAGGCACCTTGGTCGAGATCCATCAGAGGCATCTTCATTTGACCCATCCAGCTCTGGCACAGGCCCCTCTTTAGGTCCATTCAGTAGTAGTTATACAGGGGCAGATCCTCCCTTATATCACCCAGATATGCCTGATCCCAGCAGCTTTGTGCAGACAGAGGATCTGGAGCAGGTCGATCGATTTGATACCAAGGTCTTTGAATTCCTGTGATAGCTATGACAACTATATTTTTGGTCAGCCACTATTTTGGCTATTCGGCGTCTGTGCCATCATTTTGATAGACCGCTATATTAGCTGGGTGGTGGTGCCCCATTTCCCTATATTCTTCCTTTCACTTTGTACCAGTATATAGGGATGATGTATGAAGTAGATAACTTTTGTAGATATTTCTGTCATCTTTATCTACTGCATTATATTTATATCATTGTCATCATGCATGTATCATGTGTATGCATTCAGATAGCTGTGATTTGACTTGACCTCTAGATGGTCTTGTGATACGGTGCTACAGATGACGACGTATGCAGTTAGCCGTATAGAGCATTTGCCACTGTCAGAGGTGGCAGGATCGTTGCGGTCATGGTATGATAGTCTGCCCTTTCTAGCTAAGGGGACAGTTGACCAGATGCTGGATCATTCAATTGCCCTTGTAGATTTTAGTGTTCCAGACGGCTTTATTGATGGCGTCCTACCCTTATGGGTATCGGAGAGACAGATATTCTGCATTGGGTGGTGTGAGATTTTTCCTACTCTGGAGGAGTACCAGAGATCTACTGGCTTGGATTTAGAGTCGCCGTGTGCTCGGACGGTTATCAGGGATATGCGAAGACTATTTACTCGGCTGTCCAGTCTTCGACAGAGCATAGTTATGGATGAGATCGTTTCAGGGCATGTGATCTCCCTTGACTTCTTGATAGAGCGCTATGGTGAGCTTGATAGCTACGACCGTCACATCGGGGATTTTGTCATTTTAGCAGAGGATTGGCAGACAGCTAGGATAAACATGGTGTTGATGTGCATTATAGTGTTTGTTTACATGCCATTGCAGTTAGATCGCCTTGATATGGGATTGGTTGTTGTAGTCAGAGCCCTTAGGCAAGGGAGTACCATTATCCCTATAATCTTGGTGGAGACACTGAGGTCACTCACCTATTGCAGTACCCATCCAGCGGGGTTTTTTTCTGGGGTAGCTCGGTCGTGCTGTATATGTGGTTGATGTCACACATACGACCGATTGGATCATTTATACCTCATGCCTATTGTTTTAGCCACGAGATATCCTTAGTTTACTCCTTCCGTCCGCCTGATTGCATCGACTTAGAGTCCTGGGTAGCATTTTTGCCGAATATTGAGCATCCGTTCGCAGTTTTGTTATGCTCAGGGATGGCGACCCTGTTTAGCTTCATTACTCATGAATCTGACATGGATTATTTGCCTTTGGCAGGATTGAGGGGTATGACTACTTATCATTCCTTGGCAGTTATGGGGCAGTTTGATCAGTGGCAGAGAATGCACCATTTTGAGGATTCTCTAGTAGACATCCGGGTCGTTCTCCGGAGTATTTTGCATGGTTAGAGGCAGAGACCGCAGTCACAGTAGCAGAGCTTCACATATCTCTGCTTGCGAATTCTGACGAAGAGGAGCCCATGGAGGTTCCCGATTCTCCTACTGAGGATGAGTTATTCGTAGATTTGGTGATAGCTTTGATTAGTGATCCCGCGGTTATTCCCACAGGGATAGATCCAGCTTTGTCAAATTATCTATTTAGGATGACCTTTGAGAGAGATACAGCTAGAGCGCAGTTGTTGGTTGCCCTGTCTGGCAGGGATTTAGCTTTTGCTAAGAGGGATGGTCTCAGGACCGCTTTGGATACTGGATTAATTGAGCGGGATGAGCTTCGCTCTGCTTTAGATACTGCCATTGTGGAGTGAGACGAGGTTGGCTTAGCAGAGATGCAGCATATATTGAGATTGAGGAGACTTTGATTTCTAGGGATGCAGGTTTTGCAGAGAGGGATGAGGCTATAGCTTCCCGTGATTTCCACATTGCTGATAGTACTACTCTCCGATCTTACACCCATTGTTTGGATACCTAGATGAGTGCTTACATTAATGACCATAGTGCCACCTTACAGATGACTGTGGACGTTCTTAGCTGTATGGAGGTTGAGTGGACTACTCTTACAGATGCTCCTCCATCCTCAGAGAGAGATGCCATACTGGCATTGCTGACTCGCTTGTCCTTGGGTCCACAGACTAGCTTTATTTTTCCTGCACATACTAGATCAGCCATTTTTGCCATGTACAGGACACTATGTATATAAAGCAGTTTATATATCAGAGAAATATATTTTTGAGATACTTCCCTACTTAGATATGTATTGTCATCGCTGAGTGATTACCACTTCCGTCATGACTCGCAGTTGTTGATGCATTTTGAGCTTCTCCTTGATGGACTGACAGTTGAGGTGTCAAGGGAGTTCCTCAAATGGGTCTGGTAGCCAGACAGCTTGACAATATTTTAACTTTTATTTGCCTTTGGTGTCTTAGAAATGGTATTCCATTTTTTATTTTTTTTTGAGGGTCAAACAGCGCCGTAGATGGCTGCCTACGTACTCCCGGGTTAAGGGAGATCAGGTCATTCGTAGTTCTGGTTGTTTAATTAAAGAGGCTTAAAAAAAGTTTATCTGGGGTTTGAATTTGGTTCGATGTGCTTTGGAATTTGATGCTCGAATTTACAAGTTCTTGGGATTTTTGCTTGATTTGACCGCACCATAAATGGTTGCCTACGTACTCCCGGGCTGAAGGAGATCAGGTCATTAATAGTTCAGGTTTCTCTAGTGAAAAGTTGAACCAGATTCGATTTGTAGGACCCGGATGCGGGTATGCATGTACTTCAAACGTAGTACTTTTTCACGGTACCTGAATTGATGAGTTGGGGAAATTCGTTCCCGTCCATTTCTTGTAGCGTGATGGCTCCCTCTGTCAGCACTTCCTTGACAATAAAAGGGCCTTCCCAGTTTGGGGCAAATTTTCCTTTGGCTTCATCCTGATTGGCCAGGATTTTCTTTAACCCAAATCATTTTCTTTGAATTATCAAATTCGAACTTTCTTGTTGTAGGGCCTGGCGATCCTTTGCTGGTATAACCGTCCGTGGAAAATGGTTGTGGCCTTTTTTCGTCTATTAGGGACAGTTGATGATATCGATCTTGTAACCATTGATCTTCGTCCATCTGAGCATCTATTAATACTCGTAAAGACTCCATCTCTACTTCTATGGGGTGGACTGCTTCCATGCCATAGACCAGTGAACAGGGGGGTAGCCCCAGTAGAGGTGCGCATTGATGTCCTGTAGGCTAACAGGGTAAGAGGTAGTAGGTCAGGCCAGTCCTTGTGATTGGCGGAAATTTTTTTCATGATCTTCTTGATGTTCTTGTTGGCCGCTTCGACAGCACCGTTCATCTTGGACCGATAGATGACGGAGTGGAGATGCTTAATGTGGAACTTGGCACACAGTTCTACCATTATTTGATTGTTCAAGTTTTTGGCGTTATTTGATACGATCACCTCCGGTTGTCCATATCGTCAAACGACATTATTTCTGATGAAACTGATGATGACCTCTTTTGTGACTTTAGGAAAAGAGGCTGCTTCAACCCATTTGGTGAAGTAGTCGATCATTGTGAAGATGAATGGATGACCGTTGCTGGCTTTGGGTTCGACTAAACCTATCACGTCCATTGCCCACATAAAAAAAGCCATGGTGCACTCATGTTGTGCAGCTCATTTGGAGGAGCGTGGATGGCATTTCCATGTATTTGGCAATGAAAGCATGTATTGATGTGATCATCGGAATCAGCTTCGAGTGAGATCTAGTAATGTCCTATTCTAATTATCTTCTTGGCCAGCAGATGGCCTCTCATGTGTGGACTATAGACTCTGCCATGGACTTCATCCATTAGTCTTTGGGCTTGCTTCTTGTCGAAGCATCTTAACAGGCCTATTCCAGCATCCATTTTATAAAGTGCATCTCCTCTCAGATAGAACTTCATGGCCATTCTGAGAATCTATTTCCGCTCTGATTGGCTTGCACTAGTGGGTGTAGATCCATCATGGAGGTATTCCTTGATGTCTTGAAACCAAGGTTGCTTGACAGGAGGTATTTTATTTGATACTTCTCCAATGTAATTCCCGTATGTTGAGGCTTTTTGATTTGTGAACTGGATGTTGGGAAACCCGGTCCTGTTGGATATGCGGATTAATAAAGCCAACAATGCCAGTGCATCGACAAAGTCTTTTCAACCCCGAGGAATGTGGACGAAGGTTATTGAATTGAACTCCTGGGACATTTTGAGGACTTGCCAATGATAGGGCAACAGATGCAGTTCTTTTGTGAGATACTTACCGGTGGTTTGTCTGATGACCAACTCGAAATCTCCAAAGACCAATAAGTGTTTGATACCCATGGATTGGGCTAGTTTCAACCCCAGTATATAACCTTCGTACTCGGTCGTGTTGTTGGTGTTGCCAAATTAAAGTTTGGTAGCCACAGGATATTGATCACCTGTACCAGAGATAAGGACTGCACTAGCTCCAGAACCTTCCATGTTTACCACTTTGTCGAAATACATTTTCCATGGTTGGACTGTATTCTCTGACTGGAGTTGTTGAATTGTCATAATCCCTTCATCTGAGAAATATGTCTCCAGGGGCTCGAACCTTTTTGAAGGTGCTTCTGCTAATTGATCTGCAATGCCTTGGCCTTTGATAGACTTCTGAGTCACGTAGACAATGTCGAACTGCTGTAGAATCAACTGCCATTTGGACAGTCGGCAATTTAATATTGGTTTGTTGAAGACGTATTTGAGTGGATCCATATGAGATATTAGATACGTCGTGTGCCCATACAAATAGTGTTGTAACCTCATGGCGGCCCATGCTAATGCACAACATGTCTTCTCGATCAGGGTATACTTCTGTTCCCCACTGCTGAATCTTTTGCTGATTTAGTAGATAGCTCTTTCTTTTCTACTATCATCCTTCTGTCCTAGCATACAGCCCATGGCATTGGCATTGACTGACAGGTACATGAATAAGGGGACTCCATTGCTTGGATGTCCAAAATGGGTGCTTCGATAAGCTACTTTTTAATGACAAGGAAGGCTTGTTGACAATCCTCATTCCATTTGCTGGAGGAATTCTTCCTTAACAGCTTGAAGATGGGCTCACAGGTTGCTGTGAGCTGTGAAATGAACCGACGTATGAAGTTAATCCTTCCTAGGAATCCTCATATCTCTTTCTCTGTATAAGGCAAGGGCATTTCAGAAATGGCTTTGATCTTGGCAGGGTCTAAATCAATGCCTCAATTGCTCACCAGGAATCCTAGCAGTTTGCCTGCCTTGATGCCAAAAGCGCATTTAGCGGGAATTAGCTTGAGGTTGTACTTGCGCAACCTGTTGAGCAGCTTCCTGAGATGGTCTATGTGATCATCCTCCCTTTGGGATTTGATCATGATGTCGTCAACATAGACTTCTATTTCTTTGTGCATCATATCATGAAAGAGGGCCATCAGGGCTCGCTGATATGTTGCTCTGGCATTGATGAGGCCGAAAGATAGTGGTCGGTAGCAAAAAGTTCCCCAGGGAGTGATAAAAGCTTTTTTCTCCCGGTCTTCTTCAGCAACCAAGATTTGATGGTAACCAGCAAAGCAGTCTACGAAAGAATACATGTCGTACTATGCAGTATTGTCAATCAGGATGTGGATAAAAGGTACTAAGAAATTGTCCTTGAGATAGGCTTAATTTAGATCCCGGTAATCCATGCAGACTCGTACATTCCCTCCTGGTTTAGGCACGGGGACTATGTTTGATAGCCATTCGTGATATGTTGATAACATGATGATCCCGGCTTTGAATTGGTTAACATTTCTTCTTTGACTTTTAAACTCCACTCAGGTTTCAATCATCTGAGCTTTTGTTTGACTAGTTCGAACACTTCTTTGATGGGCATCCGATGGATGACAATGTCTGTGGATAGACTGCTCATGTCTTTATGTGACCATGTAAATACATCCTGGTACTGTGTCGGGAGCTCGATTAGGTCGGCTTTTTGATCTGAGGTAAGGTCTAAACCTATTTGGATTTCTTTGATGGTTTCGAAGGTTCCTATATTGATGGTGGAGGTTTGGTCGAGGTTTGGTTTAGGTTTGTCCTTGACCCATTCCTGGATCTCCTCTGGCACCTCATAGTCATCTTCCTCCTCTTGATAAAGATCCGTCAAGTCCAAGCTCAATCTTGCATTATGGTTGGAGTTATGTTGACAGGTTAGCATCTCATCAGCAGAGACACACATATCCAATGCTTGGGTCTTAAAAACAAAAATGCTTTTATTAATATATACAACTACTTAAATACACATAGCATTTGTAAAGAATGACAAAAGTAACTGCTCCAGCTGTGTAATCAAAAGTAAGCAGTAAATGAAAGCATGATTAATGGCAGATTGACTGTTTGCCCCTTTACCCTTTTTGACTGAGGCAAGGGACACTGCTCCAATTATCCAGTGTTAGATCCTCATGGATAGGGATGATACTAGAAGTGTGCTCGTCCGTCTCGTCTTAAATGACAACTGAGACATCCTTTAGGATATGGCCGAGGCTTTTTTGTGGATTGTTCCTCTGTTTGTTGAGAGGAAAGTGAGCACAGTCCTCATCGTCACTATTTGGGAGTTCATTATTCTTCCCCTCGTAGTTGATAATGACTTTCATGTTAGTAAACTGGTTTCTTCCTTTGTACATGATCTTTTCTTTTCCCTTTTCGCTATCGGCCTCAGGCTTGAGGGCTTTCCTTTCATGGACAGGTATGATCGAAGGAAATAGTATGGCTGATGCCCCCGTAGGGATCTTCCTCGTAGGTTTCACCTATCTGGCATTTATGAGGTTTGGGAGCAGAATTGTTGAGGCTTGCGCTTTGGGATGTTTGTGTGGATTTCAGTTGTTTGACCCAGATGAAAATCCCAGTCCTGCTCTTCCCATCTGACTTTGGATTTGAATTAGCGTCTTAATGTCGTGCTTGTTTTTTCCTAACCCTTCTCCAGGCTGGAAACCCGGCAACTACCATTTCTTGGCCCACTGTCATTACTTCAGTGGAAATTTTAAGCTTTAGGGCTGGTGCCCCAATCGGTAGATATTGAATATCGCTCACTTCGAGAGCTTGAAAACTTGCAAGCTCAACCCCTACGTCCTGGCTAATCACTGGGCATGCCCCCATGTATGTGGGTAGGGTATTCCAGTTCGACATTCACTATGATGAGACTACCGTTGATAATGTACTTGAGTTGCTGATGGAGGGTGGATGGAACAGCTTCGACCATATGGATCCATGGCCTACCCAACAACAAGTTGTATCCGGTGGCTATGTTGAGCACCTGGAAAGATACGTAGAAGGTGGGTGGACCAATTTCTAGAGGAAGCTCGATTTCCCCCATAGCATGGCGGCGAGATTCATCTAAAGCCCGGATAACCATATGACTGGCTTTGATCAAATTTGGATTGATCTTCATTCTTTCCAACGTGTCGTATGGACAAATATTGAGGGAAGATCCTCCATCAATAATCACTCCTCCGATCACGTATCCGGAGGACATAACGGCTATATGTAGGGACTTATGGTGGCCCCTTCCCTTAGTCGGGATATCATCGTGTGTGAAGGAAATCACATTGTTATTGAAAATGTGTTCTAGTACCTTCACTAGGATGTTATGGTGATCCTCTAATGATAGGACCAAGTCTAGATTGATATTTGCTTGTGTGCGTCTTTCAAGCTTTGTACTATCTTGATTTCATTATGTCCCATCTTTTTGAGGAACACTTGTATCTTTTCTTTAGTCACCTTTTCTTTTGCTTTGGTAATTTGTTTAATCACCCGCTGAGGCAGGTACAATGGATTATCCTTTGACAGGATGGAGATGTTGTTTGAAGTAGAGCTTTCAATGTCCCCGTAATTCCATGGGACCTTCTTCAGACTGAGGATTGGATACTGAGGCCTGAAGGGCAAAATTAAAGGCTGAGGTGCAGCAACCTTCACAGGATTTTGTTTGTCTTAGACCCCTTTACTTGTCAGTACCAGGGGTGTGATGATTGATTCTTTATCGCAGGATATGACAGCCACTGTGTCCTGATACCATGCATCGGGGATCTAGAGGATATATTTATCTGTAATGTCGTGGATTTGATCTCCTCTTATTAGGTCACCTTTCTCAATCAGGTCTTGAATTAGGTTACAAATTGCCCAGCATTCTTCTGTATCATGGCCGGGAGAGTTGGAATGGTACTGACATATTTGGTCAGGTTTGGATTTTTTGGATTGAGGGTTCAGCAGAGGTAGCAAGTTTACAACCATTCCCTCGTTGATCATCATTTGCAGGATTTCTTCCAATGACTGGTTCAAATTGGTGAAATTCCTTTAAAATAGGAACTTCCTACCTGCTTGGACACTTGCTTCTTCGATCCCCTTGTTAGTCCAGGGTGTAAGCTCACAAGTACGACTATGATCTTGATTAGAATTAACTTCCGCTGGAGGAGAGCGACTGCCAATAGATTGATGGATTTGCTTCAACATCTTTCTGGTGAGTTGATGTTGGTAGACGACCAGTTCAGCCAACTACTCGATTTGTTCCTTGATAGACTTTATTTCTTGCTCTATCAGGAATTGTTTTTCAAAAGCTGCCCAACTCATTGGGCTAATGTTGTTGGATTGAGTTGATTCTTCAATATAGCGGAGGTATTTGGATCCTTCTCCACTTGAAGTGTTGATTATGTTGACACTCTCCTCCTTGTACTGTGTGAGAGGGTTATCTTGGACATGCGGTTGATCGGGCTTTGTGACCACAATTTCTCCATTATCAATCAAATCTTGGATTTTGTGTTTGAGGGACCAACAATCTTGGGTGTCATGTCCCGGTGATCTGGAATGATAAGCACATTTCTTGCTAGGGTCGAAGTTCCTTGCATTAGTGTTAGTTGGCGGAAGAGTTGGCCAATCTTCTTCTAAGCTGTCAGAAGTTTGAAGACGTTCTCGAGTGAATCCCCTAGTGGGGTGAAAGTCCTTCTGTGTCTGACCTCCATGTTTTTTTGGAATGAAGGATTTGAAGGCTGTGTTGCATCTTGGAAAGGGGTATAGTTCCTCCTTTGAATGGGTGTATTATTTGAATTACCGTTTGAATTTTGTCTTTGTAACACCAAGGAAAGTTCTTCATCTTTCTTTTTGTGGATCCTCCAGAGATTACTCCCGTAATTTTTGGATTGGATATGCTCAGCAACAGCTTCGAGTGCCGTTAAGTCTTTTATTTTCCCACACTTGAGTCCCATTTCGGCCATTTCTCCGTGTTTGATCATTTCAGAGAATGGTTTTCCTTTGCCTGCCAGGACCCTTTCATAATAAAAGAGCTTCTTGAATATCGATGAAAGTCATGACTATTTTAGATTCTGTCATGACGGGGGTAACTTGTGCTGCGACCCGTCTCCATCGCTGGGCATATTTTCTGAATGATTCAGTGTTATTCTTCTTGATTTTGGTAATTTGATACCGATCTGGAGCTAGTTGAGATTGAAAAATGTACTGGCTGAGGAAGGCATGGGCTAATTCTTCCCAACTATGGATTTTGGAGTTGTCCAGGCGGGCATACCAGGCTCTGGCTTCTCCAGTTAAACTCTTCTAAAATAGCTACATTCGAAGTTTCTCGTCCTCAGCATAGGATTCGAGTTCTCCGATGAAAACTTTCAGATGTGTGTATGGATCTCCCAACCCATCATATTTCTCGAAGTCGAGAGTTCTGAATTTCTCAAGATAACGAGCCCGGGGAATATACATAGGTCAGAATAATTCACACTGCCAAATACCCCAGTCCCTTTAATAGACCGGAGAGTTTCTTCCATTTGTTGCATTTTTTTGAGAATTTCACCATCTTCTTGTTCTTTGCTTATGATGGTGATTTCTGGAGTTTTGTTGATTGTATCCTGGTTCTGGGGTCCAGGGATCTGAGTTTCGGCCTTTTTTGTATCTTGATAGCCAGCACGACTACCAGATACTCCTGGTTCTGGATGAATTTGAGATTGTTTTTCTTTGAAGGCCTTGCTTTGCTCTCGAAGATTTTTCAATCCTTCAAATTCCTCCCTAGACACAGGGGTAAATTCTGGTGAAGCACTTGAAGCTATGTCCGTAGATGGACTGGGTGCTTTTTTGGCCTTTGATCTGGTGATAGGACCAATTTTTTCCTACCTACACCATAAAGTAGGAGTGTCAGTTCCCTGTGGTAGGTAATGACTGGATGCATTTATGATGTGTGTTTTAAGTTTATCCTGCAAAACCGAGGTTAGTTGTTTTGATGGCAGGATGACAGGATATTTGACAGGAAAATAAATCTTTCATTATTGTCATTTACATTGTGCTCCTCAGTAATTGGAGACTTAACATGGAATTTAAAGAGGAAGGTATTCGGTTGATCAGAAGCTGACCTATCCTAGGTTACTCTTGCGGCTTTTGTTTCGGCATGAAGGTTCCCAGATCATCGCAATCTACTAGAAGGGAAATTAATCTGATCGTTTAACTGGAGCTATTCTGGGTGGTGCATTTTCAGGAGGCAGCCCCGGAGACTTAGTCATCCCCAGAGTCCTTACTTATCACCAACCGGGTTAGCCTCCTGGTGGAGGAAATCACAGCATACATTCACATACATCGGCCTTACCGCTTATGCAGGCAATGACAGTTTATGCGAAGCACTAAAGCATTCATTCTCATTCATTCAATGTAAAGGCATAGCATTCATACATTCAATGAAAGACGCAGCATTCACTCATCTATCAACTGTGGAGATGCAAGATTTCACACATTCAATAGTTTTAAAAGAGAAATGTTTGAAAAGATTGAAAGCGGCCTAAGCCCTCTACTATCCCCAGCAGAGTCACCACCTGTCGACGTTGGAAAATTTAAGAATCCCGCGGGTCAATTTATAACCCGAGTTTCTTCAAATTGATTTTCCTAAGTTATCTCTACCCTGATTCTTTTTATTTAGGAAAAGGGTTTTGAAGGGTTTTTTAGGAAAGAGGCCAACATGTGTATATGTCGACGATTTGATTTAAACAGAGTCGCTAGTTGGTAGTTTTGAAAATGGTTGTACGAACTCAATCAAGTTTGATTTGAAAAGAGGCCCAATTATTGGACACTGTCGAAACTTGATCTTTGAAATCGGAGTTTTCAGTTCGGAGGCTTGGTTAAGTGTGGGGAAGGTGTTAGGCACCCTACGACTCCCGTGTAAACACGGTACCGCAATCTTTTCAATATTTCCCTTAAAACTGAAATGCGTGAGTGAAAGCTGTTTGAAAATTGGGCCTTTGGATTGATTGAAAGCTTTGACAGACTTCATTGAGCCTATATACGAAGGGTTTGATTTGATTTTGAAAATCAGTCTTTGATTTGATTTGCAAAAAGCATTTAATTTGATTTGCAAAAGCTTTTGAATTGAATTAACAGTGATATTTTGAAAGCTATTTATCAAACCCCTACGCTAACATAGGAATTGAAGCACATCGCCACTTTCAATTTTAAGGCTGCATGCAACTGGTGATTTGTCGGGATGCGAAGCATCCTCAACCACAGAAATATAAAGTGTCGGTCTCCTCATGGGTGTGAAAACCATCGGAGGGATGCTAACACGACAATCCATATTTTCACTTTGTTGAGACCTTAAATCTGGATAACTGTTTCAAGGTCTGTGCATGTACATTTTACAGAAAAAATTGGCAGGGTACATCTGTAAATCGAAGTTTGTCCATCGTGGCAATATGATTCTGATCAGTTTAATCTTGAATCCCACGATTCCTAGGCTCACATATGAGTGGCTAGAAAACCTGCACAGTTCAAATTTGTACAGAAGAAGATAAATATCCCAAGATAGCAAGAACTAGGGATTTATTCAGTAAATCCCGGTCCGCATGACCAAAGCGTCTCGTTCCCACTAGATAGTGATCTAAGGGATGCGATGTTTCTTTCGAAGCTAAAACTATAAAAATAACTAGATTTAAAAAAATCTCAGCCATTATAGCTTCCAGGTTCTGTCGGGACCTGTTTGAACCATTGAAAGCTAGAATTGGCGAGATTTGGATAAATATAGTCCTCCCGCAGAAAAATTAGTGCAAATTCATATACAAATGAATGTTAATGCAGCAGTTAAATAAATTGAATAAAGCAATATATATAATTGTATATATAAAAGCTGTAAAAGGGCGATGGGTTTTCACTCGCAAGCTCGGACTGGAATCGATATATATATATATATATATATATATATATATAAATTGTAAATAGCAACGAAATAATCCAAGCTGTGACAGAAATGAAATATGTATATATATATAAATAGTAATAAGGGCAATGGGTTTTCACGCCAGTGCCCGTGCTAGAATTGAAATTAACAGAAAGTAGTCACCTAGTGACTGGGGAGAGCACCCAGTATGGGGAAGTGTGCAAAAGTAGTAAAATGGCCAGGAAATAGACCAGGCCTACTGAAAATATATAAATATATATATATTGACAGAAATCTAGTTAACCAGGACTGATATGTGTACCAGTGATGGTGAATGTCGCTTATATATGCGTAAATATATATAAAAGCGGTAAACTACCTCGAATTTGACATCCGGGCTTGATAGAATTGAAATGTTAGTACATTTGCAGTTAAATATATACAAAAGAGGGTCAAACCCGGACTGGGTTACCATCCTAGTACGGCGAAGTTGCCAGAATGTGCGCGCTAGTGCATTAAAGCTACTGTAGCTAACAGATTGTCAATCCGAGTTGTAGAAATGTTGAAAATGAAGTTTATGTACAAAACTGTATCATTTTTTGACGAAAAAGGCCATGGAACTAAATTCCGGGCATATTTAGAAAATAAAACTTTGTGTGCAAGTGTAAAGCAGTGCAAAGTAGTAGTATTGACTTTCTGATCGTAAAAATTCTTGTAGTAGACCGCAATATAAGCTTTTTGCCAAATTATAGGCTTTAAATGTCCAAATCTACAGGTGGTGTTTTGATATGTGGTAGTATATGGGTATATCTACATGTCAGAGTGAAAATATTTGGGTTTGGAAGAGGTGTAAAAGTCAAAAAATTAAACTGGCAGGGCTTCGCTGCGTTTCTGAATTTTCTTAAAATGAATGAGGGGCACGCTTATGTATAGACCAAGGAGCCTCCACTCTATCTGGGGCTCCCCTAGGTGGGGCCCATGTTCCCAGCTTGGTCGTCTCGAAGTACGTGCACTCCGAGCAATGCGATGTCCGGTCGAAAACTTTTTAACTTTTGATCAGAGCGTCCGTTTGAGGCGTGCGATACCTTTTCGGAAAGCTCTCGCCGAGAGTTTCGCAATGACATGGGAAAAACATTTTCCAAGTCCAGGAAGATGGGTTCATAACCAGGTCTTCGATTCCCTGCAGTTTATCCGTTGAGCTGTCTTGTGTAGTTGCCACTCGGGATCGTCATTAGGATTCATTCTGACTTTGGCAGCATCAATTTGGCTTGAGTTTGATCAAGTCGGTTGAGAGTTGATGAAATGACCGTTGTACCCCTCCTGGGGCTGCCTGTAGTGTCGGCATGGTCGCTGGTTGACTTCTAGGAGCTGATTCCAAGACTTGGATCCCAGTCGAGTCTTTTGACCTCAAGGTTGTCTCTGAGGATGACGTGGTCGTTCTAGGTTTTGCTCTTGAGTTGTTGTGATGCTTCAGGTTGATGTCTGAAGTTGACCTGACATCCTAGGTTGAGACCGAGAATGACCTGCACTTCCCTGGTTGAGACCGGGGTCGAGTTTGACTTCCCGGCTTGCTGCCGGGGGATGAACTGTATTTCCCAGATTAAGACCGGAGATGATTTGACATGTCTCGATATTGAGGTCGGGGTTGATTGGTACCTCCTGGGTTGAGACCGGGGTTGATTGATACCTCCCAGGTTGCTGCCGGGGTTAAATTAACTTCCTGGGTTGAGACCAGGGTTGATTTTGACTTCTCGGGTTAAGACCGGGGTTAAGCTTAATGATCTGATTGACTTTTGGAACTTAATTGATGGTCCGAATTGACTGTCGAAGTTTGATTGATGGTCCGAATGACTGTCGTAACTTGATTGATGGTTCGATTGACTGTCGAAACTTGATTGATTGTCCAATTGACTGCCGGAGATTGATTGATGGTCCGATTGACTGTCAAAACTTGATTGATTGTCCGATTGACTGTCAAAATTTGATTGATGGTCCGATTGGCTGTCAAAACTTAATTGATGGTCCGATTAACTGTCGAAACTTGATTGATGGTCCGATTGACTGTCAGAACTTGATTACCGCTAATGGGAATCAAATTTAGGTTGAAGGACCAGCGTTGGTGGCCGGATTTGGATTGATTGATGGTTTTGCCCTCCTACCGGGTTAGTATGGGGGCAAGGAAAATTTCGAGTGTCTACAAGGATGATTAATCTTATGATCATTTATGTGGAGACACTAAAGCAAGTATGTAGGTGCTTATTAGAGAATAAATTCACTGAACGTGACTCGTTATGGAATACCTAATGGAGTTTTACTTGCCTGTCAATAGGAATTCCTAATGTGATAGTAGTACAAGTGATCCTTGGACTTGAGATCATCATAGTATCTTGTATGTAATGAATTATACTTTGACTTATTCCTTAAAAACCCTTATGGTATATCAAAGGGTATGCTTGGGTATAATGAGTTACATATGGAGATAATGAATGATCAATAAAAAATCTACCACTTCTAGTAAAAGAAGATATATGTCCTATATGATTCGTTAATTGACAACCCAGTAGTCCTTGGCCAAGGCAGAATAAAATTAGAAAGGAGTGTCTAATTTACATTATTTAGAGTTGTACATTTTCTAATCAAAATACATATAATTAAATAAAAGAAGACTTTATAGTAATTCCATGTCTTATATTTAATTGGGACATTGTATGGTGGAAGGATTGAATTGTACGGTAACTATTTACTCATTGGTTCTTTTATGATTAATGTTGAAATCTATATTATCTAGAAAGTCATTGATCGCTACGGAGGCTTATCTCTATTGTAGAATAAATATTTTTTATTTAAATAGATTATTAGTTTAATTTATTTATTTCAATAAAATTAGAATTATTCTAAATCATTTATTCACAAACGGTTTAATATGGAGAACGTAAAGTGTCACACCATAACAGGAAGAATAATTATTGTAGACACTCGAAATTTCGCTTTCCTATTACTAACCTTACATGAGGGAAAAACCCTCTTTCGAACTAAGGTCAACCCCGGTCTCAACCCGAGAGGTACAGGTCAATACATGTCCCAAGAAGTACAGGTCAACCCCGGTCTCACCCTGGGACGTATAGGTCAACCCTGGTCTCAACTCGGGACATGTCAGCCCCGGTCTCAACCCGGGAAGTATATGTCAGCCCCGATCTTAACCAGGGAAGTACAAGTCAACCCCGGTCTCAACCCAGGTAGTACAGGTCAACCCCGATCTTAACCCGGAAGGTACAGGTCAACCCCGATCTCAACCCGAGAAGCCAAGTCAACCCCGGTCTCAACCAGGGAGGTACAAGTCAACCCCGATCTCAACCCGGGAGTACAATTCAACCCCGGTCTCAACCCGGGAGGTACAGGTCAACCTCAGTCTCAACCCGAGAAGCTAGGTCAACCCCGGTCTCAACCCGAGAGGTACAGGTCAACCCCGATCTCAACCCGAGAAGTACAGGTCAACCCCGGTCTCAACCTTGGAAGTACAGGTCATCCCCGGTCTCAACCCGGGATGTCAGGTCAAGCTCCGGTCACAACCTGGGAGGCAAACTCAACTTCGGAGACAACCCTGAAGCCTCACATCATCTTTACAGACAAACTTGGAAGAACCAAGTCAGCCTCAGAGACAACCCTGAGGACAAACAGAATCAACTGGGATCCAAACCTCGGAGACAACCCCGGGAAGTCAGCCGAAGGCCATGCCAGCACTTAAGGCAACCCCGGGAGGGGAAAAATGGTCATTTTACCAACTTAAAACTGATTCAGTCAAACTCAAGACGAATTGATGCCAACAAGGTCAGAAAGAACCATAACAATGATCCCGAGTGGAAACAGCGCAAAATATCTCAACAGGCAAACTTCGAGGAATCAAAGACCTGGTTATGAACTCGTCTGTTTGGACTCGAAAAAGGTTTTCTCCCATGTCATTGTGACATGATCGTCAAGGGCTTTCCAGAACTGTACGGCACGCCTCAAACGGACGCTCAGATCAAAAGTTAAAAAGTTTCGAATTGTACCTCACATTGCTCAAAGTGCACGTACTTCGAGACGACGGAATCCAAACCCAAATTTTATTACTCTAACACGTAGATATACTCCTAAACTACCACATATCAAAAAATAACCGGTAGAAACGGACGTTTAAATCCTACGATTTGGCAAAAACCCCGTATAACAATCCATTGTGAGTATTTTTACGATCAGAAAGTTTATATTACTTACTTGCGCTTTTATACACTTGCACGTTAAGTTTTACTTTCTGATTATGTCCAGAGCTCAGTTCCGTGGCCGATTTTGCTTACTTTTTGTACATTTTCGTGCATAAACTCATTTTTTTGGATTTCTACAACTCAGATTGTCGATCCGTCGCTTCTAATAGCTTATATATATATATATATATCTCCGTTTCTAGCAACTTCTCCGGACTTGGTTATCTTTTCAGTCCTGGTTTGGCTTTTTAATGTATATATTTAACTATATATATATTAACTTTTCAATTCTGTCAAGCCCGGATGTCAAATCTGAGGTAGTTTACTGTTTTTATATATATAACTATATATATATAAAAAAATTCTGACTTATTTGGGCACGGATTTATACTTCGTGGCCTTTTTATTGCTTTAATATATATATATTAACTATATATATTAATATTTACATTTCAGTTTGGCTTGGATTATTCTATGGCCATTTTACTACTTTTATAAATATATATATATATACTTACATTTTCTGTCCGAGCAAATGGTAGAATGTTTATCGCCCTTTACAGCTTTTTTATATATATATTTATAATCCGTCAAGCCTGGATCATTCGGTGGCTTTTTACAGCTTTTATAAATATATATATATATATATATATATATATATATATATATATATTTTCATTCTAGTTCGGGCCTCGGAGTGAAAACCCACCGCCCTTTACCACACACACATATATATATATATATATATTTCATTTCTGTCCAGCCTGGATCACTCCATGGCTTTTTGCAGCTTTTATAAATATATATATATATATATATATATACATATATATTTACATTCCAGTCCGGGAATCGGACTAAAAATGCATCGCCCCTTACATCTTCGTATATATAGTTATATATATATATATATATATATATATATATATATATATATTGTTCTACTCATTTTGATTAAATTGTTGCTTTAAATATTCATTTGACATGAATCGGCACTGACATTTCTGCGAGCGAACTAGATTTCTTTAAATCTCGCCAACTCTATCTTTTAAACGGTTCAGAATAGATCCAGACGGAACATGGAAGCTAGAATGGCTGAGATTTACTTAAATCTAGCATTTTTTTCTAGTTACAGCTCTGAAAGCAACCTCGCGACCCTTAGATTTCTATCTAGTGGGAACGAGATACTTCGGCTACATGTGAGTCATGATTTACTGATGAATCCTTAGTTTTGGCGACATTTGGATGTAAATATATATTTTTTGTGCATAATTGAGCTGTGTAGGTTTTATTGGCTTCCCTTTGTGAGCCTAGGAATAATGGGATTCATGATCAAACTGATCAGAATCTGATTTCCACGATGGACAAACTCCATTTTACAAATGTACCCTGCCAATTTTTCTGTAAAATGTACATCCAAAAGACCTTAAAACGGTTATCCGGGTTTAAGGTCTCAACATAGTGAAAATAATGGTTTGTTGTGTCAAAGTCACTCCGATGGCTGTCATGCCCATGAGAAAATAGACACTTAAATATATTCTATGGTCGAGGATGCTTCACAACCAGATAATCACCATTCAAATTGAGCCAAAAGGCTGAAAAGATAAAAAATAGAAGTATCAACATGCTTCAATTCCTATGTTAGCGTAAGGGTTTGAAACCTGCTTTCAAAACATCATTTTAATAATCTTATCTAAAAAAGAGACTTTTTCAAATCAAATCAAACCCTTCGTATATAAGTTTAATGAAGCATGTCCATGCTTTCAATCAATCAAACATAGGCCCAATTTCTTCCAGCATTTACACACACACATTGCAAATTTGAAAGGGAAATACTGAAAAGATGTGGTACCGTGTTTATAGGGGAGTTGTGGGGTGCCTAACACCTTCCCCACACTTAACCAAGCCCCTGAACTCAAAAGCATCAGTTTTACAGATCAAGTTTTAACAGTGTCCAGCAAATTGGGCCTCCTTTCAAACAAACTCGGTTGACTTGGTACAACCATTTTAAAACTACCAACTGGCTACTCTGTAAAACGTTCAAATCGTCAACATGATACATGTTGGCCTTTTCCTAAAAAACCCTTCAAAACCTTTTTCACAATAAAAAGAATAAGGGTAGACAAAACTTAGGAAGAGAGAAAGATTCGGGTCTAACTCGACTCGCAATTTTTCCACCGACGTCGACAGGTGGCAACTCCGCTGGGAATTTTAGAGGGCTTAGGCCGCGTTCAAATCTTTTCAAAATTTTCCTTTCATATCTGCGTATGTGTGAATGTTGCGTCTCTACATTGAATGAATGCATGAAATGTTGCGTCTTTACATTGAATGAATGTGAATGAATGCTTTCCTGCTTTATTAGTGCTTCACATTAATATTAGTGCTTCGCACCAATGTCATCATATGCATACGGTGAGACGCAATGTATGTGAATGTATGTTGTGTGATTCCTCCACCAGAAGGAAAACACGTTGGTGACAGAGTAATGTCTTCGAGGACGGCTAAGTCTTCGGGTCTCATGAAAAAGCACCACTCAGATTCTCTCCAGTTGAACGATCGGATTAATTTTCCCTCTTGTAGATTGCGATTATCTGGGGACCTTCATGCCAAAAAAGCCGCGAGAGTAGCCTAAGATAGGTCAGCCTCTGATTAACCAAATTCGATGGGAAGCCTCTTCATGCCTTCCTCTTTCAATTCCATATCTAGTTTTTCAATTCCAATGTAAATAACACAATGTAGATATCATAATGTAAATATACATTCTGTATTTTGTACATCCTGTTATGTTATCCTGTCATCAAAACCACTGACCTCTATTTTGCAGGATAAGATTAAAAAACCATAAAAACATATCATGGCATGCATCCTATCCATATCTACCTCAAGAAATTGACATGCCTACATTTGTTGTAGGTGAAAAATTGGTCTTATCACTAGATTTAAGTCTAAAAAAGCACTAAGTCCATCTCCAGGCATGGCTTCCAGTGCTCAGCTAGAATCCACCCCTGTCTCTAGAGAGGAATTTGAAGGACTGAAGAACCAGATAGCCGAATTGGCTCTTTTCTTGAGAGAGCAGACTAAAGCTTTTTAAGGAAAACAAGCACAGGGTCACACAAAACCCAGTACACCCAGTAGCAGTCAAGAGACCGGGAAGAAGCACACTCAGATTCATGAACCACAGAACCAGGATACTACCAACAAAACCCCCAAAATCACCGTCCTTAACAAAGAACAGGAAGCTGGTGACATTCTAAAGAAGGTCCAACAGATGGAAGAAAGCATCCGGTCTATCAAAGGGATAAAGGCATTTGGTAGTGTCAATTATTCAGACTTATGTATTTTCCCTGGGGCTCGTTACCCTACAAAATGTCAAGTCCCTGATTTTGAGAAATACGATGGATTGGGAGACCCCTACACTCACTTGGAGGTGTTCATTGGAGAGCTCGAATCCTATGCAGGGGACGATAAACTCCGAATGCAGTTATTCTAGAAAAGTCTGACCGGAGAGGCTAGGGTCTGGTATGCCCGTTTGGACAACTCTAAAATTCATAGCTAGGAAGAGCTGGAACATGCCTTCCTTAATCAATATAGTTTCCAGTCTCAACTGGCTCCGGATAGATATCAAAAACCAAAATCAAGAAACAAAGTAATGAGTCATTCAGAGAATATTCTCAACGCTAGAAACGAATGGCAGCACAAGTACTCCACCTATGACTGAGTCTGAGATAGTCATGACCTTCATCGACATTCAAGAAGCTTCGTATTATGAAAGGGTCCTAGAAGGCATAGGAAAGCCATTTTCAGAAATGATTAAACACGGCGAAATGGTAGAAATGGGATTAAAATCTGGGAAGATAAAGGATCTGACCGCCTTAGAAGCTGTTGCCGAGCATATCCACTCTGGAAGCTACGGGAGTAATCCCCGGAAGACACATAAGAAGAAAGACGAAGAAGTGTCCTTAGTATTGCAAGGACAGTATCAGAGAAGCGAGTCAAGCAGTATGCCCATTCAAGGGAGGAACTATTCCCCTTCTCAAGCTCCAGCCCAACCTTCAAACCCGCCATTCCAGAAAAATCTGGAGGCTAGGCGTTAAAGAACTTTTACCCCCTAGGGGATTCACTCGAGAATGTGTTAAAACTGTTGACGGCACAGAAAAAGATTGTGCAACTCCTTCCACCCACCAATGCCGGTGGACGAAATTTTGACCCAAGCAAAAAGTGTGCCTACCATTTCGGAGCTCCAGGCATGATACACAATACTATTGTTCTCTCAAGAACAAAATCCTTGACTTAATAGACAATGGGGAGATTGTGGTGACCAAACCGAAGCAGCTGCACGTGCAAGACTTTCCCCTCCCTCAGCACGAAGAAGAGGGTGTCAACATAATTAGCTCGTGAAATGGAGAAGGATCCAAATACCTCTGATACGTCAGAGAATCAACTCAATCCATCCCAGATAGTTGTAAGTTAATAAAAAGGCGATTCCTGATAGAACAAGAGATTAAGTATATCAAGGAACAAATTGGACAGTTAGCAGAGTTGGTTGTATACCAACATCAGATTAGTAGACAGCTGATAAACCAGACCAACCAGTTTGAGGTAAATCCTCCCACACCGAAGAGCAGTCCCATGAGGGATCATTATCGGCTTCATGAACATAAACCATGGGCCGACAAGATGGCCAAGGAAGAGAAGTTCCAGGCTAGTTAGGAATTCTCCTTTCAAAGGAATTTCACCAACTTGAATCAACCTATGAAAAAGATCCTCTAGATGTTAATCAATGAAGGAATGGTTGCAGACTTATTACCCCCAGTAAATCCTCGATCCAAGAAATTCAAGTCTGACAAGATCTGTCAGTATCACTCCAATGCTCCAGGCCATGACACTGAAGATCGCTGGGGACTTCGTAACCTAATTCAGAATATGATTGAAAGTGGTGAAGTGATATCTTTCATTGACGATGATATATCCGCAAAAGGAACAGGTCATCGTAAGTTCCTGCATATAGCAGTAATGTCATCCGGGTATGTGATCGGAGGTGTGCTGATAGATGGAGGATCGTCCCTGAACATATGTACCTACGATACCTTAGAGAGAATGAAGATCAATCCAAACCAGATCAAGACCAGTCATGTGGTTATCTGGGCTTTCGATGGATCTCGCCGAGAGGCTATGGGAGAAATTGAGCTTCCTCTGATGATTGGTCTGCACACTTTTTATGTATCCTTCTAGTTGCTCAACATCACCACCGGATACAACTTATTGTTGAGCAGGCCATGGATCCACATGGCTGGAGCTGTGCCATCCACCCACCATCAGCAACTCAAATATATTATCAATGGCAACCTAATCAAGGTGAATGCCGAACCAGAATACCCTGTCTACATACAGGGAGACATGTCAGTGATCAGTCTGGATGCAAGGATTGAACCTGCTACTTTTTAAGCCTTGGAGGTAAATGATACTCAGTACCTACCAGTTGGGGCACCAGCCTTGAAGCCTAAAGTCTCCCCCGAAGTGATGACCATGGGCCAAGAGATGGTATCTTTGGGTTTCCACCCTGGAGAAGGGTTAGGAAAGAATCAACAAGGAATTAAAAGTCCAGTGCAGATCCTGAGCCAGTTGGGGAGAGCCGGATTGGGTTATTCATCAGGGTCAAACCACCAGAACCCACATAAGCATCCAAAAGCTCATGCTGCCACTATACTATTGCCAAATCTCACTGATGCTGGATTTGTCAGCCATGTTATTTCCTCCAATCATACCGGTAAGTGAGAGAAAGACCCCAAAGCCTGAGGGGGGTAGCAAAAAGGGAAAAGAAAAGCTCATATATGAAGGACGGGACCCATTTGCTAACATGCGTGTTCTTATACACTACGAGGGTATGAATGATGATATCCCAGACAGTAACGAGGAGGATCAGATCCAAATTCCTTGCATCAAGAAAAAGAAGGGATGCAGTTCAAAGAAAAACTCCGGCCCTATTTTGAAGGATGTCTTAGTCATCATCCGAGGTGAGGCAGACGAGCACAATTACTTGATCCTCCTTGTTCATGAGGATCTAACCCTGGATAACTAGAGCAACGTCCCTTGCCTCACTCAAAAAGGGTAAAAGGGCAAAGAGTATGTCTGCCCTGTAACATGGTTTCATTTACTACTTGTTTTATTGCACAGCTATAGCAGTAACTTTTGTCATGCTTTGCCAGATACTTTGTATGTTTAAACCGTTTCATATATTAAAGCGAAAGCATTTTGTTTTCAGGACTCCAAGATTGGATTTGTTTTTCCCCGCTGATAAGATGCCAACCTATCACATTGACTACAACTTTGATGTAGAACTGAGCTTCGACTTGATGGAAGTCGATCAAGAGGAGGAAGATGACTATAAGGTTCCCAAGGAAATCAAAGAATGGGTCGAAGACAAACCCAAGCCAAACCTCAACTAAACCACCACTATCAATATCGAAACCTCCGAAAACCTCAAATAAATCCAGATAGGCATAGACCTCACCCAAGATCAATAAATTGACCTGATTAAACTCCTAACACATTTCCAGGATATGTTTGCATGGTCACATGAAGACATGATTGACCTGTCTACTGATATTGTCATACATCGAATGCCCATAAAAGATTGATTCAAGCTAATCAAGCAAAAGCTCAGGCGATTGAAACATGAATGGAGTTTGAAAGTCAAAGAAGAAGTTATTAAACAATTCAAAGCTGGAATCATCATGGTATCAGCATATCCGGAGTGGCTCTCGAACAAAGTTCCCATACCTAAGCCCGAAGGGAAGGTACGAGTATGCATGGATTACAAGGATTTGAACAAAGCTTGCTTAAAGGATAATTTCCCAGTACTTTTCATCCACATCTTGATAGATAGCACGACGCAGTACGACATGTATTCTTTTGTGGATTGCTTTGCTGGTTACCATCAAAGCATGGTCGCTGAGGAAGATATGGAGAAAATAGCTTTCATCACTCCCTGGGGAACTTTTTGCTACAGACGACTATCCTTTGGCCTCATTAATGCCAGTGCCATGTATCAGCGAGCTATGATGGCCCTGTTTTATGACATGATGCATAAGAAGATAGAGGTCTATGCGGATGACATCATCATTAAATCCCGAAAGAAGGACGATCACATTGACAATCTCAGAAAGCTGTTCAACAGGTTGCATAAGTATAACCTCAAGCTGAATCCAGCCAAATATGCTTTTGGCATCAAATCAGGAAAGTTGTTGGGATTCCTAGTGAGCAATAGAGGCATTAAGCTAGATCCTGCCGAAATTAAAGCCATCACTGAGATGCCAGTACCTAGAACAAAGAAGAAGATACGCGAATTTCTTGGGAGAATCAATTTTATAAGCAGATTCATTTCCCAGCTCACATCAACTTGTGAATCCATCTTCAAGCTATTAAGGAAGAATTCCTCCACCAAATGGAATGAGGATTGCCAAAAAGCCTTCCTTGCCATTAAGAAGCAGCTGATCGAAGCACCAGTCTTGGTACCCCCAAGGGATAGAGTTCCCTTGTTTGTGTACTTGTCTGTCAATGCCAACTCCATGAGCTGTATGCTGGGATAGAAAGATGATAGTAGCAAGGAGAGAGCTATCTACTACATCAGCAAAAGGTACGATAGCGGTGAGCAAAAGTACACCCTAATAGAGAAGACATGTTGTGTGTTAGCATGGGCCGCCATGAGGTTACAACACTATCTTCATGGTCACACGACCTACCTCATATCCCGCATAGATCTGCTGAAATACGTATTCAACAAGCCAATGTTGAATTATCGACTGTCCAAATGGCAGTTGATCCTCCAACAGTTTGACATTGTCTACGTGACTCAGAAGTCCATCAAAGGTCAAGGCATTGCAGATCAACTAGACAAAGCACCATCAGGAGGGTTTGAACCCCTGGAAACTTATTTTCCAGATGATGGTATCATGACAATTCAGTAAGGTCTTCAAGAAAATGCAGTACAACTATGGAAAATATATTTTGATGGAGCAGTAAACATGGAAGGTGCAGGAGCTGGGGTAGTCCTTACCTCTGGTACAGGAGAACAATATCATGTGGCTACCAAGTTGCAGTTTATCAACACCAGCAACACAGCTGAGTATGAAGGCTATATAATGGGGTTGAAATTAGCCCAATTCATGGGTGTCAAGCATATTTTAGTCTTTGGAGATTCTGAGTTGGTTATCAGACAAACCACTAGGGTATACCACACCAAAGAACTGCATTTGCTGCCTTATCACCGGCAGGTCGTCAAAATATCTATGGAATTTAAAGACATAACTTTCATCCATATTCCTCGGGGTAGAATGACTTCGTTGATGCATTGGCGACGTTGGCTTCCTTAATCCGCATATTCGATATGAGTGGAATTCCCGATATCAAATTCACAAGCCAAAAGATCCTGACATACGGGAATTACATTGGAGAAGTATCAGATGAGATTCCTCCTATCAAACAGGCTTGGTATCAAGACATCAAGGAATATCTTCGAGATAGATCTACACCCGCTGGGGCAAGCCAAGCTGAACGAAAGCGGATTCACAAGATGGCTATGAAGTTCTATCTGAGTGGAGATGCACTCTATAAAAGGGATACTGGAATGGGGCTCTTAAGATGCCTTGATAAAGAGCAGGCCTAGAGATTGATGGATAAAGTCCACGGTAGAATCTGTGGTCCACACATGTGAGGTCATCTGGTGGCCAAAAAGATATTAAGATCAAGACATTATTGGATCTCTCTCAAAGCTGAATGCGACGACCACGTCAAGAGGTCCTATCAATGTCAAGTCCATGGAAATGCCATACACGCTCCTCCAAATGAGCTTCACAACATGAGTTCGTAATGGCCTTTTTCCATGTGGGGAATGGATGTGATAGGTTCCGTAGAGCCCAAAGCCAGCAATAGCCATCGATTCATCTTCACCATGATCGATTACTTCACCAAGTGGGTTGAAGTTGCCTCTTTTCCCAAAGTCACCAAAGAGGTCATCATTGGTTTAATCAGAAATAATGTCGTCTGTCGATATGGACAACCGGAGGTGATCGTATCAGACAATGCCAAGAACCTAAATAATAAGATGATGAGAGAACTATACAGCAAGTTCCACATCAAGCATCTTAATTTCATCATCTATCGACCCAAGATGAATGGTGCTGTCGAATCGGCCAATAAGAACATCAAGAAAATCATGCAAAAAATGTCCGCCAATCACAAAAAATGGCCTAACCTGTTGCCTCTAACCCTGTTAGTATATAGGACGTCAATGCGTACTTCTACTAAGGCTACCCCTTATTCATTGGTCTATGGCATTGAAGCAGTCTTTCCCATAGAAGTAGAAATGTATCTACACCCGCTAGGGCAAGCCAAACTGAACGAAAGCGGATTCACAAGATGGCTATGAAGTTCTATCTGAGTGGAGATGCACTCTACAAAAGGGATGCTATAATGGAGCTCTTAAGATGCCTTGATAAAGAGTAGGCCCATAGATTGATGAATGAAGTCCACGGTGGAATCTATGGTCCACACATGAGCGGTTATCTGCTGGCCAAAAAGATATTAAGAACAGGACATTATTGGATCTCTCTCAAAGCTGACTGCGACGACCATGTCAAGAGGTGCTATCAATGTTGTAAGAACCCGAATTTTTAGAAATTATTAAATAAGGATTTAATAAATAAAATTCTTAAGGTGTGAGATGGGTTCGAATGAGAACATCTATGTGATACAAGTTATGTAGTATTGTGTTACATAGGGTTATATGAACTATGTAATATGTGATTAATAAATATATATTGTTATTTATCGTGGAGACAATTCGGTTGAGATAAAGGAAGTGGATAAGAGTTCCTATCGATATTAAATAATTTATAGAATTATTCTATCAAAGTAAGTTGGTGACATTAAATAGCTTTAATGTATAATCACCATTTTCTGGTGTATGTATACTAATAACTAGTATGTTTATAATAAAGGTTATTGATAGTACTTAAACTATCCGTGAATGGGTTTGGATAGTGAAGCATGATTTAGTTTAAGGGAATTAACTAAGAAGAATAAATATTGGTTAATTGATAGTTGAGAATTATACTATGGAATAATATAATTAACTATGGTAATATAGTACGGGGTTTTATTTACTTAAGTAAAGGAGTAAATTAATATATAGGTTGAATATGTAATTATAGTTGATACTTTTTACTTAGAATGGTAATATGTGAAAAAGTCTAATGTGCGAATAAAGTTAATAAATATATATACGTTATTAAAAGGGAGATGTAAATCATTATTTTATTTAAATGAATATTTAATATTTGAAGAAATTATTTTGGGGACAATTTATAGAAAAGAAAAAAAATAATTATTATATATTTCTTATAAAAGATATTAGAATAATTTTTAATATTGAATTATTTTAATAAAAAGGAGGAATGTTATTTTTTTTGAATAATAATATTGCCTTATATGTCTTTGTATGGGGTAATAGGTATGATTGATTTATATGGTAAATACATTAAAACATATTTGCTATATATAAATAAATTGATGGAAATAATTCATTATAATAGAAAATAAACTTATTATCTATTTTCTATATATAATAAATGTGCATGTGTCGTACATGTAATTATTTGATATTATATTAAGGATAATATCTTGAGACAATAAGTAAATTATTTTCTAATAATGAATGTCTTTAATTGGAGGAGACATAATATTTTATATTATAGTGGAATACATAATTGTTATAATAGTAATGTATTTCCTAGAGAGTTAATTAATAAAAGAAAACTGAGTTAATTTAATATATTAAATGGCTTAAGTTATTATTTTATTGTGGATATTATTAGTTAAATAATTAATAGTGTATATATTATAAGCGTAAAGGTTATACTTATTATAAGTATAATTAATTGAGGTAGTTTAGCATTTTAATAGCTTGAGTTATTATATTACCGTAAAGGTTATATAGAATATTTGAATATTTACATTTATGATATATTTATATATGTGAACCTTGTGATTTAAGAGTTCTAAGTAAATTGAAAATGTGGTGGATAAGTAGTGTGGTGGAAGTGATAATAAGCTTAAGTTTGAGCTTGTGAGAAATGCCTTGTGTGGCACGATAATAGATTCGATGGTGAATTAACTAATTCAATGATGGAGGAATTATTAATTAAACAATTAATTTATATTAATCGTTAATTGCTATTATAATGGTATGTTGAATTATTATTATTGGAAGTGATAGCATGATAATAAGTATATTGGTTATAAATATAATAAGATTTATATTCATTTAATGTGATAATTAACCATATAAATGGTAATTAATTCTTATGGAAATTAATAATTACATGACGGATGAATTAATTAATTGCCATTGAGTATAAAAATATATAAATGAGTAGACTATTAATATAATTGCTCAATTGGTTGATATGTGCAAAGGATGTGATTATTAAGGGTATGACATATAGTAGTTACGCATATGTTATACAAAGTGTGATGCAACTTTAATATGGCTATATTATATATATAGACTATATCGTAAGATTAATTTCATTACGTGAGTTACAAAATATTATCGCATACGTAATATGATAAGGATTTCCATAATTTAATTTAATTGGATTAATAGAGTTGGGATAGTAAATGTAATGATACCCGATAGAATTATATTCAATGTTAATATACATGGAGTATGTGTTGATATGTATATATGTACCATACTTGATACATTATAATTGGAGATTACATTCATAGCATAAGCTATATGTATGAATGTGTATATATATATATTTTATAACCTATGTGTTTATAAAATGAAATTTGTATATCATGTACCCTAAGTGTATATATAAGGTGTACAAGTGTATAACATTAGTGTATTACACTTTCTAGTTGCAAATACTGAGATTACCTCTTGTCCCTAAATGTGAGTCCCTCCTCATCTCTCCTCACGTGAATGGCTAGGAGCTATGCCTATTGATGCTTCTCAATTTTCTCACACTTTTAACTAATAATAGTAAAGGGTGTGGGATTCATGATTGAATCCACCCACTCTCAACAACCATTACTTAACCTTTACACAAACTTGAAATTTATTGGTTTGATTTGGGAGATTTTGCATTTAGTTGGGTATTGATTTGCCTATAAATAGGGCTTCCTCCTCCTTTATTTCATTTGCTAAGAAATCTTAATAAGTATAAGATATAGAGGTAGTTCATTGTATTGGCAAGGAGTCAGTGAATTGAGGAAGTGGATATAGCAGTGGTATAATTCCTATATTCCTTTAATGCTCTTCATTTCTTGTTCTCTGTGAATTGTCCAAGTTATTGATTTCATTTAAATAGGATGTTAATTGATTTGAGGTATGATTTGTTTAGTAGTATATAAGATCACATGTATGTTAGAAATCATATTGAAATATTGTTAGAATGAATTTCGTGAATTATTTTGAGTTGGGTTAACGGGATTGTCGAAGCAGCCATGTCTGTTCCTGGCCGGCCAGCGGCGCAGCTGCGCCAGTTTTATACTGGCCAGCGGCGCAGCTGCGCCGGGTCCTGTCTTTGGTTAACTTTCTGTTAACAGTTTCTGTTCATGCCAACTTGTTCGTATCGCTTCAGACAAGCATGAGGACATGTTTGACATATATATATGAGTACCTTAACCGAGTATGAACATGTTTTACTATGTTAGTATACATGGTTGATAAAACTTATAGTTTTAAAATGAAAATTTTAGTTTTAAATGTGAACTTTGATATATGTATAGCATATGTACATTCTGATTTTGAAAGCATGACTATATGATTTAGGAATGCATGAGAAGTGTATTAACTTACGGATATATGTTTCATAGTATACCATTAGCATGTCAGACCTTGTTAGTAAACATTTCTAACGAAAATGTAAATTTTGAAGGTGGATCTTGACATGTAAATACCATATACGCATTCTAATTTTTTTGCGAGCATGTTTAGATGACTTAGGAATGCATATCGGACATGTTAACATATGTATATGGATAGCGTGAACATATTATGTCTTGTTAGTGAGCTTCACTAATGAAAATGCGAGCTTTGAACGTGAACGTTAACATGTTACATTAAGAATTGGATTTTTGATGTTTATGGATATATGTGATAGCACTCTTGGACTCTCTCATGTATATATACCATAACTACATGTCGTGAAACCAAGTTTAGCGTAAACGAAGCATGTTTTCAAACTAATAACTATGATAGTTACATGTATGAAATATGAATATTCATAAGCATGCCTAACACGAGTTATATGATTACCTTATATGTTTAAAAAACAAGCATGTTAGACCTTGTGACTTTATAACCTTGAATGGACTTAAGTCATTAAGGGTATTAACTTAGAACCTATATCATGTAAATTGAACGTGAAAAAGGTTGAACGAGCATGAAAGTATCCTTTAATATGTATACATGCTATGTAAGATCATATGTTACTACTTGAACTCGATTTCGACGGTTAATAAAGTATATGGTCTTATGTGTTAGTAATGATATATGAGAATGATTAACTCAAAGGATGGACTACACTAGCTATATGTAAATAGATTAGTGGTAGGTGGGCATGCATATATGAAGAATGGTAGTTAGTATGTATGGTTAAGGGATACTTATACGTACATAGTTATTCTAAGAATACGATGAGAAAGTAAAACGAAGGTTCTAAGAACCAAGTTAGCCAACAATGTATCAATTGTATTGTGTTGAAAATGTATGGATACGTATAACTGATATGTATGAATCCATAATTGTATGATTGTGTAAGAATACATGAAGCACAAATATCTTTAAGCAGTTAAGTCGTAGTAGTTAAACTACGAATCAGGCAAGTCGTTCAGTTCCTATTTGATATATGAATTCTATAACTGTTAGTTGAATTATATTATGCTGTGATGATTTGAACTTATATATGAACTGTATATGAGATATGCATGAGATTGAAAGTTGATCTTTGATGATATGCTTATTATGTGAGAAGTAACATGCTTAGTAAATATAAATTGATTATAACTGCATGAACTGAGTAAGATGTTATATGCTATGTGGGGCATGAAAACTGTTAGAATTACTGAGCTGTCGAGCTCACTCTTGCAAATAACCACTTTTGCAAGTTAAGGACTTACGATAAAGATTTCGTGCTTCTTGATTGATAAAATTAGATAGTATCGCAACGAAGAATGCTATTTAGATTATCGTTTGAACCATGTTTAGGTTCTAGTAGTTGTACTTGATATTTTTTTACAAGGTTTAATACTTGTTGTACTGTAAAGATGTATTAGTTAATACATAGAGGATATCAAGTTAAGATGTATACGGTTATACAAAAATTTGAATAGAGTGAATCATAATATATTGGTTCAGGGAAATGTAATTGATTCAAGTTATGAAAGCAATAAAAGATTATATTTAAAGAATATTGAAAAAGATTAAGTTATTCCGCATTTTTATAATATCTAACATGATATAAGACATGAATTGGTAAATGACCAAGATTATAACTTGTAAAAGTTTGGAGTCATTATAAGAGATCCTGATAGTGAAAAGAATTTAAATTCTAAATTATAATAAAGCAAATTTTTATTCTTTAAGTTATGAATAAAAGATGTAATAGTTCGACGATAGTAGTATTGTGACTGCACCGGATCCGAGGAAAGAGAGGAACCCAGATTTGGGGGCGTTACAAATGTCAAGTCCATGGAAATGCCATACACGCTCCTCCAAATGAGCTTCACAACATGAGTTTGCCATGGCCTTTCTCCATGTGGGGAATGGATGTGATAGGTCCCGTAGAGCCCAAAGCCAGCAATGGTCATCAATTCATCTTCACCATGATCGATTACTTCACCAAGTGGGTTAAAGCTGCCTCTTTTCCCAAAGTCACCAAAGAGGTTATCATTGGTTTCATCAGAAACATTGTCGTCTGTCGATATGGAAAATCGGAGGTGATCGTATCAGACAATGCCAATAACCTAAACAATCAGATGATGAGAGAACTATACAGCAAGTTCCGCATCAAGCTTCTTAATTTCGTAATCTATCAGCCCAAGATGAATGTTGCTGTCGAAGCAGCCAATAAGAATATCAAAAAAATCATGCATAAAATGTCCGCTAATCACAAAGAATGGCCTGACCTGTTGCCTCTAACCATGTTAGCATACAAGACGTCAATGTGTACTTCTACTTGGGCTACCCCTTATTCATTGGTCTATGGCATGGAAGCAGTCCTTCCCATAGAAGTAGAAATGGAGTCCCTAAGAGTGTTAATAGACGCTCAAATAGAAGAAGATCAGTGGTTGCAAGAACTATACTACAAGTTGCCCGTGATAGAGGAAAAGAGGGCTACAACCATTTTCCATATGCAGTTATATCATCAAAGGATTGCTCGATCATACAACAAGAAAGTCCAAATACGGCAATTCAAAGAAAACGACTTGGTGCTGAAGAAATTTTTGGCCAATCAAGATGAAGCCAAAGGAAAGTTTGCCCCAAATTGGTAAGGCCCTTTCATTGTCAAGGAAGTGTTGACAGAAAGAGCTATCAGATTACAAGAAATGGACGAGAGTGAATTTCCCCAACTCATCAATTCAAACACCATATAAAGGTACAATATCTGAAACACATCCATACAAGAATCTTGGTCCTACGAATCAAATCAGGTTCGGTTTTCACAAGAAGACGGAACTACGAGTGGCCTGATCTCCCTCAACCAGGGAGTACGTAGGCAGCCATTTCTGGTGCAGTCAAACTAAATAAAAACTCAAAAACACATCAAACCAAACTCAAAAGAGACACTTCTCAAGCCTCTCTCCCACAAAAAATGGAACTACGGATGACCTGATCTCCCTCAACCCGAGAGTACATAGGCAGTCATTCATAGTGCTGTTTGACTTTCAAGAAAATATAAAAACTAATAAAAACCAGTCCTAAGACACCGAAACCCGATAAAATCTAAATCCTATCAAGCCTCCCTGGTTAACGGGCCAGTCCGAGATATTCTCTGACATCTCACTATCAATCCATCAAGGAGAAGCTCATGATACATCAACGACAGCAAGTTATGAAAGAAGTGATAATCACTCAGCAATGACAATACATATCCAAACAGGGAATTGAATCAAAATATATTTCTCTAATATATAATACTGTTTGTTATATACAATGTGTCCTGTACATGACAAAAATGGCTGATCTAGTATGTGCAGGAAAAACAAAGCTAGTCTATGGACCCAGAGATAAACGGGACAACAGTGCCAACATGGCATCTCTCTCTGAAGATGGAGGAGCCGTTGCAAGAGTAATACCCTTAGCCTCCATGCAGGCCAAAACATCCACAGCAATCTATATAGTGGCACTATAATCATCAATGTAAACACCCATATCGACAACCAGTCCATGAGTATAAGACCGGAGAGCAGTACTGTCGGCGATGTGGAAATTTTGGGAAGCTATGGCCTCATCCCTCTCTACAAAAGCAACATCCAAGGTAATTAAAGTCTCCTCAATCTCGACAAAAGCAGCATCTCGAGAAGATCAAGCCTCATCTCTTTCAACTAATACCGTATCCCGAGTGGCTCGAGTCTCATCTCTATCAACAAAAGCTATATCTCTACCAGACAGGGCAATCAACATTAGCGCCTTAGCCTGATCTCTCTAGAAAGTTATCCTAGCTAGTGAATCTGCCATAGCTGGATCTGTCCCGGCAGGAATAATCGGCGGGTCACTAACCAACGCTGTTGTTAGATCCATGAATAAATCATCCTTCGTAGGAGAATCAGGATCCTTCATAGGCTCCTCCTCATCTGAATCCACAATCGGAGCTGACTGGATGAGTGCGGCTGCTACTATATCAGCCTCCAACCACGCTGAATACTTCGAAGAGCGATCCGATTGCTCGTAGAGAAATCAGCCCTCTCTTTATGAGTACAACACTCATAAATCCTGATCAGGTTGGCTGACGACATAGAAGAAGCTGACATCCACTGATCAATGGCCCCCTTAAACTGGTGCAGGCTCTAGAACTGATCAAACTGACCCATAATTGCCAACGGATGGTATATGGTCACCCTTCTTAATCCTGCTAGGAGCAAGTGGTCCATGCAGGATGCATGGGTGACGAAGCTATAAGGGGAGACTTTCCCTGAGTATGGCAGAATCGAAAAAGGATGCTGACCATGTCTTTGCATCCGAACACTCTACTAGCTGAAAGGAGTAGGATATAGCTATCTCGTGGGTGAAGCAATACCCCTGATATCTGAAGATGTCAATCGGACGCAAATGGGTTATGAGCCATACATACAACAAAACATAGCTACCTCTAAAAAACCCCTCTAGATGGGTACTGCAATAGGTAGCTGACCTCAATGTCACGGCCAGTATCATCGACAGGATGGTGCTACTATAATATTCGAAATTATTATGTCATTTAACAATTATCAATAAATAAATTTATGTGAAATTCTTGTGTGTTTTCTTTTATTATATGTATATGTGTTATACATACATGTGTTATTTTATGATATATGATGAGGAGTATTTTAATGGGTGGTTCAGTTTAATTCAACTATTTAAATTGGTTAAGTACGGAATTAATTCTATTAATTTCGTGGGATGGCTTTAAAGTATGAGTTTGAGTTTGGAGCTGAATTTAGAGATGCGGACTACGTATTTGAGTCCGAAACGTCGAAATTAGTCAGGATAGACTGTAACCACAAAAATGTGTCACGGTTGACTTTTTGGTCAAAGTCAACCGGTTGACTTTCTTGGGAAAAAAGTCAACTACGGAATTTTGGAGATGAATTGGACAAAACGGATAGTCCCATGACATCCAGAACGTCGACTTTAGTATGAATCGATATAAGTATCGCAACGTTTGGCTACGGAGGGCAAAATAGTCAAAATGGCTTATTAATTAATTTAATAATAATATTTTAAATGGAATGGCAGCTGTGGGGACCTTGTGACTCACGAAATGGGACAAGGGGGAGGCAGTATACGTAATATATAAAATAGAAGCAGGAGGGAGTTACAACATTTTAACAATCAAAAACCTTTTCTACTCTCTAACTCCTCATTCCTTTCAATGTTAACTTATTGATGCAGTTTATTTATCTGTTATGGGGAGAGGGAAGGGCTGGAGATTTTAGTCTCTATCAAGCTACTTATATATACACCCAACTCAAATATTCTTTCTTTTCCTAAAATTACACCAATATAGCAAAAAGAGAAATTTAGTAGGAGAGTTTGAGAGGTTGGCGATTTTTGGAGCAGTTGGCAAGCAAGGAGGGTTGGCTATCAAGCTTCAATCCAGTCACTAACAGTAACTAAGTCCAATCAAGAGGTAATTCATGGTTTTTATGTTTTTGAGAAAAATAGTAAGAAATTGCATGTATAAACATGGGAAATAAGTTGTTAGGACCTTGTGATTGCCATGCTACTGCTAGTGGATGATATATGTATGATTAAGAACAAAAGTTCTGGACTAACATGTTTCAATTACATTGAGAATCATGGAATTTGTGTATGCATGCCAACTAGTTGATAAAATGCCTCTTAGATGTCCATTTGTTCAAATCTTGGTAATTTAGTGATTTTAATTGTTGTAACATTTGTATATATGTTAGTATATGTGGTCTGGACAGTAGAAATCAACCCCATGCATGCTAGAATCAAAATCATGATTTTGTCAAAGTTGGTTAGAAAGTGAAATATGTAATTTTTGGGTTTTTCGGAGCCTTGGATTCAAAGGTTCTGTGACCCGATTTGAGTATGTAGAAATTTTATAAAATACTATGTAGTATCATGTACAACCTGTCCAAATTTCAAAGGAATCGGAGTTATATTGGGCAAGATATGAAAATCGTTAGCTAGCATGTTGATAAAAAAAATCTGCAAAATTCTTAAAATTTCCACAAAATTTCTAAGTGTGAAAACCTATTCTGGCATGCTTTTCAAGGCAGCCGGTTTGTGGTCTTAACATGTTAATTTCTGGGATGTAATATTTTTGTAAAATACTATGCTATATGGAGTGTATTGCGTCAAAAGATCAGGGCTATATGATGTATGGTTTGGTCAGAATCAATTCGCAAAGTGGGCTGCTCAAGATGCCAAAAATTTCTGGGCACTAAGAGCAGCATAGCTGCGCAGCTCATAGGGCATAAGCCGGCGCAGCTGCGCCGGTCTGGGCCGGGTCTGATCCGGGTCGGTTCGGGCTGGGAAAATTTTTAGAAAATTTATATAATTCCAGATTCTTACATTTAACCCCTGGACCTATAAGATGCAATATGTTGATGTAATTGAATTGCATGCTAAGTGAATACGTGTTACTTGATAACTTAGTTTAAATAATAGGAATCTTTTTCTCTCAAGTTTGAGTTCGAGAACCTAATTGCTTAAACGTGACACATATGATTAGGTTACGTGAAGGTTAATTGCTAGCTTTAACAATATCAGACATATCAGGCAAGTTTCCTTACTCAAATTTGATTGTGCAAATTTCTTAACCTTATTTTCATTGAGGAATAATTCAACCCTTAATCATTGGATTGCAGTAAGGGTAAGCTTCGGACTTGTGATTGTTTACCTATTTGCACAAGTTCCTTTATCATAAAGTTCAATAACTTCAATTATCTTGCAAGTTTTATCGTTGACTACTCAGTTATTACTTTAACTGCTATGCTTTAAAGTTCTGTTTATTTGAAGAACTGTTTCTAAGTATGCTTTTTAGCCTTTTTGTTTCGGCTAGTTATTATTGATGAAAAATGATATAATTCAAATCCTTTGAAGCTATTTAATGTTTACCAATCCAAATTGTTTTGGTACGGTCTCGCATTAATACTAAGATGAACAACCCGAATAAATGGGCAAACAGTTGTCGGGCATATAGTCCTATTTATGCTTATGCAGTTTAAACTTTATACTTGTGCACAAAGTAGGGTACGATAGGCTGATCACCTGGAGTACTTGCAGAGACCGTTTGCAATCTATTTGATTGTTAAACCGTCTGATGGTTTTCGATGAAACAAAGTAGCGTTCAGGGTATTTAACACCCCTTAGTATACTATTGAGAATTCTAAACTCTTATCTTTAATATTCCTATTTAACACTTGATAATTCTTTCAGCTGTTGAGTTATTGCCATATAGACGTTTTTACCCCTGATGGATGTTTTCAAACTTTTTTATATACTTGTTGGGAAATTTGTGCTCATTCTTGCTTAAACCTTTCAGTTAAGGCTGAGAACGCTGAGGGCTCGAGCAAGGACAAGGGGAAGTCTTAGATGAAATGATGAGAGTTATTTATGTAATAAGTTATATTTTCGCATATGATGTAATGTATCGATAAACGCTAAGTTTGAGTTTCAGTTTATTTAAGGTTGTAAAGACTTGGGATTTTATTTAAATAAGTATGTAATAGTTATTATTATTATTATTTTCGGAGTTTATATAGTTAGATGATGATGTGTGTTGTACCGTGAGCACCATGTCCTGTAATCAATGTTACACGGATTTGGGGGCATCACAACTACCATGTTTAAGGGCACGAACCACGACCATCAATCCGACATCCAAGTGGTCCAAGGGTAGTGGCATATAAACGTAGGCCACAATGCACATCAACAAGATGTCTACACGGGCGAGCTACCACTCATCTATCGAAATGATAAAATAGCTAGAATATCGCTCGTAACTGTCTAGCCGGGAGAAGCGATCTATCAGAAAGTCTATGGATATCACATGTCCTACAATAATCTCCTTAATGAGATCGATCCTGCTGTTAAAAGCTTAAGCTGCAGGAGGGAATGGGTGAATCCCTCAGCCACGGGGACCTCTGTCAAATTGGAGTGGTGCCAATGTCGTCCCCGGGGATAAGTATCCAGGCCTAAAGTGGTAGCGGGATGAAGGAAAAGAAGCCTCTCATATGCCCAGAACTGTCCATGTAAATATCAAAAGTCCTTAGTGACCAAGACTGATAAATGTAAATGTAGAAATCAAAAAGTTACAAGAAAGATGTACTCACCAGTAGAAATGGGTAGAACCCTAACCAAGTCTCCGTCACACCTTCCGAGCACATGCACATGCCTCCGAGAAAATAGGCAAAGGTGTAGGTACCCCAATCAAAGTCACTGAGGCGCTCTACTTATCGAGTGGTGCTGACCAGGGTAAAGGACACTGTCATAGAGTTGTCCGCCAGAAAACAACCCCTAATGATCACCAGAAATAATCGCCACAGGATGCGATCCCTAACCCTCTAATCATCAGGCAGAGGCTCAAGTAAAGTCCCACTATGGGCATCTACGCTCAAGGGACAAGATCAGACCGTTCGACCCTTGATCTTCGTCGTAGGGACTCCCAACAGGGACCGAACGGCAGTGGGTGTAATGTCAGCCACGATAGGCACCGGCTCACCCTCAAACTCTATCCTGGTGATGAACCTCCAGTCCATTGGGGTCATCATCACCTCACAGTCCAACAAGTGGAGAGATTGAGTCTGGTGGAACCAGCGCTCAGATAAAGGCCTCATAAAACCCCAGGGGCAACGGCGGGGAAGAATAGAAAAGAATGCCTGAAACCCTAGGTGTCAACAATGTCCCTGTAGTCCTGGTGTAGAATGTGATATAGAGAATGCACATTAAACCAGTTCCCTTGAGGCTACGTAAAGCCAGGAACCTGCGTCAAAAAACCAACCCATGTCAAAAACTTGTGCCCCGAGAATGGCAAAAGAAAGAAAGAAAATCCAAAAAGAGAGAAACTTCAGTCACCTTGTTGGCGTGAAGGAATCTCGATGGATGACGACTCAAATCTCTCAGCAGATCTTGGGTTGACACAACAATGCCTGGAAGCTCCCACGTGGGGCCTGGCCTGGAATGCGAGCAACAAATGGAGCATCCTCATCGTCTATATCGACAGGCGGCTCATCCTGGGCCGGACGAATCACCGACTCCGCTAACCTACAAGGCGGCCGGGGTGGTCGTGGCTAAGGAACATCGGAAGCTCTCCTCCGCCTAACTCCTGAAACGACCTTGCTGGCACTATCCGGTCTATCTTGGTCCATAGGCAGGACAAAATCTCCAAATCACCTCAGAAAGGGTGTGGTAAGCGTAAAACTTGTGGCTTGTTAATTAAATTAGTACTTTATGTATTTCTAAGTCCTAAAACATGCATGGGTCAATTAAAAATCCCATGTAGAGTCAAAACTTCATGTTTTTCAGAAGATAAATCCTAAGAACATGCATGGGTCAGTCAAAATCCCCAATAGAGTCAAAAATGCATGTTTAATAAATGCTCAAGCTTTTGAATTTTTTTTGCCAGAGTCTCCTTTGTAAAATGGACTGTCCGCATGTACACAGGCATATCTAGGTGGCCATTCAGTAGCACACCTTCCCAAAAAAAGAAACAGTTCATATTTATGAAAAAAAAATCAAAAATAAACTTCACATGGTAGCCAAATTACCATGGACATTTTTTAGTTGAAAAGGCAGGATCACTAGGCCTCAAAAAGGATGAGTAAACTGATAAAAAGAGCAAAAATTGACTGTCTCAAAATCTAAATTTTCTTACATCCAAACGTGCATTGCAGTAAAATATGCATACTTATGAAGTCAGAAAATTTTTAGCAAGTTATATAAGCATATATTTTTGATACACTGCGCTCAAAAGCACCCTACGTGGTTTATATACTTCTAACGGTCAAAACTTGAAAAGAAATGATGTAAACGTTACCTGAGATGTGTAAAACACGTGGCTACTGACGGAATCTGAAAAAAGCTACCCGAACTCCGTAGATTTGAAAGAGAAAATCAGATTTCTATCGGAACGAAAAACTAAAAATAACTTATGAGCGTTGCTGCTGCCCAATATAAAAATGCAGGAGGGAGCGGTCCAACCCCCGGCAGCCGCACCTCTACCTACGGCTCCCCAGGGTGGGTCTCGCCTCCTTCGACTCGGTCCAGTTCGAGTTGAAACGGAGTTTATATGAGCTAAAAAGTTAAATCTGAAAAAAAATCGCTACGCGATTGAGCGGTTTGTCCTGAAATCCTGCGTTTAAGCAGTGGATTACTGATAGAAAGAGTAACTTTGTGAAATCCATTGGTATTCATCCCGAAGCAATATTTGGGGACCAATGATGAAAACTACCGAAAAACTGTGCAAAACTACCAAAAACTGCCACTTTCGAAGCGTCGGGTACTGAGCGATGATAGTTCAGTCGTTGGCACAACCCCAGCGAAGCGTTGAGTACTGACCGATGACAGTTCAGTCGTTTGGCACAACCCCAACTAAGTGTCGGGTACAGACCGGTGGCAGTTTAGCCGTTGGCACAATCCCAACGAAGCGTCGGGTACTTATCGATAACAGCTCAGCCGTTGGCATAACCCCAGCGAAGCATCAGGTATAGACCGGTGACAGTTCAGTCGTTGGCACCCCAGCAAAGCGTCGGGTACATACCGATGACAGTTCATTCGTTGGCACAACCCCAGCGAAGCATCGGGTACTGACCGATGACATCTCAGCTATTGGTATAACCCCAACAAAGCGTCGGGTACTGATCGATGATAGCTCAGCCGTTGGCACAACCCCGGCGAAGCGTCGGATACAGACCGATGACATTTTAGCCGTTGGCACAACCCCAGCGAAGCATCGGGTACAAACCGGTGACAGTTCAGTAGTTAGCTCAACTCCAGCGAAGCATCGGGAATGATCAGGTGGAGGAAACAGTATATCAATCTATCCCCACAAAGAACAGGTGATGGAATCTGTTATAGACATCCTCAAAGGGAGTACCAAGAAGGATTGGTGATTCAACCCCATGTTGCAAACTACCGGTGTAAATTATCGTCAGGATAGGCATCGGAAGCGCCCATTAAGGTAACTCGGTAATCGAGATATGTCCCCAGCAAAGGAGCCTTCAGAAATGTATAACGGCATCAGCCGAAGGAAAATATGCCGTACGGAGAGTATTGACAGACGAGGAAAACCATTCGTCTCAGACCAAGGTAGCATCAATAGTATCATCCCTATAAGAGTCAACAGGTCCATCACGGATAACGTTATCCTTAGCAGAAAGAGAGGAGAACAATCTGTGATAGCCTAACTCTGATAACCTGTCAGTGATATCCTTCCAGTAACCGCCTGACAGTGCTGCCGCAAGGCCTATCATGAATGACGTTATCCCCAGCAGAGAATGACGTGAACATTCAATGATAACCCTAACCCCTCAAAGGCATCTAACAGTCATCAGATATCATGCCATGTATTGCCTTGCCATTACATTTGCATTTCTAGTGTCTAGCAATCTTTATCCTGTTCGTTCCACTTCATTACATGAACATGATAAAGAGGGGCGTCTATAGACACTCAAAATTTTACACTCCTATTACTAACCCTACAAGAGGGCAAAAGTGTCATTTCAACTAAGGTCAACCCCAATCTCAACCCGGGAGGTACAGGTCAACACCGGTCTCAACCCAGAAGTTTAGGTCAACCCCGGTCTCAACCCGGGAAGTACAGGTCGACCCCGGTCTCAACCCTGGAGGTACAGGTCAACCCCGGTCTCAACCCGGGAGGTACAGGTCAACCCCGGTCTCAACCCTGGAGGCTCATGTCAGCCCCGATCTCAACCCGGGAAGTATAGGTCAGCCCCGGTCTCAACCTGGGAAGTACAGGTCAACCCTGGTCTTAACCCGGGAAGTACAGGTCAACCCTGGTGTCAACCCGGGAAGCTAAGTCAACCCCGGTCTCAACCCGGGAGGTACAGGTCAACCCCGATCTTAACTCGGGAAGTATAGATCATCCCCGGTCTCAACCCAAGAGGTACATGTTAACCCCGATCTTAACCCGGGAAGCCAGGACAACCCCGGTCTCAACTCGGGAGGTATAGGTCAACCCCGATCTCAACCCGGGATTTCAGGTAAAACTCCGGTCATAACCCGGGAGGCCAACTCAACCTCAAAGACGACCTGAAGCCTCACATCATCTTTAGAGACAAACCTGGAAGAACCAAGTTAGCCTCAGAGACAACCCTGAGGACAAACAGAATCGGCTGGGATCCAAACCTCGGAGACAACACCGGGAATTCAGCCGAAGGCCATGCCAGCACTGAAGGCAACCCCGGGAGTGGCAAAATGGTCATTTTACCAACTTAAAGATGATTCGGTCAAACTCAAGATGAATTAATGCCACCAAGGTCGGAAAGAACCTTAACAATGATCCCGAGTGGAAACAGCGCAAGATAGCTCAACGTACAAACTGCGAGGAATCAAAGACCTGGTTATGAACCCATCTTTTTAGACTCAAAAAAGGTTTTCTCCCATGTCATTGCGATGCTCTCGGCAAGGGCTTTTCGAAAAGGTACGGCACACCTCAAACGGACGCTCTGATCAAAAGTAAGAAAGCTTCGAATCGGACCTCACATTACTCAGAGTGCACATACTTCGAGACGACGTGACCCACCACGGGACCCCTGCCATGTGGAGTCGCACCTCTACCTGCGGCTGCCACAGGTAGAGTTGCTTCTCCTGGGTCTGTATATATGAGGTGACCCCCAGCTCATTTTGTAATCGAAAACACGCTGAACCTCTGCCCGTTTGGTTTCTCAGCCCCACTCTTGTACTCCAAACCCAAATTTTATTACTCTAACCTGTAGATACACTCTTATACTACCACATATCAAAAATTAACCTGTAAAAATGGACGTTTAAAGCCTACGATTTGGCAAAAACCCCGTGTAGCAGTCCATTGTGAGTACTTTTACGATCAGGAAGTTTATATTACTTCATTGCACTTTTATACACTTGCACATTAAGTTTTACTTTCTGATTATGACCGAAAATCAGTTTCGTGGCCGTTTTTGCTTACTTTTTGTACATTTTCGTGCATAAACTCGTTTTCTAGCATTTCTACAACTCGGATCGCCGATCCGTCACTTCAAATAGCTTATATATATATATATATATATATATATATATATATTTCAATTGTGTCTAGCCTGGATTACTCCGTAGCTTTTTGCAGCTTTTATAAATATATATATATATATATATATATATTTATATTTACGTCCGGACATCGGAGTGAAAATCCATCGCCCTTTACAGCTTTCGTATATATAATTATATATATATATATTGCTTTACTCATTTTGATTAAATTGTTGCTTTAAATATTCATTTGACATGAATCGGCACTGACATTTCTGCGAACGAACTAGATTTCTTTAAATCTCGCCAACTCTAGCTTTCAAACGGTTCAGAATAGGTCCAGACGGAAACGGGAAGCTGGAATGGCTGAGATTTATTTAAATCTAGCATTTTTTCTAGTTACAGTTCTAAAAGCAACCTCGCGACCCTTAGATTGCTATCTAGTGGGAACGAGATGCTTCGGCTACGTGCGAGCCAGGATTTACTGATGAATCCTTGGTTCTAGCGATATTTGGATGTAAATATATATTTTCTGTGCATATTTGAGCTGTGCAGGTTTTATTGGCTTCCCTTTGTGAGCCTAGGAATCATGGGATTCATGATCAAACTGATCAGAATCTGATTCCCACGATAGACAAACTCCCCTTTACAAATGTACCCTGCCAGTTTTTTTGTAAAATGTACATCCAAAAGACCTTAAAACGGTTATCTGAGTTTAAGGTCTCAACATAGTGAAAATAATGGTTTGTCGTGTCAGAGTCTCTCCGATGGCTATCATGCCCATGAGAAGACCGACACTTGTATATATTCTGTGGTCGAGGATGCTTCACAACCCGATAATCACCATTTAAATTGAGCCAAAAGGCTGAAAAGATAAAAAACAGAAGTATCAACATGCTTCAATTCCTATGTTAGCGTAGGGGTTTGAAACCCGCTTTCAAAACATCATTTTAATAATCTTATCTAAAAAGAGACTTTTACAAATCAAATCAAACCCTTCGTATATAGGTTCAACGAAGCATGCCCATTCTTTAAATCAATCAAACATAGGCCCAATTTCTTCAAACATTCACACACACACATTGCAAATTTAAAAGGGAAATATTGAAAAGATGTGGTACCGTGTTTACACGGGAGTTGTGGGGTGCTCTCACCTTCCCCACACTTAACCAAGCCCCCGAACTCAAAAACTTCAGTTTCAAAGATCAAGTTTCGACAGTGTCCAGCAAATTGGGCCTCCTTTCAAACAAACTCGGTTGAGTTGGTACAACCATTTCAAAATTACCAACTGGTGACTCTGTAAAATGTTCAAATCGTCGACATGATACATGTTCGCCTTTTCCTAAAAAATCCTTCAAAACATTTTTCACAATAAAAAGAATAAGGGTAGACAAAACTTAGGAAGAGAGAAAGATTTGGGTCCAACTCGACTCGCAATTTTTCCACCGACGACGACAATTATTTAAGAAGGTAATGGCATAATCATAATAATGCATTAAGTATAATTAATATAATATATGGTGATAGAATAAATTAAATAGCTTAATGTTTATTATTTAATATATTAAAAATATTAAATATAAATTAATAAGAGAAGTCTTATTAATATTATTACAATTATTATTATTTTAATTTCTAAAGGAGTTTAGGAATTAATTTAATATTAGTACTCTCATTTATTCCTAATAAGATTAGAAGGCAAATTGATTAAATGAATTTAATTAATTACTCCCAATGTGGTGAGAAGCCTAATTAATTAAAGGAGTTTAATTAATTAAATGAAAACTTATGTCTAATAGGATTAGAAGGGTTGACCAATATCTATATAAGAGAAGTCTTATATTAGATATCAGTTGATACAATTCTAATTGTTGGAGAGTACTCCTTTTCTATAAAGGATAGAAAATTAGGGTTTAGCCAACCACCCTCCTTCTTGATAATTCCTATTCCTTGGTGGATCAACTCTAGACGCCAAACACTTGTGTGGCTAACGTTGATCAAAGGAAGGAATCTACCCCGGATATTTAAGGAGATCGCGACGAACAAGGAGTTGAACTTGTATCTGTGGAAGCTTCGTTCTACAAAGGTATGATTCCATAACTTCTTATTTATCGTTTTAAATTAATAATATGCATAAATGATGATCCGGATAATGATTTTGTAGAAATTTTAAACTCTGATTTTACCATGCTTCCGCTAATTTTTGCAATTTGATTACACCCATGATTTCGTACAAACCCAACATGTTGGACCACAATATGATCATGAGATACAAAGTGTGGGGTGGTGGTGAGTCACATCCGAGGGGATTAGGCTTTATTATTCCACAATCTGAACCACAGAAGGATCCGACTTCGATGGCCATAGATTCTTCTCACCCCGCTGCTCCCCTTCGGGTTGTTTCTGAAGAAGTTGAGCTAGAAGTAAATAGATGGATATACTGTTACACCCCCAAATCCGGATAACTCAATTCCACAGGATTTGGAGTTCACTGTCAAATAATAACACATCTATCTACCCATAAATAATGAAACTCATAAATAAATAGAAATCCTCCCCTTAAGGGGTTACAACATCTGAACGAATAAATCTCAGGTTAACTAACCTTAAACATCAATGCGGAAACATAAAGAAACAACTAAGTCTTAAACATAATATCATAAGTCTTCAACAAAACATTCTTAAATAAAATAAACAAGTCTTCATCACTTGTTAGCTTTGCCCTTTTCCTTACTAGTGGATGGCTCGTCAATTCTTTCAATCTTAGCAACAATGTTATTATGTAAGACTGATCAACGATTGCCTACAATTATAATATAATAATAATAATAATAATAATAATAACATGCGAGAAATCAATGAGTTCTAAATAATAGAAAGCTCAGCTTTTGAATCAAGATTAGAAACAAGCAACAAAAGTATATATGAGGGTCATAAGACCAAGAACTATGTCCCAGGTTATCAAGTATTTATACTTTAAACCTTTAACAGTCGTAAGACTATATGGACTCTACTTCTCGTACTTAGGGGGTTCAGCCCTTAGTACCATGTATGTGCATATCATCTCAACGCTAACACGTAAATAATCCCTATAAAGGGTTGTTCATCTCAGTTTGACATCAGAGTCCGCACCAAAGGATGTTTGGTTTGGATAAGCTCAATAACAATTCTAGAATTTAGAACGCTCATCAACTATGGACTAGTCGAATCGATAAAGGTTCGCTAGTCTTTCAAGGTTCAACAATAAAATGATACTTAAATCAAATAATGAATCTCAAAGGTATACAATTGAATAAGTATTGTATAACCGAAGTATTGCTTTAAAAAGAAATATAATATCTCATTCGAAATCATAACTTTAATAAATAACAATAGGAACTTGTTCGATATCAGAATACGATTCAAGACTTGCGTAATTGTAGTCAAGATAGGATATGAATACTTGCTCAATTAAAAGTAGAGTTAACAAACTTACATAACGATAACAAATCAGGGATAGAAAACTTGTCTCGTGCGTAAGGTACAATGCTAAATCACGTTCTCCAATTAATCCTACATACCATTTACATTCACAGTACAAATTAATTCTAAGTCTGATTATACTCATCGAATCACAAACATCAGATCTTGAACACGTTATTGGACTTCAAGAATAACGAGTTTAAACCACGTATTTAACTTATCAATTAATCACGTAAAACATAATTAACAAGTTAATAATTTATTTTAACATCTCAATATATGATTAACACGTTATCATGTTCATTAAATTAGATTTTAAATTGTATTTTTGAACTTTGAACACTTAAATAAAAATCTCTTGGTCATTCTGCTAGTCGGCGCTACAGTGCCCAGTTTGAACTGGGGACCGGCGCTGCAGTGCCAAGCCTACGTCAGCAAGCCCTTGGCCTAACGCTGCAGCGCTGGGTTCCTTCACAGAACCGGCGTTGCGGCGCCGTGACACTTTTGCCAGCACTAGCCTGGCGCTGCAGCGCCCAGTTTTTTCACAGAACCGGCGCCACGATGCAGTGTGGCCTGACAGGTTCGCGAAGAACACAGGAAAAAGTTATTTTAAGCCAAAATCATACTCAAACTTCAAATTTAATGTTACCCAATACAATCTGAACTTAACAGAACATTATATAACTTTCTTAGCATGCTTTTAACAACTTAAATCACATAAATAATCAAATTAGAACACATAATTTTTATGTTCTTGAAATTTTTTATAGTTTTGACAATTTTCATGAAATCATACATTACCGATTCGTTATAACACCGAATCAGTCCTTTTAAATTTCGTTCTCTTCGTTTTTATATGCATAATCATAATCAATCATCAATTTTCAGTTTAATATACAATTGAAGCATGAATTTTTGTACATATAAGTCATATTCATATGTTCCTACTCTGTAAACTATAAAACTCCAATTAAACATAATTACATGAATTTAATTACTCTAAAATAGTTTATAACTATCATATAATGATTCATATATACTAATTAACACATACAAATCACTATTTCATGCATTAGTCACAAAAGGTTGTTTACAGAGAACTCAAGTTGGCTTTCATGGAGAAAATATAATAACGTCAAATTAACAACTGGGATTATGAAATTACCCCTTGATAACTCTAATTAGGTTGTTAGAAACCTCTCCTTTGATTCTACCAATATTCTTAAATCTTTAATTCTCACAAACTTTCTCTCTTTTTCTCTGAGTTTTTATCTAATTGATGAATATAATAAATGAACGTAACTGATATAAGTATACGTATAATTATAACTGGCATATCATGGTTCTCAGTTAAGGCTATCATGCACTTAACTACTCGCATGATCATAAGGCCATGTTTGGTTGTTCCAAAAATGCTCTTTTCCCATTATTTTAATTAAATGTTTATTATATAGTTTATTTGTCACACTTTAATTAATCAAATAATATTATTTAAATTCAATTAAATAAAAGGCAATTTTACACATTAAATCAAATCATCACATAATTAAATTTCTCATTTATTAATTATGACAAATCATTAAATCTCTAATTAATTATTAAATTAATTAGAATAACATTATAATTAATAACAACTCATTTCATTTAATAATCTCAATTAAATTCACACTTTGAACCATAAAATTACTCCACATTAATTTAATCAATGTAACACATATAATTAAATTAATCTACCATAATTCCATCAAATATTTATTTATCTCAATAAATAAATCAACAAAAATATTTATTTAATTCAATAAATCTTTAAAATAAATTACAAAATTCTCGTTCATCACATGTACCGCCTGGAGGATCAGAATGTTCACCTTGCCGCCCGTCAGGTTGTAACCTTCTCCTATAACGTCAGCTTCAACAATGTCATGGTAGACATATTTGCAAGAATGAATCCAACCTTGGACCATAACCAGTTTCTTATGGCGCCCACATTACAAGTTTTTCCACCCTCCGATAAAGAAGAAGAGAGAGATGAGGAGGTCGATCACGACCATTGACCTAATCAGGGGAGTCCTCAATTTTATAATTTCTCTATCCTTCACATGAGGATATTGCTCTATTCAAGTATGGGGTATTTTGTTTGCATATGCATAGTGGTTTCCATAGTAGGACATTTATTCATTTAGGTTGGTTTGCATCTAGTTTATATTTATTCATGGTTATTGTGTTAGTTGTGCATGTTATTGTGTTTGCATATGCATTGCGTTTAGGTTAACTTAAGCATGATGAGATATGAAACCTTGTGGATGGTCGATGATAAGAATGTTATGAATTAAGTAATAACTGGAATGAATGGGATAATGATAGCTAAGTTAACTCGTGCATATTGTTAGTTTGTTTTATTGAATTGCACATATTCAATATGTTGATCTAGTTGTGAGTTAGTTTGAACTGAAAGAATCTGAGGCTTAGGAATGATAGAACAACCTCTATGGCTTAGTTTACTGAGTATTTCAGAATTTATTTATTTAAAAAAACTTGATTAGTTATCTTTGTGGCCTCTGTTACTCGAACAAGTAAGGCCTTAGGAGTGTCTCTACACTTAGTGCCCTAAAGTCAACTATCTTGGGAGTCATTGGTCCAAAGTTCGTTACATGGGTAACTTTGAAAAGCCTGAAAAAGATTAACATTGCACAAGTCAAGAATTAAAAGAAAAAAAATGAGATGGAGCATAAAACACGTTCGCTATGGAAAAAATAATATATATATATATAAGAATATAAATGGTTATGTGTTATGAGATGAGCTCATTCGAATGAATTCAAATTGAAACTTTAATAGTTAAGAAGAATATAGAGTCTATGATAAGCTCGTTGGATGCCTTGTGTGGCACGAGAATAGAAATGTTGATGAGTTAATTAATGAAAGAATTATTATGAGAACAATTAATCTATATTAATTGTTAATTAATTATTATTATGAGAAATAGAATATTAGTGGTGATTAATTAATAATATGTTGATTATTATTATTGCGAGTAATAGAATAATAATAAGTAACTTTTTTATAAATATAATAAGATTTATATTTAATGTGATAATTAATCATATAAAGTTTAGTGGTTACAACTATAGAGTGCAATGTGACGCATCAATATAACTATGTTATATATACAAACTATATAGTAAGATTTATTAAGTTGTGAAAGCTACATGATTAATGCCTATGTGACAATGTGTGTGTGAGTGAACATTAAATTAGTACCTCATGATTATGCAGTAAAACAATAGTTGACTTAATGAATAGTTCAATATTTGATATAATTGAATAATAGAATTGGGATGATATAATTGCAGTTGGTGTTGACAAAATGTACATGGAGTATCTTTGTGCAAATTTAATTTACTACATGAAAGTATTATTTAATTATTGGGATTACATTGTAACTCTAATTGTAATCTGCAAATATAGTATGTGTATATATAATAGCCTAAGTATATAATACGTATGTGTATAAAGTAAGCACTGACATTAGTTTATTGGCAATGTTGAGTTGTATGGTTTACCCCATAAGGAAAGACCCATTTCCTCTTCACGTGTGCACTCATAAGCCTAAGCCTACTGCCTTTTCTCTAAAAATTAGCATTCTAGCCATCATGATCATGAGGGGAGTGGGCAGAATAGTGGAGATCACCAACTAATTACCAACCCTCCATTATCCTTCGTACAATCATTGTTACCCACTAGTTTAAGTTGGAGTGCAAAAGCTTTGTCTGCATAATAATTCTTCTATAAATATAGTCCCTCCTCTTCACAAATCAAGTGCTGAGAATTTTCCTAAGTATAGAAGTGAGAGTAAATTATATATCAGTAATAGCATTCTAAGAATTGGAGAGAGTTCATCTTAGCAAGCTCAAATCGTATAACAGAGGTATAATTTCCTTTCCATGTTCTTCATTCTTGTTTTCTGTCAAATTCTAATTCTTGATTATGGTTGCAATTCATACTAATTGGATTAGAACACGTTTCTTAGTTGCTATACAAACTTACAAGTATGTTTAAACTATAATGTGGCTGTTTAGAACCGAGATTGTTGAGGAATTTAGAATTTAGCCTAGCTTCTGCCGAAGCAGAGGCATTTCAGTTCGGACCTGGTAACGACGCAGCTGCGCCCTGTTTATACTGGGGTACAGCGCAGCTACGCCATACCTTGCCTTTGAAATTGCTAGCCGAGACCCAGCGCAGCTGCGCCAGTCCCTGGCTTCAATTTTATGTTTCTGTTAGTTTCTGCTTCATACTAACATGTTGAGATCACTTATGCAAGCGTGCCGAACCGAACTTAGACTCTGCCGAAGAGAACTTAGGCTCTACCGAAGAGAACGCAGGCTCTACCGAAGAGAACTTAGACTCTGCCTCGAGGACTTGTTATAATGTTCCTTCGGGTCCTAGCCTCTTAGTTAGCAAACTAATCTCGATAAATCTCGTGAACTTTGATTAATTAGATACTGTATGTCTCTAGAAATGACCAACTTGTGCACACGTCTAGTAGACATGTAGTACAGATAGCTATGGACTTTGAGGAGAAGTTAGATGGGAGTCGGGATAGAGGAAGCGGTCTTAATCCCCAAGAACTGAAGTTGTTCCGAAGAGTCGACTTCGGACGATGTCTTCGACTTCGGAGTTGGCATTTTTTACTTCGGATGATGTCTTCGAATTAGGAGATAGCATCGTGACCTTGGAAAAAGCTGGATTAACGTGATAAATATTATTATTTAGTTGAGTTTCTAAGGAAAGAGTTTTATTAGCTACGTGCAAATAAATCTAATTATTGCAAGTATGCGTAGGAGAGGTTATTTAACGTTGTTGTGTGGTTTAAAGAATGTTTTGGTTAAACCTTTGACTCAATGAACTTTCTTAAATTATAAAATGGAAATGTTATGAGTAAAACTAACAGTTAGTGAAAGTAAATAAAAAGGGACAGAACCTAGTTTAAAAGTTCCTTAATATGTAGGTATGAAACAACTTGAAACAGAGTACGTGGCTTAAGCAATATTTCACGTATACAAATAGGAAATGAGCTTATGAGACTAAAATTTCTAGAATGTTCTAAAGTAAGAACAATGTGGATTACACATCTATGAGTTTTAATGTGTATAACATACATGAATAGAAATGTGTGTAATAAATACCTGTTGATATATATGAGTGTGTGACTAATGGATACCTATACGTATATAAATAGGATAATATAGTTCATTGAGGTGGTTGTGCTATAAGCAGTAATCAACGCAAAAGGCAAGTTTTCTTAACTCAACTCGAGTTATTATTTTTTGTATGCTAGTGGATAATTATTTTTGATTAGTCCACCTTCACTGGTTATTATCAAATATTCACATTTATTGCAAGTTCCCTAACTTACACTCTTTCATTATGCAAGTATTCTATCCTTGTATTTAATTTATTCAAGGAATATTATAAGAAAGTTTTCTTACTTACTCGTTTAAATTGAGTTAGTATGCTTATTGAATAAACTCTTGTTTCATTTGAGCTACTATTCATGTTGAACTTAGTATTGTTCTTAAATATTGTGAAAGTGTCTATGCCATTTGATTCGGCTAGACTATGTGCGTATTTAGAAAACTATCCAAACCAATTGATTGGTGCAGAATCTTTGAAAACTGAGTTGAACAACCTTTATGGTAAGGGGAGTGTATATATTGTTGGGAGCCCCAACACACGCGTGAATTTTTTTTTTGGTGTTATGCATAACATAAAGTATTATAGACTGATCATCTATTGTATTTATTTCTTTTGGATTGTCAGTTTAATATTGATAATTCTAGTAGATGTTCAATAGTCCTTAGTGACTGCTCAGTATAAATTGCTTTATCCTGTTGGATACATTGATAGCCTTGGAATTCATATATATCTGTTGGTCTCTAATGAATTATCCTTTCATATTCCAAGAAATTTGATTTGAGAATTGCTGATATTCGTTATTCATGATGTTATCCTTGAAATTCTGAATTTTCATCGAGATTATACCTTTATATTTCAAACTCGTGTTATAAAACTCTTCACCCTTATCGTATATTACTTGCTGGACAATTTGTGCTCATTCTTGCTTATTTAAACTTTTCAATTAAGGCTGAACAGGGAAGTGTCTCCGGGATGGATAAGGGCAAAGGCAAGGCTACCCACTAGCTTGTCCCTTTTATGTTTAAAATTTTTGGTGTTGTATTAAAACTATTTCAGAACTATATTTAAGCTTAAGTTAGATTATATAATAGGTCGTTATTTGATATTATTATGTAATTTATTAAGTACTACAGGTTCAGAGACTTGGGAGAATAAATATAATAAATCATTGTATATTATTCTAGATTAGATCTTCCGCTGTGAATGTGTGTTTTAGATATTATTATTATTGTGAGAATGTGACGAACCGAATTCGAGAGCCCAGTGGGGGTCCGAATTTGGGGGCGTTATAGTATCTAAGTTATAGAGGTGAAGTAAATTGTTTATATCTGTGATTATCTTCTTTAAGCTATATAATTCTTAAGTTTGGCTGAGTTATGATTGGATTGACATGTTGATACACACACAGTTGGGTTGAAAATGAAATGGTTGGTGATATTTTCAAGTTTTAACTTATCCTTAAGTTTGAACATTCATTTGAGTTATTGTTAAGGAACTTTGAGGCTATCTATAGATACTTGTGTTGATTCATGCTTGAGTTGATAGAATTGTAACTAGTTAGTTGCATTCATCCTGTTTTATATAGTTACATTGCTTAAGGACAAGCAATTATTTAAATTTGGGGGTATTTTATGAGTGGGTTATATACTCATGAATTGAGTACTTATCCTCTTAATATATTGTTAGTCTTGAGGTTATTTATTGCATTTTACTTGTTTATTATTATTTTATAGGTTAAGGCAGCAGAAGGGCAAAACAGGGATTTTTGGCATCAAAAAGGGTTAAATCGTAATTTCTAGCATAGCTCCAGTGCCGGGGCACTCCTTGTTAGTACAAACCCAACGCCGGGGCGTTGGGGAGCAGAAAGGCTTGGTCAAGTTTCCTTGCAATTGGGATTTTGGACTTGAATTTCTACTAGGAATTGGATTCTTAATGGGGCTGGACTTTGTGGAGACTTATATCTATGAAAAGGGAGGACGTTACTCATCAAACACACACACATAGAGTGACGCATAGTTTGGAGACAACAATTGGAGATTAGAGATTCAAAAAAGCTCACGAGGAGATCAAGACGGAGGCTTGAAGATTGAAGAAAATTCTACTAAGCTCTTATTTACTTATTCTTTCCTTAGTTTTGTAATTCTAAGATGATAACTTATTTGGGATTTCTAGTTTTTAATTCCAGCATGAACTAAATTATTAATTAAGACTGCAGTTAAACCTTTTTATGTTAATGGATTATTTATCTATTTTATTCTAATTATTGATTCATATTGAGTTGTTTATCGTATTTTGTAATTGTTGATTAATTGTCTGGCAAACAATTAGCGTGATACTCTAGATGAATTCGGGAGATACAATCTAGGGTTAGATCTGAATATGATAACATGTATTCTTAGTTATTTGCATGGGTTAAATAAGCATGAGTTGAATAATTAGGGTTGTGAATTGAATAGAAATATCTCTTTTCACTGCTTGTAACTTTTGGGAATTGATACTTAAATGAATTTGATTCTTTTGTTTTGCATAAGAATATAGCACGATTAATTGAATTGAATATTTTTATTTGATTCTTGGAAAAGGGCTTATAAATAATTATGAATTTCTGTTAACAACTCTAATAGATTTAGTGATTGGATGATTTGGATAATTGATTCATATTGCATAATTGGGGATATTGTAGTTTTAATCTTTAAAAATATGATTTTCAACCTTTGTGCTAGATTTTATTATTAGCTTTAGTTTAATTATAAATTGTGATTGTTTAAATAAAATTGAATTGATAAAAAATTAGTAGTTGAGATATATTAGACATAGATTCCTGAGGGTTCGACACTCTTATTTACTCTATATTACTTAATGACCATGTATACTTGTACGTAAATATTGTCTCTATCTAAAATTGGACAACAAGATTCATACGGTGATAACTATGATGTCGTGGAAATGTTGATCGATGATTATGGCCCTAACAATATTAATTAGGGTGCAAACGAGCATTCGTCAAGCAGTGCTCAGCAAGAGCCAAATGACATAGCAGCTGTCTTTTACAAGATGATATCTGAATTTGCAGGCCCATTGTACGATGAAAATGATAAGCACATCAGGCTATCTGCAGTGATGAAGCTCTTACACTTTAAGAATGAGCATGACTGTAGTGAGAGAGGTTTTAATGATTTGCTTGCTCTTATCAGCGAGTTCTTACCTAAAGATCGTACCCTACCCTCGAATTACTATGAAGTGAAGAAGATGGTAAAGGGGTTGAATCTGGGGTATGAAAAGATCGATACTTGTGAGCATGATTGCATATTATACTGTGGGAATGACAGAGATAAGGTGCAGTGTGATATCTATAACTTTTCTTGGTACAAGACAACAAAACGTGAGGGGAAGGAGAAACAGTACCTAAGAAGATCTATGGTACTTTCCTCTTGTGCCGAGGATGCAACATCAATTCATGTCGTCGCAAACTGCTGAACATTGGAGTTGGCATAAAACAAGGGACATCGTGTCTGGTAAGCTGACTCACCCTGCAGATGGAGATGGATGGAAGAATTTTGATAAAAAAAATTCAATAATTTGCTAAGGAAGTTAGGAATGTCAGGCTTGTCATGGATACAGATGGTTTTTGCCTATAATGCCCCCAAAATCAGGACTATTTCTCTCCCCGATCTTGTGCGTTAATACTATCTTTTTCTAGCTTTAAAATAATATTTAATGTTAAAATAGCTAAAAATGCGGAATAATTGTTTTCTTTTATTCCATTCATTTATTCCCTGAATCTCAACCTTTACGATTCTCTTTTATAATGAAATCATATTCATTTAACGATTTCTCTTATCAGAGTTATATTAATATATATAACTCAATATTAGTTATTTCTAACATAGTAATATCACTATATCACTTTATTTAAATAAAATATTCATTGTAATACATCTAACATGAATACTCTATATTGAATATTTTAAACTATACATAGTTGTTGATTACATATATCAAAACCATCACTCATAGATTTATACCATTTCTAATTTAAGAAAATGTATTCCTTTCGCACATTGATCAATCTTCATCATCCGTACAGCAAGTAATATTACATATCATCATTATCCTGCACAACGTTTGTGCTTGCAAGATTGAGCTCGACGACCCAACAAATTTAATAGTCTATCATGTTTCACATAGCACACCACTTTATATTCACCATATGCAACATTCTTTCTTTACTATGCATAATATTCTATATGCATCAATAATTCTTTGCAATGTATATATTCATGCATCAATAATTCTTCTACTAGGCATATCATTTATGCAATATAATTTCATGCAATACATTTATACACGCCTTTTACATTTCACATTCTCATACAACACATGCTATCACAGATCACATATAAAAATTGAGTTCCATAACCCAATTGACTTAGTCATATTTTGACTGTAACAATTCAATAAATAGGGTATATAACTAACCATATAATCACATACAATCCACAAACATAACAGAACTGAAAAACTTGCCTTGATTGGAGATTACCACAAAATTTAACTTAGAGTTTCTCCACAATTTCTACAGAATTATATTTACAGGCACACACATATTAGATAATTGAATATGTTACAAAACGTGCATGTATATTCATTAATAATAATTATTAATTTTACACAAATTAATATTATTTATTCTTACTCAAAACGAATATTAGTTTATTTAGAAACTTAATTCGTTTTAACCTCTTTATGCCAAATAAAGGTCCCTCACAGTTTAATATGTAAATATTTAATATTTCACAGTTTAAATCACTTATATTCTACTTTAGGAATATCTTTTGCCCTTATTTGTGAATTTAGGTTCTAAACATATATTATATAACTTTTATAGTAAAACACGACTTACTATATTATTTCCTTTATTTATATTATTTATATACCTTTTTGATAGCTCATAAGTTAATTCGGCTCATTGCCTCATACACAAATATTCTATTTCATTAGCAAATTAGTCTCGCACTTTGCTTCACGAATAACTCACATCCTTGCTTCGTGTATGTATATATATATATACGCCATAACATTAATCTTAGCTCAAAATCACAATTTTGAACTCCGAAAACCTTTATTTCATCACTTTTATGTTCATTACAGTTTTTCAATGGTTCCATACTTTTCGTTTCGCTATAAAACCATTTTCACATACTATTTCTGGTGTATCTATCTTAAATATGTAAATTAATATTTACATTATATTTTTATTACATTATTTATGCCCGGACTGAGTTTTCGTGGCATAACTTATCACATATTGTTAAAACTTATCTCTTTGGACTTTATTTGACTTTTCCTTACTTAAAATCTAGCCCAAACACGATCCGGAACGTCGAACGTCAAAACAACTCATAACGGCTATGTTTGACGTCTCCCATTTTTAAGTTCTGACATACTCCTTCGCCCATTTTTAATTCTCAAAATATTAATCGAACCACGACGAATTTCTGTTATGTTATAGACCTCATGTCTTAGTACATTTAGAAATTTTCTAACCTCGAAAAATAGTCAAGGAAGTCGAGCAAAACAGCACGCCAAAACTGCACCAAGCAGCTGCCCAGCACAACTAGGCGCCAACAGGTGCCGACGGGTGGTGGGCGCTGCCTGGCCCTGCTACTGCTCGGCAGCTGCTGCTGGCCACTTAGCGATTTTTCCACGCTTTGCTCACTTATCGAAAAATTCCCCAACTTGGATATGTTATAGGTACCATAGTGGGCTATTTTTAAAAAATATAAACCACCAATTTCGGACCTCATAGGCAGCCTAAAACAGGCCCCAAAAATGTCCACTCGTAATATTTTTTAATTTCGTTTAAGCTTTACCCTCTAAGGCTAAAACAATCATAACTTTTTTGTTTTAAAACATTTTTGAGTAATTCTTGAGCCCACGCGAAGCTAACTTCCGGGGCTACAACTTTATTGCTTTGACCATTTTCAAATTCTAGACAAAAAATTCCGGAAAACCCACGCAAGGGGACTGCCCCCAATCAGATTTCCAATTTTGGACAGATTCGACACTCCTCCTTTGAAATGTCATAACTCTTTACTCCGAAGTCGGCATTAGTTCGTTTTGGAGTCTATGGAAAGTTTATTCAATGTACTATAATATTCCAAAAGCCCAAAATTTTCTGAAACTTCTAGTTAACCCTGAAATTTTCTTTTTTGGTCAACAGTCCACTAGTTTTTTCAAACCTCTCGTTTTGACATCCAAAACTCGCCTCGACTCATTCTAATCTGATTTTCTTTGAAATAAATCTTATTTAACATAATAAGACTCGTCTAAGTTCTCGGATCCGTTAAATTCCAAACTTTTAGCCATTTTAGTTTTTTAAAGAATTTTTATAAACATATTGTGTGCGTTATTGTTTCCGTTAGCTTTCGTATCGATTTGTTTGCGGTTTTTCCATAACTCTCATCCTTATATCACCGTACAACCAACCTAGCCACCAAGTCTCTCAATCCCATCATTCCATTAATAATTCATGCTCAAAATTAAACTAAAATGACTTTTAGTAAAGTAAAGCTTACTAATAAAACTCATTTTTATCCTTTTGATTAAAAATCAATTCCAACTCCATATTTCATATACATAAATCAACACTTGATTCCCCATAATGGAATTCCATTAAAATTTTCATTACCACCTACTAAACTTTAAAAAAATAAAGTTTAGCAATATAATTACATGTTTACATGAATTTCCATAAAACTCAAAATCGAGTAAGTATTATACCTTATGCATTCTTCCTTTAATTATCTCAAGCCTTGCTATCTTCAATTTGTCTCAACACTTGATTCCAATTTGGCTAAAGCTCCAAGAACTCACGGTTCTACTATTTTATCATACTTAGGAATTTTATAAATTTCATGCAAAATGGAAGAGAGAGGCTACGGTTATGGAGAGGAAGAAGGAGGAGATTTTTCTCAATTCTTTCTAAGCCAAAATCCTTGGTGCCCAAACATAAAAATGGAGTACCCTTTACTCTTCTGTCCTCTTCTCTCTCACGCCAAAAAAAAAATTGGAATGGCTTGGTAGCGAAGTTTGTAATAGTAAGTTGAGTGATTAAGAAATTAACACATTTGCTCAATTACTTAGTTCACCCAATTATGTTTTTAATCTCTTTTGCCAAATTAAATACTTGCTCAATTATTCTTTTAATTCCCTCATTGATTAAATAAATTATCCCATAGTTAGTAACTAGGCTTTAAATATTAAGTTACTAACACACCCAAAAATTAAATGTTTCACCTCTTGGATCATATATAAAATATTACCCAATCGTAGTATATAAATTATATATTCCCAAAATAAACCCATAAAATAGTATGCTTTAGTTACATATTTATTTTAGAAATGCAAAATAAATATGCATCACATAATTTTCCATACCAATATTAACATCCTTGCATCATTAACATAAATTCATTTAAGAATTTATTTCTAATATCCTTAGGTGAAGTATATATAGATATTACATACTTAAACCATCTTCTTCATTCCTTATTCAAATTGTCCATCACAATTTTTATTCCTTCACATAATAAATATATACAAAATAACTATATATATTTATCACCATGCAAATATTTCATGTACTGCACCCACATCACATAAAGAAAATAAATAATAAATTTATCCTCTCACATTATAAATTGTTTATATCAATTTATTTACATATAAATAAAAATAATATTATCTCTTTATTCAATGCTAGAATTTATTTTAATATCCTTTATTTAAAGTATACACTAATTTTTGTATACGTAAACTAATTATTTCCTTTTCCCTTCTCTAAATTTTTTTCAACAATTTATCTGTAATAAATATAATAATATATTCACTATATTAAATACATACATACATTACACTCAATAATGTAGTATATAATTTATTCAATAAATTGGTGGTTACACATTAAGTATAGTTAATGCCACCCATTAAAATAATTTAATATTATAAATTATTTTACATTTTACCCATCACATTTCCTTTAATAAATTACTCCTACAATTGTTTACATGTAATAAATATATAATACTAATATATTTATTATGCAGAAAATCACATATTGCATAACACATATTCACTTATTCACTATAATATCACATCACATATCATTTAATAAGAATTTTGTTTATTTAATTCTTCTTTTAATATTTTTCAAAAATATGGGTTCTTACATTTTCCCCCCTTATAAAGATTCGTCCTCGGAATCACAATACTGAATCGTTCTTAAACGGTTTAGATCTTATTCTTTCTCATAACCTTATCGTTGAATCATTCCAACATACCATTTCCTTATGTTTTATATCACTTATCTCCTTCCTTTCCTTAGTCAATTCTTATAGGTTCCAATTCTTAATTGCTATTTGAACTCGATTATGTTACGAGTATTATTTACTTCTCAATGTCCCCTCTCTTTTTTTTCTAACGGTATTTCTGAACCATTACATTCTTCATATTCTTTTAAAGTCCTAAAATTCTCGGACTTACTTTTTTATTTTTTTTCACGTTTCTAATCTTCACGTGACTTTCTTATCAATTTTCATTATCCGAGAATCTTTATTTCTCATAACTCTACCTTTTTCCTTCTTCAAGGATTCACAAACCATTTTCGTATTTTGCGACTTACTTCCTCTTAAGTATTTCATTCTTTCTCTACCCAATTTTCAGAAGAGAAATTCTCCACAATTGATCAATAATTGTGAAGCAATATGAATAATTCAAGAATCTAAAAGATTCGCTTAAAAAAAACTTTATGTATCATAATAAAGTCATAAAGACCATAAACTTGTTTCTGAAAAGGTTTCAACAGACATTTATCTGCAAACCGATATATCTTACGGACATATAGGTGATCATCCTATTTATGCCCTGTGTTGACCCATAATATCTTTGTCGCTATTTCGCGTGAACAGAATTTCCTATTTTGGATGTTCTGTGTCGATCAACACTATCTATGCAGAATAATTATTTCAGTTCCTCTTTACCGTCCCCGGGAGGCAATATAAAATAATCCCATTATAGGAAAGTTCTTACTCAATCTGGAGTTCATACCAAACCAATTTAGTTAGACATTTCAAACGCTTAACATAAACAACATCTGAATTTGTGTCTAGCCGATTCAAATGGCATCAACACCTCTTTAATTGCTAAAAATACTGAAAATAATTTTATGACGCATAGTACCGCACTGTTTTCGACAGTCCGTTGAGAATGTCTTCGTTTTATGACTTTGTCATACCACATCATACCATAGTGGGTTAACGATCCTTAGATCACATCCAACAATAGGTTAAGCTGCATTGATGACTCCATCATTTGTCATATTTGCATCATATTAATGATGGATTAATGATTATATAAAATATATTTGGATAGTTTTCAAACCACTTGTCTAACTGAAACAGTTAGCATAGACATAAGAAATAACTGATTTTTTTAAAAAAAAACTTATTGGTTCAACACTTTGACCCAATATATATATATATATATATATATATATATATATAATCTTTTCTCAAAACACAACAGTGTGACTGTCAGCACGATTCCAATAAATTTTGAAATCTAGCATAGCTAGAAGATTTACGAATATCCATTTTTTCTTCATCCACTTTAACTATTTCCAAAAACTTCACCATACAATTATGTTCATCTCTAACACCATTAACTCCCACTATATTAAACTAACCCTATACCCTGGGATAGTTCATCAAACTTACCACACCTTATGTGTTTAGAAACTTGCCATAAAAATATGAGTTTAGGAACTTGTCCTAGCAATACGTAGTCGAAGAACTGTTGTCCGATTTATATAATGACAAATACGCGCAAGTATACACGGTCAATCAAGTAATAAAGTAGGAAGAAGAGTGTCGAACCAAGAGGGAACAGTTACTAATAACTATTCTAATTAACAAATTTTATCAATTTAAATCCACTTAAACAGTCACTCCAATTGTTATGTGAAAATTATTTTAAATAAAGAAAATTAAGAACTAAATAAACTAACAAAGATTGATCACCAGATGATTAAGGCATAGGAGTACAATTTTTCCAATTGCTTTGCAACAATCGCCTTACCATATTTCCACTTATTTAATCCAATGAATTGCTAACTAGGATTGCATATCAATTTACTAACATTTTTCAATGATTAATAGAAAGATCTATTTTAGTTAGTTTGCTACTATTGTGCAAGACACTTAAAATAGATTTATTAAGCACAAACTCCTAAAAAGTTACGCATGGCATACAAGTACTTTCGTCTCATACACTGTTATGTTATCCTTAACAAGAATCAAGAAATTAATACGTTATTATATTCAGATCTAATCTAAGATTTCCTCTTTCAATTACATCAAAGATATCAGATTAATTGCTAGATAGATAATTACTAGATTAAGCACAAAATATATTAATCAACTCAATAGGATTAACAAGTGAAAATAATTATAATTGAATTATTGAATTGCAAAAGGTTTGATTGTACCCCTAATTGGGAAATTAGTGCATGATCATAATAGAAACAAGAAGATTAAAATTAAATAACATCATAGTTACAGATAATAAAATTAAGAGAAGAAGAAAAAAACTCTGTCGAGGAATCTCTAATGTCCAAGCTTCAATCTCTAGTGCAATTGTGGCGCGGCCCGCGCCTTATCATCAAAATACCCATATCTTTACCTTTTTCTCCCTTTTCATCTCGTAAGCCCATCCATGCACCTTTCCTGCAAATTAACACAAAAACCATAAAAAGTAACATGCAATACTTAAGAAATAACAATATATTAAGCTAAGAAATATTGAATGAGTAGGTTTTTAACCCATTCATCAAGAACCAATCAGGGACTGTCCATATGCTTAGGGGTTCAAAAACATACCATATGATTATGAGTCACAAACTTATCATAAGCATGAGTTTTATAAACTCGCACCTATTCCTATTATTCTCTAACTATCAAATATATACATGAAAAAAGAATCACCTTCCCACCATATGTATATCAATAGTGCGACACCGAAATTTCAATGATTATCAATATAATAGGCTAAGTGTTAGTCGAACCAAACACAATCCCCTGTCCATACAAGGAATTAGTACACTCGGCCACTAATCAATATAGGAAGCTAAACGGTTGTTAAACCAAGGACAAATCCCTCGCTCATACAAGGAATTGTTCAACTTAACCACTATATCAATATAGGAAGCAAAGTGGTCCTCAAACCAAGCATAAATTCCCTGCCCATACAAGGAATTGTACAACTCAGCCACTAACATGAGTCCTCAATTGGAATCCCACCTAATCCCATCAAATCTTATCTTGTTCTTTGCACAATAAAATTTTTATTTAATTTGTATTTCATCATCTATAACTCTTTTCGAGTTTTATTCTTGTACTATTACATAGTACCATTTCCATATAGCTATTCTACTATAAATTCTCAATCATTCGCTTGATTATATGTCCTTCTTTGTCTTGATTAGATCACGCCGTGATCTTATCTCATAATCATATTATATTACGATTCTTTCTCATTCTATGATCGTTTTATTTCTACGATCTTCTTTCTTTCTTCTCTAATCATATTATTTATGATTATTTGAATCAGGTGTCCCCTAATCCTTTACTCTTTTGCCTTTTAAGATTTTTCTTTGAATCTTTGCGTATTATATTACTTCATTCTTTATGAATTTTCTAAATTCATTTAAGATCGTTTAATCCTCATTCGAGTTTTAATATCTTCTTTCTTTTCATCTACCTTGCTTAAGATTATAGCCTAAGGTTCACTTACCTAAGGTTTATAACCCTTAGCTTTGATACCAACTGTAACGCCCCCAAAATCAGGACTATTTCTCTTGTGACGCCTCCAAATTCGTGACTGCCACGTAGTCTCTCTAATTCGGTTCATCACGTGCTCAATGTAATACATCACAATAATAATAACTAAATATCACACAATCACAGCGGAAAATCTATTCTAGAATAATTTACAATGATTTATTATAATTATTCCCCCAAGTCTCGCAACCTACAGTACTTAATAGATTACATAATAATATCAATTAACGACTTATTACATAATCTAACTTAAGCTTAAACATAATCAAATCCAGTCTTACTACATCATCTTAATATAATATTAAAATATTTAAACATAAAAGAGACAAGCTAGTTGGTAGCCTTGCCCTTGCCCTTATCAACGCCCGAAGGTTCGCCCTGCTCTGCCTTAACTGAAATGTTTTAGGGAAAGCAAGAATGAGCACAAATTGCCCAGCAAGTAATATACAATAAGGGTAAGTGATATAATTTTTAATTCTCAAAAGGGTATATCAAAGTTTGATAGTTCAAGGATAACAAGAATATCAACAATTTTTCAATAATAGTCGCTAAGGATAAAATAATATCAATGTGATTCAATAACAAATCAGTTCAAGATTTCAAGATAACTGAATACTGAGCAGTCGCTAAGGACTACGAACTTCTACTAGAATTAACAGTAATAAACTAAAAATCCAACAAAAATAAGTACAATAGGTGATCAGCCTAAAGTACCATCGTTATGCATAACAATCAATCATACTCAAGTGTGCACGTCGGTTCTCCGACAATTATATATTCCCTTCAAAGAAGGTTGTTCTTCTCAGTCAAATATAAGATCCCGCACCAATCAATTAGTTTGGGTCGCTTTTCAATAATATAAGTCTAGCCGAATCAAATGACATAGACACTTTTACAATATTCAAGAACAATACTAAGTTCAACATGAATAATAGCTTTAATGAAATAAGAGTTCAAGTATGTTAATTCAATTCAAACGATTAAGTAGGAAACTAGTTCGCAATATACAAAGATAGAATACTTGTATCCAAAGAGATAGGTTTAGATACTCGCTTACGATATCCGTTGAATAAAGTAATGCAAGGATTTAGGATACTTGCCTTATGCGTACTTTACTCAAGTAAAGCTAGCCAACACTTTTGAATTCCTATCGTAATACAGTTACGTATATATATGATATTCATTAGTCGTATAATTTAACTTCACATTATATCTTCGAATATACGATCAACACACAAGCTAAGTTTTACCCTAGCTACACAATTATTTAGTATCTAATTTCTATTTTTAACTTCATCTTTTCTTCAAGTTGATCATATTCTTACATCATTACTATCATGTGAGACTATCACAATTAGCAAACATACTCGCATCTTATTAATATCACATAAGACTACAAGCAATACTAAAATATATTTTATTTTAGCAAGTTATGACATTCACATAAATTAACCGTCAAAATCGGGTTCAAGTAACACATAACATATGATATCACAAAGTATGTATACATATTTACAGGATACTTTCATGCTTGTTCAACCTTTTTAATTCCAATCATATATGATTTGGTTTTAATTCACGATCCCTAACGACTTAGGGTTATACAATGCCATGAATTTACATAAATTGTCATGCTTATCATTTAGACATATAAAGTAGTCATATATTTTATTGATATGCATGTTCATATGTTTCTATGTCATGGATATGTGATTCTAGCACTGTTACTAGTTCGTGACTTAATCGAACTTATGCTTGATTAACTTGCATTACATCTAACAAGTACGTACATGTATGATGCCTTCAAAGCACATTCAATCATGTTGAAAATATCAGAATGTAGAGTCCTAATATAACATGTCAAAGTCCACATTTAAAGCTTATGTTGTCATTAGTAAAGCTTGCTAATAAGGCCTAACATGCTCATGCTATCTAGATTCATATGTTAACATATTTAACCCGCATTTCAAGGTCATATAACATGCTCAAAAAATCAGAACCTAGAATCCTAATATAACATGTTAGAGTCCATGTTCAACGCTTGAGTTTTGGTTGGAAAGGTTCACTATTGAGGTTCATATGCTCAAATTACATTATGAAGCATAGATACGCAAGTTAACATTCATATCATGTGTTTCTAGGTCATACAAATATGTTTCAAAAGTCAGAATGTCAATATAAAGCTAACATATTAAAGTTTCTCTTTTCATAACTTTCAGTTTTCTTTGAAATACTCAACTAAAACGACTAGCATGGATTACTATAACCTAGTACCCTTATTCCATATGTTATTGTGAGTTATATGCATATCCTAACAGTACAACATGCTCAATACATCAGAAGATATAAAAGAAATCATCAACAATGTTTGCAGTGGCGCGCGGCCGCGCCCAAATTGTACTAGGGAGATGCGCGGCCACGCGGCTCGCGTTCCAGACCAGAAACTTCTTTGCATTTGCAGAGTTCCAACTAATCTTCACATTTCCTCATGAAATATGCTTGCTAACTATTACATTGCACATATAACACATATATATACTGTCCTAGCATGTTAATCATCATTTTATATAACCAATTCTAACTAAACTTGCTAATTCCTATGAATTGAATTTTAAATGGGTTTAGAGATTATACCTATTTAGCTTCAAATTACACAAGACTTGCTTCCTAATCTCAAATTCTCCCTAAGCAATATCCTTAATCTCTCTAGAACACTTAGTAATTAGTCTAGCAAAATGAATTGAGAAAGGGAGTGCTCAATTTATAGGGAAGGGAATAACCATGCCAAGCCATTGTCCATGAAATCAAACCATTGGAGAAGGAGAAGAGATGATGGGCAACAAGCATTAGGTGAAATAGTTGCCAACCACCCCCATCACCCACATCCTTCTTCATCATGAGCATCATTGGCTAGCTAGGAAGTTGATATGAGGGAGTAGCTTAGGCCTTTGGCCTTTCACGTGAATGAGAAATAGGGAAGGAATGGACACTCAAAATGGGACAAGAAAGGAAACTCTGATATTGTAAATGGACCATATGCTATACTTAAACTATTACACATATATGTATTAAATACTTAGACTATCTACACATATATATATTTTATACATATGTCTTTAATTGAAATGTCACACTATAATTCACATAATGTAGTAAGTGTGACTTGTACACATATACTCCATGTACACTTTTATCATACTGGTATAGTCTGTTCAGATATTATCACACTATACTGTCTCCTTTATTATTAAATTATATTAATCAACAAGTGATTACAATATATTCATGATATATCATTTTAATGTATACTTACATACATATTGTCACATAGGTATTAATCATGTAGCTCACATAGTTTAATTAATCTTAATACATGGTCCATATGTGTAATATATTCACATTGCATTATATAACATAGTTTATGTATACTTGTATGGTCACACCTAAGTGTTTCTCTACACTATATAATATAGTCGTATTTTATATTATTGCATGCTTATACATAACAATCAATATAATCTTATTATATTAATAACTTACTTATTTGTTTTATTATTCATAATGTCAAATAAATAAATTATTTACCTTATCAATTAATTAACAATAATATTAATTAATGCATTCCTCATCGATTATTAATAACACCTAATTAATAATCATAGGATTCATTATCACATTAACAAGTATAAATCTCAGCACAATTATAAACAAGTGGTTTATTATTATTATATTTCTTGCAATAATAATAATCACATATTATTAATCAATCACAGTTAATATTCCACAACAATTATTTAATATCCTATGATAACAATAAATTAATATTCTACAATAACAATTAATATAGATTAATTATTCGCTTAAATTAATATAATCATTCTTATGTTACGTCATTGTGCCACACAAGGCTATCAATGAGTTTATCGCAAACTCCATCAATTTCTCAATTATTATAATTATTCAATTTTATATAATTGAATTAATTCATCTCATAACACAAAATTATTTATATTCAAATAACTTCTCATTTCCATTAATGTATTTATTTAATAATATTAGGAAATTCTCGGGTATTACATCCTCCCCCCCCACCTTATAAAAATTTCATCTCGGAATTGCTACAAGGTTACACAAATAAATGGGGATAATCCCTCATTATCCTATCTTCTAACTCCCACGTTGCCTCCTCGACATCGTGGTTACGCCAAAGTACTTTTACAGAAGATATAATTTTATTTCTCAAAGTTTGCTCTTTCCTATCTAGTATTTGGACAGGAATTTATTCATGCGCCAAGTTCTTCTCCACTTGAATGGGCTCGTAAGAAATCACGTGCTTGTAGTCGGTCTTATACGGTCGCAACACGGAAATGTGGAACACGTTGTGGATGTGCTCCAACTCGGGTGGTAACGCAACTTTGTATGCCACTTCGCCCACTCGCTGCAGTATCTCGAACGGTCCTATGAATCTTGGACTCAATTTTCCTTTCTTGCCGAAACGGATTTTTCCCTTCAATGGAGATACCTTCAAGAATACGAAACTGCCGACTTTGAAGTCTCAGTTCTGCAGATGTAAATTTGCGTATTTCTTCTGGCGATCTTGAGCTGCTACTAATCTGGCTCTTATCACTGTCACCACGTCTGCGGTTTGTTGTACTAGTTCTGGTCCGAGTATTCGTCGCTCTCCGACTTCGTCCCAACATAATGGCGTTCTGCACTTTCTTTCGTAAAGAGCTTCGTACGGTGGCATGCCGATACTCGCTTGGTGGCTATTATTATATGCGAATTCTACTAAGGGTAGGTGGTCATCCCAATTTCCCTTAAAATCCATCACGCAAGTCCTAAGCATGTCCTCCAGCGTTTGTATTGTTCGCTCACTCTGTCCGTCTGTCTGAGGATGGTAAGCCGTACTCAACCTCAACTGTGTTCCCATTCTTTCTTGCAAACTCTTCCAAAAATTGGACGTGAAGCGCGGATCTCGATCAGAGACAATTGACACCGGCACTCCATGTGGTGAGACAATTTCTTTTATGTATAGGCTCGCTAATTGATTCAAACTGTAGCGGATCTTGATTGGTAGAAAATGTGTGGTCTTCGTTAGTCGATCCACGATAACCCAAATACCATCATAACCTTTCTGTGTAACTGGAAGTCCTACCACGAAGTCCATGGTAATATACTCCCATTTCCACTCTGGTATTTCTAACAGTTGTAGTAAACCACTTGGTCGTTGATGCTCTGCTTTAACGCGTTGGCAAGTCAAACATCTACTGACGCACTCTGCGACTTCCCGTTTCAAATTGGGCCACCAAAAATGTTGCCTTAGATCTCGGTGCATCTTTGTGCCTCCCGGATGAACGGAATATGTCTTATTGTATGCCTCGTGCAAAATCTCTTCCCTCAACTCGATTACCGCTGGTACCCACACTCTTCCTTCGAATCTTAAGATACTATCTTTATTCATTCGAAATTTCTCTTCCTCATTTTTTGTGATCATCTTTCGAATTTTCTCACACTCTTCATCTTTTTCCTGGGCTTCCTTCACTCTATCCAACAACGTCGGACAAGCTTCCAATACAAACAACCTTTCTTCAGACCTATCGGGTCCCTTCAATTCTATTTCCAATTTCTCAATCTCTCTTATCAACTCTTCCTGAGTCGTTAATTGAAACAATTTCTCCCTTCCTTTCCTGCTCAGAGCGTCGGCAACCACGTTTGCCTTACCCGGGTGATAAAGAATATCACAGTCGTAATCTTTGATCAATTCTAACCACCTCCTCTGACGCATATTCAACTCCTTCTGTGTGAAGATATATTTTAGACTTTTGTGGTCCGTGTATATCTCACATTTTTCTCTGTATAAATAATGCCTCCATATCTTTAACGCAAAAACTACTGCCGCTAACTCTAAGTCGTGAGTAGGGTATCGTTTTTCGTAATCCTTCAATTGTCGTGATGCATACGTAATGACTTTATCGTGCTGCATAAGCACACAGCCAAGTCCCTTGTGCGATGCATCACTATACACCACAAAATTTCCCGCATCATCTGGAAATGATAACACAGGTGCTTCGCTCAACCTCCTTTTCAGTTCTTGAAAACTTTCTTCGCATTTGTCGGTCCATACAAATTTCACTGTCTTTCTAGTTAAATTGGTCAACGGGGTTGCTATCTTAGAAAAATCTTGGATGAATCTTCGATAGTACCCAGCTAACCCTAAAAAACTTCTTACCTCCGTCGGTGTTCTCGGTTGTTCCCAATTACTTACTGCTTCAACCTTCGCAGGGTCTACAGAGATTCCATTCCTATCCACCACGTGGCCTAAGAATTGAACCTTCTCCATCCAAAATTCGTACTTTGAAAATTTTGCATACATCTTCTCCTTCCTTAGTGCCTCCAAAACAATCTTCAGATGTTCGGCGCGTTCTTCCTCTGTCTTTGAGTAGATCAAAATGTCGTCGATAAAAACCATTACAAATTTATCCAAGTATGGCTTGAAAACTCGGTTCATCAAGTCCATAAATGCTGCCGGAGCATTAGTCAATCCGAATGACATTACCAAAAACTCGTAGTGTCTATAATGGGTTCGAAACGCAGTCTGTGGTATGTCCTCATCCCTCACTTTCAGTTGATGATATCCTGTTCGTAGGTCGATTTTTGAGAAACACTTTGTTCCCTTCAGTTGATCAAACAGGTCGTCTATCCTCGGTAGCGAATATCGGTTCTTGATCGTTACTCTGTTCAATTCTCGATAATCGATACAGAGTCTCATCGATCCGTCCTTCTTTTTAACGAATAGCACTGGTGCTCCCCAAAGAGAAACACTCGGTTGAATGTAACCCTTATCCAACAACTCTTGCAATTGTATCATCAATTCCTTCATTTCTACTGGCGCCATACGATATGGAGCTTTCAAAATCGGTGCCGTTCCCGGTGCTAAGTCTATTACGAATTCAATTTCTCTGTCTGGCGGAATACCAGGCAGATCGTCCAAAAACACATCTTGAAATTCATTCACTACGGATATATCCTTAGTTTCTACTCCCTTTTTCTGAGTATCAACGATGTAAGCTAAATAACCTACACATCCTTTCCTTAACAATTTCTTGGTCTGCATCATCGTAACACAACACGATTGCTTAAGAGATGAGCTACCATAAAATAACACCTTAGACTTACTCGGAGTCTGAAGGTTCACACATTTATTCTGACAATCAATTATTGCTGCATAGTTATATAACCAATCCATTCCCAGTATCACATCAAATTCTCCCAATCTAATAGGAATCAAGTCTATGCTCAGTTCATGTTCTCTAATGTTTGCGTGACAATCTCGATAAATGTATTCTATAGGGATCACTTCCTTATTAGCAACTTCTATGATCAAAGGATTTTTTAATCATTCTCGGGGTGTACTAAGTTTACTAGCAAATTCTTCAGATATAAAAGAACAGGTGGCACCCGAATCAAATAATACATAAGCATTTATATCATTGATTGGGATTAAACCTGACACCACGTCCTTCGCAGCCACGGCGTCCTGGACGGTCATATTAAAAGTTCTGACGGTTGGGCGGTTGGATTGGGCCGTCCCACCAATCATCAATTTGTTTCCTCCCCCTTGTTGGCTACAACTTTCGCCACTTCCCTTCTTCGGACAATCCTTAATACGGTGCTCAGTTGAGCCGCAAGCAAAACACCCTTGGATCTTCTTTAGTTTTGGACAGTTGGGCTAGATGTGCCCTTCCTATCCGCAGTTGTAGCACGTGCCACGTCCCTTCCAGCACTCGCCCTGGTGATTTTTCCCACACTTTGGGCATCCTTCAGCCTTCTTCTTGAAACCTCCACGTAAATTCCCTGATTGATTATTGTTGTTGTTGTTGTTATTCTCCCATTTTCTCTTTCCCAAATTACTTCCTCCACTGCTGCTTCCTCCAGTACGATTCTTTCCTCCAGCATTCTTTCCTTTCTTCTCTTTGTTATACAGACTTAAGGCCTCACTTCCACCTTCCGCAATGATTGCCTTCTCCAGTAATGTTGCAAAGGAATCAATTTGAAGAACTGACACCTTCTTGAACAGCCACGACTTCTACCCTTGTTCGAAGCATCTAGCCTTTCTCTCTTCATCCCCAACTTAGTGCTCCGCAAATCGCGCTAGTTCGTTAAACCTAGCCGCGTATTGCGCCACCTTCATCTCACCTTGTTTTAACTCTAGGAAGTTCACCTCCATCCTATTCTTCATGCTTTTCGGGAAGTAATTTTTGAAAAATAGCGTCTTAAACTCATCCCAAGCTATTATCCCATCTCCAGCTCTTTGTTGATTAGCCTCCCACCAGTAGTTCGCTTCTCCCCTCATCATGTACGTGGCAAACACCGTCTTCTGATCTTTGCCTACACTAGTTATAGTGAAAGCTTTTTCGATCTCCTTGATCCACGTTTGTGCGACGATTGGGTCGGTAGTTCCCTCGAACTCTGGGGGTCCTACACTCTTAAAGTCTTTAATGGTTGTTACTGGCACAGCCTGGGCGAACGGGTTCATTGTTCCTTCCCCTTAAGGCTTCTCCTAACAAGTCTACCAGTTTCTGGATCGGGTCTACTTGTTCCCTCTCATTGTTCACTGACTCCTCAGGTGCAGTCAATCTACGTCTAGGCGATATTATCTGCATCACAAGTTTTCATTTTATTATTATTCAAGTATATTACTTAAGTATTTATTTTAATACTAAAAGAATAAATTTATAACACACTTCTGAAATAAACTCCATTTATATTCATATGCCAAATCGTTTCATTACATGATTTCCCTAGCATATTGCTATAAATGTTATCACATATATCCCCTAATATCACAAAAGACGGGGAATATACCAACCTACTACCAAACTACCCCTCTAACAAAAGCTAACTCGGGGTTTACATCACTATCCCACATCTTACACAAAAGATTAGGATTACAACATAGTATATACAATACATAAAGAGAATACCACTAGACTATCTAAGGGAATCTCATCACATCATCCCGCGCTCTACTGCGCTCTTGTACTCCATCTGCGCTATATAAGCAACCAGCTCTCGGCTCATAGTGTGTAGGGTCTGTCCCTGCTCTGCCGGGTAGTGGTACACACCATCAAGCACTCTCTCAAATGCCGAACGGAACACGTACCCCATCTTGTTCATTTTCCTCTTCTTACATTTGACCTCATCTTCCAGGTCATCTGCTCTCTCATGGGCAGCCCCCCACTTCTCCTCGAAGTGTATCCTATCCATCACCTCTAATTCCAACTGAGTGCGGAGTGCTTCCTTCGCTGTCTTCTCACTCAGCTCCCTCTGCTCAACCTCTTCTAGCTTCTCTGCCAAATCTACATTCCTAGCCACTGACCTGTGAAATAGAGTCCCCATCTAGATCCCTACCTCCCTACGGTAGGCGATCTCCACCTCTAACTCCTGCATGGCCAGCTTCCTCTGGTGGTCTTCGTCCCTCAGCTTCTGGAACTCTCTCTTTGGCCTCTCCCTCTAGCTCTTGTACTCTGTAGTCTAACTCTAGGATCCGCTCCTCATACTCGCCTAACATCTGCTCCTCTACAGTAGCCTCATCACAGTCCTCTACTGGCTCATCCCCCACCGGCTCGTCCTACATCAGCTCCTCCTCTAGATCAGACTCTATCTCAATCTCGTCCTCGTCATCAGACTCGAACGGTGCAACAGCCTGCACTGGTGTAGCCTCTAGAGGTGCCTCGTATACTACATGTATATCCCTGGGCTCCTCCTCTGCCACTCTACTAGGTAGACCTGTGTCTGTCATCCTACAATCACAAACACAAGACAAACAAACAGCAACTCCATTAGAATGTTAAATAAAACATAAGTTCATTGTATAGAATGAAGTTACATTTTAAAACAGACTAAGTCTCTCAAGGAAAACTCTACATGAGTTTTATCTTCTTCCTAACTTCTAAGTTCGCCTAAGTTATAGTCTAACGACACTCGTTCCAAAGGTTTATAACTATGGCTTTGATATCAACCTGTGACGCCCCCAAATTCGTGACCGCCACTTGGTCTCTCGAATTCAGTTCATCACGTGCTCATGGTAATACATCACAATAATAATAACTAAATATCACACAATCACAGTGGAAAATCTATTCTAGAATAATTTACAATGATTTATTATAATTATTCCCCCAAGTCTCGCAACCTACAGTACTTAATAGATTACATAATAATATCAATTAACGACTTATTACATAATCTAACTTAAGCTTAAACATAATCAAATCCAGTCTTACTACATCATCTTAATACAATATTAAAATATTTAAACATAAAAGAGACAAGCTAGTTGGTAGCCTTGCCCTTGCCCTTATCAACGTCCGAAGGTTCGCCCTGCTATGCCTTAACTGAAATGTTTTAGGGAAAGCAAGAATGAGCACAAATTGCCCAGCAAGTAATATACAATAAGGGTAAGTGATATAATTCTTAATTCTCGAAAGGGTATATCAAAGTTTGATAGTTCAAGGATAACAAGAATATCAACAGTTTTCAATAATAGTCGCTAAGGACAAAATAATATCAATGTGATTCAATAACAAATCAGTTCAAGATTTCAAGATAACTGAATACTGAGCAGTCGCTAAGGACTATGAACTTCTACTAGAATTAATAGTAATAAACTGAAAATCCAACAAAAACAAGTTTAACAGGTGATCAGCCTAAAGTACCATCGTTATGCATAACAATTAATTATACTCAAGTGTGCACATCCGTTCTCCGACAATTATATATTCCCTTAAAAGAAGGTTGTTCTTCTCAGTCAAATACAAGATCCCACACCAATCAATTAGTTTGGGTCGCTTTTCAATAATATAAGTCTAGCCGAATCAAATGACATAGACACTTTTACAATATTCAAGAACAATACTAAGTTCAACATGAATAATAGCTTTAATGAAATAAGAGTTCAAGTATGCTAATTCAATTCAAACGATTAAGTAGGAAACTAGTCCGCAATATACAAAGATAGAATACTTGTATCCAAAGAGATAGGTTTAGATACTCGCTTACGACATCCGTTGAATAAAGTAATGCAAGGGTTTAGGATACTTGCCTTATGCGTAGTTTACTCACGTAAAGCTAGCCAACACTTTCGGATTCCTATCGTAATACAGTTACGTATATATATGATATTCATTAGTCGTATAATTTAACTTCACATTATATCTTCGAATATACGATCAACACACAAACTAAGTTTTACCCTAGCTACACAATTATTTTGTATCTAATTTCTATTCTTAACTTCCTCTTTTCTTCAAGTTGATCATATTCTTACATCATTACTATCATGTGAGACTATCACAATTAGCAAACATACTCGCATCTTATTAATATCACATAAGACTACAAGTAATACTAAAATATATTTCATTTTAGCTAGTTATGGCATTCTCATAAGTTAACCGTCAAAATCGGGTTCAAGTAACACATAACATATGATATCACAAAGTATGTATACATATTTACAGGATACTTTCATGCTTGTTCAACCTTTCTAATTCCAATCATATATGATTTAGTTTTAATTCACGATCCCTAACGACTTAGGGTTATACAATGCCATGAATTTACATAAATTGTCATGCTTATCATTTAGACATATAAAGTAGTCATATATTTTATTGATACGCATGTTCATATGTTTCTATGTCATGGATATGTGATTCTAGCACTGTTACTAGTTCGTGACTTAATCAAACTTATGCTTGATTAACTTGCATTACATCTAACAAGTACGTACATGTATGATGCCTTCAAAGCACATTCAATCATGCTGAAAATATCAGAATGTAGAGTCCTAATATAACATGTCAAAGTCCACATTTAAAGCTTATGTTGTCATTAGTAAAGCTTGCTAATAAGGCCTAACATGCTCATGCTATCTAGATTCATAAGTTAACATATTTGACCCGCATTTCAAGGTCATATAACATGCTCAAAAAATCAGAACCTAGAATCCTAATATAACATGTTAGAGTCCATGTTCAACGCTTGAGTTTTGGTTGGAAAGGTTCACTATTGAGGTTCATATGCTCAAATTACATTATGAAGCATAGATACGCAAGTTAAAATTCATATCATGTGTTTCTAGGTCATACAAATATGTTTCAAAAGTCAGAATGTCAATATAAAGCTAACATATTAAAGTTCCTCTTTTCATAACTTTCAGTTTTCTTTGAAATACTCAACTAAAACGACTAGCATGGATTACTATAACCTAGTACCCTTATTCCATATGTTATTGTGAGTTATATGCATATCCTAACAGTACAACATGCTCAATACATCAGAAGATATAAAAGAAATCATCAACAATGTTTGCAGTGGCGCGCGGCCGCGCCCAAATTGTACTAGGGAGATGCGCGGCTCGCGTTCCAGACTAGAAACTTCTCTGCATTTGCAGAGTTCCAACCAATCTTCACATTTCCTCATGAAACATGCTTGCTAACTATTACATTGCACATATAACACATCTATATACTGTCCTAGCATGTTAATCATCATTTTATATAACCAATTCTAACTAAACTTGCTAATTCCTATGAATTGAATTTTAAATGGGTTTAGATATTATACCTCTTTAGCTTCAAATGGCACAAGACTTTCTTCCTAATCATAGAATTCTCCCTAAGCAATATCCTTACTCTCTCTAGAACACTTAGTAATTAGTCTAGCAAAATGAATTGAGAAGGGGAGTGCTCAATTTTTAGGGAAGGGAATAACCATGCCAAGCCATTTTTCCATGAAATCAAACCATTGGAGAATGAGAAGAGATGATGGGCAACAAGCATTAGGTGAAATAGTTGCCAACCACCCCCATCACCCACATCCTTCTTCATCATGAGCATCATTGGCTAGCTAGGAAGTTGATATGAGGGAGTAGCTTAGGCCTTTGGCCTTTCACGTGAATGAGAAATAGGGAAGGAATGGACACTCAAAATGGGATAAGAAAGGAAACTCTGATATTGTAAATGGACCACATGCTATACTTAAACTATTACACATATATGTATTAAATACTTAGACTATCTACACATATATATATTTTATACATATGTCTTTAATTAAAATGTCACACTATAATTCACATAATGTAGTAAGTGTGACTTGTACACATATACTCCATGTACACTTTTATCATACTGGTATAGTCTTTTCAGATATTATCACACTATACTGTCTCCTTTATTATTAAATTATATTAATCAACAAGTGATTACAATATATTCATGATATATCATTTTAATGTATACTTACATACATATTGTCACATAGGTATTAATCATGTAGCTCACATAGTTTAATTAATCTTAATAAATGGTTCGTATGTGTAATATATTCACATTGCATTATATAACATAGTTTATGTATACTTGTATGGTCACACCTAAGTGTTTCTCTACACTATATAATATAGTCGTATTTTATATTATTGCATACTTATACATAACAATCAATATAATCTTATTATATTAATAACTTACTTATTTGTTTTATTATTCATAATGTCAAATAAATAAATTATTTACCTTATCAATTAATTAACAATAATATTAATTAATCCATTCCTTATCGATTATTAATAACACCTAATTAATAATCATAGGATTCATTATCACATTAACAAGTATAAATCTCAGCACAATTATAAACAAGTGGTTTATTATTATTATATTTCTTGCAATAATAATAATCACATATTATTAATCAATCACAGTTAATATTCCACAACAATTATTTAATATCCTATGATAACAATAAATTAATATTCTATAATAACAATTAATATAGATTAATTATTCGCTTAAATTAATATAATCATTCTTATGTTACGTCACTGTGCCACACAAGGCTATCAATGAGTTTATCTCAAACTCCATCAATTTCTCAATTATTATAATTATTCAATTTTATATAATTGAATTAATTTATCTCATAACACAAAATCATTTATATTCAAATAACTTCTCATTTCCATTAATGTATTTATTTAATAATATTAGGAAATTCTCGAGTATTACATCTCTCCCCGATCTTGTGCGTTAATACTATCTTTTTTAGCTTTAAAATAATATTTAATGTTAAAATAGCTAAAAATGCAGAATAATTTTTTTTTCTTTTATTCCATTCAGTCATTCTTTGAATCTCAACCTTTACGATTCTCTTTTATAATGAAATCATATTCATTTAACGATCTCTCTTATCAGAGTTATATTAATATATATAACTCAATATTAGTTCTTTCTTATATAGTAATATCACTATATCACTTTATTTAAATAAAATATTTGTTACAATACATCTAACACGAATACTCTTTATTGAATATTTTAAACTATACATAGTTGTTGATTACATATATCAAAACCATCACTTATAGATTTATACCATTTCTAATTTAAGGAAATCTATTCCTTTCGCATATTGATCAATCTTCATCATCCGTACAGCAAGTAATATTGCATAACATCATTAACCTGCTAAACGTTTGTGTTTGCAAGATTGAGCACGACGGCCCAACAAATTTAACAGTCTATTATATTTCACATAGCACACCACTCTATATTCACCATATGCAACATTATTTCTTTACTATACATAATATTCTACATGCATCAATAATTCTTTGCAATGTATATATTCATGCATCAACAATTCTTCTACTAGGCATATCATTTATGCAATATAATTTCATGCAATACATTTATATATGCCTTTTACATTTCACATTCTCATACAACACATGCTATCACGGATCACATATAGAAATTGAGTTCCATAACCCAATTGACTTAGTCATATTTTGACTTTAACAATTCAATAAACAGGGTATATAACTAACCATATAATCACATACAATCCACAAACATAACAGAACTGAAAACTTGCCTTGATTGGAGATTACCACAAAATTTAACTTAGAGTTTCTCCACAATTTCTACAGAATTATTTTTACAAGCACACACATATTAGATAATTGAGTATGTTACAAAACGTGCATGTATATTCATTAATAATAATTATTAGTTTTACACAAACTAATATTATTTATTGTTACTCAAAACGAATATTAGTTTATTTAGAAACTTAATTCATTTTAACCTTTTTATGCCAAATAAAGGTCCTTCACAGTTTAATATGTAAATATTTAACATTTTGAAGTTTAAATCACTTATATTCCACTTTAGGAATATCTTTTGCCTTTATTTATGAATTTAGGTTCTAAACATATATTATATAACTTTTATAGTAAAACACGGCTTACTATATTATTTCCTTTATTTATACTATTTTTATACCTTTTTGATAGCTCATAAGTTAATTCGGCTCATTGCCTCATACACAAATATTCTATTTCATTAGCAAATTAGTTTCACACTTTGCTTCATGAATAACTCACATCCTTGCTATATATATATATATATATATATATATATATATATATATATATATACGCCATAACATAAATCTTAGCTCAAAATCACCATTTTGAACTCCGAAAACCTTTATTTCATCACTTTTATATTCATTACAATTTTCTAATGGTTCCATACTTTTTGTTTCGCTATAAAACCATTTTCACATACTATTTCTGGCTTATCTCTCTTAAATATGTAAATTTATATTTACATTTTATTTTTATTACATTATTTATGCACGGACTGAGTTTTCGTGGCATAACTTAGCACATAACGTCAAAACTTATCTTTTTGGACTTTATTAGACATAACATTTGTTGGGTATTTTCTATACGCGCTACACGCAAGTGTACGTGATCAACAAGTAATATACTGATAAGATTAGGTATCGTACCCACAGAGACAATAATTTTATTTAATCAAACAAGTACCAGTTTTATACTATTTCAGTTTTATCAAACTAATGATTAAAAGATAATTTTCTAACTTAATTACTACTTAAACCAATTCTAACACTAACTCAAGATTTTCACTAGTTTTAGAGAATTAAGCCTACAACTTCACTTATTAGTTTACTTCAGATAATATCCTTCTCTCCAATTTATGTCAATTACTCCAGATTATTAATCAAGAACACTAAAGCAGATATAACCATCTCTCAATGCATTACATCCATAATCACTCGCATCCACAGATGATAGAATTAAGCAAGACACCCTAAAATAAAGGATTCACTATATCTCTATGTGAATTACAATTAAATAAAGTTTAATATCAAGTTCTTGTCAGATTACATACGACTCATAGATATCTCTATCCTATACGTGAATTATGAATTCCAACTATGCAGAAATCACAAACATATGTCACTATGGCTAGTTCCAAATCCCATATGTCCTCTCTCGATTTTATATGGCATAACGGATAATTGATGATTAGGTAATTATATAGATTAAGCACAACACATAGCAAATAATCTGGAAATAATATTCATAAACTGAATTAAATACTATTTAATCATCCATTACATAAAAAGATCCGTTATAGGCTTAAATAGAAAATTAGTTCATCATAGATGAATCAAAATCCAATATCCACATCATAAAAAACATTCTGATTACAAGATAAAAAGAAAGAGAGAAGACAAACTCTAGAATTGTATCACCGCTCTCCACTCTGATCTTGTGTTCTTCGTGTTCAATCGATGCTTCAATCCTCCTTGCTAGATCAATCCTTGAATTAGGGCTTGTAAATCTGTCTAAGAGTATCTCTAATAGCCTCTTTTTCTGTCTTTTATACTCTCCCAGCCGCAATACAAATTAACCCTTCTTTGCTCCACAATCCTAGTCAAAGCAGGAAAACTATTATTGTAACTGCCGTATGCCCGCCCCGACCGCATATTTGCTCTTGGAATGCCCACCCCGACGAGAGGCCACTTTTTCAATATTGCTTTTCCGTACACCCGCCCCAGCTGGTGTTTTAACTTAGAGAGGCCCCCCCCCGGCTGTGGTCCATTTTCATATAAAATCTATAATATTTCTCCTTTTGTCCTATTTTCTCATCAATCTATAACCTGCAATTAATAGCACAAAACCAGGTAAAATGACACTAAAATAACTTGAAGCAAGCAAGAATCGAGTTATAACGGTTATCAATTCGTTGGTATAAAGCCAACTGATCAAATACCCCCAAATTTGAGACTTTACTTGTCCTCAAGCAAAACCATGCATATGCAAATAAATACAATGCCAACTAATGCAACTGCCAGGTAATATAAAGATAACCAATACCGCCTTAGAGAATTCACAACAGATATAAATAATAAATCCAACCAGAGACATTTCCGCAATTCAAACCAGTCTATGAACAACTACCTGTTAACACCACTGCAGTGTGTGTGTGCTCAACAACATATATACTCAACCCCAGTTCAAATATATCACATAATACGCGTCTTAGAAAGAAAAATACAGTTTTAATTTAAGAAATCGCGTAAACAAAGTAAAGCGAATTCAACTCAATGTCAAACACGTCGGAAGTCAATATGGGAGATTTTCTATCTTTCTTTATTTACCGAGGCATTTTGCTCGTTTTCCCGTATCTCTATTTTCCTCATGACTATGCAATGTCTAGTTCCCTTAAGCTCTTCAATGATACCCATGTAGCGAGCTTTCGACCAACGACTCCTAAACCGAATGGCTTTAGGGCGCTGGGTGTAAAGACATCCCGTAGGGCGTACTTACTCGAGTATCAAAGGCCACAAAACTAAACTAGTAACGGTGTTTATTCATAAGTTTCTTTTTTTTTTCTTCTCTTTTTCCATTTTTCAATTTTTTTTTCATTTTTCTTTTAGATAGCTCCCATATCTTCCCCCAAACTTAGGTTACAGTCTAATCTTAGTCACTACTACCAGTTCACTGAATTTTTGTCATTACAACCCAATTTCTGTTTAAGACGACAATTATGTGACTATTTGAACTAAGTTGACTAAATTGTTGTCTATCGTGCTAACCGGTGCAAAAGTGTCAAACAGGCAATGACTCATGTAAAGGTCTAAACGTACATACATGTCGTAGTTATCATTACTGTTCAGGTTCTTATGTAAGTCCAGTCTTATCACTAGTTAAGGTCACTTCATACCATTGACATACTGACTTATGAAATCCTAATTAACAACTCTTTTTTTGTCTTTTATGATTTTTCAAATTTTTTTTCAATTTTTTATAAGCATATAAACTCTAACTATACTAACTATATTATACTAAAACTAATAACTAAATGCAAGTTCTAACTTATCATGTAGAATAATATACACACCCCCAAACTTAATCAGAGCAATGTCCTCATTGATAAAAATATAAAGCAATTAAAGCATCGAGGACTTCCCTGAGAGATCAAGTATCCTCCTCCAGATCAGAGTAGGATGGTGGTGGATAAATGGGTAGTGGCTATGGAGATGGGAACTGAAATGGAGCGCCCGAAGTATTCATCCTTGCAAACGCCTCAGCAAGCACGGCGTTGAACTGATTTTGCGTGTCGAACTTATGATTTTGTCGCGCCGCTAACCTGTCAACCAATCGGCGATGCTCATCCAATTGCTGCTGTAAAGATTAAGTCTGGGAAGTCGGCATTGTTGGCTTCCCCTCTCCAGCCTCCTCAGTCGGCTCCTCCCTACACATGGCCGCTGCTCTCTGTGCATCCGCGGCGGATGGAAAAATGAAGCCTAGCCCACGGGGATGTGGTGGAGCTATCGGCCACTTGCCAAATTTGTCGATCATCCTCGTATCCAGTAGCTGGAGAGGCTACTTAGTCAGCTCAGTGTCTGTCCACTGCACACCCGCACATCGGCACAATCCAGTAATCAGAGATGGATGTGGCAGTCCGCTCGATATCAATCCTCTTAAACACCGACGGGTCGAGAAATTAATAATCAGCCTGATGTCGATGTCATAGTCCTTGAGGATAGCATACAAGAGAGAAATGTTCTCTTTGGTGATCTCACTTGTATGCGTCGAGGGCAGGAGTTTGGCACACTAGAATGAATACCAAACCTTTCCGTAAATGCTTAAGGAGGAGCTCATGATCAGTATTCCCCCTTTCTTCCTTTTGAACCATGTTGTGCCTGGCTTGCATATCTTGGCTAGAATCTCATCATAACCCGGCCCCCGATCGATTAACTCCCGGTATTGACATATGTTTGGTCATTCCAAATTAATCACAGATAGCCGTGGGGCTGAAATCAGCCAATTTACCCCGAACGAATGCTTGGAACGGAGATACATCCTCAGCATTTACGTAGAACTCTTTCACGACCGCAACCATCGCTGCGTCGGGCTGGTCCGTGAAAGTTTCCCAACCCTTCTGTTCAATCTGTAAAGACATCTCCCCGTCCATCGCATAGGGCCTGAGGCCACCCTAGGGGGTGAGCTTCTTTGTTGCCAAATAGTCGAACCGGTCGGCGGCGGTTTCACTTCGAAATTTTCTTTTTTTATATGGCCTCGTTAGTGCGGACGAACTCTCGCCCTTTTATCACTTTGAAGCGCGAGGAGGCATTGTGTTTGAGTCTCAAAATCCATTTTTCTGAAGTTTGGTTGGGTGAAACATTTTGTTGAATAGTTGGTGGGCAAGGATACTATTGGTTTGTGTTGATGATGTTTAGTTCTTCAGTTTCCCCCAATTTTGTCTTGCACTCACCCAAATCAATATATATAGAGCACCACAGTACCACAGAACTTCAAAAGTCGACAACCAATACTCAATTGAAAACCCCCAATTTTATACCAATTGGAAGAAGTATACCTTGATGTTGAATGATGGAGTTTGATGAAGGGTGATACTTGCAATCCCAATCTCTGTGTAGTGCTTGTGATTCGTGAATTAGGGTTTGTGCTTGGGGTTCTTGTCTTTAGGAGGGTTGAGGGTGTGTTTCGACAGCCAAGAAAGTAGTTGTGTTTGAGAATGTGTTAAGTCCTCTGCCGAAAAGAAGTTTTTACAAACAGATCTGCCGTGGGCCCGTCGGGGCGGACATGTTTGGTCTGGCAATGCCTCGGGGGCGGGGGGTATGCAGAGTGTGTGTCCGACAGGCCTGCTGGGGCGGCTTTTAATTTTCCTAGAATGGCCACCAGGGCGGGTACCATACAGAACCTTTGATCAGGTGGGCCCGCGGGGGCAGGGGATTTTCTTCTTAGAGATACGCCGGGGCGACTGCTATTCAGTGACTTTGAATGTGAAGCGCCGGGGCGGGTACTTTAGCCTTAAAAAACCCGCGAGGGTGGGGGTTATGCAGAATTTCAGACTCTAAAATTTTCTTCATTTTTTTTGCTGAAATGCTTGAGTAGCCAGCCCTTGTGTCCTTAATGACTTCCATATGAATTATTGGCTTGAATGTGTTTTGCACTTGGCCTCCCTGCACTAACAACCTCAGAATTGTTAGAACATACATTCGTAAGACTCGATTTATACGAATTTACGACTAACTATAACTAATATATAATACAAATACACGTAAATGACGGGTTGCCTCCCATCGAGTGCTTGATTTTTAGTATTTCAGCCTGACTACTTCCTGTTTTAGTTTGGTTCAGCCAGGTCGACCGCGGTTGCCTGGCGATCAATGTCTCCGCCCTAATAGTGCTTGAGGCGTTGGCCGTTCACTTTTAATGGTTCTGTCGGATCCCGTCCATAAAGGTCAACGGCGCCGTGTGGAAATACTGTCTTGATGGTAAAAGGTCCCGACCACCTGGATTTCAGTTTTTCGGGAAAAAGTTTCAACCGTGAGTTGAATAGGAAAACCGATTATCCCGGTTCAAACTTTCTATCCAGTATTTTCTGATCGTGCCACCTCTTAACCTTCTCCTTGTACAACTTCAAGTTCTCGTATGCCTGCAAGCGAAATTCATCCAATTCGTTGATTTGCAACAACCGTTTCTCCCATGCTGCTGATAAATCGAAGTTCAGTTTCTTGATAGCCCAATACGCTTTATGCTCAAGTTCTACCGGAAGGTGACACGCCTTCTCGTAGACGAACTGATATGGGGACATGCCTATCGGACTCTTATATTGTTGGCCGATTTACCGGTCAATATATTTGCGCAAGTATACACGGCCAGCAAGTAATAAAGAGTGAGTAAAGATCGTTCCCACGGAGAATTAATGGATAATAGGTCGCCAAAGCACTAGCTCATAATCATCTCAATCTTATTTAAATGGGCAGTAAAGAGAATGAATTTAAACTAAGTTAACTAAGCAAGGAATTATACTTAAACTAAGTAATCCTAAGGTAGAATCAGATAATGAAGATAAGAGATTCCAATTTCCCCTAATGATTCGTCTAAGTCGACATACTTCCAATTAGGTCAAATTAATCGTTATAGTTGCTAGCCGAGAACATGAAAGTGAGAGAAGGCCATCTTTTGATGCACCTAATCCATATCACGTGAATCCACAGATGATAGAACGCATGTGAATACCCACATTATCTAAACCCCTATATGTCTATGGTGTTTACAAATAAATAGGGTTTAAGGTCAAGTCCTCTATTGACTACGAGCGGCGCTTCGGTATATGTCTATCCTAAGCACAAATCATACGCCCAACGCCATGTGAACGTACAATCGCCCGCTACTATAATTAGATCTAAACCTACACTTCGTCTTTCAAGTCCACATAGGTTATCACACTAATTGGTCATGAATCAATTAAGCAATGCAAGCAAGAATCGTAATAGATAGTCATATAATAATCAAAGAGACAAGCATGGAAGCATATCAAAGTAAACTACTCAAAAGGTTCCATTGGAACCTCAACATAAGCTTAAGCCATAAATAACTCAAGTATATTATCCACAAGATTCAATAACATTATCTAAATATACAATGTAATAGCAAAGAGAGATTAAGGATAGAGATTTCAAATCTTTCTCCAAGCTTGGACCCTTGATGTCAGTCCACTTGCTTCAATCTTCTAACCTAATCAAACCCTAGAATCTAACAACTTTAAACTAATCTAACACTAATCTCTAACCTAATCTACTCCTAGACAAAGAATTGAAAGAGAAGGAAGAGGAAAAACTAGGGCTTAAGGCCAATACATGTATATTTCATGCTTTTTCTTGCCCAAAACGAGCCCCCTTATATCCCACTCAAAAGCCAAGTCCCGTTCAATTGAAAATTCAATTCTGGCACAGCTGAGGACTGGCGCGGGCGCGCCAAAAAAAACACTAGAATCCGCGCGCCCGCGCCAAGGCTTTTCTGCTACAGAGTCCTCTAGTAAAATGGCCATAACTTTTGATCCAGGAGGAGTTACGAGGCCTGCCACCTGTCAAATCGAAGCTATCGAAGAGCTCTACAACTTTAATTCTTTGAGCATTTAGAAATAATGGATGGATGAAGGCTCAAATTTAACTCCAAGTTACAGCTGTGCAATAGAAACCCAAAATCGTGGTGTTTAACGTCCGTTGGTATACGGGGCATAACTCTAGCCTCCGAACTCCGATTGGGATGATTCAAGATGTTCCGAAAAGCTTAGAAGACGCTCTACAATATGAACTAAGCTCCAATTGAAGAACATAAAATGAACATAAACCACCCAAACGATGTCCGAATTGCATTTCCTTCCGATTTTTGCTTCAAATGTCATTCTTGCTCCTTTTGGCCTCTAGACTCGTGGCATCACCTTCATTGCTTCCTTACCCATGCTATCTTCATGCTTTAAGCCCATTTCAGTGCTTTGTCCTATTTAAGCGTTCTTTTTCCCTTTTAAGCTCAATTTGCACCCGGAGAGTTTATAAACCTGAAAATTACAAAACAAAGCAAAAACACATAAAATGCACAATGATACTTGAGTTTAAGCAACAGAATGAGTTGGTTACTATCCGAATCAGTGGTCATAAAAGCCACTTATCAAGTACCCCCAAACTTAAGCGTTGCTTGCCCTCAAGCAACCAAAATAAAAATAAACAAAAGATGCAACGCAGTATCTACAATGGATGCAACGTACGCTATCATGAATGCGAATCCAAGTTCCCAGCCAGTATTGAACTATCAAAGCAATGTCTCAGAAAACCACGAGATAGTCGAACAGATAAGCTACCCAAAACAAGACCATAAGGGATATTTTGTAAATCCAAAGCTGTCAGCACTGATGTATTGTGCGTTGTGTGCCTAGCAACCATTAGATATGCATTCAGATAAATAACTCACATACTATGCTTCTTAAGGGAAAAACAAGCTTTAACTTAAGAAAAACAGTAAATCATATAAGTTCTAACTAAGACCATGTATTACTAGAGTTAAGAGTTAACAGGGGGTTTTCATTAAGCTTTTATTACTCACGAGGGCGTATTCGCACTTTCCCGTGTACACATTCGACTGTGCAATGCCTAGTTCTCTTAGGCTTTTCAATGATATCCATGTAGCGAGCTTTCGACCAACGACTTCCAGACCAGACGGCCTTAGGGCGCTGGGTGTAGAGACACCCCTAGGGCTTACTTGCTCGAATATCAAAGGCCACAGAACTCGACGTAGCAGAAGTGTTTATTCTATTTTTTTTCTTTTTCTTTTTCTTAATTTTTTCTTTTTTTTTCTTTTTCTTTTTCTTTTTCTGCAAGGGAGTGCGTCTTACGCTCCATTTCCCTCATATATCATGCATGTCCCCTGTTTTTCCCAAACTTAAGCTTTTAACAGTCTAGTTATTATTATATGCGAACTCAAACTCTTTTATTAAAACATAGTTTTTCCACCAGAAGACAAGTATGTAAACATTTAAACATGGCATATCATGGTGTTTACTCTATCGTGCTTACTGGTTACACAGTATCTGACAGATAAGGATTTACATATATGACCATGAAATCAGGCTTAAGTCTCAAATCAGTTCAACAATCAAGTGATTTCAGTTTCTTCACAGGCAACATACATAACTAACCAACTGAAAACTGGATTCATGCAGTATGCTCTAACACAGAATGCAAAATAAAATGCAAAAACAAAAGAAAAATTTTAAAATTTTCACAAATTTTAACTATTTACAACCTACATGCACTATATGAACTAACTTACATGCAATGAACTATTTACATGTAAAACATGAAATTAATTATCTATATGCAAAATAAACACCAATACCCCCAAACTTAAACTGTTCAATGTCCTCATTGAAGGTAAAGGTAAAAAGAAAGAAACTCCCCTATTTGGCTTCTTATGCTGCATGAAATGAAGTGGCGCCCTCTCAGAAGTTTCCCCGTCTCATCTTTGCTCTTGGTAAAATAAACTCCGCTCAACACTATACTCAACGAACCAACCCAGCTCCATATCAATCTTGCTCTGCTAGAGATTCCACACTCAATGTCTCAATTGATCATGTTGAGAGGATGAGGTGGATGGGAATTGGTACTTTAGATTGAAGAGGTAGGAGGTTTTCAAAACTAAGGCTTGTAGTGGGGGGATTGCATTAAGGAACTGAGGGTTTGGGATTATAGGGACTGAGGCTTGGGGGCTGCTAATAATTAACATGAAGTGGTACCCCCAAAAATATGCAGGATTCGGAAAGTAATTCTCGAAGAACAGTGTCTTAAACTTATCCCAAGCTATTATCCCTTCTCCAGCTCTTTGTTGATTAGCCTCCCACCAGTAGTTCGCTTCTCCCCTCATCATGTACGTGGCAAACACCGTCTTCTGATCCTCGCCTACGCTAGCTATAGTGAAAGCTTTTTCGATCTCTTTGATCCACGTTTGTGCGACGATTGGGTCGGTAGTTCCCTCGAACTCCGGGGGTCCTACACTCTTAAAGTCTTTAAAGGTTGTTACTGGCACAGTTTGAGGGTTCGGGCGAACGGGTTCATTGTTCCTTCCCCTTAAGGCTTCTCCTAACAAGTCTACCAGTTTCTGGATCGGGTCTACTTGTTCCCTCTCGTTGTTAACAGATTCTTCGGGTGCTGTCAATCTACGTCTGGGCGGCATTATCCGCATCACAATTTTTCATTTTATTATTATTCAAGTATATCACTTAAGTATTTCTTTTAATACTAAAAGAATAAATTTATGACACGTTTCTAAAATCAACTCCATTTATATTCATATGCCATTTCATTTCATTACATGATTTTCCTAGCATACTGCTATAAATGTTATCACATATATCCCCTAATATCACAAAAGACGGGGAATGTACCAACCTACTACCATGCTACCCCTCTAACAAAAGCTAACTCGGGGTTTACATCATCATCCCACATCTTACACAAAAGATCGGGATTACAACATAGTATATACAATACATAAAGACACAACTAGTACTACCACTAGACTGGCTAAGGAAATCTCATCCCATCATCCCGCGCTCCACTGCGCTCTTGTACTCCAACTGTGCTATATACGCGACCAGCTCTCGGCTCAAGGTATGTAGAGTCTGTCCCTGTTCTGCCGGGTAGTGGTACACACCATCAATCACCCTTTCAAAAGCTGAACGGAACACATACCCCATCTTGTTCATCTTTCTCTTCTTGCACCTGACCTCGTCCTCAAGGTCGTCAGCTCTCTCATTGGACGCTTCCCACTTCTCCTCGAAGTGTAACCTATCCATCACCTCCAACTCTAGTTGAGTACGGAGTGCCTCTTTCTCAGTCTTCTCACTCAGCTCCCTCTGCTCAACCTCTTCTAGCTTCTCTGCCAAATCTGCATTCCTAGCCACTGACCTGTGAAACAGAGTCCCCATCTGGATCCCTGCCTCCCTACGGTAGGCAATCTCCACTTCTAACTCTTGCATAGCCAGCTTCCTCTGGTGGTCCTCGTCCCTCAGCTTCTGGAACTCAGACTCTCTCTCGTGCGCCTCTGCCTCCAGCTCCTGAACTCTACAGTCTAACTCTAGGATCCGCTCCTCATACTCTCCTAGCATCTGCTCCTCTATAGTAGCCTCATCAGAGTCCTCTACTGGCTCATCCTCCATCGGCTCCTCCTCTGGATCAGTCTCTATCTCAATCTCGTCCTCGTCGTCGGACTCGATCAGTGCAACAGCCTGCACTGGTGTAGCCTCTAGAGGTGCCTCGTACACTACATGTATATCCCTGGGCTCCTCCTCGGCCACTCTACTAGTTACACCTGTGTCTGTCATCCTACAAACACAAGGCAAACAAACAGCAACTCCATTAGAATGTTAAATAAAACATAAGTTCATTGTATAGAATGAAGTTACATTTCATAACAGACTAAGTCTCTCAAGGAAAACTCTACATGAGTTTTATCTCCTTCCTAACTTCTAAGTTCACCTAAGTTATAGTCTAAGGACACTCGTTCCTAAGGTTTATAACTACGGCTCTGATACCAACCTGTGACGCCCCCAAATTCCAGGACCGCCACTTGGTCTCTCGAATTCGGTTCATCACGTGCTCATGGTAATACATCACAATAATAATAATAATTAAATATCACACGATCACAGCGGAAAATCTATTCTAGAATAATTTACAATGATTTATTATAATTATTCCCCCAAGTCTCGCAACCTACAGTACTTAATAGATTACATAATAATATCAGTTAACGACTTATTACATAATCTAACTTAAGCTTAAACATAATCAAATCCAGTCTTACTACATCATCTTCATACAATATTAATATATTTAAAACATAACAGACATAAGCTAGTTGGTAGCTTTGCCCTTGCCCTTATCAACGCCCGAAGGTTCACCATGCTCTGCCTTAACTGAAATGTTTTAGGGAAAGCAAGAATGAGCACAAATTGCCCAGCAAGTAATATACAATAAGGGTGAGTAATAAGATTCTCAATTCTCGAAAGGGTATAACAAGATTTGATAGTTCAAGAATAACAAGAATATCAATAGTTCTCAATATCAGTCGCTAAGGACAGGATAATATCAATATGATTCAATAATAAGTCAATTCAAGATTTCAAATAATTGAATACTGAGTAGTCACTACGGACTATGAACTTCTACTAGAATTGACAGTAATAAACTGAAAATCCAACAAAAACAGGTACAACAGGTGATCAGCCTAAAGTACCCTTGTTATGCATAACAATCAACCATACTCAAGTGTGCACGTCGGTTCTCCGACAATTATATATTCCCTTCAAAGAAGGTTGTTCTTCTCAGTCAAATACAAGATCCCGCACCAATCAATTAGTTTGGGTTGCTTTTCAATAACATAAGTCCAGCCGAATCAAATGGCATAGACACTTTCACAATATTCAAGAACAATACTAAGTTCAACATGAATAATAGCTTTAATGAAATAAGAGTTCAAGTATGCTAATTCGATTCAACCGATTAAATAGGAAACTAGTTCGCAATACACAAGATAGGATACTTGCATAGTAAAAGAGTATAAGTTAGGAAACTTTCACAATCATAGATTTCCTTGCATAAAGTAAATGCGTCGGTTAGGATACTTGCACTTTAAAAGAGTGTAAGTAAGAGAACTTGCCTTTAGCGTAGTTTATCCACGAAAAGCAAATCAACACTTTCGAATTCCTATCGTAATACAGTTACGTATATATATGATATTCATTAGTCATATAATTTAACTTCACATTTTCTCTTTGAATATACGATCAACACATAAAGCTAAGTTTTACCTAGCTACACAGTTATATAGAATATAATTTCTATCCTTAACGTTCCTTCTTTAGAGTTTAAACGCATTCTCATATTATATAAGATCTCAACAATTTGCAAACATGCTTGCATATTATTAATATCACATAAGACCACAATCACTACTAAATATATTTCATTTTAGCAAGTTACGGCATCTCCTTAAGTTAACTGTCAAAATCGGGTTCAAGTAACATCATATAATATCACGTAGCATGTATTCATATTTAAAGGATACTTTCATGCTTGTATAACTTTTCCAAATCCAATCGTACATGGTATAGGTTCTTAAGTTAATACTTAAAGCCATTCAAGGACACGAACTCATATGGTCTAACATGATTGCTTTTAAACACATAAGATATTCATATAACTTGTATTAGTCATGCTCATGAGTACTCGTATTGCATATATGTAGCTAGCATTGTTATTATCTTGAAAACATGCTTTGTTCATGCTAAACTTTAATCATGGCAACTAATCATGGTATATATATATGCATGACACATGAATGAGTCTAAGAGTACTATCACATGTGTCCATAAATGTCAAATTCTAATTCTCGTCATAACATACCAACGTTCACGTTCAAAGCTTATACTTTGTTAGTATAGTTCATTAATAAGGTCTATCATGTTCATGCTTCCTTATGAAACCTATATATGTAAGTTAAGGCTTCATTCATATATTTCAAAGTTATCTAAACATGCTCATAACATCAAAATGACTATATAGCATTTACATGATCATATCCACCTTCAAACTTCTATTCTTGTTAGGAATGAGCACTAGTTAGGTTCACATGTTCATATTTTATTACGGAACCAATATAGATAAGTTAACATGCACTTCATGTGTCTCTAGGTGGTACTAACGTGCTTGCAAGGTCAGTATGTAAACATGCTTCATATATGTTAACGTCGTTTATGAAACTTTAAATTCGTTTCCAAACTATATGTCGTTTGGTTAACCATGCATGCTAATACACTAAAACATGCTTACATTGCCTCATTAGGTTTATATATATGTATTAATCATGCTTCCATGCTTGTTTAAACAAAAATCAAACAATTGGTACATAACAGTTTTGTTGCAGAATGCAAAAAACTGAACACAGAGGCTGGCGCTGCGGCGCGGCACTACTGGCGCTGCGGCGCGAGTGGCGCTGCGTGCGGCGCTGCGGCGCGGGCTGCGGCGCGTGTGGCGCTGCGGCGCGGGCTGCGGCGCTGCGGCGTCGAGGCAGTTTTCCGGTTCAGACGGCAGCGAAAAAGACCCAAAACCTCCCATTTCATCGATTTCAACATACCATACCCAGATATTAGACTTGTTTAACTTACTAACACATACATATATGCTTATATAACAGCCAATAGCAATTATCAATTCCCAATTTCATGAACTCTAACTAATTTACGAATTTCATGTATTTACAGAAATTGAAGAGGAACAATGGAAATGAAAGACTATTCAGTGGTTCCATCATGTGTGTATGTTCATATAACAACAATATAAGGGTTCTACAACTCAATCATGAACCAATTTGGCATAATCAAGAATTTCAACAAAACTCAGAGAACAACAAAGGAGTTCTTTTGACAGAAAATGAAAATGAAGACACGAAGGGGATTTATACCTCTGTTATGGAGTAAGCTTGCTGATGCTACTATAGAAATTCCTTCCGAACTAAATAGACAATCACAGTATACTCTCTTCTCTTAGAAATATTTCAGCAATGAAATGAAGGTGCAGGGAGTTCCTTTATATAGAAGAATGAATACACAGTCCAAGCTTCTAACTCCCAAATCAAACTAACGGATTGACAAATTGCATGAAGGTTATAGAATGGTAGGTATTTAGTTGTTAGAATCCATCATTAAAACCACTCCCTTGCTCATCATTGCTACAAGGCTATGGAAATTTACTGAGTTTAAGGAGAAACAATAGGCTTAGGCCATAATGGCTGTGCACGTGAATGAGGGAAAAGAGAGTGACTATTATATTGGGACAAGCCAAGCAAATCTCAGCATTCTTACAAATGGACTATATGCTACACTTATGTTATATATTATATGTACTCTTAGGTTATAATTACAATGTTCTCCCCATAATGTAATAAATGCAATTTGAATACATATAATCTATGTACATTTTATCTTACCGATATAATACAATCGGATACTACCACATTACATTATATCATATATTATTAAATTGTATTACTCAACAATTATTTATAATAGATCCATGATACATTATTTTAATGTATATTCACACATCATTTGTCACCTACACATATCATAACATATAGTTACTATACATTTAATTCGCATGCTTGCACATATAATTTCTCATCTTATAAATTGAATATTAATTAATAATATACACATATCCTACATCAATCAATATAATTGTTAACCTCCATAACAATTTAATTAACCTTTATATGATTAACTATCACTTTGATATAAATCTTATTATATTTATAAACACGTTGCTCATTATTATTATGTTTCTTGCAATAATAATAATCACATATTATTAATCAATCCTCATTAGTATTTTATAACAGTTAATTAATATTCTTCGATTAACAATTAATATAGATTAATTGTTCGCTTAAATTAATATAATCATTCTTATATTACGCCACTGTGCCACACAAGGCAATCAACGAGTTTATCACAAACTCCACCAATTTCTCAATTATTATAATTATTCAATTATATATAATTGAATTAATTCATCTCATAACACAAAATCATTTATATTCAAATAAATTCTCATTTCCATTAATATATTTATTTAATAATATATGGAAATTCTCGGGTATTACATCCTCCCCCCCTTATAAAAATTCCGTCCCGAAATTGCTACAAGGTTACACAAATAGATGGGGATAGTCCCTCATCATCCTATCTTCTAACTCCCACGTTGCCTCCTCGACATCGTGGTTACGCCAAAGTACTTTTACAGATGAAATAACTTTATTTCTCAAAGTTTGTTCTTTCCTATCTAATATTTGGACAGGAATTTCTTCATATGCCAAGTTCTTCTCCACTTGAATGGGCTCGTAAGAAATCACGTGCTTGTAGTCGGCCTTGTACGGTCGCAACACGGAAATGTGGAACACGTTGTGGATATGCTCCAACTCGGGTGGTAACGCAACTTTGTATGCCACTTCGCCCACTCGCTTCAGTATCTCGAACGGTCCTATGAATCTTGGACTCAATTTTCCTTTCTTGCCGAAACGGATTTTTCCCTTCCATGGAGATACCTTCAAGAATACGAAACTGCCGACTTTGAAGTCTCAGTCCTGCCGATGCAAATCTGCGTATTTCTTCTGGCGATCTTGAGCTGCTACAAGTCTGGCTCTTATCACTGTCACCACGTCTGCGGTTTGTTGAACTAACTCTGGTCCGAGTATTCGTCGTTCTCCGACTTCGTCCTAACATAACGGCATTCTGCACTTTCTCCCGTAAAGAGCTTCATACGGTGGCATGCCAATACTCGCATGGTAGCTATTATTATATGCGAATTCTACTAAGGGTAGGTGGTCGTCCCAATTTCCCTTAAAATCCATCACGCAAGTCCTAAGCATGTCTTCTAGCGTTTGTATTGTTCGCTCACTTTGTCCGTCTGTTTGAGGATGATAAGCTGTACTCAACCTCAACTGCGTTCCCATTCTTTCCTGCAAACTCTTCCAAAAATTGGACGTGAAGCGCGGATCTCGATCAGAGACAATTGACACCGGCACTCCATGTCGTGAAATAATTTCTTTTACATATAGGCTTGCTAATTGGTTCAAACTGTAGCGGATCTTGATTGGTAGAAAGTGTGCGGTCTTCGTTAGTCGATCCACGATAACCCAAATAGCATCATAACCTTTCTGTGTAACTGGAAGTCCTACCACGAAGTCCATGGTAATATGCTCCCATTTCCACTCTGGTATTTCTAACGGTTGTAGTAAACCACTTGGCCGCTGATGCTCTGCTTTAACGCGTTGGCAAGTCAAGCATTTACTGACGCACTCTGCGACTTCCCGTTTCAAATTAGGACACCAAAAATGTTGCCTTAGATCTCGGTACATCTTTGTGCCTCCCGGATGAACGGAATATGTCGTATTGTGTGCCTCGTGCAAAATCTCTTCCCTCAACTCGGTTACCGCTGGTACCCACACTCTCCCTTCAAATCTCAAAATACCGTCTTTATCCATTCAAAATTTTTCTTCCTCACTTTCTGTGATCATCTTTCGGATTTTCTCACACTCTTCATCCTTTTCTTGGGCTTCCTTTACTTTATTCAACAACGTCGGACAAGCTTCCATTACAATTAACTTCTCACCAGACTTTTCTGGTCCTTTTACTTCTATCTCCAATTTCTCCATCTCTCTTATCAACTCTTCCTGAGTTGTTAAATTAAACAACTTCTCCCTTCCTTTCCTGCTCAGAGCATCGGCAACCACATTTGCCTTTCCCGGGTGATAAAGAATATCGCAGTCATAGTCTTTGATTAATTCTAACCACCTTCTCTGCCGCATGTTTAACTCATTCTGTGTGAAGATATATTTCAGACTTTTGTGGTCCGTGTATATCTCACATTTTTCTCCGTATAGATAATGTCTCCATATCTTTAACGCAAAAACTACCGCCGCTAACTCTAAGTCGTGAGTAGGGTATCGTTTTTCGTAATCCTTTAATTGTCGTGATGCATATGCAATGACCTTGCCGTGCTGCATAAGCACACAGCCAAGTCCCTTGTGCGATGCATCACTATACACCACAAACTTTCCCGCATCATCTGGTAATGATAACACAGGTGCTTCGCTCAATCTCCTTTTCAGTTCTTGAAAACTTTCTTCGCATTTGTTGGTCCATACAATTTCACTGTCTTTCTAGTCAAATTGGTCAACGGGGTTGCTATCTTAGAAAAATCTTGGATAAATCTCCGATAGTACCCAGCTAACCCTAAGAAGCTTCTCACCTCCGTCGGTGTTTTCGGTTGTTCCCAATTACTTACTGCTTCAACCTTCGCAGGGTCTACAGAGATTCCATTCTTATCCACCACGTGGCCTAAGAATTGAACCTTCTCCATCCAAAATTCGCACTTAGAAAATTTTGCATACATCTTCTCCTTCCTTAGTGCCTCCAAAATAATCTTTAGATGTTCGGCGTGTTCTTCCTCTGTCTTCGAGTAAATCAAAATGTCGTCGATAAAGACCACTACAAATTTATCCAAGTATGGCTTGAAAACTCGGTTCATCAAGTCCATAAATGCTGCCGGAGCATTAGTCAATCCAAATGACATTACCAAAAACTCGTAGTGTCCATAACGAGTTCGAAACGCAGTCTTTGGTATGTCCTCATCCCGTACCTTCAGTTGATGACATCCTGTTCGTAGGTCGATCTTTGAGAAACACTTTGCTCCCTTCAGTTGATCAAATAAGTCATCTATCCTCGGTAGCGGATACCGGTTCTTGATCGTTACTCTATTCAATTCTCGATAATCGATACAGAGCCTCATCGATCCGTCCTTCTTCTTAACGAATAGTACTGGTGCTCCCCAAGGAGAAACACTCGGTCGAATGTAACCCTTATCCAATAATTCTTGCAATTGTATCATCAATTCCTTCATTTCTACTGGCGCCATACGATATGGAGCTTTCGAAATCGGTGCCGTTCCCGGTGCTAAGTCTATTACGAATTCGATTTCTCTGCCTGGCGGAAGACCAGGCAGATCGTTCGGAAACACATCTTGGAATTCATTAACTACGTATATATCCTTAATTTCTAATCCCTTCTTCCGAGTATCAACGATGTAAGCTAAATATCCTACACATCCTTTCCTTAACAATTTCTTGGCCTGCATCATCGTAACGCAACACGATTGCTTAAGCGATGAGCTACCATAAAACACTACCTTAGACTTACTCGGAGTCTGAAGGTTCACACATTTGTTATGACAGTCAATTATCGCAGCATGGTTATACAACCAATCCATTCCCAGTATTACGTCAAATTCTCCCAGTCTAATAGGAATCAAGTCTACGCTCAGTTCATGTTTACTAATATTTGCGCGATAATTTCGATAAACGTATTCTACAGGGATCACTTCCTTATTAGCAACTTCTATGATCAAAGGATTTTCTAATCGTTCTCGGGGTGTACTAAGTTTACTAGAAAATTCTTCAGATATAAAAGAACAGGTGGCACCCGAATCAAATAATACATAAGCATTTATATCATTGATTGGGATTATACCTGACACCACATCCTTCGCAGCCACTGCGTCTTGGACGGTCATGTTAAAGGTTCTGGCGGTTGGGCGGTTGGTTTGCGCCGGTCCACCGATCATCAGCTTGTTGCCTCCTTGCTGATTACTACCCCCTCCACTTCCCTTCTTTGGGCAGTCCTTAATTCGGTGCTCCGTCGAGCCACAAGCAAAGCATCCTTGTATCTTTTTCGGTTTCGGACAGTTGGGCGAGATGTGCCCTTCCTGTCCGCAGTTGTAGCAAGTGCCATGTCCCTTCCAGCACTCGCCCTGGTGATTCTTCCCACACTTCGGGCATCCTTCAGCCCTCTTCTTGAAACCTCCACGAAAATTCCCTGATTGATTATTATTGTTGTTTTTGTTGTTGTTGTTGTTCTCCCACTTTCTCTTTCCCAAGTTGCTTCCTCCACTGCTGCTTCCTCCGGTACGATTCTCTCCTCCAGCATTCTTTCCTTTCTTCTCTTTGTTATACAGGCTTAAGGCCTCACTGCCACCTTCCGCAATGATTGCCTTTTCCAGTAATGTTGCAAAGGAATCAATTTGAAGAACTGATACCTTATTGAACAGCCACGGCTTCAACCCTTGTTCGAAGCGTCTAGCATTTCTTTCTTCATCACCAACTTGGTGCTCCGCAAATCGCGCTAGTTCGTTAAACCTAGCCACGTATTGCGCCACCGTCATCTCACCTTGTTTTAACTCTAGGAATTTCACCTCCATCCTATTCTTCATACTTTTCGGAAAGTAATTCTCGAAGAACAGTGTCTTAAACTTATCCCAAGCTATTATCCCTTCTCCAGCTCTTTGTTGATTAGCCTCCCACCAGTAGTTCGCTTCTCCCCTCATCATGTACGTGGCAAACACCGTCTTCTGATCTTCGCCTACGCTAGCTATAGTGAAAGCTTTTTCGATCTCTTTGATCCACGTTTGTGCGACGATTGGGTCGGTAGTTCCCTCGAACTCCGGGGGTCCTACACTCTTAAAGTCTTTAAAGGTTGTTACTGGCACAGTTTGAGGGTTCGGGCGAACGGGTTCATTGTTCCTTCCCCTTAAGGCTTCTCCTAACAAGTCTACCAGTTTCTGGATCGGGTCTACTTGTTCCCTCTCGTTGTTAATAGATTTTTCGGGTGCTGTCAATCTACGTCTGGGCGGCATTATCCGCATCACAATTTTTCATTTTATTATTATTCAAGTATATCACTTAAGTATTTCTTTTAATACTAAAAGAATAAATTTATGACACGTTTCTAAAATCAACTCCATTTATATTCATATGCCATTTCATTTCATTACATGATTTTCCTAGCATACTGCTATAAATGTTATCACATATATCCCCTAATATCACAAAAGACGGGGAATGTACCAACCTACTACCATGCTACCCCTCTAACAAAAGCTAACTCGGGGTTTACATCATCATCCCACATCTTACACAAAAGATCGGGATTACAACATAGTATATACAATACATAAAGACACAACTAGTACTACCACTAGACTGGCTAAGGAAATCTCATCCCATCATCCCGCGCTCCACTGCGCTCTTGTACTCCAACTGTGCTATATACGCGACCAGCTCTCGGCTCAAGGTATGTAGAGTCTGTCCCTGTTCTGCCGGGTAGTGGTACACACCATCAATCACCCTTTCAAAAGCTGAACGGAACACATACCCCATCTTGTTCATCTTTCTCTTCTTGCACCTGACCTCGTCCTCAAGGTCGTCAGCTCTCTCATTGGACGCTTCCCACTTCTCCTCGAAGTGTAACCTATCCATCACCTCCAACTCTAGTTGAGTACAGAGTGCCTCTTTCTCAGTCTTCTCACTCAGCTCCCTCTGCTCAACCTCTTCTAGCTTCTCTGCCAAATCTGCATTCCTAGCCACTGACCTGTGAAACAGAGTCCCCATCTGGATCCCTGCCTCCCTACGGTAGGCAATCTCCACTTCTAACTCTTGCATAGCCAGCTTCCTCTGGTGGTCCTCGTCCCTCAGCTTCTGGAACTCAGACTCTCTCTCGTGCGCCTCTGCCTCCAGCTCCTGAACTCTACAGTCTAACTCTAGGATCCGCTCCTCATACTCTCCTAGCATCTGCTCCTCTATAGTAGCCTCATCAGAGTCCTCTACTGGCTCATCCTCCATCGGCTCCTCCTCTGGATCAGTCTCTATCTCAATCTCGTCCTCGTCGTCGGACTCGATCAGTGCAACAGCCTGCACTGGTGTAGCCTCTAGAGGTGCCTCGTACACTACATGTATATCCCTGGGCTCCTCCTCGGCCACTCTACTAGTTACACCTGTGTCTGTCATCCTACAAACACAAGGCAAACAAACAGCAACTCCATTAGAATGTTAAATAAAACATAAGTTCATTGTATAGAATGAAGTTACATTTCATAACAGACTAAGTCTCTCAAGGAAAACTCTACATGAGTTTTATCTCCTTCCTAACTTCTAAGTTCACCTAAGTTATAGTCTAAGGACACTCGTTCCTAAGGTTTATAACTACGGCTCTGATACCAACCTGTGACGCCCCCAAATTCCAGGACCGCCACTTGGTCTCTCGAATTCGGTTCATCACGTGCTCATGGTAATACATCACAATAATAATAATAATTAAATATCACACGATCACAGCGGAAAATCTATTCTAGAATAATTTACAATGATTTATTATAATTATTCCCCCAAGTCTCGCAACCTACAGTACTTAATAGATTACATAATAATATCAGTTAACGACTTATTACATAATCTAACTTAAGCTTAAACATAATCAAATCCAGTCTTACTACATCATCTTCATACAATATTAATATATTTAAAACATAACAGACATAAGCTAGTTGGTAGCTTTGCCCTTGCCCTTATCAACGCCCGAAGGTTCACCATGCTCTGCCTTAACTGAAATGTTTTAGGGAAAGCAAGAATGAGCACAAATTGCCCAGCAAGTAATATACAATAAGGGTGAGTAATAAGATTCTCAATTCTCGAAAGGGTATAACAAGATTTGATAGTTCAAGAATAACAAGAATATCAATAGTTCTCAATATCAGTCGCTAAGGACAGGATAATATCAATATGATTCAATAATAAGTCAATTCAAGATTTCAAATAATTGAATACTGAGTAGTCACTACGGACTATGAACTTCTACTAGAATTGACAGTAATAAACTGAAAATCCAACAAAAACAGGTACAACAGGTGATCAGCCTAAAGTACCCTTGTTATGCATAACAATCAACCATACTCAAGTGTGCACGTCGGTTCTCCGACAATTATATATTCCCTTCAAAGAAGGTTGTTCTTCTCAGTCAAATACAAGATCCCGCACCAATCAATTAGTTTGGGTTGCTTTTCAATAACATAAGTCCAGCCGAATCAAATGGCATAGACACTTTCACAATATTCAAGAACAATACTAAGTTCAACATGAATAATAGCTTTAATGAAATAAGAGTTCAAGTATGCTAATTCGATTCAACCGATTAAATAGGAAACTAGTTCGCAATACACAAGATAGGATACTTGCATAGTAAAAGAGTATAAGTTAGGAAACTTTCACAATCATAGATTTCCTTGCATAAAGTAAATGCGTCGGTTAGGATACTTGCACTTTAAAAGAGTGTAAGTAAGAGAACTTGCCTTTAGCGTAGTTTATCCACGAAAAGCAAATCAACACTTTCGAATTCCTATCGTAATACAGTTACGTATATATATGATATTCATTAGTCATATAATTTAACTTCACATTTTCTCTTTGAATATACGATCAACACATAAAGCTAAGTTTTACCTAGCTACACAGTTATATAGAATATAATTTCTATCCTTAACGTTCCTTCTTTAGAGTTTAAACGCATTCTCATATTATATAAGATCTCAACAATTTGCAAACATGCTTGCATATTATTAATATCACATAAGACCACAATCACTACTAAATATATTTCATTTTAGCAAGTTACGGCATCTCCTTAAGTTAACTGTCAAAATCGGGTTCAAGTAACATCATATAATATCACGTAGCATGTATTCATATTTAAAGGATACTTTCATGCTTGTATAACTTTTCCAAATCCAATCGTACATGGTATAGGTTCTTAAGTTAATACTTAAAGCCATTCAAGGACACGAACTCATATGGTCTAACATGATTGCTTTTAAACACATAAGATATTCATATAACTTGTATTAGTCATGCTCATGAGTACTCGTATTGCATATATGTAGCTAGCATTGTTATTATCTTGAAAACATGCTTTGTTCATGCTAAACTTTAATCATGGCAACTAATCATGGTATATATATATGCATGACACATGAATGAGTCTAAGAGTACTATCACATGTGTCCATAAATGTCAAATTCTAATTCTCGTCATAACATACCAACGTTCACGTTCAAAGCTTATACTTTGTTAGTATAGTTCATTAATAAGGTCTATCATGTTCATGCTTCCTTATGAAACCTATATATGTAAGTTAAGGCTTCATTCATATATTTCAAAGTTATCTAAACATGCTCATAACATCAAAATGACTATATAGCATTTACATGATCATATCCACCTTCAAACTTCTATTCTTGTTAGGAATGAGCACTAGTTAGGTTCACATGTTCATATTTTATTACGGAACCAATATAGATAAGTTAACATGCACTTCATGTGTCTCTAGGTGGTACTAACGTGCTTGCAAGGTCAGTATGTAAACATGCTTCATATATGTTAACGTCGTTTATGAAACTTTAAATTCCTTTCCAAACTATATGTCGTTTGGTTAACCATGCATGCTAATACACTAAATGTGACGCCCCCAAATTCTAAGACCGCCACTTGGTCTCTCGAATTCGGTTCATCACGTGCTCATGGTAATACATCACAATAATAATAACTAAATATTGCACAATCACAGCGGAAATTCTATTCTAGAATAATTTACAATGATTTATTATAATTATTCCCCCAAGTCTCGCAACCTACAGTACTTAATAGATAACATAATAATATCAATAAATGACTTATTACATAATCTAACTTAAGCTTAAACATAATCAAATCCAGTCTTACTACATTATCTTAATACAACATTAAAATATTAAAACATAAAAGAGACAAGCTAGTTGGTAGCCTTGCCCTTGCCCTTATCAATGCCCGAAGGTTCGCCATGCTCTGCCTTAACTGAAATGTTTTAGGAAAAAGCAAGAATGAGCACAAATTGCTCAGCAAGTAATATACATCAAGGGTAAATGATATAATTCTCAATTCTCGAAAGGGTATAGGAAAGTTTGATAGTTCAAGGATAGCAAGAATATCAACAGTTCTCAATAACAGCCACTAAGGACAGAATAATATCAATATGATTCAATAATAAATCAATTCAAGATTTCAAGATAACTGAATACTGAGCAGTCACTAAGGACTATGAACTTCCACCGGATTTGACAGTAATAAACTGAAAATCCAACAAAAACAGATACAACAGGTGATCAGCCTAAAGTACCCTCGTTATGCATAACAATCAATCATACTCAAGTGCGCGCGTCGGTTCTCCGACAGTTATAGTTTGTTCTTCTCAGTCATATATAAGATCCCGCACCAATCAATTGGTTTTGGGTCGCTTTTCAATAATGTAAGTCTAGCCGAATCAAATGGCATAGACACTTTCACAATATTCAAGAACAACACTAAGTTCAACATGAATAATAGCTTTAATGAAATAAGAGTTCAAGTATGCTAATTCAATTCAAACGATTAAGTAGGAACTAGTTCGCAATATACAAAGATAGAATACTCGTATCCAAAGAGATAAGGTTTAGATACTCGCTTACGATATCCGTTAAATAAAGTAGTGCAAGGGTTTAGGATACTTGCCTTATGCGTAGTTTATTCACGTAAAGCTAGCCAACACTTTCGAATCCTATATATAATGTATTACATGCATAAGATTTTCATTAGTTAACACATCCGTTACACAACTTATTACTCAATATACATATATGTTACTATCTTAGTCACATGTCATACTTATACTCATATGGTATAAAATCAGATCACGAATCAAGTACATAGTTATAATATAAATGATATTATACCAACTCATCATGTTCAAGTAGCTATGATTCTTTGACCCATGGGCTTCCATTATATAAGTTAAACATTATCTTGTTACTTAATCATCACCTATGCACATATATCAGTAGGGTGTAAACCATTTCTAGCAATGTAGGCGTCATATAAGCTATCTGTCCAAAATCAGATTGTCAAACTGCATGGCTTTCAATTCCAGGCCGGCGCAGCTGCGCCATGACTAAGCCTAGGGACAGCGCAGCTGCGCAGCCCTCTGGCCAAGCCAAGGCTGAGCTGTGCCTTATGGTTTCTGTCCGGTCATGCAAGCCAACAACACCACATAGCATATAAACATATTAAAAGATACTTTTATGTTTGTACAACCTTTCCTCGTTTCAATTATATGTGATATAGATTCTAAGTCAATACTTTCAATGACTAAAAGTCATCCAAGGACACGAACTCATAAGGTCTATCATGCTCGCTTTTTAAACACTTAAAATGTTCACATAACTTGTAGTAAACATGTTCATGAGTTTTCATATCACATATATGCAACTATCATTATCATTAGTTTGAAAGCATACTTTATTTACGCAAATTTGGTTTCATTACAAGTAACATAGTAGGTAAACATGAATGATACCTTAGCAAGTCTACAAGTTCTATCAAACATGTTCATAAGTATCGAAGTTCAAATCTCAATGTAACATGCCAACGTTCACGTTTAACACTTATACTTTAATTAATAAAGTTTGCTAATACGTTCTAACACGTTCATGCTATATTATGAAATTTATATACGTAAGTTAATGTGTCCGATATGTATGTCAAGGCCATAGAAATATACTCGAAAATCAGAATATATATATGATCTTTATATGTCAAGGTTTGCCTTTAAAACTTATATTTTCGTTAGAAATGAGCACTAGTTAGGTTCACATGTCCATATTATATCATGGAACCAATATAGACAAGCTAACATGCACTTCATGTGTTTCTAAGTCATACTATTATGTTCGCAAAGTCAGAATATCAACATGGCATGTACATATATCAAAGTTCATTTATAAACTCTAAGTTTGCTTCAACACTATAAGTCTTCACCAATCATGCATAAAACATGTTTGCGCTATCTCCACGTACTCATATAGGCATGCTACTTATGTTCTTAAACTTGTTCTAAAGTGTTATTATAAGTTAGCATGTAACAGTCTGGATCAAAAGCAGAATCTGGAATCAGTGACCGGCGCAGCTGCGCAGTGCCCCAGTTCAAAACTGGCGCAGCTGCGCAGGGCCTAATCCACCAAAACGCAAGCCTAGCACTGGCGCAGCTGCGCAGCACCCTAGTATAACCAGGGCGCAGCTGCGCCGTTACCTGTACAGAGCTAGAAGCTCCTGGTTCGGCAGACAGCAACCCAATTCATAAAATTCATTCACGAAAACAATCACATTGTATTCCAACATGCTTATAAGTCTATTATAACAACTAAACAAGCTTTCTATAATCCATGTGGCATGTTTTGCACCCATAATCAAGAAATGAAATTTTGACAGTAAACAGAAATGGAGTTTTGACAGAAATGAAAATGAAGACAGGGAATGGAATTATACCTTCGAAGCACGAATTAAACTTGCTAATGCTGCTATAGGATTCTCTACTAACACTGATATATAAGGCTCTCACTCAACACTCTAGCAATTTTCAGCAATTGATATGTGAAGAACAAGAGTTCCTATTTGTAGAGAAATCCTTACACAGGCAATGAGATTATACCACAAATCAAACCAACGTAAATTTGAATTGTATAGAGGTTAATGGAGAGTTGGTGATTAGTTGGTGAAACTCATTATCAATACCACTCCCTTGTTCATTATGATAGCTAGAATGTGCTGAGTTTGAGGATATAGGAGTAGGATAGCTTCATGTGTATTCACGTGAGGAGCAAATGGGACACTTAAAATGAGACAATTGATTTAACTTCTCAGCATTTGCAAATACTACACTTGTATACACACACCATATACTTATGTTATATATTATATGTACTCTTAGGTTATAATTTAAATCACAATGTACTTCACATAATGTAATAAGTGTAATTTACACACATATAATCCATGTACGTTTATCTTACTGATATAATACAATCGGATACTACCACATTACATTATATCATATATTATTAAATTGTATTAATCAACAATTATTTATAATATATCCATGATACATTATTTTACTGTATACACACTCACCTTGTCACATAGGCATTATCATATATTCCTAACATATAGTTTTAACATAACATAATCACATTATGCTTCATGTAATATATGGTTTCTATGTGTAAGATATTTGCATTGTATTATATAACATAGTTTATGTATATACATGCATGGTCACACTTAAGTGTCTCTCTACACTATATAATATAGTTGTATTCCATATACTTTATATATTCAAGTATTGCACATTTTGCACATATCAATTAATATAATTTTATTATATTAATCACTCACTTATTTGTTTTATTATTCATAATGTCAAATAAATAGACTATTTATCTCGTTGATTAATTAACAATAATATTAATTAATTTATTCCTCATTGATTATTAATTACACCAAATTAATAATCATAGTATTAATTATCACATTAACAAATATAAATCTCAGCACAATTATAAACAAGTGGTTTATTATTATTATATTTCTTGCAATAATAATAATCACATATTATTAATCAATCACAGTTAATATCTCACAACAATCAATTAATATCCTCTAATAACAATTAACAATTAATATAGATTAATTGTTCACTTAAAAATTATTCGTCAATTAATATAATTATTAATATTTTCCATCACTGTGCCACACTAGGCTCTCAACGAGTTTATCACAAACTCTACATTTTCCTCAATTGTCATAAATATTCAATTTAATATAATTGAATTAATCATTCTCATAATACAAAATTCAAATAAATTCTCATTTCCATTAATATATTTATTTAATAATATATGGAAATTCTCGGGTATTACACTAAAACATGCTTACATTGCCTCATTAGGTTTATATATATGTATTAATCATGCTTCCATGCTTGTTTAAACAAAAATCAAACAATTGGTACATAACAGTTTTGTTGCAGAATGCAAAAAACTGAACACAGAGGCTGGCGCTGCGGCGCGGCACTACTGGCGCTGCGGCGCGAGTGGCGCTGCGTGCGGCGCTGCGGCGCGGGCTGCGGCGCGTGTGGCGCTGCGGCGCGGGCTGCGGCGCTGCGGTGTCGAGGCAGTTTTCCGGTTCAGACGGCAGCGAAAAAGACCCAAAACCTCCCATTTCATCGATTTCAACATACCATACCCAGATATTAGACTTGTTTAACTTACTAACACATACATATATGCTTATATAACAGCCAATAGCAATTATCAATTCCCAATTTCATGAACTCTAACTAATTTACGAATTTCATGTATTTACAGAAATTGAAGAGGAACAATGGAAATGAAAGACTATTCAGTGGTTCCATCATGTGTGTATGTTCATATAACAACAATATAAGGGTTCTACAACTCAATCATGAACCAATTTGGCATAATCAAGAATTTCAACAAAACTCAGAGAACAACAAAGGAGTTCTTTTGACAGAAAATGAAAATGAAGACACGAAGGGGATTTATACCTCTGTTATGGAGTAAGCTTGCTGATGCTACTATAGAAATTCCTTCCGAACTAAATAGACAATCACAGTATACTCTCTTCTCTTAGAAATATTTCAGCAATGAAATGAAGGTGCAGGGAGTTCCTTTATATAGAAGAATGAATACACAGTCCAAGCTTCTAACTCCCAAATCAAACTAACGGATTGACAAATTGCATGAAGGTTATAGAATGGTAGGTATTTAGTTGTTAGAATCCATCATTAAAACCACTCCCTTGCTCATCATTGCTACAAGGCTATGGAAATTTACTGAGTTTAAGGAGAAACAATAGGCTTAGGCCATAATGGCTGTGCACGTGAATGAGGGAAAAGAGAGTGACTATTATATTGGGACAAGCCAAGCAAATCTCAGCATTCTTACAAATGGACTATATGCTACACTTATGTTATATATTATATGTACTCTTAGGTTATAATTACAATGTTCTCCCCATAATGTAATAAATGCAATTTGAATACATATAATCTATGTACATTTTATCTTACCGATATAATACAATCGGATACTACCACATTACATTATATCATATATTATTAAATTGTATTACTCAACAATTATTTATAATAGATCCATGATACATTATTTTAATGTATATTCACACATCATTTGTCACCTACACATATCATAACATATAGTTACTATACATTTAATTCGCATGCTTGCACATATAATTTCTCATCTTATAAATTGAATATTAATTAATAATATACACATATCCTACATCAATCAATATAATTGTTAACCTCCATAACAATTTAATTAACCTTTATATGATTAACTATCACTTTGATATAAATCTTATTATATTTATAAACACGTTGCTCATTATTATTATGTTTCTTGCAATAATAATAATCACATATTATTAATCAATCCTCATTAGTATTTTATAACAGTTAATTAATATTCTTCGATTAACAATTAATATAGATTAATTGTTCGCTTAAATTAATATAATCATTCTTATATTACGCCACTGTGCCACACAAGGCAATCAACGAGTTTATCACAAACTCCACCAATTTCTCAATTATTATAATTATTCAATTATATATAATTGAATTAATTCATCTCATAACACAAAATCATTTATATTCAAATAAATTCTCATTTCCATTAATATATTTATTTAATAATATATGAAAATTCTCGGGTATTACATCCTCCCCCCCTTATAAAAATTCCGTCCCGAAATTGCTACAAGGTTACACAAATAGATGGGGATAGTCCCTCATCATCCTATCTTCTAACTCCCACGTTGCCTCCTCGACATCGTGGTTACGCCAAAGTACTTTTACAGATGAAATAACTTTATTTCTCAAAGTTTGTTCTTTCCTATCTAATATTTGGACAGGAATTTCTTCATATGCCAAGTTCTTCTCCACTTGAATGGGCTCGTAAGAAATCACGTGCTTGTAGTCGGCCTTGTACGGTCGCAACACGGAAATGTGGAACACGTTGTGGATATGCTCCAACTCGGGTGGTAACGCAACTTTGTATGCCACTTCGCCCACTCGCTTCAGTATCTCGAACGGTCCTATGAATCTTGGACTCAATTTTCCTTTCTTGCCGAAACGGATTTTTCCCTTCCATGGAGATACCTTCAAGAATACGAAACTGCCGACTTTGAAGTCTCGGTCCTGCCGATGCAAATCTGCGTATTTCTTCTGGCGATCTTGAGCTGCTACAAGTCTGGCTCTTATCACTGTCACCACGTCTGCGGTTTGTTGAACTAACTCTGGTCCGAGTATTCGTTGTTCTCCGACTTCGTCCTAACATAACGGCATTCTGCACTTTCTCCCGTAAAGAGCTTCATACGGTGGCATGCCAATACTCGCATGGTAGCTATTATTATATGCGAATTCTACTAAGGGTAGGTGGTCGTCCCAATTTCCCTTAAAATCCATCACGCAAGTCCTAAGCATGTCTTCTAGCGTTTGTATTGTTCGCTCACTTTGTCCGTCTGTTTGAGGATGATAAGCTGTACTCAACCTCAACTGCGTTCCCATTCTTTCCTGCAAACTCTTCCAAAAATTGGACGTGAAGCGCGGATCTCGATCAGAGACAATTGACACCGGCACTCCATGTCGTGAAATAATTTCTTTTACATATAGGCTTGCTAATTGGTTCAAACTGTAGCGGATCTTGATTGGTAGAAAGTGTGCGGTCTTCGTTAGTCGATCCACGATAACCCAAATAGCATCATAACCTTTCTGTGTAACTGGAAGTCCTACCACGAAGTCCATGGTAATATGCTCCCATTTCCACTCTGGTATTTCTAACGGTTGTAGTAAACCACTTGGCCGCTGATGCTCTGCTTTAACGCGTTGGCAAGTCAAGCATTTACTGACGCACTCTGCGACTTCCCGTTTCAAATTAGGACACCAAAAATGTTGCCTTAGATCTCGGTACATCTTTGTGCCTCCCAGATGAACGGAATATGTCGTATTGTGTGCCTCGTGCAAAATCTCTTCCCTCAACTCGGTTACCGCTGGTACCCACACTCTCCCTTCAAATCTCAAAATACCGTCTTTATCCATTCAAAATTTTTCTTCCTCACTTTCTGTGATCATCTTTCGGATTTTCTCACACTCTTCATCCTTTTCTTGGGCTTCCTTTACTTTATTCAACAACGTCGGACAAGCTTCCATTACAATTAACTTCTCACCAGACTTTTCTGGTCCTTTTACTTCTATCTCCAATTTCTCCATCTCTCTTATCAACTCTTCCTGAGTTGTTAAATTAAACAACTTCTCCCTTCCTTTCCTGCTCAGAGCATCGGCAACCACATTTGCCTTTCCCGGGTGATAAAGAATATCGCAGTCATAGTCTTTGATTAATTCTAACCACCTTCTCTGCCGCATGTTTAACTCCTTCTGTGTGAAGATATATTTCAGACTTTTGTGGTCCGTGTATATCTCACATTTTTCTCCGTATAGATAATGTCTCCATATCTTTAACGCAAAAACTACCGCCGCTAACTCTAAGTCGTGAGTAGGGTATCGTTTTTCGTAATCCTTTAATTGTCGTGATGCATATGCAATGACCTTGCCGTGCTGCATAAGCACACAGCCAAGTCCCTTGTGCGATGCATCACTATACACCACAAACTTTCCCGCATCATCTGGTAATGATAACACAGGTGCTTCGCTCAATCTCCTTTTCAGTTCTTGAAAACTTTCTTCGCATTTGTTGGTCCATACAATTTCACTGTCTTTCTAGTCAAATTGGTCAACGGGGTTGCTATCTTAGAAAAATCTTGGATAAATCTCCGATAGTACCCAGCTAACCCTAAGAAGCTTCTCACCTCCGTCGGTGTTTTCGGTTGTTCCCAATTACTTACTGCTTCAACCTTCGCAGGGTCTACAGAGATTCCATTCTTATCCACCACGTGGCCTAAGAATTGAACCTTCTCCATCCAAAATTCGAACTTAGAAAATTTTGCATACATCTTCTCCTTCCTTAGTGCCTCCAAAATAATCTTTAGATGTTCGGCGTGTTCTTCCTCTGTCTTCGAGTAAATCAAAATGTCGTCGATAAAGACCACTACAAATTTATCCAAGTATGGCTTGAAAACTCGGTTCATCAAGTCCATAAATGCTGCCGGAGCATTAGTCAATCCAAATGACATTACCAAAAACTCGTAGTGTCCATAACGAGTTCGAAACGCAGTCTTTGGTATGTCCTCATCCCGTACCTTCAGTTGATGACATCCTGTTCGTAGGTCGATCTTTGAGAAACACTTTGCTCCCTTCAGTTGATCAAATAAGTCATCTATCCTCGGTAGCGGATACCGGTTCTTGATCGTTACTCTATTCAATTCTCGATAATCGATACAGAGCCTCATCGATCCGTCCTTCTTCTTAACGAATAGTACTGGTGCTCCCCAAGGAGAAACACTCGGTCGAATGTAACCCTTATCCAATAATTCTTGCAATTGTATCATCAATTCCTTCATTTCTACTGGCGCCATACGATATGGAGCTTTCGAAATCGGTGCCGTTCCCGGTGCTAAGTCTATTACGAATTCGATTTCTCTGCCTGGCGGAAGACCAGGCAGATCGTTCGGAAACACATCTTGGAATTCATTAACTACGTATATATCCTTAATTTCTACTCCCTTCTTCCGAGTATCAACGATGTAAGCTAAATATCCTACACATCCTTTCCTTAACAATTTCTTGGCCTGCATCATCGTAACGCAACACGATTGCTTAAGCGATGAGCTACCATAAAACACTACCTTAGACTTACTCGGAGTCTGAAGGTTCACACATTTGTTATGACAGTCAATTATCGCAGCATGGTTATACAACCAATCCATTCCCAGTATTACGTCAAATTCTCCCAGTCTAATAGGAATCAAGTCTACGCTCAGTTCATGTTTACTAATATTTGCGCGATAATTTCGATAAACGTATTCTACAGGGATCACTTCCTTATTAGCAACTTCTATGATCAAAGGATTTTCTAATCGTTCTCGGGGTGTACTAAGTTTACTAGAAAATTCTTCAGATATAAAAGAACAGGTGGCACCCGAATCAAATAATACATAAGCATTTATATCATTGATTGGGATTATACCTGACACCACATCCTTCGCAGCCACTGCGTCTTGGACGGTCATGTTAAAGGTTCTGGCGGTTGGGCGGTTGGTTTGCGCCGGTCCACCGATCATCAGCTTGTTGCCTCCTTGCTGATTACTACCCCCTCCACTTCCCTTCTTTGGGCAGTCCTTAATTCGGTGCTCCGTCGAGCCACAAGCAAAGCATCCTTGTATCTTTTTCGGTTTCGGACAGTTGGGCGAGATGTGCCCTTCCTGTCCGCAGTTGTAGCAAGTGCCATGTCCCTTCCAGCACTCGCCCTGGTGATTCTTCCCACACTTCGGGCATCCTTCAGCCCTCTTCTTGAAACCTCCACGAAAATTCCCTGATTGATTATTATTGTTGTTTTTGTTGTTGTTGTTGTTCTCCCACTTTCTCTTTCCCAAGTTGCTTCCTCCACTGCTGCTTCCTCCGGTACGATTCTCTCCTCCAGCATTCTTTCCTTTCTTCTCTTTGTTATACAGGCTTAAGGCCTCACTGCCACCTTCCGCAATGATTGCCTTTTCCAGTAATGTTGCAAAGGAATCAATTTGAAGAACTGATACCTTATTGAACAGCCACGGCTTCAACCCTTGTTCGAAGCGTCTAGCATTTCTTTCTTCATCACCAACTTGGTGCTCCGCAAATCGCGCTAGTTCGTTAAACCTAACCACGTATTGCGCCACCGTCATCTCACCTTGTTTTAACTCTAGGAATTTCACCTCCATCCTATTCTTCATACTTTTCGGAAAGTAATTCTCGAAGAACAGTGTCTTAAACTTATCCCAAGCTATTATCCCTTCTCCAGCTCTTTGTTGATTAGCCTCCCACCAGTAGTTCGCTTCTCCCCTCATCATGTACGTGGCAAACACCGTCTTCTGATCTTCGCCTACGCTAGCTATAGTGAAAGCTTTTTCGATCTCTTTGATCCACGTTTGTGCGACGATTGGGTCGGTAGTTCCCTCGAACTCCGGGGGTCCTACACTCTTAAAGTCTTTAAAGGTTGTTACTGGCACAGTTTGAGGGTTCGGGCGAACGGGTTCATTGTTCCTTCCCCTTAAGGCTTCTCCTAACAAGTCTACCAGTTTCTGGATCGGGTCTACTTGTTCCCTCTCGTTGTTAATAGATTTTTCGGGTGCTGTCAATCTACGTCTGGGCGGCATTATCCGCATCACAATTTTTCATTTTATTATTATTCAAGTATATCACTTAAGTATTTCTTTTAATACTAAAAGAATAAATTTATGACACGTTTCTAAAATCAACTCCATTTATATTCATATGCCATTTCATTTCATTACATGATTTTCCTAGCATACTGCTATAAATGTTATCACATATATCCCCTAATATCACAAAAGACGGGGAATGTACCAACCTACTACCATGCTACCCCTCTAACAAAAGCTAACTCGGGGTTTACATCATCATCCCACATCTTACACAAAAGATCGGGATTACAACATAGTATATACAATACATAAAGACACAACTAGTACTACCACTAGACTGGCTAAGGAAATCTCATCCCATCATCCCGCGCTCCACTGCGCTCTTGTACTCCAACTGTGCTATATACGCGACCAGCTCTCGGCTCAAGGTATGTAGAGTCTGTCCCTGTTCTGCCGGGTAGTGGTACACACCATCAATCACCCTTTCAAAAGCTGAACGGAACACATACCCCATCTTGTTCATCTTTCTCTTCTTGCACCTGACCTCGTCCTCAAGGTCGTCAGCTCTCTCATTGGACGCTTCCCACTTCTCCTCGAAGTGTAACCTATCCATCACCTCCAACTCTAGTTGAGTACAGAGTGCCTCTTTCTCAGTCTTCTCACTCAGCTCCCTTTGCTCAACCTCTTCTAGCTTCTCTGCCAAATCTGCATTCCTAGCCACTGACCTGTGAAACAGAGTCCCCATCTGGATCCCTGCCTCCCTACGGTAGGCAATCTCCACTTCTAACTCTTGCATAGCCAGCTTCCTCTGGTGGTCCTCGTCCCTCAGCTTCTGGAACTCAGACTCTCTCTCGTGCGCCTCTGCCTCCAGCTCCTGAACTCTACAGTCTAACTCTAGGATCCGCTCCTCATACTCTCCTAGCATCTGCTCCTCTATAGTAGCCTCATCAGAGTCCTCTACTGGCTCATCCTCCATCGGCTCCTCCTCTGGATCAGTCTCTATCTCAATCTCGTCCTCGTCGTCGGACTCGATCAGTGCAACAGCCTGCACTGGTGTAGCCTCTAGAGGTGCCTCGTACACTACATGTATATCCCTGGGCTCCTCCTCGGCCACTCTACTAGTTACACCTGTGTCTGTCATCCTACAAACACAAGGCAAACAAACAGCAACTCCATTAGAATGTTAAATAAAACATAAGTTCATTGTATAGAATGAAGTTACATTTCATAACAGACTAAGTCTCTCAAGGAAAACTCTACATGAGTTTTATCTCCTTCCTAACTTCTAAGTTCACCTAAGTTATAGTCTAAGGACACTCGTTCCTAAGGTTTATAACTACGGCTCTGATACCAACCTGTGACGCCCCCAAATTCCAGGACCGCCACTTGGTCTCTCGAATTCGGTTCATCACGTGCTCATGGTAATACATCACAATAATAATAATAATTAAATATCACACGATCACAGCGGAAAATCTATTCTAGAATAATTTACAATGATTTATTATAATTATTCCCCCAAGTCTCGCAACCTACAGTACTTAATAGATTACATAATAATATCAGTTAACGACTTATTACATAATCTAACTTAAGCTTAAACATAATCAAATCCAGTCTTACTACATCATCTTCATACAATATTAATATATTTAAAACATAACAGACATAAGCTAGTTGGTAGCTTTGCCCTTGCCCTTATCAACGCCCGAAGGTTCACCATGCTCTGCCTTAACTGAAATGTTTTAGGGAAAGCAAGAATGAGCACAAATTGCCCAGCAAGTAATATACAATAAGGGTGAGTAATAAGATTCTCAATTCTCGAAAGGGTATAACAAGATTTGATAGTTCAAGAATAACAAGAATATCAATAGTTCTCAATATCAGTCGCTAAGGACAGGATAATATCAATATGATTCAATAATAAGTCAATTCAAGATTTCAAATAATTGAATACTGAGTAGTCACTACGGACTATGAACTTCTACTAGAATTGACAGTAATAAACTGAAAATCCAACAAAAACAGGTACAACAGGTGATCAGCCTAAAGTACCCTTGTTATGCATAACAATCAACCATACTCAAGTGTGCACGTCGGTTCTCCGACAATTATATATTCCCTTCAAAGAAGGTTGTTCTTCTCAGTCAAATACAAGATCCCGCACCAATCAATTAGTTTGGGTTACTTTTCAATAACATAAGTCCAGCCGAATCAAATGGCATAGACACTTTCACAATATTCAAGAACAATACTAAGTTCAACATGAATAATAGCTTTAATGAAATAAGAGTTCAAGTATGCTAATTCGATTCAACCGATTAAATAGGAAACTAGTTCGCAATACACAAGATAGGATACTTGCATAGTAAAAGAGTATAAGTTAGGAAACTTTCACAATCATAGATTTTCTTGCATAAAGTAAATGCGTCGGTTAGGATACTTGCACTTTAAAAGAGTGTAAGTAAGAGAACTTGCCTTTAGCGTAGTTTATCCACGAAAAGCAAATCAACACTTTCGAATTCCTATCGTAATACAGTTACGTATATATATGATATTCATTAGTCATATAATTTAACTTCACATTTTCTCTTTGAATATACGATCAACACATAAGCTAAGTTTTACCTAGCTACACAGTTATAGAGAATATAATTTCTATCCTTAACGTTCCTTCTTTAGAGTTTAAACGCATTCTCATATTATATAAGATCTCAACAATTTGTAAACATGCTTGCATATTATTAATATCACATAAGACCACAATCACTACTAAATATATTTCATTTTAGCAAGTTACGGCATCTCCTTAAGTTAACCGTCAAAATTGGGTTCAAGTAACATCATATAATATCACGTAGCATGTATTCATATTTAAAGGATACTTTCATGCTTGTATAACTTTTCCAAATCCAATCGTACATGGTATAGGTTCTTAAGTTAATACTTAAAGCCATTCAAGGACACGAACTCATATGGTATAACATGATTGCTTTTAAACACATAAAATATTCATATAACTTGTATTAGTCATGCTCATGAGTACTCGTATTGCATATATGTAGCTAGCATTGTTATTATCTTGAAAACATGCTTTGTTCATGCTAAACTTTAATCATGGCAACTAATCATGGTATATATATATGCATGACACATGAATGAGTCTAAGAGTACTATCACATGTGTCCATAAATGTCAAATTCTAATTCTCGTCATAACATACCAACGTTCACGTTCAAAGCTTATACTTTGTTAGTATAGTTCATTAATAAGGTCTATCATGTTCATGCTTCCTTATGAAACCTATATATGTAAGTTAAGGCTTCATTCATATATTTCAAAGTTATCTAAACATGCTCATAACATCAAAATGACTATATAGCATTTACATGATCATATCCACCTTCAAACTTCTATTCTTGTTAGGAATGAGCACTAGTTAGGTTCACATGTTCATATTTTATTACGGAACCAATATAGATAAGTTAACATGCACTTCATGTGTCTCTAGGTGGTACTAACGTGCTTGCAAGGTCAGTATGTAAACATGCTTCATATATGTTAACGTCGTTTATGAAACTTTAAATTCGTTTCCAAACTATATGTCGTTTGGTTAACCATGCATGCTAATACACTAAAACATGCTTACATTGCCTCATTAGGTTTATATATATGTATTAATCATGCTTCCATGCTTGTTTAAACAAAAATCAAACAATTGGTACATAACAGTTTTGTTGCAGAATGCAAAAAACTGAACACTGAGGCTGGCGCTGCGGCGCGGCACTACTGGCGCTGCGGCGCTGCGGCGCGGGCTGCGGCGCGTGTGGCGCTGCGGCGCGGGCTGCAGCGCTGCGGCGTCGAGACAGTTTTCCGGTTCAGACGGCAGCGAAAAAGACCCAAAACCTCCCATTTCATCGATTTCAACATACCATACCCAGATATTAGACTTGTTTAACTTACTAACACATACATATATGCTTATATAACAGCCAATAGCAATTATCAATTCCCAATTTCATGAACTCTAACTAATTTACGAATTTCATGTATTTACAGAAATTGAAGAGGAACAATGGAAATGAAAGACTATTCAGTGGTTCCATCATGTGTGTATGTTCATATAACAACAATATAAGGGTTCTACAACCCAATCATGAACCAATTTGGCATAATCAAGAATTTTAACAAAACTCAGAGAACAACAAAGGAGTTCTTTTGACAGAAAATGAAAATGAAGACACGAAGGGGATTTATACCTCTGTTATGGAGTAAGCTTGCTGATGCTACTATAGAAATTCCTTCTGAACTAAATAGACAATCACAGTATACTCTCTTCTCTTAGAAATATTTCAGCAATGAAATGAAGGTGCAGGGAGTTCCTTTATATAGAAGAATGAATACACAGTCCAAGCTTCTAACTCCCAAATCAAACTAACGGATTGACAAATTGCATGAAGGTTATAGAATGGTAGGTATTTAGTTGTTAGAATCCATCATTAAAACCACTCCCTTGCTCATCATTGCTACAAGGCTATGGAAATTTACTGAGTTTAAGGAGAAGCAATAGGCTTAGGCCATAATGGCTGTGCACGTGAATGAGGGAAAAGAGAGTGACTATTATATTGGGACAAGCCAAGCAAATCTCAGCATTCTTACAAATGGACTATATGCTACACTTATGTTATATATTATATGTACTCTTAGGTTATAATTACAATGTTCTCCCCATAATGTAATAAATGCAATTTGAATACATATAATCTATGTACATTTTATCTTACCGATATAATACAATCGGATACTACCACATTACATTATATCATATATTATTAAATTGTATTACTCAACAATTATTTATAATAGATCCATGATACATTATTTTAATGTATATCCACACATCATTTGTCACCTACACATATCATAACATATAGTTACTATACATTTAATTCGCATGCTTGCACATATAATTTCTCATTTTATAAATTGAATATTAATTAATAATATACACATATCCTACATCAATCAATATAATTGTTAACCTCCATAACAATTTAATTAACCTTTATATGATTAACTATCACTTTAATATAAATCTTATTATATTTATAAACACGTTGCTCATTATTATTATGTTTCTTGCAATAATAGTAATCACATATTATTAATCAATCCTCATTAGTATTTTATAACAGTTAATTAATATTCTTCGATTAACAATTAATATAGATTAATTGTTCGCTTAAATTAATATAATCATTCTTATATTACGCCACTGTGCCACACAAGGCAATCAACGAGTTTATCACAAACTCCACCAATTTCTCAATTATTATAATTATTCAATTATATATAATTGAATTAATTCATCTCATAACACAAAATCATTTATATTCAAATAAATTCTCATTTCCATTAATATATTTATTTAATAATATATGGAAATTCTCGGGTATTACACCAGGTTTATGTGTGGCGCGGCCGAGCGTGGTAATGCCTTGGATTGGGTGCTGCCGTGCGGACCATCAGATTTTGTTGCAGCAGATTTTTGGCATGAACTGAGGTTGGCTTTTGCTTTTCATTCATTCCGAGCAGCCTTTGACCTGAAATACGTAGACAATACTTATTAAGCCCTTCTAGACTAACAAAAGTATATAAAATCTATTTACATCAAGAGAATGAATATGGAAAGATATATGCATTTATATTCCCAAAAATTCTCTAAAGGCGTATATGCAATGCAAGTGCATCAAAAGTATGCTATAAGCTCTGTAATCCCAAAAATATACGCATTCATGCCTAAGTTCAAAAATGTAGGCAATGAACTCCTAATTCCTACAGTATGCAAAAATTTAAACTAAATATTAACTAATAAGAATTAAACGAGGAGTAGGGAAATGTGATAGAAAGCATGTAAATGGAGAATTAAACAAAGAGATAGAGAGAGGGATGATGGGAAGTAGGTAATGGAGAATTAAACAAAGAGAGAGAGAAATGATGGGGTGCCTCCCATCTAGCGCTTGATTTATAGTCCTCTAGCTCGACTGTGTCTGCCCACTGCTACCCAACTCCCCGACGATACTGGAGAACCCCTCCATCCATCAGAATAGCTGTGTGACTTTGGCGGCTTCCCAGTAGGAGCGGATGCAGATTTAAACTACCTAGCATTGGATAAGTAAAAGAATTTCCCGTCCTGAAGGTTAGGGGGCTAGGCAAGGGTTCCGTTGTGTAGGTGAAATGATCGGGGCATGGAGGTATAGAACACAATGGACTCTTCTTCTATTCTCTTCTCTTCTGACCACCATAGTTTGAAGCTCACGGACTCTCTCATGTCATCCAGATCCGTATCTGTAATGTGGCTTCCAAGGGGGCAAGGGTGTACAAACTTGACTGGCTTGTTCCACGAAGGCTGAGAAGGATTTTGGGGGATTTTCACTGTTGGTTCACATTCATACTCCACCTCCCCAATTGGCTCCTCTATTTCCATTGCTTTCGGCTCGTCCAGTTGTAATTGTACTTCGGATTCTGTATCAGTTTCTGCACCCATGTCATAGCACCGATCTTTCTAAGGGTCGTAACTCATGGCATCATTCATTGGAGGTATAGGATCTTGCATTGCTGTCTCTTGTTCATATACCTCGTCCTTATTTAATGTCGAGCTAATCTGCTCCACCTAAATCTGAAGATCCTCATTTGAATACTCTTGCTCAATCAAGATCTCCTCTTCTGCTTCATCCTCAGAATCCATATACTGAAACTCACTGGAGTTCTGAGGTCCTTTGCTCACGGCTTCTACTACTTGAGAGAGCTGATTTTGAAGATTCTGAGTCTGTATCCCTTGCTCAATCAACTCCTCTTTCATCAAGGCCATGTTATTCTCATTTGCCCAATTCTGGAGATTCTGGCTTGACTGCTCTTGCTCAACTGAGGTCTCCTATGTTGATGCTATGGAATTTCCCCATAAATTGTCCAATCCTTCCTTTTCAGTTTCAGTCTCGGGATCCATGTACTGAGGCTCATTTGTTAAAGAATTGTTGATTAGGGCCATCTGGTTCAGAAAGCTTTGGTTCGATTCTTCTTGGCTCCTAATCATCTCCTCTTGCTTCGCTAAGGCTCTATCCAGGATGTCCATGGTAGACTGTTCTCCTTGTAAACATGGGGATGGATAACTGGGTTCGGGTGTAAAAATTGGACTTGGCTCACAGTATTGTTCTTGATAGTAGTTTCCGGAAGGGCTCGGGTGATACCCCCAATCTTGCTGATAATTGGTGTACGTCTCACTGTGGAAGTACTCACCCCCATACTGCTCCTGTCCATAACTGATAGGCTTCTGATGGCTCATATAAACTCCAGCACCATAGTCATATGAAGTCACTGGCTCTCGACTCTGTTGGGATGAAACAGTGTCCAACTTTCTCGAAAGCTCCTCTAACTGTGCTGAGAGTGTGGCAATTGGGTCAGTCCATCAGTGCTTGCTTCCCTTGGTTGCTCTTGTCTTGTACAGTTCCATGGATAGAAATTTAAGTCCATTGTACCTGAGAAGAGAATATAGGAAGAATTAAAACAAAAATAAAAAGTTTAAATTAAGACTAATTTGATTGAAACTAATGTTGGCAAACAGTTATCCAAATTATTCCCCGGCAACGGCGCCAAAAACTTGTTGGCTGATTTATCGGTCAATATATTCGCGCAAGTATATGCGGCCAGCAAGTAATAAAGAGTAAGTAAAGATCGTTCCCACGGAGAATTAATGGATAATAGGTCGCCAAAGCACTAGTTCGTAATCATCTCAATCTTATTTAAACGGGCGGTAAAGAGAATGAATTTAAACTAAGTTAACTAAGCAAGGAATTAAACTTAAACTAAGTAAACCTAAGGTAGAATAAGATAATGAAGATAAGAGATTCCAATTTCCCCTAGTGATTCGTCTAAGTCGACATACTTCCAATTAGGTCAAATTAGTCGTTATAGTTGCTAGCCAAGAACACGAAAGTGAGAGAAGGCCATCTTTCGATGTACCTAATCCATATCACGTGCAATCCATAGACGATAGAACGCACGTGAACACCCACACCCCTATATGTCTATGGTGTTTACAAATAAATAGGGTTTAAGGTCAAGTCCTCTATTGACTATGAGCGGCGCTTCGGTATATGTCTATCCTAAGCACAAATCATACGTCTAACGCCATATGAACATACAATCGCCCACTACTACGATTAGATCTAAACCTACACTTCGTCTTTCAAGTCCACATAGGTTATCACACTAATTGGTCATGAATCAATTAAGCAATGCAAGCACGAATCGTAATAGACAGTCATATAATAATTAAAGAGACAAGCAAGGAAGCATATCAAAGTAAACTACTCAAAAGGTTCCATTGGAACCTCAAAATAAGCTTAAGCCATAAATAAATCAAGTATATTATCCACAAGATTCAATAACATCATCAAAATATACAATGTAATAGCAAAGAGAGATTAAGGATAGAGATTTCAAATCTTTCTCCAAGCTTGGACCCTTGATGTCAATCCATTTGCTTCAATCTTCAAACCTAATCAAACCCTAGAATCTAACTACTTTAAACTAATCTAACACTAATCTCTAACCTAATATACTCATAGACAAGGAATTGAAAGAGAATGAAGAGGAAAAACTATGGCTTAAGGCCAATACATGTATATTTAATGCTTTTTCTTGCCCAAAACGAGCCCCCTTATATCCCACTTAAAAGCCAAGTCCCGTTCAATTGAAAAGTAAAGTCTGGCACAGCTGGGGACTGGCGCGGCCGCGCCCAAAAAAGCACTAGAATCCGCGAGCCCGCGCCAAGGCTTTTCTGCTGCAGAGCCCTCTGGTAAAACGACCAAACTTTTGATCCGAAAAGAGTTACGGGGCCTGCCACCTGTCAAATCGAAGCTATCGAAGAGCTCTACAACTTGCATTCTTTGAGCATTGAGAAATAATGGATGGATGAATGCTGAAATTGAGCTTCAAGTTACAGCTGTGCAATAGAAATCCAAAACCGTGGAGTTTAACGTCCGTTGGTATACGGGGCATAACTCTCGCCTTCGAACTTCGATTGGGATGATTCAAGATATTCCGGAAAGCTTAGAAGACGCTCTACAATATGAACTAAGCTCCAATCCAAGAACATAAAATGAACATAAACCACCCAAACGATGTCCAGATTGCATTTCCTTCCCATTTTTGCTGCAAATGCCATTCTTGCTACTTTTGGCGTCTAGACTCGTGGCATCACCTTCATTGCTTCCTTACCCATGCTATCTTCATGCTTTAAGCCCATTTTAGTGCTTTGACCCATTTAAGCATTCTTTTGCCCTTTTAAGCTCAATTTGCACCTGGAGAGTTTCTAAACCTGAAAATCATAAAACAAAGCAAAAACACATAAAATGTACAACGATACTTGAGTTTTAGCAACAGAATGAGTTGGTTACTATCCGAATAAGTGGTCATAAAAGCCACTTATCAAATACCCCCAAACTTAAGCGTTGCTTGCCCTCAAGCAACCAAAACAAAAATAAACAAAAGATGCAATACAGTATCTACAATGTATGCAACGTATGCTATCATGAATGCTAATCCAAGTTCCCAGCCAGTATTGAACTATCAAAGCAATGCCTCAGAAAACCACGAGATAGTCGAACAGATAAGCTACCCAAAATAAGACCATAAGGGATATTCTGCAAATCCAAAACAGGCAGCACTGATGTATTGTGCGTTGTGTGCCTAGCAACCATTAGATATGCATTCAGATAAATAACTCACATACTATGTTTCTTAGGGGAAAAACAAGCTTTAACTTAAGAAAAACAGTAAATTATATAAGTTCTAACTAAGACCATGTATTACTAGAGTTAAGAGTCAACAGGGGGTTTTCATTAAGCTTTTATTACTCACAAGGGCGTATTCGCACTTTTCGCTCAAGTATACGCGGCCAGCAAGTAATAAAGAGTAAGTAAAGATCGTTCCCACGGAGAATTAATGGATAATAGGTCACCAAAGCACTAGCTCATAATCATCTCAATCTTATTTAAACGGGCGAGGAGGAGAATGAATTATTAAAGCTGTGACGCCCCCAGAATAAGTCCAGTCAACCCAACCCATTCTGAGTCGCCAAATACATGGTACAGAATTCAAATACAAACTTTATATCACACGGTCGTGCAAAATACGACCACACAACTGTGAGTGTCAATACAAACATGTAGAAAATATTAATATTCAAACTAAGTCCTCATTACAATTATCATCACACTATTTATCAGAAATAGTGAGGACTACTACTGCTCTAACTCGGACCATCACTCTGTCCCCCGACTAGTCCCTGCGACATTCTCATTTCCTGAAGAGGACAACAGATGAAAAGGGTGAGCTCAACTAGCTCAGTAAAGAATATTATGACTAAGATAATGGAAAATAAATTATCGTTAGTCTTCAACAAATCAGATAAAATATAATGGACAACCAACTTTAGATCAATATTCGCAGCGGAAATAACAATTCATTAGAAGAGTTAAGCAGAGAATGAAGTCTACTATCTTCTATGATTTAAAAGTCCATCATCGATATTTTATCCCTGTAACATCAATCAATATACATCTCGAATCAAATATTCATCTTTGCACTACAGGCCAAAGATATTCATTTGTATCATCAGTGGTCATGTTCATCTCAACACCTGTCATCTTTGCACTACAGGCCAAAGATATTCATCTGGTAATCATTCACCTTTGGTCTACAGGCCAAAGATATTCAGTTACATCACCTTTTAGGATTGAGGATGATGAAAAATATTTCAAAGAACGAATCCAATGAGATAAAAGACAAAGATTAAGGATTCACATTTTAGTTTATCCAGATTTAAAAATACTTCATAATAATACTTTGTGGAGCAAAATTCAAGAATAGAGCTCAAAACTTAGATACAATCAAAGATAAGAACTTTAACAAGCAACTTGGACATATAGACGAAAATTTAATTTTTCTGTGAATAGTGTCGTATACGTGAATAGTGCCGTATACGTGAATAGTAACCCCGACCGAAAAAGTAAGAATTTCATAATAAAATCCATGCCAATATTTTGGTATAATGATATTGAAAAGAATAACATCATTTACGAAAGAAAATAACATCCCTTACCTCAAAAGAATAACACTTCTGGCTGGAATATCGGATATAATACCGAAGAAAACTTGCACTGAATAGCAACACTCAAAGTATTGAAATACTCACAAAAATACGCTCGATATTATAGAGAGAAAAAACTTCTGATTCTGGTGTGATTTTCAATTCTAACCTAAGCACCCTATTTATAGGAAAAGCTTAGGATGCCAAAGGAGACTAAATTAATAAAATAATATTATTTTTTAAAAAAAATCTTCAGCCGTCGGCTGCTCCCAAAAATTAGATTTTCAACAAAAGTGGGGCCCGCCCATTAAAAAAATATTTATTTTTCGAAACTTCAATAATTCATAATAAATAGCCCCTTTGTCAGAAAAATACAAATTCTATGTCTTTCTATAGGAAATTTAATTCTCTACAACTTTGTAGAAGGAAGTTTTTCCAAATTCCAAACATAAATTATCCGAAATCCATAAACGGATGATTTTTCACACCAAAATACTGATAAAAACACATCAGCGCTAATTCCTTCTTTTATATCCACAAAATAAATATTTCCTTATCATATAAATCAATAATTAATTATTCACAAATAATATTACAGAACTACAATATTGACAACCAGGTCGTTCCCAAGAAAGAGGGGGCCTTCCGATAAGGACTTCTCCTTACTGGCGCGCAATTAAATAACCCCTCCTAGACAGAACTTCCTTAGACATTGTCAATAATGCTATCTAATAATATTATTTGAATAATATGAATTATTGAGTTGATAATGTGAAATACCGTGCAATGACAATTATTGAATCAATAATACAAAATATCAACTGTAGCCATTATTGAATCAATCATATAAAATAGCAACGTAGCAATTATTGAGTCAATAAAATATCAATGTAACAATTATTGAGTCAATAATATAAAATATCAACGTAGCAATTATTGAGTCAATAATATAAACTATTGAACAGTAATTACTGTAATAATTATTGAGTAAGTGTCTTCTCACGTAAGACTTAATAATTCAAAATACTGTGCAATACCGTGTGCTACTGTGCAACACCGCGTATCACTGTATTTTAACCACCGAGTATTTCAACAGTACTAACGGTAACAACTATGCCGTTATTTTATAAAAAGGTTATTTCTGTCGCTTTCTATATCCGACAATTATTCCGTTGTGGGGCCCACAAATAGCTGCACCGTCGTACGAATATTCCCCGACAACAAGAATATTCCACGACCAAACGAATATTCCCCGACAACCAGAATATTTTATAACCACTTGCTCATTTTAAAATATTTGCACATTTCACCCATAACTTTCACATTTATCAATCAACACCTTACTATTTCGAAATAATAAATTAAATCTTTATTCATAAAAGTTGGGGTCTTACAAAAGCTAAGTTAAATTAGGCAAGAATTAAAACATGCAATAACTAATCCTTGGGTAAATTCATATAATGACAACATGGGATTACAATTTCCCCCAACACTTCGTTCGAATCTCTTAACTCTCTCACTTAGAATAATAAGCACCTAGAATTGACAACCGAGAAATCACGATTACATAATAGCCTCTTTCGATGGACAACTATGAATCTTCCTAATGCGGCATGTAGGTATATGTCTATCCTACACACTATAAAGCAACTAATATCCAGAACAATTAACAAGACACATGTCACGAGAAATCTCGTTAACTACTCTATCAATTACCAACTTTCGCATAGGAAGTCATTACGATTAGATTCTCAAATGGTTGCATACGGCATTTAGGTATATTTCTATCCTAAACACTAACAAATTATCAACTCTTTAGGACAATGAATGAGACACACGTCACATAATCTCCTAGATTATCCGCAAGAATCTCTAACTTTCGTATGATATCATAACTAGGTCTAAACCTATAATCCATTTGTCAAGTTCATACAGGTTCACAAGAAATCAATCTAAAAGCACAAGTTATGATAACCAATTCATAATAATAGCAAAGAGAGAGCAATCAATACAAACTATGTGTTGGGTTCCATTGAAACCCCAAAATATAAACTAAGTCATAAATAACTTGAATATATTATCCACAAGTTAGATAAAAATCATCCGAATACAATTTAATACAAGGAGAGTAAGAGATAGAGAAATGCAAATCTTGTGTCTTCTCCAAGCTTGGATCTTGATGTTATTACTTGCTTCAATCTTCAAACCAAATCAAACCCTAGAATCTAACTACTTTAAACCAATCTAACACTAATCTCTAACCTAATCTACTCCTAGACAAGGAATTGAAAGAGAAGGAAGAGGAAAAACTAGGGCTTAAGGCCAATACATGTATATTTCATGCTTTTTCTTGCCCAAAACGAGCCCCCTTATATCCCACTCAAAAGCCAAGTCCTGTTCAATTGAAAAGTCAAGTCTGGCACAGTTAGGGACTGGCGCGGCCGCGCCCAAAAAAGCACTAGAATCAGCGTGCCCGCGCCAAGGCTTTTCTGCTGCAGATCCCTCTAGTAAAATGGCCATAACTTTTGATTCGGGAAGAGTTACGAGGCCTGTCACCTGTCAAATCGAAGCTATCGAAGAGCTCTACAACTTTAATTCTTTGATCATTTAGAAATAATGGATGGATGAAGGCTGAAATCGAGCTCCAAGTGACGGCTTCGCAATAGAAACCCAAAATCGTGGAGTTTAACGTCCGTTGGTATATAGGGCATAACTCTCGCCTCTGAACTCCGATTGGGATGATTCAAGATGTTCCGGAAAGCTTAGAAGACGCTCTACAATATGAACTAAGCTCCAATCCAAGAACATAAAACCAACATAAACCACCCAAACGATATCCGGATTGCATTTCCTTCTTATTTTTGCTTCAAATGCCATTCTTGCTCCTTTTGGCTTCTAGACTCGTGGCATCACCTTCATTGCTTCTTTACCCATGCTATCTTCATGCTTTAAGCCCATTTCAGTGCTTTGCCCCATTTAAGCGTTCTTTTGCCCTTTTAAGCTCAATTTGCACCCGGAGAGTTTCTAAACCTGAAAATCACAAAATAAAGCAAAAACACATAAAATGCACAACGATACTTGAGTTTAAGCAACAGAATGCGTTGGTTACTATCCGAATAAGTGGTCATAAAAGCCACTTATCATATATGCGGTCCAATATGCCCATAGGGCGTCGTCCAATTTTAACGACCAATCTTTCCGATTCAAATTAACGACTTTTTCTAGAATTCGCTTTACCTCCCTATTAGACACTTCTGCTTGACCACTCGTCTGAGGGTGATAGGCTGTGGCGATTCGATGTTTGACCCCATACTTCATCAAGAGAGCGGTGAAGTATTTAGTGCATAAATGGCTCCCTTCGTCACTGATTATTGCCCTTGGGGTGCCAAAACTGGTGAAGATATTCTTTTGTAAGAATTTCAGTACAACCTTCGCATCATTCGTTGGTAGCGCAACTGCCTCAACCCATTTCGAGACATAGTCAACTGCTAATAAGATGTATAAATTGCTAAAAGATGATGAAAAGGTTCCCATGAAGTTGATTCCCCATATATCCAAGATCTCGACTTCCAGGATCATGTTTAGGGGCATCTCATTCTGTTTTGAAATATTTCCCACTCTTTAACATCTGTCGCAGTTTGCACGTACTGATGTGCATCCTTGAACAAAGTGGGCCAAAAGAAACCGGCTTGGAGGACTTTTGCGACTGTTCTCTCACTCCCATAGTGTCCCCCGTATACTGAAGCCTGACATACCTGTAGGATGCTCTCAACTTCACTTTTCGATATACATCATCGGATCATTCTGTCAGCACACTGACAGAAAAAATATGGTTCGTCCCATATATACCACTTTATATCATGTAGAAAATTTCCTCTTTTGGTGGCGAGTTAAGTCTGGTGGGAGGATGTTGCTGACCAAATAATTAGCGAAATTCGCGGACCACAGAAACTCTCCGTGTATCAAAAATAACTGTTCATCAAAAAAAAATTCAGTGATTACTACCATGTCTGTCTCGTTCTGCTTTGGATTCTCTTGCCGTGAAATATGGTCAGCCACCTTATTTTCTGTCCCCTTTCTATCCTTAATCTCTAAGTCAAATTCTTGCAGAAGAAGAACCTATCGAATAAGTCTCGGCTTTGCATCCTTCTTCTCCACCAGATTTCGGATGGCTGAGTGATCTTTATAAACAACCACCTTTGTTCCTACCAAGTACGACCAAAATTTGTCAAATGCATACACAACTACAAGTAATTCCTTTTCAGTGGTTGTGTAGTTTAACTGTGCCTCTGTCAGGGTCTTGCTCGCATAATATATGGCGTGAAAGATCTTTTCCCGGCGTTGTCCAAGCACTGCTCCTACTGCATAGTCACTGGCGTCACATATGAGCTCGAACGGCTTTGTCCAATTCGGCGCTATGATCACTGGGGCAGTGGTTAACTTCTTCTTTAATTGCTCAAATGCCACTAGACAGTCTGCATCAAACGTGAACGGGACATCCTTTTCCAATAGACTGCAGAGTGGCTTTGTGATTTTTGAGAAGTCCTTGATAAACCGTCGGTAGAACCCATCATAACCAAGAAAACTCCGAATACCCTTTACTGAAGTCAGCGGTGGTATATTTTTAATTGTTTCTAACTTTTCTCGGTCGACTTCCAAACCTTTTCCAAAAACTTTATGTCCAAGTATAATCCCTTCTTGGACCATAAAGTGGCATTTCTCCCAGTTGAGCACTAGGTTCGTATCCACACACCTCTGCAATACCAATACTAAGTTCTCAAGGCACCTATCAAACGATTCCCCAAATACTGAGAAATCATCCATAAATACCTCGATACTACGCTCTACCATGTCCGAGAATATTGCCATCATACAAAGTTGAAAAGTTATCGGTGCATTACACAGTCCGAATGACATCCTTCTAATTGCAAAGGTGCCATAGGGGCATGTGAACGTCGTCTTCTCTTGATTCTTCAGTGATATCGGAATACCCATCCAGCAGGCAGTAGTACTCGTGTCCAGCTAATCTGTCCAATATCTGATCAATGAAAGGCAAGGGGAAATGATCCTTTCTAGTTTCCTTATTCAGCCTTCTGTAGTCCATGCAGACCCTCCAGCCGGTCGCTGTCCTTGTCGGTATCAGTTCATTGTTCTCGTGCTTCACTACTGTCATCCCACCTTTCTTCGGGACACATTGGGTCGGACTCACCTATGCACTGTCTAAAATCGGATAGATAATTCCAGCATCCAGCCATTTTAAGATCTCCTTCTTTACTACCTCTCTCATTATTAGGTTGAGCCTCCTCTGTTGTTCCACTATGGGCTTGCTATCCTCCTCCATTAGAATCTTCTGCATACAGAATGACGGGCTGATTCCTTTAATGTCGCCGATAGTCCATCCAATCACAGATTTGTACTCCCTTAGAACTCTTAGCAGCTTACTTTCCTGCAGTTCGTTAAGCGCAGATGCAATAATAACAGATAAAGTATCTGAATTACCTAAATACGCATACCTGAGGTGATTGGGTAAGGGTTTTAGTTCAAGTTTAGGTGGTTCCTCAAGAGATGGCTTCATCTTTTCTGATGATGCCCCTACTGCTTCCAAAGGCTCAAATGGTAGTTTGAACCTATTCACTCTCGGATGAGCCTCTAACAGTTGCAGATACTCTTTTATTTCTGAATCCTCTTCATCACAATCCCCCATCAATGCGGACTCTAGTGGGTCGGTATTAAGTATCCGAAGTTGTTCATCACCCACCAATGTGTCAATAATATCCACCCGGTAACACTCCTCATCCTCCTTGGGGAAATGCATGGCCTTAAACACGTTGAAGGTGACCTCTTGATCTTGCACCCTCATGGTCAACTCTCCTTTTTGAACATCAATGAGAGTTCTGCCAGTAGCCAAAAATGGTCTCCCAAGGATTATTGGAATATCCTTATCTTCTTCATAGTCGAGAATGATGAAGTCCGCTGGGAAGATGAATCTATCCACTTTTACCAAAACGTCCTTGACAATTCCTCTTGGATAAGTTACGGATCTATCTACTAGTTGTAGAGAGATGTTGGTCGGTTTAGGTGCTGGAAAACCCTAACTGAGTATAAACTAACAATGGCATGAGGTTTATACTACCACCTAAATCATATAGGCATTAGTTGAAGGCCAAACTCCCTATCGTGCATGGAATGGTGAAACTACCCGGATCCTTCAACTTTGGTGGAAGCTTATTTTGCATAATCGTACTACATTCCTCTGTTTGTGCCACAGTTTTGAAGTCTTCTAATTTCTTTTTATTTGAGAAAATATCCTTCATAAACTTGGCATAATTGGGCATCTGCTTAATGCCTCCTCAAAAGGAATGTTTATGTGTAGCTTCTTGAACACTTCCAAAAATTTAGTGAATTGTTGCTCTAATTTCTGCTTTCGGATCCTTTGTTGAAATGGCGGTGGAGGATAAACTACCGGCGTAACCACTTGTTCCTGTTCTGTATATTTTTCACTTGCTTATCCTTCAACTGTCTGTTCCACACTGGTCTCAGCTTGCTCTTTTGTTGTCGGGTTCTCCGAATCCTTCTCCACTAATTGTTTCCCACTCCGGAGTGTGACAGCTTGACATTGTTCATGTCCTCCCTCGGATTCTTTTCTGCGTCACTTGGCAAGGCTCCTAGGGGTGGATTATTCAGTGCACTCGCAATCTATCCAATCTAATTTTATAGATTCTTAATCGCAGCCACTTGAGATTTCATCGCCGCTTCTTGAGTTCTCATCGTTGCGTCATTTCCTGTTATGTATTTTGCCAATATCTCCTCCAAATCTAACATTTTCTCTTCATGTGGAGCTGCCTGTTGATTTGAATTCTAAAAAATAGGAGGGTATTGTGACGCCCCCAAATTCGAACCGCCATTTGGTCTCTCGAATTCGGTTCGTCACGTTCTCATGGTAATACAAAAATAACTAAAATCACACATTCACAGCAGAAAATCTAATTTAGAATAATTTACAATGATTTATTATAATTATTTCCCCCAAGTCTCGCAACCTACAGTACTTAATAGATTACATAATAGTATCAATTACCGACTTATTATATAATCTAACTTAAGCTTAAACATAGTCAAATCCAGTCTTACTATATCATCTTAATACAATCATTAAAACATTTAAAACATAAAGGAACAAGCTAGTTGGTAGCCTTGCCCTTGCCCTTATCGACACTTGAACGTTCGCCCTACTCTGCCTTCACTGAAAAGTTTTAGGGAAAGCAAGAATGAGCACAAATGGCTCAGCAAGTAATATACAATAAGGGTGAGTAATATAGTTCTCGAGTCTTAGAAAGGATATAGCAAAGTATGATAGTTCAAGGATAACAAGAATATCAATATTTCTCAATAACAGTCGCTAAGAACGAAATAATATCAATATGTTTCAATACTAAATCAATTTAAGATTTCAAGATAACTGAATACTGAGCAGTCAATAAGGACTATGAACTCTTACTAGAATTAACAGTATTAAACTGATAACCTAATCAAAAACAAGTACAACAGGTGATCAGCCTAAAGTACCATACGGTATGCATATCGTTCAATCGTACTAAAGTGTGCGCACTTCAGTATCCCGACAAATATATTTTCCCTTCAAAGAAGATTGTTCATCTCAGTCAAACACATGATCCCGCACCAATCAATTGGTTTGGGTCGCTTTTCAACAATATAAGTCAAGTCGAATCAAATGGCATAGATCATAATAATTATAAGTTCAATCTCAAGATTTAAATTCGAAGAATATAAATCGACTTTTATCTTATCCACGAAGTATATGATTCATAATAATTGAATTCCAATCTCTAAAGCTTACTTGTATGACAATAATAGCACAAGCTAAATGAATGCTCAATAAAGAGTAGAGTTAGGAACTTGGTTACAACGTTCCTCGAAAAAAGTAAACACAAGGATAGGATACTTGCACAATAAATGAGTGCAAGTCAGGAAACTTGCCTTATGCGTAGTTTATCCACGTTAAATAAATCAACACTTTTCGAATCCCTATCGTAATATAGTTATGCATATAGGATATTCATTAGTTACGTATACTCATACGTGATATATAAGTTTAAACGCATACATAAATGCCTAACTTAGTTGTACACTCTTTACATACTTCATTATACATCTTGCGTACTTATAGCACAAAAGTTTAGTTTATAAATCACCATGAAGTCAAATAACATAGTTTCTAATCATTGCTTTATATCAACATACTTTTATTACACATATGTTTATCTATGTATTCGACACACATTTAAAATCATAGATGTATAACCTTAGAAATATCTTGGCAAAACTTAGTTCCATAAGGTTACTATATGCTTGAACACGTAGAACATTGCTTGAGCCATGTATTATAGCTTAAAGTATTAATACATACATGTTGATGAAATTTTAAACTAGGTTTGGTCTTTTCTATTTACTTTCAACAATGGGTAGTTCTATTCATAAATCTTCATTTTACAAAGCCAAGAAAGCTTATTATGTCAAAGACTAACCATAGTACTCATTAAACCATATAACATTGCCAAACAACCTCTTTCTACGCATGATTGCATGTATTAGACTCAGTTGTATAACCCTCTACTTAGAAAATCTTTTAGTTCATGCTTGTGTAGTTTATAACATGTCTAACTAGATGTGTAAATATGTCGGTTATCTCTAGAGGCCTAAAGTCTCGTATCATAGTTTGTTCAATAGTTCACAATACAAGTCGTAGAGTTTTCAACTCAATTGGTTTTCAAATATTAAAATTCATGACCAACAAGTTAAGCATGTAAGGTATCTTGATTTCACATTTCATATGCATTCATAAAACTAACTAAGTTGTGAATACATGCTAAAAACATTAGATTTCAAAAAGGCGTAAGGCTTTATAACATATCAGCACAATCTTGATTCCCTGGCTACCCCCCGCCGGGGCGGCACTTTGCACTACAAGGAGGCCCTCCGGGGCGGCATTGCCAAAAAATTTCCTGGCCACCCCCCGTCGAGGCGGCACTTTGGCTTATAGAGAGCCCGCCGGGGTGGGCATAGCCATTTCAATTCGAAAATTCCTTTCCCCTGCTGCGAACCAATACCCCAAATCACAATCAAACAACAAATTTAAGCATATCCAATATGTATAAACTCCATAAACTTGCTACCCAACATACATAGCATAATTTCCACAAATTTAGCTCATCAATTTGGACATTAAAGCAAGTATTTCAAGATATTTCTAAAAACTTGTAAAACTTGAAATTTGATATCATAGAACATGTTCAACACCTTAGCAACAAGTATATGAGCTTGACTAACATCATGGTATCCATTATCAAACTAACTAACAAGAAATTTACATGAATTTGAAGAACATGATACCAAAACATAAAATAGGAATGTTACCTTCTATAGCTTGAAACTCTTAACACTTGCGTCTAACTTTTGATTACTCACTCACTCACTCTTTACTTGAACAAATTTCAGATTTCTAGCAACCAAAATGAGAAGAGAAAGCTCCAATTTATAGGAAAATGAAAACTCATACAATTCTATTGCAATAGAGTTTGAACCCAAAGGAAGAAGAAGAAGAATGGAGGACAAAGAAGAGTAGATAGCTTGGCAAATCATGGCAACTATTTTGCCCACACCCCTCTTCATCATTACCCTCATGAATGGTTGAGATTTGCAAGGTAGAAGAAGGCTAGGTTTGCAGCCTTTTTGCCATACACGAAAATGAGAAGGAGGAGAAAATGACTATCAATTTGGGACATTACCCTTAAAACTCAGCATTTACATATTATTAGCATACATGGATTATTTGATATTTGCCCACAAATGAGCATACATATACACTCACTCATACATTACACACATAGAATTATATAATCCATGTCCATTGGTTTAATGCAAATAATATTCACATTAGACTAGAATAATTTAGTTGGGTACCAATATTATTATCCATAAAACTCATTATTCCAAATTCTACATAAATATTAAAATAATCATTTAATATTAATTATTTATTTAGTCAAGGTCATTTTCCCTCATAGGTTGAGAATACTAATTTAAATACTCCCACACACATTATGGGGTCACATAAGACTCTCTCATACCACTTAGTAATTTACATAAGTTAAGCTTACTTTTGTCATATAGTTTTATTCACATTCTAATGTCACACCTCATTTTACAACCTCTATTACGCAACTACATATATATATATATATATATCTACATGTATATATATACATATTCATATCATCATACATTACACATTGGACCACACCATATTTAATCAATTGGGCTAAGCACACTAAAGCACATGGACTCTATTATTTAATCTAGTACATAAATTGATTGGGCCACATCTCTAATTCTTATAACATATCACATTAATGTTGTTGGGCTTGGATATATCCTAAGTCCAATACATTATTAATTCAATGACCCAACTAGATCAGGAAATTAAAAAGGCCACACAAGGCTTATCACTTAAGCTTAATTGAGCTCATTATTGTTTCTATTCTCATACTACACAATGCATTTCAACGAGTTTGACAGAAACTCCATATTCTTCTTTAATTATTATATATTCAATTTGAATCCATTTGAATGGGCTCATCTCGCAACACACACATATATATATATATATATATATATATTTATTTATATTTAAATAAATATTCATTTTCATTAATATATTCATTTAATAATATTTGGAAATTCTCGGGTATTATAGGTATGCTTGTCGTGGAGCCTACTGCTGGTTCTGATTCTGGTTGTTGCTCCATGAAAAGTTCAGATGGTTCCTATTGTAATACCCGAGAATTTCCATATATTATTAAATGAATATATTAAAGGGAATGAGTATTTATTTGAATATAAATGATTTTGTGTTATGAGATGAGTTAACTCAATTATATTAAATTAAATAATTATAATAATTAAGAAAGAATGTGGAGTTTATGATACACTCGTTGAAATGCCTTGTGTGGCACGAGAATAGATTCGATGATGAATTAATTAATTCATGGGCGAAGAAATTATTAAGTGAACAATTAATCTATATTCATTGTTATTATGAGAAATAGAATATTAATGGTGATTAATTAATAATATGTTGATTATTATTATTGCAAATAATAGAATAATAATAAGTAACTTGTTTATAAATACAATAAGATTATATTTATTTAATTATCAAAGAATGCGATAATTAATCACATAATTGTTAATAACTTTGTTATGGAAATGAATTGATAATATAGTGATTACTTAGTTAATATAATATTTGCTCAACTAATCTCTATGTGCAAGCATGCGAATTAAATGTATAAGGTATAGTAGCTACCTATATATTATATGAAGGGTAGTGCAGTATGACTATACAATTATACATAAACTATATAGTAAAATTATTGAGTTGTGAAAGCTACTTGAATAATGCCTAGGTAACAATGTGAGTGTGTGGACATTAAAACAATACATCATGAATATATTGTAAACAATTATTTTTAATAAAGAAGATGATGTAATGTGAGATTATCCGGTTAAATTATATTGGTAAGATAAAATATACATGGATTATATGTGTGCAAATTACAATTACTACATTATATGAATTACATTATGTCATTAAAACTACAACCTAAGCATATATTATATGAATACAACCTAGATATATAACATGTGCAAAGTAACATAAGTGTGTGTATACATGAGTGTTGCTACAAATGCTGAAGTTGATTTACTTGTCCCATATTGATAGTCACAATCCTTGCACACGTGAAATACTCAAGGCTAGCCTAAGCCTATCTATTCCTTAAACTCAACATTTCATAGCTCTCTAGCAAATGATGAACATGGGAGTGGGCATAATAGTGTAATTTAACTACCAACTACCTACTCTCCCATAACCTTCATGTAATTCACCAATCTGATAGTTTGATTCATGGGAAGATTGCATTGTCGGGATTATAGTTCTTCTATAAATAATAGCTCTTCTCCTCTATTTTCAATTTGCTGAGAATTCATAAGTAAGAGAGATTTGAGAGTGAGCATATAGTTCAGTTGAGAGAGAAGAGTGAATTGGCAGCAAGTTCAATTAGCTAACAGAGGTATAATCACATACTATTGTTCTTCATTTTCGTTCTATGTCAAAATTCTAGCCTTGAATTTCAATTTCTTGATTATGTCAAATTAGATTGCAATTGGATTGAAGAATGTTTATTTAGTTGTTATATTAGCTTCTGGCCATGTTAGTGAGACAATGTGGCATGTTTAAAATCAAATTCGTGAAGAATTTCTGTGTGGGCTGAACTTCTACCGAAGCGGGCTGCCGTCTGGTGTGAACCAGACACGGCGCAGCTGCGCCGGTATAACACTGAAGCTGCGCCGGCCTTTGGAATTTATTTTCTGTATTCTGCTTAATTCTGTTAAGTATTAATTGTTTAATATGGCTTAAACAAGCATGTTGATAGGTTTAACATGCCTATATTAGTATATTAACATGACGTGCACATGTGTTGCTATGATTGCATGCAAGATTAATGAAACGACATATAGCGCTGAAGTGAACTTAAAGTTTCCTAAACGAACTTTAACATATATGAACCATGACTATATTCTGCCATTGAGCATGTTAATATGACCTAGAAATTCATAAAGAATGTGACACCATATACATATATGTTTCATGATATAGGATTTATAGTTCCTTTGTTTATGACCAAACTCGTTAGACTTTGTGTTAGAGAACATTTTCAAGTAAAGCTTGGTATATCAAAGCAAATATACATGAATACTACATGATGTACATTCTAATCTTGAGAAGATGATAACATGACTTAACTACATATAATAAGAGCTTTAAAGTTGTCTTGTATGTGTTGAATTGCATCATTTAATTTTAAAATGATTTCAAGGGCAAACATGAATATGTTTTCAAACATATTGCATTAGTATAAGTAGTTAAGTTCTAAGAAACTAAAATAACATGTTTACATTCATTATGTCTCTAAACATGGTTCTTATGTGGTTAATATAAGGGTAGTAGACCAAGCATGAGTTTGAAGCATGTTTCAAAGTACTAAATGATGCTAGTTATAAATAAATAATATGAACACTATGAGCATGTATAAATCAAGTTATGTGATCACTTCACATGTTTACATGACAAGCATGATAACTTACGTGAATTCATGGCGTTGCATGGCCCTAAGTCGTTAGAAACCATGATTTAGAACTATAGCATGTATGATTGAACTTCGAAAGGTTGAACAAACATGGAAAGACCCTTTAACATGTATATATGTTATGTGATATCATATGTTGATACTTGAACCCGACTTTGACGGTTAACTTACAACAATTCTATAACTTGCTAAAAAGAGTATGTTTGCTATTCGTTGTGACCTTATGTGATAATGACGATATGTAAACTTGATTAACCCAAAAAAGAGGAACTTTAAGGATAAAAGATAATATAAGTTATGTCAATCTAGAGTCGTGAAGTGATATAGTACTATGCGTGATATATGACGGTATAGTAAGATTGAAGACTTAACTTATATGTTTGTTGTAAGAATAAGATAAAGTATAATGTTAAACTGTATGACTAATGAATATCCTATACGCATAACTATATTACGATAGGAATTCTAAAAGTGTTGATTAGATTTACGTGGATAGACTACGCATAAGGCAAGTTTCCTTAAATTCGTTCTTGTATTATTAATTGCAAGTTCCCTAACTTACACTATTTTAATGTGCAAGTATCCTATCCTTGTGTTTACTTTATTCAAGGAACGTTGTAAGCAAGTTCCTAACCCTACTCTTTATTGAGCGTTTATTAAGCTTGTGCTATTATTGTCGTACAAGTAAACTTTTGAAAATTTGCGATTCATGTATTATAACTATATACTTCATAGATAAGATAAAAGTCGATTTATATTCTTCGAACTTTAAATCTTGAGATTGAACTTATAATTATTGTGATCTATGCCATTTGATTCGGCTAGACTTATGTTGTTGAAAAGCGACCCAAACCAATTAATTGGTGCGGGATCATGTGTTTGACTGAGATGAACAACCTTCTTTGAAGGAAAATTATATTTGTCGGGAGACCGACGTGCTCACTTTAGTACGATTGAACGATATGTATACCGTATGGTACTTTAGGCTGATCACCTGTTGCACTTGTTTTGTTGGATTATCAGTATATTACTTTTAATTCTAGTAAGAGTTCATAGTCCTTAGTGACTGCTCAATACTCAGTTATCTTGAAATCTTAAATTGATTTAGTATTTAATCATATTGATATTATTCTGTCCTTAGCGACTGTTATTAAGAACTGTTTATATTCTTGCTATCCTTGAACTATCATACCTTGCTATACCCTTCTTGAGATTCGAGAACTATATTACTCACCCTTGTTGTTATATTACTTGCTGAGCAAACTTGTCACTCATTGTTGCTTTCCCTAAAACATTTCAGTTAAGGCAGAGCAGGCGGACCCTCGGGCACAGACAAGGGCAATGAAAAGGCTACTGAGTAGCTTAATGTTATGTAAAATATATGATTGTATTAAGACTTATTCTATTATGTATTAGTTATGGTTATGTATGCTTAAGTTATGTCTAAGCTACGTAATCAATATTTAAGTTTCGAGACTTTGGGACGTGAATAAATTATATTAATTAAATATAATCTATTCGGTAGTAGTTGTGTATTATTCCGCTGTGCGATGCGACAATTAGTTGTAATATTTATTATGGTGTTAGATTTTAGAACGTGACAAACCAAATTCGAGTGACCCTGTGGCGGTCCAAATTTGGGGGCGTCACAGGTTAGTGTAGTGCCCCCAAATTCAGGTCTCCAGAACCTCGGACCTGGTACGTTACGATACATCATTTCTATAACTATTACGAAAGATATAAACATAAATTATTTATACAATAATTTTTACAACATAATCCCAAGGTCTGTAACCTTAACTTAATACATGTATTCAATAACCTAGACGACATACAATCTCATTTGCGTTCAATACTATTACAAGTTTAACCTGCATCCAAGTCCAATTCTGGAGTTTGGCTTTGTCTTTGCCTGTATTCGAAGTTTTGTCTAAATCTGAAATGTTTATCATGATATAGCATGGGTGAGCAACAAGTTTGCCCAGCAAGTTTAAGTTCAAAAGAAGATATATCATGATTGAAAAGAATAAGCTTTTAAATTTTCAACAATATAATAATTGTGAAAGAGCATAAATCAGAGTTTCAAAAAATGAATGACTGAATCAATAATGTTTAATGTCAACAAGGACCATGAATAATTTTAACTGAACCTTATGGTAATGAAGGTGATCAGTCTTTCATACCTGATGGACATATGAAACATGCACTAAGTGCGAATCAACAATCAGTATAGATGTGAGTAATCAACAATGATTAATCACGAACATGCTTTACAATAACAAATCGAGTTCGAGTTAGGAAACTTGCCTGAACTGTCGATTACTGCTACGCAATCTAGTTTAATCACTTAATTGAAAAGACATATCAGTTATAAGATTGATCTTTAAATTAGCATAACATACTCTATAAGAAAACTATCTAACATTTAAGCACATAGTCAATTATTAGATAACCTTAACACTATAAATACACAAGTTTAAACCTAGCACACATCAAGTCTTTAATAGTATTCAATATAGTATACTAAGTGGTTTCCCACAAACAACTAACAAATTAGATTCTGTCTTATCTACACTGTTTTCACAGCGAGTTAGATCGATTACCAATTCATAGATCCCTTCCCCATATGAAGGAGTTGTTTAGCCCAGCTACTATACATCAACTATTGCAGGATACGACTGTACTACTTTTAGACTTAATACTTAATCGCTTACTAAGTTATTATTATAACTCGGTAAACTTTTTACTATTCAAGAGACTCAATATTTTATTTCAGTAAACTGAAACCAAACAGTCTTCCTAACATTTTTAGTTTCCATTTCAATATCCTGAAATGTTCATTTCAGCAAGCTGAAATATACTATTCATAAAAATATCAAAATAGCTTATTATTTATCTATCCTTTGGCCAATCATATATACATATATTCCATACATAAAAAGTATTTTTCTGGAATTTTTTTAACTCCCTTAAGTATTTTTCAAAAATTCATTTCTAGTTAATTCCTTAACAAATTAGCTACCTTACGCTTAACTCCAAAAATTCTCAACTCTTGGCGGGATCTTATACATGTTAACGTGGACTTACAGTTTAAATTTCGTGGTCATCGGAGTTATACAACTCCGGTTATAGCGATTTCTGTCAGAAAAACATAAATATTAAAATAGTCATAACTTGCTCAATTTAAGTCAAAATGAGCTCATTTTCGGACACAAGATAGTTTATAACATATATTTTAATGTCCCAAAGGCCTGATTTTATTTCATAATTTAAGCGGCAGAAACAGCCCCTTAAATTCCCGGGCAGCCTACTTTTCTTCAATTTTCAGATTTTACTTCCTTTGCTAAAATCAGTCCACACGAAAATCTATAACTTCTTTTTTAAGAGATTCCACTTGGGAAAGTTAGAAGACTTACATATCTAACTCCAGAAATTGACCACACTCAAAAATTCGAAATATTAAGCGAGATATGGTCGTTTTCGTTTTACACTTCGTTTTCACAAAAATCTATTTTTTCATACTTGATGATTTTTAAGAAATCTTCCCTATTCTCACATAATAATCAACATAACCCATCATCAAAACATCATACCACAAACTAATACCTCATATATCCATGGATCTAACATGATTCGTGATCTAATTCATAAAAAAATCACAAATCACAAGATCAACACAAATAAGGCTAGAAAAATTAGGTTTTCTCACTTTTGAAAAACTTATTTTCCCTTATATGCTTTAGATCCAATTTTTCACCCATAAAAGGGTTAGATCTAAAGATAAAACACTTTTAAACATATAAATCTAAAGATTTGAAACCTTAGATCAAACTTTATAAAAATCAAAACTTAAATCAAATCAAGAAGAAAAATAGATTATATAGGTAGGTATTCTTTATACCTTAGCTAGTTCTTCCTCTTCTTCTTCCTATGTTTGCTTAGGAAACTATGAAACTAAGAAGAACTCTCCCTCTCTCTTCTCTCTATGGTGACCGAATTTCTTGGCTCTCCCTCTCTCTCTCTCTCTCTTGCTTTGCTTAGATAACTTAGAAGAATAAGATGAAAGAGAAAAGAAAGGAAACATTATTTGATCTTGGTGGATTTGTAGATAGATTTGATATATCTAATTTTATCTCCCAACAACTCTCTCTCTCTCTCTCTCTCTCTCTCTCTTTATCAATGAAGAGGTTGCTTGCAAGAATAAACAAAGTGTTGGCCTAATACAAAAGTGACACCTATCAAAGTGGTTGAACCACTAAAGCAGGCACAATTATTACATACATCTCCCTTTCTCCTATCCTTCCATAACCGGCCACATGGCCCTCCTTTTGTCCAAATTTGTTTTCTTTTAAAGCCTTAATTAACTTACTTAATGTCCATCATATCACCTCCCACTTGGGCTAAAGTCTTGAGCCTTCATTTAATTCCTTTGAGCTTGCTCCTTTTTCTTAATTTACTTAGTATACTTACTAATTAAATTAACTTGGACTCCATATTAATTCTTTGGGCTTGCTAATAAAATAAATGGGCTATTAACATAGATTAGGTCCAATACTTTCTCTCTCCCATTGGGCTAAGCTTGGGCTTGTAATTAATTCACTTGGGCTACAAAATCATCTTAGTCCATTAAATCTATTCTCACCAGAACTAATGCTCAACATTTTTGAGATATACATATTCTTAATTATCTTTAAATACAAAATAAATGTATACACAATATATAATATATATTATTTAATCGTACACCCAATTCACATAAGTCCTCACACATTCTATTAGTTTATTAACTAAATAGCCATAACTGGCTTAATGAGTTATAAACACTCACAGTCACATAATCATACACATAATTCACATATATATTAGGTTATATTTCTTTATTCTTATTGAAATAGTAAATCTTATAGGTTGTTCTTAAAAATTTTAAATCATTCCTCAAATTTCCATCTAGGTTTTATCCTTTAACCATTATTTAATCATTTAAAATCTTATAAATTCTCGGGTTGTCACAGTTAGTATCAGAGCTGTAGTTATAAACCTTAGGAGCGAGTATCCATAGATTATAACTTAAGAGAACTTAGAAGTTAGAAAGAGATAAAACTCATATAGAGTTTTTCGAGAGAAACATAGTGTGTTATGAAATGTAACTTCATTCTATACAATGAACTTATGTTTTATTTAACATTCTAATGGAGTTGCTATTTATTTGTCTTGTGTTTGTGATTGTAGGATGGCAGACACAGGAGTACCTAGTAGAGTGGCAGATGAGGAGCCTAGAGATATATACGTAGTATACGAGGCACCTCTAGAGGCTATACCAGTGCAGGTTGTTGCACCGTTCGAGTTTGAAGACGAGGACGAGATTGAGATAGAGTCCGATCTAGAGGAGGAGCCGATGGAGGACTAGCCGATGGGGGATGAGCCAATGGAGGACTCTGATGAGGCTACTGTAGAGGAACAGATGTTATGCGAGTATGAGGAGTGGATTCTAGAGTTGGACTGCAGAGTCCAGGAATTGGAGGCTGAGGCCCAAGAGAGAGAGTTGGAATTCTAGAAACTGAGGGACGAAGACCACCAGAGGAAGCTGGCCATGCAGGAGCTAGAGGTAGAGATTGCTTACTGCAGGGAGGCAGGAATCCAGATGGGAACCTTATTCCACAGGTCGGTATCTAGAAATGTAGATCTGGCAGGGAAGCTAGAAGAGGTCGAGCAGAGAGAAATGAGTGAGAAGACTGAGAAAGAGGCACTCCGTACTCAGCTAGAGTTGGAGGTTTTGGATAAGATTCACTTCGAGGAGAAGTGGGAAGCGGCTAACGAGAGAGCTGACGACCTAGAGGATGAGGTCAGATGCAAGAAGAGGAAGATGAACAAGATGGGGTATGTATTTCGTTCAGCTTTCGAGAGGGTGATTGATGGTGTATACCACTACCCGGTGGAGCAAGGACAGACCCTACATAATTTGAGCCGAGAGCTGATAGCATACATAGCACAGATCGAGTATAAGAGCGCTGTGGAGCATGGGATGATGGGATGAGACCCTTAACTAGACTAGCAGTAGCTTTAGTGGTTTTCTTTTGTGATGTACATGTTGTGTTGTAATCCCACCTTTTTGTGTAAAGTGTGGGATAGTTACGTAAACCCCGAGTAACCTTTTGTTAAAGGGGTAGTATGTTAGAGTTCCCCGCCTTTTGTGATATTAGGGGATATTTGATAATATTTATAGAAATATGATATGGGAAATTATGTAATGAAACGATTTGGCATATGAATATAAATGAAGCTTATTTCAGAAATGTGTTATAAAATTTTATGCCTTTAGTATTAAAAGAAATACTTAAGTAATATAATTGAGTAATAATAAAATGAAAATTTGTGATGCAGATAATGCCGCCCAGACGTAGATTGACTGCACTTGATGAGTCAGTGAACAATAAGAAGGAACAAGTAGACCCGATCCAGAAGCTAGTAGATCTGTTAGGAGAGGCCCTTAGGGAAAGGAATAACGAACCCATTCGCCCCAATCCTCAAGGAGTACCAGCCACAAACTTTAAGGACTTTAGGAGTGTAGGACCCCCAGAGTTCGAGGGTACTACCGACCCAATCATTGCACAGACATAGGTTAAGGATATCTAGAAGGCCTTCACTATAGCTCGTGTGGGTGAAGACCAAAAGACTGTATTCGCTACATATATGATGAGAGAACAACTGGTGGGAGGCTAATAAACAAAGAGCTGGAGAAGAGATAATAGCGTGGGATAGATTCAAAACTCTATTTTTTGAGAACTACTTCCCGAAAAGCATGAAAAATAGGATGGAGGTGAAGTTTTTGGAAATTAAGCAAGGTGATATGACGGTAGCGTAGTACGCGGCTAAGTTCAACGAACTAGCGTGATTTACGGAACACCAAGTAGGAGATGAAGAGAGGAAGGCGAGACGATTCGAACAAGGGCTGAAGTCATGGTTGTTTAACAAGGTATCAGTTCTTCAAATTGATTCCTTTACAACGTTGCTGGAGAAGGTAATCATTGCGGAAGGTGGCAGTGAGGCCTTAAGTCTGTATAACAAGGAGAAGAAAGGAAAGAACACGGGAATAGAAAATCGTACTGGAGGAAGCAGTAGTGGAGAAAGTAACTTGGGAAAAAGAAAGTGGGAGAACAATAACAACAAAAATAACAATAATCAGTCGGGAAATTTTCGTGGAGGTTTCAAGAAAAGGGCAGAAGGATGCCCAAAATGTGGGAAGAATCATCAGGGCGAGTGCTGGAAGGGACGCGGCACTTGCTACAACTGTGGTCAGGAGGGGCACATTTCGCCCAACTGCCCGAAACCAAAAAAGATACAAGGATCCTTTGCATGTGGCTCGACGGAGCACCAGATTAAGGACTGCCCGAAGAAGGGAAGTAGCGGAGGGAGCCAACAAGGGGGAAACAAACTGATGATTGACGGACCGACACAATCCAACCGCCCAACCACCAGAACCTTTAACATGACCGTCCAGGATGCAGTGGCTGCAAAGGACGTGGTGTCAGGTATAATCCCAATTAATGATATAAATGCTTATGTATTATTTGATTCGGGTGCCACCTGTTCTTTTATATCTGAAAAATTTGCTAGTAGACTTAATACACCTCGAGAACAATTAGAAGATCCCTTGAACATAGAAATTGCGAATAAGGAAGTAATCCCTGTAGAATACATTTACCAAAATTATCGCGCAAACATTAGAGAACATGAACTGAGCGTAGACTTGATTCCTATTAGATTGGGAGAATTTGACGTAATACTGGGAATGGATTGGTTATATAACCATGCTGCAATAATTAACTATCAGAATAAATGTGTGAACCTTCAGACTCCGAGTAAGTCTAAGGTAGTATTTTATGGTAGCTCATCGCTTAAGCAATCGTGTTGCATTACGATGATGCAGGCCAAGAAATTGTTAAGGAAAAGATGTATTGGTTACTTAGCTTACATTGTTAATACTCGAAAAAATGGAGTAGAAATTAAGGATATATCCGTAGTGAATGAATTTCGAGATGTATTTCCGGATGATCTGTCTGGTCTTCCGCCAGATAGGGAAATTGAATTCGTAATAGACTTAGCACCGGGAACAGAACGGATTTCGAAAGCTCCATATCGTATGGCGCCAGTAGAAATGAAGGAATTGGTGATACAATTGCAAGAATTATTGGATAAGGGTTACATACGATCGAGTGTGTCTCATTGGGGAGCACCAGTGATATTCGTTAAGAAAAAGGACGGATCAATGAGGCTCTGTATCGATTATCGAGAATTGAACAAAGTAACGATCAAGAACAGATATCCGTTACCGAGGATAGACGCCCTGTTTGATCAACTGAAGGGAGCGAAGTATTTCTCAAAGATAGACCTACGGACAGGTTATCACCAACTGAAGGTACGGGATGAGGACATTCCAAAGACTGTGTTTCGAACCCGTTATGGACATTATGAGTTTTTGGTAATGTCATTTGGATTGACTAATGCTCCGGCAGCATTCATGGACTTGATGAACTGAGTTTCAAGCCATACTTGGATAAATTCGTGGTAGTTTTTATTGACGACATCTTGATCTACTCAAAGACAGAAGAAGAACACACCGAACATCTGAAGATAGTTCTGGAAGCACTAAGAAAAGAGAAGATGTATGCAAAAATTTTTAAGTGTGAATTTTGGATGGAGAGGGTTCAATTCTTAGGTCACGTGGTGGATAAGAATAGGAATCTCAGTGGACCCTGCAAAGGTCGAAGAAGTGAGTAATTGGAAGCAACCAAGAACACCAACAGAGGTGAGAAGTTTCTTAGGGTTAGCTGGGTACTATCGAAGATTCATCCAAGATTTTTCTAAGATAGAAACCCCGTTGACCAATTTGACGAGGAATACGGTGAAGTTTGTGTGGACAGAAAAATGCGAAGAGGGTTTTCAAGAACTGAGGAAGAGATTGAGCGAAGCGCCTGTGTTGTCACTACCAGATGATGCGGGAAATTTTGTGGTGTATAGTGATGCATCGCACAAGGGACTTGGTTGTGTGCTCATGCAACACAGCAAAGTCATTGCGTATGCATAATGACAATTGAAGGATTATGAAAAATGATACCCTACTCACGACTTAGAGTTAGCGGCAATAGTTTTTGCATTAAAGATTTGGAGGCATTATTTGTACGGAGAGAAATGTGAGATATACACGGACCACAAAAGTCTGAAATATATCTTCACATAGAAGGAGTTGAATATGCGTCAGAGAAGGTGGTTAGAATTGATCAAGGATTATGATTGTGATATTCTTTATCACCCGAGGAAGGCAAACGTGGTTGCCGACGCTTGATAAGTGGTTTTAGGACAACTTATTCAGATACTTTCCAACTCATTCGGTTGTTTAAACTTAAGCAATCTTGTGAGTTTCATGTGTTTTTCCCTTGTTTTATGTTTTTCAAGTTAAGGAACTCTCTTAGCAGTACTTGCCCGTTAAAAGAGCAAAAGATCGCCTAATTGGGGCAAGGAGCTGAAATGAGCTTAAAGCAATGGAATGGCATGAGGCTAGAGGTAACAAGCAAGGCTAATAAGAGGCAAATGCAAGAGGGGCAGGAGAAAGCAACTCAAGAACACACGAGGCAAACCTGCACCAGCAAGCAGCTGCAGATTCCAGCTTTTTGGTGCCGCGCGGCCGCGCCTGGAATTGGCTTGGGGCGCGCGCGGCCGCGCATGTCCCCAGCAGAAAATTGTTTGACTTTTTGCTTGACTAATCGGGAGAAGCTTTAAAGGGGGCTCGTGTGCAGCATTCAAGGCAGTCTGAAAAAAGGCCTTCAGCCCTAGTTTTCCCTTCTTCTTTCCTTTCCAATTCTTGTTTACATTAGGATAGCTTAGGAGTAGATTAGTGTAAAAATTAGTTGTTAGTAGATAGTTATCTAGGGTTAGATTAGACTTGATGGTTAAAACAATTGGAGGACATCAAAGATCCAAGCTTTGAGAAGGAACACATAGTTGCACTCTCTTACTTTACTCTCCTTGTTATTCATTTGTATCCGGATGATGTGTATTCCTTTTGTGGATGATATATTTGAGTCATTTATGACATAGACCTTATTTTGAGATTCCAATGGAACCTTTTGAGTAATCGATATTGATTTGCTTCCGTGTTGGTTATTGTTAATTGTTATGTGATTGTCTATTGCAATTCATCCCTTCATTGCTTAATTGTTTAGCTAACAATTTCTGTAATAACCTATGTGGATTTGAAAGATGAAATGTAGGTTTAGATCAAATTGTAATAGCGGGCGATTTTGTGTTTACATGGCGTTAGACATATGATTTGTGCTTAGGATAGACATATTCTGAAGCACCGCTCGTAGTCAATAGAGAACTTGACCTTAATCCCTAATTATTTGTAAACATCATAGACATATAGGGGTTTAGATAATGTGGGTGTCCACGTGCGTTCTACCATCTGTGGATTGCACGTGGTATGGAGTAGGTGCATCGAAAGATGGCCTTCTCTCACTTTCGTGTTCTCGGCTAACAACCATGACGGTTAACTTGACCTAATTGGGAGTTTATTGATTTAGATGAATCATTAGGGGAAATTGGGATCTCATGCCTTCATTGTCTGATTTTACTCTAGGAATTAATTAGTTTAAATTAAATTCCTTCACTAGTTTAACTTAGTTTTAATTCTAACTCTTTATCTCTCGTTTAAATAAGACTGAGGCGATTATGTGCTAGTGGTTTGGCGACCTTTTATTTATTAATTCTCCGTGGGAACGATCTTTACTTATCTTATATTACTTGTTGACCGCGTATACTTGCACGTTAATTGTCGTTACATAAATCGAACAACAAGTTTTTGGCGCCGTTGCCGGGGAATTAATTGGATAACTGTTTGCCAACATTAGTTTAAATCAAATTAGTCTTAATTTAAACTTTTTATTTTTGTTTAATTCTCTTCTCATATTCTCTTTTCAGGTACAATGGACTTAAATTTCTATTCATGGAACTGTACAAGACAAGAGCAACCAAGGGAAGCAAGCACTGATGGACTCGACCCAATTGCCACACTCTCAGCACAGTTAGAGGAGCTCTCGAGAAAGCTGGATACTGTTTCAGTCCAACAGAGTCGAGAGCCAGTGACTTCATATGACTATGGTGCTGGAGCTTATATGAGCCATCAGGAGCCTATCATTTATGGACAGGAGCAGTATGGGGGTGGTTATTCCTACACTGAACCTTATCCCGACTATCAGCAAGAGTGGGGGTATCACCCAGACCCTTCAGTAAACTACTATCAAGACCAACACTGGGATCCAAATCCCGCATACGCCCTAGAATGCACCTTCCAGACTCCAATTTACGAGCCTCAACACAATTTTGAGGGTGACACAGAAAATGCAAGCTTGGAGGAAGAAGGTGACATATCATTGAAGGACATCTTGATTGAGCAACAGAAGTCAGTCAAGAATATCCAGAACTGGGCAGAGCAAATTAGTAGGGCCTTGATGGTAGAGGAGGAGCAAGGGCAGACCCATACTGTGAGCTATCAAGAACAATGCGAGCCAAGTCTAAATTTTGCACCAGAACCCACTTATCAATCCCCGTGTTTACAAGGAGAACAGTCAATAGTGGACTTCATGTATAGAGCCTTAGCGAACCAAGAGGAGATGATTAGGAGCCAAGAGCTATCGAACCAGAATTTTCAGAATCAGATGGCCCTAATCAACAATACTCCAACAAATGAGACTTATTACATGGAGCCCGTGGCTGAAACAGAAAGGGAAGGATTGGAAATTATGTGGGGGAATTCCATAGCATCAACACAGGAGACCTTGGTTGAGCAAGAACAATCAATTGAGGATCTTCAGATTTGGGTGGAGCAAATTAGCACAGCTTTAAGGAATGAGGAGGTGATTGAGGAAGGAACCGCTCAAGATCTTCAAAGTCCAATACCTCAGATGACTGAAGCCGTGAGTAATGATCCCCAGGATACTTGGTGCTATGACATGGGTGCAGAAACTGATAGAAAATCCGAAGTGCAATTGCAACTGGGCGAGCCAAAAGCAATGGAAATAGAGGAGCCAATTGGGGATGTGGAGTATGAACCAACAGTGATAATACCACAAGAGCCTCCCCCGCCGAAGTTTGAGACTCCAGTCAAGTTTGCACACCCTTGCCCCCTTGGTAGCCACATCACAGAGACGGGTCTCGATGACACGAGAGATTCCGCAGTCTTGACACCATGGTGGTCAGAAGAAAAGAGAAGAAAAGAAGAGTCCGTTGTGTGTTCTATGCCTCCATGCCCCGATCATTTTGCATACACAACGGAACCATTGCCTAGCTCCCCTACCTTCCGTACGGGGAATTCTTGTTCATATCATGTGCTAGGTAGTTTAAATCTGCATCCTCTCCTATTGGGAAGCCGCCAAAGTCACATAGCTATTCTGATGGATGGAGGGGTTCTCCAATACCGTCGGGGAGTTGGATAGCAGTGGTCAGACACAGTCCAGCTAGAGGACTATAAATCAAGCGCTCGATGGGAGGCACCCCATCATTTCTCTTTCTCCCTCCTTGTTTAATTCTCCATTTCTTGCTTTCTATCATACTTCCCTCCCCCTTGTTTAATTCTTATTAGTTTAGTATTTAGTTTAAAAATTTTGCATACTATAAGAATTAGGAGTTCATTGCCTACATTTTTGAACTTAGGCATGAATGCGTATAATTTTTTGGGATTAAAAAGTTTATAGCATATTTTTGATGCACTTGCATTGTTTATACGCACTTAGAGAATTTTTGGGAATTTGAATGCGTATATCTTTCTATGTTTAATTCTCATGATGTAAATAGATAATATATTTTTGAAAGCGTAGAGGGCTTAATAAATCGCGTACCCATTTCAGGTGCCATAGTTGCTGCATGAAGCCAAGTTATTGCCCCATTAGCTCCCTAAAGCAAAAACCTGCAGAATTTGAAAACAGCAGGGCGCGCGGCCGCGAGACGGACAGAAAGTGCCAGACTTAAGTAGTTTGCGACAGATTTTAAGCCATTTCAGGTCATTCCAAACTAGCCGAACTTCAAGCCATCCCTTTCTCTCTCAAATTTGAAAATTCCTAACCCTTCAACCTCTGAATACTTCAATCTACAATCCTCCTATCCTCATCTCCATCACAACCCTCACCTTATCCAAGCCCTAGTTCTAAGTCAGAATCAAAACTCGCCTACCTTCACAGTTTCTCTAACAAAACCCAACCCTGCCATCATCTCAACTTGATAAATTGGGATAGTGAATTGGGGTCTGAGGGCATATTGATTGATTAGTGGAGAAAAGTATTGCATTTTGGTCATCAAATGGCATCCAAACGCAGCAGGAGGGAGTCTACATCAAGGGGCAGTGATTCCGAGCAAGAGGGCGGTGGTATCCACTATGATGACCGCAAATTCATCAGTCTAAAAGCCCAGAGATTCTATTACAGTATATTGGTGGGCAGGACTTTTGTGCCCGAGCGGGGGTTAGAGCCTGATGAGAACCTGGATGGGCGTATGGCTTCTATGATCCGAGGGCGGGGATGGAATGCATTCTGTGATGAGCCTTTGGCTGCCCCAATCTCGGTGGTGCAAGAATTTTATGCCAATGCGATACACACGATGTCCAATAAAGTATTTGTGCGAGGCTGTGAGGTGTCCTATGCGAAGGAGCACATCAATGAGTTGTTTGACTTACCCAACATTGCATTGGACGCGCGTGATTCTTTGTATGCTAGGGAGTGGGGTTCCGAGATGGATGCTATCAGTGATTACCTATGCAAGCCGGGCACCGTTTGGAAGCTAAAACAGGGAACTGATCAGAAGCTGCATTTTCTCCAGTCCGCTTTGAGTAGGTACGGGAAGGCGTGGTACAGCTTTATCTGTGCGAATCTGATGCCTACACAGCATCAGAACGAGGTCACTAAGAACTGAGCTGTGTTGCTTTACGGGATTATCAAAGGCATGCGAATCGACTTGGGATACGTGATTAGTAGTTCTATCCGCAGATTTCTGAGAGGCGGAAACTCAGCAAGTATCCCCCACGCAGCAGTGATCACTAGGCTATGCATAGCCAATGGAGTGACGTGGTCAGATGCTGAGCCGATGCAGATGCCGATGAATACTCTTGACCACCCAGCCATTGAATCCTTTAAAGTGTGGAAAGGGGGAAGATCTCATTCCTTAGGAGCAGGGTTTATTCTACCTGATCAGACAGAGGCTGAGGAGACTGCAGAGAGAGTACCACCACCAGAGCAGTCTGAGACCTCTCACTCAGTGCATGAGCGGATAGACAGGATGGAGAGGAGACTACAGCGCAGGATGGACGCAATGAGCACCAACTTCCAGGCTTTCACTACAGAATTCAGCGGGGCACTGTCCTACGCATTCGGCCAGATGGGAGTTGAGGTGCAGTTTCCTATATATGGGTCCGCCGTTATTTATCCACCTCTAGACACACCACCTCCTGAGGAAGATGATGAGGAGGAGGACGACGAGTCCGAGTAGGGGAGTTCCCTTTTACCCTTTTACCTTCAATGCGGACATTGAACACTTTAAGTTTGGGGGTATTAGGGGGTTTATTTGCATATAGTTTAATTCATATCATATTGCATTTTTTTTAGTTCATTTAGTGCATATAGTTCGTATTCGTATTTTGTTAAAAATTGTCTAATTTTTTAAAATTTTTGTTTTATTTTAGTTAACTGTGTTAGGACATGTTGCATGACATACTGCATAAATCCAGGTTGAAGTTGGTTTGTGAGTTAGTGGCCTATGATGAAAACTAAAATTTCTTAATTTTTGAACTAAGTTGAGACTTAAGCTTGATTTCATTGTTATATATGTAAATCCATATCTGTCAGATACTGTGTAACCAATGAGCACGATAGAGTAACCATCATGTCATGCTAAGTTTAAATTTTCACATACTTGTCTTCTGGTGGGAAAGCTATGTTTTAATAAAAGAATTTCAGTTCGCATATAATAATAGCTAGACTGTTAAAAGCTTAAGTTTGGGGGAAACAGGGGGCTTGCATGGTTTATGCTGGGAGATGGAGCGTAAGACGCACTCCCTTGCATAAAAATAAAAAAAAGAGAAAAAAAGAAAAAGAATAAACACTTTGGCTATGTCGAGTTCTGTGGCCTTTGATATTCGAGCAAGTAAACCCTCGGGGTGTCTCTACACCCAGCGCCCTAAGATCGTCTGGTCTGGGAGTCGTTGGTCGAAAGCTCGCTACACGGGTATCATTGAAAAGCCTAAGAGGACTAGGCATTGCATAGTCAATTGTGTACACGGGAAAGTGCGAATACGCCCTCGTGAGTTAATAAAAGCTTAATGAAACCCCCCTGTTGACTCTTAACTTTAGTAATACATGGTCTTGGTTAGAACTTATATGATTTACTGCTTTTCTTAAGTTAAAACTTGTTTTTCCCCAAAGAAGCATAGTAGGTGAGTTATTTATTCTGAATGCATGTTTAATGGTTGCTAGGCACACAACGCACAATACATCAGTGCTGACAGTTTTGGATTTGCAAGAATATGCCTTATGGTCTTGCCTTGGGTAGCTTTTCGGTTTGACTATCTTGTGGTTTTTTTGAGGCATTGCTTTGAAGTTCAATGCTGACTGGAACTTGGATTTGCATTCATAATAGCGTAGGTTGCATACATTGTAAATAGTGCATTGCATATGCCGTTTAGCTTTGTTTTGGTTGCTTGAGGGCAAGCAACGTTTAAGTTTGGGGGTATTTGATTAGTGGTTTTAGGACCACTTATTCAGATACTTTCCAACTCATTCGGTTGCTTAAACTTAAGCAATCTTGTGAGTTTCATGTGTTTTTCCCTTGTTTTATGTTTTTCAGGTTAAGGAACTCTCCTAGTAGTACTTGCCCGTTAAAAGAGCAAAAGATCGCCTAAATGGGGCAAGGAGCTGAAATGAGCTTAAAGCAATGGAATGGCATGAGGCTAGAGGTAACAAGCAAGGCTAATAAGAGGCAAATGCAAGAGAGGCAGGAGAAAGCAACTCAAGAACACACGAGGCAAACCTGCACCAGCAAGCAGCTGCAGATTCCAGCTTTTTGGTGCCGCGCGGCCGCGCCTGGAATTGGCTTGGGGCGCGCGCGGCCGCGCATGTCCCCAGCAGAAAATTGTTTGACTTTTTGCTTGACTAATCGATAGAAGCTTTAAAGGGGGCTCGTGTGCAGCATTCAAGGCAGTCTGAAAAAAGGCCTTCAGCCCTAGTTTTCCCTTCTTCTTTCCTTTCCAATTCTTGTTTACATTAGGATAGCTTAGGAGTAGATTAGTGTAAAAATTAGTTGTTAGTAGATAGTTATCTAGGGTTAGATTAGACTTGATGGTTGAAACAATTGGAGGACATCAAAGATCCAAGCTTTGAGAAGGAACACATAGTTGCACTCTCTTACTTTACTCTCCTTGTTATTCATTTGTATCCGGATGATGTGTATTCCTTTTGTGGATGATATATTTGAGTCATTTATGACTTAGACCTTATTTTAAGATTCCAATGGAACCTTTTGAGTAATCGATATTGATTTGCTTCCGTGTTGGTTATTGTTAATTGTTATGTGATTGTCTATTGCAATTCATCCCTTCATTGCTTAATTGTTTAGCTAACAATTTCTGTAATAACCTATGTGGATTTGAAAGATGAAATGTAGGTTTAGATCAAATTGTAATAGCGGGCGATTTTGTGTTTACATGGCGTTAGACATATGATTTGTGCTTAGGATAGACATATTCCGAAGCACCGCTCGTAGTCAATAGAGAACTTGACCTTAATCCCTAATTATTTGTAAACACCATAGACATATAGGGGTTTAGATAATGTGGGTGTCCACGTGCGTTCTACCATCTGTGGATTGCACGTGGTATGGAGTAGGTGCATCGAAAGATGGCCTTCTCTCACTTTCGTGTTCTCGGCTAACAACCATGACGGTTAACTTGACCTAATTGGGAGTTTATTGATTTAGATGAATCATTAGGGGAAATTGGGATCTCATGCCTTCATTGTCTGGTTTTACTCTAGGAATTAATTAGTTTAAATTAAATTCCTTCACTAGTTTAACTTAGTTTTAATTCCAACTCTTTATCTCTCGTTTAAATAAGACTGAGGCGATTATGTGCTAGTGGTTTGGCGACCTTTTATTTATTAATTCTCCGTGGGAACGATCTTTACTTATCTTATATTACTTGTTGACCGCGTATACTTGCACGTTAATTGTCGTTACATAAATCGAACAACAACGCTCTGAGCAGGAAAGGAAGAGAGAAATTATTTCACTTGACGACTCAGGACGAGTTAATAAGAGAGATGGAGAAATTGGAAATAGAGGTAAAGGGGCCAGAGAGGTCTGAAGAGAAGTTGTTCGTAATGGAAGCTCGTCCGACATTGTTGGATAGAGTGAGGGAATCACAAGAGAAGGATGAAGAGTGCGAGAAAATCAGAAAGAGGATCGCAGAAAATGAAGAAGAGTAATTTTGAATGGATAAAGACGGTATTTTGAGATTCGAAGGAAGAGTGTGGGTACCAGCGGTAACCGAGTTGAGGGAAGAGATTTTGTATGAGGCACACAATACGACATATTCCATTCATCCGGGAGGCACGAAGATGTACCAAGATTTAAGGCAACATTTTTGGTGGACCAATCTGAAACGGAAAGTCGCAGAGTGCATTACTAGATGTCTGACTTGCCAACGAGTAAAAGAAGAGCATTAGCGGCCGAGTGGTTTACTACAACCGTTGGAAATACTAGAGTGGAAATTGTGACATCCCGAATTTTTAAGAATTTATAAATGAGAATTTAATAAATAAAATTCTTATTTATGAGATGTTTTGAGTGTGAAAATGTGTCTCCGTGTCATATGTTGTGAAATATGTGAATTGATGTGAAGAGAATATATAATGATTAAATAAATAATTTATTGAGTTAAATAAATAAATTATGTGATTATTGTGGAGGAATGTAATTAAGTGTAATATATTAATTAATTAAATATTTAATATTTTATTTAATTGATGTAATAATTTTATGTTATAGTTCTAATTTAATTGAGATAATTAAATTAGATGAGTTATATGATGAGTGTTACATCAAATTATAATTAGCGAGTAATTATAATTATGTGATTAATTGATGTTAGACTTTTAATTAATTAAATTATAATGTTAATATTTAATTAATTAAAATGTAACATTAAGATTATGTGTTAAAAGTATTAAAAGTATTAAAAGTGTTAAAATCGTTTTTCCAAACAAGGCCCTTGTATTGTTTTAAATATGTTTTGCCAAACGGGGCCTTACTACTAAAAACCTATTTTTTAAAATTATATTGTTTTGCCAAACAAGCCTTAGGGCTTTTAAAATTCAAATTGTAACTTATATATATTAATGGCATTTATTATAATTAATAAAGGCCATTATGTAGTGGAAGTTATATATCTTATAATTATGTATTGTATTATATTATATGTATATTACGTTAGACTAAAACAAGAATTAGAAAAACAAAGTTAGTTTGCTAGAGAGAAAAAAAAAAGAAATATAGAGAAAGAGAAGAGAAAACAAAGAGAAAAGAGAAGGATGGAGAAAAAAGAAAGAGAAAGATGAAGTTTGAGAGAGTCAAATACATCACCATCTTCATCTTGTTCTTCTAAGCAAAGCAAGGTTATAATCTCAATTCTTGTTTTTAAATATGTTTTTATGATTCTTCATAAGTATTAGTTCTCTGTGTTTGTGAGTTAACGAGAAATTTTGTATAACCATGAATTGAATATATAAGTTGTGAATTATATGTTATGTACGATTTTCAGAAATTAAAATTTGTTATAAAATAAGTTTTATGAAGAATTTGTGTTCTTATGGGTTTATGTGTTTTGGTTGAATTTTCGAATGAAAATTGAGGATTTATCATGTGTTAAAATTTAAATTGGGAGTTATTTATGATACTAGCTTTAATAACGAAGATAATACATGAATTATGAATTTAATTGGTTAAGAATTGGATTTATGGTGAATTATTTTGTGAAAAGTATGAGTTTTTGTGAAAATAGCAAAAAATTGGTTTTAAAACCTTTGATTTTGATTACTTATATGATTTTTGTGATTTGAATTATGTTGTACATGTGTATGGTTGCACATGTATGCTTTACACTGTCTGAGTAGTTTAGAATTTTCAATTGTTGGTATATTGGGAAAGAACAGTGAAGCAAGGAAGCAATCTGCACTGTTTTTGTTTACGTTACGGCGCAGCTGTGCCGTTAACAAAGGCAGAAACGGCACAGCTGCGCCGGCTGAGTTTCTCAGATCGTGCACCAGCGCAGTTGTGCCTGTTCCAAAACTTAAGGTGGCGCAGCTGCGCCGTACCTTGAGCAGAGGCAGAAAACTTTAATTAATTGTAAAGTTTTTAAAACCCAAATTGTATAGGTTAATGATAATGGTTATGTGTTAAACATGAACCAAGATTTGCAATAAGATATTGTTAATATGTATTTGACGATTTCAAAGTTTTAAAGAAAGAAGGTTGTGAAAATCTTAAATTAGTATCTGATTTATTAAACTAAATGGTTAGCTTAAGTTGTAAGTTATTTAGTTATAATTTAGTTAACATGATGTGTAACTGTAATTTGAAATAATTATAGTAAAGGTTTAATTTAAATTATAATTTGTTAAATTATAATGAATATAGTTTGATTAACTATAATCAAAGTAAAAGTTTAACTTAAATTATAATTTTGTTAATTATAATTTGATTAATATGATATGTGATTATAATTGAGGTAACTGTGTAGAATAAATTATAATTTATTTAAATGAGTGCATGAATTTAAATTAATTATTTATAATCTAAGTAATTGTTTAATTTAAATTATAATTGGTTTAATTATAATTTAATGCATGATGTAGTTTAATTAATTGTAAATTATAATTATCATAATTTGATTAATTAGAGTAATGGTTTATATTAAATTATAAATTGTTTAGTGATAATTTGATTAACATAAGATGTAATTTGATTAGTTATAATTAAAGTGGATGTTTTAAATTATAATTTGTTTAATTATAATTTAATATGAGTATGTAATTATTAATTGATTAATTATGTGAGAAGTTATATGATTATGTGATATGATAATCAATTATTAATTTAATACTTAATGAGGAATGAGTTAACCTAGATTGGTTAACTAACGATGAGGATTAGCTATGTGATAATTAATTGATATTGTTAATTATATATATGGTTTGACAGCGAGTGTCAAACGAGTAAATAGAAGAGAATTAGAAAGTATAAAGTAGTATTTACTTAGACGTTTGATAAGCGTTGCTAGTTGACTAATAATTGATATGTATGGTAATACGTTATTTAGGATCATGAAGCAGATTATATTAAGCTATTTTTCGGTATTTGGTAATCTACGAGCCTGGCAAGTCTTTCGATTCCTATTTTTTATGTGAACTTGATGATATTATAAACTGTTTTAAATTATTTTGCAAAGAGCATGATATGTTATATATGTTAGAAATATGAATGTTAAAGTCAATTTATGACTACATTGATTGATTAAAGAATGTTGATTGGGTAAGGAACTCAATCTTTATATTTGCTATGTGAATTGAAGCATGTATGCCATGTTACTTTAATTATTATGAGATGTATGTTGAGCATGTTATTATGTGTTATGTGATGCATGAAAACTGTTAGAACTTGCTGAGCTATCGAGCTTACTCTTGCAAATAATAAATTTTGCATGTCAAGATTTTAAGGTAAGGATACGTGCTAAATGAATTATAGAGATCCATATTCACGAAGATTACTTATGTTTTATGAGAAATGTATCTAATGTTTTGAATGTAACATGTTGTTGGATTATAAGTGGAGTTATCCAATGTGTATGGATAATAAATTGTAATGTAAGATTTTGTATAGTAACTTTGAGAAAGTGATTCATGTAATAGAGTTGAATCAAATTTTTGTAATGTAAAGGTTGAGATTCAGGACAATAAAGAAAGGATTATATAAAAGTTTTAATTATTCCGCATTTTTAGTGATTTTTAATATCGAATCATGATGTAAAGTTAGAATAAAGTTGTATTGTTAACGATCGAGAAGGGGAATTATACTGTAACGACCATTTAATAGTTAATGAGGAATGAGTTAACCTAGTTTGGTTAACTAACGATGAGGATTAGCTATGTGATAATTAACTGATATTGTTAATTATATATATGGTTTGACAGCGAGTGTCAAACGAGTAAATCGAAGAGAATTAGAAAGTATAAAGTAGTATTTACTTAGACGTTTGATAAGCGTTGCTAGGTGACTAATAATTGATCAGTATAGTAATACGTTATGTTGGATCATGAAGCAGATTATATTAAGCTGTTTTTCGGTATTTGGTAATCTACGAGCCAGGAAAGTCTTTGGTTCTTATTTTTTTATGTGAACTTGATGATATTATGAACTGTTTTAAATTATTTTACAAAGAGCATGATATGTTATATATGTTGTAAACATGAATGTTAAAGTCAATTTATGACTACATTGATTGATTAAAGAATGTTGATTGGGTAAGGAACTCAATCTTTATATTTGCTATGTGAATTGAAGCATGTATGCCATGTTACTTTAATTATTATGAGATGTATGTTGAGCATGTTATTATGTGCTATGTGATGCATGAAAACTGTTAGAACTTGCTGAGCTGTCAAGCTTACTGTTGTCCGATTTATGTAACGACAATTAACGCGCAAGTATACGCGGTCAACAAGTAATATAAGATAAGTAAAGATCGTTCCCACGGAGAATTAACAAATAAAAGGTCGCCAAACCACTAGCACATAATCGCCTCAGTCTTATTTAAACGAGAGATAAAGAGTTGGAATTAAAACTAAGTTAACTAGGTAAGGAATTAAAATAAATAATCCTAAGGTAGAATCAGATAATGAAGGCATGAGACTCCAATTTCCCCTAATGATTCATCTAAGTCAATTCACTTCCAATTAGGTCAAATTAATCGTTAAGAGTACTAGCCGAGAACACGAAAGTGAGAGAAGACCATCTTTCGATGCACCTAATCCATATCACGTGCAATCCACAGATGATAGAACGCACGTGAACACCCACATTACCTAAACCACTATATGTCTATGTGATTTACAAATAATTAGGGTTTAAGGTCAAGTTCTCTATTGGCCACGAGCGGCGCTTCGGTATATGTCTATCCTAAGCACAAATCATACATCCAACGCCCTGTGAACGTACAAACGCTCGCTACTACGATTTGATCTAAACCCACATTTCGTCTTTCAAGCCCATGTGGGTTATCACAGTAATTGGTCATGACTCAATTAAGCAATGAAAATAAATATCGCAGTAGACAATCACAAAATAATCAATAAGAACCAACATGGATGAGAAATTAATATAGACTACTCATTAGATCCCATTGGAACCTCAAGGTATACTTTAAGTCATAGACAACTCAAACATACCATCCACATGTAGAATAAGCATCGTAAGAACACAAATATGAATCAAAGAGAAAATAAGAGTAAGAAATGCAAATCTGATTCCTCTTGATCAAAATACGAATCCTTGATGTTCTTCAAATGCTTCAACAATCAAGTCTAATAAAACCCTACAACATTAACTACTATAAACTAGTCTAATCTCTACTTCTATTCTACTCCTAGACAAGAAAATGTAACAGAAATGAAAAAACTAGAATAAGAAAATTAGGGCTAAACTCCCTTAAGGGGAGAGATATATCTTCTGTTGCCAAAATGCCCTTATATGCCTTTTTTAGCCTAGCCTGCCTGGCTGCCCCCAACAAACCAAAGCTGCCGATTAAATAAAAGTCAACTGGCCAGTGAGGAGACCGGCGCAGCTGCGCAGGTTATAGGCCTGCAGCCGGCGCAGCTACGCGGGCTTCAGGTTCTAGAAATCTGCAGCTTTGCTGGTGCATTGTTCCTGTTGCCCTATTCTGACTCCCTCCTTGATCCTTGCTGCTCATGGCTTCTGTCAATCCCCCATGCCCATTGCTTCTTTAAGCGTTGCCCCTTTTCATGCACTTTGTTCCCGTTTTAGCATTCTTTTATCCGTTTCAGCTCAAAATACACCCGAAGAGTTCCAACTACAGAAATCTGCAAAAGAAGGTAAAAATGGATGAAAAGCTACGATAACAAATGAGATTAAACAACAATCGAAGTGAGTTGATATCTAAATAAGTGGTTATAAAACCACTTATCAAATACCCCCAAACTTAAACGTTGCTTGCCCTCAAGTGACACAAACAAAACAAAACACAGATGCATTTCAAATAACTAGAATGCATGCAACCTACACTAGCATGAAAGTGAATTCAGGTCTTTGTCAGAATAGATATTCAAGTGCACTGCCTCAGAAAAACCACATCCAGTTAAACAGATAAGCAACCCAAGACAAAATCAAAAGTATAACTTTGCAAATCCAAATCTGTCAGCACTGATGCAATGTGCGTTGCGTACCTAGCAACCATTAAACATGCTTTGAACAAATAAATCACATACTATGCTTCTTAGGGGAAAAACTAGTTTTAATTTAAGGAAAGCAGTAAATCATATAAGTTCTAACTAAGACCACGTATTACTTAAGTTAAGAGACAGCAGGGAGTTTATTATTCTTTTTATTGACTCACGAGGGCGTATTCGCACTTTCCCGTGTACACATTCGACTGTGCAATGCCTAGTCCTCTTAGGCTTTTCAATGATATCCATGTAGCGAGCTTTCGACCAACGACTCCCAGACCAGACGGCCTTAGGGCGTTGGGTGTAGAGACACCCCTAGGGCTTACTTGCTCGAATATCAAAGGCCACAGAACTCAACGTAGCCGAAGTGTTTATTCTATTTTTTTTTTCAATGCATTTTCTTTTGTTTTCTTTTTCTATTGCTTTTCCTGCAAGGGAGTGCGTCTTACGCTCCATCTCCCCGCATATATCATGCATGTCCCCCTGTTTTCCCCCAAACTTAAGCTTTTAACAATCTTAGTTATTATCATATGATCACTGACTCTTTTATTAAAACATAAATTTTCCACCAGAAGATAAGTATGGAACATTTCAACTAAACATATCATGATGGCTACTTCATCGTGCTAATTGGCTACACAGCATCTGACAGATAAAGATTTACATATATGATCTTAAAATCAAGCTTAAGTCTCAAATCGGTTTGAAAAACAAGAAATTTTAGCTTTCATCATAGGCCAACTTATTAACAAACCAACTTCAACCTGAATTTATGCAGTATGTCATGCAACATGTCCTAACACAGTTGACTAAAACTAAAGAAAATTTTTAAAAATTTGACAATTTTTAAACAAAATACGAACTACATGCACTAAATAAATTAAACTACATACAAAAAACATGCACTAAATGAATTAAACTACATGCAAATAAACCCCCAAATACCCCCAAACTTAAAATGTTCAATGTCCGCATTGAAGGTAAAAAGGGTAAAAAGGGAACTCCCCTACTCGGACTCGTCGTCCTCCTCCTCATCAATCTGCTCTGGTGGTGTGTCTAGAGGAAGGTATTGACTACCGGTGCCAAATGTAGGAAACTCTGCATGTATGCCCAACTGCCCGAATGCATGAGATAAAGCTTGGGAGAAACCGGATGTATAAGTCTGGAAGTCTGTGTATGTGGTATCCATCCGTCTCCTCAGCAGTCGAATCTCCCTCTGCTGCATAGCATACTGTGCGGGAGTTGGCCCTGCCGCCTGCTGAGCCTGCTCTGGCTCATTTTCTTCGTCTTCTTCATCATCCTCATCCTCATCAGAATCATCATCTCGCACAAACCCCAGTCCTCGGGGATGAGACTCTGCCCCCTTCCAGATGGTGTACTGCTGGATGGTTGTATGGTCTATATCGCGCATCGGGCGCAGCAGCTCTTCATTATCCCATACCACTCCAGCAGCCAAACATAAGCGTGTAATCACCGAGGCATGTGGAATCCCTCCTGAGGTGCTCCCCCTCATAAACTTCAGCATGGACTGATTCAGAATGTGTCCAATGTCAATCCGTCTATTCTTGATGATACCGTAGAGTAGGGTAGCTCGCTCAGTGGTGACCTCGGCATGATGGCTCGAAGGAAGAATGCTAGCACAAATGAAGCTGTACCAAGCCTTGGCGTATCAACTCAAGGCAGTCTTAGGGAAACCTATCTTTCTGGTCGTGCCTGAGTATGTTGTCCATTTGGTGCTCGGTTTGCACAATTCCTTTATCAGTCTGTCCAAGTTAGACTCATGACGCTGAGACTCGGCCCAATTTGTCGGGCCAGAAGGAATAGTGTCCAGCTTGAAAATATCATTTATGGCCTGCTTGGTGTACTGCACCTGCTTCCCCCTTACATATGATATCCCATTCTGCGCGTCGTGTGCATTGGCATAAAACTCCTTCACATGGGGAATAGGAGCTGGCAGCGGTGTGGCCGCAACAAGCGCCCAGTCATGATCAATAATCTGCCTCTTCATAAGCCCATCGTCTTTGCCCGGCTTTAATCCCCTCTCCTTCACACAGTTCTTTCTGTCCAAAACATTGAAGTAGTAACGCTGAGCAGTCAAGTCCACAAATCTAAAGGCGTCAAGAGCCTCATGGGAACTACCCTCGCCATGCTCTGTGCTCGGAGGGGGAGACGGGGGTGATGGAGTTCGAATTCGCTTGGGCATGTTGAAATTGAAATGCAATAAGCAACTGAATGAATGCAAACCCAGTGATGATCAAACACTGGGAATACACCCTATCTGCTTTTGGTTTCGATGCTCTGTAAAATTATCCCAACCTTTGTCAAAAAAAAATTTGCCCCTAATCTCTCCAAGAAGGATGCCCCCAATTGCCAGAAATTGCTCTATTTCAAACTGCCAAAAACCTGCCCTCAACCCTCTGTCAGACTTGTATCAAATGCAACTCTCCAATGGAACCCAAAAATCTACCTCTTTTACTATCAAATTTGGTGAAGTGCCTCAAATTCCGTCAAATGTGCCCCCCCGATTTCTCACTGAACTTGTATCAAACACTTGGGGTGCTGGCTAAATGAATTGAGCCCTAGAATCCACAAGTTACAAAGAATGGAGAAGGTCAGCAGGGGCCTTGAGAGATGGAGAATGAGAGGAATAGGGTTTCTGTAGGAGGGAATCGAGTCATGCAGGTTGCCGAGTGAGGGAAAGAGGTTTCGGTTTTAGGGAGCGAGTCAGAAAGAACTGCCGAGTTTTTAAGTAGGGAAATGAAATAAAGAAGTGGGCGGGCTTTGTTTTAAAACAAAAAAATTTCGGCAGGACGATAATGGCGCAGCTGCGCAAAGGACATGAGGAAAATGGGTGCAGCTGCGCAGGTATAGAATCCGGATTCTTGTCTAGAAATCAAGGCGGCCGCGCGGCTGGTTGGCTAGACTTGGCCCGGGCGCGCCAAGTTTCAGGAAACTCTGTGACTGGTCTGGAGTGCAGCATCTCAATAGTAGTGGATCAAAAGGCTTTGCAACCAAATACATAGACCTAGAAGGCATGCAAAAAGTGTCAAGTCACTTAATTACAACAAACAATTATTAATACTATTAACTAATAACGATTAAGAGAATTACATAAAGGGAGAAAATTACATAATAAAGACGATAATCATAGGCATATCAAATCCCAAAAATGTCAATATGTGCACATAAGCCACAAGCTCATTTTCAAAAATATGATCAGAACACTTTTAAGTCCCAAAAATATATATGCAACATGTACGTGCAACGAAAATATGTCCATTAACCGTTTGAATCCCAAAAAAAAAAAATCTTTACATGCGTATACGAAATGTGTCACGGCATCATACTATATTCAATAAGCATTTCATGCCCCAAAAATTATACGCGTCACTGTCTAAGTCCACAAATGTAGGCATTGTACCTTGTACAACCAAAATGTGGAAATATTTACAACTAAGAACTATACTACTGAGAATTAAACATGGGGAGGGAAATGTGATAGAAAGCATGTAATGGAGAATTAAACAGGTAGGGAGAAAGAGAGATGATGGGGTGCCTCCCGTCTAGCGCTTGATTTATAGTCCTCTAGCTCGACTGTGTCTGACTACTGCTATCCGACTCCCCGACGATATTGGAGAACCCCTCCATCCATCAGAATTGCTATATGCTTTTGGAGGCTTCCCAGTAGAGGAGGACTTGAAATTAAACTACCTAGCACATGATATGAACAAGAATTCCCCGAACAAAAAGTAGGGGAGCTAGGCAATGGTTCCGTTGTGTATGTGAAATGATCGGGGCATGGAGGCATAGAACACACAACGGACTCTTCTTCTCTTCTCTTTTCTTCTGACCACCATGGTGTTAAGACTGCAGAATTTCTCGTGTCATCGAGACCCGTCTCTGTGATGTGGCTACCAAGGGGGCAAGGGTGTGCAAACTTGACTGGAGTCTCAAACTTTGGCGAAGGAGGCTCTTGCGGTATTATCACTGTTGGTTCATACTCCACATCCCCAATTGGCTCCTCTATTGCCCTTGCTTTCGGCTCATCCAGTTGCAATTTCACTTCGGATTTTCTATCAGTTTCTGCACCCATGTCATAGCACCAAGTATCCTGGGGATCATTACTCACGACTTCAGTTATCTGAGGCATTGGACTTTGATGATCTTGAGTCGTTCCTTCCTCAATCACCTCCTCATTCCTTAAAGCTGTGTTAATTTGCTCCACCCAAATCTGAAGATCCTCAATTGATTGTTCTTTCTCAACCAAGGTCTCCTGTGTTGATGCTATGGAATTCCCCCACATAATTTCCAATCCTTCCTTTTCTGTTTCAGCCACGGGCTCCATGTAGTGAGTCTCATTTGTTGGAGTATTGTTGATTAGGGCCATCTGATTCTGAAAATTCTGGTTCGATAGCTCTTGGCTCCTAATCATCTCCTCTTGGTTCGCTAAGGCTCTATACATGAAGTTCATTGTTGAATGTTCTCCTTATAAACACGGGGCTTGATAAGTGGGTTCTGGTGCAAAATTTAGACTTGGCTCGCATTGTTCTTGATAGCTCACCGTATGGGTCTGCCCTTGCTCCTCCTCTACCATTAAGGCCCTACTAATTTGCTCTGGCCAGTTCTGGATATTCTTGACTGACTTCTGTTGCTCAATCAAGATGTCCTTCAATGATATGTCACCTTCTTCCTCCAAGCTTGCATTTTCTGTGGCACCCTCAAAATTGTGTTGAGGCTCGTAAACTGGAGTCTGGAAGGTTCATTCTGGGGCGTATGCGGGATTTGTATCCCAGTGTTGGTCTTGATAGTAGTTTACTGAAGGGTCTGGGTGATACCCCCACTCTTGCTGATAGTCGGGATAAGGTTCAGTGTAGGAATAACCACCCCCATACTGCTCCTATCCATAAATGATAGGCTCCTGATGGCTCATATAAGCTCCAGCACCATAGTCATATGAAGTCACTGGCTCTCGACTCTGTTGGACTGAAACAGTATCCAGCTTTCTCGAGAGCTCCTCTAACTGTGCTGAGAGTGTGGCAATTGGGTCGAGTCCATCAGTGCTTGCTTCCCTTGGTTGCTCTTGTCTTGCACAGTTCCATGAATAGAAATTTAAGTCCATTGTACCTGAAAAGAGAATATGAGAAGAGAATTAAACAAAAATAAAAAGTTTAAATTAAGACTAATTTGATTTAAACTAATGTTGGCAAACAGTTATCCAATTAATTCCCCGGCAACGGCGCCAAAAACTTGTTGTCCGATTTATGTAACGACAATTAACGCGCAAGTATACGCGGTCAACAAGTAATATAAGATAAGTAAAGATCGTTCCCACGGAGAATTAACAAATAAAAGTTCGCCAAACCACTAGCACATAATCGCCTCAGTCTTATTTAAACGAGAGATAAAGAGTTGGAATTAAAACTAAGTTAACTAGGTAAGGAATTAAAATAAATAATCCTAAGGTAGAATCAGATAATGAAGGCATGAGACTCCAATTTCCCCTAATGATTCATCTAAGTCAATTCACTTCCAATTAGGTCAAATTAATCGTTAAGAGTGCTAGCCGAGAACACGAAAGTGAGAGAAGGCCATCTTTCGATGCACCTAATCCATATCACGTGCAATCCACAGATGATAGAACTCACGTGAACACCCATATTACCTAAACCACTATATGTCTATGTGATTTACAAATAATTAGGGTTTAAGGTCAAGTTCTCTATTGGCCACGAGCGGCGCTTCGGTATATGTCTATCCTAAGCACAAATCATACATCCAACGCCCTGTGAACGTATAAATGATCGCTACTACGATTTGATCTAAACCCACATTTCGTCTTTCAATCCCATGTGGGTTATCACAGTAATTGGTCATGACTCAATTAAGCAATGAAAATAAATATCGCAGTAGACAATCACAAAACAATCAATAAGAACCAACATGGATGAGAAATTAATATAGACTACTCATTAGATCCCATTGGAACCTCAAGGTATATTTTAAGTCATAGATAACTCAAGCATACCATCCACATGTAGAATAAGCATCGTAAGAACACAAATATGAATCAAAGAGAAAATAAGAGTAAGAAATGCAAATCTGATTCCTCTTGATCAAAATACGAATCCTTGATGTTCTTCAAATGATTCAGCAATCAAGTCTAATAAAACCCTACAACATTAACTACTATAAACTAGTCTAATCTCTACTTCTATTCTACTCCTAGACAAGAAAATGTAACAGAAATGAAAAAACTAGAATAAGAAAATTAGGGCTAAACTCCCTTAAGGGGAGAGATATATCTTCTGTTGCCAAAATGCCCTTATATGCCTTTTTTAGCCTAGCCTGCCTGGCTGCCCCCAACAAACCAAAGCTGCCGATTAAATAAAAGTCAACTGGCCAGTGAGGAGACCGGCGCAGCTGCGCAGGTTATAGGCCTGCAGCCGGCGCAGCTACGCGGGCTTCAGGTTCTAGAAATCTGCAGCTTTGCTGGTGCATTGTTCCTGTTGCCCTATTCTGACTCCCTCCTTGATCCTTGCTGCTCATGGCTTCTGTCAATCCCCCATGCCCATTGCTTCTTTAAGCGTTGCCCCTTTTCATGCACTTTGTTCCCGTTTTAGCATTCTTTTATCCGTTTCAGCTCAAAATACACCCGAAGAGTTCCAACTACAGAAATCTGCAAAAGAAGGTAAAAATGGATGAAAAGCTACGATAACAAATGAGATTAAACAACAATCGAAGTGAGTTGATATCTAAATAAGTGGTTATAAAACCACTTATCACTTACTCTTGCAAATAATAAATTTTGCAGGTCAAGATTTCAAGGTAAGGATACGTGCTAAGTGAATTATAGAGATTCATATTCACGAAGATTACTTATGTTTTATGAGAAATGTATCTAATGTTTTGAATGTAACATGTTGTTGGATTATAAGTGGAGTTATCCAATGTGTATGGATAATAAATTGTAATGTAAGATTTTGTATAGTAACTTTGAGGAAGTGATTCATGTAATAGAGTTGAATCAAATTTTTGTAATGTAAAGGTTGAGATTCATGGCAATAAAGAAAGGATTATATAAAAGTTTTAATTATTCCTCATTTTTAGTGATTTTTAATATCGAATCATGATGTAAAGTTAGAATAAAGTTGTATTGTTAACGATCGAGAAGGGAAATTATATTGTACGAATTTTGGGGTCGTTACAGTTGGTATCAAAGCTGATAGGTTATACACCTTAGGTAAGAGTACCTTAGGCTATGACCTTAGAGAATGAGAAGTTAAGTTACGTATAACGAAAAGGTGATTCCTTTTACATACGTAGAAGTGTAGGATGTGTGAAGTCCTAGTAATGTTATAAGAAGAAAGTGATAATAACAAGGAATAAAACGCGAATAAAATATTGAGCTATATGCATGGAATTAGAAATTTCTAAAAGAAGAGTTAATAAATAAACAAGAAGATTCAAAGAAGAATCTTGAAGAGATATGAAGATGAGAATCAAGAGTTACCTAACTCCAATAATAAAGATGACGAATAATAATGAATAGACGAAGTCTATAAGATTAAATCATAATGAGGTGATGATATAACATGATGAAAGATAGAGATAAGAAGTTTTTAAAATAAAACGATAATGCGAATCATAAGGGAGATGGTTATAGAATAAGATCACGGTGTGATATTTTTTTTAAATTGAAAGACAGATGGTCTTTAATGATTGAATAGTTATAGTTTGAGACTATAACGAGAATGTACTATGATATAGTACGAGATTAACTCACGAGGAGTTATAAATGATGAGATACAGAAGTCTGTATCGAGCATAGAGAAGTTATGAGTAAGATAGAGTTAAGTGGGATTTTAATTGAGGGCTCATGTGATGGCTGAGTTGTACAAACCTCTGTATGGACAGGGTTTTGTGCTTACACTTGGCTTATCATATTGATAATCATTGGAAGGTTGGTGTCACGCTATCGATATATATATATGAAGAAGAGGTGATTCTTTTCTCATATTATATTTGATAGTTAGAGTCAATAGAGATTAGATTAGATGATATTAACATTACATTAGATGATCTTAAGGTTAGGCGAGTTCTTAAAACTCATACTTATGGTAAGATCGTGACTCATAATATTATGTATGTTTTGAACCCCTAAGCATATAGACAGTGTCTGATCAGTTCTTTGACTACGTATTGCTAGGACAAGTTCTTAAACTCGTATTATTGTGGCAAGTTCCTGACTTCCAAAGTGTGGTAAGTTTGATGAACTATACTGGGTATAGAAAAGTTATGGTGTAGGAAGCATTGATGTTGTTTAATGTTAATAGAATGATTAAGTAATGATGGAGTAAAGATTTAATTGATGGAGAAAGTTTTATACTCTAAATCTCCTAGCTTTGCTAGATTTTCAAAATTTATTGACTTCGTGCTGATGTTGCACTTCTGTTTTCCTGAAAAACATTGGATCAAATGATGGAACCAATGATTTTTTTTAAAAATCGTGCTATTATTCACATGTTTACGCTAATTGCTTCAGCTAGACAAAAATGATTTTAAATTCTTCAAAATGTATATTTTCTATACATCATTTGATATGATGTACAAACAATAATCGAGGAAGTTATCAATGCAGTTAAATATAGTGTTGGATGTGATCGTATGATCGTCAGCCCACTATGGTATGATGTAGTATGATGACGTCATGCAATGACGAAATCCTCAACATATCAGTACTACGATACGGTATCAGGATATTATGAATAGATTTATTATTTTTAATTCCTTAAACTATAAAAAGAAAGATTTATTTACTTTTAGTTCCCTTAAACAAAAAAATATATATTTATTATATTGAGTTGGTTAAATATATATATATATATATATATATATATATTTCAATTGATGTCCGAATTATTGTTAGAAGTCTATGCTACTTGATTCAGCTAGACAAATATTGAAAGATGTTTATGAAATTCGAGCGTTCTTGGTCAAACTATGCCAAACCAAATTATTTTGGTGCGGATTCAGATGTTAAGAATCTGAGGTGAACAACCCTATAAAAGGGAGACATGTTATCGGAGACTATAGTTCCGAATGTAATGCATATAGTCGTTACGATGTACTACGTTTGGGCCCGACGTAGGGGTACGAAAGGCCGGCCACCTAGAGTACCGATATGGTTTATAGTGTGAAGTACTGGGGGTGAAGCACTGTTAAACCTAAAAACAAAGTTCAAGGTCTTGTGACCACTCAGCATGATTTGGAATTTTTTTAAATTCCTGAGTTGTTTATATCGCTTCGCAATCATTGAACAATTGTGAAAGATTCTTATTATTCTGAAGGTGAATGTAGTAAGAAGAACAGCCTTAGAAAGAAATAGTCGTTGAACGCTTTAATCCAGTGAAGAGAGATTAACGTAAAATCTATTTTGATAAATTTATATATGGAGATTTATAGATTAAAATTTCGAGGACGAAATTCTTAGAAGAAAGGGTGAATGTGATAACCCGAACAATTATAGATGGTGAATTATGTAATATATTAATTCTACGAGTAGAATATATGGTAATGATCCTTAGTAACGGGAACGAACGAGTTAAAGAAAATATATAATATTTGATATACGATTGTGTTTGATTGAAGGTTATGTAATAAAACCAAAACCCTGTTGAAGAGGTGAATGGAGTAAGATATATGTATAATATATATGTAAAACTTTTTGTAAGTTAACATGTTGAAATTATTCAACAATAAAATTGTGAAAGAGATTTTTGTGAAAATCGAGTAAGGGATGTTTCATTGAATCCGAGGACGGAATCCTTATAAGGAGGGAAGGATGTGACATCCCGAATTTTTAAGAATTTATAAATGAGAATTTAATAAATAAAATTCTTATTTATGAGATGTTTTGAGTGTGAATATGTGTATACGTGTCATGTTGTGAAATATGTGAATTGATGTGAAGAGAATATAAATGATTAAATAAATAATTTATTGAGTTAAATAAATAAATTATGTGATTATTGTGGAGAATATAATTAAGTGTAATATATTAATTAATTAAATATTTAATATTTTATTTAATTGATGTAATGATTTTATGTTATAGTTCTAATTTAATTGAGATAATTAAATTAGATGAGTTATATAATGAGTGTTACATCAAATTATAATTAGCGAGTAATTATAATTATGTGATTAATTGATGTTAGACTTTTAATTAATTTTATTATAATGTTAAGATTTAATTAATTAAAATGTAACATTAAGATTATGTGTTAAAAGTATTAAAAGTGTTAAAACCGTTTTTCCAAACAAGGCCCTTGTATTGTTTTAAATATGTTTTGCCAAACGGGGCCTTACTACTAAAAACCTGTTTTTAAAAATTATGTTTGTTTTGCCAAACAAGCCTTAGGGCTTTTAAAATTCAAATTGTAACTTATATATATTAATTGTACTTATTATAATTAATAAAGACCATTATGTAGTGGAAGTTATATATCTTATAATTATGTATTGTATTATATTATATGTATATTACGTTAGATTAAAACAAGAATTAGAAAAACAAAGTTAGCTTGCTAAAGAGAAAAAAAGAAATATAGAGAAAGAGAAGAGAAAACACAGAGAAAAGAGAAGGAGGGAGAAAGAAGAAAGAGAAAGATGAAGTTTGAGAGAGTCAAACACATCACCATCTTCATCTTGTTCTTCTAAGCAAAGCAAGGTTATAATCTCAATTCTTATTTTTAAATATATTTTTATGATTCTTCATAAGTATTAGTTCTCTGTGTTTGTGAGTTAACGAGAAATTTGTATAACCATGAATTGAATATATAAGTTGTGAATTGTATGTTATGTACGATTTTTAAAAATCAAAATTTGTTATAAAACAAATTTTTATGAAGAATTTGTGTTCTTATGGGTTTATGTGTTTGGTTGAATTTTTGAATGAAAATTGAGGATTTATCATGTGTTAAAATTCAAATTGGGAGTTATTCATGATACTAGCTTCAATAACGAAGATAATACATTAATTATGAATTTAATTGGTTGAGAATTGGATTTATGGTGAATTATTTTGTGAAAAGTATGAGTTTTGTGAAAATAGCAAAAATTTGATTTTAAAACCTTTGATTTTGATTACTTATATGATTTTTGTGATTTGAATTATGTTGTACATGTGTATGGTTGCACATGTATGCTTTACACTGTCTGAGTAGTTTAGAATTGCCAATTGTTGGTATATTGGAGAAGAACAGTGAAGCAAGGAAGCAGTTTGCACTGTTTCTGTCCGCATTACGACGCAGCTGCGCCGGTAACAAAGGTAGAAACGGCACAGCTGCGCCGGCTGAGTTTCCCAGATTGTGCACCAGTGCAGCTGCGCCTGTTCCAAAGCTTAAGGTGGCGCAGCTGCGCCGTACCTTGAGCAGAGGCAGAAAACTTTAATTAATTGTACAGTTTTTAAAACCCAAATTGTATAGGTTAATGATAATGGTTATGTGTTAAACATGAACCAAGATTTGCAATAAGATATTGTTAATAGGTATTTGACGATTTCAAAGTTTAAAAGAAAGAAGGTTGTGAAAATCTTAAATTAATATTTGATTTATTAAACTAAATGGTTAGCTTAAGTTGTAATTTATTTATTTATAATTTAGTTAACATGATGTGTAACTGTAATTTGAAATAATTATAGTAAAGGTTTAATTTAAATTATAATTTATTAAATTATAATGAATATAGTTTGATTAATTATAATCAAAGTAAAAGTTTAACTTAAATTATAATTTTGTTAATTATAATTTGATTAATATGATATGTGATTATAATTGAGGTAACTGTGTAGAATAAATTACAATTTATTTAAATGAGTGCATGAATTTAAATTGATTATTTATAATCTAAGTAATTGTTTAATTTAAATTATAATTGGTTTAATTATAATTTAATGCATAATGTAGTTTGATTAATTGTAAATTATAATTATCATAATTTGATTAATTAGAGTAATGGTTTGTATTAAATTATAAATTATTTAGTGATAATTTGATTAACATAAGATGTAATTTGATTAGTTATAATTAAAGTGGATGTTTTAAATTATAATTTATTTAATTATAATTTAATATGAGTATGTAATTATTAATTGATTAATTATGTGAGAAGTTATATGATTATGTGATATGATAATCAATTATTAATTTAATAGTTAATGAGGAATGAGTTAACCTAGATTGGTTAACTAACGATGAGGATTAGCTATGTGATAATTAACTGATATTGTTAATTATATATATGGTTTAACAGCGAGTGTCAAACGAGTAAATAGAAGAGAATTAGAAAGTATAAAGTAGTATTTACTTAGACGTTTGATAAGCGTTGCTAGGTGACTAATAATTGATGCGTATGGTAATACGTTATGTAGGATCATGAAGCAGATTATATTAAGCTATTTTTCGGTATTTGGTAATCTACGAGCCAGGAAAGTCTTTCGGTTCCTATTTTTTATGTGAACTTGATGATATTATGAACTGTTTTAAATTGTTTTGCAAAGAGCATAATATGTTATATATGTTATAAACATGAATGTTAAAATCAATTTATGACTACATTGATTGATTAAAGAATGTTGATTGGGTAAGAAACTCAATCTTTATATTTGCTATGTGAATTGAAGCATGTATGCCATGTTACTTTAATTATTATGAGATGTATGTTGAGCATGTTATTATGTGCTATGTGATGCATGAAAATTGTTAGAACTTGCTGAGCTGTCGAGCTCACTCTTGCAAATAATAAATTTTGCAGGTCAAGATTTCAAGGTAAGGATACGTGCTAAGTGAATTATAGAGTTCCATATTCATGAAGATTACTTATGTTTTATGAGAAATGTATCTAATGTTTTGAATGTAACATGTTGTTGGATTATAAGTGGAGTTATCCAATGTGTATGGATAATAAATTGTAATGTAAGATTTTGTATAGTAACTTTGAGGAAGTGATTCATGTAATAGAGTTGAATCAAAATTTTGTAATGTAAAGGTTGAGATTCAGGGCAATAAAGAAAGGGTTATATAAAAGTTTTAATTATTTCGCATTTTTAGTGATTTTTAATATCGAATCATGATGTAAAGTTAGAATAAAGTTGTATTGTTAATGATCGAGAAGGGGAATTATATTGTACGAATTTTGGGTCGTTATAGAAATGGGAGCATATTGCGATGGACTTCGTTGTAGGACTTCCAGTCACACAGAAGGGATATGATGCCATTTGGGTTATCGTAGATCGACTAACGAAGACCGCGCATTTTCTACTGATCAAGATTCGCTATAGTTTGAATCAGTTAGCAAGCCTATACGTAAAGGAGATTGTTTCATGACATGGAGTGCCGGTGTCAATTGTCTCTGATCGAGATTCGCGCTTCACGTCAAATTTTTGGAAAAGCTTGCAAGAGAGAACGGGAACGCTGTTGAAATTGAGTACCGCTTATCATCCTCAGAAAAACGGACAAAGTTAACGAATGATACAAACGCTGGAGGACATGCTTATGACTTGCGTGATGGACTTCAAGGGAAATTGGGACGACCACCTACCCTTAGTTGAATTTACGTATAACAATAGTTACCATGCGAGTATCGGCATGCCACCGTATGAAGCTCTTTACGGAAGAAAGTGCAGAACGCCATTATGTTGGGATGAAGTCGGAGAGCGACGAATACTCGGACCAAAGTTAGTACAACAAACCGCAGACGTGGTGACAATGATAAGAGCCAGACTAGTAGCAGCTCAAGATCGCCAGAAAAAGTACGCAGATTTGCATCGACAGGACCGAGACTTTAAAGTCGATAGTTTTGTATTCTTGAAGGTATCTCCATAGAAGGGAAAAATCCGATTCGGCAAGAAAGGAAAACTGAGTCCAAGATTCATAGGACCGTTTGAGATACTGAAGCGAGTGGGCGAAGTGGCATACAAAGTTGCATTACCACCCGAGTTGGAGCACATTCACAACGTGTTCCACATCTCCGTGTTACGACCATACAAGGCCGACTACAAGCACGTGATTTCTTATGAGCCCATTCAAGTGGAGAAGAACCTAGCGTATGAAGAAATTCCTATACAAATATTAGATAGGAAAGAGCAAACCTTAAGAAATTAAGTTATTTTATCTATAAAAGTACTTTGGCGTAACCATGATGTCGAGGAGGCTACGTGGGAGTTAGAAGATAGGATGATGAGGGATTATCCCCATCTATTTGTGTAACCTTGTAGCAATTCTATAAGACCCCAACTTTTATGAATAAAAAATTAAATTTCCTCTATATATTATTTTGAAATAGTTAGGGGTTAATTTGATAATGTGGAATGTTATGGGTAAAATACGCAAATATTTTAAATAAGCAAGTGGTTATAAAATGTTCATTGTTATCGATGAATATTCGTTTGGTCGTGGAATATTCTTGCTGTCAGGGAATATTCGTACGACGGCGCAGCCAATTGTGGGCCCCATAACGAAAAACTGTCGGATGAAGAAAATGACAAGAATAAGTTTTTTATAAATAACGGCATAGTTGTTACCGTTAACACTGTTGGAATACCCGATGGGTAAAGTAAAGTAATACGCATTATTGCACAGTAGTATTGTGACGAACGAGAATTTTGTAAAGATATTTGAATATTTATTGAAATAAATAAATATTTTTAATGATTTAATTATTGAGTTAAATAATTAAGTCATGAATTTGTGGTAGATTAATTTAACTATATGTGTTACATTAATTAAATTAATGTGTAGTGATTTAATAGTTCAAAGTATTTAATTAATTGAGTTTATTTGATTAGTTGAATTAATTAAATAAGCATATGTTATTTTAATTAATTTAATATTTAATTAAAGAATTAGTGAATTAACATAATTAATAAATAAAAATATTAATTATGTGACAATATGATTTAATGTGAATTATCTTATTTATTTAATTGATTTAAATAAAATTAATTAATTAATAAGTGATGTGACAATTAACTATATAGTAAATTAGTTTATTAAAATAAATGGAAAAATAAAAGAAGAAGAAGAAGCCAAACAAGGCCCTTGTGGGTGTTATATTACAACGGATATATTATATATTTATATATATGTGTACGTTATCTTCCTAAGTCATTTTATAAGAAGAAATTAGAGAAGTCAGAGAAAGAAAAACGTAGAAAGTTTCAGAGAGAAGAAGAAGAAGAGATTGGGAGAAAGGAATTTGAGAAATCTTAAGTATTGTCTGTGATTGTGTTATCTTCATACCAAAAGGGTAATTCTTCTTTTATGTTTTCAAAATTAAGATTTCTTAACTACGTACTTTTAAGTTTTCTGTGAAAATTGGGTTTCCCAATTGAGTTACGATATGGCTTTATCTATATGAGTATGGGATCATAACGTATTTTTCTAACATATAATCATGTTTTAAAGGATCAATTTTATTTAATTTGGCCTTAATTGGATTTTCAAAGATTTACAGAGTTTTTCATTTTTCGTGTTTTTTTTAAAAGTCCTCTGTAAATGGAGAAAGTTGACAATTGATGATTTCATGGATATATATATATATATATATATGAACATATGTCCATGATATAATTTATGCTATACATTCATGATTAACAGTGATTAGATCAAGTAATTTTGTTAATAAATGGGTTTTATAAAAGACAGAGCGTTGAATATGGGGAATAACTCATATGGGTGAAATAGATGTGGTAATCATAGGTTTATATTTAAATTAACACATGAATATGATTTTGTATGTTAAAATAAAGAATGGAATTGGAATGAGTGGATTCGATGTAGTAACGAATCCGTAATGTTAGATTATATATTTTTCATTAAATTTTATAAAATTTATGAAGAACAGTGAAATTGATGGTGTTAGATTGTGTAACTATGTGATTATGATTGTTAAGAACATGATATAAGTGTTGTATAATGTTTCTGTGAAGTTTATACTTCATGGGTAACGTTATTAATCAGTCTAATGATGTGAATTGGGAGAAAATGAGAGAAAATCTGTGTTCGTTCGCGAACTTTAGATTCTAAAATTCCGCAGCCGCGCGGCCGCGCCGGCTGCAAGGCAAAATGGCGCGCGGCCGCGCCTGTCCAAAAATTTTGAAAAAAAAATGCTAAGTGTTGGAAATTTGTGAAATGTGTTTTGAGTCTAATGAACATGAACACATGTTGTATAAATATAATAAAATATTGATATGAGTTTAATAATTTATGTTATGTAATTAATTAATAAATTAATTACGTGACTTAAACTATTATTTGTAAAGGTTAAATTATGTGTTATAAACATTAAGACATTATTTTAAATCTAATTAATATGAAGACATGTTATGTATGTAATGAGTTATTAATACAAGTTTATAACTTAAGTTACGTGATTAATTAACAAGTTAATTAATCAACGTAAACCATTATTTGAAAACTTAGTAATGAGTTTGAAGAATACTATTGGTAATCAATAATCATATCGAACTTGTGATTAATTGATATTGTAAATGTGTGATAGGTAAGAGTAATTAAAGAAGTGAGAAATAATTGTAGCTTGTGCACGAGGCAAGTTTTCTATCCCTAACTTACTATTATTGTTGGGCAAGTTTCCTAAACTAAACTCTTTAAATTAAGCAATTGTTATGCTTAATTACTATTGTTGAGCAAATTCTTACTCTTGAATATCCAAGTTTAGAATTTCACATGAGATGCCATGATTCTTTTAAAAGTATCATTTAAGTGTACAATACTTATTCGATTGTATACCTAGAGAAGTTAATATTCAATTTGAATATCATTTATTGAGTTATCCAAACCAACTTTATTTGGTGCAGATTCTGATGTCAAACTGAGATGAACAACCCTAATATAGGGAATTAATGAAGATGCTTAAAGCGTTAAGATAGTGTGCACAGTATCAGTACGAAGGGCTGATCTCCCTAAGTACGAGAAGTAAAGTCTATAGTCTTATGACTGTTAAAGGTTGGAAAGGTTAATATACTTGACAACCTAAGACTCGGTTCAAGGTCTTAATGACCCTCAGATGTAATTTGACTCTCGATTAATATTCTTGATTCAAAAGTTGAGAAGTAATTTGACTCTTGATTAATATTCTTGATTCAAATGTTGAACTTTCTATTATTCAGAATTCTTTCACTCGCATGTTATTATTCTGTCATATTTTTATACTTGCGGGCCTCCGTGCTCACTCTTGCATAATAACATTGCAGCTAATAATGAACGAAGTGATGTACCTTCTAGTAGCAAAGGCAAAGGAAAAGCTAACAAGTGTTGAAGACTTGTGTTGATGTTAAGAATGTTAAAGTTCAAGATTTATGTGTGATGACTTAAGACTTATTTATTTACGTTTTCGCAATAGAGATTTAAGGTTAAGTTTAACATGGGATTTATGATGTATTATTACTTCAGATGATGTAAGATGATGATTTATTTATCTAATAAATGAATTTCATTATTTATGGGTAGATAGTTGTATGATATTGGAACAGTGAACACCAAATCCTGTGGAAATTAAGACACCGGATTTGGGGGTGTCACAAGTTGGTATCAGAGCCGTAGCTTATGAACGTTAGGTGGGGGAAAAACCTTAGGATAGTAGCCTTCGTGAAGATAGTAATGACAACTCTGATTGAGTTCTAAGAAAGATAATAAAATTACCTTATGTGCTATGTGCTTATGTGTTCATACTTGTTAGAGTATTGATTAACATCACGTAAAAACTAAGACTTAAAACTTATTTTGTCAGGATGTCAGATACTGGAGGAGCTAGTCAACCCAGGGATGTTGTACTCCTAGAGACTAGAGATGAGGAGCCCCGGGACATACATACTGTCTGGGAGCAGTTAGTACAGCCAGAGCCATCTCCTGTGATTCCAGATTTTGGTCAGGAGTATGAGCCAGAGATTGACTCAGAGGAGGACCCTGAGGAGGTTGAGATCCCGACTGAGGCAGCCGAGGAGGAGGAAGAGGAAGACCCTGAAGAGGAAGAGGAGGAGGAAGACCTTGAGGAGTTCCCACCGAACTCTGTCAGTGCTGATATGTATGATTCATTGTATGATCGCAATGTAGAGTTACGAGATACAATTCAGGAGTTGAGGGAGCAGTCAGTTGCTCAGGGTGGTGAGATCGAGACACTCCACACCCGTCTTGGCAATGTGGAGTGGGATTTGGTTCATGAGAAGGGCCAAACTGAGCAGAAGACAGAGGATATAGACAAGTTAAAGAATGAGTTAAAAGAGAAATCTGAAAGACTCGCCATAGTGGAAGAAGCTTGGGTGAGAAATGCACGACGTGCAGATCTGGCAGAGGATGATGCGCGTGCGAAGAGAGTTAAGGTTGCAGAGACGTGCTACACGTTTCTGAGGGCAATGGATGAGGCCCAGGACCGAGTTATGAGATATCCAATTTAGTTCGAGGGACTGCCTGGGTATATGTTAGATCGCAGGACTATGTTCCGCATTATAGAGGAGGAACGTAGTGAAGCTGTCCGACGCCTTAGTAGGCCGTGATAGGATAATATGATATTGTTAATGTTTAAATAATCGTAAATAATGTAAATTCCGATGTGATTATAAACAAAGGAATATTGTGATAATGTAAATCCTGTAGAAACTTTATTTTAGGATAGTTGATGTAAATGGCAGAAATGCTATCGTATTGTATTAAAAGCTTTTGGTTTTAATAAAATAATAAAGTTGTTTAAGATGATATGGGTTAAGTGAGTATGTTAAAGTATTTAACATTATGTGATACTCTTTGGAGTAGTTAATGTAAATTCCGATGTGATTAAAAACAAAGGAATGTTTTGAGAAACTAAATCCTGAAGATTCTTTATCTTGGGATAGTTGAAGTAAATGGCAGAGATGCTATAGTACTATGTTTAAAACTTTTGATTTAAATAAAATATCAAAGGTTATTTGAAAAGAAAAGAGTTAAAGTGGTTATGTTAAATATTTGAGTTAAGTCTTAAATATTTAAGAGATTTAATAAAGATCTAATGAGCACATATTCTTAACAGAAATATGCAACCGAGAAGGAGACAAAATCGTCGACAAGCCCAAGAGGGGTCAACCAATAACAACAATGATGCCAATGCGAACCCCATTCAGCAGTTGGTAAATCTGTTGGCTAGAGTGATGAACAATCAGCCTCAAGCTCCACCAAACACCTCATTTAAAGACTTTAAGGCAGTGGGACCGCCAGATTTTAAGGGTTCCACGAACCTGATAGAAGCTCAGACTTGGGTTATGGAAATGGAGAAAATTTTTGAGGTCGCCCGAGTTAGGGAGGACCAGAAGACTGCCTACGCGACATTTATGTTAAAATCAGAAGCCAGCTACTGGTGGCAGGCAAATAAGATCAGGGGAGGAGAAGGTGTAATAACCTGGGAAAGGTTTAAAGAAATGTTTTTCGAGATGTATTTCCCGACCAGCTCCCAGAATCAAATAAAGGTGCAGTTTCTGGAGTTGAAGCAGGGGAATATGTTTGTGCCCTACTACACGGCAAAGTTTAACGAATTGTCTAGGTTTGCCCAATATCAGGTGCATACTAACGAAAGAAAGGCTAGGTATTTTGAATAGGGACTGAAACCCTGGTTGTATAGCAAGGTGTCAATGTTTCAATTGAACACTTTTGCTGGAGTTCTGGAGAAGGCAATTCTCGCTGAAGGTGGAAGCGAAGCGGTATCTAAGTACAATCAGGATCAAAAGAAGAAGAAGAATGATAGTGAAGGAAACAATAAGGCTAGTGGCAGTCACACAGGGGGAACTAATAATTATAAATGAAAATGGAATGACAACCCGTCGTCTGTAAGTCAGCAAGGTAGTCAGAAGAAAAAGTTAGAACCATGCCCAACCTGTGGGAAGACTCATTTGGGAGTCTGCATGAAAGGAAAAAAAGTTTGCTACAATTGTGGTCAGGAAGGCCACATAGCACCTAACTGCCCTAACCCTAAGAAGGGCGCCTGCTACACATGTGGGTCAAAGGATCACTTAGCTAGAGACTGTCCAAAGAAGGCATCTGGAGGGGCAGGGTCAGGTGGACATAAGGGAAATAATAGTGGAAATCCTCTTACCATTACCGGACCGACTTCGACAAATCGACCAACTGCAAGGACATTTAACATGACCGTACAAGACGCTGTGCAGTCTCGTGATGTGGTGTCAGGTATCATTCCGATCAATAAAGTCAATGCTTATGTTTTATTTGATTCGGGTGCTACTTGTTCATTTATATCCGATGACTTTGCAAAGAATTTAGAATTGCTTAAAGACGAATTAGAAATCCCTATGAACATAGAGATTGCGAACAAGGAAGTAATTCCTGTTAAGTATATACACAAGAACTATAGAGTGGATATTAAGGGTAACATTATGAATGTAGATCTTATCCCGATTAAACTTGGGGAATTTGACGTTATCCTGGGAATGGATTGGCTATTCAATTATGGAGCCGTAATTGATTGCCAGAAGAAATGTATTAACCTTATGACTTCATCAAAGGTTGTGTTTTATGGCAGCAAGTCGCCTAGACAAGCGAGTTATCTGACAATGATGCAGGCTAGGAAGTTATTAAGACAAGGCTGTGTGGGGTATTTAGCCTACATAGTCGATAGTCGTAAAGAGAATCCAAAGTTAGAAGAAATACCAGTCGTAAGAGACTTCGTGGATGTTTTCCCGGATGATCTGCCAGGACTTCCGCCTGACAGGGAAGTAGATTTTGTTATCGATTTGGTGCCAGGAACGGCTCCAATATCGAAAGCACCATACCGGATGGCTACGGTAGAAATGAAGGAATTGATGGTACAGCTACAAGAGCTGTTGGACAAGAAATATATTCAACCGAGCGTATCACCGTGGGGAGCGCCGGTATTATTTCTTAAGAAGAAGGATGGAACGATGCGACTCTGCATTGACTATAGAGAATTGAACAAGGTTACTATTAAGAATAGGTATCCATTGCCAAGGATTGATGATCTGTTTGATCAATTAAAAGGAGCGAGATATTTCTCGAAGATAGACCTGAGAAGTGGTTATCATCAGTTGAAGGTAAGGCCCGAAGATGTCCCAAAGACAGCATTTAGGACACGATATGGTCACTATGAATTTTTGGTTATGTCATTTGGTCTAACAAATGCGCCTGCCGCATTTATGGGCCTAATGAATGGAATGTTCAAGCCATTTTTGGACAAATTCGTAGTGGTTTTTATGGATGATATATTGGTCTATTCTAAGACCAAGGAAGAACATGTTGAGCATTTGAAGTTGACGTTAGAAGTATTAAGAAGAGAGAAGTTGTATGTCAAATTCTCAAAGTGTGAATTCTGGATTGAAAGGGTGCAATTTCTCGGACATGTGATTAATAAGGACGGAATTTCGGTGGATCCCTCCAAAGTCGAAGCGGTGATGAATTGGGATCAGCCGAAAACACCGTCGGAAGTAAGAAGTTTTCTTGGATTAGCTGGTTACTATAGAAGATTTATTCAGGATTTTTCCAAGATCGCCACTCCATTAACGAATTTGACTAGGAAAGTTGTGAAATTCGTTTGGACGGAGAAATGTGAGGAAAGTTTTCAAGAACTTAAGAGAAGGTTAAGTACAGCACCTGTGTTGTCCCTTCCGGATGACACAGGAAATTTTATGGTATATAGTGATGCATCGCATAAAGGGCTAGGCTGTGTGCTTATGCAAAACGGCAGAGTCATTGCGTATGCGTGACAACTAAAAGATTACGAGAAGGGATATCCAACCCATGATTTGGAATTGGCTGTGGTGGTATTCGCTTTAAATATTTGGAGACACTATCTCTATGGGGAGAAGTGTGAAATATATACAGACCATAAGAGTCTGAAGTATATTTTCACACAGAAAGACTTGAATATGCGCCAAAGAAGGTGGCTGGAGTTAATAAAGGATTATGATTGTGATATCTTATACCATCCAGGAAAAGCGAATGTTGTTGCCTACGCCTTAAGCAGAAAGGGTCGGGAGAAGTTGATGATGCTGACAGCACAGGAAGAATTGATTTCAGCAATGGAAAAGATGGAATTGGAAGTAGGATGTCCAATGGAGACTGACGAGAAACTGTTCCAGATCCAAGCTGGTACAACTTTATTGGATAAGATTAAGGAAGCACAAATCCTGGATAAGGAATGTGAGGAAGTAAAGAAAAAGATATCTGAAGGGACTGAACTTAGATTTAAAATGGATAGAGAAGGATTTTTGAGATTTGAAAGTAGGGTTTGGGTACCGCCAATACCAGAAATCAAGGAGGACATTCTGAGCGAGGCTCATAGTTCGAGGTATTCCATTCACCCCGAAAGTACCAAGATGTATCAGGATTTACGACAACACTTTTGGTGGCCAAATATGAAGAAAGACGTTGCCGATTGTGTTGCCAGGTGTCTGACTTGCCAAAGGGTCAAGGCAGAACACCAAAGACCAAGTGGTTTGTTACAACCTTTAGAAATCCCAGAATGGAAATGGGAACATATTACAATGGATTTTGTTGTTGGCCTTCCGACAACCCAAAAAGGCTATGACGCAGTATGGGTTATCGTCGACCGATTAACGAAATTCGCACACTTTCTTTCGATCAAAATCAGATTTAACCTAGAATAATTGGCGAAGTTATATGTAAAAGAGATTGTTTCGAGGCACGGGGTGCCAGTGTCAATTATTTTTGATCGTGATCCGCGCTTCACATCGAATTTCTGGAAGCGACTGCAAGAATGCATGGGAACACAGTTGAGGATGAGCAACGTTTATCACCCTCAGACTGACGAGCAAAGTGAAAGAACGATCCAAACATTAGAGGATATGCTTAGAGAATGCATAATGGATTTTAAAGGTAATTGGGATGATCATTTGCCGCTTGTAGAGTTTGGTTATAATAATAGTTACCACGCTAGTATTGGTATGCCGCCTTACGAAGCGTTGTATGGTAGAAAGTGCATAACTCCACTGTACTGGGATGAAGTTGGTGAAAGACAATTGCCAGGACCAGAGTTAGTCCAACAAACGGCAGAAATAGTTAAAGTGATTCGGACAAGATTAGTAGCGGCTCAGGATAGGCAGAAGAAATACACCGATCCACACCGCAAAAATGTAGAGTTTGAATCGGGTAGTTTTGTATTTTTGAAGGTCTCTCCTTGGAAGGGAAAGATCAGATTTGGTAAGAAGGGAAACTTGAGCCCGAGGTTCATTGGACCCTTTGAGGTACTCCGAAGAATTGGAGAAGTAGCCTGTGATCCGGCACTGGAGCATGTCCACAACATTTTCCATGTGTCGGTATTACGACGTTATAAACCAGATTACAAATATGTGATAGATATGAACCCCTACAATTTGAGAAAGATTTATCATACGAAGAAGTTCCTGTTCAGATTGTTGACAGGAAAGGGCAAGTTCTCAGGAACAAAGTAATACCTTCTGTTAAGGTAATTTGGAGGAACCACGACGCTGAAGAAGCTACGTGGGAACTCGAAGAGAATATGTTAAAGAATTATCCACAATTATTTTCTTTAATAGGTGAACGTGATTCTGGGGACAGAATCCTTTTAAGGGGGGAAAGAGATGTGACAAATGAGAGTTTTGCAAAGTTGTTTGAATATTTATTGAAATAAATAAATATTGAGAATTTTGCAAAGTGTTTTGAATATTTATTGAAATAAATAAATGTTTTGGTTATGAGAATGTGATGGAACGAAATTGTTAATCGAACCGCGATTCTGAGGACAGAATCCTTTTAAGGGGGGAAAGATGTGACGAACGAGAATTTTGTAAAGATATTTGAATATTTATTGAAATAAATAAATATTTTTAATGATTTAATTATTGAGTTAAATAATTAAGTCATGAATTTGTGGTAGATTAATTTAACTATATGTGTTACATTAATTAAATTAATGTGTAATGATTTAATAGTTCAAAGTATTTAATTAATTGAGTTTATTTGATTAGTTGAATTAATTAAATAAGCATATGTTACTTTAATTAATTTAATATTTAATTAAAGAATTAGTGAATTAACATAATTAATAAATAAAATTATTAATTATGTGACAATATGATTTAATGTGAATTATTTTATTTTATTTAATTGATTTAAATAAAATTAATTAATTAATAAGTGATGTGACAATTAACTATATAGTAGATTAGTTTATTAAAATAAATGGAAAAATAAAAGAAGAAGAAGCCAAAAAAGGCCCTTGTGGGAGTTATATTACAACGGATGTATTATATATTTATATATATGTGTACATTATCTTCCTAAGTCATTTTATCAGAAGAAATTAGAGAAGTCAGAGAAAGAAAAACGTAGACAGTTTCAGAGAGAAGAAGAAGAAGAGATTGAGAGAAAGGAATTTGAGAAATCTTAAGTATTGTCTGTGATTGTGTTATCTTCATACCAAAATGGTAATTCTTCTTTTAAGTTTTCAAAATTAAGATTTCTTAAATACGTACTTTTATGTTTTCTGTGAAAATTGGGTTTCCCAATTGGGTTACGATATGGCTTTATTTATATGGGTATGGGATCATAACGTATTTTTCTAACATATAATCATGTTTTAAAGGATCAATTTTATTTAATTTGGCCTTAATTGGATTTTCAAAGATTTACAGAGTTTTTCATTTTTCGTGTTTTTTTTAAAAGTCCTCTGTAAATGGAGAAAGTTGACAATTGATGATTTCATGGATATATATATATATATGAACATATGTCCATGATATAATTTATGCTATACATTCATGATTCACAGTGATTACATCTAGTAATTTTAATTTGTTAATAAATGGGTTTTATAAAAGACAGAGTGTTGAATATGGGGAATAACCCATATGGGTGAAATAGATGTGGTAATCATATGCTTATATTTAAATTAATACATGAATATGATTTTGTATGTTAAAATAAAGAGAATGGAATTGGAGTGAGTGGATTCGATGTAGTAACGAATCCGTAATGTTAGATTATATATTTTTCATTAAATTTTATAAAATTTATGAAGAACAGTTAAACTGATTGTGTTAGATTGTGTAACTATGTGATTATGATTGTTAAAAATATGATATAAGTGTTGTATAATGTTTCTGTGAAGTTTATACTTCATGGGTAACGTTATTAAACAGTGTAATGTTTTGAATTGGGAGAAAATGGGAAAAAATCTGTGTTCGTTCGCGAACTTTAGATTCTGAAATTCCGTAGCCGCGCGGCAGCGCCGGTTGCAAGGCAAAATGGCGCCTGTCCAAAAAATTTGAAAAAAAAATGCTAAGTGTTGGAAATTTGTGAAATGTGTTTTGAGTCTAATGAACATGAACACATGTTGTATAAATATAATAAAATATTGATATGAGTTTAATAATTTATGTTATGTAATTAATTAATAAATTAATTAGGTGACTTAAACTATTATTTGTAAAGGTTAAATAATGTGTTATAAATATTAAGACATTATTTTAAATCTAATTAATATGAAGACATGTTATGTATGTAATGAGTTATTAATACAAGTTAATAACTTAAGTTATGTGATTAATTAACAAGTTAATTAATCAACGTAAACCATTATTTGAAAACTTAGTAATGAGTTTGAAGAATACTATTGTAAATCAATAATCATATCGAACTTGTGATTAATTGATATCGTAAATGTGTGATAGGTAAGAGTAATTAAAGAAGTGAGAAATAATTGTAGCTTGTGCACGAGGTAAGTTTTTTATCCCTAACTTACTATTATTGTTGGGCAAGTTTCCTAAACTAAACTCTTTAAATTAAGCAATTGCTATGCTTAATTACTATTGTTGAGCAAATTCTTACTCTTGAATATCCAAGTTTAGAATTTCACATGAGATGCCATGATTCTTTTAAAAGTATCATTTAAGTGTACAATACTTATTCGATTGTATACCTGGAGAAGTTAATATTCAATTTGAATATTATTTATTGAGTTATCCAAACCAACTTTATTTGGTGCGGATTCTGATGTCAAACTGAGATGAACAACCCTAATATAGGGAATTAATGAAGATGCTTAAAGCGTTAAGATAGTGTGCACAGTATCAGTACGAAGGGCTGATCTTCCTAAGTACGAGAAGTAAAGTCTATAGTCTTATGACTGTTAAAGGTTGGAAAGGTTAATATACTTGACAACCTAAGACTCGGTTCATGGTCTTAATGACCCTCAGAAGTAATTTGACTCTCGATTAATATTTTTGATTCAAAAGTTGAGAAGTAATTTGACTCTTGATTAATATTCTTGATTCAAATGTTGAGCTTTCTGTTATTCAGAATTCTTTCACTCGCATGTTATTATTCTGTCATATTTTTATACTTGCGGGCCTCCGTGCTCACTCTTGCATAATAACATTGCAGCTAATAATGAACGAAGTGATGTACCTTCTAGTAGCAAGGGCAAAGGAAAAGCTAACAAGTGTTGAAGACTTCTGTTGATGTTAAGAATGTTAAAGTTCAAGATTTATGTGTGATGACTTGAGACTTATTTATTTACGTTTCCGCAACAGAGATTTAAGGTTAAGTTTAACATGGGATTTATGATGTATTATTACTTCAGATGATGTAAGATGATGATTTATTTATCTAATAAATGAATTTTATTATTTATGGGTAGATAGTTGTATGATATTGGAACAGTGAACACCAAATCCTGTGGAAATTAAGATACCGGATTTGGGGGTATCACAAGCACCCGGTATTGCACAGTATTTTACTGTATTTTTATTTTATTGTTAATTCAATAATTGTCACTGTACAGTATTTCCCATTATCAGATCAATAATTCATATTATTTGAATAATATTATTAGATAACATTATTGGCAATGTCTAAGGAAGTTTTGTCTAGGAGGAGTTATTTAATTGCGCGCCAGTAAGGAGAAATTCTTATCGGAAGGCCCCCTCTTTCCTGGGAACAACCCGGTTGTCAATATTGTAGTTCTGTAATATTATTTGTGAATAATTAATTATTAATTTATATGATAAGAAAATATTTATTTTTGTGGATATAAAAGAAGGAATTAATGCTGATATGTTTTATTAGTATTTTGTTAGAATAGAGGTGTGGAAAATCATCCGTATATGGATTTCGGACAATTTATGTTTGGAATTTCAAAAAACTTTATTTTACAAAGTTGTAGAGAATTAAATTTCCTATGGAATGGACATAAGATTCAAAATTTTCTAATAAAAGGGCTATTTATTATGAATTATTGAAATTTCGGAATAATTGATTTTTGGAGTTATAAATATTTTTTTTTAATAAAAACATTTTTTTGATGGTGGGCCCCACTTGTGTGGGCTGATGAATTGGTCAATGAGGTGTGTGGAAGATTTTTAATAAATATAATATTTTATTAAATTTTTTACTTTGGCGTTCTAAGTATTTTTCTATAAATAGGGTGCTGAATTAGAATTTGAAAATCACACCAGAATCATAAGTTTCTTTCTCTATAATATCGAGCGTATTTTTGTGAGTATTTTGATACTTTGAGTGTTGCTATTCAGTGCAAGTTTCCATCAGTATTATATCCAATATTCTAGTCAGAAGTACTGTTCTTGTGAGGTAAGAGATGTTATTTTTTTTTTCAAAAATGATGTTATTTCTTTCAATATCATGACACCGAAATATTGGTATGAATTTTATTGTGAAATTTTTACCTTTTCATATTGGAGTTACTATTCACGTATACGGCACTATTCACGAATACGGTACTATTGACAAAAAAAAAAAATTCTTTTCTTTGTCCAAGTTGGCTATTATGGTTCCTATCTTTGATTGGATCCAAGTTTTGATCTTCATTCTTGAATTTTGCTCCACAATTAATTATTATGGAGTATTCTTGAACTTGGATAAACTAAATTACGAATCCTTAATTTTTGCCCTTTATCTCACTGGATTCGTTCTTTAAAATATTTTTCATCATCTTCATTCTTAAATGGTGATACAAAAGAATATTTTTGGCCTGTAGTGCAAAGATGGATGATTATTTGATGAATATCTTTGGCCTATAGTGCAAAGATGAATGATTACCTGATGAATATCTTTGGCCCGTAGTGCAAAGATGATTATTTGATTCAAGATATACATTGATTGATGTTATAGGAATAAAATATTGATTATGGACTTTCAAATCATAGAAGATAGTAGACATTATTTCCTACTTAATTCTTCTGATGCATTGTTATTTCCGCTGCAGTTGTTGATCCAAAACTTGTGGTTCATAATATTTTATCTGATTTGTTGAAGACTAACGATAAATTGTTCTTTATTATCTTAGTTATAATATTCTTTACTGGGCTAGTTGAGCTCACCCTTTTCATCTATTGTCATCTTCAGGAAATGAGAATGTCGCAGGGACTAGTCGAGGGACAGAGTGATGGTCCAAGTTAGAGCAGTAGTAGTCCTCACTATTTTTATAAAATAGTGTGATAATAATTGTAATGAGGACTTAGTTTGAATGTTTATATTTTCTACATATTTGTATTGACACTCACAATTGTGTGGTCGTATTTTGTACGACCGTTTGATATAAAAGTTGTATTTGGATTCTGTACCATGTATTTGGCGATCCAGAATGGGTTGGTTGGATTGGACCTATTCTGGAGGCGTCACAGTTGGTATCTGAGCTTAGGGATATGGTCTCTGGCAGAGATCGGGGAATAGAACTAGGAGGGGAGAGACGAGTAAATCCTTCACTAGTGCATCCTACCTAAGCTTATGTGGTATTTAATTGGTCAGTCGGAGCATAGGGTTAATATGTGATATGTTAATTTGTTTAATTAACCCTTGTTTTATGGAAGTATTTGAGAATGGCAGCTGAGAATGTTAACAATGGAGTGAATGAGACCGTGGAGACACCTTTAATCACCAACCAAGAGAATGTGCAACAGGAAGGCAATGTTCCTCCTGAAAATAACACTGATCAGACGATAAACGATGAGATGTTTAGAAGCTTTTTGCAGTTCATGCAAAATCAGACGAGGGAGACTCGTGTACAAAATACAGGTGGAAATAATAACAACACGCGGATTATCACTGCCAAGCAGTTCAAAGAGTTGGGACCACCAGAGTTTCAGGGAAAGCCAGATCCAATCAAGGCAGAGACATGGGTTAAGTAAATTTTCAAGATATTTAATGTCTTGGGATACACGGAGGAACAGAAGGTTCCATTCGCCACCTTTATGTTCCGTGGAGAGGCAGATTACTGGTGGGAGTCTGTGAAGCGTACCCAGCCTGCCGCACTCATGATGTCATGGGAAGCATTCCAGAAACTATTCAATTACAAGTACTTTCCTGAAAGTATTCGTCATATGAAGGAGGTAGAGTTTATCAGACTAGAACAAAACAACATGACTGTGTCCCAGAATGAGGCTAAGTTCGCGGAGTTGTCCAGGTTTGCACCTCATTTGGTAGAGAATGAGGAACGTATGACGCGGATGTTTCTAAGAGGTTTGAAACCCGAAATTTGTCAATACCTCATTTCTCACAAATTTTCTCTCTATTCAGATGTAGTAAACAGGGCTCAGTTATTAGAACGAGATAATGAGTCCGTTCAACCAAGGGACCACAACCAGGGTCGTACCAGTGGCAGTAGTCATCGGAGCAATGACAACCAGCAGGGAGGAAAGTATCATAACAGAAGCAGTAACCACTCCGATGGTAATCGTTGCCATGATAATAGCAAAAGTGAGTCGGGGGGAGATTTCAAGAAGATAAAGTACAACCATGAGAACGTGAAGACGTCGACATCAGCACCAGCATCAACTGTTTCTAGGGGAGCATCGATCGTATGCCATAAATGCGGGAAAGAGGGACACATCAGCCCAAACTTCCCACAACAATTCAAGGCATGCTATAACTATGGAAAATAAGGACATATAGCTCGAGATTATCCTGTAGTGAAACCAAGTCCAGCGGGGGTGGTCATTCCAAAGGCGATTTCGGACAAGTCAAAGTCGGTGGTTCCTGGAAGAGCATTTGTCGTGACTGCCCAAAGTGCGAGGAACCCGAACAAGGTGATCACGTGTAAGCTAATCATAAACTTTTGCGAAGTTTACACTTTGTTAGATACTAGTGCTACCCATTCTTTTCTATCACCTACTTGTGCTCAACGTTTGAACTTGACACCTGAGAAATTAGACTTTAACTTATCTGTTGAGACTCTATTGGGAGAAACCTCGTTACATCTACAGTTTACAAATCTTGCTTGATTCAGATTAGTACCCTCACCCTACCTGTTGATCTTATATCTTTGAAAATACTTGCATTTGACGTGATTTTAAGAATTGATTGGTTAACCACTTATCATGCCAAAATTGATTATTTTCGTAAGGTTGTTAGTTTTCATATTCCTAACCAACCTGTTGTACGAATTCAAACCACCAAACCACTAAAATCAGTCAATGTCATTTCAAGTCACAAAGCTATTCGTTTATTGAAAAATGGATGTCAAGCTTCTTTAGCTCATGTCACTGATCTAAACCAGAATACGTCAGATTTGAATAATATTTATGTTGTTAATGAGTTTCATGATGTATTTCCCGAAGAACTTCCTGGTCTACCCCCAGAACGTGAAGTTGAATTCTTTATTGACCTTGAGCCCGGTACAAAACCCATTTCTAAAACTCCATATCGAATGGCTCCTATTGAACTTCAGGAGTTAAAGGTTCAACTACAGGAGTTGTTAGACATTGGTTTCATTCATCCTAGTACGTCTCCTTGGGGTGCTCCTGTTTTATTCGTAAAGAAGAAAGACGGGAGTATGCGACTTTGTATTGACTATCAGCAGTTGAACCATGTCACCATCAAGAATAGGTATCCGCTACCTCGTATTGATGACCTGTTCGACCAGTTGTGAGGAGCACAATTATTTTCAAAGATCGATCTTCGTTCTGGATATCATCAGCTGAAGATTAAAATTGAGGATATTCCAAAGATTGCCTTTAGAACTCGGTACGGGCATTATGAGTTCTTAGTCATGTCTTTTGGATTGACTAATGCTCCTGCTACTTTCATAGATATGATGAACCGTGAATTCAAGGAATATTTGGATCAGTTCGTGGTTATCTTTATTGATGACATTCTCATCTATTCCAAAAGCCGTGAAGATCATGAGCACCACTTGAAGCTGGCACTTCAAAGGCTTCGTGAAAATAAGTTATATGCCAAGTTGAAGAAATCCGAGTTCTGGCTTGAGGAAGTAGCATTCCTTGGGCACGTGGTGTCAAAACATGGAGTATCTGTTGACACAGCGAAGATTGAAGCAATACAAAGTTTGGAGCAACCGAATTCGATGACCGAAGTACGTAGCTTTCTGGGCTTAGCTGGTTATTATCGGAGATTCGTGGAAGGATTTTCTCGAATCACTACTCCATTAACTCTGTTGACTCGGAAAGATACAAAATTCATATGGAGCGAGGAATGCGAGAAGAGCTTCTAAGAGCTCAAGAGGAGACTTATCTCGGCACCTGTTCTGACAATACCATCTGGTTCGGATGGATTTGTTATCTACAGCGATGCTTCGGGAAAAGGGTTAGGATGTGTTCTCATGCAACATGAGAAAGTCATAGCCTATGCCTCGCGAAAACTCAAGGAATATGAGAGGAATTATCCCACTCATGATCTAGAGTTGGCAGCAGTCGTTTTCGCGTTGAAGATCTGGAGACATTACCTGTACGGAGAGAAAGTGGAGATTTATACGGATCATAAGAGCCTTAAATATTTCTTCACTCAAAAGGAACTCAACAAGCGGCAACGATGTTGGATTGAGCTGTTGGAAGATTACGATCATACCATCCAATACCATCCGGGAAAAGCGAACGTGGTAGCTGACGCGTTGAGTAGAAGATCATATGCGAAAACGAGTGCGATAATGTCCACACAAAGGCCTATTCTATGTGAATTACAAAAGATGAAGATAGAGTTCAAGACTTCGGGGACCCGCATGATGATGTCAAGTATACGCGTAGAACCAGCTTTGATTGATAAAGTTAAAGCTGCTCAAGCTACGGATCCGGAGTTGATGAAGATGAAGAAGAAGGTGCAAGAAGGTGCGGTTCTAGAAGCAAGAATCGAAGAAGAAGGAATAAACCGAGTCAACTCCAGACTTTGTGTTCCTAACGATTCTGATTTGAAGTATAGAATCATAATGGAGGCACACAGCACACCGTTTGCAATCCATCTTGGAAGTACCAAAATGTATCGTGATCTTCAACATACATTTTGGTGGAGCAATATAAAGAGAGAGATCGCGGAGTTTATTTCGAGATGTTTAACTTGTCAACGTGTAAAGGCGGAGCATCAAGTGTCGAAGGGTCTATTACAACCACTTGAGATTCCAAAGTGGAAGTGGGAACACATTACCATGGATTTTGTTACGGGTCTTCCCAAGGTTTCTCAAGGCATAGATGCGATTTGGGTTATTGTTGATAGATTAACCAAGTCTGCTCATTTCTTGTCGATACGGGAGACCTATTCCCTTGAACGTCTTGCTCGTATGTACATGAATGAGATTGTGAGATTGCATGGCATGCCAGTATCCATAGTTACGATCGTGACCCAATATTCACTTCACGATTTTGGGTTAGCTTGCAGAAAGCTATGGGCACGGACTTACGATTCAGTTCGGTATATCATCCTCAAACGGACGGGCAATCGAAAATGACTATTCAAACTCTTGAAGATCTATTGAGACTATGTGCTCTAGACTTCAAAGGGAGTTGGGATAAGTACATACCATTGGTGGAATTCTCCTACAACAACAGTTATCAGGAAAGTATAGGTGTGGCTCCATTCGAGGCGTTGTATGGGAGAAAGTGTCGTTCTCTAGTATATTGGGATGAGGTGGGTGAGCCAACATTATTGGGACCAGAGTTAGTACGTATGACTACGAAAAAGATCCAAATGATCCGACAACGTATACAAACGGCACAAGATCGACAAAAGAGTTATGCGGGTCTTCATTGAAAGGACGTGGAATTTAATGTTGGGGACCATGTATTATTACGTGTTGCTCCGTGGAAAGGAGTTACGAGATTTTGGAAAAGAGAAAAGCTCAATCCATGATTCATTGGTTCATTTGAGATTCTTGACCGAGTAGGAAATGTGACCTATAGACTCGCATTACCTCCAAGCATGTCTCATGTTCATAACGTGTTTCACATATCTGTGTTACGTAAATATGTGAAAGACCCGAGCCACATTATTGAGTTAGAACCAGACGAGATAGCCGAAGATTTAACGTGCAAGGAGGTACCTGTCAAGATTTTGGATAGGAAGGAGCATGTCCTACGCACAAAGGTTATACCACAAGTCAAAGTTTTGTGGAGGAACCATGCTATTGAGAAATTGACCTGGGAGTTTGAATCGGAAATGAAAGCGAGGTATCCTCACCTTTTCGAAACACCAGGTACGCACGTCAATTTTGAGGACGAAATTTCATGAGGGGAGGTTGTAAGACCCCAACTTTTATGAATAAAAAATTGAATTTCCTCTATATATTATTTTGAAATATTCAGGGTTAATTTGATAATGTGGAATGTTATGGGTAAAATGAGCAAATATTTTAAATAAGCAAGTGGTTATAAAATATTCATTGTTGTCAGGGAATATTCGTTTGGTCGTGGAATATTCTTGCCGTCGGGGAATATTCGCACGACGGCGCAGCCAATTGTGGGCCCCATAACGGAAAACTGTCGGATGAAAAAAATGACAAGAATAAGTTTTTTATAAATAACGGCATAGTTGTTATCGTTAACACTGTTAGAATACCCGATGGGTAAAGTAAAGTAATACGAGTTGTTGCACAGTAGCACACGGTATTGCACAATATTTTTATATTATTGTTAATTCAATAATTGTCACTGCACAGTATTTCCCATTATCAGATCAATAATTCATATTATTTGAATAATATTATTAGATAACATTATTGGCAATGTCTAAGGAAGTTCTGTCTAGGAGGGGTTATTTAATTGCGCGCTAGTAAGGAAAAATCCTTATCGGAAGGCCCCCTCTTTCCTGGGAACGGCCTGGTTGTCAATATTGTAGTTTTGTAATATTATTTGTGAATAATTAATTATTAATTTATATGATAAGGAAATATTTATTTTTGTGAATATAAAAGAAGGAATTAGTGCTGATGTGTTTTATCAGTATTTTGTTAGAATAAAGGTGTGGAAAATCATCCGTATGTGGATTTCGGACAATTTATGTTTCGAATTTGAAAAAAAAAATCTACAAAGTTGTAGAGAATTAAATTTCCTATAGTATGGACATAAGATTTTAATTTTTCTGATAAAAGGGCTATTTATTATGAATTATTGAAGTTCCGAAATAATGGATTTTTGGAGTTATAAATATTTTTTTTTAATAAAAATATTTTTTTGATGGTGGGCCCCACTTGTGTGGCAGATGAATTAGTCAAGGAGGTGTGCGGAAGATTTTTAATAAATATAATATTTTATTAAATTTTCTACTTTGGCGTTCTAAGCATTTTTCTATAAATAGGGTGCTGAATTAAATTTGAAAATCACACCAGAATCATAAGTTTCTTTCTCTATAATATCGAGCGTATTTTTGTGAGTATTTCGATACTTTGAGTGTTGCTATTCAGTGCAAGTTTCCTTCAGTATTATATTCGATATTCTAGTCAGAAGTACTGTTCTTTTGAGGTAAGGGAAGTAATTTTTTTCTCAAAAATGATGCTATTTCTTTCAATATCATGACACCGAAATATTGGTATGAATTTTATTGTGAAATTTTTAACTTTTCATATTGGAGTTACTATTCACGTATATGGCACTATTCACGTATACAACACTATTCATGAATACGGTACTATTCATCAAAAAATTAAATTTTCTTTTCTTTGTCCAAGTTAGCTATTATGGTTCCTATCTTTGATTGGATCCAAGTTTTGATCTTCATTCTTGAATTTTGCTCGACAATTATTTATTATGGAGTATTCTTGAACTTGGATAAACTAAATTATGAATCCTTAATTTTTGCCCTTTATCTCACTGGATTCGTTCTTTAAAATATTTTTCATCATCTTCAGTCTTAAATGGTGATACAAAAGAATATCTTTGGCCTGTAGTGCAAAGATGGATGATTATTTGATGAATATCTTTGGCCTATAGTGCAAAGATGAATGATTACCTGATGAATATCTTTGGCCCGTAGTGCAAAGATGAATATTTGATTCAAGATATACATTGATCAATGTTACAGGGATAATATTGATTATGAACTTTCAAATCATAGATGATAGTAGACATTATTTCCTACTTAATTCTTCTGATGCATTGTTATTTCCGCTGCAGTTGTTGATCCAAAACTTGTGGTCCATAATATTTTATCTGATGTGTTGAAGACTAACGATAAATTGTTCTTTATTATCTTAGTTATAATATTCTTTACTGGGCTAGTTGAGCTCACCCTTTTCATCTATTGTCCTCTTCAGGAAATGAGAATGTCGCAGAGACTTATCGGGGGACAGAGTGATGGTCCGAGTTAGAGCAGTAGTAGTCCTCACTATTTTTATAAAATAGTGTGATAATAATTGTAATGAGGACTTAGTTTGAATGTTTATATTTTCTACATATTTGTATTGACACTCACAGTTGTGTGGTCGTATTTTGCACGACCGTGTGATATAAAAGTTGTATTTGGATTCTGTACCATATATTTAGCGATCCAGAATGGGTTGGTTGGATTGGACCTATTCTTGGGGCATCACAGTTGGTATCTGAGCTTAGGGATATGGTCTCTGGCGGAGATCGGGGAATAGAACTAGGAGGGGAGAGACGAGTAAATCCTTTGCTAGTGCATCCTACCTAAGCTTATGTGGTATTTAATTGGTCAGTCGGAGCATAGGGTTATTATGTGATATGTTAATTTGTTTAATTAACCTTTGTTTTATGGAAGTATTTGAGAATGGCAGCTGAGAATGTTAACAATGGAGTGAATGAGACCGTGGAGACACCTTTAATCACTAACCAAGAGAACGTGCAACAGGAAGGCAATGTTCCTCCTGAAAATAACACTGATCAGACGATAAACGATGAGATGTTTAGAAGCTTTTTGCAGTTCATACAAAACCAGACGAGGGAGACTCGTGTACAAAATACAGGTGAAAATAATAACAACACGCGGATTGTCACTGCCAAGCAGTTCAAAGAGTTGGGACCACCAGAGTTTCAGGAAAAGCCAAATTCAATCAAGGCAGAGACATGGGTTAAATAAATTTCCAAGATATTTGATGTCTTGGGATGCACAGAGGAACAGAAGGTTCCATTCGCCACCTTCATATGTTTACATGACAAGCATGATAACTTACGTGAATTCATGGCGTTGCATGGCCCTAAGTCGTTAAAAAGCATGATTTAGAGCTATAGCATGTATGATTGAACTTGGAAAGGTTGAACAAACATGGAAAGACCCTTTAATATGTATATATGTTATGTGATATCATATGTTGATACTTGAACCCGACTTTGACGGTTAACTTACAACAATGCTATAACTTGCTAAAAAGAGTATGTTTGATATTCGTTGTGACCTTATGTGATAATGACGATATGTAAACTTGATTAACCCAAAAAAGAGGAACTTTAAGGATAAAAGATAATGTAAGTTATGTCAATCTAAAGTCGTGAAGTGATATAGTACTATGCGTGATATATAACGGTATAGTAAGATTGAAGACTTAACTTATATGTTTGTTGTATGAATAAGATAAAGTATAATGTTAAACTGTATGACTAATGAATATCCTATATGCATAACTATATTACGATAGGAATTCGAAAAGTGTTGATTAGCTTTACGTGGATAGACTACGCATAAGGCAAGTTTCCTTAAACCCGTTCTTGTAATATTAATTGCAAGTTCCCTAACTTACACTATTTTAAAGTGCAAGTATCCTATCCTTGTGTTTACTTTATTCAAGGAACGTTGTAAGCAAGTTCCTAACCCTACTCTTTATTGAGCGTTTATTAAGCTTGTGCTATTATTGTCGTACAAGTAAACTTTTGAAAATTTGTGATTCATGTATTATAACTATATACTACATAGATAAGATAAAAGTCGATTTATATTCTTCTAACTTTAAATCTTGAGATTGAACTTATAATTATTGTGATCTATGCCATTTGATTTGGCTAGACGTATGTTGTTGAAAAGCGACCCAAACCAATTGATTGGTGCGGGATCATGTGTTTGACTGAGATGAACAACCTTCTTTGAAGGGAAATTATATTTGTCAGGAGACCGACGTGCGCACTTTAGTATGATTGAACGATCTGCATACCGTAGGGTACTTTAGGCTGATCACCTGTTGTACTTATTTTGTTGGATTATCAGTATATTACTGTTAATTCTAGTAAGAGTTCATAGTCCTTAGTGACTGCTCAGTATTCAATTATCTTAAAATCTTAAATTGATTTAGTATTGAATCATATTGATATTATTCTGTCCTTAGCGACTGTTATTGAGAACTGTTGATATTCTTGCTATCCTTGAACTATCATACCTAGCTATACCCTTCTTGAGATTCGAGAACTATATTACTCACCCTTGTTGTTATATTACTTGCTGAGCAAACTTGTTGCTCATTCTTGCTTTCCCTAAAACATTTCAGTTAAGGCAGAGCAGTGCGGACCCTCGGGCACATACAAGGGCAAGGGAAAGGCTACTGAGTAGCTTAATGTTATGTAAAACTTATAATTGTATTAAGACTTATTCTATTATGTATTAGTTATGGTTATATATACTTAAGTTATGTCTAAGCTATGTAATTAATGTTTAAGTTTCGAGACTTTGGGACGTGAATAAATTATATTAATTAAATGTAATCTATTCAGTAGTAGTTGTGTATTATTCCTCTATGCGATGCGACAGTTAGTTGTAATATTTATTGTGGTGTTAGATTTTAGAACGTGACAAACCAAATTCGAGTGACCCTGTGGCGGTCCGAATTTGGGGGCGTCACACCTATTCCCCTGATTGTATGCATTCTGGTATGGGTTGGCCGACCTGTTGTAGTTACCCACATACTGAACTGAAGCTGGGTTGATTACACATTATTCTGTCGGATGCTCACCTGCACAAAGTTCACATATAACTGCTACCTGCTGCACATTTCCCATTGACATAGTGTCCATCTTCTTCAATAATGCTGCTAGTTGTGCCGATATAGCTATCAAAGAGTCCACTTGCAGAATGCCTGCTGCTGGGGGTTGAGTCAATCTCTCAGTCGGCCATTGATAGCCATTCAAAGCCATTGTGTCTATCAATGCCCATGCCTCCTCAAATTTATTTGTCATAAAAGCTCCACCTGAGGCTGCATCGATGCTAGTCCGTATATGACTCGATACCCCATTGTAAAAGTTACTAAGCTGCATCCATTGCGGGAATCCGTGATGTGGGCACTTTCTCAACAGCTCCTTGTATCTTTCCCATGCTTCATAAAGTGGTTCCCCTTGCATCTGTGCAAATGAGGATATCTCCGTTCTCATCTTATGTGTCTTCGATGGAGGGAAGAACTTGGCCAAAAAAAATTACGCTAGGTCATTCCATGTGGTGATTGACCCCGGTGGTAGAGAATGGAGCCAACCCTTCACCTTGTCTCTTAGTGTAAGCGAAAATAACCTCAACCTGATTGCATCATTTGACACCCCATTGCACTTGAAGGTGTCGCAGATCTCTATAAAACTGAAGATATGTTCTTTTGGGTCGTCATTTGAAAGACTCCCAAACTGGCAATTATTCTGCACCATCTGTATTGTCCCAAGCTTGATCTCAAAATTGTTTGCATTGATTGCCGGCCTGGATATACTCGAGTGAATTTTCGAAATCTTTGGTGTAGCATAATCCCTCAATGGTTTGTCGTCTGGTTCAACCATGTTTGTTCTGGGTGTTTCAAATTCTACTCGATTCTTTGCAATCCACTTAGTTAACTTCTGAAACCGTTTGTCGATGTCACCCTCGAAAGGCAACAAATCTGGCTTCTTCGACCTAGTTTGCATGCACTACTCGAATATACCTGAAATAACCAAACAAACAAAAATAAGAATAAAATTATATATATATATATATGTTTAACTAAAACTAATCTAATTAAATTGATATTGTAAGTAATAAACGCAATTACTGTCCCTGGCAACGGCGCCAAAAACTTGTTGGGTATTTTCTATACGCGCTACACGCAAGTGTACGTGATCAACAAGTAATATACTGATAAGATCAGGTATCGTACCCACAGAGACAATAATTCTATTTAATCAAACAAGTACCAGTTTTATACTATTTCAGCTTTATCAAACTAATGATTAAAAGATGATTTTCTAACTTAATTACTGCTTAAACCAATTCTAACACTAACTCAAGATTTTCACCAGTTTTAGAAAATTAAGCCTACAACTTCACTTATTATTTTACTTCAGATAATATCATTCTCTCTAATTTATGTCAATTACTCCAGATTATTAATCAAGAACACTAAAGCAATATAACCATCTCTCAATGCATTACATCCATACTCACTCGCATCCACAGATGATAGAATTAAGCAAGACACCCTAAATAACTGATATACTATATCTCTTTGTGAATTATAATTAAATAAAGTTTAATATCAAGTTCTTGTCAGATTACATACGACGCATAGATATTTCTATCCTATACGTGAATTATGAATTCCAACTACGCAGAAATCACAAACATATGTCACTATGGCTAGTTCCAAATCCCATATGTCCTCTCTCGATTTCATATGGGATAACGGATAATTGATGATCAGGCAATTATATAGATTATGTACAACACATACCAAATAATTCAGAAATAATATTCATAAACTGAATTAAAGACTATTTAATCATCCATTACATAAAAAGAACCATTATAGGCTTAAATAGAAAATTAGTTCATCATAGATGAATCAAAATCCAATATCCACATCATAGAAAACACTCTGATTATAAGATAAAAAGAAAGAGAGAAGATAAACTCTAGAATTGTATCACCGCTCTCCACTCTAATCTTGCGTTCTTCATGTTCAATCGATGTTTCAATCTTCCTTGCTAGATTAATCCTTGAATTAGGGCTTGTAAATCTGTCTAAGAGTATCTCTAATAGCCTTTTTTCTGTCTTTTATACTCTCCCAGTCGCAATACAAATTAACCCTTCTTTGCTCCACAATCCTAGTCAAAGCAGGAAAACTATTATTGTAACTGTCATATGCCCGCCTCGGCGGCATATTTGCTCTTGGTATGCTCGCCCCGGCGAGTGGCCACTTTTGCAGATTGCTTTTCCGTACACCCGTCCCAGCGGGTGTCTTAGCTTAGAGAGGCCCGCCCCGGCAGGGGTCCATTTTCATATAAAATCGGAAAATTTTCTCCTTTTGTCCTATTTTCTCATCAATCCATAACCTGCAATTAATAGCACAAAACCAAGTAAAATGACACTAAAATAACTTGAAGTAAGCTAAAATCGAGCTATAACGGATATCAATTCATTGGTATAAAACCAACTCATACACCTTGCTTAAAATCTAGCCCAAACACGATCCGGAACTTCGAACATCAAAACAACCCATAACGGATACGTTCGGCGTCGCCCGTTTTTAAGTTCTGACATGCTCCTTCGCTCATTTTTAATTCTCAAACCATTAATCGAACCACGATGAATTTCTGGTATGTTATAGACCTAATGTCATAGTACATTTAAAAATTTTCTAACCTCAAAAATGAGTCACGAATGTTGAGCAAAACAGCGTGCCAAAACTGCACCAAGCAGCTGCCCAGCACAGCTAAGCGCCAGCAGGTGCTGGCGGGCGCTGCCTGGCCCTGCTGTTGCTCGGCGGTAGTGCAGCCCACTTTACGATTCTCCCACGCTTTGTTCACTTATCAAAAAATTCCCAAATTTGGATATGTTATAGGTACCATAGTGGGCTATTTTTAAAAAATATAAACCACCAATTTCGGACCTCATAGGCAGCCTAAAACAGGCCCCAAAAATGTCCACTCGTAACAGTTTTTAATTTCATTTCAGCTTTACCCTCTCCCGCTAAAATAGTCATAATTTTTTTGTTTTAAAACATTTTTGAGCAATTCTTGAACCCAAGCGAAGCTAACTTCCGGGGCTACAACTTTTGTTCTTTGACTATTTTCAAATTCGAGACACAAAATTACAAAAAACCCGAGCAAGGGGACTGATCTGAATCCGTTTTCCAGTTTTGGACAGATTCGGCACGCCTCCTTTGAAATGTCATAACTTCTTACTCTAAAGTCGGAATTAGTATGTTTCGGAGTCTATGGAAAACTTATTCAATGTACTATATTATCCCAAAAGCCCAGAATTTTTGGAAAATTCTAGTTAACCCCGAATTTTTCTTTTTGGGTCAGCAGTCCACTTGTTTTTTCGAACGTCTCGTTTTCTAATCTGATTTTCTTCACAAATAAATCTTATTTAACATAATAAGACTCGTCTAAGCTCTCGGCTCCGTTAAATTCCAAACTTTTAGCTATTTTAGCTTTTTAAGGAATTTTTACAAACATAATGCGTGCGTTCTCTTTTTCGATAGCTTTCTTATTGATTTGTTTGCAGTTTTTCCATAACTCTCATCCTTATATCACCGCACAACCAACCTAGCCACCAAGTCTCTAAATCCCATCATTCCATTAATAATTCAAGCTTAAAATTAAACTAAAATGACTTTTAGTAAAATAAAGCTTACTAATAAAACTCATTTTTATCCTTTTGATTAAAAATCAATTCCAACTCCATATTTCATATACATATATCAAGACTTGAGTCCCCAGTAATGGAATTCCATTAAAATTTTCATTACCACCTACTAAAATTCTAAAAAATAAAGTTTAGCAATATAATTACATGTTTACATGAATTTCCATTAAACTCAAAAGTGAGTAAGTATTATACCTTATGCATTCTACCTTTAATTATCTCAAGCCTTGCTATCTTCAATTTGTCTCAACACTTGATTCTAATTTGGCTAAAGCTCCAAGAACTCACGGTTCTACTATTTTATCATACTTAGGAATTTTACAAAATTCAAGCAAAATGAAAGAGAGAGGCTACGGCTATGGAGAGGGAGAAGGAGGAGATATATCTCAATTCTTTCTAAGCCAAAATCCTTGGTGCCCAAGCTTAAAAATGGAATACCCTTCACTATTCTCTCCTCTTCTCTCTCCCGCCAACAAAAAGAAAATTGGAATGGCTTGGTAGCTAAGTTTGTAATAGTAAGTTGAGTGATTAAGAAATTAACTCATTTGCTCAATTACTTAGTTCACCCAATTATGTTTTTAATCTCCTTTGCCAAATTAAATACTTGCCCAATTATTCTTTTAATTCCCTCATTAAATAAATAAATTATCCCGTAGTTAGTAACTAGGTGTTAAATATTAAGTTACTAACTCACCCAAAAATTAAATGTTTCACCTCTTGGATCATATATAAAATATTACTCAATCGTAGTATATAAATTATATATTCCCAAAATAAACCCATAACATAGTATGCTTTAGTTACATATTTATTTTATAAATGTAAAATAAATATGCATCACATAATTTTCCATGCCAATATTAACATCCTTGCCTCATTAACATAAATTCATTTAAGAATTTATTTCTAATATCCTTAGGTAAAGTATATATAGATATTACATACTTAAGCCATCTTTTTACATACTTAAACCATCTTCTTCATTCCTTATTCAAATTGTCCATCACAATTTTTATTCCTTCACATAATAAATATATACAAAATAACTATATATATTTATCACCTTGCAAATATTTCATGTACAGCACCCACATCACATAAAAAAAATAAATAATAAATTTATCCTCTCACATTATAAATTGTTTATATCAATTTATTTACATATAAATAAAAATAATATTCTCTCTTTATTAAAATAATTCAATGCTAGAATTTATTTTAATATCCTTTATTTAAAGTATACACTAATTTTTGTATACGTAAACTAATTATTTCATTTTCCATTCCCTAAATTATTTTCAACAATGTATCTGTAATAAATATAATAATATATTCACTACATTAAATACATACATACATTACAATCAATAATGTAGTATATTATTTCTTCAAAAAATTGGTTGTTACACATTAAGTATAGTTAATGCCACCCATTAAAATAATTTAATATTATAAATTATTTTACATTTTACCCATCACATTTCCTTTAATAAATTACTCCAACAATTGTTTAGATATAATAAATATATAATACCAATATATTTATTATGCACAAAATCACATATTGCATAACACATATTCACTTATGCAATATAATAGCACACCACATATCATTTAATAAGAATTTTATTTATTTAATTCTTATTTTAATATTTTTCAAAAATCTGGGTTCTTACATTGCCCATTAAATTGTTTTAGTCAACCCTACTCTGTTTGGCCAATGATCTTGGTAGCTTACAATATTCTATTGTTAATGTGCATGAGGGATCCGTATTTGAAATGTCTACTCATACCAGGGGATAAGAGTCCTAAGAAATACATAAACTTGTACCTCAGGCTGTTAGTCGATAAACCTAAGATGTTATCGGAGACCGGGGTCTTGACTTATGATTAATCGGTCAAGGAAAACTTTGTGATGAAGGCAGCCTTGTTGTGGACTATCACAGACTTTCCGACACTTGGGATGATCAGTGGATAGTCGACTCACAGGAAGCTGTTATGTCTAGTCTGTATGGGGGATGTTCGAGGCACACATATGAAGCTTGGGTGGAAAACTAGTTTCTTTGGAACTGCTCGTAGATTTTTGCCCGTTGATCACAGTTATGGAATGATAGTTCAATATAAAGATGGAGAAGAAGGGGGTTGTTGCTCGTAGATTCTTGCCTGTAGATTCTTGTATGTTGATCACGGTTAAGATTGGAGGATCGGTGCAATATCGATGGATGTATCCTTTCGAGAGGTAATATCATCTATATATTCATTTTGATGATATTTATAACGCATATTCTTAATTAATTTCGTTTAATTATCATATTTCAGGTATATACGTCGATTAAAGCAGAAAGTAAAAGACAAAGCTCGTGTAGAGGGTTATATTATTGAACAATATACGGAGAAAGAGCTTGTCAACTTCTGCTCCTTATACTTTGAGGATGTTGTCTCAACGAAATAACCCTAGATTGTCTTAGATGCAGCATGTGAGGCTATGTGTATGTACTGGGATGCTGATGACTTCAAGAAGAAGTCTGAGCATATAAAGAAAAATCGTGGCCAGCTTCGAGTAGTGCATACTACTGGCTCACAATCATTTCAGAAATTGAAGTAGTTATGTATATGTATTTAGTTATTTAGTTGAATATTGTCATAAACATTCTAAATAAATGTTATATTAATGTATTTATTAGGCCATGCGGGCGAGCTTGGGCCGACCTTCCACCATGATCGAGTTTTGGGATATAGCCCACACACTTAAGGACTCTACTATATCTCTCATAGCATTAGCTATATGGGTAATAGTTGTTATAATTTTTAATAATTATTAATATAAGGTACTTAATTAAACGATTTAATTAACTCACATATACATAATAAATTACATGACTAATTTCAGAAGCTCCGGGACAAGCGTGTAGTTGAGTTGTGGGATGCTAGGGGAGATTCTGAGACGTTAAATTCCACCATCCCTCCGCCCGAGATTAGCTTATCTCAAGATGAGGAGATGACTCTTTCGGTCACGTCTTAGGATCCCCCAGTAGCATTATCAGCAGGTATCGAGTGTTGGGCTTGCCGAGGGTACCTACCTAAGGGTCATCAACTTTGTATGTTTCTTGGTATTTTATAATTTATATTGCTTCATCAAATTTTAGAAATGTTAGATTTATTTCCCAAGGCTCTAGCCAGCGTCAGCATCCGAGAGCACCTGTTTGACCATCTCATATAAGCGTTGGCTTGGACGACGAGCCATTCCAGAGGGTTATGACGGTGGCGACGGAGACGTTTGGTACAGATCCGATATTTCATCGTCAGAACTTGCATTGCCATAATCGCCTTCATCAGCTTGCTCAGAACATTATTACAGGGGCCACCATTGAGAGTACGGGTATCCCTCCAAAACAGTTCGTCGCGATACGCAATGAGGTGGTCCGGATGGTGGTTACCCTACTGTTGTCCGATGCTGAGTCAGCTCTCGACTACTCAGGTATTTTATTCATTTTAAGTTATATATTCTATATGTTATTTAATTATCATTTAACTGTCTCTTTAATTCTCAATTACAAACTAATAAGTTATATTTTTAATTGTATCAACAGGGTGGCGATGCCGAACAGGGTGGTGATGCCGAGCAGGGTGGCGATGCAGAGTGGAGGATGATTGCGATGATTTTCAGACACCAGAGTGACACCGTCGACCCCCGCCCAATAATCCGCGTCACACCGGTGGTTGTACAAGTTTAGCTTGCTTTTTTATAAATCATTATTGTGACACCCCCAGAATAGGTCCAATCAACCCAACCCATTCTGAGTCGCCAAATACATGGTATAGAATTCAAATACAATCTTTTGTATCAAAAGGTCGTGAGCAGTACGACCATACAAAATATGAGCTTCAATACATATCGTATATAATACGAAATACGAACTCTCAAATTCAGTCCTCATCAGTTGCAATTATTATCACACTATTATACAAAAATAGTGAGGACTACTACTGCTCTACTCTGACCATCACACTGTTCCCCGACTAGTCCCTGCGACATTCTCATTTCCTAAAGAGGACAGTAGAATAAAAGGGTGAGATCAACTAGCGCAGTAAAGAATATTATGACTAACATAATGAAAAATAAATTATCGTTAGTCTTCAATAAATCAGATAAAATATGATGAACAACAAGTTTTAGATCAACAACTGCAGAGGAAATAACAATTTATCAGAAGAATTAAGTAGAAAATGATGTCTACTATCTTCTATGATTTAAAAGTCCATCATCAATATTTTATCCCTATAACATCAACCAATATATATCTCAAATCAAATATTCATCTTTGCACTACGGGCCAAAAATATTCATCAGGTAATCATTCATCTTTGCACTACGGGCCAAATATATTCATCAAGTAATCATTCATCTTTGCACTACAGGCCAACAATATTCATCAAGTAATAATTCATCTTTGCACTACAGGCCAAAGATATTCAGTTATATCATCATTTAGGACTAAGGATGATGAAAAACAATATAAATAACGAATCCAGTGAGAAAAGGACAAATATTAGGGATTCGTAAATCAGTTTATCCAAGTTCAAAAATACTCCATACTAATCAATTGTGGAGCAAAATTCAAGAATGAAGTTCAAAACTTGGATCCAATCAAAGATAGGAACCATAACAGACAACTTGGACAAAGAAAAGAAAATTTAATTTTTCTATGAATAGTACCATATTTGTGAATAGTGTCGTATACGTGAATAGTGCCGTATACGTGAATAGTAACCCCGACATGAAAAGGTAGAAATTTCACAAGTTAAATCATACTTCGTGAATAGTACTCGTGAATATTACCGTATTTGTAAACAGTGTCGTATACGTAAATAGTAACCCCGACATGAAAAGGTAATTTTTTAAAATAAAATTCATACTAATATTTCGGTGAAATGATATTGAAAGAAATAACATCATTTACGAAAAAAATAACATCCATTATCTCAAAAGACAAGTATTTCTGACTAGAATATCGGATATAATGCTGAAGAAAACTTGCACTGCTTATCAACTCTCAACGTATCTAAATACTCACAAAAATACGCTCGATATTATAGAGAGAGAAACTTCTGATTCTGGTGTGAATTTTTAATTCTAACTAAGCACCCTATTTATAGGAAAATGCTTAGAACACCAAAGCTGAATTTATATAAATTTCGGATGAATTCCACATTCACCATTCCCATTACTTTTGACAAAAATTTCTCCAGCATAATTCACAAGCCAAAAGGACAAGTGGGGCCCACCATATATTTTAATTAAAAAAACATTTATTCTGAAACTTCAATAATTCATAATAAATAGCCTTTTATCAGAAAAATACGAACCTTATGTCCATTCCATATGAAATTTAATTCTCTACAACTTTGTAGAAGAAAATTTTTTCAAATTTCAAACGAAAAATGACCCAAATTTACGTATGGAGCATTCATTATTTTCATAATCCTCCACCATCAATCACCTTTTTCTTTCTTTTCATCCTTTCCCATAATTTCCCACTAATTCTCTCTCTTCTCTCTCTCTCTATCATCCACACACACACACACACACACACACACACACACACACACACACATATATATATATATATATATATATATATATATATAACTCATGTAGAGTTAATTTTTACACTCAAGTAACCTAAGTTACTCAACCTTCTAACCACGATCCAATCTCATCTTATCTACACATATATATGTGTATCCCTTTCCCACCAATTAACCCAAATAGGGTTAATTCTCTACTAATACACAACCCATGGTGAGTCCACTAACTCCACCTTAGTTAAATCCCTACACATACACACAAACACACACATATTTTTAATGTTTTTTTTATAACAAAAATAATCCAGACCCAATTTGCTCTCTTCCTCCTCATTTTATTCATATAACGTGAATTTAGTTTAAAAATATCATCATTATTATATTATTATATTATCACATTATACACTTATAATGTAATATTATAATAATATATTCGAATAAATTATTTTATCAGAAAAGATAAAATATCAATTATCAACATTTGTCTCATTTGCTAAAAATTCTCCCATTTATATCCACATTGAATAAATATTTCCTTATCATTTTTATCAAAAATTAATTATTCATAAATAATATTACAGAATCACAATAATGACAACCAGGTCGTTCACAGGAAAGAGGGAGCGTTCCGATAAAGATTTATCCTTACTGGCGCAATATTAGGTGACCAAACCCCTTTCCCAGATAGAACTTCCTAGACATTGCCAATAATGCTGTCTAATAATACTATTCAAATAATATGAATTATTGATTTGATATTGTAAAAATATTATGCAATGACAATTATTGAAATATAACATATTGTGTAATACCTTGTGCTATTGTGCAACAACGCGTATTACTTTACTTTATCCGCCGGGTATTGCAACAGTTTTAATAGTAACGGTTATGCCGTTATTTTTAGAAAACTCATTCTTGTCGTTTTCTTCATCAGATAGTTTTTCGTTATGGGGCCCACAAATGGCTGCGCCGCCGTACGAATATTCTCCGATAACAAGAATATTCCACGACCAAACAAATATTCCCCGACAACAATGAATATTTTATAACCACTTGCTTACTTTGAAATATCTACGCATATTACCCATAACTTACCACATTTATAAAATTAACCCCTTACTATTTCAAAATAATATATAGAGGAAATTTAATTTTATTCATAAAAGTTTGGATCTTACAACCTCCCCTCCATATGAAATTTTGTCCTCGAAATTGAAGTACGTTCCTGGTATGTCGAAAAGGTGAGGATACCTCGCTTTCATTTTTGATTCTAACTCCCAGGTCATTTCCTCAATAGTATGGTTCCTCCACAAAACTTTAACTTGTGGTATAACCTTTGAGCGTAGGATATGTTCCTTCCTATCCAAGATCTTGACAGGTACCTCCACGTACGTTAAATATTTGGCTATCTCGTCTGGTTCTAACTCAATAATGTGGTCTAGATCTTTCACATATTTACGTAGCAAGAATATGTGAAAAATGTTATGAACACGAGACATGCTTGGAGATAAAGCGAGTCTATAGGCCACATTTTCTACTCAGTCAAGGATTTCAAATGGACCAATAAATCGTAAATTGTTGCCTATAGCTTTCTGCAAGCAAACCCTTTGGCACTTGATGCTCCACCTTGATATGTTTACACGTTAAACACCTCGAGATAAACTCCGCGATCTTTCTCTTCATATTGCTCTACCAAAATGTATGTCGAAAATCACGATACATTTTGGTACTCCTAGGATGGATTGCGAATGGTGTGTTGTTTGCTTCCATCATGGTTCTATACTTCAAATTAGAGTCGTTAGGAACACAAAGTCTGGAGTTGACTTGAAGTATTCCCTCTTCATCGATTCTTGATTCTGGAATAGCATCTTCTTGCACCTTCTTCTTCATATTCGTCAGCACCGGGTCTGTAACTTGAGTAGCTTTAACTTTATCAATTAAAGCTGGTTCTACGCGTATATTTGATATCATCACGTGGGTCCCCGGAGTCTTGAACTCTATCTCCATCCTTTGTAAGTCATACAAAATGGGCCTTTGTGTTGGCAGCATCACACTCGTTCCCGCATATGATCTTCTAGGAGCCATTCGATATGGGGTTCTAGAAATGGGTTTTGTACCGGGTTCAAGATCAATAAAGAATTCAACTTCACGTTCTGGGGGTAGACCGGGAAGTTCTTCGAGAAATACATCAGGAAACTCATTAACAACAGAAATATCATTCAAATCTAATGTATTTTGATTTAAATCAGTGACATGGGCTAAGAAAGCTTGACATCTGTTTTTCAATAAACGAATAGTTTTATAACTTGAAATGACATTGATTGATTTTAGTGGTCTGATTGTTTGAATGAAAGCTAACAACATTACGAAACACTCAATTTTGGCATGATGAGTGGTTAACCAGTCGATTCAAAAAAATCACATCAAATGCAAGTATTTTCAAAGATATAAGATCAACAGGTAGGGTGAGGGTACCAATTTGAATCAAGCAAGATTTGTAAACTGTAGATGTAACGAAGGTTTCTCCCAATGGAGTCTCAACAGATAAGTCAAAGTCTAATTTCTCAGAAGTCAAGTTCAAACGTTGAGCACAAGTAGGTGAAATAAAAGAATGGGTAGCACCATCATCTCATATGGTATAGACTTCGCAAGAGTTTACGATTAGCTTACCCGTGATCACCTCGTTCGGGTTCCTCGTGTTTTGGACAGTCACGATAAACGCTCTTCTTGGAAACGTCGATTTTGAATTGTCTGGGATAACCTTTGGAGTCACCATCCCCGCTTGAGTTGACTATGCTATAAAGCACACTCCACCTTCAAATGCTTCGTCGCACTCCTGATCCATGATCTTAATCATTATTCTTCGATCCATATCGAATTGGGGTTGACCGCTATGCATAGGGTAATTCCAAACTCGATGTTGGATTCTCCCAATTGCTGTCCAAAAAGTGAAATCCATATCGTCTATTTTGGCCTTCTTAGATCGGATGTCTCTTTCTCAAATATCAACGCGTCGTGCGGCTTTTACCCATGCATCTTTAATTCTCACTCGTTCAGTTGTTTCTTCTTTCAGCTGATCGTTGACATTTGCATTTTCAGATTCCAGCTCTAATATCATGTGCTCCGCCAGAGAGAGCTTCTGTTCAAGCCTCGCATATCGAGTAGCAAAATCTTGAGTTGCTATATCCCTTTGTTCCACGGCCGCCTTCCGTTCTTCACCCTGCTCTTCTAACTCATGAATACAATTTTGCAGTTCTACATTTCGATCATAAAATTCTCCTAATAAATCCTCCTCAGGTTCCTCTTGTTCCTCACTCTCAGCTGCTACCTCTACGATTAGCTCGTGTGTAACTAATTCTTCACTCACCACATGGATATCTATAATTTCTTCTTCGCCTGACATCCTACAATCAAGTTCAATAACTTAATTAGCACTCCCCAATAAACACCTTTGTTATAACAAGATATTATACTCCAATATTTATTCTCTAAATAAATCTCCTCGATTCATCACTTAAAACTCTATATGAGTTCTTTTCTTGATTTTCAAATGTCATTCTTAAATACTGTCACAAAACAAGGGTTAAATAAATAAATTAACATATCACATTAACTCTATGTTCCGACCGATCAATTAAATACCAAATAAGCTTAGGTAGGACACACTAGCGAAGGATTTACGTGTCTCTCCCCTCCTAGTTCTATTCCCAGATCTCCGCTAGAGATCATATCCCTAAGCTCTGATACCAATCGTGACGCCCCCCAGAATATGTCCTGTAATGCCCGAGAAAATCGAACGTTTATGTAAATGAATTTTTATTTGATTTATTGAATAAAATTTTGATTATTTGTTTATTAAACTGAGTAAGTAAATTGTAGGTCATTTTATGACCTAGAGAATGCAGAAATGAGTAGGATTCTGGCTACGTGCTTGGAATAAATGATATGAATTTATAAGACGAAAAAAAAGATTTCCGAGAATAAAAATATTTTTGGAAAAAGACGAAATAGACAGTATTCAACTCTAAGGATTAGGGTTTGACCCTAAGGGTTAGGATTTGAGACCCTATGTTATCCCGAGAGTTCGGAATGCCAGAATGACTTTCTGTCGAAAGATTTGATGGTAATATACCGTGAAAAATTAAGTTAGCCGAGAAAAGTTTTCTTAGGAGGAAAAGTACTGGAATCACTATTCATCCATTTCTGGTCAGGAATTTATTTTGAAATTTTGAGAAACGCATAATGATAGGATTTCGATACGAGATGGAATATGTAATAATATTTTATTTATGACTCACGAAGTTTTCACGCAGGGACTTAAAATCCTAACAGTTAAGGAAAGTGATCTAATGAAATAATTGTTTACGTATAATAAGGAATGATTACGGTACGGAAAGAATACGTGTATAATACGAGGTATTATACAAGAATAATACGGAGAGAATATGAGAATTGTACAACATACAATACAAATTTTTATACAGAGCAAATACGTTAAAACGAATTGAATTGGAATTAAAAGTTGATAAGTTTGACCTGTGGGTCGAACCATTGGGTAAACGGGTGGTTTTAACCCATGGTTCAACCCACAACCCATGTTGGACTTGGGGGAACAAGGCCACATGGGAGCATGTGGGAGCACAAGGGGGGGACATAGTTGGCCATGTGCTACCACATGGGCCTTAACTTGGTGGGAAAGAAAGGAGAGGAGGTGGGAATAGTAGAGGAGGTTGGACCTAAATGACTCTTCTACCCTAAGCCTTGCCAACTCTATAAATAGAGAGCATTGTCTTCATATTTTGGTTGTTTGAGAAATCCTAACATCTAGAGAGAGAGATAAGAAGAGAAGCTAGTTTGTGTTTGTGAAGACATTTCATCAACCAAGGAGATTAAGAAACCTTTGAGTATTCCTACTCACTCCACCAAGAACCTTGAAGGTATTCCCATCAGGAACAATATGTAAAACTTTCTTTTCTTTCAATATTAGTGTTGATAGAGAAGTTTAAAGAAAGCTTGAACCCTAAGAAGTTATAAGGATAGCTTAATAGTGAACTAAGAACCTTAACAAGCTATGCATGATGGAAGACTAAGAATTGATTAGGTACTAATAATGGACTTAATGAATTCATAGGAAATGGACTAATGAACATGTGAAACCATGAAAAACTTAAATGTTTTGAACAATTAGAATTAGTAATAATCAACCATGGGATTGATTCTAAGTGGTTTGGAGTAATAATAATGAAGAACGAAGATTCGACGAAAGTTACGCGATTAGACGATAATCGTCGAAAACGTAAATTTCTCGGATTAGAAGTCAAAAGTCACCGTGAGCATCGAAAACAATAGTTTTTTATTGCAACAATTGAATTTAGGTAAATAAGACTTGCGAGGGAAAGAACGGATTGATTCCGACTTAAAACGAAGATTTGAGCGTCGAACGTTCACGAACGTTTAACGAAAATGTAAAAAAATGGACTAATCGGCGAATTTCTCGCCGATGGATTCAAAAACGAATTCCAACTTGATAGGATGGTAGAGCATGTCATTTATAAACTTTTGGCTTTTGAACGAACCAATTCCGAGTTATAACGATCAAGTTACGGACTCTGGAATTTCAGAATTTTCAAAGACTTAGAAAATTTTTCTGAGTTGCAGAGCTAGCGCCGCAGCGCCAGCCAATAGGCTTAAGCCGGCGCCGCAGCGCCACACCCGGGAGAAAGCTCTGGAGAGTAGCGTTGCAGCACCACTCCAAGGGCAATATCTGGCGCCGCAGCGCCAGCATGGGAGAAAAGTTGACATTGTTAATAATTACTTAACCTTTTGCATATCATTAAGGGGCTAGTAAATGATGTAATGTAAACCTTAAACAACATGTTTAAGTAAGAGTTTATGAAAATTAAATGTTAAATAAATGTAATTAAACTTAAGTTTTAGACATTAACCAAAACTAAGTTATGGAACAAGTTAAATGCTCATTTAATCATCATGCCCAGTGATGATTAAGAAGAGTTGGTTTATAACATAGGATGTTAATAAACCGTAATGGACATTAAATAACTTAAATGAATGTTATTAATTTAACATTTCGATTAAGTTATACAAGAAGGAGAAGTTAGGCTATACTTGGTATATCGATGATGAATTCTCATAGGTATGCTTTGTGTTATGCTTTGTAGGCGTTGTAAAGACTGAATAGACTACGTGTAAAGGTTTAGAAGACGCAAAGGCAAGTTTTCTAACTTCGTTCATATTTTACTATAAATGCAAGTTTTCTAAACTCTTGTCTATACATTATGGTTGGACAAGAGGTTATTGTGCATAATTGCTTATGCATGAACTGTTATTAAATAGTCGATGCCATTTGATTCGACTAGACTGAGATTTAGCATATTTTGGTGGGTTTTTTCACAAATCTTTCCAAAATATATATAATGTTGTGATCTTAAGCCAATTGCTCTGTATGGATTCTCAGGTAAACCTAAGTATGAATAAAATAAAGGTTTTAAACATCGTTAATTCGACAGGCACGTGAGGTTGCCACCAATTAAACGTAAACATGTTTAATGTATGAGTGTTGATCAACATAGAGTACTACAGGCTGGTCACCTAGATGTGCTCGTAAGCTATATCGAACTTACGGCCTTCGTGCCGGGTTGTTCCTTTTATGAATGAGAACTAAAATATATGGTTCATGGTCGTTGACCAAAATGGATTCCGAAGAGGCTATAAAGTCCTTGGGAATGATTTTAAAGGAATCAAAACGATATTTTAATTTTTCTTAAGTACTTCATAACTATTGTACAGTTATTGAAGACTAAGGGATATGATTCTTGATTTTGTGGTTTCAAGATATATTGTTTAACTTGCTGAGCTGTTTATGCTCATTCTTGCTTAAAACTAAATAATTTCAGCTAAGAACGAACGGACTAAAGGATCCGATAAAGACAAAGGCAAGTCCAAGATGGACAAGTAGTGACCTTTGTAATATCATAGTATTAGTATTGTATTTACTGATATTATGACATAGAACAATGTATTGGTTACGAATACTTGGGAAGGAATTTAATAGAATGTAATAATTAGTAAAATTATGCATTGATATTGATGTCCTCAATTGAATGTATGAGTAGATTGTAGCACCGTGTAGCACCATGTCTTGGGTTTGAAGGTATCCAGATTTGGGGGCGTCACAGGTTGGTATCAAAGCTGTAGGTTATAAAACTTAAGGGGTAAAAAACCTTAGGCTATAACCTGGAGAAGTGAAGTAGAAGTTAGAAGTCAACAAACTCGGGTAAAGTTTTGAAAGAAGAAAGTAACCTTAAACATATTAAATGTGATATAAACTGTTTATATTTGATTGTATACTAATCCAGTTATTTATGTTTTATGTAGATAACAGGAATAATGAACATGTATAATGAAATACATGAGGTTAGCGAGGATTCAGTCAACTTGGTAGAAGTTGTACCAATGCCGGTGGCGGAGGTACCATTAGTGATTCTAGAGGGGACTGATATAGAGGAAGAGAACCCGTCCGAGTACTTTGATAACTTTGACTACGCGTCATGGTTTGAGGGTATGTCGGAGGAGGAGGTTGAGTCGGTGCCAATTAATACGGTACTGCCTACTAAGGAGGAGGAGACAATGTCGATTAATACGGTATTGCCTACGGAGGTAGAAGTGGAGGATTCTACACCGGGAGAGTCAATGAAACTACTATTCATGGCAATACTGGACAGAAATGTCTAACTAAGTAAGGAGGTCCATGACCTCAAGAAAGTGGTGGATGATGTGGTAGAAGATAGAGAGAATATGGAGATCTTCTGGGAGGCCGAGCACGATGAGAAAGTTCTGGCTAAGGATAAAGTCCGGGACTTGAAGCTAGAAGTCCAGGAATTGAAGGCTGAACTTCTGAACATGAAGCAGAAGATAGGTAGAATATATTATATTCATAGGTGCTTGCACGAGGATTACCAGCAGTAGATGGCTGAGTATCCTGTGGAGGAAGGACAAACTCGGCATACTATTAGCTGAGATATTGTGGTCAGTATGGCCGATGCGGATTACATGAATGTCGTGTTGTAGATGTAGTTCCGTAGTATGTATAGAAAAGATAGCGATGTAAATAGCTATATAAATGTGTGTATAACTAGTGATGATGTAAAACCCTCTTTTGTATAGATAAGGGTAGTCTTTTGTAAGTACCAACTTTTGAAAAGTAATTGCGGGATAGTAATGTAAATGGCTGAAGCCATGTAATGTAAAGTGTAGTGTTATACTACAAGGAAGTATTTTAATATAAAGATTTTATTTAAAATACTTGGCAATGTGATTGAGTTATTATTTGATTGTTAATAATAACCGAATGAAGAAATAAAGAATAATGAAATGTTTTCGTATTAACAGAAAATGCCGCCAAGAAGACGTGCCAGAAATCATGAAGAAGAACCTTGTAATGAGGACGAGTAAGGGAATAATAACTCGATGCAGGAATTTGTGAATCTTTTAGCTACGGCTCTCAATCAAACAAGAGGTACCATACGCACTAATCCTGGGATAGGTCGGGGGACTACCTTTAAGGAGTTCAAGATAATAGGTCCGCCTGAGTTCTATGGAACTACGTACCCAATAGCTGCCCAAGTTTGGGTGAAAGAAATAGAGAAGGCATTTGTCATAACAAATGTCGGTAAGGCACAGAAGATTTCTTTTGCGACTTACATGATGAAGGGGGAGGCCAACTACTGGTGGGAAGCCAACCAGGGTAGGGCCGGAACAGAAGTGGTTACGTGGGAGCGGTTCAAGGAGTTATTCTTTGAGAACTACTTCCCCACGAGCATGCAGGAGAGAGTGGAGATTCAATTCCTAGAACTGAAGCAGAGGGACATGACGGTACCCCAATATGCAGCCAGGTTCAATGAACTGGCAAGGTTTGCTCCACACCAAGTGGACACAGAGTTGCTGAAGGCATGACGGTTCGAGCAGGGATTGAAACCCTGGCTCTACAATTGGATATTGATTTTCCAAAGTGTTACCTTTGGAGCGGTGTTAGAAAAGGCGATTATCGCCGAGGGTGGTAGTGAAGCGTTGACCTTATACCACAAAGAGAAGAAGAATAAAACCAAGACTGAGGTATCAGTCAAGATCGAGGGAGCCAGTGGAAGTGGCCAGAAAAGGAAAGATTTTAGCTCTGGGAATACCGGAGTAAAACAGGAGTTTTCCAAGAGGAAAATGGAAGCGTGCAAGAATTGCGGTAAGACTCATCTAGGAGTCTGCCTCAAGGGTAAAGCGGTCTATTATAACTGTGGACAGGAGGGGCATATTTTGCCTAACTGTCCCAGTCCTAAGAAGAGTCGCGGTTGTTTTGTATGTGGATCTACGAACCACATGGCGCGTAACTATCCGAAGAAGGGTTCGGATGGTGGAAAGGGAGCTAGCGGTAATAAGCTGGCGATTGGTGGTGCAGTACCACAGGGTAGACCGACTGCTCATACTTTTAATATGACGGTCCAAGATGCGATAGCATCAAGCGACGTCGTAGCAAGTATCATTCCGGTTAACGACATTAATGCATATGTACTGTTTGATTCAGGTGCAACGTGTTCGTTCATAGCATGTGAGTTTGCTAAACGATTAGGATTACTCTCTGAAAAACTTGTAATACCTTTAAAAATTAAGGTAGCTAACGACGAAGTAATTCCTGTGGACTCGGTTCATAGGAGTTGTTGTGTGGATATTAGAGGTAACAAATTATCACTAGATCTTATACCGATAAAGTTGGGAGAATTTGATGTAATTCTCGGGATGGACTGGTTAATTAACCATGGGGCGATGATAGATTACCAAAATAAGAGTGTGAATCATCGGATTTCAAAGAAACCCAAGGTAGTGTTCTACGGTAGTAAATCACCGGGACGCTCTTGTTGTCTAACCATGATACAAGCTAGAAAATTGTTGAAGAAGGGATGCGAAGGTTACCTATGCCATGTTGTTGATACCCAAAGATTGGGAGCAACGTTGGAACAGATACCTATAGTCAACGAGTATGCGAATGTATTTCTGAGTGACTTGTCAGGTCTTCCACCTGATAGGGAGACCGAATTTGTTATAGACCTTGCGCCAGGGACAACACCAGTTTCGAAGGAACCATATCGCATGGCGCCAGTGGAGTTAAAGGAGTTGATGATTCAGTTGCAATAACTGTTGGATAAGAAGTATATTCAACCGAGTGTTTCTCCATGGGGAGCGCTGATATTGTTTGTAAAGAAGAAGGATGGATCGTTGAGGCTTTGTATCGACTACCGAGAGTTGAACAAACTAACGATAAAGAATAAGTACCCATTGCCCAGGATCGATGATCTCTTTGATCTGTTGAGAGGGGCAAAATATTTTTCAAAGATAGATTTACGTAGGGGGTATCACCAGTTGAAGGTGAGGGCGGAGGATGTACCTAAGACAGCATTTAGGACTCGTTACGGCCATTACGAGTTCTTAGTGATGTCTTTTGGGTTGACAAATGCGCCAGCCGCATTCATGGACATGATGAACCGAGTGTTCAAATAATATTTGGACAAGTTCGTCGTGGTGTTCATTGATGATATCCTAGCCTATTCCAAGATGAAGGAGGATCATGCTGAACATTTGAGATTAGTGTTGGAGGCACTATGAAAAGAGAGGTTGTATGCAAAATTCAAAAAGTGTGAATTTTGGTTAGAGAGAGTGCAGTTTTTGGGGCACGTCATTGACAAGGAAGGAGTTTCAGTGGATCCAGCGAAGGTCGAATCAGTGATAAACTGGGAACAATTAAAAACGCCGACTGAGGTGCGGAGTTTCCTAGGGTTAGCAAGTTACTATCGGAGGTTTATTCAGGACTTCTCGAAGATAGCTACTCTGTTAACCAACTTAACCAGGAAGATGGTGAAATATGTATGGACAGAAAAGTGTGAAGACAGCTTTCAAGAGCTGAAGAAGAGGTTGAGTCAAGCCCCTGTATTACCATTATCGGATGAGATGGGGAATTTCGTAGTGTATAGTGATGCTTCGCATAAAGGATTGGGTTGCGTGCTCATGCAGCATGACAAGGTCATTGCATATGCATCTAGGCAGTTAAAGCAGTATGAGGGGAATTATCCTACTCATGACCTTGAACTTGTCGCAGTGGTTTTTGCCTTAAAGATTTGGAAGCATTACCTATATGGGGAGAAGTGTGAGATCTACACAAACCATAAAAGTTTGAAGTATATCTTCACTCAGAAGGAGTTGAATATGAGACAGCGGAGATGGTTGTAGTTAATAAAGGATTACGATTGCGAAATCTTGTATCACCCAGGGAAGGCGAATGTGGTGGCCAACGCCTTAAGTATGAAGGGTCGGGAGAAGCTATCGATGTTAACATCTCAAGATGAGTTGGTTACAGAGATGGCAAGAATGGAATTAGAAGTACGATGTCCAATCAAAGAAGGGGAGAAACTTTTTACAATTGAAGTTCAACCCACAATAGTGGAAAAGGTGAAGGAAGTGCAACTCAGAGCTGATGAATGCGAGCGGATAAGGAAGAAGATTTCAAATGGTACCGAAATAGCGTACAGTCTTGATAACGAAGGGTTATTGATATTTAAAGGAAGAATTTGGGTTCCGTGTGAGCCAGAGTTAAAAGAGGAGATAATGGATGAAGCTCATCACTCGAGGTACTCGATTCATCCTGGTAGTGCCAAGATGTATCAAGACCTTCGGACCAATTTCTGGTGGTCAAATATGAAGAGGGAGATAGCAGAGTATGTCAGTAGGTGCTTAACTTGTCAAAAAGTTAAGGTCGAACATCAAAGACCAAGTGGTTTGTTACAATCATTGGAGATTCCGGAGTGGAAATGGGAGCATATCACGATGGACTTTGTGGTGGGACTTCCAACGACGCAGAAAGGATACGACGCTATTTGGGTAATAGTGGATCGTTTGACGAAGTCGGCTCATTTCTTGTCGATAAGAGTCAGATACAATTTAGACCAGTTAGCTAAGCTTTATATTAAAGAGGTTGTCTCGAGACATGGAGTGCCAGTTTCGATCGTGTCAGATCGCGACCCGCGATTCACTTCGAATTTCTTGAAGAGTTTGCAAGAGCAGATGGGAACACAATTGAGGTTGAGTACGGCGTACCATCCACAGACAGATGGACAAAGCGAAAGAACAATTCAGACGCTAGAAGATATGCTAAGGTCTTGCGTTATGGATTTTAAGGGGAGTTGGGACGATCATCTACCATTAGTAGAGTTCGCCTGCAACAACAGTTATCACGCTAGTATAGGCATGTCAACCCTTACGAAGCGTTATATGGACGGAAGTGTCAAACGCTACTTTGTTGGGATGAAGTGGGAGAGCGTCGAATGTTAGGACCTGAGATGGTACAACAAACGACGAAAGTAGTTAAGTTAATACGAACGCGGCTAGTAGCAGCTCAAGACAGACAGAAAAAGTATGCCGATCCACATCGGAAGAACTGGGAGTTTGAAGTCTGTTCGTATGCATTCCTGAAGGTGTCACCTTGGAAGGGGAGATACATTTGGGGAAAAAGGGGAAGTTAAGCCCTAGGTTCATAGGACCGTTTAAAATTTTGCGAAGGGTAGGAGAGGTAACATATGAGATAGCATTACCTCCAGAGTTGGGGCATATCCATAACGTGTTTCAAGTTTCGGTATTACGTCCCTATAAGCCGGATTACAAGCACGTAATCGAGTATGAACCAATTCAAGTCGAGAAAGACGTAACTTATGAGGAGATTCCTATTCAAATAGTTGATAGGAAGGAACAAGCGTTAAGAAGCAAAATTATACCTTCGGTGAAGGTGATATGGAGGAACCACAATGTCGAAGAAGCAACGTGGGAACTCGAGGACAAGATGAGGAAGGCTTACCCTTATTTATTTGATTAACTTGTATAGTAATTCTGGGGATAGAATTCTTATAAGAAGGGGAGAATGTAACGCCCGAGAAAATCGAACGTTTATGTAAATGAATATTTATTTGATTTATTGAATAAAATTTGGATTATTTATTTATTAAACTGAGTAAGTAAATTGTATGTCATTTTATGACCTAGAGAATGCAGAAATGAGTAGGAATAAATGATATGAATTTATAAGATGAAAAAAAAGGTTTTCGAGAATAAAAATATTTTTGGAAAAAGACGAAATAAATACTATTCAACCCTAAGGATTGGGTTTGACAAGGGTTAGGGTTTGAGACCCTATGTCATTTCGAGAGTTTGGAATGTCAGAATGACGTTCTGTCGAAAGATTAGACGGTAATATACCGTGAAAAGTTAAGTTAGCCGAGAAAAGTTTTCTCGAGAGGAAATGTACGAGAATCACTATTCATCCATTTCTGCTCGGGAATTTATTTTGAAATTTTGAGAAACGCGTAATGATAGGATTTCGATACAAGATGGAATATGTAATAATATATCATTTATGACTCACGAAGTTTTCGCGTAGGGACTTAAAATCCAAACGGTTAAGGAAAGTAATCTAATGAAATAATTGTTTACGTATAATAATAAATGATTACGGTACGGAAAGAATACGTGTATAATACGAGGTATTATACAAGAATAATATGGAGAGAATACGAGAATTATACAACGTACAATACAAATTTTTATACGGAGTAAATACGTTAAAACGAATTGAATTGGAATTAAAAGTTGACAAGTTTGACCCGTGGGTCGAACCATTGGGTAAACGGGTGGTTTTAACCCATGGTTCAACCCACAACCCATGTTGGACATGGGGGAACATGGCCACATGGGAGCATGTGGGAGCACAAGGGGGGGACATGGTTGGCCATATGCTAGCACATGGGCCTTAACTTGGTGGGAAAGAAAGGAGAGGAGGTGGGAATAGTAGAGGAGGTTGGGCCTATATGTCTCTTCTACCCTAAGCCTTGCCAACTCTATAAATAGATAGCCTTGTCTTCATATTTTGGTTGTTTGAGAAATCCTAACGTCTAGAGAGAGAGATAAGAAGAGAAGCTAGCTTGTGTTTGTGAAGACATTTCATCAACCAAGGGGATTAAGAAAGCTTTGAGTATTCCTACTCACTCCACGAAGAACCTTAAAGGTATTCCCATCAGGAACAATATGTAAAACTTTCTTTTCTTTTAATATTAGTGTTGATAGAGAAGTGTTAAAGAAAGCTTGAACCCTAAGAAGTTATAAGGATGGCTTAATAGTGAACTAAGAACATTAACAAGCCATGCATGATGGAAGACTAAGAATTGATTAGGTACTAATAATGGAGTTAATGATTTCATAGGAAATGGACTAATGAACATGTGAAACCATGAAAAACTTAAATGTTTTGAGTGATTAGAATTAGTAATAATCAACCATGGGATTGATTCCAAGTGGTTTGTAGTAATAATAATGAAGAACGAAGATTCGGCGAAAGTTTCGAAAATGTAAATTTCTCGGATTAGAAGTCAAAAGTCACCATGAGCATCAGAAATGATAGTTTTCGATTGCAACATGTGAATTTAGGTAAATAAGACTTGCGAGGGAAAGAACGGGTTGATTCTGACTTAAAACGAAGATTTGAGCGTCGAACGTTCACGAACGTTTAACGAAAATGTAAAAGAAGAGACTAATCAGCGAATTTCTCGCTGACGGATTCGGAAATGATTTATGACTTGATAGGATGGTAGAGCATGTCGTTTATGAACTTTTGGCTTTGGAATGAACCAATTCCGAGTTATAACGATCAAGTTACGGACTCCGTAATTTCAGAATTTTCAAATACTTAGAAAATTTTTCTGAGTTGTAGAGCTAGCACCGCAGCGCCACACCCGGGACAAAGCTCTGGAGAGTAGCTCTGCAGCGCCACTCCAAGGGCAATATCTAGCGCCGCAGCGCCAGCATGGGAGAAAAGTTGACATTGTTAATAATTACTTAACCTTTTGCATATCATTAAGGGGCTAGTAAATGATGTAATGTAAACCTTAAATAACATATTTAAGTAAGAGTTTATGAAAATTAAATATTTAAAAAACGTAATTAAACTTAAGTTTTGGACGTTAACCAAAACTAAGTTAAGGAACAAGTTAAATACTCGTTTAATCATCATGCATAGTGATGATTAAGAAGAGTTAGTTTATAACATAGGATGTTAATAAACCGTAATAGACATTAAATAACTTAAATGAATGTTATTAATCTAACATTTCGATTAAGTTATACAAGAAGGAGAAGTTAGGCTATACTTGGTATATCGATGATGAATTCTCATAGGTATGCTTTGTGTTATGCTTTGTAGACGTTGTAAAGACTGAATAGACTACGTGTAAAGGTTTAGAAGACGCAAAGGCAAGTTTTCTAACTTCGTTCATATTTTACTATGAATGCAAGTTTTCTAAACTCTTGTCTATACATTATGGTTGGACAAGAGGCCATTGTGCATAATTGCTTATGCATAAACTGTTATTAAATAGTCGATGTCATTTGATTCGGCTAGACTGAGATTTAGCATATTTTGGTGGGTTTTTCCACAAATCTTTCCAAAATATATATAATATTGTGATCCTATGCCAAATGCTTGGTATGAATTTTCAGGAAAACCTGAGTACGAATAAAATAAAGGTTTTAAACGACATTAATTCGACAGGCACGTGAGGTTGCCACCAATTAAACGTAAACACGTTTAATGTATAAGTGTTGATCAACATAGAGTACTACAGGCTGATCACCTGGATGTGCTCGTAAGCTATATCGAACTTACGGCCTTCGTGCCGGGTTGTTCTTTTCATGAATGAGAACTAAAATATATGGATCATGGTCGTTGACCAAAATGGATTCCGAAGAGGCTATAAAGTCCTTGGGAATGGTTTTAAAGGAATCAAAATGATATTTTGATTTTTCTTAAGTACTTCATAACTATTGTACAGTTATTGAAGACCTAAGGAATATGATTCTTGATTTTCAAGATATACTTTTTAACTTGCTGAGCTATTTATGCTCATTCTTGCTTAAAACTAAATGATTTCAGCTAAGAACGAACGAACTGAAGGATCCGATAAAGACAAAGGCAAGTCCAAGCTAGACAAGTAGTGACCTTTGTAATAGCATAGTATTAGTATTGTATTTACTGATATTATGACATAGAACAATGTATTGGTTATGAATACTTGGGAAGGAATTTAATAGAATGTAATAATTAGTAAAATTATGCATTGATATTGATGTCCTCAATTAAATGTATGAGTAGATTGTAGCACCGTGTAGCACCATATCTTGGGTTTGAAGGTACCCAGATTTGGGGGCGTCACAGGTCCAATCCACCCAACACATTCTGGGTCTCCAAATACATGATACAGAATTCAAATACAATCTTTTATATCAAAAGGTCGTGAGTAGTACGACCATACAAGATGTGAGCTTCAATACATATCGTATATAATACGAAATATGAACGCTCAAATTCAGTCCTCATCAGTTACAATTAGTATCACACTATTATACAAAAAAAGTGAGGACTACTACTTCTCTACTCTGACCATCACACTGTTCCCCGACTAGTCCCTACGACATTCTTATTTCCTGAAGAGGACAGTAGAATAAAAGGGTGAGCTCAACTAGCCCAGTAAAGAATATTATGACTAAGATAATGAAAAATAAATTATCGTTAGTCTTCAACAAATCAGATAAAATATGATGGACAACAAGTTTTAGATCAACAACTGCAGCGGAAATAACAATTTATCAGAAGAATTAAGTAGAAAATGATGTCTACTATCTTCTATGATTTAAAATTCCATCATCAATATTTTATCCCTGTAACATCAATTAATATATATCTCAAATCAAATATTCATCTTTGCACTATGGGCCAAAGATATTTATTTGTATCACCAGTGGTCATGTTCATCTCAACACCTGTCCATCTTTGCACTACGGGCCAAAGATATTCATCAAGTGATCATTCATCTTTGCACTACAGGCCAAAGATATTCATCAAGTAATCATTCATCTTTGCACTACAGGCCAAAGATATTCATCAAGTAATAATTCATCTTTGCACTACAGGCCAAAGTTATTCAATTATATCATCATTTAGGACTGAGGATGATGAAAAACAATATAAATAACGAATCCAGTGAGATAAAGGACAAAGATTAGAGATTCGTAAATCAGTTTATCCAAGTTCAAAAATACTCCATAATAATGAATTGTGGCGCAAAAATTAAGAATGAAGTTCAAAAATTGGATCCAATCAAAGATAAGAACCATAACAGACAACTCAGACAAAAAAAGAAAATTTAATTTTTGTGTGAATAGTACCGTATTTGTGAATAGTGTAGTATACGTGAATAGTGCCGTATACGTGAATAGTAACCCCGACATGAAAAGGTAGAAATTTCACAAGAAAAATTATACTTCGTGAATAGTACTCCTGAATATTACCGTATTAGTGAATTGTACCATATACGTGAATAGTAATTCCGATATGAAAAGGTAAAAATTTCTTAATAAAATTCATACCAATATTTCGGTTAAATGATATTGAAAGAAATAACATCATTTACGAAAAAAAATAACATCCCTTTTCTCAAAAGACAAGTATTTCTGACTGGAATATCGGATATAATGCTGAAAAAAACTTGCACTGCTTATCAACTCTCAAAGTATCTACATACTCACAAAAATACGCTCGATATTATAAAGAGAGAAACTTCTGATTCTGGTGTGATTTTAATTCTAACTAAGCACCCTATTTATAGGAAAATGCTTAGAACACCAAAGCTGAATTTATATAAATTTCAGATGAATTCCACATTCACCATTCCCACTACTTTTGACAAAAATTTCTCCAGCATAATTCACAAGCCAAAAGGACAAGTGGGGCCCACAATATGTTTTAATTAAAAAAACATTTATTACGAAACTTCAATAATTTATAATAAATAGCCCTTTTCTCAAAAAAATACGAACTTTATGTCCATTCTATATGAAATTTAATTCTCTACAACTTTGTAGAAGAACGTTTTTCCAAATTCCGAACAAAAAATAACCCAAATTTACGTACGCAGCATTCATTATTTTCAAAATCCTCCACCACCAATCACCTTTTTCTTTCTTTTCATCATTTCCCATAATTTTCCACTAATTCTCTCTCTTCTCTCTCTCTCTCTCTCTATCATCCACACACACACACACACACACACACACACACACACATATATATATATATATATATATCCCATCAATTAACTCATGTAGAGTTAATTTTTTACACTCAAGTAACCTAAGTTACTCAACCTTCCAAACAGGATCCAATCTCATCATATCTACACATATATATGTTTATCCCTTTCCCACCAATTAACCCAAATAGGGTTAATTCTCTACTAATACATAACCCATGGTGAGTCCACTAACTCTACCTTAGTTAAATCCCTACACACACACACACACACACATATTTTTAATATTTTTTTTATAACAAAAACAATCCAGACCCAATTTGCTTTCTTCCTCCTCATTTTATTCATATACCGTGAATTTAGTATAAAAATATCATCATTATTATATTATTATATTATCACATTATACACTTATAATGTAATATTATAATAATATATTCGAATAAATTCTTTTATCAGAAAAGATAAAATATCCATTTTCAACAATTGTCTCATTTGCTAAAAATTCCCCCATTTATATCCACATCGAATAAATATTTTCTTATCATTTTTATCAATAATTAATTATTCACAAATAATATTACAAAATCACAATAATGACAACCAGGTCGTTCCCAAGAAAGAGGGAACTTTCCGATAAAGATTTCTCCTTACTGGCGCGCAATTAGTTGACCAAACCTTTTTCCCAGACAGAACTTCCTAGACATTGCCAATAATGCTGTCTAATAATATTATTCAAATAATATGAATTATTAATTTGATAATGTAAAAATATTGTGCAATGACAATTATTGAAATATAACATACTGTGCAATACCGTGTGCTACTGTGCAACAATGCATATTACTTTACTTTACCCACCGGGTATTCCAACAATTTTAACGGTAACGGTTATGCCGTTATTTTTAGAAAACTCATTCTTGTCGTTTTCTTCATCCGATATTTTTTCGTTATGGGGCCCACAAATGGCTGCGCCGCCGTACGAATATTCCCCGACAACAAGAATATTCCACAACTAAACGAATTTTCCCTGACAACAATGAATATTTTATAACCACTTGCTTACTTTGAAATATATGCGCATATTACCCATAACTTACCACATTTATAAAATCAACCCTTTATTATTTCAAAATAATATATAGAGGAAATTCAATTTTATTCATAAAAGTTGGGGTCTTACAACCTCCCCTTCTTATGAAATTTCGTCCTCGAAATTGACGTACGTACCTGGTATGTCGAAAAGGTGAGGATACCTCACTTTCATTTCCGATTCTAAATCCCAGGTCATTTCCTCAATAGCATGGTTCCTCCACAAAACTTTGACTTGTGGTATAACCTTTAAGCGTAGGACATGTTCCTTCCTATCCAAGATCTTGAGAGGTACCTCCTCGTATGTTAAATCTTCGGCTATCTCGTCTGGTTCTAACTCAATAATGTGGTCTAGATCTTTTACATATTTACATAGCACGGATATATGAAAAACGTTATAAACACGAGACATGCTTGGAGATAAAGTGAGTCTATAGGCCACATTTCCTACTCGGTCAAGGATTTCAAATGGATCAATAAATCGTAAATCGTTGCCCATAGCTTTCTACAAGCTGACCCTTTGGCACTTGATGCTCCGCCTTGACATGTTTACACGTTAAACACCTCGAGATAAACTCCGCGATCTCTCTCTTCATATTGCTCTACCAAAATGTATGTCGAAGATCACGATACATTTTGGTACTCCCATGATGGATTGCGAACGGTGTGTTGTGTGCTTCCATCATGATTCTATACTTCAAATTAGAGTCGTTAGGAACACAAAGTCTGGAGTTGACTTGAAGTATTCCCTCTTCATCGATTCTTGCTTCTGGAATAGCATCTTCTTGCACCTTCTTCTTCATATTCGTCAGCTCCGGGTCTGTAGCTTGAGTAGCTTTAACTTTATCAATTAAAGCTGGTTCTATGCGTATATTTGATATCATCACGTGGGTACCCGGAGTCTTGAACTCTAATTCCATCTTTGTAAGTCATACAAAATGGGCCTTTGTGTTAGCAGCAATGCACTCGTTCCCACATATGGTCTTCTACTTAACGCGTCAGCTACCACGTTCGCTTTTCCAAGATGGTATAGTCGTAATCTTTCAACAGCTCCAACCAACGTCGTTGTCGCATATTGAGTTCGTTCTAAGTAAAGAAATATTTGAGGCTTTTGGAGTATATTAGGATGTCATCAATAATGACAACCACGAAATGATCCAAATATTTCTTAAATATTCGGTTCATCATGTTCATAAATGCGGCACGAACATTGGTCAATTCGAAAGATATAACTAGAAAGTCGTAATGCGTGTATCGAGTTCTAAAGGCAGTCTTTGGAATGTCATCAGTTCTAATCTTTAACTGATGATATCCAGAACGAAGATCGATCTTTCAAAAGAATTATGCACCTTGCAACTAGTCGACCAGGTCATCAATGCGAGGTAACGGATACCTATTCTTGATGGTGACATGGTTCAACTCCCGATAGTTAATACAAAGTCGCATACTACCGCCTTTCTTCTTTACGAATAAAATAGGAGCACCCCAAGGAGACGTACTAGGACGTATATAATCGATGTCTAGCAACACCTGTAGTTGGACCTTTAACTCCTAAAGTTCAATAGGAGCTATTCGAAATGGTGTTCAAGAAATGGGTTTTGTACCCAATATCAATAAAGAACTCAACTTCACGTTCTAGGGGTAGACCGGGAAATTCTTCGGGAAATACATCAGGAAACTCATTAACAACATAAAATGTCATTCAAATTTGATGTATTCTGATTTAAATCAGTGACATGGGCTAAGAAAGCTTGACATCCATTTTTCAATAAACGAATAGTTTTATGACTTGAAATGACATTGATTGATTTTAGTGGTGTGGTTGTTTGAATGAAAGCTAACAACATTACGAAACACTCAATTTTGGCATGATGAGTGGTTAACCAGTCGAATCAAAAAAATCACATCAAATGCAAGTATTTTCAAAGATATAAGATCAATAAGTAGGGTGAGGGTACCAATTTGAATCAAGCAAGATGTGTAAACTGTAGATGTAACGAAGGTTTCTCCCAATGGAGTCTCAACAGATAAGTCAAAGTCTAATTTCTCAGAAGTCAAGTTCAAACGTTGAGCACAAGTAGGTGAAATAAAAGAATGGGTAGAACCATCATCTCATATGATATAGAATTCGCAAGAGTTTACGATTAGCTTACCCGTGATCACCTCGTTCGGGTTCCTCATATTTTGGGCAGTCACGATAAGCGCTCTTCTTGGAAACGTTGATTTTGAATTGTCTGGGATAGCCTTTGGAGTCACCATCCCCGCTTGAGTTGAATATGCTATAAAGCACATTCCACCTTCAAATGCTTCGTCGCACTCCTGATCCATGATCTTAATCATTATTCTTCGATCCATATCGAATTGGGGTTGACCGCTATGCACAGGGTAATTCCAAACTCGATGTTGGATTCTCCCAATTGCTGTCCAAAAAGTGAAATCCATATCGTCTATTTTGGCCTTCTTAGATCGGATGTCTCTTTCTCAAATATCAACGCGTCGTGCGGCTTTTACCCATGCATCTTTAATTCTCACTCGTTCAGTTGTTTCTTCTTTCAGCTAATCGTTGACATTTGCATTTTCAGATTCCAGCTCTAATATCATATGCTCCGCCAGAGAGAGCTTCTGTTCAAGCCTCGCATATCGAGTAGCAAAATCTTGAGTTGCTATATCCCTTTGTTCCACGGCCGCCTTCCGTTCTTCACCCTGCTCTTCTAACTCATGAATACAATTTTGCAGTTCTACATTTCGATCATAAAATTCTCCTAATAAATCCTCCTCAAGTTCCTCTTGTTCCTCACTCTCAGCTGCTACCTCTACGATTAGCTCGGGTGTAACTAATTCTTCACTCACCGCATGGATATCTATAATTTCTTCTTCGCCTGACATCCTACAATCAAGTTCAATAACTTAATTAGCACTCCCCAATAAACACCTTTGTTATAACAAGATATTATACTCCAATATTTATTCTCTAAATAAATCTCCTCGATTCATCACTTAAAACTCTATATGAGTTCATTTCTTGATTTTCAAATGTCATTCTTAAATACTGTCACAAAACAAGGGTTAAATAAATAAATTAACATATCACATATTAACTCTATGTTCCGACCGATCAATTAAATACCAAATAAGCTTAGGTAGGACACACTAGCGAAGGATTTACGTGTCTCTCCCCTCCTAGTTCTATTCCCAAATCTCCGCCAGAGATCATATCCCTAAGCTCTGATACCAACCGTGACGTCCCCCAGAATAGGTCCTGTAACGCCCTAAAAAATCGAACGTTTATGTAAATGAATTTTTATTTGATTTATTGAATAAAATTTTGATTATTTGTTAATTAAACTGAGTAAGTAAATTGTAGGTCATTTTATGACCTAGAGAATGCAGAAATGAGTAGGATTCTGGCTACGTGCTAGGAATAAATGATATGAATTTATAAGACGAAAAAAAAGATTTTCGAGAATAAAAATATTTTTGGAAAAAGACGAAATAGACACTATTCAACTCTAAGGATTAGGGTTTGACCCTAAGGGATTTGAGACCCTATGTTATCCCGAGAGTTCGGAATGTCAGAATGACTTTCTGTCGAAAGATTTGATGGTAATATATACAGTGAAAAGTTAAGTTAGCCGAGAAAAGTTTTCTCAGGAGGAAAAGTACTAGAATCACTATTCATCCATTTCTGGTCGGGAATTTATTTTGAAATTTCGAGAAACGCATAATGATAGGATTTCGATACGAGATGGAATATGTAATAATATTTCATTTATGACTCACGAAGTTTTCACGCAAGGACTTAAAATTATAACAGTTAAGGAAAGTGATCTAATGAAATAATTGTTTACGTATAATAAGGAATGATTACGGTACGGAAAGAATACGTGTATAATACGAGGTATTATACAAGAATAATACGGAGAGAATACGAGAATTATACAACATACAATACAAATTTTTATACGGAGTACATACGTTAAAACGAATTAAATACGATTTTCCAGTTCTACATTTCAATCATAAAATTCTCCTAATAAATCCTCCTCCGGTTCCTATTCTTCCTCACTTTCAGCTGCTACCTCTACGATTAGCTCGGGTGCAACTATTAATTCTTCACTCACCGTATGGATATCTCTAATTTCTTCTTCGCCTGACATCCTACACTCAAGTTCAATAACTTAATTAGCACTCCCCAATAAACACCTTTGTTATAACAAGATATTATACTCCAATATTTATTCTCTAAATAAATCTCCTCGATTCATCACTTAAAACTCTATATGAGTTCATTTCTTGATTTTCAAATGTCATTCTTAAATACTGTCACAAAACAAGGGTTAAATAAATAAATTAACATATCACATATTAACTCTATGTTCCGACCGACCAATTAAATACCAAATAAGCTTAGTTAGGACACACTAGCAAAAGATTTACTCATCTCTCCCCTCCTAGTTTATTTCTCATATTTCCGCCAGAGATTATATCTCTAAGCACTGATACCAACTGTGATGCCCTCCAAAATAGGTCCAATCCACCAAACCCATTCTGGTCACCAAATACATGGTACATAATTCAAATACAATCTTTTATATCAAAAGGTCGTGAGCAGTACGACCATACAAGTTGTGAGCTTCAATACATATCGTATATAATACGAAATATGAACGCTCAAATTCAGTCCTCATCAGTTACAATTATTATCACACTATTATACAAAAATAGTGAGGACTACTACTGCTCTACTCTGACCATCACACTGTTTCCCGACTAGTCCCTACGACATTATCATTTCCTGAAGAGGACAGTAGAATAAAAGGGTGAGCACAACTAGCCCAGTAAAGAATATTATGATTAAGATAATGAAAAATAAATTATCGTTAGTCTTCAACAAATCAGATAAAATATGATGGACAACAAGTTTTAGATCAACAACTGCAGCGAAAATAACAATTTATCAGAAGAATTAAGTAGAAAATGATGTCTACTATTTTCTATGATTTAAAAGTCCATCATCAATATTTTATCCCTATAATATCAATCAATATATATCTCAAATCAAATATTCAACTTTGCACTACGGGCCAAAGATATTCATTTATATCACCAGTGGTCATGTTCATCTCAACACCTATCCATCTTTGCACTACGGGCCAAAGATATTCATCAGGTAATCATTCATCTTTGCACTACAGGCCAAAGATATTCATTAAGTAATCATTCATCTTTGCACTACACGCCAAAAATATTCATCAAGTAATAATTCATCTTTGCACTACAGGCCAAAAAAATTCAGTTATATCATCATTTAGGACTGAGAATGATGAAAAATAATATAAATAACGAATCCAGTGAGATAAAGGACAAAGATTAGGGATTCGTAAATCAGTTTATCCAAGTTCAAAAATACTCCATAATAATTAATTATGGAGGAAAATTTAAAAATAAAGTTCAAAACTTGGATCCAATCAAAGATATGAACCATAACAGATAACTTGGACAAAGAAAAGAAAATTTAATTTTTCTGTGAATAGTACCTTATTAGTGAATAGTATCGTATACGTGAATAGTAACCCCGACATGAAAAGGTAGAAATTTCACAAGAAAAATCATACTTCGTGAATAGTACTCGTGAATATTACCGTATTCGTGAATAGTGCTATATACATGAATAGTAACTCCGACATAAAAAGGTAAATTTTTTTTAATAAAATTCATATCAATATTTTGGTGAAATGATATTGAAAGAAATAACATCATTTACGAAAAAAAATAACATCCCTTACCTCAAAAGACAAGTATTTCTGACTGGAATATCGGATATAATACTGAAGAAAACTTGCACTGTTTATCAACTCTCAAAGTATCTAAATACTCACAAAAATACGCTCGATATTATAGAGAGAGAAACTTCTGATTCTGGTGTGTTTTTCAATTCTAACTAAGAACCTTATTTATAGAAAAATGCTTAGAACACCAAAGCTGAATTTAAATAAATTTCGGATGAATATCATTCGGTTGAATTCCACATTCACCATTCCCACTACTTTTGACAAAAAATTCTCCAGCATAATTCACAAGCCAAAAGGACAAGTGGGGCCCACCATATGTTTTTATTAAAAAAAACATTTATTTCAAAAATTCAATAATTCATAATAAATAGCCCTTTTATCAGAAAAATACGAATCTTATGTCCATTCCATATGAAATTTAATTCTCTACAACTTTGTAGAAGAACGTTTTTCAAAATTTCGAACAAAAAATGACCCAAATTTACGTACGGAGCATTCATTATTTTTAAAATCCTCCACCACCAATCACCTTTTTCTTTCTTTTCAACCTTTCCCATAATTTCCCACTAATTCTCTCTCTTCTCTCTCTCTATCATCCATGTATATATATATATCCCATCAATTAACTCATGTAGAGTTAATTTTTTACACTCAAGTAACCTAAGTTACACAACCTTCCAACCACGATCCAATCTCATCATATCTACACATATATATGTCTATCCCTTTCCCACCAATTAACCCAAATAGGGTTAATTCTCTACTATTACACAACCCATGGTGAGTCCACTAACTCCACCTTAGTTAAATCCCTACACACACACACACACATTTTTAATTTATTTTATAACAAAAACAATCTAGACCCAATTTGCTCTCTACTTCCTCATTTTATTCATATACTATGAATTTAGTATAAAAATATCATCATTATTATATTATTATATTATTATATTATTATATTATCACATTATACACTTATATTGTAATATTAAAATAATATATTCGAATAAATTATTTTATCAAAAAAGATAAAATATCAATTTTCAACAATTGTCTCCTTTGCTAAAAATTCCTCCATTTATATCCACATCGACAAAATATTTCCTTATCATTTTTATTAATAATTAATTATTCACAAATAATATTACAGAATCACAATAATGACAACCAGGTCGTTCCCAGAAAAGAGGGTGCTTTCCGATAAGGATTTCTTCTAACTGTCGCGCAATTAGGTGACCAAACCCCTTTCTCAGACAGAACTTCCTAGACATTGCCAATAATAATGTCTAATAATATTATTCAAATAATATGAATTATTGATTTGATAATATAAAAATATTATGTAATGAAAATTATTGAAATATAACATACTGTGCAATACCGTGTGCTACTGTGCAACAGCGCATATTACTTTACTTTACCCACCGGGTATTCCAACAGTTTTAATAGTAACGGTTACGCCGTTATTTTTAAAAAACTCATTCTTGTCGTTTTCTTCATCCGACAGTTTTCCTTTATGGGGCCCACAAATGGCTGCGCCGTCTTACGAATATTCCCCGACAACAAGAATATTCCACGACCAAACGAATATTCCCCAACAACAATGAATATTTTATAACCACTTGCTTACTTTGAATTATCTATGCATATTACCCATAACTTATCACATTTATCAAATCAACCCCTTACTATTTCAAAATAGTATATAGAGGAAATTCAATTTTATTCATAAAAGTTGGGGTCTTACTGTGACGCCCCCAAATTCGGATCCCTTCGAATCTCGGATCCTGTCCGCCACGATACTACTATCGTCAAACTATTACATCTTTTATTCATTAGTAAAAGAATATAACTTCGCTTTATTACAAATTAAAATGTAAATTCTTTCTATATCCAAGATCTTGTATAATGACCCCAAACCTTTTATAAGTTTCAAATCTCGATCATATACCATCCCTGTCTATACATCATATTCGATGTTACAAAAATGCGGAATAACTTAAACTTTTCTACTATCTCCTTGAATAAAATCTTTTATTGATTTCATAATCTTAAATCAATTACATAAGGATTCACTTTATTCGAATTACTGTATAAAATCTTACATCTCAATTTGAAACCTCTATGCATCACATAGTACAACCTTACCATCTTAACATGTATAAAACATCGTAATCTATTATCGTATACATCTTCTAGAACCTAAGCATGGTTCAAGAGCATGTATTTAAATAAACAGTAATCAGCTTGCAATACTAACGAACTCTATCACGTAGCACGTAATGTAACAGATGAGAATTTTTATGAGAATTTTTTTTTGTGTTGTGATTCTGGGGACAAAATCCTTTTAAGGAGGAAAGATTGTAACGATTGAGATTTTATATATTAAATTGTAATATTTATTGAGTGAATAAATATTTTATGTGATTTATTTATTGAGTTAAATAAATAAATTATGTGATTGTGTGGACTGATTTAATTAAGAGTAATATTTAATTAAATTGATATGTTAGTAATGATGTAGCATAATTATAATTTAGTTGAGAATAATTAAATTAGATTTAAAATTATGTGCTAATTATTTGTTGTAATTTACTAAGTGTTACATGAATTTAATTTCAAGTGTGACAATTGAGTATTATATGAATGATAGCTTTTATTTAATTGAATTAGAATGTTATAATTTAATTAAATAAGTGTAGTATTTAATCTATGGAGTAAAGATTTATTAAAAGAATGAAAAAGAATTTTTAAGCTTATTTTACCAAACATGACTTTAGTTAACAAAAGGATTTGTTTTAAAATAATTGAGTTGCCAAACAAGGCCTCACTTTTCAAATTCTTATAACCTATGTAATTAGTAATATTTATTAGGGTAATTAGTATTATACTTATTACTTATAGGTTACATATATATTATATATGTATATGTATATTATACAATATATGTTAGATAAGTAAGTACGTTAGTTTTACAAAGAAAGAAAGAAACAGAGAGAAAAGGTTAGAGAGAATTATCAGAGAAGAGGAACAAGAAGAAACTTTGAGAAAACAAGAGGAGAGCTATACTCCATCATCATCTCCATCTTTTCTCTTAATTCAAACTAGAAAAGGTATAATCTTAAAACTCCATAAGTTGTAATCATGTTCTTCTATAATTTCATAGTTTTAGAATTCTCTGTAAAAATCTCTTTGTTAAAATTCTTGATTTTGATGTGTATGGGATGTGTACATATATATATATATATATATATATATATGCTTACATGTGATTTTTATAGTTGTATAAGTGTTTCAATTCACAAGGATATGATGAACACTATGAAATCATGTTCATAGTACTCTATTATGAAGTTATTTTGAAAATAGTTCTTAAATTATTAAAGAAATTGATGTAAGCATGAAGCTATGTGTAATATGTGTTATAGCATGATGTGATAGGAGTTATATAGTTGTTTTAACCATTCAATCCATGTAATTTCGATAAACAAGAAGAATTGTGTTCATATGATTTACTGTAAACTAATTTTTGAAAAATGGCTTTTGAAACTATCAAATTGATGTTTGATTGTGGGTTATTGTTTAAATTGATAATGGATTATGATAGTATGTTAAAAATAGGAGTTATTACAATTGAAATTACTTGAATTGATTTAAAAACGAATTCGTAATAACAATTTTTGTCAAGAATGCTTAATATCGTAGTTTTCTTCAAAAATCACGAAAAACATTGGTTTGATCATGTGTTGTATGGATTTTACAAGTTATAATCATGTTAAAGAGTTTAAAATATTATTGTTAGCAAGTTTCATGTTAATCATGTGGGAAAAATCGAATTCGGTGTGAAGAAATAAGCCAAATTGGCTTATTTCTCTGCCAATTCGCTAGCCGACACTTCAACCAGAGGTGGGACCCGCCCTAGCGGGGCTTTTGTACCTTGGGGGACCTGCCCCAGCGGGTTAACAAGCTGCCCGGGAAAATTATTTTTGCTTCATTGAGCTTTCATGCCCCGTTTGTTTAGCTACCTTATTTATATGACTTGATAAGTGTAATAGGTAATACGATAACATGTTTTTGATGTGTTTAAGATAGATTGAAGTTTTATATGAATGTGTTACATATGTATGAGTGGGTTACTTTCATAAGGTACACCACACGATTTAAAGCGTTATAAGCTTATGAATGTATGTCGTGAGTATATACTCACGTATGTGGCTAGTTAGCAACCTATGTTGTAAACAACGTTGTGAGTTGGACTTGAGTAAGAAGTTCAAAGGTTTAAACGTTGTAGTTGGATACTAATAAACATTTTAAATGTAATGTAAATGTGTAGGGTAACTGTGAAGTGATTGTAATTGTTAAAGTGTAGCTTGCGCTTGAGGCAAGTTCTCTAATCATTATTCTCTTACGTTAAGCAAGTTTCTATTTCTAAACTTGTTATTTACTTTGTACAAGCTTTATAAACTATTCTTGTACGCTATGCAAGCCTATTCATTTTATCTTTTCATTGTGCAAGTTTCCTAACCCTTGCTCAATATATCATACAATTTCATTTATGTTTCTTAACTTATTATATATTGTACAGTCTATAATGTACTCCAATATTCATAAAGCATAAGTATTGAAGTGTTATTTTAGTAATATGATCTTGACTTAGTTGTTCAAGCAAGATCTACTTGATCTATCGAATGCTTTAAGATATTTCCAAAGCATGCCTAGCTATCATGAAATCTATTATTGTATTTTACATTTGATTCAGATTCTCGTATTATCGAACTGTTAAAACACTGTGAGTTGATTCAACTACTCCTAGTTGATGATAGTAGAAATTCCAAAGTTCCTTTACCTATCCAAACAAAACTTTCTTTGGTGCGGACTTGTATTCAATTATTGAGAATGAACAACCCTATTTATTAGGGGATATTTATGCAAAAGCGTTAAATGTTTGTGCACAATACATGGTACGAAGGGCTGATCTCCCTGAGTACGAGTTGAAGGTCCATAGTCTTAATGACTGTTAAAGGTTTAAATAGAAATATTTATAACCTAGGACATAGTTCAAGGTCGTATGACCCTCAGATAAGTTCTATATTCAAATTTTAAAGATGATGAAAGAATTATTATTCAATTCTTTATTTTGATGAAAGTAAAGTTATTCAACCTCTTTTGAAACTATTCAGTTATGTCATATCACTATTGTATTTCAAGTGAGCTTTTGTTTGCTCACTCTTGCATATTTTACAACCCCTTGCAGTTAAAACCGAGAATGTTGACGTACCGTCAACAAGTAAAGGAAAAGGAAAGATGAGCAAGTGAAGACTTGTTGTCTTCAATTTTATTTGTAATAAGACTTAGTTGATGATGTTTTATTTTCTGCATTTATTTTGTTTGATGTTAAGGTTTAGTTAACCCTGGGATTTTATATTGGACAAGTTGTAATCCTTTTTCAAGGAAGATTTTATTTACGTATTTATGAAGGTTGTAATTTACTTTACAATTCTTTATTATTGGGTAGATGCATGATTTAATTAGAAAGTGAACACCAAATCATGTGAAAGCGAAGTACCCGGATTTGGGGGTGTCACAGGTTGGTATCAAAGCAGTAGGTTATGAACCTTAGGTGGGATGAGAAACCTTAGGTAGTAGCCTTATAGGAAGATCGAAAAGATAGTGGTGATAGGTAAAGATAATAAACTACCTTATGTGCTATATGTTTACGTTTAGGTATTCGAAGAGTGACGACTCGATATCATGCAATAATAAACTTTAAAATTCTTTTGCCAGGATGACGAACATTGGAGAATCTAGTCAGGCTAGAGAGGATATACCTTAGGTGCCTAGAGAGGAAGAACCCCGAGACATCCATGTTGCCTGGGAGCAGTTGGTTAGGAGAGAGCCATCTCCAGTGATCACCGTAGCTGGTCGGGAGCGTGAACTGACACCTATTCCAGAGGAAGAGGACGAGGACGAGTTTGAAGAGGAGGTAGAGGAGGAAGAGGATCCCGAAGAGGAATTCCCACCTCACTCTGTTAGTGCGGAGATGTACGAGGTGATTTACGACAGTAACGTGGAACTTCATGGTCGAGTCGGAGAGCTCCAAGAAACCATCCAGCAGCGAGACGAGACTATCGAAGAAATAGCTAGTAACCTAAGAGAAGTGCAGTGGAAGCTAATCCACGTAGAGAATGATCGAGACGAGGCCCAAGCCGAGCTAGCAAAGCTGAAGCAAGATATCCAAGAGGAGTCGACAAAGCGTGCTAGAGCTGAGGAAACAAGCTTGAGAGCTACCCAACGAGCCGATCGAGCTGAGAACGAGGCTGAAACCAAGAGAGCCAAGCTAAGGGAAACAGTATACGCTTTCCATACGGCCATAGATAGGGCCCAGGATCGTATCTTCTATTACCCAGCTCAGTTCCAAGGTTTACCGTGGTATGTGGTGGACCGAAGGATAGCGTTTCTGGTGATGGAGGAAGAACGAAGAGAGGCTGTGCGACGTCTTAATATGCCTAGACATTGAAGCTTTTAAATTATGTGTTTCTTTTTGTAATAAATAGATGTAAATCCCATAATTTGAGATAATAATGGGATAAAGTGATGATGTAGTCCTGTAACTTGTTCCAGTTCAGGAAAGATAATGTAAATAGCAGAAATGCTATCTATCCTATATTTTTAAAACTACGAGTAATGAATAAAAGAAGTTTATTGATGTGCTACGTGTTCATATACAAACTGAGTTATTTAAATGTTTAAGCTGAACTTGAATACTTTAGAAGTGAATAAAGGAGCTAATAATAATTTTCTTAATAGAAAATGCCTCCTAGAAGAAGACCAACACGTCAAAACCCCGAGGGTTCGACGAACAACAACAACAACAATGATGGAACAAACCCTAACTCAGTTCAGTAGTTAGTGAACTTACTGACAGAAGTAATGGCGAATCGGCCGCAATTGCAGGGTACTACATTTAAGGAATTCAAGGCAGTAGGGAAGCCTGAATTCAAGGGATCGACAAACCCGATAGATGCACAGATGTGGGTTATGGATATGGAGAAGGTCTTTGACGTGGCTAAGGTCAGTGAAGACCAGAAAATGGCATTCGCAACTTTCATGATAAAGTCAGATGCTAGCTTCTGGTGGCAGGCTAATAAGACCAGAGAAGGTGAAGGAGTCATACCGTGGGTATGTTTCAAAGAGATGTTCTTTGAAATGTACTTCCCTAAGAGTTCGCAGGACTAGATGGAGGTCCAATTCTTAGATCTTAAGCAGGGGGAGATGACAGTGTCGGAATACGCCGCAAAATTCAACGAGTTGGCCAGGTTCGCTACATACCAGGTCAGTACAGACGCTAGAAAGGCGAGGAGGTTTGAGCGGGGACTGAAACCCTAGCTCTACAGTAAGGTCTCTATGTTCCAGCTGAACACATTTGCAGCTTTGCTAGAAAAGGCCATACTTACTAAGGGAGGAAGTGACGCGGTGACTAAGTTTAACCAAGAGAAAAAGAAGAAGAATTAGGCGGAAAACAAGGCTGGTGGTAGCGGGGCTATCCATCAGAAAAGGAAATGGAATGACAACACCTCTGGTGGGAGTCAGCAGGGGGGCCAACAGAAGAGGAACCTCGAAGTATGTGCTACATGCAGGAAGACTCACACTAGAGTGTGCATGAAAGGGAAACGGGTGTTCTACAACTGTGGTCAGGAAGGCCACATCGCACTTAATTGCCCAAACCCGAAGAAGGGAGCTTGCTATACATGTGGATCCAAGGATCACATGGCTCGTAACTGCCCTAACAAGCCAGCGGCAGGGTTAACAGGCAATGGAGGAAATGGCAGCGGCAGCACTCTGACTATTGCTGGATCGTCGCCACTACAAGCCGTTCGACCCACTGCCCGTACGTTCAACATGACGGTGCAGGACGCCGTGCAATCAAATGATATGGTGGCAGGTATTATTCTGATCAATAGTATAAATGCATATATATTATTTGATTCGGGTGCTACTTGTTCATTCATATCTGATGATTTTGCTAAAACCCTAGACTTACTTGTAGAGGAGTTAGCTTACCCCTTGAACATAGAAATTGCGAATAGGGAAGTCATTCCTGTTAGGTTTGTATACAAGAACTGTAGGTTGGACATTAAGGGTCAGGAACTCAGGGTAGAATTGATTCCGATAAAACTTGGGAAATTCAATGTCATATTGGGGATGGACTGGTTGTTCAACCATGGGGCGGTAATCGACTGTCATAAAAAGTTGGTAAACCTTACGACTCCGTCAAAGGTAGTGTTCTATGGTAGTAAATCGCCTAGACAAGCGAGTTGTCTGATGGTGATGTAAGCTAAGAAACTTTTGACGCAAGGCTGTGTAAGATATCTAGCCTACATAGTAGATACGCGTAAGGAGAGCCCGAAGATAGAAGAGATACAAGTGGTTAGGGAATTTGGGGACGTGTTTCCAGACGATTTGCCAGGACTTTCGCTAGATAGAGAGATAAAGTTTGTGATCGACTTAGCGCCGGGAACTACTCCAAATTCGAAGGCTCCGTACCAAATAGCTCCAGTCGAGATGAAGGAACTGATGGTTCAACTTCAAGAATTGCTAGACGAGAAGTATATTCAATCGAGCGTTTCGCAGTGGAGAGCGCCAATGTTATTCGTGAAGAAGAAGGATGGATCGATGCATCTTTGCATTGACTATAGGGAATTGAACAAAGTTACGATCAAGAATAGTTATCCCTTACCAATGATCGATGACTTGTTTGATCAATTGAAGGGTGCTAAATACTTCTCGAAAATTGATTTGAGAAGCGGGTATCATCAATTGAAGGTCAGAAAGGAAGATATATCGAAAATGACTTGTAAGACTCGATATAGTCATTACAAGTTCTTGGTGATGTCATTTGGTCTAACGAATGCCCTAGCTGCATTTATGGACTTAAAGAATAGGGTGTTTAAGCCATTCCTAGACAAGTTTATAGTGGTGTTCATAGATGATATTCTGGTTTATTCCAAGACCAAGGAGGAACACGCTGAACACTTAAGACTAACCTTAGAATCGCTGAGACGAGAGAAACTTTATGCGAAATTCTCAAAGTGCGAATTCTGGTTAGATCGTGTGCAATTTCTTGGACATGTGATCGACAAGGATGGTATTTCTGTAGATTCGTCGAAGGTTGAAGCGGTAATGAATTGGGATCAGCCAAAAATGCCGTCCGAAGTGAGGAGTTTCTTGTGATTGGCAGGTTATTACCGGAGATTTATCCAAGATATTTCCAAGATCGCAACTCCGTTGACAAATTTGACTCGTAAAACAGTTAAGTTTGTTTAGACGAAAAAGTGTGAGGAAAGTTTTCAGGGTTCGAAGAAGAGGTTGAGTACTGCGCCTGTATTGTCTTTGCCGGATAGTACGAGAAATTTTGTACTATATAGTGATGCCTCACATAAGGGTTTAGGATGCGTGTTGATGCAGAGCGGAAAGGTCATTGCTTATGCATCACGTCAGTTGAAGGATTACGAGAAGGGGTATCCGACTCATGACTTAGAATTGGCGGCAATAGTGTTTGCTCTAAAAATTTGAAGACACTACCTATATGGAGAGAAGTGTGAAATATACACAGATCACAATAGTTTGAAGTATATCTTTACCCAAAAGGATTTGAGCATGCGCCAAAGGAGATGGTTAGAACTGATCAAAGACTAGGACTGTGAAATACTTTACCTACCAGGTAAAGCTAACGTTGTCACCGACGCTTTGAGCATAAAAGGTCGAGAGAAGCTGAATATGTTAACTGATCAGGATCAGTTAATAGAATAGATGGCTAGATTAGAGCTGGAAGTTAAGTTTCTGAAGGAATCAAATGAGAAGTTGTTTCAAGTAACTACTAGTTCTACTCTGGTAGACAAGGTGAAAGAAGCTCAACTTCACAACGATGAATGCGAGAAGATTCGGAAGAGAATAGTCAATGGCGAAGAGTTTAAATTCAGAATCGACAGTGAGGGACTGCTACGATTTGAAGGTAGAATCTGGGTACCGCCAGTACCAGAAGTTAAGGAGGAGATCTTGAGCGAATCTCATAGTGCGAAATATTCAATTCACCTTGGGAGTATGAAGATGTACCAGGATCTTAGGCACCAATTCTGGTGGCCGAATATGAAGAGGGATGTTACGGAATGCGTTGCGAAATGTCTAACTTGCCAGAAAGTCAAGGCAGAACACCAGAGACCTAGCGGATTGCTACAACCGTTGGAAATTCAAGAGTGGAAGTGGGAGCATATCACAATGGATTTCATAGTTGGTCTTCCAGCGACTCAGAAGGGATTTGATGCGATATGGGTCATTGTGGATCGACTGATGAAGTCAGCCCACTTTCTACCGATCAGGGTTAAGTACAACTTAGAACAATTGGCGAAGTTGTACATTAAGGAAATTGTTTCTCGACACGGGGTTCCAGTGTCGATTGTCTCAGATAGAGATCCGCGTTTTACGTCAAATTTTTGGAATCGATTGCAAGAGTGTCTGGGAATGCAATTGCGAATGAGTACAGCATACCATCCTTAGACCGATAGCCAGAGCGAGAGAACAATACAGACGCTTGAGGATATGCTGACAGCTTGAGTGATGGATTTCAAGGGAAGTTGGGATGATCATCTACCGTTGGTGGAGTTCGCCTACAATAATAGTTACCACGTGAGTATCGGCATGCCGCCTTACTAAGCATTATACGGCAGGAAATGCAGAACTCCTTTATGCTGGAATGAAGTCGGTGAACGTCAGCTGTTGGGGCCGAAATTAGTGCAACAAACTATCAAAATCGTGAAGCTGATCAAAACAAGATTGGTTGCTGCTCAAGACAGACAAAAGAAATATGCCGATCAACATCGACAGAACCGAGAATTCTTACCAATGAGTTTCATTTTCCTGAAAGTATCTGCCTGGAAGGGAAAGATTCGATTCGGCAAGAAGGGAAAGTTGAGTCCCCGATTTATTGGACCTTTCGAGGTACTAAGAAAGGTGGGCGAGGTTTCTTACGAGATAGCATTACCTCTGGAACTCGAGAATATACATAACGTCTTTCACATTTTCGTGTTACGACCTTACAAACACGAATATAAACATGTAATAGAATACGAGCCTTTATAATTCGATAAAGACTTAACTTATGAAGAGGTTCCTGTTCGAATAGTTGATAGGAAGGAGCAAGTACTTAGAAATAAAGTAATACATTCTGTAAAGGTAATTTGGAGGAACCACAGTGCTGAAGAAGCCACGTGGGAACTCGAAGATGTTATGATGAAATCTTATCCGCAATTATTTATTTAATTTTTTGTATAACCCCTTATATATCGATTCTGGGGACAAAATCCTTTTAAGGGCGGAAGAATGTAACAGATGAGAATTTTTATGAGAATTTTTTTTTTTGTGTTGTGATTCTGAAGACAGAATCCTTTTAAGGAGGGAAAATTGTAACGATTGAGATTTTATATATTAAATTGTAATATTTATTGAGTGAATAAATATTTTATGTGATTAATTTATTGAGTTAAATAAATAAATTATGTGATTGTCTGGACTGATTTAATTAAGAGTAATATTTAATTAAATTGATATGTTAGTAATGGTAAGGATGAAATATGTTATATTTTATTCCCTTAATACTTAATCTTTTATATTTATTTTGTACCTAAATATATTCATTTTGCTTATATTTGTTATTTTAGGTACGATTGAATCGAGTGAACGAAATGGGCTTAGTAGTTGACAAAAATAAAGGAGTTGCAAGGTTTCTATTTCATGCATTCCAATTGTAGCCCAGCTTGCAAATGAATTGAATATTCAATTGGCTCACAGTTCAGCCCATATGAATTGAAGCAGCAGCTGGCGCATGAAGCAAAGCAATTTAAGGCATGCTAATATATTTGACCCACGGAAATCAACTCATTCAATTGGGTCACGGTCAGCAACTAATAAGAATCCATGCAAATCATTATAAAAGCCCACGTGCTAAGCATATGCAAAGGATTTGCTCCAGCATATCACGAATTGGATAAATCCAAATTGGAAAATGATTCCTACCAATTAACAAAAGTGGGCCACGTGCCATGTAATGGTAAAAGGGAATAAGCAGCTCACGGTTTTTGATAACTTACAAAGGGTGGAGCATGTCCAAGTCCAAGTAGCTTAAGGATTCCTAGTGGGCTACGGTTTCTAGCCAATTCTAGTGGGCCCACGAATTTGATAGCCAATTGCAAAGTCCAGCTCAAGTCCAAGTGAAGTAGCTCACGAAAATTATATTACAAATTGGAGTAGCTTACGTCACAAATAATCAAGTACATGGGCAACCACGAATTCTTTCCCCTAGCAGCTCATGGATTGAGTAATTCCAAAAAGGAATGGGAATGATATGTAGGCCACGTGCATGCAAGTTTTTATTATATTTAAATTGGAGATATACTAATCCTAGCAACCCATTATCAAACACAAGCACCACACGAGCAACAGCTGCTAAAGGAAATCCATGCGAATTAAGGCGAAACCGGACAGTGTGTTAATCCGCCCCAGTGGGGGATTTACACCAGGGAGGACCCGCCCCAGCGGGCAGCGGGGAGGCGTGAGATTGTGCCCCCAGCGGGCTGCGGGGAGGCGTGAGATTGTGCTATTTTTTTCCTTTGTGAATAGGACTCGGCTACAGCATGAAGGGGACTAGATTAGGGCTGAAATTCTAATAGTATATAAGGGTTTTTAAGGTTATAAAAAGGAGATCATTTCTCTTATATTTTTTATTTTTTTATTTTCTTTCATATTAGATTTAGGTTTGCTTGGAGTTATGAATTAATTCTTTCAATTCAGTTCAGAAGGGATGTTGAACCTTATTCATAATTAACGGTTTGATCAAGTTTATTTTATTTATTCCTTCTTGCATGAAATTTATTCTGATAATCTACTTTAACTTCTTGTATGTTATTCAATCTACTAATTTGGTTTTTGCAGGATTAAATTAGTGAATTGATATCATCTGCTAGATTAAGATTGTTATTACATGTAATTGATATATGTCTTCATCACAAGTAGCAAATTAGTGATACTAATTGTGGACAAACTTTTGTGTATTGCTAAGGTTATCAGGAAACAAGTTAAATAATCCGAGCTTATGTGTTTGTTGCTTGAAATAGTCTAATTTCCTAGTTCTTAATGCTGCTGTTATATTAAATCTAGAGAGCTTGTTCTAGGTTATTTAAATGGTTAAAATCTTGTGAAAAGCTTGTTTCATTGAGTGACAATCTAAGGGGAGTTTCGGGTAGCAGAGCTTGTTGTTACTTAGGGCTATTAGTTTCATTGAAGGGTAAATAATGTTAGACTTGATTAATCTATTGTTGTGAAAAGGTGATACTGAACTGAAGAACTGAAGCTTTTTATTCATTGTTAATTCTTACTACTTTATTTTTGATACTTTAGTTTAATCAATTCAAAATCCCTTTAATTAGAAATCATAGGATAAATATAAAACAGATCACTCTCTGTGGGATCGATCCTTGCTTACTACTATGCTAATTAGTTAAATTCGTGAAGTGAAAGTGAGGTAAATTTAGGAGTGTAAACGACAGCTCCCAAATTTTGGCGCCGTTGTCGGGGAGTGTTATTTGTTTTTACTTATTCTTTGTTTTCATTTTTTTTATTATTTTCTTTTTCTTTTTCTTTTTGTTTTATAACTCAATCCTCTCAATCTATTAACTTAATTTTTGATCAAGAGATAGAGAAAAGTTACAGCTACAGAAGAAGCTCTTGTTCCAACACTTGAAAAGGAAAAAGATAGAGATGCCAAGAATTGAGCAACAAATTTCTGATTTAACTGCTTTAGTCCGACAAATGGTTGCAAGGAATATGCAAGTAGCGAAGGTATGTGGAATTTGTTCAATGTCCGGACATACTTCGGATGTTTGTCCTATACTACATAAGGATGACACTGTTCAACAAGTCAATGCTTTGGGGACATTCTTCGGACAAAATCCACATAAATGTGATCCTTGGGCAGACGCTCATAATTTTGGATGGAGAGATCATCCCGACTTGAGCTATGAAGGTACTAGGCCACCATTGCAACCTGTCTTTTCAAGTATGCAGCAAGATTTTCAGCAGACTCAACCTCAGTACCCCACATATACCGAAGAAGTACTTACCAATTCGGGACCATCTCTTGAGGATATGTTCAAAGCATTCATGATTCAGACACAGCAGTTCCAGCAGGATACAAGGACTTCTGTTCAAGAATTGAGGAATCAAGTGGGTCAGCTTGCAGCTGTGACGCCCCCAAATTTAGGACCGCCACTTGGTCACTCGAATTCGGTTCGTCACGTGCTCATGGTAATACAATAATAACTAAAATCACACATTCACAGCGGAATATCTAACTTAGAATAATATACAATGATTTATTATAATTATTTACCCAAGTCTCGCAACCTACAGTACTTAATAGATTACATAATGATATCGAATAAAGACTTATTACGTAATCCTACTTAAGCTTAAACATAGTCTGAAGACAGTCTTAATACAACATAACAGTTTGAAACATAAAAGAACAAGCTAGTCGGTAGCCTTGCCCTTGCCCTTGTCTTTTCCAGAGACACTTCCCTGTTCCGCCTTAACTGAAAGGTTTTAAAATAAGCAAGAATAACAAATTGCCCAGCAAGTAATATACAACAAAGGTGATGAGTATTATATCACGAGTTTGAAATATCAAAGTATAAACTCTAAGATAGTTCAGAGTTTCAGAATAATATAAGGAACAACAAATATCAACAATTCTCGAATCACATCTTTGGAATATGAAATGATAATTCAATATAGATCAACAGATATATATGAGTTCAAAGGCTATCAACGTATCCAACTGGATAAAATAATTTATACTGAGCAGTCACTAAGGACTATTGAACATCTACTAGAATTACCAATATTAAACTGATAACCCAAAAGAAACAAGTATAATAGATGATCAGTCTACAATACTCTACGTTATGTATGACCACAGTAATATTCACGCGTGCGTTGGGGCTTCTAACAATAAACACCCCCCTTACCATAAGGGTTGTTCAACTCAGTTTTTAAGATTTTTGCACCGATAAAAAGGTTTGGACAGATTTATAAACATGCATATAGTCTAGCCGAATCAAGTGGCATAGACACTTTCACAATATTCAAGAATAATACCAAGTTCAACATGAATAATATCTTTCACAAGAGTTTAAACATACTAGCTCAAATGAACGAGTAAGACAACTTGCATTTAAAGAGATAAAGTTTAGATTCTCGCTTATAATATTCTTTGAATAGACAACTTGCATTTAAAGAGATAAAGTTTAGATTCTCGCTTATAATATTCTTTGAATAAAGTAATACAAGGGTTAGGATACTTGCACTATAAATGAGTGTAAGTCATGAAACTTGCACAATCATAGATTTCATTGCATAAAGTAAATGCGTCGGTTAGGATACTTGCCTTAAGCGTAGTTTATCCACGTAAAGCCTAATATTACTTCAAAGAATTATGCTATCCTATTAACGTATATATATATATATATACACACATTAGTTATACACATCGGATTCACATACTTGACATGTAAATTGAGCACATACATCAAATTCTATCTTAGCTACACAATCAAATCGTATAACTATATATTAACAAACCACATAGTTTAATAATCAACTATAGTCCTTACTTGTAATTGTCTTAGAAAATCATACTTGAATAATTTACGTCGTTTCCAACTATGTGAGTGTTCATATAGATCATGTGTAGCGACATAAAGAATACTAGCATACAACCCTATAAGTTCAGAATACAACTATGACACCCCCGAATTTGGGTCCTCTGACCCCGGTCCGGTCGTCACGATAAAATATAAACATCCACCTCTAAACAACATACGATAACTAAATGCGGAAAATAATAAATGTACGTCATTCATTCAAAAGGTGTTACTCGTCCCAAGATTCGATAACCTTAAATACAAAACATACAAACATACACTAGAATAGTCATTAGGGTTCATATTACATAACAATAATTAATTAAACATAAAGATAAAGTCTACTCCTTACAAACTAATTCTACATCTTCCCTTTACCCATGTCCTTCCCTGAAGTCTCGGGCTTAACTGCAATATAAGTCATGATATAGCAAGAATGAGCAACAAGTTTGCTCAGCAAGTTGAAATACAACAATAAAGGATAGATCATGATGAATAGAAAATATTTGACAATGAATTCAACAATATTAATATCAAAATCAGAATAATAATTGCTTTTAGAATAACTGACAGTCAAGTAGACTTTTGAACTATAAAACTCCAACGGAATCAATAGCTGATTGACCCTTTGGTTACTGGCTACAGAATAAGTACTTGAGGGGATCAGCCTAGCGTACGCTATGTATATGCATAACATTCAACTCTGCTGTTTGTATCTTTATACTAGATACCTGGGGTACTCCCCTATATATATAAGGGGTGTTCTTTCAGTCTAAGAATCCTTATCATCAATTGGTTTGGATAGCTTTTATAAAATTTCATATACTTGTCTGACCGAACAAAGGTTCAGACTCTATCTAACACAGCTCAAGAATTATTGAACTTTACAAAATGTACAAGTCCAAGACTGTACGAACTCAAATGCACTAGGTGCGAATATCAATAATATCGATGTGGAATAATTGTAAAGTAATTAAACCACCTAATAGCATGCTTGGAAATAAAGTTCAAGCTTTAAATAATTAACCGTCAATACGATAATAACCTACTCAATACAATATGAGAAGGATATGAACTTGCACAACAAAGAGTGTACGGGAACTTGCATTCAAATCAAGTGAAGTTTAAGAAAATCGCTTACAACGTTCCTTGAGTAAAATAAACACAAGGATAGGATACTTGCTCAAGTAAAGGAGTAAGAATTAAAGGACTTGCCTGATTGCACAGCTACAATTTAAGGTCTGGCTTTAATTAACTTGCGTCGAAACGACCTAACATTAATAAGTCGGCCTTTCAATTAGCATGTGTAAACTAATACGAGTCTACACTAACAAGAATCTAATTATCATATAATCCTAGCACATAGTTCACGTAAGTCCATCTACTCATGTCTTAGATTTAATAACTTTAGATTATCTAGTTACTATGCATCACTATAGCACTTCAAGTTATAAATCAACACACATGCTTATAAGTTTTATAAACTCGAGTTCAAAACTAGCATGCTTATCCTAATCTAATTCAAAGTCATGTTTTCATGCCGGTAATTCACATACTTTAAATAATACAAGTTCATGTTACGAGGGTTAGCTACATAGTCATATTACCACATCACGGTCTAACCATACTTAGTAAGCATGATTGTGCGTATATTACTCATATATACTCAAATTACATAGGTTATGCCTTATAAATTTATTTTCTATGAATATGCGTGCACATGCGAAATACATGTATAAACAAATGAGGTCCATGTTAATATGTCTATAGGCATAATGAACTCTAATATACATGCTTGCATGATCAATACGTAATCCACATAGTGATCGATGGTATAATCTTTCACGTTCTAAGCTTTTCGTTGATAAGTACACTAAGTCAACTTAGTATATACAAGGCATCTCGACATATAGTTTATATGCATTTGAAACACATAACAACGCCATATAAACATATTCAAATGGTCAGAACCTACAAGATAAAAGTCTTGGTCAAGTTCACTTTGAAAAGTCTTAAGTTTCTCATTTTGAAAACCTTTAAATCTTGCAATCACGTATGCTAGTGTGTGAACACACTTTAAACATGCATTTCATGTCAATATAAACCATACGATCATGTTTAGAATATCAGAATATATACATGCCCCGTATGTGTCTAAATTCATAATTAAATCTATAAGTTTCATTACAAATCACAAGTTTTCCTTTCATGGAGTACATACTAACATGGTTAACATTATACATGTAGTATCAAGAAACATGGTTATAGAAGTGATACTAATTTTCATGCTTGCCTTAAACCATAGCAACAAGTTATCACATAGCAGGCCTTAACAGGAATCAGGAAACAAAAACTGGCAACAGGGACCAGCGCAGCTACGCAGGCACCAGGTATGAACCCGGCGCAGCTGCGCCGGTGTCCGGCCAGTGCATGAGCAGGCTGTTTTCGACAGAAACTTAGCCCAACTCAGAAAATAAAAACGAAATTTGTTTCTATCATAACATATTGCAATTCTAACATATTAAGAAGTTTGTATAACACTTAGCAACATATCCCCAAATCAAATATCAACTAATATACGATTGATTCAAAGAATCAATAACTTAACATTTTATCAGAAAATGAAGAACATGAAGGTATGTTATACCTCTGTAACTATGAGCTTGCTGCTATACTAATTCTTCCTTAACTCAAATGGGAACTCAGTATACTAACTCTAGTAGACAATATCTCAGCAAAAGAAACTACAAGGAGGAGAGCTTACTCTTATAGGCATTTGAAAATACAGACAAAACATTTACTCACCAAATCAAACCAAAGGATTGCAAGTATGTTCAATAGATAAGAAAGTGTTGGTGAGGGTTGGTGATTCCACTCATGAATCCCACTCCCCATCTCATGAATATGGCTATGTTTGTGGAATTTGAGAGAAAGAGATAGAGTAGCTAGCTTATTGTTTGTTCACGTGTGGGAGAAGTGAAGAGGAAATGGCTCTTATTATGGGACAATGTAAACTCAAAAATCTTGTAAATGGGTGTATATCATATATGTCCCATACTTGTTACATAATAATACACTAGATAGTATAGTATATATACACATAGTATATAATAATGTTACTTCTAATGAGCAAACGTTGATATAATATATCAATTAGTATACATTCATATAATCCATGTACATTTTCTATTAACACTAAAGATAACTCAATCATGTATTTTCCATTCTTCCATTACCATAACTGTTATTATTATAATTATAATAACTTATTAAAAATCATTATCAAATAACAATAGTTTAAAATGATATTAATATAAACTGATAGGGTATCATATTAATGTCTATTCATACATAACATGTAACTCACATAATGTCATTAGTCATACTATATAGTCTACATATATAATATATAAACGTATTAATGTGTCACCTTGTACTATATATAATATATAGTTAACTACCATATATTGCAAGTTTACTTATCACATGCTTGTATAAAATGATTAACCAGGTAAATATAATATTATTATATTCATTAATCCTTTACTCATTAATTATTATTCATTCATAATAATTATTAATCAACACATTATCAATTTATTACTCATAATTGCGATTAACCAATAGGTTCAAATCTTGCCACTATATTCAAATAAATTGAATATTTAATTATTATTAATCTCATACATTCTCTGATATTAAATCCTTAAGGTTAGTCCACTAATTTAAATAACTCATTAGTGACTTCCTTTAATCATTTCACAAATTCACATAACCACATAAGGTTTTAATAAACTCACAAAACTAACTCGTTAAAATTAAATCACATATTTAATAAATAAGAAGTTTAAAATTCATGGTCGTTACATCCCTCTCCCCTTATAAAAATTTCATCCTCGGAATTATAAAAATAAGGTTACTCAAATAAAAACGGATAATTTGCTCTCATTTTCTCTTCTAGCTCCCATGTAGCTTCTTCAACTACGTGATTCCTCCAAAGAATCTTAACGGAATGAATGATCTTATTCCTCAGCTTCTGTTCCTTCCTATCTAGTATCTGGACAGGAACCTCTTCGTATGATAAGTCTTTCTCGACTTGGATAGGTTCATAGGAGATAACGTGCTTGTTGTCTAATTTATACGGCCATAATACTGACACATGAAACACGTTGTGAATGTGCTCAAGTTCAGGAGGTAACGCCACCTCGTACGCCACTTCACCTACTCGCCTCAGAATCTCGAACGGTCCTATGAACCTAGGGCTCAACTTGCCCTTCTTCCCAAAACGAATCTTCCCTTTCCAGGGAGATACTTTCAGAAAAGCATAGCTTCCTAATTCAAATTCTTTCTTCTTGTGATGTAAGTCCGCATACTTCTTCTGGCGATCTTGAGCTGCTACCAGTCGGGCTCTTATCACCTTGATAATCTCTACAGTCTGATGTACCAATTCTGGTCCCAACAGTCGACGTTCACCAACTTCGTCCCAATACAACGGTGTTCGACATTTTCTCTGTGACAAACAAGATTTTTGTAATTTATTTTGAATATTTATTGAATTAAATAAATATTTTTTGATGATTTAATTATTGAGTTAAATAATTAATTGATGAATTTGTGGTAGATTAATTTAATTATATGTGTCACATTAGTTAAATTAATGTGGTGAATTTTTATATTCAAAGTATGTATTTAATTGAGCTTATTTGATTAATATATTAATTAATAAGCATAATGTTATTCTAATTAATTTATTAATTAATTAGAGATTTATGATTAGACATAATTAATAAATAAGAATTTTAATTATGTGACTATGTGATTTAATGTAGATTTATGCTATTTTATTTAATTGATTTAAATAGCATTATTTGATTTAATTGGGTGTGACATTAATTAACTATATTATAATAAATTAATTAAAATAAATGAGAAAGGATTCCTTAAGCTAGCCAAACAAGGCCTTAAGGGGAGTTGGTCAGTTAACCCACTAAGGGACCAACTGACAACCACTCACCCATTATATATTATACGTATTATACTTATATACATATATACTATATCAATTCATATATTCATATCAGAGGAAATAAAAACTTAGAGAGTCAGAGAGAATTTTGAGAGAAAAGATTGAGGGAGAAGAATTTGAGAAATTTATATCATCATCCTTGAATCATCTTCACCAACTAGCAAGGGTAAATTCAGTTATATTAAGTTTTAAGCTTTCTATTTTTACGTACTTTGAAGTTCTCTGTAATCGTCAATTTTGAATCATTGTTGGTTATATGGTTTTATATGGGTTAAATTATGTTTATAACATGTTTTATACCATGTATACATAAATCACAGTGATCAATTTTATGTAATTACGTCTTAATTAAGTTTTCAAAACTTCCATTAACGTACTTTGAAGTTTTCTGTAAAAGACTAAATTGATGACTTGTTCATGATATGGCTATATATATATTAATTGATGTCCATAACATATTATATGCCATATATGCATAACTTTCAGTGATCACACCATGGAATTTTGTTGATAATTGGGTTTTCAAAAGTTACAGAGTGTAAAAATTGTACATATGGCCCATATGGCCCTTACGTACAAAATTTACACACCTTATGCGTTTATTTAACTTAAATTAACACTTGAATGTGATTGTGTACATTTAAACGAACAAAATGGAAGTTAAACGAACGGATTCGGTGTTATAACGAATCCGTAACGTTGAATTCTTGTTTTCTTTCAAAACTTTATAAAATGTTGAAAATAGTGAAATTAAATGTTGTGATTTGTGTAATTTCGTGATTTAAAGTGTTAAAAGCATGCTTAGAACATGGTATGATGTTTCTGTAAATTCTATATCTCATGGGTAGCCTTAAATTCATTTCGTTAGTTTAATTTGGATTTATTTGGGTTGCTCTGTGTGTCATTCGCGAACTGGAAATCTGGGTCTGCGTTGCCGCGCGGCCGCGCTGGTCCCAAGGGTAACTGGCGCGCGGCCGCGCCCCTTGCAGAAATTTGAAATTTTTTTGCTAAGTGTTCGTGTGTTCTAAAAGGTGGTTTAAAACCTAATGTAATGAACATAAAGACATGATTAAACATATAATAAGAGGTTAATAACTTATATTACGTGAGTAATTAATAAGTTAATTACATGACTTGAATCGTTAATTGTATAGTCCAATAACGTGCTCAAGACCGATGTGTGTGATTCGATACGTATATCGAGTTATTGATTAATTTGTATTGTGAACGTATTGATATGTAGGATGTAATAAAGAACGTGAATTATAATTGTAGCTTGTGCAAGAGGCAAGTATCCTATCCCTAATTTATTGATTTAGCAAGTTCCCTAAATTCTAATTTATTCATTTATTAAGCCTTAGACTTGTGTTTCTATATCGAGTAAGCTCGTGTTTTTAATTGTTCAAGTTCGAAATTCATACTACATATTGTAACTCTTTTAAAAGCATGATTCAGTGATACAATACTTATTCGATTGTATACTCTTGAGATTTATTATTCAAGTTGAATATCGATGTTATTGTTGAACCTTATAGGACTAGTGAACCCTTATTGATTCGACTAGTCCATAGTTGATGAACGTTCTAAATTCCAAAATACTTATTGAGCTTATCCAAACCAAACTTCCTTTGGTGCGGACTCTGATGTCAAAACTGAGATGAACAACCCTGTAAAAGGGGATTATTTACGCTTTAGCGTTGAGATATTGTGCACAGTATGGTACTAAGGGCTGATCCCCCTAAGTACGAGAAGTAGAGTCCATAGTCTTATGACTGTTAAAGGTTTAAAGCATAAAAACTTTACAACCTAGGACATAGTTCAAGGTCTTATGACCCTCAGACGTTCTTTTGATTCCTGTTATTCATTCTTGAGTCAAAAGTTGAGTTTCTTTATTCAGATGTCTTTGATTCACTCGCATGTTATTATATTGTTGTCATATTATTATACTTGTGGGCAACCGTGCTCACTCTTGCGTAATAATAACATTGCAGTTAAGAACGAAAGGTCTGACGAGCCTTCTACTAGCAAAGGCAAGGGCAAAGTCAACAAGTGATGAAGACTTGTTGTTTATTTTATGTGTTTATGTTTCAGACTTATGTTAAAGTTGTGTAAAACTTATTTAATTAGTTATATTTCCGCATTTGATATTTAAGGTTAAGTACGACCTGGGATTGATGTATTTCTTTTCAGATGTTGTAACCCCATAAGGGGAGGATTATTTCTATTTATTTCATGGTTTGCATTTACTATGGGTAGATAGATAGATGATATTTGTACAGTGAACACCAAGTCCCGTGGAAATTGAAGTACCCGGATTTGGGGGTGTCACAGGTTGGTATCAGAGCTGTAGGTTATGAACCTTAGGTGGGGAAAAACCTTAGGATAGTAGCCTTTTTAGAGATCGAGAACATAGTAATGATAACTCTTATCGAGTTCTAAGAAAGATAATAACTTACCTTATGTGCTACGTGTTTATACTTATATATTCGAGTCTCGATTAGCATCACGTAATTACTAAAACTTAAAATTTTATTTGTCAGGATGACGAATGCTGGAGAACCTAGTCAGTCCAGGGACCTTGTACCCCTAGAGGCTAGAGAGGAGGAGCCCCGAGATATCCACGTAGTTTGGGAGCAGTTAGTCCGACGAGAGCCATCACCCTTGATCACAGTCATTGGTCAGGAGATTGTGCCGGTGTCTAATTCAGAGGAGGACTCTGAGGAAGACCCTGAGGAGATTGAAGTTCAGGCTGAGGCAGCTGAAGAGGAGGAGGAAGACCCTGAAGAGTTCCCGCCGAGCTCTATCAGTGCTGAGATGTATGACGAGCTGTATGACCGTAACATAGAGTTACGTGATACTGTTCAGGAGCTGAGGGAGACTGTTCAGGAGCTGAGGGAGCGGTCGGTTACTCAACAGTCTACCATCGAGCTGAGGGATGGAGAGGTTGAGGCTCTTCACACACGTTTGGGAAATGTAGAGTGGAATTTGGCTCACGAGAAGGGCCAAACCGAGCAGAAGTCAGAGGAAATTGAGGAATTAAAGAATGAACTAAAAGAGAAATCAGCAAGGCTGGCCATAGCAGAGGAGGCTTGGGTAAGGGAATCACGATGAGCAGATCTCGCAGAAGATAATTGTCGGGCGAAGAAGGCCAAGCTTGAAGAGACGTACTCTATACTTCAGTATGCAATTGACGAGGCCCAGGATCGGGTTATGAGGTACCCAATTCAGTTTGAAGGACTACCGTCGTACATGCTAGATCGCAGGACGATGTCTCGGATTATGGAAGAAGAGCGTGGCAAAGCTGTTCGTCGCCTTAATGGGCAGTGATAGGAACATTTGATTTTGTGAAACCTATCTGGTAGTTAATAATGTAAATTCCAATGTGTTTATAAACAGAGGAATATTTTATGTTTTAAATCCTGTAGATTCTTTATCTCAGGATAGTTGATGTAAATAGCAGTGATGCTATCGTATTATGTTAAAACTTTTGATTTAGTAATATATCAGAGTTTATTTGAGATAATGTGTTGACTGATTGTGTCTAAATGTTTAAGTTAAGCCTTAGATATTTAAAAGATTGAATAAAGTTCTAATACGCGTATTTCCTAACAGTAAAATGCCGCCAAGGAGACGATCTAACCGTCAACAGGCCCAAGAAGGGTCAACTAACAACAACAACGACGCCAATGCTAACCCCGTTCAGCAGTTGGCGAACTTACTTGCTGGAGCGCTTAACAACCAACCTCAAGCTCCACCGACCACAACGTTCAAGGACTTCAAGGCGGTGGGACCGCCAGAGTTTAAAGGCACCATGAACCCGATAGAAGCTCAAACCTGGGTCATGGAGATGGAAAAAGTTTTTGACGTCGCCAGAGTCAGAGAGGACCAGAAAACCGCCTATGCAACGTTCATGCTGAAATCTGAGGCCAGCTATTGGTGGCAAGCGAATAAGGTCCGGGGAGGTGAAGGTGTGATTACCTGGGAGAGGTTCAAGGAGATGTTCTTCGAGATGTACTTTCCGACCAGCTCGCAGAATCAAATGGAGGTCCAGTTCTTGGAACTGAAACAGGGAAATATGTCCGTACCAGAATATGCGGCGAAATTCAATGAGTTGGCTAGGTTTGCCACGTATCAAGTGCACACCGATCAGAGGAAGGCAAGGAGGTTTGAACAGGGCCTGAAGCCCTGGTTGTATAGCAAAGTGTCAATGTTCCAATTGAACACTTTTGCTGGGGTGTTGGAGAAGGCCATTCTCGCTGAAGGCGGGAGTGATGCAGTTACAAAGTATAACCAAGATCAGAAAAAGAAGAAGAGTGAAGGTGAAGGAATTAACAAGGCTAGTGGTAGCAACACGGGAGGGAGTAATAATCAGAAGAGGAGGTGGAATGATAACTCATCGACTGGGAATCAGCAAGGTGGTCAGAAAAAGAGGATCGAAGCTTGTTCGACCTGCGGGAAAGCTCACCTGGGGGTCTGTATGAAGGGAAAACGAGTATGTTATAATTGTGGTCAGGAAGGCCACATAGCACCTAACTGTCCGAACCCAAAGAAGGGCGCTTGCTTCACTTGCGGCTCAAAGGACCATCTGGCAAGGGACTGTCCCAAGAAGGGATCTGGAAGGGAAGGATCAGGTGGAAACAGGGGAAACAGCGGTGGAAGTGCTTTAACTATCACGGGACCAACCGCAACCAACCGACCAACCGCCAGGACCTTCAACATGACCGTGCAGGATGCTGTGCAGTCTCGCGATGTGGTGTCAGGTATCATTCCGATCAATAAAGTTAATGCTTATGTACTATTTGATTCGGGTGCTACTTGTTCATTTATATCCGATGACTTTGCTAAGAACTTAGAACTTCCTATGGACGAGTTAGAATACCCCATGAATATAGAGATTGCGAATAAAGAAGTAATCCCTGTTAAGTATGTACACAAGAACTGTAGAGTAGATATTAAGGGTAACATTATGAACGTAAATCTTATCCCGATTAGACTTGGGGAATTCGATGTTATTCTGGGAATGGATTGGCTAGTCAATTATGGGGCTGTAATTGATTGCCAGAGGAAGTGTATCAACCTTATGACCCCGTCAAAGGTTGTGTTTTATGGCAGTAAATCGCCTAGACAAGCGAGTTGTCTGACGATGATGCAGGCCAGGAAGTTGTTAAGACAAGGCTGTGTAGGATATTTAGCCTACATAGTCGATAGTCGTAAAGAAAATTCGAAATTAGAAGATATACCAGTCGTGAGGGACTTCTTAGACGTATTTCCGGATGATCTGCCAGGACTTCCGCCAGACAGAGAGGTTGAGTTTGTGATCGATTTGGCGCCAGGGACGGCCCCAATATCGAAGGCACCATACCGGATGCCTCCGGTAGAGATGAAAGAGTTAATGGTACAACTACAAGAGTTACTGGACAAGAAGTACATCCAACCGAGCGTATCGCCGTGGGGAGCGCCGGTGTTATTTGTGAAGAAGAAGGACGGGACGATGCGGCTTTGCATCGACTACAGAGAACTGAATAAGGTCACAATTAAGAATAGATATCCATTACCGAGGATCGACGATCTGTTCGACCAATTGAAGGGTGCAAGGTACTTTTCAAAGATAGACTTGAGGAGTGGCTATCATCAGCTGAAGGTGAGGCCAGAGGATGTTCCAAAGACAGCATTTAGGACTCGATATGGTCACTACGAATTTTTGGTAATGTCATTTGGTCTAACGAATGCTCCTGCAGCATTCATGGGCTTAATGAATGGAGTGTTCAAGCCGTTTTTGGACAAATTCGTGGTGGTCTTTATCGACGATATTTTGGTATACTCGAAGACCAAGGAAGAACATGTAGAACATCTGAAGTTAACATTAGAGGCGTTGAGAAGAGAGAAGTTGTACGCCAAATTTTCTAAATGTGAATTCTGGATTGAAAGAGTGCAATTTCTTGGACATGTGATCGACAAGGACGGAATTTCGGTAGATCCCTCTAAAGTCGAAGCTGTGATGAACTGGGATCTGCCGAAAACACCGTCGGAAGTGAGGAGTTTTCTTGGATTGGCGGGTTATTATAGAAGATTTATTCAGGACTTTTCCAAGATCGCAACTCCGCTGACAAATTTGACTAGAAAATCGGTGAAATTCGTTTGGACAGAGAAGTGTGAGGAAAGTTTCCAAGAGCTCAAGAGGAGGTTGAGTTCAGCACCTGTGTTATCCCTTCCGGACGACACAGGCAATTTTGTGGTTTATAGTGATGCGTCGCATAAAGGACTTGGTTGTGTGCTTATGCAAAACGGCAGGGTCATTGCGTATGCGTCACGACAATTGAAAGACTATGAGAAGGGGTATCCGACCCATGACTTGGAGTTAGCTGCCGTGGTATTTGCTTTAAAAATTTGGAGACACTATCTCTATGGGGAGAAGTGTGAAATATATACAGACCACAAGAGTCTGAAATATATCTTTACACAGAAGGACTTGAATATGCGCCAGAGAAGGTGGCTGGAGTTAATTAAGGATTATGACTGTGAAATCTTATACCATCCGGGTAAGGCTAATGTGGTTGCCGACGCCTTAAGCAGAAAGGGTCGGGAGAAATTGATGATGTTGACTACTCAGGAGGAACTAATTTCAGCAATGGAAAAGCTGAAATTGGAAGTGAAGTATTCGATGGAGATTGACGAGAAGTTGTTTCAGATTCAAGCTGGTACAACCCTATTGGATAAAGTTAAGGAAGCTCAACTTCAGGACGAAGAATGTGAGAAGGTTAAGAAAAAGATATCTGAAGGAACCGAACCGAGATTCAAGATAGACAGTGAGGGACTACTGAGATTTGAGAATAGAGTTCGGGTACCGTCAGTGCCAGAAATTAAGGATGACATTTTGAGAGAGGCTCATAGCTCACGGTATTCAATTCACCCCGGTAGTACCAAGATGTACCAGGACCTTCGACAGCACTTCTGGTGGCCAAATTTGAAACGAGATGTTGCTGAGTGTGTTGCAAAGTGTCTAACCTGTCAGAAAGTGAAAGCAGAACATCAGAGACCAAGTGGTTTGCTACAACCCCTGGAAATCCCAGAATGGAAATGGGAACACATTACGATGGATTTCGTGGTTGGCCTTCCGACGACTCAGAAAGGCTACGACGCAGTATGGGTTATCGTTGACCGACTGACGAAATCCGCACACTTCCTTCCGATTAAAATCAGATTCAACTTAGACCAGTTGGCAAGGCTATATGTGAAAGAGATTGTTTCGAGGCACGGAGTTCCGGTGTCAATTATTTCCGACAGAGATCCGCGTTTCACATCGAACTTCTGGAAGCGACTACAAGAATGCATGGGGACACAGTTGAGAATGAGTACGGCTTATCACCCTCAGACAGATGGGCAGAGTGAAAGAACGATCCAGACATTGGAAGATATGTTGAGAGCATGCATCATGGATTTTAAAGGAAATTGGGATGATCACCTACCGCTTGTGGAATTCGGTTACAACAACAGTTACCACGCTAGTATTGGCATGCCGCCTTACGAAGCGTTGTACGGAAGAAAATGCAGAACCCCGCTATACTGGGATGAAGTTGGCGAGAGACAACTATTAGGTCCAGAACTGGTACAGCAGACAGCGGAGATAGTCAAAGTGATCAGAACAAGACTGGTAGCAGCTCAGGATAGGCAGAAGAAATACGCCGATCCACACCGTAAGAACGTTGAGTTTGAATCGGGTAGCTATGTGTTCTTGAAAGTCTCTCCCTGGAAGGGGAAGATCAGATTCGGTAAGAAGGGAAAATTGAGCCCAAGGTTCATTGGACCCTTTGAAGTACTGCGAAGGATTGGAGAAGTTGCGTATGAGGTAGCCTTACCTCCGGCGCTTGAGAATGTCCACAACGTCTTTCATGTGTCAGTTTTACGCCCCTACAAACCCGATTACAAACATGTGATTGAATATGAACCCCTACATTTTGAGAAAGACTTATCCTATGAAGAAATTCCTGTTCAGATTGTTGACAGGAAAGAGCAAGTCCTCAGAAATAAAATTATACCTTCTGTTAAGGTAATTTGGAGGAACCACAATGCTGAAGAAGCTACGTGGGAACTCGAAGAGCATATGATGAAGAATTACCCAGATTTATTTACTTAATTTTTTTGTTTATGCGATTCTGGGGACAGAATCTTTGTAAGGGGGGGAGAATGTAACGGGACGAAATTTAATTGAACCGTGATTCTGGGGACAGAATCCTTTTAAGGGGGGAAAGATGTGACAAACAAGATTTTTGTAATTTATTTTGAATATTTATTGAATTTGGAGGAACCACAATGCTGAAGAAGCTACGTGGGAACTCGAAGAGCATATGATGAAGAATTACCCAGATTTATTTACTTAATTTTTTTGTTTATGCGATTCTGGGGACAGAATCTTTGTAAGGGGGGGAGAATGTAACGGGACGAAATTTAATTGAACCGTGATTCTGGGGACAGAATCCTTTTAAGGGGGGAAAGATGTGACAAACAAGATTTTTGTAATTTATTTTGAATATTTATTGAATTAAATAAATATTTTTTGATGATTTAATTATTGAGTTAAATAATTAATTGATGAATTTGTGGTAGATTAATTTAATTATATGTGTCACATTAGTTAAATTAATGTGGTGAATTTTTATATTCAAAGTATGTATTTAATTGAGCTTATTTGATTAATATATTAATTAATAAGCATAATGTTATTCTAATTAATTTATTAATTAATTAGAGATTTATGATTAGACATAATTAATAAATAAGAATTTTAATTATGTGACTATGTGATTTAATGTAGATTTATGCTATTTTATTTAATTGATTTAAATAGCATTATTTGATTTAATTGGGTGTGACATTAATTAACTATATTATAATAAATTAATTAAAATAAATGAGAAAGGATTCCTTAAGCTAGCCAAACAAGGCCTTAAGGGGAGTTGGTCAGTTAACCCACTAAGGGACCAACTGACAACCACTCACCCATTATATATTATACGTATTATACTTATATACATATATACTATATCAATTCATATATTCATATCAGAGGAAATAAAAACTTAGAGAGTCAGAGAGAATTTTGAGAGAAAAGATTGAGGGAGAAGAATTTGAGAAATTTATATCATCATCCTTGAATCATCTTCACCAACTAGCAAGGGTAAATTCAGTTATATTAAGTTTTAAGCTTTCTATTTTTACGTACTTTGAAGTTCTCTGTAATCGTCAATTTTGAATCATTGTTGGTTATATGGTTTTATATGGGTTAAATTATGTTTATAACATGTTTTATACCATGTATACATAAATCACAGTGATCAATTTTATGTAATTACGTCTTAATTAAGTTTTCAAAACTTCCATTAACGTACTTTGAAGTTTTCTGTAAAAGACTAAATTGATGACTTGTTCATGATATGGCTATATATATATTAATTGATGTCCATAACATATTATATGCCATATATGCATAACTTTCAGTGATCACACCATGGAATTTTGTTGATAATTGGGTTTTCAAAAGTTACAGAGTGTAAAAATTGTACATATGGCCCATATGGCCCTTACGTACAAAATTTACACACCTTATGCGTTTATTTAACTTAAATTAACACTTGAATGTGATTGTGTACATTTAAACGAACAAAATGGAAGTTAAACGAACGGATTCGGTGTTATAACGAATCCGTAACGTTGAATTCTTGTTTTCTTTCAAAACTTTATAAAATGTTGAAAATAGTGAAATTAAATGTTGTGATTTGTGTAATTTCGTGATTTAAAGTGTTAAAAGCATGCTTAGAACATGGTATGATGTTTCTGTAAATTCTATATCTCATGGGTAGCCTTAAATTCATTTCGTTAGTTTAATTTGGATTTATTTGGGTTGCTCTGTGTGTCATTCGCGAACTGGAAATCTGGGTCTGCGTTGCCGCGCGGCCGCGCTGGTCCCAAGGGTAACTGGCGCGCGGCCGCGCCCCTTGCAGAAATTTGAAATTTTTTTGCTAAGTGTTCGTGTGTTCTAAAAGGTGGTTTAAAACCTAATGTAATGAACATAAAGACATGATTAAACATATAATAAGTGGTTAATAACTTATATTACGTGAGTAATTAATAAGTTAATTACATGACTTGAATCGTTAATTGTATAGTCCAATAACGTGCTCAAGACCGATGTGTGTGATTCGATACGTATATCGAGTTATTGATTAATTTGTATTGTGAACGTATTGATATGTAGGATGTAATAAAGAACGTGAATTATAATTGTAGCTTGTGCAAGAGGCAAGTATCCTATCCCTAATTTATTGATTTAGCAAGTTCCCTAAATTCTAATTTATTCATTTATTAAGCCTTAGACTTGTGTTTCTATATCGAGTAAGCTCGTGTTTTTAATTGTTCAAGTTCGAAATTCATACTACATATTGTAACTCTTTTAAAAGCATGATTCAGTGATACAATACTTATTCGATTGTATACTCTTGAGATTTATTATTCAAGTTGAATATCGATGTTATTGTTGAACCTTATAGGACTAGTGAACCCTTATTGATTCGACTAGTCCATAGTTGATGAACGTTCTAAATTCCAAAATACTTATTGAGCTTATCCAAACCAAACTTCCTTTGGTGCGGACTCTGATGTCAAAACTGAGATGAACAACCCTGTAAAAGGGGATTATTTACGCTTTAGCGTTGAGATATTGTGCACAGTATGGTACTAAGGGCTGATCCCCCTAAGTACGAGAAGTAGAGTCCATAGTCTTATGACTGTTAAAGGTTTAAAGCATAAAAACTTTACAACCTAGGACATAGTTCAAGGTCTTATGACCCTCAGACGTTCTTTTGATTCCTGTTATTCATTCTTGAGTCAAAAGTTGAGTTTCTTTATTCAGATGTCTTTGATTCACTCGCATGTTATTATATTGTTGTCATATTATTATACTTGTGGGCAACCGTGCTCACTCTTGCGTAATAATAACATTGCAGTTAAGAACGAAAGGTCTGACGAGCCTTCTACTAGCAAAGGCAAGGGCAAAGTCAACAAGTGATGAAGACTTGTTGTTTATTTTATGTGTTTATGTTTCAGACTTATGTTAAAGTTGTGTAAAACTTATTTAATTAGTTATATTTCCGCATTTGATATTTAAGGTTAAGTACGACCTGGGATTGATGTATTTCTTTTCAGATGTTGTAACCCCATAAGGGGAGGATTATTTCTATTTATTTCATGGTTTGCATTTACTATGGGTAGATAGATAGATGATATTTGTACAGTGAACACCAAGTCCCGTGGAAATTGAAGTACCCGGATTTGGGGGTGTCACATTCTCCCATACAGTGCCTCGTACGGTGGCATTCCGATACTAGCGTGATAACTATTGTTGTACGCGAACTCTACTAATGAAAGGTGATTCTCCCAACTACCCTTGAAGTCCATCACACAAGCTCGGAGCATGTCTTCAAGTGTTTGGATCGTTCTCTCGCTTTGCCCATCAGTCTGCGGATGATACGCGGTACTGATTCCTAACTGTGTCCCCAATCTCTCTTGAAGACTCTTCCAGAAATTTGACGTAAAATACGGATCTCTATCAGATATAATAGATACCGGCACCCCATGTCTCAAGATAATTTCCTTGACATATAATCTGGCTAACTGATCCAAACTATACTTAATCCTAATCGGTAAAAAGTGAGCTGACTTCGTAAGACGATCTACAATTACGTATATGGCATCGTGCCCTTTCTGCGTTTCTGAAAGTCCTACCACAACGTCCATCGTGATGTGTTCCCATTTCCATTATGGAATCTCTAACGGTTGTAATAACCCGCTTGGTCGTTGGTGCTCTACCTTGACTCTCTGACAAGTTAAACACCTACTTACGCATTCTGCAACCTCCCTCTTCATGTTTGGCCACCAAAAGTGATGACGCAAATCTTGGTACATCTTCGTGCTTCCTGGGTATATCGAGTATCTCGTACTATGCGCTTCTTGCAAAATTTCTTCTCTTAATATCGATACTAATGGTACCCAAATTCGTCCTTCAAACCTTAGCAGTCCAGTGCTATCAATCTTGAATTTCAAATCATCACCCTCAACAATCCGCTTCTTGATAATATCACAATCTTCGTCCTTCTCTTGTGCCTCCTTAACCTTATCTAATAAAGTCGGGCTCGCTGTCACTGTAAATAATTTCTCGTTGGTCTCCATCGGATACTTAACCTCCAAATCTAGTCGTTCGAAATCTTTCACTAACTCTTCTTAAAAGGTTAACTTCAATAACTTCTCTCTGCCCTTTTTGCTTAAGGCATCTGCCACTATATTTGCTTTGCCTGGATGGTACAGAATCTCACCATCATAATCTTTGATCAATTCTAGCCATCGACGCTGCCTCATGTTTAGCTCCTTCTGCGTGAAGATATACTTCAGACTCTTGTGATCCATGTATATTTCACATTTCTCGCCATATAAATAATGCCTCCAAATCTTCAAGGCAAAAACTACTGCTGCTAATTCCAGGTCATGAGTCGGATAACCCTTCTCATAATCCTTTAACTGACGTGAAGCATACGCAATGACCCTGCCATGTTACATTAGTACACAGCCAAGACCCTTGTGTGACGCATCGCTATACACTACAAACCCTCCCGTGTTATCCGGTAAAGCTAACACAGGTGCTTGACTAAGCCTTTTCTTCAATTCTAGGAAACTCTCTTCACACTTCTCCGTCCAAACGAACTTAACTGTCTTTCTAGTAAGAGTGGTTAATGGCGATGCTAATTTCGAAAAATCCTGGATGAATCTTCGATAGTATCCCTCTAATCCTAAGAAACTCCTGATTTCTGTCGGCGTCTTCGGCTGCTCCCAATTGATAACCACTTCTACCTTTGCTGGATCCACCAAAACACCATTCTTATCGATAACATGCCCCAAAAACTGCACTCTCTGAAACCAAAATTCACACTTAGAGAATTTTGCATATAGCTTCTCACTCCTTAATGTCTCCAACACTATTCGAAGATGCTCGACGTGCTCTTCCTCCATCTCCGAATACACCAGAATGTCATCGATGAATACGACAACAAACTTATCTAAATACTATTTGAACACTCTGTTCATCAAATTTATAAATGTTATCGACGCGTTCTTCAATTCAAATGACATTACCAGAAACTCAAAGTGTCCATACCGAGTTCTGAATGCCGTCTTTGGAATATCCTCCGGCCTCACCTTCATTTGATGATAACCGGTCCTCAAGTCAATCTTTGAAAAGCACTTCGCCCCCTTCAACTGATCAAACAAATCGTCGATCCTAGGCAATGGGTACTTGTTCTTAATAGTGACCTTGTTCAACTCTCGGTAGTCGATACAAAGTCTGAGCGATCCATCTTTCTTTTTCACGAATAAGACTGGTGCTCCCCATGGTGATATGCTCGGTCGAATGTATCCCTTATCTAACAACTCTTGTAATTGAGCCATCAGTTCTTTCATCTCTACTGGTGCCATACGATACGGCGCTTTGTATACCGGTGCTGTCCCTGGTGCCAAATCAATGACAAACTCAATTTCTCTATCCGGTGGCAATCTCAGAATCTCGTCTGGGAAGACATCGACAAATTCCCTTACAATAGGTATCTGACCCAGTTCACCCTCGACTCGTCGAGTATCAACCATGTGAGCCAAATAACCTATACAACCCTTTCTAAGCAATCTTTGTGATTGCATCATTGTCAGACAATGAGATTATCTCGGCGATTTACTACCATAAAATACCACCTTTGACTTGTTCGAAGTCTTAAGGTGTACGCACTTCTTCTTACAGTCGATAACTGCTCCGTGAACCGATAACCAATCCATTCCAAGGATTACATCGAACTCCCCCAAACGAATCGGTATCAAATCCACTCTAAGCCTAAATCCTCGCAATTCAGTATAACAGTTCCTATGAATGTATTTTACGGGAATAATTTCCTTGTTTGCTACTTCTATGTTCATAGGGTGTTCTAATATATCACGGGGTAAGTCTAATCGTTTAGCAAATTCTTTGGAAACAAAAGAGCATGTAGCACCCGAATCAAATAACACATATGCATCAATATCATTGATCGGGATGATACCTGACACCACGTCCTTAGACTCCACTGCATCCTGAACGGTCATGTTGAACATGCGTGCCGTTGGTCTGTTGGCTTGACTGGCTAGTCCTCCGATGCTCAGTCCATTGTTGTTGTTGTTGCGATTGCCGCTAGCTGCATCGCCGTTTCTCTTCGGGCAGTCCTTAATTTGATGGACTAGGGCTCCACACGAGAAACACCCTTCTTTCTACTTATTCGGACACTGAGGAGCCATGTGCCCCGGTTGTCCATAACGATAACAAGCGCTCTTTCCCTTCAAACATTCCCCGAAGTGGTTCCTTCCACAGTTGTTGCACTTTACACTTTTCTTGGCCTCTCCCCCGGACTTGTTACCTCCAGAGGATTGGCTCTCCATCCATTTACGCTTGTTGGGGTTGCTGCCTCCGCTGCTTCCCCCTTTCTGTCCCTCCTGACCGATTTTCTTTTCTTGCTTAAATCGAGCAATAGCTTCATTACCTCCTTCGGCAATGATAGCCCTTTCTAGTAGATCAGAGAATGTCTTAATCTTTAATACTGCGATTGCTTTCTTCACCCAAGGTTTCAGTCCTAATTCGAACCTTCTTGCCTTCCTAGCCTCCGTGTCCACTTGATGTGAAGCGAATCGGGCCAACTCGTTAAATGTTGTCGCGTACTCTGCGACAGACATACTACCTTGTTTCAGTTCCAGAAACTTAACTTCCATATCCTGTTGCGTATTCTCCGAGAAGTAATTCTCGAGAAATAGCTCCTTAAATTTAGCCTAAGGAATAACTCCTTCGCCTGCCCGTCCCTTATTGGCCTTCCACCAATAGTTAGCTTCGCCCTTCATCATGAAAGTGGCAAAACTCGTCTTCTGTGCTTCGACCACTCGTGCGACCTCAAACACTTTCTCTATCTCTTCTATCCAGGTTTGGGCTTCGATTGGGTCCAAGGTTCCCCGGAACTCTGGTGGTCCTACCAATTTAAAATCTTTGAAACTAGCCAAGTGATGTCCTGGCTGCCCTGCTGCTGGCTGGGGTCTATTCTGCATTGCCTCAGTTAACAAGTTAACGATGTTTTGCATAGGGTCGATAGTTTCCCCTCCACCATTATTAACGGATCCTTCCTCCCTCTGGTTCCGCGGTAGTCTCCTAGGCGGCATGATCCTGAGGAAAGGAAGAAAACATTAGGCTTTACGTGATATGCTATTAATGTTAGCATTAAGAAGTTTAAGACATCTATCAATCATATGTGATTCAAATAAACAACTTCAGTATCACAATAAAATCCGATGGATCTCCTCAACCCATCACTTACATACTCTATTTGAGTTTCTACTAAGGTTATAACCTAGGTTTCGCATTCCTAATGTTTATAACCTAAGGCTCTGATACCAAGCTGTGACACCCCCGAATTCGGGTCCTCTAACCCCGGTCCGTTCGTCACGATACAATACAAACATCCACCTCTAAACAACATATGATAACTAAATGCGGAAAATAATAAACGTACGTCATTCATTCAAAAGGTGTTACTAGTCCCAAGATTCGATAACCTTAAATACAAAACATACAAACATACCCTAGAATAGTCATTAGGGTTTATATTACATAACAATAATTAATTAAACATAAAGATAAAGTCTGCTCCTTGCAAACTAATCCTACATCTTCCCTTTACCCTTGTCCTTCCCTGAAGTCTCAGGCTTAACTGCAATATAAGTCATGATATAGCAAGAATGAGCAACAAGTTTGCTCAGCAAGTTCAAATACAACAATAAAGGATATATCATGATGAATAGAAAATATTTGACAATGAATTCAACAATATTAATATCAAAATCAGAATAATAATTGCTTTTAGAATAACTGACAGTCAAGTAGACTTTTGAACTATAAAACTCCAACGGAATCAATAGCTGATTGACCCTTTGGTTACTGGCTACAGAATAAGTACTTGAGGGGATCAGCCTAGAGTACGCTATGTATATGCATAACATTCAACTCTGCTGTTTGTATCTTTATACTAGATACCTGGGGTACTCCCCTATATATATAAGGGGTGTTCTTTCAGTCTAAGAATCCTTATCATCAATTGGTTTGGATAGCTTTTATAAAATTTCATATACTTGTCTGACCGAACAAAGGTTCAGACTCTATCTAACACAGCTCAAGAATTATTGAACTTTACAAAATGTACAAGTCCATAACTGTACGAACTCAAATGCACTAGGTGCGAATATCAATAATATCGATGTGGAACAATTGTAAAGTAATTAAACCACCTAATAGCATGCTTGGAAATAAAGTTCAAGCTTTAAATAATTAACCGTCAATACGATAATAACCTACTCAATACAATATGAGAAGGATAGGAACGTGCACAATAAAGAGTGTAAGGGAACTTGCATTCAAATCAAGTGAAGTTTAAGAAACTCGCTTACAACGTTCCTTGAGTAAAATAAACACAAGGATAGGATACTTGCTCAAGTAAAGGAGTAAGAATTAAAGGACTTGACTGATTGCACAGCTACAATTTAAGTTCTAGCTTTAATTAACTTGCGTCAAAACGACCTAACATTAATAAGTCGGCCTTTCAATTAGCATGTGTAAACTAATACGAGTCTACACTAACAAGAATCTAATTATCGTATAATTCTTGCACATAGTTCACGTAAGTCCATCTACTCATGTCTTAGATTTAATAACTTTAGATTATCTAGTTACTATGCATCACTATAGCACTTCAAGTTATAAATCAACACACATGCTTATAAGTTTTATAAACTCGAGTTCGAAACTAGCATGCTTATCCTAATCTAATTCAAAGTCATGTTTTCATGCCGGTAATTCACATACTTTAACTAATACAAGTTCATGTTACGAGGGTTAGCTACATAGTCATATTACCACATCACGGTCTAACCATACTTAGTAAGCATGATTGTGCGTATATTACTCATATATACTTAAATTACATAGGTTATGCCTTATAAATTTATTTTCTATGAATATGCGTGCACATGCGAAATACATGTATAAACAAATGAGGTCCATGTTAATATGTCTATAGGCATAATGAACTCTAATATACATGCTTGCATGATCAATACGTAATCCACATGGTGATCGATGATATAATCTTTCACGTTCTAAGCTTTTCGTTGATAAGTACACTAAGTCAACTTAGTATATACAAGGCATCTCAACATATAGTTTATATGCATTTGAAACACATAACAACGCCATATAAACATATTCAAATGGTCAAAATCTACAAGACAAAAGCCTTAGTCAAGTTCACTTCGAAAAGTCTTAAGTTTCTTATTTCGAAAACCTTTAAATCTTGCAATCACGTATGCTAGTTTGTGAACACACTTTAAACATGAATTTCATGTCAATATAAACCATACGATCATGTTTAGAATATCATAATATATACATGCCCCGTATGTGTCTAAATTCATAATTAAATCTATAAGTTTCATTACAAATCACAAGTTTTCCTTTCATGGAGTACATACTAACATGGTTAACATTATACATGTAGTATCAAGAAACATGGTTATAGAAGTGATACTAATTTTCATGCTTGCCTTAAACCATAGCAACAAGTTATCAATAGCATGCCTTAACAGGAAGCAGGAATCAAAAACTGGCAACAGGGACCTGCGCAGCTGCGCAGGCACCAGGTATAAACCTGGCGCAGCTGCGCTGGTGTCCGGCCAGTGCTTAAGCAGGCTGTTTTCGGCAGAAACTTAGCCCAACTCAGAAAAAAATTACAAAATTTGTTTCTATCATAACATATTGCAATTCTAACATATTAAGAAGTTTGTATAACACTTAGCAACATATCCCCAAATCAAATATCAACTAATATATGATTGATTCAAAGAATCAATAACTTAACATTTTATCAGAAAATGAAGAACATGAAGGTAAATGTTATGCCTATGTAACTATGAGCTTGCTGCTATACTAATTCTTCCTTAACTCAAATGGGAACTCAGTATACTAACTCTACTAGACAATATCTCAGCAAAAGAAACTACAAGGAGGAGAGCTTACTCTTATAGGCATTTGAAAATACAGACAAAACATTTACTCACCAAATCAAACCAAAGGATTGCAAGTATGCTCAATAGATAAGAAAGAGTTGGTGAGGGTTGGTGATTCCACTCATGAATCCCACTCCCCATCTCATGATTATAGCTATGTTTGTGGAATTTGAGAGAAAGAGATAGAGTAGCTAGCTTATTGTTTGTTCACGTGTGGGAGAAGTGAAGAGGAAATGGCTCTTATTATGGGACAATGTAAACTCAGAAATCTTGCAAATGGGTGTATATCATATATGTCCCATACTTGTTACATAATAATACACTAGATAGTATAATATATATACACATAGTATATAATAATGTTACTTCTAATGAGCAAACGTTGATATAATATATCAACTAGTATACATTCATATAATCCATGTACATTTTCTATTAACACTAAAGATAATTCAATCATGTATTGTCCATTCTTCCATTACCATAACTGTTATTATTATAATTATAATAACTTATTAAAAATCATTATCAAATAACAATAGTTTAAAATGATATTAATATAAAGTGATAGGGTATCATATTAATGTCTATTCATACATAACATGTGACTCACATAATGTCATTAATCATACTATATAGTCTACATCTATAATATATAAACATATTAATGTGTCACCTTGTACTATATATAATATATAGTTAACTACCATATATTGCAAGGTTTACTTATCACATGCTTGTATAAAATGATTAACCAGGTAAATATAATATTATTATATTCATTAATCCCTTACTCATTAATTATTATTCATTCATAATAATTATTAATCAACACATTATCAATTTATTACTCATAATTGCGATTAACCAATAGGTTCAAATCTTGCCACTATATTCAAATAAATTGAATATTTAATTATTAATAATCTCATACATTCTCTGATATTAAATCCTTAAGGTTAGTCCACTAATTTAAATAACTCATTAGTGACTTCATTTAATCATTTCACAAATTCACATAACCACATAAGGTTTAAATAAACTCACAAAACTAACTCGTTAAAATTAAATCACATATTTAATAAATAAGGAGTTTAAAATTCATGGTCGTTACAACAACCATGCAATGTGTATGAAACTTAGTTTACAAACATATCTGAGTTAGTCTTTAACAGTCATTTTAAACCAAGCCAAAGCAATCTAGTTCATATAGGCAATTTCAAATCATATCTCACACCTAGTTAAGTTATGAGCATATGCTAGCAAGTTCGGACTTAAATAACACATGCTTCGTCAAGGGTTGTTTTCAAAATCATGAGTTCTCTTTTTATGTTAAGTAAACTATGGAAACATTTATTGCACAAGAGGGACTCCATAAATCATGTTACATTTACTTAGTACGAATTATAATTTCTCTGCTCTGGACTGGACAAACAGATAGTCATTTCTGGGCCTGTCTACACAGCGGCGCTGCGGCGCGACAACAATAGCAGCAAGCTGGCACTGCGGCGCTGGAGGCGCTGTGGCGCAGACACAATACCTGGAATCGGCACTGCGGCGTGGGGACGCTGGGACTAAGGCATTGTTGCGCTGCAGCGCGCAAATAACGCTGCTCATCGGCACTGCGGCACCGCGATGCAGACTCAGTTCCTGCAGTTCACGCTGCAGCCAAAACCGACCCAAAACATCCCATTTCATCGATTTCAACATACCCATATGCTATTAAACTAACCTCTTTAACTTACTAACACACACACACACACATATATATATATATATATGCTTATATAGCAGTCAATCGCCTTTTATCAATTCCCAAATTCATGAACTCCAACTAAATTCAAGAATTGAAGAATTTTACAGAAATTTTAGAAATCAAAACAGAAAATAAAAATGATGAGCAAGTGAGCTATATTGTAGTTCCAACATGTATGTAAGTCCACAATACACTACACAAGCTTTCTATAAATCAATTATACTTCAATTTCATATTATCAAGAATTTGGATTTTGACAGAAACAAGAAATGGAGTTTTGACAGAGGGTGAAAATGATAAGCAAGGAAGAGGGATTATACCTCTGTAAATGAAATCGAACTTGCTAATCAGAACTCTCTCAGCCTCAGAGAATGCTATCACTAATATATGTATATGCTCTCCCTCTCAACACTTAGCAAATCTCAGCAATTAAAAATATGAAAGAGATGGGTTGTATTTATAGAGAAATCCTTACACAGGCAATGTAATTATACCACAAATATAACCAATGTAAATTTGAATTGCATGGAGGTTAATAGAGAGTAGGTAGTTAGTTGGTGAATGTAATCATGAAAACTATCCCCTTGATCATCATTGCTAGCTTGAGCTTGGGAGAAGAATGGGGAAATAGGCTTTAGCCTTTTGTCATACACGTGAAGAGCAAATGGGTCTAGCATTTAGGGACAAGCAATATCACTCTCAGCATTCTATCAATTTGTATAATGCAATGTTATAACATATATTATATACTTAGGTTACCTCATATATATACATACTATATATTTAGATTACAATTAAAACTATAATATAATCCTAATAATACTACCATATAATTCATATAATGGTAAATGTAGTTCACACACATAATCCATGTACATTTTATTGTACCGATATATTTTAACCGGATATTATCACATTACTGTATCTCATGTGTTGTTTAATTTAAATCCTATAATTCAACAATTGTTTAAAATACTCCCAAAGTGTATTAATTAAATGTATACTTACATACATATTGTCACATACACATTTCATGTAATTTATAATATATAGTTTCAACATGTCCAATCACAATGCTTCATATAATATCTTAATATATGGTTTTTATATAATATAGCCACACCATCCTTACACTTTGTATCATATATAGCTAACTACTATACGATGTACATTTAATTATCAAAGTAGATAATTATAAATATTTATTATATTTATAAACACGTTGCTCATTATTAATATACCTCTTGAAATAATAATCATCACTGATTATTAATTAATCATCATCAATTAATTAATATTCTATATAACAATGAACAATTAATATAGGTTAATTGTTTACATAATAATTCATTTGTTAATTAATATCATCATTAATATTCCTCATCACTGTGCCACACAAGGCTTTTCGACGAGTTTGTCACAAACTCCAAAATTTCTCAATTATTATAATTATTCAATTTAACATAATTGAGTTAACTCATCTCTTAACACAAAAATCATTTATATACGAATAAATATTCATTTTTATTAATATATTTATTTAATAATATTAGAAAAATCTCGGGTATTACATCCTCCCCCGTTATAAAAATTTCGTCCCGGAATTGCTACAAGGTTACACAAATAGATGGGGATAGTCCCTCATTATCCTATCTTCTAACTCCCACGTTGCCTCCTCAACATCGTGGTTACGCCAAAGTACTTTTACAAAAGGTATAATTTTATTTCTTAAGATTTGCTCTTTCTTATCTAATATCTGGACAGGAATTTCTTCATATGCCAAGTTCTTCTCCACTTGAATGGGCTCGTAAGAAATCACGTGCTTGTAGTCGGCCTTGTACGATCGCAACACAGAAATGTGAAACACGTTGTGGATGTGCTCCAACTCGGGTGGTAACGCAACTTTGTATGCCATTTCGCCCACTCGCTTCAGTATCTCGAACGGTCCTATGAATCTTAGACTCAATTTCCCTTTCTTACCGAAACGGATCTTCCCCTTCCATGGAGATACCTTCAAGAACACGAAACTACCAACTTTGAAGTCTCGGTCCTGTCGATGCAAATCTGCGTATTTCTTCTGGCGATCTTGAGCTGCTACTAGTCTGGCTCTTATCACTGTCACCACATCTACAGTTTGTTAAACTAGCTCTGGTCCGAGTATTCGTCGTTCTCCGACTTCGTCCCAACATAATGGCGTTCTACACTTTCTTTCGTAAAGAGCTTCGTACGGTGGCATGCCGATAGTCACATGGTAACTATTATTATATGCAAATTCAACTAAGGGTAGGTGGTCGTCCCAATTTCCCTTGAAATCCATCACGCAAGTTCTAAGCATGTCCTCTAGCGTTTGTATAGTTCGCTCACTTTATCCGTTTATCTGAGGATGATAAGCGGTACTCAACCTCAACTGTGTTCCCATTCTCTCTTGCAAACTCTTCCAAAAATTTGACGTGAAGCGCGGATCTCGATCAGAGACAATTGACACCGGCACTCCAAGTAGTGAAACAATCTCCTTTACGTATAGGCTTGCTAACTGATTCAAACTGTAGCGGATCTTGATTGGTAGAAAATATGCAGTCTTCGTAAGTCGATCCACAATAACCCAAATGGCATCATAACCTTTCTGCGTAACTGGAAGTCCTACCACGAAGTCCATCGTAATATACTCCCATTTCCACTCTGGCATTTCTAACGGTTGTAGTAAACCACTTGGCCGTTAATGCTCTGCTTTAACGCGTTGGCAAGTCAAGCATCTACTGACGCACTCTGCAACCTCCCGTTTCAAATTGGGCCACCAAAAATGTTGCCTCAAATCTCGGTACATCTTCGTGCCTCCCGGGTGAACGGAATACGTCGTATTGTGTGTCTCGTGCAAAATCTCTTACCTTAGCTCGGTTACCGCTGGTACCCATACTCTTTCTTCAAATCTCAAAATACCGTCTTTATATATTCGGAATTTATCTTCCTCATTTTCTGTGATCCTTTTTCTGATCTTCTCACATTCATCATCTTTCTTATGTGCTTCCTTTACCCTATCCAACAATGTCGGATGAGCTTCCATTACAAACAACTTCTCTTCAGACTTTCCTGGTCCTTTCACTTCTATCTCCAATTTCTCCATCTCTCTTATCAACTCTTCTTAAGTCGTCAAATGAAATAATTTTTCCCTTCCTTTCCTGCTTAGAGCGTCGGCAACCACATTTGCCTTTCCCGGGTGATAAAGAATATCGCAGTCATAGTTTTTGATTAATGCTAACCACCTTCTCTACCGCATGTTCAACTCCTTATGTGTGAAGATATATTTCAGACTCTTGTGGTCCGTGTATATCTCACATTTCTCCCCGTACAAATAATGCCTCCAAATCTTTAACGCAAAAACTACTGCCGCTAACTCTAAGTCGTGAGTAGGGTATCGTTTTTCATAATCCTTCAATTATCGTGATGCATATGCAATGACTTTTTCGTGATGTATAAGCACACAGCCAAGTCCCTTGTGCAATGCATCACTATACACCACAAAATTTCCCGCATCATCTAGTAATGATAACATAAGTGCTTCTCTCAATCTCTTCTTCAGTTCTTGAAAACTTTCTTCGCATTTGTCGGTCCATACAAACTTCACTGTCTTCCTCATCAGATTAGTCAATGGGGTTGCTATCTTGGAAAAATCTTGGATGAATCTTCGATAGTACCCAGCTAACCCTAAAAAGCTTCTCACCTTCGTCGGTGTTCTCGGCTGTTCCCAATTACTTACTGCTTCGACCTTTGCGGGGTCTACTGAGATTCCATCCTTATCCACCACGTGGCCTAAGAATTGAACCTTCTCTATCCAAAATTCGCACTTAAAAAATTTCGCATACATCTTCTCCTTCCTTAGCGCTTCCAAAACTATCTTCAGATGTTCGGCGTGTTCTTCCTCTGTCTTCGAATAGATCAAAATGTCATCGAGAAAAACCACTACAAATTTTTCCAAGTATGGCTTGAAAACTCGGTTCATCAAGTCCATAAATGCTGTCGGAGCATTTGTCAAACCAAATGACATTACCAAGAACTCGTAATGTCTATAATGGGTTCGAAACGCAGTCTTTGGTATGTCCTCATCCCGTACCTTCAGTTGGCGATATCCTGTCCATAGGTCGATCTTCAAGAAACATTTCGCTCCCTTCAGTTGATCAAATAAGTCGTCTATCCTTGGTAGCGGATATCGGTTCTTGATCGTTACTCTGTTCAATTCTCGATAATCGATACAGTGCCTCATCGATCCGTCCTTTTTCTTAACGAATAACACTGGTGCTCCCCAAGGAGACACACTCGGTCGAATGTAACCCTTATCCAATAACTCTTATAGTTGTATCATCAATTCCTTCATTTCTACTGGCGCCATACGATATGGAGCTTTCAAAATCGGTGTCGTTCCCGGTGCTAAATCTATTATGAATTCAATTTCTCTATCTGGCGGAAGACCAGGCAAATCGTTCGGAAACACATCTTGAAATTCATTCACTATGGATATATCCTTAATTTCTACTCCCTTTTTCTGAGTGTCAACGATGTAAGCTAAATAACCTACACATCCTTTTCTTAACAATTTCTTGGCTTGCATCATCGTAACGCAACAAGATTGCTTAAGCGATGAGCTACCATAAAACACTACCTTAGACTTACTCGGAGTCTGAAGGTTCACACATTTATTCTGACAGTCAATTATCGCAGCATGGTTATACAACTAATCCATTCCCAGTATTACGTCAAACTCTCCCAATCTAATAGGAATCAAGTCTACTTTTAGTTCATGTTCTCTAATGTTTGCGGGACAATTTCGATAAACGTATTCTACAGGGATCATTTCCTTATTCGCAACTTCTATGTTCAAGGGATTTTCTAAACGTTCTCGGGGTGTACTAAGTTTACTAGCAAATTCTTCAGACACAATAGAACAGGTGGCACCCGAATCAAATAATACATAGGCATTTATATCATTGATTGGGATTATACCTGACACCACGTCCTTTGCAGCTACGACATCTTGGACGGTCATGTTAAATGTTTGGGTGGTCGATCGGTTGGGTTGTGCGGGTCCTCCAATCATCAACTTGCTACCTCCACCCTGACCTCCGCTAGTTCCACCACTTCCTTTCGTTGGGCAGTCCTTTATCCGGTGCTCCGTTGATCCTCAAGCGAAACATCCCCTAATTTACTTTGGCTTCAGGCAGTTGGGCAAGATGTGGCCCTCCAGACCGCAGTTATAACACGTGTTTTTCCCCATCCAGCATTCTCCCTGATGGCTTCTTCCACATTTGTTACAAGTCTCAGTCCTTTTCTTAAAGCTTTCTTGGTGACTCCCACCTTGGTTATTATTTCTGTTGTTGTTGTTGTTCTTGTTGTTGTTGCTGTTGTCCCACTTTCTCTTCCCGGAGTTACCCCTCCGCCACTGCTTTCTCCACGATTTTCACTACTAGTGTTCTTTCCTTTCCTCTCTTTGTTATACAAGCTCAAAGCTTCACTTCCTCCCTCGACGATAATAGCCTTCTCCAGCAGTGTTGCAAAAGAATTGATCTGAAGAACTGACACCTTATTGAATAGCCAAGGCTTCAGTCCTTGTTTGAATCGTCTAGTCTTCCTTTCCTCATCACCAACTTGGTGCTCTGCAAATCGCGCTAGTTTGTTGAACTTAGCCGCGTATTGCGCCACCGTCATTTTACCTTGTTTTAACTCTAGGAATTTTACCTCCATTCTATTTTTCATGCTCTTCGGGAAGTAGTTCTCGAAGAATAGCGTCTTGAATCATTCCCATGCTATTGTCCCCTCTCCGGCTCTCTGCTGATTTGCTTCCCACCAATAATTCGCTTCTCCCCTCATCATGTATGTGGTAAACACCGTCTTCTGATCTTCGCCTACGCGAGCTATAGTGAAAGCTTTTTTGATCTCCTTGATCCACGTTTGTGCGACGATTGGGTCGGTAGTTCCCTCGAACTCCGGGGGTCCTACACTCTTAAATTCTTTAAAGGTTGTTACTGTCATAGCCTGAGGGTTCGGGCGAACAGGTTTATTGTTCCTCCCCCTAAGAGCCACTCCTAACAGATCAACTAGCCTCTGGATGGGATCTACTTGCTCCCTCTAGTTATTAATTGATTCTTTGGGTGCAGTCAATCTACGTCTTGGTGCCATGATCTGCATCACAAATTTTCATTTTATTATTATTCAGTTATATTACTTAAGTATTTCTTTTAAAAACAAAAAGAATAAATTTATAACACGTTTCTGAATAAACTTTATTTATATTCATATGCCATTTCATTTCATTACATGATTATCCTAGCATACTGCTATAAATGTCATCACATATATCCCCTAATATCACAAAAGACGGGGAATATACCAACCTACTACCACACTACCCCTCTAACAAAAGCTAACTTGGGGTTTACATCACTATTCCACATCTTACACAAAAGATTGGGATTACAACATAGTATATACAATACATAAAGAGAATACTACTAGACTACTACTAATCCGTCTAAGGAAATCTTGTCACATCATCTCGTGCTCCACAGTGCCTCTTGTACTCTAATTGTGCTATATAAGCTACCAACTCTAGACTCATAGTGTGTAAAGTCTGTCCCTGTTCTGCTGGGTAGTGGTACACACCATCAAGCACCCTCTCGAATGCCGAACGGAACACGTACCCCATCTTGTTCATTTTCCTCTTCTTACATCGGACCTCATGTTCCAGGTCGTCAGCTCTTTCATGGGCAGCCTCCCACTTCTCCTCGAAGTGTATCTTATCCATCACTTCTAATTCTAACTGAGTGTGGAGTGCTTCCTTCTCAGTCTTCTCGCTTAGTTCCCTCTATTCAACCTCTTCTAGCTTCCCTGCTATATCCATGTTCCTAGCCACTGCCTTGTGAAATAGGGTTCCCATCTGGATTCCTGCCTCTTTACGATAAGTAATTTCTACTTCCAACTCTTGCATAGCCAGCTTCCTCTGGTGGTCTTCGTCCCGCAGTTTCTGGAACTCTGACTCCCTCTCTTTTGCCTCTTCCTCTAACTCCTGGACTCTGCTGTCCAACTCTAGGATCCGCTCCTCATACTTGCCTAGTATATGCTCCTCTAGGTTAGGTTCATAGGAGTCCTCCATGGGCTCCTCCTCTGAAGGTTCGTCCTCAACCGGCTCGTCCTCCATCGGCTCCTCCTCTGGATCGGACTCAATCTCAATCTCAATCTCATCCTCGTCATCCGACTCGGATGGTGCCACAGCCTGTACTGGCACAGCCTCTAAGGGTGCCTCGTACACTACATGAATATCCCTGGGCTCATCCTCAGCCACTCTAGCGGGTACTCCCATATCTGCCATCTACAATCACAAACACAGACAAGAAAAGCAACTCCATTAGAATGTTAAATAAAACATAAGTTCATTGTATAAAATGAAGTTACATTTCATAACAAACTAAGTCTCTCAAGGAAAACTCTACATGAGTTTTATCTCCTATCTAACTTCTAAGTTCTCCTAAATTATAGTCTAAGGACACTCGTTCCTAAGGTTTATAACTACAGCTCTGATACCAACCTATGACGCCCCCAAATTTGGGACCGCCACTTGGTCACTCGAATTCGGTTCGTCACGTGCTCATGGTAATACAATAATAACTAAAATCACACATTCACAGCGGAAGATCTAATTTAGAATAATATACAATGATTTATTATAATTATTCTCCCAAGTCTCGCAACCTACAGTACTTAATAGATTACATAATGATATCGAATAAAAACTTATTACATAATCCTACTTAAGCTTAAACATATTCTGAAGACAGTCTTAATACAACATAACAATTTGAAACATAAAGGAACAAGCTAGTCGGTAGCCTTGCCCTTGCCCTTGTCTTTCCTAGAGACACTTCCATGTTCCGCCTTAACTGAAAGGTTTTAAAATAAGCAAGCATGAGCACAAATTGCCCAGCAAGTAATATACAACAAGGGTGATGAGTATTATATCACGAGTTTGAAATATCGAAGTATAAACTCTAAGATAGTTCAGAGTTTCAGAATAATATCAGGAACAACAAATATCAACAATTCTCGAATCACATCTTTGGAATATGAAATGATAATTCAATATAGATCAACAGATATATATGAATTCAAAGGCTATCAACGTATCCAACTGGATAAAACAATTTATACTGAGCAGTCACTAAGGACTATTGAACGTCTACTAGAATTACCAATATTAAACTGATAACCCAAAAGAAACAAGTATAATAGATGATCAGTCTACAATACTCTATGTTATGCATAACCACAGTAATATTCACGCGTGTGTTGGGGCTTCCAACAATAAACACTCCCCTTACCATAAGGGTTGTTCAACTCAGTTTTCAAGATTTTTGCACCGATAAAAAGGTTTGGACAGTTTTATAAACATGCATATAGTCTAGCCGAATCAAGTGGCATAAACACTTTCACAATATTTAAGAACAATACCAAGTTCAACATGAAAAATATCTTTCACAAGAGTTTAAACATACTAGCTCAAATGAACGAGTAAGACAACTTGCATTTAAAGAGATAAAGTTTAGATTCTCGCTTATAATAATCGTTTAATAAAGTAATACAAGGGTTAGGATACTTGAACTATAAATGAGTGTAAATCAGGAAACTTGCACAATCATAGATTTCATTGCATAAAGTAAATGCGTCGGTTAGGATACTTGCCTTAAGCGTAGTTTATCCACGTAAAGCCTAATATTGCTTCAAAGAATTATGCTATCCTATTAACGTATATATATATATATACACACATTAGTTATACACATCGAATTCACATACTTGACATGTAAATTGAGCACATACATCAAGTTCTATCTTAGCTACACAATCAAATCATATAACTATATATTAACAAACCACATAGTTTAATAATCAACTATAGTCCTTACTTGTAATTGTCTTAGAAAATCATACTTGAATAGTTTACGCCGTGTCCAACTATGTGAGTGTTCATATATATCATGCGTAGCGACATAAAGAATACTAGCATGCAACCCTATAAGTTCAGAATACAACCATGCAACGTGTATGAAACTTAGTTTGCAAACATATCTGAGTTAGTCTTTAACAGTAATTTTAAACCAAGCCAAAGCAATCTAGTTCATATAGGCAATTTCAAATCATATCTCACACCTAGTTAAGTTACGAGCATATGCTAACAAGTTCGGACTTAAGTAACTGTTGGTCGGTCTATATGACACAATTAACGCGCAAGTATACGCGGTCAACAAGTAATAAAGAGTGAGTAAAGCTATCGTTCCCACGAGGAATTAACAGATAAAAGGTCGCCAAAGCACTAGCACATAATCATTTCAGTCTTATTTGTACGGGCGGTAAAGAGAAAGAATTAAAACTACTTTAAACTAGGCAAGGAAGTAAACTTAAACAAATTAATCCTAGAGTAAAATCAAATAATGAAGATAAGAGATTCCAATTTCCCCTAATGATTCATCTAAGTCGACACACTTCCAATTAGGTCAAATTAATCATTACAGTTGTTAGCCGAGAACACAAAGGTAATGGAAGGCCATCTTTTGATGCACCTAATCCATATCACGTGCAATCCACAGATGATAGAACGCACATGAACACCCACATTATCTAAACCCCTATATGTTTATGGTGTTTACAAATAAATAGGGTTTAAGGTTAAGTTCTCATTTGACTACGGGCGGCGCTTCGGTATATGTCTATCCTAAGCACAAATCAAACATCCAACTCCATGTGAACGTACAATCGCCCGCTACTACGATTAGATCTAAACTCACATTTCGTCTTTCAATCCCATGTGGGTTATCACAATAATTGGTCATAACACAATTAAGCATTGAAAGTATACATCGTAATAGACAAACACATAGTAATCAAATAAGACCATCATGGAAGGAATATCAAATTAAACTACTTATTAGGTTCCATTGAAACCTCAAAATATGATTTAAGTCATAGACAACTCGAATATATTATCCACAAGTAGATTATACATTATCCAAATACAAATTGAATATAAGGAGAGTGAAGAGATAGAAATTGCAAATCTTTGTTCTTTCTCCAAGTGTGGATCTTCAATGTCAATCTCTTACTTCAATCTTCTTCTCTAATCTTACCCTAGAATCTAACTAACTAACTAAACCCTAATCTAACACTAATCTACTCCTAATCTACACAAGAAATGTAAGGGAAATGGAAGAACAAGCTAGAGCTAGGGCTTAAAGCCAATATTTAATACCCTTTCTTCCCCAAAACGAGCCCCCTTATATCCCAATCAAAAGCCAAGTCCCGTTCAATTGAGAAGTCAAGTCTGGCTACAGCTGGGGACTGACGCGGCCGGGCCCAAAAATGCACTAGAATCCGCGCGCCCGCGCCAAGGCTTTTCTGTTGCAGAGTCCTCTGGTAAAACGGTCATAACTTTTGATCCAGGAGGAATTACGAGGCCTGCCACCTGTCAAATCGAAGTTATCGAAGAGCTCTACAACTTTTATTCTTTGAGCATTGAGAAATAATGAATGGATAAAGGCTGAAATTGAGCTCCAAGTGACAGCTGTGCATGAAAACTCAAAGCTGTAAAGTTTAATGTTCGTGGTATACGGGCATAACTCTCGCCTCCGAACTCCGATTGGGATGATTCAAGATGTTCTGGAAAGCTTATAAGATGCTCTACAATATGACCGAAGCTCTAATCCAAGAACATGAAATGAACATAAATCCCCTCAAACGATGTCCGGATTGCATTTCCTTCCCATTTTTGCTTCAAATGCCATTCTTGCTCCTTTTGGCCTCTAGACCCGTGGCATTACCTTCATTGCTTCCTCACCCATGCTATCTTCATGCTTTAAGCCCATTTCAGTGCTTTGCCCCATTTAAGCGTTCTTTTGCCCTTTTAAGCTCAATTTGCAACATGAGAGTTTCTAAACTTGAAAATCACAAAACAAAGCAAAAACACATCAAATGCACAACGATACTTGAGTTTAAGCAACAGAATGAGTTGGTTACTATCCGAATAAGTGGTCATAAAAGCCACTTATCAAATACCCCCAAACTTAAACGTTGCTTGCCCTCAAGTAACCAAAATAAAACTAAACAAAAGATGTAATGCAGTATCTACAATGTATGCAACCTACGCTATCATGAATGCGAATCCAAGTTCCCAGCCAGCATTGAAATTTCAAAGCAATGCCTTAGAAAACCACGAGATAGTCGAACAGATAAGCTACCCAAAACAAGACCATAAGGCATATTCTGCAAATCCAAATCTGTCAGCACTGATGTATTGTGTGTTGTATGCCTAGCAACCATTAGATATGTATTCGGATAAATAACTCACATACTATGCTTCTTTGGGGAAAAACAAGCTTTAACTTAAGAAAAATAGTAAATCATATAAGTTCTAACTAAGACCATGTATTACTAGAGTTAAGAGTCAACATGGGGATTTCATTAAGCTTTTATTACTCACGAGGGCGTATTCGCACTTTCCCGTGAACACATTCGACTGTGCAATGCCTAGTTCTTTTAGGCTTTTCAATGATATCCATGTAGCGAGCTTTCGACCAACGACTCCCAGACCAGACGGCCTTAGGCCGCTCGGTGTAGAGACACCCCTAGGGCTTACTTGCTCGAATATCAAAAGCCACAGAACTCGACGTAGCCGAAGTGTTTATTCTATTTTTTTCTTTTTCTTTTTCTTAATCTTTTCTTTTGTCTTCTTTTTCTCTTTCTTTTTCTGCAAGGGAGTGCATCTTACACTCCATCTCCCCGCATAAATAATGCATGTCCCTTGTTTCCCCCAAACCTTAAGCTTTTAACAGTCTAGTTATTATTATATGCGAATTGAAACTCTTTTATTAAAACATAGTTTTTCCACCAGAAGACAAGTATGTAAACATTTAAACTTAGCATATCATGGTGTTTACTCTATCGTGCTTACTGGTTACACAGTATCTGACAGGTAAGGATTTACATATATGACCATGAAATCAGTCTTAAGTCTCAAATCAGTTCAACAATCAAGTGATTTCAGTTTCTTCACAGGCAATATACATAACTAACCAACTGAAAACTGGATTCATGCAGTATGCTCTAACACAGAATGCAAAAATAAAAGAAAATTTTTAAAATTTTCACAAATTTTAACTATTTACAACTTACATGCACTAAATAAACAAACACAATATGCAATATGAATGCAACTACCCTATATGCAAAATAAAGCCAATACCCCCAAACTTAAACTATTCAATGTCCTCATTAAAGGTAAAGGTAAAAAGAAACTCCCCTATTTGGCTTCTGATGCTGCATGAAATGAAGTGGCATCCTCTTAGAAGTTTCCCCGTCTCATCTCTGCTCTTGGTAAAATAAACTCCGCTCAACACTATACTCAACAAACCAACCCAGCTCCATATCAATCTTGCTCTGCTAGAGATTCCACACTCAATGTTTCAATTGATCTGGCTGAGAGGATGAGGTGGATGGGAATTGGTACTTTGGATTGAAGTGGTAGGAGGTTTTCAAAACTAAGGCTTGTAGTGGGGGGAAATTGCATGAAATGGAAGAGATGGGGGATTGCATTAAGGAACTTGAGGGTTTGGGATAAAAGGGACTGAGGCTTGGGTGCTGCTGATAATTGACATGAAGCGGTGCCCCCTAAATCTGCAGGATTTTTCCCAAAACAGGCCCAGTTTATGTGTGGCGCGGCCGCGCGTGGTAATGCCTTGGATTGGGCGCGGCCGCGCGGACCATTAGATTTTTTTGCTGTAGATTTTTGGCATGAACTAAGGTTGGCTTTTTCTTTTCATTCATTCCGAGCAGCCTTTGACCTGAAATACGCAGACAATACTTATTAAGCCCTCCTAGACTAACAAAAGTATATAAAATCTATTTACATCAAGAGAATGAACATGGAAAGATATATGCATTTATATTCCTAAAAACTCTCTTAAAGGCGTATAGGCAATGCAAGTGCATCAAAAGTATGCTATAAGCTCTAAAATCCCAAAAATATACGCATTCATGCCTAAGTTCAAAAATATAGGCAATGAACTCCTAATTCCTACAGTATGCAAAAATTTAAACTAAATATTAACTAATAAGAATTAAACGAGGGGAAGGGAAATGTGATAGAAAGCATGTAAATGGAGAATTAAACAAAGAGATAGAGAGAGGGATGATGGGAAGTAGGTAATGGAGAATTAAACAAACAGAGAGAGAGAGAGAAATGATGGGGTGCCTCCCATCTAGTTCTTGATTTATAGTCCTCTAGCTCGACTTTGTCTGCCCACTGCTACCCAACTCCCCGACGATACTGGAGAACCCCTCCATCCATCAGAATAGCTGTGTGACTTTGGTGGCTCCCCAGTAGGAGCGGATGCAGATTTAAACTACCTAGCATTGGATAAGTAAAAGAATTCCCCATCCTGAAGGTTGGGGAGCTAGGCAATGGTTACGTTGTGTATGTGAAATGATCGGGGCATGGAGGTATAGACCACACAACGGACTCTTCTTCTATTCTCTTCTCTTCTGACCACCATGGTGTCGAGACTGCAGAATCTCTCGTGTCATCGAGATCTGTCTCTATAATGTGGCTACCAAGGGGGCAAGGATGTGCAAACTTGACTGGAGTCTCAAACATCGGCGGAGAAGGCTCTTGGGGGATTATCACTATTGGTTCATACTGTTCCACTTCCCCAATTATCTCCTCTTGTTCCATTGCCATCGGCTCATCCAGTTGCAATTGCACTTCGGATTCTCTATCAGTTTCTGCACCCATGTCATCGCACCACGTAGTCTGGGGATCATAACTTACGGCTTTAGTCATTGGAGGTACAGGATCATGCATTGTTGTCTCTTGTTCAAATACCTCGTCTTTCCTTAATGCCATGCTAATCTGCTCTACCCAAATCTGAAGATCCTCAATCGATTGCTCTTGCTTAATCAAGGTCTCCTCTGTCGATGCTATGGAATTCCCCCATATAAATTTCAATCCTTCCTTTTTTGTTTCATCCTCGGGCTCCATGCACTGATGCTCATTGGTAGGAGTGTTGTGGATTAGGGCCATCTGATTCTGGAAGTCCTGGCTTGATTGCTCTTAGCTCCTAAGCCTCTTCTCTTGGCTTTCTAAGCTCCTATACAGGAATTCCATTGGAGACTGTTCTCCTTATAAACATGGGGATTGATATGGGGGTTCTGGTGCATAAGTTGGACTTGGCTCATATTGTTCTTGATAGCTCACAGTATGGTTTTGCATCCCTTGTTCATCCTCTATCATCAAGGCCTTGCTAATCTGCTCTGCCCAGTTCTGAATACTCTTGAATGACTTCTGTTGCTCATTCAAGATGTCCTTAAGTGATTCTATGCCACTTCCTTCATCCAAGCTTGCGTTTTCGGTGTCACCCTCAAAATTGTGTTGAGGCTCGTAAACTGGAGTCTGGAAGGTGCATTCTGGGGAGTATGCGGGATTTGGATCCCAGTGTTGGTCTTGATAGTAGTCTGATGAAGGGTTTGGGTGATACCCCCAATCTTGTTGATAAGTGGGATAAGGTTCGGTGTAGGAATAACCACCCCCATAATGCTCCTGTCCATAACTGATAGGCTCCTGATGGCTCGCGTAGCTCCCAGCACCGTAGTAATAGGTCACTGCCGTCTCTCGATTCTGCTGAGCTGAGACAGTATCCAGCTTCCTCGAGAGAACCTCTAGCTGTGCTGAAAGTGTTGCAATTGGGTTGATGCCATCAGTGTATGCTTCCCTTGGTTGCTCTTGCCTTGTACCATTCCATGGATAAAAATTCAAGTCCATTGTACCTGAGAAGAGAATATAGGAAGAGAATTAAACAAAAATAAAAAGTTTAAATTAAGACTAATTTGATTAAACTAACGTTGGCAAACAGTTATCAAATAATTCCCCGGCAACGGCGCCAAAAACTTGTTGGTCGGTCTATATGACACAATTAACGCGCAAGTATACGCGGTCAACAAGTAATAAAGAGTGAGTAAAGATATCGTTCCCACGAGGAATTAACAGATAAAAGGTCGCCAAAGCACTAGCACATAATCATTTTAGTCTTATTTATACGGGTGGTAAAGAGAAAGAATTAAAACTAATTTAAACTAGGAAAGGAAGTAAACTTAAACTAATTAATCCTAGAGTAAAATCAGATAATGAAGATAAGAGATTTCAATTTTTCCTAATGATTCGTCTAAGTCGACACACTTCCAATTAGGTCAAATTAATCATTACAGTTGTTAGCCGAGAACACGAAGGTAAGAGAAGGCCATCTTTCGATGCACCTAATCCATATCACGTGCAATCCACAGATGATAGAACGCACGTGAACACCCACATTATCTAAACCCCTATATGTCTATGGTGTTTACAAATAAATAGGGTTTAAGGTCAAGTTCTCATTTGACTACGGGCAGCGCTCCGGTATATGTCTATCCTAAGCACAAATCAAACATCCAACGCCATGTGAACGTACAATCGCCTGCTACTACGATTAGATCTAAACCCACATTTCGTCTTTCAATCCCATGTGGGTTATCACAGTAATTGGTCATGACTCAATTAAGCATTGAAAGCATACATCATAATAGACAAACACATAGTAATCAAATAAGACCATCATGGAAGGAATATCAAATTAAACTACTCATTAGGTTCCATTGAAACCTCAAAATATGATTTAAGTCATAGACAACTCGAATATATTATCCACAAGTAGATTATACATTATCCAAATACAAATTGAATACAAGGAGAGTGAAGAGATAGAAATTGCAAATCTTTGTTCTTTCTCCAAGTGTGGATCTTCAATGTCAATCTCTTGTTTCAATCTTCTTCTCTAATCTAACCCTAGAATCTAACTAACTAACTAAACCCTAATCTAACACTAATCTACTCCTAATCTATACAAGAAATGTAAGGGAAATGGAAGAACAAGCTAGGGCTAGGGCTTAAGGCCAATATTTGATACCCTTTCTTCCCCAAAACGAGCCCCCTTATATCCCAATCAAAAGCCAAGTCTCGTTCAATTGAAAAGTCAAGTCTGGCACAGCTGGGGACTGGCGCGGCCGAGCCCAAAAATGCACTAGAATCCGCGAGCCTGCGCCAAGGCTTTTCTGCTGTAGAGTCCTCTTGTAGAACGGCCATAACTTTTGATCCGGGAAGAGTTACGAGGCCTGCTACCTGTCAAATCGAAGCTAACAAAGAGCTTTACAATTTTCATTTTTTGAGCATTGAGAAATAATGAATGGATGAAGGCTGAAATTGAGCTCCAAGTGACAGCTGTGCATGAAAACTCAAAACCGTGAAGTTTAACGTTCGTGGTATACGGGGCATAACTCTCGCCTCCGAACTCCGATTGGGATAATTCAAGATGTTCTAAAAAGCTTATAAGATGCTCTACAATATGACCCAAGCTCTAATCTAAGAACATAAAATGAACATAAACCCCGCCAAACGATGTCCGGATTGCATTTCCTTCCCATTTTTACTTCAAATGCCATTCTTGCTCCTTTTAGCCTCTAGACCCGTGGCATCACCTTCATTGCTTCCTCACCCATGCTATCTTCATGCTTTAAGCCCATTTCAGTGATTTGCCCTATTTAAGCGTTCTTTTGCCCTTTTAAGCTCAATTTGCAACTGGAGAGTTTCTAAACCTGAAAATCACAAAACAAAGCGAAAACACATCAAACGCACAACGATACTTGAGTTTAAGCAACAGAATGAGTTGGTTACTATCCGAATAAGTGATCATAAAAGCCACTTATCAATAACACATGCTTCGTCAAGGGTTGTTTTCAAAATCATGAGTTCTCTTTTTATGTTAAGTAAACTACGGAAACATGTATTGCACAAGAGGGACTCCATAAATCATGTTACATTTACTTAGTATGAATTATAATTTCACTGCTCTGGACTGGACAAACATATAGTCATTTCTGGGCCTGTCTACACAGCGGTGCTGCGGCGCAGCAACAATAGCAGCAAGTGGGCGCTGCGGCGCTGGATGCGCTGTGGCGCGGACACAATTCCTGGAATCAGCGCTGCGGCGTGGGGACGCTGGGACTGAGGCATTGTGGCGCTGCAGCGCGCAAATAACATTGCGCATCGGCGCTGCGGCGCCGCGATGCATACTCAGTTCCTGCAGTTCACGCTGCAGCCAAAACCGACCCAAAACATCCCATTTCATCGATTTCAACATACCCATATTCTATTAAACTAACCTCTTTAACTTACTAACACACATATATATATATATATGCTTATATACAGTCAATCGCCATTTATCAATTTCCAAATTCATGAACTCCAACTAAATTCAAAAATTAAAGAATTTTACAGAAATTTGAGAAATCGAAACAGAAAATAAAAATGATGAGCAAGTAAGCTATATTATAGTTCCAACATGTATGTAAGTCCACAATACACTACACAAGCTTTCTATAATTCAATTATACTTCAATTTCATATGATCAAGAATTTGGATTTTGACACAAATAAGAAATGGAGTTTTGACAAAGAGTGAAAATGATAAGCAAGGAAGAAGGATTATACCTCTGTAAATGAAATCAAACTTGCTAATCAGAACTCTCTCAGCCTCAGAGAATGCTATCACTAATATATGTATATGCTCTCCCTCTCAACACTTAGCAAATCTCAGCAATTGAAAATATGAAAGAGATGGGTTGTATTTATACAGAAATCCTTACACATGCAATGTAATTATACCACAAATCAAACCAACGTAAATTTGAATTGCATGGAGGTTAATAGAGAGTAGATAGTTAGTTGGTGAATGTAATCATGAAAACTATCCCCTTGATCATCATTGCTAGCTTGTGCTTGGGAGAAGAATGGAGAAATAGGCTTTAACCTTTTGTCATACACGTGAAGAGCAAATGGGTCTAGCATTTAGGGACAAGCAATATCACTCTCAGCATTCTATCAATTTGTACAATGCAATGTTATAACATATATTATACACTTAGGTTACCTCATATATATATACATACTATATATTTAGATTACAATTAAAACTACAATATAATCCCAATAATACTACCATGTAATTCATATAATGGTAAATGTAGTTCACACACATAATCCATGTACATTTTATTGTACCGATATATTTTAACCGGATATTATCACATTACTGTATCTCATGTGTTGTTTAATTTAAATCCTATGATTCAACAATTGTTTACAATACTCCCAAAGTGTATTAATTAAATGTATACTTGCATACATATTGTCACATACACATTTCATGTAATTCATAATATATAGTTTCAACATGTCCAATCACAATGCTTCATATAATATCTTAATATATGGTTTTTATATAATATAGCCACACCATCCTTACAATTTGTACAATATATAGCTAACTACTATACGATGTACATTTAATTGTCACGGTAGATAATTGTAAATCTTTATTATATTTATAAACACGTTGCTCATTATTAATATACCTCTTGAAATAATAATCATCACTTATTATTAATTAATCATCATCAATTAATTAATATTCTATAATAACAATTAACTATTAATATAGGTTAATTGTTTACATAATAATTTTTTTGTTAATTAATATCATCATTAATATTCGTCATCACTGTGCCACACAAGGCTTTTCGACGAGTTTGTCACAAACTCCAAAATTTCTCAATTATTATAATTATTCAATTTAACATAATTGAGTTAACTCATCTCTTAACACGAAAATCATTTATATATGAATAAATATTCACTTCTATTAATATATTTATTTAATAATATTAGGAAAATCTCGGGTATTACAGCAGCCATAGTAGGGAGGTTGGAATCTCAAGACTTAGGGAGGTCACCCTCTCAAACTATTGAGAACATAAGTGCAATTACCCTGGGATGTGAAGATGAGGAGCGAGAGGAGACGATGCTTGCTTCAGAAACGGGCAGTACTTTATTTTTGATAATTTAGTTTAATCAATTCAAAATCCCTTTAATTAGAAATCATAGAATAAATATAAAACAGATCACTCTCTATGGGATCGATCCTTGCTTACTACTGTACTAATTAGTTAAATTCGTGAAGTGAAAGTGAGATAAATTTAGGAGTGTAAACGACAGCTCCCAATGGTGTAGCATAATTTTAATTTAGTTGAGAATAATTAAATTAGATTTAAAATTATGTGCTAAGTATTTGTTGTAATTTATTAAGTGTTACATGAATTTAATTTCAAGTGTGACAATTGAGTATTATATGAATGTTAGCTTTTATTTAATTGAATTAGAATGTTGTAATTTAATTAAATAAGTGTAGTATTTAATCTATGGAGTAAAGATTTATTAAAAGAATGAAAAAGAATTTTTAAGCTTATTTTACCAAACATGACTTTAGTTAACAAAAGGATTTGTTTTAAAATAATTGAGTTGCCAAACAAGGCCTCACTTTTCAAATTCTTATAACCTATGTAATTAGTAATATTTATTATGGTAATTAGTATTATACATATTACTTATAGGTTACATATATATTATATATGTATATGTATATTATACAATATATGTTAGATAAGTAAGTACATTAGTTTTACAAAGAAAGAAAGAAACAGAGAGAAAGGGTTAGAGAGAATTATCAGAGAAGAGGAAGAAGAAGAAACTTTGAGAAAACAAGAGGATAACTATACTCCATCATCATCTCCATCTCTTCTCTTAATTCAAACTAGAAAAGGTATAATCTTAGAACTCCATAAGTTGTAATCATGTTCTTCTATAATTTCATAGTTTTAGAATTCTCTGTAAAAATCTCTTTATGAAAATTCTTGATTTTGATATGTGTATGGGATGTGTACATATATATTTATATATATATATATATATATATGATTACATGTGATTTTTATAGTTGTTTAAGTGTTTCAATTCACAAGGATATGATGAACACTATGAAATCATGTTCATAGTACTCTATTATGAAGTTATTTTGAAAATAGTTCTTAAATTATTACAGAAATTGATGTAAGCATGAAGCTATGTGTAATATGTGTTATAGCATGATGTGATAGGAGTTATATAGTTGTTTTAACAATTTAATCCATGTAATTTTGATAAACAAGAATTGTGTTCATATGATTTACTATAAACCAATTTTTGAAAAATGGCTTTTGAAACTATCAAATTGATGTTTGATTGTGGGTTATTGTTTAAATTGATAATGGATTATGTTAGTATGTTAAGAATATGAGTTATTATAATTGGAATTACTTAAATTGATTTAAAAACGAATTCGTAATAGCAATTTTTGTCAAGAAAGCTTAATATCGTAGTTTTCTTCAAAAATTATGAAAAACATTGGTTTGATCATGTGTTGTATGGATTTTACATGTTATAATCATGTTAAAGAGTTTAAAATATTGTTGTTAGCAAGTTTCATGTTAATCATGTTGGAAAAAATCGAATTCGGTGTGAAGAAATAAGCCAAATTGGCTTATTTCTCTGCCAATTCGCCAGCCAGCAATTTCACCAGAGGTGGGACCCGCCCCAGCGGGGCTTTTGTGCCTGAGGGACCCGTCCCAGCTGGTTAACAAGCTGCCTGGGAAAATTGTTTTCTCTTTATTGAGTTTTCATGCCCCGTTTGTTTAGCTAACTTTTTTCTATGACTTGATAAGTGTAATAGGTAATAAGATAACATGTTTTTGATGTGTTTAAGATAGATTGAAGTTTTATATGAATGTGTTACATATGTATGAGTGGGTTACTTTCATAAGGTACACCACACGATTTAAAGCGTTATAAGCTTATGAATGTATGTCACGTATGTAGCTAGTTAGCAACCTATGTTGTAAACAACGTTGTGAGTTGGACTTGAGTAAGAAGTTCAAAGGTTTAAACGTTGTTGTTGGGTACTAATAGAAGTTTTAAATGTAATGTAAATGTATAGGGTAACTATGAAGTGATTATAATTGTTAAAGTGTAGCTTGCGCTTGAGGCAAGTTCTCTAATCCTTATTCTCTTACATTAAGCAAGTTTCTATTTCTAAACTTGTTATTTACTTTGTACAAGCTTTCTAAACTATTCTTGTACGCTATGCAAGCCTATTCATTGTATCTTTTCATTGTACAAGTTTCATAACCCTTGCTCAATATATCAAGAAAGTTCATTTATGTTTCTTAACATGTTATATATTGTACAGGTTATACTGTACTCCAATATTCATAAAGCATAAGTATTGAAGTGTTATTTTAGTAATATGATCTTGACTTAGTTATTCAAGCAAGATCTACTTGATCTATCGAATGCTTTAAGATATTTCCAAAACATGTCTAGCTATCATGAAATCTATTCTTGTATTTTACATTTGATTCAGATTCTCGTATTATCGAATGTTAAAACATTGTGAGTCGATTCAACTACTCCTAGTTGATGATAGTTGAAACTCCAAAGTTCCTTTACCTATCCAAACTAAACTTTCTTTAGTGCGGACTTGTATTCAATTACTGAGAATGAACAACCCTATTTATTAGGGGATATTTATGCGAAAGCATTAAATGTTTGTGCACAATATATGGTACGAAGGGCTGATCCCCCTGAGTACGAGTTGAAGGTCCATAGTCTTAATGACTGTTAAAGGTTTAAATAGAAATATTTATAACCTAGGACATAGTTCAAGGTCGTATGACCCTCAGATAAGTTCTATATTCGAATTTTAAAGATGATGAAAGAATTATTATTCAATTCTTTATTTTGATGAAAGTAAAGTTATTCAACCTCTTTTGAAACTATTCAGTTATGTCATATCACTGTTGTATTTCAAGTGAGCTTTTCTTTGCTCACTCTTGCATATTTTACAACCCCTTGCAGTTAAAGTCGAGAATGTTGAAGTACCGTCAACAAGTAAAGGAAAAGGAAAGATGAGCAAGTGAAGACTTGTTGTCTTCAATTTTGTTTGTAATAAGACTTAGTTGATGATATTTTATTTTCCACATTTATTTTGTTTGATGTTAAGGTTTAGTTAACCCTGGGATTTTATATTGGACAAGTTGTAATCCTTTTTCAATGAAGATTTTATTTACGTATTTATGAAGGTTGTAATTTACTTTATAATTCTTTATTATTGGGTAGATGTATGATTTAATTAGAAAGTGAACACCAAAGCATGTGGAAACGAAGTACCCGGATTTGGGGGTGTCACACGTAACTTTTATCGTGAGTCCTTAACCCGCAAAAGTGGTTATTTGCAAGAGTGAGCTCGACAGCTCAGCAATTCTAACAGTTTTCATGCATCACATAACATATAATAACATATTCAGTTCATGCATTCATAATCAATTAATATTTACTACGCATGTTACTTCTCACATAACAGGCATAGAGATTAACTTCACAAGTATATCATCAAAGATCAACTTTCAATCTCAAACATATCTCATATACATTTCATATATATAAGTTAACATCATCATAGCATAATGCAATTCAACTAACAGTTATCAACTTCATATAGCAAATAGGAACTGAAAGACTTGTCTGGTTCGTAGTTTAACAACTACGACTTAACTGCTTATAGATATCTGCACTTCGTGTAAATCCTACATAGTTATATAATCATGGATTCACAGTTATACATATCCATACATCTTCAATGTGATAACAATTATTGCATTATTTTCAAACTTGGTTCTTAGAACCTTCGTTTCACTTTTTTATCATACTCTTATAATAGCTAGGTATGTATAGGTATACCTTAACCATTCTTAATACCAACATTCATATACATTTATCACACACTTAACTATCTGTGCGTTCGACATATATCTAAAACTCATGGATACATGATCTATATTATCCTTACGTTTCTCAAACCTTAACGGAATTATACCTTCGGGTTTAATATCACAATTACATCAATCAACACTCGACATATCATTTAGAATCTGTTTCATAACTCATGATAACAATGTAAGCTTACTACAAGGTTCAGATTATATTTTAAAAACAATCAGGCAGCAGTGCCCTGTGTCGCAGCTGCGCTGCAATTAGCCTTGGGATGGGCGCAGCTGCGCCCTTCCCTAGTCAGTCCAGAATTGGATTTTGTTTTTTGGTTCTACTTTGGTCTTCTAGCATGCATAGGTGCTGACACTTGACATGCTAAACACCCTTCAATACACATGCTCACATACATCTAATCAATTTACATATAGCTAGTGTATTTCATCTTTAAAACTTGCTCATATAGTGCATGTCACATCTACTAGTGGGGTGCACATACCAATCATGACTGGAGGCATATAAGTCCTATCATGCTTGTACATAAAGTCAGAATGCAAGTAACTCAATGTTCAATCATCTCACTTTCAAAGCTTTCTAAGTTTTATTTTCAAAATCATTGTCATGCTTAATTAATCATGCTAGGCTACTTGAATCATATGTCATACTTGTTTGTACATGTTTCTACACATGTTTACAAGGTTAAAATATAACCACTCCATGTTTATAAAACCTAGTTTACAAAACTATCGGAGTTTGCCTTTGAAATCATTTTAAACCAAATCAAAGCAATTTAGCACAAGCAAGACAACCTTGAACCACTCCTCATGCTTATGCATACTTATAACTCACAACATGTATGTGTAAAAATATCATAACTTAAATACCACTAGTTTCATCAACTTCGTTATCAAAACCCCTTTGTTTCTTTTAGAAATATACATTTAAGTATACCAAAATAATTCATATGATGCAAATGGACTTTAAGCTACATGTTATACTGATTTTCATGTATAACTAGACCATACTCACATGCTTGGAAAGTCAGAATGTGAACCTCATATACATATGTCAAGTTTGTTTTAAAAACTCTAACTTTCATTTAGTAATTATAGACTAACATAATCAACTATGCTCATGCTATGTCAATGTACTCATATATACATTTTAATCATGTTTCTCATGATATATCTAAGCCAAACTTTCATGCTAGAACATTACAGCAAAACCGCAATTAGAATCTGGTTTTGGGTACCAGCGCAGCTGCGCTGCACCAAAGAACAAATTGGGCGCAGCTGCGCCACTTCCCGGACAGAACCAGAAATGCTTTCTGCTTCAGCAGATTGCAAACCCAACACAAAATTTCTTCACGAAATATGCTCAATTCATGTTATATTGTATTCCTAACATGCTTACTAACTTATATAACAAGTTCACAACAATCCTTAATCCAACTAACATGAAATTCATGCTTTAATCAAGATTTTAGCAATTACAATAAATGAAGAACACAAACGAATTATACCTCTGTTAAGGCTCAAATGATTTGCTAAGCTTGTTAAATTGGACTTCCTTCAATCTAAGAATCTCACCACTGATATATGTATTCTGTGACATCCCGGATTTTTAGAAATTTATAAATGAGAATTTAATAAATAAAATTCTTATTTTGAGTGTGAATATGTGTATACGTGTCATATGTTGTGAAATATGTGAATTGATGTGAAGAGAATATATAATGATTAAATAAATAATTTATTGAGTTAAATAAATAAATTATATGATTATTGTGGAGGAATGTAATTAAGTGTAATATATTAATTAATTAAATATTTAATATTTTATTTAATTGATGTAATGATTTTATGTCATAGTTCTAATTTAATTGAGATAATTAAATTAGATGAGTTATATGATGAGAGTTACATGAAATTATAATTAGCGAGTAATTATAATTATGTGATTAATTGATGTTAGACTTTTAATTAATTAAATTATAATGTTAAGATTTAATTAATTAAAATGTAACATTAAGATTATGTGTTAAAAGTATTAAAAGTGTTAAAACCGTTTTCCCAAACAAGGCCCTTGTATTGTTTTAAATCTGTTTTGTCAAACGGGGCCTTACTACTAAAAACCTGTTTTTAAAAATTATGTTGTTTTGCCAAATAAGCCTTAGAACTTTTAAAATTCAAATTGTAACTTATATATATTAATGGTACTTATTATAATTAATAAAGACCATTATGTAGTGGAAGTTATATATCTTATAATTATGTATTGTATTATATTATATGTATATTACGTTAGATTAAAACAAGAGTTAGAAAAATAATTTTAGTTTGCTAGAGAGAAAAAAAAAAGAGCAGAGAAGAGAAGAATTAGAGAAGAAGAGAAGGAAAGAAAGGAAGAACGTAAGAGAATAATCATCTTCTTCTTCAAACATCTAAACAAAGGATATGTCTCAATTCCCTTATGTTTTTATATGTTTTCTTTATGATTGTCCATGAGTATGGGTTCTCTGTGTATATGATTTAGCATGAAAGTTATATATATATGATGTACATATATAAATTATGTTTATAATGATTTATATATTCATTGTATGTCATAAACAAGGATTTTCAGAAATCAAAGTTTTGTCAGAACATGTTTTAATGGAGAAATTGTGTTCTTATGGGTTTATGTGTTTTGGTCGAATTTTAGAATGGAAATTGAGGATTTATCATGTGTTAAAATTCAAATTGGGAGTTGTTCATGATACTAGCTTCAATAACGAAGATAATACATGAATTATGAATTTAATTGGTTGAGAATTGGATTTATGGTGAATTATTTTGTGAAAAGTATGAGTTTTTGTGAAAATAGCAAAATTTGGTTTTAAAACCTTTGATTTTGATTACTTATATGATTTTTATGATTGGAATTATGTTGTACATGTGTATGGTTGCACATGTATGCTTTACACTGTCTGAGTAGTTTAGAATTGCAAATTGTTGGTATATCGGGGAAGAATAGTGAAGCAAGGAAGCAGTCTGCACTGTTTCTGTCTACGTTACGGCGCAGCTGCGCCGGTAACAAAGGCAGAAACGGCGCAGCTGCGCCGGCTGAGTTTTCTAGATCGTGCACCAGCGCAGCTGCACCGGTTCCAAAGTTTAAGGTGGCGAAGTTGCGCCAGTACCTGAGCAGAGGCAGAAAACTTAAAGTATTTGTACAGTTTTAAAACCTAAATTGATTTGGTTATTTGTTAACATGAACCAAGATTTGCAATAAGCTGTTATGAGTATGTATTTGGCTATTTCAAAATAGAAAAGGAAGAAGGTGGTGAAAACCTTAAATTGTTATTAGTTAATTCATTTTAATTAAGTAAAGGTTTAACTTAAGTTATAATTTGTTTGGTTATAATGTAGTGAACATGATATGCAATTATAATTTGAATAATTATAATTAGAGTAAGGATTTAATTTAATCTATAACTTGTTAAATTATAATGAAGGTTAGTTGATTTATTTTATCGACTAAATGTTTAACTTAAATTATAATTGTGTAATTATAATTTAATTGATTAATATGTAATTATAATTTGGGATAATTATAATTAAGATGAATGTGTAATTTAAATTATAATTTATTTAATTATAGTTTAATAAATGCATGAATAATTAGAAGTTGTAATTTGTTTAATTATGCAAGATGTAGAGTGATTGATAATTATAATTTGATTAACATAAGATGTAATTTGATTAGTTATAATTAAAGTGGATGTTTAAATTATAATTTGTTTAGTTATAATTTAATATGAGTATGTAATTATTAATTGATTAATTATGAGAAGTTATATGATTATGTGATGTGAAAATCAATTATTAATTTTTTTGTTAATGAGGAATAAGTTAACCTAAGTTGGTTAACTAGCAATGAGGATTAGCTATGTGATAATTAACTTATGTTGTTAATTATACATAAGTTTGACAGTGAGTGTCAAACGAGTAAATGGAAGAGAATTACAAAGTGTAACTTAGAAAGTATAAAGTAGAATTTACTTAGACTTTTGATAAGCGTTGCTAGGTGACTAATAATTGATGTGTATGGTAATACGTTATGTAGGATTCATGAAGCATATTATATTAAGCTGTTTTCGGTAATTGGTAATCTACGAACCAGGCAAGTCTTTCGGTTCATATTTTCTATGTGGACTTGATGATATTATGAACTGTTTTAAATTATTTTGCAAAGAGCATGATATGTTATATATGTTGTAAACATGAATGTTAAAGTCAATTTATGACTACATTGATTGATTAAAGAATATTGATTGAGTAAGGAACTCAATCTTTATATTTGCTATGTGAATTGAAGCATGTATGCCATGTTACTTTAATTATTATGAGATGTATGTTGAGCATGTTATTATGTGCTATGTGATGCATGAAAACTGTTAGAACTTGCTGAACTGTCGAGCTCACTCTTGCAAATAATAAATTTTGCAGGTCAAGATTTCAAGGTAAGGATACGTGCTAAGTGAATTATAGAGATCCATATTCATGAAGATTACTTATGTTTTATGAGAAATGTATCTAATGTTTTGAATGTAACATGTTGTTGGATTATAAGTGGAGTTATCCAATGTGTATGGATAATAAATTATAATGTAAGATTTTGTATAGTAACTTTGAGGAAGTGATTCATGTAATAGAGTTGAATCAAATTTTTGTAATGTAAAGGTTGCGATTCAGGGCAATAAAGAAAGGATTATATAAAAGTTTTAATTATTCCGCATTTTTAGGGATTTTAATATCGAATCATGATGTAAAGTTAGAATAAAGTTGTATTATTAACGACCGATGTCGAGAGCTGTATTATATGAATTTTGGGGTCGTTACAGTTGGTACCAAAGATGATAGGTTATACACCTTAGGTAAGAGTACCTTAGGCTATGACCTTCGAGAATAAGAAAATAATTTAAGTTATGTATAACAAAAAGGTGATTCTTTTCACATACGTAGATGTATAGGATGAGTTAAGTCCTAGAAATGTTATAAGAAGAAGGTAAGAATAACGAGGAATAAAACTCGAATAAAATGTTAAATTTTATGAACGAAGTTAGAAATTCTTAAAAGAAGAGTTAATAAATAAACAAGAAGATTCAAAGAAGAATCTTGAAGAGATATGAAGATGAGAATCAGGAGTTATCTAACTCCAATAATAAAGATGACGAATAACGATGAATAGACGAAGTCTATAAGATTAAATCATAATGAGGTCATGATATAACATGATGAAAGGTAGAGATAAGAAATTTTAAAACAAAACAATAATGAGATAAGGAAGAATCATAAGGGAGATGATTATAGAATAAGATCACGGCGTGATCTTTTAAAGTTATAAAAGACAGATGGTCTTTAATGATTGAATAGTTATAGTTTGATGCTATAACGAGAATGTACTATGATATAGTACGAGATTAACTCACGAGGAGTTATAAATGATGGGATACAGGAAGTCTGTATCGAGTATAGAACGAGATGTTATAAGTACGATAGAGTTAAGTGGGATTTCAATTGAGGACTCATGTGGTGGCTGAGTTGTACAAACTTCTGTATGGGCAGGGTTTTGTGCTTACACTTGGTTTATCATACTGATAATCGTTGGAAGGTTGGTGTCGCGTTATCGATATATATATGACGAGAAGGTGATTCTTTTCCCATATTATATTTGATAGTTAGAGTCAATAGAAATTAGATTAGATGATATTAAGATTACATTAGATGATCTTAAGGTTAGGCGAGTTCTTAAAACTCATACTAAGGTAAGCTCGTGACTCATAATCGTATGTATGTTTTGAACCCCTAAGCATATGGACAGTCTCTGATCAATTCTTTGACTACGTATTGCTAGGATAATTTCTTAAACTCATATTATTGTGGCAAGTTCCTGCACTTCCAAAGTGTGGAAAGTTTGATGAACTATACTAGGTATAAAAAAGTTATGGTATATGAAGCATTGATGTTGTTTAAGGTTGATAGAATGATTAAGTAATGATGGGATGGAGAAAGTTTTTATATTCTAAATCTCCTAGCTTTGCTAGATTTTCAAAATTTATTGACTTCGTGCTGATGTTGCACTTCTGTTTTTTTTTTGAAAAACATTGGATCAAATGATGGAACCAATGAATTTTAAAAATAGTGCTAGTATTAACATATTTATGCTAATTATTTCAGCTAGACAAAAATAATTTTAAATTCTTCAAAATGTATTTTCTATACATCATTTGATATGATGTACAAACAATAATCGAGGAAGTTATCAATGCAGTTAAGCCTAGTGTTGGATGTGATCATATGATCGTCAGCCCATTATGGTATGATGTAGTATGACGACGTCATGTCATGACGAAATCCTCAACGTATCAGTACTACAATACGGTATCAGGATATTGTGAAAAGATTTATTATTATTTTTAGTTTCCTTAAACTATATAAAAAAAGATTTATTTACTTTTAGTTTCCTTAAACGAAAAAAATATATATTTATTTTATTGAGTTGGTTAAAAATATATATACATATATATATATATATATATATATATATTTGATTGATGTCCGAATTATTGTTAGAAGTCTATGCTACTTGATTCAATTAGACAAATATTGAAAGATATTTATGAAATTCGAGCATTTTTGGTCAAACTATGCCAAACCAAATTGTTTTGGTGTGGATTCAGATGTTAAGAAGCTGAGGTGAACAACCCTATAAAAGGGGGACATGTTATCGGAGACTTGTTGGGTTTGTACGTAACGCAATCATGCAATCAAATCACATAAATAGGGCGGAAGCGTAAAAAACTAGGTTTTCAAAAATTTATACAAACCCATTACCATGATCATTCTTATGCATCAATTATCAGTGAATGAGGAAGGAGAAAAACAGAATTATACCTTTGAAGATCCAAGCTTCCTCAGGTACAAGTTCTACTCCTTTGATTCCTTTGATTCCTCTGTAGTGGCTCCTTCCCTTGATCAATGTCAGCCACCCAAATGTTTGGCCTCTAACGGTGATCCACCAAGGAAGATGAAGAACTCAGTAAGATGGGTTATTGGCTTAACCCTTGTTTCTATATCTATAGAATATGTGTACTCCCAACTCTTGAAAAATTCACGTACCTTATTTCTGATATAAGACTCTCTTATATAGATATTAGGTTAACCCTCCTAATCCAATTAGAATAGGATTTTATTTAATTAATTAATTAAATACTTTTAATTAATTTATATCCTAATCTTTATTAGGATTGAGAGAGAGTACTGATATTATATTAATTCCTAAACTCCTTTAGAATTAAAATAATAATAATAATAATAATAATAATATTAATAAGACTCCTTTAAATGTAACTGTTACATTTAAACCCGGGCTCCATACAAACGGGTCTTCACGCGCTCCTTGCTCCTTGGTCTCCAGTTTCTTCAAGATAATTCTAACTATCTCTATTACATAAATTATTTTTAAATAGAAACCTTGATCAGCAGTCAAGGGGAAGTACATAGAAAGGAGATATAATTTTACACCGAGAATAAAATCAGAGAAGGCGAGGTACGCAAACTCCATTTTATAAAATCCATACATTTAAGCATTCATCCAAAATAAAATCCAATCACATTGGTCATAGTCCATAATCAATCCATTTTATTACCATACATATCATCATACGTATCGATAAAACTTATTCATCTCATGAAAGTAAATTCATTCCATATATGTATTAATATCAGTTAATGGGCAAAAGTTTGCTAAACTTTGTTTTTTGGAAAAATAAACTCCTTTATTTCATTCAAAAAATAATTCCAAATTAAACTCTTTAATTTTAGCAATTCTGAAATCTCATTTCATATAAAATAAACATCTTTATTTTAAACCTTTATTAATTAAATAAATCATTCATTTAATTAAATAAAACAAAAAAAAATTCAGATTATGTTAAAAAGAACCAGCGCAGCTGCGCAGTATGAAAAACCAGGCCAAGACACCGGCGCAGCTGCGCAGCAAGAAGGCCAGGAACCGGCGCAACTGTGCAGCATGAAAACCAGCACAGGACACTGGCGCAGCTGCGCAGCAAGAAGGCCAGGAACCGGCGCAGCTGTGCAGCTTCGCAGAATCAGAAAAAAATTTGTTGCCCAGAACTCGATCCAATCGCATATTATACATGTATGGAATCACATAGACTGATAATTAGCACAAGATTGGCTCTGATACCACTGTTGGGTTTGTACGTAACGCAATCATGCAATCAAATCACATAAATAGGGCGAAAGCGTAAAAAACTAGGTTTTCAAAAATTTATACAAACCCATTACCATGATCATTCTTATGCATCAATTATCAGTGAATGAGGAAGGAGAAAAATAGAATTATACCTTTGAAGATCCAAGCTTCCTCAGGTACAAGTTCTACTCCTTTGATTCCTCTGTAGTGGCTCCTTCCCTTGATCAATGTCAGCCACCCAAATGTTTGGCCTCTAACGGTGATCCACCAAGGAAGATGAAGAACTCAGTAAGATGGGTTATTGGCTTAACCCTTGTTTCTATCTCTATAGAATATGTGTACTCCCAACTCTTGAAAAATTCACGTACCTTATTTCTGATATAAGACTCTCTTATATAGATATTAGGTTAACCCTCCTAATCCAATTAGAATAGGATTTTATTTAATTAATTAATTAAATACTTTTAATTAATTTATATCCTAATCTTTATTAGGATTGAGAGAGAGTACTGATATTATATTAATTCCTAAACTCCTTTAGAATTAAAATAATAATAATAATAATAATATTAATAAGACTCCTCTTATATATTTATATTTAATATTTCTAAAATATTAAATAATAAACATTAAGATATTTAATTTATTCTATCATCATAGATTAAATTAATTATACTTAATGCATTATTACTATCATGCCATTTTCTTCTTAAATAATTCTTCTTCCTTTTATGGTGTGACCCTTTAGGTTCTCCATATTAAACCGGTTGTGAATAAATCAATTAGAATAATTTTAATCTTATTTAAATAAACAAATTAAACTAATAATCTATTTAAATAAATAACATTTATTCTATAATAGGGATAAGCCTCCCTAGCGATCAACGACTTTCCAGATAATATAGATTTCAACATTAATCATAAAAGAACCTGTGAGTTAATAGTTACCGTACAATTCAATCCTTCCACCATACAATGTCCCAATTAAATATAAGACATGGATTTACTGTCAAGTCTTAATTTATTTAATCATATGTATTTCGATTAGAAAATGCACAACTCCAAATAATGCAAATTAGAAACCTCTTTCTAATTTCATTCTACCTTGGCCAAGGATTCCTGGGTTGTCATTTAACGAATCACATAGGATATATCTCCTCTTTTACTAGAGGTGGTAGATTCTTTATTGATCATTCATTATCTCCATATGTAACTCATTACACCCAAGCATACCCTATATATGCCTTAAAAGGCCTTAAGGAATTAGTCAAAGTATAATTTGTTACATACAAGATACTATGATGATCTCAAGTCCAAGGATCACATGTACTGCTATCACATTAGGAATTCCTATTGACAGGCGAGTAAAACTCCATTAGGTATTCCATAGCAAGTCACGTTCAGTGAACTTATTCTCCAATAAGCACCTACATACTTGCTTTAGTGTCTCCACACAAATGACCATGAGATCAGTCATCCTCATCCAATGAGCAAGCAACATATGTACCAATCTATCTGGATTTACTAATCCCCATTTTAGTAATCCCACAATTGGGAACTATTTTAGTTTTTAAGCTTTCTAAGAATTTAGATCTCATTATCATGATCTCATCATGATTCTAAAAGCATTGCTTAAAACTATGGGTTATTTACATATTATAAAAACAGCACCATGTAGATAATTATATGCCTTAAATGAATATTTTATTAATAAATAAATAAGATTGTTTACAAAGTATGTGCTTTATCATCATACATGATTGGCTTGTATGCACACTACTATCAAGACTATAGTTCCGAATATAACGCATATAGTCGTTACAATGTACTACATTTGGGCCCGACGTAGGGGTACGATAGGCTGGCCACCTAGGGTACCGATGCGGTTTATAGTGTGAAGTACTGAGGGTGAAGCACTAATAAACCTAAAAATAAGTTCAAGGTCTTACGACCACTCAGCATGATTTGGAATCTTTTAAATTCCTGAGTTATTGATATCGTTTCCCAATTATTGAGCAATTGTGGAAGATTCTTATTATTCTGAAGGAGAATGTAGTAAGAAGGATATTCTTTAGAAAGAAGTAGTTGTAGAACGCATTTATCCAGTGAATAGAGATTAACGTAAAATTTATTTTGATAGACTAAAATTTCGAGGACGAAATTCTTAGAAGAATGGGTGAATGTGATAACCCGAATAATTATAGATGGTGAATTATGTAGTATATTAATTCTACAAGTAGAATATATGGTAATGATCCTTAGTAAGGGAATGAACGAGTTAAAGAAAATATATAATATTTGATATACGATTGTGTTTGATTGAAGGTTATGTAATAAAGCATAAACCCTGTTGAAGAGGTGAATGGAGTAAGATATATGTATAATATATATGTAAAACTTTTTGTAAGTTAACATGTTGAAGTTATTCAACGATAATTATGAAGAGATTTTGTGAGAACCGAGTAAGGGAGGTTTTCGTTGATTCCGAAGATGGAATCCTTATAAGGAGGGAATGATGAGACATCCCAGATTTTTAAGAATTTATAAATGAGAATTTAATAAATAAAATTCTTATTTTCAGTGTGAATATGTGTATACGTGTCATATGTTGTGAAATATGTGAATTGATGTGAAGAGAATATATAATGATTAAATAAATAATTTATTGAGTTAAATAAATAAATTATGTGATTATTGTGGAGGAATGTAATTAAGTGTAATATATTAATTAATTAAATATTTAATATTTTATTTAATTGATGTAATAATTTTATGTTATAGTTTTAATTTAATTGAGATAATTAAATTAGATGAGTTATATGATGAGAGTTACATGAAATTATAATTAACGAGTAATTATAATTATGTGATTAATTGATGTTAGACTTTTAATTAATTAAATTATAATGTTAAAATTTAATTAATTAAAATGTAACATTAAGATTATGTGTTAAAAGTATTAAAAGTGTTAAAACAGTTTTCCCAAATAGGGCCCTTGTATTGTTTTAAATCTGTTTTGCCAAACGGGACTTTACTACTAAAAACCTGTTTTTAAAAATTATGTTGTTTTGCCAAACAAGCCTTAGGGCTTTTAAAATTTAAATTGTAACTTATATATATTAATGGTACTTATTATAATTAATAAAGACCATTATGTAGTGGAAGCTACATATCTTATAATTATGTATTGTATTATATTATATGTATATTACGTTAGATTAAAACAAGAGTTAGAAAAACAAAGTTGGTTTGCTAGAGAGAAAAAAAAAAGAGCAGAGAAGAATTAGAGAAGAAAAGAAGGAAATAAAGGAAGAACGTAAGAGAATAATCATCTTCTTCTTCAAACATCTAAAAAAAAGGGTATGTCTCAATTCCCTTATGTTTTTATATGTTTTCTTTATGATTGTCCATGAGTATGGGTTCTCTGTGTATATGATTTAGCATGAAAGTTATACATATATGATGTACATATATAAATTGTGTTTATAATGGTTTATATATGAATTGTATGTCATAAACAAGGATTTTCAGAAATCAAAGTTTTGTCAGAACATGTTTTAATGGAGAAATTGTGTTCTTATGGGTTTATGTGTTTTGGTTGAATTTTAGAAAGAAAATTGAGGATTTATCATGTGTTAATATTCAAATTGGGAGTTGTTCATGATACTAGCTTCAATAACGAAGATAATGTTGTATTTTATTACAAAGTTAAATAAAATATATATATTATTTATTGAGATTTTAAACGGTTATTGTAATTGATTTTGGGATATTAATATAGTTACCGTTTACATACCAATTTATAGCTAGTTACCGTTTCTATAATGAATTATCAGCATCAAAGGTAAATTAATTATATTACCGTTGATGGTGATGTGACCGTTCCGTTGCCATCTTTTCCTTCTATAAATAAGGTTGGACTCTTAGTTGGAGATTGATTCTACTGCAAAAAGTATCCCTATATATTATATACATATTCTAGCTTTTCTTTTGTTCACAAGTATCCTTCACCCATCAAAGTCAAGCTATTGTGTCACTATTGCATGCAAGCTTTCATCATTCACAATTGCATGCTAGCTTTCATCATATAAATTTGTTGTATCACACACAGATATATACCGAACAATTCTTTATATATATATATATATATTAACAGTGAGTTTATATATATTGTTATTGTATTTTCTCGGTACAATGTTTGAGCTTGAGTAAGGAAAATTAGAAGTTGTTCCTAGGTCATTCAATTATTTCGAGTGCTGATTAATTGGGTGAAGAGCCGTTGAATCCTGGAGTAGGATTTCGTCAGTGACCTTAGCACCGAGAAAAGTTCTCCGAGGGGTGAAATTTCTACTTAAGGACAGTGCACTGCACGCCTCTACTCAACATAATTCGATCTAAATCGATAAGTTTTATTTCTGCCCTTCTTTTATTTTATAGTTGAATCGATATTTTATTCGTATTATTCCAACAATCTTAAGTAGAAATTACCAATGGATTCTGCTATGCTCACCGCCACTAAATCTGTCCCTGATTTGACCAAAGTTGAACCTTTTAATGGTTCCAATTTTAAACGATCGCAAATCAAATTACTTTTGATTATGGACATTGCTAAAGTTGACCATGTTTTAAACAAACCAAATCCAGTTGAACCCCGTAAGGATGCTACCGATGAACAACAGAAAGAATATGAATCTTCTATTAGTACTTGGACTTCTGCTGATAAAATTTGCAAGGCTATCATTGTCAACTCATTGTCCAATGAACTTTTTGATATCTATTGTCTATACAAACATGCTGCTGAAATTTGGGACGCTTTAGTTTTGAAATATGTTGTGGAAGATGCTGGTGTCAAAATGTATGCAATTGGTAATTTTTTGAATTTTTGCATGACCGATGATAAAGATGTCTCTTCCCAAATTCATACTTTTCACCTTGTCGTAGCCGAACTTAGTAATGAAGGCATGACTTTACCTGCTCCTTTTATTGTTGGCTCCCTTATAGAGAAATTGCCTGATTCTTGGAAAGATTACAAGAATACTATGAAACATAAGAGGAAAGACATGACCTTAGAGGAGTTAATTGTTCATATTCGTATTGAGGAAAAGAACATAAATTTAGATAAATCTGCCAAAGCCAAGGAGATGTCTTCCAAGGCAAATTTGGTTGATGACCGCAAACCTCGCAACCCGTTCAACAAACATCCTAAACACGGGCATAAGTATAACACCGGTCGAAAGACAAAACCAAATCAGTTCAAACACAAAACCTCAAAACCCAAAGGTGATTGTTTCGTGTGTGGAAGGCCAGGTCATTATGCTGCCCAATGCAAGTTCAAAAAGGGAAACAACCAGTCTGTTCCTCCGAGAGCTAACTTAGCTGAGGCAGACAATACTATTGTAGCGGTTGTCTCTGAGGTGAACATGGTGACTGACAAAGAGGCATGGGTAGTGGATTCTGGTGCTACCAAACACATTTGTCTGAATCGTGGTGCATTCATCTCTTACACTCCCCTTGAGGAAAAAGATGAACATGTGTACATGGGCGATTCGAGGCCTGCACCAATGATGGGTAAAGGGAAAGTAAATTTAAAATTGACTTCTGGGAAGATCCTTTCTCTTACCGATGTTCTTCATATTCCTGAGATTCGCTACAATCTCGTATCTGTTAGGATACTTGGAAAAGTTGGGGTTAAGGTCATGTTCGAATCTGATAAGGTTGTGTTAAACAAAAATGGGGTGTTTGTGGGAAAAGGGTATCTTAATGCTGGTTTATTTCATTTGAATGTACTTGAACTCATGAATAATAATGCTAGTACCTCTTTTGCTTACTAGATTGAATGTGATGATATTTGGCATGATAGATTAAGCCATGCGAATTATGCTTATATAAAATTGATAAAAGATTTGGGAATTTTAAAAGATGTTAAAATTTTAAATACTATAAAGTGTCAAGTGTGCGTGAAAGCTAAAACTACTAAAAAGACTTGTAAATCGGTACTTGTTAAAGAATCTGAACCTCTCGATTTAGTTCATTCAGACTTAGGTGATATGTCTAGAAATACTTCTAGAGGTGGAAAAACTTATTATGTGACCTTTATAGATGATTATTCTAGTTATGCTAAAGTTTACCTTCTCAAAAATAAAAGTCAAACTGAAGACAAGTTTTTAATTTATAAAGGCGAAGTTGAAAATAAATTAGATAAGAAGATTAAAAGACTCAGGTCCGATAGAGGTGGAGAGTATGACTCTGGACCTCTTAGTAATTATTGTGAAGAATAAGGAATTATACATGTGGTAACACCTCCCTATTCTCCAGAATCTAATGGGGTAGCAAAAAGAAAAAATATAACACTAAAAGAAATGATGAATTCTATGTTAGTAAGTTCTGGGGCTCCACCAAATTTGTGGGGGGAAGCTCTTCTTTCTGCTTGTCACCTACAAAATAGAATCATTTATAAGAAAACTGGAAAAACACCTTATGAGCTTTGGGAAAACCATTTACCTAACTTGAAATACCTTAAAGTGTGGGGGTGTCTTGCTAAGGTAGTGTTACCCGACCCTAAGAAAAAAAAAAATTGGTTCTAAAACTGCTGATTGCTTGTTTGTTGGTTATGCTGAACATAGTGCTGCTTATAGATTTCTTATTTTTAAAAGTGATGTATTAGATCATAATACTATCATTGAGTCAAAAAATGTTGATTTCTTTGAAAATATTTTCCCTTTGAAATCTAAAATGGATCGACCAGTAGCAGAGCTTCCTACGAGCTCTTATACAATTCCAATTGAGGAATCTGAAATTGAACCAAGGAGGAGTAAACGTACTAGAAAACCCACAAATCTGGGAGATAACTTTTTTACGTTTTTGTTGGATAATGACCCATTAACCTTTAAAGATGTTGTCTCTTCTCCTGATGCTCCTTTTTGGAAAGAAGCCATTAATAGTGAGATTGAGTCTATTATGACTAATCACACTTGGGAATTAGTGGACCTTCCTCCTGGCTCTAAAACTATTGGTTGTAAATGGATTTTTAAAAGGAAGTTAAAACCTGACGGTTCAATTGATAAATTTAAGGCTAGACTTGTTGCTAAAGGTTATAAACAAACTCAAGACCAAGACTTTTTTGAGACCTATTCACCAGTTGCTAGAACATCATCCATTAGAGTTTTAATTGCACTAGCTGCTATTAAAAATTTAATAATTCATCAAATGGATGTTAAGACTGCGTTTCTTAATGGAGATTTAGAAGAGGAGATTTATATGGACCAACCTGAGGGATTTATTTCCCTAGGTAATGAGCATAAAGTTTGTAAATTAGTTAAATCTTTATATGGTCTTAAACAAGCTCCTAAACAATGGAACGACAAATTTGATAGTGTGATGACTTCTAGTGGTTATATAATAAATGATGGAGATAGATGTATATATACCAAGTTTAATAATGATAATTCTGGTGTTATTGTATGTCTTTATGTGGATGACTTGCTTATTTTTTGATACTAATATTGATGTTATATTTGAGACTAAAAATATGTTATCTACTAAATTTGATATGAAAGACTTGGGAGAAGCAAATGTTATTCTCGGTATTAATTTGAGAAAAATTTGTAATGGGTATATGATTTCTCAAAATAATTATGTAGAGAAAATGCTTAAAAGATTTGGGCATTATAATATTAATCCTGTTAGTATTCCGTACGACTCTTGTTTGCATTTAAAAAAATATGAGGGACCAAGTGTGTCTCAATCTGAGTATGCCCAAATCATAGGTTGCTTAATGTATCTTACGAATTGCACAAGACCTGATATATCATATGCAGTTAATAGACTAAGCAGATACACTCATAGTCCTAATAAGGATCATTGGACTGCTTTATGTAGAATACTCAAGTATCTGCGAAGTACTATTGGATTTGGTTTATATTACTACGGTAATCCTGCAGTTCTTGAGGGTTATAGTGATGCTAACTGGATCTCTGATTCAGATGAAATCAAATCCACGAGTGGTTACATATTTACCTTAGGAGGAGGAGCAGTTTCTTGGAAGTCTACTAAACAGACGTGTATAGCTCGCTCTGTTATGGAGTCTGAGTTTATTGCCTTAGAGAAGGCAGGTTCTGAAGCAGAGTGGCTCAAAAATCTTTTGGGAAATATTCCCTTGTGGACGAGACCAGTTCCATCTGTGTCTCTACATTGTGATTGCCAAGCTGCTATAGGCAGAGCTAAGAATAAGAGCTATAATGGCAAGAGTAGGCATATACGCCTAAGACATAATATTGTAAGATAGCTGTTATATGACAGGATTATATCTCTTAACTTTGTTAGGTCAGAATTAAATCTCGCAGATCCTCTAACAAAGCCACTAAGAAAGAGGCTAGTGAGCAATACATCGAGGGGGATGGGACTACTGTCTATTACAGAAATCAACAGCGATGGTAACCCAACCTATATGAATGGTAATCCCAGGAAGTGGGTTCATATGGGTAACAACAAGTCATTGGTTGATTGGTTGAGACACTATCCATTTTTATTTGAATTCATCCCTATGGTGTAGGATAGTGTAAGTCTACAGTGTTAAAGGTTGAGTTATATACTTTTAATGATTTCCATAGTCCTGTTGGGTCATGTGTTTAACTGTAGAACACATTTGATGGAAACACCTATATGAGTGTAGAGGTGGGGCCGCCTCTTATAAAAACAAGACAGGTTTTCTAAAGCGCTCATGAATTTCAGGTATGGCGCAAGGCCAAAAATGTGCCAAATCGCGTAGAACAACTTCTAATTAAAGTGTGTAGTGTGAGTAATATGATTACTGATTCATAATAAGGAAGAAGGTTCATAGAAATTTTTATTTCACCAAATTCCTGTGAATCAAGTCCTATTCACTCAATACATTGGTTCATAGTCCAAAAGACACCAGTGTTAACGCACTGCACTCTTATATTCCTTACTCAATGTTATTTTATTTTTACTTTGTAATATGTGGGGGATTGTTGTATTTTATTACAAAGTTAAATAAAATATATATATTATTTATTGAGATTTTAAACGGTTATTGTAATTGATTTTGGGATATTAATATAGTTACCGTTTACATACCAATTTATAGCTAGTTACCGTTTCTATAATGAATTATCAGCATCAAAGGTAAATTAATTATATTACCGTTGATGGTGATGTGACCGTTCCGTTGCCATCTTTTCCTTCTATAAATAAGGTTGGACTCTTAGTTGGAGATTGATTCTACTGCAAAAAGTATCCCTATATATTATATACATATTCTAGCTTTTCTTTTGTTCACAAGTATCCTTCACCCATCAAAGTCAAGCTGCTGTGTCACTATTGCATGCAAGTTTTCATCATTCACAATTGCATTCTAGCTTTCATCATATAAATTTGCTGTATAACACACAGATATATACCGAACAATTCTTTATATATATACATATATATATATATATATATATATTAACAGTGAGTTTATATATATTGTTATTGTATTTTCTCGGTACAATTTTTGAGTTTGAGTAAGGAAAATTAGAAGTTGTTCCTAGGTCATTCAATTATTTCGAGTGCTGATTAATTGGGTAAAGAGCCGTTGAATCCTGGAGTAGGATTTCGTCAGTGACCTTAGCACCGAGAAAAGTTCTCCGAGGGGGGAAATTTCTACTTAAGGACAGTGCACTGCACGCCTCTGCTCAACATAATTCGATCTAAATCGATAAGTTTTATTTCTGCCCTTCTTTTATTTTATAGTTGAATCCATATTTTATTCGTATTATTCCAACAATCTTATGTAGAAATTACCTATGGATTCTGCTATGCTCACCGCCACTAAATCTGTCCCTGATTTGACCAAAGTTGAACCTTTTAATGGTTCTAATTTTAAACGATGGCAAATTAAATTACTTTTGATTACGGATATTGCTAAAGTTGACCATGTTTTAAACAAACCAAAACCAGTTGAACCCCCTAAGGATGCTACCGATGAACAAAAGAAAGAATATGAATCTTCTATTAGTACTTGGACTTCTGCTGATAAAATTTGCAAGGCTATCATTCTCAACTCATTGTCCAATTAGCTTTTTGATATCTATTGTCTATACAAACATGCTGCTGAAATTTGGGATGCTTTAGTTTTGAAATTTGTTGTGGAAGATGCTGGTGTCAAAAAGTATGCAATTGGTAATTTTCTGAATTTTTGCATGACCGATGATAAAGATGTCTCTTCCCAAATTCATACTTTTCACCTTGTCGTAGCCGAACTTAGTAATGAAGGCATGACTTTACCTGCTCCTTTTATTGTTGGCTCCCTTATAGAGAAATTGCCTGATTCTTGGAAAGATTACAAGAATACTATGAAACATAAGAGGAAAGACATGACCTTAGAGGAGTTAATTGTTCATATTCGTATTGAGGAAAAGAACAGAAATTTAGATAAATCTGCCAAAGCCAAGGAGATGTCTTCCAAGGCAAATTTGGTTGATGACCGTAAACCTCGCAACCCGTTCAACAAACATCCTAAACACGGGCATAAGTATAACACCGGTCGAAAGACAAATCCAAATCAGTTCAAACACAAAATCTCAAAACCCAAAGGTGATTGTTTCGTGTGTGGAAGGCCAGGTCATTATGCTGCCCAATGCAAGTTCAAAAAGGGAAACAACCAGTCTGTTCCTCTTAGAGCTAACTTAGCTAAGGCAGACAATACTATTGTAGCGGTTGTTTCCGAGGTGAACATGGTGACTGACAAAGAGGCATGGGTAGTGGATTCTGGTGCTACCAAACACATTTGTGCGAATCGTGGTGCATTCATCTCTTACACTCCCCTTGAGTAAAACGATGAACATGTGTACATGGGCGATTCGAGGCCTGCACCAATGATGGGTAAAGGGAAAGTAAATTTAAAATTAACTTCTGGGAAGATCCTTTCTCTTATCGATGTTCTTCATATTCCTGGGATTTGCTACAATCTCGTATCTGTTGGGATACTTGGAAAAGTTAGGCTTAAGGTCATGTTCGAATCTGATAAGGTTGTGTTAACCAAAAATGGGGTGTTTGTGGGAAAAGGGTATCTTAATGCTGGTTTATTTCATTTGAATATACTTGAACTCATGAATAATAATGCTAGTACCTCTTTTGCTTACTAGATTGAATGTGATGATATTTGGCATGCTAGATTAGGCCATGCGAATTATTCTTATATAAAAATGATGAAAGATTTGGGAATTTTAAAAGATGTTAAAATTTGAAATACCATAATGTGTCAAGTGTGCGTGGAAGCTAAAACTACTAAAAAGACTTGTAAATCGGTACTTGTTAGAGAATCTGAACCTCTCAATTTAGTTCATTCAGACTTAGGTGATATGTCTAGAAATACTTCTAGAGGTGGAAAAACTTATTATGTGACCTTTATAGATGATTATTCTAGATATGCTAAAGTTTACCTTCTAAAAAATAAAAGTCAACCTGAAGACAAGTTTTTAATTTATAAAGGCGAAGTTGAAAATAAATTAGATAAGAAGATTAAAAGACTCAGGTCCGATAGAGGTGGAGAGTATGACTTTGGACCTCTTAGTAATTATTGTGAAGAACAAGGAATTATACATGTGGTAACACCTCCCTATTCTCCAGAATCTAATGGGGTAGCAAAAAGAAAAAATAGAATACTAAAAGAAATGATGAATTCTATGTTAGTAAGTTCTGGGGCTCCACCAAATTTGTGGGGGGAAGCTCTTCTTTCTGCTGGTCACCTACAAAATAGAATCATTTATAAGAAAACTGGAAAAACACCTTATGAGCTTTGGGAAAACCATTTACCTAACTTGAAATACCTTAAAGTGTGGGGGTGTCTTGCTAAGGTAATGTTACCCGACCCTAAGAAAAGAAAAATTGGTTCTAAAACTGCTGATTGCTTGTTTGTTGGTTATGCTGAACATAGTGCTGCTTATAGATTTCTTATTTTTAAAAGTGATGTATTAGATCATAATACTATCACTGAGTCAAAAAATGTTGATTTCTTTGAAAAAAATTTCCCTTTGAAATCTAAAATGGATCGACCAGTAGCAGAGCTTCCTACGAGCTCTTATACAATTCCAATTGAGGAATCTGAAATTGAACCAAGGAGGAGTAAACGTACTAGAAAACCCACAAATCTGGGAGATAACTTTTTTACGTTTTTGTTGGATAATGACCCATTAACCTTTAAAGATGTTGTCTCTTCTCCTGATGCTCCTTTTTGGAAAGAAGCCATTAATAGTGAGATTGAGTCTATTATGACTAATCACACTTGGGAATTAGTGGACCTTCCTCCTGGCTCTAAAATTATTGGTTGTAAATGGATTTTTAAAAGGAAGTTAAAACCTGACGGTTCAATTGATAAATTTAAGGCTAGACTTGTTGCTAAAGGTTATAAACAAACTCAAGACCAAGACTTTTTTGAGACCTATTCACCAGTTGCTAGAACATCATCCATTAGAGTTTTAATTGCACTAGCTGCTATTAAAAATTTAATAATTCATCAAATGGATGTTAAGACTGCGTTTCTTAATGGAGATTTAGAAGAGGAGATTTATATGGACCAACCTGAGGGATTTATTTCCCTAGGTAATGAGCATAAAGTTTGTAAATTAGTTAAATCTTTATATGGTCTTAAACAAGCTCCTAAACAATGGAACGACAAATTTGATAGTGTGATGACTTCTAGTGGTTATATAATAAATGATGGAGATAGATGTATATATACCAAGTTTAATAATGATAATTCTGGTGTTATTGTATGTCTTTATGTGGATGACTTGCTTATTTTTTGATACTAATATTGATGTTATATTTGAGACTAAAAATATGTTATCTACTAAATTTGATATGAAAGACTTGGGAGAAGCAAATGTTATTCTCGGTATTAATTTGAGAAAAATTTGTAATGGGTATATGATTTCTCAAAATAATTATGTAGAGAAAATGCTTAAAAGATTTGGGCATTATAATATTAATCCTGTTAGTATTCCGTACGACTCTTGTTTGCATTTAAAAAAATATGAGGGACCAAGTGTGTCTCAATCTGAGTATGCCCAAATCATAGGTTGCTTAATGTATCTTACGAATTGCACAAGACCTAATATATCATATGCAGTTAATAGACTAAGCAGATACACTCATAGTCCTAATAAGGATCATTGGACTGCTTTATGTAGAATACTCAAGTATCTGCGAGGTACTATTGGATTTGGTTTATATTACTACGGTAATCCTGCAGTTCTTGAGGGTTATAGTGATGCTAACTGGATCTCTGATTCAGATGAAATCAAATCCACGAGTGGTTACATATTTACCTTAGGAGGAGGAGCAGTTTCTTGGAAGTCTACTAAACAGACGTGTATAGCTCGCTCTGTTATGGAGTCTGAGTTTATTGCCTTAGAGAAGGCAGGTTCTGAAGCAGAGTGGCTCAAAAATCTTTTGGGAAATATTCCCTTGTGGACGAGACCAGTTCCATCTGTGTCTCTACATTGTGATTGCCAAGCTGCTATAGGCAGAGCTAAGAATAAGAGCTATAATGGCAAGAGTAGGCATATACGCCTAAGACATAATATTGTAAGATAGCTGTTATATGACAGGATTATATCTCTTAACTTTGTTAGGTCAGAATTAAATCTCGCAGATCCTTTAACAAAGCCACTAAGAAAGAGGCTAGTGAGCAATACATCGAGGGGGATGGGACTACTGTCTATTACAGAAATCAACAGCGATGGTAACCCAACCTATATGAATGGTAATCCCAGGAAGTGGGTTCATATGGGTAACAACAAGTCATTGGTTGATTGGTTGAGACACTATCCATTTTTATTTGAGTTCATCCCTATGGTGTAGGATAGTGTAAGTCTACAGTGTTAAAGGTTGAGTTATATACTTTTAATGATTTCCATAGTCCTGTTGGGTCATGTGTTTAACTGTAGAACACATTTGATGGAAACACCTATATGAGTGTAGAGGTGGGGCCGCCTCTTATAAAAACAAGACAGGTTTTCTAAAGCGCTCATGAATTTCAGGTATGGCGCAAGGCCAAAAATGTGCCAAATCGCGTAGAACAACTTCTAATTAAAGTGTGTAGTGTGAGTAATATGATTACTGATTCATAATAAGGAAGAAGGTTCATAGAAATTTTTATTTCACCAAATTCCTGTGAATCAAGTCCTATTCACTCAATACATTGGTTCATAGTCCAAAAGACACCAGTGTTAACGCACTGCACTCTTATATTCCTTACTCAATGTTATTTTATTTTTACTTTGTAATATGTGGGGGATTGTTGTATTTTATTACAAAGTTAAATAAAATATATATATTATTTATTGAGATTTTAAACGGTTATTGTAATTGATTTTGGGATATTAATATAGTTACCGTTTACATACCAATTTATAGCTAGTTACCGTTTCTATAATGAATTATCAGCATCAAAGGTAAATTAATTATATTACCGTTGATGGTGATGTAACCGTTCCGTTGCCATCTTTTCCTTCTATAAATAAGGTTGGACTCTTAGTTGGAGATTGATTCTACTGCAAAAAGTATCCCTATATATTATATACATATTCTAGCTTTTCTTTTGTTCACAAGTATCCTTCACCCATCAAAGTCAAGCTGCTGTGTCACTATTGCATGCAAGTTTTCATCATTCACAATTGCATTCTAGCTTTCATCATATAAATTTGCTGTATAACACACAGATATATACCGAACAATTCTTTATATATATACATATATATATATATATATATATATATTAACAGTGAGTTTATATATATTGTTATTGTATTTTCTCGGTACAATTTTTGAGTTTGAGTAAGGAAAATTAGAAGTTGTTCCTAGGTCATTCAATTATTTCGAGTGCTGATTAATTGGGTGAAGAGCCGTTGAATCCTGGAGTAGGATTTCGTCAGTGACCTTAGCACCGAGAAAAGTTCTCCGAGGGGGGAAATTTCTACTTAAGGACAGTGCACTGCACGCCTCTGCTCAACATAATTCGATCTAAATCGATAAGTTTTATTTCTGCCCTTCTTTTATTTTATAGTTGAATCCATATTTTATTCGTATTATTCCAACAATCTTATGTAGAAATTACCTATGGATTCTGCTATGCTCACCGCCACTAAATCTGTCCCTGATTTGACCAAAGTTGAACCTTTTAATGGTTCTAATTTTAAACGATGGCAAATTAAATTACTTTTGATTACGGATATTGCTAAAGTTGACCATGTTTTAAACAAACCAAAACCAGTTGAACCCCCTAAGGATGCTACCGATGAACAAAAGAAAGAATATGAATCTTCTATTAGTACTTGGACTTCTGCTGATAAAATTTGCAAGGCTATCATTCTCAACTCATTGTCCAATTAGCTTTTTGATATCTATTGTCTATACAAACATGCTGCTGAAATTTGGGATGCTTTAGTTTTGAAATTTGTTGTGGAAGATGCTGGTGTCAAAAAGTATGCAATTGGTAATTTTCTGAATTTTTGCATGACCGATGATAAAGATGTCTCTTCCCAAATTCATACTTTTCACCTTGTCGTAGCCGAACTTAGTAATGAAGGCATGACTTTACCTGCTCCTTTTATTGTTGGCTCCCTTATAGAGAAATTGCCTGATTCTTGGAAAGATTACAAGAATACTATGAAACATAAGAGGAAAGACATGACCTTAGAGGAGTTAATTGTTCATATTCGTATTGAGGAAAAGAACAGAAATTTAGATAAATCTGCCAAAGCCAAGGAGATGTCTTCCAAGGCAAATTTGGTTGATGACCGTAAACCTCGCAACCCGTTCAACAAACATCCTAAACACGGGCATAAGTATAACACCGGTCGAAAGACAAATCCAAATCAGTTCAAACACAAAATCTCAAAACCCAAAGGTGATTGTTTCGTGTGTGGAAGGCCAGGTCATTATGCTGCCCAATGCAAGTTCAAAAAGGGAAACAACCAGTCTGTTCCTCTTAGAGCTAACTTAGCTAAGGCAGACAATACTATTGTAGCGGTTGTTTCCGAGGTGAACATGGTGACTGACAAAGAGGCATGGGTAGTGGATTCTGGTGCTACCAAACACATTTGTGCGAATCGTGGTGCATTCATCTCTTACACTCCCCTTGAGTAAAACGATGAACATGTGTACATGGGCGATTCGAGGCCTGCACCAATGATGGGTAAAGGGAAAGTAAATTTAAAATTAACTTCTGGGAAGATCCTTTCTCTTATCGATGTTCTTCATATTCCTGGGATTTGCTACAATCTCGTATCTGTTGGGATACTTGGAAAAGTTAGGCTTAAGGTCATGTTCGAATCTGATAAGGTTGTGTTAACCAAAAATGGGGTGTTTGTGGGAAAAGGGTATCTTAATGCTGGTTTATTTCATTTGAATATACTTGAACTCATGAATAATAATGCTAGTACCTCTTTTGCTTACTAGATTGAATGTGATGATATTTGGCATGCTAGATTAGGCCATGCGAATTATTCTTATATAAAAATGATGAAAGATTTGGGAATTTTAAAAGATGTTAAAATTTGAAATACCATAATGTGTCAAGTGTGCGTGGAAGCTAAAACTACTAAAAAGACTTGTAAATCGGTACTTGTTAGAGAATCTGAACCTCTCAATTTAGTTCATTCAGACTTAGGTGATATGTCTAGAAATACTTCTAGAGGTGGAAAAACTTATTATGTGACCTTTATAGATGATTATTCTAGATATGCTAAAGTTTACCTTCTAAAAAATAAAAGTCAACCTGAAGACAAGTTTTTAATTTATAAAGGCGAAGTTGAAAATAAATTAGATAAGAAGATTAAAAGACTCAGGTCCGATAGAGGTGGAGAGTATGACTTTGGACCTCTTAGTAATTATTGTGAAGAACAAGGAATTATACATGTGGTAACACCTCCCTATTCTCCAGAATCTAATGGGGTAGCAAAAAGAAAAAATAGAATACTAAAAGAAATGATGAATTCTATGTTAGTAAGTTCTGGGGCTCCACCAAATTTGTGGGGGGAAGCTCTTCTTTCTGCTGGTCACCTACAAAATAGAATCATTTATAAGAAAACTGGAAAAACACCTTATGAGCTTTGGGAAAACCATTTACCTAACTTGAAATACCTTAAAGTGTGGGGGTGTCTTGCTAAGGTAATGTTACCCGACCCTAAGAAAAGAAAAATTGGTTCTAAAACTGCTGATTGCTTGTTTGTTGGTTATGCTGAACATAGTGCTGCTTATAGATTTCTTATTTTTAAAAGTGATGTATTAGATCATAATACTATCACTGAGTCAAAAAATGTTGATTTCTTTGAAAAAAATTTCCCTTTGAAATCTAAAATGGATCGACCAGTAGCAGAGCTTCCTACGAGCTCTTATACAATTCCAATTGAGGAATCTGAAATTGAACCAAGGAGGAGTAAACGTACTAGAAAACCCACAAATCTGGGAGATAACTTTTTTACGTTTTTGTTGGATAATGACCCATTAACCTTTAAAGATGTTGTCTCTTCTCCTGATGCTCCTTTTTGGAAAGAAGCCATTAATAGTGAGATTGAGTCTATTATGACTAATCACACTTGGGAATTAGTGGACCTTCCTCCTGGCTCTAAAATTATTGGTTGTAAATGGATTTTTAAAAGGAAGTTAAAACCTGACGGTTCAATTGATAAATTTAAGGCTAGACTTGTTGCTAAAGGTTATAAACAAACTCAAGACCAAGACTTTTTTGAGACCTATTCACCAGTTGCTAGAACATCATCCATTAGAGTTTTAATTGCACTAGCTGCTATTAAAAATTTAATAATTCATCAAATGGATGTTAAGACTGCGTTTCTTAATGGAGATTTAGAAGAGGAGATTTATATGGACCAACCTGAGGGATTTATTTCCCTAGGTAATGAGCATAAAGTTTGTAAATTAGTTAAATCTTTATATGGTCTTAAACAAGCTCCTAAACAATGGAACGACAAATTTGATAGTGTGATGACTTCTAGTGGTTATATAATAAATGATGGAGATAGATGTATATATACCAAGTTTAATAATGATAATTCTGGTGTTATTGTATGTCTTTATGTGGATGACTTGCTTATTTTTTGATACTAATATTGATGTTATATTTGAGACTAAAAATATGTTATCTACTAAATTTGATATGAAAGACTTGGGAGAAGCAAATGTTATTCTCGGTATTAATTTGAGAAAAATTTGTAATGGGTATATGATTTCTCAAAATAATTATGTAGAGAAAATGCTTAAAAGATTTGGGCATTATAATATTAATCCTGTTAGTATTCCGTACGACTCTTGTTTGCATTTAAAAAAATATGAGGGACCAAGTGTGTCTCAATCTGAGTATGCCCAAATCATAGGTTGCTTAATGTATCTTACGAATTGCACAAGACCTGATATATCATATGCAGTTAATAGACTAAGCAGATACACTCATAGTCCTAATAAGGATCATTGGACTGCTTTATGTAGAATACTCAAGTATCTGCGAAGTACTATTGGATTTGGTTTATATTACTACGGTAATCCTGCAGTTCTTGAGGGTTATAGTGATGCTAACTGGATCTCTGATTCAGATGAAATCAAATCCACGAGTGGTTACATATTTACCTTAGGAGGAGGAGCAGTTTCTTGGAAGTCTACTAAACAGACGTGTATAGCTCGCTCTGTTATGGAGTCTGAGTTTATTGCCTTAGAGAAGGCAGGTTCTGAAGCAGAGTGGCTCAAAAATCTTTTGGGAAATATTCCCTTGTGGACGAGACCAGTTCCATCTGTGTCTCTACATTGTGATTGCCAAGCTGCTATAGGCAGAGCTAAGAATAAGAGCTATAATGGCAAGAGTAGGCATATACGCCTAAGACATAATATTGTAAGATAGCTGTTATATGACAGGATTATATCTCTTAACTTTGTTAGGTCAGAATTAAATCTCGCAGATCCTCTAACAAAGCCACTAAGAAAGAGGCTAGTGAGCAATACATCGAGGGGGATGGGACTACTGTCTATTACAGAAATCAACAGCGATGGTAACCCAACCTATATGAATGGTAATCCCAGGAAGTGGGTTCATATGGGTAACAACAAGTCATTGGTTGATTGGTTGAGACACTATCCATTTTTATTTGAATTCATCCCTATGGTGTAGGATAGTGTAAGTCTACAGTGTTAAAGGTTGAGTTATATACTTTTAATGATTTCCATAGTCCTGTTGGGTCATGTGTTTAACTGTAGAACACATTTGATGGAAACACCTATATGAGTGTAGAGGTGGGGCCGCCTCTTATAAAAACAAGACAGGTTTTCTAAAGCGCTCATGAATTTCAGGTATGGCGCAAGGCCAAAAATGTGCCAAATCGCGTAGAACAACTTCTAATTAAAGTGTGTAGTGTGAGTAATATGATTACTGATTCATAATAAGGAAGAAGGTTCATAGAAATTTTTATTTCACCAAATTCCTGTGAATCAAGTCCTATTCACTCAATACATTGGTTCATAGTCCAAAAGACACCAGTGTTAACGCACTGCACTCTTATATTCCTTACTCAATGTTATTTTATTTTTACTTTGTAATATGTGGGGGATTGTTGTATTTTATTACAAAGTTAAATAAAATATATATATTATTTATTGAGATTTTAAACGGTTATTGTAATTGATTTTGGGATATTAATATAGTTACCGTTTACATACCAATTTATAGCTAGTTACCGTTTCTATAATGAATTATCAGCATCAAAGGTAAATTAATTATATTACCGTTGATGGTGATGTGACCGTTCCGTTGCCATCTTTTCCTTCTATAAATAAGGTTGGACTCTTAGTTGGAGATTGATTCTACTGCAAAAAGTATCCCTATATATTATATACATATTCTAGCTTTTCTTTTGTTCACAAGTATCCTTCACCCATCAAAGTCAAGCTGCTGTGTCACTATTGCATGCAAGTTTTCATCATTCACAATTGCATTCTAGCTTTCATCATATAAATTTGCTGTATAACACACAGATATATACCGAACAATTCTTTATATATATACATATATATATATATATATATATATATATATTAACAGTGAGTTTATATATATTGTTATTGTATTTTCTCGGTACAATTTTTGAGTTTGAGTAAGGAAAATTAGAAGTTGTTCCTAGGTCATTCAATTATTTCGAGTGCTGATTAATTGGGTAAAGAGCCGTTGAATCCTGGAGTAGGATTTCGTCAGTGACCTTAGCACCGAGAAAAGTTCTCCGAGGGGGGAAATTTCTACTTAAGGACAGTGCACTGCACGCCTCTGCTCAACATAATTCGATCTAAATCGATAAGTTTTATTTCTGCCCTTCTTTTATTTTATAGTTGAATCCATATTTTATTCGTATTATTCCAACAATCTTATGTAGAAATTACCTATGGATTCTGCTATGCTCACCGCCACTAAATCTGTCCCTGATTTGACCAAAGTTGAACCTTTTAATGGTTCTAATTTTAAACGATGGCAAATTAAATTACTTTTGATTACGGATATTGCTAAAGTTGACCATGTTTTAAACAAACCAAAACCAGTTGAACCCCCTAAGGATGCTACCGATGAACAAAAGAAAGAATATGAATCTTCTATTAGTACTTGGACTTCTGCTGATAAAATTTGCAAGGCTATCATTCTCAACTCATTGTCCAATTAGCTTTTTGATATCTATTGTCTATACAAACATGCTGCTGAAATTTGGGATGCTTTAGTTTTGAAATTTGTTGTGGAAGATGCTGGTGTCAAAAAGTATGCAATTGGTAATTTTCTGAATTTTTGCATGACCGATGATAAAGATGTCTCTTCCCAAATTCATACTTTTCACCTTGTCGTAGCCGAACTTAGTAATGAAGGCATGACTTTACCTGCTCCTTTTATTGTTGGCTCCCTTATAGAGAAATTGCCTGATTCTTGGAAAGATTACAAGAATACTATGAAACATAAGAGGAAAGACATGACCTTAGAGGAGTTAATTGTTCATATTCGTATTGAGGAAAAGAACAGAAATTTAGATAAATCTGCCAAAGCCAAGGAGATGTCTTCCAAGGCAAATTTGGTTGATGACCGTAAACCTCGCAACCCGTTCAACAAACATCCTAAACACGGGCATAAGTATAACACCGGTCGAAAGACAAATCCAAATCAGTTCAAACACAAAATCTCAAAACCCAAAGGTGATTGTTTCGTGTGTGGAAGGCCAGGTCATTATGCTGCCCAATGCAAGTTCAAAAAGGGAAACAACCAGTCTGTTCCTCTTAGAGCTAACTTAGCTAAGGCAGACAATACTATTGTAGCGGTTGTTTCCGAGGTGAACATGGTGACTGACAAAGAGGCATGGGTAGTGGATTCTGGTGCTACCAAACACATTTGTGCGAATCGTGGTGCATTCATCTCTTACACTCCCCTTGAGTAAAACGATGAACATGTGTACATGGGCGATTCGAGGCCTGCACCAATGATGGGTAAAGGGAAAGTAAATTTAAAATTAACTTCTGGGAAGATCCTTTCTCTTATCGATGTTCTTCATATTCCTGGGATTTGCTACAATCTCGTATCTGTTGGGATACTTGGAAAAGTTAGGCTTAAGGTCATGTTCGAATCTGATAAGGTTGTGTTAACCAAAAATGGGGTGTTTGTGGGAAAAGGGTATCTTAATGCTGGTTTATTTCATTTGAATATACTTGAACTCATGAATAATAATGCTAGTACCTCTTTTGCTTACTAGATTGAATGTGATGATATTTGGCATGCTAGATTAGGCCATGCGAATTATTCTTATATAAAAATGATGAAAGATTTGGGAATTTTAAAAGATGTTAAAATTTGAAATACCATAATGTGTCAAGTGTGCGTGGAAGCTAAAACTACTAAAAAGACTTGTAAATCGGTACTTGTTAGAGAATCTGAACCTCTCAATTTAGTTCATTCAGACTTAGGTGATATGTCTAGAAATACTTCTAGAGGTGGAAAAACTTATTATGTGACCTTTATAGATGATTATTCTAGATATGCTAAAGTTTACCTTCTAAAAAATAAAAGTCAACCTGAAGACAAGTTTTTAATTTATAAAGGCGAAGTTGAAAATAAATTAGATAAGAAGATTAAAAGACTCAGGTCCGATAGAGGTGGAGAGTATGACTTTGGACCTCTTAGTAATTATTGTGAAGAACAAGGAATTATACATGTGGTAACACCTCCCTATTCTCCAGAATCTAATGGGGTAGCAAAAAGAAAAAATAGAATACTAAAAGAAATGATGAATTCTATGTTAGTAAGTTCTGGGGCTCCACCAAATTTGTGGGGGGAAGCTCTTCTTTCTGCTGGTCACCTACAAAATAGAATCATTTATAAGAAAACTGGAAAAACACCTTATGAGCTTTGGGAAAACCATTTACCTAACTTGAAATACCTTAAAGTGTGGGGGTGTCTTGCTAAGGTAATGTTACCCGACCCTAAGAAAAGAAAAATTGGTTCTAAAACTGCTGATTGCTTGTTTGTTGGTTATGCTGAACATAGTGCTGCTTATAGATTTCTTATTTTTAAAAGTGATGTATTAGATCATAATACTATCACTGAGTCAAAAAATGTTGATTTCTTTGAAAAAAATTTCCCTTTGAAATCTAAAATGGATCGACCAGTAGCAGAGCTTCCTACGAGCTCTTATACAATTCCAATTGAGGAATCTGAAATTGAACCAAGGAGGAGTAAACGTACTAGAAAACCCACAAATCTGGGAGATAACTTTTTTACGTTTTTGTTGGATAATGACCCATTAACCTTTAAAGATGTTGTCTCTTCTCCTGATGCTCCTTTTTGGAAAGAAGCCATTAATAGTGAGATTGAGTCTATTATGACTAATCACACTTGGGAATTAGTGGACCTTCCTCCTGGCTCTAAAATTATTGGTTGTAAATGGATTTTTAAAAGGAAGTTAAAACCTGACGGTTCAATTGATAAATTTAAGGCTAGACTTGTTGCTAAAGGTTATAAACAAACTCAAGACCAAGACTTTTTTGAGACCTATTCACCAGTTGCTAGAACATCATCCATTAGAGTTTTAATTGCACTAGCTGCTATTAAAAATTTAATAATTCATCAAATGGATGTTAAGACTGCGTTTCTTAATGGAGATTTAGAAGAGGAGATTTATATGGACCAACCTGAGGGATTTATTTCCCTAGGTAATGAGCATAAAGTTTGTAAATTAGTTAAATCTTTATATGGTCTTAAACAAGCTCCTAAACAATGGAACGACAAATTTGATAGTGTGATGACTTCTAGTGGTTATATAATAAATGATGGAGATAGATGTATATATACCAAGTTTAATAATGATAATTCTGGTGTTATTGTATGTCTTTATGTGGATGACTTGCTTATTTTTTGATACTAATATTGATGTTATATTTGAGACTAAAAATATGTTATCTACTAAATTTGATATGAAAGACTTGGGAGAAGCAAATGTTATTCTCGGTATTAATTTGAGAAAAATTTGTAATGGGTATATGATTTCTCAAAATAATTATGTAGAGAAAATGCTTAAAAGATTTGGGCATTATAATATTAATCCTGTTAGTATTCCGTACGACTCTTGTTTGCATTTAAAAAAATATGAGGGACCAAGTGTGTCTCAATCTGAGTATGCCCAAATCATAGGTTGCTTAATGTATCTTACGAATTGCACAAGACCTAATATATCATATGCAGTTAATAGACTAAGCAGATACACTCATAGTCCTAATAAGGATCATTGGACTGCTTTATGTAGAATACTCAAGTATCTGCGAGGTACTATTGGATTTGGTTTATATTACTACGGTAATCCTGCAGTTCTTGAGGGTTATAGTGATGCTAACTGGATCTCTGATTCAGATGAAATCAAATCCACGAGTGGTTACATATTTACCTTAGGAGGAGGAGCAGTTTCTTGGAAGTCTACTAAACAGACGTGTATAGCTCGCTCTGCTATGGAGTCTGAGTTTATTGCCTTAGAGAAGGCAGGTTCTGAAGCAGAGTGGCTCAAAAATCTTTTGGGAAATATTCCCTTGTGGACGAGACCAGTTCCATCTGTGTCTCTACATTGTGATTGCCAAGCTGCTATAGGCAGAGCTAAGAATAAGAGCTATAATGGCAAGAGTAGGCATATACGCCTAAGACATAATATTGTAAGATAGCTGTTATATGACAGGATTATATCTCTTAACTTTGTTAGGTCAGAATTAAATCTCGCAGATCCTCTAACAAAGCCACTAAGAAAGAGGCTAGTGAGCAATACATCGAGGGGGATGGGACTACTGTCTATTACAGAAATCAACAGCGATGGTAACCCAACCTATATGAATGGTAATCCCAGGAAGTGGGTTCATATGGGTAACAACAAGTCATTGGTTGATTGGTTGAGACACTATCCATTTTTATTTGAGTTCATCCCTATGGTGTAGGATAGTGTAAGTCTACAGTGTTAAAGGTTGAGTTATATACTTTTAATGATTTCCATAGTCCTGTTGGGTCATGTGTTTAACTGTAGAACACATTTGATGGAAACACCTATATGAGTGTAGAGGTGGGGCCGCCTCTTATAAAAACAAGACAGGTTTTCTAAAGCGCTCATGAATTTCAGGTATGGCGCAAGGCCAAAAATGTGCCGAAATCGCGTAGAACAACTTCTAATTAAAGTGTGTAGTGTGAGTAATATGATTACTGATTCATAATAAGGAAGAAGGTTCATAGAAATTTTTATTTCACCAAATTCCTGTGAATCAAGTCCTATTCACTCAATACATTGGTTCATAGTCCAAAAGACACCAGTGTTAACGCACTGCACTCTTATATTCCTTACTCAATGTTATTTTATTTTTACTTTGTAATATGTGGGGGATTGTTGTATTTTATTACAAAGTTAAATAAAATATATATATTATTTATTGAGATTTTAAACGGTTATTGTAATTGATTTTGGGATATTAATATAGTTACCGTTTACATACCAATTTATAGCTAGTTACCGTTTCTATAATGAATTATCAGCATCAAAGGTAAATTAATTATATTACCGTTGATGGTGATGTGACCGTTCCGTTGCCATCTTTTCCTTCTATAAATAAGGTTGGACTCTTAGTTGGAGATTGATTCTACTGCAAAAAGTATCCCTATATATTATATACATATTCTAGCTTTTCTTTTGTTCACAAGTATCCTTCACCCATCAAAGTCAAGCTGCTGTGTCACTATTGCATGCAAGTTTTCATCATTCACAATTGCATTCTAGCTTTCATCATATAAATTTGCTGTATAACACACAGATATATACCGAACAATTCTTTATATATATACATATATATATATATATATATATATTAACAGTGAGTTTATATATATTGTTATTGTATTTTCTCGGTACAATTTTTGAGTTTGAGTAAGGAAAATTAGAAGTTGTTCCTAGGTCATTCAATTATTTCGAGTGCTGATTAATTGGGTGAAGAGCCATTGAATCCTGGAGTAGGATTTCGTCAGTGACCTTAGCACCGAGAAAGTTCTCCGAGGGGCAAAATTTCTACTTAAGGACAGTGCACTGCACGCCTCTTCTCAACATAATTCGATCTAAATCGATAAGTTTTATTTCTGCCCTTCTTTTATTTTATAGTTGAATCCATATTTTTTTCGTATTATTCCAACAGATAATACATGAATTATGAATTTAATTGGTTGAGAATTAGATTTATGGTGAATTATTTTGTGAAAAGTATGAGCTTTTGTGAAAATAGCAAAATTTGGTTTTAAAACCTTTGATTTTGATTACTTATTTAATTTTTATGATTAGAATTATGTTGTACATGTGTATGGTTACACATGTATGCTTTACACTGTCTGAGTAGTTTAGAATTGCAAATTATTGGTATATTAGGGAAGAACAGTGTAGCAAGGAAGCAGTCTGCACTGTTTCTGTCTGCGTTACGGCGCAGCTGCGCCGGTAACAAAGGCAGAAACAGCGCAGCTGCGCCGGCTGAGTTTCCTAGATCGTGCACCAGCGCAGCTGCGCCGGTTCCAAAGCTTAAGGTGGCGCAGCTGCGCCAGTACCTGAGCAGAGGTAGAAAACTTAAAGTATTTGTACAGTTTTAAAACTTAAATTGATTTGGTTATGTGTTAACATGAACCAAGATTTGCAATAAGATGTTATGAGTATGTATTTGGCTATTTCAAAATAGAAAAGGAAGAAGGTGGTGAAAACCTTAAATTGTTATTAGTTAATTCATTTTAATTAAGTAAAGGTTTAACTTAAGTTATAATTTGTTTGATAATTAACTTATGTTGTTAATTATACATAAGTTTGACAGTGAGTGTCAAACGAGTAAATGGAAGAGAATTACGAAGTGTAACTTAGAAAGTATAAAGTAGAATTTACTTAGACTTTTGATAAGCATTGCTAGGTGACTAATAATTGATGCGTATGGTAATACGTTATGTAGGATTCATGAAGCAGATTATATTAAGCTGTTTTCGGTAATTGGTAATCTACGAGCCAGGCAAGTCTTTCGGTTCCTATTTTCTATGTGAACTTGATGATATTATGAACTGTTTTAAATTATTTTGCAAAGAGCACGATATGTTATATATGTCGTAAACATTAATGTTAAAGTCAATGTATGACTACATTGATTGATTAAAGAATGTTGATTAAGTAAGGAACTCAATCTTTATATTTGCTATGTGAATTGAAGCATGTATGTCATGTTACTTTAATTATTATGAGATGTATGTTGAGCATGTTATTATGTGCTATGTGATGCATGAAAACTGTTAGAACTTGCTGAGCTGTCGAGCTCACTCTTGCAAATAATAAATTTTGCAAGTCAAGATTTCAAGGTAAGGATACGTGCTAAGTGAATTATAGAGATCCATATTCACGAAGATTACATATGTTTTATGAGAAATATATCTAATGTTTTGAATGTAACATGTTGTTGGATTATAAGTGGAGTTATCCAATGTGTATGGATAATATATTATAATGTAAGATTTTGTATAGTAACTTTGAGGAAGTAATTCATGTAATAGAGTTGAATCAAATTTTTGTAATGTAAAGGTTGCGATTCAGGGCAATAAAGAAAGGATTATATAAAAGTTTTAATTATTCCGCATTTTTAGGGATTTTAATATCGAATCATGATGTAAAGTTAGAATAACGTTGTATTGTTAACGACCGATGTCGAGAGTTGTATTGTATGAATTTTGGGGTCGTTACATATTCACTCTCAATTCACTCTATAATAACTTAGTCTCAGCAAAAATGAAAACAAGAAGGGGAAGAAGCTTTATTTATAGACAATGTATTACCCAGACAATGTAATTTCTCTCCAAATTAAACTAATGGGGAGAAGAATAGCACATAGGATTGAGAAGAGTTGGTAGGAGGGACACTATTGCACCCACCCCCTTCATCATCACCATCATTACCATTCACTGAGTTTGAGGAAATGAGGAGCTAGACTAGGCCAATGGCATATCTCAGTTATTGATGAATTGAGACACAAATTTTGGGACAAGCTCTAATACTCAGCAACTTAGCAAAATAAATACAACACTTAGGTTATATTATATATACACCCACACATAAAAAGTATGCCCTTATATATAATAATGTACTTCATGTACATAATTTAGTTAATATTTTAATTGGGCTATTTATAAAATAGTTGGGTATTATTATCCCACCATTTTCAAATATACTCAAATGCTATAATGATAATTAATATCAATTATTTATTAACTCATCATTTAATAATTAAACCTCCAATTGATTTAACTCTACTATTTCTGTCATACAAGACATAATTATGTGAACGTTAGAAATTAACGGTCCATAAGTTTACAATAATATTATTCTCAATATTACATCTTATAATATGTTCATGATGTAATATCACTAGATCTCTTATTTACATGATCTCTAATTATAGTCAATCTATTACCCTCCTATGGACAATACCCAAGGGTCAAAGAAGAGTTGGTGGCTAACTCCACCAACTACTACTATTCATGGTACTTCCTCATCATTTCCCCCACATGGCTCTAGCTTGAACTTCATCAAGGTATAAGAATTAGTAATTGAACTAACAAACTCTACACACCAATGCATGGCCTTTAATTATAGCCAAGCTATTACCCTCCTATGGTCATTACCCAAAGGGCAAGGAAGAGTTGGTGGCTAACTCCCACCAACTACTATTCATTGTACTAGCCATTTAGTTAATCAACATTGCTCTCACATGGGCTAACTTGCAAGCTTATATCTAATAACCATATGATATGATAGAGTTACACATACACCCAATCATATAATCATATAATTCATGTACATTTGACAATACCGAATATAGTTTTATTAAGTATTGTCACACCTAATTATTATAATTTTATTATTTTAATTATACTTAACCATTGAAATAATCACTAACAAAAATTATTTATTTTATTTAATTTAATATCCTTCATAAAGTACACATTAATGTACCACACATAACACATTGTCACATAGGTTCATTTATGTAACTCATGTGACTCATTACACTTTACCATATAGTTTTCTATATTACATAGTTACCTTGAAGTGTCGCACTTCATTTCATATAGATGTAGTTATAACATATAATTATATATCATTGCCCATAGAAATTAATTCACATAATAATACTAATTAATTCCTTTAATTATTCATTCATTAAATTATTTAATGAATGTCTATTCCATCACTTTGCCACACTAGGCATACCTCACAAGCTCAATATTAAGCTAATTCTCAAATTCTCATCTAGGTTTTATTCTTTAACCTTTATTTTAATCATTTAAAATCTTATAGACTTTCGGGTTATCACACTTACAATTGTAGTTTAGCTTATTTTTTGTAAAGCATTGTAGTTTAGCTTATTTTTTGTAAAGCAATGTAGTTTCGCTTTATTTTTTGTAAATCATTGTATTTTAGTTTAGTTTTGTAAATTATTATACTTTTAACCAATTTTTTGTATAACTTGTCGTAAATGTTAGGTTTGTAAGAATCATGGATATAATCAAATTGCATAAAATAAGCAGAAGCATGGTAAATCACAGTTTTAAAATTTTACAAACCTTATACATGGATCATCCTTTATGCGCAATTATTAATTAAACGAAAGAGAAGAAATTATATAATCATACCCTTGTAGAACTAAGCTTCCACTGGTACGAGTTTAACTCCAAATCTTTCGCGCTCTCCTTGAGTTCTCCGGGTTTGATTCCTTTATTTGATCAACGTTAGCCACCCAAGTGTTTGGCCTCTAGAGGTGATCCACCAAGGAAGAATAGTTATTCAAGAAGGTGGGTGTTTGGCTAAATCCTAGTTTCTATCTCTATAGAAATTGTATACTCTCCCAACTCTTAGAATGTAGTGCGTAACGTTGTTCCATAATAAGACTTTCTTATTTATAGATGTAGGCAACCCTCCTAAACTATTTAGGATTATGGTTTCATATTAATTAATTAAACCCTTTTAATTAATTAGGCTTCCCAATTCCATTGGGAATAATTAAACTCTTTTAATTAATTACCCTCCTAATCTTATTAGGAATATATATATATATATATATATATGAAAGAGTATCTTATTAGTTAATTCACAAACTCCTTAAGGAATTAAATAATAATAATAATAATAAGACTCCTCTTATTAATTTATATTTAATATTTTCAAAATATTAAATAATAAATATTAAGCTATTTAATTTATTCTATCACCATAAATTAAATTAAATATACTTAACTTATTATTATGATTATGCCATTAGTTTCTTTAATAAATATTCTTCCTTTTATGCTGTGACCCTTTAGGTTCTCCATATTAAACCGTTTGTGAATAAATCAATTAGAACTATTCTAATCTTATTTAAATAAATAAATTAAAATAATAATTTATTTAAATAAATAATATTTATTCTACAATAAGGGTAAGCCCCCTTAACGATAAACGAATTTTGAGATAATATAAATTTCAACATTGATCATAAAAAAACCTTTGAGTCAATTGTTACCGATTCATTCTTTCCACCATACAATGTCCCAATTAAATATAAGACATGGAATTACTATCAAGTCTTATTTTATTTAATTATATGTATTTCGATTCTAAAATACACAACTACAAATAATGCAAATTAGAAATTCTTCTCTAATTTCATTCTGCATTAGCCAAAGACTACTGGGTTGTCATTTATCAAATCACATAGGACATTCTCTTCCTTTACTAGAAGCGATAGATTCTTTATTGATCATTCATTATCTCCATGTATAAATTATTATACTCAAGCATACCTTTTGATATACCCTTAGGGTCTTAAGGGACATGTCAAAGTATAACTCATCATACATAAGATACTATGATGATCTTAAGTCTAAGGATTATTTGTACTACTATCACTTAAGAAATTCCTATTGATAGGTAAGTAAAACTCCATTAGATATTCCTTAGCGATCCACGTTCAGTGTACTTATTCTCTAATAAGCACCTACATACTTGCTTTAGTGTTTCCACACAAATAATTATGAGATCGATCATCCTCATCCAATGAGCAAGCAACGTATGTACCAATCTATCCGGATTCACTAATCCTCTTTTTAGTAATCCAACGATTGGGAACTATTTTAGTTTTAATCTATCTAAGAATTTAGATCTCATTAGCATGATCATCATCATGATTCTAAAAGCATTGCTTAAAACTATGGGTTTATCACATATTATAAAAACAACACCATATAGATAATTAAATATCTTTAATAAATAATACTTTTATTAATAAATGAATAAGATTGTTACAAAGTATATGCTTTATCATCAAACATGATTGGCTTGTATGTATACTACTTTCAATCTCCCACTTGCACTTAAGCCAATCGCCATGGTATCTCATACCCATCTTCTTTAAGTGATGATCAAACTGTTGTTGTGTTAAAGCTTTAGTAAATAGATCTTCAATGTTGTCTTGAGAGTCCACACGCTCCAGGGTGACATCTTCTCTTCCAATAATCTCTCTAATCAAATGAAATCACCGCAATATGTGTTTGGATTTCTGATAAGACCTGGATTCCTTAACATGTTCAACAGCTCTGGTGTTGTCACATAATAAAGGTATTGCTCCTCTAATGCTAAGAACCACACTAAGTTCAATTATGAACTTCTTCATCCAAACAGCTTCCTTTGCAGCTTCACTTGCAGCTATGTTCTCTGCCTCTGTCGCTGAATCAACAACTGTTTGCTGTTTGGAACTCTTCCAACTCACTGCACCACCGTTTAAGGTAAATACATACCCCCAAAATAAATTTACTGTCATCTTGGTTCGTTTGAAAACTTGAGTCTGTATAGCCCTCTAGTTTCAACTCAGACCCACCGTAGACAAGAAATACATACTTCGTTCTTCTCAAGTACTTTAGGATATTTTTCACTGCCTTCCAGTGCTCTTCTCCAGGATTCGACTAATATTTGCTCGTTACACTAAGTGCATGAGCGACATCTGGTCTAGTACATATCATACCGTATATGATAGATCCTATTGCTCAAGCATAAGGAATCTTACTCATACAGTCTTTCTCCTCAGGTGTCTTTGGGGCCTGTTTCTTGGAGAGATGTATTCCATGGCTCATCGGCATGAGATGTGACGCTCCCAAATCCGGGTACTTTGTTTCCACATGATTTGGTGTCCACTTTCTAATTAAAACATGCATCTACCCAATAATAAAGAATTGTAAAATAAATTACAACCTTCATAAAACTTAAATAAAATCTTCCTTGATAAAGGATTACAACTTGTCCGAATACAATCCCAGGTTAACTAAACCTTAACATCAATCAAATAAATGCGGAAATATAAAACATTGTCAACTAAACCTTATTACAAAAGAAACTTGAAACCACAAGCCTTCACTTGCTCATCTTTCCTTTTTCTTTACTTGTTGACGGTATGTCAACATTCTTGGTCTCAACTGCAAGGGGTGGTAAAACATGCAAGAGTGAGCAAACAAAAGCTCACTTGAAATGCAACGGTGATATGACATAAGTGAATAGTTACAAAAGAGTTTGAATAACTTTACTTTCATCAAAATAAAGAATTAAACAGTAATTCTTTTATCATCTTTAAAGTTCGAATATAGAATTTATCTGAGGGTCATACGACCTTGAACCATGTCCTAGGTTATAAATATTTCTATTTAAACCTTTAACAGTCATTAAGACTATGGACTTTCAACTCGTACTCAGGGGGATCAGCCCTTTGTACCATGTATTGTGCACAAACATTTAACGCTTTCGCATAAATATCCCCTAATAAATAGGGTTGTTCATTCTCAGTAATTGAATACAAGTCCGCACCAAAGAAAGTTTGGTTTGGATAGATAAGGGAACTTTGGAGTTTCAACTATCATCAACTAGGAGTAGTTGAATCGACTCACAGTACTTTAACAGTCCAATAATATAAGAATCATGAACCAATTGTAAGATATGACAATAAACTACATAATAAATAGGCATGCTTTAGAAATAACTTAAAGAAATTGAAAGATTAGGTAGATCTTGCTTGAACAACTAAGTCAAGATCACATTACCTCAATAATACTTCAATAGTCATGCATTATGAATATCAGAATACAATATAACTTGTACAATACGTAACAAGTTAAGAATCACATCAATTTGATAGTTTCAAAAGCTATTTTTCAAAAAATAATTAACAGAAAATCCTTATGAATACAATTCTTCTTGTTTATCAAAATTTCATGAATTGAATTATTAAAACAACCATATAACTCCTCTATAATCATGCTATATCACATATTACTCATAAGTTTATGCTTACACCAATCTCTTTGATGATTTAAGAACTATATTCAAAATAACTTTATAATAAAACACTATGAACATGATTTCTCCATGTTCATCATATCTTTGTGAATTAAAACACTTAAACAATTATAAAAATCATATGTAAACATATATCTATAAATATATGTGTACACTTCCCTTACATATATCAAAATCAAAAACTTTCACACAAAGATTTTTACAGAAAATTCTAAAACCATGAAAACATAGAAGAACATGATTACAACTTATAGAGTTCTAAGTTTATACCTTTTCTAGTTTGAATTAAGAGAAGAGATGGAGATAATGATGTTTTCTTCTTCTTCTTCTTCTTCTTCTTCTTCTTCTTCTTCTCTGACAATTCTCTCTAACCCTTTCTCCCTGTTTCTTTCTTTCTTTGTTTGTAAAAACTAACGTACTAACTTGTAGTATATACATATAATACATATATAATATATATGTAACCTATATTATTATTATAAGTAATAAGTAAAATACTAATTACCATAATAATTGCTACTAATTACATAGGTTACAATCATTTGAAAGGTTAGGCCATGTTTGGCAACTCTTAAATAAAACAACTCTTTTATTAGCTAAAATCATGTTTGGTAAAATAAATTTAAAAGAAAAGTAAGGCCTTGTTTGATAGAATCACTTTAAAACCCTTTTCCATTCTTTTAATAAATCTTTAACCATAAGTTAGTTGCTACACTTATTTAATTAAATTACAACATCCTAATTCAATTAAATAAAAACTAACATTCATAACTTAATAAAACACATAATACCAAATTGTTACACCATTGTAATTCCTTTATTAAACATAATTCATGTAACAGATTATTATCAACACTTAGCACATAACATTAAATCTAATTTAACTATTCTTAATTAAATTAGAATTATGCTACACCATTATAACACATCAATTTAATTAAATATTACTCTTAATTAAATCAGTCCATAAAATCACATAATTTATTTATTTAGCTCAATAAATAAATCACATACATTATTTATTTAACTCAATAAATATTTAAAATTATTATATAAAATCTCAATCGTTACATGAGACCTCTCTTGGAATCTTTCATGTTAACCTCTTTAGCATCGTGTCAATGTACGTTCCTTGGGACAAGCCAAGCATCCTTTTAGATCTATCTCTATAGATCTTTATCTCCAAAATATAGGAAGCTTCTCCCAAGTCCTTCATAGAGAAGTGTTTAGATAACCAAATTTTGATCGACTGTAGCATAGGAATATCATTCCCTATTAGTAATATATCATCGACATATAATACAAGGAATGATACAGCGCTCCCACTAACCTTCTTGTATACACATGGTTCATCCTCGTTTTTGATAAAATCAAACTCTTTGATTGTCTCATCAAAATAGATGTTCCACCTACGAGAAGCTTGCTTCAATCCATAAATGAATCTTTGCAGCTTACAGACTTGATTTGTTTCAACCGTTGAAATAAATCCCTCTAGATGTGTCATATACATATCCTCCTCAAGGTTCCCATTAAGGAAGGCCGTTTTCACGTCCATCTGCCAGTTTTTGTAGTTATAGTAAGCTGCAATCGCAAGCAAAATCCGAATGGACTTGAGCATCGCTACTGGCGAGAAGGTTTCATCATAGTTAACACCTTGTCTTTGTTTGAAACCTTTCACAACAAGTTGATCCTTATAGGTCTCTACCTTGCCGTCCAATCCAGTCTTACTTTTAAACACCCATTTGCACCCAATAGGCTTAACGCCCTTAGGTGATGAAACTAAAGTCCATACTTTGTTCTCATACATGGAGTCCATCTTAGATTTTATGGCTTCTTGCTATTTCTCTGAGTCATTACTACTCATAGAATGCTTGTAATTCAAAGGATCATCATCATTTATGATGCGTACCTCATCGTAATCCTCTATGAAGAATCCATACCTCTTAGGTATCTTCGGTACTCTCCCAAATTTACGAATAGGGTGTGTTACAGTAGGTTCTTCCACGTGGTCAGGTACCTGACTTTGATCCGTAGTAATTTATGGTTCTTCAATTTCTTCAAGATATATCTTACTCCCACTGACCACTTTGAGGATAAACTCCTTTTCCAAGAAGGCAGCATATTTCGCAACAAAAACCATTTGATCAGTTAGATGATAGAAATAATATCCTGATGTTTCTTTAGGGTATTCTACAAATATACATTTGTCGTATCTAGTCTGCAGCTTATCATTCTCAAATTTTTTGACATAAGCTGGACAACCCCAAGTCTTAACATACTTAAGATTTGATTTTCTCCCTGTCCATATCCCATATATAGTCTTTGGGACGGATTTGGTAGTTACCTTGTTAAGTAGGTATGCAGCCGATTCTAGGGCATAACCCCAAAAAGAAACTGGAAGATTGGTAAAGCTTATCATTGAACGAACCATGTCCAACAGTGTTCGATTTCTCCTTTCAGATATACCATTCAATTATGGTTTTCCTGATGGAGTCCATTGTGAGATTATACCATTTTCTTTGAGATAATTGAGAAATTCACCACTTAAGTATTCACCACCTCTATCCGATCGAAGAATTTTAATACTCTTGTCAGTTTGTTTCTCTACTTCACTTCTGAATTCTTTGAATTTTTTAAACGATTCAGATTTGTATTTCACTAAATACATATATCCAAATCTTGAATGATCATCAGTGAATGTAATAAAATAAGAATACCCTCCTCGTGTATTCGTTGTTATAGGTCCTTAAATGTCTGTGTGTACCAATTCTAACAACTCTGTAACTCTTTCTCCTTTTCCATTAAAAAGAGATTTAGTCATCTTACCCATGATACAAGATCCACAAGTTGGATATGATTCATAATCAGATAGCTCTAAGATCTTTGCAACTTGGATAATCTTGTTTCATTAATATGACCGAGTCTACAGTGCCACATAAAAGTATAATTAACATCATCTCTTTTTCTTTTCTTAGTTTGTTCAATTTGAAGTATATTTTCATGCAAGTCAAGTACGTAATGTGACGCCCCCAAATCCGGGTCCCTTTTATTACCTCGAATCTGGTGCAGTCACGGTACTACTAGTCGAACTATTATATCTTTTATTCATTACTTAAAGAATATAACTTTACTTTATTATAATTTAGAATATATATTCCTTCTATTTCAAGGATCTGTATAATGACCCCAAACTTTTATAAGTTCCAATCATGGTCATTTACCATTCCTGTCTTTACATCATATTCGATATTATAAAAATACAAAATAATTTAAACTTTTTCAATCTCTTTTGAATAAAATCTTTTATTGACTTCATAACTTAAATCAATTACATATCCTTGAATCAAATGTATTATGATTCTTTCTATTCGAATTACTGTATAAGATTTTACATCTTGATTCGATATCCTTTATGTATTAACTAATACATATTTACAACACGACTAGTATTAAACATCGTAAACAACTATCAAGTATATCTCCTAGAACCTAAACATGGTTCAAGAGCATAACTTTAATTAAACAATAATATTCTTTCAATGCTAACGAACGATATCAATCACTTAGCACGTAACTCTACCGTGAATCCTTAACCTGCAAAAGTGGTTATTTGCAAGAGTGAGTACGACAGCTCAGCAATTCTAACAGTTTGCATGCATCACATAGCATATAATATCATACTCAGTTTATGCATTTATAATCAATTAATATTTTCTACGCATGTTACTTCTCACATAACAGGCATAGAGATTCACTTCACAAGTATATCATCAAAGATCAACTTTCAATCTCATACATATCTCATATACATTTCATATATATACATCAACATTCTCATAATATAATATAACTCAATTAATAGTTATAGAATTCGTGTATCAAATAGGAACTGAAAGACTTGCCTGATTCGTAGTTTAACAACTACGACTTAACTGCTTATAGATATCTACACTTCGTGAAATCCTACACAGTTATATAATCATGGATTTCACACTCGTCAGTTATACACATCCATATATTTCATACGCTCTTAATATAAGAACAATTGTATATTATTTTCTAACTATGTTCATAGAACCTTTGTTTCACTTTCTTATCGTATTCTTAGAATAACTATGTACGTATAGGTATATCTTAACCATACATACTTAATACCAACCTTCATATACATTTATCACACACTTAACTTTACGTGTTCGTCATATAATTAGAACTTATGTGATCCTCATTATTCATACATTTCTCAAACCTTAATGGAATTATACCTTTGGGTTTTATATCATCATTATACATTGTCACCTCATATAATTATATACCAGTAGGGGTCAGACCATGTCTTGCAGTTTAAGTAATAATATAAGTCCACTAACATAATCAGGAAGCAAGCAGACTGCACCAATCCTAAAAATAGGCTGGCACAGCTGCGCTGGTCTTTGCCTTAGGAGTGGTGCAGCTACGCCACTCCCTGGTCAGACTAGGAGTGAGATTTCATTCTGCTGAAAATCCACGGTTATTCTCTAGCATACGGGCTACTGATATCCATCACATACATATGCTTATAAGGTTATTAACTTGAGTTCAAAACCTAGCATGCTCATTCTAAGTTAAATTCAAAGTTATATGCCAGTAAACCTTAAGCTAATCAAGCCCATGTTACTAAGGATCAACTACTAAAGCCATAATATCACATAACGAGACTAAGCAATACTAAGTATGCATGCTCGTGCGTATTCCACACATGTATACGTTAATCCACATAGTTTATACTAGGAAATTCCTTTTCATGAACATGTGTACATAGGTAAAATCTATGTTTAACCAAATGATGCTCATGTCGACATGTCTAGAGACATAATGAATCCTATTATACATGCTTGCATGATCAGAACGTATCTCACATAGTGAGTGATGATATTAGCTTTCAAATTCTAAGTTTTTATCAAAAACTACACTAAGTCAACTTAGCACATGCAAGGTATCTTTGAAATCATAACTCACATGTATTTGAACATATATCTATGACATATAAACATACTCAAATGGTCTGAACTTAAAGGACACAAGTTTTGTTAAGTTTGCTTCAAAAGTTCTTAAGTTTTTCTTTTGAAATCATCTTAACCTTTAATCATATATGCTAGTGTGTGCTCAACACTTTAGACTTGCATTTCATGCCTATTTAGACCATACGATCATGCTCACAAAGTCAGAATACTCACATGATACGTACATGACAAAGTTTACCTTAACGATTCTAAGTTCATTTATAAACCATAAATCTTTTCATCAATAGTGTGTACTAACATAGTTATACATGCTCATGCTATCTAAATGTACCCATATATGCATGTTAAACATGTCCTCATGCTTACCTGAAGTGATACCAAATGTTAGCACATATCAGAAACTAGCAGAAATAGGATTCCAGATTCAGGGCCTGGCGCAGCTGTGCTGCGCCCCAGTACAAAACTGGCGCAGCTGCGCCATTGCTCGGCCAGACCTGAGGCAGCTTCTGCTAGGCAGAAAGAAAAAATCAAAACCAAATTTCCTCAACGAATTCCATTTTAAACTACTATACTGCAGTTCTAACTTGCATATAAGGTTTATATAGCACTGAACAAGTATTTTATAATCCAATTATCATCTAATTCAAGTAAGATCAGTAATGTAAGAAATTTATATAAATGTGAAATATACCTCTGTGAATGCAAAATTGCTGCTAAAATAAAATCTCTCAAATTGTTAGCTCTACACAATGTTGCTATATTACCCTCCCTTAACACAAATGCAATTCTCAGCAAATGAAAGAGGAAAAAGGAGAGCCTTATTTATAGCCACTTGAATAACCATGCAATGATATTTCACACCAATAAAACCAAAAGGGATAAAGAAGAATCTTATGGGCAATGAAGATTAGTTAGGTAGTTGGTGAAATCCACTATTTAGCCCACTCCCCATATTATCATTGGCTATGCTTTTGCTGAGTTTGATAAAAGGAGGTAGTCTAGCCTAGTAGCCTTTCACATGAGGAAAAGATGGAACTCTCATTATGGAAAAAAATTTAATCTCAGCATCATAACAAGTGTGGTGGCGTAAATACTTAGGCTATATTCATATACATTGTATATACACTTAGGTTGTAAATAGAGTCACAATGTAATTTCAATAAATAAATAATACTACCATGTAGTAAATTTAATTTGTACATATATAATCCATGTATATTTTATTAACATTGAATATAATGCAATTGGGTATTATTATTACTCATTATAATAATGGTTATTATTGTAATAACTTATAGAAATCGTTACCAATTAACAATTACATTTATTATACGTCAATAGGGTATACATGAATGTTCACATATTGTCACATACCCTCATGTACACATTCAATATCTAATCTTACTATATAGTCTATATATGTCATATATAGCCACATTAATACGTCTCATTGCACTTTACAATATATAGAGGTAAATACTATATACTATAGGTTTAATTATCGCATGCTTGCACAAAACAAGTAATCGAGTAAATATAATCTACACGATTAAATACTTTCACTATATTCAAGTAAATTGAATATTTAATTATTAGCCATCCTATCAATTCTTTTGATATAAAAATCTTAGGGCTAGCCCACTAATTTAATTAAACCATTAGTAACTCTCTATAAATTAATTCTAGCAATTATTCGCATAGGCACTAACTCACAGAACATGTATACTTGCACATAGCAATAATTCTCATAATAATTCTAATAAATCTCGTTTAATCATTCATTCAATAATTTATTTAATGAATTTCTCATTTCATCACTTAGCCACACTAGGCATTTCTCACAAGCTTAATTATTACTTCCACCACACTTAATATTCCTTTAATATAAGGTTTGTGTGACACATGCACTTTAATGCTAAGTTATCTCAAATAATCATACACTTATAGTATGTATAACCTTTACGCTTAAAATAGTTAATATTTGCTCTATTATCTAAATAATAGAATCCACGGTAAAATAATAGCTTAAGTTATTTAGTACATTAAAATAACTTAGCTTTTTTTTATTTATTAATTAACTCTCTTGGAAATACATAAGATATAATTACTATTATGTATTCCGTCATAACATGATATAAAATATTCTTATTATATTTTCTCCAATAGAGGCATTAATTATAATAAAATGACTTACTCATTTTTTCAAGATATTATTTTAATATAATATTCACATCTCACTAAAGTAATTACATGTACGACACTTGTACACGTATTATATATAGAAAATAGATAATAAATTTACTTTCTATTATGATAAATTGTTTTCATATAGCAAATATATTTTAATATATTTATCATATTACTAAATCATACATATTACCTCATACAAAGCTATATAAGGTAATATTATTATACAAAATAATATTCTCCTTTTTAGTAAAATAATCCAATGTTAGAACTTATTTTAATATCTCTTATTAAAAATATAATATAATTATTTCTCTTTCTATAAATTATCCCCAAAACAATTTCTTTAATATATACATTTAACCATATCTCAAATATTAATTAATTCTCTAACCAATATTTATTTAAAGATATATTGGTTTAACAACATATATATAGATATTTTATTAACGGCGTTCGCACATTTACATGATACCATGCCAAGTAATATATATTAAGGCACTTACTATACTCACATACTCCACACATGTATTAACTCACTATTTATTTAAGTGATCTTAAACCCCTTACTATAACACCATAGTTAATTAAGGCTTTAATATTCAAATTATAATTTAAATTAACCAATATTCATTCTTATTAGTTAATTCCCTTAACTAACTCATGCTTCACTATCCAAATTCATCCATAGATAGCTTAAGCACTAATAATAACTTATATTACAAACATACTAGTTATTAGTATACATACACAAGAAGATGGTGATTATGCATTAAAGACATTTAATGTCACCAACTTACTAAGATAAAATAATTCTATAAATTATTTAATGCCGATAGATAAATCTTATCCATCTTCTTACTAATTCATCTCTACAATTTATAACAAATATATAATAATGATATATATTTATTAAGCACAAAATCACTTATTACATAGCTCATATTACCCTATGTAACACAATACTATATACCTCATATCACAATATATATATATATATATATATATATATATATATATTCTTATTCGAACCCATCTCATGCTTTAAAAATTTTATTTATTAAATTTTTATTTTATATAATTTCTAAAAATTCAGGTTCTTACACGTAAAGTCCATTCAGCAATTTTCGAACACCATATAAAATATCCTTATTATAAATAGAACAACTATTATTCTTTATTATAATATTATAACCATCCTTATCCAATACAGAAATATAAATAATGTTTCTAATGATTGTTGGAACAAAATAACAATTATTTAAACTAATGGACTTGCCTGTAGGTAGTACTAAACAATAAGTTCCTATAACTAATGCAGCAACCTTTGCTTCATTTTTCACTCGTAGGACGACTTCATCCTTGTGATAGTAGTGTGCATACAAGCCAATCATGTATGATGACAAAGCACATACTTTGTAAATAATCTTATTTATTTATTAATAAAATATTCATTTAAGGCATATAATTATCTACATGGTGCTGTTTTTATAATATGTAAATAACCCATAGTTTTAAGCAATGCTTTTAGAATTATGATGAGATCATGATAATGAGATCTAAATTCTTAGAAAGCTTAAAAACTAAAATAGTTCCCAATTGTGGGATTACTAAAATGGGGATTAGTAAATCCGGAGAGATTGGTACATATGTTGCTTGCTCATTGGATGAGGATGACTGATCTCATGGTCATTTGTGTGGAGACACTAAAGCAAGTATGTAGGTGCTTATTGGAGAATAAGTTCGCTGAACGTGACTCGCTATGGAATACCTAATGGAGTTTTACTCGCCTGTCAATAGGAATTCCTAATGTGATAGTAGTACATGTGATCCTTGGACTTGAGATCATCATAGTATCTTGTATGTAACAAATTATACTTTGTCTAATTCCTTAAGGCCTTTTAAGGCATATATAGGGTATGCTTGGGTGTAATGAGTTACATATGGAGATAATGAATGATCAATAAAGAATCTACCACCTCTAGTAAAAGAGGAGATATGTCCTATGTGATTCGTTAAATGACAACCCAGGAATCCTTGGCCAAGGTAGAATGAAATTAGAAAGAGGTTTCTAATTTGCATTATTTGGAGTTGTGCATTTTCTAATCGAAATACATATGATTAAATAAATTAAGACTTGACAGTAAATCCATGTCTTATATTTAATTGGGACATTGTATGGTGGAAGGATTGAATTGTACGGTAACTATTAACTCACAGGTTCTTTTATGATTAATGTTGAAATCTATATTATCTGGAAAGTCGTTGATCGCTAGGGAGGCTTATCCCTATTGTAGAATAAATGTTATATATTTAAATAGATTATTAGTTTAATTTGTTTATTTAAATAAGATTAGAATTGTTCTAATTGATTTATTCACAACCGATTTAATATGGAGAACCTAAAGGACCATAAAAGGAAGAAGAATTATTTAAGAAGAAAATGGCATGATAGTAATAATGCATTAAGTATAATTAATTTAATCTATGATGATAGAATAAATTAAATAGCTTAATGTTTATTATTTAATATTTTAGAAATATTAAATATAAATTAATAAGAGGAGTCTTATTAATATTATTATTATTATTATTATTTTAATTCTAAAGGAGTTTAGGAATTAATATAATATCAGTACTCTCTCTCAATCCTAATAAAGATTAGGATATAAATTAATTAAAAGTATTTAATTAATTAATTAATTAAAACCCTATTCTAATTGGATTAGGAGGGTTAACCTAATATCTATATAAGAGAGTCTTATATCAGAAATAAGGTACGTGAATTTTTCAAGAGTTGGGAGTACACATATTGTATAGAGATAGAAACAAGGGTTAAGCCAATAACCCATCTTACTGAGTTCTTCATCTTCCTTGGTGGATCACCGTTAGAGGCCAAACATTTGGGTGGCTGACATTGATCAAGGGAAGGAGCCACTACAGAGGAATCAAAGGAATCAAAAGAGTAGAACTTGTACCTGAGGAAGCTTGGATCTTCAAAGGTATAATTCTGTTTTTCTCCTTCTTCATTCACTGATAATTGATGCACAAGAATGATCATGGTAATGGGTTTGTATAAATTTTTGAAAACCTAGTTTTTACGCTTCCGCCCTATTTATGTGATTTGATTGCATGATTGCGTTACGTACAAACCCAACAGTGGTATCAGAGCCAATCTTGTGCTAATTATCAGTCTATGTGATTCCATACATGTATGATATGCGATTGGATCAAGTTCTGGGCAACAAAAATTTTTCAGATTCTGCGAAGCTGCGCAGCTGCGCCGGTACAAGGCAATATTGCTGCGCAGCTGCGCCGGGTGCTATTCCTGGTTGGCATGCTGCGTAGCTGCACCGGTTCCCTTTACATACTTGGCGCAGCTGCGCCACTTGACATGAACTGAATTTTTTTTTTTTGTTTTATTTAATTAAATGAATGGTTTATTTAATTAATAAAGGTTTAAAATAAATCTGTTTATTTTATATGAAATGAGATTTCAGAATTGCTAAAATTAAAGGGTTTAATTTGGAATTGTTTTTGAATGAAATAAAGGAGTTTATTTTTCCAAAAATAAAGTTTAGCAAACTTTTGCCCATTAACTGATATTAATACATATATGGAATGAATTTATTTTCATGAGATGAATAAGTTTTATTGATACGTATGATGATATGTATGGTAATAAAAGGATTGATTATGGACTTTGACCAATGTGATTGGATTTTATTTTGGTTGAATGCTTGAATGAATGGATTTTATAAAATGGGGTATGCGTACCTCGTCTTCTCTAGTTTTATTCTCGATGTAAATTCTATCTCCTTTCTATGTACTTCCCCTTGACTGCTGATCAAGGTTTCTATTTAATATTAAATAGTTAATGTAATAGAGATAGTTAGAATTATTTTGAAGAAATTGGAGACCAAGGAGCAAGGAACGCGTGAAGACTCATTTGTATGGAGCCAGGGTTTAAATGTAATAGTTATATTTAAATTTAAATTCTTGCACTTCTAGGTTTGACTTTTTGGTTCACTTTGTGGCTCTAGTGAACCAAACTAGAATAAAAGTCCATAATCAATCCGGGTAGAATATAGTATTCTATATTGTATGCTAAATATTATATATATTATATTTTATACAAACATGCTTCGCATGTTTAATAAAATGATGCGTATTTTATATATATATGTGCATGCGCGCTTAAAAAGATGAGACAAATAATAACAAACCCCTCAAAGAAATATTATTAAGTCTGAAGCGTTCAAATGATATTTGGAATATCGAACGTCGCCTTCTAGCATGATTAGTTAATAGAGTATTAAATATTTAATATGAGTTTGTTGTGCTATCCACAAGGCGAGTATTGAATATTTAAGATGTTAATTAATCACATTTGATGCTTATCAAGAAAATTGAACGATCTAGTCTTGTTGTGCTATCCACAAGGACGAAAATTTTTCTTTTTTGAATTTATGAAAGTGCTAGGCTGGACTTAACTTAAATCATTTTAGTTCGGATGTGCACACACATGACCATTATGATTTAAGAGGCAAAATAAAAGGAGTTACATGGTGATGTAATTGACAAGAGTTGTCTACCTATTTATTTGTATATCGCTTGTTGTGCTATCCACAAGGTTATATACATTTGAAATGGGATCCTTAATCTCACTAACAAATCTTTAATTAGATGTTGCCGAACTATATGAGTGAGGGTAATATAGTTTGATGAAAATAGTGGGAGATACCAATTTAAAATAAAGACCTAAATTTATTTTGGTATGCAAAGTTAATAAAATGAATGTTTGCTAAAATGTTATCTTTTCACATGCAAAATTTTAAAAATGTCAAAATCACTAATCTCACTACGAAGCATACTTGATGCAAATAAGCTTACCGGCCCAAATTATGAGGACTGGCTAAGAAATCTGAGAATTGTTCTCACTGCTGAAAAGATTTCTTATGTCCTAAATTCCACTATCCCTGAATCTGTTTCAGAAACAGCCTCTGAGGAAGAGATTGCCACTTTCAATAAGTGGCAAGATGATGCATCTGTGGCTCAATGCATCATGCTCGCATCCATGAATAACGAGCTTCAGCGTCAGCACGAAAAAATGGATGCTCCTGCTATGCTGCTTCACCTCAAGGAGTTGTATGGTGAACAGAGTAGGACTGCTAGATATGAGATATCTAAGGAGCTCTTCCGATCTCGGATGACCGAGGGCACTGCCGTCGAGACTCATGTTCTGAAGGTAATCAATTTGATTGAACGCCTTGGACAGCTTGGGTTCATCATGGATGGGGAGTTGAGTCAAGACTTGGTCTTGCAGTCACTCCCTGAGACCTTATCGCAGTTTGTGGTTAATTTTCACATGAATAAGCTAGATGTCAGCTTACCTGAGCTGCTTAACATGATGAAAACTGCAGAAGGTCACTTCTCATCCAAGAAGAACCATGTCTTGATGGTGGATTCTTCCAATAAAAGGAAGAAGGCCCAAGGTGTCTTCTGAAAAGAAGAAATCTAAGAAGGCTAAGGGAAAAGGGAAAGAAAAGGAGCAAAAGAAACCTGAACCAGCTAAAGGAATGTGCTTTCATTGCAATGAGCCGGGACATTGGAAGAGGAATTGCAAGAAGTTTCTAGCAGAGAAGAAGCTTGGAGAAGCTTCGACTTCCAATCAAGGTTTGTTTATGATTGAAATTAATTTTTCTGAAAGTCATAATTCTACTTGGGTATTGGATACCGGCTGTGGTTCTCACATATGTAATACTGTGCAGGGACTGGTCAGAAATAGAAAGCTGAACAAAGATGAGGTGATCCTACGAGTGGGAAATGGAGCAAAAGTTGATGCATTAGCTGTAGGAACTTATTGTTTAGCAATGCCTTCGGGCAAATCCATTTATCTTAATAATTGTTATTATGTTCCGAATATTATTAAAAACATTATTTTAATTTCTGTATTGGATATGGAAGGTTTTGACGTTATTATAAAGAACAATGGTTGTTCTATTTATAAAGACGATGTTTTATATGGTATTGGAAATTTGAGAAATGGACTTTATACACTTGACTTACAAGAAAATATATTTCAAATTGAACAAATTAAGAAAAGGAAAAGAGATGATATTAATTATACCTATATGTGGCACTGTAGACTCGGTCATATCAATGAAACAAGATTATCCAAGTTGCATAAAGATGGGCTCCTCGAGCTATCTGATTATGAATCATATCCAACTTGTGAATCTTGTCTCATGGGTAAAATGACTAAATCTCCTTTTAGTGGAAAAGGAGAGAGAGTTACAGAGTTGTTGGCATTGATTCACACAGACGTTTGTGGACCTATGACAACAAGTGCACGGGGTGGGTATTCTTATTTTATTACTTTCACTGATGATCACTCAAGATTTGGATATATGTATTTAATGAAATACAAATCAGAATCATTTGAAAAGTTCAAAGAGTTCAGAAGTGAAGTAGAGAAACAAACGGGCAAGAGTATTAAGATACTTCGATCAGATCGAGGTGGAGAATACTTAAGCAGTGAGTTTCTCAATTGTCTCAGAGAAAATGGTATAATCTCACAATGGACTCCTCCAGGTATACCACAGTTAAATGGAGTATCTGAAAGGAGAAATCGAACACTGTTGGACATGGTTCGATCCATGATGAGTTTTACCGACCTTCCAATTTCCTTCTGGGGATATGCCCTAAAAACGGCTGCATACCTACATAACAAGGTACCTACCAAATCCGCCCCAAAAACTCCATATGAGATGTGGAAAGGGAGGAAACCAAATCTTAAGCATGTTAAGACTTGGGGTTGTCCAGCTTATGCCAAAAAGTTTGAAAATGATAAGCTACAGACTAAATCCGATAAGTGTAGATTTGTGGGATACCCTAAAGAAACCGTAGGGTATTATTTCTATCATCCAACTGATCAAAAGGTGTTTGTTGCAAAATATGCTACCTTCTTGGAGAAAGAGTTTATCCATGAAGGGGTCAGTGGGAGCAAGATATATCTTGAAGAAGTTCAAGAACCACAAGTTACCACGGACCAAAGTCAGGTACCTAACCAAGTAGAAGAACCTACTGTACCACACCCTGTTCGTAAATCAGAAAGAGTACCGAAGATACCTGAGAGGTATGGATTCGTTATAGAGGATGACGATGAGGTACACATCATGAATGATGATGATCCATTGAATTACGAACAGGCTATGAGTAATAAAGACTCAGGGAAATGGCTTGAAGCCATGAAATCCGAAATGGACTCCATGTATGAAAACAAAGTATGGTCTTTGGTTTCACCACCTGAAGGTATTAAACCTATTGGGTGTAAATGGGTTTTTAAGAAAAAGACTGGAGCAGACGGAAAGGTAGAGACCTATAAGGCCCGACTGGTTACAAAAGGTTTCAAACAAAGACAAGGAGTTGACTATGATGAAACCTTCTCACCAGTAGCCATGCTCAAGTCCATTCGGATTTTGCTTGCGATTGCAGCTTACAACGACTATGAGATCTGGCAGATGGACGTGAAAACGGCCTTCCTCAATGGGAAACTTGAGGAGGATGTGTATATGACACAGCCAGAGGGATTTATTTCAAAAGTTGGAACAAATCAAGTCTGTAAGCTACAACGATCCATTTATGGGTTGAAGCAAGCTTCTCGTAGATGGAACATTCATTTTGATGAGACAATCAAAGAGTTTGATTTTATCAAAAACGAGGATGAACCATGTTTATACAAGAAGGTTAGTGGGAGTGCAGTATCATTCCTTGTATTATATGTTGATGATATATTACTGATAGGGAATGACATTCCTATATTACAATCCATTAAAATCTGGTTATCTAAAAACTTCTCCATGAAGGACTTGGGTGAAGCATCCTATATTTTGGGGATAAAGATCTATAGAGATAAATCTAAAAGGATGCTCGGCTTATCCCAAGGAACGTACATTGATACGATGCTAAAGAGGTTTAGCATGGAAGATTCCAAAAGAGGTCTCATGCCGATGAGCCATGGAATAAATCTCTCCAAGAAACAGGCCCCAAAGACACCTGAGGAGAGAGACCGTATGAGTAAGATCCCTTATGCTTCTGCAATAGGATTTATCATGTACGGTATGATATGTACTAGACCGGATGTTGCTCACGCACTTAGTGTAACAAGCAGATACCAGTTGAATTCAGGAGAAGAGCACTGGAAGGCAGTGAAAAATATCCTGAAGTACTTGAGAAGGGCTAAAGATATTTTTCTTGTCTACAGTGGGTCTGAATTAAAACTCGAGGGATTCACGGACTCAAGTTTTCAAACAGACCAAGATGACAGTAAATCTGTTTCAGGGTATGTGTTTACCTTGAACGGAGGTGCAGTGAGTTGGAAGAGTTCCAAGCAGCAAACGGTTGCTGATTCAGTAACAGAGGCAAAGTATATAGCTGCAAGTGAAGCTGCAAAGGAAGCTGTTAGGATGAAGAAGTTCATAACTGAACTTGGTGTGGTTCCTAGCATTAGAGAAGCAGTTTCCGTATACTGTGACAACACCGGAGCTGTTGCACAGGCTAAGGAACCCAGGTCTCATCAGAAATCTAAACACGTGTTGCGGCGATTTCACTTGATCAGGGAGATCATTGAAAGAGGTGACGTCACCTTGAAGCGTGTAGACTCTCAAGACAACATTGCAGATCCATTTACTAAAGCTTTAACACAACAGCAGTTTGATCGTCACTTAGAGAAGATGGGTATGAGATACCATGGCGATTGGCTTTAGTGCAAGTGGGAGATTGATAGTAGTGTGCATACAAGCCAATCATGTATGATGACAAAGCACATACTTTGTAAACAATCTTATTTATTTATTAATAAAATATTCATTTAAGGCATATAATTATCTACATGGTGCTGTTTTTATAATATGTAAATAACCCATAGTTTTAAGCAATGCTTTTAGAATCATGATGAGATCATGATAATGAGATCTAAATTCTTAGAAAGCTTAAAAACTAAAATAGTTCCCAATTGTGGGATTACTAAAATGGGGATTAGTAAATCCGGATAGATTGGTACATATGTTGCTTGCTCATTGGATGAGGATGACTGATCTCATGGTCATTCGTGTGGAGACACTAAAGCAAGTATGTAGGTGCTTATTGGAGAATAAGTTCACTGAACGTGACTCGCTATGGAATACCTAATGGAGTTTTACTCGCCTGTCAATAGGAATTCCTAATGTGATAGTAGTACATGTGATCCTTGGACTTGAGATCATCATAGTATCTTGTATGTAACAAATTATACTTTGACTAATTCCTTAAGGCCTTTTAAGGCATATATAGGGTATGCTTGGGTGTAATGAGTTACATATAGAGATAATGAATGATCAATAAAGAATCTACCACCTCTAGTAAAAGAGGAGATATGTCCTATGTGATTCGTTAAATAACAACCCAAGAATCCTTGGCCAAGGTAGAATGAAATTAGAAAGAGGTTTCTAATTTGCATTATTTGGAGTTGTGCATTTTCTAATCGAAATACATATGATTAAATAAATTAAGACTTGACAGTAAATCCATGTCTTATATTTAATTGGGACATTGTATGGTGGAAGGATTGAATTGTAAGGTAACTATTAACTCACAGGTTCTTTTATGATTAATGTTGAAATCTATATTATCTGGAAAGTCGTTGATCGCTAGGGAGGCTTATCCCTATTGTAGAATAAATGTTATTTATTTAAATAGATTATTAGTTTAATTTATTTATTTAAATAAGATTAGAATTGTTCTAATTGATTTATTCACAACCGATTTAATATGGAGAACCTAAAGGACCATAAAAGGAAGAAGAATTATTTAAGAAGAAAATGGCATGATAGTAATAATGCATTAAGTATAATTAATTTAATCTATGATGATAGAATAAATTAAATAGCTTAATGTTTATTATTTAATATTTTAGAAATATTAAATATAAATTAATAAGAGGAGTCTTATTAATATTATTATTATTATTATTATTTTAATTCTAAAGGAGTTTAGGAATTAATATAATATCAGTACTCTCTCTCAATCCTAATAAAGATTAGGATATAAATTAATTAAAAGTAATTAATTAATTAATTAATTAAAACCCTATTCTAATTGGATTAGGAGGGTTAACCTAATATCTATATAAGAGAGTCTTATATCAGAAATAAGGTACGTGAATTTTTCAAGAGTTGGGAGTACACATATTCTATAGAGATAGAAACAAGGGTTAAGCCAATAACCCATTTTACTGAGTTCTTCATCTTCCTTGGTGGATCACCGTTAGAGGCCAAACATTTGGGTGGCTGATATTGATCAAGGGAAGGAGCCACTACAGAGGAATCAAAGGAATCAAAGGAGTAGAACTTGTACCTGAGGAAGCTTGGATCTTCAAAGGTATAATTCTATTTTTCTCCTTCTTTATTCACTGATAATTGATACACAAGAATGATCATGGTAATGGGTTTGTATAAATTTTTGAAAACCTAGTTTTTACGCTTCCGCCCTATTTATGTGATTTGATTGCATGATTGCGTTACGTACAAACCCAACACCTTGTTCATCTTTCTACTTCTGACCAGTCCCTGCATAGTATTTGTAAGACCCCAACTTTTATGAATAAAATTGAATTTCCTCTATATATTATTTTGAAATAGTAAGGGGTTGATTTGATGAATGTCGTAAGTTATGGGGTGATTTGTGCAAGTTTTACAAAATAAGTAAGTGGCCATAAAATATTCATTGTGTCAGGAAATATTCGTTTGGTCGGGAAATATTCTTTTTGTCGGGAAATATTCGTACGACGGCGCAATCATTTGTGGGCCCCTAACGGAAAATTATCGGATGAACAAAACGACAAGAATAGGTTTTCTAAAAATAACAGCAAAACTTTTATCGTTAAAACTGTTGAAATACCCGGTGATAAAAACACAGTAATACGCGTGATTGCACAGTAGCACACGGTATTGTACAGTATCTTTGATTATTGATGCTTACGTGAAAAGCCACTCTGTTTTATTCAATTATTGCCACAGTAGTTGATGCATAGTATCTCATATTATTGATTCAATTATTATCACAGTATCATCTGCACAATATTTTATATTATTAAATCAATAATTGAGACGACGAAGTTATTCATATTATTATTTGCATTATTGACAATGTCTAGAAAATTCTATCGAGCAAAGGGGTTAGGTTATTTAATTGCGCGCCAATAAGAAGAAATCCTTATCGAAAAGCCCCCTCTTTTCTGGGAATGATCTGGTTGTTAATATTGCGAGTTATAATATTAATGATGAATAATTGTTGATTAAAAATGTGTTTTGTGAAGCCAAGTGAATTGAGATAAATAGAAGGGTTTTTATTGAAGTATTTGTTGTAAATTTTACTTATTATATGGACCCCCACTTGCTCATTTTTTCAAAATCATCGGTAAAATTTATATATATAAAGGTGCCGTGTATATATATATTATAATTACCTACCGCGTACGGTAGGCAATGTTTATATATATATATATATATATATTTTTGTTTTATTAGATTATAAACAGAATATATTATATTTTATTTAAAGTTTTTGTTTTATTAGAATATTTTATTGCACAGTAATGAATAGTGAAAATAAAATTTTCAGACGAATTCGTTCGCCCGTGATTGTTACTGTTGGTCCGTGGTTTTTATTTTCAAATAGTACCCTTCTATTCTCCTATAAATAGGATGCTTAGTTTAGAAATGAAAATCACACCAGAATCAAAGAATTCTTCTTCTATAATATTGAGCGTATTTCTTTAGATTTTAAGGAAACTTTGACTGTAGAAAACAGTGCAAGTTTTCTTTAAGAATATCCCCGCCCTACCAGTCAGAAATACTCTTCTTTTAAGGTAAGTGATATTATTTTTCTCATAAACAATGTTACTTTCTTTCAATATTCATAAAGAATATTATTTTCTTTCATATTCCATATTATGAAAGCGATAATATTTCATCTCATATACCCAAATTAAAACTTACTTCGGTAAGTATTGCTTCTATAATTTCTGAAATGATCAAAAATTCTTCGAATTTTGCGTTTCATCTAGTATCATTTCATTGGAATGTTGGTATGAATTTTATTATAAAATTTTTACCTTTTTATGTCGGGGTTACTATTCACGTATACGGTACTATTCACGTATACGACACTATTCACAAAAAAATTAAAAAAAATTATTTGTCCAAGTTGTCTGTTATGGTTACTTTCTTTGATTGTATCCATGTTTTGAACTTCATTCTTGAATTTTGCTCCACAATTGATTATTATAGAGTATTCTTGAACTTGGATAAATTAAATTACGAATCCCTAATCTTTGTCCTTTATCTCACTGGATTCGTTCTTTATATTATTTTTTTTATCATCCTCAGTCCTAAATGATAATATAACTGAATATCTTTGGCCTGTAGAGCAAAGATGAATGATTACCTGATGAATATCTTTGGCCCGTAGTGCAAAGATGGATATGTGTTGAGATGAACATAACCAACTGGTGATACAAATGAATATCTTTGGCCCGTAGTGCAAAAATGAATATCTGATTAGAGTTGTATATTGATTGATGTTACAGGGATAAAATATTGATGATGGACTTTTAAATCATAGAAGATAGTAGACTTCATTCTCTATTTAATTCTTCTAATGAATTGTTATTTTCGCTGCGAATATTGATCTAAAATTTGTTGTCCATAATATTTTATATAATTTATTGAAGGCTAACGATAATTTATTTTTCATTATCTTAGTCATAATATTCTTTACTAGGCTAGTTGAGCTCACCCTTTTCATCTATTGTCCTCTTCAGGGAATGAGAATGTTGCGGGAACTAGTCGAAAAACAGTGTGATGGTCAGAGTAGAGCGGTAGTAGTCCTCACTATTTTTGTGAAATAGTGTGATAATAATTGTAATGAGGACTTAGTTTAAGTGTTTATATTTTCTACATATTTGTATTGACACTCACAGTTGTATGGTCGTATTTCTCACGACCATTTGTTATAAAAGATTTGTATTTGGAATTCTGTACCATGTATTTGGCGACTCAGAATGGGTTGGTATTGAACCTATTTTGGGGGCGTCACAGTTGGTATCAGAGCTTAGGGATATGATCTCTGGCGGAGATCGGGGAATAAAACTAGGAGGGGAGAGACGAATAAATCTTTCACTAGTGTGTCCTACCTAAGCTTATCTGGTATTTAATTGGTCAGTCGGAGCATAGGGTTAATATGTGATATGTTAATTATTTAATTAACCCTTGTTTTGTGGCAGTATTTGAGAATGGCAGCTGAAAACTTAAGCAATGGAGAGAATGAGACCGTTGAGACACATTTAATCACCAACCAGGAGAACGTGCAACAGGAAGGCAATACCACTGATCAGACGATGAACGATGGAATGTTTAGAAGCTTTTTGTAGTTCATGCAAAATCAGACGAGGGAGACTCGTGCACAAAATACAAGTGGAAATAATAACAACTCGCGGCTTGTCACTGCCAAGCAGTTCAAAGAGTTGGGACCACCAGAGTTTCAGGGAAAGCCAGATCCAATCAAAGCAGAGGCGTGGGTTAAGAAAATTACCAAGATATTTGATGTCTTAGGATGCACGGAGGAACATAAGGTTCCATTCGCTACGTTTATGTTCTACGGAGAGGCAGATTACTGGTGGGAATCTGTGAAGTGTACCCAGCCTGCCGCACTCAAGATGTCATAGGAGGAGTTCCAGAAACTGTTCAATGACAAGTACATTCCAGAAAGTATTCGTCATATGAAGGAGGTAGAATTTATTAAACTGGAACAGAACAAAATGACTGTATCCCAGTATAAGGCTAAGTTCGCGGAGTTATCCCGGTTCGCATCTCATTTGGTTGATAATGAGGAACGTATGACGCGGATGTTTCTAAGAGGTTTGAAACCCGAAATTCTTCAGTACCTCATTTCTCACAAACTTTGTTTATATTCAGATGTGGTGAACAGGGCCCAATGATTAGAACGGGATAATGATTATGTTCAACCAAGGGACAACAACCAAGGTCGTACCGGTGGCAACAGTCATCAGAACAATGACAATCAGCGGGGAGGAAAGTATCATGACAGAAGCGGTAACCACTCCGGTGGTAATCGTGGCCATGATAATAGAAGAAGTGAGTCAGGGGGAGATTTCAAGAAGAGAAGGTACAACAATGACAACGTGAAGACGTCGGCACCAACATCAACAACTATTTCTAGGGGAGGAGAACGACCACCTGTCGTATGCTATAAATGCGGGCAAGAAGGACATATTAGCCCTAACTACACACAGCAATCTAAGGTATGCTATAAATGTGGAAAGGAAGGTCACATTGCTCTTGTGTGTCCTGTAGGGAAACTAAGTCCAGTGGGGATGGTGACTCCAAAGGCCGTCCCGGACAAGTCAAAGTCAGTGGTTCCTGGAAGAGCTTTTATCGTAACTGCCCAACAAGTGAGGAACCCGAATGAGGTTATTACGGGTAAGCTAATCATAAATTGTTGCGAAGTTTACACCTTATTAGATACCGGTGCTGCCCATTCTTTTATTTCACCTACTTGTGCTCAACATTTGAACTTGACTCCTAAGAAATTAGACTTTGACTTATCTATTAAAACTCCGTTAGGAGAAACTTTTGTTACATCTACAGTTTACAAATCTTGCTTAATTCAAATTGGTACCCTCACCCTACCTATTGATCTTATATCTTTGAAAATACTTGCATTTGACGTGATTTTAAGAATTGACTGGTTAACCACTTATCATGCCAAAATTGATTATTTTCGTAGGGTTGTTAGTTTTTATATTCCTAACCAACCTGTTGTGCGAATTCAAACAACCAAACCCCTAAAATCAATCAATGCCATTTCAAGTCATAAAGCTATTCGTTTATTAAAAAATGGATGTCAAGCTTTCTTAGCCTATGTCACTGATCTAAACCAGAATACATCAGGTTTGAATGATATTTCTATTGTTAATGAGTTTTCTGATGTATTTCCCGAAGAACTTCCCGATCTACCCCCAAAACGTGAAGTTAAATTCTTTATTGACCTTGAACCCGGTACAAAACCCATTTCTAAAACCCCATATCGAATGGCTCCTATTGAACTTCAGGAGTTAAAGGTCTAACTACAAGAGTTGTTGGACATCGATTTTATTCGTCCTAGTACATCTCCTTGGGGTGCTCCTGTTTTATTCGTAAAGAAGAAAGACAGGAGTATGCGACTTTGTATTGACTATTGGGAGTTGAACCATATCACCATCAAGAATAGGTATCCACTACCTCGTATTGATGAGCTGTTCGACCAGTTGCAAGGTGCACAATTCTTTTCAGAGATCGATCTTCGTTCTGGATATCATCAGCTGAAGATTAAAACTGAGAATATTCTGAAAACTGCCTTCAGAACTCGGTACGGGCATTATGAATTCTTAGTCATGTCTTTTAGCTTGACTAATGCTCCTACTTCTTTTATGGATATGATGAATCGTGTATTCAAGGAATATTTGGATCAGGTTGTGGTTGTCTTTAATGATGACATCCTCATCTATTCCAAAAGTCGTGAAGATTATGAGCACCACTTGAAGCTGGTACTTCAAAGGCTTCGTGAAAATAAGCTATATGCTAAGCTGAAGAAATGCGAGTTCTGGCTTGAGGAGGTAGCACTCCTTGGGCACGTGGTATCAAAATGTGGAGTATCTGTTGACCCGGCGAAGATTGAAGCAATACAAAGTTGGGAGCAACCGAAGTCAGTGACCGAAGTACGTAGCATTCTGGGTTTAGCTGGTTATTATCAGAGATTCGTGAAAGGATTTTCTCGAATCGCTACTCCATTAACTCAGCTAACTCGAAAAGATACAAAATTCATATGGAACGAGGAATGTGAGAAGAGTTTCCAAGAGCTCAAGAGGAGACTCATTTCAGCACTTGTTTTGATAATACCATCTAGTTCGGATGGATTTGTCATCTACAGCGATGCTTCGGGCAAAGGGTTAGGATGTATTCTCATGCAACATAGAAAAGTCATAGCCTATGCCTCACGGCAACTCAAAGAATATAAAAGGAATTATCCTACTCATGATCTAGAGTTGGCAGCAGTCGTTTTTGCGTTGAAGATCTGGAGACACTACCTGTATGGAGAGAAAGTGGAGATTTATACGGATCATAAGAGTTTTAAATATTTCTTCACTCAAAAGGAACTCAAATGCGACAACGACGTTGGCTTGAGCTATTGAAAGATTACGACCATACCATCCAATACCATCCTGAAAAAGCGAACGTGGTAGCTGACGCGTTGAGTAGAAGATCATATGTGGGAACGAGTGCGATGATGTCAAGTATAAGAGTAGAACCAGCTTTAATTGATAAAGTTAAAGTTGCTCAAGCTACAGACCCAAAGCTGGTAAAGATTAAGAAGAAAGTGCAAGAAGGTGCTATTCCAGAAGAAAGAATCAATAAAGAAGGAATACTTCGAGTCAACTCCAGACTTTGTGTTCCTAACGATCCTGATTTGAAGTATAGAATCATGATGGAGGCACACAACACACAGTTTGCAATCCTTCTGGGGAGTACCAAAATGTATCGTGATCTTCTACATATATTTTGGTGGAGCAATATGAAGAGAGAGATCGCAGAGTTTATCTCAAGGTGTTTAACGTGTCAACGTGTCAAGGCGGAGCATCAAGTGCCAAAGGGTCCATTGCAACCACTTGAGATTCCAAAATAGAAGTGGGAACACATTACCATGGATTTCATTACGGGTCTTCCCAAGGTTTTTGTAATACCCGAGAATTTTTGAATATTATTAAATGAATATATTAATGGAAGTGAATATTTATACATATATAAATAATTTTGTGTTATGAGATGAGTTAGCTCAATTATATTAAATTGAATAATTATGATAATTGAGAAAATATGGAGTTTATTATAAGCTCGAGAAATGCCTTATGTGGCACCGTGATGAGAAGTATGTAATTCAATTCATTAAAGAGAGAATTAAGAGGTGGATGATTAATTAAGGATGATATCATATTAATGGATAATTAATGTTTGAGGTTAATATTTATAATATTAATCTGTGTTAATGGTTACTTAATTGTTATGTGTTATGATACTTGAGGTGTAAACACGTATTATAATGCTACTCCTTTTTGTGACACTAGCATGTGTGAGTATTCATACAATAAAGTTCCTTACTAGATATGAAAGATAGTGTGACACTAGTATATGAATAATTAATAAAGTTTCTTCATTCATTGAATAAGGCAAGATGTGTTGTGACACTTAAAATAGCCTATGTGACATCTTGATGTGTGATAAAGACTATTAAATGTGCATATGGGATAATACTGAGAGTGAACTAATATTTACTACTTAATAATTATTTCAATACTTGTGTGTTTATTGAAATAATATAGTATTATGGGAATAATGGAATAATAATACCTAACTGAATTATTTTACCTAAATTAAAGATTATTGTAAGTAAACTCAAATGTACATATATCATATGATTATGTGTGTATTTATTTCCTCAACTTATCACAAAACCGTATTACTTTCTCATTAAGTTACTTATTAAGCCAAAAAGGGAATAAAACCTAAGTGTATATGTATACTAGTTGCATTGTCTGAGACGTTAGACCTTATCCCAAATTTAGAGTCACCTTCTTGCCCAATATCTCAATCACGTGTTTTTGCCAAAAGGCTACTCCCTCATTCCTTAATTTTCCAAAGGCTATATTGAGAAGTGATGATGGCTACAAGGATGGGAGGATATGGAACAGTGGCAACTATTCCACCAACTATTCATTACCCGTCATCTTCTTCTTCTTTCCAAAGGTTTAATTCATGGTGCAAGAACCAATATTGGGCAAAGCTTTATCTATAAATGAAGCCTTCTCTTCACAAGATATGTTGCTAGAAAATCTGAGTTAAGTTCCATTAGAGAGTGTTGTGAGTTGACTAGCAAGATAGTCACAGAGGGAAGGATTTCAATTCCAGTAAACTTGCTTTGCATTATAGAGGTATAATACCTCTTTTTCTTGCTTTTCATTTTCATCCTCTGTCAAGAATTTCAATTACTTGGACTTAGTATGTAATTCATGATTTTGTGAGGGGATATTGTTTATTGATTGTTCTATAAGACTTACAATCATATGACTATGCCATGTGACTTATTAACAATCAAATTCATACAACAAATTCCATGTTCTTCATTTTGTTTCTCTGTCGAATTTTCATTCAAATTCTTAATTATGTAAAATTAGATGACAATTGGATGTGAGAATGATTGTTTGATTGTTATATAGTCTTAGAAATATGTTTAAACTACAATAAAACATGTTTAGAATCTAATTCGTGAAGTAATTTTGTGATTTGGGCTTGATATCTGCCGAGGCTGGAACTCTCTGGACTTGAACGGGAGCCGCGCCGCCACGCGTCTCCCTAGTACAATTTGGGCGCGGTCGCGCACCACTGCAGAATTTGTTGATAATTTCTATTATATCTTTTGATGTATTGAACATGTTGTACTAGTAGAGTATGCTTATAACTCACATTAACATATAGAATAAGGTTACTAGGTTATAGCAATCCATGCTAGTTGTTTTAGTTAAGTATTTCAAAGAAAACTTAAAGTTATGAAAAGAGGAACTTTGATATATAAATACCATAATAGTATTCTGACTTTTGAGACACGTTTGTATGACCTAGAAACACATGGAATGCATATTGACTTAAGTATATATGTATCGTGATATAATATGAACATGTGAACCCAACTAGTGCATCTTTCTCACAAAAACACAAGTTTTGAAGGTTGATATTGACATGTAAGGACCATATATACATTCTGACTTTTCGAGCATGTTTATAGGGCCTTGAAATGCATGAAAAGCATGTTGACTTGCTTATATATGTTTCATAATATGACATGAGAATGTGGGCTTCATTTGTGAATTTTACTAAGTGAAAGTGTTAGTTCGAAACCTAAACCTTGACATGTTAACTTGAATTTAAATTCTGAAGTTTATGAACATGTTGGATAATACTATTGACTTCATGAACGTCATGTATATATACATACCATGCTAGATGTCATGATTTAGCATAAACGAAGCATGTTTTCAACTAATAACTGTAATAGTTACATGTATGAAATGTGAATACTCATAAGTATGCCTAATACAAAGTATATGAATACCTTATGTGTTTAAAGAGCGAGCATGATAGGCCTTGTGAATTCCATGACCTTGAATGGCTTTAAATTATTGAAAGTGTTAACTTAGAATCTATTGCATGTATGATTGGAACAAGGAAAGGTTGTATACACATAAAAGTATCCTTTAAACATGTATACATGTTACGTGATATTATATGATGTTACTTGAACCCGATTTTGACGGTTAACTTATGAGATTGCCGTAACTTGCTAAAATGAAATACATTTAGTATTAATTATGGTCTTATGTGATATTAATAATATGAGAGCATGTTTGCTAATTGTTGCGATCTTATATGATATGAGAATGTGTTTAAACTCAAAAGAAGGAACGTTAAGGATAGACATTATATTCTATATAACTGTGTAGCTAGGTTAAGACTTATCTTATGTGTTGATCGTATATTCGAAGATAAAATGTGAAGTTAAATTATATGACTAATATCATATATATATATATATATATATATACGTAACTGTATTACGATAGGAATTCAAAAGTATTGATTTTCTTTTCGTGGATAAACTACGTTAAAGGCAAGTTCTCTAACTTACACTCTTTTAAAGTGCAAGTTTCATAACTTACACTCTTTTACAGTGCAAGTATCTAAACCTTATCTCTTTGGATGCAAGTATCCTAACCGACGCATTTATTTTATGCAAGTATTCTATCCTTGTATATTGCGAACTAGTTTCTTTACTTAATCGTTTGAATTGAATTAGCATACTTGAACTCTTATTTCATTAAAGCTATTATTCATGTGGAACTTGGTATTGTTCTTGAATATTGTGAAAGTGTCTATGCCATTTGATTCGGCTAGACTTATATTATTGAAAGGCGACCCAAACCGATTGATTGGTGCGGGATCTTGTATTTGACTGAGAAGAATAAAATATAACTGTCGGAGAACCGACGCGCGCACTTGAGTATGAATGATTGTTATACATAACGATGGTACTTTAGGCTGATCACCTGTTGTACCTATTTTTGTTGGATTTTCAGTTTAATACTATTAATTCAAGTAGAAGTTCATAGACCTTAGTGACGGCTCAGTATTCAGTTATCTTGAAATCTTGAATTGATTTATTATTGAATCACATTGATATTATTCTGTCCTTAGCGACTGTTATTGAAAGCTGTTGATATTCATGTTATCCTTGAACTATCAAACTTTGCTATACCCTTTCGAGAATTGAGAATTATATTACAAACCCTTATTGTATATTACTTGCTGAGCAATTTGTGCTCATTCTTACTTTCTCTAAAACATTTCAATTAAGGCAAAGCATGGTGAACCTTCAGGCATTGATAAGGGCAAGGGCAAGGCTACCAACTAGCTTGTGTCTTTTATGTTTTTAAATATTTTGATGTTGTATTAAGATGATGTAGTAAGACTAGATTTGATTATGTTTAAGCTTAAGTTAGATTATGTAATAAGTCGTTAATTGATATTATTATATAATCTATTAAGTACTGTAGATTGCGAGACTTGGGAGAATAATTATAATAAATCATTGTATATTATTCTAAATTAGATATTCCGCTGTGAATGTGTGATTTTAGTTATTATTGTATTACCATGAGCACGTGACGAACCGAATTCGAGAGACCAAGTGACGGTCCCGAATTTGGGGGCGTCACAGATTGGTATCAAAGCTGTAGTTATAAACCTTAGGAACGAGTGTCCTTAGACTATAACTTAGGCGAACTTAGAAGTTGGAAAGGAGATAAAACTCACATAGAGTTTTTCCTAGAGCGAGACTAAGCGTGTTATGAAATGTAACTTCATTCTATACAATGAACTTATGTTTTATTTAACATTCTAATGGAGTTGCTGTTTGTTTGTCTTGTGTTTGTGATTGTAGGATGACGGACACAGGTGTACCTAGTAGAGTGGCAGAGGAGGAGCCCAGGGATATACATGTAGTATACGAGGCACCTCTAGAGGCTACACCAGTGCAGGTTGTTACATCGTTCGAGTCTGATGACGAGGACAAGATTGAGATAGAGTCTGATCCAGAGGAGGAACCGATGGAGGACGAGCCGATGGAGGATGAGCCAGTAGAGGACTCTGATGAGGCTACTATAGAGGAGCAAATGCTAGGAGAGTATGAGGAGCGGATCCTAGAGTTAGACTGCAGGGTTCAGGAGCTGGAGGCAGAGGCCCAAGAGAGAGAGCCTGAGTTCCAAAAACTGAGGGACGAGGACCACTAGAGGAAGCTGGCCATGCAGGAGTTAGAGGTAGAGATCGCTTACCGCAGGGAGGCAGGGATCCAGATGGGAACTTTATTCCACATGTCGGTAGCGAGAAATATAGATATAGCAGAGAAGTTGGAAGAAGTTGAACAGAGAGAATTGAGTGAGAAGACTGAGAAAGAGGCACTCCGTACTCAGCTAGAGTTGGAGGTGATGGATAGGTTACACTTCGAGGAGAAGTGGGAAGCGGCCAATGAGAGAGCTGACGACCTAGAGGACGAAGTCAGGTGCAAGAAGAGGAAGATGAACAAGATGGGATATGTGCTCCGTTCAGCTTTTGAGAGGGTGATTGATGGTGTGTACCACTACCCGGCAGAGCAGGGACAGACTCTACATACCTTGAGTCGAGAGCTGGTTGCGTATATAGCACAGTTAGAGTACAAGAGCGCTGTGGAGGGTGGGATGATGTGATGAGATTTCCTTAAATGGTCTAGTAGTAGTTAGTAGCATTTATCTTTATGTGTTGTACATTCTATGTTGTAATCCCTATCTTATGTGTAAGATATGGGATAGTGATGTAAACCCCGTGTAAGCTTTTGTTAGAGGGGTAGTATGGTAGCAGGTTAGTATATTCCCCGTCTTTTGCGATATTAGGGGATATATGTGATAACATTTATAGCAGTATGCTAGGATAATCATGTAATGAAACGATTTGGCATATGGATATAAATGAAGTTTATTTCAGAAATGTGTTATAAATTTATTCCTTTAGTATTAAAAGAAATACTTAAGTAATATACTTGAATAATAATAAAATGAAAACTTGTGATGCAGATAATGCCGCCCAGACGTAGATTAACTGCACCCAAAGAATCTGTTAATAACGAGAGGGAACAAGTTAATCCGATCCAGAAACTGGTAGACTTGTTAGGAGAAGCCTTGAGGGGAAGGAACAATGAACCCGTTCGCCCAAACCCTCAGACTTTGCCAGTAACAACCTTTAAAGACTTTAAGAGTGTAGGACCCCCGGAGTTCGAGGGAACCACCGACCCAATCGTCGCACAAACGTGGATCAAGGAGATCGAAAAAGCTTTCACTGTGACGCCCCCAAATTCGGGTTCCTCTCTTTCCTCGAATCCGGTGCAGTCACGATACTACAATCGTCAAACTATTACATCTTTTAATCATTAGTAAAAGGATACAACTTTGTTTATTACAATTTAGAATATAAATTCTATTCATATCCTAGATCTCGTCTTTACATCATATTCGATGTTACTAAAATGCGGAATAACTTAAACTTTTCAATATCCTTTGAATAAATTCTTCTTATTGATTTCATAACTTGAATCAATTACAATTCTCGAATCAACTATAAAATATGATTCAGTTATCGTATAACGTTTACAACTCGACTTGATATTCTCTATATATTAACTAATACATCTTTACAGTATGACAAGTTTTAAACAACGTATACAATTATCAAGTACAACTCTTAGAACCTAAACAGGGTTCAAACGATAATCTAAATAGTATTCTTCGTTGCGATACTATCTATCTTTATCAATCAAGAAGCACGAAATCTTTACCGTGAATCCTTAACCTGCAAAAGTGGTTATTTGCAAGAGTGAGCTCGACAGCTCAGCAATTCAAACAGTTTTCATGCTCACATAGCATACAACATCATATTTAGTTCATGCATTTATAAACAATATATTTTTACTACGCTTGTTACTTTTCACATAACAAGTATATCATCAAAGATCAACTTCAATCTCATTTATATCTCATATACAGTTCATATATAAGTTCACATTATCACAACATAATATAATTCGACTAACAGTTATTGAATTCATATATCAAATAGGAACTGAAAGACTTGCCTGATTCGTAGTTTAACAACTACGACTTAACTGCTTAAGAATCTCTGCACTTTGTGTAATCCTACACAGTTATATTAATCATAGAGATCACACCCATCAGTTATACACTTCCATACATTCTCAATATAATAATAAGTATTACATTATTGTCTAGCTTGGTTCTTAGAACCTTCGTCTCACTTTCTTATCGTATTCTTAGAATAACTATGTACGTATAAGTATACTTTAACCATACGTACTTACTACCATTCTCTACATACACATGCCCGTCTACCACTAATCTATTTACATATAGCTAGTGTAGTCCATCTTTTGAGTTAATCATTCTCATATGTTATTACTAACACATAAGGTCATAACAAAGAAAATATACTCTAATAACCGTCGAAGTCGGATTCAAGTATCAACATGTGTTCTTACATAGCACGTATACACATTAAAGGATACTTTCATGCTCGTTTAACCTTTTCACGTTCAATTTACATGATATAGGTTCTAAGTTAATACCCGTAACAACTTAAGTCCATTCAAGGTTATAAAGTAACAAAGTCTATCATGCTCGTTTTTTAAACACATAAGGTAATCATGTAACTCGTGTTAGGCATGCTCATGAATATTCATATTTCATGCATGTAACTATCATAGTTATTAGTTTGAAAACATGCTTCGTTTACGCTAAACTTGGTTTCACGACATGTAGTCATGGTATATATACATGTATGATACATGAGAGAGTCCAAGAGCGCTATCACATATGTCCATAAACATCAAAATCTAAATCTTAAGGTAACATGTTAACGTTCACGTTCAAGACTCGTATTTTCATTAGTGAAGCTCACTAACAAGTCCAACATGTTCATGCTTCATTATGAAATCCATATCCGTAAGTTAATATGTCCGACATGCCTTTCAAGGCCATATAAACATGCCCAAAAATCAGAATATATATATGACCTTTACATGTCAAAGTTCACTTTTAAAACTTACATTTTCGTTAAAAATGTTCACTAGTGAGGTTCATCATGCTCGTGCTATACTATGAAATATATGTACGCAAATTAACATGCCTTTCATGCATTCTTAAACCATACTAATGTGTCTCAAAATTCAAAATATAAACATGACTTATATACGCCAAAATTCGTTTATAAAACCTTAAGTTTATTTTTAAAACTATATCTTTATCATTCTTGCATGAAATCTTAATAAAACATGGTTTCATTATCTTAACATACTCATGTAGGCATGTCAATCATGTTCCCATGTTTGTCTAAGTAGTGTTATTAATCTAGCACATAACAGCCTTTAGCAGAAAACAGAAAACTGGTTCAGGGTGCCGGCACAGCTACGCGGCATCCCAGTGCTAAACCGGCGCAGCTGCGCCACCACTGGTCCGCACCAGACAGTAAGCAGCTACGGCAGTTTCCAGCTATCAAAATTCTTATCGAATTTGATTCCAGACAAGCTACCTAGCCATACTAACATATATATCAGTCCACATATCAACTAACAAACAATTCTTGATCACATTATCATGAATTTCATACTAAATTCAAGAATAAGAAATTCTCATAAAACAAAGATGAAAAACAAGAAAGGAGTTATACCTCTGCTAAATGCAAAATGAACTTGCTGATATCTCACTCCTTCCTCAACTGATATGAATGGTTACTTTCTATTCTTTCTTACTTAGAATTTCTCAGCAAATGAATTTGTGAAGGAGAGAGCTCATATTTATAGCAAAACCAATACACATTTAATGTATTTATCTCCCAAATCAAACTAATGGAAATCAAGGATTGTATGAAGGATAATGGGGGGTTGGTAGATGGTAGTTGAAATCAATCATGAGAACCACTCCCCATTGATCATTGCCATCTAGTTTGCTGAGTTTGAGGATATAGGGAGTAGACTAGCAATTGATTTATTCACGTGAGAAGGAAATGTGCCTCTCATTATGGGACAAGGCTTAATAAACTCAGCATTGTATTCCTTTGTGCAACATACATATGTATATTACATATATTCCTACAACAATGTATAATTGTACACTTAGGTTATATCCCTTTGGACATTATAATTCACATTAGACTTACTTAATATTGACACATTAATATAAGTCATATGTACATATACACAAACACATATGTACACCCTAATGTATCCACCCATCTCATATTGTCACCTACCTCATGATGTATTCCATTAAATTAAATTATTAAAATCCTTATCATGTTACATAAGCGATAATGTTATGTAACTCACGTAATGAAATTAATCTTACGATATAGTCTATATATATAATATATAGCCACATTAATGCGTCACATTGCATTCTATAATATAGTTTATATATAACTGTATGGTCACACTTAAGTGTTGCACTACACTTTATATAACACATGTGTCATTACTATATGTTATACTTTTAAATCATCACATCCTTTGCACATATCAACTAGTTGAGTAATATAATCTACTCGTTTATTATTATTATTAATTAATGACTTATCTTATCAATTAATTAATAGTAATTTTAATTAATCCATTCTTCATCAATCAATATGATTATTAATCTCCATAACAATTAATTATCATTTATATGATTAATTATCACATTAAATAAATATAAATCTTATTATATTTATAACCAATATACTTATTATCATGCTATCACTCGCAATAATAATAATTCAGCATACCATTATAATAAAAATTAACAATTAATATAGATTAATTATTTAATTAATAATTCCTCCATCCTTAAATAATTCATTCATCATCGAATCTATTATCGTGCCACACAAGGCATTTCTCACAAGCTAAATCTTAGGCTTATCATTATTCTCATCACTTACTCATCTCTCACCACATTACTACTTATAACATGTTCAATTAAATTAGAACTATTAAGTCTAAGGTCCACATATAAATATATTACGAATAGAATATTCAAATATTATTTGTAACACTTACGGTACTATAGCAACTCAAGTTATTAAAATAACTTAGTTTTCTTTTATAAATTAAACTCCTTTTGAAAATACATTAGAAATTATGTATTTAGCCATAACATAAAATATTATGTTTTCTCCAAATAAGGATATTCATTATTAGAAAATAATTTATTTATTGTCTCAAGATATTATAATTAATATAATATCTATTAGAAATAATCACATGTACGGCACATGTACATTATATATAGAAAATAGGTAATAAGTTTATTTTCTATTATAATAAATTATGTCCATCAATTTATTTACATATAGCAAATATGTAATATATCTATCATATTAATCAATCACACCTTATACAAAAATATATAAGGTAATATTATTATTCAAAAATAACATTTCCTCCTTTTATTAAAATAATTCAATATTAAAAATTATTTTAATACCCTTTATTAGAAATATATAATAATTAGTTCTCTTTCTTTTCTATAAATTGTTCCCAAAATAATTTCTTCAAATATTCATTTAAAGATATAATGATTTCCATTTCTCTTTAATAACGTATATATATATATATATATATATATATATATATATATATATATATATATATTAACGTTATTCGTACATTAGACTTTCTCACATATTATCATTCTAAGTAATATATATAAAAAGTATCAACTATAATCATATATTCAATGTATATATTAATTCACTCCTTTACTTAAGTAAATTAAACACTGCACCATATCATTAAGGTTCAATATTAACATTATATTATTCCATAATATAACTCCCAACTTAAATTAACTAATATTTATTCTTATTAGCTAATTCTCTTAACTAACTCATGCTTTACTATCCCAATCCATTCACGGATAGCTTAAGTGCTATTAATAACCTATATTATAAACATAATAGTTATGAATACACATATACAAGAATATGGTGATTATACATTAAGGATATTTAATGTCACCAACTTACTATGATAAAATAATTCTATAAATTATTTAATATCGATAGGAATTTATCCACCTCTTTTACCTCAATTGAATCGTCTTTAAAAAAAATATATAATAATAATATATTTATTAATCACAAAATCACATATTACATAGTCCATATTACCCTATGTAATATAATACCACATACCTCATATCACATATATATACTCTTATTCGAACCCATCTCACAGTTTAAGAATTTTATTTATTAAATCCTTATTTAATAATATCTAAAAATTCAGGTTCTTACATTCACTATAGCTCGCGTAGGCGAAGATGAGAAGACGGTATTTGCCACATACATGATGAGAGGCAAAGCGAACTACTGGTGGGAGGCTAATCAACAAAGAACTGGAGAAGGGATAATAGCTTGGGATAAGTTTAAGACGCTGTTTTTCGAGAATTACTTCCCGAAAAGCATGAAGAATAGGATGGAGGTGAAATTCCTAGAGTTAAAACAAGGGGAGATGACGGTGGCGCAATACGCGGCTAGGTTTAACGAACTAGCGTGATTTACGGAGCACCAAGTTGGTGATGAAGAGAGGAAGGCTAGACGCTTCGAACAAGGGTTGAAGCCTTGGCTATTCAATAAGGTGTCAGTTCTTCAGATCGATTCTTTTGCAACACTGCTGGAAAAGGCTATTATTGCTGAGGGAGGAAGTGAAGCTTTGAGCTTGTACAACAAAGAGAAGAAAGGAAAGAATGCTGGAGGAGAGAATCGTACTGGAGGAAGCAGCAGTGGAGGAAGCAACTTGGGAAAGAGAAAATGGGAGAATAACAACAACAACAACAAAAACAACAATAATCAATCAGGGAATTTGTAACGACCATGAATTTTAAACTCCTTATTTATTAAATATGTGATTTAATTTTAACGAGTTAGTTTTGCGAGTTTATTTAAACCTTATGTGGTTATGTGAATTGGTAAAATGGTTAAGGGGAGTCACTAATAGTTTATTTAAATTAGTGGACTAGCCCTGAGACTTTAATATCAAAAAATTGATAGGATTATTAATAATTAAATATTCAATTTATTTGAATATAGTGGCAAGATTTGAACCTATTGATTAATTTCAATTATGAGTAATTAATTGATAACGTGTTAATTAGTAATTATTATGAATAAATAATAATTAATGAGTAAGAGATTAATAAATATAATAATATTATATTTAATTGATTTATTGTTTCATACAAGTATGCAATATTAAACATTTACTATATGCTATCTATAATGCAATATTAATGTGGTGTATATTGCATGTATGGACTATATATTAAGATAAGGTAAATGGAAGGTATGTGACATTATGTGGACATTTAGGTATACCCTATTGTCATATAATAAGATCAATTATTAATTAATAATGATTTTATTAAGTTATTATAATTATATTGTAATGATTATAATAATGAGTAATAATAATACCCAATTGCTTTACATTTGGCGTTAAGGAAAATGTACATGAATTATATGATTGGTATATATATACCTACTCGATACATTATTTTATTGAGATAACATTGTAACACCTATTTAAATGTGTATGGAATAAATACTTAAAACCTATGTATATACTATGTGTAGTTAATATAAACCAAGTATTAGACATATATGATGTATACTTACAAGTTGCTGAGTTCTTATTACATTATCCAAATAGGAGAGTTCCTCTTCATTCTCCCTCACGTGAACTCTAGAAGCTAGCTACTCTCCATCTAGTTCTCTCAAACTCAGCAAAATATAGGTAATCATGCAAGAGGGAGTGGGTTTCATGATGAGTTTACCAACTCTCAACCACTCTCCCCTTAACCATTATACAATCTTGTTTTCCCTTGGTTTGAATTGGGAGTTATGAGCTTTGTCTGGATATCCATTTTGCTATAAATGAAGCTTCTCTTCTTCTCATTTATTTTGCTGGGAGTTTCAATTGAGTTAAGAGGGAACATTATAGCTGCATTGAAAGCATCATATAAACAGCAAGTTCAGTCCATATTACAGAGGTATATCATGTTCTTCATTTTCTGTAAATTTTCTAAAATTCTTAATTATTAAATGAAGATGGATTGATTGTTAAGTTAATTTGGAATATGTTGTTAAGTGCCTTATAAGGTTATAATCATGTTAGTTATATAATATGGCTGGAATGGAACTGAATTCGTAATTCTTTTCTGAGTTGGGATAAGTTTCTGTCGAAAACAGCCTGCTCAAGCACTGGCCGGACACCGGCGCAGCCGCGCCGGGTTTATATCTGGTTCCTGCGCAGCTGCGCAGGTCCCTGTTGCCAGTTTCTGTTTCCTGCTTTCTGTTAAGGCCTGTTATATAATAACTTGTTACTATGGTTTAAGGCAAGCATGAAAATTAGTATCACTTCTATAATCATGTTTCTTGATACTACATGTATAATGTTAACCATGCTAGTATGTACTCCATGAAAGGAAAACTTGTGATTTGTAATGAAACTTATAGTTTCGATTGTGAACTTAGACACATACGTAGCATGTGCATATTATGATTTTGTAAACACAATAGTATGGTTTATATTAACCTAAAATGATTGTTTAAAGTGTTAGTCATACACTAGCATACTTGGTTTAATGATTCATGAGGTTTTCAAAATGAGAAGCTTAAGACTTTTCAAAGTGAACTTGACCAAGACTTTTATCTTATAGATTCTGACCATTTGAATATGTTTATTTGGCGTTGATATGTGTTTGAAATGCATATAAACTATATGTCGAGATGCCTTGTATATACTAAGTTGACTTAGTGCAATTTTGAAAGAAAACTTAAAAATTGGAAGCTAATATCATCGATCAATATGAGAGATACGTTCTAAGCATGCAAGCATGTGAATTAGGATTCATTATGCCTATAGACATATTGACATGAGCATCCTTTGGTTAAAGCATGGATTTCACATACGCACGTATTCATAGAAAATGAATCTCAAGTATGAACTATATGATTAAAGTATATATGTAGTATACTCGAGCATACATATTAATTTATGTTTAGCCTTGTTATGTGATAACATGACTCTAGTAACCGATTTTGAAGCATGAACGTGTATTGCTTAAAGTATGTGAATGGTCGGCATAAAGACGTATGATTTTGAATTGAATAGGGTAAGCATGCTAGGATTCAAATTTAAAAGTATATTCTTGAAGCATGATTAATTTGAAATGCAAAAAAATTCAAACCTATGTTGATATATAGCAACTAGGTGTTCTAAAACTATTAAATCAAGGACAGAGTTAATTGTTTATAGACTCAGTCATAGTGATTGACTTACATGAATTACGTGATAGACTTATACGATAAATGGATTATTATAAGTATAGACTTATATTAGTTTATGATGCTAATTGAAAGGACGACTTGTTAATATTAGGTCGTTTCAACGCAAGTAGATTAAAGCTAGAATTTAATCGTAGCTGAGCAAACAGGCAAGTAATCTAAATTCTTGCACTACCTTATTCAATGAATCGTGTAAGCAAGTCTCCGAACTTCACTATCTGGTTGTGAAAGTTCTTTAATTCTTATTTGTACAAGTTCCTATCCTTCTCATATTGTATTGAGCAGGTTATTATCGTATTGACAGTTAATTATTTAAAGCTTGAACTTTATTTCCAAGCATGCTAATAGGTGGTTTAATTACTTTACAATTATTCCACATCGATATTATTGTTATTCGCACTTGGTGCACTTGATTTTGTACAGTCTTGGACTTATACATTATTTAAAGTTCTATAATTCTTGAACTGCGTCAGATAGAGTCTGAACCCTTGTTCGGTCAGACAATTGTATAAATTTTTAAACAAGCTATCCAAACCAATTGATGGTAAGGATTCTTGGACTGAAAGAACACCCCTTGTATATATAGGGGAGTACCCCAGGTATCTAGTATAAAGATACAAACAGCAGAGTTGAATGTTATGCATATACATGGCGTACGCGAGGCTGATCCCCTCAAGTACTTATTCTGTAGCCAGTAACCAAAGGGTCAATCAGCTATTGATTCTGTTGGAGTTTTATAGTTCAAAAGTCTACTTGACTATCAGTTATTCTAAAAGTAATCATTATTCTTGCTTTCGATATTCATATTATTGAATTCATCATGATATATCCTTTATTGTTGTACTTAAACTTGCTGAGCAAACTTGTTGCTCATTCTTGCTATATCATGACTTATATTGCAGTTAAGCCCGAGACTTCAGGGAAGGACAAGGGTAAAGGGAAGATGTAGGATTAGTTTGCAAGGAGCAGACTTTATTTTTATGTTTAATTAATTATTGTGATGAAATATGAACCCTAATGACTATTCTAGGGTATGTTTGTATATTTGTATTTAAGGTTATCGAATCTTGGGACTAGTAACACCTTTTAAATGAACGACGTACATTTATTATATTCCGCATTTTAGTTATCGTATGTTATTTAGAGGTGGATGTTTAGTATTATTTCGTGACGACCAGACCGGGGTCAGAGGACCCGGATTCGGGGGTGTCACAGGTTGGTATCAAAGCCTTAGGTTAGAAACTTTAGGAATGCGAAACCTAAGTTATAACCTTAGTAGAAAACTCAAGTAGAGTATGTAAGTGATGGGTTGAGGATATCCATCGAGTCTTATTGTGATACTAAAGTTGTTTATTTAAATCAGCTATGATTGATAGACATCCTAAACTTCTTAATGCTAACATAAATAGCATATCACGTAATGCCTAATGTTTTCTTCATTTCCTCAGGATCATGCCGCCTAGGAGACTACCGCGGAACCAGAGGGAGGAAGGATCCGTTAATAATGGCGGTGGGGAAAATATCGACCCTATGCAGAACTTCGTTAACTTATTAACGGAGGCAATGCATAACAGACCCCAGCCAGCAGCAGGGCAACCAGGACATCACTTAGCAAGCTTCAAAGATTTTAAATTGGTAGGACCGCCAGAGTTCCGGGGAACCTTGGACCCAATCGAAGCCCAAACCTGGATAGAAGAGATGGAGAATGTGTTTGAGGTCGCACGAGTGGCCGAAGCACAGAAGACAAGTTTTGCCACTTTCATGATGAAGGGCGAAGCTAACTATTGGTGGAAAGCCAATAAGGGACGAGCAGGCGAAGGAGTTATTCCTTGGGATAAATTTAAGGAGCTATTTCTCGAGAATTACTTCTCGGAAAATACGCAACAGGATATGGAAGTTAAGTTTCTGGAACTGAAACGAGGTAGTATGTCTGTCGCAGAGTACGCGGCAAGATTTAACGAGTTGGCCCGATTTGCTTCACATCAGGTTGACACGGAAGCCAGGAAGGCAAGGAGGTTCGAATTAGGACTGAAACCATGGGTGCAGAAAGCTGTCACGGTATTGAAGATTAAGACTTACTCTGACCTACTAGAAAGGGCTATCATTGCCGAATGAGGTAATGAAGCCATTGCTCGATTCAAGCAAGAAAAGAAGACTGGTCAGGAGGGACAGAAAGGGGGAAGCAGCGGAGGCAGCAACCCCAACAAGCGTAAATGGATAGAGAGCCAATCCTCTGGAGGCAACAAGTCTGGGGGAGAGGCCAAGAAAAGTGTAAAGTGCAACAACTATGGGAAGAATCACTCGGGGGAGTGCATGAAGGGAAAGAACGCTTGTTACCTTTGTGGACAACCGGGGCACATGGCTCCTCAGTGTCCGAATAAGTAGAAAGGAGGGTGTTTCTCATGTGGAGCCCTAGACCATCAAATTAAGGACTGCCCGAAGAGAAAGGGCGACGCAGCTAGCGGTAATCGCAACAACAACAACAACGGACTAAGCATCGGAGGGCCAGCCAGCCAAGCCAACAGACCAACGGCACGCACGTTCAACATGACCGTTCAGGATGCGGTGGAGTCTAAGGACGTGGTGTCAGGTATCATCCCAATCAACAATATAGATGCATATGTGTTATTTGATTCGGGTGCTACCTGCTCTTTTATTTCCGAAGAATTTGCTAAACGGTTAGACTTACCCCGTGAAAGATTAGAACACCCTATGAACGTAGAAGTAGCGAACAAGGAAATTATTCCCATAGAATACATTCATAGGAACTGTTATACCGAATTGCGAGGATTTAAGCTCAGAGTGGATTTGATACCGATTCGTTTGGGGGAGTTCGATGTAATCCTTGGAATGGATTGGTTATCGAATCACAGAGCAGTTATCGACTGTAAGAAGAAGTGCGTACACCTTAAGACTTCAAATAAGTCAAAGGTGGTATTTTATGGTAGTAAATCGCTGAGACAATCTCATTGTCTGACGATGATGCAAGCGCAGAGATTGCTTAGGAAGGGTTGTGTAGGTTATTTGGCTCACGTGGTTGATACTCGACAAGTCGAGGATGAACTAGGTCAGATACCTATTGTAAGGGAATTCGCCGATGTCTTCCCAAACGAGATTTCGGGATTGCCACCGGATAGAGAAATTGAGTTTGTCATTGATTTGGCACCGGGGACAGCACCGGTATACAAAGCGCCGTATCGTATGGCACCGGTAGAGATGAAGGAACTGATGGCTCAATTACAAGAGTTGTTGGAAAAGGGATACATTCGACCAAGCATATCACCGTGGGGAGCGCCAGTCTTATTCGTGAAGAAGAAAGATGGATCGCCCAGACTTTGTATCGACTATCGTGATTTGAACAAGGTCACCATTAAGAACAAGTACCCATTACCTAGGATCGACGATTTGTTTGATCAGTTGAAGGGGGCGAAGTACTTTTCAAAGATTGACTTGAGGACCGGTTATCATCAATTGAAGGTGAGGCCGGAGGATATTCCAAAGACGGCATTCAGAACTCGGTATGGACACTTTGAGTTTTTGGTAATGTCATTCGGATTGACGAACGCACCGGCAGCATTTATGGACTTGATGAACAGAGTGTTCAAGCAATATTTAGATAAGTTTGTTGTCGTGTTCTCGATGACATTCTGGTGTATTCAGAGACGGAGGAAGAACACGCCGAGCATCTTCGAATAGTGTTGAAGACATTAAGGAGAGAGAAGTTGTATGCAAAATTCTCCAAGTGTGAGTTTTGGTTGCAAAGAGTGCAATTTTTGGGGCACGTTATCGACAAGAATGGTGTTTTAGTGGATCCAGCAAAGGTAGAAGCGGTTATCAACTGGGAGCAGCCAAAGACGCCAACAGAAATCAGGAGTTTCTTAGGATTAGCGGGATACTATCGAAGATTCATCCAGAATTTTTTGAAATTAGCATCGTCGTTGACCAATCTTACTAGAAAGACAGTTAAGTTCGTTTGGACGGAGAAGTGTGAAGAGAGCTTCCTAGAATTGAAGAAGAGGCTTAGTCAAGCACCTGTGTTAGCTTTACCGGATAACACGGGAGGATTTGTAGTGTATAGCGATGCGTCACACAAGGGTCTTGGCTGTGTACTGATGCAACATGGCAGGGTTATTACGTACGCTTCGCGTCAGCTGAAAGATTATGAGAAGGGTTATCCGACTCATGACCTGGAATTAGCAGCAGTAGTTTTTTCCTTGAAGATTTGGAGGCATTATTTATATGGTGAGAAGTGTGAGATATATACGGACCACAAGAGTCTGAAGTATATCTTCACGCAGAAAGAATTAAATATGAGGCAGCGCCGATGGCTAGAATTGATCAAAGATTATGATTGTGAGATTCTGTACCATCCAGGCAAAGCAAATGTAGTGGCAGATGCCTTGAGCAGAAAAGGCAGAGAGAAGTTATCGAAGTTAACCGTTCAAGAAGAGTTAGTGAAAGATTTCGAACGACTAGGTTTGGAGGTTAAGTATCCGACGGAGACCATTGAGAAATTATTTTCAGTGACAACGAGCCCGACTTTATTAGATAAGGTTAAGGAGGCACGAGAGAAGGACGAAGATTGTGATATTATCAAGAAGCGGATTGTTGAGGCTGATGATTTGAAATTCAAGGTTGATAGCACTGGACTGCTAAGGTTTGAAGGACGAATTTGGGTACCATTAATACCGGAATTAAGAGAAGAAATTTTACAAGAAGCGCATAGTACGAGATACTCGATACACCCAGGAAGCACGAAGATGTACCAAGACTTGCGTCATCACTTTTGGTGGCCAAACATGAAGAGGGAAGTTGCAGAATGCGTAAGTAGGTGTTTAACTTGTCAGAGAGTCAAGGCAGAGCACCAACGACCAAGCGGGTTATTACAACCGTTAGAGATTCTAGAATGGAAATGGGAACACATCACGATGGACTTTGTGGTAGGACTTCCGGCAACGCAGAAAGGGCACGACGCCATATGGGTAATTGTAGATCGTCTTACGAAGTCAGCTCACTTTTTGCCGATTAAGATTAAGTATAGTTTGGATCAGCTAGCCAGATTATATGTCAAGGAAATTATCTCGAGACATGGGGTGCCGGTATCTATTGTATCAGATAGAGATCTGCGATTCACGTCGAATTTCTGGAAGAGAGTCTTCAAGAGAGATTGGGGACACAATTACGAATGAGTATTGCGTATCATCCGCAGACCGATGGGCAAAGCGAAAGAACAATTCAAACACTTGAAGACATGCTCCGAGCTTGTGTGATGGACTTCAAGGGTAGTTGGGAGGATCACCTACCATTAGTAGAATTTGCGTACAATAATAGTTTTCACGCTAGTATCGGAATGCCACCGTACGAGGCACTATATGGGAGAAAATGTCGAACACCGTTGTGTTGGGACGAAGTTGGAGAACGTCGACTGTTGGGACCAGAATTGGTACAGCAGACTGTAGAGATTATCAAGGTGATAAGAGCACGGCTGGTAGCTGCTCAAGATCGCCAGAAGAAGTATGCTGACTTGCATCGCAAGAAGAAAGAATTTGAATTAGGAAGCTATGCTTTTCTGAAAGTATCTCCCTGGAAGGGGAAGATTTGTTGTGGGAAGAAGGGCAAGTTGAGCCCTAGGTTCATAGGACCGTTTGAGATTCTGAGGCGAGTCAGTGAAGTGGCGTACGAGGTGGCGTTACCTCCTGAACTTGAGCACATTCACAACATGTTTCATGTGTCAGTATTACGGCCGTATAAATCAGACTACAAGCACGTTATCTCCTATGAACCAATCCAAGTCGAGAAAGACTTATCTTACGAGGAAGTTCCTGTCCAGATACTAGATAGGAAGGAACAGAAGCTGAGGAATAAGATCATTCATTCCGTTAAGATTCTTTGGAGGAATCACGCACTTGAAGAAGCTACATGGGAGCTAGAAGAGAAAATGAGAGCAAATTATCCGTTTTTATTTGAGTAACCTTATTTTCACAATTCCGAGGACGGAATTTTTATAAGGGGGGAGGGATGTAACGACCATGAATTTTAAACTCCTTATTTATTAAATATGTGATTTAATTTTAACGAGTTAGTTTTGTGAGTTTATTTAAACCTTATGTGGTTATGTGAATTGGTGAAATGGTTAAGGGGAGTCACTAATAGTTTATTTAAATTAGTGGACTAGCCCTGAGACTTTAATATCAAAAAATTGATAGGATTATTAATAATTAAATATTCAATTTATTTGAATATAGTGGCAAGATTTGAACCTATTGATTAATTTCAATTATGAGTAATTAATTGATAACGTGTTAATTAGTAATTATTATGAATAAATAATAATTAATGAGTAAGAGATTAATAAATATAATAATATTATATTTAATTGATTTATTGTTTCATACAAGTATGCAATATTAAACATTTACTATATGGTAGCTATCTATAATGCAATATTAATGTGGTGTATATTGCATGTATGGACTATATATTAAGATAAGGTAAATGGAAGGTATGTGACATTATGTGGACATTTAGGTATACCCTATTGTCATATAATAAGATCAATTATTAATTAATAATGATTTTATTAAGTTATTATAATTATATTGTAATGATTATAATAATGAGTAATAATAATACCCAATTGCTTTACATTTGGCATTAAGGAAAATGTACATGAATTGTATGATTGGTATATATATACCTACTCGATACATTATTTTATTGAGATAACATTGTAACACCTATTTAAATGTGTATGGAATAAATACTTAAAACCTATGTATATACTATGTGTAGTTAATATAAACCAAGTATTAGACATATATGATGTATACTTACAAGTTGCTGAGTTCTTATTACATTATCCAAATAGGAGAGTTCCTCTTCATTCTCCCTCACGTGAACTCTAGAAGCTAGCTACTCTCCATCTAGTTCTCTCAAACTCGGCAAAATATAGGTAATCATGCAAGAGGGAGTGGGTTTCATGATGAGTTTACCAACTCTCAACCACTCTCCCCTTAACCATTATACAATCTTGTTTTCCCTTGGTTTGAATTGGGAGTTATGAGCTTTGTCTGGATATCCATTTTGCTATAAATGAAGCTTCTCTTCTTCTCATTTATTTTGCTGGGAGTTTCAATTGAGTTAAGAGGGAACATTATAGCTGCATTGAAAGCATCATATAAACAGCAAGTTCAGTCCATATTACAGAGGTATATCATGTTCTTCATTTTCTGTAAATTTTATAAAATTCTTGATTATTAAATGAAGATGGATTGATTGTTAAGTTAATTTGGAATATGTTGTTAAGTGCCTTATAAGGTTATAATCATGTTAGTTATATAATATGGCTGGAATGGAACTGAATTCGTAATTCTTTTCTGAGTTGGGATAAGTTTCTGTCGAAAACAGCCTGCTCAAGCACTGGCCGGACACCGGCGCAGCTGCGCCGGGTTTATACCTGGTTCCTGCGCAGCTGCGCAGGTCCCTGTTGCCAGTTTCTGTTTCCTGCTTTCTGTTAAGGCCTGTTATATAATAACTTGTTACTATGGTTTAAGGCAAGCATGAAAATTAGTATCACTTCTATAATCATGTTTCTTGATACTACATGTATAATGTTAACCATGCTAGTATGTACTCCATGAAAGGAAAACTTGTGATTTGTAATGAAACTTATAGTTTCGATTGTGAACTTAGACACATACGTAGCATGTGCATATTATGATTTTGTAAACACAATAGTATGGTTTATATTAACCTAAAATGATTGTTTAAAGTGTTAGTCATACACTAGCATACTTGGTTTAATGATTCATGAGGTTTTCAAAATGAGAAGCTTAAGACTTTTCAAAGTGAACTTGACCAAGACTTTTATCTTATAGATTCTGACCATTTGAATATGTTTATATGGCGTTGATATGTGTTTGAAATGCATATAAACTATATGTCGAGATGCCTTGTATATACTAAGTTGACTTAGTGCAATTTTGAAAGAAAACTTAAAAATTGGAAGCTAATATCATCGATCAATATGAGAGATATGTTCTAAGCATGCAAGCATGTGAATTAGGATTCATTATGCCTATAGACATATTGACATGAGCATCCTTTGGTTAAAGCATGGATTTCACATACGCACGTATTCATAGAAAATGAATCTCAAGTATGAACTATATGATTAAAGTATATTTGTAGTATACTCGAGTATACATATTAATTTATGTTTAGCCTTGTTATGTGATAACATGACTCTAGTAACCGATTCTGAAGCATGAACGTGTATTGCTTAAAGTATGTGAATGGTCGGTATAAAGACGTATGATTTTGAATTGAATAGGGTAAGCATGCTAGGATTCAAATTTAAAAGTATATTCTTGAAGCATGATTAATTTGAAATGCAAAAAAATTCAAACCTATGTTGATATATAGCAACTAGGTGTTCTAAAACTATTAAATCAAGGACAGAGTTAATTGTTTATAGACTCAGTCATAGTGATTGACTTACATGAATTACGTGATAGACTTATAAGATAAATGGATTATTATAAGTATAGACTTATATTAGTTTATGATGCTAATTGAAAGGCCGACTTGTTAATATTAGGTCGTTTCAACACAAGTAGATTAAAGCTAGAATTTAATCGTAGCTGACCAAACAGGCAAGTAATCTAAATTCTTGCACTACCTTATTCAATGAATCGTGTAAGCAAGTCTCCGAACTTCACTATTTGGTTGTGCAAGTTCTTTAATTCTTATTTGTACAAGTTCCTATCCTTCTCATATTGTATTGAGCAGGTTATTATCGTATTGACAGTTAATTATTTAAAGCTTGAACTTTATTTCCAAGCATGCTAATAGGTGGTTTAATTACTTTACAATTATTCCACATCGATATTATTGTTATTCGCACTTGGTGCACTTGATTTCGTACAGTCTTGGACTTGTACATTATTTAAAGTTCTATAATTCTTGAACTGCGTCAGATAGAGTCTGAACCCTTATTCGGTCAGACAATTGTATAAAATTTTTATAAAAGCTATCCAAACCAATTGATGGTAAGGATTCTTGGACTGAAAGAACACCCTTTGTATATATAGGGGAGTACCCCAGGTATCTAGTATAAAGATACAAACAGCAGAGTTGAATGTTATGCATATACATGGCGTACGCGAGGCTGATCCCCTCAAGTACTTATTCTGTAGCCAGTAACCAAAGGGTCAATCAGCTATTGATTCTGTTGGAGTTTTATAGTTCAAAAGTCTACTTGACTATCAGTTATTCTAAAAGTAATCATTATTCTTGCTTTCGATATTCATATTATTGAATTCATCATGATATATCCTTTATTGTTGTACTTAAACTTGCTGAGCAAACTTGTTGCTCATTCTTGCTATATCATGACTTATATTGCAGTTAAGCCCGAGACTTCAGGGAAGGACAAGGGTAAAGGGAAGATGTAGGATTAGTTTGCAAGGAGCAGACTTTATTTTTATGTTTAATTAATTATTGTCATGAAATATGAACCCTAATGACTATTCTAGGGTATGTTTGTATGTTTGTATTTAAGGTTATCGAATCTTGGGACTAGTAACACCTTTTGAATGAATGACGTACGTTTATTATATGCCGCATTTTAGTTATCGTATGTTATTTAGAGGTGGATGTTTAGTATTATTTCGTGACGACCGGACCGGGGTCAGAGGACCCGGATTCGGGGGTGTCACAGAATTTTTGTGGAGGTTTCAAGAAGAGGGCTGAAGGATGCTCAAAGTGTGGGAAGAATCACCAGGGCAAGTGCTGGAAGGGATGTGGCACTTGCTACAACTGCGGACAGGAAGGGCACATCTCGCCCAACTGTCCGAAGCCAAAGAAGATCCAAGGGTGTTTTGCTTGCGGCTCAACTGAGCACCGTATTAAGGATTTCCCAAAGAAGGGAAGTGGCGGGGGTAGCAATCAGCAAGGAGGCAACAAGCTGATGATCAGCGGGCCGGCACAATCAAACCGCCCAACCGCTAGAACCTTTAATATGACCGTCCAAGACGCCGTGGCTGCGAAGGACGTGGTTTCAGGTATAATCCCAATCAATGATATAAATGCTTATGTATTATTTGATTCGGGTGCCACCTATTCTTTTATATCTGAAGAATTTGCTAGTAAACTTAGTACACCCCGAGAACGATTAGAAAATCCTTTGATCATAGAAGTTGCTAATAAGGAAGTGATCCTTGTAGAATACGTTTATCGAGATTGTTGCGCAAACATTAGAGAACATGAACTGAGCGTAGACTTGATTCCTATTAGACTGGGAAAATTTGACGTAATAGTGGGGATGGATTGGTTGTATAGCCATGCTGCGATTATTGACTGTCAGAACAAGTGTGTGAACCTTCAGACTCTAAATAAGTCTAAGGTAGTGTTTTATGGTAGCTCATCGCTTAAGCAATCGTGTTACGTTACGATGATGCAGGCCAAGAAATTGTTAAGGAAAGGATGTGTAGGTTATTTAGCTTACATCGTTGATACTCAAAAAAAAAGGAGTAGAAATTAAGGATATATCAGTAGTGAATGAATTTCAAGATATGTTTCTGGACGATCTGCCTGGTCTTCCGCCAGAAAGAGAAATCGAATTCGTAATAGACTTAGCACAGGGAACAGCACCGATTTCGAAAGCTCCATATCGTATGGCGCCAGTAGAAATGAAGGAATTGATGATACAATTGCAAGAATTGTTGGATAAGGGTTACATTCAACAGAGTGTTTCTCCTTGGGGAGCACCAGTACTATTCATTAAGAAGAATGACGGATCGATGAGGTTCTGTATCGATTATCGAGAATTGAACAGAGTAACAATCAAGAACCGATATCTGCTACCGAGGATAGATGACTTGTTTGATCAACTGAAGGGAGCAAAGTATTTCTTGAAAATCGACCTGCGAACAGGATATCATCAACTGAAAGTGAGGAATGAGGACATACCAAAGACTGCATTTCAAACCCGTTATGGACACTACGAGTTTTTGGTAATGTCATTTGGATTAACTAATGCTCCGGCAGTATTTATGAACTTGATGAACCAAGTTTTCAAGTCATACTTGGATAAATTTGTAGTGGTTTTTATCGACGACATTTTGATCTACTCAAAGACAGAGGAAGAAAACGCCGAACATCTGAAGACTGTTTTGGAGGCACTAAGGAAGGATAAGATGTATGCGGAATTTTCTAAGTGCGAATTTTGGATGGAGAAGGTTCAATTCTTAGGCCACGTGGTGGATAAGAATGGAATCGCTGTAGACCCTGCGAAGGTTGAAGCAGTAAGTAATTGGGAACGACTGAGAACACCGACGGAGGTAAGAATTTTTTTAGGGTTAGCTGGGTACTATCGAAGATTCATCCAAGATTTTTCTAAGATAGCAACCCCGTTGACCAATTTGACTAGAAAGACGGTGAAATTTGTATGGACCGACAAATGCAAAGAAAGTTTTCAGGAACTGAAAAAGAGATTGAGTGAAGCACCTGTGTTATTATTACCAGATGATGCGGGAAATTTTGTGGTGTATAGTGATGCATCGCACAAGGGACTTGGCTGTGTGCTTATGCAGCACGGCAAAGTTATTGCGTATGCATCACGACAATTGAAGGATTACGAAAAGCGATACCCTACTCACGACTTAGAGTTAGCGGCAGTAGTTTTTGCTTTAAGGATATAGAGGCATTATTTGTATGGGGAAAAATGTGAGATATACACGGACCACAAAAGTCTGAAATATATCTTCACACAAAAGGAGTTTAATATGCGGCAAAGGAGGTGGTTAGAATTAATCAAAGACTATGGCTGCAATATTCTTTATCACCCGGGAAAGGCAAATGTGGTTTCCGACGCTCTGAGCAGAAAAGGAAGGGAGAAATTGTTTAATTTAACGACTCAGGAAGAATTGATAAGAGAGATGGAGAAATTGGAGATAGAAGTGAAAGGACCAGAAAAGTCTGGTGAGAAGTTAATTGTAATGGAAGCTTGTCCGACATTATTGGATAGAGTGAAGGAAGCCCAGGAAAAGGATGAAGAGTGTGAGAAAATCCAAAAGAGGATCACAGAAAATGAGGAAGAGAAATTCTGAATGAATAAAGACGGTATCTTAATATTTGAAGGAAGAATGTGGGTACCAGCGGTAACCGAGTTGAGGGAAGAGATTTTTCACGAGGCACACAATACGACATATTTCGTTCATCCGGGAGGCACGAAGATGTACCGAGATCTAAGGCAACATTTTTGGTGGCCCAATTTGAAACGGGAAGTCGCAGAGTGCGTTAGTAGATGTTTGACTTGCCAACGCGTTAAAGCAGAGCATCAACGGCCGAGTGGTTTACTACAACCGTTAAAAATACCAGAGTGGAAATGAGAGCATATTACGATGGACTTCGTGGTAGGACTTCCAGTTACACAGAAAGGTTATGACGCTATTTGGGTTATCGTGGATCAACTAACCAAGGCCGCACATTTTCTACCAATCAAGATTCGCTACAGTTTGAATTAGTTAGCGAGCCTATACGTAAAAGAAATTATCTCGCGACATGGAGTGCCGGTGTCAATTGTCTCTGATTGAGATCCGCGCTTCACGTCCAATTTTTGGAAGAGTTTGCAAGAAAGAATGGGAACACAGTTGACGTTGAGTACGGCTTACCATCCTCAGACAGACTGACAGAGTGAGTGAACAATACAAACGCTGGAGGACATGCTTAGAACTTGCGTGATGGATTTCAAGGGAAATTAGGATGACCACCTACCCTTAGTAGAATTCGCATATAATAATAGCTACCATGCGAGTATCAGCATGCCACCGTACGAAGCTCTTTACGGAAGAAAGTGCAGAACGCCATTATGTTAGGACGAAGTCGGAGAACGACGAATACTCGGACCAGAGCTAGTACAACAAATCGCAGACGTGGTAACAGTGATAAGAGTCAGATTAATAGCAGCTCAAAATCGCTAGAAGAAATACGCAGATTTGCATCGGTAGGACCGAGACTTCAAAGTCGGCAGTTTCGTATTCTTGAAGGTATCTCCATGGAAGGGAAAAATCCGTTTAGGCAAGAAAGGAAAATTGAGTCCAAGATTCATAGCACCGTTCGAGATACTGAAGCGAGTGGGCGAAGTGGCATACAAAGTTGCGTTACCACCCTAGTTGGAGCACATCCACAACGTGTTCCACATTTTTGTATTGCGACCGTACAAGGCCGACTACAAGCACGTGATTTCTTATGAGCCCATTCAAGTGGAGAAGAACTTGGCGTATGAAGAAATTCCTGTCCAAATACTAGATAGGAAAGAGCAAGCCTTGAGAAATAAAATTATATCTTCTGTAAAAGTACTTTGGCGTAACCACGATGTCGAGGAGGCAACGTGGGAGTTAGAAGATAGGATGATGAGGGACTATCCCCATCTATTCGTGTAACCTTGTAGCAATTCCGGGACGGAATTTTTATAAGGGGGGAGGATGTAATACCCGAGAATTTCTGAATATTATTAAATGAATATATTAATGGAAGTGAATATTTATACATATATAAATAATTTTGTGTTATGAGATGAGTTAGCTCAATTATATTAAATTGAATAATTATGATAATTGAGAAAATATGGAGTTTATTATAAGCTCGAGAAATGCCTTGTGTGGCACCGTGATGAGAAGTATGTAATTCAATTCATTAAAAAGAGAATTAAGAGGTGGATGATTAATTAATAATATATTATTAATTAAGGATGATATCATATTAATGGTTAATTAATGTTTGAGGTTAATATTTATACTATGAATCTATGTTAATGGTTACTTAATTGTTATGTGTTATGATACTTGAGGTGTAAACACGTATTATAATGCTACTCCTTTTTGTGACACTAGCATGTGTGAGTATTCATACAATAAAGTTCCTTACTAGATATGAAAGATAGTGTGACACTAGTATATGAATAATTAATAAAGTTTCTTCATTCATTGAATAAGGCAAGATGTGTTGTGACACTTAAAATAGCCTATGTGACATCTTGATGTGTGATAAAGACTATTAAATGTGCATATGGGATTATACTGAGAGTGAACTAATATTTACTACTTAATAATTATTTCAATACTTGTGTGTTTATTGAAATAATATAATATTATGGGAATAATGGAATAATAATACCTAACTGAATTATTTTACCTAAATTAAAGATTATTGTAAGTAAACCCAAATGTACATGGATCATATGATTATCTGTGTATTTATTTCCTCAACTTATCACAAAACCGTATTACTTTCTCATTAAGTTACTTATTAAGCCAAAAAGGGAATAAAACCTAAGTGTATATGTATACTAGTTGCATTGTCTGAGACGTTAGACCTTATCCCAAATTTAGAGTCACCTTCTTGCCCAATATCTCAGTCACATGTTTTTGCCAAAAGGCTACTCCCTCATTCCTGAATTTTCCAAAGGCTATATTGAGGAGTGATGATGGCTACAAGGATGGGAGGAGATGGAACAGTGGTAACTATTCCACCAACTATTCATTACCCGTCATCTGCTTCTTCTTTCCAAAGGTTTAATTCATGGTGCAAGAACCAATATTGGGCAAAGCGTTATCTATAAATGAAGCCTTCTCTTCACAAAATATGTTGCTAGAAAATCTGAGTTAAGTTCCATTAAAGAGTGTTGTGAGTTGACTAGCAAGATAGTCACAGAGGGAAGGATTTCAATTCCAGTAAACTTGCTTTGCATTACAGAGGTATAATCCCTCTTCCTTGCTTTTCATTTTCATCCTCTGTCAAGAATTTCAATTACTTGGACTTAGTATGAAATTCATGATTTTGTGAGGGGATATTGTTTATTGATTGTTGTATAAGACTTACAATCATATGACTATATCATATGACTTATTAACAATCAAATTCATACAACAATTTCCATGTTCTTCATTTTGTTTCTCTGTCAAATTTTCATTCAAATTCTTAATTATTTAAAATTAGATGACAATTGGATGTGAGAATGATTGTTTGATTGTTATATAGTCTTAGACATATGTTTAAACTACAATATAACATGTTTAGAATCTAATTCGTGAAGCAATTTTGTGATTTGGGCTTGATATCTGCCGAGGCTGGAACTCTCTGGACTGGAACGGGAGCCACGCGGCAGCGCGTCTCCCTAGTACAATTTGGGCGCAGCCGCTCGCCACTGCAAAATTTGTTGATAATTTCTATTATATCTTCTGATGTATTGAACATGTTGTACTAGTAGAGTATGCTTATAACTCACATTAACATATGGAATAAGGTTACTAGGTTATAGCAATCCATGCTAGTTGTTTTAGTTAAGTATTTCAAAGAAAACTTAAAGTTATGAAAAGAGGAACTTTGATATATAAATACCATAATAGTATTCTGACTTTTGAGACACGTTTGTATGACCTAGAAACACAAAGAATGCATATTGACTTAAGTATATATGTATCGTGATATAATATGAACATGTGAACCCAACTAGTGCACCTTTCTCACAAAAATACAAGTTTTGAAGGTTGATATTGACATGTAAGGACCATATATACATTCTGACTTTTCGAGCATGTTTATAGGGCCTTGAAATGCATGAAAAGCATGTTGACTTGCTTATATATGTTTCATAATATGACATGAGCATGTGGGCTTCATTTGTGAATTTTACTAAGTGAAAGTGTAAGTTCGAAACGTAAACCTTGACATGTTAACTTGAAGTTTAAATTCTGAAGTTTATGAACGTGTTGGATAATACTATTGACTTCATGAACATCATGCATATATACATACCATGCTAGATGTCATGATTTAGCGTAAACGAAGCATGTTTTCAACTAATAACTGTAATAGTTACATGTATGAAATGTGAATACTCATAAGTATGCCTAATGCAAAGTATATGAATACCTTATGTGTTTAAAGAGCGAGCATGAAAGGCCTTGTGAATTCCATGACCTTGAATGGCTTTAAATTATTGAAAGTGTTAACTTAGAATCTATTGCATGTATGATTGGAACAAGGAAAGGTTGTATACACATAAAAGTATCCTTTAAACATGTATACATGCTACGTGATATTATATGCTATTACTTGAACCCGATTTTGACGGTTAACTTATGAGATTGCCGTAACTTGCTAAAATGAAATACATTTAGTATTAATTGTGGTCTTATGTGATATTAATAATATGAGAGCATGTTTGCTAATTGTTGCGATCTTATATGATATGAGAATGTGTTTAAACTCAAAAGGAGGAACGTTAAGGATAGACATTATATTCTATATAACTGTGTAGCTAGGTTAAGACTTAGCTTATGTGTTGATCGTATATTCGAAGATAAAATGTGAAGTTAAATTATATGAATAATATCATATATATATATATATATATATGTAACTGTATTACTATAGGAATTCGAAAGTGTTGATTTGCTTTTTGTGGATAAACTACGCTAAAGGCAAGTTCTCTAACTTACACTCTTTTAAAGTGCAAGTTTCCTAACTTACACTCTTTTACGGTGCAAGTATCTAAACCTTATCTCTTTGGATGCAAGTATCCTAACCGACGCATTTATTTTATGCAAGTATTCTATCCTTGTATATTGTGAACTAGTTTCTTTACTTAATCGTTTGAATTGAATTAGCATACTTGAACTCTTATTTCATTAAAGCTATTATTCATGTGAAACTTGGTATTGTTCTTGAATATTGTAAAAGTGTCTATGCCATTTGATTCGGCTAGACTAATATTATTGAAAGGCGATCCAAACCGATTGATTGGTGCGGGATCTAGTATTTGACTGAGAAGAATAAAATATAACTGTCGGAGAACCGACGCTGGCACTTGAGTATGAATGATTGTTATGCATAACGATGGTACTTTAGGCTGATCATCTGTTGTACCTATTTTTGTTGGATTTTCAGTTTAATACTGTTAATTCTAGTAGAAGTTCATAGTCCTTAGTGACGGCTCAGTATTCAGTTATCTTGAAATCTTGAATTGATTTATTATTGAATCACATTGATATTATTCTGTCCTTAGCGACTGTTATTGAAAGCTGTTGATATTCATGTTATCCTTGAACTATCAAACTTTGCTATACCCTTTCGAGAATTGAGAATTATATTACAAACCCTTATTGTATATTACTTGCTGAGCAATTTGTGCTCATTCTTACTTTCTCTAAAACATTTCAATTAAGGCAAAGCATAGTGAACCTTCAGGCATTGATAAGGGCAAGGGCAAGGCTACCAACTAGCTTGTGTCTTTTATGTTTTTAAATATTTTGATGTTGTATTAAGATGATGTAGTAAGACTAGATTTGATTATGTTTAAGCTTAAGTTAGATTATGTAATAAGTCGTTAATTGATATTATTATGTAATCTATTAAGTACTGTAGGTTGCGAGACTTGGGGGAATAATTATAATAAATCATTGTATATTATTCTAAATTAGATATTCCACTGTGAATGTGTGATTTTAGTTATTATTTTATTACCATGAGCGCGTGACAAACCGAATTCGAGAGACCAAGTGGCAGTCCCGGATTTGGGGGCGTCACAGTTTCTCAAGGCATAGATGCAATTTGGGTTATTGTCGATAGATTAACCAAGTCTTTTCATTTCTTGCCTATACGAGAGACTTATTTACTAGAACGTCTTGCTCGTATGTACATAAATGAGATTATGAGATTGCATGGCATGCCAGTATCCATAGTTTTGGATCGTGACCCAAGATTCACTTCAAGCTTTTGGGTCAGTTTGTAGAAAGCTATGGGCACGAATTTACGATTTAGTTCGGCGTATCATCCTCAAACGGACGGACAATCAGAAAGGATCATTCAAACTCTTGAAGATCTATTGAGACTCTGTGTTCTAGACTTCAAAGGGAGTTGGGATAAGTACTTACCATTAGTGGAATTCTCCTACAATAACAGTTATCATGCAAGAATAGACGTGGCTCCATTCGAAGCGTTGTATAGACGAAAGTGTCGCTCTCCAGTATGCTGGGATGAGGTGGGTGAAGCAACATTGTTGGGACCAGAGTTGGTACGTATGACTATGGAAAAGATTCAAATGATTCGACAACGTATACAAATGGCACAGGATCGACAAAAGAGTTATGCGGATCTTCATCGAAAGGACGTGGAATTTAATGTTAGGGATCATGTATTGTTACGTGTTGCTTCGTGGAAGGGAGTTACGAGGTTTGGCAAGAGAGGAAAGCTCAATCCACGATTCATTGGTCCATTTGAGATTTTGACCGAGTAGGAAATGTGGCCTATAGACTCGCTTTACCTCCAAGCATGTCTCGTGTTCATAACGGTTTTTATATATCCGTGTTACGTAAATATGTGAAAGATCCAAACCACATTATTGAGTTAGAACCGAACGAGATAGCTGAAGATTTAACGTATGAGGAGGAACCTGTCAAAATCTTAGATAAGAAGGAATATGTTCTACGCTCGAAGATTATACCTCAAGTTAAAGTTTTGTGGAGGAACCATGATATCGAGAAAATGACCTGGGAGTTAGAATCGAAAATAAAAACGAGGTATTCGCACCTTTTCGACATACCAAGTACGTACGTCAATTTCGAGGATGAAATTTCATAAGGAGTGGAGGTTGTAAGACCCCAACTTTTATGAATAAAATTGAATTTCCTCTATATATTATTTTGAAATAGTAAGGGGTTGATTTGATGAATGTGGTAAGTTATGGGGTGATTTGTGCAAGTTTTACAAAATAAGCAAGTGGCCATAAAATATTCATTGTGTCGGGGAATATTCGTTTGGTCGGGGAATATTTTTTTTATCGAGAAATATTCGTACGACGGCACAATCATTTGTGGGCCCCTAACGAAAAATTGTTGGATGAAGAAAACGACAAGAATAGATTTTCTAAAAATAACAACAAAACTTTTACCGTTAAAACTGTTGAAATATCCGGTGATAAAAGAACAGTAATACGCGTGGTTACACAGTCGCACACGGTATTGTACAATATCTTTGATTATTGATGCTTACGTGAGAAGCCACTCAGTTTTATTCAATTATTGCCACAGTAGTTGATGTATAGTATCTCATATTATTGATTCAATTATTGTCACAGTATCATCTGCACAATATTTTATATTATTAAATCAATAATTGAGATGACGAAGTTATTTATATTATTATTTGAATTATTGACAATGTCTAGAAAATTCTGTCGAGGAAAGGGGTTAGGTTATTTAATTGCACGTCAATAAGGAGAAATCCTTATCGGAAAGCCCCCTCTTTCCTGGGAATGATCTGGTTGTTAATATTGCGAGTTATAATATTAATGATGAATAATTATTGATCAGATTGAAGAATCTGAAGATGAAAGTATTATTCAATCAGATAACAGATCTGAAACAGCTTCCATCCCCGATCTTAATGATCAGTTAAAAAAATTAACCTTCAATAACACTAGTATAACAAAAAATTGGTATCCTAGACCAACCCCTCCTGATCTTCAGTTTGAGGAAAAGAATCTAGATAATCAATTAGCTGTTTTGTCTAATAAAATATATGAGTGGAATATTGACGGATTTAGTAAACATCAGATCCTTACTAAAATGAATCATTTGTCCATGGTTACCAATAGTTATATTACAGCATTAAGTGGCTTGACTCAGCCCAAAATTGTTGAAATATTAACTAATGGATTTACTGGTGTTCTTTGTTCTTGGTGGGAAAAGCACCTTGATGAAGATGCTAGTAATAATATAATTCATGCGCGCCAACTAGATGATGATGGTCAACCAATCTTCAGAGAAGATATTGGTTTTGGTATTCCTGATGGTGTTAATACTTTAATATTTACCATAATAAAATATTTTATTGGAACTCCTAGTAATATCACAGAAAGAATTCATGATCAGTTAAGTAATCTCACTTGTCCCACTCGAAGTGATTTTAGATGGTACAAAGATGTTTTTATTTCTCGAGTCATGATGCGAAGTGACAGTAACAAACCTTTTTGGAAAGAAATATTTATTAACGGTCTTCCTAATTTGTTTGCTCACAAAATTAGAGAAGAACTTAGTAAAACTTTGGGTTATATTGATTATGATAACCTGACTTATGGTGATATAATCAGTTATATCCAAAGAATTGGTCTAAAGATGTGTATTGATTATAAACTTGCTAAACAGGCTAGTAAAGATAAAAATAAGGCCAAATATGAACTTGGTACTTTCTGCAAACAATATGGTTTACCTCCTGTTGCTCCCTCTAGAAGAAAGCATCGAAAAAAATATATTGAAAAACGCAAAGGTAGTAAGCATCATAGAAAAAGGACTAGTAGTCAGTCTAAAAATCAAGATAATTATTATGAGAGGCCTAAATCTAAAAGAAAAAACTCATAATAAAAAATCTTCTCACAAGTCTAAGAGTCAAGATAAGACAAAAAATACTTATTATAATTGTGGTCAAAAGGGTCATTATAAAAGTGAATGTAAGATTAAACAGAAATTGAGTCAGTTAAACATTTCAGCTGAAGAAACTGATAAGCTTTTAGAGCTAATAAGAATAGAGAACGAGGTCGATGGTAACGATTATTCTGATATTCCTTATTCCTCTAATATCATTGAAGATAATCAAACTGATAGTGAAGAAAATGAAGTCACCCTATGTAAAGATAATTGCAGATCTGATTACTGCAATAAAACTATTAATGTTCTTAGCAAAGATGATGAAGAAAGCTCTTTGTTAATTGATCTAATTGGTAAAATTATTGATCCGGAGTTAAAAACACAGTATATAAAACAGTTAAAAGAATTGTTAACTAAAAATAATTCAGGCAAAAATAAGGTCATCAAGGGTAAAGAAAAACCTATTATCAGTCTTAATAAAACATTAGAAAGATTTAAAACTCCTGACAGAGAGATTACCCTACCTAAATTAAACCAAGAAGTCAATAAACTTAAAAAAGAAATTTTAGCGTTAAAATTGAAACTTCTGATCTAAAAAAAGAGGTGACCAATTTAGCAACTAAAGGCTCAGATCTTCATATCTCTGAATCCTCATCTTCAGAAGATGAAGCTGAATCCTCTAATGCTAAGGATGACTCGGTTCTTATGGTTCAAGGATATTCCTTGAAAATATTAAAAGATATTACCATCCAAAAAAGGTATATCATTATCAAGCGAGTTATCGATAAAACTTATACAATTACACTCCCTATCCTAGTGGATACTGGTGCAGATCTTAATTGTATTCAAGAAGGGTTAATCCCTACTAAGTTTTATAAGAATACTAGTGAAAAATTACACTCTGCTAATGGTAGTAAAATGAAAATAAAATATAAACTTCCTAAAGTTCATATTTGTCAAGATAATATGTGTTTTAAAATAACTTATGTTTTAATTCGCAACTTGACGGATAAAGTCATTTTAGGTCTTCCGTTTATATATTTGTTATATCCATTCACTACTAATAATAATGGCTTAACCACTGAACATTTGGGTCAAAAGGTAGTGTTTAATTTCATTACTCAACCCAAAGAAAGAGATTTGAAATTTATTCAAGATGAATCTATTTCAAAATCTTTGAACTTGTTAAACTGTAAAACTTCTCAGTTAAAATTCTTGAAGCAAAAAATCAAGTACAAACAAGTTGAAGATCTCCTTCTTCAGGAAAAGGTTCAGAATAAGGTTGATCAACTTAGAAATTTTATGGTAAAAAACCTTTGTGTTGATTCACCCAATGCTTTTTGGCATAGAAGAAAGCATGTTGTTAGGTTACCTTATGCTAAGAAATTTAAAGAACATTTAATTCATACTAAGGCTAGACCTATACAAATGAATCATCAATAGATGGAGCTTTGCAAACAAGAAATTAATTATTTGCTTACAAAAGGCTTAATTAAACCTAGTAAATCTCCTTGGTCTTGTCCAACTTTTTATGTTAATAATGAAGCTGAGAAGGAAAGAGGAGTCCCCAGATTAGTTATTAATTATAAGCCTCTAAACAAGGTTTTAGAATGGATTAGGTATCCCTTACCTAACAAAGAAGACCTTCTTAGCAGACTAAGTAAAGCAACCATTTTTAATAAATTTGACCTTAAATCAGGGTTCTGGCAGGTCAGTATCCATCCCAGTGATAGATACAAAACTGCTTTCACAACTCCTTTTGGTCATTATGAATGGATTGTTCAGCCATTCGGTCTCAAAAATGCTCCCAATGAATTTCAAAATATTCTTAATGATATTTTGAATCCCTTTAGTCATTTCATCATTGTTTACATTGATGATATTCTGATATTTTCTAATTTCATAGACGAACACTATAAGCATTTAGGTTAGTTCTTCAAAACGATCAAAGTCAATGGTTTGGTCCTTTCCCCTACTAAATGCAGTCTTTTCCAGACTAGAGTTAAATTTCTTGGACATAATATTTATCATGGCCTTATCAGGCCTATTCAGCGAGTCATTCAGTTTGCAGATAAATTTCCTGATAAAATAATCGATAAAACTCAGCTTCAACGCTTTTTAGGATCTCTAAATTACGTTAGTAAGTTTTATCAAAATCTTAGAACAATTTGTAAACCTCTATTTCTTAGTTTACAAAAAAATCCCCCTCCTTGGACCTTCCATCGTCCAGCAAGTTAAAAAATATGTTAAGGTATTGCCTTGCCTTGGCATTTCTAATGAATCTGCATTCAAAATTGTTGAAACTGATGCCTCTGAAATTGGATTCGGTGGCATTCTAAAGCAGAAATTAACCTCTTCTTCTGCTGAGCATATTGTTCGATTTCATTGTGGTGCATGGAATCCGGCTCAAAGTAATTATAGTACGATTAAAAAAGAAATCTTAGCATTAGTGCTATGCATTAGTAAATTTCAGAATGATTTATTAAACCAACAATTTTTGATAAGAATTGATTGCAAATCTGCCAAATATATTTTAGAAAAAGATGTTAAAAATATAGCTTCTAAGCATATTTTTGCAATATGGCAATCATTATTAAGTATTTTTGATTTTGATATTGAATATATTAAAGGTAGTCAGAATTCAGTCCCAGATTTTCTCACTATAGAATTTATTAATTCAGGTACTAAAGAAATATGAGCGTGAGAGGCGGTAACTCTTCAGTTCGGCCTCCTCCAGGCCCAAGTAATCCAAGACCCAAAGGAGCCATAATTCCTCACCCAGTTACTGCAGTCAATGTAGCAAACAGATATCAGCTACTTGGTACTTGGTACTATTCCAAAGCCCTATAACACGATTTTGGCCCAAACTCCCAAGTCAATTGATCCTTTTGCCCCATCTTCTTCCTCCAATATCCCTAATCCTAGTCAACTGCACTCGCAGTATGTTCCTATGAATATAGTCAATTTGTTTCATATAGAACCTCATATGAAACCTAAAGATGATTCAGTTAAATTGGCCTCCCAGTTCTTCCCAGCTGGTTGACATTTCCTTCCTTTAGCTCCTTATAAATTCCTTGCGTATTATAAGGAAATCCTCCTTCAAACTGAGTCAATCCTTATTAAACCTATTTATGATAAGAATTATAATTCCAAAGTTCTTTTTCATTCCTTATATATTAAGTGGATTACCTCCATACTTGATTGGGGTAATCATTCATCCGATCTCAGACAGTTAGATAATCTTAATAGCCAATTTTGCTATTACAATTATATGGAAGCATGGAATAGAATCTTTTTATTCCAAAATCCTTCCTTCTGTTATTCGTGATTTATTTAATTAGACCACAAGTTCAAAAGTCAGCTTCCCCTTTGGTTTACTCTTTGGTGGTCTAGATTCGGATCTAGTTTCGATATCTTTCCCTCAAAGCTTAAACCCCTGGTTAATCATTTTTGTTGTAGAAGTCCATACAATCAAAAATTTGATTGTATTCCTTTTCTTCTCTAATTTATTAGTAAATATAAAATTTCATGGATTCTCAAATGGCAGTATGGTCTTCTTTCTCCTATTGTTGAATCTATTTTCCAGTCTCCAAGTGGTCAAATTGTTAATCCTTCTGCTAATAGTCAATTAACTTTTGTAACTCGAACTTTCTCCGTCAAATGTTGGGATAAATTTGATATTTATCGTATCATTGGTCAAGTTCAGAAAGATTTTCCAGTTAATCCCATACCTATTAAATCAATTTCTCCTAAGGAATCTTCTAGTAAATCTAAAAATTCCTCTCAGACGAATTTGGATTTTTCAGATATTAATCATTATACAAATGCAGAGTTAAAAATGTTAGGTCAACTCATTCACAGTAAGCTCCATAAGGAAGATGATGTTCCTTCGATCAATTCATCAGCTTCCTCCAGTTCCAGTAAACAGGCAGCCAGCGCAGAGGATCCATACGGAAGCATCGACCTTCAAGATGCTCAAGATCCTTTTGCTTAGGATCCTCTCTCAATTGCATGAGATATTTTATATGACTCACCTCAAGTCATCATCAAAGGTGCTCCTTTGTCAAAAGCAGTAATAAAGCAGCCGAAAGCAAAGGCATGAGTCATCTGTCGTTTTATGGAGGCATGTTTCCACTATCGGCCATATGGTCAAAAGTTGTAATTTTCTTTTGAATTATTGCGTCTGTATATAGTCAAAAGTTATAATTAACGTGTCTGTAATAATTTACTTTTGTAAAAGTATACTGTTCCACAACAGTTAAAGTTGTTTGTAATTATTGAGTTTGTAATAGTTGCGCCTTCCTTATTCTATAAAAGGAATGTGTAGTCATTTGAAAGAAGTAGGATTAGAAATCCAATAAAGTGTTTTAGAAAGACTCAGATCCCTATCTGACAAATCTTTAAACCTCTTATGCTTCTTCTCTTAGTAATCAATGTTAGGATGATTTCTATAATCGAGTCATTCTTGTAAGTTACTTTCAGTCATCTGTTTGTATATTTTAAATTTGATTTAATAAATAAAATTTATCTTTTAGTAATTGATATACTTCTGTTATCATTTCTTATAGTTGTTGTTATAGTTGTGATTCAGACATTCATGCACCTTCTCTTCTTCTTCCGCCTTTCTTTTGTTTCGTTCACCTTTCTTCCGCCTTTCTAGTAGGGATGGTGATCTATCTGAGAAGAAGATCAACAGTACCCACCGGCGACAAAAGGAGCTGGACCTCAACAGTCAGACGAACAATAGTCAGACGACGCTGGCCCCCCAAGGTTCCACAGTCATCGGATGCTCCAGTCATCATCAAATGCAATCAATGCATCCGACAAAGTCAAAAGTAAAGATTAACTTTACTTTAGTAAAAGTAATTTACTTATGTAAAAGTAAATGTAAATACTTTAACTTTAGTTAAATATTTTTAACTTTAGTTATCTATTTTTACTTCAGTAAATATAAAAGTAATTTACTTTAACCTAAGTTAAATGTTTTTAACTTAAGTTAAATGTTTCTTACTTTAGTTAAATGTTTTTACTTTTAACTTTAAGTAAATATAAAAGTTACTTCGGTAAATATAAACCGATAACTTTAGTTCTATTTAAAGGAACTCAAGTGTTAGAGTTCATTAGGCTTAAAAATGTAAACCCTTTAGCCTCACTCGAGGTTCTCTCCTCCTTCTCTCTACCTTCTCTCTAGTTAGATGAAGAACGAAGTTTCTTATGCTTCTTCTTCCCTTAGTAAACATATCCAGATACGATGTAATCCTTTCCCAAATATTTATAAATAAAAGAAAGAGATTACTTTACCGAAACACCGGTTATCTTCTTTAAGTTTCTTTTATTTTAGTTTAAAGTTTTATTTAAACTTTTCGTTAGCTGTTAAATGGTATCAGAGCCATGCGGTTTGTTTCTTGGTGTCACTGTTTGTCTTCCGGTTAAACACAGAGGTCTGAGTTTAAAACTTGTTTATACTTCTTCTCTACTTCTGTCGCTCCGTCCTTGAAGCACTTAGTTTGAGTCACCTATCACCTATAAACCACCCCGGATCGCCATAAGTCCTGTTGAGCCATTGTAAGTCTCATGTGCAAGCAGTTTAGGCAAAAGGGAATCCTTAGATCCAAGGGTATATGTGTGCCAATAGGTAAGAGGGTATGAACTTAAGCGACTTGGTCTGTCTTTAAGTGAAATGTCAACAAATCTAGAGATTAGGTTTGAACAATGTTAAAACGAAGTAGACTGTTTTGATCGAGTTCATCATTTAGTCAAGAGTCAGCCGTGTGATCCCTTGTATCAGACACAGTCTGATTTGTTTTTATAAAAAAAAAATTAAGAAAATTTTTTGAAACTCTGACGTTGGTGACCAAAATTTCGGTGAAATTTTTTCTCCTTTCTTAAAATTTAAACATAATTTTTTGGGGGGAAAAGGGTAAATCCTAGAATTTTTTTTTGGGTCGAAGGAATAGGAATGGTGCTCTATCTGAGAAGAAGATCAACAGTACCCACCGACGACAAAAGGAGCCAGACCTCAACAGTCAGACGAAGTCAGACGACGCTGTCCCCCTAAGGTCCCACAGTCATCGGATGCTCCAGTCATCATCAGATGCAATCAATGCATCCGACAAAGTCAAAAGTAAAGATTAACTTTACTTTAGTAAAAGTAATTTACTTATGTAAAAGTAAATGTAAATACTTTAACTTTAGTTAAAATTTTTTAACTTTAGTTAAATTTTTTTAACTTTAGTTAAATTTTTTTAACTTTAGTTAAATATTTTTACTTCAGTAAATGTAAAAGTAATTTACTTTAAGCATTTAGGTTCGTTCTTCAAAACGATCAAAATCAATGGTTTGGTCATTTCCCCTACTAAATGCAGTATTTTCCAGACTAGAGTTAAATTCCTTGGACATGATATTTATCGTGGTCTTATCAGGTCTATTCAGCGAGTCATTTAGTTTGTAGATAAATTTCCTGATAAAATAATCGATAAAACTCAGCTTCAACGCTTTTTAGGATCTCTAAATTACGTTGGTAAGTTTTATCAAAATCTTAGAACAATTTATAAACCTCAATTTCTTCGTTTACAAAAGAATCCCCCTCCTTGGACCTTCCATCGTCCAGCAAGTTAAAAAATATATTAAGGTACTGCCTTGCCTTGGCATTTCTAATGAATCTACATTCAAAATTATTGAAATTGATGCCTCTGAAATTGGATTCGGTGGCATTCTAGAGTAGAAATTAACCCCTTCTTCTGCTGAGAAAATTGTTTGATTTCATTCTGGTGCATGGAATCCGGCTCAAAGTAATTATAACACGATTAAAAAAGAAATCTTAGCATTAGTGCTATGCATTAGTAAATTTCAGAATGATTTATTAAACCAACAATTTTTGATAAGAATTGATTGCAAATATGCCAAATATATTTTAGAAAAAGATATTGAAAATATAGCTTCTAAGCATATTTTTGCAAGATGGCAATCATTATTAAGTATTTTTGATTTTGATATCGTATTTATTAAAGGTAGTCAGAATTCAGTCCCAGATTTTTTCACTAGAGAATTTATTAATTAAGGTAAAAAAGAAACATGAGCGTGAGAGGTGGTAACTCTTCAGTTCGGCCTCCTCCAGGCCCAAGTAATCCAAGACCCAAAGGAGCCATAATTCTTCACCCAGTTAGCCCAGTTACTGCAGTCGATGTAGCAAACAGATATCAGCTACTTGGTACTATTCCAAAGCCCTATAACACGGTTTTGGCCCAAATCCCCAAGTCAATTGATCCCTTTGCCCCATCTTCTTCCTCCAGTAACCCTAATCCTAGTCAACTGCATTGCAGTATGTTCCTATGTATACAGTCAATTTGTTTCATATAGAACCTCATAGGAAACCTAAAGATAATCCAGTTAAATTGGCCTCCCAGTTCTTCCCAGCTGGTTGGCATTTCCTTCCTTTAGCTCCTTATAAATCCCTTGCGTATTATAAGGAAATCCTCCTTCAAACTGAGTCAATCCTTATTAAACCTATTTATGATAAGAATTATAATTCCAAAGTTATTTTTCATTCCTTATATATTAAGCGGATTATCTCCATGCTTGATTGGGGTAATCATCCATCCGATCTCAAACAGTTAGATAATCTTAATAGCCAATTTTGCTATTACGATTATATGAAAGCATGGAATAGAATCTTTTTATTCCAAAATCCTTCCTTCAATCATTCGTGGTTTATTCAATTCGACCACAAGTTCAAAAGTCAGCTTCCCCTTTAGTTTACTCTTTGGTGGTCTAGATTCGGATCTAGTTTTGATATCTTTCCCTCAGAGCTTAAACCCCTTGTTAATCATTTTTGTTGTAGAAGTCCATACAATCAAAAATTTGATTGTATTCCTTTTCTTCTCTAATTTGTTAGTAAATATAAAATTTTATGGATTCTCAAATGGCAGTATGGTCTTCTTTCTTCTATTGTTGAATCTATTTTCCAGTCTCCAAGTGGTCAAATTGTTAATCCTTCTTCTAATAGTCAATTAACTTTTGTAACTCTAACTTTCTCCGTCAAATGGTGGGATAAATTTGATATTTATCGTATCATTGGTCAAGTTCAGAAAGAGTTTTCAGTTAATCCCATACCTATTAAATCAATTTCTCCTAAGGAATCTTCTAGTAAATCTAAAAAATCCTCTCAGACGAATTTGGATTTTTTAGATATTAATTATTATACAAATGCTGAGTTAAAAATGTTAGCTAAACTCATTCACAGTAAGCTCCATAAGGAAGATGATGTTCCTTCGATCAGTTCATCAGCTTCCTCCAGTTCCAGTAAACAGGTAGCCAGCACAGAGGATCCGTACGGAAGCATCGACCTTCAAGATGCTCAAGATCCTTTTGCTTAGGATCCTCTCTCAATTGCATGAGACATTTTATGTGACTCACCTCAAGTCATCATCAAAGATGCTCCTTTGTCAAATAAAGCAGCCGAAAGCAAAGGCATGAGTCATCTGTCGTTTTGTGGAGGCATGTTTCCACTGTCGGCCATATGGTCAAAAGTTGTAATTTTCTTTTGAATTATTGCGTCTATATATAATCAAAAGTTATAATTAACGCGTCTGTAATAATTTACTTTTGTAAAAGTATACTGTTCCACAACAGTTAAAGTTGTTTGTAATTATTGAGTCTGTAATAGTTACGCCTTCCTTATTCTAAAAAAGGAATGTGTAGTCATTTGAAAGAAGCAGGATTAGAAATCCAATAGAGTTTTTTAGAAAGACTCGGATCCCTATCTGATAAATCTTTAAACCTCTTATGCTTCTTCTCTTAGTAATCAATGTTAGGATGATTTCTATAATCGAGTCATTCTTGTAAGTTACTTTCAGTCATCTGTTTGTATATTTTAAATTTGATTTAATAAATAAAATTTATCTTTTAGTAATTGCTATACTTCTGTTATCATTTCTTATAGTTGTGATTCAGACATGCATGCGCCTTCTCTTCTTCTTCCGCCTTTCTGGTATATATATATATTATAATAAGTTTTGTTTTATTAGATTATAAATAGAATATATTATATTTTATTTAATGTTTTTGTTTTATTAGAAAATTTTATTGCACAATAATGAATAGTGAAAATAAAATTTTCAGACGAATCCGTTCGCCCGTGATTGTTACTGTTGGTCTGTGATTTTTATTTTCAAATAGTACCCTTCCATTTTTCTATAAATAGGATGTTTAGTTTAGAAATGAAAATCACACCAGAATCAGAGAATTCTTCTTCTATAATATTGAGCGTATTTCTTTAGAGTTTAAGGAAGATTTGAGTGTTGAAAACAGTGCAAGTTTTCTTCAAGAATATTTCCGCCCTACCAGTCAGAAATACTCTTTCTTTTAAGGTAAGGGATATTATTTTTCTCGTAAATGATGTTACTTTATTTCAATATTCATAAAGAATATTATTTTCTTTCATATTCCATATTATGAAAGCGATAAAATTTCATCTCAAATACCCAAATTAAAACTTACTTCGGTAAGTATTGCTTCTATAATCCCTGAAATGATCAGAAATTCTTCGAATTTTGCGTTTCATCTAGTATCATTTCATTGGAATGTTGGTATGAATTTTATTATAAAATTTTTACCTTTTAATGTCGGGGTTACTATTCACGTACGGTACTATTCACGTATACGACACTATTCACGTATACAACACTATTTACAAAAAAATTAAATTTTGTTTTATTTGTCCGAGTTGTCTGTTATGGTTACTTTCTTTGATTGTATCTATGTTTTGAACTTCATTCTTGAATTTTGCTCCACAATTGATTATTATGGAGTATTCTTGAACTTGGATAAACTAAATTACGAATACCTAATCTTTGTCCTTTATCTCACTTTTATATTATATTTTTCATCATTCTCAGTCCTAAATGATGATATAACTGAATATCTTTGGCCTGTAGAGCAAAGATGAATGATTACCTTATGAATATCTTTGGCCCGTAGTGCAAAGATGGACAGGTGTGAGATGAACATGACCAACTGGTGATACAAATGAATATTTTTGGCCCGTAGTGCAAAGATGAATATTTGATTAGAGATGTATATTGATTGATGTTACAGGAATAAAATATTGATGATGGACTTTTAAATCAAAGAAGATAGTAGACATCATTCTCTACTTAACTCTTCTAATGAATTGTTATTGCCGCTGCGAATATTGATCTAAAACTTGTTGTCCATAATATTTTATCTGATTTATTGAAGGCTAATGATAATTTATTTTTCATTATCTTAATCATAATATTCTTTACTAGGCTAGTTGAGCACCCTTTTCATCTATTGTCCTCTTTAGGGAATGAGAATGTTGCGGGAACTAGTCGGGGAACAGTGTGATGGTCAGAGTAGAGCAGTAGTAGTCCTCACTATTTTTGTAAAATAATGTGATAATAATTGTAATGAGGACTTAGTTTGAGTGTTTATATTTTTTTACATATTTGTATTGACACTCACAGTTGTATGGTCGTATTTCTCACGACCTTTTTTATAAAAGATTTGTATTTAGAATTCTGTACCATGTATTTGGCGACTCAGAATGGGTTGGTATTGAACCAATTTTGGGGGCATCACAGTATTACATATGTGAGAACCACAGCCGGTATCCAATACCCAAGTAGAAATTTTACTTTCAAAAAAATTAATTTCAATCATGAACAAACCTTGATTGGAAGTCAAAGCTTCTCCACGCTTCTTCTCTGCCAGAAACTTCTCGCAGTTCCTCTTCTAGTGACCCAACTTGTTGCAATGGAAACACATTCCTTTGCTAGCTGAATCAGGTTTCTTTTGATCCTTGTTCTTCGCCTTGCCCTTAGCCTTCTTGGATTTCTTCTTTTCAGAAGATACCTTGGGCATCTTCCTTTTCTTGGAAGAATCATCCACCAGTAAAACTTGGTTCTTCTTGGATGGGAAGTGTCTTTCTGCAGTTTTCAACATGTTAAGTAATTCAGGCAAGCTGGCATCCAACTTATTCATGTGAAAATTCACAACAAATTGTGAAAAGGTATCTGAGAGTGACTACAAGATCAAATATTTACTTAACTCCCCATCCATGATGAACCCAAGCTGTCCAAGACATTCAATCAAATTGATTATCTTTAGGACATGAGTCTCAACAGTAGTGCCCTCAGTCATCCGAGATTGAAAGAGCTCTTTGGATATCTCATATCTTGCAGTCCTACTTTGCTCACCATACAACTCTTGCAAGTGCAGCAATATAGTAGAAGCATCCATAGTTTCATGCTGACGCTGAAGCTCGTTATTCATGGATGCGAGCATGATGCATTGAGTCACAGATGCATCATCTTGCCACTTCTTAAAAGTAGCAATCTCTTCCTCAGAAGCTGTTTCTGTAACTTTTGCAGGGACGGGTGAATTTAGGACATAATAAATCTTTTCAGCAGTGAGAACAATTCTTAGATTTCTTAACCAGCCCGTGTAATTCGGTCCGGTCATTTTGTTAGCATCAAGTATGCTACGCAGTGATAGTGAGTGTGACATTTTTAAATTTTGCATATGAAATAAAATAACATTTTAGCATACATTCATTTAATTAATTACCAAAATAAATTAGGTCTTATTTTAAATTGGTATCTCCCACTATTTTCTTCAAACTATATTACCCTCATAATATATAGTTCGACAAATCTATTTAAAGATCTGCTAGTGAGATTAAGGATCCTATTTCAAATGTATATAGCCTTGTGGTGCCACAACAAACTATATATAAATAAATAGGTAGACAACTCTTGTCAATTACATCATCATGTAACTCATTTTGCCTCTTAGATTATTTTGATCAAGTGGTGACACATCCGAATCAAAATTATCTAAGTTAAGTCCAACCTAGCACTTTCATATATTCAAATAGAAAAATACGGTCCTTGTGGTGACACAACAAAATAGTATTGTTCAATTTTTTTATAAGCATCAAATGTGATAAATCAATATCTTAAATATTTAATACTTGCCTTGTGGTGATACAACAAACTCATATTAAATATTTAATACTCTATTAATTTATCATGTTAGAAGGCGACGTTCAATATTCCAAATATCTTTGAACGCTTAGGACTTAATATAAATTCTTTGAGGGATTTGTTATTATTTCTCATCTTTTTTAGCGCGCATGTATGCATATATATATATGTATGTATGAAATACGCGTCATATTAATTGACATGCGAAGCATGTTGCATAATATAATATATATATATATATATATATATATATATAGTATAAGCATGCATATAGAATACTATATTCTACCCGGATTGATTATAGACTTTTATTCTAATTTGGTTCATTAGAGCCACCAAGTGAACCAAAAGGTTAAACCTAGGGGTGCAAGAATTAAATGTAAATATAACTACTATATTTAAATCCCGGGCCCCATTACAATCGGGTCTTCATGCGCTCCTTACTCCTTGGTCTCTAATTCTTCAAGTAATTTTAACTAATCATATTACATATACTATTTACAATAAATAGAAACCGTGATCAGCAGTTAAGGGAAAGTACATAGGAGAGAGATAGAAATTACATCAAGAAAAATCAGAGAATACGAGGTACGCAGACCCTATTTAATAAAACTCATACATTCATACATCCAACTAAAATAAAATTCAATCACATTGGTCAATAGTCAATAATCAACCTCATTTATTATCATACATATCATCATATGCATCAATAAATAATATTCATCTCATAAATTAATAAACATTCAATATATATATTGATATCAATTTAATGGGCAAATTAACTAGCCTTAATCCCAATTATGATTTAAAAAATAAACTCCTTTTTTTAATCAACTTGGAATCTAACTCTAAATACAAATAAACAACTTTATTTTAATTTAGAATTACTGGAAAAACATTGAATCCAATTTTTAATTTAAATAAATATTTTATTTTAATTAGAAATCAGATAAATAAATAAAATAAAATTTTATTTAATTCTGGGTACTAGCGCTGCGGCGCCCCGAATGAACTGGCTTCTAGCGCTACGACCCAGGTATGTAAGATCCCGATTTTTATGAAATAAAAGTCTAATTTAATTTATGATTTTTATTCTAAAACTGTAAAATGTTAAATTAAAAAATGGTCAAATGGACAAATAATCGGATAAGTGAGTAAATGGATTTTGGGGAAAGTGGGCCCTAAAGGAGTTGTTTGCAGCTTTGATTGGAAGGAGGAGGCTGATAATTTAGGAGAGGGAAAGAGACAAAGAAAAGAAGGAAAAGAAGGGGAAAAAAAAAAGAAGAAACAAAAATAATAAAGAAAGAGAAAAAAACAAAAAGGAAGAAAAAAGAAATAAATGAGGATAATTCCTCCACTCCTTCATTCACTCTCGACTGGAAACCAAGGAGAAGAAAGGAGAGAAAGAAAGAAAGAGAGAAAGAAAGAAGGAAAAGAGGAAGAAAAAAGAAATAAAGAAAAAGGAAAATAAATCAAGTAAAAGGTATGATTAAAACTTTTGATTTATTTTTAAATTTAAGTTTGTATGAATTTTTTGTTAAGAGATCATATATATGTATATTTGGGATGAATTAAACTTGTATAAACAAGAAAAATCAAGAAATCAAAGGAAAGAAACATCTTCCGAACAAATATTTTCGGATATAGTTTTGACATGAAATCTTTAACGGATTTTGAAACTAAAAATATGGTTAAACTCCTGAAATATATTAGATCTGATCTGGGCAAGAAAATTTGAGAAAACTCGCCGGAAAAGTTTTGGATCGCCGGAGAAGATGACAGAAAAGTCACCGCCAACGAACTTTCCGTCAGAGCTCATTTGCGTCATTTTTCGTTCGGAATTTGGAAAATCTTTATTCTACAAAGTTGTAGAAAATTAAATTTTATATGGAATGGACATAAGGGTCATATTTTTCTGATAAAAGGGCTATTTATTATGAATTATTGAAGTTTCTGAATATTAGAAATTATCAGAAAAATTATTTGGGCTGAAATATTTTTACAAAAATCTTATAATATCAGTTTAGAATTTCTGTAAATTTTTGATGAATTATTGAAAAGCAGAAGTAATTATTGTATTTTTAAACTATTTATAGTTAGTTTAAAAATAGAGGAAATTCATAAAAAATTCTATGAATGATGAAAAATTATGAAACTTGGTGGAAAATTCTATAATATTTTTTTATAATTTTTGGACAGTATTGGAAAATTATTGAATAACAAAAATATTTTCTTGTATTTTTAAGCTATTTATAGTTAGTTTAAAAATAGAGAAAATTAATGAAAAATTTTATGAATGGTGAAAAATCATGAAATTTGCTGAAAAATCTTATAATAATATAGGATTAATATTGATGATATTTTAAAGATATAAAAGTATGTGGAGTTAGTATTTTTATTTTGAATCTATTAAATGATAGTTTTTATAAATAGAAATAATTATAAAAAATTGTCGGATAATCCAAAAAACGTGAAAATTATTTGGAAAATTCATAATAATATTTTATAAGTGTTAGTAAACTAATGAGGTGTCGGGTTGTAAACGCACAAGTAACGAATGAGTTATGATAAAAATAAAAATAATGATTTTATGAGATAAATAAAGGCACCGTTAATGAATTATGAATTAGTAGTTGGTTTATATTTTATTCGAGGAAAATATATTTTGGTGACCCCGACTTTTAGTAGAAATTAAATTATTTATAGTAAGGTGTTGATTTAATAAATATTTATATATTTATATTGTTGTATTTTATCATCACTTGAGATGGTGGCTTAGTGGTGGGAAGCCGGAAATAATTACCGATTAACGTGGGTTCGAATCTTGGTAAACTCCTCTATGCTCAAGTGGTCTCACTCCCTGGATTTATTCGGGGGTAAGTTAAGCCCTGGATTTATTCGGGGGTAAGCTGAGTTGTGTCGATGAAGACACCACTGAGGCCTCTAAAATTTTTGAAGATCATGCATTTATTTTCTTCCTATTATTCATGTAATTATTTATTACATATGTTAATAAATAACAGTTATGATATTATAAGACCAATTGAAAGTATTGTAAGTCTATAATAATGATTGTGAATAATTGTTGAAAGATTAAAAATGTGTAAATAATTGATGAATAAAATTTGTTGATTAAAGATAAGTATGGTATGCAGATGTTTGTTCAATTATTTTTTTTACAAAAATAAGTTTGGCAGGACTTGCCGACACTCTACTTTTTCTAAAGTATTATGGATCACAACTCTATTATTGAACAAATTTTGTTAAAACGTGTACAAGTTGGTTTAATTTTCTCTGCGGGACCATAAATTTCACTACCAGTATTTTTATATAGCTCATTTGGTATTTTGTCAAAGCATGTGTGCTAGTGGTCTCCTCAATTTTCAGTATAAATAGATTACTTTGGTTAAGTAACAAAACATACACCATGAATACACCAAAAGTATAAAAAAAAATTATTACAATATTGTGAGTATAGTATTGTGAGTATTTCTTTTGAGTGTAAGGTTACTCCAAGTGTTGATAAAGAGTGCAAGCATTGTTCAGGTTGATCACTTTCATAGAAAGCAACATCTAGTCGCGTGCTAAGGTAAGGGTATCACTTTTTCATAATATGGTAAAAGGATATCATTTTCTTTCATACTCCATATTATTGTAAGAGATTATTATTCGTTCTTCAGCTTATCATTAAATGGTAAAAAGTCTTGAAATGATTAGAATATCCTTAATGATTTGTGATTCATCTAATATCTTGACCTGAATCTTTTTATTCAGTTTTAAGTTATTATATTTGATCCGGTAACTTTATATTTACTTGAACTTTATATTCTATCAAGAATTCTAATCGATTTTTTGGATATCGTGTTGGTAATTTGGACTCTAGATAATTAAGTTGAAAATCACTAAAATCTATTTTTATCTTATTATCCTGATTATATATTATTTTTATAATCATTGTAGTGAAATTTCTCTTTGGCCCGTAGTGCAAAGATGAAATGTTGATTGGTATGATCATAACCATAGATTTTACAGTTGTATATCTTTGGCCCGTAGTGCAAAGATGGACTGTTGATTGGCATGATCATTGGTTTTATAGTTGTATAGCTTTGGCCCATAGTGCAAAGATGGACTGTTGATTGGCATGATCATTGCTTTTACAGTTGTATGTCTTTGGCCCGTAGTGCAAAGATGGACTGTTGATTGACATGACCATTGGTTTTACAGTTGTATGTCTTTGGCCCGTAGTGCAAAGATTGACTGTTGATTGGCATGACCATTGGTTTCACAGTTGTATGTCTTTGGCCCGTAGTGCAAAGATGAATTTATTAGTATGATTATGAACAGTAACTGTGAATTGGTATAACCATGATCTTTGGTGTTTCAGGGAAAGACAGGTGATGAAAGTTCTCTTTATCTTGGGTACAATGAAGAACTGTTGATTGGTGTTACAGGAATAAAATATTGGTGATGGACTTTTAATTTGGAGAAGATAGTGGACATTTTGTTCTACTTGACTCTCCTAATGGATTGTTGATTCCGCTGCAATTATGGTTGAAAACTTTTATCATCTACCATATGTTCTAAATATCTGATTTATTACTGATGAATTCTATTGATAATTTAATTATCTTAGTCATGATATTTTTTACTAGGCTATTTGTGCTCACCCCTTTTGTTTCACAATTCCTTTCGAAAATTAAAAGTGTAGCTGGAACTAGTAGAGAGAACATGAGTATAAAGTGGTGTTTCAAATTAGTCGCGGTCCTCATCAAGTTATAGAACAGTGTGGCATAATAACTGTACTGGGAACTTAAAAATGTGTGTCGTATTTTATACATCATTTAATAGTTGATTTTGGTGAACCAAATAGAGTGAGGTGAACTCAAATTTGGAAACGTAAAAAATGCACCCCATTAGAATGATGAGAGCAGAAATCTTCTCGGGTTCCTTTGAGGAAATGAAAATTTTGTTTCTTTATTTGATACAACATTATAATAATTTGGGTGCGAATACTGTCGTACTATACACGACATGGTAATAATTATAAATAGGAAGATTTGTATTTGAATTTTGTTGTGTGTATTTCTGGCGACTCAGAATGGGTTGTGTGGACCTATTTTGCGGGCGTCACAGGGTAACCCATTTTTTCAAAAACCGAACCTGGCGCTGCGGCCCCCCGTTTACTCTCTAAACAGGCGCTGTAGCGTCGGATCACTCGTTTCATGATCTGGACCGGCGCTGCAGCGCCCAGATTACACTGTAATCCGGCGCTACGGCACCAGTCGCTAGGAGCTATTTTCCAGTTCGTGAATTATGCAGTTTTTCTCCAAAAATATGATTCATTACTAATAATTATGCCCAATTAAATTGTTTCAAACACATATCAAATCAAAACAATTAATAACTCGCATAAAGGGTTGGCTCTGATGCCACTGTTAGGCTTGTAAGATTCATGGATACAATCAAAGTGCATAAAATAAGTGGAAGCATGGTAAATCAGAGTTTTAAAATTTTACAAATCTTATCCCTAGATTATCCTTTATGTGCAATTATTAATTAAACGAAAGAAAAGAAATTATAGAATCATACCCTTGTAGAACTAAGCTTCCACAGGTATGAGTTCAACTCCAAATCCTTCGCGCTCTCCAAGAGTTCTCCGATTTGATTCCTTCCTTTGATCAACGTTAGCCACCCAAGTATTTGGCCTCTAGAGGTGATCCACCAAGGAAAAATAGTTATTCAAGAAGGTGGGTGTTTGGCTAAACTCTAGTTTCTATCTCTAGAGAAATTGTATACTCTCCCAACTCTTGGAATGTAGTGTGTAACTGTGACGCCCCTAAAATAGGTTCAATACTCAACCCATTCTGAGTCGCCAAATACATGGTACAGAATCCAAATACAATCTTTTATAACATACGGTCGTGTAAAATACGACCACACAAACTATGAGCTTCAATACAAATCGTATATAATACGAAATATAAACACTCAAATTCATTCCTTATTCATTATAATTATTGTCCCACTATTTTATAGAATAGTGAGGACTTCTACAGATCTAACTCTGATCATCACACTGTTTCCTGACTAGTCCCCGCAACATTCTCATTCCCTGAAGAGGACAATAGATGAAAAGGGTGAGCTAAGAATATTATGACTAAGATAATGAAAAAAAAAATTATCGTTAGCCTTCAATAAATCAGATAAAATATAATGGACAACAAGTTTTAGATCAATATTCACAGTGAAAATAATAATTCATTAGAAGAGTTAAGTAGAGAATGATGTCTACTATCTTCTTTGATTTAAAAGACCATCATCAATATTTTATTCCTGTAACATCAATCAATATACATCTCTAATCAAATATTCATCTTTGCACTACGGGCCAAAAATATTCATTTGTATCACCAGTTGGTCATGTTCATCTCACACCTGTCCATCTTTGCACTACGGGCCAAAGATATTCATCAGGTAATCATCTTTGCACTACAGGCCAAAGATATTCATCAAATAATCATTCATCTTTGCACTACAGGCCAAAGATATTCGTTTGTATCACCATTTGAGACTGAGGATGATGAAAAATAATATAAAGAACGAATTCAGTGAGATAAAGGACAAAGATTAGGGATTCGTAATTTAGTTTATCCAAGTTCAAGAATACTCCGTAATAATCAATTGCAGAGCAAAATTCAAGAATAAAGTTTAAAACTTGGATACAATCAAAGATAATTTGAAAGAAAATAATATTTTTTTACCGTAAATAGTAACTCGTGAATAGTAACTCATGAATAGTAACTCATGAATAGTACCCCGATATGAAAAGATCAAAATTTCACAAGAAAGTTCAGACCAATATTCCAGTGAAATGATATTAGATGAAGCGCAAAACTCAAGAAATTTTTGATCATTTCAGGAATTATAGAAGCAATACTTACAGTAGTAAGTTTAGAGTCAGAAATCTGAAATGAAATAATATACGACACTGCAAATGGATTTTCACCCGTCATGCGGTAGTCCGAGTAGACAGATCATTTCCACAACTTAATAAATAATGAATACGAGGGGTTATTCACCAGGCATGCGGTAGTCCGCATAGACAGGTTATTCTCACAGAATAATAAAGAATGGAATAACAACAGAATTTCACCATGTATGCGGTAGTCCGCGTAGACAGGTTATTCCAACATAATAATAAAGAATGGAATAGCAACCCTTATGAGTATTGAAAGAAAATAACTCTCTTCATGAATACAAAAGAAATAATACCCCTTACCTTAATAAAAATTTGGAGACTGCACTAGTGTAATAGCATAATACTCTTCTTCTTTCTCTCTTATTCTCTCTATACTTTCTCTCTCTATAGCTTTAGTGAATTGGTGAGAAATAATGAAGAAATGAGCTTCTATTTATAGGCTTGGCAGAGTAAGGGTAAAATAGTCTTTTTGCCATAATTTATGATATCATCGCTTACATCATCGATCCTATGACATCATTGCTTACCTCATCGTTCCGATGACATCATTTCTTACCTCATCTTTTCGATGACATCATTGCTTACATCATAAGAATTCAAATTCAAATTGTTCACTTCTACCTCATTTTACTTTTATACCATGAATTTCCTATAATAATGTTTCCATTCAAATTTTAAAAATCATACTGTTATATAATCACATTATACTACTATAATATAATATTATAATAATATATTTGAATGAATTATTTTATCGAAAAAAATAAAATACCAACTTTCAACAAATGTCACATGCTAAAAATTCCTCCGTTTAAATCCACATTGAATAAATATTTTCTTATCACATATATCAACAATTAATTATTCACAAAAATATTACAGAACTACAATATTGACAACCAAGTCGTTCCCAGGAAAGAGGGGGCTTTTCGATAAGGATTTTTCCTCATTGGCGCGCAATTATATAACCTAACCCCTTTCTTCGACAGAACTTTCTAGACATTGTCAATAATGCTATCTAATAATATTATTCAAATAATATGAATTATTGATTTGATAATTTGAAATACTGTGCAATGACAATTATTGAATCACTAATATAAAATATCAATGTAGAAATTATTGGATCAATAATATAAATTATTGAACAGTAACTACTGTAACAATTATTGAATGAGTGACTTCTTACATAAGAATTAATAATTAGAATTACTGTGCAATACCGTGTGCCACTGTGCAACACCGCGTATTACTGTATTTTAACCATCGGGTATTTCAACAGTTTTAACGGTAAAATTTTTACCGTTATTTTTGTAAAAATGTTATTTCTATCGCTTTCTATATCCGACATTCATTCCGTTATGGAGTCCACCAATGACTGCACCGTCGTACGAATATTCTCCGACAAAAAGAATATTCCTCGACCAAACGAATATTCTCCGACACAACGAATATTTTATAACCACTTGCTTACTTTGTAAAATTTGCACATACTACCCATAACTTACCACATTTATCAAATCAACACCTTACTATTTCAAAATAATATATAAAGAAAATTAAATCTTTATTCATAAAATTTGGGGTCTTACAACCTCCCCTCCTCTCGAAATTGACGTACGTACCTGGTATATCGAAGAGGTGAGGATACCTTGCTTTCATTTTCGATTCTAACTCCCAAGTCATTTCCTCAACATCATGGTTTCTCCACAAAACTTTAAATTGAGATATAATCTTTGAGCATAAGACATGTTCCTTCTTATCCAAGATCTTGACAGGTACCTCCTCGTACGTTAAATCTTCGGCTATGTCGTCTGGTTCTAACTCAATAATGTGGTTTGGGTCTTTCACATATTTACGAAGCATGGATATGTGAAAAATGTTATGAACACGAGACATGCTTGGAGGTAAAGCGAGTCTATAGGCTACATTTCCTACTCGATCAAGGATTTCAAATGGACCAACAAATCGTGGATTGAGCTTTCCTCTCTTCCCAAATCTCGTAGCTCCTTTCCATAGAGCAACACGTAACAATACATGATCTCCGACATTAAATTCTACGTCTCTTCGATGAAGATCCGCATAACTCTTTTGTCGATCTTGTGCCGTTTGTATACGTTGTCGGATCATTTGAATCTTTTCCGTAGTCATACGTACTAACTCCGGTCCCAACAATGTTGCTTCACCCACCTCATCCCAGCATACTGGAGATCGACATTTTCGTCCATATAATGCTTCGAATGGAGCCATGCCTATACTTGCCTGATAACTGTTATTGTAGAAGAATTCCACCAATGGTAAGTACTTATCCCAACTTCCTTTGAAGTCTAGAACACAAAGTCTCAATAGATCTTCAAGAGTTTGAATAGTCCTTTCCGATTGCCCGTCCGTTTGAGGATGGTAAGCCGAACTGAATCGTAAATCCGTGCCCATAGCTTTCTGCAAACTGACCCAAAATTGTGAAGTGAATCTTGGGTCACGATCTAAAACTATGGATACTGGCATGCCAAGCAATCTCACAATCTCATTTATGTACATACGAGCAAGACGTTCCAGTGAATAAGTCTCTCGTATAGGCAAGAAATGAGCAGACTTTGTTAATCTATCGACAATAACCCAAATTGCATCTATGCCTTGAGAAATCTTGGGAAGACCCGTAACGAAATCTATGGCAATGTGTTCCCACTTTCACTTTGGAATCTCAAGTGGTTGCAATGGACCCTTTGGCACTTGATGCTCCACCTTGACATGTTGACACATTAAACACCTCGAGATGAACTCCGCGATCTCTCTCTTCATATTTCTCTACCAAAATGTATGACGAAGATCACGTTACATTTTGGTACTCCCAGGATGGATTCCAAACGGTGTGTTATATGCCTCCATCATGATTCTATACTTCAAGTCAGAATCGTTGGGAACACAAAGTCTGGAGTTGACTCGAAGTATTCCTTCTTCATCGATTCTTGCTTCTGGAATAGCACCTTCTTGCACCTTTTTCTTCATCTTCATCAGCTCCGGGTCTATAGCTTGAGCAGCTTTAACTTTATCAATCAAAGCTGGTTCTATGCGTATACTTGACATCATCATGTGGGTCCCTAGAGTCTTGAACTCTATCTCCATCCTTTGTAAGTCACAAAAAATGGGTCTTTGTGTTGACAGCATCACACTCATTCCCGCATATGATCTTCTACTTAACGCGTCTGCTACCACGTTCGCTTTTTCAGGATGGTATTGGATGGTATGGTCGTAATCTTTCAACAGCTCAAGCCAACGTCGTTGTCGCATGTTGAGTTCCTTTTGGGTGAAGAAATATTTAACGCTCTTATGATCCGTATAGATCTCCACTTTCTCCCCATACAGGTAGTGTCTCCAGATCTTCAACGCGAAAATGACAGCTGCCAACTCTAGATCATGACTAGGATAATTCCTCTCATATTCCTTGAGTTGTCGTGAGGTATAGGCTATGACTTTCCCATGTTGCATGAGAACACATCCTAACCCTTTGCCCGAAGCATCGCTGTAAATGACAAATCCATCCGAACCAGATGGTATCGTCAGAATAGGTGCCGAAATGAGTCTCCTCTTGAGCTCTTGGAAGCTCTTCTCGCATTCTTCGTTCCATACGAATTTTGTATCTTTTCGAGTCAGCTGAGTTAATGGAGTAGCGATTTGGGAAAATTCTTTCACGAATCTCCGATAATAACCAGCTAAGCCCATAAAGATACGTACTTCGGTCACCGACTTCGGTTGCTCCCAACTTTGTATTGCTTCAATCTTCGCCGGGTCAACAGATACTCCATGTTTTGATACCACGTGCCCAAGGAATGCTACCTCCTCAAGCCAGAACTCGCATTTCTTTAGCTTGGCATATAGCTTGTTTTCACAAAGCCTTTGAAGTACCAGCTTCAAGTGGTGCTCATGATCTTCACGGCTTTTGGAATAGATGAGGATGCCATCAATAAAGACAGCCACGAACTGATCCAAATATTCCTTGAATACATGGTTCATCATGTCCATGAAAGCAGCAGGAGCATTAGTCAATCCAAAAGATATGACTAAGAATTCATAATGCCCGTATCTAGTTCTGAAGGCAGTCTTCGGAATATCCTCAGTTTTAATCTTTAACTGATGATATCCAGAACGAAGATCGATCTTTGAAAAGAATTGTGCTCCTTGCAACTGGTCGAACAGGTCATCAATGCAAGGAAACGGATACCTATTCTTGATGGTGACATGGTTCAACTTCCTATAGTTAATACAAAGTCGCATACTCCCGTCTTTCTTCTTTACGAATAAAACAGGAGCACCCCAAGGAGATGTACTAGGACGAATGAAACCAATGTCTAACAACTCCTGTAGTTGGACCTTTAACTCCTGAAGTTCAATAGGAGCCATTCGATATGGGGTTTTAGAAATGGGTTTTGTACCGGGTTCAAGGTCAATAAAGAATTCAACTTCACGTTCTGGGGGTAAACCGGGAAGTTCTTCGGGAAATACATCAGAAAACTTATTAACAACAGAAATATCATTCAAATCAGACGTATTCTGGTTTAAATCGGTGACATGGGCTAAGAAAGCTTGACATTCGTTTTTCAATAAACGAATAGCTTTATGACTTGAAATGACATTGATTGATTTTAGTGGTTTGATAGTTTGAATTCGCACAACAGGTTGGTTAGGAATATGAAAACTAACAACCTTACGAAAATAATCAATTTTGTCTTGATAAGTGGTTAACCAGTCAATTCCTAAAATCACATCAAATGCAAGTATTTTCAAAGATATAAGATCAATAGGTAGGGTGAGAGTGTCAATTTGAATCAAGCAAGATTTGTAAACCGTAGATGTAACGAAGGTTTCCCCTAACGAAGTTTCAACAGATAAGTCAAAGTCTAATTTCTCAGAAGTCAAGTTCAAACGTTGAGCGCAAGCAGGTGAAATAAAAGAATGGGTAGCACCGATATCTAATAATGTATAGACTTCGCAAGAGTTTATGATTAGCTTACCCGTAATAACCTCATTCGGGTTCCTCGCTTGTTGGGCAGTTACGACAAAAGCTCTTCCAAGAACCACTGACTTTGCCTTGTCAGGGACAGCCTTTGGAGTCATCATCCCTGCTGGACTTGGTTTCGCTACAGGACACACTTGAGCTATATGTCCTTCCTTTCCACAGTTATAGCACACCTTGGATTGTTATGTGCAGTTGAGACTGATGTGTCCCTCTTGCCCGCATTTATAGCATACGACCGGCGGTCGTTCTCCTCCCCTAGAATCAGTTGATGCTGGTGCTGCTGTCGACGTTTTCACGTTCTCATTGTTGTACCTTCTCTTCTTGAAATCTCCCCCCGACTCACTTCTTCTATTATCATGGCCACGATTACCACCGGAGTGGTTATTGCTTCTGTCATGATACTTTCCTCTCTGCTGGTTGTCATTGTTTCGATGACTGCTGCCACCAGTATGACCTTGGTTGTTGTCCTTTGGTTGAATATAATCATTATCTCGTTCTAACAATTGGGCCCTATTCACCACATCTGAATATAAAGAAAGTTTGTGAGAAATGAGGTACTGACGAATTTTGTTTTTCAAACCTCTTAGAAACATCCGCGTCAGACGTTCCTCATTATCAACCAAATGAGATGCGAATCGGGATAACTCCGTGAACTTAGCCTCATACTGGGACACAGTCATGTTGTTCTATTCCAGTTTGATAAACTCTACCTCCTTCATATGACGAATACTTTCTGGAAAGTACTTGTCATTGAACAGCTTCTGAAACTCTTCCTAAGACATCTTGAGTGCGGCAAGCTGGGTACGCTTCACAGATACCCACCAATAATCTATCTCTCCACGGAACATAAACGTGGCGAATGGAACCTTCTGTTCCTCCGTGCATCCCAAGACATAAAATATCTTGGTAATTTGCTTAATCTAATTTTCTGCCTTGATTGGATCTGGCTTTCCCTGAAACTCTGGTGGTCCCAACTCTTTAAACTGCTTGGTAGTGACAAGCCGCGAGTTGTTATTTCCACCTGTATTATGAACACGAGTCTCCCTCGTCTGGTTTTGCACGAACTGCAAAAAGCTTCTAAACATCCCATCGTTCATCGTTTGATCGGTGGTGTCGTTTCTAGAAGGAATATTGCCTTCTTGTTGCATGTTCTCCTGGTTGGTGATTAAAGGTGTCTCAACAGTCTCATTCACTCCATTGTTTAGATTTTCAGCTGCCATTCTCAAATACTGCCACAAAACAAGGGTTAATCAAACAAATTAACATATCACATATTAACCCCATGTTCCAAACGACCAATTAAATACCAAATAAGCTTAGGTAAGACACACACTAGCGAAGGATTTACTCGTCTCTCCCCTTCTAGTTCTATTCCCAGATCTCCGCCAGAGATCATATCTCTAAGCTCTGATACCAACTGTGAATCCCCCAAAATAGGTTCAATACTCAACCCATTCTGAGTCGCCAAATACATGGTATAAAATCCAAATACAATCTTTTATAACATACGGTCGTGTAAAATACGACCACACAAACTATGAGCTTCAATACAAATCGTATATAATACGAAATATAAACACTCAAATTCATTCCTTATTCATTACAATTATTGTCCCACTATTTTATAGAATAGTGAGGACTTCTACAGATCTAACTCTGATCATCACACTGTTTCCTGACTAGTCCCCGCAACATTCTCATTCCCTGAAGAGGATAATAGATGAAAAGGGTGAGCTCAACTAGCCCAGTAAAGAATATTATGACTAAGATAATGAAAAACAAATTATCGTTAGCCTTCAATAAATCAGATAAAATATAATGGACAACAAGTTTTAGATCAATATTCGCAGCGGCAATAACAATTCATTAGAAGAGTTAAGTAGAGAATGATGTCTACTATCTTCTTTGATTTAAAATTCCATCATCAATATTTTATCCCTGTAACATCAATCAATATACATCTCGAATCAAATATTCATCTTTGCACTACGGGCCAAAGATATTCATTTGTATTACCAGTTGGTCATGTTCATCTCAACACCTGTCCATCTTTGCACTACGGACCAAAGATATTCATCAGGTAATCATCTTTGCACTACAGGTGATGTGATAAAAATATGTAACTGCAAGTGCACAGTGTCTATCGTAGATTTAGCAAGTGCAGGTCGAACCACAGAGACTAGATCAATTCTTTAATATATCCTTAATTAATATTTTAGGCAAATTAGAAATAAATATGGTGGTGATGATTAACTAACTAAATTATGTAAACTAATAATTATTAATGAAAACTATTAATGAGAAAAACTACCTAGGAATCCGAATCCACCAAATATTAACATAATAAACAATTTCTTATTCCAAATTAATTACCAAATTATTTTTCCTTTCCTTTAAAAATAATGATTTATATAATTAATATGGGCAAGTATAAGTTATGAAAAATTCACAGATTAACTATAACTTATCAAAACCTCGAAATCAATATAAAAATCATATGCAATTTGTGCGAAAGAAAATATGAAGGAGAAAATAATTAGGCACTAATTTCGGAACGGAAAAAAATATTATTATGAAATACTTAGTTTCATCATCATCCTAGGTATTCAAAATTTAGCTAGCCATGAAATTTAAAATAAAAACAAATACGATTTTACTAGTAATAATCGCAGTCTTCAAATAACTTATTATTACTAATATTATATAAAGCACATGAACCGTCACAGAAAAAAAACTAACTTAAGATATATAATATATTAATAGTAAGTACGAAAGGAAACAAGGAAAATATATAACTGATTCAATAGAAAGATTACACCTGTATGTTGAATTGGAATCCCTAAGACAAAGTAATATTACAACTCTAACTTCATGCTCTCCTCCTTGTTTCAGCGGATGAAGGAGATGATAAAAAAAAAATAAAAGTCTCCCCTCTCTCTAAAAGAAGAGATCTCTTTATAAGAAAAAATAAATTATAACCTAATCTAAGATACATTGAACTTGGTCTTCTTTTTTTTCTTTATCTCTTTATCTCCAAATTGACTCCAACTTCTTCATGATTATCCTCCAAGAGTCCCATGTAATCTTTTATTTGCTCCCCAAGAAAAATAAGATAAATCCTATAAAATCAAATAAAATGTATTAGTTAAATAAAATAAACAAGCAAAATAATAAATATGGGAATACTAAAATGTATAATTAATGTGTATATCAAATACCCCCATACCTATCTTTTGCTCGTCCTCGAGTAAAATAAAAATAAAAACTATACTACCCCATTTTCGTAGGAAACACGATTGCACTTAGCATGTGCAACAAGCCTTTAAACCCCAAGGTTACCCCAAGTGGACGAGTTGTGTCTCGTGAGGGTTTGCAGAGAATATACCCACAAAATTCAAAAATATTTTTGAGTTCAACAAGTCATGAAATTGAATTAAAACTTTTAAATATCCATGGGCATTATACATAAGCAAGATTAAATTCAAAATCACACGTTCACCTTATCAAAAATATTCAATCTTCATTCTAGACACCATCCTTCATAATATTAATTCCATGTGATGTATGCATGTGTATGTGATGTAACTCTTAGTAGGGATTTTTACCATGAAAATCAAGCAAACTCAATTTTTTTTCTTTTTTTTCTTTTTTTCTTTTTTTTTTTTCCTTGACTTGTGCAATGTCTCATTTTCTTAGGCTTTTCAGAGTTACTCATGTAGCGAGCGTTGGACCAATGACTCCCAAACCAGTTGGCTTTAGGACACTAGGTGTAGAGACACCCCTAAGGGCTTACTAACTCGAGTAACAAAGGCCACAAAATTAGACTAGTCAAACTGCTTATATCCATCATACTTTTCAGCGTGAATATCGATGCTTCATGAGGCTTAGATACCCAGTTATTTCGTTCAATGGACATTGAAGCAGTTATTTATTTCTTTTCTTTTCTTTTCTCTTTTTTTTTTTCAAATTTTTCAACTTTTCTTCTTCTTTTTTTTTTTTTCTTTCTTCAAATTGCTGGAATCATAGTTTATATCCACAACTAAGAGTTAGTGCGATCGTGAAATGCAAAAATGATTTTGAAATCAATTTTAGTCTAGATGGTATTTCAAACTAAGATTTCGTATCTTATCAAAGATTCAAGAGTTCTAAATCTTTCAATCTTACTCATGACTTTTAACTCCACGGGCACTTATTAGAATAAATTCAATCCATAAAAAGTCAAACAAAATTTTTTTCGTTCATCATTTTTTTTTTACAAAGACATAATTTCCTAAAAAAAAAAAAAAAAAAAAATAATAAGAGAAAAAATATAATCTAATAAAAATGCACAACTCCCCCCACACCTAATTCATGCATTGTCCTCAATGTATGTAAATGAATAAAGAGAACAAAGAAACAAAAGAATTGTACCTCGTAGGATGGGGCAGGAACCGGATGACAATATTGTACAAAAAAAAATAAAAATAAAAACATACATACTTACAAAAATAAGTGCAGTGCTAGTCATTCTGAATCAGGTGGGTCAACAAGGTACACCACCTCTTCTGGTCCGTTTGGCATTTCTAAAAAGGGTTTGAGTCGTTGGCCATTCACTTTGAAAATTTCTCCACTATTTGGATTTTCAATATCAACTGCTCCATGAGAATAAACTACCTTCACTACAAAAGGTCCATCCCATCTAGAGCGCAATTTGCCAGGAAATAGATGTAGCCTAGAATTATACAAGAGAACTTTTTGACCAGGTGAAAATGATTTTCTCAAAATTGATTTATCATGAAACACTTTCGTTCTTTCCTTGTAAATTTTAGCATTTTCATAAGCATCATTCCTAATCTCATCTAACTCAGCTAATTGCAATTGTCTATGACTCCCACCAGCGGACATATCAAAATTAAATTGTTTTATGGCCCACAAAGCACGATGTTCAAGTTCAACAGGTAAGTGACAGGCTTTCCCAAACACAAGCCTATACGGTGACATTCCTAAGTTAGTCTTAAAAGCAGTACGGTAAGCCCACAAGGCATCTAGCAATTTTAGAGACCAGTCTTTTCTATTGGAACTCACCGTTTTTTCCAAGATTTGTTTTATTTGCCTATTTGAAACTTCTACCTGACCACTTGTTTGAGGGTGATATGGTGTTGCAAGCTTGTGGGTGATGGAATACTTTTTCAGCAAGGATGCAAAAGGCTGATTGCGAAAATGTTTTCCTTGATCACTGATTATGGCCCTAGGGGTACCAAAGCGAGAGAAAATGTTCTCTTTCAGAAATTTGACAACAACTTTGTTGTCATTGGTCTTGGTTGGTATAGCTTCTACCCACTTAGAGACATAATCCACCGCAAGTAAAATATACAGATTTCCAAAAGAATTTGGAAATGGGCCCATGAAATCTATTCCCCACATATCAAACAATTCAATGACTAAAATGGGTTGCATTGGCATCATATTCCTCCTAGTGATCCTCCCTAATTGTTGACACCTATTGCAATTGGCACAAAATTCTGTGGCATCCTTGAACAGACTAGGCCAATAGAAACCACACTGGAGGACTTTGGCGGCGGTCTTTTTGCCTCCAAAATGTCCTCCACAAGCTTGGTCATGACAAAATGACAAAACACTCCTAAATTCATGGTCAGGTACACATCTCCTAATGATTTGATCAGGGCAATATTAAAACAAATAGGGGTCGTCCCAATAAAAGTGTCTGACTTGTGAAAGAAACTTTGATCGGTCTTGTTTGGACCAATGGGAAGGAATTTCACTAGTCACTAGGTAGTTCACAATATCAGCAAACCAAGGTGTAGCAGATATGGAGAAAAGTTGCTCATCTGGAAAAGATTCATTTAAGGGTAGGTCAGGGTTGGACTCCACAACTAACCGAGACAAATGATCAGCTACCATATTTTCGGACCCTTTTTTGTCTCGTATCTCTAGGTCAAATTCTTGGAGCAATAAGACCCAACGAATTAAACGGGCTTTTGAATCTTTTTTGGAAAGAAGATGTCTGAGGGCAGCATGGTCAGTGTAAACAATTATTTTAGACCCAATAAGATAAGATCGAAACTTTTCTAGGGCAAAAACTACAGCTAAAAGTTCTTTTTCAGTAGTTGAATAGTTCAATTGAGCATCATTTAAAGTCCTACTAGCGTAGTATATGACGTGGGGAATCTTGTTGATTCTTTGCCCTAGAACAGCACCAACTGCATAGTCAGATGCATCACACATTAACTCAAATGGTTGACTCCAATCAGGTGATTTGATGATAGGAGCTGAAGTCAACTCCCTTTTGAGTTGTTCAAAGGATTGAAGACATTTTTCATTAAATTCAAATTTTGTATCTTTTCCTAGAAGATTGGTCAAGGGTCTTGCTTTCTTACTGAAATCTTTAATGAATCGCCTATAAAAGCCTGCATGTCCTAGGAACGAACGAATTTCTTTGACTGTCCTAGGTGGTGGAAGATTAGCAATGAGGTCGATTTTGGCTTTGTCTACTTCAATTCCCTTGTCAGATATGATATGACCAAGAACAATTCCTTTTTTAACCATGAAATGACATTTCTCCCAATTTAGGATTAAGTTAGTTACCTTACATCTCCTTAGAACTAAGTCAAGGTGGTGAAGGCACTCCTGAAATGTAGATCCAAATATGGAAAAATCATCGATGAAAATTTCTAGGAATTTCTCTACCATGTCAGAAAAAATGCTCATCATGCATCTTTGAAAGGTGGCAGGGGCACTACATAGCCCAAAGGGTAGACGACGATATGCAAAGGTTCCATAAGGACAAGTGAATGTGGTCTTTTCTTGGTCTTCTGGGGCTATGGGAATTTGGAAGTAGCCCGAGTAACCATCAAGAAAACAGTAGTAAGCATGACCAGCTAACCTCTCTAGAATTTGGTCTATGAAGGGTAAAGGAAAATGATCCTTTCTTGTGGCGGTATTGAGTTTTCTATAGTCTATGCAAACCCTCCAACCAGATTGGACACGAGTGGGAACTAACTCATTAGCTTCATTTTGAACCACAGTTAAGCCAGACTTTTTAGGTACCACTTGAACAGGACTTACCCAAGAGCTATCAGAAATGGGATAGATTATCCCATTATCTAGACACTTAAGAATCTCCTTCTTAACAACCTCTTTTAGAACCGGGTTTAACCGCCTCTGTGGGTCTCTCACTGGTTTAGCATCATCTACTAAGTGGATCCTATGTTGGACAATGGTTGGACTGATCCCCTTAATATCAGCTATGCTCCATCCTATGGCTTCCTTATTTTCTCTCAGAATAGTTAATAATTCTTCTTCCTGTGTGATTGTTAAATCGGAAGCAATAATCACAGGAAAAGTTTTGGAGGGACCTATATAAGCATATTTAAGATTATCCGGAAGGGGTTTAAGCTCTAACTCTGGTGGATTCTTTTCAAGAGGTTCTGAGGATTGCAAGATTGACTCAGTCACGGGTTCCCATTTGGAGTAAGACATTGGTGTGGATGACTCTAACATTTCATTCACCTCATTTACGTATTCTGTATCATCCCAATTTTGACCAAAATGATTTAGACAAAAATTAAAAATTTCGTCTTCTCCCGTAAGTTCAATTTCAGACATTTCCTGAATCATGTTCACTTCAACGGGTTGGTCAGAAAAATCAATAGGTTGCTTTCCCACATTAAAAACATTTAAATCAATTGTCATGTTCCCAAAAGTCAATTTCATTAGTCCATTTCTACAATTGATTAATGCATTAGAGGTTGCTAGAAATGGTCTACCTAATATGACAGGAATTTGACCCTTGGGATTGGCAACAGGTTGGGTTTCAAGGACAACAAAGTCAACAGGAAAGACAAAATCGCCAACCTTAATAAGTACATCCTCAACTATTCCTTTTGGAACTTTAATAGAACGGTCAGCTAGTTGAAGTGTGACACTTGTCTTTTTTAACTCCCCTAAGCCCAATGTTTGGTACACAGAAAATGGTAACAAGTTCACACTAGCTCCTAAATCAAGCAAAGCTTTTTCAATTAAGGTGTCACCTATGATGCATGAAATAGTAGGACAACCGGGGTCCTTATACTTCACAGGAACCTGACATGATAAAATGGAACTAACATGGGCTGTTAGAAAAGCTTTTTTAGGAACATGAGTGGTTCTTTTGTGTGTGCACAAATCTTTTAGACATTTAGCATATGAGGGAACTTGTTGAATGGCATCTAGAAGAGGAATGTTAATTTTCACTTGTTTGAACACTTCTAGAATTTTGTCTAATTGGGCTGATTGCTTGTTTGAAATAAGTCTTTGAGGGAATGGGGCTTTTGGGTTGAAGTCTTTTTCAGTTGACTCCGAAGATGTGGTTTGATCATTTTTCGACACATGCTTAGTGGATGGGCCTACTGACTCAAAGTTTATGGATTTTTCAGGCTGGGCTGACTTTGAAGATGGATTGTTAGATTCAACATTTAAATTTTTCTCTTCTTCATTATCAATGCCAGCATGATTGTTAAAATAATTTCCAGACCTTAAAGAGATTACAGAATTCACATGATTGACTTTGTTGTTTTCAAGTGAATTAGGGGCTGGAAATTTTGGATTGGTCTCGGGTTGGCTAGGAAGTTTACCCTTCTCTCTTTCACAAACTGTAGTGGCCACTTGACTCATTTGGATCTCTAAACGAGATAAAGCTTGGTTAGTGCTTTGTTGAGTTTTTATTAAAGTTTCCACACTCTTCTCTAAGGTGCTAAGTCTCCTCTCATTTTCATTAGAAAAACCTGGTGGATATTGAGGTGATGAATTTGAATTTTGGTACGGACCAGGATTTGGCTTTTGGTAAGGTTGAAAAGATTGATTTAAAGACTGACTGACATGATTTGAAGAGTTATTTGGGTAGGGTCCTTGGTTCCATGAAAAATTAGGATGATTTCTCCAACCTGGGTTATAAGTGGGTGCAAATGGGTCATTCCTAGGTCTTTGAAACATTGCATTGACTTGTTCATATTCTTCAGGTTGAGCCATGACTCTAGGACATTCCTCTATCCCGTGACTTTGTGAATTACACCTTAGACACAAAGGTGTTGGTGTTGAGATTAGGTTCACAGGTGATGGTCCACAAGTTTCTAAAGCTTCAAGTCTTTTAATCACACCAGCCAACTTAGCTTCAGTGGCAATTGAATTGTCAATTGTATGAACACCCCTAGATGAGCTAGGTTTATCGGTCTCTCGGGTGGTTTCCCATTGCATGGTTTTTTCTGCTAAGTCTTCTAAAAATTCCCAAGCCTTTTCATCATCATTATTCAGAAAATCCCCTTGACACATTGATTCTAACATTGTTTTAGTGGAATAATCTAAACCTTCGTAAGCAATTTGACACAATCTCCATTTCTCAATTCCATGGTGTGGGCACTGGGATAACAAATTTTTAAATCTATCAAAATATTTCCAAAAGGACTCTTTTTCAAGTTGGCAAAATTGATGAATTGCAGTCCTAATTTTAGCAGTTTTATGATTTGGAAAATACTTTTTTAGAAATGTAACAACAAATCCCTCCCAGGTTGATATGGAATTATTTGGTAGGCTATATAACCACTTTTTAGCATTATCTTTTAAAGCAAATGTGATAAATCTTAGCCTAATTGAGTCATCAGACAATTGTTGAATTTTTATTAAGGCACAAACTTCCTCAAATTCCTGAATAAATAAATATGCATCTTCTATCCCCGTGAACCTAGGTAACATATTTATCAATTGCGGTTTAAGTTCAAAATTGTTACCAGTTACTTGTGGTAAACTGATACATGATGGTTGGGCAGAGCGGGAAGGATAACATCGATCCCTTAAAGAAACAGTTTGTGCGCCCTCCATTTTTCTTAGGGTGAGATCTTTTAAAGTGCACTCCGAAAAATCAAGTTTTCTCACTAATCGTGATGTTTCGTCCCTAGTCCACACTTTTTGCATACACTACTTAGCAAATAAGCAGATAAGCAAACAAAAAAATATATATATAAAAAAAAAAAAAAAAAAAAAAAAATTACTTCTAAGGTCAACCTAAATAAAATTTAGACAGCTCCTAACTGTTCCAAGTTACACCGCAAGGTCCACCAAATTCAAAATTAATCACACCACTAGCCAGGTAAGTGTAAGAAAGGTGGGAGTCTCTCCGTAGATACGGTGACTAATTAAATAACCACACAATCTTTAGGCGTTTACCTTTTGAACCACTTGCCTAGACACCAGTAGTTTGATTAATTAAAAATTCAGCCTCCTCTTGGAGTTTCTTGTCTTAATTGAGCTCGAGAGTACTAGGGGCCAACGTCTACTTGATTTTATTAGGTCAAGGTTATGCAAAAAGTTGGGTTGTTTGTGGGCCAAGGAAGGGTGATGAAATCCCCACCTTATCTTGTTACAGGTTGTGCCCTTAATGTTGGATTAAAGATGAAAATGCACAAATAAAAAAAAAATTTATAAACAAATAAAATGTCCTAAAACTATGTGAATTACGAAAGAATGAGAATTTTTGACGTACCTCGGTCCTCCAGCAATCACCACAGTTTATATTTGACAAAAATAAAAAATAAAAACCTAACAGGATGTGCTCTACGTGAGTGAATGCATGAATGCGGCAAATAAAAAAATATATTAATAAAAACTAAACTACTGTTATTTTTTTTTAATTTTTTTTTAAATAAAAAAAAAATAAAAAATAAAAATAAAATAGAGATACAAAGTACCAAGAAAAGCGCAGCAACAAAATCTTTATCTTCACGTTTCTTTGATCCGCTTCGATAATCCTGGAAATAAAAAAAAATAAAAAAAAATATATGAGTTAAAAACTAATTCGAATAAATAAAAATTAAGGAATTTTTTTTTTTTAATTCTAGTCCCCGGCAACGGCGCCAAAAACTTGATGTGATAAAAATATGTAACTGCAAGTGCACAGTGTCTATCGTAGATTTAGCAAGTGCAGGTCGAACCACAGAGACTAGATCAATTCTTTAATATATCCTTAATTAATATTTTAGGCAAATTAGAAATAAATATGGTGGTGATGATTAACTAACTAAATTATGTAAACTAATAATTATTAATGAAAACTATTAATGAGAAAAACTACCTAGGAATCCGAATCCACCAAATATTAACATAATAAACAATTTCTTATTCCAAATTAATTACCAAATTATTTTTCCTTTCCTTTAAAAATAATGATTTATATAATTAATATGGGCAAGTATAAGTTATGAAAAATTCACAGATTAACTATAACTTATCAAAACCTCGAAATCAATATAAAAATCATATGCAATTTGTGCGAAAGAAAATATGAAGGAGAAAATAATTAGGCACTAATTTCGGAACGGAAAAAAATATTATTATGAAATACTTAGTTTCATCATCATCCTAGGTATTCAAAATTTAGCTAGCCATGAAATTTAAAATAAAAACAAATACGATTTTACTAGTAATAATCGCAGTCTTCAAATAACTTATTATTACTAATATTATATAAAGCACATGAACCGTCACAGAAAAAAAACTAACTTAAGATATATAATATATTAATAGTAAGTACGAAAGGAAACAAGGAAAATATATAACTGATTCAATAGAAAGATTACACCTGTATGTTGAATTGGAATCCCTAAGACAAAGTAATATTACAACTCTAACTTCATGCTCTCCTCCTTGTTTCAGCGGATGAAGGAGATGATAAAAAAAAAATAAAAGTCTCCCCTCTCTCTAAAAGAAGAGATCTCTTTATAAGAAAAAATAAATTATAACCTAATCTAAGATACATTGAACTTGGTCTTCTTTTTTTTCTTTATCTCTTTATCTCCAAATTGACTCCAACTTCTTCATGATTATCCTCCAAGAGTCCCATGTAATCTTTTATTTGCTCCCCAAGAAAAATAAGATAAATCCTATAAAATCAAATAAAATGTATTAGTTAAATAAAATAAACAAGCAAAATAATAAATATGGGAATACTAAAATGTATAATTAATGTGTATATCAACAGGCCAAAGATATTCATCAAATAATCATTCATCTTTGCACTACAGGCCAAAGATATTCGTTTGTATCACCATTTGAGACTGAGGATTATGAAAAATAATATAAAGAACGAATCCAGTGAGATAAAGGACAAAGATTAGAGATTCATAATTTAGTTTATCCAAGTTCAAGAATACTCCGTAATAATCAATTGTAGAGCAAAATTCAAGAATGAAGTTTAAAACTTGGATACAATCAAAGATAATTTGAAAGAAAATAATATTTTTTTACCGTAAATAGTAACTCGTGAATAGTAACTCATGAATAGTACCCCGATATGAAAAGATCAAAATTTTACAAGAAAGTTCAGACCAATATTCCAGTGAAATGATATTAGATGAAGCGCAAAACTCAAGAAATTTCTGATCATTTCAGGAATTATAGAAGCAATACTTACAGTAGTAAGTTTAGAGTCAGAAATCTGAAATGAAATAATATACGACACTGCAAATGGATTTTCACCCGTCATGCGGTAGTCCGAGTAGACAGATCATTTCCACAACTTAATAAATAATGAATACGAGGGGTTATTCACCAGGCATGCGGTAGTCCGCATAGACAGGTTATTCTCACAGAATAATAAAGAATGGAATAACAACAGAATTTCACCATGTATGCGGTAGTCCGCGTAGACAGGTTATTCCAACATAATAATAAAGAATGGAATAGCAACCCTTATGAGTATTGAAAGAAAATAACTCTCTTCATGAATACAAAAGAAATAATACCCCTTACCTTAATAAAAATTTGGAGACTGCACTAGTGTAATAGCATAATACTCTTCTTCTTTCTCTCTTATTCTCTCTATACTTTCTCTCTCTATAGCTTTAGTGAATTGGTGAGAAATAATGAAGAAATGAGCTTCTATTTATAGGCTTGGCAGAGTAAGGGTAAAATAGTCTTTTTGCCATAATTTATGATATCATCGCTTACATCATCGATCCTATGACATCATTGCTTACCTCATCGTTCCGATGACATCATTGCTTACCTCATCTTTTCGATGACATCATTGCTTACATCATAAGAATTCAAATTCAATTTGTTCTCTTCTACCTCATTTTACTTTTATACCATGAATTTACTATAATAATGTTACCATTCAAATTATAAAAATCATACTATTATATAATCACATCATACTACTATAATGTAATATTATAATAATATATTTGAATGAATTATTTTATCGAAAAAGATAAAAAAAACCAACTTTCAACAAATGTCACATGCTAAAAATTCCTCCGTTTAAATCCACATTGAATAAATATTTTCTTATCACATATATCAACAATTAATTATTCACAAAAATATTACAGAACTACAATATTGACAACCAGGTCGTTCCCAGGAAAGAGGGGGCTTTTCGATAAGGATTTTTCCTCATTGGCGCGCAATTATATAACCTAACCCCTTTCCTCGACAGAACTTTCTAGACATTGTCAATAATGCTATCTAATAATATTATTCAAATAATATGAATTATTGATTTGATAATTTGAAATACTGTGCAATGACAATTATTGAATTACTAATATAAAATATCAATGTAGCAATTATTGGATCAATAATATAAATTATTGAACAGTAATTACTGTAACAATTATTGAATGAGTGACTTCTTACGTAAGAATCAATAATTAGAATTACTGTGCAATACCGTGTGCCACTGTGCAACATCGCGTATTACTGTATTTTAACCATCGGGTATTTCAACAGTTTTAACGGTAAAAGTTTTACCGTTATTTTTGTAAAAAAGTTATTTCTGTCGCTTTCTATAACCGACATTCATTCCGTTGTGGGGTCCACCAATGACTGCGCTGTCGTACGAATATTCTCCGACAAAAAGAATATTCCTCGACCAAATGAATATTCTCCGACACAACGAATATTTTATAACCACTTGCTTACTTTGTAAAATTTGCACATACTACCCATAACTTGCCACATTTATCAAATCAACACTTTACTATTTCAAAATAATATATAAAGAAAATTAAATCTTTATTCATAAAATTTGGGGTCTTACAGTAACTTTGTTCCATAATAAGAATTTCTTATTTATAGATGTAGGCAACCCTCCTAAACTATTTAAGATTAGGGTTTCATATTAATTAATTAAACTCTTTTAATTAATTAGGGCTTTCCAATTCCATTGGGAATAATTAAACTCTTTTAATTAATTAGCCTCTTAATCTTATTAGGAATATATATATATGAGAGAGTATCTTATTAATTAATTCTCAAACTCCTTTAGGAATTAAATAATAATAATAGTAATAATAATAATAATAAGACTCCTCTTATTAATTTATATTTAATATTTTTAAAATATTAATTGATAAATATTAAGCTATTTTATTTATTCTATCACCATAGATTAAATTAAATATACTTAATTTATTATTACGATTATGTCATTAGCTTCTTTAATAAATATTCTTCCTTTAATGGTGTGACCCTTTAGTTTCTCCATATTAAACTGGTTGTGAATAAATTAATTAGAACAATTCTAATCTTATTTAAATAAATAACATTTATTCTACAATAAGGGTAAGCCCCCTTAGCGATAAACGACTTTTTAGATAATATAAATTTCAACATTAATCATAAAAGAACTTTTGAGTAAATAGTTACTGTACAATTCTTTCATTCCACCATACAATGTCCCAATTAAATATAAGACATAAAATTACTATCAATTCTTATTTTATTTAATTATATATATTTTGATTCTAAAATGCACAACTCCAAAATGCGAATTAGAAACTCTTTTCTAATTTCATTCTACCTTGGCCAATGACTACTAGGTTGTCATTTATCGAATCACATAGGACATTTTCTTCCTTTACTAGAAGCGGTATATTCTTTATTGGTCATTCATTATCTCTATGTATAAATTATTATACTCAAGCATACCATTTGATATACCCTTAGGGTTTTAAGAAACATGTCAAAGTATAACGCATCATACACAAAATAGTATGATGATTTCAAGTCTAAGGATTATTTGTACTACTATCACTTAAGAAATTCCTATTGATAGGCAAGTAAAACTCTATTAGGTATTATTTAGCGAGCCACGTTCAGTGTATTTATTCTCCAATAAGCACCTATATACTTGCTGTAGTGTCTCCACACAAAAGATTATGAGATCGATCATCCCCATCCAATGAGCAAGCAACGTATGTACCAATCTATCTGGATTCACTAATCCCCTTTTTAGTAATCCAACGATTGAGAACTATTTTAATTTTATTCTATCTAAGAATTTAGATCTCATTAGCATGATCATCATCATGATTCTAAAACATTGCTTAAAACTATGTGTTTATCACATATTATAAAAACAACACCATGTAGATAATTAAATACCTTTAATAAATAATATTTATATTAATAAATGAATAAGATTGTTACAAAGTATATGCTTTATCATCAAACATGATTGACTTGTATGCATACTACTTTCAGTAAATTAGTTTATATTTTTTATTATTAGGGATGATATATGTTGTTGGTATAGTAGTTTATATTTGTTATTGTTTGGGACGTGTATGTTGGGTTTGTACGTAACGCAATCATGCAATCAAATCACATAAATAGGGCGGAAGCGTAAAAACTAGGTTTTCAAAAATTTATACAAACCCATTACCATGATCATTCTTGTGCATCAATTATCAGTGAATGAAGAAGGAGAAAAACAGAATTATACCTTTGAAGATCCAAGCTTCCTCAGGTACAAGTTCTACTCCTTTGATTCCTTTGATTCCTCTGTAGTGGCTCCTTCCCTTGATCAATGTCAGCCACCCAAATGTTTGGCCTCTAACGGTGATCCACCAAGGAAGATGAAGAACTCAGTAAGATGGGTTATTGGCTTAACCCTTGTTTCTATCTCTATAGAATATGTGTACTCCCAACTCTTGAAAAATTCACGTACCTTATTTCTGATATAAGACTCTCTTATATAGATATTAGGTTAACCCTCCTAATCCAATTAGAATAAGGTTTTATTTAATTAATTAATTAAATACTTTTAATTAATTTATATCCTAATCTTTATTAGGATTGAGAGAGAGTACTGATATTATATTAATTCCTAAACTCCTTTAGAATTAAAATAATAATAATAATAATAATATTAATAAGACTCCTCTTATTAATTTATATTTAATATTTCTAAAATATTAAATAATAAACATTAAGCTATTTAATTTATTCTATCATCATAGATTAAATTAATTATACTTAATGCATTATTACTATCATGCCATTTTCTTCTTAAATAATTTTTCTTCCTTTTATGGTGTGACCCTTTAGGTTCTCCATATTAAACCGGTTGCGAATAAATTAATTAGAACAATTCTAATCTTATTTAAATAAATAAATTAAACTAATAATCTATTTAAATAAATAACATTTATTCTACAATAGGGATAAGCCTCCCTAGCGATCAACGACTTTCCAGATAATATAGATTTTAACATTAATCATAAAAGAACCTGTGAGTTAATAGTTACCGTACAATTCAATCCTTCCACCATACAATGTCCCAATTAAATATAAGACATGGATTTACTGTCAAGTTTTAATTTATTTAATCATATGTATTTCGATTAGAAAATGCACAACTCCAAATAATGCAAATTAGAAACCTCTTTCTAATTTCATTCTACCTTGGCCAAGGATTCCTGGGTTGTCATTTAACGAATCACATAGGACATATCTCCTCTTTTACTAGAGGTGGTAGATTCTTTATTGATCATTTATTATCTCCATATGTAACTCATTACACCCAAGCATACCCTACATATGCCTTAAAAGGCCTTAAGGAATTAGTCAAAGTATAATTTGTTACATACAAGATACTATGATGATCTCAAGTCCAAGGATCACATGTACTACTATCACATTAGGAATTCCTATTGACAGGCGAGTAAAACTCCATTAGGTATTCCATAGCGAGTCACATTCAGTGAACTTATTCTCCAATAAGCACCTACATACTTGTTTTAGTGTCTCGACACAAATGACCATGAGATCAGTCATCCTCATCCAATGAGCAAGCAACATATGTACCAATCTATCCGGATTTACTAATCCTCATTTTAGTAATCCCACAATTGGAAACTATTTTAGTTTTTAAGCTTTCTAAGAATTTAGATCTCATTATCATGATCTCATCATGATTCTAAAAGCATTGCTTAAAACTATGGGTTATTTACATATTATAAAAACAGCACCATGTAGATAATTATATGCCTTAAATGAATATTTTATTAATAAATAAATAAGATTGTTTACAAAGTATGTGCTTTATCATCATACATGATTGGCTTGTATGCACACTACTATCAGTGTATATATGTTGTTGTTGGTATAGTTACGTTGTATGTGTTCTTGATATATATTATTGTATGTGTTGTTGGGATAAAATAGGTTTACAAGTACAAAATGTGGTTTAAAAACCTGGAAACTGCAAAAACAAAAAATATTAAAAAAAGAAAGTTGTTTTCGACAGAATATGTTATGGTCGGAAACAAACTAGAATAATTTATTATGAAAAATGTTATTTTCGACGGAAATTTCGTCGGAAACAAGTGATCATGCTTTATTATAAGGATGACACGTGGAAACACTACATCCGACGGAATTATTCAGTCAGTAATAGTTTCGTCGGAAATATATTATCTTCAACGGAATTGTAGTCGGAAATAATTTTGTCGACCATAATTAATTCCAATCGAATTTCTGACGGATTAATCCCCGACCATCTTTTATTCGACTGAATTTTCGAAGATTTTTTTTTATATCGAAAATGATCTAAAGTTAATGGAATATGCTTATTTTGAACGGAAAATTACGTCGAAAATATGTATTTTTCTTGTAGTGTTTTCAATTCTTTTATTTTCTCTCATTATTTAACTTTTTTATCTTTCTTTTCCTTCCAAAATTAAACCATACTCCACCTATTTTAAAATTAAAGACATAATTTTAAAACTATGACTTTTAATAAATGTATATTTATTTTCCTAAATATACCTCATAATTTTTTTAAATATAATTACGATGACATAATAATTTAATTTTAATTAAAATATAAGTAATAACTTGATAATTCTTTTTTGTAAATATTCTATAATACTCCCTCCGTTCAAATTGCGATGTAAATTTATTTTAATATTTAAACAATAGTTTTGATTTAATAGTATTATTTAAATAATTTATAATATTAATTATTGCTTTAATCAAACTCAACATAAATTTTCCAAATTTATAATTTCACAAATAAATTTAAATAAAAATTAAATGAGATTTATCTTTTATAAGATGGACGGGGTATAAAAGCAGAAATATATTTTTAATTTTAAAATGAATAAAAAAGGTTTGTCTAATTTTGAAATAGTGGGAGTTCTATTTTTGCTAGCCGGTGGAACCTAGGCTGACAACATTTCACATTCCTCTCTTTCCCTCTCTGCTCTGTCCTCTCCATATATACAACTATACAAGCACGAGATAAAGAATAAATTAATCAAAAATTAATAAACAAATAAAAAGAGAATTCTCTCAGGGGGGTAAAATTTTCGAATCCCAACTACTAATTTGTTCCTCAAATTCCTCCTCCAATTTCCCTGAAGCTCCCCCAAATCTGGTTTTTACCTTTTTGGGGAGTGATAAAATGTTGTGTAGAATGATTTCCCGGAAAAGGAGAACCGGGAAAGTTCCGGTGTATCTGAATGTGTACGATCTCACCTCCATGAATGGCTACGCGTACTGGCTTGGGCTTGGTGTTTATCACTCCGGTGTTCAAGGTTTGAATTCCAATCTTCGTATATTTTTTGGGTATTTTGTTTGATTCTGTTTTGTTGCTATTAAAGCTAAAAAGGGTTGATTTTTAACGCTTTTCCAGTGCGTTATTGTGTGGATTTTTAATTAATTAATTATTATTTGTTTTTTTTGTGCGAAAATTTGATTTATTTTACTTGAATTTTGTTTTCTGATTCTGGGTATTGTTTGGTACAAAAATGCTAATTTGTAGCACGGATCTGATAATTATTGCAAAAAAGAGGAGAAAAATCTTAATTCTCTGTTTGGTTGGTGAAAAACAGAGAAGAAAGGATTCTAGAGATTTTTTTTGAGCTTGTCTTTGGTTGTTCTTGTAGAGCATCCCAAATCTTGAACTGGGTGAGCATTAGTTATTAAGTTGCGATACTTTTGAAATTTGGAATTTGAGGCTTCTTTTCATTCATTGCACTTTCTCTTTAACCAAACATGAAAAGTTGAACTTGATTTTTTTTGTTTGGTACTTTAGGGAGTGGTGATTATCTGAAGAACCTAATGTACAGCTTAAAATTAGATTTATGTTGTGATTGTGTGCAATTTCGGAATGCAATATAGAGTTGTTTGTTTATTTTCTTTGCAATGGTTTAATTGTTCTACTGATCTGATTCAAAGGAGATGATAACTGCTCAGAAATTTGCGTTCCATTCAATAGTCAAAATGGAGCATAGTTTTGTTTATGGAACGGAGTGCATCTATCAGTTCCCTTGAATCAATCCCGACTTGTGTTTTATTATAATCTTGCTCTTCCAAAGTAGATGAATTAATAGCACATTCGTCTAATTGTTTTTTATATTGATGGACATTCTTGCAGTGAATTGCTACTTTTGATTGATATTTCATTCTATATATTTACTTTGAATTTGTTTCATTTTGATTTTGGTAGTTCATGGACTAGAATACGCATTTGGTGCTCATGAACATTCAACAACTGGAATATTTGAAGTGGAACCAAAGAAGTGCCCTGGTTTCACATTTAGAAAATCGATTTTAATCGGAAGAACGGATATGGGTCCAAAGGATGTTCGTGCATTCATGGAGAAACTAGCAGAGGAGTACTCTGGAAACACCTATAATCTCATCACAAAGAATTGCAATCACTTCTGTAATGATGCATGTCTTAGGTTGACTGGGAAGCCCATTCCTAGTTGGGTAAATCGACTTGCGAGACTTGGTAAGAAATCTACTAGTAAACTAATTATGTTATTTCTTTGTGACTTTTCGTATTCCTTGTATAGTTGATAGAGGAATATTTTTGCAGTTTTGCATTGTGTATTTGTATAAGTTGCTTTAGTTTGAGAACTTTTTAAGTTTTGCTTTACAAAATTCTAAATTTTCTCAAGGGCATATTTTTGGAAATTTGGAATTTATGCCTTAAAGTTGGAGTTTACATTCATGTTAGTTCAAAATTTAAGCTATCTTTCCTCCAATTAAGATTGTTTTGGATCAAATGAACTCCTTGCTTCCAAATGATACATCAGAGATGGTGTAACTTGTTTCATAAGTACCAAACACATTAGTAACGGCTTTGGTGATCCTCTTTCTTTGTCTTTTTTTATGTCCTGTACATTACTTAAGACTGCTGGATTCTCATCCATTATTTAGTTATTAGAACATTTAATTTGACCTTAGTGGAAGAGGTTGAGAATCCACTGCGTGCTTTAAGATCCTTTTTGGTTTCCTTTGTCGTTCCTTTTCTTCTACTCATCTCCTTTTATTTGCGTGGGGTGGGCGAGATGGTGGGATGGGGTGGGGCGGAGGATTAAAAAAAATAAGAATTCTTGTGTTCTTGATAATCTTTTGTGTTCCTATTTAACAAACAAAAGTATTGAAAAGAGACTATGGTTGACTGAAGAACCTTCATTAATATAATTGCACATGCCCATGCTTCATATTTTAATTGGGTGGTCCTGGATGACTTGGACCACCAAACTTAGCTGGTCCATTTAAGTATTTTATTATGCTTGAGATAAGATTTAACTTTAATGATGATCTGACTTTAGATTATGGATCTGGTTGGTTGTGGTTAATTGCATTTTAAAATCAAGAAGTCACATACGGGCAAACTAGGTTACCTTGGGTTTTGGCGCCTTGGGTTTTGGCAACTTGTTTGCGAAAAAACGAAAGTATAAAAATGAATAGAAACAGGTGGCTTTTAAATACTAAAATAAACTTGATACAATATTCTAAGGTCAAAATTAGTCAAATAAAATTATTAAGAGAATTTATATGAAGTGAATAAATTATGAAACATAATAATGTGCATCCATATAAAAAATTTATTTTGATTCTTATTATAATCAGTGCTTTTCCGGTGCATTTTGAAGGTTTACTCTGCAATTGTGTTCTACCGGCGGGTTTAAATGAGACTAAGGTCCGGCAGGTTACAGTAGAAGATTCGGTTTCTGGAAAGAAGAAATTAAGAAGCCATTCGAGTAGGTTTCCGTCTTCTTCCAATCCTCACCCCTCTCTGTCATCTAATTCTTCAAGTTCCTCATCCCGGAGTAGTAGACAGAGAAGTCGTCTCGCTAGTTCATCTTTGAACGACTCAACTATGCCCTCAACCATGAAAGTTTAGTGGCACACTTCATTTGAAATGTTACAGGTTATAGAATCCAGGGAAGAGTGCGAAAAAGCATGGCAAATTTGAACTTTGGAAATATTTATAGTCAACTTGTGATCTTTTTCTGGTAATCCTTTACTTGATCAAAGTAGAAACTGCGTGGAAATTGTCGGTATACTGTGTAGTAAACTTTATACAATTTTTTTTATATAATTTTTGATAATTCTAAAATTTCCCTCATTACAAGAGGCTGTGTGATGCAAACTCCAAATTGGATGGTACAAAACAATCGCACATCTGGCACGGAAGATAATCTGGTGCGGGATGATATAGGCCTTAATTCATGGTGGGCAAAAGGTTAATTCATGGTGGGCAAAGGAATTCAGGTTTCTATTGTCTAATCCATTGGAAACATTTATGTAGGCACCTTGGAATCTTTTTATGGTATTCCTCTACTTTAATTAATTAAAGTAGAAACTGTAACAGTGCTTTATCTTTCTATAAAGTTGTTTTTGGTTTTGGTTTCCAGTAAACTGTTTTGTGAAAAGATACATTATTTTTATTTTATCATTTTTGACCATTTTAAAATTTTCTCACTATTAGAGGCTATGGGATGATGTGAACTATAAATTGAACTGTATCACATCAGTTGTGAGATTATATGGTGAGGGTTGATATAGACTTTAGTATCTTCTCTTAAGACTTATTTTTTGATGGTTGGTACAAAAGGGGTTTAGGGGTAAATGCTAAGGGACTCGAATAGGTTTCAAATGACGTGATATTAAATATTTTAATAATATTATGTGATATTAAATATTTTAATAATATTTTAGTCTCAAATGGGTTTTGAAGGATGTTATACTGATTTTAATAATATTTTATGACATAGTTAATCACAAAAGATATATATATATATATATATATATATATATATATATATATATATATATATAAAAGCAATGTAATGATGACATGACACATCATTTAAAATAATTTTTGAGAAAAAAATTGAGATTCCTAATATTTACCCTTTCATTGTCCTTGCTTGTTTGCAGGTTATTGCATGTAGACCAACAATTTAATGTGAACAATATAAGCCTCAAACAATTTGATATGAATTGATATAAGTCTCGACTCTTGATCTCTCTTCTTGAAAAGCTGACTTTTCTAGATTGAACAAAAGGATTCAAGTTTCTATCTCCATTACATCCAATATCGTGTATTGACCTAACTTTTAGATATTTATAAAAAAAATTCCCCCTTTTGAGGGATAATTACAGGTCATTAGAGTTATGTTCATATTTTGGTACATTATGCCAGTGACCTATATGGTTGTGTCTGGACTTTGGACCCTTAAAGATAATTTTATCATTATGGCATGTATTGTTTATCCATTGGGTAGTAGATATATTTGCTTCTTTATTGGCCCACTTCATATTGATTTTCATGTCGGCAATCAACATATTTGACCATGTGATGAGTCACTTTACTATGTTTGTGAATGCACCAACTTCTCCTAGATACATCCTAATTTTACGACTATTGTGAAGATATTCTTATACGCGTTTGTTTGTCAGGATTACATTTAGGATATGATTATTAATTTCAAGTGTCTTATTTATTTTTAAATTTGAGATTGAGATTATTTGTCTCGGAATTATAAAATAGTTTAAGATGAGGAATTATTTAATAACATGTTCTACCTGGTATTATAATTCCTACCATTTGAGATTAAAAATTGCTAGACAAAATTAACCTCAATCTTTTTTCAAAATGACTATCATATCTTGCAATCTCCGTTATTAATAACCGACAACTTAAAACTTAATGATACAAAGACTATGTACCAGTAATCTAATACACGTAATTTAATTATTTGATATTTGTAATTTAAATCTTACACTGACAATATAACTGGCAATTTAGACCTCACCTAACCCCCACCCTCCACCCCAAAAAAATAATATTTATTAATTATGTATACACCCCCACCCCGCACACCATCCACCCACCCACTCCAAAAAATAATATTTATTGATTATGTATAAACCCCCACCCCGTGCACCCCACCCCCTCAAATTTTTTTTTATTGATTATGTATACACTCCACCACCCCCACGCCACGCCACCCACTCCCAACCCCCACACCACCCCATCCCCACCTCACAAAAATTAAAAAAAATAATATTTACTCATTATATATACACCCCCATCTACCCCGCCCCACCCCCCCACCCTACCCGCCCCAACCCCAACCCCAACCCCCACTCCCACCCCCACCCCCACCCCCACCCCCACCCCTACCCCCCTAAAAAAATAATATTTACTGATTATGTATACCCCCACCCCGCCCCGCCCCCACCCCCACCCTCACCCCTACCCCACCCAACCCGTCCCACCCCGCCCCACCCCCCACCCCCACCCCACACCCCAACCCCCTCCCCCCTCAAAAAAAATAATATTTACTGATTATGTATGTGACGCCCCTAAAATAGGTTCACACAATTCATTCTGAGTCGCCAAATACATAATACAGAATCCAAACACAAATCTTTCTATTCCAACTATTACTCTATCGTGCACAATACGACCACACATAAATTGTGAGTTTTAATACAAATACCAGTACTCATATTCCTTATCAATGATACGTTACATAAAGGTACAGTCAATAAATATTTTAGGAATTAAAATCTTTGAAAAATGTTCAAGTAAACCTTAGTACATAGGAGGCCATGCTTCTAAGTTATAATAGATATCATAGGACTTGAGAATTAACCTTGGTTGACCCAATAGACCCCAAAGAAGAACGAGAAGATTACTATCCTGTTCATTTCAATGGTGGGTATTCTCTTGCCATATAATTATCTCCATTGTCTCACATTGAGGATTATATTCCAACCATACACCAAAGTTATATAGGTAGTGCTCATAGATATAATCAGCAAGTGGATGTGCACAATCATTTCTTATGATAGCACGAAATCGTATGTGGTGAGACATCTTGTATGATAGTGGCAACACACCCTTCCAAAGTCAGGTTCACCTCACCCTATTTGGTTCACCAAAATCAACTGTTAAATGACGTATACCATTCAACACACATATTTAAAGTTCTCAATACAATTATATATTGTCATGCTAATTTATAATGTATTGAGAAACTTCAACAGTCACCGACCATCACTCTACTCCCTTATTATCCCCGCTCCCAGCTACACTCTTATTACCTGAAAGAAATTGTAAAGCAAAAGGGTGAGCACAAATAACCCAGTAAAGAATATTATGACTAAAGATAATTAAATTATCAATAGCCTTCATCAGTAATGAATCAGATATTTAGAACATATGGTAGATGATAAAAGTTTTCAAGCATAATTGCAGCGGAACAAACAATCCATTAGAAGAGTCAAATAGACCATAATGTCTATTATCATCTCTATGTTAAAAGTCTACCAATAATATTTTATCCCTGTAACATCAATCAACAGTTCCTGTCCACAATCATGTAAACAGTTCATGCTCATAATTATGTTGATAAATTTTTCTTCGCACCCAGGACAAAAATAATTTTTATCACCTGTCTTTACCTGTAACACCAAAGATTATGGTTATATTAATTCACAATTCATGTTCATAATCATGTAAATCAACAGTTTCTCCTTGTCACAAAGGCTTAATAGAACTTTCACTCAATGCCCTTGTCACAAAGGCTAAATATATTTAATAATCATATCGTCTTTACACCCTACACCAAAAACATTCAAACGTAACAACCATGGTCATGATCATACCAATCAACTATCTATCTTTGCACTACATGCCAAATATATTCATTTGTATCATCAGTGGTCATGATCATGCTATACACTCGTCCATCTTTGCACTACGGCCCAAATATATAATTCAACAGTTCATCTTTTCACTACGAGCCAAAGATATCAATCAACAGTTCATCTTTGCACTACGGGCCAAAGATATTCATAAATCAACAAGCTCATCTTTGTACTACGGGCCAAAGATATTCATCAATCAACATTTTATCTTTGCACTATGGGCCACAGACAACTTTCACCATAATTTAAGTTTGAGGATTATAACAATGATATAAACAATGAATCCAGTGAGATCAAGGACAAATATTAGAGATTTATAATTCAATTTATCCAGAGTTCAATAATATCCAAATTATCAACATGAAGATAAAAACATGGATCCAATTTCAAGAATAAGATTCATAAATTAAAGATAATTTGGACAGAAAAATAAACCAATTTTTATCTTGAATAGTACCTCATGAATAGTATCCCGTGAATAGTACCCGAATGAATAGTACCCTGACATGAAAAGATTAAAATTTTAGAAAGTTCAGACCAATATTCAAGTGAAATGATATTAGATGAAGTGCAAACCTTAATGAATTTCTAATCATTTCAGGAATTATATATAGAAGCAATACTTACAATAGTAAGTTTAAATTTAGGAATATGAAATAAAATATTATTACTTACATACAATAGAGTATGGAAGAAAATATTATTCCTTACGAATATTGAACAAAAATAACATCTTTTACGAGAAAAATAATATCCTTTACCTTAGTAGAATACTAGATCTGACAGGAATATCAAATATTATGTTGAGAAAATCTTGCACTGTTATCTACACTCAAAATATCCCTATACTCATAAGAAATACGCTCAAAATTATAGAGAAAGAATTTTCTGATTTTGGTGTGATTTTTATTTCTTAACTAAGCAACCTATTTATAGAAAAGTGGTAGCACATCACCTTTGACAAAACATACCTACGGATGACTTGCAGCATGCCACTTTTGAAAACAAGTCTTCAAAGGTAACTTGTTCCACCATCCACATGTTTTAAATTTATTAAAAACATTTATAACTATTAAAAAGAATTCAAATTCAATTTGCTCTCTTCCACTTTATTTTATTTTTATACCATAAATTTATTATAATAATGTTACCATTCAAATTATAAAATTATACTATTATATTATCACATTATACTATTATAATATACTATTATAATAATATATTTGAATGAATTATTTTATCGGAGAAGATAAAATGCCAACTTTCAACAAATGTCTCATGTTAAAAATTCCTCCATTTATATCAAAATTGGATAAAATATTTACTTATCATATTTATCAATAATTTTTATTTTATTCATCAATTATTATTTATAATTAATATTATTAGAATCACAATATTGACAACCAGGTCGTTCCTAGGAAAGAGGGGGCTTTCCGATAATGATTTCTCCTTAATGGCGCTCAATTATATAACCTAACCCCTTTCCTCGACAGAACTTTCTAGACATTGTACATAATGCTATCTAATAATATCACTTCAATAATACGAGTGACAATTATTGATTTAATAATGTAAAATACTGTGCAGTAGTTACTGTGACAATTATTGAACCAATAATATAAAATACTATGCAATTATCAATGTAGCAATTATTGAATCAATAATATAAATTATTGAACAGTAATTACTTTAACAATTATTGAATGAGTGACTTCTTACGTAAGAATCAATAATTAGAAATACTTTGCAATACCGTGTGCTACTGTGCAACAACGCGTATTACTGTATTTTTATCACCGGGTATTTCAACAGTTTAACGTTAAAAGTTTATTTTTATAAAAATATTACTTCTGTCGCTTTCTATATCCGACAGTTATTTTGTTGTGGGGCCCACCAATTATTGGTTATTTTGGCGCCGCCGTCATACTTTACCGAATATAATATTCTCCGACAGAAGGAATATTCCCCGACAAAATGAATATTCTCCGACACAGCGAATATTTTATGACAACTTTCTTACTTTGCAGGATTTGCACATATCACCCCATAACTTATCACATTTATCAAATTTAACCATTTACTGAATATAATAATAATTATAAGAAAATTGAATACTTTTATTTCATAAAATTCGGGGTCTTACAATGTATGCACTCTCACCCCACCCTGCCCCCGCCCCCTCTCAAAAAAAATAATATTTACCGAATAATATAACTACTTATTTAAAAGTTTTTAATTATTTTTTGATGTATAAATAAATTTAAATTATAGTTTAAAATATGTTATTATTGGTAAGGGTATAATAGTCCAAATAATATTTTTTAATCCAATCCTTTAATTAATCCTGAAAAAAACAAACACAACATGGGATTATTTTAAGTTATCCCATGAATAATCCCATAAAAAACAAACATGTGAGTAGGATTATTTAATCCTAGGATTAATAGTCTTAAATTATAATTTTATGGATTATAATCCCGGAATTATAATCATTGCAAACAAACATGGCCTTGATATTTTATTATACAGGTTAGCGTGTATAGACGGACTCGGCTTTATAGCTCGAATCAAGGTTTACTTCACTATCTGAAGAGTAAAAGTCGAAGTCTGAAAGCTCAGGTTGACTAGCCTAACAAAAGCCTAAAAACGTTGGACTTATTTTGAGCATTGTGTTAGTCCATGCTTGTTTTTGTCAAAGTTATGCCATGCACAACAATGACTTGGCGCTTAATGGATGCTTACGCAAAATTTTGCATGTGACGGCCTCCGGAACATTTTACATTTTTCTTGTATATTCTTTACTTTCCTAAATTAACTTATAATAAGTTAGAAAAGTGTAAAAATTGTATGTATCTAGAATATTATACATAGAACTTTCTAAGCATTTACTTGTAATCTTAAGATCTAAAATCATTCCTTAAGGAGGTCGGATGACTATAAATAGGAGTTGACCCTCATTTAGCCAACCATTCTAACAAAAGCTTTCTCCAAGCTCTCTTGTAAAATTTTCTTGTGTATAATATAAAATATTCTTTCTTTAAGTGCTCTCTTGTTCTTTACCAAACTTCTTTTACTAGCTCTTGTGGTGTTTATTTGGCGAAAGACTTACTTAAATATTTTCAGGAGAGATTGTTGACTAAGGTTGCACGGTGGGGCTTAGAGATATCTAAGGCCGTAACAGTTGATATCAAAGCCAAGGTTTAACGACGGGTTCGTTACTACTAAAAATCATATTAAACTTTACGGATGAGCAACAAAGGAGTAGGGATGAGATGCTCAACCCACCCAAAGATGCAAGAGGTAAGAAATCAAGGGACACAATGGTTATCATGGAAGTGAAAGTAGTATGCATATAAGCCAATCATGTATGATAATAAAGCATATACTTTGGAGACGTTCTTATTTATTTATTAATAAAAGTATTAATTTATTAAAGGCATTTAATTATCTACATGATACTGTTTTTATAATATGTAAATAACCCATAGTTTTTAGCAATGCTTTTAGAATCATGATGTTGATCATGCTAATGAGATCTAAATTCTTAGAAAGCTTAAAACTAAAATAGTTCTCAATCGTTGGATTACTAAAAAGGAGATTAGTAAATCCGGATAGATTGGTACATATGTTGTTTGCCCATTGGATGAGGATGATTGATCTTATGATCATTTGTGTGGAGACACTAAAGCAAGTATATAGGTGCTTATTGGAGAATAAGTTCACTGAACGTGACTCGCTATAGAATACCTAATGGAGTTTTACTTGTCTGTCAATAGGAATTTCTAATGTGATAGTAGTACAAGTGATCATTGGACTTGAGATCATCATAGTATCTTGTATGTAATGAATTATACTTTGACTTATTCCTTACGACCCTTAGGGTATATCAAAGGGTATTGTCGATGTCGGGAAAAAAATTCGCGGATCGGGTCACAACCCGGATCTTTCTCTCTTCCTAAGTTATGTTTACCCTTACTCTTTTTATTGTGAAAAAGGTTTTGAAGGGTTTTTTAGAAAAAGGCCAACATGTATCATGTCGACGATTGAATGTTTTACAGAGTCGCCAGTTGGTAGATTTGAAATGGTTGTACCAACTCAATCGAGTTTTATTTGAAAAGAGGCCCAATTGCTGGACACTGTCGAAACTTAATCTTTTAAAACCGAAGTTTTGAGTTCGGGGGCTTGGTTAAGTGTGGGGAAGGTGTTAGACACCCCACAACTCCCATGTAAACACGGTACCACATCTTTTCAATATTTCCCTTTTAAATCTGTAATGTGTTTGTGAATACTGGAAGAAAATTGGGCCTATGTTTGATTGAAAGCATGTTTATGCATCGTTGAACCTATATACGAAGGGTTGGATTTTCTTTGCAAAAAAAAAAAGTCTTTGATTTGATTTGCAAAAGTGTTTGATTTGATTTGCAAAAGCTTCTCTTTTCGATAAGATTTATTAAAATGATATTTTGAAAGAAGGTTTTCAAACCCTTACACTAACATAGGAATTAAAGCATATCGATACTTCTGTTTTATCTTTTTAGCCTTTTAGCTCAATTTGAATGGTGATTGTCGGGCTGCGAAGCATCCTCGACCACAAAAATAAATACAAGTGTCGGTCTTCTCATGGGCATGACAGCCATCAGAGTGACTCTGACACGACAAACTATATTTTCACTATATTTAGACCTTAAATCCGGATAACCGTTTTAAGGTCTTTTGTATGTACATTTTTTTACAGAAAAACTGGCAGGGTACATTTGTAAAGTGGAGTTTGTCCATTGTGGGAATCAGATTCTGATCTGTTCGATTATGAATTCCACGATTCCTAGGCTCACATAGGAAGCCAATAAACCTGCACAAATCAAATTTGTACAGAAATATATCGAAATATCTCCAGAACCAAGGATTCATCAGTAAATCCTGGCTCGCACATTACCAAAGCGTCTCGTTCCCACTAGATAGCGATCTAAGGGCCGCGAGGTTGCTTTTATAACTGAAACTAAAAAATTGCTAGATTTAAATAAATCTCAGCCATTCTAGCTTTCCGGTTCTGTCTGGACATATTTTGAACCGTTTGAAAGCTAGAGTTGGCGAGATTTAAAGAAATCTAGTCCGCCCATAGAAATGTCAATCCTATTCATATCAAATGAATATTTAAAGCAACAATTGAATCGTAATGAATAAAGCAATATATATATATATATATAATTATATATATGCGAAAGCTGTAAAGGGCGATGGGTTTGCACACCGATGCCCGTACTAAAATGGATATATATATATATATATATATATATATATTTATAAAAGCTGTATAAAAGCCACGGAATGATCCAGGCTGGACAGAATGTAAATATATATAGAAAAGCAATAAAGGGCGGTGGGTTTTCACTCTGATGCCCGAACTGGAATGAAATATATATATATATATATATATATATTTATATTTATAAAAGCTGTATAAAAGCCACGAAATGATCCAGGCTGGACAGAATGGAAATATATATATGTATAAAAGCGGTAAAGGGCGGTGGGTTTTCACTCTGAGGCCCGGACGAAAATATAAATATAAATATATATAAAAGTAGTAAAAAGGCCACAGAATGATCCAGGCCGAACCGGAATGTAAATAAATATATTTATATTTAAATATAGACAAAAAAATAGTCAAACCGGGACTGGGAAGATAACCCAGTTCGGTGAAAGGTGCATATATATATTGTCGACGTTGGAAAATTTAAGAATCCAGCGGGTCGGTTTATAACCCGAGTTTCCTCAAATCGATCTTCCTAAGTTATCTCTACCCTTATTCTTTTTATTGCAAAAAGGTTTTGAAGGGTTTTTTAGGAAAGAGGCCAACATGTGTATATGTCGACGATTTGATTAACAGAGTCGCCAGTTGGTAGTTTTGAAAATGGTTGTACCAACTCAACCGAATTTAATTTGAAAGAGGCCCAATTGCTGGACATTGTCGAAACTTGATATTTGAAATCGGGGTTTTGAGTTCGGGGGTTTGGTTAAGTGTGGGGAAGGTGTTAGGCACCCCACGACTCCCGTGTAAACACGATACCGCAATCTTTTCAATATTTTCCTTAAAACTGGAATGCGTGAGTGAATGCTGTTTAAAAATTGGGCCTTTAGATTGAATGAAAGCTTTGATAGGCTTCGTTGAGCCTATATACGAAAGGTTTGATTTGATTTTGAAAATCAGTCTTTGATTTGATTTGCAAAAAGCATTTAATTTGATTTGCAAAAGCTTTTGAATTGAATTAACAGTGATATTTTAAAAGCTGTTTATCAAACCCCTACGCTGACATAGAAATTGAAGCACATCGCCACTTTCAATTTTCTCTTTTATAGCCTTAAGACTGCATGCAACTGGTGATTTGTCGGGCTGCGAAGCATCCTCGACCACATAAATATAAAGTGTCGGTCTCCTCATGGGTATGAAAACCATCGGAGGGATGCTGATACGATAATCCATATTTTCACTATGTTGAGACCTTAAATCCGGATAACCGTTTTAAGGTCTGTGCATGTATATTTTACAGAAAAAACTGGTAGGGTACATCTGTAAATCGAAGTTTGTCCATCGTGGGAATCAGATTCTGATCAGTTTGATCATGAATCCCACGATTCCTAGGCTCATATATGAGTGGCTAGAAAACATGCACAGTTCAAATTTGTACAAAAGCAAATAAATATCCCAAGATAGCCAGAACCAGGGATTCATTTAGTAAATCCCAGTCCTTACGGCCGAAGCATTTTGTTTCCACTAGATAGCGATCTAAGGGACGCGAGGTTGCTTTTGAAGCTGAAACTATAAAAATAACTAGATTTAAAGAAATCTCAGCCATTATAGCTTCCAGGTTCTGTCAGGACCTGTTTGAACCGTTGAAAGCTAGAATTGGCGAGATTTGGATAAATCTACTCCGCCCGCAGAAAAATCAGTGCAAATTCATATACAAATGAATGTTAAATGCAGCAGTTGAATAAAATTGAATAAAGCAATGTATATAATTATATATATAAAAGCTATAAAGGGAGATGGGTTTTCACTTGCAAGCCCGGACTGGAATTAAAATATATATATATATATATATATATATATATAAACTGTAAATAGCCATGAAATAATCCAGGCTGTGATAGAAATAAAAAAAAATATAAACAGTAAAAAGGGCGATGGGTTTTTACGCTTGTGCCCGTATTAGAATTGAAATTGACAGAAAAATAGTTACCCAGTGACTGGGGAGAGCACCCAGTATGGGGAAGTGTGCAAAAAGCAGTAAAATGGCCACAAAATAGTCCAGGCCGACTGAAAATATATAAATATATATATTGATAGATATGTAGTCAACCAGGACTGATATGAGTACCAGTGATGGTGAATCTCACTTATATATGCGTAAATATATATAAAAGTGATAAACTACCTCGGATTTGACATCCGGGCTTGACAGAATTGAAATGTTAGTACATAAACAGTTAAATATGTACAAAAAAGGCCAAACCTGGACTGTGAAGATAATCCAGTCCGGCGAAGTTGCCAGAATGTGCATGCTAGTGCATTGAAGCTACTAGAGCTGACGGATCGTCAATCCGAGTTGTAAAAATGTTGAAAACATAGTTTATGTACAAAAATATATCAATTTTTGACGAAAACGACCACAGAACTAAGTTTCGGGGATATTTAGAAAGTAAAATTTTGTGTGCAAGTGTAAAACAGTGCAAAGTAGTAGTATTGACTTGCTGATCGTAAAAATACTTACAATGGGCTTTCCTACGGGCTTTTTGCCGAATCGTAGGCTTTAAACATCCAAATCTACCGGTGGTTTTTTGATATGTGGTAGTATATGTGATAAGTAGGTTTTATACCTACTTATTGATTACCAACTTACTAGAAGTCTGCTCAACTTAAGTATTTTTAGTATGTTTTTATTGCTTTTTGTGTTTGTTTTGCAGTTTGCATAGTGGAAACTCCTAAGGCATGAAAATGGCATGGCAAGGCATGGTGATGGCATAGAAGGCATGGCATGGCGGATTTGTGCTATAATGAAGATTGCAACTGAGATCAAGCATTTGAGGAGGACAGCTAGAGGGGCTTTGATGTGGTCAAATGATGAAGAAGGCAGTGGAAGAATAGAAGAAAAGAAGAAGAAGTGAGCAGCAACACAGCAGCATAGCACCAGCAGAATACAACATTCAAGCTCAGCGTGGCTGCACCCAGCATAAGGCCAGACACGGTGCGCCCGTGCTAGAAGTAGCCCACACGCAGACATGGCATGGCGCGTTCGCGCCCGAATCCTATTGTAACAACGTGCGGCCGCACCAGTCAAGCTTAAATTAAAAAGCTGACTTTCCATTTTGTAATGCTGGAGCGTGAATGCTATATTTAGGCATAATTGTTGGTTTAAAAAGACGATATTATCAGTTTTATATTACTATTTTAGGGTTTGAAGGTCTATAGAGAATATATAGCATTTCTCTACTATTTTGAGCTTCTCTCTCTAGATTGTTTGATTGTAAATACTGGAATTTACCTTGGTGATGAATGTGGACCTGAACTAGCTTGAAGACACATTATGAAGGAGGGTTTTATCAGATTTGATTTCTCATATCCCTTATATCTATTGCTTTCATTGTTTATTTCAATGCTTGGCTTAAATCCCATAATGGGTGTTGATTCAGAAATGAACTAACTTCCATTATGGGATTCTAATGAAGTTTAATGTGTAATCCAGATTTGTATGCCCTACTGTGATGCTTGTTTGTTAAATATTGGATTGCCTAACTTGGTTGCACCTAAATGTTTGAATGCTTGATCACCATTCACCCTAATACTTTATATGGAATTGAAAAAGGAAATATAAGTGCAGATTTAACCATGTTAGCATGTGTTCATGAGACTTAAATGTGTTAGGTTTTGTGATTCGTGACCCGGATAGGCATATACCGGTTCGCCATGTGTAGTCGTTGAGAGAGCTTGTGCTTAAATCATTATTACTTGTAATTCACATAGACATATAGTGGGTTAGGTAATTTTGATGCTCATATAAATTCTATTAATTTGTGGATTTTGTATGATTTGGACATGGTTTATCGAACGATGGCCATGTTTCACTTTAGTGTTCTCAACAAGCTGTCCATATTAATTAATCAGGCGTAACAAGAGGCGTGCATTTTGGATAAAGCATTAAATGACATTAGGATCCCATTTCTCTCCACTTTGATTCCCTTAATTTAGTAATTAGTAATTTTGTATTGATAATTAATCTAGCTTTCAATTTACTTGTTAATTGATCGTTTAAGCAATCATGACTACTGAGAAGGTTGTTGCATGCTAGTGTAGAAATAGTCACCTTTCTCCGTGGGAATGATACTTTGTTACTCTGTACTACTTGTTGACCCGTGTATACTTGCATGAGTTAGAGTCTGTTTTGTTAACCCGAAACAAGCCCAACAAGTTTTTGGCGCCGTTGCCGGGGAACGGTGTTTATTTTTATTACTGTCGTCATCAACTAAAGCTAGATTTGTTTAACTTGAACAAATTCCTATCTTATCTTATTTCTATTTTACTTTTGTTTATATTTCAGGTACTTGTGTATAGTATATGCGCACACGATCGTCAAATCCTGAGTTGATACCTGTATAGGACAATATCAACAGTAGAGCTTGGAGATCGAGAGCACGTCAGAATACACAAGTAAATACTGAGACATCATCATCCAACGTGGCAGAAGAACCTAGAGAAGAGCACAGAGTCTTAAGGGATTATTCTATGCCCAAAATTAATGAGTTGCAGTCGAGCATTGTAAGGCCAGCTATAGCAGCAAATGTAACGATTGAGAATTTTATATATGAATTATGAATATTTATTGAATTAAATAAATATTTTATTGAATTTATTTGTGGAGATAAATAAATAAATTGTGTGATTGCTGTGAATAATTTAATTAAGTGCCATATATTTAATTAAATTGATATGTTAGCAATGGTGTAGCATAATTCTAATTTAGTTGAGAATAATTCAATTAGATTTAATATTATGTGCTAAGTGTTAAGAATAATTGTTACATGAATTATGTTTAATAAAGGAATTATAATTGTGTAACAATTTGATATTATGTGTTTTATCAATTAATGAATGTTAGCTTTTATTTAATTGAATTAGAATGTGGTAATTTAATTAAATAAGTGTAATATTTAATCTATGGATTTAAAGAGTTATTAAAAGACTAGAAAAGGGTTTTAAAGTGTTTTACCAAACTAGGCCCCTGTACTTGTTTAATCTTATTTCTTCCAAACAAGGCCTTAAGCTCAAGAAGTTAGTTTTTAAAAATAATGTGGTTTTGCCAAACATGGCCTTGGGCTTTTTAAATTTTGTAACCTATGCTATTAGGATGAGTTAATATGGTGTTAAGTATTATATTTATTATTTATAGGTTACATATATATTATATATGTATATTGTATATTGAATAATATATGTTAAGTTAAAAGATACGTTAGTTTTTCTAAAAGCCTAAGTCTAAACAAAGAAAGAAAGAAGAGGAGAGTTAGAGAGAGTTATCAGAGAAGAAGAAGAGGAAGAAGAAGAAGAAGGGAAAGCTTTGAGAAGATAAAGCAAGCCCCATCATCATCATCTCCATCTCTCTCTTAAGTCAAAAACTAGTAAGGTTATACCCTAACCCTTGTACTCAATTCTTATGTGTTGTAATTCTTTTTTATCAAATTAGGTTTTCATAATCATGAAGTTATATGTATATATGGTATATATATGTTTTTCATATGTAATTGTATGCCATGAAAGGGTTTTCAAAATACAATTGTTGTAAAAACAAGTTTTCAAAGCATGTTCTTCTATGTTTTCATGATTTTAGAATTCTATGTGGAAGTCTCTTTGTGAAAGTTCTTGAGTTTGATATATGTATGAGATGTGTACATATATATGTATATATATGTTTACATATGATTTTTATAGTTATTTAAGAGTTTCAGTTCACAAGTATATGATGAACACTATGAAATCATGTTCATAGTACTCTTTTATGAAGTTATGTTGAAAATGGTTTTTAAATCCTTCATGTGAGCATGAGATATGTGTAATATGTGATATAACATGATTATATATGAGTTATATGGTTGTGTTAGTAATTTAAACGATGAATTTTTGATAAACAAGAAGAATTGTGTTCATAGTGGTTTTCTGTGAATTAATTTCTAAAAAATAGCTTTTTAAACTATCAAATTTATGTTTGATTATGAGTTATGGTTAAAATTGATCATGTGTTATGTTATTATATTAAGAATGGAAGTTATTACAATTGAAATTACTTGAATTGATTGAAAAATGAGTTCGTAGTAGCAATTTTCTTCAAGAACGCTTAAAATTGTGTTTTTCTTTGAAAATCATGAAATCTTGATTTTGATTTTTTGTTATATGGATTTTAAATGTTATAAGCATGTTAATAAGTTTAAAATATTGTCTGTATCAAGTTTCATGTTTATCATGTTGGGAAAAATCGAATTAGGTGTGAAGGAATGAGCCAAATTGGCTTATTTTTCCACCAGTTCACGAACCAGCCCCTGTGCCAGAGGGAGGACCCTCCCCAACAGGGCTTTTCCCCTTGGGGGACCCGCCCCAGTGGGTTAGCTTGCTGTCTGGGAATGTTGGTTTTTTCTTGTTGAGTTTTCATGCCCCGTTTGTTTAGCTAACTTACTTCTATGACTTGGAAAGTGAAATATATATTTAGTTAACATGTTTTTGATGTGTTTAAGTTTGATTGAAGTGTTATGTGAATATGTTACATGTGTGTGTGTGTGTGTTACTTTCCTAAGGTACACAACACGGTTCATTGAGTTATAAGCTTATGAATGTATGCCGTGAGTATAGACTCACGTACTTGACTAGTTAGCAACCAATGTGGTAAATTACATTGTGAATTGGACTTGGATATGAAGTTCGATGGTTTAAATGTTGTAGTTGGATACTAATAGATGGTTTGAATGTAATACAAATGTGTAGGGTGTTTGTAAAGTGATTGAAATTGTGTTTCAAGTGTAGCTTGCGCTTATGGTAAGTCTTCTAAATCCTAAACTCGTTAACGTTAAACAAGTTTCCATTTCGAACTTGTTATTTACTTTGTACAAACGTTGTTGTACTCTAATATTCCTAATGCTCAAATATTGAAGTATTATTGAGGTATTATGATCTTGACTTAGTTGTTCAAGCAAGATTCATTTATTCTTTCAATTGCTTTGAGTTACTTCTAAAGCATGCCTATCTATTATGAATTTCATTGTCATATCTTATAGTTGGTTCATGATTCTTATATCATGGAACTGTTAAAGTACTACGAGTCAATTCAACTACTCCTAGTTGATGATAGTTGAAACTCCAAAGTTCCCTTATCTATCCAAACCAAACTTTCTTTGGTGCGGACTTGTATTCAAATATTGAGAATGAACAACCCTAATTACTAGGGGACATTTATGCGAAAGCGTTAAGATGATTGTGCACAATTCATGGTACAAAGGGTTGATCCCCTTGAGTACGAGTTAAAGGTCCATAGTCTTATTGACTGTTAAAGGTTTATAGTGATGAAAGAATTATAATTCAATTATTTATTTTGATGAAAGTAAAGTTATTCAAACTCTTTTGAAACTATTCACTTCTGTTATATCACTGTTGTATTTTCAAGTGAGCTTTTGTTTGCTCACTCTTGCATGTTTTACCACCACTTGCAGTTGAGACCAAGAATGTTGACATACCATCAACAAGTAAAGGAAAAGGAAAGTTGAACAAGTGAAGGCTTGTTGTTTCAAGTTTTTATTGTAATAAGACTTAGTCGATTATGTTATGTTTTATTTCTGCATTTATTGTTTGATGTTAAGGTTTTGTTAACTTGGGATTTTATTGGCAAGTTGTAATCCTTATTAAAGAAAGATTTTTATTAAGGTTTATGAAGGTTGTAATTTACTTTGCAATTCTTTATTGTTGGGTAAATATATATTTTAGTTAGAAAGTGAACACCAAATCATGTGAAAATGAAGTACCCGGATTTGGGAGTGTCACAGGTTGGTATCAAAGCTATAGGTTATGAACCTTAGGTGGGGGGAAAAACCTTAGGTAGTAGCCTTATAGGAAGATCGAAAAGATAGTGGTGATAAGTAAAGATAATAAACTATTACCTTATGTGCTATGTGTTTACGTTTAGGTATTTGAAGAGTGACGACTCGATATCACGTAATAATAAACTTTAAAATTCTTTTGTTAGGATGACGAACATTGGAGAATCCAGTCAGGCCAGAGAGGATATACCTCAGGTACCTACAGAGGAAGAGCCCAGAGACATCCATGTTGTCTGGGAGCAGCTGGTTAGGAGATTGCCATCTCCAGTGATCACCGTAGCTAGTCGGGAGCGTGAGCTGACACCTATTCCAAAGGAAGAGGACGAGGACGATTCTGAAGAGCAGGAAGAGGAAGAGGATCCCGAAGAGGAATTTCCACCTCACTCGGTTAGTGCTGAGATATACGAGGCAGTTTACGACAGTAACGTGGAGTTTCATGGTCGAGTCGGAGAGCTCGAGGAAACCATCCAGCAGCGAGACGAGACTATCGAGGATATGGCTAGCGACCTAGGAGAAGCACAGTGGAACCTAATACACGTGGAGAATGATAAAGACGCGGCTCGAGCCGAGCTAGTAAAGCTGAAGCAAGATATCCAAGAGGAGTCGACGAAGCGTGCCAGAGCTGAGGAAACAAGCTTGAGGGCTACTCAACGAGCCGATCGAGTTGAGTACGAGGCGGAAACCAAGAGAGCCAAGCTAAGGGAAATAGAATACGCTTTCCATACGACTATAGATAGGGCCCAGGATCGTATCTTTTATTACCCAGCTCAGTTCCAAGGGTTACCGTGGTATGTGGTGGACCGAAGGACAGCGTTTCGGGTGATGGAGGAAGAACGTAGAGAGGCTGTGCGACGTCTTAATATGCCTAGACATTAGAACTTTTAAATTATGTATTTCTTTTTGTAATAAATTATGGAAGTCCCATAACTTGAGATAATAATGGGATAAAGTGATGATGTAGTCCTGTAACTTGTTCTAGTTCAGGAAAAATGATGTAAATAGCAGGAATGCTATCTATCCTATGTTTTTAAAACTACAAGTAATGAATAAAAGAAGTTTATTGATGTGCTATGTGTTCATATATGAACTGAGTTATTTAAATGATTAAAGTTGAACTCAAATACTTAAGAATTGAATAAAGGATCTAATAATAATATTTTCTTAATAGAAAATGCCTCCTAGAAGAAGACCAACACATCAAAACCTCAAGGGTTCGATGAACAACAACAATAATGATGGAACAAACCCTAACTCAGTTTTGCAGTTAGTGAACTTACTGACAGGAGCGATGGCGAATCAGCAGCAAGTGCAGGCCACGACATTCAAAGAGTTTAAGGCAGTAGGACCGCCTGAATTCAAGGGATCGACAAACCCTATAGATGCTCAAACGTGGGTTATGGAAATGGAGAAACTCTTTAACGTGGCTAAGGTCGGTGAAGACCAAAAGACAGCATTTACGACTTTCATGTGAAGGCAGATGCTAGTTTCTAGTGGCAGGCGAATAAGACCCGAGAGGGAGAAGGAGTCATAACGTGGGAACGTTTCAAGGAAATATTCTATGAAATGTACTTCCCAGTAAGTTCGCAGGACCAGATGGAGGTCCAATTCTTAGAACTGAAACAGGGAGGAATGACAGTGTTAGAATACTCCGCAAAGTTCAACGAGTTGGCCAGGTTTGCTACTTACCAGGTCAGCACAGACGCTAGGAAGGCAAAAAGGTTTGAGCGGGGACTGAAACCCTGGCTCTACAGCAAGGTCTCTATGTTCCAGCTGAACACGTTTGTAGCCGTACTGGAAAAGGCCATTCTAGCTGAAGGAGGAAGCGAAGCCGTGACTAAATTCAACCAAGACAAGAAGAAGAAGATTGAGACAGAAAACAAGGCTGGTGGTAGCGTAGCTATCCATCAGAAGAGGAAGTGGAATGACAACACCTCTGCTGGGAGTCAGCAGGGAGGACAACAGAAAAGGAAGCTTGAAGCATGTGCTACATGTGGGAAGACTCACACTGGAGTGTGCATGAAAGGGAAATGGGTGTGCTACAACTGTGGTCAGGAAGGCCACATCGCGCCGAACTGCCCAAACTCAAAGAAGGGAGCTTGCTATACATGTGGATCCAAGGATCATATGGCTCGTAATTGCCCTAAGAAGCCAGTGACAGGGTCAACAGGGAATGGAGGAAATGGCAGCGACAACACTCTGACTATTACCGGACCGTCGCCATTGCAAGCCGTTTGACCCACTGCCTGCACATTCAATATGACGGTGCAAGACGCGATGCAATCAAAGGATGTGGTGGCAGGTATTATTCTGATCAATAGTATAAATGCATATATATTATTTGATTCGGGTGCTACTTGTTCATTCTAATGATTTTGCTAAGACCCTAGACTTACCTATAGAGGAGTTGGCTTACCCCTTGAACATAGAAATTGCGAATAGGGAAGTTATTCCTGTTAGGTTTGTATACAAGAACTGTAGATTGGATATTAAAGGTCAGGAGCTGAGGGTAGATTTGATTCTGATTAAACTTGGGGAATTTGATGTCATATTGGGGATGGACTGGTTGTTCAACCATGGGGCGGTAATCGACTGTCAGAGGAAGTCGGTAAACCTTACGACTCCGTCAAAGGTAGTGTTCTATGGTAGTAAACTGCCTAAACAAGCGAGTTGTCTAACGATGATGCAAGCCAAGAAACTTTTGACGTAAGGCTGTGTATGATTTCTAGCCTACATAGTAGATACGCATAAGGAGAGCCCGAAGGTAGAAGAGATATCAGTGGTTAAGGAGTTTGTGGACGTGTTTCCGAGCGACTTTCCAGGACTTTCGCCAGATAGGGAGATAGAGTTCGTGATCGACTTAGCGTCGGGAACTGCTCTAATTTTGAAGGCTCCGTACAGAATGGCTCCAGTTGAGATGAAGGAACTGATGGTTTAACTTCAAGAATTGCTAGACAAGAAGTATATTCAACCGAGCGTTTCACCGTGGAGAGCGCCAGTGTTATTCGTGAAGAAGAAGGATGGAACAATGCGTCTTTGCATTGACTATAGAGAGTTGAACAAAGTTACGATCAAGAATAGGTATCCCTTACCTAGGATCGATGACTTGTTTGACCAATTGAAGGGTGCTAAGTACTTCTCAAAAATCGATTTGAGAAGCGGGTATCATCAATTGAAGGTGAGGAAGGAAGATATACCGAAAATGGCTTTTAGAACTCGGTATGGTCATTACGAGTTCTTGGTGATGTTTTTTGGTTTAACGAATGCCCCAGCTGTATTTATGGACCTAATGAATAGGGTGTTTAAGCCATTTCTAGATAAGTTCGTAGTGGTGTTCATAGATGACATCCTGGTTTATTCCAAGACCGAGGAGGAACATGCTGAACACTTAAGGCTAACCTTAGAATAGTTGAGACTAGAGAAGCTGTACGCAAAATTCTCAAAGTGCGAATTTTAGTTAGAACGTATGCAATTTCTTGGCCACGTAATCGACAAGGATGGTATTTCGGTAGATCCGTCGAAGGTTGAAGCGGTAATGAATTGGGATCAGCCAAAAATGCCATCTGAAGTGAGGAGTTTCTTGGGATTGGCAGGTTATTACAGGAGATTTATCCAAGATTTTTCCAAGATCACAACTCCGTTAACGAATTTAACTCGTAAAACAGTTAAGTTTGTTTGGACTGAAAAGTGTGAGGAAAGTTTACAGGAACTGAAGAAGAGGTTAAGTACTGCGCCTGTATTGTCTTTACCGGATAGTACGGGGAATTTTGTGGTATATAGTGATGCCTCACATAAGGGTTTAGGCTGTGTGTTGATGCAGAGCAGCAAGGTCATTGCTTATGCATCACGTCAGTTGAAGGATTACGAGAAGGGGTATCCGACCCATGACTTGGAATTGGCAGCAGTAGTGTTTGCTCTAAAGATTTGGAGACACTACTTATATGGAGAGAAGTGTAAAATATACACAGATCACAAGAGTCTGAAGTATATCTTTACCCAGAAGGATTTGAACATGCGCCAAAGAAGATGGTTGGAACTGATCAAAGACTACAACTGCAAGATACTTTACCATCCAGGTAAAGCTAATATTGTCGCCGATGCTTTGAGTAGAAAAGGTCGGGAGAAGCTGAATATGTTAACTGATCAGGATCAGTTGATAGAACAGATGGCTAGATTAGAGCTGGAAGTGAAGTTTCTGAAGGAATCGGATGAGAAGTTGTTTCAAGTAACTACTGGTTCTACTCTAGTAGACAAAGTGAAAGAAGCACAACTTCACGATGAGGAATGTGAGAAGATTCAGAAGAGAATAGCCAATGGCGAAGAGTTTAAATTCAGAATAGACAGTGAGGAATTGCTACGATTGGAAGGTAGAATCTGGGTACCGCCAGTACCAGAAGTTAAGGAGGAGGTTTTGAGCGAAGCTCATAGTTCAAGGTATTCAATTCACCCTGGGAGTACGAAGATGTACCAGGATCTTAGGCATCATTTCTGGTGGCCGAATATGAAGAGAGATGTTGCTGAATGCGTTGCAAAGTGCTTAACTTGTCAGAAAGTCAAGGCAGAACACCAGAGACCTAGCGAATTACTGCAACCGTTAGAAATTCCAGAATGGAAGTGGGAGCATATCACGATGGATTTCGTGGTTGGTTTTCCAACGACTTAGAAGGGATTTGTCGCAATTTGGGTGATTGTGGACCCATGTATACTTGCATGAGTTAGAGTCTGTTTTGTTAACCCGAAACAAGCCCAACAAGTTTTTGGCGCCGTTGCCGGGGAACGGTGTTTATTTTTATTACTGTCGTCATCAACTAAAGCTAGATTTGTTTAACTTGAACAAATTCCTATCTTATCTCATTTCTATTTTACTTTTGTTTATATTTTAGGTACTTGTGTATAGTATATGCGCACACGATAGTCAAATCCTGAGTTGATACCTGTACAGGACAATATCAACGGTAGAGCTTGGAGATTGAGAACACGTCAGAATACACAAGTAAATACTGAGACATCATCATCCAACATGGCAGAAGAACCTAGAGAAAAGCACAGAGCCTTAAGGGATTATTCTATGCCCAAAATTAATGAGTTGCAGTCGAGCATTGTAAGGCCAGCTATAGCAGCAAATGTAACGATTGAGAATTTTATATATTAATTGTGAATATTTATTGAATTAAATAAATATTTTATTGAATTTATTTGTGGAGATAAATAAATAAATTGTGTGATTGCTGTAGATAATTTAATTAAGTGCCATATATTTAATTAAATTGATATGTTAGCAATGGTGTAGCATAATTCTAATTTAGTTGAGAATAATTCAGTTAGATTTAATATTATATGCTAAGTGTTAAGAATAATTGTTACATGAATTATGTTTAATAAAGGAATTACAATTATGTAACAATTTGATATTATGTGTTTTATCAATTAATGAATGTTAGCTTTTATGTAATTGAATTAGAATGTGGTAATTTAATTAAATATCTGTAATATTTAATCTATGGATTTAAAGAGTTATTAAAAGACTAGAAAAGGGTTTTAAAGTGTTTTACCAAACAAGACCCCTATACTTGTTTAATCTTATTTCTTCCAAATAAGGCCTTAAGCTCAAGAAGTTAGTTTTTAAAAATAATGTGGTTTTGCCAAACATGGCCTTGGGCTTTTCAAATTTTGTAACCTATGCTATTAGGATGAGTTAATATGGTGTTAAGTATTATATTTATTATTTATAGGTTACATATATATTATATATGTATATTGTATATTGAATAATATATGTTAAGTTAAAAGATACGTTAATTTTTCTAAAAGCCTAAGTCTAAACAAAGAAAGAAAGAAGAAGAGAGTTAGAGAGAGTTATCAGAGAAGAAGAAGAAGAAGGTAAAGCTTTGAGAAGACAAAGCAAACCCCATCATCATCATCTCCATCTCTCTTAAGTCAAAAACTAGTAAGGTTATACCCTAACCCTTGTACTCAATTCTTATGTGTTGTAATTCTTCTTTATCAAATTAGGTTTTCATAATCATAAAGTTATATGTATATATGGTATATATATGTTTTTCATATGTAATTGTATGCCATGGAAGGGTTTTCAAAATACAATTGTTGTAAAAACAAGTTTTCAAAGCATGTTCTTCTATGTTTTCATGATTTTAGAATTCTATATGAAAGTCTCTTTGTGAAAGTTCTTGAGTTTGATATATGTATGAGGTGTGTACATATATATGTATATATATGTTTACATATGATTTTTATAGTTATTTAAGAGTTTCAATTCACAAGTATATAATGAACACTATGAAATCATGTTCATAGTACTCTTTTATGAAGTTATGTTGAAAATGGTTTTTAAATCCTAGATGTGAGCATGAGATATGTGTAATATGTGATATAACATGATTATATGAGTTATATGGTTGTGTTAGTAATTTAAACGATTAATTTTTGATAAACAAGAAGAATTGTGTTCATAGTGGTTTTCTGTGAATTAATTTTTGAAAAATAGCTTTTTAAACTATCAAATTTATGTTTGATTATGAGTTATGGTTAAAATTGATCATGTGTTATGTTATTATATTAAGAATGGAAGTTATTACAATTGAAATTACTTGAATTGATTGAAAAATGAGTTCATAGTAGCAATTTTCGTCAAGAACACTTAAAATTGTGTTTTTCTTTGAAAATCATGAAATCTTGATTTTGATTATGTGTTATATGGAATTTAATTGTTATAAGGATGTTAATAAGTTTAAAATATTGTTTGTATCTAGTTTCATATTTATCATGTTGGGAAAAATCGAATTAGGTGTGAAGGAATGAGCCAAATTGGCTTAGCCCCTGTGCCAGAGGGAGGACCCGCCCCAGTGGGGCTTTTCCCCTTGGGGGACCCTCCCCAGTGGGTTAGTCTACTGTCCGGGAATGTTGGTTTTTACTTGTTGAGTTTTCATGCCCCGTTTGTTTAGCTAACTTACTTCTATGACTTGGAAAGTGAAATATATAATTAGTTAACATGTTTTTGATGTGTTTATGTTTGATTGAAGTGTTATGTGAATATGTTACATGTGTGTGTGTGTGTGTGTGTGTGTGTGTGTTACTTTCCTAAGGTACACAACACGGTTCATTGAGTTATAAGCTTATGAATGTATGCCGTGAGTATAGACTCACGTACTTGACTAGTTAGCAACCAATGTGGTAAATTACATTGTGAATTGGACTTGGATATGAAGTTCGATGGTTTAAATGTTGTAGTTGGATACTAATAGATAGTTTGAATGTAATATAAATGTGTAGGGTGTTTGTGAAGTGATTGTAATTGTGTTTCAAGTGTAGCTTTCGCTTAAGGCAAGTCTTCTAAATCCTAAACTCGTTAACGTTAAACAAGTTTCGATTTCGAACTTGTTATTTACTTTGTACAAACGTTGTTGTACTCTAATGTTCCTAATGCTCAAATATTGAAGTATTATTGAGGTATTATGATCTTGACTTAGTTGTTCAAGCAAGATTCATTTATTCTTTCAATTGCTTTGAGTTACTTCTAAAGCATGCCTATATATTATGAATTTCATTGTCATATCTTATAGTTGGTTCATGATTCTTATATCATGGAACTGTTAAAGGACTACGAGTCGATTCAACTACTCTTAGTTGATGATAGTTGAAACTCCAAAGCTCCCTTATCTATCCAAACCAAACTTTCTTTGGTGCGGACTTGTATTCAAATATTGAGAATGAACAACCCTAATTACTAGGGGACATTTATGCGAAAGCGTTAAGATGGTTGTGCACAATTCATGGTACAAAGGGTTGATCCCCCTGAGTACGAGTTAAAGGTCCATAGTTTTATTGACTGTTAAAGGTTTAAATAGAAATATTTATAACCTAGGACAATAGTTCAAGGTCTTATGACCCTCAGATGATTCTATATTTGAATTCTATATATTGATGAAAGAATTATAATTCAATTCTTTATTTTGATGAAAGTAAAGTTATTCATACTCTTTTGAAACTATTCACTTCTGTCATACCACTGTTGTATTTTCAAGTGAGCTTTTGTTTGCTCACTCTTGCATGTTTTACCACCACTTGCAGTTGAGACCAAGAATGTTGACATACCGTTACCAAGTAAAGGAAAAGGAAAGATGAACAAGTGAAGGCTTGTTGTTTCAAGTTTTTATTGCAATAAGACTTACTCGATTATGTTATGTTTTATTTCCATATTTATTGTTTGATGTTAAGGTTTAGTTAACTTGGGATTTTATTGGCAAGTTGTAATCCTTATTAAAGGAAGATTTTTATTAAGGTTTATGAAGGTTGTAATTTAGTTTGCAATTCTTTATTGTTGGGTAAATATATGTTTTAGTTAGAAAGTGAACACCAAATCATATGGAAATGAAGTACCCGGATTTGGGGGTGTCACAGCAAACACCTTCGAAATTAAGCTAGGCATAATACAAATGGTGCAGAATTCAGTTCAATTTGGGGGTGCTGCTACAGATGACCCTAATGAGCACTTGCTAGGTTTCATCGAGATTTGTGACACCTTTAAATACAATGGTGTGTCAGAAGATGCAATAAGGCTCAGACTATTTCCATTTTCTTTGAGAGATAAGGCAATAAGCTGGCTCCATTCATTGCCAGTGGGGTCAATCACCACATGGGAGGACTTAGCACAAAAGTTCTTAGCCAAATTTTTCCCTATGGCTAAGACATCAAAAATGAGAACTGCGATTTCCCAGTTTGAGCAACAACAAGGAGAGTCACTATATGAAGCCTGTGAACGCTACAAAGAAATGCTAAGGAAATGTCCCCATCATGGAATGCCTGATTGGATGGTTATAAACACTTTTTATAATGGATTGGGTTGGCAGTCTAGGCCAATAGTAGATGCTGCTGCAGGAGGAGCCTTGTGGGCTAAAAGCTATGAAGAAGCTTATAATCTGATTGAGACTATGGCAGCGAACGATTTCCAGATCCCTACGGCCAGGATGCCACAACCAAAAGTTGCATGGATGTTAGAGGTGGATGCCATTACACCATTGTCAACTCAAATGGTAGCCATGGCAAAGAAGATTGATTCATTGGCGGAGAGCAAAGTAAAGTCAGTTGCTTATGTCTGTGAGATTTGTGTGGGGTCACATCAAACTGACCAATGTGCTATCAGTGCAGAATCAGTGCAGTTTGTGAGCAACTACCAATAGAACTAGAATCAATACCAAAATTCCTACAATCCCAACAACCGCAACCATCCCAATTTCAGCTGGAGCAACAATCAGAATATGCAACAACACCAACCACCACAACAGTTTTAATCTCACCAACAATATGCACCCAAACCTCCTTACCCTCCTGGATTTCAACAACAACAGCAACATCATCCACCACCTGCACCTCAGCCAGAAAAGAAGTTAGAGATGGAGGACATGATGCTTAAGTACATGGCGAATACTGAGGATATGATCAAGAGCCAAGCTGTGGCTATCAAGAACTTGGAGACTCAGATGGGCCAAATGGCCAATACGTTGAACAATAGACCACAAGGGGCTCTGCCAAGTAACACTAAAGCCAATCCAAGGAGGGAAGGAAAAGAGCAATGTTAAGCTATTACACTAAGGTCAGAAAAACAGACTACAAAAGTACAGGTCGGCGCGCCCGCGCCCATTATAGAAGGGGGGACCGCGCGGCCGCACCAGGAGCAAGTTAGTTCTAATGATGGTTTGATAAAAGAAGGTTCTGAGCATAGGGTAGTGGAGAAGGATAATGAAGAGTTACATGAGAAACCCATAACCAAACCACCACCTATTTACCCTCCTGTTCCTTATCCACAGAGATTACACAAACAAAGAGAAGATAGACAATTTGCCAAGTTTTTGGAGGTATTCAAGAAGTTGTAGATCAATATACCCTTCGCAGAGGCATTAGAGCAGATGCCGAGCTACGCAAAGTTCATGAAGGGAATTCTATCAAGGAAGAAACGACTAGAGGACTTTGAGACAGTAGCCTTGATAGAAGAGTGTAGTGCAGTGCTACAGCGTAAGCTACCTCCAAAGCTTAAGGACCCAGGCAGTTTCACAATACCATGCTCCATTGGAAAGTTGTCTGTCAGCAGATGTCTGTGTGATTTAGGGGCGAGTATAAATTTGATGCCTTTGTCAGTTTTCAATTAATTGGGGTTGCCGGCTCCAAAGCCGACAAATATTCCACTACATCTTGCTGACAGATCCATCACTTATCCACGGGGTATTGTGGAAGATGTTTTGGTCAAAGTAGATAAATTTATCTTCCCAGCTGACTTCATCATCTTAGACTATGAAGAGGATAGAAATATACCAATCATCCTTGGGAGACCTTTCTTAGCCACGGGGCGAACTCTTATAGACGTCCAGAAAGGTGAGTTGACAATGAGAGTGCATGATCAAGAAGTCACCTTCAATGTGTTTAAGGCTATGAAGTTTCCTACGGATGAGGAAGAATGCTTTCTGATTGATATGGTAGACAGGATGTTGAATGAAGAAGTTGGAAATCTGGTTGATAATGAGCCTTTGAAGAGTGCTCTAATGGGAGATTCTGAGATGAAAGATAATGAGATTGCTGAATATGTGCAGATTCTTGACACAACACCACAATTTCGAAGATTTAAGATTCCTGTCGAGCCACTCAAGCTTTCTGGGGAGACATCAGCACGACTCAAGCCTTCTCTTGAGATGCCTCTGGATCTTGAACTCAAACCCCTTCCAGATCATTTATGGTATGCATTTTTGAGTGAATTTTCAAAGTTGCCTGTTATTATTTCTGCTGCACTATCATCTTGCCAGGAAGATAAACTGCTACGAGTACTAAGAGTGTTTAAATCAGCAATTGGATGGACCATAGCAGACATTAAGGGGATCAACCCATCATTTTGTATGCACAAGATCCTGCTGGAAGATGATAGTAAACCATTAGTGGAGCAACAGCGCAGACTGAACCCTATTATGAAGGAAGTGGTAAAGAAAGAGATTCTGAAGTGGTTAGATGCAGGGATTATATATCTGATATCAGACAGCTCTTGGGTGAGCCCGGTGCAGTGCGTGCCAAAGAAAGGGGGTATGACCGTGGTATCAAATGAGAACAACGAGCTAATACCTACCAGGACAGTGACGGGGTGGAGAGTCTATATGGACTACCCCAAGCTAAATAAGGCTACTAGGAAAGATCATTTTCCCCTCCCGTTCATTAATCAGATGCTGGATAGGCTGGCAGGTCATGAATACTATTGCCTCCTAGATGGGTACTCAGGATACAATCAAATTATGATAGCCCAGAAGACCAGGAAAAGACTACCTTTACTTGTCCGTATGGTACATTTGCGTTTAGAAGGATGTCTTTTGGTTTGTGCAATGCCCCGGCCACATTTTAGAGGTGTATGATGGCTATTTTTTCGGATATGGTTGAGCACAATGTTGAGGTCTTCATGGACGACTTCTCTATTTTTGGAGATTCCTTCGACCTGTGTCTGGAAAACTTGGTAATGGTGTTGAAAAGGAGTGTTGAGACGAATCTTGTTTTGAATTGGGAGAAGTGCCATTTTATGGTATAAGAAGGTATAATATTGGGACATAAAGTTTCAAACAAAGGATTAGAGGTGGATCGAGCTAAATTGGAAACTATTGAGAACTTGCCTCCACCTACTTCTGTTAAAGGTGTTCGTAGTTTTTTGGGGCATGCAGGCTTCTACCGTAGGTTTATAAAGGACTTCTCGAAAATTACAAAGCCACTTTGCAGTTTGTTAGATAAGGATGTCCAATTTAAATTTGATGAAGAATGCCTGACTGCATTTGAACATTTGAAGAAGAAGTTGACTACATCACCTGTGATTACAGCACCAGATTGGGACCTTCCTTTTGAGTTGATGTGTGATGCAAGTGACTTTGCTGTGGGAGCTGTTTTGGGCCAGTGTAGGGACAAGATTTTCTATGTTATCTATTATGCCAGCAAGACCCTTACTGACGCCCAGTTGAACTACACTACCACAGAAAAGGAGCTTTTAGCAGTGGTGTATGCATTTGACAAGTTTCGTGCTTACTTGATTGGGACTAGAGTGATTGTGTATATAGACCATACAGCGATCCGATACTTGGTAGCAAAGAAAGATGCTAAACCCCGTCTGATCAGGTGGATACTTCTTTTGCAAGAATTTAACTTAGAAATCAAGGACAGAAAAGGAACTGAGAATCAAGTGGCGGGCCACTTATCTCGATTGGAAAATCCAGGAAGGGATGTAAATGATAAAGTTATGATCAATGAGTCCTTCCCAGATGAGCAATTGTTCGTAGTGAAAAGCGAAGTGTCATGGTTCGCAGATTATGCAAACTACTTAGTGAGCAAGATAATCCCTTTTGACTTGACTGGGCATCAGAAAAAGAAGTTTTTACACGATGTAAAATGGTTTATGTGGGATGAACCGTATTTGTTCAAGCAGTGTTCTGATCAAATGATTAGAAGGTGTATTCCATATAGCGAGACGGAATGTATATTGTAGGATTGCCACGCATCAGTATATGGAGGTCATTATGGAGGTGAAAGGACAGCGGCTAGGGTCTTGCAAGCAGGTTTTTATTGGCTGACTATTTTCAAAGATGCTTACAGCTTCGTTCAAAAATGAGATAGATGTCAGAGGGTAGGGAACATATCTAAGCGTAATGAAATGCCCTTGAATACAATCCTCAAGGTGGAGATCTTCAATGTTTGGGGGATAGATTTTATGGGACCCTTTATTTCATCATGTGGGAATTTGTACATCCTATTGGCGGTCGACTACTTTTCCAAATGGGTGGAAGTGGCAGCTTTACTAACGAATGATGCTAGGGTGGTTCTGAGGTTTCTTCAAAAGAGCATTTTCACAAGGTTCGGAACTCTCAGGGCGGTCATTAGTGATGAAGGAAGCCATTTCTGCAATCGCCAGTTTACAGCTTTATTGGCTAAATATAGGGTGAATCATCGAATTGCTACAGCTTACCACCCCCAGACAAATGGCCAAGCAAAAGTAACAAATTGTGAGGTGAAGAAAATACTGGAAAAGATCATGAACCCCACAAGGAAAGACTGGTCACTGCAGCTAGATGATGCGGTATGGACTTACAGGACTGCCTATAAAACACCGCTGGGAATGTCACCATTTCAGCTTGTGTATGGAAAGGCTTGTCACCTTCCCATGGAGCTCAAACACAAGGCCTATTGGGCAATCAAGAAGCTGAATTTTGACTTAAAGATTGCAGGGGAGAAACGCCTAATCCAACTCAATGAGTTCGACGAATTTAGATTGCAGGCCTATGAAAATTCTAAATTATACAAGGAAAAGGTGAAAAGGTGGCATGATCGAAGAATTATGGAAAGAGTATTTGAGCCAGGGCAAGTAGTGTTGTTATTTAATTCCAGACTTAAACTATTCCCAGGGAAGCTCAAGTCAAGGTGGTCAGGGCCTTTCACTGTGAAGACTGTATATCCACATGGTGCGATAGAAATTTTCGACAAGTTCCCAGACAAGCCCTTCAAGGTTAATGGACAGAGGCTAAAACATTACTTTGGTGGTGAGGTTGACAGGTAGAAGGTCGCCTCAATCCTTTCAACAACTTGAATCAGGCAGAGATAGTCAAGCTAGTGGACTATAAACTAGCGCTCAATGGGAGGCACCCCATTATCTCTCTTTTCTTCTCTTGTTTAATTCTATTTACATCATATCTCTTTCTCCCTCCTGTTTAATGCTGTTAATTGTTCCTCAGTCGCATATATTTCTGCATCTTACTACTGTTTAATTCTGATGGTGAATCATGTCTATTTTTCCCCCATGTTAATTCTTGTGATTATAAAATTTTTGAAACAAATTTTGATAGAGCTGAATGCACATATCATTTTTGATAAGAATAGCATATAGAGCATTTTTGGATATACAATTATTCATACATGTTATACAGTACAATTTTGATTTGGGAATTGGTATATCTCATTTTTGTGAGTGCTTGATATGCAGGTTAGATGAAGATTGTCAATTGCTGCTTATTACTTCTTCATGTGCAAATCAGTGTCAGTGCTGGGTGCAGGGCAGCGCGGCCGCGCAGCTAGACAGTACAGAGTTGGCGAACCCGTGCCGGACTTCAAAGCATTCTGATCCTCAGTGCGCCCGCGCCACACTTAAGCACAGGCTCGGCGCGGCCGCGCCCGAGTTCATTCCCAGGTAGATTCAAATCATTTAAATCATGACCCACGTCTTCAGTTTTCCTTCCCTTCAGTTACGCAGCCACAAAAACATAAACTCCCACTAAATTCCTCTCCTAAAAAACCGAAACCTCTTCCTCTTCTCCCACTCCATTCGGTTTCCTACTTATAAACTCCTAATCAACTGCAATCTCTCTCACCCTCTCTCCATACTTAATCTCCATAAATTACCCATTCAGTTACAGAATAGTTTCCTAGGGTTTGTCAGAGTATTTCAAAGCAACGAGTTTGGGGGTTTTCTTCAGAGTATACAGAGACTGTTCTTATCAGTCAAGTTTTCCTCTTCTCACATCAGTTAGGGCTTTTATTTGTCAATCTCCATGGGTCCAAAACATGCACGTTCCCGCACCCCTGAGTCTTTCTCTTCCAGCAGTCAAGATGAAGACCTCTTGGACCTCACCAAGTTTGCCAGCTTAGAGGCTCAGGTGGAGTACTACCGGATTGTGGCCAAAACGTTTGTGAAGGAACGAGGATTTAATCCCGGGAAACAAGATGGACAACTTTGGGAAATGATAAGAGATAGATGCTGGGTGGGAGTTGTATCTAGCCTAATGCCTGCTCCTATGGCTATTGTACGTGAGTTCTACATTAACGCTAAGGAAACAATGAGTGGGTTGTCGTTTGTCAGAGGTGTGCAAGTGGACTATCGCCCACAAGCAATTAGGGAGGTCTTCAATTTGCCTAATCCGGCGACTGGTTGCACTAATTGGGTGGAGGCTGCAAGGTTCAAGACGAACTTGGATAGAGTTATTACAGACTTGTGCGTGCCTGGCACTCGATGGAACTACAAACAGGGCATGAATCAACCCACTAATTTTTTGAGTTCAGCATTGAATTGCTACGCAAAGGCGTGTAATTTGTTTATTTGCGCCAAGTTACTACCTTCTACGCACCAGCACGACATCCCATCTGTGTGGGCGATCATATTGTGGGGGATCATCAAGGAAAGTACATCGATGTAGGCCACCTCCTTTACCAAAATATGCTCCATTACATGAGGGGGAGCACCACAGGCAGCATCCCATATGCCTCGGTCGTAGCCCATCTCTGTGCAAAAGAGGGAGTTATTTGGGCAGATGAGCAGCTGCAGTATCCCAGCCAAGACATTACCCATGCTACTATTGCAAAATTCGAGGACTGGGCAGGAGGTACACCACACTCGAGGGGAAAAGGATTTATTTTACCAGTTCCATCATCGGTGCCATCTCCGCAGCCAACTGAGGCAGCCGCTTCTCCCCATGCCACTGCAAAAATTGATGATCGTAGGCTAAGGCGGTTGGAAAGGAAAGTGGACGCCATACATGATAACATTTTGGCATTTTCAAATGGGCTGTCTAGATCATTAGTCGAAGCCTTCGCGCAGCAAAGGACAATATTAGAGTGGCCAATATTTGGTTCAGCCGTGCCTTACCCACTGCCAGATTCACCACCCGAGGAGGGTGGCCATGCCAACACTTAGGGAAGTTTTCTGTACCCTTTACCTTCATTCATTGGGGACAATGAATATGCAAAGTTTGGGGGTATTGGGTCTATTTAGTAGTATAGAGCATATAGTGTAATTTCATGTTTAATTCATATTTCATATAGTTTTTGCATGTTAGCAGTATTAGTTTAATTTTGCAGAATTTTTTTTCTCGTTTTGTTACTTATTTGCTGTTTAGTTTATCTGTTTAGTTGCATATTATTGCATAATCCCAAGTATCTAGTTAGTGGAATTCTAATTTGGCCAATGATGAATTAAGAAATTTGATGGATTCATGAACTAGGTTGATAGCTTTAGCTTAGTTATAATATTATACATGATATGATTTTTGCTTGTTGTTTAGATGCTACCAGGTAGCACATAAGTGTTCATGTTTGCTTATTGGTTAAAGATTAACTTGTTTGCCTGCTGAGATGAAAACGTTGTTTTAAAGGTAGAATTATGTAGGAAGTGAGCATTTATTATGAAAACACTGAAACTCAAGCTTTGGGAACGTATGGGTATGCTTGCTATATATATATATATATATAAAGAAAAGAAAAGAAAAGAGAAAAAAAATGAAAAATTACCGTGGCTAGTCTTGTTTCGGGGCCTTTGTTACTTGAGTAAGTACGCCTGAGGGGATTGTCTCTACACCTAGCGCCCTAAGGTCTTAATGGTTTGGGAGTCATTGGTTGAAAGCTCGCTAAGGGGTAGAACTGTTAGCCTAATGGAATGAGACATTGCACAGTCATGGGAAAAAGAAAAGAAATCAATAAACACCGCGGGAAAGTGCAAAAATTGCCCTCGTGAGTAATAATAAAGCAGAACAGACCCATTGCTGAACCTTAGTTTGTATTGAGGTGTTGGAGTAGTTGTTGTTTCATTTGTATGCATAGTTTTTGATTTAAACCTCAGTTTTCTTTCTTAAGCAGTATAGCATGTGTAATCTTTGCCTTTGTCAAGCTTATTGGTGAACACATCACACACACACAACATCTTTATAGCAGGTTTGGATTATTTGATTGTATGTCATTATGCTTGTGGCTTAGTTTGAAGCTTTGTTCTTGGATCTGGATATTTCTCTGAGGCACATCTGATTGGAATTCTAGTATGGTTGGAAATCTTGGGACTCACTTGTATGATAGTGTAGTTTGCATAGCATGTAGTTTGCATTGTTTAATTTGTATTTGTGTTTATTGCTTGAGGGCAAACAATAGTTCAAGTTTGGGGGTAATTGATAAGTAGGTTTTATACCTACTTATTGATTACCAACTTACTAGAAATCTGCTCAACTTAAGTATTTTTAGTATGTTTTTATTGCTTTTTGTGTTTGTTTTGCACTTTGCATAGTGGAAACTCCTAAGGCATGAAAATGGCATGGCAAGGCATGGTGATGGCATAGAAGGCATGGCATGGTGGATTTGTGCTATAATGAAGATGGCAACTGAGATCAAGCATTTGAGGAGGATAGCTAGAGGGGCTTTGATGTGGTCAAATGATGAAGAAGGCAGTGGAAGAATGGAAGAAAAGAAGAAGAAGTGAGCAGCAACACAGCAGCACAGCACCAGCAGAATACAACATTCAAGCTCAGCTCGGCCATGCCCAGCATAAGGCTAGACACGGCGCGCTCGCACCAGAAGTAGCCCACACGCAGACAAGGCATGGCGCGTCCGCGCCCGAATCCTATTGTAACACTGCGCGACCGCGCCAGTCAAGCTTAAATTAAAAAGCTGACTTTCCATTTTGTAATGCTAGAGCATGAATGCTATATTTAGGCATAATTGCTGGTTTAAAAAGACGATATTATCAGTTTTATATTATTATTTTAGGGTTTGAAGGTCTAGAGAGCATATATAGCATTTCTCTACTATTTTGAACTTCTCTCTCTAGATTGTTTGATTATAAATACTGGATTTTACCTTGGTGATGAATGTGGACCTGAACTAGCTTGAAGACACATTGTGAAGGAGGGTTTTATCAGATTTGATTTCTCATTTCCCCTATATCTCTTGCTTTCATTATTTATTTCAATGCTTGGCTTAAATCCCATAATGGGTGTTGATTCAGAAATGAACTAACTTCCATTATGGGATTCTAATGACGTTTAATGTGTAATCCAGATTTGTATGCCCTACTGTGATGCTTGTTTGTTAAATGTTGGATTGCCTAACTTGGTTGCACCTAAATGTTTGAATGCTTAATCACCATTCACCTTAATACCTTAATGGAATTGAAAAAGGAAATATAAGTGCAGATTTAACCATGTTAGCATGTGTTCATGAGACTTAAATGTGTTAGGTTTTGTGATTCTTGACCCGGATAGGCATATTCCGGTTCACCATATGTAGTCGTTGAGAGAGCATGTGCTTAAATCATTATTACTTGTAATTCAGTGGGTTAGGTAATTTTGATGCTCATATAAATTCTATCAATTTGTGGATTTTGTATGATTTGGACATGGTTCATCGAACGATGGCCATGTTTCACTTTTGTGTTCTCAACTAGCTGTCCATATTAATTAATCAGGCGTAACAAGAGGCGTGCATTTTGGATAAAGCATTAAATGATATTAGGATCCCATTTCTCTCCACTTTGATTCCCTTAATTTAGTAATTAGTAATTTTGTATTGATAATTAATCTAGCTTTCAATTTACTTGTTAATTAATCGTTTAAGCAATCATGAATAGTAATAAGGTTGTTGCATGCTAGTGTAGAAATAGTCACCTTTCTTCGTGGGAACGATACTTTCTTACTCTGTACTACTTGTTGACCCGTGTATACTTGCATGAGTTAGAGTCTGTTTTGTTAACCTGAAACAAGTCCAACAATATGGGTATATCTACATGTTGGAGTGAAAATATTTGGGTTTGGAAGGGGTGTAAAAGTCAGAAAATCAAATTGGCAAGGCTTCGCTGCGTTTTCGATTTTTTTTGAAATGAACGGGTGGCACATTTATTTATAGGCCAAGGAGCCTCCACTCTACCTGCGACAGCCACAGGTAGAGCTGTGGCTTCCCTAGGTGGGGCCCACGTGCCCGACTTGGTCGTCTCGAAGTACGTGCACTCCGAGTAATGCGATGTCCGGTCGAAAACTTTCTAACTTTTGATCGGAGCGTCCGTTTGAGGCGTGCGATACCTTTCTGAAAAGCTTTCGCTGAGAGTGTTGCAATGACATGGGAAAAAACATTTTCCAGGTCCAGGAAGACGGGTTCATAACCAGGTCTTCGATTCCCCGTAGTTTATCCGTTGAGCTGTCTTGCGTAGTTGCCACTCGGGATCGTCGTTAGGATTTATTCTGACTTTGGCAGCATCAATTTGGCTTGAGTTTGACCAATTCGGTTGAGAGTTAATGAAATAACCATTGTACCCCTCCCAGGGCTGCCTGTAGTGTCGGCATGGTCGCTGGTTGACTTCTGGGAGCTGATTCCAAGACGTGGATTCCAGTTGAGTCTTTTGACCTCAGGGTTGTCTCTGAGGCTGACGTGGTCATTCCAGGTTTTGCTTTGGAGTTGTTGTGATGCTTCAGGCTGATGTCTGAAGTTGACCTGACGTCCCGGGTTGAGACCGGGGTCGAGTTTGACTTCCCGGGTTGCTGTCGGGGATGAACTGTGTTTCCCATATTGAGATCGGAGATGGCTTGACATGTCCCGATATTGAGGTCGGGGTTGATTGGTACCTCCCGAGTTGAGACCGGGGTTGATCTTGACTTCTTGAGACCGGGGTTAATTAATACCTCCCGGGTTGAGACCGGGGTTGATTGATACCTCGCATGTTGCTGCCGAGTTTGAACTAACTTCTCGGGTTGAGACCGGGGTTGATTTTGACTTCTCGGGTTGAGACCGGGGTTAAGCTTGATAATCCGATTGACTGTCGAAACTTGATTGATGGTCCGATTGACTGTTTGAACTTGATTGATGGTTCGATTGACTGTCGAAACTTGATTGATGGTCCGATTGACTGTCGGAACTTGATTGATGGTCTGATTGACTGTCGGAACTTGATTAATGGTCCAATTGACTGTCAGAACTTAATTAATGGTCCAATTGACTGTCGAAACTTGATTGATGGTCTGAGTGACTATCGGAACTTGATTGATGGTTTGATTGACTGTCGAAACTTGATTACCGATATTGGGAATCAGATTTAGGTTGAAGGACCTGCGTTGGTGGCCAGATTTGGATTGATTGATGGTTTTGCCCTCCTACCGGGTTGGTATTGGGGCAAAGAAAATTTTGAGTGTCTACAGATGCCCCTCTTTATTATGTCTATGTAACGTGGTGGAATGGACATGATAAAGATTAGTAGACACTGGAAATAAAGAGTGCCAGAGCCATTTTGAAGCTGGGCGTCTTGGAGTAGAATGGGGCTACTTTTGGCTGTGTGCGTTATCACTTTGCTAGGGATGGCGCTATCCGGTATAGCCACTGATGGTATTAGGAAGTTATCGCTAGCCAGTTTTATCATTCTCGATGGTGGATGACATCATTCACGATAATTTATTTGACTCTGCTGAGTTTGTTGAAGATGATTTATCACAGATTTTCCCGTCTTGACCTGCTGGGGATGACGTCCTCTGCAATAGCTTCGTAGATTCTGAGGGGGTGAGCTATCACAGATTTTCCCATCTTGATCTGCTGGGGATGACGTCCTCTATGATAGCTTTGTAGGTATTAAGGAAGTGGCCAAGATTGATACTACCTCAATGATCTTCTTTGAGGATGTGTATAACAGATTCCATCATCTGTCCTTTGTGAAGATGGATTATTATATGACTCTCAACCATAGATCGTCTCCCGACATCTCATGGGACTAATCTGAAGGTTGAAATTGACTTTGGTCGGCACCCAAACTTCACTGGGGTTGCACCAACGGCTGAGTTGTCATCGGTCAGTACCCGATGCTTCGCTGGACTGGAAACAATGGCTGAGTTGCCACCGGTCAGTACCCGATGCTTCGTTGGATTGGAACCAATGGCTGAAACTACTTTGGTCGGAACCCGAACTTCGTTGGGGCTGAGCCAACGGCTGAAAATTCTTTTGTCAGAACCCGAGCTTCACTGGGGCTGAGCTAACGGCTGTAACTGGTTCGGTCAGAACCCGAACTTCGCTGGGGCTGAGCTAACGACTGAGTTGTCATCGGTCAGTACCCGATGCTTCGCTGGACTGGAACTAACGACTGAGTTGTCACCGGTCAGTACCCGATGCTTTGCTGGACTGGAACCAACGGCTGAGTTATCACCGGTCAGTACCCGATGCTTCGCTGGACTGGAACCAACGGTTGAATTATCACTGGTCATTACCCGATGCTTCGCTGGACTGGAACCAACGACTAAGTTATCACCGATCAATACCCGATGCTTCACTGGACTGGAACCAATGGCTGAATTATCACTGATCAGTACCCGATGCTTCACTGGACTGGAACCAACGGCTGAGTTGTCACCGGTCAGTACCCGATGCTTCGCTGGACTGGAACCAACGGCTGAATTGTCATCGGTCAGTACCCGATGCTTCGCTGGACTAAAACCAACGACTGATTTATCACCGGTCAGTACTCGAAGCTTTGCTGGACTGGAACCAACGGCTGAGTTGCCACCGGTCAGTACCCGATGCTTTGCTGGACTCGAACCAACGGTTGAATTGTCACCGGTTAGTACCCGATGCTTTGAAAATGGCAGTTTTAGGCAGTTTTGTGCAATTTTTACGCAGCTTTTACGTAGTTTGATCTGTTGACCATGGCTCCGGGCTGAATGCCAAGGGTCTTTGTGGAGTTTTCCTTTTTGTCAAGATTGCACTGCTTGAACGCAGAATTTCAGGACAAACCGCTCAATCGCGTAGCGATTTCTCTATAGATTTGATTCGGCATCCCGTTTAAACTCCGTTTTGACTCAAACCGAACCGGGCCTGGGGTAGGTGGGACCCACCTGGGCAGTAGTAGGTGGAGGTACGGCCACCTGGGCTACTTAATGTGCTGCGGGATTTTCATTTTGTAAGTTCCCCGTTTGAGCAGCGAAAGGATTTTCGATCTTCTTTTTCAGATCTATGGAGTTCTGGCAATCAGATTCTGAATTTGTCAGTTCCTACGCGTTCAGCGTGGGCGCAGGTAACGTTTTCCATCCTTCTTTTGCAATTTTTGACCGTTAAAAGCATGTGAACCGCCTAGGGTGCTTTTAAACGTATTGTATGAAAAATGTATGTCTATATGGCCTGTGAAAAATTTTCTGTCTACATATGTATGCATATTTTACTGTAATGCACGTTTGGATGTAAGAAAATTTAGGTTTTGAGACAGTCAATTTTTCCACTTTTAATCATCCTTTTTGAGGCCTAGTGAGCCTGAACTTTCAACTAAAAATGCCTATGGTATGTTGGAGACCATGTGAGGTTATTTTTTTGATTTTTTTGGATATATATGAACTGTTTCTATTTTTTGGGTAGGTGTGCTACTGAATGGCCACCTAGACATGCTTGTGTGCATGTGGATAGTCCATTTTACAAAGGAGACTCTGGCAAAATTTCTCCAAAATCTTAGGTTTTGAAAAGCATGCATTTTTGACTCTGTGGGGAGTTTTTTTACTGACCCAATGCAGGTTTTGAGCTTCTGGGATTTTGAAAACATTCAGTTTTAACTATACGGGGTATTTTTGATGGACCCAAGCATGTTTTAGGACTTAGATATGTATGCTGGATTGATTGATTAATAAGCCATAGGTTTTAGGCTTACCACACCCTGTCTGAGGTGATTTCGAGTACTGGTGTATGCGATGGATCGCGATAGACCCAGCAACTCTACCAAGGTTTCATCAGGTGTTAGACGGAGGAGGGCTTCTGCCGTCCCACAGGCCCGTCCAGCTAGGATGCCTCGCAGATTGGTAGAGAGCAGGATACGTGCAGCACAGGATGAGCAACCCATTGACATTGATGACCAGGAAGCTACTTTTGTTGCTCCTGTTCCAGCTCAGGTTCCACGAGCGGAGGTCCCGGGCATTGCTGTACAGACACAGGAGTTGCTGGGCGACTTGAGTCGCCATTCTTTGAGATATCTTCAGGCCAACGAGGTGGCTTGAAGTCTTTCTTCTCTCTGGACTCTTTTCCCATCTTCTGGCCATTCTCGGGGCACAAGTTTTTGATATGGGTTAATTTTTGATGCTGGTCCCTGGCTAACACAGCCTCGAGGGAACTGGTTTAGTGTGCACTCCCTCTATCAGACTCTGCACGAGGATTATAGGGAGATCATGGATAACTGGGGATTTCAAGCCTTCTTCTCGATCCTGCCCTGCCATTGCCCTTGGGGATATATGAGGGCTTTGTCTATCAGAGGGCCCATACAGCCAGGCAGCCTTCTACAGTTGGTGGAGTCCTCGCACTATTGGGGCTCAAACTCGTGCCACCCATTTTATAGAAGACATGGTGCCAGGGTCCGTGATGATGACGGACTGGATAGCTTATATTAGAGAGCCTACTCATGCAGACTAGATAGCACATCTGACCATGGAGTTGGACCAGGCTCGTTTCTTTATTAGGCACCTTGGCCGAGATCCATCAGAGGCATCTTCATTTTACCCATCCAGCTCTGGAGCAGGCCCCTCTTCCGGTCCATTCAATAGTAGTTATATAGGGGCAGATCCTCCCTTATATCGCCCAGATATGCTTGATCCCAGTAACTTTGTGCAGACAGAGGATCTGGAGCTGGTCGATCAGTTTGATACCGAGGTCTTTGACTTCCTGTGATAGTTATGGCAGCTATATTTTTGGTCAGCCACTATTTTGGCTATTCGGCGTCTGTGCCATCATTTTGATAGACCATTGTATTACCTAGGTGGTGGTGCCCCATTTCCCTGTATTCCTCATTTCACTTTGTACCAGGATATAGGGATGATGTATGTAGTAGATAGTTTTATGTAGATATTTCTGTCATCTTTATCTGCTGCATTATGTTTATATCATTGTCATCATGTATGTATCACGTGTATGCATTCAGACAGCTGTGATTTGACTTGACCTCTGGACGGTCTTGTGATACGGTGCTACAGATGACGATGTCTACAGTTAGCCGTATAGAGCATTTGCCACGGTTAGAGGTTGCTGCATCATTGTGGTCATGGTATGATAGTCTGCCCTTCCTAGCTAGGGGGACAGTTGACCAAATGATGGGGCATTCGATGGCCCTTGTAGATTTTAGGGTTCCAAATGGCTTGATTGATGGCGTCCTACCCTTATGGGTACCGGAGAGACAGGTATTATGCATTGGGTGGTGTGAGCTTTCGCCTACTCTGGAGGAGTACCAGAGATTTACTAGCTTGGATTTAGAGTCGTCATGTGCCCGGACGGCTATCAGTGATATGCGAAGATCGTTTACTCGGCTGTCCGGTCTTTGGCAGAGCATAGTCATGGATGAGATCATTTCAGGGCATGTGATCTCCCTTGACTTCTTGATAGAGTGCTATGGTGAGCGTGATAGCTACGACCATCACGTCGGGGATTTCATCATTTTCACAGAGGATTGGTAGACAGCCAGGATAGACATGTTGTTGATGTGCATTGTGGCGTATATTTACATGCCATTACGTTTAGATCACCTTGATGTGGGATTGGTTGTCGTAGTCAGAGCCCTTAGGCAGGGGAGTACCATTATCCCTATGATTTTGGCGAAGACACTGAGGTCGCTCACCTATTATAGTACCCATCCAACGGGGTTTTTCTGGGGTAGCTCGGTCGTGCTGTATATGTGGTTGATGTCACACAAATGACCGATTAGATCATTTAGACCTCATGCCTATTGTTTTAGCCACGAGATATCCTCAGTTTACTCCTTCCGTCCGCCTAATTACGTCGACTTAGAGTCCTGGTTAGCATTTTTGTCCGATATTGAGCATCCGTTCGCAATTTTGTTATGCTCAGGGATGTCAACCCCGTTCAGCTTCATTACTCATGCATCTGGCATGGATTATTTGCCTTTGGCAAGATTGAGGGGTATGACTACTTATCATCCCTTGGCAGTTATAGAGCAGTTTGATCAGTGGCAGAGTATGCACCATTTTGAGAATTCTGTTGATCAGAGGATGTCGGCTTTATCGATGTCACCGGCCGACTTGGTTAGAGTTTATGAATGTTGGACTCACAGGGAGAGGGCTGAGTTCTCCAGTAGACATCCGGGTCATTCTTTGGAGTATTCTGCATGGTTAGAGGCAGAGACCGTAGTCGCAGTGGTAGAGCTTCATATATCTCCGCTTGCGGATTCTGACGAGGAGGAGCCCATGGAGGTTCCCAATTCTCCTACTGAGGATGAGCTGTTCGCAGATTTTGCAATAGCTTTGATTAGTGATCCCCCGGTTATTCCCACAGGGACAGATCCAGCTTTGTCAGATTCTCTATTCAGGATGACCTTTGAGAGAGATTCAACTAGAGCGCAGCTATTGGCTGCCCTGTCTGGCAGGGATTTAGCTTTTGCTGAGAGGGATGGTCTCAGAACCGCCTTGGATACTAGATTGATTGAGCGGGAGGAGCTTCGCTCTGCTTTGGATACCGCCATTATGGAGCGAGACGAGGTTCGCTTAGCCAGAGATGTAGCATATATTGAGATTGAGGAGACTTTGATTTCTTGGGATACAGCTTTTGCAGAGAGGGATGAAGCTATAGCTTCCTGTGATTTCCACATTGCTGATAGTACTGCTCTCCGATCTTACACCCATGGTTTGGTTACTGAGATGAGTGCTTACATTGATGACCATAATGCCACCTTATAGATGACTATGGATGTTCTTAGTCGTATGGAGGCTGAGTGGACTACTCCTACAGATGCTCCTCCATCCTCAGAGAGAGATGCCATGCTGACATTGCTGACCCGTTTGTCCTTGGGTCCATAGACTAGCTTTATTTTTCCTACACAGACTAGATTAGCCATTTTTGTCATGTACAGGGCACTATTTATATAAAGCAATTTATATATCAGAGAAATATAGTTTTGAGATACTTCCCTGCTTAGATATGCATTATCATCGCTAAGTGATTACCACTTCCGTTATGACTCGCAGTTATTGATGTATTTTGAGCTTCTCCTTGATGGACTGACAGTTGAGGTGTCAAGGGAGTTCCTCAAATGGGTCTGGTAGCCAGACAGCTTGACAATATTTAGCTTTTATTTGTCTTCAGTGTCTTGGAACTGGTCTTCCATTTTTTTGTTTTTTCTTGAGGGTCAAACCGCGCCGTAGATGGTTGCCTACGTACTCCCGGGTTGAGGGAGATCAGGTCATTCGTAGTTCTGGATGAAGAGGTTTGCAAAGAGTTTATCTGGGGTTTGAATTTAGTTCGATGAGCTTTGGAATTTGATGCTGGAATTTGCAAGTTCTTTGGATTTTTGCTTGATTTGACCGCACCATAGATGGTTGCCTACGTACTCCCGGGCTAAAGGAGATCAGGTCATTCGTAGTTCAGGCTTCTCTAGTGAAAAGCCAAACCTGATTCGATTTGTAGGACCCGGATGCGGGTATGCATGTGCTTTAGACGTAGTACTTTTTCACAGTATCTGAATTGATGAGTTGGGGAAATTCGTTCCTGTCCATTTCTTGTAGCCTGATGGCTCCCCCTGTCAGCACTTCATTGACAATGAAAGGGCCTTCCCAGTTTGGGGAAAATTTTCCTTTGGCTTCATCCTGATTGGCCAGGATTTTCTTTAACACCAAATCATTTTCTTTGAATTGCCGAATTCAAACTTTCTTGTTGTAGGACCTAGTGATCCTTTGCTGGTATAGTCGTCCATGGAAAATGGCTGTGGCCCTTTTTTCGTCTAGCAGGGACAGTTGATGATATCGATCTTGCAACCATTGATCTTCATCCATCTGAGCATCTATTAATACTCGTAAAGACTCCATCTCTACTTCTATGAGGAGGACTGCGTCCATGCCATAGACCAGTAAATAGGGGGTAGCCCTAGTAGAGGTGCTCATTGACGTCCTGTAGGCTAACACGGTGAGAGGTAGTAGGTCAGGCCAGTCCTTGTGATTGGCAGACATTTTTTGCACGATCTTCTTGATGTTTTTGTTAGCCGCTTCGACAACACCATTCATCTTGGGCCGATAGATGACGTAGTTGAGATGTTTGATGTGAAACTTGGCACATAGTTCTACCATCATTTGATTATTTAGGTTTTTGGCGTTATCTGATACGATCACCTCCGGTTGTCCATATCGACAAACGACATTGTTTTTGATGAAACTGATGATGACCTCTTTTGTGACTTTAGGAAAAGAGGCTGCTTCAACCCATTTGGTGAAGTAGTCGATTATGGTGAAGATGAACTGATGACCGTTGCTGGCTTTGGGTTCGACTGGACCTATCACGTCCATTCTCCACATAGAAAAAAGCCATGGCGCACTCATGTTGTGCAGCTCATTTGGAGGAGCGTGGATGACATTTCCATGTATTTGGCATTAAAAGCATCTCTTGACGTGATTATCGCAATCAGCTTTGAGTGAGATCCAGTAATGTCCTGTTCTGATTATCTTCTTGGCCAGCAAATGGCTGCTCATGTGTGGACCACAGACTCCGCTATGGACTTCATCCATTAGTCTTTGGGCTTGCTTCATGTCAAGGCATCTTAACATGCCTATTCCAGCATCCCTTTTATAAAGTGCATCTCCGCTCAGATAGAACTTCATGGCCATTCTGAGAATCCATTTTCGCTCTGATTGGCTTGCACCAGCAGGTGTAGATCCATCATAGAGGTATTCCTTGATGTCTTGAAACCAAGGTTGCTTGACAGGAGGTATTTTGTCTGATACTTCTCTAATGTAATTCCCTTACGTTGGGGCTTTTTGATTTGTGAACTGGATGTTGGGAAACCCGCTCATGTTGGATATGTGGATTAATGAAGCCAACGTTGCCAGTGCATCAGCAAAGTCATTTCGACCCCGAGGAATGTGGACGAAGGTTATTGCTCGAACTTTTGGGACATTTTGAGGACTTGCCGATGATAGGGCAGCAGATGCAGTTCTTTTGTGAGATACTTGCCGGTGGTTTGTCTGATGACCAACTCGGAATCTCCAAAGACCAATAAGTGTTTGATACCCATGGATTGGGCTAGTTTCAACCCCAGTATACAGCCTTCGTACTAGGCCATGTTGTTGGTGTTGCCAAATTAAAGTTTGGTAGCCATAGGATATTGATCACCTGTACCAGAGATAAGGACTGCCCCAGCTCCGGAACCTTCTATGTTTACCGCTCCGTCAAAATACATTTTCCATGGTTGGACTGTATTCTCTGACTGGAGTTGTTGAATGATCATAATCCCATCATCTGGGAAATATGTCTCCAGGGGCTCGAACCCTCCTAAAGGTGCTTCTGCTAATTGATCTGCAATGCCTTGGCCTTTGATAGACTTCTGAGTCACGTAGACAATGTCGAACTGCTGTAGAATCAACTGCCATTCGGATAGTCGGCAATTTAACATTGGTTTATTGAAGACGTATTTGAGTGGATCCATGCGGGATATGAGATACGTCGTGTGCCCATGCAAATAGTGTTGCAACCTCATGGTGGCCCATGCTAATGCACATCATGTCTTCTCGATCAGGGTATACTTCTGTTCCCCACTGCTGAATCTTTTGCTAATGTAGTAGATAGCTCTTTCTTTGCTACTACCATCCTTCTGTCCTAGCATACAGCCCATGACATTGTCATTGATGGACAGGTACATGAATAAGGGGACTCCAGCCCTTGAAGGTACCAAAACAGGTGCTTCGACAAGCTGCTTTTTGATGGCAAGGAAGGCTTGTTGACAATCCTCATTCCATTTGATGGAAGAATTCTTCCTTAACAGCTTGAAGATGGGCTCACAGGTTGCTGTGAGCTGGGAAATGAATGACTTATAAAGTTGATCCTTCCTAGGAATCCTCGTATCTCCTTCTCTGTACGAGGCATGGGCATTTCAAAAATGGCTTTGATCTTGGCAGGGTCTAACTCAATGCCTTGATTGCTCACCAGGAATCCTAGCAGTTTGTCTGCCTTGACGCCAAAAGCGCATTTGGCGGGATTTAGCTTGAGGTTGTACTTGCGCAACCTGTTGAATAGCTTTTTGAGATGGTCTATGTGATCATCCTCCCTTCGGGATTTGATGATGATGTTTTCAACATAGACTTCTATTTCTTTGTGCACCATATCATGAAAGAGGGCCATCATGGCTCGCTGATACGTTGCTCCGGCATTGATGACGTCGAAGGATAGTCGTCGGTAACAAAAACTTCCCCAGGGAGTGATAAAAGCTATTTTCTCCCGATCTTCTTCAGCAACCATGATCTGATGGTAACCAGCAAAGCAGTCTACGAAGGAATACATGCCGTACTGCGCAGTAGTATCAATCAGGATGTGGATAAAAGGTACTGGGAAATTATCCTTGAGACAGGCTTTGTTTAGATCTCGGTAATCCACGTAGATTCGTACCTTCCCTCCTGGTTTAGGCACAGGGACTATGTTTGATAGCCATTTGGGATATGTTGATACCATGATGTTCCCAACTTTGAATTGCTTAACGATTTCTTCTTTGACTTTGAGACTCCACTCAGGTTTCAATCGTTTGAGCTTTTGTTTGACTGGTTTGAACCCTTCTTTGATGGGCATCCGATGGATGACAATGTCTATGGATAGACCGATCATGTCTTCATGCGACCATATAAATACATCCTGGTACTGTGTTAGGAGTTCGATCAGGTCGGCTTTTTGATCTGAGGTGAGGTCTAAACCTATTTGGATTTCTTTGATGCTTTCGGAGGTTCCTATGTTGATGGTGCAGGTTTGGTCGAGGTTTGGTTTGGGTTTGTCTTCGACCCATTCCTTGATCTCCTCTGGCACCTCATAGTCATCTTCCTCCTCTTAATCAAGATCCGTTAAGTCGAAGCTCAATCTTGCATCATAGTTGGAGTTATGTTGACAGGTTGGCATCTCATCAGCAGAGACACACATATCCAATGCCTGGGTCCTGAAAACAAAAATGCTTTTATTAATATATACAACTGCTTAAATACACATAGCATTTGTAAAGCATGACAAAAGTAACTGCTTTAGCTGTGCAATCAAAAGTAAGCAGTAAATAAAAGCATGATTAAGGGCAGATTGACTGTCTGCCCCTTTACCCTTTTTTACTGAGGCAAGGGACACTGCTCCAATTGTCCAAGGTTAGATCCTCATGGATAGGGAGGATGATGAAAGTGTGCTCATCCGTCTCATCTTGAATGACAACTGAGACATCCTTTAGGATATGGCCGAGGCTTTTCTATGGATTGCTCCTCTGTTTGCTGCAAGGAAAGTGAGCACAATCCTCATCGTCACTATCTGGGAGTTCATCATTCATCCCCTCGTAGTTGATAATGACTTTCATGTTAGCAAATGGGTTTCGTCCTTCATACAGGATCTTTTCTTTTCCCTTTTTGCTATCTTCCTCAGGTTTGAGGGCTTTCCTTTCATGGACAGGTATGACCAGAGGAAACAGCATGGCTGATACTGCAGTCAGAATTTTTCTCACAGGTTTCATCCATCTGGCACTCGTGAGGTCTGGGAGCAGAATTGTGGAGGCATGAGGTTTGGGATGTTTGTGTGGATTCCGGTGGTTTGACCCGGATGAAAATCCCAGTCTTGCTCTTCCCATCTGACCGGCATCCAGGCTAATCACTGGCATATCCCCATGTATGTGGATAGGGTGTTCTGGTTTGGCATTCGCTGTGATGAGACTGCCGTTGATAATGTACTTGAGTTGTTGATGGAGGGATGGAACAACCCCTATCATATGGATCCATGGCCTGCCCAACAACATGTTGTATTCGGTGGCTATGTTGAGCACCTGGAAAGATACGTAGAAGGTGTGTGGACCAATTTCTAGAGGAAGCTTGATTTCCCCTATAGCCTGGCGGCGAGATCCATCGAAAGCCTGGAGAACCATGTGATTGGCTTTGATCCGGTTTGGATTGATCTTCATTCTTTCCAACATGTCATATGGATAAATGTTGAGGGAAGATCCTCCATCAATAAGCACTCCTCCGATTACGTATCCGGAGGACATAACGGCTATATGCAGGGACTTGTGGTGGCCCCTTCCCTCAGCTGGGATATTATCGTCTATGAAGGAAATCCCATTGTTGTTGACAATGTGTTCTATCACATAACGAAATTTCTCTGTGTCTACCGTGTGTGGCAAATGAGCTTCTTCTAGTACCTTCACTAGAATGTTACGGTGATCCTCTGATGATAGGACCAAGTCTAGGATGGATATTTGCTTGGGTGCATCTTTCAAGCTTTGCACTATCTTGATTTCATTGTGTCCCATCTTTTTGAGGAACTCTTTTATCCTTTCTTCAGCCACCTTTTCTTTTGATTTGGTAACTGGTTTAATCACCCGCTGAGGCAGGTACAATGGATTATCCTTTGACAGGATGGAGATGTTGTTTGAAGTAGACCTTTCAATGTCCCCGTAGTTCCATGGGACCTTTTCCAGACTGAGGATTGGATACTGAGGCCTGAAGGGCAAAATTAAAGGCTGAGGTGCAGCCACCTTCACAGGATTTTGTTTGTCTTAGACCCCTTTACCTGTCAGTACCAGGGGTGTGATGATTGATTCTTTATCGCAGGATATGACAGCCACTGTGTCCTGATACCATGCATCGGGGATCTAGATGCTATCTTTATCTTTCATGTTGAGGATTTGATTTCCTCTGATTAGGTCACCTTTCTCAATCAGGTCTTGAATTAGGTTACGAAGTGCCCATCATTCCTCTGTATCATGGCCGGGAGAGTTGGAATGGTACTGACATATTTGGTCAGGTTTGAATTTTCTGGATTGAGGGTTTAGCGGATGTAGCAAGTTTTCAACCATTCCTTCGTTGATCATCATTTGCAGGATTTCTTCCATTGACTGGTTCAAATTGGTGAAATTCCTTTGCAATAGTAACTTCCTACCTGCTTGGACACTTGCTTTTCTGGATCTCAAATGGACCAATGAATCGTAAATCGGTGTCCATAACTTTTTACAAATTGACCCTTTGGCACTCGATGCTTCGCCTTGACACGTTTACACGTTAAACACCTAGAGATAAACTCCGCGATCTCTTTCTTCATATTGCTCCACCAAATTGTATGTTGACGATCACGATACATTTTGGTACTTCCAGGATGGATTGCGAATGGTGTGTTGTGTGTTTCCATCACGATTCTATACTTCAATTCAGAGTCGTTAGGAACACAAAGTCTGGATTTGACTCAAAGTATTCCATCTTCATCGATTCTTACTTCGAGAATAGTCTCTTCTTGCACCTTCTTCTTTATCTTCATCAGCTCCGGGTCTGTAGCTTGAGCAGCTTTAACTTTATCGATCAAAGCTAGTTCTACGCGTATATTTGACATCATCATGTGGGTCTCCGGAGTCTTTAACTCTATCTTCATCCTTTGTACGTAATACAAAATGGGCTTCGTGTTGACAATATCGCACTTGTACCCGCATACGATCTTCTACTCAACGCGTCAGCTACCACGTTCGCTTTTTCTAGGATGGTATTGGATGGTATGATCGTAATCTTTCAACAGCTCCAACCAACGTCGTTGTCGCATATTGAATTCGTTCTGGGTTGAATTCACACAGTAATCTTTGGTTGTGTTGAATTCGCACAATAGGTTGGTTAGGAATATGAAAACTAACAACCTTACGAAAATAATCAATTTTGGCATGATGAATGGTTAACCAGTCGATTCAAAAAAATCACATCAAATACAAGAATTTTCAAAGATATAAGATCAACAGAAAGTGTGAGGGTACCAATTTGAATCAAACAAGATTTGTAAACTATAGATGTAACGAAGGTTTCCCCCAAAAGAGTTTCAACAGATAAGTCAAAGTCTAATTTCTCAGAATTCAAGTTCAAACGTTGGGCACAAGTAGGTGAAATAAAAGAATGGGTATTACCGGTATCTAATAAGGTATAGACTTCGCAAAAATTTATGATTAACTAACCCGTGATAAATTCATTCGGGTTCCTCGCGTTTTGGGCAGTCACGACAAACGCTCTTCCAGGAACCACCGATTTTGACTTGTCCGAGACAGCCGTAGGAATCACCACCCCCGCTGGACATGGTTTTGCTACAGGACACACTCGAGCTATATGTCCTTTCTTTCCACAGTTATAACACACCTTGGATTGCTGTGTGCAGTTGGGACTGATGTGTCCCTCTTCTCTGCATTTATAGCATACGACCGGCTGTCGTTCTCCTCCCCTAGAAACAGTTGATACTGGTGCTGCTGTCGATGTTTTCACGTTCTCATTGTTGTACCTTCTCTTCTTGAAATCTCCCCTCGATTCACTTCTTCTATTATCATGGCCACGATTACCACCGGAGTGGTTATCGCTTCTGTCATGATACTTTTCTCCCTGCTGGTTGTCATTGTTTTGATGACTGCTGCCACCGGTACGACCTTGGTTGTTGTCCCTTGGTTGAACGTAATCACTATCTCGTTCTAATAACTGGGCCCTGTTCACTACATCCGAATATAGAGAAAATTTGTGAGAAATGAGGTATTGACGAATCTCGGGTTTCAATCCTCTCGGAAATATTCGCGTCATACATTCCTCATTCTCCACCAAATGAGGTGCAAACCGGGGTAACTCCGCGAACTTAGCCTCGTACTGGGACACAGTCATGTTGTTCTGTTCTAGTCTGATAAACTCTACCTTTTTCATGTGACGAATACTTTCTGGAAAGTACTTGTCATTGAATAGTTTTTGGAACGCCCCCCAAGACATCTTGAGTGCGGTAGGCTGGGTACGCTTCACAGATTCCCACCAGTAATCTATCTCTCCATGGAACATAAAGGTGGCACATGGAACATTCTGTTCCTCCGTGCATCCCAAGACATCAAATATCTTAGTAATTTGCTTAATCCAATTTTCTGCCTTGATTGCATATGGCTTTCCCTGAAACTCTGGTGGTCCCAACTATTTAAACTGCTTGGCAGTGAGAAGCCGCGAGTTGTTATTTCCACCTGTATTATGAACACGAGTGTCCCTCGTCTGGTTTTGCATGAACTGCAAAAAGCTTCTAAACATCCCATCGTTCATCGTTTGATCGGTGGTGTCGTTTCTAGAAGGAATATTGCCTTCTTGTTGCACGTTCTCCTGGTTGGTGATTAAAGGTGTCTCAACGGTCTCATTCACTCCATTGTTTAGATTTTCAGCTGCCATTCTCAAATACTGCCACAAAACAAGGGTTAATCAAACAAATTAACATATCACATATTAACCCCATGTTCCAAACGACCAATTAAATACCAAATAAGCTTAGGTAAGACACACACTAGCGAAGGATTTACTCGTCTCTCCCCTTCTAGTTCTATTCCCAGATCTCCGCCAGAGATCATATCCCTAAGCTCTGATACCAACTGTGATGCCCCCAAAATAGGTTCAATACCAACCCATTCTGAGTCGCCAAATACATGGTACAGAATTCAAATACAATCTTTTATAACATACGGTCGTGCAAACTACGACCACACAAACTGTGAATTTCAATACAAATCGTATATAATACGAAATATAAACATTCAAATTCACTCCTTATTAATTACAATCATTATCCCAGTATTTTATAGAATAGTGAGGACTTCTACTGATCTAACTCTGACCATCACTCTGATCCCCGACTAGTCCCCGCGATATTCCCATTTCCTGAAGAGAACAATGGAAGAAAAGGGTGAGCTCAACTAGCTCAGTAAAGAATTTTATGACTAAGATAATGAATAATAAATTATCGTTAGTTTTCAATAACTCAGATAAAATATAATGGACAACAAGTTTTAGATCAATATTCACAGCTGAAATAACAATTCATTAGAAGAGTTAAGTAGAGAATGAAGTCTACTATCTCCTATGATTTAAAAGTCCATCATCAATATTTTATCCCTGTAACATCAATCAATATATATCTCAAATCAATATTCATCTTTGCACTACGGCCAAAGATATTCATTTGTATCACCAGTTGGTCATGTTCATCTCAACACCTGTTCATCTTTGCACTACGGTCCAAAGATATTCATCAAGTAATCATTCATCTTTGCACTACAGGCCAAAGATATTCATCAAGTAATCTTTCATCTTTGCACTACAGGCCAAAGATATTCAGTTATATCACCATTTAGGACTGAGGATGATGAAATATAATATAAGGAACGAATCCAATGAGATAAAGGACAAGGATTAGGGATTCGTAATTTAGTTTATCCAAGTTCAATAATACTCCGTAATAATCAATTATGGAGCAGAATTCAAGAATGAAGTTCAAAACTTGGATACAATCAATATTTTTTATAGTGAATAGTAACTCATGAATAGTAATTTGTGAATAGTAACTCGACATGAAAAGATAAGAATTTCATGAGAAAGTTCAAAAAATTATTCCGGAGAAATGATACTAGATGAATCGCAAAACTCATTTTTTTTTGATCATTTCAGGAATTCTAGAAGTAATACTTACCGTAGTAAGTTTAGAGTTAGGAATCTGAAATGAAACAATATACGAAATTGCAATTGGATTTTCACCCGTCCGGCGGTAGTCCGCTTAGACAGATTATTTCCACAATTTAATAACAACTGAATACGAAGGGTTATTCACCAGGCATGCAGTAGTCCGCGTAGACAGGTTATTCCCACAGAATAATAAAGAATGGAATAACAACAGGATTTCACCATGCATGCGGTAGTCTGCGTAGACAGGTTATTCCAACAGAATAATAAAGAATGGAATAACAACCCTTGCGAATATTGAAAGAAAATAACTCTCTTCATGAATACGAAAGAAATAATACCCCTTACCTTAAAAATTTGGAGACTGCACTAGTGTAATAGCAGAATACTCTTCTTCTTTCTCTCTTATTCTCTCTATACTTTCTCTCTCTATAGCTTTAGTGAATTGGTGAGAAATAATGAAGAAATGAGTTTCTATTTATAGGCTCGACAGAGTAAAGGTAAAATAGTCTTTTTGCCATAATTTATGACATCATCGCTTACATCATCGATCCTATGACATCATTGCTTACCTCATCGCTCCGATGATATCCTTGCTTACCTCATCGCTCCGATGACATCATTGTTTGCATCATAAGAGTTCAAATTCAATTTGCACTCTTCCACCTCGTTTAACTTTTATACCATGAATTTACTATAATAATGTTAAAATTATAAAAATCATACTATTATATAATCACATTATACTACTATAATGTAATAATATATTTGAATGAATTATTTTATCGGACAAGATAAAATACCAACTTTCAACAAATGTCACATGTTAAAAATTCCTCCGTTTAAATCCACATTGAATAAATATTTCCTTATCATATATATCAAAAATTAATTATTCACAAATGATATTACAGAACTACAATATTGACAACCAGGTCGTTCCTAGGAAAGAGGGGGCCTTCCGATAAGGATTTTTCCTTACTGGCGCGCAATTAATCAACCCCTTTCCTAGACAGAACTTCCTTAGACATTGCCAATAATGCTATCTAATAATATTATTCAAATAATATGAATTATTGATTTGATAATTTGAAATAATGTGCAATAACAATTATTGAATCAATAATATAAAATAGCAAAGTAGCACTTATTGATATAAAATATCAACGCAGCAAATATTGAACCAATAAAATATTATGCAATTATTGAATTAATAATATAAAATATTGAACAGTAATTACTGTAACAATAATTGAGTAAGTGTCTTTATACGTAAGAATCAATAATTTGAAATACTGTGCAATACCGTGTGCTACTGTGCAACACCACGTATTACTGTATTTTAACCACCGGGTATTTCAACAGTACTAACGGTAACAGTTTTGCCGTTATTTTTATAAAAAGGTTACTTCTGTTGCTTTCTATATTCGACATTCATTCCGTTGTGGGGTCCACCAATGATTGCGCCGTCGTACGAATATTCTCCGACAAAAAGAATATTTCTCGACTACACGAATATTCCCCGACACAACGAATATTTTATAACCACTTGCTTACTTTGTAAACTTTGCACATTTCACCCATAACTTATCACATTTATCAAATCAACACCTTACTATTTCAAAATAATATATAAAGAAAATTAACTCTTATTCATAAAATTTGGGGTCTTACACTTGCATTAGTGTTAGTTGGCGGAAGGAGTTGGCCAATCTTCTTCTGAGTTGTCAGAAGTTTGAAGACGTTCTCGAGTGAATCCCCTAGTGGGGTGAAAGCCCTTCTGCGTCTGACCTCCATGTTTTTCTGGAATGAAGGATTTGAAGGCTATGTTGCAGCTTGGAAAGGGGTATAGTTCCTCCTTTGAATGGGTGTATTGTTTGAATTACTGCTTGAATTTTGTCCTTGTAACACCAAGAAAAATTCTTCATATTTCTTTTTGTGGACCCTTCGGGGATTACTCCCGTAATTTCCAGATTGGATATGTAACGACCATGAATTTTAAACTCCTTATTTATTAAATATGTGATTTAATTTTAACGAGTTAGTTTTGTGAGTTTATTTAAACCTTATGTGGTTATGTGAATTGGTGAAATGGTTAAGGGGAGTCACTAATAGTTTATTTAAATTAGTGGACTAGCCCTGAGACTTTAATATTAGAAAATTGATAGGATTATTAATAATTAAATATTCAATTTATTTGAATATAGTGGCAAGATTTGAACCTATTGATTAATTTCAATTATGAGTAATTAATTGATAACGTGTTAATTAGTAATTATTATGAATAAATAATAATTAATGAGTAAGAGATTAATAAATATAATAATATTATATTTAATTGATTTATTGTTTCATACAAGTATGCAATATTAAACATTTACTATATGGTAGCTATCTATAATGCAATATTAATGTGGTGTATATTGCATGTATGGACTATATATTAAGATAAGGTAAATGGAAGGTATGTGACATTATGTGGACATTTAGGTATACCCTATTGTCATATAATAAGATCAATTATTAATTAATAATGATTTTATTAAGTTATTATAATTATATTGTAATGATTATAATAATGAGTAATAATAATACCCAATTGCTTTACATTTGGCATTAAGGAAAATGTACATGAATTATATGATTGGTATATATATACCTACTCGATACATTATTTTATTGAGATAACATTGTAACACCTATTTAAATGTGTATGGAATAAATACTTAAAACCTATGTATATACTATGTGTAGTTAATATAAACCAAGTATTAGACATACATGATGTATACTTACAAGTTGCTGAGTTCTTATTACATTATCCAAATATGAGAGTTCCTCTTCATTCTCCCTCACGTGAACTCTAGAAGCTAGCTACTCTCCATCTAGTTCTCTCAAACTCAAGAAAATATAGGTAATCATGCAAGAGGGAGTGGGTTTCATGATGAGTTTACCAACTCTCAACCACTCTCCCCTTAACCATTATACAATCTTGTTTTCCCTTGGTTTGAATTGGGAGTTATGAGCTTTGTCTGGATATCCATTTTGCTATAAATGAAGCTTCTCTTCTTCTCATTTATTTTGCTGGGAGTTTCAATTGAGTTAAGAGGGAACATTATAGCTGCATTGAAAGCATCATATAAACAACAAGTTCAGTCCATATTACAGAGGTATATCATGTTCTTCATTTTCTGTAAATTTTCTAAAATTCTTGATTCTTAAATGAAGATGGATTGATTTTTAAGTTAATTTGGAATATGTTGCTAAGTGCCGTATAAGGTTATAATCATGTTAGTTATATAATATGGCTGGAATGGAACTGAATTCGTAATTCTTTTCTGAGTTGGGATAAGTTTCTGCCGAAAACAGCCTGCTCAAGCACTGGCCGGACACCGGCGCAGCTGCGCCGGGTTTATACCTGGTTCCTGCGCAGCTGCGCAGGTCCCTGTTGCCAGTTTTTGTTTCCTGCTTTCTGTTAAGGCCTGTTATATAATAACTTGTTACTATGGTTTAAGGCAAGCATGAAAATTAGTATCACTTCTATAATCATGTTTCTTGATACTACATGTATAATGTTAACCATGCTAGTATGTACTCCATGAAAGGAAAACTTGTGATTTGTAATGAAACTTATAGTTTCGATTGTGAACTTAGACACATATGTAGCGTGTGTATATTCTGATTTTGTAAACACAATAGTATGGTTTATATTAACCTAAAATGATTGTTTAAAGTGTTAGTCATACACTAGCATACTTGGTTTAATGATTCATGAGGTTTTCAAAATGAGAAGCTTAAGACTTTTCAAAGTGAACTTGACCAAGACTTTTATCTTATAGATTCTGACCATTTGAATATGTTTATATGGCGTTGATATGTGTTTGAAATGCATATAAACTATATGTCGAGATGCCTTGTATATACTAAGTTGACTTAGTGCAATTTTGAAAGAAAACTTAAAAATTGGAAGCTAATATCATCGATAAATATGAGAGATACGTTCTAAGCATGCAAGCATGTGAATTAGGATTCATTATGCCTATAGACATATTGACATGAGCATCCTTTGGTTAAAGCATGGATTTCACATACGCACGTATTCATAAAAAATGAATCTCAAGTATGAACTATATGATTAAAGTATATATGTAGTATACTCGAGCATACATATTAATTTATGTTTAGCCTTGTTATGTGATAGCATGACTCTAGTAACCGATTTTGAAGCATGAACGTGTATTGCTTAAAGTATGTGAATGGTCGGCATAAAGACGTATGATTTTGAATTGAATAGGGTAAGCATGCTAGGATTCAAATTTAAAAGTATATTCTTGAAGCATGATTAATTTGAAATGCAAAAAAATTCAAACCTATGTTGATATATAGCAACTAGGTGTTCTAAAACTATTAAATCAAGGACAGAGTTAATTGTTTATAGACTCAGTCATAGTGATTGACTTACATGAATTACGTGATAGACTTATACGATAAATGGATTATTATAAGTATAGACTTATATTAGTTTATGATGCTAATTGAAAGGCCGACTTGTTAATATTAGGTCGTTTCAACGCAAGTAGATTAAAGCTAGAATTTAATCGTAGCTGAGCAAACAGGCAAGTAATCTAAATTCTTGCACTACCTTATTCAATGAATCGTGTAAGCAAGTCTCCGAACTTCACTATTTGGTTGTGCAAGTTCTTTAATTCTTATTTGTACAAGTTCCTATCCTTCTCATATTGTATTGAGCAGGTTATTATCGTATTGACAGTTAATTATTTAAAGCTTGAACTTTATTTCCAAGTATGCTATTAGGTGGTTTAATTACTTTACAATTATTCCACATCGATATTATTGTTATTCGCACTTGGTGCACTTGATTTCGTATAGTCTTGGACTTGTACATTATTTAAAGTTCTACAATTCTTGAACTATGTCAGATAGAGTCTGAACCCTTGTTCGGTCAGACAATTGTATAAAATTTTTATAAAAGCTATCCAAACCAATAGATGGTAAGGATTCTTAGACTGAAAGAACACCCTTTGTATATATAGGGGAGTACCCCAGGTATCTCGTATAAAGATACAAACAGCAGAGTTGAATGTTATGCATATACATGGCGTACGCGAGGCTGATCCCCTCAAGTACTTATTCTGTAGCCAGTAACCAAAGGGTCAATCAGCTATTGATTCTGTTGGAGTTTTATAGTTCAAAAGTCTACTTGACTATCAGTTATTCTAAAAGTAATCATTATTCTTGCTTTCGATATTCATATTATTGAATTCATCATGATATATCCTTTATTGTTGTACTTAAACTTGCTGAGCAAACTTGTTGCTCATTCTTGCTATATCATGACTTATATTGCAGTTAATCCCGAGACTTCAGGGAAGGACAAGGGTAAAGGGAAGATGTAGGATTAGTTTGCAAGGAGCAGACTTTATTTTTATGTTTAATGAATTATTGTTATGAAATATGAACCCTAATGACTATTTTAGGGTATGTTTGTATGTTTATATTTAAGGTTATCGAATCTTGGGACTAGTAACACCTTTTGAATGAACGACGTACGTTTATTATATTTCGCATTTTAGTTATCGTATGTTATTTAGAGGTGGATGTTTAATATTATTTCGTGATGACCGGACCGGGGTCAGAGGACCCGGATTCGGGGGTGTCACAGGATATGCTCAGCAACAGCTTCGAGTGCTGTTAGGTCTTTTATTTTCTCGGACATTTCGTCGTGTTTGATCATTTCAGAGAAAGGTTTTCCTATGCCTGCCAGGACCCTTTCATAATAAGGAGCTTGTTGAATATTGATGAAAGTCATGACTATTTTAGATTTTGTCATGGCGGGGGTAACTTGTGCTGCGACCCGTCTCCATCGTTGGGCATATTCACTGAATGATTCAGTGTTATTCTTCTTGATTTTGGTAATTTGATACCGATCTGGAGCTAGTTAAGATTGGAAACTGCTCTGGCTGAGGACGGCATAGGCCAATTCTTCCCAACTGTGGATTTTGGAGTTGTCCAGACAGGTATACCAGGCTCTGGCTTCTCCAGATAAACTCTTCTGAAATAGCTGCATTCGAAGTTTCTCGTCCTCAGCATAGGATCCGAGTTCTCCGATGAAAACTTTCAGATGTGTGTATGGATCTCTTAACCCATCATATTTCTCAAACTCGGGAGTTCTGAATTTCTCAGGATAACGAGCCCCGGGGAATATATACAGAGGTCGAAATAATTCACACTGCCAAATGCCCAGTCCCTGTAATAGACCGGAGAGTTTCTTCCATTTGTTGAATTTTCTTGAGAATGTCACCCGCTTCCTGTTCTTTGCCTAGGATGGTGATTTCTGGAGTTTTGTTGATTGGGTCCTTGTTTTGTTGTCCAGCAATCTGAGTTTCGGCCTTTTTTGTATCTTGACCGCTAGCACCACTACCAGATGCTTCTGGTTCTAGATGAGTTTGAGATTATTTTTCTTTGAAGGCCTTGCTTTGCTCTTGAAGGAAACCGGCTAGCTCGGCTATCTGATTTTTCAATCCTTTGAATTCTTCCCTAGAGACAGGGGTAGATTCTGGTGAAGCACTTGAAGCCATGTCCGTAGATGGGCTGGGTGCTTTTCTAGCCTTTGATCTAGTGATAGGACCAATTTTCCCTACCTACACCAAAACGTAGGGGTGTCAGTTTCCTGTGGTAGGTAATGACTGGATGCATTTATGATGTGTGTTTTTTAAGTTTATCCTGCAAAACCAAGGTTAGTTATTTTGATGGCAGGATGACAGGATATTTGACAGGAAAGTAAATCTTTCATTATTGTCATTTACATTGTGCTCCTCAGTAATTGGAGACTTGACATGGAATTGAAAGAGGAAGGCATGAAGAAGCATCCCGTCGGATTTGGTTGATCAGAAGCTGACCTATCCTAGGTTACTCTCGCGACTTTTTTTTAGCATGAAGGTTACCAGATCATCGCAATCTACTAGAAGGGAAGTTAATCCGATCGTTCAACTGGAGCAAATATGGGTGGTGCATTTTCAGGAGGCAGCCCCGGAGACTTAGTCGTCCCCAGAGGCCTTACTTATCACCGACCAAATTAGCCTCCTGGTGGAGGGACTCATAGCATACATTCACATACATCAGCCTTACCGCTTATGCATGCAATGACAGTTTGTGCGAAGCATTAATATGGGTGGGAAGCACTAATATGGGTGCGAAGCACTAAAGCATTCATTCTCATTCATTCAATGTAAAGGCATAACATTCATAAAATTCAATGAAAGACTCAGCATTCACTCATCCATTGACTGTGGAGATGCAGGATTTTACGCGTTCAATAGTTTTGAAAGGGAAATGTTTGAAAAGATTGAAAGCGACCTAAGCCCTCTACTGTCCCCAGCAGAGTTGCCACCTATCGACATTAGAAAATTTAAGAATCCCGCGGGTAGGTTTATTACCCTAGTTTCCTCAAATCGATCTTTCTAAGTTATCTCTACCCTTATTCTTTTTGTTGCAAAAAGGTTTTGAAGGATTTTTTAGGAAAGAGGCCAACATGTGTATATGTCGACGATTTGATTAACAGAGTTGCCAGTTGGTAGTTTTAAAAATGGTTGTACCAACTCAACTAAATTTGATTTGAAAGAGGCCCAATTGCTGGACACTGTTGAAACTTGATCTTTGAAATTGGAGTTTTGAGTTCGGGGGCTTGGTTAAGTGTGGGAAAGGTGTTAGACACCCCACGACTCTCGTGTAAACACGGTACCACAATCTTTTCAATATTTCCCTTAAAATTGGAATGCGTGAGTGAATGTTGTTTGAAAATTGGGCCTTTGGATTGATTGAAAGCTTTGATAGGCTTCGTTGAGCCTATATACGAAGGGTTTGATTTGATTTTGAAAATCAGTCTTTAATTTGATTTGCAAATAGCATTTAACTTGATTTACAAAAGCTTTTGAATTGAATTAACAGTGATATTTTGAAAGCTGTTTATCAAACCCCTACGCTGACATAGGAAATGAAGCACATCGCCACTTTCAATTTTATCTTTTATAGCCTTAAGGCTGCATGCAACTGGTGATTTATCGGGCTGCGAAGCATCCTCGACCACAGAAATATAAAGTGTCGGTCTCCTCATGGGTATGAAAACCATCGGAGGGACGCTGACACGACAATCCATATTTTCACTATATCGAGACCTTAAATCCGGATAACCATTTTAGGGTCTGTGCATGTACATTTTATAGAAAAAACTGGCAGGGTACATCTGTAAATCGAAGTTTGTCCATCGTGGAAATCAGATTCTGATCAGTTTAATCATAAATCCCACGATTCCTAGGCTCACATATGAGTGGCTAGAAAACCTGCACAGTTCAAATTTGTACAGAAGCAGATAAATATCCCAAGATAGCCAGAACCAGGGATTCATTCAGTAAATCCTGGTCTGCACGGCCGAAGCATCTCGTTCCCACTAGATAGCGATCTAAGAGACGCGAAGTTGCTTTTGAAGCTGAAACTATAAAAATAACTAGATTTAAAGAAATCTCAGCCATTACAGCTTCCAGGTTATGTCGGGACCTGTTTGAACCGTTGAAAGCTAGAATTGGCGAGATTTGGATAAATCTAGTTCGCCCATAGAAAAATCAGTGCAAATTCATATACAAATGAATGTTAAATGCAACAGTTGAATAAATTGAATAAAGCATTGTATATAATTATATATATATAAGCTATAAAAGGGCGATGGGTTTTCACTTGCATGCTTGGACTAGAATTGAAATATGTATATATATATATATATATAAACTGTAAATAGCCACAAAATAATCCAGGCTGTGACAGAAATAATATATATATATATATATATATATATATATATATATATATATATATATATAAACAGTAAAAAGGGCTATGGGTTTTCATGCCCATATATTGATATGTGGTAGTATGTGGGTATATCTACGTGTTAGAGTAAAAAAATTTGGGTTTGGAAGATAAGAAAATGGCTGGAAAACCAAACGGGCAGGGGTTCAGAGCATTTTCGAATTATGAAATGAGCTGGGGGTGAGCTCATATTTATAGACCCAGGAGAAGCGGGTCAACCCGTGGCTGCCGCAGGTCCACCTGCGGCTTCACGTGGAAGGGGTCCCGTAGTGTGTCCTATCATCTCGAAGTACGTGCACTCCGAGCAATGTGAGGCCCGATTCAAAACTTTCTAACTTTTGATCGGAGTGTCCGTTTGAGGCGTGCTGTAACTTTTTGAAAAGCCCTCGACGAGCGCTTCGAAATGATATAGGAGAAAACTTTTTTCGAGTCCAAAAAGAAGGGTTCATAACCGGGTCTTTGATTCCTCGTAGTTTGTCCGTTGAGCTGTCTTGCGCTGTTTCCACTCGGGATCATTGTTATGGTTCGTTCTGACCTTAGTGACATCAATTCAGCTTGAGCTTGATCGAATCGGCTTTAAGTTGGTAAAATAACCGTTTTGCCCCTCCCGGGGTTGCCTTCAATGTCGGCATGGCCTTCGACTGGCTTCTTGGGTTTGTTTCCAAGATTTGGATCCCATTCGAGTCTGTTTGTCCTCAATGTCGTCTCTGAGGCTGACTTGGTCCTTCTAGGTTTTCCTCTGGAGATGTCGTGATGCTTCAGGATTGTTTCTGAAGTTGACCTGACCTTCCGGGTTGAGACCGGGGCTGACCTGTACTTCCCGGGTTGAAGCCGGGGCTGACCTGTACCTCCTGGGTTGAGATCGGGTCTGACCTGTACCTCTTGGATTGAGAACGTGGCTAACCTGTACCTCCTGGGTTAAGATCGGGGCTGACCTATACCTCCCGGGTTGAGACCGAGGTTGACCTGTAAATCCCGGGTTGAGATCGGGGTTGACCTATACCACCCTAGTTGAGATTGGGGCTGACCTGTACTTCCCAATTTGAGACCGGGGCTGACTTGTACTTCTCGGGTTGAGACCGGAGCTAACTTATACCTCTCGGGTTGAGATCGGGGCTGACCTGTACCTCCCAGATTGAGACCGGGGCTGACCTATACCTCTCGGGTTGAGACCGGGGCTGACCTGTACCTCCTGGATTGAGACTGGGGCTGACCTGTACCACCCGGGTTGAGATCAGGGCTGACCTGTACTTCCCGAATTAAGATCGGGGCTGACCTGTACCTCCTGGGTTGAGACCGGGGCTGACCTGTACCTCCCGGGTTGAGACTGGGGCTGTCCTGTACTTCCCAGGTTGAGACCGGGGCTGTCCTGTACCTTCTGGGTTGAGACCGGGACTGATCTGTACCTCCCAGTTTGAGACTGGGCGGACCTGTACCTCCTAGGTTGAGACCGGGGCTGACCTGTACCTCCCGAGTTGAGACCGGGGCTGACCTGTACCTCCCGGGTTGAGACTGAGTCCAACCTATACCTCCTAGGTTGAGACCGGGGCTGACCTGTACCTCCCGGGTTGAGACCGGGGCTGACCTGTACTTCCCGGGTTGAGACTGGGGCTGATTTGAGAGCCCGATATTGAGACTGTGGTTGATTTGACGTCCCGATATTGAGACCTGGGTTGATTTGAAAAGACAGTCTTACCCTCCTATAATGTTAGTAACAGGGAAACAAAATTTTGAGTGTCTACAGATGGCCCTCTTTATCATGTTCATGCACTGTGGTGGAATGAACTGGATAATGATTTCTAGACACTAGAAATGTAAATGCAATGGCAAAGCAATGCATGGCAGGCTATATGATGAATGTTAGATACCTTCGAGGGGATAGGGTTATCACTGATTTATTATGTTAGTTTCTGCTGGGGATAACGTTATCCGTGATAACCCTTGTTGCTGCATTATCATGCAGTCGCTGGTAGGACATCGGAGTTAAGCTATCCCAGACTGTTCTCATCACTTTCTGTTAGGGATGACGTCCTTTGTGATAGCTTTGTTGACTCTGAAGGGAATAACATTATTGATGCTACCTTAGTTTGAGACCAATGGTTTCCCACATCTGCCGATACTCTTCATGGGGCATATTTTCCTTCCGGCTGATGCCGTTGTACCTTTCTGCCTGTTTCTTCGCTGGGGATACATCTCGGTTACTAAGTTACCTCAGTGTGTGCTTCCGATGCCTATCTTGATGATAATTTACACCGGTAGTTGGCAACAAGGGGTTGAATAACCAATCCTTCTTGGTACTCCCTCTGAGGATGTGTATAACAGATTCCATCATCGGGGATGGATTATTATATTACTTTCGTCACCGGATCACTTTTGATGCTTTGCGGGGGTTGCGCCAATGGCTGAGACGTCGCTGGGGTTGAGACAATGGCTGATACTTCGTTGGGGTTGAGCCAATGACTGAATTATCAACGGTATGTACCCTATGCTTCGCTGGGGTTATGCCAACGGCTGAACTATCATTAGTCAGTACCCGACGCTTAGCTGGGGTTGTGCAAACTGCTGAACTGTCATCGATCAGTACCCGACGTTTCGCTGGGGTTGTGACAACGGCTGAACTATCATCAGTCAGTACCCGACGCTTCACTGGGGTTGTGCTAACGGCTGAACTATCATCGGTCAGTACCCGACGTTTCGCTGGGGTTGTGCCATCAACTGAACTGTCATCGGTCAGTACCTGGCGCTTCGCTGGGATTGTGCCAATGGCTGAACTATCATCAGTCAGTACCCGATGCTTCGCTGGGGTTGTGCCAACGGCTGAGATGTCGCTGGGGTTGAGCCAACGGCTGATACTTCGTTGGGGTTAAGCCAATGACTGAACTGTCACCGGTCTGTACCTGACGCTTTGCTGGGGTTGTGCCAACGGCTGAACTATCATCCGTCAGTACCCGACGCTTCACTGGGGTTGTGCCAACGGCTGAACTATCATCGGTCAGTACCCGATGCTTCGCTGGGGTTATGCTAACGGCTGAACTGTCATCGGTCAGTACCCGACGCTTCGCTGGGGTTGTGCTAACGGCTGAACTGTCATCAGTATGTACCCGACGCTTTGACAGTGTTGATTTCTGGTAGTTTTTTTGCCGTTTTTAGGCAGTTTTTTTATCAGGTTTCATCATTACGGATATTTCTTCGGGATGATAACCAATGGTTTTCACACAGATTTTCCTTCTGTCAGGAATTCGTAGCTTGTACGCATGATTTCAGGACAATCTGCTCAATCACGTAGCAGTTTTTTCTCAGATTTGACTTTTTAGCTCATATAAACTCCGTTTCAACTCGAACTGGACCGAGCCAAAGGTGGTGGGGCCCACCCTAGGGAGCCACAGGTAGAGGTGCGGCAACCGTAAGTGGGCCCGCTTCTACCTACATTTTTAAAATGGGCAGCAGCGGGCTCATAAACTCATTTTCATTTCGAGTTTCGAACTGAATCCGATTTTCTTTTTCAAATCTACGGAGTTCGGGCAGCTATTTTCAGATTCCATCAGTGACTCCGTGTTCTGCACATCTCAGGTGACGTTTTACATCCTTTTTTCACAAGTTTTGACCGTTAAAAGCATGTAAACCACGTAGGGTACTTTTAGACGCAATGTATGAAAAATGTAAGCCTATATGACTTGCTAAAATTTTTCTAACTTCATAAGTATGCATATTTTACTGTAATGCACGTTTTGACGTAAGAAAAATCAAATTATGAGACAGTCATATTTTGCTCTTTTTGATCAGTTTACTTGTCCTTTTTGGGGCCTAGTGAGCCTGAATTTTCAACTAAAAATATCCATGGTAATTTAGCTACCATGTGAAGTATACTGATAAGTGGTCTTTATGACCACTTATTCGGATAGTAACCAGCTTGTTCCGCTGTCGAAACTTAAGTATCTGTGTGCTTTTCACGTGTTTTTGCTTTGTTTTGTAGTTTGCATGTTTTGGAACTCCCTTGGTGCTTATTGAGCTTAAAAGGACAAAATGAGGTCAAAAGGAGCAAGAATGGAATGATGGCATGACAATGGGAAGAAAATGCAATCCGGACATCGTGTGGGGGGTTTATGTTCATTTCATGTTCTTGAATTGGAACTTGGTTCATATTGTAGAGTATCTTATAAGCTTTTCGGAACATCTTGAATCATCCCAATCGGAGTTCGGAGGCTAGAGTTATGCCCCGTATACCAACGGACGTCAAACCTCACAGTTTTGAGTTTTCATGCACAACTGTCACTTGGAGCTCAATTTCAGCCTTCATCCATCCATTATTTCTCAATGCTCAAAAAATAAAAGTTGTAGAGCTCTTCGATAGCTTCGATTTGATAGGTGGCAGGCCTCGTAACTCCTCCCGGATCAAAAGTTATGGCTGTTTTACCAGAGGACTCTGCAGCAGAAAATCCTTGGCGTGGGCGCGCGGATTTTAGGCCATTTTTGGGCTGCCAGACTTGAATTTTCAATTGAACGGGACTTGGCTTTTGATTGGGATATAAGGGGGCTCGTTTGTGGTAAGAAAGATGATCATATATTGGCCCTAAGCCCTAGTTCCTTTCTTTTCTTCCTTTACATCTTGTTTAGTCTAGATTAGGAGTAGATTAGAGAGTAGATTAGTGTTAGTTAGTTAGATTCTAGGGTTTTGTTAGTGTGTGAAGATTAAAGCAAGAGGATTGACATCAAGGGTCCAAGCTTGGAGAAAGATTTGAAATCTCTATCCTTAATCTCTCTTTGCTATTACATTGTATATTTAGATGATGTTATTGAATCTTGTGGATAATATACTTGAGTTATTTATGGCTTAAGCTTATTTTTGAGGTTTCAATGGAACCTAATGAGTAGTTTAAATTTGATATTCCTTCCATAATAGTCTTATTTGATTACTATATGTTTGTCTATTGCGATGTATGCTTTCATTGCTTAATTGAGTCATGACCAATTACTGTGATAACCCACATGGGATTGAAAGATGAAGTGTGGGTTTAGATCTAATCATAGTAGCGGGCGATTGTACGTTCACATGGCGTTGGACGTATGATTTGTGCTTAGGATAGACATATACCGAAGCGCCGCTCGTAGTCAATAGAGGACTTGACCTTAAACCCTATTTATTTATAAACACCATAGACATATAGGGGTTTAGATAATGTGGGTGTTCACGTGTGTTCTATCATCTATGGATTGCACGTGATATGGATTAGGTGCATCGAAAGATGGCCTTCTTTTACCTTCGTGTTCTCGGCTAACAACTGTAATGATTAATTTGACCTAATTGGAAGTGTGTCGACTTAGACGAATCATTAGGGGAAATTGGAATATCTTGTCTTCATTATCTGATTTTAACTCTAGAATTAATTAGTTTAAATTCAATTCCTTGCCTAGTTTAAAGTAGTTTTAATTCCAACTCTTTACCACCCGTTTAAATAAGACTGAGATGATTACGGACTATTGATTTGGCGACCTTTTATCTGTTAAGTCTCCGTGGGAACGATCTTTACTCACTCTTTATTACTCGTTGGCTGCGTATACTTGCGCGTTAATTGTGTCATCTAATCTGACTAACATTTACTTTTGATTTTATTTCATAAATATGAACTGTTCCTGTTTTTGAGAAGGTGTGTTACTGAACGGCCACCTAGACATGCGTATGTGCACGCGGACAGTTCATTTTACAAAGGAGACTTTGGCGAAATTTTTTCAAAAGCCCGAGCATTTAATAAACATGGAAATTTGACTTTAATGGCGAATTTTTTTCAAAAGCCCGAGCATTTAATAAACATGAAATTTTAACTTTACTGGAGATTTTTAACTGACCCATGCATGTTTTTAGGATTTAGCTTTTTGAAAAATATGAAGTTTTGACTATATTGGGTATTTTTGACTGATCCATGCATGTTTTAGGACTTAGAAATGCATAAAATACTGATTTTAATTAATAAGCCACATGTTTTAGGCTTACCATACCCTTTCTGAGGTGATTTAGAGACTTTGTTCAGGTGATGGACCGAGACAGACCCGACAGTGCTAGCAGGGTAGTTTCAGGAGTTAGACGAAGGCGAGCTTTTGATGTTCCTCGGCCATGTCCAGCTTGGCCGCCGCGCAGATTAGCAGAGTCAATGATTCGTCCAGCCCAAGACGAGCCGCCGATTGATATAGATGATGAGCAGGCTCCTTTTGCGGCTCCCGTCCCAGGTCAGGCCCCACGTGCGAAGCTTCCAGGCATTGTTGTGCCAACCCATGAGTTGCTGGGAAACTTGAGTCGTCATCCATTGTGATTTCTTCATGCCAATGAGGTGACTTGAAGTTTTATTCTCTCTGTATTCTCTTTCTTTCTTTTGCCATTCTCGGGGTACAGGTTTTTGACATGGGTTGGCTTTTGATGTAGGTTCCCGACTTTATGCAGCCCAGAGGGAACTGGTTCAATGTGCACTCCCTCTACCATACTTTGCACCAGGAGTACATGAATATTGTTGATGGATGGGGGTTTCAGGCCTTCTTCTCTATTCTTCCCCGCCGTTGCCCCTGGGGTTATATGAGGGCTTTGTTTGAGCACTGGTTCCCTCAGACTTAGTCTCTTCACTTATTGGATTGCGAGGTGATGATGATGCTTATGGATTGGAGGTTTATCACCGGCATAGAGTTCGAGGGTGAGCTCGTGCTTGTTGTGGCCGACATTACGCCCACTGCCGTTAGATCCCTGCTGGGAGTTCCTTTGTCTGCGCTCAAGGGTCGGACGGTCCGATTTGGTCCCTTGAGCATAGATGCCCAGAGTGGGGCTTTACTTGAGCCTCCGCCTGATGATCAGAGGGTTAGGGATCGCATACTGAGGCTATTATTTTTGGTGATCATCAGGGGTTATTTTTTGGAGGACAACTCATCTACTGTGTCCTTTGCCTTGGTCAGTGCCACCCGACATATAGAGCGCCTCAGTGGCTTTGATTGGGGTTTCTGCACTTTTACCTATTTTCTTCGAGGTATGCGCATGCTTTCGGAGGGTTTGATGGAGGCTTGGTTAGGGTTCTACCCATTTCTGCTGGTTAGGGTTCTGCATTTATATTTGTCAGTCTTGGTCACTGAGGACTTTTGATATTTTCATGGCCAGTTCTGGGCGTATGAGAGGCTTCCTTGCCTACGGTCCGCCACTGCTTTAGGTCTGGAGACCTATCCCTGAGGACGGCATTGGCATCACTCCACTTTGACGGAGGTCCCTGTTGCTGAGGGCTTTACTCATTCCCGCCTGTAATTGGAGCTTTTGACAGTCGGAGCGATTTCGTGGATCCCATATACCTCCGAGTTTTTGACTGTGGGATTTGAGGGAGGCTTCCCCACTGGTCGAGAGTTTGCATTATCGACCCGCAGAGTCCCATTTTTGACAGAAGAAGGCTAGGAGCTTTATCTAGGAGAGTGTGCCATCCGGAGTATCACGAGTCAGATCCGCATTCCCTTTGTTCCTCTAGATTGGCATCATTGGCCATTGGTCCAGCCACTGACAGATATCCCTATGGAGGGCATAGACGGCTTTACCCTATCAAAGGGCTCTTACAGCCAGGAGGCATTCAGCAGTTGGTGGAGCCCTCGCACGATTGGAGCTCAGACTCGTGCCACCTAATTTATGGTAGACATGGTGCCTGGGTCTGTGATGATGACAGTCTGGATAGCTTGTCTCAGGGAGCCTACTCACTTGGACCAGATTACAGGACTGGCCCAAGAGTTGAAGAGAGCTCATTTGTTCATCATGCATCTTGGCCGAGATCCATCAGAGGCATCTTCTTTTGACCCTTCCAGCTCAGGATCGAGCCCCTCAGTAGGTCCATTTTCCAGTAGTTTTGTAGGGGGCTAATCCTCCCTTGTACCACCCAGACATGCTTGATGACCGCGACTTTGTGTCCACGGAGGAGATGGAGCAGGTTAACCACCTGAGTGTAGATATTTTGGATCTTTTTGGATAACTATTGTAGCTATATCTTTTGGTCGGCCACTGTTTTGGCTGTTGGACGGCTGTGCCCCATTTTGATAGACCATTGTTAGTAGTTGGGTGGTGGTGCCCCATATTCTTGTACTTTTTATTTTGCTTTGTATTATCGGACAGGGATGATGCTTGTAGTAGATAGTTTATTCTAGATATGCATGATATTTCCTATCTATCACATCATGTTTATCATTTGTCATTATGCATGTATTATGTCATGTGTATGCATTTAGACAGATGAGTTCAGATTTGACCCCTGGATTGCCTTGTGATACGGTGATATAGATGTCGTCGTCCACCATCAGTCGTATTGAGCACTTACCACCATCTGTGGTGGCATTATCTTTAAGATCGTGGTATGAGAGCCTGCCCTTCCCAGCCAGAGGGCCAGTGGATCAGATGCTAGGGCATTCATTGGCCCTCATAGACTTTCAGGTTCTGTACGGGTTCGTAGATGTCCTTTTACCCTTTTGGATACCCGAGAGATAGATTTTTTGTATTGGGCGGCACGAGCTGACTCTGACTTGAGAGGAGTATGAGCGGTTCATTGGTTTGGCTCTAGACTTGCCCTACACTCGTACTGCGGTTAGCGATATGAGGAGACCGTTCTTACGGATGTCTGGTCTACCTTATAGTGTAGTTTCGGATGAGATCGTTTATGGACATTGATCTCTATAGATTTCTTGATCTATCGTTTCGGCTGGCTAGACAGCTACTATCGTCATGCTGGAGATTTTATTTTTTCGGCAGAAGCATGGCATTTGGCCAGGATAAATGTTTTGCTGATGTGCATAGTAGCCTATGTCTATATGCCCCTTCACTTGGACCACTTGGATGTTAGATTGATGGTCGTGGTTCGAGCCCTTAGACAGGGTAGCACCATTCTTCCGATAATATTAGCTGAGACGCTGAGAGCAGCCACCCACTGCAGTACCCACCCGGAGGGGTTTTTTAGAGACAGTTCGATTTTACTGTACGTACGGCTCATGTCCCATTTACGATCAATTGGATTTTTCAGACACCAGGGGTATTGTTTCACCCGTGAAATAGCCATGTCTTACTCCTTTCAGCCATCGGAGTGTACCAACACAGAGACATGGTCAGCATTTTTGTCTGATATTGCATATCCATTCTCTATTCTGCCATGCTTAGGGTTAGTCTCTCCCTATAGCTTCATCACCCATGCATCTGGCATGGACTATTTTCCCCTCGCTGGATTGAGGGGAGTGACTACTTACCATCCTCTGGTTGTTATAGGCCAGTTCGATTAGTTTCAGAGCCTGCATCAGTTTGAGGGGGCTATTAATCAGAGGATGTCAGCTTTGTCTATGTCATCCACTGATTTGGTCAGAGTGTATAAGTGTTGGACTTATAAGGAGAGGGCTAATTTCTCCATAGCCATCCAGATCATTCTCCAGAGTACTCATCGTGGTTGGACATAGATATAGCATCAGCTGCATTCATCCAGTCAGCTCCGATAGTGGAATCAGACGAGGAGGAGCCTATGAAGGATCCTGATTCTACCACTAAGGATGAGTTGTTCATGGGTCTGACAGCAGCACTAGTTAATGATCCGCCGATCATTCCTGCCGGGAAAGATCCAGCTTTGGCAGACTCACTAGCTAGGATGACCTTTAAGAGAGATCAGGCTAGAGCGCTGATGTTGACTGCCATGTCTGGCAGAGATATAGCTTTTGCGGAGAGAGATGAGGCTCGAGCCATTCGAGATATGGCATTGGCTGAGAGAGACGAGGTTCGATCTTCTCGAGAAGCTGCTTTTGTCGATATTGAGGAGACTTTGATTGCCAGATATGCAGCTTTTGCAGCAAGGGATGAGATTTGATCTGCTAGAGACGCAGCCTTTAAGGAGATTAAGGAGGTTTTGATTGCCAGGGATGCTGTTTTTGTGGAGAGGGACGAGGCCATAGCTTCCCGAGATTTCCACATTGTCGACAGTACTGCTCTCCGATCTTATACTCATGATCTGGTTGCAGAGATGACTGTTTACATTGACTATCACAGTGCTACTATGCAGATGGCTGTGGATGTTCTGGCTTGTATAGAGGCTGAGGGTATTGAACTTGCAGCGGCTCCTCCATCTTCAGAGAGAGATGCCATGTTGACATTACTGTCCCGCTTATCCATAGGTCCATAGACTAGCTTTATTTTTCCTGCATATACTAGATCAGCCATTTTTGTCATGTACAGGATACTATGTATATATCAAATAATATTATATATCAGAGAAATATATTCTGATTCACTTCCCTGTTTGGATATGTATTGTCATTGCTGAGTGATTACCACTTCTTTCATGACTTGCTGTTGTTGATGTATCATGAGCTTCTCCTTGATGGACTGACATCGGGATGTCGGAGAATATCTTAGATGGACCTGTTGACCATGGAGGCTTGATAGCATTTAGGCTTTATATGGTTTTTTGTATTTTCTTGAAAGTCAAACCGCACCGTGAATGGCTGTCTACGTACTCCTGGGTGTAGGGAGATCAGGTCATTCGTAGTTCAATTTTTTATGTGAGAGGTTTGAGAAGTGTCACTTTTGAGTTTAGTTTTGGTTTGATGAGTTTTTGAATTTTTTGTTTGGTTTGACCGCACCAGAAATGACTGCCTACGTACTCCCGGGCTGAGGGAGATCAGGTCATTCTTAGTTTCGGTTTTTATTAAAAACTGAATTGATTTGATTGATTCGCAGGACCAGGATGCTGGTACGTATGTGTTTCGGGCATAATACCTTTTTATGGAGTCTGAGTTGATGAGTTGGGAAAATTTGGTTCCGTCCATTTCTTGCAATCTGATAGCTCCTCCCTTCAACACCTCCTTGACAATGAAAGGGCCTTCCCAATTAAGAGCGAACTTTCCTTTGGCTTTGTCTTGATTGCCCAAAACTTTCTTCAGCACCAAGTCGTCTTCTTTGAATTGCCGTATTTAGACTTTCTTATTGTAGGATCGAGTAATACTTTGCTGATATAACTGCCCGTGGAAAATGGTTGTAGCCCTCTTTTAATCTATTAAAGACAGTTGGTGGTACCGGTCTTGCAACCACTGATCTTCGTCCATTTGAGTGTCTATCAGAACTCTCAGGGACTCCATTTCTACTTCTATGGGAAGGACTTCTTCCATGCCATAGACCAATGAATAGAGGGTAGCCCCTGTAGAAGTGCGCATTGATGTCTTGTATGCTAACAGGGTTAGAGGCAACAGGTCAGGCCATTCTTTGTGATTGGCGGACATTTTCTGCATGATCTTTTAGATGTTTTTGTTGGCCGCTTCGATAGCACCATTCATCTTGGGCCGATAGATGACAAAATTGAGATGCTTAATGTGGAACTTGCTACATAGATCATTCATCATTTGATTGTTCAGGTTCTTGGCGTTGTCTGATACGATCACCTCTGGTTGTCCATATCGACAGACGACATTGTTTCTAATGAAACCAATGATGACCTCTTTGGCGACTTTAGGAAAGGAGGCAGCTTCAACACATTTGGTGAAGTAATCGATCATGGTGAAGATGAAACGGTGACCATTCTTGGCTTTTGGTTCTACTGGACCGATCACATCCATTCCCCACATGTAGAAAGGCTATGGTGAACTCATGTTGTGTAGCTCATTTGGAGGAGAGTGTATGGCATTTCCATGTACTTGGCATTGAAAGCATCTCCTGATATGATCATCACAGTCAGCTTTGAGAGAGATCCAATATTGTTTTGTTCTTAATATCTTCTTGGCCAGCAGATGACCGCTCATATGTGGACCACAGACTCCATCGTGGAATTCATCCATCAATCTCTTGCTTGCTTTTTATCAAAGCATCTTAAAAAGCCTATTCCAGTATCCCTTTTGTATAGTGCATCTCCGTTCAGATAGAACTTCATAGCCATTTTGTGAATCCGCTTTCGTTCGGATTGGCTTTCCCCAACGGGTGTAGATCCATCTTGGAGATATTCCTTGATGTCTTGATACCAAGGCTGTTTGATAGGAGGTATTTCATCTAATATGTCTCCAATGTAATTCCCGTAAGTTGGGGCCTTCTGACTTGTGAATTTGATGCAGGGAATTCCACTCCTATCGGATATGTGGATTAAGGAAGCCAACAACGCCAATACATCAACGAAGTCATTCCTACCACGAGGAATATGGATGAAGGTTATGTCTTCAAAATCCAGAGATATGTTAACGATCTGCCGGTGATAGGGCAGCAAATGTAGTTCTTTGGTGTGATATGCCCCAGTGGTTTGTCTGATAACCAATTCAGAGTCTCCGAAGACTAGTAAATGTTTGATACCCATGGATTGGGCTAACTTCAACCCCATTATGCAGCCTTTATACTCGGCTGTGTTGTTGGTATTGCCAAATTACAGTTTTGTAGCCACTAAATATTGTTCTCCTGTACCAGAGATAAGGACTGCCCCAGCTCTGACACCCTCCATATTTACCTATCCATCAAAATACATTTTCCATGGTTGGACTGTATTCTCTCGTTGAAGTTGTTGAATTGTCATGATCCTATAATCCGGGAAATAAGTCTCCAGGGGCTCGAACCCTCCTGATGGTGCTTCGACTAGTTAATCTGCAATGCCTTGACCTTTGATCGACTTCTGAGTTACATAGACAATGTCGAACTGTTGTAGGATCAACTGCCATTTGGACAGTCGATAATTTAACATTGTCTTGTTGAATACATATTTTAGTGGATCCATGCGGGATATGAGGTAGGTCGTGTGCCCATGGAGGTAATGTTGTAACCTCATTGCGGCCCATGCTAACGCACAACACGCCTTTTTGATCAAGGTGTACTTTTGTTCACCACTGCTGAATCTTTTGCTGATGTAGTAGATGGCTCTCTCCTTGCTACTATCATCTTTTTGTCCCAACATACAACCCATTGCATTAGCATTGACGGACAAGTACATAAACAGGGGAACTCCGTCCCTTGGGGGTACCAAGACTGGTGCTTCGATTAGCTGCTTCTTGATGGCAAGGAAGACTTTCTGACAATCCTCATTCCATTTGGTGGAGGAATTCTTCCTTAGTAGCTTGAATATTGGTTCACAGGTTGTTGTGAGATGGGAAATGAACCTGCTTATAAAATTGATCCTTCCTAGGAACCCGCGTATCTCCTGCTCTGTTCGAGGTACTGGCATCTCAGTGATGGCTTTGATCTTGGCAGGGTCTTGCTCGATGCCTCGATTACTCACCAGGAATCCCAACAACTTGCCTGATTTGACGCCAACAGCATACTTAGCGAGATTTAGCTTGAGGTTGTACTTACGCAACTTGTTGAACAACTTCCTGAGATAGTCAAGGTGTTTATCCTCCCTCCGGGATTTGATGATGATGTCGTCCACATAAACCTCTATCTTCTTGTGCATCATATCATGAAACAAGACCATCATGGCTGTCTGATATGTGGCGCCGACATTAATGAGGCCGAAGGATAGTCGTCTATAGAAAAAGGTTCCCCAGGGAGTGATGAAAGCTATTTTTTCCCTGTCCTCTTCACCAACAATGATCTTGTGGTAACCAGCAAAGCAGTCCACAAAAGAATATATGCAGTACTGCGCCGTGTTGTCTATCAGGATGTGGATAAAATATACTGGGAAATTATCCTTAAGGCAGGCTTTGTTCAAATCCTGGTAATCCACGCATACTCGCACCTTCCCTCAGAGTTTAGGTACGGGAACTATGTATGACAGCCACTCTGGGTATGTTGATACCATGATGATACCGGCTTTGAATTGTTTAACGACCTCTTCTTTGACTTTCAGACTCCATTCAGGTTTCAAACGCCTGAGCTTCTGCTTGACTGGCTTAAATCCATCTTTGATGGGCATTTGATGGATGACAATATTAGTAGATAGGCCAATCATGTCTTTGTGTGACCATTCAAACACATCCTAAAACTGTATTAAGAGTTTGATCCAGTCAATTTTTTGATCTTGTGTGAGGTCTAGGCCTATCCGAATTTCTTTGATGTTTTCAGAGGTTCCTATGTTGATAGTGGTGGTTTGGTCGAGGTTCGATTTGGTTTTGTCTTCGATCCATTCTTTGATCTCCTCGGGCACCTCATAGTCCTCTTCCTCCTCTTGATCAATAGCCATCAAGTCGAAGTTCAGTTCTACATCAAAGTTGTAGTCATTGTGACAGGTTGTCATCTCATCAGCAGTGACAAGCAAATCCAACTCTGGAGTCCTAAAAATAAAAATGCTTTCACTTTATTATATGCAACTGCTTATATATACAAAGCATTTGGAAAAGTATGACAAAATTTACTGCTATAGTTGTGCAATCAAAAGTAAGCAGTAAAAGAAAACATATTACAGAGCAGACGAACTCTCTGCCCCTTTATCCTTTTTGACTGAGGCAAGGGACGCTGCTCCAGTTATCCAGAGTTAGAACCTCATGAACAGGGAGGATCAAGGAATGGTGCTCGTTTGCCTTGTCTCGGATAATGACTGAGACATCCTTTACAATAGGGCCGGGGGTTTTCTTTGAATTGCCCCCTTTTCCCTTCTTGATGCGAGGAATTTAAATCTGATCCTCGTCGTCACTGTCTGGGATCTCATCATTCATACCCTCGTAGTTTATAATAACCCGCATGTTAGCAAATGGGTCTCGTCCTTCGTGCATGATCTTTTTTTTTCCCTTTTGCTATCCCTCTCAGGCTTTGGGGATTTTTTTTCACCTATCGGTATAATTGGAGGAAACAGTATGGCTGATACAACAGCAGGGATCTTCCTCCTTAGCTTTACAAAGCCAACATCAGTGAGGTTTGGCAGCAGTATGGTGGAAGCAGGAGCCTTAGGGTGCTTATATGGGTTCCGATGGCTTGACCCAGATCAATAACCCAATCCGGCTCTCCATGTCTTGCTCGGGATTTGGACTGGACTTACAATACCTTGTTTGTTCTTTTCTAACCCTTCTCTAAGTTGGAAACCCAAAGATACCATCTCTTGGCCTACTGTCATCACTTCAAGGGAGACTTTAGGCTTCAAGGCTGGTGCCCCAACTGGTAGATATTGGGTATTATTAACCTCCATGGCTTAAAAACTAGCAGGTTCAATCCCTGCATCCAGGCTGATCACCGGTATGTCTCCCTGTATGCAGACAGGGTATTCCGGTTTGGCATTCACCGTTATCAGGTTGCCGTTGATAATGTACTTGAGTTGTTGATGGAGGGTGGATGGCACTGCCCCTGCCATGTGGATCCATGGCCTGCCCAGTAACAAGTTATATCTAGTGGCGATATTGAGCACCTGAAAGGACACATAGAAAGTATGCGAACCAATCTCCAGAGGAAGCTCTATTTCCCCCATAGCTTGTCTGCGAGATCCATCGAAAGCTAGGATGACCACATGACTAGTTTTGATCCAGTTCGGGTTAATCTTCATTCTTTCCAAGGTATCGTAGGGACAGATGTTGAGGGATGATCCTCCATCTTTGAGCACACCTCCGATCACATAACCGAAAGACATCACTGCTATGTGTAAAGACTTGCGATAACTCGTCCCCTCTGCAGGTATATCATCGTCAGTGAAAGATATCACATTGCTGTTGAAAATGTGTTCTACCACGTGACAAAATTTCTCGACATCCACGGTATCTGGCAGATGGGCTTCTTCCGGTACTTTTACTAGAATGTCATGATGCTCCACCGATGATAAGACCAAGTCTAGGATGGACATTTGCTTGGGTGCGTCTTTCAGGCTTTGCACCACTTTGATTTTATTGTGTCCCATTTTACTGAGGAACTCTTTAATTTTCTCTTCAGCCACCTTTTCTTTGGCTTTGATGACTGATTTTATCGCCCGTTGAGGTAGGTACAATGGATTCTCCTTTGGTACAATGGCAATGTTGTTTGAGGTGGAATCTTCGTCATTTCCGTAGTTCCATGGGACCCTCTTCAGACTGATAACTGTGGTCTAAAGGGCAAGATTAAAGGCTCGGGTGAGGCCACCTTCACAGGATTTTGTGTTTCTTGGACCCCTTTCCTTGGCAGGTGTGAGAGATGGCTCCTTATCACAGGAAATAACAGCCACGGTATCCTGATTCCACGCAGTGGGAATAAAGAGAGTTTCCTCATCTGGGAGGCCATAATCCTGATTCCCTCTTATCAATTCACCATGTTCAATCATATTCTGAATCAGGTTATGAAGGGCCCAGCAATCCTCAGTATCATGGCCGGGTGCATTGGAGTGGTACTGACAAGTTTGGTCAGGCTTGAATTTTTGGGATCACGGGTTTAATGGAGGTAGTAAATCTGCAACTATTCCTTCGTTGATTAGCATCTGGATGATTTCCTTCATTGGCTGGTTCAGGTTAGTGAAATTCCTTTGAAAGGCGAATTTCCTACCAGCTTAGAAATTCTCCTCCTTGGCCATATTATCGGCCCAGGATTCATGCTCATGAGAATGGTAGTGATCCCTCATGGGGATGGGACTGATCTCCGGTGTGGGAGGATTTGCATCAGATTGGTTGGTCTGGTTCATCATCTGTCTGGTGATCTGATGTTGGTATACGACAGTTCTGCTAACTGTTCAATTTGTTCTTTGATAGACCTAATCTCCTACTCTATCAAGAATTGCCTTTCTGAGACTTCCCAACTGTCTGGGCTGTTGTTTCTAGATGGAGTCTGTGACGCCCCCAAATTCCAGGACCGCCACTTGGTCTCTCGAATTCGGTTCATCACGTGCTCATGGTAATACATCACAATAATAATAATTAAATATCATACGATCACAGCGGAAAATCTATTCTAGAATAATTTACAATGATTTATTATAATTATTCCCCCAAGTCTCGCAACCTACAGTACTTAATAGATTACATAATAATATCAGTTAACGACTTATTACATAATCTAACTTAAGCTTAAACATAATCAAATCCAGTCTTACTACATCATCTTCATACAATATTAATATATTTAAAACATAACAGACATAAGCTAGTTGGTAGCTTTGCCCTTGCCCTTATCAACGCCCGAAGGTTCACCATGCTCTGCCTTAACTGAAATGTTTTAGGGAAAGCAAGAATGAGCACAAATTTCCCAGCAAGTAATATACAATAAGGGTGAGTAATAAGATTCTCAATTCTCGAAAGGGTATAACAAGATTTGATAGTTCAAGAATAACAAGAATATCAACAGTTCTCAATATCAGTCGCTAAGGACAGGATAATATCAATATGATTCAATAATAAGTCAATTCAAGATTTTAAATAATTGAATACTGAGTAGTCACTACGGACTATGAACTTCTACTAGAATTGACAGTAATAAACTGAAAATCCAACAAAAACAGGTACAACAGGTGATCAGCCTAAAGTACCCTTGTTATGCATAACAATCAACCATACTCAAGTGTGCACGTCGGTTCTCCGACAATTATATATTCCCTTCAAAGAAGGTTGTTCTTCTCAGTCAAATATAGGATCCCGCACCAATCAATTAGTTTGGGTTGCTTTTCAATAACATAAGTCCAGCCGAATCAAATGGCATAGACACTTTCACAATATTCAAGAACAATACTAAGTTCAACATGAATAATAGCTTTAATGAAATAAGAGTTCAAGTATGCTAATTCGATTCAACCGATTAAATAGGAAACTAGTTCGCAATACACAAGATAGGATACTTGCATAGTAAAAGAGTATAAGTTAGGAAACTTTCACAATCATAGATTTCCTTGCATAAAGTAAATGCGTCGGTTAGGATACTTGCACTTTAAAAGAGTGTAAGTAAGAGAACTTGCCTTTAGCGTAGTTTATCCACGAAAAACAATCAACACTTTCGAATTCCTATCGTAATACAGTTACGTATATATATGATATTCATTAGTCATATAATTTAACTTCACATTTTCTCTTTGAATATACGATCAACACATAAGCTAAGTCTTACCTAGCTACTCAGTTATATAGAATATAATTTCTATCCTTAACGTTCCTTCTTTAGAGTTTAAACGCATTCTCATATTATATAAGATCTTAACAATTAGCAAACATGCTTGCATATTATTAATATCACATAAGGCCACAATCAATACTAAATATATTTCATTTTAGCAAGTTACGACATCTCCTTAAGTTAACCGTCAAAATCGGGTTCAAGTAACATCATATAATATCGCGTAGCATGTATTCATATTTAAAGGATACTTTCATGCTTGTATAACTTTTCCAAATCCAATCGTACATGGTATAGGTTCTTAAGTTAATACTTAAAGCCATTCAAGGACACGAACTCATATGGTCTAACATGATTGCTTTTAAACACATAAGATATTCATATAACTTGTATTAGTCATGCTCATGAGTAATCGTATTGCATATATGTAGCTAGCATTGTTATTATCTTGAAAACATACTTTGTTTATGCTAAACTTTAATCACGGCAACCAATCATGGTATATATATGTTCATGACACATGAATGAGTCTAAGAGTACTATCACATGTGTCCATAAATATCAGAATTTAAATCTCCACGTATCGTGTTAATGCTCATGTGCAAGGCTTGTATTTCTATTGGTGAATCTTACTAATAGAGCCTAACATGTTCATGCTTCCTTACGAACTATATAAACACAAGTTAAGGCTTCATTCATATATTTCAAAGTTATCTAAACATGCTCATAACATCAAAATGACTATATAGCATTTACATGATCACATCCACCTTCAAACTTATATTTTTGTTAGGAATGAGCACTAGTTAGGTTCACATGTTCACATTCTATTACGGAACCAATATAGATAAGCTAACATGCACTTCATGTGTCTCTAGGTGGTACTAACGTGCTTGCAAGGTCAGTATGTAAACATGCTTTATATATGTTAACGTCGTTTATGAAACTTTAAATTCGTTTCCAAACTATGTGTCGTTTGGTTAACCATGCATGCTAATATACTAAAACATGCTTACATTGCCTCATTAGGTTTATATATATGTATTAATCATGCTCCCATGCTTGTTTAAACAAAAATCAAACAATTGGTACATAACAGTTTTGTTGCAGAATGCAGAAAACTGAACACAGAGGCTGGCGCTGCGGCGTGGCACTACTGGCGCTGCGGCGCGAGTGGCGCTGCGGCGCGGGCTGCGGCGCGTGTGGTGCTGCGGCGCGGGCTGCGGCGCTGCGGCGTCGAGGCAGTTTTCCGGTTCAGACGGTAGCGAAAAACGACCCAAAACCTCCCATTTCATCGATTTCAACATACCATACCCAGATATTAGACTTGTTTAACTTACTAACACATACATATATGCTTATATAACAGTTAATAGCAATTATCAATTCCCAGTTTCATGAACTCTAACTTAATTTACGAATTTCATGTATTTACAGAAATTGAAGAGGAACAATGGAAATGAAAGACTATTCAGTGGTTCCATCATGTGGGTATGTTCATATAACAACAATATAAGGGTTCTACAAACCAATCATGAACTAATTTGGCATAATCAAGAATTTCAACAAAACTCAGAGAACAACAATGGAGTTCTGTTGACAGAAAAATGAAAATGAAGACACGAAGAGGATTTATACCTCTGTTATGGAGTAAGCTTGCTGATGCTACTATAGAAATTCCTCCTGAACTAAATAGGCAATCACAGTATACTCTCCTCTCTTAGAAATATTTCAGCAATGAAATGAAGGTGCAGGGAGTTCCTTTATATAGAAGAATGAATACACAGTCCAAGCTTCTAACTCCCAAATCAAACTAACGGATTGTCAAATTGCATGAAGGTTATAGAATGGTAGGTATTTAGTTGTTAGAATCCATCATTAACACCACTCCATTGCTCATCATTGCTACAAGGCTATGGAAATTTACTGAGTTTAAGGAGAAGCAATAGGCTTAGGCCATAATGGTTGTGCACGTGAATGAGGGAAATGAGAGTGACTATTATATTGGGACAAGCCAAGCAAATCTCAGCATTCTTACAATTTGTATATATACACAACACTTATGCCAAAATATGTTACATGTATATATACTATATAATTAGGCCACAATTATAGTTACAATGTAATTCTAATGATACTAACATGGATTCACATAATGTAATAAGTGCAATTTGAATACATATAATCTATGTACATTTTATCTTACCGATATAATACAATTGGATACTACCACATTACATTATATCATATATTATTAAATTGTATTACTCAACAATTATTTATAATAGATCCATGATACATTATTTTAATGTATATCCACACATCATTTGTCACCTACACATATCATAACATATAGTTACTATACATTTAATTCGCATGCTTGCACATATAATTTCTCATCTTATAAATTGAATATTAATTAATAATATACACATATCCTACATCAATCAATATAATTGTTAACCTCCATAACAATTTAATTAACCTTTATATGATTAACTATCACTTTGATATAAATCTTATTATATTTATAAACACGTTGCTCATTATTATTATGTTTCTTGCAATAATAATCACATATTATTAATCAATCCTCATTAGTATTTTATAACAGTTAATTAATATTCTTTGATTAACAATTAATATAGATTAATTATTTGCTTAAATTTATATAATCATTCTTATATTACGTCACTGTGCCACACAAGGCAATCAACGAGTTTATCACAAACTCCACCAATTTCTCAATTATTATAATTATTCAATTATATATAATTGAATTAATTCATCTCATAACACAAAATAAATTCTCATTTCCATTAATATATTTATTTAATAATATATGGAAATTCTCGGGTATTACAGAGTCGACTCTCCTATATAACGGAGGTATTTGGACCCTTCTCCATTTCCTGTGTTGATCATGTTGACATTTTCCTCTTTATGTTAAGGTAGGGGATTATCCTGCACATGCAGTTGCTCGGGCTTTGCCACCACAATCTCTCCGTTGTCATTCAAGTCTTGAATTTTGTGCTTGAGAGACCAACAGTATTGTGTGTCATGGCCCAGAAACCAGAATGGTAGGCACACTTCTTGTTTGTGTTAAAAATCCGCCCCCCGGTGTTGGTTGGTGGAAGGAGTTGCACAATCTTTTTCTGCGCGGTTAACAATTTCAGCACATTCTCGAGTGAATCCCCTAATGGGGTGAATGTTCTCCGACGTCTGGCCTCCATAGTCTTCTAAAATGGAGGGTTTGAAGGCTGTGCAGGAGCTTGAAAAGGGGTATAATTCCTCCTTTGAATGTGCATATTGCTTGAATCAGCCCTTGGATTCTGTCTTTGCAATACTAAGGACATTTCTTCATCTTTCTTCTTATGTGCCCTCTGGGGATTACTCCCACAATTTTCGAACTGGATATACTCAGCAACAGCTTCTAAAGCAGTCAGGTCCTTTATCTTCCCAGACTTTAGCCCCATTTCGGCCATCTCTCTATGTTTGATCATTTTTGAGAATGGTTTTCCTATGCCTGCTAGGACCCTCTCATAATACGAAGCTTCTTGAATATCGATTAAGGTCATGACTATCTCAATCTCAGTCATGGATGGGGTGACTTGTGCTGCAACCCGTCTCCATCGTTGAGCATATTCTCTGAATGACTTAGTGTTTTGTTTCTTGATTTTGGATATCTGGTATCTATCTGGAGCCAGCTGAGATTGGAAACTATACTGACTGAGGAAAGCATGGGCCAACTCTTCCCAACCATGAATTTTGGAGTTGTCTAGACGGGCTTACCAGCCTCTAGCCTCCCTGGTCAGACTCTTCTGAAATAACTGCGTTCAGAGTTTCTCGTCCTCTGCATAGGATTCGAGCTCTCCAATGAATACTTTTAAGTGAGTGGAGGGGTCTTCCAATCCATCATATTTCTCAAAATCAGGAGTTCTAAATTTTTTAGGATAACGAGCCCTAGGGAAAATACATAAGTCAGAATAATTGACACTGCCAAATGCCCCAGTCCCTTTGATAGACCGGATGGTCTCTTCCATCTGCTGTAATTTCTTCAGAATGTCACTAGCTTCCTGTTCTTTGTTGGTGGTGATTTCAGGGGTTTTGTTGGTTATGTCCTGGTTTTGTGGTCCAGGAATCTGCGTATCTGTCTTTTCGGTCTCTTGACTGCCACCACTACGATCAGGTGTTCCTGGTTCTGTGTGAGCTTGAGCTTGCTTCCCTTTAAGAGCCTTACTTTGTTCTCTCAGGAAACTGGCCAATTCGGCTATCTAATTCTTCAGCCCTTCAAACTCTTCCCTAGAGACAGGGGTGGATTCTGGCTGAGCACTTGAAGTCATGTCCGTGGATGGAGTTAGTGGTTTCTTAGACTTAGATATAGGAACAAGACCAATTTTTCACCTACAACAAAACGTAGGTGTGTTAATTTCTTGAAGTAGGGAGGGATATGATGCATGCCATGATGTATTTTTGTGGTTTTTTAATCTTATCCTGCAAAACAGAGGTTAGTTGTTTTGATGACAGGATGACAAGATGTATATAACAAGGAATGTAAAATTTTATTATGATATTTACATTGTGCTCCTTTTCATTGGAATTTAAAAACTTGACATTGAATTAAAAGAGGAAGGCATGAGAAGATTCCCATTGGATTTGGTTAATCAGAGGCTGACCTATCTTAGGCTACTCTCGCGGCTTTTTGGCATGAAGATCCTCAGATCATCGAATCTACTAGAGGGGAAATTAATTCGATCTTTCAACTGGAGTGAATCTGAGTGGTGCTTTTTCATGAGCACCAAAGACTTATTCTCCCTCGAAGACATTACTTATCACCGACGGGTTTGCCTCCTGGTGGAGGAATCACACAACATACATTCACATACATCGTTCCTCACCGTTATGCATATGATGACATGGGTGCGAAGCACTAATATGGGTGTAAAGCACTAAAAAAGCAGGAAAGCCTTCATTCACATTCATTCAATGTAAAGACGCAGCATTCTCGCTTTCATTCAATGTAAGGATACAACATTCACACATACGCAGATGTGAAAGTGACATTTTTGAAAAGATTTGAATGCAGCCTAAGCCCTCTACTGTCCCCAGCAGAGTTGCCACCTGTCAACGTTGGGAAAAAATCAGCAATTCGGGTCACAACCCGGATCTTTCTCTCTTCCTAAGTTATGTCTACCCTTACTCTTTTTATTGTGAAAAAGGTTTTGAAGGGTTTTTAAGGAAAAGGCCAACATGTATCATGTCGATGATTGAATGTTTTACAGAATTGCCAATTGGTAGATTTGAAATGGTTGTACTAACTCAATCGAGTTTTGTTTGAAAAGATGCCCAATTGCTAGACACTGTCGAAACTTGATCTTTTGAAACTGAAGTTTTGAGTTCAGGGGCTTGGTTAAGTGTGGGGAAGGTGTTAGGCACCCCACAACTCCCATGTAAACATGGTACCACATCTTTTCAATATTTCCCTTTTAAATCTGCAATATGTGTGTGAATGCTGGAAGAAAATTGGGCCTATGTTTGATTGAAAGCATGTTTTTTCATCGTTGAACCTATATACGAAGGGTTTGATTTGCTTTGTAAAAAAAAAAAGTCTTTGATTTGATTTGCAAAAGTGTTTGATTTGATTTGCAAAAGCTTCTCTTTTCGATAAGATTGATTGAAATGATGTTTTGAAAGAAGGTTTTCAAACCCTTACGCTAACATAGGAATTGAAGCATATAGATTCTTCAATTTTATCTTTTTAGCCTTTTGGCTCAATTTGAATGGTGATTGTCGAGATGCGAAGCATCCTCGACCACAAAACTAAATACAAGTGTCAGTCTTCGCATGGGCATGACAGCCATCAGAGTGGCTCTGACACGATAAACTATATTTTCACTATATTGAGACCTTAAATCCGGATAACCATTTTAAGGTCTTTTGTATGTACATTTTTTTACAGAAAAACTGGCAGTGTACATTTGTAAAGTGGAGTTTGTCCATCGTGGGAATCATATTCTGATCTGTTTGATCATGAATCCCACGATTCCTAGGTTCACATAGGAAGCCAATAAACCTGCCCAACTTAAATTTGTACAGAAATATATCCAAATATCGCCAGAACCAAGGATTCATCAGTAAATCCTGGCTCGTATATGGCCGAAGCGTCTCGTTCCACTAGATAGCGATCTAAGGGCCGCGAGGTTGCTTTCATAACTAAAACTAAAAAATTCATAGATTTAAATAAATCTCAGCCATTCTAGCTTCCCGGTTCTGTCTAGACCTATTTTGAACCGTTTGAAAGCTAGAGTTGGCTAGATTTAAAGAAATCTAGTCCGCCCATAGAAATGTCAGTGCCGATTCATATCAAATGAATATTTAAAGCAACAATTGAATCGTAATGAATAAAGCAATATATATATATATAATTATATATATACGAAAGCTGTAAAGGGCGATGAGTTTGCACACCGATGCCCGTACTGAAATGAATATATATATATATATTTCTAAAAGCTGTATAAAAGCCACGGAATGATCCAGGCTGGACAGAATGTAAATATATATATATATATATATATATATATATATAAAAGCAATAAAGGGCGGTGGGTTTTCACTCCGATGCCCGGACTGGAATGGAAATATATATATTTATAAAAGCTGTATAAAAGCTACGGAATGATCCAGGCTGGACAGAATGGAAATATATATATATATATATATATATATATAGATATGTATAAAAGCGGTAAAGGACGGTGGGTTGTCACTCCGAGGCCCGGATGGAAATATATATATAAAAGGAGTAAAAGGGCTACAGAATGATCCAGGCCGAACTGGAATGTAAATATATATATTTATAGTTAAATATGGACAAAAAAATAGTCAAACCAGGACTAGGAAGATAATCCAGTTCGGTGAAAGGTGCATATATATATATATATATATATATATATAAAAGCAGTAAACTACCGCGAATTTGACATCCGGGCATGATAGAATTGAAAAGTTAGTATATATACAGTTAAATATATACAAAAAAGCCAAACCCGGACTGGGATATAACCTAGTCCGGCGAAGTTGTTAATAATGAAGATGCAAGTATATAAAAGCTGTTAGCAGCGACGGATCGTCAATCCGAGTTGTAAAAATGCCAGAAAATGCGTTTAGGTACTAAAATGTACCAAAAGTTAGCAAAAACAGCCACGGAACTGAGTTCCGGGCATATTTAGAAAACGAAACTTGATATGCAAGTGTATAACAGTGCAAAGAAGTAGTAGTAACTTTCTGATCGTAAAAATACTCACAATGGACTTCTACACGGACTTGTTGCCAAATCGTAGGCTTCAAACGCCCGATTCTACCAATCAGTTTTTGATATGTGGTATTATGTGGGTATATCTAAGTGTTAGAATGAAAAATTTTGAATTTGGAAGAGAAGAAAATGGCTGGAAACCAAATGGGCAGGGGTTCAAAGAGTTTTCGAAATATGAAATGAGCTGGGGGGTGAGCACATATTTATAGACCCAGGAGCAGCGGGTCAACCAGCGGCTGCCGCGGTTCCACCTGCGGCTCCACGTGGTAGAGGTCCGGTGGTGGGTTCTGTTGTTTCGAAGTACGTGCACTCCGAGCAATGTGAGGTCCGATTCAAAACTTTCTAACTTTTGATCGGAGCATCCGTTTAAGGCGTGCTGTACCTTTTCGGAAAGCCTTCGCCTAGCGCGTCGCAATGATATTGGAGAAAACCTTTTTCGAGTCCAAAAACATGGGTTCATAATCGGGTCTTTGATTCCTCACAGTTTATCCGTTGAGCTGTCTTGCGCTGTTTCCACTCGGGACCATTGATATGGTTCGTTCTGACCTTAGTGGCATCAATTCGGCTTGAGTTTGACTGAATCGGCTTTCAGGTGGTAAAATAACTATTTTACCCCTCTCGGGGTTGTCTTCAATGTCAGTATGGCCTTCGACTGACTTCTTGGGGTTGTTTCCAAGATTTGGATCCCATTTGAGTCTGTTCGTCCTCAGTGTTGTCTCTGAGGCTGACTTGGTCCTTTAAGGTTTTCCTCTAGAGATGTTGTGATGCTTCAGGATTATTTCTGAAGTTGACCTGATCTCCCGGGTTGAGACTAGGGCTGACTTGTACTTCCCGAGTTGAGACCGGGGCTGACCTGTACTTTTTGAGTTGAGATCGGGGCTGACCTGTACCTCCCGGGTTGAGATTGAAGCGGACTTGTACCTCCTGGATTGAGACTGGGGCTGACCTGTATCTCCCGGGTTGAGACAGGGGCTGACCTGTACCTATCGGGTTGAGACCGGGGCTGACCTGTACCTCCCGGGTTGAGAACGGGGCTGGCCTATATCTCTTGGGTTGAGACTGGGGCTGACCTGTACTTCCTGGATTGAGACCGAGGCTGACCTGTACCTCCCGGGTTGAGACCGGGGCTGACTTGTACCTCCTGGGTTGAGACCAGGGTTGACCTGTACCTTTTGGGTTGATATCGGGGCTGACCTGTACCTCCCGGATTGAGATCGGGGCTGACTTGTACCTTCCAGGTTGAGACCAGGGCTAACCTGTACTTCCCGGGTTGAGACTGGGGCTGACCTGTACCTTCCGAGTTGAGACCGGGGCAGACCTGTACTTCCCGGATTGAGACTGGGGCTGACCTGTACCTCCCGGGTTGAGACCGGGGCTGACCTGTACCTTCCGGGTTGAGACCGGGGCTGATCTGTTCTTCCTGGGTTGAGATTGGGGCTGACCTATACTTCTCGAGTTGTGACTGGGGCTGACCTGTACCTCCCAGGTTGAGATTGGGGCTGACCTGTACCTCCCGAGTTAAGATCAGGGCTGACCTGTACCTCCCGGGTTTAGACCGGGGCTGACCTATACCTCCCGGGTTGAGACCGGGGTTGACCTGTACCTTTCGGGTTAAGATCGGGGCTGACCTGTACCTCCTGGGTTGAGATCGAGGCTGACCTGTACCTCCTGGGTTGAGACCGGGGCTGATCTGTACCTCCCGGGTTGAGACCGGGGCTGACCTGTACTTTCTGGGTTTAGACCGGGGCTGACCTGCACCTCTATGGTTGAGACCGGGGCTGACCTGTATTTCCAGGGTTGTGACCGAAGCTGATTTGAGAGCCCGGTATTGAGACCGGGGTTGATTTGAAAAGACGATCTTACTGTGACACCCCCAAATCCGAGTACTTCATTTTCACATGATTTGGTGTTCACTTTCTAATTAATACAACAATAGGTTTTATGATAACTAAGCATGCTTTGGAAATAACTTAAAGCATTCGATAGATCAAGTAGATCTTGCTTGAACAACTAAGTCAAGATCACATTACTTAAATAATACCTCAATACTTATGCTTTACGAATATTTGAATACAGTATAACTTGTATAATACATAACAAGTTAAGAAACAGAAATGAACTTTCATGATATATTGAGCAATGGTTAGAGAACTTGCACAATGAAAAGATACAATGATAAAGCTTGCATAGCGTACAAGAATGGTTTAGAAAGCTTGCACAAAATAAATAACAAGTTTAGAAATAGAAACTTGCTTAACGTAAAAGAATAAGGATTAGAGAACTTGCCTCAAGCGCAAGCTACACTTTAATAATTACAATCACTTCCACAATTACCCTACACATTACTATACGTTTAAAACGTCTATTAGTACTTAACTATAACGTTTAAACCATTGAACTTCATACTCAAGTCCAACCTAACAACATGGTTACGACGTACGTCGATACTAATACACATACGTGAGGCTAAACTCACAATCAAGCACCTCATACACGTATAGCACTTTTACTATCATATTGCACCTTACGGTAATAATATCCAAGCACACATATCATATAACAGCATAAAACTTAAATCTATGTGGAGCTTCATGGTCGAGTCGGAGAGCTCGAGGAAACCATCCAGCAGCGGGATGAGACTATCGAGGATATGACTAGTGACCTAGGAGAAGAACAGTGGAATTTAATTCACGTAGAGAATGATCGAGATGAGGCACGAGCCGAGCTAGCAAAGCTGAAGAAAGATATCCAAGAGGAGTCGACAAAGCGTGCCAGAGCTGAGGAAACAAGCTTGAGGGCTACTCAACGAGCCGATCGAGCTGAGTACGAGGCGGAAACTAAGAGAGCCAAGCTAAGGGAAACGGAATACGCTCTCCATACTGCTATAGATAGGGCCCATGATCGTATCTTTTATTACCCAGCTCAGTTCCAAGGGTTACCACGGTATGTGGTGGACCGAAGGACAGCATTTCGGGTGATGGAGGAAGAACGTAGAGAGGCTGTGCGACGTCTTAATATGCCTAAACATTAGAACTTTTAAATTATATGTTTCTTTTTGTAATAAATGATGTAAGTCCTATAACTTGAGATAATAATGGGATAAAGTGATGATGTAGTCCTGTAACTTGTTCCAGTTCAGGAAAAATGATGTAAATAGCAGGAATGCTATCTATCCTATGTTTTTAAAACTACGAGTAATGAATAAAAGAAGTTTATTGATGTGCTATGTGTTCATATATGAACTGAGTTATTTAAATGTTTAAAGTTGAACTCAAATACTTAAGAATTGAATAAAGGATCTAATAATAATATTTTCTTAACAGAAAATGCCTCCTAGAAGAAGACCAACACGTCAAAACCCCGAGGGTTCGACGAACAACAACAATAACGATGGAACAAACACTAACTCTGTTCAGCAGTTAGTGAACTTGCTGACAGGAGCGTTGGCGAATCAGCAGCAAGTGCAGGCCACGATGTTCAAAGAGTTTAAGGCAGTAGGACCGCCTGAATTCAAGGGATCGACGAACCCGATAGATGCTCAGACTTGGGTTATGGAAATCGAGAAGGTCTTTGACGTGGCTAAGGTCGGTGAAGACCAGAAGACAGCATATGCGACTTTTATGTTGAAGTCAAATGCTAGTTTTTGGTGGCAGGCGATAAGACCAGAGAGGGAGAAGGAGTCATAACGTGGGAACATTTCAAGGAAATGTTCTACAAAATGTACTTCCCAGTGAGTTCGCAGGACCAGATGGAGGTCCAATTCTTAGAGCTGAAGCAGGGAGGAATGACAGTGTCAGAATACGCAGCAAAGTTCAACGAGTTGGCCAGGTTTGCTACTTACCAGGTCAGCACGGACGCTAAGAAGGTGAGGAGGTTTGAGCGGGGACTAAAACCCTGGCTCTACAGCAAAGTCTTTATATTCCAGCTGAATATATTTGCTGCTGTGCTGGAAAAGGCCATACTTGCTGAGGGAGGAAGCGACGCGGTGACTAAGTTTAACTAAGAGAAGAAGAAGAAGGTTGAGACTGAAAACAAGGCTGGTGGTAGCGTAGTTATCTTTCAGAAGAGGAAGTGGAATGACAATACCTTTGCTGGGAGTCAGCAGGGAGGTCAGCAGAAGAGGAAGCTCGAAGCATGTGCTACATACGGGAAGACTCACACTGGAGTGTGCATGAAAGGGAAACGTATGTGCTATAACTGTGGTCAGGAAGGCCACATCGTGCCTAACTGCCCAAACCCGAAGAAGGGAGCTTGCTATACATGTGGATCCAAGGATCACATAGCTCGTAATTGCCCTAAGAAGTCAGCGACAGGGTCAACAGGGAATGGAAGAAATGGCAGCGGCAGCTCTCTGACTATTGTCGGACCGTCGCCATTGCAAGTCGTTCGACCCACTGCCCGCACATTCAATATGACGGTGCAAGACGCGGTGCAATCAAAGGATGTGGTGGCAGGTATTATTCTGATCAATAGTATAAATGCATATGTAGTATTTAATTGTGGTGCTACTTGTTCATTCATATCTGATGATTTTGCTGAGACCCTAGACTTACCTATAGAGTAGTTAGCCTACCCCTTGAACATAGAAATTGCGAATAGGGAAGTTATTCCTGTTAGGTTAGTATACAAGAACTGTAGATTGGATATTAAGGGTCAGGAGCTGAGGGTAGATTTGATTTCGATAAAACTTGGGGAATTCGATGTCATATTGGGAATGGACTGGTTGTTCAACCATGGGGCGGTAATCGACTGTCAGAGGAAGTCGATAAACCTTACGACTCCGTCAAAAGTAGTGTTCTATGGTAGTAAATCGCCTAGACAAGCGAGTTGTCTGACGGTGATGCAAGCAAGGAAACTTTTGACGCAAGGCTGTGTAGGATATTTATCCTATATAGTAGATACGCGTAAGGAGAGCCCGAAAGTAGAAGAATTATCGGTGGTTAAGGAGTTTATGGACGTGTTTTCGAGCGACTTTCCAGGACTTCCGCCAGATAGGGAGATAGAGTTCGTGATCGACTTAGCGCCGGGAACTGCTCCAATTTTGAAGGCTCCGTACCGAATGGCTCCAGTTGAGATGAAGGAACTGATGGTTCAACTTCAAGAATTTCTAGACAAGAAGTTTATTCAACCGAGCATTTCGCCGTGGGGAGCGCCAGTGTTATTCGTGAAGAAAAAGGATGGAACAATGCGACTTTGCATTGACTATAGAGAGTTGAACAAAGTTACAATCAAGAATATGTATCCCTTACCTAGGATCAATGACTTGTTTGATCAATTAAAGGGTGCTAAGTACTTCTCAAAAATTAATTTGAGAAGCGGGTATCATCAATTGAAGGTGAGGAAGGAAGATATACTAAAAACTTTAGGACTCGGTATGGTCATTACGAGTTCTTGGTGATATCATTTGGTTTAACGAATGCCCCAGCTGCATTTATGGACCTAATGAACAGGGTGTTTAAGCCATTTTAGGATAAGTTCGTAGTGGTGCTCAAAGATGACATCCTGGTTTATTCCAAGATCGAGGAGGAACACGCTGAACACTTAAGGCTTACCTTAGAATCGTTGAGACGAGAGAAGCTCTATGTAAAATTCTTGAAGTGCGAATTCTGGTTAGAACGTGTGCAATTTCTTGGCCCCGTGATCGACAAGGATGGTATTTTGGTAGATCCGTTGAAGGTAGAAGCGGTAATGAATTGGGATCAACCAAAAATGCCATCTGAAGTGAGAAGTTTCTTGGGATTGGCAGGTTATTACCAGAGATTTATCCAAGATTTTTCCAAGATCGCAACTCCGTTAATGAATTTGACTCGTAAAACAGTTAAGTTTGTTTGGACGGAGAAGTGTGAAGAAAGTTTCCAGGAACTGAAGAAAAGGTTGAGTACTGCGCCTGTGTTGTCTTTGTCGGATAGTACGGGGAATTTCGTGGTATATAGTGATGCCTCATATAAGGGTTTAGGCTGTGGGTTGATGTAGAGCGACAAGGTTTTTGCTTATGCCTCACGTCAGCTGAAGGATTACGAGAAGGGGTATTCGACCAATGACTTAGAATTGGCGGCAGTAGTGTTTGCTCTAAAGATTTGGAGACACGACGTATATGGAGAGAAGTGTGAAATATACACAGATCACAAGAGTCTGAAGTATATTTTTACCTAGAAGGATTTGAACATGAGCCAAAGAAGATGGTTAGAACTGATCAAAGACTACGACTGCGAGATACTTTACCATCCGGGTAAAGAAAACGTTGTCGCCTACGCTTTGAACAGAAAAGGTCGGGAGAAGCTGAATATGTTAACTAATCAGGATCAGTTGATAGAACAGATGGCTAGATTAGAGCTGGAAGTGAAGTTTCTGAAGGAATCAGATGAGAAGTTATTTCAAGTAGCTACTGGTTCTACTCTGGTAGACAAAGTGAAAGAAGCGCAACTTCACGATGAAGAATGCGAGAAGATTTGAAACAGAATAGCCGATGGCAAAGAGTTTAAATTCAGAATCGACAGTGAGGGACTGCTATGATTTGATGGTAGAATCTGGGTACCGCTAGTACCAGAAGTTAAGGAGGAGATCTTGAGTGAAGCTCACAGCTCGAAGTATTCAATTCACCCTGGGAGTACAAAAATGTACCAGGATCTTAGGCATCATTTCTGGTGGCCGAATATGAAGAGGGATGTTGCTGAGTACGTTGCTAAATGTCTAACTTGTCAGAAAGTCAAGGTAGAACACCAGAGACCTAGCGGACTGCTGCAACCGTTAGAAATTCCAGAATGGAAGTGGGAGCATATCACGATGGATTTTGTGGTTGGTCTTCCAGCGACTCAGAAGGGATTTGACGCAATTTGGGTTATTGTGGATCGACTGACGAAGTTAGCCCACTTTCTACCAATCAGGATTAAGTACAACTTAGAGCAATTGGCAAAGCTGTACGTTAAAAAAATTATTTCTCGACACGGTGTTCCGGTGTCGATTATGTCCGATAGAGATCCGCGATTTACGTTGAGTTTCTGGAAGCGATTGCAAGTGTCTGGGAACGCAATTGCGAATGAGTACATCATACCATCCTCAGACCGATGGCCAGAGTGAGAGAACAATTCAAACGCTTGAGGATATGCTGAGAGCTTGCGTGATGGATTTCAAGGGAAGCTGGGATGATCATCTACCGTTGGTGGAGTTTGCCTACAACAATAGTTACCACGCAAGTATTGGCATGCCGCTTTACGAAGCGTTATACGGCAGGAAGTGCAGAACTCCTTTGTTTTGGGATGAAGTTGGTGAACGTTAGCTGGTGGGACTAGAATTGGTACAACAAACCACTGAAATTGTGAAGCTGATCAGAATAAGATTGGTTGCTGCACAAGACAGACAAAAAAAATATGCCGATCAACATCGACAGAACTGAGAATTCTTACCAGGGAGCTTTGTTTTCCTGAAAGTATCTCCCTGGAAGGGGAAGATTTGATTTCGCAAGAAGGGGAAGCTGTGTCCCCGATTTATTGGACCTTTCAAGGTACTACGAAAAGTTGGCGAGGTAGCTTATGAAGTGGCATTACCTTCGGAGCTTGACAATATACAAAACGTATTTCATATTTCGGTGTTACGACCTTACAAGCACGACTATAAACATGTAATAGAATATGAGCCTTTACAATTTGATAAAGACTTAACTTATGAAGAGGTTCCTGTTCAAATAGTTGATAGGAAGGAACAAGTACTTAGGAATAAAGTGATACCTTCTGTTAAGGTAATTTGGAGGAACCACAGTGCTGAAGAAGCCACGTGGGAACTCGAAGATGTAATGAGGAAATCGTATCCTAAACTATTTGCTTAATTGATTTGTGTAACCCCTTATATATAGATTCTGGGGACAGAATCCTTTTAATGGGGGAAGAATGTAGCAGATGAGATTTTTTTTTATAATGTGATTCTGGGGACAGAATCCTTTTAAGGAGAGAAGATTGTAACGATTGAGAATTTTATATATTAATTATATATATTTATTGAATTAAATAAATATTTTATTAAATTTATTTGTGGAGATAAATAAATAAATTGTGTGATTGCTGTGGATAATTTAATTAAGTGCCATATATTTAATTAAATTGATATGTTAGTAATGGTGTAGCATAATTCTAATTTAGTTGAGAATAATTCAATTAGATTTGATATTATGTGCTAAGTGTTAAGAATAATTGTTACATGAATTATGTTTAATAAAGGAATTACAATTGTGTAAACAAGGCCCTTGTATTTGTTTTAAATCTTATTTTTCCAAACAAGGCATTAAGCTCAAAAAATAGTTTTTAAAATAATTTGTTTTGGCCAAACATGGCCTTGGGCTTTTCAAATTTTGTAACCTATGCTATTAGTATGAGTTAATATGGTGTTAAGTATTATATTTATTTTTTATAGGTTACATATATATTATATATGTATATTGTATATTGTATAATATATGTTAAGTTAAAAGATACGTTAGTTTATCAAAACAAAGAAAGAAAGAAGAAGAGAGTTAGAGAGAGTTATTAGAGAAGAAGAAGAGGAAGAAAAAGAAGAAGGGAAAGCTTTGAGAAGACAAAGCAAGCCTCATCATCATCATCTCCATCTCTCTCTTAAGTCAAAAACTAGTAAGGTTATAATCTTAACCCTAGAATAAATTCACATATGTTGTGTTTCTTCTTTGTCGAATTGGGTTTGTTATAATCATAAAATTATATGTATATATTGTGTTCATATGTTTTCATATATAATTGTATGCCATGTAAGGGTTTTCAAAATACAATTGTTGTAAAAATAAGTTTTCAAAGCATAATCTTCTATGTTTTCATGGTTTTAGAATTCTATGTGGAAGTCTCTTTGTGAAAGTTCTTGAGTTTGATATATGTATGAGATGTGTACATATATATATGTATATATATATGTTTACATGTGATTTTTATAGTTGTTTAAGAGTTTCAATTCACAAGTATATGATGAACACTATGAAATCATGTTCATAATACTCTTTTATGAAATTATGTTGAAAATTATTCTTAAGTCCTTGATGTGAGCATGAGATATATCTAATATGTGATATAACATGATTATATATGAGTTATATGGTTGTGTTAGCAATTCAAACCATGAATTTTTGATAAACAATAGGAATTTTGTTCATAGTGATTTTCTTTGAATCAATTTCTAAAAAAATGGCTTTTGAAACTATCAAATTGATGTTTGATTATGGTTTATTATTGAAATTGATCATGTATTATGTTAGTATGTTAAGAATAAAAGTTATTACAATTGGAATTACTTGAATTGATTGAAAAATGAGTTCGTAGTAGCAATTTTCGTCAAGAACACTTAAAATTATGTTTTTCTTCAAAAATCATGAAATCTTGATGTTGATTATGTGTTATATAGATTTTATATGTTATGATCATGTTAATGAGTTTAAAATATTGTTAGTATCAAGTTTTATGTTTATCATGTTGGGAAAAATCGAATTCGGTGTGAAGGAATGAGCCAAATTGGCTTATTTCTCCACCAGTTTGCGAGCCAGGACCCTCACCAGGGGGGTGACCCGCCCCAGCGGGGCTCCTAGGCCTATAGGACCCGCCCCAATGGGTTAGCCTGCTGTCCGGGAATGTTGGTTTTTGCTTGTTGAGTTTTCATGCCCCGTTTGTTTAGCTAACTTACTTCTATGACTTGGAAAGTGAAATATATAATAAGTCAACATGTTTTTGATGTGTTTAAGTTTTATTGAAGTGTTATGTGAGTATGTTACATGTGTGTGTGTGTGTTACTTTCTTAAGGTACACAACACGGTTTATTGAGTTATAAGCTTATGAATGTATGCCGTGAGTATAGACTCACGTACTTGACTAGTTAGCAACCAATGTGGTAAATTACATTGTGAATTGTACTTAAATATGAAGTTCAACGGTTTAAATGCTGTAGTTGGATACTAATAGATGGTTTGAATGTAATATAAATGTGTAGGGTGTTTGTGAAGTGATTGTAATTGTGTTTCAAGTGTAGCTTTCGCTTAAGGCAAGTCTTCTAAACCCTAAACTTGTTAACATTAAGCAAGTTTTCTATCTCTAAACTTATTATTGTACAAGTTTTCTAGTTAAACAAGTTTCCATTTCGAACTTGTTATTTACTTTGTACAAGCGTTGTTGTACTCTAATATTCCTAATGCTCAAATATTGAAGTATTATTGAGGTATTATGATCTTGACTTAGTTGTTCAAGCAAGATTCACTTATTCTTTCAATTGCTTTGAGTTACTTCTAAAGCATGCCTATCTATTATGAATTTCATTGTCATATCTTATAGTTGGTTCATGATTCTTATATCTTGGAACTGTTAAAGTACTACGAGTCGATTCAACTACTCCTAGTTGATGATAGTTGAAACTCCAAAGTTCCCTTATCTATCCAAACCAAACTTTCTTTGGTGTAGACTTGTATTCAAATACTTAGATTGAACAACCCTAATTACTAGGGGACATTTATGTGAAAGCGTTAACATGGCTGTGCACAATTCATGGTACAAAGGGTTGATCCCCTTGAGTACGAGTTAAAGGTCCATAGTCTTATTAACTGTTAAAGGTTTAAATAGAAATATTTATAACCTAGGATAATAGTTCAAGGTCTTATGACCCTCAAATAATTCTATATTCGATTTCTACATATTGATGTAAGAATTATAATTCAATTCTTTATTTTGATAAAAGTAAAGTTATTCAAACTCTTTTGAAACTATTCACTTCTGTCATATCACTGTTGTATTTTCAAGTGAGCTTTTGTTTGCTCACTCTTGCATGTTTTACCGCCACTTGCAGTTGAGACTAAGATGTTGACATACCGTCAACAAGTAAAGGAAAAGGAAAGATGAACAAATGAAGGCTTGTTGTTTCAAGTTTTTATTGTAATAAGACTTAGTCGATTATGTAATGTTTTATTTCCGCATTTATTGTTTGATGTTAAGATTTAGTTAACCCTGGGATTTTATTGGCAAGTTGTAATCCTTTCTAAAGGAAGATTTTTATTAAGGTTTATGAAGGTTGTAATTTACTTTGCAATTCTTTATTATTGGGTAGATGTATGTTTTATTAGAAAGTGAACACCAAATCATGTGGAAACGAAGTACCCGAATTTGGGTGTGTCACAATACCGGAGGAGAAAACCGTGCTAGAAGTAGTAGCAGTGGAGGAAGTAATTTGGGAAAGAGAAAGTGGGAGAACAATAACAACAACAATAACAATCAGTCAAGAAATTTTCGTGGAGGTTTTAAGAAAAGGAGTGAAGCTTGTAATAAGTGTGGGAGGAATCATCAGTGGGAGTGCTGGAAAGGAAAGAGCACTTGCTACAACTGCGGTCAGGAGGGGTACATTTCACCCAACTGCCCAAAATCGAAAAGGATACAAGGATGTTTTGCATGTGGCTCGACGGAGCACCGGATTAAGGACTGCCTGAAGAAAGGAAGTGGCGGAGGTAGCAGCCAACAAGGGGGAAACAAGCTAATGATCAGCGGACCGGCACAATCCAACCACCCAACCGCTAGGATCTTTAACATGACCGTCCAGGATGCAGTAGCTGCGAAGGACGTGGTGTTAGGTATAATCCCAATCAATGATATAAATGCATATGTATTATTTGATTCAGTTGCCACCTGTTATTTTGTATCTGAAGAATTTGCTAGTAGACTAAATACACCCTGAAAACGATTAGAAGATCCCCTGAACATAGAAGTTGCGAATAAGGAAATAATCCTTGTAGAATACGTTTACCAAAATTATCGCGCAAACATTAGAGATCACGAACTGAGCGTAGACTTGATTCCAATTAGATTGGGAGAATTTGACGTAATACTGGGAATGGATTGGTTGTATAACCATGCTGCAGTAATTGACTATCAGAATAAAAGTGTGAACCTTCAGACTCCGAGTAAGTCTAAGGTAGTGTTTTATGGTAGCTCATCGCTTAAGCAATCGTGTTGTCTTACGATGATGCAGGTCAAGAAATTGTTAAGGAAAGGATGTGTAGGTTATTTAGATTACATCGTAGATACTCGAAAAAAGGGAGTAGAAATTAAGGATATATCCATAGTGAATAAATTTTAAGATGTATTTCCGGACGATCTGCCTGGTCTTCTGCCAGACAGAGAAAATGAATTCGTAATAGACTTAGCACCAAGAACGGCACCAATTTTGAAAGCCCCAAATCGTATGGCGCCGGTAGAAATGAAGGAATTGATGATACAATTGCAGGAGTTATTAGATAAGGGTTACATACGGCCGAGTGTGTCTCCTTGGGGAGCACCAGTGTTATTTGTTAAGAAAAAGGACGGATCGTTGAGGCTCTGTATCGATTATCGAGAATTGAACAGAGTAACGATCAAGAACAGATATCCGTTACCGAGGATAGACGACTTATTTGATCAACTGAAAGGAGCGAAGTGTTTCTCGAAGATAGACCTACGGATAGGTTATCACCAACTGAAAGTACGGGAAGAAGACATACCAAAGACTACGTTTCGAACCCGTTATGGACATTACGAGTTTTTGGTAATGTCATTCGGATTGACTAATGCTCTGGCAGCATTCATGGACTTGATGAACCGAGTTTTCAAGCCCTACTTGGATAAATTCGTGGTAGTTTTCATCGACGACATCTTATCTACTCGAAGACAGAGGAAGTGCACGCCGAACATCTGAAATTTTTTTTGGAAGCACTAAGAAGAGAGAAGATGTTCGCGAAATTTTCTAAGTGTGAATTTTGGATGGAGAAGGTTCAATTCTTAGGACACTTGTTGGATAAGAATGGAATCTCAGTAGACCCTGCAAAGGTCGAAGCAGTGAGTAATTGGGAACAGCCGAAAACACCAACAAAAATAAGGAGTTTCTTAGGGTTAAATGGGTACTATCAAAGATTTGTCCAAGATTTTTCTAAGATAGCAACCCCGTTGACCGATCTGACAAGGAAGACGGTGAAATTTGTATGGACAGAAAAATGCGAAGAAAGTTTTCAAGAATTGAAGAAAAGATTAAGCGAAGCGCCTGTGTTGTCATTACCAGACGAGACGGGAGATTTTGTGGTGTATAGTGACGCATCACACAAGGGACTTGGCTGTGTGCTCATGCAACACGGCAAGGTCATTGCGTATGCATCACGATAATTAAAGGATTACGAAAAACGATACCCTACTCACGACTTAGTGTTGGCGGCAGTAGTTTTTGCGTTGAAGATTTGGAGGCATTATTTGTACGGAGAGAAATGTTAGATATACACGGACCACAAAAGTCTGAAATATATCTTCACACAGAAGGAGTTGAATATGCATCAGAGAAGGTGGTTAGAATTAATCAAGGATTATGATTGCAATATTCTTTATCACCCGGGTAAGGCAAACGTAGTTGCCGACGCTCTGAGCAGAAAAGGAAGGGAGAAACTGTTTCACTTGACAACTCAAGAGGAGTTAAAAAGGGAAATGGAGAAATTGGAAATAGAAGTAAACCGGAGAGGTCTGAAGAAATGTTGTTCGAAATGGAAGCTCGTCCAACCTTGTTGGATAAAGTAAAGGAAGCACAAGAGAAGGATGAAGAGTGCGAGAAAATCAGAAAGTGGATCGCAGAAAATGAAGAGGAAAGATTCAGAATGGATAAAGACGGTATCTTAAGATTCAAAGGAAGAGTGTGGGTGCCAGCGGTAACCGAATTAGGAGAAGAGATTTTGCACGAGGCACACAATACGACGTATTCCGTTCATCTGGGAGGCACAAAGATGTACCGAGATCTGAGGCAACACTTTTGGTGGCCCAATCTGAAACGGGAAGTCGCAGAGTGCGTTAGTAGATGTTTAACTTGCCAACGCGTCAAAGCAGAGCACCAGCGGCCGAGTGGTTGACAACAACCGTTAGAAATACCAGAGTGGAAATGGGAGCACATTACGATGGGCTTCGTGGTGGGACTTCAAGTCAAGCAGAAAGGTTACGATGCCATTTGGGTTATCGTGGATCGACTAACGAACACAGCACACTTTCTACCAATCAAGTTCCGATACAGTTTGAACCAGTTAGCGAGTCTTTACGTAAAGGAGATTGTTTCATGACATGGAGTGCCGGTGTCAATTGTCTCTGATCGAGATCCGCGCTTCACGTCAAACTTTTGGAAGAGCTTACAAGAAAGAATGGGAACACAGTTGAGATTGAGTACCGCTTACCATCCTCAGACAGACGGACAAAGTGAGCGAACGATACAAACACTGAAAGACATGCTTAGGACTTGCGTGATGGATTTCAAAGGAAATTGGGACGACCACATACCCTTAGTAGAATTCGTATATAACAATAGTTACCATGCGAGTATCGGCATGCCACCGTACGAAGCTCTTTACGGAAGGAAATGCAAAACGCCGTTATATTGGGACGAAGTAGGAGAACGACGAATACTCGAACCAGAGTTAGTACAACAAACCGCGGATGTGGTAACAGTGATAAGAGCCAGATTAGTAGCAGCTCAAGATCGCCAGAAAAAGTATGCAGACTTGCATTGACAAAACCGAGACTTTAAAGTCGGTAGTTACATTTTCTTAAAGGTATCTCCTTGGAAAGGAAAAATACGATTCGAAAAGAAGGGAAAACTGAGTCCAAGATTCGTAGGACCGTTCGAGGTATTGAAGCGAGTGGGCGAAGTGGAATACAAAGTTGCATTACCACCTGAGTTGGAGCACATCCACAACGTGTTTCACATGTCCGTGTTGCGTCCGTACATGACCGATTAGAAGCACGTGATTTCCTATGAGCCCATTTAAGTGGAGAAGAACCTAGCGTATGAAGAAATTCCTGTCCAAATTCTAAATAGGAAAGAGCAGATATTAAGGAATAAAGTTATTTTATCTGTAAAAGTACTTTGGCGTAACCACGATGTCGAGGAGGCTACGTGGGAATTAGAAGATATGATTATGAGGGACTATCCCCATCTATTTGTGTAACCTTGTAGCAATTCTGAGGACAGAATTTTTATAAGGGTGGGAGGATGTAATACCCGAGAATTTTTGAATATTATTAAATGAATATATTAATGAAAATAAATATTTATTTGAATATAAATATTTACGTGTTATGAGATGAGTTAATTCAAATGAATTAAAATTATAATAATTGAGAAGAATGTGATAAGTTCATAGAATGCCTTGTGTGGCACAAGAATAGATTCGATGATGAGTTAATTAATTTGAGAATGAAGGAATTATTAAGTGAATAATTAATCTATATTAATTGTTAATTGTTATTATGAGAAATATAATAATAGTATGTTGATTTATTATTATTGCAAGTAATAGTAAGTAAATTGTTTGTAAATATAATAAGATTTATATTTATTAAATTGTTGAGGAATGTGATAATTTATCGTATAATAATACTTGATTAAAAGAATAGATTAATGAGGGGAGGATTAATTAATATTATTGTTAATTAATTGATAAGATAAATTATTGTTGATTAATTGACATTGTGATTAATAACGCATAAGTGAGTGAATTATTAAGATTATATTTGCTCAACTAATTGTTATGTGCAAAGTATACGATAATTAAAAAGTATAATATATAGTAGTTACACATATGTGATATAAAGTGTAGTGCAACACTTAAATGTGACCATACAATTATACATAAACTATATAGTAAGACTCATTAAGTTGTGAAGCTACATGATTAATGCCTATGTGACGATTGTGTGTGAGTAAACATTAAAATAGTACTTCATGAATATATTCTAAACAATTGTTGATTAATATAACTGAATAATAGAATTGGGATAATATAATGTGATATATCCAATTGAATTACATTCGGTGTTAATGAAATGTATATGGATTATATGTGTGCTACATTGTCATATTATTTATCAAAATTACATTTACTACCTTGGAGTATTAATTGTTTGAATTACATTGTGACCTTAAATTATAACCTAAGCATATATTATATGCACATAAATACAACTTAAAGTATATAGTAAGTGCAAAATGACTTAAGTGTTGTATATTACCCAATTACTGAGCATTGTAGCTTTGTCCCATAATTAGAGACATCCTCATTCTCTTCTCACGTGAATAGCATTATGAGGTTAGCCTACTTTTCATCTCAAACTCAACAAAACTTCCATAGCTTCATAGCTCATGATTCAATGGGGAGTGGGCAAAATAGTGTAATCCAATAACCATCTACCAACTTCTCCACAACCATTAAACAATCCCTCAATCCTTTTGTTTATTTTAGTGGGAGAATTCATTGTCTGTGTATTGGAAATTCTATAAATGGAGATCTTCTCCTTCTAATTTGATTTGCTGAGATATTAAGAGCATATAGAGAGTGAGCATTTATATATATCAGTAGAGGGAGAAGTGTGAATTAGCAGCAATCCCAATTTGCATTGCAGAGGTATAAATTCTTTCCTTATTCTTCATTTCTTAAAGACTTCTAAATTTCTTGATGTTGAGCATGATTCTTGAGATGATATGATTGGATAATGCTGGTTAGTTGATATACAAGCTAAGACATGTGTTAGTAAGGTAATGTAGATGGTCTTCAACTGAATTCGTAGAGAATTTTTGTGTTTGGCCTTACTTTCTGCCATAGCAGAAGATTTACTGGTGCTGGCCGAAGCCCGGCGCAGCTACGCCAGTTTTATACTAGGGCGCAGCGCATCTGCCCCAGGCCCCTATTCTAGAATCTGATTTCTGCTACAAACTGTTAGATGTTAATTTACTTGTCTAACTTAGACAAGCATGCTAGCATGAGTAACACATATGTATGAGTACATAGACCCAACGTAAGCATGTTTGACTATGATGGTATACATTTTTGACGAAAAAGCTTATAATTTGAAAATGAACTTAAGGTTTTATAATCAAACTTTAACATATATAAGTCATGTTGATATTCTAACCTTGTAAGCATGTTTGTGTGATTTATAAATGCATGTTAACATGAGTATATAGGTTTCATGAGGTAGCATGAACATATTGAATCTCATTAATGAACTTTACTAACGAAAGCAAAAGTTTTGAACGTGAACCTTGAAATGTTATATTGAGATTTAGATTATGATATTTATAGACATGATTGCTAGTGCTCTTAACCTCACTAATGTATCATACATGTATGCCTACCTTGTTAGATGTCGTGAAATCAAGTTAAGCACAAATGAAGCATGTTTTCAAACAAATAGCGATGCTAGTTACATGTATATGATGTGAATACTCATGAGCATGTCTAACACGAGTTATATGACTACCTTATGTATGTAAAGGACAAACATGTTAAACTTTGTGATTTCATGACCGTGAATGGCCTTAAGTTATTAAAAGATATTAATCTTGAACCATAGCATGTAAAAATCAAACTTGGAAAGGTTGTACAAACACGGAAGGACCCTTTAACATGTATATATGCTATGTGATATCGTACGTTGATGCTTGAATCCGATCTTGACAGTTAACTTATAACAATGCTATAACTTACTAAATAGAATATGTTTGGTATTGGTTGTGGTCTTATGTGTTAATAATGATATATGAAGACATTTAACTTATAAAAGGAACTTTAGAAATAGTAGTGGCATAACCAACTTAGTGTTGTGAATTGTTATAATAACATACGTATATGGCTATATGATTGAGTTAGAACATTATGTGTATATCTAACTTTCATATCAAACTTGAATACCGAATGTGCTTAGATAATGAATATCATATATACGTAACTATATTATGATAGGAATTCAAAGTGTTGATTAGCTTTACGTGGATAGACTACGCATAAGGCAAGTTCCCAAACTTACACTCTTTTATTGTGCAAGTATCCTAAACCCTTGCATTACTTTATTCAACGGATATTGTAAGCAAGTACTTGAACTCTATTCCCATTGAATACGTATTAAGTTTATTTTTGTGTAAGTGAGTTATTCAAATTATGACTTATTGCGTCATAGTTACGATAAAGTCGATTATATTCTTCAAACTTTAATGTCAAGTATCGAACTTATAAAGAGTGGTCTATGCCATTTGATTCGGCTAGACTTATATCATGATTAGAAAGCTGTCCAAACCAATTAAATGGTGCGGAATTCTTGTATTGACTGAGATGAACAACCTTCTTTGAAGGGAAAATATATTTGTCGGGAGACCGACGTGCGCACTTGAGTATGATTAAATGTTATGCATAATGTAGGGTACTTTAGGATGATCACTTGTTGTACTTATTTTTATTAGATTATCAGTATATTTCTATTAATCCTAGTAAGAGTTCATAGTCCTTAGTGACTGCTCAGTATTCAATTATCTTGAAATCTTAAATTGATTTAGCATTGAATCATATTGATATTATTTTGTCCTTAGCGACTGCTATTGAGAACTGTTGATATTCTTGTTATCCTTGAACTATCACACCTTGCTATACCCTTTTGGGATTCGAGAATTTTATTACTCACCCTTATTGTTATATTACTTGCTGAGCAAACTTGTTGCTCATTCTTGCTTTTCCTAAAAATATTTTTAGTTAAGGCAGAGCAGGGTGGACCTTCGGGAGTCGATAAGGGCAAGGGCAAGGCTACCAACTAGCTAGCCCCTTTTACGTTATAAATATTATGATGTTGTATTATGTCTATTAAGATGATGTATTAAGACTTATTTTGAACTATGTTTAAGCTTAAGTTAGATTATGTAATAAGTCGTTATTTGATATTATTATGTAATCTATTAAGTACTGTAGGTTGCGAGACTTGGGGGAATAAATATAATAAATCATTGTATATTATTCTAGATTATCCGCTGTTATTGTATGATTTAGTTATTGTATTATCGTAAGAACGTGACGAACCGAATTCGAGAGGCTCTGTGGCAGTCCGAATTTGGGGGCATCACATTAGGCACCCCACAACTCCCGTGTAAACATGATACCGCATCTTTTTAATATTTCCCTTTTAAATCTGTAATGTGTGTGTGAATACTGGAAGAAATTGAGCCTATGCTTTGATTGGAAGTACGTTTATGCATCGTTGAACTTATATACGAAGGGTTTGATTTGATTTACAAAAAGTCTTTGATTTGATTTGCAAAAGATTTGATTTGCAAAAGCTTCTTTTTTTCTTTTTTCGATAAGATTATTGAAATGATATTTTGAAAGCAGGTTTTCAAACCCTTACGCCAACATAGGAATTGAAGCATATCGATACTTCATTTTTACCTTTTTAGCCTTAAGGTTCAATTTGAATGGTGATTGTCGGCCTGCGAAGCATCCTCGACCACAAAATATATACAAGTGTCAGTCTTCTCATGGGCATGACAGTCATCAGAGTGACACTGACACGACAAATCATATTTTCACTATGTTGAGACCTTAAATCTGGATAACCGTTTTAAGGTCTTTTGTAGGTTACATTTTTACACAAAAACTGGCAGGATACATTTGTAAAGTGGAGTTTGTCCATCGTGGGAATCAGATTCTGATCTATTTGATCATGAATCCCACTTTTCCTAGGCTCACATACCCATAAAACCTGCACAACCAAATATATACAGCAATATATCCAACATCGCCAGAACCAAGGATTCATCAGTTAATCCTGTCTCGCACGTGGCCGAAGTATCTCGTTCCCACTAAATAGCGATCTAAGGGCCGCAAGGTAGCTTTTTTAATTGAAACTAGAAAAATGCTAGATTTAAATAAATCTCAGTCTTCTAGCTTCCCTGTTCTGTCTGGACCAAATTTAAACCCTTTGAAAGCTAGAGTTGGCGAAATTTAAAGAAATCTAGTCCGCCCATAGAAATGTCAGTGTCGATTCATATCAAATGAATATTTAAATCAACAATTGAATAAAATGAGTAAAGTAATATATATATATATATGAAAGCTGTAAAGGGAGAAGGATTTTCACTCCGATGCCGGACTGGAATGTAAATATATATATATATATATATATATATATATTTATAAAAGCTGTAAAAAGCCACAGAATGATTCAGGCTTGACAGAATGGAAATATATATATATATATATATATATATATATAAAAGCGGTAAAGGGCAACAGACATTCTATCCTTTGCCCGGACTGAAATGGAAATATATATATATATATATTTAAGCTGTAAAAGAGCCACAGAATTAACCAAGCTCGACAGAATTGAAATATATATATATATAAAAGCTTTGAAAGGGCTATGGACATTCTATCCTAGGCCCATATATATATAAAAGAAATAAAAGGCCACGAAATGATCCAAGCCGAACTGAAATTTCAATATAGACAAAAAATAGTCAAACCGGGACTTGGAAGATAACCCAGTCTGGTGAATGGAGCATATATATATATATATATATATATATATATATATATATATATATATATATATATATATGGGACTGCATCCACAGCAACCGGTTGCTGAAGCAACCACTTTATGTCAGCCGCTACTCCTTGTAGCGGCTTCTCCTCCAATTTCTCCCAAACCCAACCGCTACTCCTTGTAGCGGCTTGTCCAAACCTTTTGTCCCAATTTTAATGTCACTTTTATTATATTAAACTTATAATAAATTATATTATTATAATAATATTATTAATTATTTGATTTATTAAATATAATAATAGTAATTATAATAATATTAATATAATTAATTGTTAGATTTAATAAGTATGATAAAATTAATAATAACTAATAATAATATTAATTGTTTGATTTAATAAATAAAATTATAAATAATATTAATTAAATTTAATATAATAATAATAATAGATTGTTATTCTTTTTATTATTACTATTATTATTATTATAATTACTATTATTATTATTATTATTACTATTTTTTAATCCCCAATCTCTACACATAGTAATAATAGTAATAATTTAACTATTATTATTATTATTATTATTATTATTGTTATAATAATAATAATAATAATAATAATAATAATAAAAATAAAAATTTAATTATAAAATTATCTTTTAATTAGTATTATCTATTAGTTAGTATTATATTTTAGTTAGTATTATCTATTAGTTAGTATTATACTATAATAATTAGTATTATAAAATTATCTTTTAGTTAGTATTATCTATTAGTTAGTATTATCTGTTAGTTAATTAGTATTATCTATAATAATTTAATTATAAAATTAGTATTATCTAACTAAGAGATAATACTAACTAAAAGATAATAATAACTAATAGATAATAATGTTAGTTAGATAATACTAACAAATAGATAATAATTTTAATTAGTATTATAAAATTATCTTTTAGTTAGATAATAATACTAACTAACAGATAATACTAACTAAAAGATAATTTTATAATACTAATTAAAATTATTAATACTAATTAACTAACAAATAATACAAACTAATAGGTAATACTAACTAAAAGATAATTTTATAATTAAATTATTATAGATAATACTAACTAAAAGATAATTTTATAATACTAATTAAAACTATAGTATTATTATAGTATAATACTAACTAAAAGATAATACTAACTAATAGATAATACTAACTAATAGATAATACTAATTAAAAGATAATTTTATAATTAAATTATTATTATTATTATTATTATTATTATTATTATTATTATTATAATAGTTAAATTATTACTATGTGTAGCAGTTGGGGATTAAAAAATAGTATTATTAATAATAATGGTAATAATAATAATAATAGTAATAATAAAAAGAATAACAATCTATTATTATTATTACATTAAATTTAATTAATATTATATATAATTTTATTTATTATATCAAACAATTAATATTAATATTATTATTATTATTATTATAGAATTAATATTATTATTAGTTATTATTAATTTATCATACTTATTAAATCTAACAATTAATTATATTAATATTATTATAATTACTATTATTATATTTAATAAATCAAATAATTAATAATATTATTATAATAATATAATTTATTATAAGTTTAATATAATAAAAGTGACATTAAAATTGGGACAAAAGGTTTGGACAAGCCGCTACAAGAAGTAGCGGTTGGGTTTGGGAGAAATTGGAGGAGAAGCCGCTACAAGGAGTAGCGGCTGGCATAAAGTGGTTGCTCTAGCAACCGGTTGCTGTGGATGCAGCCCCTATATATATATATATATATATATATATATATATATATATATATAAAAGCAGTAAATTACAGCGGATTTGACATCCGGGCTTGACAGAATTGAAATGTTAGTATATATATAATTAAATATATACAAAAAAAGCCAAATCGGGACTGGTAAGATAACCCAGTCCGGTGAAGTTGCTCAAAACAAAGATATTAGTATATAAAAATTGTTAGAAGTGACGGATCGTCAATCCGAGTTGTAAAAATGCCAAAAAATGCGTTTAGATACTAAAATGTACCAAAAGTTAGCAAAAACGGCAACGAAACTGAGTTTCGGGCATATTTAGAAAACGCAACTTAACGTGCAAGTGTATAAAAGTGCAATGAAGTAATATAAACTTTCTGATCGTAAAAATACTCACAATAGACTTCTACACGAGCTTTTTGCCAAATCGTATGCTTTAAACGTCCGATTCTACCTCTCAGTTTTTGATATGTAGTAGTATGCAGGTATATCTACGTGTTAGAGTGAAAAAATTTGGGTTTGGAAGACAGGAAAATGGCCAAAAAATCAAACAGGTAGGGGTTCAGAGTGTTTTTGAATTATCAAATGAGCTGGGGGTCACCTCATATATATAGACCGGGAGAAGCGGGTCAACCCGCAGCTGCCGCAGGTCCCCCTATGGTTCCATGGGGCAGGGGTCCAGTGGTGGATCCTGTCGTCTCGAAGTACGTGCACTTCGAGCAATGTGAGGTCCGATTCAAAACTTTTTAACTTTTGATCGGAGTGTCCGTTTGAGGCGTGCTGTACCTTTCTGGAAAGCCCTCACCGAGCGCGTCACAATGATATGGGAGAAAACCTTTTTCGAGTCCAAAAAGAAGGGTTCATAATCGGGTCTTTGATTCCTCGCAGTTTGTCCGTTGAGCTGTCTTACGCTGTTTCCACTCGGTAACATTGTTATGGTTCGTTCTGACCTTAGTGGCATCAATTCTGCTTGAGTTTGACCGAATCAGCTTCAAGTTGGTAAAATAACCTTTTGCCCCTCTCGGGGTTGCCCTTAGTGCTGGCATGGTCTTTGGCTGATTTCCTGGGGTTGTTTCCAAGGTTTGGATCCCAGTTGATTCTTATTTATCATCAGGGTTGTCTCTGAGGCTGACTTGGTCATTCCAGGTTTTCCACTGGAGATGTTGTGAGGTTTCAGGATTATTTTTAAAGGTGACCTGACCTCCCGGGTTGAGACGGGGGCTGACCTGTACCTCCCGGGTTGAGACCGGGGTTGACCTGTATCTCCCAGATTGAGACCGGGTTTGACCTGTACTTCCCGAGTTGAGACCGGGGCTGACCTGTACCTCTTAGGTTGAGACCGTGGCTGACCTGTACTTTTTGGGTTGAGACCAGGGCTGACCTGTACTTCCCTGGTTGAGACCAGGGCTGACCTGTACTTCCCGGGTTGAGTCCGGGGCTGACCTGTACCTCCCGAGTTGAGACCGGGGCTGACCTGTACTTTCTGGGTTGAGACCGGGGCTGAACTGTACCTCCCGGGTTGAGATCGTGGCTGACCTATACTTCCTGGGTTAAGACCGGGGCTGACCTGTTCTTCCCGGGTTGAGATCGGGGCTAACCTGTACTTCCCGGGTTGAGATCGGGGCTGACCTGTACCTCCCAGGTTGAGACTGGGGCTGACCTTTACCTCCCGAGTTAAGATTGGGGCTGACCTGTACTTCTCAGGTTGAGATTGGGGCTGACCTGTACTTCCTGGGTTGAGACCGGTGCTAACTTGTACCTCCCGGTTTGAGACCGGGGCTGACCTGTACCTCCCGAGTTGAGATCGGGGCTGACCTGTACTTCTCGGGTTGAGACCGGGGCTGACCTATACTTCTCAGGTTTAAATTGGGGCTGACCTGTACTTCCCGGGTTGAGACCGAGGTTGACTTGTATCTCCCGGGTTGAGACCGTGGCTGACCTGTACTTCCTAGGTTGAGACCGAGGCTGACCTGTACTTTTCGGGTTGAGATCGGGGCTGACCTGTACATCTCGGGTTGAGATCGGGGTTGACCTGTACTTCTCGGGTTGAGACCGAGGCTGACCTGTACTTCCCTAGTTGAGACCGGGGCTGTCTTGTACTTCCCGGGTTAATACCGGGGCTGAGCTATACTTCCCGGGTTGAGATCGGGGCTGAGCTGTACTTCTCGGGTTGAAACCGGGGCTGACCTGTACTTCCCGGATTAAGATCGGGGCTGATTTGATGACCCAGTATTGAGACCGGAGTTGATTTGATGGCTCGGTATTGAGACCGGGGTTGATTTGATGGCCCAGTATTGAGACCAAAGGTGATTTGATGATTTGGTATTGAGACTGGGGTTGATTATATGACTTGATATTGAGACCAGGGTTGATTTGATGATCCGATATTTAGATCGAGGTTGATTTGATGGCCCAGTATTGAGACCAGGGTTGATTTGATGATCCGGTATTGAGACCGGGGTCGATTTAATGGTCCGGTATTGAGACTGGGGTTGATTTGATGGCCCGGTATTGAGATCGAGATTGAGTTTATGGCCCGGTATTGAGACCGAGGTTGATTTGATAAGAAGTCTTGCCCTCCTACAGTGTTAGTAACAGGAAAACGAAATTTTGAGTGTCTATAGATGCCCCTCTTTATCATGTTCATGCAATGCAATGAAATGAACAGGATAAAGATTGGTAGACATTGGAAATATGATAATTGCAGGATATGTCCTACAAGTTGGATACCTTTGAATGGAATGAGGCTATCCCTAATCGTTTACACCATTATTGTTGGGTTTGTACGTAACGCAATCATGCAATCAAATCACATAAATAGGGCGGAAGCGCAAAAATTAGGTTTTCAAAAATTTATACAAACCCATAACCATGATCATTCTTGTGCATCAATTATCAGTGAATATAGAAGGAGAAAAATAGAATTATACCTTTGAAGATCCAAGCTTCCTCAGGTACAAGTTCTACTCCTTTGATTCCTCTGTAGTGGCTCCTTCCCTTGATCAATGTCAGCCACCCAAATGTTTGGCCTCTAACGGTGATCCACCAAGGAAGATGAAGAACTCAAGAAGATGGGTTATTGGCTTAACCCTTGTTTCTATCTCTATAGAATATGTGTACTCCCAACTCTTGAAAAATTCACGTACCTTATTTCTGATATAAGACTCTCTTATATAGATATTAGGTTAACCCTCCTAATCCAATTAGAATAGGATTTTATTTAATTAATTAATTAAACACTTTTAATTAATTTATATCCTAATCTTATTAGGATTGAGAGAGAGAGAGTACTGATATTATATTAATTCCTAAACTCCTTTAGAATTAAAATAATAATAATAATAATAATATTAATAAGACTCCTCTTATTAATTTATATTTAATATTTCTAAAATATTAAATAATAAACATTAAGCTATTTAATTTATTCTATCACCATAGATTAAATTAATTATACTTAATGCATTATTACTATCATGCCATTTTCTTCTTAAATAATTCTTCTTCCTTTTATGGTGTGACCCTTTAGGTTCTCCATATTAAACCGGTTATGAATAAATCAATTAGAACAATTCTAATCTTATTTAAATAAATAAATTAAACTAATAATCTATTTAAATAAATAACATTTATTCTATAATAGGGATAAGCCTCCCTAGCGATCAACGACTTTTCTAGATAATATAGATTTCAACATTAATCATAAAAGAACCTGTGAGTTAATAGTTACCGTACAATTCAATCCTTCCACCATACAATGTCCCAATTAAATATAAGACATGGATTTACTGTCAAGTCTTAATTTATTTAATCATATGTATTTCGATTAGAAAATGCACAACTCCAAATAATGCAAATTAGAAACCTCTTTCTAATTTCATTCTACCTTGGCCAAGGATTCCTGGGTTATCATTTAACGAATCACATAGGACATATATCCTCTTTTACTAGAGGTGGTAGATTCTTTATTGATCATACATTATCTCCATATGCAACTCATTATACCCAAGCATACCCTATATATGCCTTAAAAGGCCTTAAGGAATTAGTCAAAGTATAATTTGTTACATACAAGATACTATGATGATCTCAAGTCCAAGGATCACTTGTACTACTATCACATTAGGAATTCCTATTGACAGGCGAGTAAAACTCCATTAGGTATTCCATAGCGAGTCACGTTCAGTGAACTTATTCTCCAATAAGCACCTACATACTTGCTTTAGTGTCTCCACACAAATGACCATGAGATCAGTCATCCTCATCCAATGAGCAAGCAACATATGTACCAATCTATCCGGATTTACTAATTCCCATTTTAGTAATCCCACAATTGGGAACTATTTTAGTTTTTAAGCTTTCTAAGAATTTAGATCTCATTATCATGATCTCATCATGATTCTAAAAGCATTGCTTAAAACTATGGGTTATTTACATATTATAAAAACAGCACCATGTAGATAATTATATGCCTTAAATGAATATTTTATTAATAAATAAATAAGATTGTTTACAAAGTATGTGCTTTATCATCATACATGATTGGCTTGTATGCACACTACTATCAATCTCCCACTTGCACTAAAGCCAATCGCCATGGTATCTCATACCCATCTTCTCTAAGTGACGATCAAACTGCTGTTGTGTTGGAGCTTTAGTAAATGGATCTGCAATGTTGTCTTGAGAGTCCACACGCTCCAAGGTGACGTCTCCTCTTTCAATGATTTCCCTGATCAAGTGAAATCGCCGCAACACGTGTTTAGATTTCTGATGAGACCTGGGTTCCTTAGCCTTTGCAACCGCTCTGGTGTTGTCACAGTATACGGGAACTGCTTCTCCGATGCTAGGAACCACACCAAGTTCAGTTATGAACTTTTTCATCCAAACAGCTTCCTTTGCAGCTTCACTTGCAGCTATATACTCTGCCTCTGTCACTGAATCAGCAACTGTTTGCTGCTTGGAACTCTTCCAACTCACTGCACCTCCGTTCAAGGTAAACACATACCTTGAAACAGATTTACTGTCATCTTGGTCTGTTTGAAAACTTGAGTCCGTGAATCCCTCGAGTTTTAATTCAGACCCACCGTAGACAAGAAAAATATCTTTAGTCCTTCTCAAGTACTTTAGATATTTTTCACTGCCTTCCAGTGCTCTTCTCCTGGATTCGACTGGTATCTGCTTGTTACCCTAAGTGCGTGAGCAACATCCAGTCTAGTACATATCATACCGTACATGATAGTTCCTATTGCAGAAGCATAAGGGATCTTACTCATACGGTCTCTCTCCTCAGGTGTCTTTGGGGCCTGTTTCTTGGAGAGATTTATTCCATGGCTCATCGGCATGAGACCTCTTTTGGAATCTTCCATGCTAAACCTCTTTAGCATCGTATCAATGTACGTTCCTTGGGATAAGCCGAGCATCCTTTTAGATCTATCTCTATAGATCTTTATCCCCAAAATATAGGATGCTTCACCCAAGTCCTTCATGTAGAAGTTTTTAGATAACCAGATTTTAATGGATTGTAACATAGGAATGTCATTCCCTATCAGTAATATATCATCAACATATAATACAAGGAATGATACTGCGCTCCCACTAACCTTCTTGTATACACAAGGTTCATCCTCGTTTTTGATAAAATCAAACTCTTTGATTGTCTCATCAAAACGAATGTTCCATCTACGAGAAGCTTGCTTCAACCCATAAATGGATCGTTGCAGCTTACAGACTTGATTTGTTCCAACTTTTGAGATAAATCCCTCTGGCTGTGTCATATACACATCCTCCTCAAGTTTCCCATTGAGGAAGGCCGTTTTCACGTCCATCTGCCAGATCTCATAGTCGTTGTAAGCTGCAATCGCAAGCAAAATCCGAATGGACTTGAGCATGGCTACTGATGAGAAGGTTTCATCATAGTCAACTCCTTGTCTTTGTTTGAAACCTTTTGCAACCAGCCGGGCCTTATAGGTCTCTACCTTTCCGTCTGCTCCAGTCTTTTTCTTAAAAACCCATTTACACCCAATAGGTTTAATACCTTCATGTGGTGAAACCAAAGTCCATACTTTATTTTCATACATGGAGTCCATTTCGGATTTCATGGCTTCAAGCCATTTCCCTGAGTCTTTATTACTCATAGCCTGTTCGTAATTCAATGGATCATCATCATTCATAATGTGTACCTCATCGTCATCCTCTATAACGAATCCATACCTCTCAGGTATCTTCGGTACTCTCCCAGATTTACGAACAGGGTGTGGCATAGTAGGTTCTTCTACTTGGTCAGGTACCTGACTTTGATCCGTGGTAATTTGTGGTTCTTGAACTTCTTCAAGATATATCTTACTCCCACTGACCCCTTCATGGATAAACTCCTTTTCCAAGAAGGCAGCATGTTTCGCAACAAACACCTTTTGATCAGTTGGATGATAGAAATAATACCCTACAGTTTCTTTAGGGTATCCCACAAATCTACACATTTCGGATTTAGTTTGTAGCTTATCATGTTCAAACTTTTTGACATAAGCTGGACAACCCCAAGTCTTAACATGCTTAAGATTTGGTTTCCTCCCCTTCCACATCTCATATGGAGTTTTTGGGGCGGATTTGGTAGGTACCTTGTTAAGTAGGTATGCAGCCGTTTCTAGGGCATATCCCCAGAAGGAAATTGGAAGGTCGGTAAAACTCATCATGGATCGAACCATGTCTAACAGTGTTCGATTTCTCCTTTCAGATACTCCATTTAACTGTGGTGTACCTGGAGGAGTCCATTGTGAGATTATACCATTTTCTTTGAGACAATTGAGAAACTCACCGCTTAAGTATTCTCCGCCTCGATCTGATCGAAGTATCTTTATACTCTTGCCCGTTTGTTTCTCTACTTCACTTCTGAACTCTTTGAACTTTTCAAATGATTCTGACTTGTATTTCATTAAATACACATATCCAAGTCTTGAGTGATCATCAGTGAAAGTAATAAAATAAGAATACCCACCCCGTGCACTTGTTGTCATAGGTCCACAAACGTCTGTGTGAATCAATGCCAACAACTCTATAACTCTCTCTCCTTTTCCACTAAAAGGAGATTTAGTCATTTTACCCATGAGACAAGATTCATAAGTTGGATATGATTCATAATCAGATAGCTCGAGGAGCCCATCTTTATGCAACTTGGATAATCTTGTTTCATTGATATGACCGAGTCTATAGTGCCACATATAGGTATAATTAATATCATCTCTTTTCCTTTTCTTAATTTGTTCAATTTAAAATATATTTTCTTGTAAGTCAAGTGTATAAAGTCCATTTCGCAAATTTCCAATACCATATAAAACATCGTCTTTATAAATAGAACAACCATTGTTCTTTATAATAACGTCAAAACCTTCCATATCCAATACAGAAATTGAAATAATATTTTTAATAATATTCGGAACATAATAACAGTTATTAAGATAAATGGATTTGCCCGAAGGCATTGCTAAACAATAAGTTCCTACAGCTAATGCAGCAACTTTTGCTCCATTTCCCACTCGTAGGATCACCTCATCTTTGTTCAGCTTTCTACTTCTGACCAGTCCCTGCACAGTATTACATATGTGAGAACCACAGTCGGTATCCAATACCCAAGTAGAATTTTGACTTTCTGAAAAATTAATTTCAATCATGAACAAACCTTGATTGGAAGTCGAAGCTTCTCCAAGCTTCTTCTCTGCTAGAAACTTCTTGCAGTTCCTCTTCTAATGTCCCGGCTCATTGCAATGAAAGCACATTCCTTTAGCTGGTTCAGGTTTCTTTTTCTCCTTTTCTTTCCCTTTTCCCTTAGCCTTCTTAGATTTCTTCTTTTCAGAAGACACCTTGGGCCTCTTCCTTTTATTGGAAGAATCCACCATCAAGACATGGTTCTTCTTGGATGAGAAGTGACCTTCTGCAGTTTTCAGCATGTTAACCAGCTCAGGCAAGCTGACATCTAGCTTATTCATGTGAAAATTAACCACAAACTGCGAGAAGGTCTCAGGGAGTGACTGCAAGACCAAGTCTTGACTCAACTCCCCATCCATGACGAACCCAAGCTGTCCAAGGCGTTCAATCAAATTGATTACCTTCAGAACATGAGTCTCGACGGCAGTGCCCTCAGTCATCCGAGATCGGAAGAGCTCCTTAGATATCTCATATCTAGCAGTCTTACTCTGTTCACCATACAACTCCTTGAGGTGAAGCAGCATAGCAGGAGCATCCATTTTTTTGTGCTGACGCTGAAACTCGTTATTCATGGATGCGAGCATGATGCATTGAGCCACAGATGCATCATCTTGCCACTTATTGAAAGTGGCAATCTCTTCCTCAGAGGCTGTTTCTGAAATAGATTCAGGGATAGTGGAATTTAGGACATAAGAAATATTTTCAGCAGTGAGAACAATTCTCAGATTTCTTAGCCAGTCCTCATAATTCGGGCCGGTAAGCTTATTTGCATCAAGTATGCTTCGTAGTGAGATTAGTGATTTTGACATTTTTAAAATTCTGCATGTGAAAAGACAACATTTTAGCAAACATTCATTTTATTAACTTTGCACACCAAAATAAATTTAGGTCTTTATTTTAAATTGGTATCTCCCACTATTTTCATCAAACTATATTACCCTCACTTATATAGTTCGGCAATATCTAATTAAAGATTTGCTAGTGAGATTAAGGATCCCATTTCAAATGTATATAACCTTGTGGATAGCACAACAAGCGATATACAAATAAATAGGTAGACAACTCTTGTCATTGACATTACCATGTAACTCCTTTTATTTTGCCTCTTAAATCATAATGGTCATGTGTGTGCACATCCGAACTAAAATGATTTAAGTTAAGTCCAGCCTAGCACTTCCATAAATTCAAAAAGAAAAATTTTCGTCCTTGTGGATAGCACAACAAGACTAGATCGTTCAATTTTCTTGATAAGCATCAAATGTGATTAATTAACATCTTAAATATTCAATACTCGCCTTGTGGAAAGCACAACAAACTCATATTAAATATTTAATACTCTATTAATTAATCATGCTAGAAGGCGACGTTCGATATTCCAAATATCATTTGAACGCTTCAGACTTAATATTATTTCTTTGAGGGGTTTGTTATTATTTGTCTCATCTTGTTTAGTGCGCATGCACATATATATATATATAAAATACGCGTCATTTTATTAAACATGCGAAGCATGTTTGCATAAAATATAATATATATAATATTTAGCATGCAAGATAGAATACTATATTCTACCCTGATTGATTATCGACTTTTATTCTAGTTTGGTTCACTAGAGCCACCAAGTGAACCAAAAGGTCAAACCTAGGAGTGCAAGAATTTAAATTTTAAATGTAACTATTACATTTAAACCCGGGCTCCATACAAACGGGTCTTCACGCGCTCCTTGCTCCTTGGTCTCCAATTTCTTCAAAATAATTCTAACTATCTCTATTACATTAACTATTTAAAATTAAATAGAAACCTTGATCAGCAGTCAAGGGGAAGTACATAGAAAGGAGATAGAATTTACATCGAGAATAAAACTAGAGAAGACGAGGTACGCAGACCCCATTTTATAAAACCCATTCATTCAAGCATTCAACCAAAATAAAATCCAATTACATTGGTCATAGTCCATAATCAATCCCTTTTATTACCATACATATCATCATACGTATCAATAAAACTTATTCATCTCATGAAAATAAATTCATTCCATATACGTATTAATATCAGTTAATGGGCAAAAGTTTGCTAAACTTTATTTTTTTGAAAAATAAACTCCTTTATTTCATTCAAAAACAATTCCAAATTAAACTCTTTAATTTTAGCAATTCTGAAATCTCATTTCATATAAAATAAACATCTTTATTTTAAACCTTTATTAATTAAATAAACCATTCATTTAATTAAATAATAATAAAAAAATTCAGTTCCTGTCCACTGGCGCAGCTGCGCCAAGAATGTAAAGGGAACCGGCGCAGCATGAAAACCAGGAACAGTAACCGGCGCAGCTGCGCAGCAATATTGCCTTGTACCGGCGCAGCTGCGCCGCTTCGCAGAATCTGAAAATTTTTTGTTGCCCAGAACTCGATCCAATCGCATATCATACATGTATGGAATCACATAGACTGATAATTAGCACAAGATTGGCTCTGATACCACTGTTGGGTTTGTACGTAACGCAATCATGCAATCAAATCACATAAATAGGGCGGAAGCGCAAAAACTAAGTTTTCAAAAATTTATACAAACCTATAACCATGATCATTCTTGTGCATCAATTATCAGTGAATATAGAAGGAGAAAAATAGAATTATACCTTTGAAGATCCAAGCTTCCTCAGGTACAAGTTCTACTCCTTTGATTCCTCTGTAGTGGCTCATTCCCTTGATCAATGTCAGCCACCCAAATATTTGGCCTCTAACGGTGATCCACCAAGGAAGATGAAGAACTCAAGAAGATGGCTTATTGGCTTCACCCTTGTTTTCTATCTCTATAGAATATGTGTACTCCCAACTCTTGAAAAATTCACGTACCTTATTTCTGATATAAGACTCTCTTATATAGATATTAGGTTAACCCTCCTAATCCAATTAGAATAGGGTTTTATTTAATTAATTAATTAAACACTTTTAATTAATTTATATCATAATCTTATTAGGATTGAGAGAGAGAGAGAGTACTGATATTATATTAATTCCTAAACTCCTTTAGAATTAAAATAATAATAATAATAAGAATATTAATAAGACTCCTCTTATTAATTTATATTTAATATTTCTAAAATATTAAATAATAAACATTAAGCTATTTAATTTATTCTATCACCATAGATTAAATTAATTATACTTAATGCATTATTACTATCATGCCATTTTATTCTTAAATAATTCTTCTTCCTTTTATGGTGTGACCCTTTAGGTTCTCCATATTAAACCAGTTATAACTAAATCAATTAGAACAATTCTAATCTTATTTAAATAAATAAATTAAACTAATAATCTATTTAAATAAATAACATTTATTCTATAATAGGGATAAGCCTCCTTAGCGATCAACGACTTTCCAGATAATATAGATTTCAACATTAATCATAAAAGAACATGTGAGTTAATAGTTACCGTACAATTCAATCCTTCCACCATACAATGTCCCAATTAAATATAAGACAAGGATTTACTGTCAAGTCTTAATTTATTTAATCATATGTATTTCGATTAGAAAATGCACAACTCCAAATAATGCAAATTAGAAACCTCTTTCTAATTTCATTCTACCTTGGCCAAGGATTCCTAGGTTGTCATTTAACGAATCACATAGGACATATCTCCTCTTTTACTAGAGGTGGTAGATTCTTTATTGATCATACATTATCTCCATATGCAACTCATTATACCCAAGCATACCCTATATATGCCTTAAAAGGCCTTAAGGAATTAGTCAAAGTATAATTTGTTACATACAAGATACTATGATGAGCTCAAGTCCAAGGATCACTGGTACTACTATCACATTAGAAATTCCTATTGACAGACGAGTAAAACTCCATTAGGTATTCCATATCGAGTCACGTTCAGTGAACTTATTCTCCAATAAGCACCTACATACTTGCTTTAGTGTCTCCACACAATGACCATGAGATCAGTCATCCTCATCCAATGAGCAAGCAACATATGTACCAATCTATCCGGATTTACTAATCCCCATTTTAGTAATCCCATAATTGGGAACTATTTTAGTTTTTAAGCTTTCTAAGAATTTAGATCTCATTATCATGATCTCATCATGATTCTAAAAGCATTGCTTAAAGCTATGGGTTATTTATATATTATAAAAACAGCACCATGTAGATAATTATATGCCTTAAATGAATATTTTATTAATAAATAAATAAGATTGTTTACAAAGTATGTGCTTTATCATCATACATGATTGGCTTGTATGCACACTACTATCAATTATCTGCCGGGGATATCACTGATAGGCTATCGCAAAATGTTTTCATCATTTTCTGCTGGGGATGACGTCAGTCATGATAGCCTAGGTGAATTCTTGGTTTGAGACCAAGGGTTTTCCCTTATCCGTCGATACTCTCCGTGGAGCATATTTCTTTTCTGTTGATATTGGTATGCCTTTCGGAAGGCTCTTCTAGTCGGGATACATCTTTGTTGTCGAGTTATCTCCACGATTGTTCCTGATACCTATCTTGACGATAATCTACACCAGGTAGTTTGTCACAAGATATTGAATCACCAATCTATCTCGGTGCTCCCTCTAAGGATTTGAATAACAGATTCCATCATCTGTCCTTTGTGGGGATGGATTATTATATTGCTTTCGCCACCGGATCATTCTCGATGCCTCACAAGGGTTGTGCCCACGGTTGATGTGTCATAGATCTGTACCTGAAGCTTCGCTGGGGTTGAGCAACCAGCTTAACTATCCTTGGTCTGTACCCGACGCTTCGCTGGGGTTGAGCCAACGACTAAACTGTCCTCGGTCTATACCCAACGCTTCGCTAGGGTTGAGCCAACTACTGAACTGTCCTCAGTCTGTACCCGACGCTTCGCTGGGGTTGAACCAACAGCTAAACTGTCCTCGGTCTGTACTTGACGCTTCACTGGGGTTGAGCCAAAGGTTGAATTGTCCTTTGTCTATACCCGACGCTTCGCTGGGGTTGAGACAACGGCTGAACTTTCCTTGGTCTATACCCGATGCTTCACTGGGGTTAAGCAACCGGCTGAACTGTCCTCGGTCTGTATCCGACGCTTTGCTGGGGTTGAGCCAACGTTTGAACTATCCTCGATCTGTACCCGACTCTTCGCTAGGGTTGAGCCAACGGCTGAACTGTCCTCGGTCTGTACCCGACACTTCACTAGGGTTGAGCCAACGGCTAAATTATCCTCGGTCTGTACCCGACGCTTAGCTGGGGTTGAGCCAATGGCTGAACTATCCTCCGTCTGTACCCGACGCTTCGCTAGGGTTGAGCCAACGTTTAAACTGTCCCCGGTCTATTCCCGACGCTTTGCTGGGGTTGAGCCAATGGCTGAACTGTCCTCGGTCAGTACCCGACGCTTCACTAGGTTGAGACAACAGCTGAACTGCCCTCGGTCTGTACCCGACACTTCACTGGGGTTGAACTAACCTCGGTTTATACCTGACGCTTCGCTAGGGTTAAGCTAACGACTGAACTGTCACCGGTCTGTACCCGACGCTTCGCTGGGGTTGAGCCAACGGCTGAATTGTCCTCGGTCTGTACTCGACGCTTCGCTGGGGTTGAGCCAACGGTTGAACTGTCCTCGGTCTGTACCCGAAGCTTCGCTGGGGTTGAGCCAATGGCTGAATTGTCCTCGGTCTGTACCCGATGCTTCGCTGGGGTTAAGCCAACGTTTGAACTGTCCTTGGTCTGTACCCGACGCTTAGCTGGGGTTGAGCCAATGATTGAACTGTCCTTGGTATGTACCCGACGGTTCTCTTGGGTTGAGCCAACGGCTGAGTTATCCTCGGTCTGTACCCGACGCTTCACTGGGGTTGAGGCAACGACTGAATTGTCGTCGGTCTATACCAGACGCTTCAATGGGGTTGATCCAACGACTAAACTGTCCTCAGTTTGTACCCGACACTTCGCTGGGGTTGAGCCAACAGCTGAACTGTCCTCGGTCTGTACCCGACGCTTCGACAATGTTGATTTTTAGAAATTTTGTGACGTTTTTCGGTAGTTTTTCAACAGTTTTCATCATTGATCCCCTGATATTGCTTCTAACAGAGGTCCCTGTTACTGAGGGCTTTACACTTTCCCACTTGCGGTTGGAGCTTTTGACAGCCGGAGTGATCTCGTGGATCCCATATACCTCAGAGTTTTTAACTATTCGATTTGAGGGAGGCTTCTCCACTGGTCGGGAATTTGCATTATCGACCCGCAGAGTCCTGCTTTTGACAGAGGGAGGCTGGGAGCTCTATTTAGGAGAGTGTGCTATCCGGAGTATCACGAGTTAGATTCGCATTCCCTTTGTTCCTCCAGCTTGGCATCATTGGCCATTAGTCTATCCACTCACAAATATTTTGATAGAGGGCATAGATGGCTTTAGCCTGTCAGAGGGTCCATACAGCCAGGAGGCATTTAGTAACTGGTGGAGTCCTCACAGTATTGGGGCTCAGACTCGTGCTACCCAGTTTATGGCAGACATGGTGTCAGGGTCTGTGATGATGACAGACTGGATAGCTTGCCTCAAGGTGCCTACTCACTTGGACCAGATTACAGGACTGACCCAACAGTTGGAGAGAGCTCATTTGTTCATCAGGCATCTTGGCCGAGATCCATCAGAGGCATCTTCTTTTGATCCGTCAGGCTCTAGAGTGGGCCCCTCTTCAGGTCCATTTCCAGCAGTTATACAAGGGCTGATCCTTCATTGTACCACCTTGACATTCCTGATGGCTGAGACTTTGTGTTCGCGAAGGAGATGGAGCAGGTTAACAGCCTGAGTGTAGACATTTTGGATCTTTTTGGATAGCTATTGTAGCTATATCTTTTGATAGGCCACTATTTTGGCTGTTGGGCAGCTGTGCCCCATTTTAATAGACCACTGTTAGTAGTTGGGGGGTTGTGCCCTATATCACTGTACTTTTTATTTTGTACTTTTTTAGCAGATATAGATGATGCTTGCAGTAGATAGTTTATTATAGCTATGCATGATATTTCCTATCTATCGCATCATGTTTATCATTGTCATTATGCATGTATTATGTCATGTGTATGCATTTAGACAGATGAGTTCAGATTTAACCCCTGGATGATCTTGTGATACGGTGATACAAATGTCGTCATCCACCGTCAGTCGTATTGAGCACTTACCACCATCTGTGGTGGCATCATCCTTGAGATCGTGGTATGAGAGCATGTCCTTCCCAGCCAGAAGGACAGTGGATCAGATGTTAGGGCATTCATTGGCCCTTATAGACTTTCAGGTCCAGTATAGGTTCGTGGATACCGTCTTATCCTGTTGGATACCTGAGAGACATATTTTTTGCTTTGGGCGGCACGAGCTGACTCCGACTTTAGAGGAGTATGAGCGATTTACTATATTAGCTTTAGACTTGCCCTGAGCTCGCACTTTGATCAGCGACATGAGGAGACCTTTTCTTTGAATGTCGGGTTTACGCCAGAGTGTAGTCTCGGATGAGATCGTTTATAGACATGTGATCTCTATAGACTTCTTGATTGATCGTTTAGGCAGGCTGGCAAGCTATGATCGTCATGCTGTAGATTTTATTATTTCGGCAGAGGCATGGCATTTGGCCAGGATAGATGTTTTGTTGATGTGCATAGTAGCCTACATCTATATGCCACTTCACTTGGACCACCTTAACGTTGGATTGATAGTCATAGTCCGGGCCCTTAGACAGGGTAGCACCATTCTTTCGATGATATTGGCCGAAACACTGAGAACAGCCACCCACTGTAGTACCCACCCGGAGGGGTTTTTAAAGGCAGTTCAGTCTTGCTGTACATATGGCTCATGTCCCATTTACTACCGATTAGATTTTTAAGACACCAGGGGTACTATTTTACCCATGAGATAGCCATGTCTTACTCCTTTTAGCCAGCGGAGTGTATCAATGCAGATACATGGTCAGCATTTCTGTCCGATATTGCGCATCCATTCTCGATTCTGCCATGCTCAGGGCTAATTTCTCCCTATATCTTCATCACCCACACATCTAGCATAGACTACTTGGCTTTAGTGGGATTAAGGGGAGTGACTACTTACCATCCTCTGGCTGTTATGGGCCAGTTCGATCAGTTTCAGAGCCTGTATTAGTTTGAGGGGGCTATTGATCAGAGGATGTCAGCTTCGTCTATGTCATCTACCTATTTGATCAGAGTGTATGAGTGTTGGACTCATAGGGAGATGGTTGATTTCTCCAGTAACCATTTGGATCGTTCTCCAGAGTACTCAGCGTGGTTGGAGGCTTATATATCATCAGCTGTATTCATCCAGTCAGCTCCGATAGTGGATTCAGACGAGGAGGAGCCTATAAAGGATCCTGATTCTCCCACTGAGGATGATTTATTTATGGGTCTGACAGCCGCATTAGTTAGTGATTCGCAGATCATTCTTGTTGGAACAGATCCAGCTTTTCCAGACTCACTAGCTAGGATGACCTTTGAGAGAGATCAGGCTAGAGCGCTGATGTTGACTGCCTTGTCTGGCAGAGATATAGCTTTTACGGAGAGAGATGAGGCTCGGGCCACTCGAGATATGACATTGGTTGAAAGAGATGAGGCTTGAACTTCTCGAGACGCTACTTTTGTCAATATTAAGGAGACTTTGATTGCTAGGGACGCAGCTTTTGCGGAGAGGGACGAGGCCATAGCTTCTCGGGATTTCCACATTGTCAACAGTACTGCTCTCCGATATTATACTCATGGTCTGGTTGTCGAGATGAGTGTTTATATTGATGATCATAGTGAGACTATGCAGATGGCTGTGGATGTTCTGACTCGTATGGAGACTGAGGGTATTGTACTTGCAGCAGCTCCTCCATCTTCAGAGAGAGATGCTATGTTGACATTGCTGTCCCGCTTGTCCTTGGGTCCATAGACTAGCTTTATTTTTCTTGCACATACTAGATCAGCCATTTTTGTCATGTACAGGACACTATGTATATATCAAACAGTATTACATATCAGAGAAATATATTTTGATTCACTTCCCTATTTGGATATGTATTGTCATTGCTGAGTGATTACCACTTCTTTCATGACTTGCTGTTGTTGATGTATCTTGAGCTTCTCCTTGATGGACTGACAGTGAGATGTCAGAGGGTATCTCAGATGGGCCTGCTAACCAAGGAGGCTTGATAGTTTTTAGGTTTCATATGGTTTCAGTGTCTTGGGATTGGTTTTTGTTATTTTTCTTGAAGGTCAAACTGCACCATGAATGGCTACCTACGTACTCTCGGGTGTAGGGAGATCAGGTCATTCATAGTTCAATTTTTTATGTGAGAGGTTTGAGAAGCGTCTCTTTTGAGTTTGGTTTGATCAGTTTTTTGAATTTTTTATTTGGTTTGACCGCACCAGAAATGGCTGCCTACGTACTCCCGGGCTGAGGGAGATCAGGTCATTCGTAGTTCCGATTTTAGTGAAAACTGAACCTAATTTGATTGGTAGGACCAAGATACGGGTATTCATGTGTTTCTTACATAGTACCTTTTTATGGTATCTGAGTTGATGAGTTGGGGAAATTCGGTCCCGTCCATTTCTTGCAATCTGATAGCTTTTCCCGTCAACACTTTCTTGACAATGAAAGGACCATCCTAATTCGGGGCAAACTTTCCTTTGGCCTGATAGTAGTGTGCATACAAGCCAATCATGTATGATGATAAAGCACGTACTTTGTAAACAATCTTATTTATTTATTAATAAAATATTCATTTATTAAAGGCATTTAATTATCTACATGTTGCTGTTTTTATAATATGTAAATAACCCATAGTTTTAAGCAATGCTTTTAGAATCATGATGATGATCATGCTAATGAGATCTAAATTCTTAGAAAGTTTTAAAACTAAAATAGTTCCCAATCGTGGGATTACTAAAAAGGGGGTTAGTAAATCCGGATAGATTGGTACATATGTTGCTTGCTCATTGGATGAGGATGATTGATCTCATGATCATTTATGTGGAGACACTAAAGCAAGTATGTAGGTGCTTATTGGAGAATAAGTTCACTGAACGTGATTCGCTATGGAATACCTAATGGAGATTTACTCGTCTGTCAATAGGAATTCCTAATGTTATAGTAGTACAAGTGATCCTTGGACTTGAGATCATGATAGTATCTTGTATGTAACAAATTATACTTTGACTTATTCCTTAAGACCTTTTAAGGCATATATAGGGTATGCTTGGGTATAATGAGTTACATATGGAGATAATGAATGATCAATAAAGAATCTACCACCTCTAGTAAAAGAGGAGATATATCCTATGTGATTCGTTAAATGACAACCCAGGAATCCTTGGCCAAGGTGAAATGAAATAAGAAAGGAGTTTCTAATTTTCATTATTTGGAGTTGTTCATTTTCTAATCGAAATACATATAATTAAATAAAATAAGACTTGACAGTAAATCCATGTCTTATATTTAATTGGGACATTGTATGGTGGAAGGATTGAATTGTACGATAACTATTTACTCACAGGTTCTTTTATGATTAATGTTGAAATCTATATTATCTGGAAAGTCGTTGATCGCTAGGGAGGCTTATCCCTATTGTAGAATAAATATTATTTATTTAAATAGATTATTAGTTTAATTTATTTATTTAAATAAGATTAGAATTGTTCTAATTGATTTATTCACAACTGGTTTAATATGGAGAACCTAAAGGGTCACACCATAAAAGGAAGAATAATTATTTAAGAAGGTAATTGCATAATCGTAATAATGCATTAAGTGTAATTAATTTAATCTATAGTGATAGAATAAATTAAATAGCTTCATGTTTATTATTTAATATTTTGGAAATATTAAATATAAATTAATAAGAGGAGTCTTATTAATATTATTACAATTATTATTATTTTAATTTCTAAAGGAGTTTAGTAATTAATTTAATATTAGTACTCTCATTTATTCCTAATAAGATTAGGAGACAAATTAATTAAATGAATTTAATTAATTATTCCCAATGTGGTGGGAAGCCTAAATTAATTAAAGGAGTTTAATTAATTAAAAGAAATCTCATGTCTAATAGGATTAGAAGGATTGACCAATATCTATATAAGAGGAGTCTTATAATAGATATCAGTTGATGCAATTCCAATTGTTGGAGAGTACTCCTTTTCTATAGAGGATAGAACACTAAGCCAAACACCCTCCTTCTTGATAATTTCTCTTCCTTGGTGGATCACCTCTAGAGGCCAAACACTTGGGTGGCTAACGTTGATCAAAGGAAGAAATCTAACCCGGAAATTCAAGGAGATCACGAAGAACAAGGAGTTGAACTAGTACCTGTGGAAGCTTCGTTCTACAAGGGTATGATTCCATAACTTCTTATTTATCGTTTTAAATTAATAATTTGCATAAAGGATGATCCGGGTAATGGTTTTGTAGAAATTTTTAAACTCTGATATACCATGCTTCCGCTAATTTTTGCAATTTGATTGCGTCACAATTTCGTACAAACCCAACAGTGGCATCAGAGCCAAATCTTTATGCAATTATTAATTATTTTAATTTCATATACATATGGGTATGTATTTAGAATAATTTATTGGGCATAATTTTATTGTATAAAATTATTTTGTTTTTATGAAAAAAAGGGGCCAATTTCGAACTATATTAAAAAAAAATCGCAAAAGCATTTTTTTGACCAAATCGCGATTTCTATTTTTTTTTTTTCATCCCGCCGCGGTGGATCACGCTATGTGGAAATTTCGTGGGTTAGTGCTTTATAATAATTCACGTTATACTATATATGTTAAGTGCGATTTTTGGAAGTAACCTGGAGCATTATGCAGGAAGGTTTTCTAAAGGTTTATATATTATATATAATATATATGTTACTTTACATTATATATAATGTTGGTGAATATTTATTTTGAAAGGATTCAAAAGGTGACCTTTAGTTATATAATATATATATATATATATATATATATATATATATATATATTATATTCTTAATAATTTTATAATTAAAATAAAGAGTTTATTTTAATCTTGAAATTGGATTTCATGCAATTTAAAATTGCCCATTAAATGATACTCATATATATATGGAATGTTTTAATTCATGAGATCAATATTTATTTATTGATATATATGGTGATATGTATGATAATAAATAGGGATTGATTATGGACTATTTGACCAATGTGATTGGATTTTATTTTAGTTGAATGCTTGAATGAATGAGTTTTATTAAATGGGGTCTGCGTACCTCGCCTTCTCTGGTTTATATCTCGATGTAAATTCTATCTTCTTCCTATGTACTTCCCCTTGACTGCTGATCAAGGTTTCTATTTAAATTATATAGTTTAATGTAATAGAAATAGTTAGAATTATCTTGAAGAAATTGGACACCAATGAGCAAGGAGCGCGTGAAGACCCGTTTGTATGGAGCTTGAGTTTAAATGTAATAGTTACGTTTAAATTTAAATTCTTGCACTCCTAGGTTTGACCTTTTGGTTCACTTGGTGGCTCTAGTGAACCAAACTAGAATAAAAGTCCATAATCAATCCGGGTAGAATATAATATTCTATATTGCATGCTAAATATTATATATATATTATATTTTATGCAAACATGCTTCGCATGTTTAATAAAATGACGCGTATTTTATATATATATGTGCATGCGCGCTAAACAAGATGAGACAAAATAATAACAAACCCCTCAAAGAAATTCTATTAAGTCCGAAGCGTTCAAATGATATTTGGAATATCGAACGTCGCCTTCTAGCATGATAAATTAATAGAGTATTAAATATTTAATATGAGTTTGTTGTGTTATCCACAAGGCGAATATTGAGTATTTAAGATGTTAATTAATCACATTTGATGCTTATCAAGAAAATTGAAATATCTAGTCTTGTTGTGCTATCCACAAGGACGAACATTTTTCTTTTTTGAATTTATGGAAGTGCTAGGCTGGACTTAACTTAAATCATTTTAGTTCAGATGTGCACACACTTGACCATTATGATTTAAGAGGCAAAATAAAAGGAATTATATGGTGATGTAATTGACAAAAGTTGTCTACCTATTTATTTGTATATCGCTTGTTGTGCTATCCACAAGGTTATATACATTTGAAATGGGATCCTTATTCTCACTAGCAAATCTTTAATTAGATGTTGCCGAACTATATAAGTGAGGGTAATATAGTTTGATGAAAATAGTGGGAGATACCAATTTAAAATAAAGACCTAAATTTATTTTGATATGCAAAGTTAATAAAACGAATGTTTGCTAAAATGTTGTTTTCTTTCACATGCAGAATTTTAAAAATGTCTAAATCACTAATCTCACTACGAAGCATACTTGATGCAAACAAGCTTACCGGACCGAATTATGAGGACTGTCTAAGAAATCTGAGAATTGTTCTCACTGCTGAAAAGATTTCTTATGTCCTAAATTCAACTGTCCCTGAATCTGTTTCAGAAACAGCCTCTGAGGAAGAGATTGCCACTTTCAATAAGTGGCAAGATGATGCATCTGTGGCTCAATGCATCATGCTCGCATCCATGAATAACGAGCTTCAGCGTCAGCACGTAAACATGGATGCTCCTGCTATGCTGCTTCACCTCAAGGAGTTGTATGGTGAACAGAGTAGGACTGCTAGATATGAGATATCTAAGGAGCTCTTTCGATCTTGGATGACCGAGGGTACTGCCGTCGAGACTCATGTCCTGAAAGTGATCAATTTGATTGAACGCCTTGGACAGCTTGGGTTCGTCATGGATGGGGAGTTGAGTCAAGACTTGGTCTTGCAGTCACTCCCTGAGACCTTCTCGCAGTTTGTGGTTAATTTTCACATGAATAAGCTAGATGTCAGCTTGCCCGAGCTGCTTAACATGCTGAAAACTGCAGAAGGTCACTTCCCATCCAAGAAGAACCATGTCTTGATGGTGGATTCTTCCAATAAAAGGAAGAGACCTAAGGTATCTTCTGAAAAGAAGAAATCCAAGAAGGCTAAGGGAAAGGGGAAAGAAAAGGAACAAAAGAAACCTGAACCAGCTAAAGGAATGTGCTTTCATTGCAACATGCCGGGACATTGGAAAAGGAACTGCAAGAAGTATCTAGCAGAGAAGAAGCTTGGAGAAGCTTCGACTTCCAATCAAGGTTTGTTTATGATTGAAATTAATTTTTCTGAAAGTCATAATTCTACTTGGGTATTGGATACCGGCTGTGGTTCTCACATATGTAATACTGTGCAGGGACTGGTCAGAAGTAGAAAGCTGAACAATGATGAGGTGATCCTACGAGTGGGGAATGGAGCAAAGGTTGCTGCATTAGCTGTAGGAACTTATTATTTAGCAATGCCTTCGGGCAAGTCCATTTATCTTAATAATTGTTATTATGTTCCGAATATTATTAAAAACATTATTTCAATTTCTGTATTGGATATGGAACGATTTAACGTTGTTATAAAGAACAATAGTTGTTCTATTTATAAAGACGATGTTTTATATGGTATTCGAAATTTGCAAAATGGACTTTATACACTTGACTTACAAGAAAATATATTTCAAATAGAACAAACTAAGAAAAGGAAAAGAGATGATATTAATTATACCTACATGTGGCACTGTAGACTCGGTCATATCAATGAAACAAGATTATCCAAGTTGCATAAAGATGGGCTCCTCGAGCTATCCGATTATGAATCATATCCAACTTGTGAATCATGTCTCATGGGTAAAATGACTAAATCTCCTTTTAGTGGAAAAGGAGAAAGAGTTACAGAGTTGTTGGCATTGATTCACACAGACGTTTGTGGGCCTATGACAACAAGTGCACGAGGTGGGTATTCTTATTTTATTACTTTCACTGATGATCACTCAAGATTTGGATATGTGTATTTAATGAAATACAAGTCAGAATCATTTGAAAAGTTCAAAGAGTTCAGAAGTGAAGTAGAGAAACAAACGGGCAAGAGTATAAAGATACTTCGATCAGATCGAGGCGGAGAATACTTAAGCGGTGAGTTTCTCAATTGTCTCAAAGAAAATGGTATAATCTCACAATGGACTCCTCCAGGTACACCACAGTTAAATGGAGTATCTGAAAGGAGAAATCGAACACTGTTAGACATGGTTCGATCCATGATGAGTTTTACCGACCTTCCAATTTCCTTCTGGGGATATGCCCTAGAAACGGCTGCATACCTACTAAACAAGGTACCTACCAAATCCGCCCCAAAAACTCCATATGAGATGTGGAAGGGGAGGAAACCAAATCTTAAGCATTTTAAGACTTGGGGTTGTCCAGCTTATGTCAAAAAGTTTGAACATGATAAGCTACAGACTAAATCCGAAAAGTGTAGATTTGTGGGATACCCTAAAGAAACTGTAGGGTATTATTTCTATCATCCAACTGATCAAAAGGTGTTTGTTGCGAAACATGCTGCCTTCTTGGAAAAGGAGTTTATCCATGAAGGGGTCAGTGGGAGTAAGATATATCTTGAAGATGTTCAAGAACCACAAATTACCACGGATCAAAGTCAGGTACCTGACCAAGTAGAAGAACCTACTATGCCACACCCTGTTCGTAAATCTGGGAGAGTACCGAAGATACCTGAGAGGTATGGATTCGTTATAGAGGATGACGATGAGGTACACATCATGAATGATGATGATCCATTGAATTACGAACAGGCTATGAGTAATAAAGACTCAGGAAAATGGCTAGAAGCCATGAAATCCGAAATGGACTCCATGTACGAAAATAAAGTATGGACTTTGGTTTCACCACCTGAAGGCATTAAGCCTATTGGGTGTAAATGGGTCTTTAAAAGAAAGACTGGAGCGGACGGCAAGGTAGAGACCTATAAGGCCCGACTGGTTGCAAAAGGTTTCAAACAAAGACAAGGAGTTGACTATGATGAAACCTTTTCACCAGTAGCTATGCTCAAGTCCATTCGGATTTTGCTTGCGATTGCAGCTTATAACGACTATGAGATCTGGCAGATGGACGTGAAAACGGCCTTCCTCAATGGAAAACTTGAGGAGGATGTGTATATGACACAGCTAGAGGGATTTGTTTCAAAGGTTGGAATAAATCAAGTCTGTAAGCTGCAACGATCCATTTATGGATTGAAGCAAGCTTCTCGTAGATGGAACATTCGTTTTGATGAGACAATCAAAGAGTTTGATTTTATCAAAAATGACGATGAACCATGTGTGTACAAGAAGGTTAGTGGGAGCGCAGTTTCATTCCTTGTATTATATGTTGATGATATATTACTGATAGGGAATGACATTCCTATGCTACAATCGATTAAAATCTGGTTATCTAAACACTTCTCCATGAAGGACTTGGGAGAAGCATCCTATATTTTGGGGATAAAGATCTATAGAGATAGATCTAAAAGGATGCTTGGTTTATCCCAAGGAACGTACATTGATGCAATGCTAAAGAGATTTAGCATGGAAGATTCCAAAAGAGGTCTCATGCCGATGAGCCATGGAATACATCTCTCCAAGAAACAGGCCCCAAAGACACCTGAGGAGAGAGACCGTATGAGTAAGATCCCTTATGCTTCTGCAATAGGATCTATCATGTACGGTATGATATGTACTAGACCGGATGTTGCTCATGCACTTAGTGTAACGAGCAGATACCAGTCGAATCCAGGAGAAGAGCATTGGAAGGCAGTGAAGAATATCCTAAAATACTTGAGAAGTACTAAGGATATTTTTCTTGTCTGCGGTGGGTCTGAATTAAAACTCGAGGGCTTCACAGACTCAAGTTTTGAAACGGACCAAGATGACAGTAAATTTGTTTCGGGGTATGTTTTTACCTTGAACGGATGCGCAGTGAGTTGGAAGAGTTCCAAGCAGCAAACAGTTGCTGATTCAGTGACAGAGGCAGAGTATATAGCTGCAAGTGAAGCTGCAAAGGAAGCTGTTTGGATGAAGAAGTTCATAACTGAACTGGGTGTGGTTCCTAGCATTGGAGAAGCAGTACCCGTTTACTGTGACAACACCGGAGCAGTGCACAGGCTAAGGAACCGAGGTCTCATCAGAAATCTAAACACGTGTTGCGGCGATTTCACTTGATCAGGGAGATCATTGAAAGAGGAGACGTCACCTTGGAGCGTGTAGACTCTCAAGACAACATTGCAGATCCATTTACTAAAGCTTTAACACAACAGCAGTTTGATCGTCACTTAGAGAAGATGGGTATGAGATACCATGGCGATTGGCTTTAGTGCAAGTGGGAGATTGATAGTAGTGTGTATACAAGCCAATCATGTATGATGATAAAGCACGTACTTTGTAAACAATCTTATTTATTTATTAATAAAATATTCATTTATTAAAGGCATTTAATTATCTACATGTTGCTGTTTTTATAATATGTAAATAACCCATAGTTTTAAGCAATGCTTTTAGAATCATGATGATGATCATGCTAATGAGATCTAAATTCTTAGAAAGTTTTAAAACTAAAATAGTTTCCAATCGTGGGATTACTAAAAAGGGGATTAGTAAATTCGGATAGATTGGTACATATGTTGCTTGCTCATTGGATGAGGATGATTGATCTCATGATCATTTGTGTGGAGACACTAAAGCAAGTATGTAGGTGCTTATTGGAGAATAAGTTCACTGAACGTGATTCGCTATGGAATACCTAATGGAGATTTACTCGCCTGTCAATAGGAATTCCTAATGTTATAGTAGTACAAGTGATCCTTGGACTTGAGATCATGATAGTATCTTGTATGTAACAAATTATACTTTGACTTATTCCTTAAGACCTTTTAAGGCATATATAGGGTATGCTTGGGTATAATGAGTTACATATGGAGATAATGAATGATCAATAAAGAATCTACCACCTCTAGTAAAAGAGGAGATATATCCTATGTGATTCGTTAAATGACAACCCAGGAATCCTTGGCCAAGGTGAAATGAAATAAGAAAGGAGTTTCTAATTTTCATTATTTTAAGTTGTGCATTTTCTAATCGAAATACATATAATTAAATAAAATAAGACTTGACAGTAAATCCATGTCTTATATTTAATTGGGACATTGTATGGTGGAAGGATTGAATTGTACGATAACTATTTACTCACAGGTTCTTTTATGATTAATGTTGAAATCTATATTATCTGGAAAGTCGTTGATCGCTAGGGAGGCTTATCCCTATTGTAGAATAAATATTATTTATTTAAATAGATTATTAGTTTAATTTATTTATTTAAATAAGATTAGAATTGTTCTAATTGATTTATTCACAACTGGTTTAATCTATAGTGATAGAATAAATTAAATAGCTTCATGTTTATTATTTAATATTTTGGAAATATTAAATATAAATTAATAAGAGGAGTCTTATTAATATTATTACAATTATTATTATTTTAATTTCTAAAGGAGTTTAGTAATTAATTTAATATTAGTACTCTCATTTATTCCTAATAAGATTAGGAGACAAATTAATTAAATGAATTTAATTAATTATTCCCAATGTGGTGGGAAGCCTAAATTAATTAAAGGAGTTTAATTAATTAAAAGAAATCCCATGTCTAATAAGATTAGAAGGGTTGACCAATATCTATATAAGAGGAGTCTTATAATAGATATCAGTTGATGCAATTCCAATTGTTGGAGAGTACTCCTTTTCTATAGAGGATAGAACACTAAGCCAAACACCCTCCTTCTTGATAATTTCTCTTCCTTGGTGGATCACCTCTAGAGGCCAAACACTTGGGTGGCTAACGTTGATCAAAGGAAGGAATCTAACCCGGAAATTCAAGGAGATCACGAAGAACAAGGAGTTGAACTAGTACCTGTGGAAGCTTAGTTCTACAAGGGTATGATTCTATAACTTCTTATTTATCGTTTTAAATTAATAATTTGCATAAAGGATGATCTGGGTAATGGTTTTGTAGAAATTTTTAAACTCTGATATACCATGCTTCCGCTAATTTTTGCAATTTGATTGCGTCACAATTTCGTACAAACCCAACATGGCCTCATCCTGATTGGCCAGAACTTTCTTCAGCACCAAGTCATTTTTTTTTGAATTTCCAGATTCGGACTTTCTTGTGGTAGGATCAAGCAATCCTTTGCTGATATAATTGCTCATGGAAAATGGTTGTAGCCCTCTTTTCATCTATCAAGGACAGTTGGTGGTACCAGTCTTGCAACCACTGATCTTTGTCCATCTGAGCGTCTATCAAAACTCTCAAGGACTCCATTTCTACTTCTATGGGAAGGACTGCTTCCATGCCATAAACCAATGAGTAGGGGGTAGCCCCAGTAGAAGTGCGCATTGACATCCTGTATGCTAACAGGGTTAGGGGCAACAGGTCAGGCCATTCTTTGTGATTGGCGGACATTTTCTGCATGATCTTCTTGATGTTCTTGTTGGCCGCGTCGACAGCACCATTCATCTTGGGCCGATAGATTATAAAATTGAGATGCTTGATGTGGAACTTACTACATAGTTCTGTCATCATCTAATTATTCAGGTTCTTGGCGTTGTCTGATACGATCACCTCCGGTTATCCATAATAACAGACGACATTATTTCTGATGAAACAATGATGACCTCTTTGGTGACTTTGGGAAAAGATGCAGCTTCAACCTACTTGGTAAAGTAATCGATTATGGTGAAGATGAATCGATGACCATTGCTGGCTTTTGGTTTTACTGGACCAATCACATCCATTCCCCAATGGACAAAGGCCATGGTGAACTAATGTTGTGTAGCTCATTTGGAGGAGCGTGTATGGCATTTCCATGTACTTGGCATTAAAAGCATCTCCTGATATGATCATCACAGTCAGCTTTGAGAGAGATCCAATAATGCCTTATTCTTAATATCTTATTGGCCAGCAGATGACCGCTCATGTGTGGACCACAGATTCCACCATGGACTTCATCCATCAATCTCTGGGCTTGCTCTTTATCAAGGCATCTTAACAAGCTTATTCCAGTATCCCTTTTGTATAGTGCATCTCCGCTCAGATAGAATTTCAGGGCCATCTTGTGAATCCTCTTTCGTTCGGATTGGCTTGCCCCAGCGGGTGTAGTTCCATCTCAGAGATATTTCTGATGTCTTGATACCAAGGCTATTTGGTAGGAGGTATTTCATCGGATATGTCTCTAATGTAACTCCCGTATGTCGAGGCCTTTTAGCTTGTGAATTTGATGTCGGGAATGCCACTCCTATCAGATATGTGGATCAAGGAAGCCAACGTCACCAATGCATCAGGGAAGTCATTCCTACCTCGAGGAATATGGATGAAGGTTATGTCTTGAAAATCCAGGGATATGTTAACAACCTGTAGATGATAAGACAGCAAATGCAGTTCTTTGGTGTGATATGCCCCGGTGGTTTGTTTGATAACCAATTCAGAGTTTCCAAAGACCAGTAGATGTTTGATACCCATGGATTGGGCTAATTTCGACCCCATTATGCAGCCTTCATACTCGGCTGTGTTGTTGGTGTTGCCAAATTACAGTTTGGTAGCCACAAGATATTGTTCTCTAGTACTAGAGATAAGGATTTCCCCATCTCCGGCACCCTCCATGTTTATCGCTCCATCAAAATACATTTTCCATGTTGGACTGTATTCTCTTGTTGGAGTTGTTGAATTTTCATGATCGCATCATCCGGGAAATAAGTCTCCAGGGGCTCGAACCCTCTTGATGGTGCTTCGACTAGTTGATCTGCAATGCCCTGACCTTTGATGGACTTCTGAGTCACATAGATAATGTCGAACTGTTGTGGGATCAACTGCCATTTTGACAGTTGACAATTCAATATTGGCTTGTTGAATACGTACTTCAGTGGATCCATACGGGATATGAGGTAGGTCGTGTGCCCATGGAGGTAATGTTGTAACCTCATTGCGGCCCATGCTAACGCACAATTCGTCTTTTCGATCAGTGTGTACTTCTGTTTACCATTATCAAACCTTTTGCTAATGTAGTAGATGGTTCTCTCCTTGCGACTATCATATTTCTGTCCCAGCATACAGCCCATTACATTGGCATTGACGGACAAGTACATAAACAGGGGAACTCCGTCCCTCAGGGGTACCAAGACTGGTGCTTCGATCAGCTGCTTCTTGATACCAAGGAAGGCTTTTTGACAATCCTCATTCTATTTGGTAAAGGAATTCTTCCTTAGTAGCTTGAATATGGGTTCACAGGTTGCTGTGAGTGTTGGTCCGATTAGATGACACAATTAACGCGCAAGTATACGCGGCCAACGAGTAATAAAGAGTAAGTAAAGATATCATTCCCATGAGGAATTAATGGATAAAAGGTCGCCAAAGCACTAGCACATAATCATCTCAGTCTTATTTAAACGGGTGGTAAAGAGGATGAATTAAAACTAAGTTAAACTAGGCAAGAATTGAAGTTAAACTAATTAATCCTAGAGTCGAATTAGATAATGAAGATAAGAGATCCCAATTTCCCCTAATGATTCGTCTAAGTCGATACACTCCCAAGTCAGGTCAAATCAATCATTATAGTTATTAGCCGAGAACACGAAAGTGGGAGTAGGCCATCTTTCGATGCACCTAAATCGTATCACATGCAATCCACATTTGATAGACGCACGCGAACACCCACATTACCTAAACCACTATATGTCTATGTGATTTACAAATAAATCGGGTTGAAGGTCAAGTTCTTTATTGACTACGAGCAGTGCTTCGGTATATGTCTATCCTAAGCACAAATCATAAGTACAACGCCATGTGAACCTACAATCGCCCTCAATCGCGATTAGATCTAAACCTATACTTCGTCTTTCGATCCCACATAGGTTATCACAATAATTGGTTGCAACTCAATTAAGCAAATAAAGCATACATCGCAATAGATAAGCATATAACAATCAACTAAGACCAACATGGAAGGGAAATCAACATTGACTACTCAAAAGGTTCCATTGGAACCTCAAAATAGATTTAAGGCATAGACAACCCAAATATATTATCCACAAGTTGATTATACATTATCCAAATACACAATAATAGCAAAGAGAGTTAAGAGATAGAGAAATACAAATCTTTGTTCTTCTCTCCAAGCTTGGATCTTTGAATACAACCACTTGCTTCAATCTTCAACACTAACCTAACCCTAGAATCTAACTAACTAATTTAACCCTAATCTAACACTAAACTACTCCTAATTTAACAAACAAGAAAGAAAAAAGAGAAAATGAAGAACAAGCTACGGCTTAAGGCCAATGTTTTCTCCCTAGTGGAGATACTGAGCAAATGGGGCTGAACCCCCTTATATTAGCCTTCTCCCGTTCATTTTAAGCAAAAGTCAAACTCTGGGTCAAAATCTGGCTGGCGCGGCCGCGCGACTGTTTGCCTTAGACCTGGCGCGGCCGCGCGGGTCCCTAGTCAAATCCTTTGATTCCTGCATATCGGCGCTGGCGCGCGGGCTGGCCTTGCAATGCTGGCGTGGCCACGCGGGCTGTGAACTTGCTGCATTGCTTCTTTTTTTGCTGCAATTATCTTTGACACATTTATGCCTTGCAAGCAAACTCCCTTCTTGCCTCTTTACAGCAACACATCCCCATTTAGCTGTTTGACTTCATGCTTTGCCCTATCATGCCATCATCATGCTTTTCTTTTTCCCTTTTAAGCTCAATTTGCAACTGGAGAGTTTCTAAACCTGAAAATCACAAAACAAAGCAAAAACACATAAAACGCACAACGATACTTAAGTTTAAGCAACAGAATGAGTTGGTTACTATCCAAATAAGTGGTCATACAATCCACTTATCAGTGAGCTAGGAAATGAACCTACTTATGAAATTGATCCTTGCCAGGAACCCGCGTATCTCCTTCTCTATTTGAGGTACTGGCATCTCTGTGATGGCTTTAATCTTGGCAGGATTCAGCTCAACTCCTCTGTTGCTCACTAGGAATCCCAATAACTTGCCTGATTTGATGCCAAATGCACATTTGGTTGGATTCACCTTGATGTTGTACTTACGCAACCTGTTAAACATCTTCTTGTGATGGTCAATGTGATCGTCTTTTTTTCGTGATTTGATGATGATGTCATCCACATAGACCTCTATCTCCTTATGCATCATGCCATGAAATAGGGCCATCATAGCTTGCTGATATGTGGCACCGACATTAATGAGGCCGAAGGATAGACGCCTATAGTAGAAGGTTCCTCAAGGAGTGATGAAAGCTATTTTCTCCCTGCCATCTTCAGCAACCATGATCTGGTGGTAACCAGCAAAATAATCCACAAACGAATACATGTCGTACTGGGTTGTATTGTCTATCAGGATGTGGATGAAAGGTACTGGGAAATTGTCCTTGAGACAGGCTTTGTTCAAATCCCGATAATTCACGCATACTCGTACTTTTCCTCCGGGTTTAGGTATGGGATTTATGTTTGACAGCCACTCCAGGTATGTTGATACCATGATGATACCATCTATGAATTGTTTAACGACCTCTTCTTTGACTTTCAGACTCCATTCAGGTTTCAAACGCCTGAGCTTCTACTTGACTGGCTTGAATCCATCTTTTATGGGCATTCGATGGATGACAATATCAGTAGATAGGACAATCATGTCTTCATGTGACCATGCAAACACATCTTGGAACTGTGTTAGGAGTTCGATCAAGTTGACTTTTTGATCTTGTGTAAGGTCTAGGACGATTTGGATTTCTTTGAGGTTTTCTAAGGTTTTGATATTAATAGTGGTGGTTTGGTCGAGGTTTGGTTTGGGTTTATCTTCGACCTATTCTTTGATCTCCTCGGGCACCTCATAGTTATCTTCATTCTCTTGATTAATATCCATCAAGTCGAAGTTCAGTTCTACATCAAAGTTGTAGTCACTGTGACAGGTTGGCATCTCATCAACAGTGACAAATAAATCCAACTATGGAGTCCCTTTTTGATTGAGTCAAGGGACGCTGCTCTAGTTATCCAGGGTTAGATCCTCATGAAGAGGGAGGATCAAGGAATTGTGCTTGTCTGCCTCATCTCGGATAATGACTGAGACATCCTTTACAATAGGGTCGGGGTTTTTCTTTGAACTGTCCCCTTTTCCCTTCTTGATGCCAGAAATTTGAATCTGATCCTCGTCGTCACTATCTGAGATCTCATCATTTATACTCTTGTAGTTTATGATAACCCACATGTTAGCAAATGGGTCTCGTCCTTCATACAGGATCTTTTCTTTTCCCTTTTTGCTATCACCCTCAGGCTTTGGGGACTTCGTTTCCCCTACCGGTATGATTGGAGGAAACAGCATAGCTGATATCACAGTAGGAATCTTCCTCATTGGCTTTACAAAGCCAGTATCAGTGAGGTTTGGCAGTAGTATGGTGGAAGCATGAGCCTTAGGGTGCTTATGTGGGTTTCGACGGCTTGACCCAGATGAATAACCCAATCTGGCTCTCCTTGACTAGTTCAGGATTTGGACTGGACTTGTATTACCTTGCTGATTCTTTCCTAATCCTTTCCCAGGTTGGAAACCCAAAGATACCATCTCCTGGCCCACTGTCATCACTTCAGGGGAGACTTTAGGCTTTAAGGCTGGTTCCCCAACTGATAGGTATTGAGTATCGCTCACCTCCAAGGCTTGAAAACTAGCAGGTGCAATCCCTGCATCCAGGTTGATCACCGGCATGTCTCCCTGTACGCAGACAGGGTAATCCGGTTCGACATTCACCGTGATTAGGTTATCGTTGATAATGTATTTGAGTTGTTGATGGAGGGTGGATGGTACTGCCCCTGCCATGTGGATCCATGGCCTTCCCAACAACAAGTTGTATCCAGTGGCGATGTTGAGCACCTGAAAGGATACATAGAAAGTGTGCAGACCAATCTCTAGTGAAAGCTCTATTTTTCCCATAGCTTATCGGCGAGATCCATCGAAAGCCCGGATAACCACATGACTGGTTTTGATCCGATTCAAGTTAATATTCATTCTCTTCAAGGTGTCGTAGGGATAGATGCTGAGGGATGATCATCCATCTATGAGAACACCTCCGATCACATTATCGGATGACATCACTGCTATGTGTAAGGACTTGCGATGACCCGTCCCCTCTACAGGTATATCATCGTCAGTGAAAGATATCATATTGCTGTTGAAAATGTGTTCTACCACATGCCGAAATTTCTCGGCATCCACGGTATGTGGCAGATGAGCTTCTTCCAGTACTTTCACCAGAATGTTACGATAATCCACCGATGATAAGACCAAGTCTAGCATGGACATTTGCTTGGGTGCATCTTTCAAGCTTTGCACTACCTTGATTTCATTGTGTCCCATGTTTTTGGGGAACTCTTCGATTTTCTCTTCAGCCACTTTTTCTTTGGCCTTGATGACTAATTTGATCACCCGCTAAGGTAGGTACAATGGATTATCCTTTGGTACAATGGCAATGTTGTTTGAGGTTGAACCTTCGTCATTCTCGTAGCTCCATGGGACCCTCTTCAGACTGATAACTGGATACTAAGGTCTGAAGGGCAAGATTAAAGGCTCGGGTATGGCCACCTTCACAGGATTTTGTGTTTCTTGGACCCCTTTCCCTGGCAGTACTAAGGGTGTGAGAGATGACCCCTTATCACATGAAATAACAGCCACGGTATCTTGATTCCACGCAGTGGGAATAAAGAGAGTGTCTTCATCTGGGAGGTTGAGAATTTGATTTCTTCTTATCAGTTCACCACTCTTAATCATGTTCTGAATTAAGTGACGAAGTTCCCAACAATCCTCAGTATCATGGTCGGGTGCATTGTAGTGGTACTGGCAGATTCTGTCAGGCTTGAATTTTCTGGATCGAGGGTTTACCCGGGGTAGCAAGTCTACAACCATTCCCTTATTGATTAACATCTGGAGAATTTCTTTCATAGGCTGGTTTATATTGGTGAAATTCCTTTGAAAGGTAAATTCTCTACCCGCTTGAAACTTTTCTTCCTTGGCCATTTTGTAGGCCCAGGGTTCTTGTTGATGAAAACGGTAATGATCCCTTATGGGAATGGGACTGATTTTTGGTGTGGGAGGACTATCCTCATGTTGGTTAAATTGGTTGATCAGCTGTCTGGTGACCTGATGTTTGTATACGACCAGTTCTGCTAACTGTCCAATCTGTTCTTTGATAGCCTTGATCTCCTGTTCTATCAGGAATCACCTTTCTGAGACTTCCCAACTTTCTAGGCTGTTGTTGCTGGATGGAGTTGATTCTCCTACGTATCGAAGGTGCTTGAATCCTTCTCCATTTCCTGTACTGATCATGTTGACATTCTCCTCTTTATGCTGTGGGAGGGGATTGTCTTGTACGTGCGGTTGCTCGGGCTTTGTTACCACAATCTCTCTGTTGTCAATTAAGTCTTTAATTTTGTGCTTGAGAGACCAACAGTCTTGTGTGTCATGGCCAAGAGATTCGGAATGATAAACACACTTCTTACTTGGGTCGAAATTTCGTCCACCGGTATTGGTTGGTGGAAGGAGTTGGACAATCTTCTTCTGTGCTGTAAAAAGCTGTAGCACATTTTTGAGTGAATCTCCTAGCGGGGTGAATGTTCTCCGACGTCTGGCCTCCATAATCTTCTTAAATGGAGGGTTTGAAGGTTGAGCTGGAGCTTGAAAAGGGGTATAATTCCTCCTTTGAATGGGTATATTACTTAAATCGGCCCTTTGATTCGGTCCTTGTAGCACTAAGGACACTTCTTCATCTTTCTTCTTATGTTCCCTCTAGGGATTACTCCCGTAATTCCCAGACTGAATATGCTCGGCAACGGCTTCCAAGGCAGTCAGGTCCTTGATCTTCCCAGACTTTAGCCCCATTTCGGCCATCTCTCCGTGCTTGATCATCTCAGAGAATGGTTTTCCTATGCCTGCTAGGACCCTCTCATAATATGGAGCGTCTTGAACATCGATGAAGGTCATGACTATCTCAGACTCAGTCATGGATGGAGTGACTTGTGCTGTAACCCGTCTCCATCGTTGAGCATATTCTCTGAATGACTCAGTACTTTATTTCTTGATTTTGGTTATCTAGTATCTGTCTGGAGCCAGCTGAGACTGGAAACTGTATTGACTGAGGAAAGCATGGGCCAACTCTTCCCAACTGTGAATTTTGGAGTTGCCTAGACGGGCGTACCAGGCTCTAGCCTCTCCGGTCAGACTCTTCTGAAATAACTGCATTCGGAGTTTCTCGTCCTTTGCATAGGATCCGAGCTCTCCAATGAATACTTTTAAATGAGTGTAGGGGTCTCCGAATCCATCATATTTTTCAAAGTCAGGGACTCAAAATTTTTCGGGATAACGACCAGGGAATATATAGAGGTCTGAATAATTGACACTGCCAAATGCCCCAGTCCCCTTGATAGACCGGATGGTTTCTTCCATCTGCTGTACTTTCTTCAGAATGTCACCGGCTTCCTGTTCCTTGTTAAGGGTGGTGATTTTAGGAGTTTTGTTGGTTTTGTCCTGGTTTTGTGGTCCAGGAATCTGAGTATCTGTCTTTTCGGTCTCTTGACTACCACCAGGCATTCCTGGTTCTATATCACCCTGTGCTTGCTTCCCTTTAAGAGCCTTACTTTGTTCTCTTAGGAAATTGGCCAATTAGGCAATCTGGTTCTTCAGTCCTTCAAACTCTTCCCTAGATACAGAGGTGGATTCTTGATGAGCATTGGAAGTCATGTCCGTGGATGGACTTAGTGCTTTCTTAGACTTAGATCTAGTAACAGGACCAATTTTTCACCTAGAACAAAATGTAGGTGTGTCAATTTCCTGAAGTAGGTAGGGATATGATGCATGTCATGATGTGTTTTTGTTGTTTTTTACTCTTATCCTGCAAAACATAGGTCAGTTGTTTTGATGACAGGATGACATGACAAGATGTATATAACAAGGAATGTAAAATTTTATTATGATATTTACATTGTGCTCCTTTACATTGGAATTGGAAACTTGACATTGAATTGAAAGAGAAAGGCATGAAGAAGCTTCTCATCGAATTTGGTTAATCAGAGGCTGACCTATCTTAGGCTACTCTCGCGGCTTTTTCGGTATGAAGGTCCTCAGATCATCGCAATCTACTAGAGGAGAAATTAATTCGATCTTTCGACTGGAGTGAATCTGAGTGGTGCTTTTTCATGAGCCCCGAAGACTTAGTCATCCTCGAAGACATTACTTATCACCGACGGGTTTGCCTCCTGGTAGAGGAATCACACAACATACATTCACATACATTGTTCTTGACCGTTATGCATATGATGACATGGGTACGAAGCACTAATATGGGTGCGAAGCACTAATATGGGTGCGAAGCACTAAATAAGTAGGAAAGCATTCATTTAATGTAAAGTCGCAGCATTCACACATTCATTCAATGTAAAGATGCAGCATTCACACATATGCAGATATGAAAGGGAAATTTTGAAAAGATTTGAACGCGGTCTAAGCCCTCTACTGTCCCCAGCAGAGTCGCCACCTGTCCACCTCGGGAAAAAATCCGCGGGTGGGGTAAAACCCTGATCTTTCTCTCTTCCTAAGTTATGTCTACCCTTACTCTTTTTATTTGTGAAAAGGTTTTGTAGGGTTTTTTTAGGAAAAGGCCAACATATATCATGTCGACGATTTGAACGTTTTACAAAGTCGCCAGTTGGTAGATTTGAAATGGTTATACCAACTCAACCTAGTTTTGTTTGAAAAGAAGCCCAATTGCTAGACACTGTCGAAACTTGATCTTTGAAACCGAAGTTTTGAGTTTGGGGGCTTGGTTAAGTGTGGGGAAGGTGTTAGGCACCCTACAACTACCGTGTAAACAAGGTACCACATCTTTTTAATATTTCCCTTTTAAATATGCAATGTGTGTGTGAATGCTGGAAGAAATTGGGCCTATGCTTTGATTGGAAGTACGTTTATGCATCGTTAAACCTATATACGAAGGGTTTGATTTGATTTGCAAAAAGTCTTTGATTTGATTTGCAAAAGTGTTTGATTTGATTTGTAAAAGCTTCTTTTTTATCTTTTTTCGATAAGATTATTGAAATGATGTTTTGAAAGTAGATTTTCAAACCTTTACGCTAACATAGGATTTGAAGCATATCGATACTTTAGTTTACCTTTTTAGCCTTAAGGCTCAATTTGAATGGTGATTGTCGGGCTGCGAAGCATCCTCGACCATAAAATATATACAAGTGTCAGTCTTCTCATGGGCATGACCGCCATTAGAGTAACTCTGACACGATAAACCATATTTTTACTATGTTGAGATCTTAAATCCGGATAACCATTTTAAGGTCTTTTGTAGGTACATTTTTATAGAAAAACTGGCAGGATACATTTGTAAAGTGGAGTTTGTCCATCGTGGGAATCAGATTATGATCTATTTGATTATGAATCCCACGATTCCTAGGCTCACATAGGGAGGTCCATAAAACCTGCACAGCCAAATATGTACAACAATATATCTAACATCGCCAGAACCAAGGATTCATCAGTAAATCCTGGCTCGCACGTGGCTGAAGCATCTCGTTCCCACTAGAGAGCCATCCAAGGGCCGCGAGGTAGCTTTTATAACTGAAACTAGGAAAATGCTAGATTTAAATAAATCTCAGCCATTCTAGCTTCCCAGTTCTGTTTGAACCTATTTTGAATCGTTTGACAGCTAGAGTTGGCGAGATTTAAAGAAATCTAGTTCGCCCATAGAAATATCAGTGCTGATTCATATCAAATGAATATTTAAAGCAACCATTGAATAAAATGAGTAAAGCAATATATATATATATATATATATATAATTATATATACAAAAGTTGTAAAGGGAGATGAGTTTTCACTCCGATGCCCGGACTGGAATGTAAATATATATATATATATATATATATATATATATATTTATAAAAGCTGTAAAAAGCCACGGAATGATCCAGGCTTGACAGAATGGAAATATATATATATATATATATATATATATATATATATATATATATATATATATATATATATATATATATATATAAGCAGTAAAGGGCGACAGACATTCTATCATTTGCCCGTACTGAAATGGAAATATATATATATAAAAGCTGTAAAAGAGCCACAGAATTAACCAGGCTCGACATAATTGAAATATATATATATATATATATATATATATAAGTTGTAAAAGAGCAATGGACATTCTATCCTAGGCACATATATATATATAAAAGAAATAAAAGGCCAAGAAATGTTCAGGCCGAACTGAAATTTAAATATAGACAAAAAATAGTCAAACTGGGACTAGGAAGATAACCCAGTCCAGTGAAAGGTGCATATATATATGCAGTAAATTACCGCGGATTTGACATCCGAGCATGACAGAATTGAAATGTTAGTATATATATATAGTTAATATATAAAAAAAAAAGTCAAACCCGGACTGAGAAGATAGCCCAGTCCAGCGAAGTTTCTCAAAACGAAGATAGTAGTATATAAAAGCTGTTAGAAGTGACGGATCATCAATCCGAGTTGTAGAAATGCCAGAAAATGCGTTTAGGTACTAAAATGTACCAAACGTTAGCAAAAAAGACCACAAAACTTTGTTCCAGGCATATTTAAAAAACGCAACTTAACGTGTAAATGTATAAAAGTGCAATGAAGTAATATAAACTTTCTGATCGTAAAAATACTCACAATTGACTGTTGCACGGGCTTTTTGCCAAATTGTAGGCTTTAAACGTCCTATTCTACCGCTCAATTTTTGATATGTGGTAGTATGTGGGTATATCTACATGTTAGAGTGAAAAATTTTGGGCTTGGAAGACAGGAAAATGGCCGGAAAACCAAACGGGCAGGGGTTCAGAGCGTTTTTGATTATCAAATGAGCTGGGGGTCACCTCATATAAATAGACCCGAGAGAAGTGGGTTAACCCGCGACTGTCGTTGGTCCACCTACGGCTCCAGGTGGCAGGGGTCCCGTGGTGGGTCCTGTCGTCTCGAAGTACATGCACTTTGAGCAATGTGAGGTCCTATTCAAAACTTTTTAACTTTTGATCGGAGCGTCCGTTTGAGGCGTGCTGTACCTTTTTGAAAAGCCCTCACCGAGCGCGTCGCAATGACATGGGAGAAAACCTTTTCCGAGTCCAAAAATATAGGTTCATAATTGGGTCTTTGATTCCTCGCAGTTTGTCCGTTGAGCTGTCTTGCGCTGTTTCCACTCGGGATCATTGTTATGGTTCGATCTGACCTTTAGTCGCATCAATTCGGCTTGGATTTGACTGAATCAGCTTCAAGTTGGTAAAATGATCGTTTTGCCTCTCCCGGGGTTGCCCTTAGTGCTGGCATGGCCTTTGGCTGACTTCCTGGGTTGTTTCCAAGGTTTGGATCCCAGTTGATTCTTGTTTGTCCTCAGGGTTGTCTTTGAGGCTGACTTGGTTATTCCAAGATTTCCTCTGCAGATGTTGTGTGGCTTCAGGATTGTTTCCAAAGTTGACCTGACCTCCTGCATTGAGACCGGGTCTGATATGTACCTCCCGAGTTGAGATCGGGTCTGACCTGTACCTCTCGGGTTGAGATTGGGGCTGACCTATACCTCCCGGGTTGAGACCGGGGATGACCTGTACTTCCCGGGTTGAGACCAGGGCTAACCTGTACCTCCTGGGTTGAGACCGGGGCTGACCTGTACTTTCCAGGTTGAGACCGGGGCTGACCTGTACTTCCCGGGTTGAGACTGGGGCTGACCTGTACCTCCCGGGTTGAGACCGGGGCTAACCTGTACTTCTCAGGTTGAGATCGGGGCTGACCTATACTTCCAAGGTTGAGTACTAGGGCTAATATGTACCTCATGGGTTGAGACCGGAGCTGACCTGTACCTCCCAAGTTGAGACCGGGGCTGACCTGTACTTCCCGGGTTGAGACCGGGGCTGACTTGTACCTCCTGGGTTGATACCGGGGCTGACCTGTACCTTCCGGGTTGAGACCGGGGATGACCTGTACTTCCCGGGTTGAGACCAGGGCAGACCTATACCTCCCGGGTTGAGACTGGGGCTGACCTGTACCTCCCGGGTTGAGATCGGGGCTGACCTGTACTTCCCGGATTGAGACCGGGGAGACCTGTAGTTCTCGGGTTGAGATCGGGGCTAATTTAATGGCCCGGTATTAATATCGTGGTTGATTTAATGGCCCGATATTGAGACCGGGGTTGATTTGATGGCCCAATATTAAAACCGGGGTTAATTTGATGTTCCGGTATTAAGACCGGGGTTGATTTGATGGCCCGGTATTGAGATCGGGTTGATTTGATGATCCGGTATTGAGATCAGGGTCCAGCTGATGGCCCAGTATTGAGACCGGGGTTGATTTGATTGCCCGGTATTGAGACCGTGGTTGATTTGATAAGACAGTCTTGCCCTCCTACAGTGTTAGTAACAGGGAAACGAATATTCGAGTGTCTACACCTATGACAATGAATGCATGGGGATGGTATTCTTATTTTATTACTTTCACTGATGATCACTCAAGATATGGATAAGTGTATTTAATGAAATACAAATCTGAATCATTTGAAAAGTTCAAAGAGTTCATAAGTGAAGTAGAGAAACAAACTGGCAAAAGTATTAAGATTTTCGATCAGATCGTGGTGGTGAATACTTAAGCTGTGAGTTTCTCGATTGTCGCAAAAAAATGGTATAATCTCACAATGGACCCTCCAGGTACACCACAATTAAATGGAGTATCTGAAAGGAGAAATCGAACATTGTTGGACATGGTTCGTTCCATGATGAGTTTTACCGTTCTTCTAGTAACATTCTGGGATTATACCCTAGAAGCGACTGGATATCTACTAAATAAGGTCACCTCGAAATCCGTCCCCAAGACTCCATATGAGATGTGGACAGGGAGAAAACCTGGTCTTAAGCATGTTAAGATTTGGGGATGTCCAGCTAATGTGAAAAGGTTTCCAAATGATAAGCTTGGGACAAGATCTGATAAGTGCACGTTTGTGAGATATCCTAAAGAAAGTTTGGGATACTATTTCTACAATTCTACTGAGAAAAAGGTGTTTGTTGCGGAACACGCTGCCTTCTTGGAAAAGGAGTTTACCCTTGGAAGGGCTAGTGGGAGGAAAATAGATCTTGAAGAAATTCAAGAACCACAAACCATTACAGATCAAGTGGATGAACCTGTCCAAGTTAAACACCTACTGTACAACACACTATTCGTAAATCTGGAAGAGCACCAAAGATACCTGAAAGGTATGGATTCGTCATAGAGGATGACGATGAGGTACACGTCATGAATGATGTTGATCCATTGAATTACGAACAGACTATGAGTAATTAAGACTCAGAGAAATGGTAGATGGCCATAAAATCTAAAATGGATCTTTGAAATAATGCACAAGGCCATTTGGATTTTACTTGCGATTGCAGCTTATTATTACTAGATCTGGCAAAATGGACGTGGAGACGCCTTCCTCAAATATAAATTATTAGAGGAGAATGTATGTATAATATAACCAGATGAATTTAATTTAATGGTTGAAGCAATCCTTCTATGGATTGAAACAAGCTTCTCGTAGATAGAACATTCGTTTTGATGAAACAATCAAAGAGTTTGATTTTATCAAAAATGAGGATGAACCATGTGTGTACAAGAAGGTTAGTGGGAGCGTTGTTTCATTCCTTGTATTATATGTTGATTATATATTACTGATAGGGAATGACATTCCTATGCTACAATCGATCAAAATAAAGTTGTCTAAACATTCCTCCATGAATGTTTGGCTTAAATCAATGAACGTATATTCATTAGATGCTAAAGGCGTTTAGCATGGTAAACTCCAAAAGGTGTCTCGTGATGATGATCCATGGAGAGTATCTCTCTAAAATTGTCCTCAATAAAAGGGAGATCGCATGAGTTACTATCACGTATGCAATGAAATATACGAGACTTGATGTTGATCAGTCATATTCTAGAGAAGATCACTGTAAGACAGTGATAAACATCTCAAAGTACTTAACTGACACTAAGGATGTCATCATGACACATGATGGGTTTGAATTAAACTAGAGGACTAAACAGACTCAGGTTTTCAGACTGACCAAGACGACATCAAATCCACATTAGGGTAATTCGTTACCTTGAAAGGTGGTACAGTGAATTGGAAAGGTTCCAAACAGCAAAAGGTTGCTGAGTTAGAGACAAAGACAAAGTATATAACTGTAAGTGAAGCTGCAAATTGATGTTTCGGATAAAAAGTTCATGACAGAACAAGGAATAGTTCATAAGTCTCATCTAGAATCCAAACATGTGTTGCGGCACTTTGATTAAAGAAATCATTGAAAGAGGAGAAGTTACAAGAGATAGTGAACTCTCAAGACAACATTGCAAATCCATTTACTAAAGCTTTAACACAACAACAGTTTGATTGTAACTTAGAGAAGATGGGTATGAGATATCATGGCGATTGGCTTTAGTGCAAGTGGAAGATTGAAAATAGTATGCATACAAGCCAATCATGTATGATGATAAAGCATATACTTTGGAGACGATCTTATTTATTTATTAATAAAAGTATTAATTTATTAAAGGCATTTAATTATCTACATGATGCTATTTTTATAATATATAAATAACCCATAATTTTTAGCAATTCTTTTAGAATCATGATGTTGATTCTGCTAATGAGATCTAAATTCTTAGAAAGCTTAAAACTAAAATAGTTCCCAATCGTTGGATTACTAAAAAGGGAATTAGTAAATCCGGATAGATTGTTATATATGTTTCTTACTCATTGGATGAGGATGATTGATCTCATGTTCATTTGTGTGGAGACACTAAAGTAAGTATGTAGGTGCTTATTGGAGAATAAGTTCACTGAACGTGACTCGCTATGGAATACCTAATGGATTTTTACTTGTTTGTCAATATGAATTCCTATTGTGATAGTAGTATAAGTGATCCTTGGACTTGAGATCATCATAGTATCTTGTATGTAACGAATTATACTTTGAATTATTCTTTAAGACCCTTATGGTATATCAAAGGGTATGTTTGGGTATAATGAGTTAAATATGGAGATAATGAATGATCAATAAAGAATCTACCACTTCTAGTAAAAGAAGAGATATGTTCTATGTGATTCGTTAAATGACAACCCAGTAGTCCTTGGCCAAGGCAGAATGAAATTAGAAAGGAATTTCTAATTTGCATTATTTGAAGTTGTGCATTTTCTAATCGAAATACATATAATTAAATAAAATAAAACTTGACAGTAATTCCATGTTTTATATTTAATTGGGACATTGTATGGTGGAAGGATTGAATTGTACGGTAACTATTAACTCACAGATTCTTTTATGATTAATGTTGAAATCTATATTATTTGGAAAGTCGTTGATCGCTAGGGAGGCTTATCCCTATTGTAGAATAAATATTAATTATTTAAATAGATTATTAGTTTAATTTATTTATTTAAATAATATTAGAATTGTTCTAATTAATTTATTCACAACCGATTTAATATGGAGAACCTAAAGAGTCACACCATAAAAGGAAGAATAATTATTTAAGAAGGTAATGACATAATCGTAATAATGCATTAAGTGTAATTAATTTAATCTATGGTGATAGAATAAATTAAATATTTTAATATTTATTATTTAATATTTTGGAAATATTAAATATAAATTAATAAGAGGATTTTTATTAATATTATTACAATTATTATTTTTTAATTTCTAAAGGAGTTTAGGAATTAATTTAATATTAGTACTCTCATTTATTCCTAATAAGATTAGGAGGCAAATTAATTAAAAGAGTTTAATTAATTAAATCCCAATATGTTGGGAAGCCTAATTAATTAAAGGAGTTTAATTAATTAAATGAAACCATATGTCTAATAGGATTAGAAAGGTTGACCAATATCTATATAAGAGGAGTCTTATACTAGATATTAGTTGATGCAATTCCAATTGTTGGAGAGTACTCATTTTCTATAAAGGATAGAAAACTAGGGTTTAGCCAACCACCGTCCTTCTTGATAATTCCACTTCCTTGGTGGATCACCTCTAGAGGCCAAACACTTGGGTGGCTAACGTTGATCAAAGGAAGGAATCTAACCCGAAAATTCAAGGAGATCACGAAGAACAAGGAGTTAAACTCGTACATATGGAAGCTATGTTCTACAAGGGTATGAATTCCATAACTTCTTTTTTATCGTTTTAAATTAATAATTTGCATAAAGGAAGATCCGGGTAATGGTTTTGTAGAAAATTTTAAACTCTGATATACCATGATTCCGCTAATTTTTGTAATTTGATTGTGCCATAATTTCGTACAAACCCAACAGGAAGCACGGGTGATAAGGCTTGAGGTTGTCATGATGGATGCCAAAGAGCGGTTTAACAGGTTAGAACAAAACGTGGAAGACTAAATCGAGGGGCTTGACACCAAAATAGAGAGGTGCTATCTAGAATTGCTTGAGGCCTTGAAGGCCGCCACCCATGACGCGACATAGGAAAGCATGGCCTTCCAAGAAAAGATTGGCCTTCCAAGAAAAGATCTTGGAAGCCTTGACAAAAATTCAAGGAGAAATGTAAGCGATGAAGGCCTCCGTAGAGGAAATTAAGGTTTATTGAACCTTATGCAAATGGGCGGTTGCTAGTGAAACAGTTGATGCACCACACACTCCGGCAAATGAGGTGCCAAGGGTAAATGATGTCCCTAAGCCAAAGGAGTATGATGGCAAGCGAGACGTCACAATGATTGATAATTTCTTGTGGCACATGAAAAGATACTTAACGACGCTCAATTTGGAGGATAATGTAAAAGTTAACATTGCTTCTATTTATTTTACTGATATTGCTATGGTGTTGTGGCACAAGAAATGTGTCGAGATGGAAAAAGACACTTTTACTATTGATTCTTGGGATACACTAAAGGCGGAGCTCAAAAAGTAATTTTATAACGAGAACGTCAGTCGTGATGCCCATAAAAAGATGAAGGAGCTCATGTACGACTGGTTCATCTAATTAATATTATGTTTGGACCTTCTCCGATCTTATGCTCTAAATCATGAACATGAGTGAGGAGGATATCCTTCTCAATTTCATGGATGGGCTCAAGCCTTGGATTGCCCAAGAACTTAAGCGACATATAGTTGAAGATATTGCTACACAATTGACAGTAACCTAATCTTTGGTGGAATAGCACCCCATGGAGAAAGGTGAAAATTCAAAGCAAAGGGGCGACTCACCGAAGAATAAAGGCGCCAAGCCATGACATGCCAATAGTGGGGGAGCAAATGAGGGATCTAACAAGACACATCCCCATGCCGACAAGTCAGCAAAGTAGGAGCATGAAAGGAGCAAAGGCAAGAATGACATGAAGCCTTGGGAGGGATGCTTCTTTTGTGCTGATTCTCATTGGGCTAGGGACTGCCCAAAATGTAAGGCATTCACCGCTAAGTTTGAACAGCACAATGATGAATCAGACGAAGGCAGGGAAGCCACGATGGGCTACCTCAAAAAATTAAATGCACTTAAGGTCCGACGTACTTCTCACTAGGCGGGTGATCGAAGACTTATGCACATGGAGGGCTGCATGAATGGTAAGGCCGCCCAACTTATGGTGGATACGGGCGCGTCCCATAACTTTGTAAGTCCCACAGAGGTTGGAAGGTTGGGACTTAAAACGGAAAAAACTAAGGGTTGGCTAAAGACCGTGAATTCAGAAGCCAAACCCATCAGTGGTGTAACCCGGGGTGTTGAGCTACAACTTGGCACGTGGTAAGGAAAAATGGATTTCTAGGTGCCACTAATGGATGACTTTAGCATCGCTCTTGTTATGGACTTCTTTAAACAATTTAATGTTGTTCATTTTGATATTTTCCAAAGGCATTTATAGATCTAGAAGGGGGGTTGAATAGATCTTTTAAAATTTTGATGATTAAAATATGTGTTACCAAATGTTTATTTATATTATTGATTTAAGCACAACGGAATATGCTTTTTTGTAAAACCCCTTGAACATTTGAAATAAATATCAGTTCTGAAAATAAGCAAGATAAATATGATAAACAAGCAAATAAATGATAAGAACAGAAAGTAGAGACACAGGGAATTTTAAGTGGTTTATATACTGAATAACTCCTAATCCACTCTTTTACTCCTCAAGTAGGAAATCTACTAAAGATTAATCACATAGACAAGGAAACGTTGCCCTCTTCAAGCCCCACAGACTTGGATAATTAGTCACGAAGACAAGGACACGAAGATCACTTCAAGCCAAACAGACTTGGATAGTCTGTCACATAGACTAGGACTCTTAGCCTTCTGATGATCTGATGATTGATGATGTTGAGAGGTGCTGCTAAGTTGGCGTTAAGCTCTTCTTCTCAAGTATTTAGCAGCTTAAACTTTTTATTTAGGATCGTTGAGTTCACTTTTTAAACTTTAGCAGAGTTTTTGGCTTTTTGATCAATGCTCGTCACTTTTTAGAAGTTGAATCCTTGTTGCCTTTTATACTCAGTTGAGAAATCTACCATTGCAAAATGCCCGTTTGAGCATTTAATGTACAAATATCCTAGGATCCATGATGTTTACATTTTAAACCTATGAGATAATTCCTTTTTCCTTGCCTGTTACATCAGCCTACTTTCCCACCTAAAACCCTTGACGTGTCACTATCACCAACTAGCTGGTAGACATATATTCTGATCTTCGATTTTCACCAAGGATATTTGGGGAGTGCATTGGGACCTTCAATTTGCAACGCTCCAATGTCAGTCAGTTTGTCAGACTTAATTGTTCTACGATCGAGTTCTTCTCTATTATCTATTGCTTAACTAGAAGATTCATCATTTTGATATTTCTCAAAGGCACTTATAGATCTAGAATGGGGTTGAATAGATATTTTAAAATTTTGATGATTAAAATATGTGTTACCAAGTTTTTATTTATATTATTGATTTAAGCACAACGGAATATGTCTTTTTGTAAAACCCCTTGAAGATTTGAAATAAATATCAGTTCTGAAAATAAGCAAGATAAATATGATAAACATGCAAATAAATGATAAGAACAGAAAGTAGAGACACATGGAATTTTAAGTGGGTTGGAGACTGAATAACTCCTAATCCACTCTTCTAATCATCGAGTAGGAAATCCACTAAAGGTTTAGTCACACATACAAGGACACACTGCCCTCTTCAAGCCCCACAGACTTGGATATTTAGTCACGAAGACAAGGACACGAAGACCTCTTCAAGCCCAGCAGACTTAGATATTCAGTCACATAGATTAAGACTCTTAGCCCTTTGATGATATGATGATTGATGATCTTGAGAGGTGTTGCTAAGTTGGTGTTCAGCTCTTCTTCTCAAGTACTTAGCAGCTTGAAATTTTTATTTAGGATCGTTGAGTTCGCTTTTTGGACTTTAGCAGAGTTTTTAGCTTTTTGATCAATCTTCGTCACTTTTTAGAAGTTGAATCCTTATTGCTTTTTATACTCTGCTAAGAAATCTTACCATTGCAAAAATGCTCGTTTGTGCATTTAATGTTCAGATATCCTAAGATCCTTGATGTTGACATTTTAAACCTAGGAGACAGTTTCTTTTTCTTTGCTTGTCACATCAGTCTGCTTTCCCACCTAACACCCTTAATGTGTCACTGTCACCAACTAGCTAGTAGACATATATTCTGATCTTTGATTTTCACCACGAATATTTGGGGAGTGCATTGGGACCTTTAATTTACAACGCTCCAATGTCAGTCAGTTTGTTAGAATTGACTGTTCTACGATCGAGTTCTTCTCTATGATTTATTGCTTAACTAGAAGATTCACTTATTCACTTTGCGAACTGGTGGATTTACGAATCAAAATAGAACTTTGTGATAGCACCAAGTAGTCCAGCGATCCTCTTGATGTATTATGTTTAGTTTTTTCAAGATCAACCAACATTATTTGATCTTTCTATTCTAGCTCCTTGTACATTTGATTAATTCTTTATAAGGACTGTACAAATTATATTGGTACAAATATACATTAACCTTATTCATCATTAAATTTAAATATGCAAACTCTAACAATCTCCCCCTATTTGATTATGACAAAACCAGTAGTTCTATAACATTCATCAAGAACTAAAATATAGTAACTTGAGAGTAAATATGCCTTAAGATAAAGTGAGGTATTGTATTGATTTGATCATAAGCATGGATTTATTAATATTTTGAAATTGATCACACGAGACTTCAACAATTACATTATGGAAAATTTCTGTTTTACCTCCGTGACCCCTTTTCAATTTAGAGCTATTTCTTCTCAGACTCTCTTCTATGATCAGATCTGATTCTATATTCGTTAACTTTTCTTCTAATTTCTTCAGCAGAATCTCTGGAGCCAAGATGTGATGCATCTATTGTCCCTTCTCCTACAATTTTAGTTCCTTGAAGATTTCTCCGAAGATAGGTTGGATCTCCAGTAGGAATGTGAATGCCAGTTGTAGTTACTCTATTCGACGATTCCTGTCGTGATAAGGATCGACCTTGATCCAAAGAAATACTTGATAGTAGCTGAGGAGGTGATCTTTATCTAAAGATCGAAGGAGTAATGGATATTTGCTTTTAATTTCTTTTTCTTTTCTCCCCATAAGATTGATATGTTCCTTTGTTTCTGTCTCCTTGCCTTTTCTCTTTCTCCCCTTTTTGTCATCAAAAAATCAAGAAGAATGTTGAACAGCGTTAACAAGTTCCTGAAGCTGAGAGGTCGTCATTGCAATATCAGCCCAAATTCCATTTTGACGAGCAGTATCTTGCTCATTTTGCTGAACACTAAGAGCGTGATTATTTAGTGCATTGGTTTCCATAGCGCTCATGAAGTCTGAGAGAGTGTCATTGAGTGCAAAAATTTTATCTATGACGGACTTGAGGGAGGACTCATGTTGTTGTTGAAGAGAGACAATATCACATTTATGAGCAGCCAAGGTGTCAAAGAATACTTGGTCTCACTCATATAGATGCTCAGTCATAGTAGTGAACATAGATTGCAGCTGTTTGTGAATCTCTTTGCCCGTGACACTAGGTAAACCACGCAGAATATAAGTAATATTATGCACATGATCTTGAATGTCAGCATTGTTCTTAGTAATCTTATCATCAAGATCATGAGCCATTTGGGTAGTAATTTTAGTGATGGTATCAAGACGTTCCAAAACTGGAGTGGAGGTGACCTCCAGAGTGGGTGGAGGGCCTTGAGATAAGTTCATCAAAGCAAGAGGGAGATCAAAGAACTCATTGCTAGAAGATGAGGGAATATCGGTGGGAATATGAATTTGATTGATTTGGAGAGGAGTGAGAGCAGACCTTAGATTTATCAGACGGGAGGCGAGGGTATTCTCGGTCTGGAGAAGTTGAAGACCATGGGTAGAGGTATCAGAATAGAGAGAGAATTCATGAGGAGATGCTAAGAGACTAGATATATAGACAGTGGAAGGAGATTCAACTACAGGAGGTGGAGAAGGAATGGGGAATCAGGTTATTCAATGTCGATCATAGGAGATAAAAATTCTACGATTAGAAAGTGATTGCTTGGTTGAGAATCAGTAAAGGGATACAATTCTACGATTTGAAGATTTCTATTATCTTCCTCACTCGAAGAGTGATGAAACTCTTTGGGCAAAGGAGGACTTTCTGTGACGACCCCAAATCCGGGTCTCTCAAACACCTCGGATCCGGTCCTCCACGATATATCTATCGCGGAACTATACATCTTTTATTCAAAACTTAATGGATAAATTTCACTTATTACAATATAGAAATATAATTTCTATTCATATCCAAGATCTTGTATAATGACCCTAAACCTTTTATAAGTTTTCAAATCTCGGTCATATACCATCCCTGTCTATACATCACAATTGATGTTACAAAAATGCGAAATAACTAAAACTTTTCTATCTCCTTGAATAAAATCTTTCATTTAATTCATAATCTTGAATCAATTACATAATTGAACCAATTATAAAGTATGATTCACTATGTTCGAATTACTGTATAAACGTATACATCTCAATTCGAAACCCCTATGTGTTACATAACACAACCTTACAATTTAAACATGTATAAAACATTGTAATCTACTATCATATACATTTTTTTAGAACCTAAGCATGGTTCAAGAATATATATATTTAAATAAATTAAAATCTTCGAACTCTATCACGTAGCACATAACTTTTATCGTGAGTCCTTAACCTGCAAAAGTGGTTATTTTGCAAGAGTGAGCTCGACAGCTCAGCAATTCTAACAGTTTTCATTCAACACATAGCATATAATTTGATACTCAGTTCATGCATTCATAAACAATTAATAATTACTACGCATGTTACTTCTCACATAACAAGCATATCATCAAAGATCAACTTTCAATCTCATACATATCTCATATACAGTTCATATATATAAGTTAACATCATCATTGTATAATATAATTCATCTAACAGTTATTAAATTCATATATCAAATAAGAACTAAAAGACTTGCCTGTTGCATAGTTTAACAACTACGACTTAACTGCTTAAGATATTTGCGCTTCGTGTATTCCTACACAATCATTCAATTATGGATTCATACATATCAGTTATACGTATCCATACATTCTCAATATAATAACAATTGATTACATTGTTGTCTAACTTGGTTCTTAGAACCTTCGTTTTACTGTCTCATCATATTCTTAGAATAACCATGTATTTATAGGTATACTTTAACCATGCGTACTTACTATCGCCCTTCATATATATGTATCACACTTAACTAAATGTATTTGACATATATTTAGAACTTATGTGATCCTTATTATTCATACGTTTCTCAAACCTCAACGAAATTATAGTTTCCGAGTTTTATATAACCATTGTACAAATCAACACTTAATGCATCATTAAGATTCTGTTTTATAACTCAGAAATAATAATGTAAGCATGCTACAATGTTCCTCATGTATACAAGTGAAGTGTCATAATAACGTTAAGACGCATACTCACAATTACCTTTATCATATACGCACAACTACCATCTATAATTGCTTTAAAACATATCTAATTCATGCTTAACTAACTTTCATAGTGTCTAGTAAGGTGTGTGCACATACATGACATTTAAAAGTACTAGCATGCATGCTCAAACATATTAGAACACTAATACATTATGATCACGCAACTTAGTTTGCAAAAAGTTCGAATTTTACTTTTGAAACCATTACGACTAAAATCATAAATGCTAGTGTAAGCTTAACACATTTAAATTTACATTTCATGCCTATCTAGACCATGCAATCATGCTCACAAAGTCAGAACATAAGCATTAATAGTATGTGCCAAGGCTCATTTTAAAACTTCATAACTTTCTTTAGAAATTGCACACTAACGAAGTCAAGAATGTTCATGCTATGTCAAGGTACTTATTCATACATGTTAAACCTGATTTCATACATGTCTAAGTCATTTACACATACTTAAATGATTAGAAATTACAAGATATAAGTCTTGGTCAAGTTCACTTCAAATGTCTTTAAGTTTTTCTTGAAAACCTCTGGAATCTATCAATCATGTATACTAGTGTGTTCAACACTTTAAACATGCTCTTCATGTCAATATAAACCATAAAATTATGTTTGTAAAAATCAGAATACACATAATACGTATATGTCAAAGTTTACTTTAGCAAATCTAAGTCCATTTTGTAAACTTTAAACCTATTTATCAATAGAGTGTATTAATATAGTTATACATGCTCATGTTACGTTTATGTACATATATATGCATATTAACCATGTCCATATACTTGCCAAATAAGTTACTACATGATAGCATATAACAGATCCTAAAACAGAAAGCAGAATCCAGCAAGCAGGGTCGGCGCAGCTGCGCCGCTGGCTAGTACAAAATTGGCGCAGTTGCGCAGGCGTGCGGCCGAGCCTGTAGCTGCACTGCCTCGGTAGTTCACAAACCCAAACGCATAACTTTCTTAATCAATCAATTCTGTACTAGCCATAATGCAATTCTATCATACTTATAACTCCATATAACACTTAACAATATATCCCAATCCATTAATTAATCAACCCATGATCAATTCAATTATCAAGACTTAGAAATTCATAGAAAATGAAGAACAAGATTGGGATTATAGGAATTATACCTCTGCAATTGTTTACAGCTAGCTCTTTCTCCCTTAATTTATTGGAAAACTCAGAATGCTTTCTCTACTCTCCAATATCTCAGCAATTGCAATATAAAAGGAGAAGAGTTCTTATATAGGCAATTCCATACCCGATTCTTAACTTTGCTCACTAAATCAAACTAACGGCATTATTGTATAATGGTTAAGGAGTGGTGGTTGAGTAGTTGGTATATCTCATCATGAATCCTACATCTCTTACAATCATTAGCTAGACTTGTGAGGAAATTAAGAAGGAGAGTAGCTAGCTAGCCTCTTGTGTTCACGTGAGAAGAGTTGAGGACTCTCATAAGAAGTAATCTCAGCAACTTGAAAACATACACTAATGTTATATATATATATATATATATATATATACATATATATACCCATCATGCACATTCCATTTCATATAACTTAGATTATAAATGAATTAAAGGGTACTAAATGATATTACCAACGAGTAACTAATAATACAAAGTATCAAGTAGTGTATATAATCCATGTATATTTTATCAATACCAAATATAATTTAATTGGGTATTATCATTACTCATTACCGTAACTGTTATTATTATAATCATAATAACTTAATGAAATCATTACCAAATCACAATTGATTATTGATGTTACTATATGGTGATAGGGTATACACTAGGTTTTACTCACACACATCATGCCACATAAGAAATAATATGAAACTCTCATAATGTAATTATTCTTACTATATAGTCCATACATACAATATAAGTCACATTAATATGTCACCTTGTACTATATAGCTAACTACCATATATTAAAGGTTTAATAGATCGCATGCTTGCACAATTTAATTAATCAAGTAAATATAATCTCACTATATTTATTAATCCTTTGCTCGTTAACATATTATTTATTCACAATAATAGTTAATTGAATACTATCAATTAATTACTCGTAAATCGTCCATCCTTTGTAATCACAATTAATCCTTTACACGCTTATGATTTATTATTCTCAACAACAATAAATTCATAATTTATCTATTAATTATCCAAAATATTAATTAATCAATCACATTTAAACCTCTACACTAGATTCAAGTAAATTGAATATTTAAATACTAATGCTTCTATTAATACCCTGATATAAAACCTTAGCGTTGGTCTACTAATTTAATAATTTATTAGTGACTCTCTTTTAATTAATACTAGCAATTATACGCATAGGCTCTAACTCACATAATATGTATACTTGCACATAGAAATAATTCTCATAATAATATTAATTAATCCCATTTAATCATTCCTTCATAACATGATATAATAAGTTTATTATATAATATTATCTCTAATAGAGGCATTAATCATTAAAAATAACTTACTCATTTCTTCAAGATATTATTTAAATATAATATTTTAGTATTGTTAAAATAGTTACATGTACGACACATGTACAACTCTTTATATAGAAAATAGACCATAAGTTATTTCCTATTAGTATATTACACATAGCAAATATGTTTCGATATATTTACCCTCATTCATATTACCTCAGTCAAAGATATACAAGGTATTATTATTATTATTATTATTATTATTATTATTTAAAAGTAACAGTTCCCCCTGATTATTAAAATAAATCAATATGAGAATTTTTTTTAATAATCTTTATTAGAAATATATATAAAAACTATTTCTCTTTCCACCAATCTACATAACTCAAGATATATATATATATATATATATATATATATATATACATTCCTTTAATCTACACTTCTCGTCGTGTATTCAATTAATTAATAATTCTCTAATACATATCTAACGATATATTGATTTCCTTCTTCCTCTAACAACGTACATATGTACAAGTCTAAACCTAGCGCACCCCGTGTCTTTACTAGTAGTCTATATAATACACTGAGTGGTTTCCCACAAACAACCAACAAATTAGTTTTCATCTCGTCTACACTATTTTCACAGTGAGTTAGATCGGTTACTAATTCGTATATACCTCTGCTCACTGAAGGAATCGTTTAGCCCAGCTCCTATATATCAACCATTAAAGGGTACGGTTATACAGATGTAAACCAAATACTTGCACGTACATATACTCCAGAAAAATGGTGACTATCAAAAATATTTAATGTCATCATCTTACCATGAAAAATAATTCTATAAATCATTTAATAACGACAGATAAATATTATCCATCTCCTCTACTAATTCATCTCTATAAATATATAATAATGATATATATTTATTAAACACTAAGACTCACGTATTACATAGTTCATATTATCCTATACAATTTAATACGACAAACTCCATATCACAAACATGAAATCTTAATCGAATGCATCTCCTGCTTTAAGAATTTTATTTATTAAATTCTTATTCATAATGATTTTTGGAAATTCGGGTCCTTACAATCACCCCTTCTTCTAAGAATTTCGTCCTCGAAATTACAGTTTACTAATCTCTACTCCTTTTATTCAACAAAACTAGGTTTTCAAGTTAACCTTTACTGATTTTATGCTCAATTGAATGAGTACATACTGCTTCCTTCCATGAGGAGCTCTGCTATCATCATATAACTTCTTTCTAAAGAGTTAAAACTTTTTATATCTAGTTAAGGGCTCATATAAACCGTGAACTCTAGGTCGTATGGTATTTACCATAACCAAATTTGTTAACCATGCTGAACATTGGTATGTTTACAATCACGAAGAAGGTAAACTTCCAATACTGGTACGTTAGGTGGTCAATCAATTGTACCTTAGTTTTTAAATTGGAATTTATCATCCAACCAATATATCCCCATTTTTCAAGGTTGTTCACCTCAGTCTTACTATCAGAGTCCATTCCAAAACAATTTGGTTCGGGATAAATTCTGAAAGAGATACTTGAATCTTTATAAGCATTTGTCTAGCTGAATCAATTAGCTTAGACGTATACAATAATTCGAATATCAATCGAAACATATATCTGGCTAAATTACTTGGCATCTAACTTTTCTTTAAAGTTCTGAAAATTATTTTATGACTTTGTCATACTACATCGTACCATAGTGGGCTTAAATCAAATCCACACCAGGTAATTCTGCATTGATAACTCCATCACTTTTCATTTTATGACTTTATCATACTACGTCGTACCATAGTGGGCTTAAATCAAATCCACACCAGGTAATTCTGCATTGATAACTCCATCACTTTTATCATTTCCGCATCAAGTTTCATGATGCATCGATGATATACAAAATACATTTTGATATCTCAAATTAATTTTGTCTAGCCGAAACAATTAGCGTAGACTCTTCTTTAAATCGTTCAAAAATCATTGCAAATCATTTTTGATGTTATCCTGTCGCACTAGGTAATGATGTGTTAATGACTCAGAGTCCATTTACACACCCTTGTCATCTTGTTTTGAGGATAACAAAATTCATTTTGTTCGAAAGGCACATCAGTGCAAATTTAGCTTTATGTCAAAAATTTGAAGTTTAGCACAGCTAGAAGATTTGGAATTCTTATACTCCCATCATCAGCTTCAATTGCTCTAATGATCAATTGCTTAATAATTATATCTATTAAAATCCTCAATTCTTCATTCATAACTTTTCTATACCCCAGTACAGTTCTTCAAACATACCACACATTAGGAGTTCAGGAACTTTTCACAATCATATGTGTTTAGGAACTTATCCTAGTCAGACCAAAGTCATCCATTCGCTGAGGGGTTCCATCATACGATTATGAGTCACGGACTTACCATACGTATGCGTTTAAAAAACTCGCACCTAGTAATATCTATCTATCAGAATAAACATGAGAAAAGAATTGCCTTTCCGCCATATGTATAATGATAGCGCGACACCAACATTCCAATGATTATCAATGTAAGAAGCTAAGTGGTTGTCGAACCAAACACAATCCCCTGCCCATACAAGGAATTGGTCAACTCAGCCACTAATCAATATAGGAAGCTAAGTGGTTCTAAACCCAAGCATAAATTCCCCGCCCATACAAGGAACCATACAACTTATCTGCTAACAAGAGTCCTCAATTCAAATCCAACACTTAACTCTATCTTATTCTTAATTTGCTCTTAGCTCATTGCGAAATTTCTATATTTCGTCACATACAACTCCTCATGAGTTCTGCTCGTACCATACCATAGTACCTTCTCTTATAGCATCAAGCTATAACTACTTAGTCGATACAGACCATCTATCATTACATTGTTCAATCTAATCACGTCGTGATCATTGACTTAACTTAGGGTTCTTTCCCTATTATCAACTAAACTCCATTCGAGTTCATTCTCATTATCTCTGTCATATTCATCTTATAGACATTTTCTTAAGATTTCTATCACCGGAGTTAGAAAACTCCTGATTCTCATTCTCATTCTCTAGATACTTCAAGATTCTTCTTTGAATCTTTACATATATATTCTAATCTTATCTTTCCCTTTCTCAGGTTATAGTCTAAGGTATACTTACCTAAGGTTTATAACCTACAGCTTTGATATCAACCTGTGACGACCCCAAATCCGAGTCTCTCAAACACCTCAGATTCGGTCCGCCACGATACATCTATTGCGGAACTATACATCTTTTATTCAAAACTTAATGGATAAATTTTACTTATTACAATATAGAAATATAATTTCTATTCATATCCAAGATCTTGTATGATGACCCTAAACCTTTTATAAGTTTTCAAATCTCGGTCATATACCATCCTTGTCTATACATCACAATTGATGTTACAAAAATGTGGAATAACTAAAACTTTTCTATCTCCTTGAATAAAATCTTTCATTTAATTCATAATCTTGAATCAATTACATAACCTTGAACCAATTATAAAGTATGATTCACTATGTTTGAATTACTGTATAAACGTATACATCTCAATTCGAAACCCCTATGTGTTACATAACACAACCTTACAATTTAAACATGTATAAAACATTGTAATCTACTATCGTATATATTTTTTTAGAACCTAAGCATGGTTCAAGAATATATATATTTAAATAAATTGAAATCTTCGAACTCTATCACGTAGCACGTAACTTTTATCGTGAGTTCTTAACCTGCAAAAGTGGTTATTTTGCAAGAGTGAGCTCGACGGCTCAGCAATTCTAACAGTTTTCATGCAAAACATAGCATATAATTTCATACTCAGTTCATGCATTCATAAACAATTAATAGTTACTACGCATGTTACTTTTCACATAACAAGCATATCATCAAAGATCAACTTTCAATCTCATACATATCTCATATACAGTTCATATATATAAGTTAACATCATCATAGTATAATATAATTCATCTAATAGTTATTAAATTCATATATCAAATAAGAACTGAAAGACTTGCCTGTTGCGTAGTTTAACAACTACGACTTAACTGCTTAAGATATTTGTGCTTCGTGTATTCCTACACAATCATTCAATTATGAATTCATACATATCAGTTATACGTATCCATACATTCTCAATATAATAACAATTGATTACATTATTGTCTAACTTGGTTCTTAGAACCTTCGTTTTACTGTCTCATCGTATTCTTAGAATAACCATGTATTTATAGGTATACTTTATCCATACGTACTTACTATCACCCTTCATATACATAAATCACGCTTAACTAAACGTATTTGACATATATTTAGAACTTATGTGATCCTTATTGTTCATACGTTTCTCAAACCTTAACAGAATTATAGTTTCCGAGTTTTATATAACCATTGTACAAATCAACACTTAATGCATCATTAAGATTCTGTTTTATAACTCAGAAATAATAATGTAAGAATGCTACAATGTTCCTCATGTATACAAGTGAAGTGTCATAATAACGTTAATACGCATGCTCACAATTACCTTTATCATATACGCACAACTACCATCTATAATTGCTTTAAAATATATCTAATTCATGCTTAACTAACTTTCATAGTGTCTAGTAAGGTGTGTGCACATACATGACATTTAAAAGTACTAGCATGCATGCTCAAACATATTAGAACACTAATACATTATGATCACGCAACTTAGTTTGCAAAAAGTTCGAATTTTACTTTTGAAACCATTACAACTAAAATCATAAATGCTAGTGTAAGCTTAACACATTTAAATTTACATTTCATGCCTATCTAGACCATGCAATCATGCTCACAAAGTCAGAACATAAGCATTAATAGTATGTGCCAAGGCTCATTTTAAAACTTTATAACTTTCTTTAGAAATTGCACACTAACGAAGTCAAGAATGTTCATGCTATGTCAAGGTACTTATTCATACATGTTAAACCTGATTTCATACATGTCTAAGTCATTTACACATACTTAAATGATTAGAAATTACAAGATATAAGTCTTGGTCAAGTTCACTTCAAATGTCTTTAAGTTTTTCTTGAAAACCTCTGGAATCTATCAATCATGTATACTAGTGTGTTCAACACTTTAAACATGCTCTTCATGTCAATATAAACCATAAAATTATGTTTGTAAAAATCAGAATACACATAATACGTATATGTCAAAGTTTACTTTAGCAAATCTAAGTCCATTTTGTAAACTTTAAACCTATTTATCAATAGAGTGTATTAATATAGTTATACATGCTCATGTTACGTTTATGTACATATATATGCATATTAACCATGTCCATATACTTGCCAAATAAGTTACTACATGATAGCATATAACAGATCCTAAAACAGAAAGCAGAATCCAGCAAGCAGGGCCGGCGCAGCTGCGCCGCTGGCTAGTACAAAATTGGCGCCAATGAGCAGGCGTGCGTCCGAGCCTGTAGCTGCACTGCCTCGACAGTTCACAAACCCAAACGCATAACTTTCTTAATCAATCAATTCTGTACTAGCCATAATGCAATTCTATCATACTTATAAGTCCATATAACACTTAACAATATATCCCAATCCATTAATTAATCAACCCATGATCAATTCAATAATCAAGACTTAGAAATTCATAGAAAATGAAGAACAAGATTGGGATTATAGGAATTATACCTCTGCAATTGTTTACAGCTAGCTCTTTCTCCCTTAATTTAATGGAAAACTCAGAAGGCTTTCTCTACTCACCAATATCTCAGCAATTGCAATATAGAAGGAGAAGAGTTCTTATATAGGCAATTCCATACCCGGTTCTTAACTTTGCTCACTAAATCAAACTAACGGATTTCATTATTGTATAATGGTTAAGGAGTGGTGGTTGAGTAGTTGGTATATCTCATCATGAATCCTACATCTCTTACAATCATTAGCTAGACTTGTGAGGAAATTAAGAAGGAGAGTAGCTAGCTAGCCTCTTGTGTTCACGTGAGAAGAGTTGAGGACTCTCATAAGAAGTAATCTCAGCAACTTGAAAACATACACTAATGTTATATATATATACATATATATAACCATCATGAACATTCCATTTCATATAACTTAGATTATAAATGAATTAAAGGGTACTAAATGATATTACCAACGAGTAACTAATAATACAAAGTATCAAGTAGTGTATATAATCCATGTATATTTTATCAATACCAAATATAATTTAACTAGGTATTATCATTACTCATTACCGTAACTTTTATTATTATAATCATAATAACTTAATGAAATCATTACCAAATCACAATTGATTATTGATGTTAATATAAGGTGATAGGGTATACACTAGGTTTTACCCACACACATCATGCCACATAAGCAATAATATGAAACTCTCATAATGTAATTATTTTTACTATATAGTCCATACATACAATATAAGTCACATTAATATGTCACCTTGTACTATATAGTTAACTATCATATATTAAAGGTTTAATAGATCGCATGCTTGCACAATTTAATTAATCAAGTAAATATAATCTCATTATATTTATTAATCCTTTGCTCATTAACATATTATTTATTCACAATAATAGTTAATTGAATACTATCAATTAATTACTCGTAAATCGTCCATCCTTTATAATCACAATTAATCCTTTACACGCTTATGATTTATTATTCTCAACAACAATAAATTCATTCGTTATCGATTAATTATCCAAAATATTAATTAATGTGTCACGTTTAAACCTCTACACTATATTCAAGTAAATTGAATATTTAAATACTAATGCTTCTATTAATACCCTGATATAAAATCTTAGGGATGGTCTACTAATTTAACAATCCATTAGTGACTCCCTTTTAATTGATCATAGCAATTATACGCATAGGCTCTAACTCCCATAACATGTATACTTGCATAAAGAAATAATTCTCATAATAATATTAATTAATCCCATTTAATCATTCCTTCATAACATGATATAATAAGTTTATTATATAATATTATCTCCAATAGAGGCATTAATCATTAAAAATAACTTACTCATTTCTTCAAGATATTATTTAAATATAATATCTTAGTATTGTTAAAATAGTTACATGTACGACACATGTACAACTCTTTATATAGAAAATAGACCATAAGTTATTTCTTATTAGTATATTACATATAGCAAATATGTTTCGATATATTTACCCTCATTCATATTACCTCAGTCAAAGACATACAAGGTATTATTATTATTATTATTTAAAAATAACACTTCCCCCTGATTATTAAAATAAATCCATAAGAGAATTTTTTAATAATCTTTATTAGAAATAAATATAAAAACTATTTCTCTTTCCACCAATCTACATAACTCAAGATATATATATATATATATATATATATATATATATATATATAAATTCCTTTAATCTACACTTCTCGTCGTGTATTCAATTAATTAATAATTCTTTCATACATATCTAATGATATATTGATTTCCTTCTTCCCCTAACAACGTACATATATACAAGTCTAAACCTAGCACACCCCATGTCTTTACTAGTAGTCTATATAATACACTAAGTGGTTTCCCACAAATAACCAACAAATTAGTTTCCATCTCGTCTACACTGTTTTCACAGTGAGTTAGATCGGTTACTAATTCGTATATACCTCTGCTCACTTAAGGAATCGTTTAGCCCAGCTCCTATATATCAACCATTAAAGGGTACGGTTGTACAGATGTAAACCTAATACTTGCACATACATATACTCCAGAAAAATGGTGACTATCAAAAATATTTAATGTTATCATCTTACCATGATAAGTAATTCTATAAATCATTTAATAATGATAGATAAATATTATCCATCTCCTCTACTAATTCATTTCTATAAATATATAATAATGATATATATTTATTAAACACTAAGAATCACGTATTACATAGTTCATATTATCCTATGCAATTTAATACTACAAACTCCATATCACAGATATGAAATCTTAATCGAACTCATCTCCTGCTTTAAGAATTTTATTTATTGAATTCTTATTCATAATGATTCTTGGAAATTCGGGTCCTTACACTTTCTTCAGAACAGACAGATGTTGGTGTGAGATAGTAAGAGGGAATTAGGAATGTGAATATTGACAATATTGGAGTAAATGACCGAGGTTCATCATTGAAAGTTAAGGATTTGATTAATTTGGTTGCATGCCTGAGAACTCTTGGAAAGTTCTGAGAGACCAGAGGGATATTGGGATATGTTGTATATGACCATCGAACAAAGCTGTGATCACATTGCATTACTGCACGAAGCAGAGGCAAGCTTGACATAAAGTGGAATAGTTGATCACCTTTTGGCTCAAACATAGCTGTAGTTCGGTCAATGTTCAGATAATAAAAGAGAGTATACAGAGCATCTGTGGAATGTACTACTCTCATTCGACCTGCCCCTATGCCTTCAAACTCATTTGGAAAAAGGTGAGTAGTTTTAGGAATTTTTCGCCTAGTAAGAATAACTCGACACAAACCTAGTTGGTATGCTCTTCTAGGAGGTAACCAAGAATCTTCTGGTACGTGTTGAGAGGTGGATGGTTGAGTTTCCCTTGGTTACTCCCCCTCAGAGATAGGATCTTCAGGCTGTTGCTCCCCCTTAGAGGTAGAATCTTCAGGCTTTACGATCAGAAGGTCAAAGCCCTTGGTAGCATCCTCTACGATATTGGAGATGACATGAGTCAATCATAGAGAATCATTTGACGAGTGTGTCGATCGCTGAGCATAATCTTCCTTGTTTTTTTGTTCTCAACCCTTTTCTCTTCCTATTTTCTGCTCTTCTTTGCTGCTTTGCTTCTGCCTTTTCCCTTTGTTGTTCTGCTTCCAATCTTTTAGCCTTTCTCTATTTCCTATCAGTTTTCTCAGTCGTCTTGATTAATTGTCTTCTCTTTTTCCTCTCCTTGGGTAAATAACTTGTACCTTCAGTAATATGCTTTGTTTCTGTAGCTGTCTGTGGCTCAGGCATAAAAACTGTCCCAGCCATCAAATCATCATCGGGTAGAGGCTCACGAGTGGAACCTTGTTCAACAGGATCTTCATTTGCTCTTAGGCCAGAGGAATTTGATTTCCTATTTCCTTGATTCTTTCTAATCAACATATATTGTTCATCTTCTTCTTCCTCTTCTTCTATTTCTTCAATCGGAGGAGACATGGATTCTCCGGCTCGTTCTTCTAATTGAACAGGAGTCTTTCTTCGACGATTCTGTCTTTTTCTCCTTGGAATCATTTTGGATAGAGGAGTATTTATATCCTCTGTATCTTTCATTTGCTCAGAGAGTTGAACTTCTTTCTGAGCATCCTCTTGATGTTCTTGGAATACTATCTCTGACATCTTCATTTTCTTTTTTTGCTGATCAGGAGTTGTACGAACTTGAGGAGCAACTGTTCCTTAAGAAGCTTCTTCCTCTTCCTCAATGACATCCACCTTTCTATTTCCTTTTTCTTTGACTGGCTTCTGCACTTCATTAATAGTTCTTTCACTTCCACCTTTAGACTGTTTGGACTTCAAATTGTGTAAAGGATTCCTTTTCCAATGTTCAAATAGCTTGTGGGTGATCGTTTTATTGACATTAAGAGGGGCTCCTTCATCATCTGTAATTTTGTTCGACAAACTTTTCTTCAAAATAATGCTCAATAATCTTCCATGAAACATTTCAGGGGCGGACTTTTCTGGTGCCTTTGATTTTTCAAAATCTTTAACCCATTTGCCCAACCAAGTTACAAAGATAGCACCAAAATTGATTTGCTTTGACTTAAAAATTACCGTCATGAACTTTAATTGTAGTTCACTTACCTAGTCATGAGCAGTATCTTTGCAAATAATACGCTTGCCCACAATTTCAGCAAGGAACTCATACTCTTGGGGGAATTCCTTTTTCTTCAGCCCTTTCAACTTTGGGTTCTTCTTGTAACCCATCAATTTCATTCCTTCATTAAAATCTACTTTATCCAACGAAGTGAGTCATTTGTTAATTAAAACCCAGACACATATTTATTTCTGCATATCCCATCTGAAGTGTGACTCCTTTGACTTTGGTTATCAACACATCATCCTTGAACACAATATTTAGATAGAATTCCTTGATGAGGTCTTAGTAGATCTTGGTATTGAAGTTCAGACACTCAAAGAACCCAACGTGTTCAATGAGCTTTAGAATATCTCTGATGTTCTTCTCTTGAGCAACAAACTGATTAGAGCATAGTTGAATCCCAGTCACGATTTGGAAGTTTACCATTTAAAGAATTATTTTTTGAAAATTTCACACAAGCAATTAAGTTTTCTGGGGATTTTAAGAACTAGGGTTAGAGAGATTTAGAAATTTTGAAAAATTCTAATATGTAGATTTCAAAATGGAAGATTTAAGGTCAGAAATCAAATTTGAAAAGATTTTATATAACTTCCCTCTTAGTTTTTGTGGTGTGGGGCACGTGCCATGATATGATAGTCTACACTTCATTTCAGATATGCTATTTTACAGTTTGAGAGGAAGTAACTTTATTTTTCACTTGCTCGCTTAATCGTGAGCAATACGAGCCTTCTATGATTATCTTCAGCTTTGCGATTCTCTTTTCCGCTTTAGGTAATATCATCTAGAAACACAGTGTTACGGATGCAAGTTAAGCATTCCTAACTCACTTATTAGCTTGTTAAATCTAGATTCATCCAGTGGCTTAGTAAATACATCTGCTAGCTGATCATCAGTTGGAATGAAATGCAAGGAAACATCTATATTTTGAACATGATCTCTAATAAAATGATATCTGATATCTATATGTCTAGTTCTAGAGTGAATGAGAGGATTATGAGTGATTGAGATGGCAATAGTATTATCACAAAATATATTAATACACTTGAAATCAAACCCATAATCAGCAAGTTGGTTCTTCATTCATAAGATTTGAGCACAACAGCTACCAGCTGCGATATATTCAGCCTCTATATTAGAGGTTAATATAGAGTTCTACTTCTTGCTGAACTAAGAGACGAGTCTATTTCCTAGTAATTGACATGTTCCACTAGTACTTTTCTTGTCAATCTTGCATCCTGCGAAATCTGCATCTAGATATCCTATTAGATCAAAGGGAGACTCCTTGGGATACCACAGGCCCAAATATGGAGTGCCTTTGAGATATCTAAAAATTCTTTTCACAACTATTAGATGAGATTCCTTAGGATTAGCTTGAAATCTAGCACAAATGCGGGTGAAAATATGATATATGGTCTACTAGCAGTCAAGTACAAAAGAGATCCAATCATACCTCTGTATTAAGTGATATCAATACTTTTAACTTTTACATCTTTGTCAAGTTTGGTAGCAGATTCCATTGGAGTTTTCATTGGTGTGGCTGACTCTAAGCCATACTTCTTAAGAAGATCTTTGATGTACTTGGATTGATTTATAAAGATTTCTTCATCCGATTGCTTGACTTGAAAGTCCAAGAAAAAAGTTGAGCTCACCCATCATACTCATCTCAAATTTATTCTGCATTAACTTGGCAAATCTCTAACAATATTTTCATCAGTAAAGCCAAATATGATATCATCAACATATATTTGAACTAATAGAATTTTATTCTTATGCTTCATAAGGAATAGAGTTGTATCAACTCTTCCTCCAGTGAATCCATTTTCAATAAGATAATTAGTTAGTGTTCCATACCATGCTCTAGGTGCTTGTTTTAAACCACATAGTGTTTTATCAAGTCTATAGAATTTTTTAGAAAAGTAGGGTTGATAAAACCTGGTGGTTATTCGACATAAACTTCCTCTTGAAGTTCACCATTGAGAAATGCACTTTTAACGTCCACTTGAAATACTTTGAATCTCATATGAGCTACATAGGCTAAAAACATCCTGATGGCTTCCAGTCTTGTAACCGACATGAAGGTTTTATCATAATTTATTCCTTCTTCTTGAGAATATCCTTTCACCACCAGCCTTGCTTTGTTTCTTATGATCACACCAGCTTCATCCATCTTATTCCTAAAGACCCATTTTGTGCCGATAACTAGATATTCTTTTGGTCTTGGAACCAGCCTTCGAACTTTGCTTCTTTCAAATTGATTTAGCTCTTCTTGTATAGCCTCTATCCAGCTTGAGTCTTTTAGAGCTTCTTTAATCTTCTTTGGCTCAATCTGAGAAATAAAGTTGTGATAGAAAAATTCATTTTGAGTGGCTGATCTGGTCCTGACACGTGCACTTGGATCTCACATGATTAGATTTTTAGTGTGATCTCTTGCCCATCTGGATCTGGATGGAACATCAATCCTTGTGCCCTCTTATTAAAGTTCTTCAAGATTTGGTTCTTGTTCTGCACCTTCATTGGTTCTTAGAGTTTCAATATTTGGAATTTGAGACTCTACAATTTCTTTATCTGATATAACGATCATAGGATCTGATGCTTCTTCTTCAGTTGTATCAATCATAGGATTCACTTATTCTGTGATGTGAGGTTCGAACTCTACGACTTCTTCAAGTTGAGCTATTTTTCTTGGTTCACCTTCATCAGATTCGTCAAACAAAGCATTCATAGATACTTCTACAATCAAAGTGTTCTTGTTTAATACTCTATAGGTATTGCTTTCCATGGAGTATCCAAGAAAGATTTCTTCATCTAATTTAGGCTGAAATTTGGTCAGATATCTTTTGCCATTGTTGAGAATGTAACACGCACAACTAAAGGCACGAAAGTAGTTGATATTTAGCTTTATTCCTTTCCACAAATCGTAGGGCGTCTTTTTGATCGTAGAGTGAATCAAGGATCTTCTCTGAGTATAGCATGCAGTGCTAAATAGCTTATTGATAAGTGCACAAAATTCATTGATTTTGATTCCTTTACGGTTAGTTTATTGCATGATTTTTTGTGTATATGAGCTTGATAAGGTTGTTTATTGATTTCAGGTGAATTTAGAGCTAAAGTGCTAAAACGGGACAAATCAAAGCTAAAAGACCAAAGTGTTGCTGATCAGGGTCAGGCGGAATCGCGCTTGTTCCTAGTACAAAAGCAGCGCGACAGCGCTGTATTCGCCCCGGCGAGCCTAAATGGCTTGGATGAGTATGCCCCGATGCATTTCTCTCTATCCAAATTCACCCCAGCACGCTCTGAAGCTGCCTCGGCCAAGACATCTCTGGACTTGGGCTCGACCGCGCCTTTCCCTAGTACAAATACTTTAAAAAAATCTCAGGAAATTTGGAAAGTCAGGAAGATTTTGGCAAACTTCTATATGGAATTGGATTGTAATTTCTATTAGTTTTAGGATTTCTTTTAGACTGAGATTTTCTTTCCAAATTTGTTTCCATTTCTTTATGGAAACTTGGGTTATAAATTGTAATTCCTTATAGGATTTGGATTTCTAGTTTTCATAAGATTTAGGACCTTGTTTAGCATTATAAATATGTTGTAATAGTCAGGGTTTTATTATCGATCTCTCATCTACAACATTGGAGTGAAGACTCGGAGGCATGTCAAGCTAGTTTTCTTTATTCAGTTCTAAAGGGAGGTGGGACCTTATTTACAAGTAATTGATTAATTAAGTTTTATTATTTATTCCTTCTTGCAAGAAGCTTATTCTGATAATTTGTTTCCATTGATTGCATGCTAATTGATCTAATTGACTTGATGTAGCAAATTAAGTTGATTTGATCATTATTATCTGCTAGATTAAGAGTGGTATTACATGTAATTGATATATGTCTTCATCATAAGTAGCAAATTAGTAATACTAATTATGGATAAGCTTTTGTGTATTGCCAATATTATCAGAAAATAAGTTAACCAAATCGAGCTTATGCGTTTGTTGCTTAGATTAGCCTAATTCTATATTTCTTAATGCTTCTGTAATATTAAATCTAGAGAGCTTATTCTAGATTGTATTATAGTTGAATCTGGTGGGGAGCTTGTTTCATACAGTGACTATCTAAGGAGAATTTTGAATAGCAGAGCTTATTGTTATCTAGGGCTAATAGTTTTATTGAAGGGTGAATGATAATAACATGGTTAATTGATTGATGTAACTTGGTGAAACTGAACTGCAGAACTGAAGTTGTTACATATTTGGTTAATCTTATTATTTTAATTCTATTTTTTTAAGTTTAAAAAATAAATTCAAAACCATCTTTACTTTCTGTTAAAATAATAGAATAAATATAAAATAAAGTTACTCTCGGTGGGATCGATCTTTACTTGCTACTGTGCTAATTGTTGAATTTGTAAAGTGAATGTGAGGTTAATTTAGGAGTGTTAACTGTGAGGACCCAGAATTTTAAACAATTAAAATTTTACGAATAAATTTTTTTTTGGTATTAATTATCAATATTGTGCTGAGTATCTGTGATACGAGTTTAGTAAGATGGTCAAACTGGGTATTGACTGAGAAATATGAGTAGACATATAGTTAACAGATATTGATCAGATAAGGTATAACCTTAGTAAACCCTAATGATAGATTAGAATCCCTAATCTGCAGTTAGGAAATCCTAATTTCTTATTCGGGAATCCTAAACCCTAATTTGTAAACCTTAATGGTGATTAGCAAATCCTAATATTATTTATCAAACCCTAAGGGTTAAATTTTAAGAGAAACATAAGAAATGACAAAAATGCCCTTAAACTTGTGAGGGAAATTATTAGAATACCCTTTTGGAGGCGAAATAACCAAATTATCCTTAAAATTATATGTGAAATGACCAAAATACCCTCCAATCCAAGTGAACTTAAATCAACCAATCAGAGAAAAGATGATGCAAGCATGATGCAAGCATGACATCAGCATTAAAGAAACACAAAGATGATGTCATCATAATGATGTCATGATGATGTCATCTGATGGATATTTTGGGAAATGACTATTTTGTCCTAACAGAAAGTTAATAATGACTTTTATGTCCTAGGAAGGAAATTGCTATGAAGTTTCCTAGTAATAGGGAAATGACAATTTTGCCCCAAGAGAGATTTGATAATGACCATGGCATCCTTGAAGGAAATTTCTAGGAAATTTCCTAATTATAATAAAATAACAATTTTGTCCTTAAAAAAAATTGATTATGACCAATATGTCCTATGAGGAAATAGAAATTTCCTTAAGATGACTTAAAGACCATTTTACCCTTTTCTAGCGATGGTTAAAGACTACTTTGCCCTTGGTCTTAATTTTATACTAACTTAAACAAAACAAAAGAAAGAAAGAAAGAGAAAGATAATTATCATTTTCTCTCATTCTCACATACCACCCGAATATGGAAGAGGAAAGGAGAGAGAGAGGGTAGCCATGGATGATGGGAGAAGAGGAGGAGAGAAGAAGAAAAAGATGAAAAACCCAAGAGAGGTCAATGTATAAATCCTTACTAAGTTTATATATATTATTTTGATTATGTTGAACCAAATCATGAGTTTGTGATATTGAATCCTAGAACATTAGATATACATGTTTTATGATGTTTCATGTATACATCTTACCATTTTAAGTGTTGAAAAGCTTGGAAATCAAAAGAAAACCAAAACAGTTTTCTTGCTCAAAAACCTTGAAAATTAGTCCACTTTGAGGCTTTACCATTTAAAATCTATATATTATTTTTGTGATCCGTCAAAGAGGTGAGTTAGATACATGAGTTATCTGTTTAACCCAAGTGGTAGAACTCAAAAATGTTAAACAAATCAATCGTGGTTTCATTTTTTGTAAAACACTCCCTGCCGACAAAAATCTGGAAAAGTCAAATGAGTTTTCTGGCCATTTTTGGTTAAGGCTGTTTCGGACAGTGTTGTTGGTCTGATAATATTACTAATAAGTTAAGGAATTATCTAATGTTTAATTATGTGACTAAATGCTAGATAATTTATTTTAAGAGTAGTTGAGTTAAGATATGTTATGCTGATTGAAAGATCAATCTTATTAATGATAGGTCTTCTCTAAGAGATTAAATTAGATTGTTTAGCGGTAATCGTCGAAGCAGGCAAGTTTTTCTGCACTATGTGCAAACTTTCTATTTTTATGCAAGTTTTTCTAACTTCATTTAAATTCTATATTAAATGCAAGTCATATATATTGATATACGAACTTGTTATAAACATTATTCGTGATATCTATGATTTGAAGAGAGTTATGACCTATTGTTCAAGCATAACTAAACCATATGAGCTGTTATTTGCGTAAAATGTGTTTGATTTGATATCAAAGCATAAACTGTGGAAAAACCAATATTGTTTGGTGCATATATATATTGATACTTGTCCCGGGATTATATTGGCAGTCATAGTACTGACCTTGGTTTACAGTTATGGGCAGTTATAACACTGACCCTGGGTTTTCAATTACAGGCAGTTAAAAAATTACTGACCTTGTTAAATTGGTAGGATGATATGCATACTCCTAAGATATGATTAGGCTGATCACCTATAAGATATCCGAACAGTAGCTCCTATAAGTCTTTGTGACTGTTAGGAGTGTGGTGTGGTTAACCGAATTAACCCGTGTTGCTAAGTCTATATGACTGACAGAAACTCGTAATATGAGATATTCAGTAGCTCCTATAAGTCTTTGTGACTGTTAGGAGTGTGGTGTGGTTAACCGAATTAACCCGGGTTGCTAAGTCTATATAACTGACAGAAACTCGTAATATGTGAATTTCATTATATATCCTGAAAATCTCTGAACTATATATGTTCATTCAAATTCAGATTTAGTGTGAGTATATTATAAAACTTGTTTAAAAACTTGCTGAGCTTTCTGTAGTTCATCCTTGCAATTATTCTTTTCCTTTGCTGCTTTAGCTGAAATGTCAAAGGTTCTAGAGATCAATAATATGGATGGAAGAACTCAGTCAATATAAATTTGTCTATATCCTCGGGAACTATACTCTGATGTAATAGTAAGTTGGAATTTATTTGTAAGCCAATTTAAGAATATATAATATTGTATTATCATCTTTAACAATTGCGTAGTTTTTACCTCTCTAGAACATAGGATGAAATACAGTATCTATATGAACTATACATCTAAATTGGGAGTTTTGAAAGATATTGTGGTTCTCTGATGCACTGAGGTCGGTCGCACCCCTCAGATTCCAAGAACAACCCTAACATTAATATTACGAATGTCAGATAGATGGGAATTATTGATATGAAAGAAATATCCGTGAGATTTTAAACCTATTCATCCAAGTGAGAGTATCCCAACACAGTAAATGTTCTGACGAGAACTACTATTCGTTGTGGAATACTGTGAATCTTGGATTGATAGGAAATATTAACTTATGGAATATTTACGTGAGCACCAAATCTGCTACAGGGATTGTAGAGAATTTGGGGGCGTCACAATTTGGTATCAGAGTTGTAGGTTATAAACCTTAGGTAGGGTTACCTTAGGCTATAACCTTGGAGGAATAGGAGTGGTAGAAAAGTTAGTAAAAACATAAACTCAAAAAGAGTTTAGAGGATATGAATTGAGGAAATTCATCGTAAAATAAGATAAAAACTAACTTAAAGAAAACTATTGTTTGCTATGTGTATATAATGTATATTACGTGCTAGTCTAGTAATATAGTTGATCGATACTTTAGAATTTAAGGATGTTTACATAAGAGAGTGAGGAACTAGTCGTTCGGTTTGAACCGGTATCTGAACCAGAATCAGTTGGGTTAAAAGGGAATGATCTGTAGGGAGGGATACGAGAAGTGTCAATTGAAGTAGCTTATGGAATAGTATTGAAGCTATAGAAGATAAAACTATGGTAAATTTAGAAAGTGTTCATGAAGAGTACCAGAGTTGGAACTAAGTGAAGAGGGAGATTTATATTCCATTTAGAATTCTATTAAGCAGAAGAGCATGACATGTTTAGGGAACTGGTTGAGATGATGAGAGTTGAGTGGCAATGGGAAGGAAAGTATGGAATAACAGTGACCTAGTAGGCTCATGAAGTAAACAAAGAAAAATAGAATAACTATGGAAAGATGCATTCAGATGTATGTAGGAATGGTAGAAGGTATTGCTATAATGAAAAGACAGGGTAAAGAAGTAGAACTATACAAGACGAAGATTGAGTATTAGTAATTTAGTAAGGGTAAGAAAAATAGGATAATACTTTATGAATGAATTTATATATAAATATATATATATATATATATATATATATATATGAATATATCTCTGTGTGTAATGTGTAAATTCCAAACTTTGGTATAAGTTAAGGAAAATATGATAGTAAATTCTAACTTCGTGACTGGAATAAAGGGATGTGTAATATATATAGCAGCAGCTATAAGGTGAACTGTAACTTATGAATTAGTTTTCCTATGTGTTTTTGGACAAGCTAGTGATAAAAATATAAAACACTAATCAAGTACGTGACATACAAATTCTGTTCGTTTAACCAAATTACTTGTTGTACTTGTATTTATACTTAGTTATATGGTAACACATGGAAGATCACAATCAGAGATCGACGTGGAACAATTAGAGTCAAACTCAACTAAACAGTTGGTAAATTTTTCGTTAGGAGCTTTACAGGGGAGGTCCGAGAATACAACACAAGTTGAACCCAATACTCTAAATATTACCTTAAAACTTTAAGTTAGCTAGACCACCAGAGTTAAAGAATACCGATGAACCAAAGAATTAAGCGTTAAGGGAATGTCAAACGAAGAGAAATAACAAAAGGAAGTCGAATGCCATTTTTCCTAACAAAACTAGTCAGATGAATGAAGGTTGTCGTATTTGTGGGAGAAGGCACGGTTGGGTATGTATTTTAGTGGGACTAAGTGTTTTAATTGTGGGAGAGATGGACATTACTCAAACTGGTGTCCACAAAAGTGGAATAGTAATAAAAATGGAATCACATATTTCAACTATGGGGTGAAGGGACACATTGCTAAGTTCTGTCCAAAGCCCAGAGATCCAAATAAAGGGGAAAACCAAAACTTCAAACCAGTAATAGCCGGAGAGGTTGGTTAGAGTCGTTCAAAAGAGTTAGAACCTTTAACATGATAATGAGGGATGCTGTTGCACAAGACGTAGTAACAGGTATTATCCCAAATCGATATTTAAAATATTTATGAAATATTTGACTCTAGTACGCAGTATTCATTCACATCTAGTGGTTTTTCTAAAAACATAGAAAATGTTAGGTGAAAACATGAATATAAAAACTTTTCATAAAGAACAAGTTTTGTTAAAATCATATAAAAAAAATTTAGATGATATAAAGTTTCAGTTAAGAGAGTTTAATGAAATTTAGGGATAAATTGGTTAATCATAAGTTAAAGATTGACTGGAAAAAAAAACTATAGGGTATAACAGTTATCTAAACGGAAAAAAAAATTCCCAGAAAAGCTAGAAATGTCTTTTGTTGAGGTGAAGGGATAGAAAAGATTTTTACTAAAAACTATATTACTATTCCATTAATAATCAATATCATTATAGACATTTTTAAAAGTTAAAAGAATCAAGAAAAGTTAGAAGTAATAATAAAACAACGAGGTACTAATAAAAGATTTATATAAATTGGGATTTAGATAAAAGTTTCAACTAACTCTATCTAGGGATAATAGTCCAACTTTAACAGAATTAAAGAAATACATGAGATGGTTAAAGATTTTTTTGAAGTATAAGACAAGATAATTTATGAAATAAATATTGAATTCAGAATGGATAGAAATAGGACACTAAAATACAAAGAAGGTATTACATGGCACATAATTAACATTAATAGGAAAATTTTCAAATTGTGGAAATGGTGTTAGACCTAAGGGTTGCGACCATTTTTAGTGCAATAAGGGGCCTAGGTATTGTTGCAGAAACTGTGAAACCAGTTCTCAAGGAACTTTTGAAACTATATAACAGAAACTAGGAGCTTATTGAAATAGATAACTATCACCATTATCATGAGGTGGGTAGTTTTATTTCTATAAGGTTAGATTCAAGGATATACGATTTATTTCAAACTTTAAGAAATGAGTTATTAATTACATTTAGGGACTTAGTGAAGGGCAAGTACAGTATACCACCCATAAGCAGATGAACAAAGTAAGATAACCATTCAGACCTTAAATAATAGATTAAGGACTTGTGATTCAGACTTTAAAGAAAATGGAAGTTTTTTTTTTTAGAAGTTGTATACCATAGTTATCATGCTAGCATAAGAATGACGCTTTGGACAGTATACAATATATAACACATCGGTATTAGGATTTTATGTGGAAGATTTCAAACAGTTAAGACTCAATAGAAAACAATGAGAGGTTAAGGGGATTCTTAGAAGTGTTACCTTGGAAGGGTAAATATATTTTAATAAGAAAACGAAAGTAGGTACATAAATTGTTGAACCATGTTAGTTAACAAAGAGGAAGTGGAGTGAGAATACCCAAAATAGTAACAAGTCCGAAGAAGACACAAGGTTGTTTTTCATGTCAATCAACAGATCATCGGGTTCAAAATTATCCCAAGAAGAATGGGGATAAGGGAAGTATCAACAAGGGACCCAGTAGCGAAACCCTGACAATTAGAGGATCTGCTAAGCCGGGAAGACCAACGACACGTACGTTTAATATGACGGAGCAAGATGCACTAGCTGCACAGGAGATGGTGGTAGACAACTATTTCATTTAGTAATTTAATTACGTGAGTAATATTGGATAGATATCGCTATGAGTTGTTTTTTTTTACGAATCCAAGTCATAGGTTAATATATAAGACACAAATTAATATTGTGTTGATAAGAATGAATTGATGATACAACTTAAAAAGATTTTAGAGAGTCAGAAAGTGGTGATTCCGAGGACGGAATCCTTATAAGGAGGAGAGAATGTGAGGACCCAGAATTTTAAACAATTAAAATTTTATGAATAAATTTTTTTTTTGTATTAATTATCAATATTGTGATTAGTATCTATGATACGAGTTTAGTAAGATGGTCAAACTGGGTATTGACTGAGAAATATGAGTAGACATATAGTTAACAGATATTGATCAGACAAGGTATAACCCTAGTAAATCCTAATGATAGATTAGAATCCTTAATCTGCAGTTAGAAAACCCTAATTTCGTATTCGGAAATCCTAAACCCTAATTTGTAAACCTTAATGGTGATTAGCAAACCCTAATATTATTTATCAAACCCTAAGGGTTCAATTTTAAGAGAAACATAGGAAATGACTGAAATACCCTTAAAATTGTGAGGAAAATTATTAGAATACCCTTTTGGAGACGAAATAACCAAATTATCCTTAAAATTATATGTGAAATGACCAAAATACCCTCCAATCCAAGTGAACTTAAATCAACCAATCAGAGAAGAGATGATGCAAGCATGATGCAAGCATGACATCAGCATTAAAGAAACACAAAGATGATGTCATCATAATGATGTCACCTGGTGGATATTTTGGGAAATGACTATTTTGTCCTAACAGAAAGTTAATGATGACTTTTATGTCCTAGGAAGGAAATTGCTATGAAGTTTCCTAGTAATAGGGAAATGACAATTTTGCCCCAAGAGAGATTTGATAATGACCATGGCATCCTTGAAGGAAATTTCTAGGAAATTTCCTAATTATAGTAAAATGACAATTTTGTCCTTAAAAAAAATTGATTATGACCAATATGTCCTATGAGGAAATAGAAATTTCCTTAAGATGACTTAAAGACCATTTTACCCTTTCCTAGTGATGGTTAAAGACTACTTTGCCCTTGGTCTTAATTTTATACAAACTTAAACAAAACAAAAGAAAGAAAGAAAGAGAAAGATAATTATCATTTTCTCTCATTCTCACATACCACCCAAATATGTAAGAGGAAAGGAGAGAGAGAGGGTAGCCATGGATGATGGGAGAAGAGGAGGAGAGGAGAAGAAAAAGATGAAAAACCCAAGAGAGGTCAAGGTATAAATCCTTACTAAGTTTATATATATTATTTTGATTATGTTGAACCAAATCATGAGTTTGTGATATTGAATCCTAGAACATTAGATATACATGTTTTATGATGTTTCATTACATCTTCCCATTTTAAGTGTTGAAAATCTTGGAAATCAAAAGAAAACCAAAACAGTTTTCTTGCTCAAAAACCTTGAAAATCACTCCACTTTGAGGCTTTACCATTTAAAATCTATATATTATTTTTGTGATCCGTCAAAGAGATGAGTTAGATACATGAGTTATCTGTTTAACTCAAGTGGTAGAACTCAAAAATGTTAAACGAATCAACCGTGGTGTCATTTTTCGTAAACCACTCCCTGCCGACAAAAATCAGGAAAAATCAAATGAGTTTTCTGGTCATTTTTGGTGAAGGCTGTTTCGGACAGTGTTGTTGGCCTGAAAGTTCGGGCCTTTTGTGGTATCATACTATATCAAGTTAACTAGGTCCTGTCCAAAGAAGGTAATTTTTCGATGTCTAGAAAGGGAGATATGGATTTTACAAGAAAGTGTGATTTTAAAAGTAAACTGTAATAACTTAGTGAGTTCAAGTCAGAAAAATATGAAATTTTTACATGAGGCTCTGTCAAATAATATGTAGCTACCCTATAAATTTCAGAATATTTGGACAAAAGAATAATGTATGATAAATGTTGCTATTTTGGACTATTTTAACCTATTTAAAAATACCAAACGAATTTGGAAAATTTCAAGAAAATTATTTTGTAACTCAAATCTCATATATTGATATTCCCCATAATATAAAAAAATAATAAGTTGATTTGATAATTTTCATGCCTATTAATGAGTTAAGAATAAATGAGAAAATTAAGTTATATTGAATTATAAAACTTGGAAATGTGATTTTCATAATTAAATAATCATTATATGTTATAATAAGACTTTATGGGGGTATTTTGATTATTTTTAATAAAAAAATATATAAATGGCATATTATGTGTGTTAAAGAAATTAAATAATAAGAGATAAATAATTAAATTAAATTGTTTATAAATGAATAAAATATTATTAATAATATTACTAAGTGATTAAAATATTATTAAAGGATTAATAATATTTATAAATAATTAAAATATTATTAAAAAATTAATAATATTTATAAATGATTAAGATATTATTAAATGATTAATAATATTACTAAGTAATTAAAATATTATTAAAGGATTAATAATATTTATAAATGAATAAAATATTATTAAAAGATTAATAATATTTATAAATGATTAGGATATTATTAAACGATTAATAATATTACTAAGTAATTAAAATATTATTAAAAGATTAATAATATTTATAAATGATTAAGATATTAAAGGATTAATAATATCTATAAAGGATTAAAGATATTATTAAATAGTTTATAATATTAAAAAGTAAATAAAATATTATTAAATGGTTAATAATATTAGACTAGTGTCTTAAGATAATGATAATATTATCAAAGAATGATAATATTACTAATAAGTTAAGGAATTATCTAATGTTTAATTATGTGACTAAATATTAGATAATTTATTTTAAGAGTAGTTGAGTTAAGATATGTTATGCTGATTGAAAGATCAATCTTATTAATGATAGGTCTTCTCTAAGAGATTAAATTAGATTGTTTAGCGGTAATCGTCGGAGCAGGCAAGTTTTTCTGCACTATGTGCAAACTTTCTATTTTTATGCAAGTTTTTCTAAATTCATTTAAATTCTATATTAAATGCAAGTCATATATATTGATATACGAACTTGTTATAAACATTATTCGTGATATCTGTGATTTGAAGAGGGTTATGACCTATTTTTCAAGCATAACTAAACCATATGAGCTGTTATTTGCGTAAAATATGTTTGATTTGATATCAAAGCATAAACTGTGGAAAAACCAATATTGTTTGGTGCATATATATATTGATACTTGTCCCGGGATTATATTGGCAGTCATAGTACTGACCTTGGTTTACAGTTATGGGCAGTTATAACACTGACCCTGGGTTTTCAATTACAGGCAGTTAAAAAATTACTGACCTTGTTAAATTGGTAGGATGATATGCATACTCCTAGGATATGATTAGGCTGATCACCTATGAGATATCCGAACAGTAGCTCCTATAAGTCTTTGTGACTGTTAGGAGTGTGGTGTGGTTAACCGAATTAACCCGTGTTGCTAAGTCTATATGACTGACAGAAACTCGTAATATGAGATATCCAGTAGCTCCTATAAGTCTTTGTGACTGTTAGGAGTGTGGTGTGGTTAACCGAATTAACCCGGGTTGCTAAGTCTATATAACTGACAGAAACTCGTAATATGTGAATTTCATTATATATCCTGAAAATCTCTGAACTATATATGTTCATTCAAATTCAGATTTAGTGTGAGTATAATATACAACTTGTTTAAAAACTTGCTGAGCTTTCTGTAGCTCATCCTTGCAATTATTCTTTTCCTTTGCAGCTTTAGCTGAAATGTCAAAGGTTCTAGAGATCAATAATATGGATGGAAGAACTCAGTCAATACAAATTTGTCTATATCCTCGGGAATTATACTCTGATGTAATAGTAAGTTGGGATTTATTTGTAAGCCAATTTAAGAATATATAATATTGTATTATCATCTTTAACAATTGCGTAGTTTTTACCTTTCTAGAACATAGGAAGAAATACAGTATCTGTATGAACTATACATCTGAATTGGGAGTATTGAAAGATATTGTGGTTCTCTGATGCACTGAGGTCGGTCGCACCCCTCAGATTCCAAGAACGACCCTAACATTAATACTACGAATGTCAGATAGATGGGAATTATTGATATGAAAGAAATATCCGTGAGATTATAAACCTATTCATCCAAGTGAGGGTATCCCAACACAGTAACTGTTCTAACGAGAACTACTGTTCGTTGTGGAATACTGTGAATCTTGGATTGATAAGAATTATTATCTTATGGAATATTTATGTGAGCACCAAATCTGCTACAGGGATTGTAGAGAATTTGGGGGCGTCACATTAACGATAGCTCCCGCTCCCAAATTTTGGCGTCGTTGCCAGGGAGGAGTGTTCTTTATTTATTTATTCGTTGTTTTCTTTTCTTTTATTTTAGTTTATGACTCAATATTCTCACTCTATTGACTTAAATTTAATCAAGAGATAAAGAAAAATGCAGATACATGAGAAGATCTTGTTCCATCACCTAGTCTTAGTATAGCACTTGACGAGGAAGAGATGGCGGTGCCAAACAACAACAAAACTTTTAAAGAACTGGCTACTCCTGATCTGAATCAACAATCCTTGTGTATTGAATATCCTACTCTAGATGTTGCTTTTGAAATTAACTCTGGACTAATTCATCTTTTTCCTACTTTTCATGGTCTTACTGGTGAAGATCCATATAAACATCTAAAGGAGTTCCACGTGGTGTGCTCCACGATGAAATCACAAGGAGTGACAAAGGAGCAAATCAAGCTTAGAATTTTTCCATTCTCATTAGCAAATTTGGCTAAACACTGGTTATACTATCTTCCTTCAGGATCAATATGAACATGGACAGATATGCAAAGGCTATTCTTAGAGATGTATTTTCCTGCATCAAGAGTTGCTAATATAAGGAAGGAGATATGGGGAATCATGCAGTTTAATGGAGAGACTTTCTATGAGTATCGAAAAAGGTTCAAGAAGTTGTGTTCCAACTGTCGACCTCACGGAATTGATGATCATCACTTGATCCAGCACTTCTATGAGGGGTTGCTACCAACGGATAGAAGCTTGATTGATGCAACAAGAGGAGGAGCACTGGTAGACAAAACTTCAGCAGCTGTGAAGAACTTAATTGCAACCATGGCAGCCAACTCACAACAGTATGGAACTAGAATGGATTATTCACTTACACGGGTGAACGATCTAAGCACAAGTAATATTGAGAGATAACTTTTTGATTTAACTGCTTTGGTTCGACAATTGGCTAAAGGTAATGTAATACCCGAGAATTTTCATATATTATTAAATGAAAATATTAATTGGAATGAGAATTTATTTGAATATAAATAATTTTGTGTTATGAGATGAGTTAACTCAATTATATTAAATTGAATATTTATGACAATTGAGAAAGATATGGAGTTTATAATAAACTCGATGAAATGCCTTGTGTGGCACAGTGATGGGAAATAATAATGATTATATTAATCAACAAATGAATTATTAAGCAAATAATTAATCTATGTTAATTGTTACTTAATTGTTATAGAATAATGTGTTGAATATTATTATTGCAAATAATAGAATAATAATAGGTAACTTGTTTATGATTTATATTTATTCAATGTGAACATTAATCATATGAATATCAATTAATTGTTATGGAGATTAATAATTACATTGATTGATAAAAGACGGATTAATATTATTAATTTATATTTAATTGATGAGATAAGTAATTTATTAATTCCTATGTGCAAGCATGCTATATTAAAAGTATAACGTATAGTAGCTAACTATATATTATACAAAGTGTAAAGTGCAATGTGACTATGTTATATATATATATATATATAAAACTATATAGTAAAGCTTATTGAGTTATAAGAGTTACATGAAAAGTGTGTGTGACAATGTGTATATGAGTATACAATAAAATAATATATCATGGATATATTGTAAATAATTATTGAATTAATAAAATTTAATAATAAAGGAGACAATGTATTGTGATAATATCCAATCAAATTATATCCGGTAAGACAAATGTACATGGATTATATGTGTGCAAATTACATTTATTACATTATGTGAAGTACATTGTGACTTAAATTATAGCCTCAAGTATATATTATATAACCTAAGCGGACTTATATATATGTAACCTTAGCATGTGTAGAATAACTAAGTGTTGTATGATTGTCCAAATGCTGAGTTCTTGTCCCACAATGAGGGTCATATATCATACACACGTGAACAGCTCAAAGCCTATGCCTACTCTCTCTATTCTCAATTTCAACAAAACTCTTAGCTTCATAGCTCATGATGAGCAAGGGAGTGGGATTCATGATTTCATTCAACTACCATTTACCTACCACTCTATAACCTTCATATAATTCACCAAACTGATAGTTTGATTCAATGGAAGAATGCAATGTCTGGAAATCATTTTCTCTATAAATACAACCCATCTCCTTCTAAATTCATTTCCTGAGATTTTGCTTAAGTATTGAGAGGGAGAATACATTGATAGTATAGCAGCATTGTCAGTGGGAGTATAGCAGCAAGTTCAGTTCACGATTTAGCAAAAGGTATATTACCTGTTCTTCACCCTTATTCTCCATTTTGTTTACTGTCAAAGTTTTAAATCTTGATTATGCCTAATTGGATTGTAATTGGGTTGTAGGACACTTATTTAGTTGTTATATGAACTTGTATACATGTTTGAACTACTCCATGGCTGTTTAAAATTGTTATCGTGAAGAATTTTGGTAATTGGACTGGAAACTGCCGTAGCTGCCTGCTGTTTGGTACGAACCAGTAGTGGCGCAGCTGCGCCGGTTTAACCCTGGGATGCTGCGCAGCTGCGCCGGCTCCCTGCTGTAGTTTTCTATTTCTGCTTCAAGGCTGTTAAGTACTAATGTGTCTATACTACCTAAACAAGCATGCTAATGGATTTGACATACTTATATGAGTATATGGAAATAACGTAAACATGATTTGGCTATCATTGCATGCAAGAATTATGAAACGACATATAGTGTTGAAGTAGACTTAAAGTTTCATGAACGAACGTTAACATATATGAAGCATAATTACGTTCTGACTTTTGATGCATGTTAGTATGACCTAGAAACACATGAAATACATGTTGACTTGCATACATAAGTTTCATGATGGAATGTGAACATGCGAACCCCACTATTGAACATTTCTAACGAAAATGTAAGTTTTGAAGGTGGATATTGACATGTAAATACCATATATACATTCTGATTTTGCAAGCATGTCTATATGGCCTACAAATGCATATCGGACATGTTAACATATGTATATAGATAGCAGGAACATATTAGGCCTTATTAGCGAGCTTTACTAATAAAAATATGAGCCTTGATCGTGAACCTTGATATGTTACATTAAGATTTCAATTCTGATGTTTATGGACATATGAGGTAGTACTCTTAGACTCACTCATGTATCATACATGTATATATACTATGATTAAGTGTCGTGATTCAAGTAGAGCATAAAACGAAGCATAATTTCAAACCAAAACGATGCTAGTTGCATGTATGTGATATGAATACTCATGAACATGCCTAATACAAGTTATATAAGTACCTTATGTGTTTAAAAAGGCAAGCATGTTAGACTTTGTGATTTTCATGACCGTAAGTTGTCAAAAGTGCTAACTTAGGACCATATCATGAAAGAGAGAACTTAGATGGACTTGGGAAGCATGAAAGTATCCTTTAATATGCATATATGTTATGTGATATCATATGTTGATGCTTGAATTCGATTTGACGGTTAACTTATAATAATGCTATAACATGCTAAAAAGGAGTATTTTTGCTATTCGTTGTGATCTTATATAATAATGACGATGTGTAAACTTGTTTAACTCAAAAAGAGGAACGTAAAGGATAAAAGTACATTAGTCGAGACTTGTGAATTAATATGATGCTATATATAGTATGACGGGGTAACTAGGTTAAAACTTAGTTTATGTATTGATTGTATATCCAAGATAAGATATGATGTTAAAATATATGACTAATAGATATCATATATATACGTAACTATATTACGATAAGATTCGAAAGTGTTGATTAATTTTGTGGATAGACTACGCATAAGGCAAGTATCTGAACCCTACTTTTATTGTGCAAGTATCATATCCTTGTGCTTACCTTATTCAAGAAATATTGTAAATAAGTTTTCTTACTTACTCGTTTAAATTGAGTTAGTATGCTTGAACTCTTATTTCATTGAGCCTTGTGGAAGCTATTATTCATGTTGAACTTGGTATTATTCTCGAATATTGTGAAAGTGTCTATGCCATTTGATTCGGCTAGACTATATGCATGTTTATAAAACTGTCCAAACCAATTGACTGGTGCAAAAATCTTGAAAATTGAGTTGAACAACTCTTATGGTAAGGGGAGTGTATATTGTTGGAAGCCACAACACACGCGTGAATATTATAATGGTGTTATGCATAATATAGAGTATTGTAGACTGACCATCTATCGTACTTATTTCTTTTGGGTTATCAATTTAATATTGATGATTTTAGTAGATGTTCAATAGTCTTTAGTGATTGCTCAGTATAAATTGTTTTATCCAGTTGGATACGTTGATAGCCTTTGAATTCATATATATCTGTTGATCTATATTGAACTATCATTTCATATTCCAAAGATTTGATTTAAGAATTTTTGATACTCGTTGTTCATGATATTATTCTGAAACTCTGAACTATCTTAGAGATTATACTTTGATATTTCAAACTCGTGATATAATACTCTTCACCCTTATTTTACATTACTTGATGGGCAATTTGTGCTCATTCTTGCTTATTTAAAACCATTCAGTTAAGGCGAAACAGGGAGGTGTCTCTGGGAAAGACAATGGCAAGGGCAAGGCTACCGACTAGCTTGTTCCTTTATGTTTTAATATTTTTGATGTTGTATTAAGACTGTCTTCGGACTATGTTTAAGCTTAAGTATGATTATGTAATAAATCTTTATTCGATATTATTATGTAATCTATTAAGTACTGTAGGTTGCAAGACTTGGGAAATAATTATAATAAATCATTGTATATTATTGTAATATCCGAGATTATCATGTAATTTAATTATTATCAATCAATGAATTTATGTGAAACTCTTGTGTGATTTCTATTATTAGGGGTATCTATGTTATTCATAGATGTTATGTGATGAGATGTATTTAAATAGTTGGTTTAATTTAATTTAACTATTTGAATTGGTTAAGTGGATAATTAATTTTATTAATTACGTAGGATGGTATTAAAACATGAGTTGGAGTTCGGAGCGTAATTTAGAGACGTTGATTGCGTATTTGAGTCCGGAACGTCGAAATTAGTCAGGATAGACTGTAATCACAAAAATATATCACGGTTGACATTTTGGTCAAAGTCAACCGGTTAACTTTTTTGGGTAAAAATTCAACCATGAATTTCGGAGACGAATTTGACGAAACAGACAGTCCCATGACGTCCGGAACGCCGACTTTAGTAGGAATCGATATGAGTATCAAAACATTTGGCTACAGTCAAATAGTTTATGAATTGATTTAAATGATTAAAATAATATTTTATTTAGTACAAGTCAACAGCTGGTGGGTCTCTTGGTGACCACTAAATTGGGACAAGGAGGGAGAGTATATACGTATATAACAAGATAGCAAGGAGGGGGTTATATCTCCTTATACCAAAACTGTTCATTTTCCTAACTCCCCTCTCCACACTAAACCATTGTATTATGGGATATATCAAAAGCCTTGCAACTGATGATTTCAAAAGTTACGTTACATGGAGATTCAAGCCATACCAATTTATATATATACTCTCCACCCATATACTCCTTCACTTTGCTAAAATTATACCCGAGAGAGCAAAAGAGATTGAGAGAATGAGAGTTTGAGAGTTTGTGCGGAATTCTAGAGATTTAGAGAGTCTAACCAAGCAAGGAGGAAGGAATATCAGAATTAAAGCAAGGAAGAATTCGCACCAAGAGGTAATCCATGACCCATTTTATATGTTCTTGAGGAAAGTAGTGAAAAATACATGTATAATCACGGTTGATGATTTATTTTGGCTTAGTGATGCCATGTTATGGTGTATTACTGTTATGTGGCTATTAAGTATGAAAATTCTGGACTTAATCATGTTGCAATTACATAGAGAATCAAGGAATTATGCTATGCATGCTATATGTTTGATTAAATGCCACTAACATGTCAATTTGTTCAAATCATGGAAATTTGGTGGAATTAAAAGTTGTGTTATGTGTATATATGTTAGATTAGATGATCTGGACAGTAGGAGTCTTTCAATTGCATGCTAGAATCAAAAACATAGATTTTTTGGGTTTTTTGGAGACTTGGAATCATGGTTTCTGTGACCCGTTTATGGTAGGTAATAATTTTGTAAAATACTATGTAGCATGATGTATAACCTGACCAAATTTTATAAGAAACGGAGTTAATATGAGCAAGATATAAAATTCGGTAGCAACCATGTTCATAGGGGAAAATCTGCAGATTCTGGGTTTTTTAGAATTTTTCTAAGTATGAAAACTAGTTTTGGCACGCTTTTCTATGCAGTCGGTTTGTGGTCTTAACATGTTAGTTTCTGGTATATGTTATTTTTGTAAAATACTATGCTATATGAAGTATATTGTGTCCAAGTTTCATGGTCATATCATGTATGGTTTATTCGGAATTAATTCGCAAAGTGGGCTGCTCGAGTTACAATATTTTCTAGGCAACGAAGAGCAGCACAGCTGCGCCGCTCATCAGGTTTGTGCCTGCGCAGCTGCGTCGGTCCGAGTCGGGTCAGATCTGGTTAGGCCGAAAAAAATTTAGAAACTTACTTTTTCCCAGATTTTGATATTGAACCCCTGGACCTATAAAATGCAACATGCTTGTGTAATTGAATGGTATGTTAAGAGAATACGTGTTAGTTAATAACTTAATTTAAATAAAAGGAAACCATTTTCTTTTAAATTTGAGTTCGAGAACCTAATTGCTTAACGTGACACCTATGATTAGGGTACGTGAAGGTTAATTGCTAGCTTTTACGATGGCAGACGTATCAGGCAAGTTTCTTACCCTATTTTTCATTGATAAATTAATCAAGCCTTACTTCTTTTATTGCGGAAAGGGTAAGTACCGAGCTCCTGATTATTCATTGACACGTAAAAGTTCCTTTGACGTAAAGTTCTACAACTTCAATTATCTTGCAAGTTTTATTGTTGACTACTTAGTTATTACTTCAACTACTATGCTTTAAAGTTCTGTTTATTTGAATAACTGTTTCTAAGTATGCTTTCTGGCCTTTTATTTCGGCTAGATATTATTGATGATAAATGATATAACATTTGAACAATTCAAATCCTTTGAAGCTATTTAATGTTTACCAATCCAAATTTCTTTAGTGCGGTCCCGCATGAATACTAAGATGAACAACCCGAATAAACGGGCAAACAGATGTCGGGCATATAGTCCCATTTATGCTTATGCAGTTTAAATTTAATATTTGTGCACAATGTAGGGTACGATAGGCTGATCACCTGGAGTACTTGCAGAGACCGTTTGCAATCTATTTGATTGTTAAACCGTCTGATGGTTTTCGATGAAACAAAGTAATGTTCAGGGTATTCAACACCCCTTAGTATGATATTGAGAATTCTTAAACTCTTATCTTTGATATTCTTGTTTATCTTTATATACTTGCTGGGCAATTTGTGCTTATTCTTGCTTAAACCTTTCAGTTAAGGATGAGAAGGCTGAGGGCTCGGGTAAGGACAATGGGAAGCCTAAGATAAAATGTTGAGAGTTAATTATGTAATAAGTTTATATTTCTGCATATGATATAATGTGGCGATAAACGCTAAGTTTAAGTTTCAGTTTATTTAAGGTTGTAAAGACTTGGGATTTTATTTGATTAAGTATGTAATAGTTATTATTATTATTATTATTTCTAGAGTTTACATAGTTAGATGATGATGTATGTTGTACCGTGAGCACCATGTCCTGTAATCGATGTTACACGGATTTGGGGGCGTCACAGGTTGGTATCAGAGCTGTAGGTTATAAACCTTAGGTGGGGAACCTTAGATTATAACCTTAGAGAAGTTAGTGGAGATAGTAGGGAGATGAACTCACACAGAGTTCGAAGGGTTGTGCCAAATTTATTTTACTAAAAACAAAACCAATATCTATTTTAAAATATTAATCGAGTTGTATGTATTGATTGTAGGATGTCAGGAGAAGAGGAGGTTAGAGATATTCATGTTGTGAGTGAGCAGTTGGTGACAGTTGTACCTGAGCCCATAGCTGAGGCAGCAGCTGACTCAGACCCAGAAGAGTATCCTGAAGAGGAAGAGGAGCCCAAGGAGGACTCCGAGGAAGCACCTGAGAATACTATGTTGGATAAGTTGATGGATAGGATTACTAAATTCGACGACAAGGTCCATGAGTTAGAGGAGCTGTATCAGGGGGAGCATCAGGCTGCAGCATTGCTTGAGGCATTTGTTGGGTTTGTACGAAATCGTGATGCAATCAAATTGCAAAAATCAGCGGAAGCATGGTATATCAGAGTTTAAAAAATTTCTACAAAACCATTACCCGGATCATCCTTTATGCAAATTATTAATTTAAAACGATAAATAAGAAGTTATGGAATCATACCCTTGTAAACCGAAGCTTCCACAGGTACGAGTTCAACTCCTTGTTCTTCGTGATCTCCTTGAATTTTCGGATTAGATTCCTTCGTTTGATCAACATTAGCCACCTAAGTGTTTGGCCTCTAGAGGTGATCCACCAAGGAAGATGAATTATCAAGAAGGAGGGTGTTTGGCTAAACCTTAGTTTTCTATCCTCTATAGAAAAGGAGTACTCTCCAACAATTAGAATTTCATCAATCAATATCTATTATAAGACTCCTCTTATATAGATATTGGTCAACCCTTCTAATCCTATTAGACATGGGATTTCTTTTAATTAATTAAACTCCTTTAATTAATTTAGGCTTCCCACCACATGGGAATAATTAATTAAATTCATTTAATTAATTTGTCTCCTAATCTTATTAGGAATAAATGAGAGTACTGTTATTAAATTAATTACTAAACTCCTTTAGAAATTAAAATAATAACAATATTAATAATATTAATAAGACTCCTCTTATTAATTTATATTTAATATTTCCAAAATATTAAATAATAAACATTAAGCTATTTAATTTATTCTATCACTATAGATTAAATTAATTATACTTAATGCATTATTACAATTATACCATTACCTTCTTAAATAATTATTCTTCCTTTTATGGTGTGACCCTTTAGGTTCTCTATATTAAACCGGTTATGAATAAATCAATTAGAACAATTCTAATCTTATTTAAATAAATAAATTAAACTAATAATCTATTTAAATAAATAATATTTATTCTACAATAGGGATAAGCCTCTCTAGCGATCAACGACTTTTCAGATAATATAGATTTCAACATTAATCATAAAAGAACCTGTGAGTAAATAGTTATCATACAATTCAATCCTTCCACCATACAATATCCCAATTAAATATAAGACATGAATTTACTGTCAAGTCTTATTTTATTTAATTATATGTATTTCGATTAGAAAATGCACAACTCCGATTAATGCAAATTAGAAACCTCTTTCTAATTTCATTCCACCTTGGCCAAGGATTCCTGGGTTGTCATTTAACGAATCACATAGGATATATCTCCTCTTTTACTAGAGGTGGTAGATTCTTTATTGATTATTCATTATCTTCATATGTAACTCTTTATACCCAAGCATACCCTATATATGCCTTAAAAGGTCTTAAGGAATAAGTCAAAGTATAATTTGTTACATACAAGATACTATGATGATCTCAAGTCCAAGGATCACTTGTACTACTTTCACATTAGGGATTCCTATTGACAGGCGAGTAAAACTCCATTAGGTATTCCATAGCGAGTCACGTTCAGTGAACTTATTCTCCAATAAGCACCTACATACTTGCTTTAGTGTCTCCACACAAATGATCATGAGATCAATCATCCTCATCCAATTAGCAAGCAACATATGTACCAATTTATCCGGATTTGCTAATCCCCTTTTTAGTAATCCCATGATTGGGAACTATTTTAGTTTTAGAGCTTTCAAAGAATTTAGATCTCATTAGCATGATCATCATCATGATTCTAAAAGCATTGCTTAAAACTATGGGTTATTTACATATTATAAAAACAGCACCATGTAGATAATTAAATGCCTTTAATAAATGAATATTTTATTAATAAATAAATAAGATTGTTTACAAAGTATGTGCTTTATCATCATACATGATTGGCTTGTATGCACACTACTATCAATCTCCCACTTGTACTAAAGCCAATCGCCATGGTATCTCATACCCATCTTCTCTAAGTGACGATCAAACTGCTGTTGTGTTAAAGCTTTAGTAAATGGATCTGCAATGTTGTATTGATAGTCTACACGCTCCAAGGTGACGTCTCCTCTTTCAATGATCTCCTTGATCAAGTGAAATCGTCGCAACACGTGTTTAGATTTTTGATGAGACCTTGGTTCCTTAGCATGTGAAACTGCTCCAGTGTTGTCATAGTAAACGGGAACTGCTTCTCCAATGCTAGGAACCATACCAAGTTCAGTTATGAACTTCTTCATCCAAACAGCTTCCTTTGCAGCTTCACTTGCAGCTATATACTCTGCCTCTGTCACTGAATCAGCAACTGTTTGCTGCTTGGAACTCTTCCAACTCACTGCGCCTCCGTTCAAGGTAAAAATATACCCCGAAACAGATTTACTGTCATCTTGGTCCGTTTGAAAACTTGAGTCTGTGAAGCCCTGGAGTTTTAATTCAGACCCATCGTAGACAAGAAAAATATCCTTAGTCCTACTCAAGTATTTTAGGATATTCTTCACTGCCTTCCAGTGCTCTTCTCCTAGATTCGACTAATATCTGCTCGTTACACTAAGTGCATGAGCAACATCCGGTCTAATACATATCATACCGTACATGATAGATCCTATTGCAGAAGCATAAGGGATCTTACTCATACGGTCTCTCTCCTCAGGTGTCTTTGGGGCCTGTTTCTTGGAGAGATGTATTCCATGGCTCATCGGCATGAGACCTCTTTTGGAATCTTCCATGCTAAATCTCTTTAGCATTGCATCAATGTACGTTCCTTGGGATAAACCAAGCATCCTTTTAGATCTATCTCTATAGATCTTTATCCCCAAAATATAGGATGCTTCTCCCAAGTCCTTCATGGAGAAGTGTTTAGATAACCAGATTTTAATCGATTGTAGCATAGGAATGTCATTCCCTATCAGTAATATATCATCAACATATAATACAAGGAATGAAACTGCGCTCCCACTAACCTTCTTGTACACACATGGTTCATCGTCATTTTTGATAAAATCAAACTCTTTGATTGTCTCATCAAAACGAATGTTCCATCTACGAGAAGCTTGCTTCAATCCATAAATGGATCGTTGCAGCTTACAGACTTGATTTATTCCAACCTTTGAAACAAATCCCTCTGGCTGTGTCATATACACATCCTCCTCAAGTTTTCCATTGAGGAAGGCCGTTTTCACGTCCATCTGCCAGATCTCATAGTCGTTATAAGCTGCAATCGCAAGCAAAATCCGAATGGACTTGAGCATAGCTACTGGTGAAAAGGTTTCATCATAGTCAACTCCTTGTCTTTGTTTGAAACCTTTTGCAACCAGTCGAGCCTTATAGGTCTCTACCTTGCCGTCCGCTCAGTCTTTCTTTTAAAGACCCATTTACACCCAATAGGCTTAATGCCTTCAGGTGGTGAAACCAAAGTCCATACTTTATTTTCATACATGGAGTCCATTTTGGATTTCATAGCTTTAAGCCATTTTCCTGAGTCTTTATTACTCATAGCCTGTTCGTAATTCAATGGATCATCATCATTCATGATGTATACCTCATCGTCATCCTCTATAACAAATCCATACCTCTCAGGTATCTTCGGTACTCTTCCAGATTTACGAACAGGGTGTGGTATAGTAGGTTCTTCTACTTGGTCAGGTACCTGACTTTGATCTGTGGTAATTTATGATTCTTGAACTTCTTCAAGATATATCTTACTCCCACTGACACCTTCATGGATAAACTCCTTTTCCAAGAAGGCAGCATGTTTCGCAACAAACACCTTTTGATCAGTTGGATGATAGAAATAATACCCTAAAGTTTCTTTAGGGTATCCCACAAATCTACATTTATCGGATTTAGTCTGTAGCTTATTATTTTCAAACTTTTTGACATAAGCTGGGCAACCCCAAGTCTTAACATGCTTAAGATTTGGTTTCCTCCCCTTCCACGTCTCATATGGAGTCTTTGGGGCGGATTTGGTAGGTACCTTGTTAAGGAGGTATGCAGCCGTTTCTAGGGCATATCCCCAGAAAGAAATTGGAAGGTCGGTAAAACTCATCATGGATCGAACCATGTCCAACAGTGTTCGATTTCTCCTTTCAGATACTCTATTTAACTGTGGTGTACCTGGAGGAGTTCATTGTGAGATTATACCATTTTCTTTGAGACAATTGAGAAACTCACCGCTTAAGTATTCTCCACCTCGATCTGATCGAAGTATCTTTATACTCTTGCCCGTTTGTTTCTCTACTTCACTTCTGAACTCTTTGAACTTTTCAAATGATTTTGACTTGTATTTCATTAAATACACATATCCAAATCTTGAGTGATCATCAGTGAAAGTAATAAAATAAGAATACCCACCCCGTGCACTTGTTGTCATAGGTCCACAAACGTCTGTGTGAATCAATGCCAACAACTCTGTAACTCTTTCTCCTTTTCCACTAAAAGGAGATTTAGTCATTTTACCCATGAGACAAGATTCACAAGTTGGATATGATTTATAATCAGATAACTCAAGGAGCCCATCTTTATGCAACTTGGATAATCTTGTTTCATTGATATGACCGAGTCTACAGTGCCACATGTAGGTATAATTAATATCATCTCTTTTCCTTTTCTTAGTTTGTTCAATTTGAAAAATAATTTCTTGTAAGTCAAGTATATAAAGTCTATTTCGCAAATTTCCAACACCATATAAAACATCGTCTTTATAAATAGAACAACTATTGTTCTTTATAACAACGTTAAATCCTTCCATATCCAATACAGAAATTGAAATAATGTTTTTAATAATATTCGGAACATAATAACAATTATTAAGATAAATGGACTTGCCCGAAGGCATTGCTAAATAATAAGTTCCTACAGCTAATGCAGCAACCTTTGCTCCATTCCCCACTCGTAGGATCACCTCATCATTGTTCAGCTTTCTACTTCTGACCAGTCCCTTCACATTATTACATATGTGAGAACCACAGCCGGTATCCAATACCCAAGTAGAATTTTAACTTTCTGAAAAATTAATTTCAATCATGAACAAACCATGATTGGAAGTCGAAGCTTCTCCAAGCTTCTTCTTTGTCAGAAACTTCTTGCAGTTCCTCTTACAATGACCCGGCTCATTGCAATGGAAGCACATTCCTTTGCTAGCTGGATCAGATTTCTTTTGTTCCTTTATGTTCACTTTGCCCTTGGTCATCCAAGATCGGAAGAGCTCCTTAGATATCTCATATCTAGCAGTCCTACTTTGTTCACCGTACAACTCCTTGAGGTGAATCAACATAGTAGGAGCATCCATGTTTTCGTGCTGACGCTGAAGCTCGTTATTCATGGATGCGAGCATGATGCATTGAGCCACAGATGCATCATCTTGCCACTTTACAATGGTGGCAATCTCTTCCTCAGAGGCTGTTTCTGAAACAGTTCCAGGGACAGGTGCGTTTAGGACATAACAAATCTTTTCAGCAGTGAGAACTATTCTCAGATTTCTTAGCCAGTCCGTATAATTCGGCCCAGTAAGCTTATTAGCATCAAGTATGCTTCGCAGTGAAATTAGTGATTTTGACATTTTTTAAAATTCTGCATGTGAAAAATAACATTTTAGCAAACATTCATTTTATTAATTTTGCATACCAAAATAAATTTAGGCCTTTATTATAAATTGGTATCTCCCACTATTTTTATCAAACTATATTACCCTCACTTATATAGTTTGGCAACATCTAATTAAAGATTTGCTAGTGAGAATAAGGATCCTATTTCAAATGTATATAACCTTGTGGATAGCACAACAAGCGATATACAAATAAATAGGTAGACAACTCTTGTCAATTACATCACTATATAACTCCTTTTATTTTGCCTCTTAAATCATAATGGTCAAGTGTGTGCATATCCGAACTAAAATGATTTAAGTTAAGTCCAGCCTAGCACTTTCATAAATTCAAAAAAGAAAAATGTTCGTCCTTGTGGATAGCACAACAAGACTAGATCGTTCAATTTTCTTGATAAGCATCAAATGTGATTAATTAACATCTTAAATATGCAATACTCTCCTTGTGGATAGCACAACAAGCTCATATTAAATATTTAATACTCTATTAATTTATCATGCTAGAAGGCGACGTTCAATATTCCAAATATCATTTGAACGCTTCGGATTTAATATTATTTCTTTGAGGGGTTTGTTATTATTTGTCTCATCTTGTTTAGCGCGCATGCACATATATATATATATATATATATATATATATATAATACGCGTCATTTTATTAAACATGCGAAGCATGTTTGCATAAAATATAATATTTAGCATGCAATATAGAATACTATATTCTACCCGGATTGATTATGGACTTTTATTCTAGTTTGGTTCACTAGAGCCACCAAGTGAACCAAAAGGTCAAACCTAGGAGTGCAAGAATTTAAATTTAAATATAACTATTACATTTAAACCCAGGCTCCATACAAACGGGTCTTCATGCGCTCCTTGCTCCTTGGTCTCCAATTTCTTCAAGATAATTCTAACTATTTCTATTACATTAAACTATTTAATTTAAATAGAAACCTTGATCAGCAGTCAAGGTGAAGCACATAGGAGGGAGATAGAATTTTACATCAAGAAAAAAAAAATTAGAGAAGACGAGGTACACAGACCCCATTTAATAAAACTCATTCATTCAAGCATTCAATTAAAATAAAATCCAATCACATTGATCAAATAGTCCATAATCAATCCCCATTTATTATCATACATATCACCATATATATCAATAAATAAATATTCATCTCATGAATTAAAACATTCCATATATATATGAGTATCATTTAATGGGCAATTTTAAATTGCATGAAATCCAATTTCAAGATTAAAATAAACTTTTTATTTTAATTATAAAATTATATAGAATATTATATATATATATATATATATATATATATATATATGAAAAGGCTCCTTTTCTCTTGGATGGCTACTTAGAAAGTATATATAATATATGTATACTTAATTACCAAATGCTTACATTCCTTCTAAAAAGTAATCCACCAGATCCCACTTTTAATGGGATGTTTGGATTTGTTTCAAAAAGGAATCAATTCTCCTATTTTGAAAAACAATCACAGCCACCACCAGCGAACAGTTTTTTTTTATAAAAAAAAAAATCAATTCGCCTATTTAAAAAAAAAACAATAACAGCCGCCACAAGCGAACAGTTTTTAAAAAAAAAATCAATTCGCCTATTTTAAAAAAAAACAATAACAGCCGCCACCAGCGAAAACGTGACTGCGCGTATATCGGTTTTATTTATTTATTTTTTTCATAAAAAAAATAATTTTATACAATTAATTATGCCCAATAAGTTATTCTAAATACATACTCATATGTATATAAAATCAAAACAATTAATAATTGCATAAAGGTTTAGCTCTGATGCCACTGTTGGGTTTGTACGAAATCATGATGCAATCAAATTGCAAAAATTAGCGGAAGCATGGAATACCAGAGTTTAAAAAATTTCTACAAAACCATTACCCGGATCATCCTTTATGCAAATTATTAATTTAAAACGATAAATAAGAAGTTATGGAATCATACCCTTGTAAAACGAAGCTTCCACAGGTACGAGTTCAACTCCTTGTTCTTCGTGATCTCCTTGAATTTTCGGGTTAGATTCCTTCCTTTGATCAACATTAGCCACCCAAGTATTTGGCCTCTAGAGGTGATCAATCAAGGAAGATGAATTATCAAGAAGGAGGGTGTTTGGCTAAACCTTAGTTTTCTATCCTCTATAAAAAAGTAGTACTCTCCAACAATTAGAATTTCATCAATCAATATCTATTATAAGACTCCTCTTATATAGATATTGGTCAACCCTTCTAATCCTATTAGACATGTGATTTCTTTTAATTAATTAAACTCCTTTAATTAATTTAGGTTTCCCACCACATGGGAAAAATTAATTAAATTCATATAATTAATTTGTCTCCTAATCTTATTAGAAATAAATGAGAGTACTATTATTAAATTAATTACTAAACTCCTTTAGAAATTAAAATAATAATAATTGTAATAATATTAATAAGACATCTCTTATTAATTTATATTTAATATTTCCAAAATATTAAATAATAAACATTAAGCTATTTAATTTATTCTATCACTATAGATTAAATTAATTATACTTAATGCATTATTATAATTATGCCATTACCTTCTTAAATAATTATTCTTCCTTTTATGGTGTGACCCTTTAGGTTCTCTATATTAAACCGGTTGTGAATAAATCAATTAGAACAATTCTAATCTTATTTAAATAAATAAATTAAACTAATAATCTATTTAAATAAATAATATTTATTCTAAAATAGGGATAAGCCTCTCTAGCGATCAACGACTTTCCAGATAATATAGATTTCAACATTAATCATAAAAGAACCTGTGAGTAAATAGTTATCATACAATTCAATCCTTCCACCATACAATATCCCAATTAAATATAAGACATGAATTTACTGTCAAGTCTTATTTTATTTAATTATATGTATTTCGATTAGAAAATGCACAACTCCGATTAATGCAAATTAGAAACCTCTTTCTAATTTCATTCCACCTTGGCCAAGGATTCCTGGGTTGTCATTTAACGAATCACATAGGACATATCTCCTCATATACTAGAGGTGGTAGATTCTTTATTGATCATTCATTATCTTCATATGTAACTCTTTATACCCAAGCATACCCTATATATGCCTTAAAAGGTCTTAAGGAATAAGTCAAAGTATAATTTGTTACATACAAGATACTATGATGATCTCAAGTCCAAGGATCACTTATACTACTTTCACATTAGGAATTCCTATTGACAGGCGAGTAAAACTCCATTAGGTATTCCATAGCGAGTCACGTTCAGTGAACTTATTCTCCAATAAGCACCTACATACTTGCTTTAGTGTCTCCACACAAATGATCATGAGATCAATCATCCTCATCCAATGAGCAAGCAACATATGTACCAATTTATCCGGATTTACTAATCCCCTTTTTAGTAATCCCACGATTGGGAACTATTTTAGTTTTAGAGCTTTCTAAGAATTTAGATCTCATTAGCATGATCATCATCATGATTCTAAAAGCATTGCTTAAAACTATGGGTTATTTACATATTATAAAAACAGCACCATGTAGATAATTAAATGCCTTTAATAAATGAATATTTTATTAATAAATAAATAAGATTGTTTACAAAGTATGTGCTTTATCATCATACATGATTGGCTTGTATGCACACTACTATCAGCATTGGTGCACCACCTGATAATTAGGAACGGGGATCTGGCTGACAAGCTGCGAGTAGCAGGTCAGAAGGCGGATAGGCTAAAGGATGAGAAAGAGGCCATCAGGACCCACTTGGGGCATACCATTAAGGGGTTAGAATCGAGGATACAGAGTCTCGAAACTGACAAGCAGATTATTACCACATTTTGGGGAAATAAGAGGAGAGGCCGTGTTCGGGCCGAGAAGCTAACGGGCGGGTTAGAAGGTGAAGTGGGGGATAAGAAGGTTAGGATGGACAGAATGAAGTATGCGTTTAAGTCAGCACATGGGAGGTTTTAGCATAGGGTGTATCACTTTCCACGTGAGGAGTACCGGTTTAGACATGCTATAAGCCGAGGGCTGGTGCTGGAGATGGCGGATGAAGAGCATGAAGACGCCATTAGGCGGGGTCTTTAGTTAATCGTGATAAACTTTTACTATTAGCATTTAGAACGCTTAGCTATGTAATAAAAACTTGGATTTCAGTTTTTACCAAGTATTTTGGGTTTAAGTGATGTAAATGGCTTAATGCCATAAGACGATGAAATACCTTGGGTATTATGGATGTAATTAAATAAATATGCTTTTATTTAAATATGTGATGTGATGCTTAAGTTTTTATGAAAATCATAAATGTTGTAGGAATAAGTTATGAGATGATAACATTAAGTTTATTTAAACAGAAGGATGGCTAGAGGAAAACGTCGTCAACAAGTACTAGAAGGGTTAGGCGATAATGTTGGGGGTCCACCGAACCCCATGCAACAGTTCGTAGATATGTTAGTTGGGGCATTACAGAATCGAACCCAGAATACCAATAACCCTCCAGCGGCCTAAGTGGAAAACTTTAAGGACTTTAAGAGTGCAGGACCCCCTGAGTTCAAAGGAACCACCGAACCCATCGAAGCCCAGACATGGATCAAGGAAATGGAAAAGGCATTCGCTATCGCCCGAGTAAGAGATGAGCAGAAAACAATCTTCGCCACGTACATGCTGAAGGGTGAAGCCAACTTCTGGTGGGAGGCAAACCAGACCAGGACTGGAGAAGGTGTGATATCTTGGGAGGGATTTAAGAAGATCTTCTTCGAAAATTACTTTCCTGTGAATATGCAGAGTCGCATGGAGATGCGATTCTTGGAGCTGAAGCAAGACGACATGATGGTACCTCAGTACGTCCGCAAAGTTCAAAGAGCTGGTGAGTTTCGCGCCTCATCAGGTCGATACGGAGAAGAGGAAAATGAGGAGGTTCGATCAGGGTGTCAAACCCTGGTTATACAGCAGACTTTCGGTGTTGCAGACGAATAGCTTCGCGACTCTCCTGAAGAAAGCTATAATCGCGGAGGGCGGAAGTGAAGCCCTGATGAAATTTAACAAGGAGAAAAAGAAGAAGAATGAAAGAGGAAGTCGAGGGGAAGGTAACAGCAGTAATGGTGCAAACAAAAGGAAGTGGAACAATAACAACAACAACAACAATTTCAACTCGGGAAACTCTGGGGGAAAACCAGGGGAAGCAAAGAAGAGGACTGAGGCATGCAAGGAGTGTGGGAGGAATCACTCGGGGGCATGTCTAAAAGGAAAGAACGTTTGTTTCAATTGCGGGCAGGAGGGGCACATCTCTCCCAATTTCTCTACACCAAAGAGGAATGGTTGCTTCAACTGTGGAGATTTCATCAGGAGGAAATGGAGGAAGGGGACCAAGTGGTGGAAATCTCACAATTACTGAACCACCAACTCAGAATCGACCAACAACAAGGACTTTCAACATGACAATTCAAGATGTGGTCGCATCCAAGGACGTGGTTTCAGGTATCATTCAGATCAATGATATATCTGCTTACATATTATTTGATTCGGGTGCTACTTGTTCCTTCGTATCGCATGAATTCTCCCAACGATTAAACTTACCCCAGGAAGAATTAGAATATTCGATGAACATAGAAGTTGCTAATAAGGAAATAATTCCCGTTAGCTATGTCCATAGGAATTGTGTTGTAGATATCAGGGGATATAAGTTACCTGTGGATTTAATTCTAATTCAGTTAGGGGAATTTGATGTAATTCTAGGAATGGATTGGTTATTTAACCATGGAGCGATGATAGATTGCCAGAAGAAGTGTATAAACCTTAAGACTCCGGATCAGTCTAAGGTAGTATTCTACGGGAGTAAGTCGTCGAGACACTCAAATTGTCTGACGATGATGCAAGCGAGGAAGTTGCTAAGGAAGGGATGTATAGGTTATTTGGCCCATATCGTCGATACGCAGAAAGTAGGGGTAGGGATGGGACAGATATCAGTAGTGAATGAATTTTTGGATGTATTTCTGGAGGAATTGCCATGTATTTCGCCAGATAGGGAGGTCGAATTCGTTATAGATTTAGTACCGGGAATGGCCCCGATTTCGAAAGCCCCATACAGAATGGTACCGGCAGGGATGAAGGAGCTGATGGTATAGTTGTAGGAATTGTTGAATAGAAAGTATATTCAACCGAGTGTGTCTCTTTGGGGAGCACCAGTTTTATTTGTGAAAAAGAAGGACGGATCAATGAGACTTTATATCGACTATCGAGAATTAAACAAAGTGACGATCAAGAATAAGTACCCGTTACCTAGGATAGATGATCTGTTCGATCAGCTGAAGGGAGCGAAATATTTTTCCAAGATCGACCTGAGGACGGGATATCACCAGTTAAAGGTGAGGAATGAAGATATTCCGAAGACAGCATTCAGGACTCGTTACGGACACTATGAGTTCCTGGTGATGTCATTTGGGTTAACAAGCGCGCCAGCGGCGTTAATAGATATGATGAATCGGGTATTCAAGCAATATTTAGATAAATTCGTAGTTGTGTTCATAGATGATGTCCTGATCTATTCCAAGACTCAGGAAGATCATGCTGAACATTTAAGAATGGTATTGGAGGCGTTGAGAAAGGATAAGTTATACGCAAAATTTTTGAAGTGCGAGTTTTGGTTGAAGAAAGTTTAATGTTTGGGGCATGTGATCGACAAAGACGAAATCTCCGTGGATCCAGCAAAGGTGGAAGCGGTGCAGAATTGGGAACAACCAAAGACACCGACTGAGGTAAGAAGTTTCTTAGAATTGGCAGGCTATTAAAGACAGTTTATCCAAGATTTTTTGAAGATAGCAAGAACATTGATGAATTTAACGAAGAAGTCGGTAAAATTTGTTTGGACTGATAAATGTGAAAAAAGTTTTCAGGAACTCAAGAAAAGATTGAGTGAAGCACCGATGTTGTCTCTACCAGACGATACAGGTGACTTCGTGATTTTCAGTGATGCGTCACACAAAGGACTTAGCTGTGTGCTTATGCAATATGGTAAAGTTATTGCGTACGCATCGCGTCAGTTGAAGGATTACGAGAAGGGATATCCTAACTATGACCTGGAATTGGCAGCGGTAGTATTTGCCCTGAAGATTTGGAGGCACTATTTATATGGGTAAGGTGTGAAATATACATGGACCATAAAAGTCTGAAGTATATCTTAATGTAGAAGGAGTTGAATATAAGACAGAGAAGATGGTTGGAACTAATAAAGGATTACGATTGCGACATCCTATATCATCCAGGGAAAGCTAACGTGGTAGCGGATGCGCTAAGCAGAAAAGGCAGCGATAAGTTGGCAATGCTAACAACTCAGGAGGAGTTAGTTAAGGAGATGGCTAGATTGGAACTCGAGGAAAAGAGTCCGAGAGAGTCAGATGAGAAGTTATTCGCAATGGAGTTTCGACCGACTCTATTGGACAAAATAAAGGAAGCACAAAGCAGTGATGAAGAATGTGAGAAGGCAAGATAAAGAATTTTGAATGGAGAAGAGCTTAAATTCAATGTGGGTGGTGATGGATTATTAAGATTTGAGAACAGGATTTGGGTGCCAGCGGTATCTGAATTAAAAGAGAAAATCTTGCAGGAAGCTCATAGTTCAAGTTACTCAATCCACCTAGGAAGCACAAAAATGTACCAGGATATTCGTCAACATTATTGGTGGCCCAATATGAAGAGAGAGGTCGCAGAGTGCATCAGCAAGTGTTTAACATGCCAGCGAGTCAAGGCGGAACATCAGAAATCGAGAGGGTTACTTCAACCCTTAGAAATTCCAGAATGGAAGTGGGAGCATATCACGATGGACTTCGTGGTAGGACTTCCAACTACACAGAAGGGTTACGATGCAGTATGGGTGATCGTTGATCGATTGATCAAGTCAGCGCGTTTCTTACGAATCAAGATCAGATATAACTTGGATCAGTTGGCAAAGCTTTACATCAAGGAGATCGTTTCCAGGCACGGAGTACCTGTATCAATTGTGTCGGATCGCGATCCGCGGTTCATAGAAAATTTTTGGAAAAGCTTTCAAGAACGCATGGGAACGCAACTGAGGTTGAGCACTTCTTATCATCCTCAAACAAATGGGCAGAGCGAGAGAACTATTCAAACGTTAGAGGACATGCTGAGAGCATGTGTGATGGATTTCAAAGGAAGCTGGGATGACCATCTACTATTGGTGGAATTTGCATACAACAACAGTTACCACGTAAGCATCGGGATGCCACCTTATAAAGCTTTATATGGAAGAAAATGTAGAACGCCATTGTGCTGGGATGAAGTGGGAGAACGGCAGTTGCTAGGGCCAGAATTGGTGCAGCAAACTGCGGATGTAATCAAAAAGATACGAGCGAGACTAGTGACGGCTCAAGATCGACAGAAGAAATATGTTGATCAACATCGGCAACAACGAGACTTCGACGTCGGCACTTATGTGGTTCTGAAGGTGTCACCTTGGAAAGGGAAAATAAGGTTTGGGAAGAAGGGAAAACTTAGTCCCAGATTCATAGGACCCTTTGAAGTGTTAAGGCGAGTTGGTGAGGTAGCTTATGAAATAGCTTTACCTCCGGAGTTAGAACATATACACAACGTGTTCCATGTATCGGTTCTACGACCCTATAAACAGGATTACAAACATGTTATAGAATATGAACCCATCCAGTTTGAAAAGGACTTAACCTATGAAGAGGCTCCTGTACAGATAATTGATAGAAAAGAGCAAGTCTTAAGAAATAAGATAATACCTTCTGTAAAGGTGGTATGGAAGAACCACAACGCCGATGAGGCTACGTGGGAACTCGAGGAGAAAATGATGAAAAATTACCCTAGTCTTTTTGTTTAACTTGTAATGATTCTGAGGACGGAATCCTTATAAGGGAGGGTGAATGTAATATCCGAGATTATCATGTAATTTAATTATTATCAATAAATGAATTTATGTGAATCTCTTTTGTGATTTCTATTATTAGGGGTATATGTGCTATTCATAGATGTTATGTGATGAGATGTATTTAAATAGTTGGTTTAATTTAATTTAACTATTTGAATTGGTTAAGTGGATAATTAATTCTATTAATTTTATACGATGGTATTAAAACACGAGTTGGAGTTCGGAGCGGAATTTAGAGACGTGGACTGCGTATTTGAGTCCGAAACGTCGAAATTAGTCAGGATAGACTGTAATCACAAAAATATATCACGGTTGACATTTTGGTCAAAGTCAACCGGTTAACTTTTTCAGGTAAAAAGTCAACCACTAATTTCGAAGATGAATTTGACAAAACGGACAGTCCCATGACGTCCGGAACGCCGACTTTAGTAGGAATCGATATGAGTATCGAAACGTTTGGCTACGGAAGTTAAAACGATCAAATAGTTTATGAATTGATTTAAATGATTAAAATAATATTTTATTTAGTACAAGTCAGCAGCTGGTGGGTCTCTTGGTGACCACTAAATTGGGACAAGGAGGGAGAGTATATACGTATATAACAAGATAGCAAGGAGGGGGTTATATCTCCTTATACCAAAACTGTTCATTTTCCTAACTCCCCTCTCCACACTAAACCATTGTATTATGGGATATATCAAAAGCCTTGCAACTGATGATTTCAAAAGTTACGTTACATGGAGATTCAAGCCATACCAATTTATATATATACTCTCCACCCATATACTCCTTCACTTTGCTAAAATTCTACCCGAGAGAGCAAAAGAGATTGAGAGAATGAGAGTTTGAGAGTTTGTGCGGAATTCTGGAGATTTAGAGAGTCTAACCAAGCAAGGAGGAAGGAATATCAGAATTAAAGCAAGGAAGAATTTGCACCAAGAGGTAATCCATGACCCATTTTATATGTTCTTGAGGAAAGTAGTGAAAAATACATGTATAATCACGGTTGATGATTTATTTTGGCTTAGTGATGCCATGTTATGGTGTATTACTGTTATGTGGCTATTAAGTACGAAAATTCTGGACTTAATCATGTTGCAATTACATAGAGAATCAAGGAATTATGCTATGCATGCTATATGTTTGATTAAATGCCACTAACATGTCAATTTGTTCAAATCATGGAAATTTGGTGGAATTAAAAGTTGTGTTATGTGTATATATGTTAGATTAGATGATCTGGACAGTAGGAATCTTTCAATTGCATGCTAGAATCGAAAACATGGATTTTTGTCAAAGTTGGTTAAACTTGAAATCTGTGACTTTTTGGGTTTTTCAGAGCCATGGAATCATGATTTCTGTGACCCGTTTATGGTAGGTAATAATTTTGTAAAATACTATGTAGCATGATGTATAACCTGACCAAATTTTATAAGAAACGGAGTTAATATGAGCAAGATCTAAAATTCGGTAGCAACCATGTTCATAGGGGAAAATCTGCAGATTCTGGGTTTTCTAGAATTTTTCAAAGTATGAAAACTAGTTTTGGCACGCTTTTCTATGCAGTCGGTTTGTGGTCTTAACATGTTAGTTTCTGGTATATGTTATTTTTGTAAAATACTATGCTATATGAAGTATATTGTGTCCAAGTTTCATGGTCATATCATGTATGGTTTATTCGGAATTAATTCGCAAAGTGGGCTGCTCGAGTTACAATATTTTCTAGGCAACGAAGAGCAGCACAGCTGCGCCGCTCATCAGGTTTGTGCCTGCGCAGCTGCGTCGGTCCGAGTCGGGTCAGATCTGGTTAGGCCGAAAAAAATTTAGAAACTTACTTTTTCCCAGATTTTGATATTGAACCCCTGGACCTATAAAATGCAACATGCTTGTGTAATTGAATGGTATGTTAAGAGAATACGTGTTAGTTAATAACTTAATTTAAATAAAAGGAAACCATTTTCTTTTAAATTTGAGTTCGAGAACCTAATTGCTTAACGTGACACCTATGATTAGGGTACGTGAAGGTTAATTGCTAGCTTTTACGATGGCAGACGTATCAGGCAAGTTTCTTACCCTATTTTTCATTGATAAATTAATCAAGCCTTACTTCTTTTATTGCGGAAAGGGTAAGTACCGAGCTCCTGATTATTCATTGACACGTAAAAGTTCCTTTGACGTAAAGTTCTACAACTTCAATTATCTTGCAAATTTTATTGTTGACTACTTAGTTATTACTTCAACTACTATGCTTTAAAGTTCTGTTTATTTGAATAACTATTTCTAAGTATGCTTTCTGGCCATTTATTTCGGCTAGATATTATTGATGATAAATGATATAACATTTGAACAATTGAAATCCTTTGAAGCTATTTAATGTTTGCCAACCAAATTGCTTTAGTGCGGTCTCGCATGAATACTAAGATGAACAACCCGAATAAACAGGCAAACAGATGTCGGGCATATAGTCCCATTTATGCTTATGCAGTTTAAATTTAATACTTGTGCACAATGTAGGGTATGATAGGCTGATCACCTGGAGTACTTGTAGAGACCGTTTGCAATCTATTTGATTGTTAAACCGTCTGATGGTTTTCAATGAAACAAAGTAATGTTCAGGGTATTCAACACCCCTTAGTATGATATTGAGAATTCTTAAACTTTTATCTTTGATATTCTTGTTTAACACTTGATAATTCTTTCAACTGTTGGGATATAGCCATACAGATGCTTTTACTCCTGATGTATGTTTTCAAACTACTTTATATACTTGCTGGGCAATTTGTGCTCATTCTTGCTTAAACCTTTCAGTTAAGGATGAGAAGGCTGAGGGCTCGGGCAAGGACAAGGGGAAGTCTAAGATGAAATGTTGAGAGTTAATTATGTAATAAGTTTATATTTCCGCATATAATGTAATGTAGCGATAAACGCTAAGTTTAAGTTTCAGTTTATTTAAGGTTGTAAAGACTTGGAATTTTATTTGATTAAGTATGTAATAGTTATTATTATTATTATTATTTCTGGAGTTTACATAGTTAGATGATGATGTATGTTGTACCGTGAGCACCATGTCGTGTAATCTATGTTACACGGATTTGGGGGCGTCACAGGTTGGTATCAGAGCTGTAGGTTATAAATCTTAGGTGGGGAACCTTAGACTATAACCTTAGAGAAGTTAGTGGAGATAGTAGGGAGATAAACTCACACAGAGTTCGAAGGGTTTTGCCAAATCTATTTTACTAAAAACAAAATCAATATCTATTTTAAAATACTAATCGAGTTGTTTGTCTTGATTATAGGATGTCAGGAGAAGAGGAGGTTAGAGATATTCACGTTGTGAGTGAGCAGTTGGTAACAGCTATACCTGAGCCCATAGCTGAGGCAGCAGCTAACTCAGACCCAGAGGAGTATCCTCAAGAGGAAGAGGAGCCCGAGGAGGACTCCGAGGAAGCACCTGAGGATACTATGTTGGATGAGTTGATGGATAGGATTACTGAATTGGACGACAAGGTCCATGAGTTGGAGGAGCTGTATCAGGGGGAGCAGTAGGCTGCAGCATTGCTTGAGGCATTGGTGCACCACCTGATAATTAGGAATGGGGATCTGGCTGACAAGCTGCGACTAGCTGGTCAGAAGGCGGATAGGCTGAAGGATGAGAAAGAGGCCATCAGGACCCACTTGGGGCATACCATTAAGGGGTTAGAGTCGAGGATACAGAGTCTTGAAACTGACAAGCAGATTATTACCCCATTTTGGGGAGACGAGAGGAGAGGCCGTGTTCGGGCCGAGAAGCTAACGGGCGAGTTAGAAGGTAAAGTGAGAGATAAGAAGGTTAGGATGGACAGAATGAAGTATGCGTTTAAGTCAGCACATGGGAGGTTTTAGCATAGGGTGTATCACTTTCCACGTGAGGAGTATCGGTTTAGACAGGCTATAAGTCGAGGGCTGGTGCTGGAGATGGCGGATGAAGAGCATGAAGACGCCATTAGGCGGGGTCTTTAGTTATTCGTGATAAACTTTTACTATTAGCGTTGAGAACGCTTAGCTATGTAATAAAAACTTGGTTTTCGATTTTTACCAAGTATTTTGGGTTTAAGTGATGTAAATGGCTTAATGCCATAAGACGATGAAATACCTTGGGTATTATGGATGTAATTAAATAAATATGCTTTTATTTAAATATGTGATGTGATGCTTAAGTTTTTATGAAAATCATCAATGCTGTAGGAATAAGTTATGAGATGATAACATTAAGTTTATTTAAACAGAAGGATGGCTAGAGAAAGACGTCGTCAACAAGTACTAGAAGGGTCAGGCGATAATACTGGGGGTCCACCAAACCCCGTGCAACAGTTCGTAGACATGTTAGTTGGGGCATTACAGAATCTATATTATCTAGAAAGTCGTTGATCGTTAGGGAGGCTTATCCCTATTGTAGAATAAATATTATTTATTTAAATAGATTATTAGTTTAATTTATTTATTTAAATAAGATTAGAATTGTTCTAATTGATTTATTCACAACCGGTTTAATATGGAGAACCTAAAGGGTTACACCATAAAAGGAAGAATAATTATTTAAGAAGGTAATGGCATAATCGTAATAATGCATTAAGTGTAATTAATTTAATCTATGGTGATAGAATAAATTAAATAGCTTAATGTTTATTATTTAATATTTTGAAAATATTAAATATAAATTAATAAGAGATGTCTTATTAATATTATTACAATTATTATTATTTTAATTTCTAAAGGAGTTTAGTAATTAATTTAATATTAGTACTCTCATTTATTCCTAATAAGATTAGGAGACAAATTAATTAAATAAATTTAATTAATTATTCCCAATGTGGTGGGACGCCTAAATTAATTAAAGGAGTTTAATTAATTAAATGAAATCCCATGTCTAATAGGATTAGAAGGGTTGACCAATATCTATATAAGAGGAGTCTTATAATAGATATCAGTTGATACAATTTTAATTGTTGGAGAGTACTCCTTTTCTATAGATGATAGAAAACTAAGCCAACCACCCTCCTTCTTGATAATTCATCTTCCTTGGTGGATCACCTTTAGAGGCCAAACACTTGGGCGGCTAACGTTGATCAAAGGAAGGAATCTAACCCAGAAATTCAAGGAGATCACGAATAACAAGGAGTTGAACTCGTACCTGTGGAAGCTTCGTTCTACAAGGGTATGATTCCATAACTTTTTATTTATCGTATTAAATTAATAATTTGCATAAAGGATGATGTAATACCCGAGAATTTCCATATATTATTAAATGAATATATTAATGGAAGTGAATATTTATTCATATATAAATAATTTTGTGTTGTGGATGAGTTAACTCAATTATATTCAATTGAATATTTACAATAATTGAGAAAATATTGGAGCCTTGTGTGGCACAGTGATAAGATATATTAATGATGATATTAATTAACAAAAGAAATATTAAGTAAAAATTAATTTATATTAATTATAGTACGTTGAATTATTATTAATGCGTGTGATAGCATAATAATAATTGATAAGGAAATTCTGTGTGAACGATTAATCAGTATTGATTGATAAATTATTAATTGTAGAATATTAATTAATTGTTATCGTAGAATATTAATTAATAGTTATAGAATATTAATGATAACTAATGATGTGTGGATTATTATTATTGCAAATAATATAATAATAATACGCAACGTGTTTATAAATATAATAAGATTTATATTAAAGTGATAATTAATCGTATAAGGGTTAATTAAATTGTTATGGAGATTAACAATTATATTGATTGATGAAGGATGAATGTATATTATTAATTAATATTTAATTAATAAGATGAGTAATTCTATGTGCATGCATGCGAATTAAATGTGTAACATATAGAAGCTAACTATGTATTATATGAAGTGTAATATGACACTATTATATAGTAAGGTTTATTAAATTATGGGAGTTGCATGAAATGCCTATGTGACAATGTGAATATACATTAAAGTAGGACATCATGATTATGTGATAGATAATTTAATAATGCTTAACTATCTTATGTTATCTTCATTAATTATTAAAATGTGGAACCAATGTACATGGGTTAAATGATAATAGTACATATATAATCCCTAAACCTTCTATTTATAGTAATGATATGCATTGGAATTACATGTGGGAACCAAAATGAGAACTGAAAAGAACTACATTGAACCTGTGACGCCCCCAAATTCCAGGACCGCCACTTGGTCTCTCGAATTCGGTTCATCACGTGCTCATGGTAATACATCACAATAATAATAATTAAATATCATACGATCACAGCGGAAAATCTATTCTAGAATAATTTACAATGATTTATTATAATTATTCCCCCAAGTCTCGCAACCTACAGTACTTAATAGATTACATAATAATATCAGTTAACGACTTATTACATAATCTAACTTAAGCTTAAACATAATCAAATCCAGTCTTACTACATCATCTTCATACAATATTAATATATTTAAAACATAACAGACATAAGCTAGTTGGTAGCTTTGCCCTTGCCCTTATCAACGCCCGAAGGTTCACCATGCTCTGCCTTAACTGAAATGTTTTAGGGAAAGCAAGAATGAGCACAAATTGCCCAGCAAGTAATATACAATAAGGGTGAGTAATAAGATTCTCTATTCTCGAAAGGGTATAACAAGGTTTGATCGTTCAAGGATAACAAGAATATCAACAGTTCTCAATAACAGTCGCTAAGGACAGAATAATATCAATATGATTCAATAATACGTCAATTCAAGATTTTAAATAACTGAATACTGAGCAGTCACTAAGGACTATGAACTTCTACTAGAATTGACAGTAATAAACTGAAAATCCAATAAAAACAGGTACAACAGGTGATCAGCCTAAAGTACCATCGTTATGCATAACAATCAATCATACTCAAGTGTGCACGTCGGTTCTCCGACAGTTTTATATTCCCTTCAAAGAAGGTTGTTCTTCTCAGTCAAATACAAGATCCCGCACCAATCAATTAGTTTGGGTCATTTTTCAATAACATAAGTCTAGCCGAATCAAATGGCATAGACGCTTTCACAATATTCAAGAACAATACTAAGTTCAACATGAATAATAGCTTTAATGAAATAAGAGTTCAAGTATGCAAATTCAATTCAAACAATTAAGTAGGAAACTAGTTCGCAATATACAAAGATAGAATACTTGTATCCAAAGAGATAAGTTTTAGATACTCGCTTACGATATCCGTTGAATAAAGTAATGCAAGGGTTTAGGATACTTGCCTTATGCGTAGTTTACTCACGTAAAGCTAGTCAACACTTTTGAATCCCTATCGTAATGATAGTCATTAGTCATATAATTTAACTTCACATTATATCTTCGAATATACGATCAACACACAAGCTAAGTTTTATCCTAGCTACACAATTATTTAGTATTTAATTTCTATTCTTAACTTTCTCTTTTCTCAAGTTGATCATATTCATACATCGTTACTATCATGTGAGACTACCACAATTAGCAAACATATTCGCATATTATTAATATCACATAAGACTATAATCAATACTAAATATATTTCATTTTAGCAAGTTATGGCATTCTCATAAGTTAACCGTCAAAATCGGGTTCAAGTGACATCATATAATATCACGTAGCATGTATACATTTTTAAAGGATACTTTTATGTTTGTATACAATCTTTCCTCGTTCTAATCATTTATGATTTTGTTTTAATTCACGATCCCTAACGACTTAGGGTTATACAATGTCATGAATTCACATAAATTGTCATGCTTATCATTTAGACATTTAAAGTAGTCATATATTTTATTGATACGCATGTTCATATGTTTCTTATGTCATGGATATGTGATTCTAGCACTATTACTAGTTCATGACTTAATCAAACTCATGCTTGATTAACTTGCATTACATCTAACAAGTACGTACATATATGATGCCTTCAAACTACATTCAATCATGTTGAAAATATCAGAATGTAGAGTCCTAATATAACATGTCAAAGTCCACATTTAAAGCTTATGTTGTCATTAGTAAAGCTTGCTAATAAGGCCTAACATGCTCATGCTATCTAGATTCATATGTTAACATATTTGACCCGCATTTCAAGGTCACATAACATGCTTGAAAAGTCAGAATGTATACATGGTCTTTACATGTCAATATCAACCTTCAAAACTTGTATTTTTGTTAGAAAGGTGCACTAGTTGGGTTCACATGTTCATATTATATCACGATACATATATACTTAAGTCAATATGCATTCCATGTGTTTCTAGGTCATACAAACGTGTCTCAAAAGTCAGTATACTATTATGGTATTTATATATCCAAGTTCCTCTTTTCATAACTTTAAGTTTTCTTTGAAATATTCAACTAAAACAACTAGCATAGATTGCTATAACCTAGTACCCTTATTCCATATGTTAATGTGAGTTATATGCATATCCTAACAGTACATCATGCTCAATGCATCAGAAGATATAAAAGAAATCATCAACAAATTCTGCAGTGTCGCGCGGCCGCGCCCAAATTGTACTAGGGAGACGCGCGGCCGCGCGGCTCCTGTTCCAGTCCAGAGAGCAGCCTGCAACGGCACATATCAAATCCAACTCACGAAATTACTTCACAAAAACTTTTCTAAGCAGCCACATTATGGTTTAAACATGTTTATAAGTCTATATAAAAACTAAGAACATGTTCTAATCCAATCTAGCATGAATTGTAATCAAAATCAAGAATTTGGGAACTTTGACAGTAAACAAAGTGATGAACCAAGAATGAAGGATTTATACCTCTTGAGCTCAAACTTGCACAAGACTTGTTCTCAAATTCAGATTATAACTCACAATACTCTCTCTATATCAACTTAGCACAAATTTTAGCAACATAGAAAATGAAGAGAGGCTTGGTATTTATAGGAGAATTCAATATCCATACAAAGCAATTGCCCCAAGGTTTGAATCAATGGGGGAAATGAAGAACTAGAGGATTGAGGGGAGTTGATGGAATAGTGTCCAACCACCCCCATCACCCACATCCTTCTTCATCATGAGCATCATTGGCTAGCTAGGAAGTTGACATGAGGGAGTAGCTTAGGCCTTTGGCCTTTCACGTGGGAGAAGAGATAGTGACTATCATTTAGGGACAAGGCAATATGAAACTCAGCATTTGCAACATGAAGTGTATCAACACTAAGGCCATATATACATATACACTTAGGCTATTATATATTTATTCATGCTATATTTTATAATTAACATTATAATGTAAGTCACATGCTTAATATTTCAAGGTAGTAGATGTGATATGGCAATGTAACATACATATCATCCATGTACATTTATTAATACCGGATATAATCACATCACATTATTTCCTTCATTAAATTCTACAATCAACAAGTGATTTCAATATATTCATGATATATCATTTTAATGTATACTTACATACACATTGTCACATAGGTATTAATCATGTAGCTCACATAGTTTAATTAATCTTAATACATGGTCCATATGTGTAATATGTTCACATTGCATTATATAGCATAGTTTATGTATACTTGTATGGTCACACCTAAGTGTTTCTCTACACTATATAATATAGTTGTATTATATATTATTGCATGCTTGTACATAACAATCAATATAATCTTATTATATTAATAACTTACTTATTTGTTTTATTATTCATAATGTCAAATAAATAAATTATTTATCTTATCAATTAATTAACAATAATATTAATAAATCCATTCCTCATCGATTATTAATAACACCTAATTAATAATCATATGATTCATTATCACATTAACAAGTATAAATCTCAGCACAATTATAAACAAGTGGTTTATCATTATTATATTTCTTGCAATAATAATAATAATCACGTATTATTAATCAATCACAGTTAATATTCCATAACCATCAACTAATATTTTACAATAGCAATTAACAATTAATATAGATTAATTGTTTACTTAATAATTCATTCGTTAATTAATATAATTATTAATATTTCCCATCACTGTGCCACACTAGGCTCTCAACGAGTTTATCGTAAACTCCACATTTTTCTCAATTGTCATAGATATTCAATTTAATATAATTGAATTTAATCATTCTCATAACACAAAATCATTTATATTCAAATAAATTCTCATTTCCATTAATATAATTATTTAATAATAATAGGAAATTCTCGGGTATTACAGAACCAATACTCCTTTCAAATGCTGAGATATATGGTTTGTCCATTCCTCATCCTCTCCCACACGTGAAAGCCTATGCCTACTCCCTTCTCATTTTCAGCAAACTCTTAGCTTCATAGCTCATGATGAACAAAGATGTGGGCTTCATGATTTTCTCCACCAACTAATCTACCAACTTCTTCATAACCTTCATACAATTCATTCATCCGTTAGTTTGATTTGGAAGTTAGAAGCATGGACCGTATTTTGATTTTGCCTATAAATGAAGCCTCCTTCCTTCACATTTCATCTTGCTGAGAATTCTGTGAAGTGAAGTATTGCTAGTTCCCTAAAATACATATAGATAGAGAGTCAGTTGAGAGAGGAATCAAGTTACAGCCAACTCAATTCATATAGCAGAGGTATAATCCTTTCCATGTTCTTCATCTCATGTTCTCTGAGATTTTCAAATTCTTGAATTAAGCATGGTTATCCTGATAAATTGATTGGGTTGTAATTGTTGGTTGTTATATAGACTTAGTAACATCTTAGAATGCAATGTGGCTTACTAGCAATCGAATTCTTACAACAACTCCCATGTTCTTCATTTTCATTTTCATTTTCTGATAAAAGTTCAAATCTTGATCATGACCAATTTGGATTGTAATTAGGTGGTAGGACACTTACTTAGTTGTGATATGAACTTATTTACATGTTTAAACTAAAATGTGGGTGATTAGAATAGATTTCATGAAGTAATTCTGAGATTTGGGATAAAGTCTGCCGAAGCAGACTATGTCTTGAACTGAACCAGGCATGGCGCAGCTGCGCCGGCATTACACTGCGCTGCGCCGGGCCCTGATCCCAGTTTCTGCAGATTTTGTTCCTGCTTGATTGCTGCTAAGTGATAATTATTGAAACGGATCAGAATAAGCATGCAAGCATGATGAATACATACATATGAATGTACTAAGGCGATGTAAACATGTTTTAGACCAAGATGGTATACATTTTGACAAAAAGAATTTTGTTCTTCAAAGTAACTTAGAGTTTTCAAAAAGAGACTTTGATATATAGGCGCCATGGTTATGTTCTGACTTGTGAGACATATTGGTATGACCTAGACACACACGAAATGCATATTGACTTAAGTATATATGTATTGTGATATAATATGAACATGTGAACCTAACTAGTGCACTTTCCTAACGAAAATCAAAGTTTTAAAAACAAACTTTGACATGTGTGTAACACATTGATGTTCTGATTTTTAAGGCATGTTGGTATGAGGTAGAGATGCATGAAAGACATATTAACTTATGTATATATGGTCCATAGTATGACAAGAGCATGTTAGACCTCACTATTGAACATTTCTAACAAAAATACAAGTTTTGAAGGTTGATATTGACATGTAAAGACCATATATACATTCTGATTTTTCGGGCATGTTTATATAACCTTGAAATGCATGTCGGACACATTAACTTACGTATATAGATTTCGTAATGTAGCATGAACGTGTTAGACCGTATTAGTAAACATTATTAATGAAAGTGAAAGGGTTGAACAAACATAAAAGTATTCTTTAAAATGTATACATGCAACATGATATTATATGATGTTACTTGAATCCAATTTTGATGGTTAGCTTATGGAAATGCCCTAACTTGCTAAAATGAAATATATTTAGTATTGATTGTGGTCTTATGTGATATTAATAATATGAGAGTATATTTACTATTTGTGGTAGTCTCACGTGATAGTAATAATGTATGAAGATGACTAACTTGAGAAGAGGAACATTAATGATAAAAGACATTAAAAGTCGAGACTTGTGAAATTATATGATACTGTATAACTGTGTAACTAGGTCAATACTTAGCTTATGTGTTAATCGTATATACGAGATGAGGTATAATGTTAAACTATATGACTAATGGATATCATATATATACGTAACTATATTACGATAGGGATTCAAAAGTGTTGATTTGCTTTTCGTGGATAAACTACGCATAAGGCAAGTATCCTATCTTTGTGTTTGCGTTATTCGAGGAACGTTGTAAGCAAGTTCCCTAACTTACACTCTTTTAAAGTGCAAGTACTTGAACCCTACTCTTTATTGAGCATTATTGGAGCTTGTACTATTATTGATTATACAAGTAAATAATTGCAAGCATGATTCTTATCCTATAACATAATGCTTCATAAATAGAATAGAGCTATTTATTCTTGAACTTTGATTCGAGTATTAAACTTATAATTGTTCGCTTATTCATTTAAAGAGTCGTCTATGTCAATTGATTCGGCTAGACTTATAACATGATTAGAAAGCTGTCCAAACCAATTGATTGGTGCGGAATTCTTGTGTTAACTGAGTTGAACAACCTTCTTTGAAGGGAACATATATTTGTCGGGAGACCAACGCGCGCACTTGAGTATGATTAAATGTTATACATAATATAAGGTACTTTAGGCTGATCACCTGTTGTACTTATTTTTTTTGTTGGGTTATTAGTATATTACTGTTAATTCTAGTAAGAGTTCATAGTCCTTAGTGGTTGCTCAGTATTCAGTTATCTCGAAATCTTAAATTGATTTAGTATCGAATCATATTGATAGTATTCTTGTTATCCTTGAACTATCACACCTTGCCATATCTTTTTAAAGATTCGAGAATTATATTACTCACCCATGTTGTTATATTACTTGCTGAGCAAACTTGTTGCTTATTCTTTCTTTTTCCTAAAAACATTTCAGTTAAGGCAGAGCAGGGTGGACCTTCGGGCGTTGATAAGGGCAAGGGCAAGGCTACCGACCAGCTTGTCCCTTTTTATGTTTTAAATATTATAATGTTTTATTAAGTTGATGTAGTAAGATTGGAGTTGGCTATGTTTAAGCTTAAGTTAGATTATGTAATAAGTCTGTATTGGATAATATTATGTAATCTATTAAGTACTGTGGGTTGCGAGACTTGGGGGAATAATTATAATAAATCATTGTAAATTATTTTAGATTTGATTTTTCGTTGTGAATGTGTGATTTTAGTTATTATTGTATTACCATGAGCATGTGATGAACCGAATTCGAGTGACCAAGTGGCGGTCCGAATTTGGGGGCGTCACAGATGATCCGGGTGATGGTTTTGTAAAAAATTTTAAACTCTGATATACCATGTTTCCGCTAATTTTTGCAATTTAATTTCGTCACGATTTCGTACAAACCCAACAGTGGCATCAGAGCCAAACCTTTATGTAATTATTAATTATTTATTATTCCATATATGTATGGATATGTATTTAGAATAATTTGTTGGGCATAATTTTATTATATAAAATTATTTTTTTATGAAAAAAAGAGAGATTAATTCTAAACTGAAAAAAAAATCGCGAAATCATATTTTTTTTTCGCAGAATTGTGATCAGGATTTGTTAAGGTGATCCACGTTTCTTTTTACAAGGGAGTGATGCAGGATTTCAAATTGATTCATGTTGCTGCTTCACGAATAGTGATTAGTTAATATTATATATATATATATATATATATATATATAATAGTTATATATATATATATATATATATGATACTTAACAAGGATTACTTTAGTAACATGTTCCTTTTTCGAAAAGTGATCACCTGTAGCAAAGAAAAAGGTTATATATATATATATATATATATATATATATATAATATTCTTAATAATTTTATAATTAAAATAAATAGTTTATTTTAATCTTGAAATTAGATTTTATGTAATTTAAAATTATCAATTAAATGGTACTCATATATATATGGAATGTTTTAATTCATGATATGAATATTTATTTATTGATATATATGGTGATATGTATGATAATAAATGGGGATTGATTATGGACTATTTGACCAATGTGATTAAATTTTATTTTAGTTGAGTGCTTGAATGAATGGGTTTTATTAAATGGGGTTTGCGTACCTCACCTTCTCTGGTTTATTTCTCGATGTAAATTCTGTCTCCCTCCTATGTACTTCTCCTTAACTGCTGATCAAGATTTTTATTTAATATAAATAGTTTTATGTAATAGAGATAGTTAGAATTATCTTGAAGAAATTGGTGACCAAGGAGCAAGAAGCGCGTGAAGACCTATTTTTATGGAGCCCGGGTTTAAATGTAACAGTTATGTTTAAATTTAAATTCTTGCACCCTTAGGTTTGACCTTTTGGTTCACTTGGTGGCTCGAGTGAACCAAACTAGAATAAAAGTCCATAATCAATCCGGGTAACTATAGTATTCTATATGTGCATGCTTAGTATGATATATATTATATTTTATACAAACATGCTTCGCATGTTTAATAAAATGACGCGTATTTTATATATATATGTGCATGCGCGCTAAACAAGATGAGATAAATAATAACAAACCCCTCAAAGAAATTATATTAAGTCCGAAGCGTTCAATGATATTTGGAATATCGAACGTCGCCTTCTAGCATGATAAATTAATAGAGTATTAAATATTTAATATGAGCTTGTTGTGCTATCCACAAGGCGAGTATTGCGCATTTAAGATATTAATTAATCACATTTGATGCTTATCAAGAAAATTGAACAATATTGTCTTGTTGTGCTATCCACAAGGACGAACATTTTTCCGTTTTAAATTTATGGAAGTGCTAGGTTGGACTTAACTTAAATCATTTTAGTTCGGATGTGCACACACTTGACCATTATGATTTAAGCGGTAAAATAAAAGGAGTTACATGTTGATGTAATTGACAAGAGTTGTCAACCTATTTATTTATATATCGTTTGTTGTGCTATCCACAAGGCTATATACATTTGAAATGGGATCCTTAATCTCACTAGCAAATCTTTAATTAGATGTTGCTGAACTATATAAGTGAGGGTAATATAGTTTGATAAAAATAGTGGGAGATACCAATTTAAAATAAAGACCTAAATTTATTTTGGTATGCAAAATTAATAAAATGAATGTTTGCTAAAAATGTTGTCTTTTGACATACAGAAATTTAAAAAATTTCAAAATCACTAATTTCACTGCATAACATACTTGATGCTAATAAACTAACCGGGCCAAATTACACGGACTGGTTAAGGAATCTGAGAATAGTTCTCACTGCTGAAAAGATTTCTTATATCCTAAATTCACTTGTCCCTGGAACTGTTCCAGAAACAGCCTCTGTGGAAGAGATTGCCACCATCACAAAGTGGCAAGATGATGCATCTGTGGCTCAATGCATCATGCTCGCATCCATGAATAACGGCTTCAGCGTCAGCATGAAAACATGGATGCTCCTACTATGTTGTTTCACCTCAAGGAGTTGTATGGTGAACAAAGTAGGACTGCTAGATATGAGATATCTAAGGAGCTCTTTCGATCTCGGATGACCAAGGGCAATGTGAATATAAAGGAATAAAAGAAACCTGATCCAGCTAGCAAAGGAATGTGCTTCCATTGCAACGAGCCGTGTCATTGGAAGAGGAACTGCAAGAAGTTTCTGGCAGAGAAGAAGCTTGGAGAAGCTTCGACTTCCAATCAAGGTTTGTTTATGATTGAAATTAATTTTTCAGAAAGTCAACATTCTACTTGGGTATTGGATAACGATTGTGGTTCTGACATATGTAATACTGTGAAGGGACTAGACAAAAGTAGAAAGCTGAACAAGGATGAGGTTGTTCTACGAGTGGGAAATGAAGCAAAGGTTATTGCATTAGCTGTAGGCACTTATTATTTAGCACTGCCTACAGGCAAGTCCATTTATTTAAATAATTGTTATTTTGTTCCGAATATCATTAGAAACATTATTTCAAATTCTGTATTAGATATGGATGGATTTGAAATTATAATAAAGAACAACAGTTGTTCAATTTATAAAAGACGATGTTTTATATGGTATTGGAAATTTGCGAAATGGACTTTATATACTTGACTTGCAAGAAAATATACTTCAAATTGAACAAACTAAGAAAAGGAAAAGAGATGATATTAATTATACCTATATGTGGCACTGTAGACTCGGTCATATCAATGAAACAAGATTATCCAAGTTGCATAAGGATGGGCTCTTAAAGCTATCCGATTATGAATCATATCCAACTTGTGAATATTGTCTCATGTGTAAAATAACTAAACCTATAACAATAAGTGCACGGTGTGGGTATTCCTATTTTATTACTTTTACTGATGATCACTCAAGATTTGGATATGTGTATTTAATGAAATACAAGTCAGAATCATTTGAAAAGTTCAAAGAGTTCAGAAGTGAAGTAGAGAAACAAACGGGTAAAAGTATTAAGATACTTTGATCAGATCGAGGTGGAGAATACTTAAGCGATGAGTTTCTTAATTGTCTCAAAAAAAATGGTATAATTTCGTAATGGTCTCCACCAGGTACACCACAGTTGAATGGGAGTATCTGAAAGGAGAAATCGAACACTGTTGGACATGGTTCGATCCATGATGAGTTTTACCGACCTTCCAATTTCCTTCTGGGGTTATGCCCTACAAACGGCTGCATACCTACTTAACAAGGTACCTACCAAATCTGCCCCAAAGGCTCCATATGAGATGTGGAAGGGGAGGAAACCAAATCTTAAGCATGTTAAGACTTGGGGTTGTCCAGCTATGTCAAAAAGTTTGAACATGATAAGCTACAGACTAAATAAGACAAGTGTAGATTTATGGGATACCCTAAAGAAACTGTAGGGTATTATTTCTATCATGCAACTGATCAAAAGGTGTTTGTTGCGAAACATACTGCCTTCTTGGAAAAGGAGTTTATCCATGAAGGGGTCAGTGGGAGTAAGATATATCTTGAAGATGTTCAAGAACCACAAATTACTACGAGTCAGAGTTAGGTACCTGACCAAGTGGAAGAACCTATTGTATCACACCCTATTCGTAAATCTAGAAGAGTACCGAAGATACCTGAGAGGTATGGATTCGTCATAGAGGATGACGATGAGGTACACATCATGAATGATGATGATCCATTGAATTACGAATAGGCTATGAGTAATAAAGACTCAAAAAAATGGTAAATGACCATAAAATCTAAAATGGATTTTGAAGCTATGCTCAAGTCCATTTAGATTTTACTTGCAATTGCAGCTTATTATTACTATATCTGGCAAAATGGACGTGGAGACGCCCTTCCTCAAATATACATTATTAGAGGAGAATGTATGCATGATACAACCAGATGGATTTGATTCAATAGTTAAAGCAAATCATATATATGAGCTACAACAATCCATTTATGGATTGAAGCAAGCTTCTCGTAGATGGAACATTTGTTTTGATGAGACAATCAAATAGTTTGATTTTATCAAAAATAAGGATGAACCATGTGTGTACAAGAAGGTTAGTGGGAGCGCTGTTTCATTCCATGTATTATATGTTGATGATATATTACTGATAGAGAATGAAATTCCTATGCTAAAATCGATCAAAATAAAGTTGTCTAAACATTCCTCCATGAATGATTTGGGTAGAACATCCCGCATTGGGGAAATAAATCTGTATTAATAGATTTAAAAGGATGTTCGGCATAACCCAAGGAAACGTATATTCATTAGATGCTAAAGGCATTTAGCATGGCAAACTCCAAAAGGTGCCTCATGATGATGAGCCAATGAGTGTATTTCTCTAAAATTGTCCTCAGCAAAAGAGAGATCGCATGAGTTACTATCATGTATGCAATAAAATATACGAGACTTGATGTTGATCAGTCATATTCTAGAGAAGATCACTGTGAGACAGTGATATACATCTTAAAGTACTTAACTGACACTAAGGATGTCATCATATCACATGATGAGTCTGAATTACACTAGAGGGCTAAACAGACTCAAGTTTTCAGACTGACCAAGACGACAGCAAAATCCACTTTAGGGTAAATTGTTACCTTGAAAGATGGTGCAGTGAATTGAAAAGGTTCCAAACAACAAAAGGTTGTTGGTTTAGTGACAAAGACAAAGTATATAACTGTAAGTGAAGCTACAAGTTGATGTTTCGAATGAAAAGTTCATTACAGAACTAGGAATAGTTCCTAAGTCTCATCTTGAATCTAAACATGTGTTGCGGCACTTTGATTAAAGAAATCATTGAAAGAGAAGACGTCACCTTAGAGCGTGTAGTCTCTCAAGATAACATTGCAGATCCATTTACTAAAGCTATAACACAACAACAGTTTGATCGTCACTCAGAGACGTTGGTATGAGATACCATGGCGATTGGCTTTAGCCCAAGTGGGAGATTGAAAGTAATATGCATACAAGCCAACTATGTACGATGATAAAGCATCTACTTTGGAGACGATCTTATTTATTTATTAATAAAAGAATTAACTTATTAAAGGCATTTAATTATCTACATGGTGCTGTTTTTATAATATGTAAATAACCCATAGTTTTAAGCAATGCTTTTAGAATCATGATGTTTATCATGCTAATGAGATTTAAATTCTTAGAAAGCTTAAAACTAAAATAGTTCTCAATCGTGGGAATACTAAAAAAGGGGATTAGTATATCCGGATAGATTGGTACATATGTTGCTTTCTCATTAGATGAGGATGATTGATCTCATGATCATTTGTGTGGAGACACTAAAGCAAGTATGTAGGTGCTTATTAGAGAATAAGTTCACTGAACGTGACTCGTTATGGAATACCTAATAGAGTTTTACTCGCCTGTCAATAGGAATTCCTAATGTGATAGTAGTACAAGTGATCCTTGAACTTGAGATCATCATAGTATCTTGTATGTAATGAATTATACTTTGACTTATTCCTTAAAGCCCTTTAGGGTATATAAAAGGGTATGCTTAGGTATAATGAGTTACATATAGAGATAATGAATGATCAATAAAGAATCTACCACCTCTAGTAAAAGAGGAGATATGTCCTATGTGATTCAGTAAATGACAACTCAGCAATCCTTGGCCAAGGTGGAATGAAATTAGAAAGTAGTTTCTAATTTGTATTAAATGGAGTTGTGCATTTTCTAATCGAAATACATATAATTAAATAAAATAAGATTTGACAGTAATTCCATGTCTTATATTTAATTGGGACATTGTATGGTGGAAGGATTGAATTGTACGGTAACTATTTACTCACAGGTTCTTTTATGATTAATGTTGAAATCTATATTATCTGGAAAGTCGTTGATCGCTAGGGAGGTTTATCCCTATTGTAGAATAAATATTATTTATTTAAATAAGATTAGAATTGTTCTAATTGATTTATTCACAATTGGTTTAATATGGAGAACCTAAAGGGTCACACCATAAAAGGAAGAATAATTATTTAAGAAGGTAAGGCATAATCGTAATAATGCATTAAGTGTAATTAATTTAATCTATTGTGATAGAATAAATTAAATAGCTTAATGTTTATTATTTAATATTTTGGAAATATTAAATATAAATTAATAAGAGATGTCTTATTAATATTATTACAATTATTATTATTTTAATTTCTAAAGGAGTTTAGTAATTAATTTAATATTAGTACTCTCATTTATTCCTAATAAGATTAGGAGACAAATTAATTAAATGAATTTAATTAATTATTTCCCATGTGGTGAGAAGCCTAAATTAATTAAAGGAGTTTAATTAATTAAATAAAATTTCATGTCTAATAGGATTAAAAGGGTTGACCAATATCTATATAAGAGGAGTCTTATAATAGATAACAGTTGATGCAATTTCAATTGTTGGAGAGTACTTCTTTTCTATAGAGGATAGAAAACTAAGCCAACCACCCTCCTTCTTGATAATTCATCTTCCTTGGTAGATCACCTCTAGAGGCCAAACACTTGGGTGGCTAACGTTGATCAAAGGAAGGAATCTAACCCAGAAATTCAAGGAGATCACGAAGAAAAAGAAGTTGAACTCGTACCTGTGGAAGCTTCGTTCTACAAGGGTATGACTCCATAACTTCTTATTTATCGTATTAAATTAATAATTTGCATAAAGGATGATCCGGGTGATGGTTTTGTAGAAATTTTTAAACTCTAATATACCATGCTTCCGCTAATTTTTGCAATTTGATTTCGTCACAATTTCGTACAAACCCAACAGAAGGTACCAGCCCACCAAAGCAACCTGTCTTTTCAAGGCAGAAAGATTTTCAGCAGACTCAACCTCAGTACCAAACATATACCGAAGAAGTGCTTACTAATTCTGGACCATCTCTTGAGGATATGTTCAAAGCTTTCATGACCCAAGCACAACAGTTTCAACAAGAGACAAGGACATCCATTTACAATATGGAGAACGAAGTAGGTTAAATAGCTACCGCAGTTAGTAGATTGGATTCTCAAAGCTCAGGGATGTTACCTTCTCAAACTATTGTTACACCAAGAGAGACTGTAAGTGCAATTACTTTGAGAAATGGTGCAGAGGTATGGCAGTAAGAGGAGACAGTGCTTACTTCAGGAACAGTCATAAGTGTTATGTGTGACAATGAATTAAACATGAAATTTGATGAGGAGGAATAGGAGGTAAAGGAGAATGAACTGATAATTTCTGCAGATTTCTACAAAGAAGATATGGATGATGGTATATCTGCATTGTAATAGCCAGAAATTTAAGTCACATTGTAAATAAATATATTAATTAAATATTAATAATATTGAAAACTTTGTGACATATATAGATTGATTATATGATTAATCAAATATAATAATTATTTATCAACGATGATAAATATGTTATGACTTATGTGGAATATGTATGAGACTAAATAAATATATATTATAAATATGTATATATATTTATTTATTATACAAAGAGAATTAAAGAGAAAGCCTTATAACCTAATTTTATATATTAGGAATGAGAATTAAATAACCTAAGTGTTATAGTTATTGAAAAATCATAGTTTTTAAACTATGTACTAGTAAACTATTCTCAGATTTATTTTATTATCTCAACTAATTATTTATATTAACCTAATTAAAGCAAGCCTAATTAAGTTATATAATTAAATCTACATGAACAATTCGTTAAAGTCTGAAATGGGTGCACTAGAAATCCTAATTAAATAATTAGAGTAAGATAAAATTTATGTATTGAACCTATACTATTTTACATGGCCCAAACAATTTACTAGAAAGCCCAAATAATAATTTACTTAGCCCAAACTTTGGCCCAAATTAAATTGGACTTTCTAGAAGCTTTAATTAGCAAAATTATCAAATAAACAAAAATCAAAATGAGGGAAAAATCAAGGGGGAGATCCTGAAATCTAAGGATGGATTTTGGGCACATGACTAAATCATTTTACATCTTTTATTTTCAAAGTTTGGTTAACCACTCCCATAGATTTTATTTGCCAATACTTTGCAAGATTTGGAAGATTTAGCATATGCATACAAGTTTTATATATCTACATTTTCCCAACTATAAATAGATTTCTTTTATTTTACAACTAAAGTTTTCTTCACCTATATATTATTTCATCTCCTAAAAAGCTAACAAAAGAAAAATAGAAAAAGAAAGAGATAGAGAAGTGGTCGGCAGCCACAAGAAGAAAAGGGAGAGGGTTTTATCCATGCCAGCCAAGTTCATTCAATATTTTGGAAAGAGAAGAAAGTGTGCTCAAAGAACTAGGTAAACAAACTTAGATTTTATGTCTTTTGTTTTGGTAGTTTTGGTGAAATGAAAAGTTTATGATCTTGAACATTATGACACTAGATCTACTTGTTAAATGGTGTTTTATGTTTATATCTTACCATTTTGGGTGTTAAAAAGCTTGATCAAAGAAAGAAATGAAAAATAGTTTTTCTAGGGTTAGAAAATCCTAACTTTCACCCACTTTAAACGATCACCATTAAAAATTTACAAACTATTTTTGTGATCCATCAAAGAGAGGTGTTAGATATGTGAGTTAACTGATAAATCCAAGTGGTAACACTCAAAAACGTTAACTGTGCAAGCCATGACAACTATTTTCCAAAAACTGGTCTGTCGGGTGAAGGGTAAAAAAACTGGAGCATGAAAACTGTCCTTGGCTAGTTTCTTTAAAGGGCAGTTTCATTCACTTTGGTTTCTCTAAATATTCTGTGATTTTGTAGGATGATAGTATGTTAAGTTAACTAAGTTCAGTCCAAAGATGAACATTTTTGGATGTCTAGAACTCAAGTTATGATTTTTGCAAGAAAATGATATTTTAAAAGTGAATGGGAATAACTCTTTGTGTACAATTCCAAAAATTATAACAATTTTACTGGAGTTAGATGTTCATAACAAGAGACTACCATGAAAGTTTCAGAAGTTTTGGACAAAAGGACAATTTATGATAAATGGTACAAGTTTTGACTATTTTGGACAGTTTAAAAATTGTAAACGAAATTGTAAAAATGCAAGAAAAATATATGATCATAAAAATGTCATGTTCTGATATTTGTCAGAAAATAAAAAATAAAAAGTTATTTTGATATTTTTCATGTATATATTTAAGTTAGGAATAAATGGATAAATTAAGTTATGTGATGTTAAAAATTATGAAAATATGATTTTATTACTTAAAGACCCTTAATATGATGTATTCAGATTTTGGGGGGGCACTTTGGTCATTTTTAATAAAATATTATATTTATGACATTTTATGTTTGTTAAATAAATGAAATAGTAAAGGTTAAACAATTAAATTAAATTGTTTAAAAGTTTAATAAATGATTAAAATATTATTAAGAGCTTAATAATATTAGATTAAGATATTATTAAGTAATTAATAATATTTAAATTAAAATATTATTAAATATTTAATAATATTAGATGATTAAACCATTATTAAAAGATTAATAATATTAGATTAAAATATTATTAAATTATTAATAATATTAGATTAAAATTAAATTAAAATATTATTTAATGATTTATAATATTAGATTAAAATATTATTAAATAATTAATAAAATTAGATTAAAATATTATTAAATAATTAATAATATTAGATTAAAATTAAATTAAAATATTATAAAGTGATTTATGATATTAGATAATAATTAAAATATTATTAAATAATTAATATTATTAGATGATTAAAATATTATTAAATAATTAATAATATTATATTAAAATATTATTAAATGATTAATAATATTAGATAATGATTAAAATATTATTAAGTGATTAATGATATTAGTTAATGATTAAAATATTATTAAATGGTTAATAATATTAGTAAAGGTACTAAAATGTTATTAAGTGATTAATAATATTAGAAAGCAAATAAAATATTATTAAGTAATTAATAATATTAATATGTGATTATTAAATGATTAAGTGAATAAAAAATTATTAAAAGATTAATAATATTAGATGATGATTTAAGATAAGGATTATGTGATAGTAATATTATCCAGTGATGATAATATTACTAAGAATTTAATGTGATATCTAATATTTAATTATGTGACTAAATATTAGATAATTTATTATAAGTGTAGTAATGTTATGAATTTATAAATGCTATGACTAATTGGAAGATCAATTATAGGTCTTTCTCTAAGAAGTTAAATTAAATTGCGTAGTAGTAGACCGCAATCGAAGCAAGTTCTCTAACTGAACTTGAGTTATTATTTTTAAAGCATGTCAGTGGATGATTATTGTTGATTATTCCACATCCTTAATGATTATTGTTAATCGCACTTTGTGCAATTGATTTCTTGTTCTATTATTTGAACTTTGAAATAAAGTAAAGTTCCTTTAGTCATGAATTGTTTATGAGATAGATCTATGCAAGTTGTATCAGCTAGATCAAACATGTTTAAATTTGTTAAATCAAATACGTTTTAAAAGCTATTCCAAACCAATTGAGTTGGTAAAGACTCTTAGACTGAGAAAAAGAACAACTTTTATTAAGGCATTATATTGGAAAATAATTATTTGCCCGTTTATTAAATGATTATACATAATCGCCGGGTATGAGAGGCTGATCCCCTCGCTTACCAAAACCTACTAAGAGGACCAGTTTAAATACCGACAACCTCCGTATATGTTTATGGTCGTTGTTGACCACTCAGCTTAACATTTACTGAAACTTGAATTCTTATTCTTTCACAATTGTTATACATTGATTAAAATTCGAAAGTTAAATTATTTTCTAATCATGATATATCACCCTTATATTTAAACTTGCTGAGCAAATTTGTGACGCCCCCAAATCCGGGACCGCCACTTGGTCTCTCGAATTCGGTTTGTCACGTGCTCATGGTAATACAATAATAACTAAAATCACACATTCACAGCAGAATACCTAATTTAGAATAATATACAATAATTTATTATAATTATTCCCCCAAGTCTCGCAATCTATAATACTTAATAGATTACATAATAATATCACTTAACGACTTATTACATAATCTATCTTAAGCTTAAACATAATCAAATTCAGTCTTACTACATCATCTTAATACAACATTAAAATATTTAAAAACATAAAAGAGACAAGCTAGTTAGTAGCCTTGCCCTTGCCCTTATCAACGCCTGAAGGTTCGCCATGCTCTTCCTTAACTAAAATATTTTAGGGAAAGCAAGAATAAACATAAATTGCCTAGCAAGTAATATACAATAAGGGTAAGTGATAAAATTCTCAATTCTCGAAAGGGAATGACAAGGTTTGATAGTTCGAGAATAACAAGAATATCAACAGTTTTCAATAACAGTCGCTAAGGATAGAATAATATCAATGTGATTCAATAATAATAAATCAATTCAAGATTTCAAGATAACTGAATACTGAGCAGTCACTAAGGACTATGAACTTCCATAAGATTTGACAGTAATAAAATGAAAATCCAACAAAACAAGTACAACAGGTGATCAGCCTAAAGTACCCTATGTTATGCATAACACTCAATCATACTAATATGTGCGCGTCGGTTCTCCGACAGTTATAGTTTGTTCTTCTCAGTCAAATATAAGATCCCGCACCAATCAATTGGTTTGGGTCGCTTTTCAATAATACCAGTCTAGTCGAATCAAATGGCATCGACACTTTTACAATATTCAAGAACAATACCATGTTCAACATGGATAATAGCTTTAATGAAATAAGAGTCCAAATATGCTAATTCAATTCAACGATTAAGTACATAAACTAGTTCGCAATATACAAGGATAGAAGACTTGCACAGTAAAAGAGTGTAAGTTAGGAAACTTGCCTTAAGCGTAGTTTATCCTTGTAATTTAATCAACACTTTTCGAATCCTATCGTAATATAGTTATGTATATATGATATTCATTAGTCATATAGTTTAACATTATATCTCATCTCGTACATACGATAATCACATAAGCTAAGTTTTGTCTTAGCGACACAGTTATATAGTATTATATTAATATAATTTCTATCCTGAACTTTCCTCTTTTCTCTAGTTAATCATTTTCATACATCATTACTATCATGAGAGACTACCACAAATAGTAAACATATTCAAATTAGCGAGTTATAGCATTACTTATAAGTTAATCGGCAAAAATCGAATTCAATCATTAACATGTGATATCACCTTAGATATCATGTTTATTTTAAATATATGAGGCGAGTATATAACTTATTCCAGGCATGCTTATGAGTATTCATGTAACTATCGTAGTTATTAGTTTGAAAATATATTTTGTTTACGCTAAACTTGGTTTCACGACATGTAACATAGTAGGCAAACATGAATGATACTTTAACAAGTCTAAAAGTATTATCAAGTATGATCATAACTTTCAGAATACAAATCTTGTAATAACATGTTAAGGTTCACCATCAAAGCTCATATTTTCATTAGTAAGTCTTACTAACATGTTCGTGTTACATCATGAAATTCGTATACATAAGTCAATAGGTCTGACACGCATTTCAAGGTTATATAAATATGCCCAAAAAATTAGAATATATATATGGTCTTTACATGTCAATATCAACCTTCAAAACTTGTATTTTTGTTAAAAATGTTCAATAGTGAGGTCTAACATGCTCTTGTCATACTATGAACCATATATACATAAGTTAATATGTCTTTCATGCATTTCTGAACCATAATAACATGTTCAAAGTCCGAATATAATTATAGCACATCTAAATCCCCTTTTCATAATCTCTAAGTTCACTTAGCGAGGTTCACATGATCAAATTTTGCTACGGAGCTTATATACACGAGTTAACATGCATCTCATGTGTTTCTAGGTCATACTAATGTGCCTTAAAAATCAGAACATCAATGTGTTACACACATGTCAAAGTTTGTTTTCAAAACATTGATTTTTGTTATGAAATTGCACTAGTTAGGTTCACATATTCATGTTACCTTATGAAACATGTACACACCTATGAACATGTTTTTCATGCCTTCCTAGATCATACTAGTATGCTTGCACGGTCAGAATACTGACATAAGTCATATATGTTTAAAGTTTGTTTAGGAAACTTGAAATTTATTTCAACGCTATTCGTCATTCCACTAATCTTGCATGACATCATAGCAACACATGTGCACATCATTTTAATATACTTATATATAGGTAGTACTCATGCTGACATGTTCATCTAAGTTATTCAAGTAAACTATCATGTAGCAGACATCAAGCAGGAAGCAAAAAGCAAAAATTTACAGCAGGGGCCCTGCGCAGCTGCACTGCGCCGCAGTGTAATGTCGGCGCAGCTGCGCCGTGCTTAGTCTGATTCAAGATGCAATCTGCATCGGCAGACTCCCAGGCCAAATGCCAAATTACTTTACGAAATCAGTTTTTAAACAACTACATTGACTACTAACATATACATTGGCTTATATAACAACTAGACATGCATCTCATGCTTCAATTACCATCTTAATTCATCATGGTCAAGAATGAAATTTTGACAGAGAATGAAATTTGATAGAGAATCAAAATGAAGAACAAAAAGAGGAATTATACCTCTGTTAAATTGTGAACTGAACTTGCTGCTATACTCCCACTCACAATGCTGCTATACTATCAATGTATTCTCTCAACTCAACACTTATGCAAACTCACAGCAAATGAAATTGAAGGAGAAGGGGCCATATAAATAGCAAAGCCAAGACTCAAACAATGTATATGTACAATAAATTAAACCAACGAGATTTGTGAATTGCATGGGGGTTAAAGAGTAGTAGGTAAATGGTAGTTGGATTCATCATGAATCCCACTCCCTCCATAATCATGAGCTATGCAATGCTGAGTTTGATGAAGAAATAGGGAGTAGACTAGCTTGAGTATTTCACGTGTGCAAGGATTGTAACTAATTATATGGGACAAGCCAATTAAAAGCCCAGCATTCTAGCAACATGCATATATACATACTCAGGCTATATACACATACATATATCATATACTTAGGTATATATGTATATTTAGGTAGTAACTTCATTTAGAGTCATAATGTAGTTTTCAATAAGGAAATAATGTTACAATGTAGTGAATGTAATTTATATATAATCCATGTACATTTTATTACACCGTTATAATTTAATCGGATACTATCACATTACATTATCTCATGTATTATTAAATTGTTCACCATATATTCATGATGTCTCACTTTATTAAAACTAATAGTTTACAATATGTTCATGATATATTATACAATGTATACCCACATATTTATTGTCACGCAAGCATAAACATGTAGCTTATATATTCCAATCAATCTTAATACATGGTCTCTATGTGTAATATATTCACATTACACTATATAACATAGTTTATGTATACTTGCATGGTCACACTTAAGTGTTTCTCTACACTATATAATATAGTTATATTCCATATACTTTATATATTCAAGTATTGCACATTTGCACATATCAATTAATATAATCTTATTATATTAATAACTTACTTATTTGTCAAATAAATAAATTATTTATCTCATTGATTAATTAACAATAATATTAATTCATTCATTCCTCATTGATTATTAATTTCCATAATAATCGATTAACACTTATATGATTAAATATCACATTAAATGAATATAAATCTTATTATATTATAGACACGTTGCTCATTATTATTATTATATTTCGTGCAATAATAATAATCACATAAATCACCATTAATATTCTATAACAATTATTCTACGATGACAATTAATTAATATTCTATAATTAATATAGATTAATTATTTGCTTAAATTAATATAATCATTCTTATATTACGTCACTGTGCCACACAAGGCTATCAACGAGTTTATCGCAAACTCCACATATTCTCAATTATTATAATTATTCAATTTTATATATTGAATTAATTCATCTCATAACACAAAATTATTTATATTCAAATAAATTCTCATTTCCATTAATATATTTATTTAATAATATTAGAAAATTCTTGGGTATTACAAAATTAGTTGCTCATCCTTGCTATATCATGACGTTTATTTCAGCTAAGTCGAAAAGTTCCATGAAAGATAAGGGTAAAAGCAAAGCTCAAGAATAGAATAATGTGAAAGTTTATTTACTTTAATGTTTTATGTAAAGTACCTTTTGTAATGTTAAGAGTATGTAAGTTAAGGTTGATAGACCTTGGGATATTTTTTATAGAATCCTATGTAATGAACAATTTATGTTTATATATTTCGTAATAGTATATAAAATGTGTATGGTGATGATGGATCGCGAGCACCAAATTCGAGGTTAGAAAATTCAGATTTGGGGGCGTCACATTCATCTGTGCAAACATCAAAAACACTAAATGATAAACACCATGGAACCTTAACCATGGAATTGGATGATGCAAAGGTCCAGTTCAGCGCATATGAAGCTAAGAGGTATCTTGGTAATGTTAATTCTGTTTTTGCTATTAATGTTATGGAATATTTAGTGCATGAATCTGTTGATCGAATACAATTATACAAGGAGGATTTGATGGAAGGAATGGAGCATAATCATGACGTAATTATGTTCCTAATGTAGAATTGAAATTGTTACCAGTCCATTTGAAGTTCACAAGTCTGATTACATAGACTTAGAAGGATGATGTCGAGCCAATGACAATAAACAAGGGCAGTTGCTTGAGAGGTTTATTAGTTTAGATAGGGTTTAGATAGGTAGATAAGAATATTGATCCATTTTGATGAGAAAATTGAGAAAATTCGGCTTTGAAAATTTTAAAATTGGTTTCATGATTCTATTTGGCTGAGTTTTAAAAGGTTAAAAGTCATAGATTGAAAATTGATGCTAAATTTTAGAATCTGTTCGATGCTTAGTTAGTTAATGAATGATGAGAACTAAGTCATGGTCCATAGTAACAGATTTGAGTTGAATTTATGTTGCATAAGTACTTGAATATGTGATATATGCTTATTTGACAGAGTTATTTGTGGAGTTGTCTATGTGCACTAATCTCATGATTTAGGACTATTGAAACTACTTGTGCTTTTTGCAGGACCATGTGAAACAAAATGAAAGGAAGGAAAAAAAATAAAGTTGAGAAAATGTTAAAAGCAAGCAAAAGAGGAACCATTTGGTGGGTTGAGATGGAGCGTAAAACGCACTCACCCATAAACACATGCAAATAAGTGAGATGGAGTATAAAATGCACTCACTTAAGAGAGAATGTGGAAGGTGAAATGAAGCATAAAATGCATTCACCTGAAAAATAAAGAGAATGTGAAAGGATTCTGGTGAAAAAAATAATAAGCTGGAAAAATATATTTTTTAGTCTCGAGTTAGTGTGCACAGTTTTTGTTCCATGATAACTGTGTTAAGTATATGTGTGGATCATGGGAAAGTCAATTATGTGTATACATATTTAATTTGATAAAGTTCAATGGTGAGAGATGAGGTTGTTGTTAAACATTGATTGATGAGGTGCTAAACGGATGTTTGTCTGTTAGTGTTGATATTCATGATATGAACTTGAAACTTTCTGAAAATTTGCTGAAGTAGAATTTTTTTTGAAAAATCAAACTTTTATTTTACACGAGGTTATGTAAAAGGCTAAGTGTGGGGGAATTTGATAAGTACACAAAATTCATTGATTTTTATTCCTTCACGATTAGTTTATTGCATAATTTGTTGTGTATCTGAACTTGATAAGGTTGTTTATTGATTTCAGGTGAATTTGGAGCTAAGGTGTTGAAATAAGAAAAATCAGAACTAAAAGACCAAAATGTTGCTGATCCGGGTCAGGCGCGACCAAGCCTGTTCCTAGTATAAAAACAGCGCGACCGCGCTGTGTTTGCCCCAACGAGCCCAAATGGCTTGGATGAGTTCGCCCCGACGCATTCCACTCTGTCCAAATTTTCCCCAGGGGGCTTTGAAGCCGCCCCGGCTAAGACGTCTCTGGACTTGGGTGCGGCCGTGCCGTTCCCTAATACAAATGAAGAGTGATCGCGCCACTTCAAGAAAGTCAAAAGAAATTTGGAAAGTCAAGAAAATTTTGGCAAACTTCTACATGGAATTGGATTGTAATTTCTATTAGATTTAGGATTTCTTTTAGACTGAGATTTGCTCTCCAAATTGGTTTGTATTTCTTTATGGAAACTAAGGTTATGAATTATAATTCCTTCTAGGATTTGGATTTTAGTTTTCATAGGATTTAGGACTTTGTCTAGCAATATAAATATATTGTAATAGTCAGGGATTTATTATCGATCTCTCATCTACAACAATGTAGTGTAGACTTGGTGGCATGACAAGCTAGTTTTCTTTATTCAGTTCTAAAGGGAGGTGGTGAAAGTAGTATGCACACAAGCCAATCATGTATGATGATAAAGCATATACTTTGTAACAATCTTATTTATTTATTAATAAAAGAATTATTTATTTAAAGGTGTTTATATTATCTACATAATGTTGTTATATTTAAATGTGTTAAACCCATAGTTTTAAGCAATGCTTTTAGAATCATGATGATGATCAAGCTAATGAGATCTAAATTCTTAGATAGCTTAAAACTAAAATAGTTCCCAATCGATGGATTATTAAATAGGGGATTAGTGAATCCGTATAGATTGATACATACGTTGCTTGCCCTTTGAAAGAGGATGATCGATCTCATAATCATTTGTGTGGAGACACTAAAGCAAGTATGTAGGTGCTTATTGGAGAATAAGTACACTGAACATAGCTCGCTAAGGAATACCTAATGGAGTTTTGCTCGCCTATCAATATGAATTCGTTTAGTAATAGTAGTACAAGTAATCCTTAGACTTGAGATTATCATAGTATCTTATGTATGATGAGTTATACTTTGACATGTCCCTTAAGACCCTAAGAGTATATCAAAGGGTATGCTTGGGTATAATTAATTATACATGAAGATAATGAATGATCAATAAAGGATCTACCACTTCTAGTAAAAGAAGTGAATGTCCTATGTGATTCGATAAATGACAACTCAGTAGTCCTTGGCCAAGGTAGAATGAAATTAGAAAGTAGTTTCTAATTTGCATTATCAGAGTTTGTACAATTAGGATCGGAATATATATAATTAAATAAAATAATACTTGATAGTAAATCCACGTATTATATTTAATTGGGACATTGTATGGTAGAAGGAATGAATTGTAAGGTAACTATTTACTCAAAGGTTCTTTTATGATTAATGTTAAAATCTATATTATCTAGAAAATCGTTGATCGCTAAGAGGGCTTACCCATATTGTAGAATAAATGTTATTTATTTAAATGAATTATTAGTTTAATTTATTTATTTAAATAAGATTAGAATTGTTCTAATTGATTTATTCACAACCGGTTTAATATGGTGAACCTAAAGGGTCACACCATAAAAGGAAGAATATTTATTTAAGAAGCAAATGACATAATCGTAATAATGAAATAAGTGTATTTAATTTAATCTATGGAGATAGAATAAATTAAATAGCTTAATATTTATTATTTAATATTTTGGAAATATTAAATATAAATTAATAAGAGGAGTCTTATTATTATTATTACTATTATTATTATTATTATTATTATTTAATTCCTAAAGGAGTTTGTGAATTAATTAAAATGATACTCTCTTTCTAATATATATATTCCTAATAAGATTAGGGGGCTATTTAATTAAAAGAGTTTAATTATTTCCAATTGGATTGGAAAGCCTAATTAATTAAAAGGGTTTAATTAATTAATATGAAACCCTAATCCTAAATAGTTTAGGAGGATTGCCTACATCTATAAATAAGAAAATCTTATTATTGAACAAGGTTACACACTCATTCTCAGCATTGGGAGAGTACAGAGATTCTATAAAGATAGAATTAGGGTTTAGCTAAACACCCACCTTCTTAGTTCTTCTTCTTCCTTGGTGGATCACCTCAAGATGCCAAACTCTTGGGTGGCTTGCATTGATCAGAGGAAGGAATTCAAGTTGGAGTAGAACTCGTACCTGTAGAAGCTCGATCTACAAGGGTATGAATCTCACCTTCTCTTTCATGCATGTATTGATAACTAAGCATATAGGATGATCATGAGATGGTTTGTATTAAAATTTTAAAATTCTATCTTTCGCGCTTCTGCTTTATTTACGCAATTTAATTTCTTAATCGCGCTACGTGCAAACCTAACAATGGTATTAGAGCCTACCTATATGCTAATTATCAATTTTATAATTCCATGTATATAACATATGCTATTGGATCAAATTATTGGGCACAAAAGAAAAAGTTTCAGGTTCTGCGACCGGGCGCAACTGCACTGCGCCCCAGTTCATTCTGGGCGCAGCTGCACCAATCTGCAGGTTTTGTTATATCCCAAAGGTAGCTCAGCTGCGCCACACCTCAGTTCAATCTGGGCGCAGCTGCGCCCGCCCCTGGACACAATTTGAATTTTTTTTTTTCTTCAATTGGAATAAATGGTTTATTTAATTGATAAAAGTTTAAAATAAAAGAGTTCATTTTTATCTGCAATAAGATTTCAGATTGCTATAAAAATTAAAGGAGTTTAATTTGGATTTGGTCTTTGATTAAAATAAAAGAGTTTATTTTGTTTCAAAACTAAATATTAGCAAAACTTTTGCCTATTAATTGATATTAATGCTTATATGGAATGGATTTATTATTCATGAGATGAATGTTATTTATTGATGCATATGCATGATATGTATGATAATAAATGGGGTTGCTTATAGATTGTTGGCCAATGCGATTGGATTTTATTTTAGTTGAATGCATGAATGTATAAGTTTTATTAAATGGGATCTAAATACCTCGTCTTCTCTAATTTTTCTTGCTGTAATTTCTATCTCCCTCCTATATACTTTCCCTTGACTGTTGATCAAGGTTTCTATTTATTGTAAATAGTCCTTGTAATAAGAATAGTTAGAATTGCTTGAAGAATTGGAGACCAAGGAGCGCATGAAGACCCGTTTGTAATGGAGCCCGAAATTTAAATGTAATAATTATATTTAAATTTAATTCTTGCAACACTAGGTTTGACCTTTTGGTTTACTTGGTGGCTCTAGTGAACCAAAGTAGAATAAAAGTCCATAATCTATCCGTGTAGAATATATTATTCTATATGCATGCTTATACTGTATATATTTATTATATATTATGCAACATGCTTCGCATGTCAATTAATATGATGCGTATTTATATATATATATATATATATATATATATATATATATATATGCATGCGCGCTAAACAAGATGAGACAATTAATAACAAACCCCTCAAAGAATTTATATTAAGTCCTAAGCATTCAAAAGATATTTGGAATATCGAACGTCGCCTTCTAGCATGATAAATTTAATAGAGTATTAAATATTTAATATGAATTTGTTGTGTCACCACAAGGCAAGGATTAAATATTTAAGATATTGGTTTATCACATTTGATGCTTATAACGAATTGAACAATACTGTTTTGTTATGTCACCACAAGGATGATATTTTTCTATTTGAATATATGAAAGTACTAGGTTGGACTTAACTTAGATAATTTTGGTTCAGATGTGTCACCACTCGATTAAAATAATCTAAGAGGCATAGAAGGAGTTACATGATGATGTAATTGACAATAGTTGTCTACCTATTTATTTATATAGCGTTTGTTGTGTCACCACAAGGCTATATATATTTGAAATGAGATTCTTGTAACGACCCCAAAATTCATACAATACAATTCTCATTCTCGATCGTTAATAATACAACGAACTTTTAACTTTACATCATTATTCGATGATACAATCATTAAAAATGCGAAATAATTAAAACTTTTATATATACTTTCTATATTTCCCTGAATCACAACCTTTATCAATACATATCTTTGATTCAATTTATTACATGAATCGCTTCATCGAAGTTACTATACAAAGTCTTACATCACAAAGCAATATCCACTATACATCGGATAACTCAACTTACAATTCAACAATTATGTTACAATCAAAACATTAAATGCATTTCTCATCTAACATAAGTAATCTCTTGAATATTAATCTCTATAATTCAACTAGCACATATCATTACCTTGAAACCTTGACCTGTAAAAATAGTTATTTGCAAGAGTGAGCTCGACAGCTCAGCAAGATCTAACAGTTTTCATGCATCACGTAGCACATAAATAACATGTTCATCTTATACATCATAATCATTAGACTAACATATCATTCATGCTTTAATTCATATAACAAGTATAAAGATAGAGTTCCTTACTCAATCCACATTCTTTACTCAATCAATGAAATCATAAATTGACTTTATCATTTTATACTTACAACATATATAACATATCATGCTCTTTGTAATACAGTTTAAAATAATTCATCATCAAGTTCACATAGCAATTAGGAACTGAAAGACTTGTCTAGCTCGTAGATTACCAATTAACGAAAAATAACTTATAATTATCTGCACTTCATGAATCCTACACAACGTATTATCATACACATCAACTATTAGTCACAAATTATTCAAATTATAATTACATATTCAATTATAATTAAACAAATTATAATTTAAGTTAAATATTTTCTTTAATTATAATTATTCAAATTATAATTACATATTATATTTTATTAATATAATTCATTACTGTCCATTTAATATTTAAATTTTATTAACATACTTTATAAATTATCACATCATTAATCTTATAATTTTTACATTTAAAAATAACTCTCTGCACAATCTGCAAGACCAGCGCGGCCGCACTCCAATTAGCCTTTGAGCGGCGCGGCCGCACCACTGCGCAGAAAGTTCTGACAGAGTCGCGAATTTTGCAGAGAAAAAGCCAGTTTGGATTATTTCTCCACACTAAATTTTGAATTTAGCACATATAATTCACATAAACTTTTATAAAATTATCAGTTTATGTTTCTAATCATATTCTAATACATATAACATCAAAACACATAATTTAAATACCAAATTTCATTTATTTTAAAGAAAAGACAATTTTCAGTGTTCTTGATGAAATTGAACACTGTGAATTTGTTTTTAAACCAATTCACATGATTTTAAACCTATTGAATTCGTTTCTCATCATATTAACATACTCTACAATCAATTTACACAATAATATGCAATCAAACATAAATTTTGATTTTACATGAACTATATATTTTCAAAACAAGTTTACTGTAACTTTTGATGAACATGAATTCTTCATGTTCATCATGTATACGTGAATTAACCAACTTAAACTATTATACAATTTATATTTAAACAATTTATAAACACAATATATATGTATAATCATGTTATGAACACCATATAACATATCTATACATCAAAATAACAAACTTCCATGAAGTCTCATATTTATAGTAAACTAAAACTTGAAGAACGTAAAACAAGTTTTTAAAACTCTAAAATTAGGAGTTATACCCTTATGAGTTGTGAGGAAGAAGGAGATGATGATTTCTTTGTTGATCTTCAACTCATCCTTTTTCTTTCTCCTTTTTCTTTCCTCTTTCTCTCTAACTTCTCTTTTCTTTCTCTGTATTTCTCTCTTCTTGTTTTGATACTGATAAAACTCTAACTCTTTTTTTAATCTAGCGTAATATACATATAATATAATATACATATATTATACATGTAATACATAATTATAAGATATATAACTTACATATATTAATTGCTCTTAATAAATATAATTATTACAATTAATTCATAAGTTATATTTTTTTTGAAATTTAAAAAGCCCCAAGGCTTATTTGGCAAAAACAGCTTTAATTTAAAAACATATTTTTAGTAGTTAAGGTCCTGTTTGGCAAAACGGATTTAAAATGGTGCAAGGGCCTTGTTTGGCAAAATAGTTTTAAAAACTCTTTTAATTCTTTTAATAAATCCTTTAACACATATATTTAATGTTATACTTTAATTAATTAAATTTTATCATTCTAATTTAATTAATTAAAAGTTAACATCAACTAATCACATAAAAATTGCCACATAACAATTATAATTACTCGCTAATTATAATTTCATATAACAATTACAACATAACTTCATCTAATTTAATTATTCCAATTAAATTAGAACTATAACATAAAATTATTACATATTAATTAAATTAAATATTAAATATTCATTTAATTAATATATACACTTAATTAAATTACTCCATAACAGTCACATAATCATTTATTTAACTCAATAAATAAATAAATTAAAATATTTATTTAATTCAATAAATATTAAAATTAATATATAAATTTCTCTTCACACCAAATCACATATTTCACAATATATGACACACATACACATTCTCAAACTCAAAACATCTTAAAATAATAATTTTATTTATTAAATTCTCATTTATTAATTCTTAAAATAAGATTAATGATTAAAATTTTCGAGGACGAAATTCTTAGAAGAAGGGGTGAATGTGACAACCCGAATACTTATGAGATAGTGAATTATGAAGTATATGAATTCGACGAGTAGAGTAATTGGTAATGATCCTTAGAAAAGAAATAAACGAGTTAAAGAATATCTGATATTTAATTTATTTATTGTGTTTAATATATAGAAGGTTATGTAATAAAAACCAAAAACTTGTTGAAGAAATGAATGGAGTAGTATATATAAAACTTTTGTTGGGATAATGTGTTGAAATTATTTAACGATAATTATGAAGAGATTTTGTGAAAATCGAGTAAGGAAGGTTTCGTTGATTCTGAGGACGAAATCCTTATAAGGAGGAAATGATGTGACAACCCGAATTTTTTAAGAATTAATAAATGAGAATTTAATAAATAAAATAATTATTTTAAGATGTTTTGAGTTTGAGAATGTGTATGTGTGTCATATATTATGAAATATGTGATTTGGTGTGAAGAGAAGTTTATATATTAATTTTAATATTTATTGAATTAAATAAATGATTATGTGACTGTTATGGAGTAATTTAATTAAGTGTATATATTAATTAAATGAATATTTAATATTTAATTTAATTAATATTTAATGACTTTATGTTATAGTTCTAATTTAATTGGGATAATTAAATTAGATAAAGTTATGTTGTAATTGTTACATGAAATTATAATTAGCGAGTAATTATAATTGTTATGTGGCAATTTTTATGTGATTAGTTGATGTTAACTTTTAATTAATTAAATTAGAATGATAAAATTTAATTAATTAAAGTATAACATTAAATATATGTGTTAAAGGATTTATTAAAAGAATTAAAAGAGTTTTTAAAACTGTTTTGCCAAACAAGGCCCTTGCACCATTTTAAATCCGTTTTGCCAAACAGGACCTTAACTACTAAAAATATGTTTTTAAATTAAAGCTGTTTTTGCCAAATAAGCCTTGGGGCTTTTTAAATTTCAAAAAAATTATAACTTATGAATTAATTGTAATAATTATATTTATTAGGAGCAATTAATATATGTAAGTTATATATCTTATAATTATGTATTACATGTATAATATATGTATATTATATTATATGTATATTACGCTAGATTAAAAAAAGAGTTAGAGTTTTATCAGTATCAAAACAAGAAGAGAGAAATACAAAGAAAGAAAAGAGAAGTTAGAGAGAAAGAGGAAAGAAAAAGGATGAGTTGAAGATCAACAAAGAAATCATCATCTCCTTCTTTCTCACAACTCATAAGGGTATAACTCCTAATTTTAGAGTTTTAAAAACTTGTTTTACGTTCTTCAAGTTTTAGTTTACTATAAATATGAGACTTCATGGAAGTTTGTTATTTTGATGTATAGATATGTTATATGGTGTTCATAACATGATTATACATATATATTGTGTTCATAAATTGTTTAAATATAAATTGTATGATAGTTTAAGTTGGTTAATTCACGTATACATGATGAACATGAAGAATTCATGTTCATCAAAAGTTACAGTAAACTTGTTTTGAAAATATATAGTTCATGTAAAATCAAAATTTATGTTTGATTGTATATTATTGTGTAAATTGATTGTAGAGTATGTTAATATGATGAGAAACGAATTCAATAGGTTTAAAATCATGTGAATTGGTTTAAAAACAAATTCACAGTGTTCAATTTCATCAAGAACGCTGAAAATTGTCTTTTCTTTAAAATAAATGAAATTTGGTATTTAAATTATGTGTTTTGATGTTATATGTATTAGAATATGATTAGAAACATAAACTGATAATTTTATAAAAGTTTATGTGAATTATATGTGCTAAATTCAAAATTTAGTGTGGAGAAATAATCCAAACTGGCTTTTTCTCTGCAAAATTCGCGACTCTGTCAGAACTTTCTGCGCAGTGGTGCGGCCGCGCCGCTCAAAGGCTAATTAGAGTGCGGCCGCGCTGGTCTTGCAGATTTTGCAGAGAGTTATTTTTAAATGTAAAAATTATAAGATTAATGATGTGATAATTTATAAAGTATGTTAATAAAATTTAAATATTAAATGGACAGTAATGAATTATATTAATAAAATATAATATGTAATTATAATTTGAATAATTATAATTAAAGAAAATATTTAACTTAAATTATAATTTGTTTAATTATAATTGAATATGTAATTATAATTTGAATAATTATAATTAAGGTAAATGTATAATTTAAATTATAATTTAATGAGTGCATGAATTAAAATTGATTAATTATAATCAAAGTAATTGTTTAATTTAAATTATAATTGGTTTAATTATAATTTAATTAATATAAATGCATAAATTGAGTTCGATTAATTTTAATCAAAATAAATATTTAATTTAAATTATAATTTAATTAATATAAAATGCAATTATTTGTTGATTAATTATAATTGAGGAGAATGTGTAATTTAAATTATAATTTGTTTAAATTATAATTTAATTAATATGAGTACGAAATTATTAGTTGATTAATTATGTGAAAATGTAATATGATTATGTGATGTGATTAATTATGTGATAATTAATTATTAATTTAATAATTAAAGAGGAATGAGTTAACCTAAATGGGTTAACTAATTATGAGAATTAGCTATGTGATAATTAATTTATATTATTAATTATACATATAATTTGACAGTATGTTAAACAAATGGGAGAGAATTATGAAATGTAAAGTAGAATTTACTTAAACGATTGCTAAGCGTTGCTATGTGACTAATAGTTGATGTGTATGATAATACGTTGTGTAGGATTCATGAAGTGCAGATAATTATAAGTTATTTTTCGTTAATTGGTAATCTACGAGCTAGGCAAGTCTTTCAGTTCCTAATTGCTATGTGAACTTGATGATGAATTATTTTAAACTGTATTACAAAGAGCATGATATGTTATATATGTTGTAAGTATAAAATGATAAAGTCAATTTATGATTTCATTGATTGAGTAAAGAATGTGGATTGAGTAAGGAACTCTATCTTTATACTTGTTATATGAATTAAAGCATGAATGATATGTTAGTCTAATGATTATGATGTATAAGATGAACATGTTATTTATGTGCTACGTGATGCATGAAAACTGTTAGATCTTGCTGAGCTGTCGAGCTCACTCTTGCAAATAACTATTTTTACAGGTCAAGGTTTCAAGGTAATGATATGTGCTAGTTGAATTATAGAGATCAATATTCAAGAGATTACTTATGTTAGATGAGAAATGCATTTAATGTTTTGATTGTAACATAATTGTTGAATTGTAAGTTGAGTTATCCGATGTATAGTGGATATTGCTTTGTGATGTAAGACTTTGTATAGTAACTTCGATGAAGCGATTCATGTAATAAATTGAATCAAAGATATGTATTGATAAAGGTTGTGATTCAGGAAAATATAGAAAGTATATATAAAAGTTTTAATTATTTCGCATTTTTAGTGATTGTATCATCGAATAATGATGTAAAGTTAAAAGTTCGTTGTATTATTAACGATCAAGAATGCGAATTGTATTGTATGAATTTTGGGGTCGTTACAATTCTTTTTCTCACTAGTAAATCTTTAAATAGTTTTGTCGAACAATATATTATGAGTGTAATATAGTTTGATGAAAATAGTAGAAGTTACCATTTTAAAATAAGACCTAATTTATTTTGGTTATTAATTAAATGAATGTATGCTAAAATGTTATTTTATTTCACATGTAGAATTTACAAATGGCACACTCACTATTACTGCGTAGCATACTTGATGCTAACAAGTTGACCGGACTGAATTACACGGACTAATTAAGAAATTTGAGAATTATTCTCACTGCTATAAAACTTTCTTATATCCAAGATTCACCTGTCCCTGGAAAGGTTACAGAAACAACATCTTAGGAAGAGATTGCTACTTTTAGAAAGTGGCAAGATGATGCATCTATAGCACAGTGCATCATGCTAGCATCTATGAGCAACGAGCTACAGCGTCAGCACGAGAAAATGGATGCTTATTATATTTTGCTGCACCTAAAAGAATTATATGGTGAGCAAAGCAGGACTGCAAGGTATCAGATATCTAGGGAGCTCTTCCGATCTCGCATGTCCGAGGGCACTACTGTTGAGACAAATTGTCTAAAGTTGATTAATTTGATTGAACAACTGGAATAATTGGGGTTCAACATGGATGGGAAGTTAAGTCAAGATTTGATCTTGCAGTCACTCCCGGACACCTTCTCACAATTTGTTATGAATTTTCACATGAATAAGTTGGACGTTAGCTTGCCTGAGTTACTTAACATGTTGAAAACTGCTGAAGGTCACTTCCCATCCAAGTGGGACCATGTCTTAATGGTAGATGATTCTTCCAAGAAAAGGAAGAGGCCCAAGGTATCTTCTCAAAAGAAGAAAAGCAAGAAGGCTAAGGGTAAGGAGAAGAATAAGGACAATAAGAAACCTGATGCAGACAGAAAAGGATTATGCTTCCATTGCAACAAGCCGGGTCACTGGAAGAGAAACTGTGAAAAGTACCTTGCGGAACAAAAGCAGAAGAAGCTTGGAGAAGCTTCAGGTTTGTTCATGATTAAAATTAATTTTTCTCAAAGTCAAAATTCTACTTGGATATTGGATACCGGATGTAGTTCTCACATATGTAATACTATGCATGGATTGGTCAGAAGTAGAAAGTTGAACAAGGATGAAGTCGTCCTACGAGTGAAAAATGGAGCAAAGGTTGCTGCATTAGCTATAGGGACTTATTGTTTAGCACTGCTTTCGGGCAAGTCCATTTATTTAAATAATTCTTATTATGTTCCAACACTTATTAGAAACATTATTTTGATTTCTGTATTGTATATGGAAGATTTTAATATTATAATAAAGAACAATAGTTGTTCCATTTATAATAAGAATATTTTATATTGTGTTGGTAATTTATTGAATGGACTGTACGTGATTGACTTGAATGAAAATATACTTCAAATTGAACAAACTAATAAAAGGAAAAGAGACGATGTTAATTATACCTTTATGTGGCACTGTAGACTCGGTCATATCAATGAAATAAGATTATCCAAGTTGCATAAGGATGAGCTCTTAGAGCTATCTGATTATGAATCATATCCAACTTGTCAATCTTATCTCATGGGTAAAATGACTAAATCCTCTTTTAGCAGAAAAGGAGAAAGAGTTACAGAGTTGTTAGCGTTGGTACACACAGATGTATGTGGACCTATGACAACAAACACACAAGGAGGGTATTCTTATTTTATTACTTTCACTGATGATCATTCAAGATATGGATATATGTATTTAATGAAATACAAATTTGAATTATTTGAAAAGTTCAAATAATTCAGAAGTGAAGTAGAGAAGCAAACCGGCATGAGTATTAAGATTCTTCGATCAGATCGAGGTGGTGAATACTTAAGCGGTGAGTTTCTCAATTGTGTCAAAGAAAATGGTATAATCTCACAATGGACTCCACCAGGAACATCACAGTTAAATGGTATATCTGAAAAGAGAAATTGAACATTATTGGACATGGTTCGTTCCATGATGAGTTTTACTGATCTTCAAGTATCATTCTGGGGCTATGTCCTAGAAGCGGCTGCATACCTACTTAACAAGTTACCTACCAAATCCGTCACAAAGACTCCATATGAGTTATGGACAGGGAGGAAACCAAATCTTAAGCATGTTAAGACTTGGGGTTGTCCAGCTTATGTAAAGAAGTTTGAAAATGATAAGCTACAGACTAGATATGAAAAGTGTAGATTTGTGGGATACCCTAAAAAAATTTCAGGGTATTACTTTTATCATCCTATTGATCAAAAGGTGTTTGTTGTGAAACATCCTGCGTTCTTGGAAAAAAAGTTTATCCTTGAAGGGGTCAGTGGGAGTAATATAGATCTTGAAGAAGTTCAAGACCCACAAATTATAACATATCAAAGTCAGGTACCTGACCAAGTAGAAGAACCTATTGTACAACACCCTATTCGTAAATCTAGAAGAGTACCAAAGATACCTGATATGTATCGATTCGTCATAGAGGATGACAATGAGGTACACATCATGAATGATGATGATCCATGTAATTATGAACATGCTATGAGTAGTAAAGACTCGGAGAAATGACAAGATGCCATGAAATCAGAGATGGACTCCATGTATGAAAATCAAGTATGGACTTTGGTTTCATCACCTGAGGGCATTAAGCCTATTGGGTGCAAATGGGTCTTTAAGAGAAAGACTGGAGCGGATGATAAAGTAGAGACCTATAAGGCCAGACTGGTTGCAAAAGGTTTCAAACAAAGGAAATAAATTGACTATGAGGAAACCTTCTCACCAGTAGCTATGCTCAAGTCCATTCGGATTTTGCTTGAGATTGCAGCTTATAACGAATATGAGATCTGGCAAATGGACGTGAAAACGGCCTTCCTCAATGGAAAACTTGAGGTGGATGTGTATTTGACACAGCCAGAGGGTTTTATTTTAACGGTTGGAACAGATCAAGTCTGTAAAATACAACGATCCATTTATGGATTGAAGCAAACTTCTCGAAGGTGGAACATCCGTTTGGATGAGACAATCAAACAGTTTGATTTTATCAAAAATGAGGATGAACCATTGTGTACAAGAAGGTTAGTGGGAGCGCTTTATCATTCCTTATACTATATGTTGATGATATATTACTGATAGGGAATGATATTCCGATGCTACAGTCAATTAAAATCTGGTTATCTAAACACTTCTCCATGAAGAACTTGGGAGAAGCATCCTATATTTTGGGGATAAAGATCTATAGAGATAGATCTAAAAGGATGTTTGGATTGTCCTAAGGAACGTACATTGACACGATGATAAAGAGGTTTAGCATGGAAGATTCTAAGAGAGGTCTCATGTCGATGATCCATGGAATACATCTTTCCAAAAAATAGGCCCCAAAGACACTTGAGGAGAGAGACCATATGAGTAAGATACCTTATACTTCAGCTATAGGATCTATCATGTACGATATGATATGTACTAAACCGGATGTCGCTCATGCACTTAGTGTAACGAGCAGATATCAGTCGAATCCAAGAGAAGAGCACTGAAAGGCAGTGAAAAATATCCTAAAGTACTTAAGAAGAACTAAGGATGTATTTCTTGTCTACAGTGGGTCTGAATTGAAACTAGAGGGCTATACAGACTCAAGCTTTCAAACGGACCAAGATGACAGTAAATCTTTTTTGGGGTATGTATTTAACTTAAACGGTGGTGCAATGAGTTGAAAAATTTTCAAGCAGCAAACAGTTGCTGATTCAGTGACAGAGACAGATTACATAGCTGTAAGTGAAGCTGCAAAGAAAGCTATTTGGATGAAAAAGTTCATAATTGAACTTGGCGTGGTTCCTAGCATTAGAGGAGCAGTACCTTTATTATTTGACAACACCGGAGCTGTTGCACATGCCAAGGAACCCAGATCTCACAAACACGCGTTGCGACAGTTTCATTTGATTAGAGAGATCATTGAAAGATGAGATGTCACCCTAGAACGTGTGGACACTCAAAACAATATTACAGATCCATTTACTAAAGCTTTAACCAAACAGCAGTTTGATCGTCACTTAGAGAAGATGGGTATTAGATACCATGGCGATTGGCTTTATTGCAATTGGGAGATTGAAAGTAGTATGCACACAAGCCAATCATGTATGATGATAAAGCAAATACTTTGTAACAATCTTATTCATTTATTAATAAAAGAATTATTTATTTAAAGACATTTATATTATCTACATAATGTTGTTATATTTAAATGTGATAAACCTATAGTTTTAAGCAATGCTTTTATAATAATGATGATGATCAAGCTAATGAGATCTAAATTATTAGATAGCTTAAAACTAAATAGTTCCTAATCGATGAATTACTAAATAGGGGATTAGTGAATCCGGATAGATTGGTACATACGTTGTTTGCTCTTTAGAAGAGGATGATCGATCTCATAATCATTTGTGTGGAGACACTAAAGCAAGTATGTAAGTGCTTATTGGAGAATAAGTACACTGAACGTGGCTCGCTAAGGAATACCTAATGGAGTTTTACTCGCCTATTAATAGGAATTCGTTTAGTAATAGTAGTACAAGTAATCCTTAGACTTGGGATCATCATAGTATCTTATGTATAATGAGTTATACTTTAACATGTCCCTTAAGACCCTAAGGGTATATCAAAGGGTATGCTTGGGTATAATTAATTATACATGAAGATAATGAATGATCAATAAAGGATCTACCACTTCTAGTAAAAGAAGTGAATGTCCTATGTGATTTGATAAATGACAACTCGGTAGTCCTTGACCAAGGCAGAATGAAATTAAAAAGTAGTTTCTAATTTGCATTATCGGTGTTTGTGCATTTAGGATCTGAATACATATAATTAAATAAAATAATAATTGATAGTAAATCCATGTCTTATATTTAATTGGGACATTGTATGGTAGAAGGAATGAATTATACGGTAACTATTTATTCAAAAATTCTTTTATGATTAATGTTGAAATCTATATTATCTGGAAAGTCGTTAATCGCTAAGGGGGGCTTACCCATATTGTAGAATAAATATTATTTATTTAAATAAATTATTAGTTTAATTTATTTATTTAAATAAGATTAGAATTGTTCTAATTGATTTATTCACAACCGATTTAATATGGAGAACTTAAATGGTCACACCATAAAAGAAAGAATATTTATTTAAGAAGCAAATGATATAATCGTAATAATAAATTAAGTGTATTTAATTTAATCTATGAAGATAGAATATATTAAATAGCTTAATATTTATTATTTAATATTTTAAAAATAGTAAATATAAATTAATAAGAGGAGTCTTATTATTATTTTTACTATTATTATTATTATTTAATTTCTAAAGGAGTTTGGGAATTAATTAATAAGATACTGTGACGCCCCCAGAATAGGTCCATTCAACCCAACCCATTCTGAGTCGCCAAATACATGGTACAGAATTCAAATACAAACTTTATATCATACGGTCGTGCAAAATACGACCACACAACTGTGAGTGTCAATACAAATATGTAGAAAATATTAAGATTCAAACTAAGTCCTCATTACAATTATTATCACACTATTTATCAGAAATAGTGAGGACTACTACTGCTCTAACTCGGACCATCACTCTGTCCCCCGACTAGTTCCCGCAACATTCTCATTTCCTGAAGAGGACAACAGATGAAAAGGGTGAGCTCAACTAGCTCAATAAAGAATATTATGACTAAGATAATGAAAAATAAATTATCGTTAGTCTTCAACAAATCAGATAAAATATAATGGACAACCAACTTCAGATCAATATTCGCAGCGGAAATAACAGTTCATTAGAAGAATTAAGCAGAGAATAAAGTCTACTATCTTCTATGATTTAAAAGTCCATCGTCAATATTTTATCCCTGTAACATCAATCAATATACATCTCGAATCAAATATTCATCTTTGCACTACAGGCCAAAGATATTCATTTGTATCATCAGTGGTCATGTTCATCTCAACACCTGTCATCTTTGCACTACAGGCCAAAGATATTCATCAGGTAATCATTCATCTTTGCTCTACAGGCCAAAAATATTCATCAAGTAATCATTCATCTTTGCTCTACAGGCCAAAGATATTCAGTTACATCACCTTTTAGGACTGAGAATGATGAAAAATATTTCGAAAAAAAACGAATCCAGTGAGATAAAAGACAAAGACTAAGGATTCGTATTTTAGTATATCCAATTCAAAAATACCTCGTAATAATTAATTATGGAGCAAAATTCAAGAATAGAGCTCAAAACTTGGATACAATCAAAGATAGTAACCTTAACAAGCAATTTGGACAAATAGAAGAAAATTTAATTTTTCCGTGAATAGTGCCGTATACGTGAATAGTAACCTCGACGGAAAAAGTAAGAATTTTAACATAAAATCCATGACAATATTTCTGTATAATGATATTGAAAAGAATAACATCATTTACAAAAGAAAATAACATCCCTTACCTCAAAAAGATAGTACCTCTGACTGGAATATCGGATATAATACCGAAGGAAACTTGCGCTGAATACTAATACTCAAAGTATTGAAATACTCACAAAAATACGCTCGATATTGTAGAGAGAGAAAACTTATGATTCTGGTGTGATTTTCAATTCTAACCTAAGCACCCAATTTATAGGAAAAGCTTAGGATGCCAAAGGAGACTAAAATAATAAAATAATATTATTTTTTCAAAATTTCCGCTGCCTGGCGGCTAAATTTTTTCCCAACAAAAGTGGGTCCCACCCATTAAATAATATTTATTTTCCGAAACTTCAATAATTCATAACAAATAGCCCCTTTGTCAGAAAAATACAAATTCTATGTCTTTCCATAGGAAATTTAATTCTCTACAACTTTGCAGAAGAAAGTTTTTCCAAATTCCAAACATAAATTATTCGAAATCCATAAACAGATGATTTCTCACACCAAAATATTGATAAAAACTCATCAGCGCCAATTCCTTCTTTAATATCCACAAAATAAATATTTCCTTATCATATAAATCAATAATTAATTATTCACAAATAATATTATAGACCTACAATATTAACAACCAGGTCGTTCCCAGGACAGAGGGGGCCTTCCGATAAGGACTTCTCCTTACTGGCGCGCAATTAAATAACCCCTCCTAGACAGAACTTCCTTAGACATTGTCAATAATGCTATCTAATAATATTATTCAAATAATATGAATTATTGAGTTGATAATGTGAAATACTGTGCAATGACAATTATTGAATCAATACTACAAAATATCAACTGTAGCCATTATTGAATCAATCATAAAAAATAGCAACGTAGCAATTATTGAGTCAATAAAATATCAATGCAGCAATTATTGAGTCAATAATATAAAATATCAACGTAGCAATTATTGAGTCAATAATATAAAATATTAAACAGTAATTACTGTAACAATAATTGAGTAATGGCTTCTCACGTAAGACTCAATAATTTGAAATACTGTGCAATACCGTGTGCTACTATGCAACACCGTGTATCACTGTATTTTAACCACCGGGTATTTCAACAGTACTAACGGTAACAACCACGCCGTTATTTTGTAAAAAAGTTATTTCTGTCGCTTTCTATATCTGACAGTTATTCCGTTGTGGGGGCCCACAAATAGCTGTGCCGTCGTACGAATATTCCCCGACAACAAGAATATTCCACGACCAAACGAATATTCCCCGATAACAAGAATATTTTATAACCACTTGCTCATTTTAAAAATGTTTGCACATTTCACCCATAACTTTCGTATTTATCAAAACAACACCTTACTGTTTCGAAATAATATATAAAGAAAACTAAATCTTTATTCATAAAAGTTGGGGTCTTACAACCTCCCCTCCTTATGAAATTTCGTCCTCGAAATTGACGTACGTACCTGGTATGTCGAAAAGGTGAGGATACCTCGCTTTCATTTCCGATTCCAACTCCCAGGTCATTTCCTCAATTGCATGGTTTCTCCACAAAACTTTAACTTGAGGTATAATTTTCGAGCGTAGGACATGCTCCTTCCTATCCAAGATTTTGACAGGTACTTCCTCGTACGTTAAATCTTCGGCTATCTCGTCTGGTTCTAACTCAATAATGTGGTTTGGATCCTTCACATATTTACGTAACACGGATATGTGAAACACGTTATGAACACGAGACATGCTTGGAGGTAAAGCGAGTCTATAAGCCACATTTCCTATTCGGTCAAGAATCTCAAATGGACCAATGAATCGTGGGTTGAGCTTTCCTCTCTTCCCAAACCTCGTAACTCCCTTCCATGGAGCAATACGTAATAACACATGGTCTCTAACGTTAAATTCCATGTCCTTTCGATGAAGATCCGCATAACTCTTTTGTCGATCTTGTGCTGTTTGTATACGTTGTCGGATTATTTGGATCTTTTTTGTAGTCATACGTACTAACTCTGGTCCCAACAATGTTGCTTCACCCACCTCATCCCAATATACTGGAGAACGACACTTTCTCCCATACAACGCTTCGAATGGAGCTACGCCTATACTTGCCTGATAACTGTTGTTGTAGGAGAATTCCACCAATGGTAAGTACTTATCCCAACTCCCTTTGAAGTCTAGAACACAAAGTCTCAATAGATCTTCAAGAGTTTGGATAGTCCTTTCCGATTGTCCGTCTGTTTGAGGATGATAAGCCGAACTAAATCGTAAATCCGTACCCATAGCTTTCTGCAAACTGATCCAAAATCGTGAAGTAAATCTGGGGTCACGATCCGAAACTATGGATACTCGCATGCCATGCAATCTCACAATCTCATTCACGTACATATGAGCAAGACGTTCAAGGGAATAAGTCTCTCGTATCGGCAAGAAATGAGCAGACTTGGTTAATCTATCAACAATAACCCAAATCGCATCTAAGCCTTGAGAAACCTTGGGAAGACCCGTAACGAAATCCATCGTAATGTGTTCCCACTTCCATTTCGGAATCTCCAGTGGTTGCAATGGACCCTTCGGCACTTGATGTTCCGCCTTTACACGTTGACAAGTTAAACATCTCGAGATGAACTCCGCGATCTCTCTCTTCATATTGCCCCACCAAAATGTATGTCGAAGATCACGATACATTTTAGTACTCCCAGGATGGATCGCAAACGGTGTGTTGTGTGCCTCCATCATAATTCTATACTTCAAGTCGGAATCGTTAGGAACACAAAGTCTAGAGTTGACTCGAAGTATTCCCTCTTCATCGATTCTCGCTTCTAGAATTGCACCTTCTTGCACCTTCTTCTTCATCTTCATCAGCTCCGCATCCGTAGCTTGAGCAGCTTTAACTTTATCAATCAAAGCTGGTTCTACGCGTATACTTGACATCATCGCACTCGTTCCCACATATGATCTTCTACTCAACGCGTCAGCTACCACGTTCGCTTTTCCAGGATGATATTGGATAGTATGATCGTAATCTTTCAACAGCTCAAGCCAACGTCGTTGCCGCATGTTGAGTTCCTTCTGAGTGAAGAAATATTTAAGGCTCTTATGATCCGTATAAATCTCCACTTTCTCTCCGTACAAGTAATGTCTCCAGATCTTCAACGCAAAAACGACTGCTGCCAACTCTAGATCATGAGTAGGATAATTCCTCTCATATTCTTTGAGTTGTCGTGAGGCATAGGCTATGACTTTCCCATGTTGCATGAGAACACATCCTAACCCTTTGCCCGAAGCATCGCTGTAAATAACAAATCCATCCGAACCAGATGGTATTGTCAGAACAGGTGCCGAGATAAGTCTCCTCTTGAGCTCTTGGAAGCTCTTCTCGCATTCCTCTCTCCAAACGAATTTCGTATCTTTCCGAGTCAACTGAGTTAATGGAGTAGCGATTCGAGAAAATCCCTCTACGAACCTCCGATAATAACCAACTAAGCCCAGAAAGCTTCATACTTCAGTCACCGACTTAGGTTGCTCCCAGCTTTGTATTGCTTCAATCTTCGTCGGGTCCATAGATACTCCACGTTTCGATACCACGTGCCCAAGGAATGCTACTTCCTCAAGCCAGAACTCGCATTTCTTCAGCTTGGCGTATAGCTTGTTCTCACGAAGCTTTTGAAGTACTAACTTCAAATGGTGTTCATGATCTTCACGGCTTTTAGAATAAATGAGAATGTCATCAATAAAGACAACAACGAATTGATCTAAATACTCCTTAAATACACGGTTCATCATATCCATGAAAGCAGCAGGAGCATTAGTCAATCCAAAAGACATGACTAAGAACTCATAATGCCCGTACCGTGTTCTGAAAGCAGTCTTTGGAATATCCTCAGTTTTAATCTTCAACTGATGATATCCAGAACGAAGATCGATCTTTGAAAAGAATTGCGCTCCTTGCAACTGGTCGAACAGGTCATCAATACGAGGTAACGGATACCTATTCTTAATGGTGACATGGTTCAACTCCCGATAGTCAATGCAAAGTCGCATACTCCCGTCTTTCTTCTTTACGAATAAAACAGGAGCACCCCAAGGAGACGTACTAGGATGAATAAAACCGATGTCTAACAATTCTTGTAATTGAATCTTTAACTCCTGAAGTTCAATAGGAGCCATTCGATATGGGGTTTTAGAAATGGGCTTTGTACCGGGCTCAAGGTCAATAAAGAATTCAACTTCACGTTCTGGGGGTAGACCGGGAAGTTCTTCGGGAAATACATCAGGAAACTCATTAACAACGAAAATATCATTCAAATCTGATTTATTCTGATTTAGATCAGTGACATGAGCTAAGAAAGCTTGACATCCGTTTTTCAATAAACGAATAGCCTTGGGATTTGAAATGATATTGACTGATTTTAGTGGTTTGGTGGTTTGAATTCGTACAACAGGTTGATTAGGAATATGAAAACTAACAACCTTACGAAAACAATCAATTTTGGCATGGTAAGTGGTTAACCAGTCAATTCCTAAAATCACGTCAAATGCAAGTATTTTCAAAGATATAAGATCAACAGGTAAGGTAAGGGTATCAATCTGAATCAAGCAAGATTTGTAAACTGTAGATGTAACAAAGGTTTCTCCTAACGGAGTTTCAACAGATAAGTCAAAGTCTAATTTATCAGAAGTCAAGTTCAAACGTTGAGCACAAGCAGGTGAAATAAAGGAATGGGTAGCACCGGTATCTAACAAGGTGTAAACTTCGCAAGAGTTTATGATCAGCTTACCCGTAATCACCTCGTGTGGATTCCTCGCGTTTTGGGCTGTCACGACAAACGCTCTTCCAGGAATCACCGACTTTGACTTGTCTGCAACCGCCTTTGGAATCACCACCCCCGCTGAACTTGGTTTCGCAACAGGACAATCTCGAGCTATATGTCCTTCTTTTCCACAGTTATAGCATCCTTTGAACTGTTGTGGGCAGTTTGGGCTGATATGTCCCTCTTTCCCGCACTTAAAGCATACGACCGGTGGTCGTTCTCCTCCCCTCGAAACAGTTGATGCTGGTGTTGATGTTGACATCTTCACGTTCTCATTGTTGTACCTTCTCTTCTTGAAATCTCCCCCCGATTCGCTTCTTCTACTATCATGACCACGATAACCACCGGAGTGGTTACCGCTTCTGTCATACTTTCCTCCTCGCTGGTTGTCATTGCTCCGATGACTGCTGCCACCGGTACGACCTTGGTTGTGCTCCCTCGGTTGAACATAATCATTATCTCGTTCTAATAACTGGGCCCTATTTACTACATCCGAATATAAAGAAAATTTATGAGAAATGAGGTATTGACGTATTTCGGGTTTCAAACCTCTTAGAAACATCCGCGTCATACGTTCCTCATTCTCCACCAAATGAGGTGCAAACCTGGACAGCTCCGCGAACTTAGCCTCGTATTGGGATACCGTCATGTTGTTTTGCTCGAGTCTAATAAACTCTACTTCCTTCATATGACGAATACTTTCAGGAAAGTACTTGTCATTGAACAATTTCTGGAACGCTTCCCAAGACATCTTAAGTGCGGCAGGCTGGGTACGTTTCACAGATTCCCACCAGTAATCTGCCTCTCCACGGAACATAAACGTGGCGAATGGAACCTTCTGTTCCTCCGTACATCCCAAGACATCAAATATCTTGGTAATTTGTTTAATCCACGTCTCCGCCTTTATCGGATCTGGCTTTCCCAGAAACTCTGGTGGTCCCAATTCTTTGAACTGCTTAGCAGTGACAGCTCGTGTGTTGTTATTATCTCCACCTGTATGTTGCACACGAGTCTCCCTCGTCTGGTTTTGCATAAACTGCAAAAAACTTCTAAACATCTCATCGTTTATCGTCTGACCAGCGTTATTTTCAGGATGAACATTGCCTTCTTATTGCACGTTCTCCTGGTTAACGATTAAAGGTGTCTCCACAGTCTCATTCACTTCGTTGTTAACATTCTCAGATGCCATTCTCAAATACTGCCATAAAACAAGGGTTAATTAAACAAATTAACATATCCCATATTAACCCTATGCTCCGACTGACCAATTAAATACCACATAAGCTTAGGTAAGACACACTAGCGAAGAATTTACTCGTCTCTCCCCTCCTAGTTCTATTCCCCGATCTCCGCCAGAGATCATATCCCTAAGCTCTGATACCAACTGTAACGCCCCCAGAATAGGTCCATTCAACCCAACCCATTCTGAGTCGCCAAATACATGGTACAGAATTCAAATACAAACTTTATATCATACGGTCGTGCAAAATACGACCACAAAACTGTGAGTGTCAATACAAATATGTAGAAAATATTAAGATTCAAACTAAGTCCTCATTACAATTATTATCACACTATTTATCAGAAATAGTGAGGACTACTACTGCTCTAACTCGGACCATCACTCTGTCCCCCGACTAGTTCCCGCAACATTCTCATTTCCTGAAAAGGACAACAGATGAAAAGGGTGAGCTCAACTAGCTCAGTAAAGAATATTATGACTAAGATAATGAAAAATAAATTATCGTTAGTCTTCAACAAATCAGATAAAATATAATGGACAACCAACTTCAGATCAATATTCGCAGCGGAAATAACAGTTCATTAGAAGAATTAAGCAGAGAATAAAGTCTACTATCTTCTATGATTTAAAAGTCCATCGTCAATATTTTATCCCTGTAACATCAATCAATATACATCTCGAATCAAATATTCATCTTTGCACTACAGGCCAAAGATATTCATTTGTATCATCAGTGGTCATGTTCATCTCAACACCTGTCATCTTTGCACTACAAGCCAAAGATATTCATCAGGTAATCATTCATCTTTGCTCTACAGGCCAAAGATATTCATCAAGTAATCATTCATCTTTGCTCTACAGGCCAAAGATATTCAGTTACATCACCTTTTAGGACTGAGAATGATGAAAAATATTTCGAAAAAAAACGAATCCAGTGAGATAAAAGACAAAGACTAAGGATTCGTATTTTAGTGTATCCAATTCAAAAATACCTCGTAATAATTAATTATGGAGCAAAATTCAAGAATAGAGCTCAAAACTTGGATACAATCAAAGATAGTAACCTTAACAAGCAATTTGGACAAATAGAAGAAAATTTAATTTTTCCGTGAATAGTGCCGTATACGTGAATAGTGCCGTATACGTGAATAGTAACCCCGACGGAAAAAGTAAGAATTTTAACATAAAATCCATGACAATATTTCTGTATAATGATATTGAAAAGAATAACATCATTTACGAAAGAAAATAACATCCCTTACCTCAAAAAGATAGTACCTCTGACTGGAATATCGGATATAATACCGAAGGAAACTTGCGCTGAATACTAATACTCAAAGTATTGAAATACTCACAAAAATACGCTCGATATTGTAGAGAGAGAAAACTTATGATTCTGGTGTGATTTTCAATTCTAACCTAAGCACCCTATTTATAGGAAAAGCTTAGGATGCCAAAGGAGACTAAAATAATAAAATAATATTATTTTTTCAAAATTTCCGCCGCCTGGCGGCTAAATTTTTTCCCAACAAAAGTGGGTCCCACCCATTAAATAATATTTATTTTCCGAAACTTCAATAATTCATAACAAATAGCCCCTTTGTCAGAAAAATATAAATTCTATGTCTTTCCATAGGAAATTTAATTCTCTACAACTTTGCAGAAGAAAGTTTTTCCAAATTCCAAACATAAATTATCCGAAATCCATAAAAAGATGATTTCTCACACCAAAATATTGATAAAAACTCATCAGCGCCAATTCCTTCTTTAATATCCACAAAATAAATATTTCCTTATCATATAAATCAATAATTAATTATTCACAAATAATATTATAGAACTACAATATTAACAACCAGGTTCCCAGGACAGAGGGGGCCTTCCGATAAGGACTTCTCCTTACTGGCGCGCAATTAAATAACCCCTCCTAGACAGAACTTCCTTAGACATTGTCAATAATGCTATCTAATAATATTATTCAAATAATATGAATTATTGAGTTGATAATGTGAAATACTGTGCAATGACAATTATTGAATCAATACTACAAAATATCAACTGTAGCCATTATTGAATCAATCATAAAAAATAGCAACGTAGCAATTATTGAGTCAATAAAATATCAATGCAGCAATTATTGAGTCAATAATATAAAATATCAACGTAGCAATTATTGAGTCAATAATATAAAATATTGAACGGTAATTACTGTAACAATAATTGAGTAATGGCTTCTCACGTAAGACTCAATAATTTGAAATACTGTGCAATACCGTGTGCTACTATGCAACACCGTGTATCACTGTATTTTAACCACCGGGTATTTCAACAGTACTAACGATAACAACCACGCCGTTATTTTGTAAAAAAGTTATTTCTGTCGCTTTCTATATCCGAAAGTTATTCCGTTGTGGGGGCCCACAAATAGCTGTGTCGTCGTACGAATATTCCCCGACAACAAGAATATTCCACGACCAAACGAATATTCCCCGACAACAAGAATATTTTATAACCACTTGCTCATTTTAAAAATGTTTGCACATTTCACCCATAACTTTCGTATTTATCAAAACAACACCTTACTGTTTCGAAATAATATATAAAGAAAACTAAATCTTTATTCATAAAAGTTGGGGTCTTACAGATACACTCTCTCTAATATATATATTCCTAATAAGATTAGGGGGCTATTTAATTAAAAGAGTTTAATTATTCCCAATTGAATTGGAAAGCCTAATTAATTAAAAGGGTTTAATTAATTAATATGAAACCCTAATCCTAAATAGTTTAGGAGGGTTGCCTAAATATATAAATAAGAAAGTCTTATTATAGAATAAGGTGTTGGGTTTGTACGAAGTCGTGGGCGCAATTAAATTGCAAAATTTGTGGATGCATGGTATATCAGAGTTTAAAAATTTCTACAAAATCATTACCCGGATCATCCTTTATGCAAATTATTAATTTAAAACGATAAATAAGAAGTTCTGGAATCATACCCTTATAGAACGAAACTTCCACAGGTACGAGTTCAACTCCTTGTTCTTCGTGATCTCATTGAATTTCTGGGTTAGATTCATTCATTTGATCAACATTAGCCCCCAAGTATTTGGCCTCTAGAGGTGATCCACCAAGGAAAGGAATTATCAAGAAGGAGGGTGGTTAGCTAAACCCTAGGTTTCTATCCACTATAGAAAAGGAGTACTCTCCAACAATTGGAATTGTATCAACTAATATCTAACATAAGACTCCTCTTATATAGATATTGGTCAACCCTTCTAATCCTATTAGAAATAGGTTTTCATTTAATTAATTAAACTCCTTTAATTAATTAGGCTTCCCAATTATATTAGGATTAATTAGTTAAACTACTTTAATTAATTTGCCTTCTAATCTTATTATGAATAAATGAGAGTACTAATATTAAATTAATTCTTAAACTCCTTTAAAAATTAACATAATAATAATTGTAATAATATTAATAAGACTCCTTTTATTAATTTATATTTAATATTTTTAAAATATTTAATAATAAACATTAAGCTATTTAATTTATTCTATCACCATAGATTAAATTAATTACACTTAATGCATTATTACGATTATGCCATTACCTTCTTAAATAATTATTCTTCCTTTTATAGTGTGACCCTTTAGGTTCTCCATATTAAACCGGTTGTGAATAAATCAATTAGAACAATTCTAATCTTATTTAAATAAATAAATTAAACTAATAATTTATTTAAATAAATAATATTTATTCTACAATAGGGATAAGCCTCCCTAGCGATCAACGACTTTTCAAATAATATAGATTTTAACATTAATCATAAAATAACCTGTGAGTAAATAGTTACCGTACAATTCAATCCTTCCACCATACAATGTCTCAATTAAATATAAGACATGAAATTATTGTCAAGTCTTATTTTATTTAGTTATATGTATTTTGATTAGAAAATGCACAACTCCAAATAATGCAAATTAGAATCTTCTTTTTAATTTCATTCGGCCTTGGCCAAGGACTACTAAGTTGTCATTTAATAAATCACATATGACATATCTTTTCTTTTACTAGAAGTGGTAGATTCTTTATTGACCATTCATTGTCTTCATATCTAACTTATTACACCAAAGCATACCCTTTGATATACACTAAGGGTCTTAAAGAATAAGTTAAAGTATAATTCATTACACACAAGATACTATGATGATCTAAAGTCCAAGGATCACTTGTACTACTATCACATTAGAAATTCCTATTGACATGCAAGTAAAACTCCATTAGGTATTCTATAGCGAGTTACGTTCAATGAACTTATTCTTCAATAAGCACCTACATACTTGCTTTAGTGTCTTCACATAAATAATTATGAGATCAACCATCCCCATCCAATGAGCAAACAACATATGTACCAATATATCCGGATTTACTAATACCCTTTTTAGTAATCCAACGATTGGGAACTATTTTAGTTTTAAGCTTTCTAAGAATTTAGATGTCATTAGCATGATCAACATCATGATTCTAAAAGCATTGCTTCAAACTATGGGTTATTTATATATTATAAAAAATAGCATCATGTAGATAATTAAACGCCTTTAATAAGTGAATACTTTTATTAATAAATAAATAAGATCATCTCCAAAGTATATGCTTTATCATCATACATGATTGCCTTGTATGCATACTACTTTCAATCTCCCACTTGTACTAAAGCCAATCGCCATGGTATTTCATACCCATCTTCTCTAAGTGACGATCAAACTACTATTGTGTTAAAGTTTTAGTAAATGGATCTGCAATGTTGTCTTGAGAGTATACACGCTCTAAGGTGACGTATTCTCTTTCAATGATTTCTTTAATCAAAGTGCCGCAACATATGTTTGGATTCAAGATGAGACTTAGGAACTATTCCTAGTTCTGTAATGAACTTTTCATCTAAAACATCAATTTGCAGCTTCACTTACAGTTATATACTTTGTCATTGTCACTAAATCAGCAACCTGTTGCTTTTTGGAACCATTCCAATTCATTGCACCACCTTTCAAGGTAACAACTTACCCTAAAGTAGATTTACTGTCGTCTTGGTCAGTCTGAAAACTGGAGTCTGTTTAGTCCTCTAGTTTAATTCAGACCCATCATGTGTCATGATGACATCCTTAGTGTTAGTTAAGTACTTTAAGATGTTTATCACTGTCTTACAGTGATCTTCTCTAGAATATTACTGATCAACATCAAGTCTCGTATATTTCATTGCATACATGATATTAACTCATGCGATCTCTCTTTTATTGAGGAAAATTTTAGAGAGATACACTCCATGGCTCATCATCATGAGATACCTTTTGGAGTTTGTCATGCTAAATGCCTTTAGCATCTAATGAATATACGTTCCTTGGGTTAAGCTGAACATCCTTTTAAATCTATCTATACAGATTTATATCCCCAATATAGGCTGTTCTACCCAAATCATTCATGGAGGAATGTTTAGACAACTTTATTTTGATCGATTGTAGCATAGGAATGTCATTCCCTATCAGTAATATATCATCAACATATATTATAAGGAATGAAATAGCGCTCCCACTAACCTTCTTGTACACATATGGTTCATCCTCGTTTTTGATAACATCAAAACTAAGGTTCCATCTACGAGAAGCTTGCTTCAACCATTGAAACAAATCTATCTGGCTGTATCATACATACATTCTCCTCTAATAATGTATATTTGAGGAAGGGCGTCTCCACGTCCATTTTTCCAAATTTAGTAATCATAAGTTGCAATCGCAAGTAAAATTCAAATAGACTTGAGTATTGCTTCAAAGATCCATTTTAGATTTTATGGTCATCTACTATTTCCCTGAGTCTTTATTACTCATAACCTGTTCGTAATTCAATGGATCATCATCATTCATGATGTGTACCTCATCGTCATCCTCTATGACAAATCTATACCTATCAGGTATCTTCGGTACTCTTCCAGATTTACAAATAGGGTGTTGTACAGAAGGTGTCTCTACTTGGACAGGTTCATCCACTTGATCTGTAGTAGTTTGTGGTTCTTGAATTTCTTCAAGATCTATTTTCCTCCCACTAGCCCCTTCAAGAATAAACTCATTTTCTAAGAAGGCAGCGTGTTTCGCAACAAACACCTTTTGCTCAGTAGGATTGTAGAAATAGTATCCCAAACTCTCTTTAGGATATCTCACAAACATGCACTTATCAGATCTTGACCCAAGCTTATCATTTTGAAACCTTTTCACATAAACTGGACATCCCCAAATCTTATCATGCTTAAGACCAAGTTTCCTCCCTGTCCACATCTCATATATAGTTTTGTGGACGGATTTCGAGGGGACCTTATTTAGTAGATATGTAGCCGCTTCTAGAGCGTAACCCCAGAATGAAATTGGAAGATCAGTAAAACTCATCATAAAACGAACCATGTCCAACAATGTTCAATTTCTCCTTTTAGATACTCCATTTAAATGTGGTGTACCTGGTGGAGTCCATTGTAAGATTATACCATTTTTTTGAGATAATTGAGAAACTCACCGCTTAAGTATTCACCACCTCGATCTGATCGAAGAATCTTAATACTCTTGCCCGTTTGTTTCTCTACTTCACTTCTGAACTCTTTGAACTTTTCAAATGATTTAGATTTGTATTTCATTAAATACACATATCCAAATCTTGAGTGATCATCAGTGAAAGTAATAAAATAAGAATACCCTCCCCGTGCATTCGTTGTCATAGGTCCACAAACATCTGTGTGAACCAACGCTAACAACTCTGTAACTCTTTCTCCTTTTTCACTAAAAGGAGATTTAGTCATTTTACCCATGAGATAAGATTCACAAGTTGGATATGATTCATAATCGGATAGCTCTAAGAGCCCATCCTTATGCAACTTAGATAATCTTGTTTTATTGATATGACCGAGTCTACAGTGCCATATATAGATATAATTAACATCATCTCTTTTCTTTTTCTTAGTTTGTTCTATTTGAAGTATATTTTCATGCAAGTCAAGTATATAAAGTCCATTTCTCAAATTACCAACACCATATAAAATATTGCTTTTATAAATAGAACAACTGTTGTTCTTTATTATAATGTCAAATCCATCCATATCTAATACGAAAATATAAATAATATTTCTAATGATATTCGGAACAAAATAACAATTTTTTAAATAAATGGACTTGCTCGTAGGCTGTGCTAAACAATAAGTGCCTACAGCTAATGCCACAACCGTTGCTCCAGTTTTCACTCGTAGGACAACCTCATCCTTGTTTAGCTTTCTACTTCTGACCAGTCCCTGCACAGTATTACATATGTGAGAACCACAGCCGGTATCCAATACCCAAGTAGAATTTTGACTTTCTAAAAAATTAATTTCAATCATGAACAAACCTTAATTAGAAGTCGAAGCTTCTCCAAGCTACTTCTCTGCCAGAAACTTCTTGCAGTTCCTCTTCTAGTGACCCGGCTCGTTGCAATGGAAGCACATTCCTTTGCTAGCTAGATCAGGTTTCTTTTGTTTCATTGTGTTCACCATGCCCTTAGCCTTCTTAGATTTCTTCTTTTCAGAAGATACCTTGGGCCTCTTCCTTTTCTTGGAAGAGTCCACCATTAAGACATAGTTCTTCTTGGATGGGAAGTGACCTTCTGCAGTTTTTAACTTGTTAAATAATTCAGGCAAGCTGACATCTAACTTTTTCATTTGGAATTTGTTGGCTTGTTTGGGTGTTGATTAAAACACTTACACACATGCAAGTGTACGTGGTCCACAAGTAATATAGAGTAAGAAAAGTATCGTTCCCACGTAGAATAATGAATGCCTCTAATCTAACATGCAACAATTTTATAACTATTTCGGTCTACTTAAACAGATGATCAAAGTGTGATTTATTTAACAGTGTTGATTATCAAGAAACAACTAATTAACGTGCAAATAATTCAGATAAGGGAGATATAGGATTCTAACTTCACTTAATGCATTACTCAAGTTGATACACCTCCTGTTAAGCTCAATTGATTACTTCAGATTATTAGTCGAGAACACGAAAGCAAAACATAGCCATCTCTCAATAAACCATGTCCATATCACAAACAATCCACAAATGATAGAATGAATGTGAACACCCAAATTACATAAAACACTATATTTCTATGTGACTTAACATTAATACGGGTTTAAGCACAAGTTCTCAAATGACTACAAGTGATGCTTCAGTATATGTCTATCCGAAGCACAAATTATGGAGTCTAACACCATATAGAATTATAAACACAAGCTAATATGGTCTAATCTGAACTCATAATTCATTTCTCAATTTAATATGAGTTATTTCGGTAATTGGTGATCAAGCAATTAGGCAATCAAAGCAAACCACATTAGACAATCCATACATAATCATTTCAAACTCAACAAGGAAGCATAGCAATCTGAATTAAGCACTAAGATCCACTAAAATCCCACAATAGAATTTAGTTCATAATTGAATCAATATCCATCATCAAAACTTGTTCATACATTGAAAACTAAAGATGAAAATAAAGAGAAACTAAGGAATGAGATAAGCAAATATGAGTTCTCCTCTTCCAATATGATCCTTCAATGTAGAGCCAACCTTCAATGCTTCCAAATCTAACCCTAATCTATACAAATATATCAAAATCTAAGAGAAATCAAGAGAGATAGCCAAAATGAAGAAGAAAAGGCTACACACTCTATGAGTTCCTTAAAAACCCTAAAAGTAGTAAATATATCGTTCAATGATAAAGTCTCAACCTCCAAATACACCCTTATAGAGAAAAGCATTCAATTCAGGACTTTAAGTAAAAAGTTAACTCTAGTCAACACCAGTTAGGCGCGGCCGCGCTGCCGCTCAGTACAAATGGGGCGCGGGCGCGCTACCTGCTGGCAAATTCTACTCCTGGCACGGGCGAGCTGTTTTTGCTCTATACAAGGGCGCGGCCGCACTGCATGAAATTCTGCAGACTGCTGCTGCTGCTACACCTTTTCTGCTATCTTCCCAAACCTTTAAATGCCAATTCACATGTCTTTATCACTTGCACTCCACCTGAACTACACCACATGCCATTTGCTACCAATCAAGCCGGTTTCATGCCCATTCCACCCACGAGGCCACCGAGATAGTTTCCATTATGCAATCTACAAAACAAAGATAAAAAGCATGAAAAGTAACTAACATATGTGAGAATAAGCTATAGTTATGGTGAGTTGATAGCCAATAAGTAGGTATAAAACCTACTTATCAAATATCCCTAAACTTAAACTAATGCTTGCCTTCAATCAACTAACACAAACGCAAACTATATGAAATGCAACTATGCTAAAATGATAATGAGATCCAATTTCAGTCAAGTATTAATTCTAATATGAGATGCCTTAGAGAAATCGCAAAGATATATGAACAAAGTATCCAACCAAGACAAGGCCATAGAACATACAATCTGAAAATCAAAACCTGTTGACAATGATATAGTGTGTGTGTGCTAAAATCCACTAAGCTTGATATAGGTAAAAATTCCACATACTATGCTTCTAAGAGGGAAATGTAGGCTTTAACTCAAGCAAAACTGCAAACATATGAAGCTCCAACCAAGATTACACATCAAATCAATCTAAGGATCAACAAAGAGTTTATTATGCTTTTATTTACTCACGGGGGCGATATTTGCGCATTCCCGTGATTACACCAGACTGTGCAATGCCTAGCCCTCTTAGGCTTTTTAATGATACCAGTGTAGTGAGCTTTCGGCCAACGACTCCTAAGCAAGAAGGCTTTATGGTGTTGGGTGTCAAGACAACCCCTAGGGCGTACTTGCTCGAATATCGAAGGCCACAAGACTCGACTAGCCAAGGTTTTTATTCAACATTCTATTTTTCTTTTCTTTTTCTCATTTTTTTTCATCAAAGGTGATTTGATGTGTAATCTTGGTTGGAGCTTCATATGTTTGCAGTTTTGCTTGAGTTAAAGCCTTACTTTTCGCTCTTAGAAGCATAGTATGTGGAATTTTTACCTATATCAAGCTTAGTGGATTTTAGCACACACACACACAACATCATTGTCAACAGGTTTTAATTTTCAGATTGTATGTTCTATAGCCTTGTCTTGGTTGGATACTTTGTTCATATATCTTTGCGATTTCTCTGAGGCATCTCATATTAGAATTCATACTTGACTGAAATTGGATCTCATTATCATTTTAGCATAGTTGCATTTCATATAGTTTGCATTTGTGCTAGTTGCTTGAAAGCAAGCAATAGCTTAAGTTTGGGGGTATTTGATAAGTAGGTTTTATACCTACTTATTGGCTATCAACTCACCATAACTATAGCTTATTCTCACATGTTTTAGTTACCTTTCATGCTTTTTATCTTTGTTTTGTAGATTGTATAATGGAAACTATCTCGGTGGCATCGTGGGTGGAATGGGCATAAAACCGGCTTGATTGGTAGCAAATGGCATATGGTGTAGTTCAGGTGGAGTGCAAGTGATAAAGACATGTGAATTGGCATTTGAAGGTTTGGGAAGATAGCAGAAAAGGTGCAGCAGCAGCAGAAATTCTGCAGACTGCTGCTGCTACTCTGTTAGTTTCTGCTGCTGCTGCACCTTTTCTACTATCTTCCCAAACCTTCAAATGCCAATTCACATGTCTTTATCACTTGCACTCCACCTGAACTACACCACATGCCATTTTCTACTAATCAAGCCGGTTTCATGCCCATTCCACCCACGATGGTACAGAGATAGTTTCCATTATGCAATCTACAAAACAAAGATAAAAAGCATGAAAAGTAACTAAAATATGTGAGAATAAGCTATAGTTATGGTGAGTTGATAGCCAATAAGTAGGCATAAAACCTACTTATCAAATACCCCCAAATTTAAACTATTGCTTGCCCTCAAGCAACTAACTCAAGCGCAAACTATATGAAATGCAACTATGCTAAAATGATAATGAGATCTAATTTCAGTCAAGTATGAATTCTAATATGAGATGCCTCAGAGAAATCACAAAGATATATGAGCAAAGTATCCAACCAAGACAACGCCATAGAACATACAATCTGAAAATCAAAACCTGTTAACAATGATATAGTGTGTGTGTGCTAAAATCCACTAAGCTTGATATAGGTAAAAATTCCACATACTATGCTTCTAAGAGGGAAAAGTAAGGCTTTAACTCAAGCAAAACTGCAAACATATGAAGCTCCAACCAAGATTACACATCAAATCAATCTAAGGGTCAACAAAGGGTTTATTATGCTTTTATTTACTCACGAGGGCAATATTCGCGCATTCCCGTGATTACACCCGACTGTACAATGCCTAGCCCTCTTAGGCTTTTCAATGATTCCCGTGTAGCGAGCTTTCAACCAACGACTTCCAAGCCAGAAGGCTTTAGGGTGCTGGGTGTCAAGACAACCCCTAGGGCATACTTGCTAGAATATCAAAGGCCCTAGCTAAGTACAGAGTGTTTTCTTCTCTGTCTTCTCACTTAACTCTCTCTGTTCTACCTCTTCTAACTTTCCTGCCAGATCCACATTTTTGGATACCGACCTGTGGAATAAGGTTCCCATCTGGATCCCAGCCTCCCTGCGGTAAGCAATCTCCACCTCTAGTTCCTGCATGTCTAACTTCCTTTGATGGTTCTCGTCCCTCAGCTTTTGGAACTCAGACTCTCTCTCCTGGGCCTCAGCCTCCAGCTCTTGGACTCTATAGTCCAACTCTAGGATACGCTCCTCGTATTCTCCCAGCATATGCTCCTCCAGGTTAGGCTTGAAGGAGTCCTCCATGGGCTCTTCCTCGGTAGGCTCGTCCTTAACAGGATCGTCCTCCATAGGCTCCTCTTCTGGGTTGAACTCCACCTCAATCTCATCCTCATCGTCAGACTCAGATGGTGCAATAGCTTGCACTAGAACAGCCTCTACAGGTGCCTCGTATACTACATGTATATCCCTGGGTTCCTACTCAGCCACTCTACTGGGTACTCCTATATCTGCCATCCTACAATCACAGACAGAAGACAAACAAATAGCAACTCCATTAGAATGTTAAATAAAACATAAGTTCATTGTATAGAATGAAGTTACATTTCCTCGCTCTAAGGAAAACTCTATGTGAGTTCTATCCCTTTCTAACTTCTAAATTCTCCTAAGTTATAATATAAGGACACTCGCTCCTAAGGTTTATAACTACAGCTTTGATACCAACCTGTGACGCCCCCAAATTCGGGCCCCAATGCCTCGAATTCGGTGTATCACGTTCTAACAATAATGGTGTCGCCCCAAATTCGGATCGCCACTTGGTCACTCGAATTCGGTTTGTCACGTTCAACAATCTCATACAATAGTAATAATACGACTAAATGTCGCATCGCACAACGGAATAAATACACAACTACTATCGAATAGAATTACATTTAATTAACATAATTTATTCGCGTCCCAAGGTCTCGTAACTTAAACATCGATTACATAGCTTAAACATACCTTAAGCATATATAAACCTAACTACTACATAATAGCATAAGTTTTTTATTACAACTATAAAGTCCTACATAATTAAATCTACTCAGTAGCTTTTCCCTTGCCCTTATCTGTGCCCGAGGGTCCGCGCTGCTCTGTCTTCACTGAAATGTTTTAGGGAAAGCAAGAATGAGCACGAATTGCTTAGCAAGTAATATAACAGTAAGGGTGAGTATTTTATTTCTCGAATCCAACAGTGTATAGCAAGGTATGATAGTTCAAGGATAACAAGAATATCAATAATTTTCAATAACAGTCACTAAGGACAGAATAATATCAATATGATTCAACGATAAATCAATTTAAGAATTCAAGATAACTGAATACTGAGCAGTCACTAAGGACTATGAACTCTTACTAGAATTAACAATATTAAACTGAATCAAAAACAAGTACAACAGGTGATCAGCCTAAAGTACCCTACGGTATGCATATCGTTCAATCGTACTAAAGTGTGCGCACGTCGGTCTCCCGACAAATATATTTTCCCTTCAAAGAAGGTTGTTCATCTCAGTTAAACACATGATCCCACACCAATTAATTAGTTTGGCTCGCTTTTCAACAATATAAGTCTAGCCGAATCAAATGACATAGATCATAATAATTATAAGTTCAATCTCAAGATTTTAAAGTTCGAAGAATATAAATCGACTTTTATCTTATCCACGAAGTATATGATTCATAATAATTGAATTCCAATCTCTAAAGCTTACTTGTATGACAATAATAGCACAAGCTAAATGAATGTCCAATAAAGAGTAGAGTTAGGAACTTGCTTACAACGTTTCTCGAAATAAAACAAACACAAAGATAGGATACTCGCACTATAAATGAGTGTAAGTAAGGAAACTTGCCTTATGCGTAGTTTATCCACGTTAAATAAATCAACACTTTTCGAATCCCTATCGTAATATAGTTATGCGTATAGGATATTCATTAGTTACGTATACTCATACATAATATGTAAGTTTAAATGCATACATAAACGTCTAACTTAGTTGTACATTCTTTACATACTCCATTATACATTTTGCGTACTTATAACACAAAAGTTTAGTTTAGAAATCACTATGAAGTCAAATAACATAGTCTCTAATCATTGCTTTATAGTTTGCAAATACCTTTTGGGATTAACATTCAAAAGTTTATAAACATATATCAACATACTTTTATTACATATATGTTTATCCATGTATTCGACACACATTAAAAATCATAGATGTATAATCCACATTGTTTTGAAATCCTTAGAAACACCTTGGCAAAACTTGGTTCCGTAGAGTTACTATATGCTTGAATACTTAAAACATTTCTTGAGTCATGTATTATAGCTTAAGGCATTCATACATGTTGAGGAACTTTAAAACTAGGTTTGGTCTTTTCTATTTACTTTCAACAATGGGTAGTTCTATTCATAAATCTTCATTTTACAAAGCCAAGAAAGCTTATCATGTCAAAGACTAACCATAGTACTCATTAAACCTCATAACATTGCCAAACAACCTCTTTCTACGCATGCTTGCATGTATTAGATTCATGTATTCAAAATTAACATAACTTTACTCTTTGAAAACTTGTTCTAAGCAATATTGAGTAGTGTACATATTTGCCTTAAGAAATCTCATGTTAAACAAATTAAGTATGTAAAGCATTTCGAAACCACATTTCATATGTATTCATAAAACTAACTAAGTTGCGAATACATGCTAAAAAGGTTAAATTTCAAAAAGGCGTAAGGTTTTATAAACATGGTCTTCGTCATTTAACTTTTCTTTCAAAAGATTATAACTCAATCTCTAATCTTACTAACACGTCTTGCAATGCATATTGACACATGTTTAAGGGTTATGTAAGCTCTTAAGTTAATTTAGGTTAGGTTACTAGGTTTGGAAAATAAACAGCACAAAGTTGATTCTCTGGCCACCCCCCACCGGGGCGGCACTTTGCATTACTAGAGGGCCTGCCGGAGAGGCATTGCCCAAAATATTCCCCTGGCCACCCCCCGCCGGGGCGGCACTTTGGCTTATAGGAGGCCCGCCAAGGCGGGAATAGCCATACCAGTTCAAAAATTCCTTTCCCCTGCTGCGAACCAATACCCCAAATCACAATCCAACAACAAATTTAAGCATACCCAATATGTATAAACTCCATAAACTTGCTACACAACATACATAGCATGATTCTAACAAACTTAGCTCATCAATTTGAACATTAAAGCAAGTATTTCAAGATATTTCTAAAAACTTGTAAGACTTGAATTCTATGAACATATAAAAGGGTATTACCTCTTGTGAAGTTGAAATGCTACTCTAGCTTCAATTTGCAGATTACTCAACAATACTCTCACTCCTCTTGAACTAATTTCAGATTTCTAACAACCAAATTGAGAAGAGAAAGCTCCCATTTATAGGAAAAATGAAAACCCATACCAAAGCTTTACACCATGAATCAAAAGAAGAAATCAATGGGTAATTTATAGTTGGTGAATTGAATCATGAAGGCCACTCCCCCATTGATCATTAGCTAGGATGGAGCTTGGGAGAAAAAGAGGGAGTAGCTTCTAGCCTTTGTGAGACACACGAGAATGAGAAATGGGGGGGGGGGCAATTGGGCACTCAATATGGGACACAATACTCAGCATTCCATATTATTAGCATACAAGAGTTTATTTGATATTTGCCCACAAATGAGCATACATATCCACCCACTCATATAATACACATAGAATTATATAATCCATGTACATTAGTTTAGTGCAAATAATATTCACATTAGACTAGAATAATTTAGTTGGGTATTATTTTCCATAAAACTCATTATTTCAAATTCTATTAAAATAGTCATTTAATATTAATTATTTATTTAGTCAAGGTCACTTTCCCTCATTGGTTTAAAATACCCATTTAATTACTCCCACACACATCATGGGGTCACATAAAACTCTTTCATACCACTTAGTAATTTACATAAATTAAGCTCACTCTTATCATATAGTTTTATATAATAATTATTCACATTCCAATGTCACACCTCATTTTACAACCTCTATTATACAACTACATGCATATATGTCTACATGTGTATATATATATATATATATATATATATATATATATATATATATATATATTCCTATCATCATACATTACATATTGGGCCACATCAATTAAATCAATTGGGCTAAGCATACTAAAGCACATGGACCCTAGTATTTAATCTAGCACATAAATTGATTGGGCCACATCTCGTAATTTTTATTATATCACATTAATGTGGTTGGGCTTGGATATATCTTAAGTCCAATACATTATTAATTCAATGATCCAACTAGATTAGGAAATTAATTAGGCCACACAAGGCGTATCACTTAAGCTTAATTAAGCTCATTATTAATTCTATTTTCGTATCACACAAGGCATTTTAACGAATTTAATAGAAACTCCACATTCTTTCTCAATTATTATATATTCAATTTGAAATAATTGAGTTAACCCATCACATAAACATTTATATTAGAATAAATATTCATTTCCATTTATATATTCATTTAATAATATTCAGAAATTCTCGGGTATTACATTCTCCCCCCCTTATAAAAATTCCATCCCAGAATTGATACAAGGTTACACAAATAGATGGGGATAATCCCTCATCATCTTATCTTCTAACTCCCACATAGCCTCCTCGACATCGTGGTTACACCAAAGTACTTTTACAGATGAAATAATTTTATTTCTTAAGATTTTCTCTTTCCTATCTAATATCTGGATAGGAATTTCTTCGTATGCCAAGTTCTTCTCCACTTGAATGGGCTCGTAAGAAATCATATGCTTGTAGTCGGCCTTGTACGGTCGCAACACGAAAATGTGGAACACATTGTGGATGTGCTCCAACTCGGGTGGTAACTTAACTTTGTATGCCACTTCGCCCACTCGCTTCAGTATCTCGAACGGTCCTATGAATCTTGGACTCAACTTTCCTTTCTTGCCGAAACGGATCTTTCCCTTCCATGGAGATACCTTCAAGAATACGAAACTGCCGACTTTGAAGTCTTGGTCCTGCCGATGCAAATCTGCGTACTTTTTTCTGGCGATCTTGAGCTGCTACTAGTCTGGCTCTTATTACTGTCACCACGTCTTGGGTTTGTTGTACTAACTTCGGTCCGAGTATTCGTCACTCTCCGACTTCATCCCAACATAATGGCGTTCTGCACTTTCTTCCGTAAAGAGCTTCATATGGCATTCTGCACTTCCTTCCATTTTAAGGTCTGTGCATGTATATTTTACAGAAAAAACTGGCAGGGTACATCTGTAAATCGGAGTTTGTCCATCGTGGGAATCAGATTCTGATCAGTTTGATCATGAATCCCACGATTCCTAGGCTCACATATGAGTGGCTAGAAAACCTGCACAGTTTAAATTTGTACAGAAACATATAAATATCCCAAAATAGCCAGAACCAGGGATTCATTCAGTAAATCCCGGTCCGCACGATCGAAGCATCTCGTTCCCACTAGATAGCAATCTAAGGAACGCGAGGTTGCTTTTGAAGCTAAAACTATAAAAATAACTAGATTTAAAAAAATCTCAGCCATTATAGCTTTCAGGTTTTGTCGGGACCAGTTTGAACCGTTGAAAGCTAGAATTGGCAAGATTTGGATAAATCTAGTCCTCCCGCAGAAAAATCAGTGCAAATTCATATGCAAATGAATATTAAATACAGCAGTTGAATAAATTAAATAAAGTAATATATATAGTTAAATATATATAAAAGCTATAAAGGGCGATGGGTTTTCACTCGCAAGCCCGGACTGGAATTGATATATAAAAACTATAAATAGCCACAAAATAATTCAGGCTGTGACAGAAATAATATATATATATATATATATATATATATATATAAACAGTAAAAAGGGCGATGGGTTTTCACACCTGTGCCCGTATTGGAATTGAAATTGAAAGAAAAATAGTCACCCAGTGACTGGGGAGAGCACCCAGTATGGGGAAGTGTGCAAAAGCGGTAAAATGGTCACAAAATAGTCCAGGCCAACTGAAAATATATAAATATATATATATTGACAGAAATGTAGTCAACCAAGACTGATAGGAGTACCAGTGATGGTGAAAGTCACTTATATATGCGTAAATATATATAAAAGCGGTAAACTACCTCGGATTTGAAATCCGGGCTTGACAGAATTGAAATATTAGTACATTTGCAATTAAATATATACAAAAAAGGGCCAAACCTAGACTGGGAAGATAACCCAGTCCGGCAAAGTTGCCAAAACGGTGGGTGCTAGTGCATTGAAGCTATTTGAGCTGACGGATCGTCAATCCGAGTTGTAGAAATGTTAAAAACGGAGTTTATGTACAAAAATATATCAATTTTTGATGAAAACGGCCATAGAACTAAGTTCCAGGCATATTTAGCAGATGAAACTTTGTGTGCAAGTGTAAAGCAGTGCAAAGTAATAGTATTGACTTTCTGATAGTAAAAATACTTATAATGGACCGCAATACGGGCTTTTTGCCAAATCGTAGGCTTTAAACGTCTAAATCTACCTGTGGTTTTTTGATATGTGGTAGTATATGGGTATATCTACATGTTGGAGTGAAAATATTTGGGTTTGGAAGAGGTGTAAAAGTCAAAAAATTAAACTGGCAGAGCTTCGCTGCGTTTCTGAATTTTTGAAAATGAACGGGGGTGCACCTCTACATATATGCCAGGGAGCCTTAGCTTTACCTATTATTTCTACCGGTAGAGGTGCGGATCCCCAGGGTGGGGCCCACATACCCAGCTTCGTCGTCTCAAAGTGCATGCATGCCGAGCGACGCGATCTCAAGTTCGAAACTTTATAACTTTTGATCAGAGCGTCCGTTTGGGGTGTGCTATAGCTTTCCGGAAAGCCCTCACTGAGAGTGTCACAATGACATTGGTTTAACCTTTTTTAAGTCCCCAAAGGTGGGTTCATGAATGGGTCTTTGTTTTCCCACAATTTGTCCGTCGAGCTGTCTGGTGCGTTTTTCACCCAATATCACCATTGTGGTTCTTTTTGACCTTGGCGGCATCAATTCGACTTTAGTTTTACTGAATCAGATGAGAATTGGTAAAATAACCATTTTACCCCTCCCGAGGTTGACCTTGGTGTCGGCATGGCCTCTGGTTGACTTTCGGAAGCTGTTTCCAAGACTTGGATCCCATTCTAGTCTGTTTGTCCCCAGTGTTGCCTCTATGGCTGACGTGGTCATTCCAGGTTTTCTTCTGGAAGAGTTATGGTGCTTCAAGTTTATTTCTGAAGTAGACCTGACTTCCTAGACTGATGCCAGGGCTGAGCTATATTTCCCGGGTTGCTGCCAGGGCTGATTTGTACATCCCGGGTTGCTGTCAGGGTTGCGTTGACATCACGATATGGTTGATCGGTGTTGTGGCTATTCCGATATTGGTGACCAGGTTTGAGCTGATATCCCGATATTGAGATCGGGGATGATCTGACAGTCCGATTGACGATCGGAGTTGGATGAACTGTTCGATTGACTATCGGAGCTGGATCGACGGTCCGATTTGCGATCGGAGTGGGTTGGAATACCGATATTGGTGATCGGATTTGACTGGAGTTGACCAACATTGGGGATCAGATTTAGGTTGAAGGACCGACATTGGTGGCAGGATTTAGATTGAATGTCCGGTGTTGGGACCGAGGTTAGCTTAATTGATGGTTTTACCCTCCTACCGTGTTAGTATTGGGCAAGGAAAATTTCGAGTGTCTACATGATTAATGTTGAAATCTATATTATTTGAAAAGTCGTTGATCGCTAGGAACGCTTATCCCTATTGTAGAATAAATATTATTTATTTAAATAAATTATTAGTTTAATATATTTATTTAAATAAGATTAGAATTGTTCTAATTGATTTATTCACAACCGATTTAATATGGAGAACCTAAAGGGTCACACCATAAAGGAAGAATAATTATTTAAGAAGGTAATGGCATAATCGTAATAATACATTAAGTGTAATTAATTTAATCTATGGTGATAGAATAAATTAAATAGCTTAATGTTTATTATTTAATATTTTGAAAATATTAAATATAAATTAATAAGAGGAGTCTTATTAATATTATTACAATTATTATTATTTTAATTTCTAAAGGAGTTTAGGAATTAATTTAATATTAGTACTCTCATTTATTTCTAATAAGATTAGGAGGCAAATTAATTAATCCCAATATATTGGGAAGCCTAATTAATTAAAGGAGTCTAATTAAATTAAAAGAGACCTTATTTCTAAGAGGATTTGAAGGGTTGACCAATATCTATATAAGCGGAGTCCTATAATAGATATCAGATGATGAAATTCTAATTGTTGGAGAGTACTCCTTTTCTATAGAGGATAGAAAACTAGGGTTTAGCCAAACACCCTCTTTCTTGATAATTCCTCTTCCTTGGTGGATCACCTTTAGAGGCCAAACACTTGGATAGCTAACGTTGATCAAAGAAAAGAATCTATCCCGGATATTCAAGGAGATCGCGACGAACAAGGAGTTGAACTTGTACATGTGGAAACTTCATTCTACAAGGGTATGATTTTATAACTTCTTATTTATCTTTTTATATTAATAATTTGCATAAAGGATGATCCGGGTAATGGTTTTGTAGGAATTTTTTAAACTCTGATATACCATGCTTCCATTTTTTTGCAATTTGATTGCATCACAATTTCGTGCAAACCCAACAGTGGCATCAGAGCCAAACCTTTATGCAATTATTAATTGTCTTGATTCCATATTATGTGGGTATGCATTTAGAATAATTTATTAGGCATAATTAATTGAATAAAATAATTAATATTTTTTTGAAAGAAAAGAAAAAAAAATCGGAAAGCTTCCAATTCGCGAAAGCTGTTTTTCTTTTTGGTGAACAATTCGCGAAAGCTATGTTTCTTTTGGTAAATCATGATTCTCTTCAAAAAGGTGACTACATGATTCAATTTCGGAAGCCTGATTAAAAATTTCGTGTGCAGGACATGTAGACACTAGAAATTTTGTATTCTTGTTACTAACCCTGCAGGAGAGCAAAATTGTCAACTCATCCCCAGTCTCAATACCGGGATGTCAACTGTTGGTCCCGAATGGGTATGACAATTACGCGCAAGTATACGCGGTCAATAAGTAATAAACAATAAGTACAGATATCGTTCCTACGGAGAATTAACAGATAAAAGGTCGCCAAACCACTAGCATATAATCATTTCAATCTTATTTAAACGAGCGGTAAAGTGTTTTAATTAAAAACTAAATTAACTAGGCAAGTAATTAAACTTAAACTAATTGATTCTAGAGTTAAAATCAGATAATGAAGGCATGAGATCCCAACTTTCCCTAATGATTCATCTAAATCAATAAACTTCCACTTAGGTCAAATTAATCATCACAGTTTGTTAGCCGAGAACACGAAAGTAAGAGAAGGCCATATTTCTATGCACCTAATCCATATCACATGCAATCCACAGCTGGTAGAACGTACATGAACACCCACATTATCTAAACCCCTATATGTCTATGTGATTTACAAATAACTAGGGTTTAAGCACAAGTTCTCTTTTGACTACGGGCGGCGCTTTGTTATATGTCTATCCTAAGCACAAATCATACATTCAACGTCATGTAAACATACAATCGTCCGCCACTATAATTAGATCTAAACTCACACTTTGTCTTTCAAGCCCATATGGATTATCATGGTAATTGGTCATGAATCAATTAAGCAATGATAGTACAAATCATAATAGACAACCACATAACAAACAATAATACCAACATGGAAGCAAATCAATCTAAACTACTCAAAAGGTTCCATTTAAATCTCAAAATATAGCTTAAGTCATAACTGAGTCAAATATACCATTCACAAGTTTGATAAGCATCAAGAGATTATAAAAATAGAACAAGAGAAAATAAGGATAAAGAGTACAAATCTGATTTCTCAAGCTCCAAGAGAATCTTCAATACAAATCACTTGTTTCAACCATCAAGTCTAATAAAACCCTAGAAAACTAACTACTTTAAACTAATCTAATCTCTACTCCTAATCTAAACAAGAAAGTAAAGAGAGGGAACAGAGATGAACTAGGGCCAATCCCTTAAGGGGAGTTCTCTCAAATGTGAGCCAAAAATGAGCCCTAAATAGCCTCTAGCCGAGTCTGCCTTCCTTGCCCAAGCCAAATCCAAAACTATCGGTTTTAAAAATAAGTCAACTGGGGAGAAGGACCGGTGCAGCTGCGCAGGTTATAGGCCTGCAGCCGGCGCAGCTGCGCAGGGCCTCTGTTGCTGAAATTTTGCTTTTTCCTGCTGCTGCACTTGCTCTCTTTTCTGACTCTTTCTTGATTCTTGCTGCTCGTAACCGCTATCCATCACCCAAGCCATTGCTTCTTGCTCCATTCTTGTTCTGCCCATTATCATGCCACAACCTTGTTCTTTGCTTTACTCCTTTCTGGCAATTTTTTTATCCTTTTAAGCTCAAAATGCACCCGGAGAGTTCCTAAACATGAAAATCACAAAAGAAAGCAAAAACACATGAAAAGCACAAACATACTTGAGTTTAAGTAGTGAAATAAGTTGGTTGATATCCGAATAAGTGGTCATAAAAACCACTTATCAAATACTCCCAAACTTAAACGTTGCTTGCCCTCAAGTAACACAAACAAAACAAAACATAGATGCAATGCAAGTAACTAATGTGAATGCAACCTACACTAGCATGAAAGTGAATCCAAGTCTCAGTCAGAATAGATATTCAAATGCAATGCCTCAGAAAAATCACAGGCAAATCAAATAGATAAGCTACCCAAGACAAGGTCAAAAGCATAACCTTGCAAATCCAAATCTGTCAGCACTGATGTATTGTGCGTTGTGTGCCTAGAAACCATTAAACATGGTTTGAACAAATATATCACATACTATGCTTCTTAGGGGGAAAAACAAGTTTCAACTCAAGAACAGCAGTAAATCAGATACTTTCTAACTAAGACCATGCATTACTTAAGCTAAGAGTCAACAGGGGGTTTATTATTCTTTTTATGTACACAATTGACTGTGCAATGCCTAGTCCTCTTAGGCTCTTCAATGATATCCATGTAGCGAGCTTTCGACCAATGACTCCTAGACCAGACGGCCTTAGGGCGCTGGGTGTAGAGACACCCCAGGGCTTACTAGCTCGAATATCAAAGGCCACAGGATTCGACGTAGTCGAAGTGTTTATTCACAATCATTTTTCTTTTTCTTTTTCATTTTCTTCTATTTTTTTTTCTTTTTCTCTTCTTTTTCAATGGGGAGTGTGTCTTACGCTCCATCTCCCCAAAAACATGCATACCCCCTGATTCTCCCAAACTTAAGCGTTTTATATTCTAGTTATTATTATATGAACACTGAAACTCTTTCATTAAAACATAAATTTTCCACCAGAAGACAAGTATGTGAAAATTTAAACTTAGCATGTCATGATGGTTACTCTATCGTGCTAATTGGTTACATAGTATCTGACAGATAAGTATTTACATATATGACATTATAATCAAGCTTAAGTTTTAAATCAGTTTGAAAATCAATCAATTTTTAGTTTCCTCATGGGCCACATAAATTACAAACTAACTTCACCCTGGATTCATGCAGTATGACCTAAACACAGTTACTAAAATCAAAACAAAAATAATTTTAAAATTTTAACAAATTTTAACAAAAATAACACAAATACGACCTACATGCACTATATGAACAATCACAATATACAAGATGATGCAAAATGAAATGAACTAAGCTAAATGCCAAAATAAACCCAATACCCCCAAACTTAAAGTATTCAATGTCGTCATTGAAGGGTAAAAGGGTAAAAAGGGAACTCCCCTAGTTGGACTCGTCATCTTCCTCCTCATCAATCTGCTCTGGTGGTGTGTCTGGAGGAGGGTATTGGCTGCCTGTGCCAAAAGTCGGGAACTCAGCGTGCACGCCCAACATCCCGAATGCCCGAGATAGAGACTGAGAGAACTCGAATGTGTAGGTCTGGAAGTCTATGTACGTGGTATCCATACGTCTCCTCAGCTGTCTGATCTCTCTCTGCTGACTAGCAAACTCCATGAGAGTCGATCCGGCAGCCTGCTGCGCCTGCTCTGGAGCACCTTCTTCGTCCTCATCTTCCTCATCCTCATCATTCTCAGCATCCCCTATAATGAATCCCAGTCCTCTAGGGTGAGACTCTGCACCCTCCCAGATAATGTATTGATGTATGGCCTTGTGATCAATGTCTCCCATCGGGTCTTGCAGAGCCTCATCATCCCACACTACTCCAGCTACTAAACATATTCATATAATCACTGAAGCATACAGAATCCCTCCTGAAGTGCTCCCTCTCATAAACCTCAGCATGGATTGATTGATGATGTGCCCTCTGTCAATCCGTTTGTTCTTGATAATATCGTACAGAAGGGTAGCTCTATCAGTGGTGATGTCGGCCTGGTGGCTGGATGGGAGAATGCTAGCGCATATGAAGCTATACCATGCCTTCGCATAGCGACTCAAGGCAGTTTGCGGGAAGCTGACTTTTCTGCCTGTGCCTACGTATGTTTTCCATTGAGTGCCTGGCCTGCACAGCTCTTTGATCAGAAGGTCCAAATCAGTCCCCATACCCTGGGACTCTGTCTAATTTGTCAGGCCAGATGGAAGAGTGCCCAGCTTGAAGATTTCATTTATGGCCTGCTTTGTGTATGGAACCCGCTTGCCCCTCACGTATGAGAGCCCATTTTACGTCAAGTGGGCATTGGCATGGAATTCTTTAACTAGGGGAATCAGAGCTGACGGTGGTGTGGCTGCAACTAGTGCCCATCCGTGCTCAATGATCTGCCTTTTCATCAATCCATCAGTATTTATCAATTTCAGTCCCCTTTCTCTCGCACAAGTCTTTTTGTCCAAAATGTTAATGTAGTAGCGCTGGGCCTTCAAATCAATGAATCTAAAATCGTCCAATGCCTCGCTGGCACTACCTTCGCCATGCTCACGGGTGGGTGGAGAAGGAGGAGATGGGGTTCTGATTCGCTTCGGCATCTTGACTTGAGAGGTTGTGAGAATTTTGAAATCTGAAGTAGGAAACTGTACTGAATGCACACCCAAAGTTGATTAATCAATAGTAATGCACCCTAATTGTCTTTACCTTTTATGCTCTGAGCAATCTCAGTGAACAAAGGAAACCCCCACTCTTGAAGCACTCTGCCAAGGAATTGTTCAACTCTCAAATCTCTTTCAATTGTATGCTGTCTGCAATCTCAATTAGCCAATACACCCAAGCCTTTTATCTTCCCTAAAATTTGCCAACTCTGCCCTTGAATTCTATCATAAATAACCACCCTTTACTCTGTTGAACCAATGCCCACCCTCACAGACTCGTACAACAGAACAATCCCAAAGTCTCTATGAATTTTTATCGAACAGGTTGTAGGCACACAATCAACGCCCTAAGTCTGCCCTTTCTTTCTCTGTCAAGAAGGATTGTGGAAGTCTTACCTTATGTGGACTTACCTTGCTAAGAGACAACCTTAGTCCTTTTTCCCAGAGAAATCAGTGCACCTCTCCCTTCTTCGGTTTCTGAACTTTGTATTTAGACTGGGGTGAGGGAGGTACAGTAGGATTAGGTTGATGGAGAATGAGAGTGAAGAGAATGTAGGGATTAAGAGATGGAGAGATGAGGGGGAAATTAGGTTTTTGATTAGGAGAAGTGGGGTAGAGCAATAGAACAAAAGTGAGGAGTTTGGCTTATGGTTCGAGAGATAGAAGAAGAATAGAGGTTGCCGAAATTTGATATGCTGGTAATGAAGTAAGATGCGGCTGGCTATCTTTTAAAATTAATAACCCGCCCCAGCATAGCTGCGCAGGGGGAAGCTCACTATGCGGCGTAGCTGCGCAGCTAGTCAAATATGCAGCCTCTGGCCTGGAAATCAGGGCGACGGCGCAGCTGATTGGGTTTGCACTGGCGCGGGCGCGCTAAGGCCCAGAAAATTTCCTTAACTTGAATTTGCAGCATCTCAATTGCAATGGACCAAGGGCTTTGCTACACATTCAAATAAAACCTGCCAAAATACATAAACTCTATTAAATCACTACTACCAAAAACTATAATGAAATTAATTACAATTAGGAGAATTATCAAAAAAAAGGAAATTAAACATAAGGGAAGAATCATATGTAAGTGAAATCCCAAAAATCCCTATATGAGTGTAAATGCAACATGCTTGTGCTTCACCATTATGTCCAATATTTCAAAGTCCCAAAAATTCATGCACCAATGCCTAAATCCAAAAATGAAGGCACTGAGCTCTTAATTCCAAAAGTATTCAAAAATTTACAACTAAAAATTAAACTACTTAGAATTAAACAGGGGGAGGAAAATGGAGATACAAGTAAGTAATGGAGAATTAAACAAGGAGGGAGAGAGAGATTTGATGGGGTGCCTCCCATCGAGCGCTCAGTTTATAGTCTGTTAGTTGGACTTTGTCTTGCCACCTCTATTCGATCCCCCGACGATACTTGAGAAACCCTCCATCCATCAGAACTATAATGTGCTTTTGGGGGCTCCCCATCATGAGAGGTTTCAGATTTAAACTACCTAGCATATGATGTGTATATGAATTCCCCATTTCGAAGGTTGGGGAGCTAGGCACTACTTTCGTTGTGTTCGTGAAGTAATTGGGGCATTGAGGTACACCGAACACAACGGGCTCTTCTTTAATTCTCTCTTCTTCGTTCCACCATGGTTTTAGATGTGCGGGCTCTCTCATATCCTCGAGATCCGTATCTGTGATGTGACTTCTAAGGGGGCAAAGGTGTGCAAACTTCACTGGCTTTTCAAACTTTGGCAGAGAAGGCGCCTGGGGTATTGTCATGGTTGGCTCACATTCATAATTTTTCACTTCCCCAAGTGTCTCCTCGATTTCCATTGCCTTAGGCTCGTCCAGTTGCAAGTGCACTTCTGGCTCTCCATCAGTTTCAGAATCCAATTCATAGCACCAAGTCTCTTGAGGGCCTTTGCTCACGGCTTCAAACATTTGAGGCATTGGACTTTAAAGATCTTGAGTCTGTGTACCTTGCTCAATCACTTCCTCTTTCATTAAGGCCATGCTAATTTGATCCACCCATTTCTGAAGATTCTCGATTGACTGTGCTTGCTCAATCAAGGTCTCCTTTGTCGATGCTATAGAATTTTCCCACAAACTTTCCAATCTTGCCTTTTCTGTTTCAGCCTCGGGATCTATGTATTGAGTCTCCTGACTCCTAAGCATATCCTCTTGGTTTGCTAAGCTCCTATACATGAATTCCATTATTGACTGTTCTTCTTGTAAACACAGAGATTGATATGTGGGGTCTGGTGCATACATTGTACTTGGCTCGCAGTATTGGTCTTGATAATAGCTAGCTGAAGAGTTTGGGTGATTCTCCCAATCTTGTTGAAAATTGGGATAAGCCTCATTGTAGGAGTATTCACCCCCATACAGCTCCTGTCCATAACCGATGAGGTCCTGATAGCTCATATAGCTTCCAGCACCATAATCATAAGTACTTACTGGCTTTCGACTCTGTTGGGCTGTAACACTGTCTAACTTCCTCGAGAGAACCTCTAACTGTGCTGAAAGTGTAGCAATTGGGTCTAGGCTATCATTCCCTATTTCCCTTGGTTGATCTTGCTTTATGTAAAACCATGGATAAAAATTCAGATCCATTGTACCTTAAAAGAGAATATAGGAAGAGAATTAAACAAAATAAAATGTTTAAATTAAGACTAATTTGATTTAAACTAATGTTGGCAAACAGTTATCCAATTAATTCCCCGACAACGGCGCCAAAAACTTGTTGGTCCCGAATGGGTATGACAATTATGCGCAAGTATATGCGGTCAACAAGTAATAAACAGTAAGTACAGATATCGTTCCCACGGAAAATTAATAGATAAAAGGTCGCCAAACCACTAGCACATAATCATTTCAATCTTATTTAAACGAGCGGTAAAGTGTTTTAATTAAAAACTAAATTAACTAGACAAGTAATTAAACTTAAACTAATTGATTCTAGAGTTAAAATCAGATAATGAAGGCATGAGATCCCAACTTCCCCTAATGATTCATCCAAATCAAAAAACTTCCACTTAGGTCAAATTAATCATCACAGTTTGTTAGCCGAGAACACGAAAGTAAGAGAAGGCCATATTTCTATGCACCTAATCCATATCACATGCAATCCACAGCTGGTAGAACGCACATGAACACCCACATTATCTAAACCCCTATACGTCTATGTGATTTACAAATAACTAGGGTTTAAGCACAAGTTCTCTTTTGACTACGGGCGGCGCCTCGGTATATGTCTATCCTAAGCACAAATCATACATTCAATGTCATGTAAATATACAATCGCCCACCACTACGATTAGATCTAAACCCACACTTTGTCTTTCAAGCCCATGTGGGTTATCATGGTAATTGGTAGTGAATCAATTAAGCAATGATAGTACAAATCATAATAGACAACCTCATAACAAACAATGATACCAACATGGAAGCAAATCAATCTAAACTACTCAAAAGGTTCCATTGAAATCTCAAAATATAGCTTAAGTCATAACTGACTCAAATATACCATTCACAAGTTTGATAAACATCAAGAGATTACAAATATAGAACAAGAGAAAATAAGGATAAAGAGTGCAAATCTAATTTCTCAAGCTCCAAGAGAATCTTCAATACAAATCACTTGTTTCAACCATTAAGTCTAATAAAACCCTAGAAAACCAACTACTTTAAACTAATCTAATCTCTACTCCTAATCTAAACAAGAAAGTAAAGAGAGGAAACAGAGATGAACTAGGGCCAATCCCTTAAAGGGAGTTATCTCAAATGTGAGCCAAAAATGAGCCCTAAATAGCCTCCAGCCGAGTCTGCCTTCCTTGCCCAAGCCAAATCCAAAACTGTCGATTTTAAAAATATGTCAACAAGGGAGAAGGACCAGCATAGCTGCGCAGGTTATAGGCCTGCAGCAGGCGCAGCTGCGCAGGGCCTCTGCTGCTGAAATTTTACTTTTTTTTGCTGCTGCACTTGCTCTCTTTTCTGACTCCTTTCTTGATTCTTGCTGCTCATAGCCTCTATCCATCACCCAAGCCATTGCTTCTTGCTCCATTCTTGTTCTGCCCATCATCATGCCACAACCTTGTTCTTTGCTTTGCTCCTTTTTGGCATTTTTTTAATCCTTTTAAGCTCAAAATGCACCCGGAGAGTTCCTAAACTTGAAAATCACAAAAGAAAGCAAAAACACATGAAAAGCACAAACATACTTAAGTTTAAGCAGTGAAATAAGCCGGTTGATATCCGAATAAGTGGTCATAAAAACCACTTATCATCAACTCAGCCCCGGTCTCAATACCGGGATGTCAACTTAGCCCCGGTCTCAATACCGGGATGTCAACTCAGCTTTGGTCTCAATATCAGGATGTCAACTCAGCCCCGATCTCAATACCAGGATTTCAACTCAGCCCTGGTCTCAATACCGGGATGTCAACTCGGCCCCGGTCTCAATACCGGGATGCCAACTCAGTCTCGATCTCAATACCAGGATGTCAGCTAAGCCCCGATGACAACCTCGGGATGTCAAGGTCAACCCCGATCACTATACCGAGATGTCAAGCCAAACCCCTGATCACAACCCAGGAGGTACAACAACCCCGACGACAACACCGGGAGATCCAGTTCTGGCCGGGTCAAACCCTGGGAGGCCAAATCCACTTTAGAGATAACCCTAAAGCATCACATCAACCCCAGAGACAACCCTGGGAAACCAAGTCATCCTCGGAGATAACCCTGAGGAAAAATAGAATCGGCTGGGATCAAAACCTCAAAAACGACACCAGGAAGACAGTCGAAGACCATGCCGACACAGGAGATAACCCCTTGAGGGGTAAAATGGTCATTTTACCAACTTAAAGCCAATCCAATCAAAATCAAGATGAATTGATGCCATCAAGGTTAGAAAGAACCATAATAATGATCCCAAGTGAAAACAGCACAAGACAGCTCAACGGACAAACTGCGGAGAAATGAAGACCTGGTTATGAACTCGTCTTCTTGGACTTAGAAAAGGTTATGTCCCATGTCATTGTGACGCTCTCGGCGAGGGCTTTTTGTAAAGGTATAGCATGCCTCAAACGGACGCTCCGATCAAAAGTTAGAAAGTTTTGAATCTGACCTCGCGTTGCTCGGAGTGCATGTAGTTCGAGGCGACGGGACCCACCACCCAGGGCCTACCACGTGGCACTGTAGGTAGATCTGCGGCTGCCGTCGGTAGGCCCGCTTCCATCGGGTCTTTATATATAAGTGCCCCCTAGCCATTTTGAAAAAAAAGAAGAGAAAATGCTCTGAAACTCTACCCATTTCATTTCTTAGCTCGACGTCCTATACTCCAAACCGCGTTTTTATCACTCTAACATGTAGGTATACTCATATACTACAACATACCAAAAATTAACCGTTGGAAATGGACGTTTGAAGCCTACAATTAGCAAAAAGCCCGTGTAGCAGTCCATTATAAGTATATTTACGATCAGGAAGTTCCTACTACTTCATTGCGCAATTATACACATGCACGTTAAGTTTTATTTTTTGATTTTGCCCGAAACTCAGTTCTGTGGCCATTTTGGCATACGTTTTAGTACATTTTAGTACATTTACACATTTTCTTGCATTTGCATAGCCCAGATCGTCGATCCGCGGCTTTTAATCGCTTATATATATACGTATATATAAACTTTTCGGGACTGGGTTGCTGACTTGTGTCCTTTTTTGCTTTAATATGTATATATTTAACTATATATATACTAACTTTTCAATTCTGTCAAGCCCGGATGTCAAATCCGTGGTAGTTACTGCTTTTATATATATAACTATATATATATAAAAAAAATTGACTTCATTTGGCCTGGATTTGGACTTCGTGGCCTTTTTATTGCTTTAATATATATATATACTAACTGTATATGTTAACATTTACATTCCAGTTTGGCCTGGATCATTTCGTGGCCTTTTTACTGCTTTTATAAATATATATATATATATATATATATATATATATTTACATTTCTGTTCGGGCATAGGTGTTGGGTTCGCTAGAAACATAAGCATGCAATCAAATTACATAAACGCAGCCGAAGGGATGAAAAACAGATTTTAAAATTTTCTTACAAACCCTTAACTATGATCTTTCTTGTGCATCAATTATCAGTCAATACATAGAAGGAGAAGATGGAATTATACCTTGAAGATCCAAGCTTCCTCAGGTACAAGTTCTACTCCTTTGATTCCTTTGATTCCTCTGTAGTGGCTCCTTCCCTTGATCAATGTCAGCCACCCAAATGTTTGGCCTCTAACGGTGATCCACCAAGGAAGATGAAGAACTCAGGAAGATGAGTTATTGGCTTAACCCTTGTTTCTATCTCTATAGAATATGTGTACTCCCAACCCTTGAAAAATTTCACGTACCTTATTTCTGATATAAGACTCTCTTATATAGATATTAGGTTAACCCCCCTAATCCAATTAGAATAGGGTTTTATTTAATTAATTAATTAAACACTTTTAATTAATTTATATCCTAATCTTATTAGGATTGAGAGAGTGTACTGATATTATATTAATTCCTAAACTCCTTTAGAATTAAAATAATAATAATAATAATAATAATAATAATAGGACTCGTCTTATTAATTTATATTTAATATTTCTAAAATATTAAATAATAAACATTAAGCTATTTAATTTATTCTATCACCATAGATTAAATTAATTATACTTAATGCATTATTACTATCATGCCATTTTCTTCTTAAATAATTCTTCTTCCTTTTATGGTGTGACCCTTTAGGTTCTCCATATTAAACTAGTTGTGAATAAATCAATTAGAACAATTCTAATCTTATTTAAATAAATAAATTAAACTAATAATATATTTAAATAAATAACATTTATTCTACAATAGGGATAATCCTCTCTAGCGATCAATGACTTTCCAGATAATATAGATTTTAACATTAATCATAAAAGAACCTGTGAGTTAATAGTTACCGTACAATTCAATCCTTCCACCATACAATGTCTTAATTAAATATAAGACATGGATTTACTGTCAAGTCTTAATTTATTTAATCATATATATTTCGATTAGAAAATGCCAACTCCAAATAATGCAAATTAGAAATCTCTTTCTAATTTTATTCCACCTTGGCCAAAGATTCCTGGGTTGTCATTTAACGAATCACATAGGACATATCTCCTCTTTTCCTAGAGGTGGTAGATTCTTTATTGATCATACATTATCTCCATATGTAACTCATTATACCCAAGCATACCCTATATATACCTTAAAAGGCCTTAGAGAATAAGTCAAAGTATAATTTGTTACATACAAGATACTATGATGATCTCAAGTCTAAGGATCACTTGTACTACTATCACATTAGGAATTCCTATTGACAGGCGAGTAAAACTCCATTAGGTATTCCATAGCGAGTCACGTTCAGTGAACTTATTCTCCAATAAGCACCTACATAGTTGCTTTAGTGTCTCCACACAAATGACCATGAGATCAGTCATCCTCATCCAATGAGTAAGCAACATATGTACCAATCTATCCAGATTTACTATTCCCGTTTTTAGTAATCCCACGATTGGGAACTATTTTAGTTTTTAAGCTTTCTAAGAATTTAGATCTCATTAGCATGATCTCATTATGATTCTAAAAGCATTGCTTAAAACTATGGGTTATTTACATATTATAAAAAAAAGCACCATGTAGATAATTAAATGCCTTAAATGAATATTTTATTAATAAATAAATAAGATTATTTACAAAATATGTGATTTATCATCATACATGATTGGCTTGTATGCACACTACTATCTATAGGATTGCAAATCTGTCGCCCTTGACAGCTTTTATATATATATATATATATATATATATATATATATATATATATATTTACATTCTGTCAAGCCTGGCCAATTTTGTGGCTCATTTACAGTCTTTTATATATTATATTTACATTAAGTTGAACCTGGAATAATGCGTGGCTCCTTTACAGCTTATATATATATATATATATATATATATATATATATATATATATATATATATATATATATATATATATATATATATTTCAATTCTGTTCATCCTGAATTACTCCGTGGCTTTTTACAGCTTTTATAAATATATATATATATATATATATATATATATTTTTCATTCTAGTCCGGGCATAGGATTTGAAATCCGTCGCCCTTTACAGCTTTTATATATATATATATATATATATATATATATATATATATATATATATATATATATATATATATATATTTCCATTCTGTTAAGCCTAGATTAATCTGTGGCTTTTTACTACTTTTATAAATATATATATATATATATATATATATATATATATATATATATATATATATATATATATATATTTATATTCCAGTACGGGTCTGCGAGTGAAAACACATCGCCCTTTATAGCTTTCGTATATATATAGTCATATATATATATATATGTATATATTCTTTATTCATTATGGTTAAATTTCTGCTACAAATATTCATTCGATATGAATCAGCGCTTGCATCTATTTGGGCGAACTAGATTTCTTTAAATCTCTCCAACTCTATCTTTCATACGGTTTAAAATTGGTCCAAACGGAGCCGGGAAGCTATAATGACTAAGATTTACTTAAATCTAGCTCTTTTTTTCTAGTTTTATTCACTTTAAAGCAACCTCGCGACCCTTAGATCAATATCTATTGGGAACGAGAAGCTTTGGCTACGAGCATGCCAGGATTTGACTGATGAATCCTTGGTTTTTGCGACGTCTAGATGAAAATATACATTTCCAGTGAATATTTGAGCTGTGCGGGTTTTCTTGGCTTCCCTTTGTGAGCCTAGGAATCATGGGATTCATGATTAAACTGATCAGAATCTAATTCCCACGATGGATAAACTTCATATTACAAATGTACCCCGCTAGTTTTTCAGTAAAATATACATCCGAAAGACCTTAAAATGGTTATCCGGTTTTAAGGTCTCAAATATAATGAAAATATAGTTTATCGTGTCAGAGTCACTCCAATGGCTATCATGCCCATGAGAAGACCGGGACTTGTATATATTCTGTGGTCGAGGATTCTTCGCAGCCCGATAAATCACCATTCAAATTGAGCCAAAAGGCTAAAAAGATAAAATGGAAGTATCAACAGGCTTCTATTCCTATGAGAGCGTAAGGGTTTGAAAACCATTTCTTTCAAAAATATCACTTTCATATCTTATCTAAAAAGGACTTTTGCAAATCAAATCAAACCCTTCGTATATAGGTTCAACGAAGCAAGGCACTACTTTCGAATCAAATCAATCATATGCCCAATTTCTTCCAGCATTCACACACACATTGCAAATAAAAAGGGAAATATTGAAAAGATGCGATACCGTGTTTTCACGGGAGTTGTGCCTAACACCTTCCCCACACTTAACCAAGCCCTCGAACTTAGAACTTTGGTTTCAAAGATTTATTTTTGACAATGTCCAGTAATTGGGCCTACTTTCAAACAAAACTGGGTTGAGTTGGTAGAACCATTTCAAATCTACCAACTGGCGATTCTGTGAACCTTTCAAATCGTTGACATGATACATGTTGGTCTTTTCCTAAAAAACCTTCACCCTTCATAAAACAGGCAAGATAATAAGGGTAGAAGACCACAAAAAAATTAGGAAGAGAGAAAGATTCGGGTCCAACTCGACCCGTATTTTTTCCCGACGTCGATAGGTGGCGACTCTTCTGGGGATAGTAGCGGGCTTAGGCCGCGTTCGAATCTTTTCAAAATTTCCTTTTATATCTGCGTGTAAGTGAAATGCTGCGTCTTTACATTTGAATGGATGTGAATGAATGCTTTACTACCTTATATTAGTGCTTCACACAAATGTCATCATATGGATACGGTGAGACGCGATGTATGTGAATGTATGTTGTGTGATTCCTCCACCAGGAGGCAAACCCGTCGGTGTTCGGGTACTGGACCCAAAGAAGACTAATTCTGCGATGCTCAGGAAACGCACCACTCAGATCCGCTCCAATTGAAAGATCGGATTAATTTCCTCTCTAGTAGATTGCGATGATCGGATTAATTTCTCGCGAGGGTAGCCTAAGATAGGTCAGCCTCTGATTAACTAAATCCGAAGGGAAGCTCCTTCATGCCTTCCTTTTTCAATTCAATGTCAAGTTTTCAATTCGAATGTACATAACATAATGTACATTCCATGTCATATAAAGCCTGTTATGTTATCCTGTCATCAAAACCACTAACCTTTGTTTTACATGATAAGATTAAAAAACCTCAAAAAAATACATGGCATTCATCTGACCAATGCCTCCATTCAGGAAATTAACACACCTACGTTTGTTGTAGGTAAAAATTGGTCTTGTCACCAGATCAAAATCTAAGAAAGTACTAAGTCCATCTCCAGACATGGCTTCCAGTGCTCAACCTGAATCCACCCCTGTTTTTAGGGAAGAGTTTGAAGGATTAAAGAACCAGATAGCCGAATTTGCTATTTTCTTGAGAGAACAAAGCAAAAGCTCTTTAAGGGAAATAGGCACAGGGTCATACAGAACCGTATACACCCGGTGGCAGTCAAGATATCGGAAAGAAAGACCCTCTGATTCCTTAAACACAGAACAAGGATCCTACCAACAAAACCCCTGAAATCACCATCCTTAACAAAGAGCAGGAAGCTGGTGATATTCTGAAGAAAGTCCAACAGATGGAAGAAACCATTCGGTCCATCAAAGGGACTGGGGCATTTGGAAGGGTCAATTACTCATACTTATGTATATTCCCCAGGGCTCGTTATCCAGAAAATTTTTTAAGTCCCTGATTTTGAGAAATATGATGGATTGGGAGACCCCTACACCCATTTGAAGGTATTCATTGGAGAGCTCGGATCCTATGCAGAGGACGAGAAACTCTGAATGCAATTATTTCAGAAGAGTTTGACTAGAGAGGCTAGAGCCTGGTATGCTCGACTGGACAACTCCAAGATTCACAGCTGGGAAGAGTTGGCACATGCCTTTCTCAATCAATATAGCTTTCAGTCCCAAATGGCTCTAGATAGATACCAGATCACCAAAATCAAGAAATAAAGCGCTGAATCATTCAGAGAATATGCCCAACAATGGGGACGGGTGGCAGCATAAGTTACCCCGCCTATTAATGAGTCTGAGATAGTCATGACCTTCATTGACATCCAAGAAGCTCCGTATTACGAAAGGGTCCTAGCAGGCATAGGAAAACCATTCTTGGAGATGATTAAGCACGGAGAAATGGCTGAAATGGGGCTGAAATGGGGCTAAAATCTGGGAAGATAAAGGATCTTACCGCCTGGAAAACCGTTGCCGAGTATATTCAATCAGGGAATTATGGGAGTAATCCCCGAAGAGTACGCAAGAAGAAAGAAGAAGAAGTGTCCTTAGTACTGCAAGGACAGAATCAAAGAAGCGAGTCGAGCAGCATGCCCATTCAAAGGAGAAACTATTCCCCTTTTCAATCTCCTGTCCAATCTTCTAACCCTCTATTTTAGAAAAATTTGAAGGCCAGACGTCGGAGAGGGGATTCACTCGAGAATGTGCTGAAATTGCTGACAAACAAAGAAGAAGATTGTTCAACTCCTTCCACCAACCAGTACTGGGGGATGGAATTTCGACCCAAGTAAAAAGTGTGCATACCATTCCGGATCTCCAGGTCACGATACACTAGACTTTTGGGCTCTCAAGCACAAAATCCAAGACATGATAGACAATGGAGAGATTGTGGTGACCAAACCAGAGCAACCCCATGTGTAGGATAATCCCCTCCCTCAACACAAAGAGGAGAATGTCAAGATGATTAGCACGGGGAGTGGAGAAGGATCCAAATAACTCCGGTACATTGGAAAGTCAACTCAATCCAGTACCAATAGCCCGGACACTTGGGAGTTGTCAGAAAGGAGATTCCTGATAGAACAAGAGATCAAGTCTATCAAGGAACAAATTGGATAGTTAGCGGATCTGGTCGTATACCAACATCATGTTGTTGGGTATTTTCTACGCGCAACACGCAAGTGTACGTGGTCAACAAGTAACACAGTGATAAATCAAAGATCGTACCCACAGAGACAATAATTACTATTTAATCGAACAAGTACCAATTTTAGAGTATTTCAACTTTATCAAACTAACAGCAAAAAGATATGTTCTTCTATAACTAAATTAATAATGAAAGTAACCACACACTAAATCGAGATCTTAACAGAATTGAGAGAATTAAGCCTACAACTTCACTTATTATTTCACTTTAGAAAATATCTTTTGTCCCCAATTTATTTCAATTACCCCCAGATTATTAATCAAAAACACTAATGTAGATAAAACCACCTCTTGATGCATAATATCCGTACTTATTTGTATCCACATATGATAGATTCAAATAAGACATCCCAATTAACTAATTCCCTATATTTCTATGTGAATTACAATTAACCAGAATTTAATACCAAGTTCCCTTTCAGATTATATATGGCGTAAAGGAATACATCTATCCTAAACACGAATCACAAATTCCATCTATGTAGAATTTAGAAACATATGTCACTATGGCCAGTTCTAATCTCCTATGTTCCTTCACAAGTTCATAAGAAATAACAGAATAATCGTTGATCAGGCAATTATATAAATTAATCACACACATAGCGAATAACCCGGAAATAACCTCCATAAATTGGATGTAAAAATAATTAATCATCCATTACATAATAAGATCCGTTATAGACTTAAATAAATAATTAGTTCATAACGAATGAAATAAAACCCATGATCCACAGAGTATTAATCATAACGAATACAAATAAAATATGGATTGAGAAAGATAGGAATATAAAACTGTTGTCGTTACTGTCTCCAAATTGCTCCGCATTCATCCGATCATGTTCCGCTTCAATTCTCCTCATTCAGTTCAGATCCACAAAAATCATGTTCAATCCCGTGGTGGTTCTCTCTTATAATAGGTTACGTTCCATCTATATATTATATTCCGTGCCCTGTTTGTAGCAGCCAAGTCCCGCATGGAAAAGGAGTCATGCAGCCGCTAGCCCCGTCCACGTCATCAGCTGCTGCGTCTTTTATATCCCAGCCTCAAGTCCCCTTCTTCTTGCTCTTGTAATACTCGTAGGCCCCTCCTTTATATCTTCAATTTCTAGCTCACAAATATATTCCCTACTTGTAGACCATTACATCCGAATAAAACAAGAAGTACGTGTTGCTCCTGGGTCATAGAAAGTGCAGCCCATATATATTATACACGTGGCCCTTTTTTATTCCCCTTATAACCTTACACTAGCCGAATTGGAAAAGGATTTGAGCTGTCCCTTTCTTGTATCCGGTCCACTCTTGTGTATCTCTCCTCAAGTTCCTTTTATAATATATATTAGTGGCCCACCATTACTCTCCACTTTTCTTGCAATCCGAGTCAAGTCCACCAAGGAATATGCTGCTAACTTGCGCCTCCCCTTATATATCATATAAAATGCAGCCCTTACAAATTATCTCCACCTGCTTGCTTATGTTACGTGTCCCTCCTTTTAATAACACAATTCCGCCAGCCTTCAATTGATAGCCCACGTAAGAAAGAAAATCAACATCTGGCCCACTTTATCTCCTTATTCCACTAGTAGTCAATCCGTGTCCTACCTAGCATCCCAATCCTAGTCCACTCGGCAAAATAAAAGGTCCAGCTGCTTTAATAACATATACTCCTAGCACCTTTAATATGCTACCTGACGTCCCATATCTGCAGCCCACTATCTCCCTGCTTTGCACGAATCCAAATGGGCAAAGGAAATCAGTTGACCCAATAGCGCCTCTCCGCCCCAGCGGGGTGTCCTTACTAAATGTCCCGCCCCAGCGGGCAAACTTACTGTCCAGCCTCTGCATTATGCCCTGGGTCCACTTTATAAGCTTCTTCAATTCCCTTTTTATATCATAATTTGCAGTCATCTTTTTATATCCTAGCAACTTCCATATCATGCTCAATTGCTAATTCTAAAATCAAACCATGGCCCACTACTTGATTTGTATTCCAGAAATAAGAAATTCGTAGCCCACATCTTTAGCTTCACTTGGTATGATATTTAAAGACCCATATGCTGCCCATTTCATGGTTGATAACTATCACAACAACCGAACCGTGGCCTTCATAATTTGATTACTTGCTTAGCATGATCCCTTGGTCCATCAATTGCCGAATTGGGTTCAGCCCAATTGGTCCCAAATTTAGCATCCACATCTTCTTTTATGCCACTTTCGTATCCATTCCGTTACCTACACACAAGAGTATAAATCAAGTTAAAATGATAGGAAACTTACTTAAAAACAACAAGAATCAAGCTATAACGAATACCGATTAGTGGGTATTAAACTCACTCATCAAATACCCCCAAACTTAAGACTTTGCTTGTCCTCAAGCAAAAACACAAATTAGAAAAATTCGTCCTCTAGCAATGATCCACTCAGGCAATTAGTCAATATGAATTTGAACAACGGCCTCAAAGGTTACAACAAATGATAACCCACAGAAAATTTTAAAACAATGCTATGTCTTAGATTTCAACAACATTCATTAGCTCCACATCTACTCATGATCCTTTAAGTGCGCATATGTGCATCCAAACGTTCAACTAGTCATGATTTAGATAAGATCACCCAATACTCATAAAAGATTTTCAAAAATGACTTTTAAAACTTCTTATCACATCAATCGCCGCTAATATAGACAAAGCACAAAATTTTCTTGAGGATCAACCGGATATTTAAACATTTAAGCACATATGAACCCTTCCCTTTGATCTTTTAAGCTATTATTTTTCTTTCTTTTTAGTGAGTGCGTTTTACGCTCCATCTCACTTTCTACTTTTCATTGAACGAGTGCGTTTTACGCTCCATCTCATGCCTGTGTTTATGGGGAGTGCGTTTTACGCTCCATCTCAACCCACCACAAGATTCAATTATTCCACTCGGGAAGGTTCAATTTTTTTTCAAAAATACCTAAGATTTCCCTCAAACTTATGTGAGTGCCTAATTTTCACTTCGACTGATGCTCAAATACGATTTCTCAAGTTGCAATGATATCTTTCATAAGCATTTAGTCAAAAAAAATTTCAATCCCAACTGGCTAAACAAATGGATATGTGTAAAAATTTTCAAAAATTTCGCAAGTATTGTGAAACCAACTAATGAGTTGAAATATAGACTAAGCATGCTCATCATTTTTCCAAGAGTTAAAAACCATTAACCACCCTCTTATCATTGGCCAAAATCCAATTCTATCAACATGATAAATACCCCCAAACATAAAACAGACATTGTCCTCAATGGATAAGATAGAAAAAATTAAAAGAGAGGACTTCCTTGAAAATATATCATTTTCCTCCTTGTCTGCTAAGTCTGAAGAATAGGCTAAGCACATTGGATTGAATCGGGCACCACCCTTGAGTTGGACTTGACTAACCTGTGAACACAATAAAAGCAAGCTTATTAAATCCAAAAAAAAAATGAAAAATCTATCAACTAATATTAAACCTAAAAACTAAAAAATACAATAACCGATGGGTTGCCTCCCATCAAGCGCTTAATTTTAAGTCTGTAGCCTGACTCCTTTTGCTTTGTTAATCTGGCTCCGCTGGAATGTTGTGGATGCTCTTGATCTTCATTGCGCATGCCCAGCATTGTTTCAATGTTTGTCCTTTTTCATCAGGATTATGCTTAAGTCTGCGACTGTCATCACCAATTCCACTTCTTTCACCAATTTTATCCCTGGACTTATTCTGACCATCTTCGTTTCTTTTTGTGATGTTAGGACTATCTTCGACACTGCTTGGGTAAACTATGGGATTGAACACTTGAAATTTTACTTCTTGGTCTTTAACTCTCATAGTTAATTCGTCGTTCGGTATGTCAATCACAGTTTTGCCGGTGGCCAAGAATGGTCTTCCCAATATTATTGGAATATCTTTGTCCTCTTCATAGTCCAGTACCACAAAATCTGCCGATAAAATTAGCTTGTCAACCTTAACCAGAACATCCTCCACTATGCCTAAAGGATACGTAGTCGTTCTATCTGCCAGCTGGAGAGTGATATTCGTTGGCTTGGCTTCCTTCAATCCTAACTTCTTGTATATTGACAGTGGCATTAAGTTGATACTCGCTCCCAGATCACATAATGCTTTTCCCACAAACTGGTTCCCGATTGAGCAAGGGATGTTGAAACTCCCCGGATCCTTCAATTTCGGTGGAAGCTTTCTCTGCAGAATTGCGCTACATTCTTCCGTTAATGCCACAGTTTCATACTCGCTCAACTAACATTTTTTTTGATAATATGTCTTTCATAAACTTCATGTAACTAGGCATTTGCTCTAGTGCCTCGGCGAACGAAATATTGATATGTAGCTTCTTGAACACTTCTAGAAACTTTGTGAACTGTTGCTGTAGTTTTTGCTTACGGAGCCTTTGTGGAAATGGCGGTGGAGGGTAAACTACTGGTGTAGCCACTTGTTCATTTTTTACAGGTTTTTCTCCTGCTTCCCTTTCCACTGTTTGACCCTTATTAGCCTCGACTTGTTTCTCGATTACCGGCTTCTCCAAATCTAGCTCATCTAACTGTTTTCCACTCCTGAGTGTCACTGCTTGACATTGCTCATGTCCTCCCTTCGAATTCTTCTCGGTGTCGCTAGGTAACGATCCCTGGGGCCGGTTATTCATTGCACTTGCTATCTGTCCTATTTGAATCATTAGATTCTTCATGTCCACCGCAAGAGCCTTCATCTTTTTCCTTGCCAATTCATTTTCTGTTCTGACTCTGGCTATAGCTTCTTCCCAACCTAGCTTTTCATCCTGTTGTGGTGCTGACTGTTGCTGCGGATTCTGAAAACCAGGAGGGTATGGTTGTCGTGAAGCCTGTTGTTGGTTCTGTGTGTTACTCCATGAGAAATTCGGGTAGTTTCTGTTCCCTTGATTATATGTATTCTGGTATGTGTTGGCTGGTCTGTTATAGTTACCCACATAATTAACTGCAGCTGGGTTGATTGCACATTGTTCAATCAGATGTTCTCCTGCACAAAGTTCGCATACGACTGCTACCTACTGCATGTTTCCCTTTGTCATGGTCTCAATACTCTTTTGTAACGAAGCCAGTTGTGCCAATATAGCTGTCGAATTATCCACTTGCAGAACACCTGTTACTGTGGGCTGAGTCAATCTTTCAGTCGACCATTGTTACCCATTCGAAGCCATCGTTTCTATCAATGCCCATCCGTCCTCAAATTTCTTCGTCAGAAAAGCTCCCTGTGACGCTGCATCAATGCTAGACCGTATCTGACTCGATACTCCATTATAAAAATTACTCAACTGCATCCATGGTGGAAATCCGTGATGAGGGCACTTCCTCAACAATTATTTGTATCTTTCCCATGCTTCATATAGTGGCTCCCATTGATACTGTGCAAATGCAGATATCTCCGACCTTATCTTGTGTGTCTCCGTTGGTGGAAAGAACTTGGCCAAAAATTTCTGTCCTAGATCATTCCATATCGTAATTGACCCCGGTGGTTCAGAATGTAGCCAAGCCTTCGCCTTGTCTCTGAGCGAGAAGGGAAATAACCTCAGCTTGAGTGCATCGTCTGACACTCCATTGCACTTGAAAGTGTCGCAGATTTCTATGAAAGTGAAGATATGATCATTCGGATCATCATTCGGAAGACCCCCAAACTGACACGTGTTCTGCACCATCTGTATTGTTCCAGGCTTAATCTCAAAGTTATTTGCATTAATTGCTGGCCTGGCTATACTTGAATGGATTTCTGAGATTTTTGGTATATCATAATCCTTCATTGGTTTGTCTTCCTGTTGCTGGTCCGCCATGTTTGTTTTGGGTATTTCAAATTCCTGTCGATTCTTTGCAATCCACTCAGTTACCCCCCGAAATCGTTTGTCGATATCGTCCTCAAAGGGCAACAACTCTAGTTTCTTCGATCTAGTTTGCATGCACTAGTCGAAAGTACCTGAAATAACTGAACAAACACAAATGAGAATAAATATATATATGTTTAATTAAAATTGATATACTTAAATCGATATTGTAAGTAATAAACGCAATTACTGTCCCCGGCAACGGCGCCAAAAATTTGTTGGGTATTTTCTACGCTCAACACGCAATTGTACGTGGTCAACAAGTAACACAGTGATAAATCAAAGATCGTACCCACAGAGACAATAATTACTATTTAATCGAACAAGTACCAATTTTAGAGTATTTCAACTTTATCAAACTAACAGCAAAAAGATATGTTCTTCTATAACTAAATTAATAATGAAAGTAACCACACACTAAATCGAGATCTTAACAGAATTGAGAGAATTAAGCCTACAACTTCACTTATTATTTCACTTTAGAAAATATCTTTTGTCCCCAATTTATTTCAATTACCCCCAGATTATTAATCGAAAACACTAATGTAGATAAAACCACCTCTCGATGCATAATATCCGTACTTATTTGTATCCACTTATTTGTATCCACATATGATAGATTCAAATAAGACATCCTAATTAACTAATTCACTATATTTCTATGTGAATTACAATTAACCAGAATTTAATACCAAGTTCCCTTTTAGATTACATATGGCGTAAAAGAATACATCTATCCTAAACACGAATCACAAATTCCATCTATGCAGAATTCAGAAACATATGTCACTATGGCCAGTTCTAATCTCCTATGTTCCTTCACAAGTTCATAAGAAATAACAGAATAATCGTTGATCAGGCAATTATATAAATTAATCACACACATAGCGAATAACCCGGAAATAACCTCCATAAATTGGATGTAAAAATAATTAATCATCCATTACATAATAAGATCCGTTATAGACTTAAATAAATAATTAGTTCATAACGAATGAAATAAAATCCATAATTCACAGAGTATTAATCATAACGAATACAAAGAAAATATGGATTGAGAAAGATATGAATATAAAATTCCTGTCGTTACTGTCTCTAAATTGCTCCGCGTTCATCCGATCATGCTCCGCTTTAATTCTCCTCTTCCAGTTCAGATCCACAAAAATCATGTTCAATCCCGTGGTGGTTCTCTCTTATAATAGGTTACGTTCCATCTATATATTATATTCCGTAGCCCCCTGTTTGTAGCAGCCAAGTCCCGCATGGAAAAGGAGTCATGCAGCTGCTAGCCCGCTCCACGTCATCAGCTGCCGCGTCTTTTATATCCCAGCCTCAAGTCCCCTTCTTCTTGCTCTTGTAATACTCGTGGGCCCCTCCTTTATATCTTCAATTGCTAGCTCACAAATATATTCCCTACTTGTAGCCCACTATATCCAAATAAAACAAGGAGTACATGTTGCTCCTGGGTCATAGAAAGTGCAGCCCATATATATTATACACGTGGCCCTTTTTTATTCTCCTTATAACCTTACACTAGCCGAATTGGAAAAAGATTTGAGCTGTCCCTTTCTTGTATCCGGTCCACTCTTGTGTATCTCTCCTCAAGTTCCTTTTATAATATATAGGGTCCTTTACATAATTATACAACATTTAGAAATTAATTACAATAAATATACATAAACAAAATAATTACAAAAATAACGTAATAAATTCAAACCACCTAAAATCAAGGAGAAAATAACTGTCATAATTAATAATTCAAATTCAAATATTTGAGATCTAACAACAATAACAAATTCATAATTCAAAATTAAAATCAAAAGGAGAAAAAATAAAAAATTATTTTCTCGTCATCTTCCTCCCTCGTCACTGGTTTTCCATCATCAACTCTCTGATGATTGTCCTCTTCCTTTCTGGCATGGTGGCCATGATCACAATGAGAACTCTTTACAGAGATATTGCAAACTATAATCAACTGGAAACACAAGAAGAAGCTCAGGAAGAAACAGGATGGAAACTTGTTCATGGAGATGTTTTCTCGTCATCTTCCTCCCTCGTCTCTTTCCGGTTGTTCAGCCTGTTGATTTCACAAAATATAAAAAGAATTGAGAAGTAGGGAAACTCAACACAAAAGAAAATAATTTTTGCATTGGAGGATGAATTAGAACTGAGAAATAATTTTTTTTTGATGATTTGGTTACCCACAAAAATTAAAATTGTTACCTTTGTATGAAGGTTTGGCTACCAACTGCATCACATTCAAAAATAAATTGGTAACCTAATAAAACTGAATTGATTACCTTGGTCTCAAGGTTTGGCAACCAACTGCATGAAGGTTTGGCTACCAACTGCATCACATTCAAAATAAATTGGTAACATAATAAAACTGAATTCGTTACCTTGGTATGAAGGTTTGGCTACTAACTGCATGAATGTTTGGCTACCAACTGCATCACATTCAAAATAAACTGGTAACCTAATAAAACTGAATTGGTTACCTTAGTATGAAGGTTTGGCTACCAATTGCAATATAAAAAAATTGCAGGTATGGAAGTGGATTGGTTACCTTGGTATGAAGGTTTAGTTACCTTGGTATGAAGGTTTGGCTACCAACTGCAATATGAAAAAACTGAAGGTGTGGAGGTGGATTGGTTACCTTGGTATGAAGGTTTGGTTACTTTAGTATGAATGTTTGGTTACTTTGGTATGAATGATTGGTTACCTTGGTATGAAGGTTTGGTTACTTTGGTATGAATTTTAATCCATTAAGCAAAACATGAAACAATTGCACAAACATTCACCATATTCCCACAAGAGGGAATAGAAATGCCGCCAACGAACTCATACCCATATTCCCCAAAATCCATAAAACATCAGAGATCACTCTCTAGATCCACCAACCACATCTTCAAAGAACAAAGAATCCTCTTTATCTTTGTGGGTATTCTCATTGGTTCCACTTTCTTCATTATCCTGCCCATCCTTTCCCGTTTGATCCCCGTTCCTCCATACCAATTTATATGCCGTAATAGGAACAAGCTCACCCAGCGAAAAGCATTGAGATATTCTTGCACTTAATTTTTTTTCCTCTCAATAAGAAAAGCATTTGAATAATTGCGCTTCAAATATATAAAATGCATGGTATTGACGCAATCTCAGATAGGAGCCATAGTCTGTCTTCAAATAATTAAAATTTGAATTCGCACAAGTAAAATGCATGGTATTGACGCAAAATATCGTATGTTGTGTACATGAGGTTTAGAATCTGTGAACAAAAACGGATGCATAAAAATGTATCTGAAAGGAAAGAGAGAGAAAGGGGCGGTGGATGACTGTAGTTCTAATGGAGAAGAAGAAGGAGAGAGATAAATGGGGTTGTAGTTTGAATCAAAAAGAATATATTAAAGGGATACCAAATACCAAATTAACGAAAAAAGATAAGGGAGAGAATTGTGGGCCACGATTAAAGGATATCCAAATGTATTAATTTTGTAAATAAATATGTAAAAATATTTTACTTTTGTAATTATTTTATCTATGTACTGTTGTTGTAATTATTTCTAAAAATGTACTATAATATGTAATTGTTCCTAATATATATTAGTGGCCCACCATTGCTCTCCACTTTTCTTGCAATCCGAGTCAAGCCCACCAAGGAACATGCTGCTAACTTGCGCCTCCCCTTATATATCATATAAAATGCAGCCCTTACAAATTATCTCCACCTGCTTGCTTACATTACGTGTCCCTCCTTTTAATAACACAATTCCGCCAGCCTTCAATTGATAGCCCACGTAAGAAAGAAAATCAACATCTGGCCCACTTTATCTCCTTATTCCACTAGCAGTCAATCCGTGTCCTACCTAGCATCCCAATCCTAGTCCACTCAGCAAAATAAAAGGATCCAGCTGCTTTAATAACATATACTCCTAGCACCTTTAATATGCTACCTGACGTCCCATATCTGCAGCCCACTATCTCCCTGCTTTGTACGAATCCAAATGGGCAAAGGAAATCAGTTGACCCAATAGCGCCTCTCCGCCCCGGCGGGGTGTCCTTACTAAATGTCCCGCCCCAGCGGGCAAACTTACTGTCCAGCCTCTGCATTATGCCCTGGGTCCACTTTATAAGCTTCTTCAATTCCCTTTTTATATCATAATTTGCAGTCATCTTTTTATATCCTAGCAACTTCAATATCATGCTCAATTGCTAATTCTAAAATCAAACCATGGCCCACTACTTGATTTGTATTCCAGAAATAAGAAATTCGTAGCCCACATCTTTAGCTTCACTTGGTATGATATTCAAAGACCCATATGCTGTCCATTTCGTGGTTGATAACTATCACGACAACCGAACCGTGGCCTGCCTTCATAATTTGATTACTTGCTTAGCATGATCCCTTGGTCCATCAATTGTCAAATTGGGTTCAGCCCAATTGGTCCCAAATTTAGCATCCACATTCTTTTATGCCACTTTCGTATCCATTCCGTTACCTACACACAAGAGTATAAATCAAGTTAAAATGATAGGAAACTTACTTGAAAATAACAAGAATCAAGCTATAACGAATACCGATTAGTGGGCATTAAACCCACTCATCACATGTAACCAGTCAGCTGATAAACCAGTCCAACCAGTCTGAAGCGTGTCCTCCTACACCAGAAATTAACCCTATAGCTATGAGGGATCACTATCGGTTTCATGAGCATGAATCCTGGGCCGATAAGGTGGCAAAGGAAAAGAAGTTACAGGTTGATAGGGAATTCGCCTTCCCGAGGAACTTCACTAATTTAAACCAGTCGATGAAGGAAATCCTCCAGATGTTGATCAATGAGGGGATGGTTACAGATTTGTTACCCCCGGTGAAACCTCGATCCAGAAAGTTCAAACCTGACATGATCTGTCAATATCATTCTAATACACCCGGTCATGACACCGAGTATTACTGGGGACTTCGTCACTTGATTCAGAATATGATTGAAAGCGGTGAGCTGGTAAGAGGGAATCAAGACTACGACCTTCCTGATGAAGAAACACTCTTTATTCCCACAACATGGAATTAGGATGCAGTGACTTTTATTTCCTGTAAGAAGGAAATAGTCGTGACATCCTTAATATTGTTAGGGAAAGGGGTCCAAGAAGCATAGAATCCTGTGAAGATATCTGCACCCGATCCTTTAATATTTCCTTTCAGACCCCAATATCCTGTTATCAGTCTGAAAAGAGTCCCATGGAACTATGGGAATGATCAAGGTTCCACCTTAAACAACATTGCCATTGTCTCCAAGGAGAATCCATTGTACCTACCCCAGCGGGTGATCAATCCAGTCACCAAGGCCAAAGAAAAGGTGGCTGAAGTGAAGATTAAAGAATTCCTCAGCAAAATGGGGCATAACGAGATCAAGGTGGTGCAATGCATAAAGGATGCACCTAAGCAAATGTCCATCCTAGACCTGGTTTTATCCTCGGTGGATCATCGCAACATTCTGGTGAAAGTATTGGAAGAAGCCCATCTGCCAAGGACAGTGGATGCCGAGAAATTCTGTCACGTGATAGAACACATCTTCAAAAGCAATGTGATATCTTTCACTGATGATGATATACTCGCGGAAGGAACGGGTCATCATAAGTCACTACACATAGCAGTGATGCCATTAGGGTATGTAATCGGAGGTGTTCTAATCGATGGAGGATCGTCCCTAAACATCTGTCCCTACAACACCTTGGAGAGAATGAAGATCAACATAAACCGGATCAGAACCAGTCATGTGGTTATTCGGGCTTTCGATGGGTCTCGCCGAGAAGCTGTGGGAGAGATTGAGCTGCCACTGAAGATTGGTCCCCACACCTTCTATGTATCCTTCCAGGTACTCAACATTACCACTGGATACAACTTGTTGCTAGGAAGGCCATGGATCCACATGGCAGGAGCAGTCCCATCCACCCTACATCAGCAGCTCAAGTACATTATTGATGGTAATCTGATTACAGTCAATGCCGAACCAGAATACTGTGCCTGTATACAGGGAGACATACCAGTGATTAGTCTAGATCAGGGGATTGAACCTGCAAGTTTTCAAGCACTGGAGGTGATCAATACTCAATACCTACCTGTGGGTGCACCAGCCTTGAAACCAAAAGTCTCCCCCGAAGTGATGACAGTGGGCCAGGAGATGGTATCTTTGGGTTAGGAAAAACTTAGCAAGGTATCAAAAGTCCGGTGCAGATCCTGAGTCAGTCAGGGAAAGTCGGATTGGGCTACACATCCGGGTTAAACCGCCGGAACCCACACAAGCATCCAAAGGTTTCTGCTTCCACTATACTATTGCCAAACCTTACTGATGCCGGATTTATAAAGCGAATGAGGAAGATTCTTGCTGTTGTGTCAGCCATGCTATTTCCTCCGGTCATACCAATAAGTGAAAGGAAAGCCCCAAAGCCTGATGGGGAAAGCAAAAAGGGGAAAAAAGTTCCTGTACGAAGGACGAGACCCATTTGCTAATATGTATGTTCTCATACACTACGAGGGTATGAATGATGATATCTCGGACAGTGATGAAGAGGATCAGATAAAAATTTCTCGCATTAAGAAAAAAAATGGGGGTAGTTCAAAGAAAAACCCCAGCTCTGATCTGAATGATATCTTAGTCCTCATCAGAGATGAGGCAAACAACCACAAATCCTGTAGCCTCCCTATTAATGAGGACTTGACCCTAGACAACTGGAGCAGCCTCCTGTGCCTCATTAAAAGAGGGTAAAAAGGCAGAGAGTCCATCTGCCCTGTAACATGGTTTCATTTACTGCTTATTTTAGCTGTACATGTTGGGTTTGTACGAAATCGTGACGCAATCAAATTGCAAAAATTAGCGGAAGCATGGTATATCAAAGTTTAAAAAAATTTCTACAAAACCATTACCCGGATCATCCTTTATGCAAATTATTAATTTAAAACGATAAAGAAGAAGTTATGGAATCATACCCTTGTAGAACGAAGCTTCCACAGGTACTAGTTCAACTCCTTGTTCTTCGTGATCTCCTTGAATTTTTGGGTTAGATTCCTTCCTTTGATCAACGTTAGCCACCCAAGTGTTTGGCCTCTAGAGGTGATCCACCAAGGAAGATGAATTATCAAGAAGAAGGGTGGTAGGCTTAGTTTTCTATTCTCTATAGAAAAGGAGTACTCTCCAACAATTGGAATTGTATCAAGTAATATCTATTATAAGACTCCTCTTATATAGACATTGGTCAACCCTTCTAATCCTATTAGACATGGGATTTCTTTTAATTAATTAAACTCCTTTAATTAATTTAGGTTTCCCACCACATTGGGAATAATTAATTAAATTTAATTAATTTGTCTCCTAATCTTATTAGGAATAAATGAGAGTACTAATATTAAATTAATTACTAAACCCTTTTAGAAATTAAAATAATAATAATTGTAATAATATTAATAAGACATCTCTTATTAATTTATATTTAATATTTCCAAAATATTAAATATTAAACATTAAGCTATTTAATTTATTCTATCACCATAGATTAAATTAATTATACTTAATACATTATTACGATTATGCCATTACCTTCTTAAATAATTATTCTTCCTTTTATGGTGTGACCCTTTAGGTTCTCCATATTAAACCGGTTGTGAATAAATCAATTAGAACAATTCTAATCTTATTTAAATAAATAAATTAAACTAATAATCTATTTAAATAAATAATATTTATTCTACAATAGGGATAAGCCTCCCTAGCGATCAACGACTTTCTAGATAATATAGATTTCAACATTAATCATAAAAGAACCTGTGAGTAAATAGTTACCGTACAATTCAATCTTTCCACCATATAATGTCCCAATTAAATATAAGACATGGATTTACTGTCAAGTCTTATTTTATTTAATTATATGTATTTCGATTAGAAAATGCACAACTCGAAATAATAAAAATTAGAAACTCCTTTCTTATTTCATTTCACCTTGGCCAAGGATTCCTGGGTTGTCATTTAACGAATCACATAGGACATATCTCCTCTTTTACTAGAGGTGGTAGATTCTTTATTGATCATTCATTATCTCCATATATAACTCATTATACCCAAGCATACCCTATATATGCCTTAAAAGGTCTTAAGGAATAAGTTAAAGTATAATTTGTTACATACAAGATACTATGATGATCTCAAGTCCAAGGATCACTTGTACTACTATCACATTAGGAATTCCTATTGACAGGCGAGTAAATCTCCATTAGGTATTCCATAGCGAATCACGTTCAGTGAACTTATTCTCCAATAAGCACCTACATACTTGCTTTAGTGTCTCCACACAAATGATCATGAGATCAATCATCCTCATCCAATGAGCAAGCAACATATGTACCAATCTATTAGGATTTACTAATCCCCTTTTTAGTAATCCCTCGATTGGGAACTATTTTAGTTTTAAAACTTTCTAAGAATTTAGATCTCATTAGCATGATCATCTTCATGATTCTAAAGCATTGCTTAAAACTATGGGTTATTTACATATTAAAAAAACAGCAACATGTAGATAATTAAATGCCTTTAATAAATGAATATTTTATTAATAAATAAATAAGATTATTTACAAAGTACGTGCTTTATCATCATACATGATTGGCTTGTATGCACACTACTATCAATCTCCCACTTGCACTAAAGCCAATCGCCATGGTATCTCATACCCATCTTCTCTAAGTGACGATCAAACTGCTGTTGTGTTAAAGCTTTAGTAAATGGATCTGCAATGTTGTCTTGAGAGTCTACACACTCCAAGGTGACGTCTCCTCTTTCAATGATCTCCCTGATCAAATGAAATCGCCGCAACACGTGTTTAGATTTCTGATGAGACCTCGGTTCCTTAGCCTGTGCAACTGCTCCTGTGTTGTCACAGTAAACGGGAACTGCTTCTCTAATGCTAGGAACCACACCAAGTTCAGTTATGAACTTCTTCATCCAAACAGCTTCCTTTGCAGCTTCACTTGCAGCTATATACTCTGCATCTGTCACTGAATCAGCAACTGTTTGCTGCTTGGAACTCTTCCAACTCACTGCGCCTCCGTTCAAGGTAAAAACATACCCCGAAACAGATTTACTGTCATCTTGGTCCGTTTGAAAACTTTAGTCTGTGAAGCCCTCGAGTTTTAATTCAGACCCACCTTAGACAAGAAAAATATCCTTAGTCCTTCTTAAGTATTTTAGGATATTCTTCACTGCCTTCCAGTGCTCTTCTCCTGTATTCGACTGGTATCTGCTCGTTACACTAAGTGCATGAGCAACATCCGGTCTAGTACATATCATACCGTACATGATAGATCCTATTGCAGAAGCATAAGGGATCTTACTCATACGGTTTCTCTCCTCAGGTGTCTTTGGGGCCTGTTTCTTGGAGAGATGTATTCCATGGCTTATCGGCATGAGACCTCTTTTGGAATCTTCCATGCTAAATCTCTTTAGCATTGCATCAATATACGTTCCTTGGGATAAACCAAGCATCCTTTTAGATCTATCTCTATAAATCTTTATCCCCAAAATATAGGATGTTTCTCCCAAGTCCTTCATGGAGAAGTGTTTAGATAACCAGATTTTAATCGATTGTATCATAGGAATGTCATTCCCTATCAGTAATATATCATCAACATATAATACAAGGAATGAAACTGCGCTCCCACTAACCTTCTTGTACACACATGGGTCATCATCATTTTTGATAAAATCAAACTCTTTGATTGTCTCATCAAAACGAATGTTCCATCTACGAGAAGCTTGCTTCAATCCATAAATGGATCGTTGCAGCTTACAGACTTGATTTATTCCAACCTTTGAAACAAATCCCTCTGGCTGTGTCATATACACATCATCCTCAAGTTTTCCATTGAGGAAGGCCGTTTTCACGTCCATTTGCCAGATCTCATAGTCGTTATAAGCTGCAATTGCAAGAAAAATCTGAATGGACTTGAGCATAACTACTGGTGAAAAGGTTTCGTCATAGTCAACTCCTTGTCTTTGTTTGAAACCTTTTGCAACCAATCGGGCCTTATAGGTCTCCACCTTGCCGTCCGCTCCAGTCTATCTTTTAAAGACCCATTTACACCCAATAGGCTTAATGCCTTCAGGTGGTGAAACCAAAGTCCATACTTTATTTTCATACATGGAGTCCATTTTGGATTTCATGTCTTCAAGCAATTTCCCTGAGTCTTTATTACTCATAGCCTGTTCGTAATTCAATGGATCATCATCATTCATGATGTGTACCTCATCGTCATCCTCTATAACGAATCCATACCTCTCAGGTATCTTCGGTACTCTCCCAGATTTACGAACAGGGTGTGGTATAGTAGGTTCTTCTACTTGGTCAGGAACCTGACTGTGATCCGTGGTAATTTGTGGTTCTTGAACTTCTTCAAGATATATCTTACTCCCACTGACCCCTTCATGGATAAACTCCTTTTCCAAGAAGGCAGCATGTTTCGCAACAAACACCTTTTGATCAGTTGGATGATAGAAATAATACCCTACAGTTTCTTTAGGGTATCCCACAAATCTACACTTTTCGGATTTAGTATGTAGCTTATCATGTTCAAGCTTTTTGACATAAGCTGGACAACCCCAAGTCTTAACATGCTTAAGATTTGGTTTCCTCCCCTTCCACATCTCATATGGAGTCTTTGGGGCGGATTTGGTAGGTACCTTGTTAAGTAGGTATGCAGCCGTTTCTAGGGCATATCCCCAGAAGGAAATTAGAAGGTCGGTAAAACTCATCATGGATCGAACCGTGTCTAACAGTGTTCGATTTCTCCTTTCAGATACTCCATTTAACTGTGGTGTACCTGGAGGAGTCCATTGTGAGATTATACCATTTTCTTTGAGACAATTGAGAAACTCACCGCTTAAGTATTCTCCACCTTGATCTGATCGAAGTATCTTTATACTCTTGCCCGTTTGTTTCTCTACTTCACTTCTGAACTTTTCAAATGATTCTGACTTGTATTTCATTAAATACACATATCCAAATCTTGAGTGATCATCAGTGAAAGTAATAAAATAAGAATACCCACCCCGTGCACTTGTTGTCATAGGCCCACAAACGTCTGTGTGAATCAATGCCAACAACTCTGTAACTCTTTCTCCTTTTCCACTAAAAGGAGATTTAGTCATTTTACCCATGAGACAAGATTCATAAGTTGGATATGATTCATAATCGGATAGCTCGAGGAGCCCATCTTTATGCAACTTGGATAATCTTGTTTCATTGATATGACCGAGTCTACAGTGCCACATGTAGGTATAATTAATATCATCTCTTTTCCTTTTCTTAGTTTGTTCAATTTGAAATATATTTTCTTGTAAGTCAAGTGTATAAAGTCCATTTCGCAAATTTCCAATACCATATAAAACATCGTCTTTATAAATAGAACAACTATTGTTCTTTATAACAACGTTAAATCCTTCCATATCCAATACAGAAATTGAAATAATGTTTTTAATAATATTCGGAACATAATAACAATTATTAAGATAAATGGACTTGCCCGAAGGCATTGCTAAATAATAAGTTCCTACAGCTAATGCAGCAACCTTTGCTCCATTCCCCACTCGTAGGATCACCTCATCATTGTTCAGCTTTCTACTTCTGACCAGTCCCTGCACAGTATTACATATGTGAGAACCACAGCCGGTATCCAATACCCAAGTAGAATTATGACTTTCAGAAAAATTAATTTCAATCATAAACAAACCTTGATTGGAAGTCGAAGCTTCTCCAAGCTTCTTCTCTGCTAGATACTTCTTGTAGTTCATTTTTCAATGTCCCGGCTTGTTGCAATGAAAGCACATTCCTTTAGCTGGTTCAGGTTTCTTTTGTTCCTTTTCTTTCCCCTTTCCCTTAGCCTTCTTAGATTTCTTCTTTTCAGAAGATACCTTGGGCCTCTTCCTTTTATTGGAAGAATCCACCATCAAGATATGGTTCTTCTTGGATGGGAAGTGACCTTCTGCAATTTTCAGCATGTTAAGCAGCTCAGGCAAGCTAACATCTAGCTTATTCATGTGAAAATTAACCACAAACTACGATAAGGTCTCAGGAGTGACTGCAAGACCAAGTCTTGACTCAGCTCCCCATCCATGACGAACCCCAGATGTCCAAGGCGTTCAATCAAATTGATCACCTTTAGGACATGAGTCTCGACGGCAGTACCTTCGGTCATCCGAGATCGGAAGAGCTCCTTAGATATCTCATATCTAGCAGTCCTACTCTGTTCACCATACAACTCCTTGAGGTGAAGCAGCATAGCAGGAGCATCCATGTTTACGTGCTGACGCTGAAGCTCGTTATTCATGGATGCGAGCATGATGCATTGAGCCACAGATGCATCATCTTGCCACTTATTGAAAGTGGCAATCTCTTCCTCAAAGGCTGTTTCTGAAACAGATTCAGGGACAGTTGAATTTAGGACATAAGAAATCTTTTCAGCAGTGAGAACAATTCTCAGATTTCTTAGCCAGTCCTCATAATTCGGCCCGGTAAGCTTGTTTGCATCAAGTATGCTTCATAGTGAGATTAGTGATTTAGACATTTTTAAAATTCTGCATGTGAAAAATAACATTTTAGCAAACATTCATTTTATTAATTTTGCATACCAAAATAAATTTAGGTCTTTATTTTAAATTGGTATCTCCCACTATTTTTATCAAACTATATTACCCTCACTTATATAGTTCGGCAACATCTAATTAAAGATTTGCTAGTGAGAATAAGGATCCCATTTCAAATGTATATAACCTTGTGGATAGCACAACAAGCGATATACAAATAAATAGGTAGACAACTCTTGTCAATTACATCACTATATAACTCCTTTTATTTTGCCTCTTAAATCATAATGGTCAAGTGTGTGCACATCCGAACTAAAATATTTAAGTTAAGTCCAGCCTAGCACTTCCATAAATTCAAAAAAGAAAAATGTTCGTCCTTGTGGATAGCACAACAAGACTAGATCGTTCAATTTTCTTGATAAGCATCAAATGTGATTAATTAACATCTTAAATACGCAATACTCGCCTTGTGGATAGCACAACAAGCTCATATTAAATATTTAATACTCTATTAATTTATCATGCTAGAAGGCGACGTTCGATATTCCAAATATCATTTTAACGCTTCGGACTTAATATTATTTCTTTGAGGGGTTTGTTATTATTTATCTCATCTTGTTTAGCGCGCATGCACATATATATATAAAATACGCGTCATTTTATTAAACATGCGAAACATGTTTGCATAAAATATAATATATATAATATTTAGCATGCAATATAGAATATTATATTCTACCCGGATTGATTATGGACTTTTATTCTAGTTTGGTTCACTAGAGCCACCAAGTGAACCAAAAGGTCAAACCTAGGAGTGCAAGAATTTAAATTTAAATATAATTATTACATTTAAATCCCACTACAAAAAAAACAGTCATTACCGACGGTCACTGCCGTCGCCAATGACTACACTGTCGTCGGCATTGATGTCATTAGCGACGGCAGTAACCGTCGCGAGGACCGTCGCAGCTAAGGTCGTCGCCCCTGGTCGCCGTCGTTAGCCGTCGGCAACATTATCATTGGCGACGGGAGTCACTAGCGACGGCGTATACTGACTTACGACGGTCAGAACGACGGTTAAGTCGTCGGCAATAGAAACCCAAATTTTTTGAAGCCGCACTCATTGGCGACTGCGCGGCCGTCGGCAATGACTTTGTGTCGTCGGTAATGACCTTTTTAAATTTTTTTCGGATTAGTACATGTCTGCCACTGTGTCTGTCGCTGAATGTCATTGGCGACGACAACCCCGTCGGTATTGCCACCGTCGGCAATGCCTACATTTTTTTTGATTTTTTTTTTATAATTTCAAATTTTCCCTATTCATTTACAAATATATACATATAACCTGTTATAAACTAAAAAAAACCATCAAATAACAATCAAATATCATACAAAATTATCCTAACAATCAAATAGTAATACAAATCAAATATATAGATAAAAAATGGACGTCTGTACAACTCGATCAAAAACTGTACATCATACATACATGAAACTCAAAATATATGTCATAAACTAACTACAACCCAAATCAGGAGGAGTGACAGTATCATCACCGCCGGTCCCGTCGCCTGTCCCGTCGCCGGTACTGTCGTCGGTCCCGTCGCCTGTCCCGTCACCGGTCCCGTCGCCTGTGCCTCCACCTCCACCTCCACGAGACTCGTCAACAAGACCCTACAAAATTAAAATATTAATAACAAAGTAGAAATGAGAACATATTTACTTTATTTTAGTTTGTGTTCTTCAAGTTATAACAAATTAGACAGATGGGCTGATAACAAGGGCTCCGTATATCGGAATCGAGTCCCGTCAGTTGTAACGCATGCCTAATGGCTATGTGGTGCTATTGTTTGTATTTACGTGTCGTTTTGACGACCGAGGCTGGTTTTGGCCTCTTTTTCGACTATTTTCTAAGTTTTCGACTATTTAGGCAGACGGGACTCGAACTCGGGCTCCGTATATCGGAATCGAGCACCGTCAGTTGTAACACGTGTCTAATGCCTATGCGGTGCTATGTCTGTGTTTGTGTGTCGTTTTGACGACCGAGACGGGTTTTGGCCTCTTTTTTGAGTTTTTTCTAAGTTTTCGACTAATTAGGCAGACGGGACTCGAACTCGGGCTCCGTATATCGAAATCGAGCACCGTCAGTTGTAACGCGTGTCTAATGCCTATGCGGTGCTATGTCTGTGTTTGTGTGTCGTTTTGACGACCGAGGCGGGTTTTGGCCTCTTTTTCGACTTTTTTCTAAGTTTTCGACTAATTAGGCAGACGGAACTCGAACTCGGGCTCCGTATATCGGAATCGAGTCCCGTCAATTGTAACGTGTGCCTAATGCCTATGCGGTGCTATTGTTTGTATTTGCGTGTCATTTCGATGATCGAGGCGGGTTTTGGCCCCTTTTTTGACTTTTTTCTAAGTTTTCGACTATTTAGGCAGACGGGACTCGAACTCGGGCTCCGTATATCGGAATCGAGCACCGTCAGTTGTAACGCGTGTCTAATGCCTATGCGATGCTATGTCTGTGTTTGTGTGTCGTTTTGACGATCGAGGCGGGTTTTGGCCTCTTTTTTGACTTTTTTCTAAGTTTTCGACTAATTAGGCAGACGGGTACTCGAACTCGGGCTCCGTATATCGGAAACGAGTCCCGTCAGTTGTAACGTGTGCCTAATGGCTATGCGGTGCTATTGTTTGTATTTGCGGATCGTTTTGATGATCGAGGCGGGTTTTGGCCTCTTTTTCGACTATTTTCTAAGTTTTCGACTATTGAGGCAGACGGGACTCGAACTCGGGCTCCGTATATCGGAATCGAGTCCCGTCAGTTGTAATGCGTGCCTAATGGCTATGCGGTGCTATTGTTTGTATTTGCGTGTCGTTTTGACGACCGAGGTGGGTTTTGGCCTCTTTTTCGACTATTTTCTAAGTTTTCGACTATTTGGGCAGACGGGACTCGAACTCGGGCTCTGTATATCGGAATCGAGCACCGTCAGTTGTAACGCGTGTCTAATGCCTATGCGGTGCTATGTCTGTGTTTGTGTGTCGTTTTGACGACCGAGGCGGGTTTTGGCCTCTTTTTCGACTTTTTTTCTAAGTTTTCGACTAATTAGGCAGACGGGACTCGAACTCGGGCTCCGTATATCGGAATCGAGCACCGTCAGTTGTAACGCGTGTCTAATGCCTATGCGGTGCTATGTCTGTGTTTGTGTGTCGTTTTGACGACCGAGGCGGGTTTTGGCCTCTTTTTCGACTTTTTTCTAAGTTTTCGACTAATTAGGCAGACGGGACTCGAACTCGGGCTCTGTATATCGGAATCGAGCACCGTCAGTTGTAACGCGTGTCTAATGCCTATGCGGTGCTATGTCTGTGTTTGTGTGTTGTTTTGATGACCGAGGCGGGTTTTGGCCTCTTTTTCGACTTTTTTCTAAGTTTTCGACTAATTAGGCAGACGGGACTCGAACTCGGGCTCCGTATATCGGAATCGAGCACCGTCAGTTGTAACGCGTGTCTAATGCCTATGCGGTGCTATGTCTGTGTTTGTGTGTCGTTTTGACGACCGAGGCGGGTTTTGGCCTCTTTTTCGACTTTTTTTCTAAGTTTTCAACTAATTAGGCAGACGGGACTCGAACTCGGGCTCCGTATATCGGAATTGAGCACCGTCAATTGTAACGCGTGTCTAATGCCTATGCGGTGCTATGTCTGTGTTTGTGTGTCGTTTTGACGACCGAGGCAGGTTTTGGCCTCTTTTTCGACTATTTTCTAAGTTTTCGACTAATTAGGCAGACGGGACTCGAACTCGGGCACCGTATATCGGAATCGAGCACCGTCAGTTGTAACGCGTGTCTAATGCCTATGCGGTGCTATGTCTGTGTTTGTGTGTTGTTTTGACTACCGAGGCGGGTTTTGGCCTCTTTTTCGACTTTTTTCTAAGTTTTCGACTAATTAGGCAGACGGGACTCGAACTCGGGCTCCGTATATCGGAATCGAGCACCGTCAGTTGTAACACGTGTCTAATGCCTATGCGGTGCTATGTCTGTGTTTGTGTGTCGTTTTGACGACCGAGGCGGGTTTTGGCCTCTTTTTCGACTTTTTTCTAAGTTTTCGACTAATTAGGCAGACGGGACTCGAACTCGGGCTCCGTATATCGGAATCGAGCACCGTCAGTTGTAACGCGTGTCTAATGCCTATGCGGTGCTATGTCTGTGTTTCTGTGTCGTTTTGACGACCGAGGCGGGTTTTGGCCTCTTTTTCGACTTTTTTCTAAGTTTTCGACTAATTAGGCAGACGGGACTCTAACTCGGGCTCCGTATATCGGAATCGAGCACCGTCAATTGTAACGCGTGTCTAATGCCTATGCGGTGCTATGTCTGTGTTTGTGTGTCGTTTTGATGAACGAGGCGGGTTTTTGCCTCTTTTTCGACTTTTTTCTAAGTTTTCGACTAATTAGGCAGACGAAACTCGAACTCGGGCTCCGTATATCGGAATCGAGTCCCATCAATTATAACGTGTGCCTAATGCCTATGCGGTGCTATTGTTTGTATTTGCGTGTCGTTTCGATGATCGAGGCGGGTTTTGGCCTCTTTTTTGACTTTTTTATAAGTTTTCGACTATATAGGCAGACGGGACTCGAACTCGGGCTCCGTATATCGGAATCGAGCACCGTCAGTTGTAACGCGTGTCTAATGCCTATGCGATGCTATGCCTGTGTTTGTGTGTCGTTTTGACGACCGAGGCGGGTTTTGGCCTATTTTTTGACTTTTTTCTAAGTTTTCGACTAATTAGGCAGACGGGACTCGAACTCGGGCTCCGTATATTGGAATCGAGTCCCGTCAGTTGTAACGTGTGCCTAATGGCTATGCGGTGCTATTGTTTGTATTTGCATGTCATTTCGATGATCGAGGCGGGTTTTGGCCTCTTTTTCGACTATTTTCTAAGTTTTCGACTATTTAGGCAGACGGGACTCGAACTCGGGCTCCGTATATCGGAATCGAGTCCCGTTAGTTGTAACACGTGCGTAATGGCTATGCGGTGCTATTCTTTGTATTTGCGTGTCTTTTTGACGACCGAGGTGGGTTTTGGCCTCTTTTTCGACTATTTTCTAAGTTTTCGACTATTTGGGCAGACGGGACTCGAACTCGGGCTCCGTATATCGGAATCGAGCACTGGCAGTTGTAACGCGTGTCTAATGCCTATGCGGTGCTATGTCTGTGTTTGTGTGTCGTTTTGACGACCGAGGCGGGTTTTGGCCTCTTTTTCGACTTTTTTCTAAGTTTTCGACTAATTAGGCAGACGGGACTCGAACTCTGGTTCCGTATATCGAAATCGAGCACCGTCAGTTGTAACGCGTGTCTAATGCCTATGCGGTGCTATGTCTGTGTTTGTGTGTCGTTTTGACGACCGAGACGGGTTTTGGCCTCTTTTTCGACTTTTTTCTAAGTTTTCGACTAATTAGGCAGACGGGACTCGAACTCGGGCTCCGTATATCAGAATCGAGCACCGTCAGTTGTAACGCGTGTCTAATGCCTATGCGGTGCTATGTCTGTGTTTGTGTGTCGTTTTGACGACCGAGGCTGGTTTTGGCCTCTTTTTCGACTTTTTTCTAAGTTTTCGACTAATTAGGCAGACGGAACTCGAACTCGGGCTCCGTATATCGGAATCGAGAACCGTCAGTTGTAACGCGTGTCTAATGCCTATGCGGTGTTATGTCTGTATTTGCGTGTCGTTTTGACGACCGAGGCGGGTTTTGGTCTCTTTTTCGACTTTTTTCTAAGTTTTCGACTAATTAGGAATACGGAACTCGAACTCGGGCTCTGTATATCGGAATCGAGTCACGTCAGTTGTAAAGTGTGCCTAATGCCTATGCGGTGCTATTGTTTGTATTTGTGTGTCGTTTCGATGATCGAGGCGGGTTTTGGCCTCTTTTTCGACTATTTTCTAAGTTTTCGACTATTTAGGCAGACGGGACTCGAACTCGGGCTCCGTATATCGGAATCGAGTCCCGTCAGTTATAATGCGTGCCTAATGGCTATGCGGTGCTATTGTTTGTATTTGAGTGTCGTTTTGACGACCGAGGTGGGTTTTGGCCTCTTTTTTGACTATTTTCTAAGTTTTCGACTATTTGGGCAGACGGGACTCGAACTCGGGCTCCGTATATCGGAATCGAGCACCGTCAGTTGTAACACGTGTCTAATGCCTATGCGGTGCTATGTCTGTGTTTGTGTGTCATTTTGACGACCGAGGCGGGTTTTGGCCTCTTTTTCGACTTTTATCTAAGTTTTCGACTAATTAGGCAGACGGGACTCGAACTCGGGCTCCGTATATCGGAATCGAGTCCCGTCAGTTGTAAAGTGTACTTAATGCCTATGCGGTGCTATTGTTTGTATTTGCGTGTCGTTTCGATGATCGAGGCGGGTTTTGGCCTCTTTTTTGACTTTTTTCTAAGTTTTCGACTAATTAGGCAGACGGGACTCGAACTCGGGCTCCGTATATCGGAATCGAGCACCGTCAGTTGTAACGCGTGTCTAATGCCTATGCGGTGCTATATCTGTGTTTGTGTGTTGTTTTGACGACCAAGGCGGGTTTTGGCCTCTTTTTCGACTATTTTCTAAGTTTTCGACTAATTAGGCAGACGGGACTCGAACTCGGGCTCCGTATATCGGAATCGAGCACCGTCAGTTGTAACGCGTGTCTAATGCCTATGCGGTGCTATGTCTGTGTTTGTGTGTCGTTTTGACGACCGAGGCGGGTTTTGGCCTCTTTTTCGACTTTTTTCTAAGTTTTCGACTAATTAGGCAGACGGGACTCGAACTCGGGCTCCGTATATCGGAATCGAGCACCGTCAGTTGTAACGCGTGTCTAATGCCTATGCGGTGCTATGTCTGTGTTTCTGTGTCGTTTTGACGACCGAGGCGGGTTTTGGCCTCTTTTTCGACTTTTTTCTAAGTTTTCGACTAATTAGGCAGACGGGACTCTAACTCGGGCTCCGTATATCGGAATCGAGCACCGTCAATTGTAACGCGTGTCTAATGCCTATGCGGTGCTATGTCTGTGTTTGTGTGTCGTTTTGATGAACGAGGCGGGTTTTTGCCTCTTTTTCGACTTTTTTCTAAGTTTTCGACTAATTAGGCAGACGGAACTCGAACTCGGGCTCCGTATATCGGAATCGAGTCCCATCAATTATAACGTGTGCCTAATGCCTATGCGGTGCTATTGTTTGTATTTGCGTGTCGTTTCGATGATCGAGGCGGGTTTTGGCCTCTTTTTTGACTTTTTTATAAGTTTTCGACTAATTAGGCAGACGGGACTCGAACTCGGGCTCCGTATATCGGAATCGAGCACCGTCAGTTGTAACGCGTGTCTAATGCCTATGCGATGCTATGCCTGTGTTTGTGTGTCGTTTTGACGACCGAGGCGGGTTTTGGCCTATTTTTTGACTTTTTTCTAAGTTTTCGACTAATTAGGCAGGCGGGACTCGAACTCGGGCTCCGTATATTGGAATCGAGTCCCGTCAGTTGTAACGTGTGCCTAATGGCTATGCGGTGCTATTGTTTGTATTTGCATGTCATTTCGATGATCGAGGCGGGTTTTGGCCTCTTTTTCGACTATTTTCTAAGTTTTCGACTATTTAGGCAGACGGGACTCGAACTCGGGCTCCGTATATCGGAATCGAGTCCCGTTAGTTGTAACACGTGCGTAATGGCTATGCGGTGCTATTCTTTGTATTTGCGTGTCTTTTTGACGACCGAGGTGGGTTTTGGCCTCTTTTTCGACTATTTTCTAAGTTTTCGACTATTTGGGCAGACGGGACTCGAACTCGGGCTCCGTATATCGGAATCGAGCACCGTCAGTTGTAACGCGTGTCTAATGCCTATGCGGTGCTATGTCTGTGTTTGTGTGTCGTTTTGACGACCGAGGTGGGTTTTGGCCTCTTTTTCGACTTTTTTCTAAGTTTTCGACTAATTAGGCAGACGGGACTCGAACTCTGGTTCCGTATATCGAAATCGAGCACCGTCAGTTGTAACGCGTGTCTAATGCCTATGCGGTGCTATGTCTGTGTTTGTGTGTCGTTTTGACGACCGAGACGGGTTTTGGCCTCTTTTTCGACTTTTTTCTAAGTTTTCGACTAATTAGGCAGACGGGACTCGAACTCGGGCTCCGTATATCGGAATCGAGCACCGTCAGTTGTAACGCGTGTCTAATGCCTATGCGGTGCTATGTCTGTGTTTGTGTGTCGTTTTGACGACCGAGGCTGGTTTTGGCCTCTTTTTCGTCTTTTTTCTAAGTTTTCGACTAATTAGGCAGACGGAACTCGAACTCGGGCTCCGTATATCGGAATCGAGAACCGTCAGTTGTAACGCGTGTCTAATGCCTATGCGGTGTTATGTCTGTATTTGCGTGTCGTTTTGACGACCAAGGCGGGTTTTGGTCTCTTTTTCGACTTTTTTCTAAGTTTTCGACTAATTAGGAATACGGAACTCGAACTCGGGCTCTGTATATCGGAATCGAGTCCCGTCAGTTGTAAAGTGTGCCTAATGCCTATGCGGTGCTATTGTTTGTATTTGTGTGTCGTTTCGATGATCGAGGCGGGTTTTGGCCTCTTTTTCGACTATTTTCTAAGTTTTCGACTATTTAGGCAGACGGGACTCGAACTCGGGCTCCGTATATCGGAATCGAGTCCCGTCAGTTATAATGCGTGCCTAATGGCTATGCGGTGCTATTGTTTGTATTTGAGTGTCGTTTTGACGACCGAGGTGGGTTTTGGCCTCTTTTTTGACTATTTTCTAAGTTTTCGACTATTTGGGCAGACGGGACTCGAACTCGGGCTCCGTATATCGGAATCGAGCACCGTCAGTTGTAACACGTGTCTAATGCCTATGCGGTGCTATGTCTGTGTTTGTGTGTCATTTTGACGACCGAGGCGGGTTTTGGCCTCTTTTTCGACTTTTATCTAAGTTTTCGACTAATTAGGCAGACGGGACTCGAACTCGGGCTCCGTATATCGGAATCGAGTCCCGTCAGTTGTAAAGTGTACTTAATGCCTATGCGGTGCTATAGTTTGTATTTGCGTGTCGTTTCGATGATCGAGGCGGGTTTTGGCCTCTTTTTTGACTTTTTTCTAAGTTTTCGACTAATTAGGCAGACGGGACTCGAACTCGGGCTCCGTATATCGGAATCGAGCACCGTCAGTTGTAACGCGTGTCTAATGCCTATGCGGTGCTATATCTGTGTTTGTGTGTTGTTTTGACGACCAAGGCGGGTTTTGGCCTCTTTTTCGACTATTTTCTAAGTTTTCGACTAATTAGGCAGACGGGACTCGAACTCGGGCTCCGTATATCGGAATCGAGCACCGTCAGTTGTAACGCGTGTCTAATGCCTATGCGGTGCTATGTCTGTGTTTGTGTGTCGTTTTGACGACCGAGGCGGGTTTTGGCCTCTTTTTCGACTTTTTTGTAAGTTTTCGACTAATTAGGCAGACGGGACTCGAACTCGGGCTCCGTATATCGGAATCGTGCACCGTCAGTTGTAACGCGTGTCTAATGCCTATGCGGTGCTATGTCTGTGTTTGTGTGTCATTTTGACGACCGAGGCGGGTTTTGGCCTCTTTTTCGACTTTTTTCTAAGTTTTCTACTAATTAGGCAGACGGGACTCGAACTCGGGCTCCGTATATCGGAATCGAGCACCGTCAGTTGTAACGCGTGTCTAATGCCTATGCGGTGCTATGTCTGTGTTTGTGTGTCGTTTTGACGACCGAGGCGGGTTTTGGTCTCTTTTTCGACTTTTTTCTAAGTTTTCAACTAATTAGGCAGACGGAACTCGAACTCGGGCTCCGTATATCGGAATCGAGCACCGTCAGTTGTAACGCGTGTCTAATGCCTATGCGGTGCTATGTCTGTATATGCGTGTCGTTTTGACGACCGAGGCGGGTTTTGGCCTCTTTTTCGACTTTTTTCTAAGTTTTCGACTAATTAGGCAGACGGAACTCGAACTCGGGCTCCGTATATCGGAATCGAGTCCCATCAATTGAAACGTGTGCCTAATGCCTATGCGGTGCTATTGTTTGTATTTGCGTGTCGTTTCGATGATCGAGGCGGGTTTTGGCTTCTTTTTTGACTTTTTTCTAAGTTTTCGACTATTTAGGCAGACGGGACTCGAACTCGGGCTCCGTATATCGGAATCGAGCACCGTCAGTTGTAACGCGTGTCTAATGCCTATGCGATGCTATGTTTGTGTTTGTGTGTCGCTTGGACGAACGAGGCGGGTTTTGGCCTCTTTTTTGACTTTTTTCTAAGTTTTCAAATAATTAGGCAGACGGGACTCGAACTCGGACTCCGTATATTGGAATCGAGTCCCGTCAGTTGTAACGTGTGCCTAATGGCTATGCGGTGCTATTGTTTGTATTTGCATGTCATTTCGATGATCGAGGCGGGTTTTGGCCTCTTTTTCGACTATTTTCTAAGTTTTCGACTATTTAGGCAGACGGGACTCGAACTCGGGCCCCGTATATCGGAATCGAGTCCCGTCAGTTGTAACGCGTGCCTAATGGCTATGCGGTGCTATTGTTTGTATTTGCATGTCGTTTTGACGACCGAGGTGGGTTTTGGCCTCTTTTTCGACTATTTTCTAAGTTTTCGACTATTTGGGCAAACGGGACTCGAACTCGGGCTCCGTATATCGGAATCGAGCACCGTCAGTTGTAACGCGTGTCTAATGCCTATGCGGTGCTATATCTGTGTTTGTGTGTCGTTTTGACGACCGAGGCGGATTTTGGCCTCTTTTTCGACTTTTTTCTAAGTTTTCGACTAATTAGGCAGACGGAACTCTAACTCGGGCTCCGTATATCGGAATCGAGTCCCATCAATTGTAACGTGTGCCTAATGCCTATGCGGTGCTATTGTTTGTATTTGCGTGTCGTTTCGATGATCGAGGCGGGTTTTGGCTTCTTTTTTGACTTTTTTTCTAAGTTTTCGACTATTTAGGCAGACGGGACTCGAACTCGGGCTCCGTATATCGGAATGGAGCACCGGCAGTTGTAACGCGTGTCTAATGCCTGTACGGTGCTATGTCTGTGTTTGTGTGTCGTTTTGACGACCGAGGCGGGTTTTGGCCTATTTTTCGACTTTTTTCTAAGTTTTCGACTAATTAGGCAGACGGAACTCGAACTCGGGCTCCGTATATCGGAATCGAGTCCCCTCAGTTGTAAAGTGTGCCTAATGCCTATGCGGTGCTATTGTTTGTATTTGTGTGTCGTTTCGATGATCGAGGCGGGTTTTGGCCTCTTTTTCGACTATTTTCTAAGTTTTCGACTATTTAGGCAGACGGGACTCGAACTCGGGCTCCGTATATCAGAATCGAGTCCCGTCAGTTATAATGCGTGCCTAATGGCTATGCGGTACTATTGTTTGTATTTGCGTGTCATTTTGACGACCGAGGTGGGTTTTGGCCTCTTTTTTGACTATTTTCTAAGTTTTCGACTATTTGGGCAGACGGGACTCGAACTCGGGCTCCGTATATCGGAATCGAGCACCGTCAGTTGTAACACGTGTCTAATGCCTATGCGGTGCTATGTCTGTGTTTGTGTGTCATTTTGACGACCGAGGCGGGTTTTGGCCTCTTTTTCGACTTTTATCTAAGTTTTCGACTAATTAGGCAGACGGGACTCGAACTCGGGCTCCGTATATCGGAATCGAGTCCCGTCAGTTGTAAAGTGTACTTAATGCCTATGCGGTGCTATTGTTTGTATTTGCGTGTCGTTTCGATGATCGAGGCGGGTTTTGACCTCATTTTTGACTTTTTTCTAAGTTTTCGACTAATTAGGCAGACGGGACTCGAACTCGGGCTCCGTATATCGGAATCGAGCACCGACAGTTGTAATGCGTGTCTAATGCCTATACGGTGCTATGTCTGTGTTTGTGTGTCGTTTTGACGACCGAGGCGGGTTTTGGCCTCTTTTTCGACTTTTTTCTAAGTTTTCGACTAATTAGGCAGACGGAACTCGAACTCGGGCTCCGTATATCGGAATCGAGTCTCGTCAGTTGTAACGTGTGCCTAATGCCTATGCGGTGCTATTGTTTGTATTTGCGTGTCGTTTCGATGATCGAGGCGGGTTTTGGCCTCTTTTTTGACTTTTTTCTTAGTTTTCGACTATTTAGGCAGACGGGACTCGAACTCGGGCTCCGTATATCAGAATCGAGCACCGTCAGTTGTAACGCGTGTCTAATGCCTATGCAATGCTATGTCTGTGTTTGTGTGTCGCTTTGACGACCGAGGCGGGTTTTGGCCTCTTTTTTGACTTTTTTCTAAGTTTTCGACTAATTAGGCAGACGGGACTCAAACTCGGGCTCCGTATATCGGAATCGAGTCCCGTCAGTTGTAACGTGTGCCTAATAGCTATGCGGTGCTATTGTTTGTATTTGCGTGTCATTTCGATGATCGAGGCGGGTTTTGGCCTCTTATTCGACTATTTTCTAAGTTTTCGACTATTTAGGCAGACGGGACTCGAACTCGGGCTCCGTATATCGGAATCGAGTCCTGTCAGTTGTAACGCGTGCCTAATGGCTATGCGGTGCTATTGTTTGTATTTGCGTGTCGTTTTGACGACCGAGGCAGGTTTTGGCCTCTTTTTGGATTATTTTCTAAGTTTTCGACTATTTAGGCATACGGGACTCGAACTCGGGTTCCGTATATCGGAATCGAGTCCCGTCAGTTGTAACGCGTGCCTAATGGCTATGCGGTGCTATTGTTTGTATTTGCGTGTCGTTTTGACGACCGAGGCGGGTTTTGGCCTCTTTTTCGACTATTTTCTAAGTTTTTGACTATTTAGGCAGACGGGACTCGAACTCGGGCTCCGTATATCGAAATCGAGCACCGTCAGTTGTAACGCGTGTCTAATGCCTATGCGGTGCTATGTTTGTGTTTGTGTGTCGTTTTGACGACCGAGGCGGGTTTTGGTCTCTTTTTTGACTTTTTTCTAAGTTTTCGACTAATTAGGCAGACGGGACTCGAACTCGGGCTCCGTATATCGGAATCGAGTCCCGTCAGTTGTAACGCGTGCGTAATGGCTATGCGGTGCTATGTCTGTGTTTGCGTGTCGTTTTGACTACCGAGGCGGGTTTCGAAAATGTATATGTTAACTATTTGTTTGACAGTTTATAAAAGCAATATAATTATAAATAAGGAAATATATTAATAATTGTTTTTACCTGTCGAATATGTGGAGGAAAGATGTTGGCCAAGACAACCGCACATACACGGATGCCTCCTCCCGAACTACACCCATGAGGTCGTCAGCGGCAGCTGTAGGATCTATGGAGCCGTGGACAACCTCCTGAGCAAGCTGGTAGATCCGCTCGCGTGACGGTGCGCCTGACTGCACGACACTGCTCGCCATGCACCCCTCGATGATCCGCCTGAAGAAGTCGTCAGATAATGAAGGACCGGCGCCCGATCCACTCGCACCACTACCTCCGGTGGGTGGGCGACGTCGAGATCTCGCAGCAGGGACTAAAGTGTAGTCGGGGACCCGGGGATGGCTCACAACTCTACCCTTCTTCGGCCCCCCTGTAGCCTGCAGCCAATCCTCCATATCCTCATCCGCACGCGTAGCATCATCTACAGGAGTGTCACCTCTCTGGCTGCTCCGGACCACAGCAAGGTCCTCGAACCGTGTCTGAAAAAACACATAAATAGATGAAAAGCAAAGTATAAAACAAAAAAATATAAAAGAATTTCAAGATTTTAAATACATAGTAAATAAAAGAATTATATTACTTACAGCAATGCGCTCTGCCTCAGGTGAGATATAACCACCTTCACCTTTCTTCTGGTGAGCGTGCCACCAAAACTCGAGGCGGGAAGGTGGGTGCTTTAGACTCACCTCGAGTCTCTCCCTGTAAAGGTCGTATGACTGAGACCCAGTGCAGTGTGGGAGACGACTCTGCTGTCGGGTAGCTATACGTTGTGCCGACATCTTCCTGAACGCCTCGCCCTCCCAAATATCGCACATCTGCTCCCACACCGCAGCACCAATGAAATCTGGCCGGACATCTCTAAGTGTCTGTCCATCAGCCATCTTGGTCTGGGCCTTCTTCTTCCAGTCGTAGACCCACTTGTGCCAGTTCATCTCGAGATACCTCTGGAGAACAGTCATGCCCTGGGCTTCCTTACCGTCCTCGAATCGGTAATATCTCTGCACATTACACATTAATAAGCTTAGTAGACCTGTGTTAAATCAAAACGGTAAAAAAATATTCAAATGGAATATAAAACTAACATATATGAATGAATGACATCTTACCCTAAACTCAGCAATAATGAGCCCACGTGAGCGGTCATCCACATCCCCCCACCTCATCCACGGGCTTGAGAATCGGTTGCGGACGATCCCAAGCAACGTGTTCCTTGGCGTCGCGTCAAGGATACTAAAATTGACACAGATACATTTGCAAATTACAAAGAATATATAATAACTAAATAATTATTACAAAAACAATGTCAAATACATAATTACCTATTACCCCCAACACGACAAATAAGCGACGCCTGGGGGGGATTCCCTAGCAATCCACGTGCTAGTCCCCGCGGAGGCCTACGTCGATCACCTATATAGTGAAATACAACAATATTTATTAAACGAATATAATGTCAATACTATATAAAATTAAAAACAATAAGATGTATAACAGCAAAACATATAATTATACCTGATGATCCGGCCTGATCATCACCGCCACTACCTCCACGGCCTGAACTACCAGCACGCCCACCACGACCGCCGTGTGGTGTACTCGCCATATCTGTATATATACTGTCAAATCATCAACAAAATATTATTAGACATTCGTAATCACAATATTTTTAACAGTAACAAAGAGGATAACATGCGGATACAACTAAAAGGATACAACATAAATGGTAACCTAAAAGGACATAAACTATTACATTTGAATACAATATAAGTTTTAGATAATGATTGCACTACTACAAACTATTACATTTGAATACAACTAAAAGGACATAAAGAGTACATACTCCTAATCATTTATATCATCAAAGCCATCAACATCAGAATCGTCATCTTCGAGCAGTATATCTTCACTATCGTTGTCATCACCATCTTCGTCATCCTCAATGATTTCTTCAATTATATCAACATCCTCAACAACATCGTCTTCACTTTCGACAGTGACAACATCATCCTCTTCTTCACTAGACTCACTAATAATTGTCACATCAGCAGGTGTGACACTAGTAGACTCGACTTGTAAAGGTTCATCGTTTGGACGAGGAGCTGTGCCTTGAAAACCACGGGCTTTGGTGGTTATAACAGCATACCATGGGCTTGCAGGAGTCTTAACACTCCGCGCGTAGTACACCTGTGTTGCTTGACTTGCTAAAATAAAAGGCTCGTCCATACCAGTCATCAGTCTTAGTTTTGACTTAACATTAATAGTCACCAGTCCTGATTTTTTATTAACTTTAACTCCATTCTCAACATCAAACCAATGACAATTGAAGCAAACTAACTCTTTCTGACCCCAATATTTGAGAACGACAACTTCTAGCAATCGTCCATACCAGTCATCCCAAATGTTATCGTAGCAGCTACCTTTAACCACAACACCAGAATCAACAGAAGCGACTTCCCCAATATCGCAACACTTAAATCTGTAACCGTTGACAATGCAACATGTATAAGTATCTACAGATCTTTCAGGGCCGTCGGCTATAAGCTTTAGTCGATTGTCAGCTAACTCATCTGTGAGGACCTAATGTAGATTAACACAACATATTCTAAAGTTAATTACGTCATATAGAAAATCTATGATGGTAGATTCATTGAACTTGTAAAGGTTAGACTTACATGATCTCTAAACCATTGCACAAATTGTCCATTTCTCAAATTTTGCAAATCCCCATCCGATATACTCGGATTCGTTTCACGTACTTCAGCATCATATTGACTGCAGCACAGTTATATACTTAAAGTGTTTGTAAAGAAACTTGACACAGTTACACCAGACATTTATATATAGTTACGGCTACTTACTTAATGTATGGCGCTACTTCATTCATGTTGACAAGTGCATACAATGTGGCAGCTGCATACTCACTATCGGTCAAGAATCGCCTTTTTTTACCGCCGAATGGGCGCACAGGATGACTAAAAGCCGTTAATTCTCCATTTTCCTCGTGCGCAACAACCTCATTCCGACGTAAGCGATTGTGCTTCGTCTGAACATTCGGCTCAAAGTACAACGAGCAGAAATTAACAAGTTCCTCCATAACATAACTTTCAGTAATTGACCCCTCTACACGGGCTCTATTCTTCACCTTTTGCATCGGATCTAAACAATGACGGATGCAGAGTGTAGCCCAATAAGGCAGGTCAAAGAACATGGATCTGTGTGTCCAGTTGTGAACCTTGCCGTAACCATAAGCTCGCTCTAATATGTGATTCTTCCCTAGAGGTGGAAACTTTAAATGACTAATCCAACTCAACACTGCTGACCCAGAAAGACGGCCAGGTACTTGACGTTTCTCTGTTTTTCGATTGAATTGTCTACTCATCCGTCGATAACGATGTTCAATCGACAAAAACTGTCTGGATGTTGCAAAGAAACTCATTTTCCCCCCATGTTTGAGCCGCATAGCTTTAACTGACCCCATGCACACGGGACATGACAAGCCCCCGTGAGTCGACCATCCACTGATCATTCCTAACGCCGGGAAGTCATTTATTGTCCACAGTAAAGCTGCCCTCATGTCAAAGTTCTGCTTAAGAGATACATCATAAGTTTGAACCCTTTTTTCCCACAACATCTTCAACTCATCAATTAATGGCCTGAGGTATACATTGATGTCTTTACTTGGACTCTTATCACCCGAAATCAGTAAAGGCATGAACATGTAGGGATCTTTCATGCACATCGAAGACGGGAGGTTATACACAACAATAATCACCGGCCAAGTTGAGTAGGGCTTTGTGTAAGGCCCGTTAAACGGATTAAACCCATCTGTAGCAAGTCCAAGCCTAACATTGCGATCCTCTTCAGCAAACGAGGGGTGCTTTTTATCAAATTTTTTCCACTCAAGCCCATCTGCCGGGTGCGTCAGTTGACCTTCGACTATGTCCCGTGTAGAGTGCCACCTCATATCCTCGGCGGTATGTGTTGACATGAACAACCACTGAAGCCTCGGCGCAATGGGAAAGTAACGTAAGATCTTTTTCGGCACGTCTTTTCCCTTTTTCTTGCGCCGTTCACAGTATCTACTTGTACCGCAAAAATCACATGACCTCTTATTTTTATTGACATCACCGTAATACAACATACAGTCATTCTCACAAGCATCAATCTTCTCATACCCTAGATTGAGTCTTTTGACCATTTTCTTCACATCATAGTACGACTCCGGTAACTTATTGCCTGCAGGTAAGCACTCCTTCACAATGTTTAGCAGTTCATTAAAACCTCTCTCGCTACAGTCATGCTCGTTCTTGAAGTGTAAAAACTTAGTCACTGCAGATAAGACGGTGTGCTTTTCGTGCCCGTCATACAATGGCGTCGCTGATTCCTGCAATAACTCATAGAAACCCTTAGCCCCGTCATTCGGCTCTTGCTCAGTGCTACCGTCATCCCTATCTGTATTCCACTGAAAGTATGAGCCAGCAGCTTCGACTATCATGTTAGTACAATCAAAGGTTTTGTCACATCTGGATTTCAGTTCTGATTCATGTTCATCCAACCAGGTTTCCCCATGATAGATCCATGTCGTATAACCCTGCTTGAACCCATACGCAAATAAGTCGCACATGACATCACTCCTTTCCTTCCACACTTCATTCACACACCTCTTACAAGGACATCTGATCTCATCGCCACTGACATGCTCAAACGCAAAATTGATAAACTGTTCAACCCCACTACGGTACTCAGAGCGAAGCCCACTCTTATTAGTGGCTACCCTACGTTCCATCCAACTTCGATCAACAGACATCTTGGACAACAGGCTGCTATATATCTGGATAGTTAGACAAACACAATCAAGTCTCCAAGTTTATGTATATGCAAGCGTATGAGTTTCCTAACTTCATCTCCACTCTAACGGGTCAGACTTCTATCCCATTCCCGAATACGTCGCCCCACCTGATGCCAACAACATGAACACATCTTTATATTTTAAGAAATTTCGGCAGCACCTCCCTATGGTCTTCAAGTACACAAAATAGACTACCACGTCGTAGCCTAAATATGCACCCGAAGAGCATCAAGAGATATTCACCGAAAATTCTCAAAATATAAAGACATTTTCCATTTTCCTCGTGCGCAACAGCCTCATTCCGACGTAAGCGATTGTGCTTCGTCTGAACATTCGGCTCAAAGTACAACGAGCAGAAATTAACAAGTTCCTCCATAACATAACTTTCAGCAATTGACCCCTCTACACGGGCTCTATTCTTCACCTTTTGCATCGGATCTAAACAATGACGGATGCAGAGTGTAGCCCAATAAGGCAGGTCAAAGAACATGGATCTGTGTGTCCAGTTGTGAACCTTGCCGTAACCATAAGCTCGCTCTAATATGTGATTCTTCCCTAGAGGTGGAAACTTTAAATGACTAATCCAACTCAACACTGCTGACCCAGAAAGACGGCCAGGTACTTGACGTTTCTCTGTTTTTCGATTGAATTGTCTACTCATCCGTCGATAACGATGTTCAATCGGCAAAAACTGTCTGGATGTTGCAAAGAAACTCATTTTCCCCCCATGTTTGAGCCGCATAGCTTTAACTGACCCCATGCACACGGGACATGACAAGCCCCCGTGAGTCGACCATCCACTGATCATTCCTAACGCCGGGAAGTCATTTATTGTCCACAGTAAAGCTGCCCTCATGTCAAAGTTCTGCTTAAGAGATACATCATAAGTTTGAACCCTTTTTTCCCACAACATCTTCAACTCATCAATTAATGGCCTGAGGTATACATTGATGTCTTTACTTGGACTCTTATCACCCGAAATCAGTAAAGGCATGAACATGTAGGGATCTTTCATGCACATCGAAGACGGGAGGTTATACACAACAATAATCACCGGCCAAGTTGAGTAGGGCTTTGTGTAAGGCCCGTTAAACGGATTAAACCCATCTGTAGCAAGTCCAAGCCTAACATTGCGATCCTCTTCAGCAAACGAGGGGTGCTTTTTATCAAATTTTTTCCACTCAAGCCCATCTGCCGGGTGCGTCAGTTGACCTTCGACTATGTCCCGTGTAGAGTGCCACCTCATATCCTCGGCGGTATGTGTTGACATGAACAACCGCTGAAGCCTCGGCGCAATGGGAAAGTAACGTAAGATCTTTTTCGGCACGTCTTTTCCCTTTTTCTTGCGCCGTTCACAGTATCTACTTGTACCGCAAAAATCACATGACCTCTTATTTTTATTGACATCACCGTAATACAACATACAGTCATTCTCACAAGCATCAATCTTCTCATACCCTAGATTGAGTCTTTTGACCATTTTCTTCACATCATAGTACGACTCCGGTAACTTATTGCCTGCAGGTAAGCACTCCTTCACAATGTTTAGCAGTTCATTAAAACCTCTCTCGCTACAGTCATGCTCGTTCTTGAAGTGTAAAAACTTAGTCACTGCAGATAAGACGGTGTGCTTTTCGTGCCCGTCATACAATGGCGTCGCTGATTCCTGCAATAACTCATAGAAACCCTTAGCCCCGTCATTCGGCTCTTGCTCAGTGCTACCGTCATCCCTATCTGTATTCCACTGAAAGTATGAGCCAGCAGCTTCGACTATCATGTTAGTACAATCAAAGGTTTTGTCACATCTGGATTTCAGTTCTGATTCATGTTCATCCAACCAGGTTTCCCCATGATAGATCCATGTCGTATAACCCTGCTTGAACCCATACGCAAATAAGTCGCACATGACATCACTCCTTTCCTTCCACACTTCATTCACACACCTCTTACAAGGACATCTGATCTCATCGCCACTGACATGCTCAAACGCAAAATTGATAAACTGTTCAACCCCACTACGGTACTCAGAGCGAAGCCCACTCTTATTAGTGGCTACCCTACGTTCCATCCAACTTCGATCAACAGACATCTTGGACAACAGGCTGCTATATATCTGGATAGTTAGACAAACACAATCAAGTCTCCAAGTTTATGTATATGCAAGCGTATGAGTTTCCTAACTTCATCTCCACTCTAACGGGTCAGACTTCTATCCCATTCCCGAATACGTCGCCCCACCTGATGCCAACAACATGAACACATCTTTATATTTTAAGAAATTTCGGCAGCACCTCCCTATGGTCTTCAAGTACACAAAATAGACTACCACGTCGTAGCCTAAATATTCACCCGAAGAGCATCAAGAGATATTCACCGAAAATTCTCAAAATATAAAGACATGCTCAAGCCGTTAACACCGACCTAAGTGGGATCGAAACATTCAAGAACAGTCCCAAAATGGGGACTATTCAAGATTCACTTCTATTAAGTGAATCTCGAACGGGTTTCTAAGCTTCCTAAACTATATGAAAAAATATGCAAATGCAATAATCACAATGATAAGTTTGAATATTGAAACAATATTCTCATTGCAGTATTACAAAGAAAAGAATATGGCAGTCCTTAAGCTAGATAAGAAACACACAATACACACACATCATTAGCTTATTAAAATGTAAACTACACATTTTAATGTTATCAAGTTGATCATTTTTGTTTTATTAATTTTTAGCCATTTATAAAAGCAAAAACTTATTTAAGAAAATGAAATATGATGAAGCTAATTGATATTATTTTGAATTCTGCAAATACGGTGATATCAATGTTTTCATTCTAAATATTTAACTAGACATGTAATTTTAAAAAAAACTCCCAAATCATTAGCAAGGCATTTAATCTAACAAATTAACAAGACATGTGTGTGTGTGTGTGTGTGTGTGTGTGTATATATATATATATATATATATATATATATATATATATATATCTTAAGCACAAGTAATTAACAGTAGCAACTAAGGGTTTGTCAAGTATTTGAATAAAATATATAACCACTATCCTCACTAGTTAAGAAACAATTTAAAACTCCAAACTACTATGTTTTAGAATGGCAATATCACACATAATTTAGTCATTTTAATCATGTCATTCTTAAGAAGAATTGCGAATTCAAGCACCAATTCAGTTTTATAGTATGATTATATAATTCTAATCATAAATTTTTTTTAAAAAAATAAAAAAAATAGTAACATACAGTCTTATACAGTCTTAGAGATCCAATTCGAGTTTCCACTCCTAATCGAAATCAACTGCCAATATATTACCCAAATACAATACAATTAAACAACATACCCCCACAAAAATATAAACTAATCATGTATATAAACAATTAAACAACATACCCCCCAAATATTAAAGATTAACAAGATGATAAAATCAATTATAGAGAGGGATACAAACTGAAAAACTTACATGTTTATACGAGTACCAAATCAACCCAATCCTTGTACAGGCTCGTGCAACCTCTGAAGTTGCAGTAGCGAAATGGCCGGAGGTGGCAGAAGGGGGGTTCAATCGGAGGCAGGGGGACGCCGGAGGTGGCAAGGGAGGGAGGGACGTCGGAGATGGCAAGGGGGGTCGATCAGAGGCAGGAGGGGGGACGCCGGAGGTTGCAGGGGATGGAGGGACGCCGGAGATGGCAGGGGGAACTCTTGGCAGGAGGGAAAATCAAAATGGGAAAAGAAAGTAGTCGTTCCCGTCGAGCCTAGGGTTTTTTAAAACAGACTCATTAGCGACGGCGTAGCCGTCGCTATTACCCCCGTCGCTATTGACTCTATTACGACGGCCGTGCCGTCGCCCATAGCATTTTGTGCCGTCGCCTATGGGTTTCCCACTCCCGCGAAAAAAATCCCACCAAATTTAGATCCGGGAAAGGTTATTACCGACGGTTAGTATTGGCGACAGCACTGCCGTCGAGAAAGATGTCATTACCGACGGGAGTACGACCGTCGTTAATGATCCCGTCGGCATTGACCCTTTTTTTGTAGTGTCCGGGCTCCATACAAACGGGTCTTCACGCGCTCCTTGCTCCTTGGTCTCCAATTTTTTCAAGAAAATTCTAACTATTTTCTATTACATTAAACTATTTAATTTAAATAGAAACCTTGATCAGCAGTCAAGGGAAAGTACATAGGAGGGAGATAGAATTTTACATCAAGAAAAATCAGAGAAGACGAGGTACGCAGACCCCATTTAATAAAATCCATTCATTCAAGCATTCAACTAAAATAAAATCCAATCACATTGGTCAAATAATCCATAATCAATCCCTATTTATTATCATACATATCACCATATATATCAATAAATAAATATTCATCTCATGAATTAAAACATTCCATATATATATGAGTATCATTTAATGGGCAGTTTTAAATTGCATGAAATCCAATTTCAAGATTAAAATAAACTCTTTATTTTAATTATAAAATTATTTAGAATATAATATATAAATATATCATATTTATTTTTTTAAAAAGAAGTCACCTTCTTTTATTAAAAGAGTCCTGCAGGTTTATTAAAAGAGTCCTTTCCTGATGGGTCACCTTCTTTTTGGAGTAAGAAAGAGACAACACCTTTTCTTTGCAGAATTCAAGATTAGCACCAAAAAAAAAAATTGTGATTCGTCCCCAAAAAAAAAAAACGTTATTTTTTTTTCTTAAAAAAAATAATTTTATACAATAAAATTATGCCCAATAAATTATTTTAAATACATACCCATATGTATATGAAATCAAAACAATTAATAATTGCATAAAGGTTTGGCTCTGATACCACTGTTGGATTTGTACGAAATCGTGACGCAATCAAATTGCAAAAATTAGCGGTAGCATGGCATATCAGAGTTTAAAAAAATTTCTACAAAACCATTACCCGGATCATCCTTTATGCAAATTATTAATTTTAAACGATAAAGAAGAAGTTATGGAATCATACCCTTGTAGAACGAAGCTTCCACAGGTACTAGTTCAACTCCTTGTTCTTCGTGATCTCCTTGAATTTTCGGGTTAGATTCCTTCCTTTGATCAACGTTAGCCACCCAAGTGTTTGGCCTCTAGAGGTGATCCACCAAGGAAGATGAATTATCAAGAAGGAGGGTGGTAGGCTTAGTTTTCTATCCTCTATAGAAAAGGAGTACTCTCCAACAATTGGAATTGTATCAAGTAATATCTATTATAAGACTCCTTTTATATAGACATTGGTCAACCCTTCTAATCCTATTAGACATGGGATTTCTTTTAATTAATTAAACTCCTTTAATTAATTTAGGCTTCCCACCACATTGGGAATAATTAATTAAATTTAATTAATTTGTCTCCTAATATTATTAGGAATAAATGAGAGTACTAATACTAAATTAATTACTAAACCCTTTTAGAAATTAAAATAATAATAACTGTAATAATATTAATAAGACATCTCTTATTAATTTATATTTAATATTTCCAAAATATTAAATATTAAACATTAAGCTATTTAATTTATTCTATCACCATAGATTAAATTAATTATACTTAATACATATTACTATTATGTCATTACCTTCTTAAATAATTATTCTTCCTTTTATGGTGTGACCATTTAGGTTCTCTATATTAAACCGGTTGTGAATAAATCAATTAGAATAATTCTAATCTTATTTAAATAAATAAATTAAACTAATAATCTATTTAAATAAATAATATTTATTCTACAATAGGGATAAGCCTCCCTAGCGATCAACGACTTTCTAGATAATATAGATTTCAACATTAATCATAAAAGAACTTGGGAGTAAATAGTTACCGTACAATTCAATCTTTCCACCATATAATGTCCCAATTAAATATAAGACATGGATTTACTGTCAAGTCTTATTTTATTTAATTATATGTATTTCGATTAGAAAATGCACAACTCCAAATAATGAAAATTAGAAACTCCTTTCTTATTTCATTTCACCTTGGCCAAGGATTTCTGGGTTGTCATTTAACGAATCACATAGGACATATCTCCTCTTTTACTAGAGGTGGTAGATTCTTTATTGATCATTCATTATCTCTATATGTAACTTATTATACCTAAGCATACCCTATATATGCCTTAAAAGGTCTTAAGGAATAAGTCAAAGTATAATTTGTTACATACAAGATACTATGATAATCTCAAGTCCAAGGATCACTTGTACTACTATCACATTAGGAATTCCTATTGACAGGCGAGTAAATCTCCATTAGGTATTCCATAGCGAATCACGTTCAGTGAACTTATTCTCCAATAAGCACCTACATACTTGCTTTAGTGTCTCCACACAAATGATCATGAGATCAATCATCCTCATCCAATGAGCAAGCAACATATGTACCAATCTATCTGGATTTACTAATCCCCTTTTTAGTAATCCCTCGATTGGGAACTATTTTAGTTTTAAAACTTTCTAAGAATTTAGATCTCATTAGCATGATCATCATCATGATTCTAAAAGCATTGCTTAAAACTATGGGTTATTTACATATTATAAAAACAGCAACATGTAGATAATTAAATGCCTTTAATAAATAAATATTTTATTAATAAATAAATAAGATTGTTTACAAAGTACGTGCTTTATCATCACACATGATTGGCTTGTATGCACACTACTATCAGTACAGCTATAGCAATAACTTTTGCCATGCTTTGCTAAATACTTTGTATGTTTAAGTAGTTTCATATATTAAAGCGGAAGCATTTTATTTTCAGGACTCCAAGATTGGATTTGTTTGTCCCTGCTGATGAGATGCCAACCCGTCACAGTGACTAAAACTTTGATGTAGAACTGAACTTCGACTTGATGAAGATTGATCAAGAGGAAGAAGATGACTATGAGGTGCCCGAGGATCAAAGAATGGGTCGAAGACAAACCCAAACCAAACCTCGATTAAATCACCACTGTCAATATCAGAACCTCAAAAAACCTCAAAGAAATCCAGATAGGCCAAGACCTCACCCCAGACCAAAGAACCGACCTAATTGAAATCTTAACTCAGTTCTAGGATGTGTTTGTATGGTCGAATGAAGACATGATTGGCTTGTCTACCGACATTATCATCCATCGACTCCCCATCAAAGATGGATTCAATCCAGTTAAGCAGAAGCTCAGGCGATTAAAACCTGAATGGAGTCTGAAAGTCAAAGAAGAAGTTGTAAAATAATTCAAAGTCGGTATCATCATGGTATCAACATACCCGGAGTGGCTGTAGAACATATTTCCCGTGCCTAAGCTCGGAGGGAAGGTACGAGTCTGCGTGGATTACAGGATTTGAACAAAGTTTATCTTAAAGATAATTTACCTGTACCTTTCATCCACATCCTGATAGATAATACAGCACAGTATGACATGTATTCTTTCATGGATTGCTTTGCTGGTACCATCAAATTATGGTCGCTAAAAATGATAAGGACAAAATAGCTTCATCACTCCCTGGGGAACCTTCTATTACAGACGATTGTCTTTCAGCCTCATCAATGTCGGTGCCACGTATTAGCGAGCCATGATGGCCCTGTTTCAGGACATGATGCATAAAGAGATATAGGTTTATGTGGATGACATCATATCAAATCTCGAAAGGAAGACGATCACATCAACCATATCAGGAAGCTGTTCAACAGGTTGCGTAAGTACAACCTCAAGCTGAATCCAGCCAAATGTGCTTTTGGCGTCAAATTGGCAAGTTATTGGGATTCCTATTGAGCAATAGAGGCATTGATCTGGATCTTGCCAAGATTAAAGCCATCATGGAGATGCCCGTACCCCGAACAACGAAAGAGATACGCGGGTTCCTAGGAAGGATCAATTTCATAAGCTGGTTAATTTCCCAGCTCACAGCAACTTGTGAACCCATCTTCAAGCTACTAAGGAAGAATTCCTCCACGAAATGGAATGAGGATTTCCAAAAAGCCTTCCTTGCCATCAAGAAGCAGCTGATCGAAGCACCTGTCTTGGTACCCCCGAGGGATAAAGTTCCCCTGTTTATGTACTTGTCCGTCAATGCTAACGCAATGGGATGTATGCTGGAACAGAAAGATGATAGTAGCAAGGAAAGAGTTATCTACTAAATCAGCAAAAGATTTAGCAGTGGGGAACAGAAGTACACCCTGATTGAGAAGACATGCTGTGCATTAGCATGGGCCGCCATGAGGTTACAACACTACCTGCATGAGCACACGACCTATCTTATATCTGGCATGGATCCACTGAAGTACGTATTCAACAAGCCAATGTTGAATTGTCGATTGTCCAAATGGCAGTTGATCCTCCAACAGTTCGACATTGTCTACGTGACTCAAAAGTCCATCAAAGGCCAGGGCATTGCAGATCAACTAGCTGAGGCACGATCAGGAGGGTTTGAACCTTTGGAGACTTATTTTTTGGATGATGGGATCATGATAATTTAACAAATCTGACAAGAGAATACAGTCCAACCATGGAGAATGTATTTCGATGGAGCGGTGAACTTGGAAGGTGCCGGAGCCGGGGCCAGTCCTCATCTCTGGTACATGAGAGCAATATCCCCTGTCTACCAAGTTGCAGTTTGTCAACACTAACAACACGGCTGAGTATGAAGGCTGCTTAATGGGGTTGAAACTAGCCCAGTCCATGGGTATCCAGCATTTATTAGTCTTTGGAGATTCTGAGTTGGTCATTAGATAAACCACTGGGGCGTATCATACCAAAGAACTGCATTTGCTGCCTTATCATCGGCAGGTCATCAGCATATCCCTAAATTTTGAAGAGATCACCTTCATCCACATCCCTCGAGGAAGGAATGACTTTGCTGACGCATTGGCAACATTGGCTTCCCTGATTAACATATCGGGTGGAAGGGGATTTCCCGACATCAAATTTACAAACCAAAAAGCCCCGACACACGGGAATTATATTGGAGAGGTATCAGATGAAATACTTCCTACCAAACAGCCTTGGTATATTGACATCAAGGAATATCTCCGAGATGGATCTACACCTGCTGGGGCAAGCCAATCCGAACGAAAGTGGATTCACAAGATGGCTATGAAGTTTTATTTGAGCGGAGATGCACTTTACAAAAAGGATGCTAGAGTAGGCCTATTACGATGCCTCGACAAAGATCAAGCTCAGAGATTGATGGATGAAGTCCACGGTGGAGTCTGTGGTCCACACATGAGCGGTCATTTGCTGGCCATGAAGATATTAAGAACAGGGCATTATTGGATCTCTCTCAAAGCTGACTGTGATGATCACGTCATGAGATGCTATCAATGCCAAGTCCATGGAAATGCTATTCACGCTCCTCCAAATGAGCTACACAATATGAGTTCGCTATGGCCTATTTCCATGTAGGGAATGGATGTGATCGGTCAAGTAGAACCCAGAGCCAGCAATGGTCATTGATTTATCTTCACCATGATCGATTACTTCACCAAGTGGGTTGAATCTGCCTCTTTTCCCAAAGTCACCAAGGAGATAATCATTGGTTTCATCAAAAACAATGTCGTCTGTCAATATGGACAACCGGAGGTGATCGTATCAGACAATGCCAAGAACTCAAACAATCAGATGATGAGAGATTTATGTGGCAAGTTCCATAACAAGCATCTTAATTTTGTCATCTATCGGCCCAAGATGAATGGTGCTGTTGAAGCGGCCAATAAGAACATCAAGAAGATTAAGTAGAAAATGTCTGCCAATCACAAAGGATGGCCTAGCTTGTTTCCTCTGACTCTATTAATACATAGGACGTCAATGAGAACCTCTACTGGGGCTAACCCCTATTCATTGGTCTATGGCATGGAAGCAGTTCTTTCCATAGAAGTAGAGATGGAGTCCTTGCGAGTGTTAATAGACGCTCAGATGGAAGAAGATCAGTGGTTGCAAGAGCAGTACCACCAGCTATCCCGATACATGAAAATAGGGCTACAACCATTTTCCACGGGAAGCTATATCAGCAAAGGATCTCTAAATCATACAACAAGAAGGTCCGAATTCGACAATTCAAAGAGAAAGACCTAGTGCTGAAAAAAGTTTTGGCCAATCAAGATGATACCAAAGGAAAGTTCGCCCTAAATTGGAAAGGCCCTTTCATTATCAAAGAAGTGTTGAAAGGAGGAGCTATCAGATTGCAAAAAATGGACGGGAGAAAATTTCCCCAAATCATCAACTTAGACACCATACAAAGGTACTATGTCTGAAACACATGCCAGCCATCATCCTGGTCCTGCGAATCGATCAAATAAGTTTCGATTTTCACTATAAGATCGAACTACGAATGACCTGATCTCCCTCAGCCCGGGAGTACGTAGGCAGCCATTCCTGCTACAGTCAAACTAAATAAAATTTTAAAAACCTATCAAACCAAACTAAAAAGAAACACTTGTCATACCTCTTACACAAAACCTGAACTACGAATGACCTGATCTCCCTCAGTTCGGGAGTACGTAGGCAGCCATTCATAGTGCGGTTTGACCATCAAAGAAAAATAAAAAACTAATAAAAACCAGTCTCAAGACATTAAAACCCTATAAAACCCAAATACTATCAAGTTTCCCTAGTCAACAGGCCCATCTGAGATATTATTTGACATCTCACTGTCAATCCATCAAGGAAAAGCTGAAAATACATCAACAACAGCAAGTCATAAAAGAAGTGGTAATCACTCAGCAACGACAATATATATCCAACAGAGAAGTGAATCAAAATACCTTTCTCTGATATATACAATACTGTTTGATATATACATAGTGTCCTGTACATGACAAAAATGGTTGATCAAGTATGTACAGGAAAAATAAAGCTAATTTATGGACCCATGGACAAGCAGGATAGCAGTTCTAACATGGCATCTCTCTTTGAAGATGGGGGAGCAGCTGCAAGCGCAATACCCTCAGCCTCCATACGGGGAAGAACATCCATAGCCATCTGTATAGTGCTGCTATGGCCATTTATGAAAGTACTTATCTCTCTAACCAGGCTGTCTGTATATGATCTGAGGGCGGTGCTGTCCGCAATATAGACATCCCGGGTAGCTATGGCCTCATCCCTTGTCGCATAAGCAGCTTCTCGGGCAACTAAGACCTCCTCAATCTCCTCAAAGGCTGCATCTCTGACAGATCAGACCTCATCTCTCTCCTCAAGAGCTGCATCTCGGGTGGATCGAGCCTCGTCTCTCTTAACTAATGTCGCATCTCGAGTAGCTCAAGCCTCGTCTCTGGCGGCAAAAGTTGTATCTCTGCCAGACAGGGCCGTCAACATCAAAGCCCTAACCTGATCTCTCTTGAAAGTCATCCGAGCTAGTGAATCAGCAATAGCTGGATCTGTACCGGTAGGAATGCTCAGAGGGTCACCAACTAAAGTCGTTGTCAAGCCGGTGAACAACTCATCCTCAGTAGGAGAATCAGGATCCTTCATAGGCTCCTCATAATCTGAATCTATAATTGGAGTTGACTGGATGATTGTAGCTGCTGCTATATCGGCCTCCAACCATGCCGAAAACTCTAGGAATCGATCCAGATGGCTAGTAGAGAAATCAGCCCTCTCCCAATGAGTCCAACACTCACAAATCCTAATCAGGTTAGCTGACGATAAAGATGAAGCTGATATCCGCTGATCAATAGCCCCCTAAAACTGGTGTAGGCTCTAGAACTGATAGAATTGACCCATGACTGCCAACGGATGGTAAGTGGTCACCCTTTTCAATCCCGCTAGGGGCAGATAGTTCATGCCGATTGCATGAATGATGAAGTTGTAAGGAGAGACTAGCCCTGAGCATGACAGAATCAAAAATGGATGCTCAATATCTAACAGAAAAGCCGACCATGTCGCTGCATCCAAACACTCCGCTGGCTAGAAGGACTAAGACATGGCTATCTCATGGGTAAAGCAGTACCCATAATGTTTAAAGGTGCCAATCGGACGCAAATGTGTCATGAGCCATACATACAGCAGGACATAGCTACCTCTAAAAAACCCCTTTGGATGGGTGCTGCAATAGGTAGCTGACCTCAAGGTCTCGGCCAGTATCTTCTGCAGAATAGTACTACCCTGTGTAAGGGAACGGACCACGACCATCAAACTAATATCCAAATGGTCCAAATATAGTGGCATGTATACGTAGTCCATGGCGCACATCAACAAGACATCTACCCGGGCCAAATGCCACTCATCTGTCGAAATGATAAAATCCACAGAGTGTTGATCATAGCTATTTAGCTGGCCGAAGCGATCGATCAGAAAGTCGATAGAGATCACATATCCTGAAATGATCTCATCAATGACTACTCTATGTTGCAGAGCCGGCGTACGCATGAATGGTCTCTTCATATCGCTGATAGCTGTGCGAGCACAAGGCAGGTTTAGTGCTAAACCTGTAAGCCGCTTATACTCCTCCAAGATTGGTGCCAACTCATACCGCCCAAAGTGAAAAACCTACCGCTCAAGTATCCAACAGGCTATAATGTCATCTACAAATCCGTATGGAACTTGGAAATCTAGAAGGGCCAAGGAATGCCCAAGCATTCGATCTACTGTCCCTCTGGCTGGGAAGGGTAGACTATCATACCACGACCTCAGTGAGGATGCTACCAAGGATGGTGGTGAGTGCTCAATGCAGCTGACCGTAGATGACGACATCTGTATCACAGTATTACAAGACCATCCAGGGGTCAAATCTGAACTCATCTGTCTAAGTGCATATCTATGACATAATATATGCATAATGACAATAATAAACATGATGCAATAGATAGGAAATATAATGCATATCTAAAAGAAACTATTTACTGCAAGCGTCATCTCTGTCTGCTTATACAATCCAAAATAAAAAGTACAGGGAAATGGGGCACAGCCACCTAACTACTAATACAGGCCTATCAAAAGAGGGCACAACCACCCAATAGCTAAACAGAGGCCTATCAAATGATATAGCGAGGGAAGCTATCAAAAGAGATCCAGAATATCTGCATCCAAGCTATCAACCTGCTCCAGCTCCTACTGAGTCACAAAGTCTCGGCTAGTCGGAATGTTCGGTCGGTACAAGGGAGGATCAGCACCGACAAAGCTGCTCGAAAATGGACCTGTGGAAGGGCCCGCTCTAGAGCCGGAAGAAGCAAAAGCATCTAACTCAGATGGCTCTCGGCTAAGGTGCCTGATGAACAAATGTGATCTCTCCAACTGCCGGTGGTGTGCTGTCGCAGACGACCAAAAATAAAACTTTACTGCAAAAAATAGTGCAAGTAAGAGTCGATCCCACAACTGATTAATCTATTTCTCTACTTTGTATTCCAAAAGAGGGGGTTTTTGAGTGTTGTTAATTAAAATAAGCTACTGTGTAAAATACTGTAACGAACTAAATCAGGAGAACAAACCTTGGGTTAAGTCAACTTCTACCTTAGAAACATACACTGATCATTGATTCAAACATACGCAATTAATACTTTGAATATTCATCGTTAGAATTAATTCACCATTTAGAATTATTCCATGTCTTTCCTTAATTTTAGTTAGATAGAAACAAGCGATCTATAAAACCCTATCTACTAAATAACTTCAGACAAGCGCTAAAAGTTTAATCTAGTATAAGCTTTAAGAATCAAAAAAATTGATGAAGCTAAACAACACAAGCACAAGCGATTGTATTTAATTTAGTTGAATATTCTTCCTAAGATATAATAATCTCGTGATCTGCAGTCAATTATTAATCTTAGTTACTTCACAAATTAGAGTGATCAAACAATTACGGATTTGATATCTAATTTAGCAGTAGATTTCAATGAATAATAAACTAGTGTGCACCCTAGCAATTAATCAAATCAATCATATAATTCAAGCGCATAAGAATAATCAATACTCATAATATTAATTGAACAAATAAAATTAATTAGATCTCACATTGTAATACTCTAAGGCTTCCGTCTCCTTAATCCAAGAACAATAGTTTTAGCCGCCCATGGCCATAGAATCACCAAAGAATTATAGAGAGAAAAGTATTTTCTTCCTAGATGAGATATCAATACATTCACTTTTGTCCCTTATTTATAATCCTCAAAGCTAAGCCTTTCATCATGCCCTAGCCCCCATTCCAATCCAGTTCGCGAAAGGAATCCACGCCCGCTGCTAGCCTCGCCGCACCTCCCCGCCCCAGCGGGAGGTTCCTTCCTAAGAGCCCCGCTCCAGCGGGACAGGCCACTGTTCGGAGGCTCAGTTTTGCTAAGGACCTGCTCTAGCGGGTGATTTCGTGCTGTGGGCACTGCTCCCGCGGGTGGACTCTTACAATGTGCTGAATCTTCATCTTTTCTTGCTCCTTTTGCATCCCTTTCGCTTCCTTGGGTTAATTGTACTTAAAGTATAAATATAAGAACAATGAATGTATTTAGGTACCAAATAAATATAAAAGAATAATCATTAAGGGATAAAAATATAACACATTTTATCTATGTCAAATTCCCCCACACTTATCTTTTGTTTGTCATCGGGAAAAACAAAAAATAAACTATAACACATAAATTCAACCAAACAAACTTGACAAACTTGAGCCACAAGTTAATATGAACTTCAACATTGACCTCAAGGATTCAAAATAATAACTCTTGGGAAACTTCAAAACAATGTATCATCTGAAACCCAAATTTACTTATTAATCCTACTTTACTATCAACCCCTTATGCGTGTGTGAATCCACCTGTATCAACCCAATCAGACCACTGAAAACATTTATAAAATCAAAGCTATAAAGGAGACCAAGAAACTTAACCACTCATTTTCACACCGATCTCAGTTAACATCAGCAGATAAAAACCAAAGGATCAAAAGGCTTTTCTTTCTTTTTCTTCTCTTAGGTAAGTGCATTTTATGCTCCATCTTACCAACGAGTGCGTTTTACGCTCCATCTTGTATGTCACGTGTTTATGAGTAAGTGCGTTTTACGCTCCATCTCACCCACCACATGAATCATTTATTGATTTATTCTCTTTTTTTTTCTTATGTTTCAAGCTTACAAACTTTGCCTAAATCATTTCCTTTTTCTTAAATAGTACCTCATATCAACTTCAAGTAATGATCAAACAAATGATAGAGTTTCAAAATTTCTCCCCTAGATATTTAATCAAATAAATTTCTTCCAAGTCAAAACTAGGTCGAACAATTGGACATGTGCTCAATAATGAAGGGTCTCAAATACAGTAATCATCAACAAAGAAAACCTAAATTTAGAACCCAATGTCTATCAGTCTTCCAAGAAATTATCAAAAATAACTCAAAATTTTATCATTGGTCAAGAATCAAAATCCAAATTAACTTATTGCTCAAGTGACAAATCCTAAATCTACCCCATTTTCGTAGGAAACACGATTGCACTTAGCATGTGCAATAAGCCTTTAAACCCCAAGGTTATCCCAAGTGGACGAGTTTTGTCTCGTGAGGTTTTGCAGTGAATATACCCACAAAATTTATAATAATAATAATAATAATAATAATAATAATAATAATAAAAATAAGTAACCTAAATCCTTCCCCCACACTTAATACTTACATTATCCCCAATGTAAACTAAAATACAAAGAAAAGAAGAAAGATACTCCCCTATGGGTTGCCTCCCATGCAGCGCCTTTGTTTATGGTCGTTGGCTCGACCCAACATTTCCTTTGAGTAAATTAGTATAATCCGAATCCTTTAACGTCCACATTCTCCACTTTATTTTTCTCGAAAACCCTCATAGAAATATGTAGTCGAGTAGGAAGAGGCATCAAATCGGGAATTGGTGCCTGTAAAACAGAGGGTAAAGACTTCTCCTTAGAAATTGGCAATTCAACATAAACGATGTTACCTGATTTTGGAGCGCCATGCAATTTTATTACAGTTGCTTTCACCTCGGTGCTCAAAGTCAAATTCGCACTTTCTTCATCAATGTTCTCACTAAGTGCACCTTCCAATTCATCCTTACCATCAAGTTTAAAAACTTCCTGTGTTAAAGAGTTAATCACATCAACTGAATAAACAAAATTATCATTAGTGGGATATCACATGGCATCATAAATATTAAACTTAACAATTTTGTAATCAAATTCCATTGAAAGTGTACCACTATGAACATCTATTTTAGTCTTTGATGTCTTTAAAAATGGTCTTCCTAGCAAAATAGGAGCATTTTGGTCACCGTTTTCCATATCAAGCACATAAAAATCAGTAGGAAAGATCAAATCATTGACTTGCACAAGGACATCCTCAACCACACCTTTGGGATAAACATTAGATCTGTCAGTCAGCTGTATTACAATACCAGTTTTACGCAAAGGTTCAAGTGATAGAGTAGCATATATAGAATATGGCATGACATTTATGAAAGCTCCTAAGTCTACCATGGCCTTTTTAATTCTAGTGCTACCTATCGTGCACGGAATAGTGAACATACCAGGATCATAGCACTTAGTATGGAGTTTTCTTTGAATAACTGCTGAGACATTCTCCCCTACCCTTACCTTTTTATATTTTTTTAATTCCTATTTCCTCTTGTGTGTACATAGTTCTTTCAAAAATTTAGCATAACGAGGTACTTGTTTAATAGCATCTAACAATGGAATATTTACCTCGCATTTATGAAAAGTTTCATATAAATTTGAATTTTTCTCGTATTTTATATTTTCTGTTAAAGCAAGAGGGAAAGGAAGTACCGGTTTATATCCAGAGAGGGGAAAATTTACGCTTAGGTTCATCTTTGTTATTCAGAACACTACTGTCTGCTTCTTTTGTACCCTCATCTGCATTGTCTTGATCTTGTTGTGTAGGTAATGTCTTTTCTGGAATTGCTATCTCTTTTCCATTCCTCAAAGTGATTGCACTTACATTTTCTTTTGGGTTCACCACTGTTTGAGAGGGTAATTTTTCAGAGCTTTGTGCTTCCAATCGACTGATTGCAGTTGCCATTTGTCCCACTTGCGTACCCAAATTCTGAATACTTGCCCTTGTTTCCTGTTGAAAATTTAAAGTGTTAGTGGCAAGTATTTAAACAATATCTTCTAAAGACATACTAGGATTAGAAGATTGACCCTTTTGTTGTCTATTGGGATACGATGGTTTGTACTGCTGCTGGTTTGGAAAAGTTTGAGGTGCGGGTTGACTTACTTGTGGATTCCTATAGCTAAAGTTAGGATGATTCCTCCATCCAGGATTATTTGTATTTGAAAAGGGATCATATTTCCTTTATGGTTGCCCAAGAAATCCTGCTGCTGCATTTGCATGTTCAACGGATTCCTCTTGAAGAGTTGGGTACATATCCGTCGGATGTCCGACTACGGCACAAATTTCGCAAGCTTTCACCTGTTGTGTGTTAGCTGCACCCATTTGACGAACAAGAGAAGCTAAACTTGCAAGTTATTGTTCAATAGCAGACATTTGTACCTCACTAGTATTCCTACATGCAGAATCAAGTCTAGTGCCAAATTGTTGAGAGTTAGCTGCCATATTTGATTTTAGATTTCTTGCAGCCTCGGGAGTCTTATCCACCAATGCTCAGCCACTAGCAGCGTCAATCATGCTTCTATTAGTGCAACTGAGACCTTCATAAAAATACTGGATGAGAAGCTGATCATTAGATTGGTGATGAGGGCAACTTGCACACAACATCTTGAAACGTTCCCAATACTCATGTAGGGATTCTCCGTTGTTCTACCTCAGACCACAAATTGACTTCCGAATGTTGGCTGCCCTTGAAGTGGGAAAATATTTTTCTAGAAATAGTCTTTTAATTTCTTCCCATGTGGTGATACTTCTGGAGGGTAGATAGTAAAGCCAATCCTTAGCTGAAGCTTTAAGAGAAAATGGAAACGCTCTTAGCTTGATCTGTTCTTCGGTTACTCCGGTAGGTTTCATACTTGTGCATACCATATGAAATTCCTTCAAGTGTTTGTGGGGATCTGCACCAGCCAAACCATGAAAAGAAGGTAGAAGATGTATTAATCCAGATTTTAATTTAAAGTGAGTATTAGTATCAAGATTAGGGAAAGTTATGCATAAGGGTTGTTGGTTCAAATCAGAAGCCGAAAGCTCTTTCAGGTTTTGATTTGCTGCCATGGCTTCTTTTTCTGCACGATTCGCTCGAGCTTCTTTCCTTAATCTCTGAATAGTTCTTTCTATCTCTGGATCACACTTTAAATCACCTTGATTAGTAGATCGAGTTTCGGGCAAAAATAATAAAGGAAATTTAATTTACCTTAAAAAAACAAACTAAAATTAAATAAGGATCACAAAAATATAAAAATAGACTAAAATCAGTCCCCGGCAATGGCGCCAAAATTTGGTGTGTTGTTGTAGACAACCAAAAATAAAACCTTACTGCGAAAAATAATTATGTAGTAGTGCAAGTAAGAGTCGATCCCACAACTGATTAATCTATTTCTCTACTTTGTATTCCAAAAGAGGGGGTTTTTGAGTGTTGTTAATTAAAATAAGCTAATGAGTAAAATACTGTAATGAACTAAATCAGGAGAACAAACCTTGGGTTAAGTCAACTTCTATCTTAGAAACATATACTGATCATTGATTCAAACATACGCAATTAATACTTTGAATATTCTTCGTTAGAATTAATTCACCATTTAGAATTATTCCATGTCTTTTCTTAATTTTAGTTAGATAGAAACAAGCGATCTATAAAACCCTATCTACTAAATAACTTCAGACAAGCGCTAAAAGTTTAATCTAGTAAAAGCTTTAAGAATCAGAAAAATCGATGAAGCTAAACAACACAAGCACAAGCGATTGTATTTAATTTAGTTGAATATTCTTCCTAAGATATAATAATCTCGTGATCTGCAGTCAATTATTAATCTTAGTTACTTCACAAATTAGAGTGATCAAACATTTACGGATTTGATATTTAATTTAGTAGTAGATTTTAATGAATAATAAACTAGTGTGCACCCTAGCAATTAATCAAATCAATCATATAATTCAAGCGCATAAGAATAATCAATACTCATAATATTAATTGAACAAATAAAATTAATTAGATCTCACATTGTAATACTCTAAGGCTTCCGTCTCCTTAATCCAAGAACAATAGTTTTAGCCGCCTATGGCCATAGAATCACCAAAGAATTATAGAGAGAAAAGTATTTTCTTCCTAGATGAGATATCAATACATTCACTTTTGTCCCTTATTTATAGTCCTCAAATCTAAGCCTTTCATCATGCCCTAGCCTCCATTCCAATCCAGTTCGCGAAAGGAATCCACGCCAGCCGCTAGCCTCGCCGTGCCTCCCCGCCCCAGCGGGAGGTTCCTTCCTAAGAGCCCCGCCCTAGCTGGACAGTCCACTGTCCAGAGGCTCAGTTTAGCTACGACCCGCTCTAGCGGGTTATTTTGTGCTATGGGCACTGCTCCAGCGGGTGGACTCTTACAGTGTGCTGAATCTTCATATTTTCTTTTTTTTTGCATCCCTTTCACTTCCTTGGGTCAATTGTACCTAAAGTATAAATATAAGAACAATGAATGTATTTAGGTACAAAATAAATATAAAAAAATAATCATTAAGGGATAAAAATATAACATATTTTATCTTTATCAGCTGGGTCATTCTTGTGATCTGATCTAGATGAGTCGGATCTCGCAGGTAAGCTTTCTAGTCTGTCATCACCACATTCCCCGACACAATATCTGCGATGAACTGGGTAGCACGAGTCTGAGCCCCAATAGTGCGAGGACTCCACCAGCTGTGATATGCCTCCTGGCTGTAAGGACCCTCTGACAGGGTGAAGCCAACTACGCCCACCATAGGAATGTATGTGAGTGGCTGAGCTAGTGGCCAATGATGCCAAGCATGAGGAATAAAGGGAATGTGGATCTCTCCCGTGATGCTCCTAATAGCACGCTCTCTTAAATAGAGCTCCCAACCTCCCTTTGTCAAAAATGGGACTCTGCGGGTGGATAATGCAAACTCCCGGCCAGTGGGAAAGCCGTCCTCAAACCCAACTGTCAAAAAGTCTTAGGTATACGGGACCCACGAGATCGATTCGGTCGTCAATAGCTCAAGCTACAGGCGGGAGTGGGTGAATCCCTCAACTACAAAGACCTATGTTAATGTGGAGTGATGCCAACGACGTCTTCGAGGATAAGTCTCCAAGCCCATAGTAGTGGCAGGACGTAGGCAAAGAAGCCTCTCATATGCCCAAAACTGGCCATGCAACTATCAAAAGTCCTTAGTGATCAAGACTGACAAATATAAATGAGGCCATCAAAAAGGTATAAGAGAGATGTACTCACCAGCAGGAATGGGTAAAAGCCTAACCAAGCCTCCGTCACACCCTCCGAGCGCATACGCATCCCTCGAAGGAAATAGGCAAAGGTATAAGTACCCTAATCAAAATCACTGAGGTGCTCCACGTACCAGTGGCACTAACCAGGGCAAAGGACACTGTCAAAGAGTTGTCCGCAAGGAAATAACCCTTGATGATCACCAAAAACAGTCGTCGCAGATGCGATCTCTAACCCTCTGATCATCAGGCAGAGGCTCAGTCAAAGCCCCTCTCTAGGCATCCAAACTCAAGGGACCAGAACGGACAGTTCGACCCTTGATCACCATCGCAGGAATTCCCAAGAGGGACCGAACGCCAGTAGGTGAAATGTCAGCTATAACAGGCACTGGCTCACCTATAAACTCTATCCCGATAATGAACCTCCAATCCATAGGCGTCATCATCAGCTCATAATCTAGCAAATGAAGGGACTGAGTCTGGTGGAACCTGCGCTCAGATAAAGCCCTCAGATAATCCCACGGGCAACAGCGGGGAGGGATAGAAAAGAATTCCTGAAACCCCCAGGTGTCAACAATGGCCCTGTACTCTGAATGCAGAGTATGGTACAAAGAATGCACATTGAACCAATTCCCTCTAGATTGCATAAAGCCGAGAACTTGCATCAAAAAGCCAACCCATATCAAACATGTGCCCTGAAATGGAAAAAGAAAGAATGAAAATCTAGAAGGAAAACTTCAGTCACCTCATTGGAATGAAGGAATCTCGATTGATGGCGCCTCAAATATCCCAGTAGCTCCTGAAGTGGCACCACAATGTCTGGAAGCTCCGCACGTGGAGCCAAACCTGGGACAGGATCAACAAAAGGTGCATCCTCGTCGTCCACATCGACCGGCGGATCAACCCGGATAGGACGAATCACTGACTCAGCCAATCTGCGAGGAGGCCGGGCTGGCCGTAGCTAAGGAACATTGGAGACTCTGTAATGCCCGAGAATTTTTGAATATTATTAAATGAATATATTAATGAAAATGAATATTTATTTGAATATAAATATTTATGTGTTATGAGATGAGTTAATTCAAATGAATTCAAATTGAAATCATAATAATTGAGAAGAATGTGGAGTTTATGATAAGCTCGTTGGAATGCCTTGTGTGGCACGAGAATAAAAACGATGATGAATTAATTAATTCGAGGATGAAGGAATTATTAAGTGAACAATTAATTTATATTAATTATTAATTGGTATTATGAGAAATATAATAATAGTGTGTTAATTTACTATTATTGCAAGTAATAGTAAGTAAATTGTTTATAAATATAATAAGATTTATATTTATTAAATTATCGAGGAATGTGATAATTTATCGTATAATAATACTTTATTTAAAGAGAAGATTAATGACGGGAGGATTAATTAATATTATTGTTAATTAATTGATAAGATAAGTAATTAATTATTATTGATTAATTAACATTGTGATTAATAACGCATAAGCGAGTAAATTATTAATATAATAAGATTATATTTGCTCAACTAATTGTTATGTGCAAAGCATGCGATAATTAAAAGTATAACATATAGTAGTTACACATATGTTATATAAAGTGTAGTGCAACACTTAAGTGTGACAATACAATTATACATAAACTATATAGTAAGACTCATTAAGTGGTGAAGCTACATGATAATACTTATGTGACAATATGTGAGTGGTTGTGGACATTAAATTAGTACCTCTTGAATATATAATAAACAATTGCTAATGGATGATGATTTTAATATTTAATTGAATAATAAATGAGATAATGTAATGTGATAATACCTGATTAAATTATACCGGTATGATAAAATGTACATGAATTATATATGGATGGGTGTAACCCAACTTGCGATATTGTAATATTGTTTCTTCATCTAAAACTGTGTTGTGAGACCAATAATATATGCATGTAACTTAGGTATATAGTATGTGCAAAGTAACGCAAGTGTTGTATATATATTCATGTTACCAAATGCTGAGATGTATTGGCTTGTCCCTCAATGAGAGTCTCGTTCCTTTCACGTGTATAGCTTGCAAGCCTAAGCCTATTACTTCTCCTTAAACTCAACAAACTTCTATAGCTGCTAGCAAATGATGTACAAAGGAGTGGGCTTCATGATTGCCTTCACCAACTAATTACCTACTTCTCCATAACCAGCATGCAATTCATCTTCCCAATGGTTTAATTTGAAGTATATATGCATTGTATGGATTATAATTTTTCTATAAATACAAGCTCTCCTTCTCCATTGTCGTTGCTGAAATTTTCTAAGAATTGAATTGAGAGCACATATATACATTAGTAATAAGCATTCTGAGAATTGAGGGAATTCATATAGCAGCAAGTATTTTCCATTAACAAAGGTATAATTCCATTTCTTGATTATTCATTTCTTGTTCTTTATAAAATTCAAATTTCTTGATTTTGGTTGCAAGACATGTTAATGGGATTAAAGAATGGTTGTTAGTTGTTGTATTAGCTTATAAGTATGATAGAACTGTAATGTAGCTTGTCTAGAGCCGAAATTATTGAGAAATCTTGAATTGGGTTTGCCTTCTGTCGAAGCTGAAAGCTTTCTGGTGCTGAACAGGTATGGCGCAGTTGCGCATTGTTTACACTAGGGTGCAGCGCAGCTGCGCCAGGACCTTACTTGAATTGGCTGGCCGAGACCCGGCGCAGCTGTGCCAGTTTTGAATTAGGTCCCTGGTTCCAGTTTTATGTTTCTGATAGTTTTTGTTTCATACTAACATGTTGAGATTACTTATGCAAGCATGGGGACATGACTAACGTGTATAAATAAGTACATTGATATAGCATAAGCATGTTTATCTATGTTAGTATGCATGCTTAATGAAACGACTTATAGTTTTTGAAATACACTTAGAGTTTTATAAGGAACCTTGATATGTTAGACTCATGTTTGTATTCTGACTTTGAGCATGTTTATATGATCTAGAAATGCATGAAGAACGTGATAACATGTATGTATATATTTCATGATGTAGCTTGGACATGTTGGACCTCATTAGTGAATAATTACTAACGAAAATATAAGTTTTGAAAGTGAACCTTGGCCTGTATGTATCATATCTACATTCTGATTTTTACGAGCATGATTATATGGTTGGTTAAGCATGAAAAGTTAGTATAAGGTGTTATGATTACACTAGCATACATGGTTTGTGTTTAAAGTGATTTCAAAGGCTAAAACTTGAATATTTTGGAAAACTAAAGTGCATGAACCAAAGTCATATGTTCTGATATTTTGAGCATATATGAGGGTGCTTTAAAAACATCACTAATATATCGTGCATGTGCACACACTATGTAGATACCATGAAAGATAGTTAAGTACGAATGAAACATGAAGTAAGCATGATTTAAGCTAGTAACAATACTAGTTAGGCGTATATGAAATAGAAACTTGCAAGCATGCCCAAAACGAGTTATGTTATCACCTCATATGTTTAAAATGACAAGCATGATAGCTAATGTGGTTTCATAACCTTGAATGGCCTTAAATTATTAAAGGTATTAACTTAGAACCTATATCGTGTAAAATTGAACGTGAAAAGGTTGAACAAGCATGGAAGGATCCTTTAACATGTATATATACTATGTGATATCGTATGTTGATGCTTGCATCCGATTCTTGATAGTTAACTTATAGCAATTCTATAACTTACTAAATAAAATATGTTTGGTATTGATTGTGGTCTTATGTGATAATGATGATATGTGAATATGTTTAACTCAAAAAGAGGAACGTTAAGGATAAAAGACAATAAAATTTATATTAGTCTAGATTTGTGAATTAGTATGATACTATACATGGTATGACTGTATAGTAAGGTTAAAGACTTAACTTATATGTGGATTGTATATATAAGATAAAGTATGATGTTAAATTATATGACTAATGAATATCATATATATATATATATATATATACGTAACTATATTACGATAGGGATTCGAAAGTGTTGATTAACTTACGTGGATAGACTACGCTTAAGGCAAGTATCATATCCTTGTGTTTACTTTATTCAAGGAACATTGTAAGCAAGTTCCTAACCTTACTCTTTATTGAGCATTCATTAAGCTTATGCTATTATTGTCATACAAGTAAATTATCAGAATTGTGAATCATGTTTTATAACTTAGTTACTTCGTGGACAAGATAAAGTCGATTTATATTCTTCGGACTTTAAATCTTGAGTTTTGGACTTATAAATGTTGCGATCTATGCCATTTGATTCGGCTATACTTATATTGTTGAAAGGCAACCCAAACCAATTGATTGGTGCGGGATCTTGTATTTGACTGAGATGAACAACCTTCTTTGAAGGGAAATTATATATTGTCGGGAGACTGACGTGCGCAGTTTAGTACGATTGAACGATATGCATAACGTAGGGTACTTTAGGCTGATCACCTGTTGTACTTGCTTTTGTTGGATTATCAGTATATTACTGTTAATTCTAGTAGAAGTTCAGTCCTTAGTGACTGCTCAGTATTCAATTATCTTGAAGTCTTAAATTAATTTAGCATCGAATCATATTGATATTATTCTGTCCTTAGCGACTGTTATCGAGAATTGTTGATATTTCTTTCTATCCTTGAACTATCATACCTTGCTATACCCTTTTTGATTCGAGAACTATATTACTCACCCTTGTTGTTATATTACTTGCTGAGCAAACTTGTTGCTCATTCTTGCTTCCCGAAAACATTTTTGTTAAGCAGAGCAGGGTGGACCTTCGGGCGCCGACATGGGCAAGGGAAAGGCTACTGAGTAGCTTAATATTATGTATAACTTTATGATTGTAATAAGAACTTATGTTGTTATGTATTAGTTAGGTTTATATATGCTTAAGGTATGTTTAAGGTATGTAACCGATGTTTAAGTTACGAGACCTTGGGACGTGAATAAATTATGTTAATGAAATGTAATCTATTCGGTAGTAGTGTTTTGTGTTATTCCGCTGTGAAATGCGACATTTAGTCGTATTCTTATTATTATGGTGTTAGATTGTAGTATGTGGCGAACCAAATTTGAGAGACCAGTGGCGGTCCGAATTTGGGGGGGTCACAAGTTGGTATCAGAGCTATAGTTATAAACCTTAGGAACGAGTGTCCTTAGATTATAACTTAGGAGAACTTAGAAGTTAGAAAGGGATAGAACTCACATAGAGTTTTCCTAAAGAGAGACTTAGTGTGTTATGAAATGTAACTTCATTCTATACAATGAACTTATGTTTTATTTAACATTCTAATGGAGTTGCTATTTGTTTGTCTTGTGTTTGTGATTGTAGGGTGGCAGACACAGGATTACCTTGTAGAGTGGCTGAGGAGGAGCCCAGGGATATACACGTAGTATACGAGGCACCTCTAGTGGTTGTGCTTGTGCAGGCTATTGCACAATCCAAGTCTGACGACGAGGATGAGATTAAGGTGGAGTTTGACCCAAGGGAGGAGCCTATCGAGGACGAGCCTACAGAGGAGGAGCCCATGGAGGACTCTTACGAGCCTAACCTGGAGGAGCATATGCTGGGAGAGTACGAGGAGCGTATTCTAGAGTTAGAATGCCGAGTCCAGGAGCTGGAGGCCGAGGCCCAGGAGAGAGAGTCTGAGTTCCAAAAGCTGAGGGACGAGGACCACCAGAGGAAGTTGGACATGCAGGAGTTAGAGGTGGAGATGGCTTACCGCAGGGAGGCAGGGATCCAGATGGGAACCTTATTCCACAGGTCGGTATCCAGAAATATAGACTTGGCAGGAAAGTTAGAAGAGGTCGAGCAGAGGGAGTTGAGTGAGAAGACTGAGAAGGAAGCACTCTGTACTCAGCTAGAGTTGGAGGTTATGGATAGGATCCACTTCGAGGAGAAGTGGGAAGCGGCTAACGAGAGAGCGGACGACCTAGAGGATGAGGTCAGATGCAAGAAGAGGAAGATGAATAAGATGGAGTATATATTTCGTTCAGTTTTTGAGAGGGTGATTGATGGTGTGTACCACTACCCAGCGGAGCAGGGACTGACCCTACATACCTTGAACTGAGAGTTGATGGCATACATAGCACAGATTGAGTACAAGAGCGCTGTGGAGCGTGGGATGATGGGATAAGATTTCCTTAGTCAGTCTAGTCGTAGTATTTGTAGTATTTACCTTATGTGATGTATATACTATGTTGTAATCCCAACTTTTGTGGAAACTATGGGATAGATATGTAAACTCTGAGTAAGCTTTTGTTAAAGGGGTAGTATGTTAGTGTTCCCTGTCTTTTGTGATATTAGGGGATATGTGATAACATTTATAGAAATATGCTAGGGATGATCAAGTAATGAAACGATTTGGCATATGAATATAAATGAAGCTTATTTCAGAAACGTGTTAGAATTTTATGCTTTTTAATATTAAAGAAATACTTAAGTGATATGATTGAGTAATAATAAAATGAAAAATTTTGTGATGCAAAAAATGCTGCCCAGACGTAGATTAACTGCACCTGAGGAATCAGTTAACAATGAGAGGGAACAAGTAGACCCGATCCAGAAGCTAGTTGATCTGTTAGGAAAGGCTCTTAGGGGAAGAAACAATGAACCCGTTCGCCCGAATCCTCAAACAGTACCAGTGACAAACTTTAAAGATTTTTGGAGTGTAGGACCCCCAAAGTTCGAGGGTACTACCGACTCCATCATCGCGTAAACCTGGATAAAAGAAATAGAAAAGGCTTTCACTATCGCTCGTGTGGGTGAAGACCAGAAGAAGGTATTTGCTACATACATGATGAGAGGCAAAGCAAACTACTGGTGGGAGGCGAATCAGCAGAGAGCTGGAGAAGGAACGATAACTTGGGAAAGGTTTAAAACACTATTTTTCAAGAACTACTTCCCGAAAAGCATGAAGAACCGAATGGTGGTGAAGTTCTTACAGTTAAAACAAGGTGATATGACAGTGGCGCAGTACGCAGCTAAGTTCAATGAACTAGCGCGATTTGCGGAGCACCAAGTAGGAGATGAAGAGAGGAAGGCGAGGCATTTTGAATAAGGGCTGAAGCCTTGGTTGTTTAATGAGGTATCAGTTCTTCAAATTGATTCCTTTGCTACATTGCTGAAGAAGGCGATCATTGCGGAAGGTGGCGGTGAGGCCTTAAGTCTGTACAACAAAGAGAAGAAAGGAAAGAATACTGGAGGAGAAAATCGTACTAAGGGAAGCAGCAGTGGAGGTAGTAACTTGGGAAAGAGGAAGTGGGAGAACAACAACAACAACAACAAAAACAACAATCAATCGGGGAATTTTTGTGGAGGTTTCAAGAAGAGGGCTGAGGGATGCCCAAAATGTGGGAAGAATCATCAAGGCGAGTGCTGGAAGGGACGCGACACTTGCTACAACTGCGGTCAGGAAGAGCACATTTCACCCAACTGTCCGAAACCAAAAAAGATACAAGGATGTTTTGTGTGTGGCTCGACGGAGCACAGGATCAAGGATTGCTCGAAGAAAGGAAGTAGCGGAGGTAGCTAACAAGGGGGAAACAAACTGAGAATCGACGGACCGGCATAATCCAACCGCCCAACCGCTAGGACCTTTAGCATGACCGTCCAAGACGCAGTGGCTGCGAAGGACGTGGTGTCAGGTATAATCCCAATCAATGATATAAATGCATATGTATTATTTGATTTGGGTGCCACCTGTTCTTTTGTATCTGAAGAATTTTCTAGCAAACTTAACACACCCCGAGAAAGATTAAAAAATCCCTTGAACATAGAAGTTGCGACTAAGGAAATAATCCCTGTAGAATACATTTATCGAAATTATCGCGCAAACATTAGAGATCATGAACTGAGCGTAGACTTGATCCCTATTAGATTGGGAGAATTTGACGTAATACTGGGAATGGATTGGTTGTATAACCATGCTCTAATAATTGACTGTCAGAACAAATGTGTGAACCTTCAGACTCCGAGTAAGTCTAAGGTAGTATTTTATGGTAGCTCATCACTTAAGCAATCGTGTTGTCTTACGATGATGCAGGCCAAGAAATTGTTAAGGAAAGGATGTGTAGGTTATTTAGCTTACATTGTAGATACTCGAAAAAAGGGAGTAGAAATTAAAGATATATCTGTAGTGAATGAATTTAAGATGTATTTTCGGACAATCTGCCTGGTCTTTAGCCAGACATAGAATTTAAATTCGTAATAGATTTAGCACCGGGAACCGCACCGATTTTGAAAGCTCCATATCGTATGGCGCCAGTAGAAATGAAGGAGTTTATGATATAACTGCAAGAGTTATTAGATAAAGGTTACGTGCGACCGAGTGTGTCTCCTTGGGGAGCACTAGTGTTATTTGTTAAGAAAAAGGACGGATTGATGAGGCTTTGTATCGATTATCGAGAATTAAACAGAGTAACGATCAAGAACAGATATCCGTTACCGAGGATAGACGACCTATTTGATCAGTTAAAAGGAGCGAAGTGTTTCTCAAAGATAGACCTACAAACGGGTTATCATCAACTGAAAGTACGGGAAGAAGACATATCGAAGACTGCGTTTCGAACCCGTTATGGACATTACGAGTTTTTGGTAATGTCATTTGGATTGACTAATGCTCCGGCAGCATTCATGGACTTGATGAATCGAGTCTTCAAGCCATACTTGGATAAGTTTGTAGTAGTTTTCATCGATGACATTCTAATATACTCGAAGACAGAGGAAGAGCACGCCAAACATCTAAAGATTGTTTTAGAAGCACTAAGAAAAGAGAAGATGTACATGAAATTTTCTAAGTATGAATTTTGGATAGAGAAGGTTCAATTCTTAGGTCACGTGGTGGATAAGAATGGAATCTTAGTAGACCCTGCAAAGGTCGAAGCAGTAAGTAATTGGGAGCAGCTAAGAACACCAACAGAGGTGAGAAGTTTCTTAGGGTTAGCTGGGTACTATCGAAGATTCATCTAGGGTTTTTCTAAGATAGCAACCCCGTTGACAAATCTGACGAGGAAGACGGTGAAATTTGTATGGACCGACAAATGTGAAGAGAGTTTTCAAGAACTGAAGAGGAGATTAAGCAAAGCGCCTGTGTTATCACTACCAGATGATGAGGAAAATTTTGTGGTGTATAGTGATGCATCGCACAAAGGACTTGGCTGTGTGCTTATGCAGCATGGCAAGGTTATTGCGTATACATCACGATAATTAAAGGACTACAAAAAACGATGCCCTACTCAAGACTTAGAGCTAGCGGCAGTAGTTTCTGCGTTGAAGATTTGGAGACATTATTTGTACCGAGGGAAATGTGAGATATACACAAACCACAAAAGTCTGAAATATATTTTCACACAGAAGGAGTTGAATATGCGTCAGAGAAGGTGGTTAGAATTGATTAAGGATTATGACTGCGATATTCTTTATCACCCAGGTAAGGCAAACGTAGTTGTCGACGCTCTGAGCAGAAAAGGAAAGGAGAAATTATTTAATTTGACGACTCAAGAGGAGTTGATAAGAGAGATGGAGAAATTGGAAATAGAGGTAAAGGGACCGAAAAGGTCTGAAAAAAAGTTATTTGTGATGGAAGCTCGTCCGACATTGTTGGATAGATTGAAGGAATCACAAGAAAAAGATGAAGAATTCGAGAAAATCAGAAAGAGGATCACAAAGAATGAAGAGGAAAGATTCCAAATGGACAAAGACGGTATCTTAAGATTCGAAGGAAGAGTGTGGGTACCAGCGGTAACCGAGTTGGGAGAAGAGATTTTTCACGAGGCACACAATACGACGTATTTTGTTCATCCGGGAGGCACAAAGATGTACCAAGATTTGAGGCAACACTTTTGGTGGCCCAATCTGAAATGGGAAGTCGCAGAGTGCGTTAGTAGATGTTTGACTTGCCAGTGCGTCAAAGTAGAGCACCAGCGGCCGAGTGGTTTACTATAACCGTTGGAAATACCCGAGTAGAAATGGGAGCACATTATGATGGTTTTTGTTGTAGGGCTTCCAATCACACAGAAAGGTTATGATGCCATTTGGGTTATCATGGATCGACTAACGAAGACCTACCAATCAAGATCAGCTATAGTTTGAATCAGTTAGCGAGTCTATACGTAAAAGAGATTGTCTCACGACATGGAGTGTCGGTGTCAATTATCTCTGATCGAGATCCGCGCTTCACGTCAAATTTTTGGAAAAGCTTGCAAGAGAGAATGGGAACACAGTTAAGGTTGAGTACCGCTTATCATTCTCAGACAGACGGACAGAGTGAGCGAACAATACAAACGCTAGAGGACATGCTTAGGACTTGCGTGATGGACTTCAAGGGAAGTTGGGACGATCACCTACCCTTAGTAGAGTTTGCGTATAACAATAGTTCTCATGCGAGTATCGGCATACCACCGTACAAAGCTCTTTACGGAAGGAAGTGCAGAATGCCATTATATTGGGATGAAATCGAAGAACGACGAATACTCGGACCATAGTTAGTACAACAAATCACAGACGTGGTCACAATGATAAGAACCAGACTAGTAGCAGCTCAAGACTGCCAGAAAAAGTACGCAGACTTGCATCGACAATACCGGGACTTTATAGTCGGCAGTTTCGTATTCTTGAAGGTATCTCCATGGAAGGAAAAAATTCGATTCGACAAGAAAGGAAAACTGAGTCCAAGATTCATAGGACCGATCGAGATACTGAAGCGAGTGGGCGAGGTGGCATACAAAGTTGCATTACCACCCGAGTTGGAGCACTATCACAACGTGTTTCACATCTCTGTGTTGCGTCCGTACAAGGCCGACTATAAGCACGTGATTTCTTATGAGCTTATTCAAGTGGAGAAGAACTTGGTATATGAAGAAATTCTTGTCCATATTCTAGATAGGAAATAGCAAACCTTAAGGAATAAAGTTATTTCATCTATAAAAGTACTTTGGCGTAACCACGATGTCGAGGAGGCTACGTGGGAGTTAGAAGATAGGATGATGAGGGACTATCCCCATCTATTTGTGTAACCTTGTAGCAATTTCGAGGACGAAATTTTTACAAGGGGGGAGGATGTAATACTCGAGAATTTTTGAATATTATTAAATGAATATATTAATGGAAATGAATATTTATTTGAATATAAATATTTATGTGTTATGAGATGAGTTAATTCAAATGAATTCAAATTGAAATTATAATTATGTGTTATGTGCAAAGCATGCGATAATTAAAAGTATAACATATAGTAGTTACACATATGTTATATAAAGTGTAGTGCAATACTTAAGTGTGACCATACAATTATACATAAACTATATAGTAAGACTAATTAAGTGGTGAAGCTATATGATAATACTTATGTGACAATATATGAGTGGGTGTGGACATTAAATTAGTACCTCTTGAATATATAATAAACAATTGCTAATGGATGATAATTTTAATATTTAATTGAATAATAAATGAGATAATGTAATATCATAATACCCGATTAAATTATACCGGTATGATAAAATGTATATGGATTATATATGGATGGGTGTAACCCAACTTGCGATATTGTAATATTGTTTCTTCATCTAAAACTATGTTGTGAGACCAATAGAATTTATAACCTAAGCATGTAATATATGCATGTAACTTAGGTATATAGTATGTGCAAAGTAACATAAGTGTTGTATATATATTCATGTTACCAAATGCTGAGATGTATTGGCTTGTCCCTCAATGAGAGTCTCATTCCCTTCACGTGTATAGCTTGCAAGACTAAACCTATTACTTCTCCTTAAACTCAGGAAACTCCCATAGCTGCTAGCAAATGATGAACAAAGGAGTGGGCTTCATGATTGCCTTCACCAACTAATTACCTACTTCTCCATAACCACCATGCAATTCATCTTCCCAATGGTTTAATTTAAAGTATATATGTATTGTATGGATTATAGTTTTTTATAAATACAAGCTCTCCTTCTCCATTGTCATTGCTGAGATTTTTTAAGAATTGAATTAATAGCACATATATACATTAGTAATAAGTATTCTGAGAATTGAGGGAAATCATATAGCAGTAAGTGTGACGCCCCCAAATTCGGACCGCCACTTGGTCACTCAAATTCGGTTTGTCACGTTCTAATATCTAACACCAAAATAAATATTATGACTAAATGTCGCATCGCACAGTGGAATAATACACAACTATTACCGAATAGATTATATTTAATTAATATAATTTATTCACGACCCAAGGTCTCGTAACTTAAACATCGATTACATATCTTAAACATAACTTAAGCATGCATAACCATAACTAATATATAATGGCATAAGTTCTTATTACAAATTATAAAGTTCTACATAAATAAAGCTACTCAGTATCCTTCCCCTTGCCCTTGTCTGTGCCTGAGGGTCCGCACTGCTCTGCCTTAACTAAAAATGTTTTTAGGGAAAGCAAGAATGAGCACAAATTTTCTTAGCAACTAATATAACAATAAGGGTGAGTGATATAGTTCTCGACTCCCAAAAAGGTATAGCAAGGTATGATAGTTCAAGGATAGCAAGAATATCAACAGTTCTCAATAACAGTCGCTAAGGACAGAATAATATCAATATGATTCAATATTAAATCAATTTAAGATTTCAAGATAACTGAATACTGTGCAGTCACTAAGGACTATGAACTCTTACTAAAATTAATAGTAATATACTGATAATCCAACAAAACAAGTACAATAGGTGATCAGCCTAAAGTACCCTACGGTATGCATATCGTTCAATCGTACTTAAAGTATGCGCACGTCGGTCTCCCGACAAATATATTTTCCCTTCGAAGAAGGTTGTTCATCTCAGTCAAAATAAGACTCCACACCAATCAATTGGTTTGGATAGCTTTCTAATCATGGTATAAGTCTAGCCGAATCAAATAGCATAGACCACTCTTTATAAACTCAATACTTGACATTAAAGTTCAAAAAATATGATCAACTTTATCGTAACCATGACGCAATAAGTCAAAATTTGAATAACTCACTTGCACAACAATAACTTAATATGAATTCAATAAAAATAGAGTTCAAGTACTTGCTTACGATATCCGTTGAATAAAGCAAATAATACAAGAACGGGTTTAGGGAAACTTACCTTTAGCGTAGTTTACTCACGTAAAGCAAATCAACACTTTCGAACCCTATTTATAGTATATATAATATGTTTAGGATGTTTATTAGTTAAACATATTAGATAAACAAACTTGATATGTGATTCAAGTATACAAATGTGACTAGTCATTCAATCCAATACGTATGCTACTACGTAGTTCGGAACCATCGTTAGACTTTATCATTTATAAACACCTTGTTAATTTAATATGGTTTCATAACTTAGAATGCTCATAGACATTAAAATAACATTCTAGACATGTATCATAGTATGTAAAGTAACTACACAAGTATGCTTTAAGTTCAGGTCATAGCAAAATAACTTTTGGAATTCCTGCAGAACCCAACTCAAAACGCCACGCTCAAAAATTAAAGACTATGCCTAAACACATGTCGGGATACTTATAACTAGCTTGACCCCATATCATGTTCAATATAGTTTGCTATTTATTCTTGTTCAATCAAAGCGTTAAATAGTCAACTAACGAATTTTTTCACCTTTAATTGTTACACCATCATCATGAGATTACTAAGTGTCATACACACATGTTTACGCTATCCTAGTTATGCATTTTATGTTATTTGTTTCACTTCTTTGAACCTTATTCTTAAATCATGCTCATCTAGTTCGTCGTACATAGGACTAGCTAGGCATACATAGCAATCAAGTTTAGAGGCATATGATATCTTGTCACCCTGGTCATAATTTTCAGAATACTTGTAATGTATCTATTAACAAAACTTGTTTTCAAACTATTGAGGTCTCTTTTGAAATCATATGTTAAACCATTCTATATGCAATGTAGCTTTACAGAACACATGTCATGCTTTCATAAGCATAAATAGATCATATAGGCATGCTTACAAGTTCATGATATAAGTGTACATGGTTTACGTTTGTTCGTGAAACTCTAAGTTTCCATTAGCATGTTACCCACATTATCTAGACATGCAAAATCACTTCATTTACTATATATCATGCTAGCGTATATGCATATCAAGAATATGTAATCACGTTCGCAAGTTTATAACTCAAAAGCGTTATGGTCTATCAAGTCCATATTAGAGACTCGAAGTAATTCTTTAGAGGGTTCTTAAAGCATTCAAAGTAGATTCATATATCTTATATCATGCCTTCACATACTCATAAATAGACCACATAAGCATGATTTCAATCACATAGTTCATTTACACATAGCTAGTTTAGTGGTTTACTAGATTTTCCCTTTTTAAATCATGCTTGAACAGTTTATACCATTTCTAACATATTGGTCACCTGTTAAGACATATCAAAACATATTACATTTGCACATAAGGTCAGAACGTGTATTATACCATGTTTATCAAACAAATCTTTAAGCTTTCTTCAAACTACTTAACTAAAACAACTAACATGGCTTACTATATATATAGCAACCGTATTCCACATGTTAAGGTGAGTTATATGCATAATCTACTTAGTATAACATGCTCAAAACATCAGAAGACATGAAAAGAAATCACCAACTGACTTTGTAGAGTGGCGCGGTCGTACGCCATTCGTACTAGGGAGTGGCACGACCGTGCGGCTCCCGTTCTAGACCAGAAACTTCTCTGCATTTGCAGAGTTCCAGCCAAACTTCACATTCAATCATGAAACAAGCTTGCTAACCATCACATTGCACATATAACACATCTATATACTGTCCTAGCATGTTAATCATCATTTTATATAACCAATTTCAACTAACATGCTAAATTCTATGAATTGAACTTTAAATGGGTTTAGAGATTATACCTCTTGAGCTTTCAATTGGGTAGAGTTTCCCCTCAATTTCAGATTATATACTCACAACACCCTCTCTATATCAACTTAGCACAATTCTAGCAACATCAATTGAATAGAGGGAGGCTCTATTTATAGAAGATTTATTAACCATGCCAAGCCATTGTCCATGAAAACAAACTAAGAGGAAGAAAAAGAGTTCATGGGATATTCAAGAGTTGGTGCAATAGTGTCCTAACAACCACATCAACCCACTCCCTACTCATCATTGTTGCCAGTTTGCTGATTTTGAGAGATAGAGGGAATAGCTTCTAGCCTTTGTTGTTTATACGTGAATGGGAAATGTGAGGGGTGACTCTCTTTGTGGGACAAACAATAACTCAGCATTTGCAAGTTGGGGAAATGAAATACTATATACTATATACTTAGTGCACACATGAACACCTTAGCTTATATTTATTTAGGGCATACATGGACCTAAAATATCACAACAACATTACATGGTAGTAATTGAGATACAAGTATACACATTGATATATAATTCATGTACATAATATCAAATTATAAGTTAATTGAATGGTGACATACTACATTATCACAAATCTCATTATTATTATTATTTTAATTATGTTATTTATTGGAACATATGTTAATTATCCACGTACTCTAATTTAATATTCCATTTAGTATACATTAATGCAGTATATCTATTACATGGTCACATAAGTTCATGGAATAAACTCATACAATTCATTAATCTTATTATATAGTTATAGCTATTATACCACATGTGATTACATAACTTTACACTAAGCAATTAATCGAACAAATATTAGTCCCAATTATTAATTAGCTATTTATACATGAATATGCTTTTACTCATGATAACTATTAATTAACAATATACTATTGAATAATCATTCACTCATTAATTCTTTCTTTAATTAATTACATCATCAATATTTCTCATCATTGTGTCACACAAGGCATTTTATGGAGCTTATCATAAACTCCACACTCTTTCTCAATTATTATATATATTTCATTTAATATAATCGAGTTGATTCATCTCATAACACAAAATTATTTATATTCAAATAAATATTCATTTCCATTAATATTCTCATTTAATGATATTCGAAAATTCTCGCGTATTACATCCTCCCCCCCCTTATAAAAATTCCATCCCGGAATTGCTACAAGGTTACACAAAAAGATTGGGCTAGTCCCTCATCATCCTATCTTCTAACTCCCACGTAGCCTCCTCGACATCGTGGTTACGCCAAAGTACTTTTACAGACGAAATAATTTTATTTCTTAAGGTTTGCTCTTTCCTATCTAATATTTGGACAGGAATCTCTTCATACGCTAAGTTCTTCTCCACTTGAATTGGCTCATAAGAAATCACGTGCTTGTAGTCGGCCTTGTATGGTCGCAACACGGAGATGTGAAACACGTTGTGGATGTGCTCCAACTCAGGTGGTAATGCAACTTTGGATGCCACTTCGCCCACTCGCTTCAGTATCTCGAATGGTCCTATAAATCTTGGACTCAACTTTCCTTTCTTGCCGAAACGGATCTTTTCCTTCTATGGAGATACCTTCAAGAATACGAAACTGCCGACGTTAAAGTCTCGGTCCAGCCGATGTAAATTTACGTACTTTTTCTGGCGGTCATGAGCTGCTACTAGTCTGGCTCTTATCACTGTCACCACGTCTGCGGTTTGTTGTACTAGCTCTGGTCCGAGTATTCGTCGTTCTCTGACTTTGTCCCAACATAATGGCGTTCTGCACTTTCTTCCGTAAAGAGCTTCGTACGGTGGCATACCGATACTCGCATGGTAACTATTGTATATGCAAATTCCACTAGGGGTAGGTGGTCGTCCCAATTTCCCTTGAAGTCCATCATGCAAGTCCTAAGCATGTCCTCCAACGTTTGTATTGTTCACTCACTATGTCCGTCTGTCTGAGGATGATAAGCGGTACTCAACCTCAACTGCGTTCCCATTCTCTCTTGCAAACTCTTCCAAAAATTTAACATGAAGCGCAGATCTCGATCAGAGACAATTGACACTGGCACTCCATGTCGTGAAACAATCTCCTTTACGTAAAGGCTCGCTAACTGGTTCAAACTATAGCGGATCTTGATTGGTAGAAAATATGCGGTCTTCGTTAGTCGATCCACAATAACCCAAATGGCATCATATCCTTTCTGTGTGATTGGAAGTCCTACCACGAAGTCCATCGCAATATGATCCCATTTCCACTCTGGTATTTCCAACGGTTGTAGTAAACCACTCGGCCGCTGGTGCTCTACTTTGACGCGTTGGCAAGTTAGACATCTACTAACGAACTGTAATATTCCAAATTTAAATAGGAATATTAATATAAACAGTTAATATAACTATGATTAATATCTTGTGTGATGTGTAGTTAACATTATCATTGGAATATATATAATTATATATAATTATATATCAACATATAAGATATAACTATGTACAGATATATGGAAAGTTTTATAGGTAAACCCAATTTATAATTTTATTTAAATAAGGAATTCTAACCCTAAATGTTATAATAAATGGAAATTCTAGTATAATATATTGATAATGTTATATATTATGATTAGTATATACATATATTAATTTAATATGATGTATTAAATAGTTAATTGGAAAAGATTGTAAGGAAACCCTAATTAGGGATTAGGAAATCCTAACCCTAATCATAAAACCCTAATCTTAATTAAAAATCTTAATTCTAAACTGATAAACCCTAGTTGTTCATTATTGTTTATAAATTTTCTAAAGAGTATAGGAAATGACTAAATTACCCTTGTATTTAAGTGGGAAATTACCAAAATACCCTTAGTACATATAAAATGACTAAAATGCCCTTATTTTGTTTTGTTATAAATGAGATAAGCACAAATCATTTACTTGGTAAGTAAAAGATTTGCCTTATCTGATTTTTACCACAAGAGTTTGACAACACAACCTATTCAATTAATGCTATAGGTTTACTTGTCAAAATAAAAGAGGAATTAGGTTTTTACCCTACTTGAACTTATCACATAAGGCTAGCACCTAAGAACATAAGGCCACGTTTAATACACTTAATGTATACCCCCAACTGACTCATAAACAACCCCCAGCGAGCTAGAACCGGAATCAGAAAGAGGAAGAAAGCAAAAAGTACTTAAAAAGGTTAACAACCTAACCCTAGTTAAATTTTTGAATTTTAAATTTTTAATTGATGTTATTATTGTTTAAATATGTTCATTAGTAAGTTAGTTAGTGATTTGGGTTGCTAAAACATGAATCCATAACATTTAAAAGCATCAAAATTGAGTTTTAAGCAAAACTGCCGAAGTGTCAAAACAGGGTCTGACAACAAATGTCAGCCCTCTTATCTCGTTAACTATTTGTTGTATAGATGTGTTTAAAGTTGGTAGTTGTAGTATGTAATGTTGTTAATGGACTAGAAGTGATAGACTGACAATCGGAACATAGGATTAGGAGTTATAAGCCGTCAAAGGTCATTGACCGAGCATTACCGGCTGCTTTCTGGGTAACCCAGAAAGCTTAAGAACACGATCTGACAAGTGGTTTGACGGCCTAGAACTTTTTCCTGTCAGTCTGGTTGGGTGTTGGATGTTCATGTGATTGTACCTTTACATGAGTACTACATAACTAGAGCACTGTCAAGCCCTAAAAAGTCACTGGCTGGAAAATAGAAACGGTCAAAACCCGTTGACAGTCCAGGTTCGATTTCTGGGTAACCCAGAAATTTCAAGCAACGGTCTGATAGGTTGTTTAAGAGCTTGGATCTTGTTACCTGTTGAGAGATAGACTCTGTGACTGCTCAAACCATGTACCCTTGTAGTTGGTCTATAGAGCTAGACGACTAGAACACCAAAATATTAACCGGCCGGCAAGATATAAGACCCTAAAGGTCGTTGACCGGCGTTGACTGAACCTTTCTAGGCAGCCCAGAAAGGAAGAACAGCTTCAGGGTAGTTGATTTGACCGATTGTGTAAACTTATAGAGATATTTTTAAGTAGTGAATTAACCATGGACGTGTACTACTAATTCAGTACTACAACTTCATCAGATTAGATTACCTAGAAACTAGGTTAATTGCCAAAAAAATGGAGTCAAACAGAGCCCCTGGCCGTTGACCAACGTGTTCTTGGTTGAGCCAAGAACACCTATAGCCACACTTCTGTCGCTAAAGGTCTTTAGCGACAGGCAATATTTGAAAAATAATTTTTATTAATTAAAATAATTAAAATAAATAGAAATAAATATTAAATAAATATAAATTTTTTTTTGAAAAATCATTTTTAATTATAATAAATAATTTTCAATATTTTGACATAAAATTTTATTAATATTTAATATATTTAAATATTAATAATAATAAGAGTAATTAATAATAAATTACTTAAAAGTAAGATTAATGATTTAAAAATTATTTAAATAATAATAATTTATTTAAAACTGATAATAATGATTTAAAAATCACTATTAAATAAAATAAATTATTTAAACATAATATGGATGAATTAAAAATTATTTTAAAGAGTTAATTAAATATTTAAAAATAATATTATTAACTTAAAAATTATTTTAAATGATATTAAATCATTTAAAAATTATTTTGAGCATTTAGAAATTGTAATAAATAATATCTAAAGCATATAAATAAGATATTAAAAACTTTTCAATAAAATTATTGAAAAACTAATTCGATAACTATTCCATAAAGCTGTAAAGTACCGAACAGACTCCAAGATCAACCCAGACATTAGTATTTTAATTAGAAATTAATTACTATTATTTCTAATGACTGTTATAATATACATAGGTGGTGAATATACTTTCAAATAACCTAAGTAGCGGATCGTGATAAAAAGGCAAGTTTTTCTAACTTCATTTAATTTTAATATTAAATGTAAGTCCTGTAATTTGATATACAAAATTGTTATAACCATTATTCGTGGAATCTTTGCTTTAAAGAAGGTTATGACTTATTGTTCAAGCATAACCAATACATATGAACTGTTACTTGCGTAAATTATTTTGATTTGATATCGAAGCATAGACTGTGGTGAAATCAATATTGTCTGGTACAAATATATATACTGATACTATCAATGACCGACATGTTTACATTGACCGGGTGGTTATTAATGACCGACAGTTTTACACTGACCGGGTGGTTGTATAGGATGATATGCATACTCCTAGATGGTGTGGTTGGCCAAATCAACCTGGGTTGCTAAGTCTACATGACTGACAGACACTCGTAATATGTGGGGTTTGGCAGATCAAACCTCAGTATATATATGTGAAAAATACTATGAACTTTAAGTTCCTTAATTTCTGATATTGTGTGAGTATAAACTGTAATTATTTAAAATTTGCTGAGCATTTTAAAGCTCATCCTTGCAAATATTCTTTTTCTTTGCAGCTGCGTTGAATATTCCAAAAAATTCAGGAAATAATACTTGTGGGTAGAAGTCTGTGGTTAAGAACGAATGTTTATTATAATACAAAGGGTGTAATTCAGCATAACTTTGATGTAATAATTAAATGATATGTAGACAAATATTAGTATTAGATTAAGTTATTAGTTGCATGATGTTACTTTGTTCATGTTAAATAATATCAAGTACAATATCTATATGAACTATACATCTGAATGAGGGTATTGAATGATCTTGGGAGTTCTGTAAGCAGTGAGGTCGCTCCTCACTTCCAAGAACAATCTTATCATTTGTACTGTGAATGTCAGATAGATAGGAATTATTGATATGCAGGGAAAATATCTGTAAGATTATAAATCTATACATCCAAGTGAGGGTATCCAGACACGAAAATTGTTCTGACGAGAACTTTAACGGATTGAGATACTGTGAATTTTGGATTTATAGAAGTTATTATCTTATAGAATGTTTTCGTGAGCACCGAATCTGCTACAGGAAATGTAGAGATTTTGGGGTGTCACAAATTTGGTATCAAAGCCTTAGGCTAGAAACCTTAGGAGAAAACCCTTAGGCTATAACCTCGGAAGAATTTAGTTAATAAAGGAGATGAGCTCAAATAGAGTTATTTCGGGAGAGGGAAAATTGTTAAGACCGTTAATAGATAAGAATACTAATAAAGTATTAAGCTATGATTTTTTATATATACTAATCGAGTTTATAAATCTGATTGTAGGATGTCAGAGGACCGTCAATTGATCATAGCAGAGCCAGTAATTGATGCAGTGCCGTTGTAAGTAGTGCTTCCTATCCATACTTGGATAGAATGGCCTTCAGAATCTCGGGTCGCTCAGGAAATTGAGTATATGGAGAAAAAGTTGAAGAAGTATGAGAAGATGGTAGAAAAGCTAAAAAGGAGGATAGCAAAGAAGAAGGAAGAACTTCAGACTAAGGAATATATATATATATATATATATATATAAATAAAATTATATCTATAATATAGCTAGTGATAGGGATAAATCGCTAGTCGGATAGGCTATGTAGTTCACTTTTTGTTGTGTGTATAACTAGTGATCTAAAATGAGTCACTAGATATGTATATATAGGTTTGCCATGTGAAATACAAATTTTTGTTTATCAAGTTGGGATGTTTAATTATTAATCGGTATTTTTACTTATTTGTTATAGATAAATGGCACCAAGAAGAAGACTTCGGGGGGAAATTGAGGAACAGGAAAAGGCAAATCCTACACAAACCCTGGTAAATATTCTGGTAGGAGCTTTACAAGGAAGACAAGCTAATGCGATACCAGCTGCACCCAATAACCCAACCACAATTCCGTTTAAAGACTTTAAATTAGTGGGACCACCGGAGTTCAGAGGAACTGATGAACCCATAAAAGCTCAAACTTGGGTTACTGAGATGGAAAAGATGTTTAAAGTAACTAAGGTAAATGATGAGCAAAAAGTAGATTTTGTTACTTTCTTTTTGAAGGATGAAGCTAACCACTGGTGGGGAGCAAATAAAGGGAGAGCTGGAGAAGGTGCCACTAATTAGGACAAATTCAAGGAGTTTTTCTTTGCTAATTACTTTCCAACTTCAATGCAAGATCGTATGGAGGTTCAATTCCTGGAATTAAAACAAGGAGAGATGACCATTACACAATACGCAGCTAAATTAAACGAATTAGCTAGGTTTGCATCACATCAGGTAAATACTGAGGCGAGAAAGGCAATGAGGTTTGAAGGGGGACTGAAACCCAATTAGAAGTAGAATATCGGCATTCCAGGTGAAGACATTTGCGGAGATCCTGGAAAAGGCTATTACAACAGAGAAAGAAGGAGAAGCTTTATTGCAATTCAATAAGGAGAAGAGGGTGATTACTGGGAAAGGAAACACGAGTGGGGGCAACAGCAACAACAATAAGAGAAAATAGGAGGTAACTTTTCCAAACAACCCTGGAAAAGGAGGTTATAATCCTAACAATAATGCTAACAAAGGAGGTAATAACAATAATAATCAAAGGTTTGAGCACTGTCAGATATGTGGAAAGAATCACAAAGGGGAATGTTATTTTAAAGGGACAACTTGTTATACCTGCGGTGAAGATGGGCATTATTCCAACTGGTGTCCCAAAAAGATGGAGAAGGGCAAGAATATCAAATGTTTCAACTGTGGGGAAGAGGGTCATGTGTCAAGATTTTGTCCAAAACCCAAGAAGGTGAATATGGGAGGAGGTCAGAATTCTAACAATAAACAAGGAGCAGCGACTGCAGGAGTTACTCAGAATCGTTCGAATGCACGCACTTTCAAAGTGAGGGACGCTGTGGCGGCATAAGATGTGGTGACAAGTATCATACCAATTGATGCTGTAAATGCTTATGTGTTATTCGATTCTAGTTCTTCTTGTTTGTTTGCATCTGTGGATTTTGTTAAAAGATTAAAAATACCATGTGAGGATCTAGATGTACCTTTTAATGTAAAAATTGCTAACAAAGAGATAATCCCTGTTCATACAGTACATAAGAATTGTAGTGTAGCAATTCAGGGTCATGAATTACCGGTAAACCTTATACCTATACAACTAGGGGAGTTTGATGTAATATTGGGAATGGATTGGTTGGGTAGGCATAAGGCAGTGATTGATTGCAAACGGAAACAAGTAAGTTTAAAAACACCCTTGAAAACAAAGGTAGTGTTTAAAGGAAGTTGTTCACCGAAGCAAGTCCGTTGTTTAACTGTTATGCAAGCTAAGAGATTGCTTCGGAAGGGTGGTATAGGGTATTTAGCCTATGTGGTGGATACAAGAAAAGAAGGGGGAAAGTTAGACCAAATACCTATAGTAAATGAGTTTCCGGATGTGTTTCCAAGTGATCTACCTGGTCTTCCACCTGACAGGGAGATTGAATTTGTGATTGACCTTGCACCAGGAACAGCACCAGTTTTAAAGGCACCATATAGAATGGCACCCGTAGAGTTGAAGGAGTTGCATGTTCAATTACAAGAACTTTTAGATAAGAAGTACATACAACCTAGTGTTTCACCATGGGGAGCACCTGTGTTGTTTGTAAAGAAGAAGGATGGGACGTTAAGATTGTGTATAGATTATCGAGAGTTAAATAAGTTGACCATCAAGAATAAGTACCCTCTACCAAGAATTGATGATTTATTTGATCAGTTAAAAGGAGCGGAGCATTTTTCAAAAATTGATCTACGATCGGGTTATCATCAACTGAAGGTGAGAAGAGAAGATGTACCAAAGACCGCCTTTAGGACCCGATATGGGCATTATGAGTTTCTTGTGATGTCTTTTGGATTAACAAATGCACCAGCAGCTTTTATGGACTTAATGAATCGAGTGTTTAAGTCATGCTTGGATAAATTTGTGGTGGTGTTTATTGATGATATCTTAATATACTCTAAGACACGGGAGGAACATGCGGAACATTTGAGGGTGGTATTAGAGATATTAAGAAAGGAACAACTTTACGCAAAATTTTCCAAGTGTGAGTTTTGGTTGAAGGAAGTTCAATTTCTAGGGCATGTAATTAGTAAGAATGGGATAGCAGTGGATCCAACAAAGATAGAAACAATCATGAATTGGGATCAACCAACAACACCAACAGAAGTTCACAGTTTTCTTCTATTGGCAGGGTACTATCGTCGTTTTATAAAAGATTTTTCCAAAATAGCAACCCCGCTAACCAATTTAACTCGAAAGGCTGTGAAGTATAATTGAACGAACAAATGTGAAGAAAGTTTTCAAGAATTAAATAAACTGCTGAGTAGGGCACCAGTATTATCGTTACCAGATGAAACTGGGGGTCTTGTAGTTTATAGTGACGCTTCACACATGGGTTTAGGATGTGTGTTAATGCAACATGGGAAGGTGATCGCCTATGCTTCGCGATAACTTAAAGATTATGAGAAAAGGTATCCTACTCACGATTTGGAGTTAGCCGCGGTAGTTTTTGCTTTGAAGATATGGAGGCATTATTTGTATGGGGGAAAGTGTGAAATATACACAGATCATAAAAGTCTGAAGTATATTTTTACACAGAAGGAGTTGAATACGAGGCAGAGGAGATGGTTAGAGTTAATCAAGGACTTTGATTGTGAAATTTTATATCATCCTAGTAAAGCTAATGTAGTTGCAGATGCATTGAGCCTGAAGAATCAAGAAAGATTGAATACCATTACAAACAACGAGGCACTGATAAAAGAGTTTGAAAAACTCGAGATTGAAGTAAGAGCTCAAGCAGACTCTAATCAGAAGCTATATGTGATAGAAACAGCCTTAACATTATTGGATAAAATCAAAGAGATGCAGGAGAAGGATGCAGCATGTCAGAAATGTAAAGCCGAGATAACTCATGAGAAGAACATTAAATTTCGACTAGATAAGGAGGGAGTACTGAGGTATGAAGATAGAGTGTGGGTTCCAGCGATACAGGTATTGAAAGATAAAATCTTAGCAGAAGCCCATAGTTCCAAGTTTGCTGTACATCCGGGAAGTACTAAGATGTATAAGGACTTGAGTCAGCATTTTTGGCGGTCAAACATGAAGAGAGAGATAGCAGAATGGGTAAGTAAGTGTCTCACATGCCAGAGAGTTAAAGCTGAGCATCAAAGACCGAGTGGATTACTACAACCTCTACCGATTCCTGAATGGAAGTGGGACCACATCACTATGGACTTTGTGGTAGGACTTCCAGTCACTCAGAAAGGTTACAATGCTTTCTGGGTAATGGTTGATCGTCTCACCAAGTCAGCTCATTTTCTACCTATCAACGTTACTTATAATCTCGATCGTTTGGCCAAGTTATACATAAAAGAGATTATTTCTAGACATGGAGTTCCTGTATCTATAGTGTAAGACCGGGATCCACGGTTTACTTCAAACTTTTGGGGGAGTCTTCAAGCACACTTGGGAACCCAGCTGAGGTTGAGCACATCGTATCATCTGCAAACCGATGGCCAAAGTGAGAGAACCATTCAGACGCTGGAAGATATGTTGAGAACCTGCATTACGGATTTTAAAGGGAGTTGGGAGGATCAATTACCTTCAGTAGAGTTTGCATATAATAACAGTTATCATGCTAGTATTGGAATGCCACCGTACGAAGCTTTGTATGGACGGAAGTGTAGAACACCTTTATGCTGGGATGAAGTTAGGGAAAGACAAATGCTTGGACCTGAGTTAGTTTAATAAACCATGGAGAAGATTCGAATTATACGACAAAGGTTGCAAGCATCTCAAGACCGGCAGAAGAAATATGCGGATCAACACAGACAGCTAAGGGAGTTTAATGTTGGAAGTCATGTCTTTCTGAAAGTGTCTCCTTGGAAAGGCAAAATTCGTTTTGGTAAAAAGGGAAAGCTGAGCCCGAGGTTCATTGGCCCATTTCAAGTATTAAGGAGAATAGGTGAGGTAGCCTATGAGGTAGCTTTACCCCCAGAGTTAGGACACATCCATAATGTGTTTCATGTGTCTGTACTACGTCTGTATAAATCTGATTATAAGCGTGTGATAAACTATGAACCTGTTCAGATAGAGAAAGACTTATCATAGATAGAGGTTCCGGTACAGATAGTTGATCGAAAGGAACAGGTGTTGAGGAATAAGGTTATATCATCGGTTAAAGTAATCTGGAAGAATCATGATATTGAAGAAGCTACATGGGAATTGGAGGATAAGATGCGAGAAGACTTTCCTCATTTGTTTTCATAAGCTGTAATTTCAATTTCGGGACGAAATTCTTATAAGAGGGGTGATTGTAATATTCCAAAATTTAAATAGGAATATTAATATAAACAATTAATATAACTATGATTAATATCTTGTGTGATGTGTAGTTAACATTATCATTGGAATATATATAAATATATATAATTATATATCAACACATAAGATATAACTATGTACAGATATATGTAAAGTTTTATAGGTAAACCCAATTTATAATTTTATTTAAATAAGGAATTCTAACCCTAAATGTTATAATAAATGGGAATTCTAGTATAATATATTGATAATGTTATATATTATGATTAGTATATACATATGTTAATTTAATATGATGTATTAAATAGTTAATTGGAAAAGATTGTAAGGAAACCCAAATTAGGGATTAGGAAACCCTAACCCTAATCATAAAACCCTAATCTTAATTAAAAATCCTAATTCTAAACTGATAAACCCTAGTTGTTCATTATTGTTTATAAACTTTCTAAAGAGTATAGGAAATGACTAAATTACCCTTGTATTTAAGTGGGAAATTACCAAAATACCCTTAGTACATATAAAATGACTAAAATGCCCTTATTTTGTTTTGTTATAAATGAGATAAGCACAAATCTTTTACTTGGTAAGTAAAAGATTTGCTTTATCTGATTTTTACCACAAGAGTTTGACAACACAACCTATTCAATTAATGCTATAGGTTTACTTGTCAAAATAAAAGAGGAATTAGGTTTTTACCCTACTTGAACTTATCACATAAGGCTAGCACCTAAGAACATAAGGCCACGTTTAATACACTTAATGTATACCCCCAACTGACTCATAAACAACCCCCAGCGAGCTAGAACCGGAATCAGAAAGAGGAAGAAAGCAAAAAGTACTCAAAAAGGTTAACAACCTAACCCTAGTTAAAATTTTGAATTTTGAAGTTTTAATTGTTGTTATTATTGTTTAAATATGTTCATTAGTAAGTTAGTTAGTGATCTGGATTGCTAAAACAAGAATTCATAACATTTAAAAGCATCAAAATTGAGTTTTAAGCAAAACTGCCGAAGTGTCAAAACAGGGTCTGACAACAAATGTTAGCCCTCTTATCTCGTTAACTGTTTGTTGTATAGGTGTGTTTAAAGTTGGTAGTTGTAGTATGTAATGTTGTTAATGGACTAGAAGTGATAGACTGACAATCGAAACATAGGATTAGGAGTTATAAGCCGTCAAAGGTCGTTGACCGAGCATGACCGGCTTCTTTCTGGGTAACCCAGAAAGCTTAAGAACACGATCTGACAGGTGGTTTGACCGCCTAGATCTTTTTTCTGTCAGTCTGGTTGGGTGTTGGATGTTAATGTGATTGTACCTTGACATGAGGACTACATAACTAGAGCACTGTCAAGCCCTACAAAGTCACTGGTCGGAAAATAGAAACGGTCAAAACCCGTTGACCGTCCAGGTTCGATTTCTGGGTAACCCAGAAATTTCAAGCAACGGTCTGACAGGTTGTTTAAGAGCTTGGATCTTGTTACCTGTTGAGAGATAGACTCTGTGACTGCTCAAATCATGTACCCTTATAGTTGGTCTATAGAGCCAGACGACTAGAACACCAAAATATTAACCGGCCGACAAGATATAAGACCTTAAAGGTCGTTGACTGAACCTTTCTGGGCAGCCCAGAAAGGAAGAACAGCTTCAGGGTAGTTGATTTGACCGGTTGTGTAAACTTATAGAGATATTTTTAAGTAGTGAATTAACCATGGATGTGTACTACTAATTCAGTACTACAACTTCATCAGATTAGATTACCTAGAAACTAGGTTAATTGCCAAAAAAATGGAGTCAAACAGAGCCCCTGGCCGTTGACCAACGTGTTCTTGGTTGAGCCAAGAACACCTATAGCCACACTTCTGTCGCTAAAGGTCTTTAGCGACATGCAATATTTGAAAAATAATTTTTATTAATTAAAATAATTAAAATAAATAGAAATAAATATTAAATAAATATAATTTTTTTTTGAAAAATCATTTTTAATTATAATAAATAATTTTCAATATTTTGACATAAAATTTTATTAATATTTAATATATTTAAATATTAATAATAATAAGAGTAATTAATAATAAATTACTTAAAAGTAAGATTAATGATTTAAAAATTATTTTAAATAATAATAATTTATTTAAAACTGATAATAATGATTTAAAAATCACTATTAAATAAAATAAATTATTTAAACATAATATGGATGAATTAAAAATTATTTTAAAGAGTTAATTAAATATTTAAAAATAATATTATTAACTTAAAAATTATTTTAAATGATATTAAATCATTTAAAAATTATTTTGAGCATTTAGAAATTGTAATAAATAATATCTAAAGCATATAAATAAGGTATTAAAAACTTTTCAATAAAATTATTGAAAAACTAATTCGATAACTATTCCATAAAGCTGTAAAGTACCGAACAGACTCCAAGATCAACCCAGACATTAGTATTTTAATTAGAAATTAATTACTATTATTTCTAATGACTGTTATAATATACATAGGTGGTGAATATACTTTCAAATAACCTAAGTAGCGGATCGTGATAAAAAGGCAAGTTTTTCTAACTTCATTTAATTTTAATATTAAATGTAAGTCCTGTAATTTGATATACGAAATTGTTATAACCATTATTCGTGGAATCTTTGCTTTAAAGAAGGTTATGACTTATTGTTCAAGTATAACCAATACATATGAACTGTTACTTGCGTAAATTATTTTGATTTGATATCGAAGCATAGACTGTGGTGAAATCAATATTGTCTGGTACAAATATATATACTGATACTATCAATGACCGACATGTTTACATTGACCGGGTGGTTATTAATGACCGACAGTTTTACACTGACCGGGTGGTTGTATAGGATGATATGCATACTCCTAGATGGTGTGGTTGGCCAAATCAACCTGGGTTGCTAAGTCTACATGACTGACAGACACTCTATTTTCTATGGTCCTTTTTTTGATTTTCTCGCACTCCTCATCTTTCTCTTGTGCTTCTTTTACTCTCTCCAATAATGTCGGACGAGCTTCCATTACAAATAACTTCTCTTTAGACCTCTCCGGCCCTTTTACCTCTATTTCTAATTTTTCCATTTCTTTTACCAATTCATTCTGAGTCATCAATTGAAACAGCTTCTCCCTTCTTTTTCTGCTTAGAGCGTCGGCAAACACGTTTGCCTTACCCGGGTGATAAAGAATATCACAATCATAGTCTTTGATCAATTCTAACCACCTCCTCTAACGCATATTTAACTCCTTCTGTGTGAAGATATATTTCAAACTTTTATGGTCCGTGTATATCTCACATTTCTCTCCGTATAAGTAATGCCTCCATATCTTTAATGCAAAAACTACCGCCGCTAACTCCAAGTCATGAGTAGGGTATCATTTTTTGTAATCCTTCAATTGTCGTGATGCATACGCAATGACCTTGCCATGCTACATAAGCACACAGCCAAGTCCCTTGTGCGATGCGTCACTATACACTACAAAATTTCCCTCATCATCTGGTAGTGATAACACATGCGCTTCTCTTAATCTCCTCTTCAATTTTTGAAAACTCTCTTCGCATTTGTCTATCCATACAAACTTCACCGTCTTCCTTGTAAGATTAGTCAACGGGGTTGCTATCTTAGAAAATTTTTGGATGAATCTTCAATAGTACCCAGCTAACCCTAAGAAACTTCTCACCACCGTCGGTGTTCTTGGTTGTTCCTAATTACTTACTGCCTCGACCTTTGCAGGGTCTACGGAGATTCCATTCTTATCCACCACGTGGCCTAAGAATTGAACCTTCTCCATCCAAAATTCACACTTAGAAAATTTTGCATACATCTTCTCCTTTCTTAGCGCTTCCAGAACTATCTTCAGATGTTCAACGTGCTCTTCCACTGTCTTCGAGTAGAACAAGATGTCTTCGATGAAAACTACAACAAATTTATCCAAGTATGGCTTGAAAACTCGGTTCATCAAGTCCATAAATACTGCCGGAGCATTAGTCAATCCAAATAACATTACCAAAAACTCATAATGTCCATAACGGGTTCAAAACGCAGTCTTTGGTATGTCCTCATCCCGTACCTTCAGTTGGTGATAACCTGTTCGTAGGTCTATCTTCGAAAAATGCCTCGCTCCTTTCAGTTGATCAAATAAGTTGTCTATCCTCGATAGCGGATATCTGTTCTTGATCGTTACTCTGTTTAATTCTCGATAATCGATACAGAGCCTCATCGATCCGTCCTTTTTCTTAACGAATAACACTGGTGCTCCCCAAGGAGACACACTCGGCCGTATGTAACCCTTATCTAATAACTCTTGCAGTTGTATCATTAACTCCTTCATTTCTACCGGCGCCATACGGTATGGGGCTTTTGAAATCAGTGTCGTTCCCGGTGCTAAGCATATTATGAATTCGATCTCTCTGTCTGGCGGAAGACCACGCAGATCGTGCGGAAATACATCTCAAAATTTATTCACTACGGATATATCCTTAATTTCTACTCCCTTTTTCCAAGTATCTACAATATAATGTAAGTAACCTACACATCCTTTCCTTAACTATTTCTTGGCCTGCATCATCGTAACGCAACACGATTGTTTAAGCGATTAGCTACCATAAAACACTACCTTAGAATTTCTCGGAGTCTGAAGGTTCACACATTTATTCTGACAGTCAATTATTGCTGCATGGTTATACAACCAATCCATTCGCAGCATTATGTCAAATTATTCCAATCTAATAGGAATCAAGTCTACGCTCAGTCCATGTTCTCTAATGTTTGTGCGATAATTTTGGTAAACGTATTCTACAAGGATTATTTCCTTATTCGCAACTTCTAGGTTCAAGGGGTCTTCTAATCGTTCTCGGGGTGTATTAAGTTTACTAGAAAATTCTTCAGATACAAAAGAACAGGTGGCACCCGAATCAAATGATACATAAGCATTTATATCATTGATTGGGATTATACTTGAGACCACGTCCTTCGCAGCTACTGCGTCCTGGATGGTCATGTTAAAGGTTTTGGATTTTGGGCAATTGGATTGTGCCGGTCCGCCGATCATCAGTTTGTTTCCCCCTTATTGGCTACCTCCGCTACTTCCCTTCTTTGGGCAGTCCTTAATTCGGTGCTACATCGAGTCACATGCAAAACATCCTTGTATCTTTTTCAGTTTCGAGCAGTTGGGAGAAATGTGCCCCTCCTGACCACAGTTGTAGCAAGTGCCGCGTTCCATCCAGCACTCGCTGATATGATTCTTCCCATATTTTGGGCATCCTTCTGCCCTTTTCTTGAAACCTCCATGAAAATTTCTCGATTGATTATTATTGTTTTTGTTGTTGTTGTTGTTGTTATTGTTATTATTCTCCCACTTCCTTTTACCCAAGTTGCTTCCTCCAGTACTGCTTCCTCCAACACGGTTCTCTCTTTTAGTATTCTTTCCTTTCTTCTCCTTGTTGTACAGACTTAAAGCCACACTGCCACCTTCCGCAATGATTGCCTTCTCCAACAATGTCGCAAAGGAATCAACTTGAAGCACTGATACCTTGTTAAACAGCCAAGGCTTCAGCCCTTGTTCGAATCGTCTCGCCTTCCTTTCCTCATCTCCTACCTGGTGCTCCGTAAATCGGGCTAGTTCGTTAAACTTAGCCACGTACTGCGCCATCGTCATATCACCTTGCTTCAGTTCTAAGAACTTCACCCCCATCCTATTCTTCATGCTTTTCGGGAAATAGTTCTCAAAAAACAGAGTCTTGAATCTATCCCAAGCTATTATCCCTTCTCCAGCTCTTTGTTGATTAGCCTCCCACCAGTAGTTGGCTTCGCCTCTCTCATATATGTAGCGAATACAGTCTTTTGGTCTTCACTCACACGAGCGATAGTGAAGGCCTTCTCGATATCCTTAACCCATATCTGCGCAATGATTGGGTCGGTAGTACCCTCGAACTCTGGGGGTCCTACACTCCTAAAGTCCTTAAAGTTTGTGACTGGTACTCCTTGAGGATTGGGGCAAACGGGTTCGTTTTTCCTTCCCCTAAGGGCCTTTCCTAACAGATCTACTAGCTTCTGGATCGGGTCTACTTGTTCCCTCTCATTGTTCACTGACTCCTCAGGTGCAGTCAATCTACGTCTGGGCGGCATTATCTGCATCACAAATTTTCATTTTATTATTACTCAATTATATTACTTAAGTATTTCTTTTAATACTAAAGACATAAAATTTTATAACACATTTCTGAAATAAGCTTCATTTATATTCATATGCCAGATAGTTTCATGACATGATTTCCCCTAGCATATTTCTATAAATGTTATCACATATATCCCCTCATATCACAAAAGACGGGGAACACTAACATACTACCATACTACCCCTCTATCAAAAGCTTACTCGGGGTTTACATCACTGTTCCACACTTTACACAAAAAGTTGGGATTACAACACAGTACATACATCATATAAAGTAAATACTACTACTAGACTGACTAAGGGTCTCATTCCATCATCCCACGCTCCACGGCGCTCTTGTACTCGATCTGTGCTATATACGCCATCGACTCTTGGCTCAAAGTATGTAGGGTTTGTCCCTGCTCCGCTGGGTAGTGGTACACACCATCAATCACCCTCTCAAAAGCTGAAGGGAACACATACTGCATCTTGTTCATCTTCCTCTTCTTGCATTTGACCTCATCCTCTAGGTCGTCAGCTCTCTCATTAGCCGCTTCCCACTTCTCCTCGAAGTGGATCCTATCCATAACCTCCAACTCTAGCTGAGTACGGAGTGCTTCCTTCTCTGTCTTCTCACTCAATTTTCTCTGCTCTACTTCTTCCAGCTTCCCTGCCAGATCTACGTTCCTCGCCACCGACCTGTGGAATAAGGTTCCCATCTGGATTCCTACCTCCCTGCGGTAAGCAATCTCTACCTCTAGCTCCTGCATGGCCATCTTCCTCTGGTGGTCCTCGTCCCTCAGCTTCTGGAACTCAGACTCTCTCTCCTGGGCCTCGACCTCCAGTTCCTGGACTCTGCAGTCCACAACTCTAGGATCCGCTCCTCATACTCGTCTAGCATCTGCTCCTCTACAGTAGTCCCATCAGAGTCCTCCACTGGCTCATCCTCCATCGGCTCATCCTCTATCGGCTCCTCCTCTGGATCGAACTTTATGTCAATCTCGTCCTCGTCGTCAGACTCAGACGGTGTAATAGCCTACACAGGCACAGCCTCTAGAGGTGCCTCGTATACTACATGTATATCTATAGGCTCCTCCTCGACCATTCTACTAGGTACTCCTGTGTCTACCATCCTACAATCACAAACACAAGATAAACAAACAACAACTCCATTAGAATGTTAAATAAAACATAAGTTCATTGTATAGAATGAAGTTACATTTCATAACATACTAAGTCTCTCAAGGAAAACTCTACATGAGTTTTATCTCCTTCTAACTTCTAAGTTCTCCTAAGTTATAATCTAAGGACTCTTGCTCCTAAGGTTTATAACTACAGCTCTGATACCAACATGTGACACCCCCAAATTTGGACCGCCACTTGGTCACTCTAATTCGATTTGTCACGTTGTAATATCTAACACCACAATAAATATTACGACTAAATGTCGCATCGCACAGCGGAATAATACACAACTATTACCGAATAGATTACATTTAATTAATATAATTTATTCACGTCACAAGGTCTCGTAACTTAAATATCGATTACATATCTTAAACATAACTTAAGCATGCATAACCATAACTAATACATAATGGCATAAGTTCTTATTACAAATTATAAAGTTCTACATAAATAAAGCTACTCAGTAGCCTTTCCCTTGCCCTTGTCTGTGCCCGAGGGTCTGCACTGCTCTGCCATAACTGAAAATGTTTTTAGGGAAATCAAGAATGAGCACAAATTTGCTCAGCAAGTAATATAACAATAAGGGTGAGTGATATAGTTCTCGACTCCCAAAAAGGTATAGCAAGGTATGATAGTTCAAGGATAGCAAGAATATCAACAGTTCTCAATAACAGTCGCTAAGGACAGAATAATATCAATATGATTCAATATTAAATCAATTTAAGATTTCAAGATAACTGAATACTGATCAGTTACTAAGGACTATGAACTCTTACTAGAATTAACAGTAATATACTGATAATTCAACAAAACAAGTACAACAGGTGATCAGCCTAAAGTACCCTACGGTATGCATATCGTTCAATCGTACTTAAAGTATGCACACGTCGATCTCCCGACAAATATATTTTTCCTTCGAAGAAGGTTATTCATCTCAGTCAAAATAAGACTCCGCACCAATCAATTGGTTTTGATAGATTTCTAATCATGGTATAACTCTAGCCCAATCAAATGGCATAGACCACTCTTTATAAACTTAATACTTGACATTAAAGTTCGAAGAATATAATCGACTTTATCGTAACCATGACGCAATAAGTCAAAATTTGAATAACTCACTTGCACAACAATAACTTAATATAAATTCAATAAGAATAGAATTCAAGTACTTGCTTACGATATCCGTTGAATAAAGTAATACAAGGGTTTAGGATACTTGCAAATATTATAAGAACGGGTTTAAGGAAATTTGCCTTTAGCGTAGTTTACTCACGTAAAGCTAATAAACACTTTCGAACCCTATTTATAGTATATATAATATGTTTAGGATGTTTATTAGTTAAACATATTAGATAAACAAACTTGATATGTGATTCAAGTATACACATATGACTAGTCATTCAATCCAATACGTAAGCTACTATGTAGTTCGGAACCATCGTTAGACTTTATCATTTATAAACACCTTGTTAATTTAATATGGTTTTATAACTTAGCATGCTTATAGACATTAAAATAACATTCTAGACATGTATCACAGTATGTAAAGTAACTACACAAGTATGCTTTAAGTTTAGGTCATAGCAAAACAACTTCTGGAATTCCTGCAGAACCCAACTCAAAACGCCACGCTCATAAATGAAAGACTATGCCTAAACACATGTCGGGATACTTATAACTAGCTTGACCCCATATCATGTTCAATATAGTTTGCTATTTATTTTTATTCAATCGAAGCGTTAAATAGTCAAGTAACGAATTTTCTCACGTTTAATTGTTACACCAACGTCATGAGGTTACTAAGTGTCATACACACATGTTTACGCTATCCTAGTCATGCATTTTATGTTCTTTGTTTCACTTCTTTGAAACTTATTCTTAAATCATGCTCAACTAGTTCGTCGTACAAAGGACTAGCTAGGCATACATGACAATCAAGTTTAGAGGCATATGATATCTTGTCACCATGGTCATAATTTTCAGAATACTTGTAATGTATCTATCAACAAAACTTGTTTTCAAACTATTTAGGTCTCTTTTGAAATCTTATGTTAAACCATTCTATATGCAATGTAGCTTTACATACCACATGTCATGCTTTCATATGCATAAATAGATCACATAGGCATGCTTACAAGTTCATGACTCAAGTGTACATGGTTTACGTTTGTTCGTGAAACTCTTGATAGTAGTGTGCATACAAGCCAATCATGTATGATGATAAAGCACATACTTTGTAAACAATTTTGTTTATTTATTAATAAAATATTCATTTATTAAAGGGATTTAATTATCTACATGGTGCTGTTTTTATAATATGTAAATAACTCATAGTTTTAAACAATGCTTTTAGAATCATGATGATGATCATGCTAATGAGATCTAAATTCTTAGAAAGCTCTAAAACTAAAATAGTTCCCAATCGTGGGATTACTAAAAAGGGGATTAGCAAATCCGGATAAATTGGTACATATGTTGCTTTTTCATTGGATGAGGATGATTGATCTCATGATTATTTGTGTGGAGACACTAAAGTAAGTATGTAGGTGCTTATTAGAGAATAAGTTCACTGAACGTGACTCGCTATGGAATACCTAATGGAGTTTTACTCGCCTGTCAATAGGAATTCCTAATGTGATAGTAGTGCAAGTGATCCTTGGACTTGAGATCATCATAGTATCTTGTATGTAACAAATTATACTTTGACTTATTCCTTAAGGCCTTTTAAGGCATATATAGGGTATGGTTGGGTGTAATGAGTTGCATATGGAGATAATGCATGATCAATAAAGAATCTACCACCTCTAGTAAAAGAGGAGATATGTCCTATGTGATTCGTTAAATGACAACCCAGGAATCCTTGGCCAAGGTGGAATGAAATTAGAAAGGAGTTTCTAATTTGCATTATATGGAGTTGTACATTTTCTAATCGAAATACATATAATTAAATAAAATAAGACTTGACAGTATATCCATGTCTTATATTTAATTGGGATATTGTATGGTGGAAGGATTGAATTGTACGGTAACTATTTACTCACAGGTTCTTTTATGATTAATGTTGAAATCTATATTATCTGAAAAGTCGTTGATCGCTAGGGAGGCTTATCCCTATTGTAGAATAGATATTATTTATTTAAATAGATTATTAGTTTAATTTATTTATTTCAATAAGATTAGAATTGTTCTAATTGATTAATTCACAACCGGTTTAATATGGAGAACCTAAAGGGTCACACCATAAAAGGAAGAATAATTATTTAAGAAGGTAATGGCATAATCGTAATAATGTATTAAGTATAATTAATTTAATCTATGGTGATAGAATAAATTAAATAGTTTAATGTTTATTATTTAATATTTTGAAAATATTAAATATAAATTAATAAGAGGAGTTTTATTAATATTATTACAATTATTATTATTTTAATTTCTAAAGGAGTTTAGTAATTAATTTAATATTAGTACTCTCATTTATTCCTAATAAGATTAGGAGATAAATTAATTAAATGATTTTAATTAATTATTCCCAATGTGGTGGGAAGCCTAAATTAATTAAAGGAGTTTAATTAATTAAATGAAATTCCATGTCTAATAGGATTAGAAGGGTTGACCAATATCTATATAAGAGGAGTCTTATAATAGATATAAGATGATACAATTCTAATTGTTAGAGAGTACTCCTTTTCTATAGAGAATAGAAAACTAAGCCAACCACACTCCTTCTTGATAATTCATCTTTCTTGGTGGATCATCTCTAGAGGCCAAACACTTGAGTGGCTAACGTTGATCAAAGGAAGGAATCTAACCCGAAAATTCAAGGAGATCTCGAAGAACAAGGAGTTAAACTCGTACATGTGAAAGCTTCGTTGTACAAGGGTATGATTTTATAACTTCTTATTTATCGTTTTAAATTAATAATTTGCATAAAGGATGATCCAGGTAATTATTTTGTAGAAATTTTTTTAAACTCTGATATACCATGCTTTCGCTAATTTTGCAATTTGATTGCGTCACAATTTCGTACAAACCCAACAGTGGCATCAGAGCCAAACCTTTATGCAATTATTAATTATTTTGATTCCATATATGTATGGGTATGTATTTAGAATAATTTATTGGGCATAATTAATTGTATAAAATTATTTTTTATGAAAGAAAAAAAAATGATGAACGAATTTATTTATTTATTTTTCTCCTTTTTGTTCGCTGCATCGGTGCTGTTCTACAAGGGGCAAAATCAGATTTTTTTAAAGAACAGGTGACTGACGATTTTTTGAAAAAAAGAAAAGAAAAGGAAGGAACTTGGTGAATCTTTTTTTAAAAACCACGTTTCTCTTTATATATATATTAAGGTGACTTTGAGTCCTGCAGAATGTCACGTGAATGTTACTAACTTTTATATATATATTAAATATTTTGGAAAAGTGAGTCCTGCAGAATTTTCACGTGTGTATGTCCTGGAGTTCCTTTTTTTTTGGTGGACCCTTTTTTGGCATATATATATATATATATATATATATATATATATATATATATATATAATAGGCGAATTTGATTGTTTACAAAAGGTGACTTACGTTATTCCACAGGAGGTAACGTGGGTGTATTATATATATATATATATATATATAATATTCTTAATAATTTTATAATTAAAATAAAGAGTTTATTTTAATCTTGAAATTGGATTTTATACAATTTAAAATTGCCCATTAAATGATACTCATATATATATGAAATATTTTAATTCATGAGATGAATATTTATTTATTGATATATATGGTGATATGTATGATAATAAATAGGGATTGATTATGGACTATTTGACCAATGTGATTGAATTTTATTTTAGTTGAATGTTTGAATGAATGGATTTTATTAAATGGGGTATGCGTACCATGTCTTCTCTGTTTTTTTTTCTCGATGTAAATTCTATCTCCCTCCTATGTACTTCCCCTTGACTTCTGATCAATGTTTCTATTTAAATTAAATAGTTTAATGTAGTAGAAATAGTTAGAATTATTTTGAAGAAATTGGAGACCAAGGAGCAAGGAGCGCGTGAAGACCCGTTTGTATGGAGCCCGAGTTTAAATATAATAGTAACGTTTAAATTTAAATTCTTGCACTCCTAGGTTTGACCTTTTGGTTCACTTGGTGGCTCTAGTGAACCAAACTAGAATAAAAGTTCATAATCAATACGGATAGAATATAGTATTCTATATTGCATGCTAAATATTATATATATATATATATGTTATATTTTATGCAAACATGCTTCGCATGTTTAATAAAATGACGCGTATTTTATATATATATATGTGCATGCGCGCTAAACAAGATGAGACAAATAATAAAAAATCCCTCAAAGAAATAATATTAAGTTCGAAGCGTTCAAATGATATTTGGAATATAGAACGTCGCCTTCTAGCATGATTAATTAATAGAGTATTAAATATTTAATATGAGTTTGTTGTGCTATCCACAAGGCGAGTATTGAGTATTTAAGATGTTAATTAATCACATTTGATGCTTATCAAGAAAATTGAACGATCTAGTCTTGTTGTGCTATCCACAAGGACGAACATTTTTCTTTTTTGAATTTATGGAAGTGCTAGGCTGGACTTAACTTAAATTATTTTAGTTCGGATTTGCACACACATGACCATTATGATTTAAGAGGCAAAATAAAAGGAGTTACATGGTGATGTAATTGACAAGAGTTGTCTACCTATTTATTTGTATATCGCTTGTTGTGCTATTCGCAAGGTTATATATATTTGAAATGGGATCCTTAATCTCACTATCAAATCTTTAATTAGATGTTGCCGAACTATATAGTGAGGGTAATATAGTTTGATGAAAATAGTGGGAGATACCAATTTAAAATAAAGACCTAAATTTATTGTGGTATGCAAAGTTAATAAAATGAATGTTTGCTAAAAATGTTGTCTTTTCACATGCAGAATTTTAAAAATGTCAAAATCACTAATCTCACTACGTAGCATACTTGATGCAAATAAGCTTACCGGGCCGAATTATGAGGACTAGCTAAGAAATCTGAGAAATGTTCTCACTTTTGAAAAGATTTCTTATGTCCTAAATTCAACTGTCCTTGAATCTGTTTCGAAAACAGCCTCTGAGGAAGAGATTGTCACTTTCAATAAGTGGCAAGATGGTGCATCTGTGGCTCAATGCATCATGCTCGCATCCATGAATAACAAGCTTCAGCGTCAGCACGTAAACATGGATGCTCCTGCTATGCTGCTTCACCTCAAGGAGTTGTATGGTGAACAGAGTAGGACTGCTAGATATGAGATATCTAAGGAGCTCTTCCGATCTCGGATGACCGAGGGTACTGCCGTCGAGACTTATGTCCTAAAGGTGATCAATTTGATTGAACGCCTTGGACAGCTGGGGTTCGTCATGGATGGGGAGCTAAGTCAAGACTTGGTCTTGCAGTCACTCCCTGAGACCTTCTCGCAGTTTGTGGTTAATTTTCACATGAATAAGCTAGATGTCAGCTTGCCTGAGCTGCTTAACAGGCTGAAAACTGTAGAAGGTCACTTTCCATCCAAGAAGAACCATATCTTGATGGTGGATTCTTCCAATAAATGGAAGAGGCCCAAGGTATCTTCTGAAAAGAAGAAATCCAAGAAGGCTAAGGGAAAGGGGAAAGAAAAAGAACAAAAGAAACCTGAACCATCTAAAGGAATGTTCTTTTATTGCAACAAGCCGGGAAATTGGAAAAGGAACTGCAAGAAGTATCTAGCAGAGAAGAAGCTTGGAGAAGCTTCGACTTCCAATCAAGTTTTATTTATGATTAAAATTAATTTTTCTGAAAGTCATAATTCTACTTGGTTATTGGATACCGACTGTGGTTCTCACATATGCAATACTGTGCAGGGACTGGTCAGAAGTAGAAAGCTGAACAATGATGAGGTGATCCTACGAGTGGGGAATGGAGCAAAGGTTGCTGCATTAGCTGTAGGAACTTATTGTTTAGCAATGCCTTCGGGCAAGTCCATTTATCTTAATAATTGTTATTATGTTCCGAATATTATTAAAAATATTATTTCAATTTCTGTATTGGATATGGAAGGATTTAACGTTGTTATAAAGAACAATAGTTGTTCTATAAAGACGATGTTTTATATGGTATTGGAAATTTGCGAAATGGATTTTATACACTTGACTTACAAGAAAATATATTTCAAATTGAACAAACTAAGAAAAGGAAAAGAGATTATATTAGTTATACCTACATGTGGCACTGTAGACTCGGTCATATCAATGAAACAAGATTATCCAAGTTGCATAAAGATGGGCTCTTTGAGTTATCTGATTATGAATCATATCCAACTTGTGAATCTTGTCTCATGGGTAAAATGACTAAATCTCCTTTTAGTGGAAAAGGAGAAAAAGTTACAGAGTTGTTGGCATTGATTCACACAGACGTTTGTGGACCTATGACAACAAGTTCACGGGGTGGGTATTCTTATTTTATTACTTTCACTGATGATCACTCAAGATTTGGATATGTGTATTTAATGAAATATAAGTCAGAATCATTTGAAAAGTTCAAAGAGTTCAGAAGTGAAGTAGAGAAACAAACGGGCAAGAGTATAAAGATACTTCGATCAGATCGAGGTGGAGAATACTTAAGCGGTGAGTTTCTCAATTATCTCAAAAAAAATGGTATAATCTCACAATGTACTCCTCCAGGTACACCACAGTTAAATGGAGTATCTGAAAGCAGAAATCGAACACTGTTGGACATGGTTCGATCTATGATGAGTTTTATCATCCTTCCAATTTTCTTTTGGGGATATGCCCTAGAAACGGCTACATACCTACTTAACAAGGTACCTACCAAATCCACCCCAAAGACTCCATATGAGATGTGGAAGGGGAGGAAACCAAATCTTAAGCATGTTAAGACTTGGGGTTGTCCAACTTATGTCAAAAAGTTTGAAAATGATAAGCTACAGACTAAATCCGATAAGTGTAGATTTGTGGGATACCCTAAAGAAATCGTAGGGTATTATTTCTATCATCCAACTGATCAAAAGGTGTTTGTTGCGAAACATGCTGCCTTCTTGGAAAAGGAGTTTATCCATGAAGGGGTCAGTGGGAGTAAGATATATCTTGAAAAAGTTCAAGAACCACAAATTATCACGGATCAAAGTCAGGTACCTGACAAAGTAGAAGAACCAACTATACCACAGCCTGTTCGTAAATTTGGAAGAGTACCGAAGATACCTGAGAGGTATAGATTCGTTTTAGAGGATGACGATGACGTACACATCATGAATGATGATGATCCATTGAATTACGAATAGGCTATGAGTAATAAAGACTCAGGAAAATGGCTTGAAGCCATGAAATCCGAAATGACTCCATGTATAAAAATAAAGTATGGACTTTGATTTCACCACCTGAAGGCATTAAGCCTATTGGGTGTAAATGGGTCTTTAAAAGAAAGACGGGAGTGAACGGTAAGGTAGAGACCTATAAAGCCCGACTAGTTGCAAAAGGTTTCAAACAAAGACAAGGAATTGACTATGATGAAACCTTCTCACCAGTAGCTATGCTCAAGTCCATTCGGATTTTGCTTGCGGTTGCAGCTTATAACGACTATGAGATCTGGCAGATGGACGTGAAAATGACCTTGCTCAATGGGGAACTTAAGGAGGATGTGTATATGACACAGCCAGAGGGATTTGTTTCAAAGGTTGGAACAAATCAAGTCTATAAGCTGCAACGATCCATTTATGGATTGAAGCAAGCTTCTCGTAGATGGAACATTCGTTTTGATGAGACAATCAAAGAGTTTGATTTTATCAAAAACGACGATGAACCATGTGTGTACAAGAAGGTTAGTGGGAGCGCAGTTTCATTCCTTGTATTATATGTTGATGATATATTACTGATAGGGAATGACATTCCTATGCTACAATCGATTAAAATCTGGTTATCTAAACACTTCTCCATGAAGGACTTGGGAGAAACATCCTATATTTTAGGGATAAAGATCTATAGAGATAGATCTAAAAGGATGCTTGGTTTATCCCAAGGAACGTACATTGATGCGATGCTAAAGAGGTTTAGCATGGAAGATTCCAAAAGAGGTCTCATGCCGATGAGCCATGGAATACATCTCTCCAAGAACCAGGCCCCAAAGACACCTGAGGAGAGAGACCGTATGAGTAAGATCCCTTATGCTTCTGCAATAGGATCTATCATGTACGGTATGATATGTACTAGATCGGATGTTGCTCATGCACTTAGTGTAACGAGCAGATACCAGTCAAATCTTGGAGAAGAGCACTGGAAGGCAGTGAAGAATATCCTAAAGTACTTGAGAAGGACTAAAGATATTTTTCTTGTCTACGGTGGGTCCGAATTAAAACTCAAGGGATTCACAGACTAAAGTTTTCAAACAGACCAAGATGACAGTAAATCTGTTTCGGGGTATGTGTTTACCTTGAAAGGAGGCGCAGTGAGTTGGAAGAGTTCCAAGCAGCAAACAGTTGCTGATTCAGTGACAGAGGCAGAGTATATAGCTGCAAGTGAAGCTGCAAAGGAAGTTGTTTGGATGAAGAAGTTCATAACTGAACTTGGTGTGGTTCCTAGCATTAGAGAAGCAGTTCCTGTTTACTGTGACAACAGAGAAGCAGTTGCACAGGCTAAGGAACTCAGGTCTCATCAGAAATCTAAACACGTGTTGCGGTGATTTCATTTGATCAGGGAGATCATTGAAAGAGGAGACGTCACCTTGGAGCGTGTAGACTCTCAAGACAACATTGCAGATCCATTTACTAAAGGTTTAACACAACAGCAGTTTGATCGTCACTTAGAGAAGATGGGTATGAGATACTATGGCGATTGGCTTTAGTGTAAGTGGGAGATTGATAGTAGTGTGCATACAAGCCAATCATATATGATGATAAAGCACATACTTTGTAAACAATCTTATTTATTTATTAATAAAATATTCATTTATTAAAGGCATTTAATTATCTACATGGTGCTGTTTTTATAATATGTAAATAACTCATAGTTTTAAACAATGCTTTTAGAATCATGATGATGATCATGCTAATGAGATCTAAATTCTTAGAAAGCTCTAAAACTAAAATAGTTCCCAATCGTGGGATTACTAAAAAGGGGATTAGTAAATCCGGATAGATTGGTACATATGTTGCTTGCTCATTGGATGAGGATGATTGATCTCATGATCATTTGTGTGGAGACACTAAAGTAAGTATGTAGGTGCCTATTGGAGAATAAGTTCACTGAACGTGACTCGCTATGGAATACCTAATGGAGTTTTACTTGCCTGTCAATAGAAATTCCTAATGTGATAGTAGTACAAGTGATCCTTGGACTTGAGATCATCATAGTATCTTGTATGTAACAAATTATACTTTGACTTATTCCTTAAGGCCTTTTAAGGCATATATAGGGTATGGTTGGGTGTAATGAGTTGCATATGGAGATAATGCATGATCAATAAAGAATCTACCACCTCTAGTAAAAGAGGAGATATGTCCTATGTGATTCGTTAAATGACAACCCAGGAATCCTTGGCCAAGGTGGAATGAAATTAGAAAGGAGTTTCTAATTTGCATTATTTGGAGTTGTGCATTTTCTAATCGAAATACATATAATTAAAAAAAATAAGACTTGACAGTAAATCCATGTCTTATATTTAATTGGGACATTGTATGGTCGAAGGATTGAATTGTACGGTAACTATTTACTCACAGGTTCTTTTATGAGTAATGTTAAAATCTATATTATCTGAAAAGTCGTTGATCGCTAGGGAGGCTTATCCCTATTGTAGAACAAATATTATTTATTTAAATAAATTATTAATTTAATTAATTTATTTAAATAAGATTAGAATTGTTCTAATTGATTTATTCACAACCGGTTTAATATGGAGAACCTAAAGTGTCACACCATAAAAGGAAGAATAATTATTTAAGAAGGTAATGGCATAATCGTAATAATGCATTAAGTATAATTAATTTAATCTATGGTGATAGAATAAATTAAATAGTTTAATGTTATTATTTAATATTTTGGAAATATTAAATATAAATTAATAAGAGGAGTCTTATTAATATTATTACAATTATTATTATTTTAATTTCTAAAGAAGTTTAGTAATTAATTTAATATTAGTACTCTCATTTATTCCTAATAAGATTAGGAGACAAATTAATTAAATGAATTTAATTAATTATTCCCAATGTGGTGGGAAGCCTAAATTAATTAAAGGAGTTTAATTAATTAAATGAAATCCCATGTCTAATAGGATTAGAAGGGTTGACCAATATCTATATAAGAGGAGTCTTATAATAGATATAAGATGATGCAATTCTAATTGTTGGAGAGTACTCCTTTTCTATAGAGGATAGAAAACTAAGACAACTGATAAGTGGTATTTATATCGCGAATCAGATTCTCTAAAGCTCAAGACGCTGCTTGTTTTCTGTTCTTTATTGTGCTTTTGTATATATTTTGTTGTTGTTATGCTTTTCCTGTATGTTGCAGGGCTGTTTTGGTCATTTCCAGCTTGCAGGGGCAAAGTTGTCATTTTCTACATTCTGGCGCCGCAGCGCCAGAGCTTATTCTAAAGCCCACGCCGCAGCGCCAACTCATGGTCCTGGCTAAATTCATCTGGCGCTGCAGCGGCTCGGTCCTTCTTATTCTCGCGCTGCAGCGTTAGTGGCGCCGCAGCGCCGCCAAGCAGTTATAGGCTCCGCGCCGCAGCGTCACCTCCGGTGCCTAGCTAGTGGTTCATATTTAATGACCTAAAAAAAAGAAGAAAAAAGGAGCGGGAGAAGAACGGAAGGATATCGGAGATAGAGAGAAAATACAGAGAATATTTTTGGGGATTCTAGAACAGAAAGAAGTTGTGTTTTAGGGGAGAAAAGTTATTGCATCATATACAGCTCAGGAGTTACACGGAGAAGAGAAGACGTGGAGACAGAAAACCTTAGCTCAGGAGTTTTCTTATTCTAAAATCTCTCGGTTGTTTGTGTATTACTGATCAATGTTGAATGTGATAGAAATGTGTATTAGCACCATGGTTATGAACTAATTCCTTTTTAGGATTGCAATGTAACCTAGTGTTTAGCCTAATTAACTTTCTCTCCTATTTATACTAATGAATCATTTTGGGAATGGGTTGTTGTGTTTCTTGCTTATTGACTAAATGCTTGACAGAGTTTTTGGCAGTGATACTAATGGATATTGACTATTGGACATTATTATCTAGCTTTTAAAATACAACAACACTTGTTATGCCCTTGCCTAAAGGAATGTGTGCATAAATATGCTTAATAGGATAGACATATCTCTATTTGCCTTGTGTAGCCTTGAGACTGAGCTTAATGACCCTAGCCTAGTTATTTTCATAGATAGATATATTATGATTCATCTAGCTAGAGATGTGCGTTTAGCCTTCGACAGAAGCATATGCATAGTTCTATTCTCGGCTGACCATTCCTTGATTTGTTTGTATTGTGGAGAGTTAGGAGATTAGGCGACGCGTTAGGGGAGTTGCAATCCTAGCTTGTCTCCCTATTACATCTATTTCTCCCGCTTCCTTTAGTTATAATCGCATAGTTTAAAATACCACCTCCAATCAATTGTTTAGATATGACAGTAAAGAACTTACATTAGTATTTGATTTGCATTTAAGACTTCGTCCTCGTGGGTACGACATCCTACTTATCTTATATTACTTGTTGACCGCGTATACTTGCGCGTTAATTGTCGTTACATAAATCTGACAACAAGTTTTTGGCGCCGTTGCCGGGGACTTAGTATTATTTGTTATCAATATTAAAGCTAAGTCATTACGATCTTAATTTAGACTAACTTTATCTGTTTAATTTTCTTTTCAGGTGATCTCAACGGCGTATGCCACCTCGAAGGGGTCGGAATATAATACCTCTCGATCCCGAGGTTGATAGAACGTACAGATGCCTGCAGAGAGAAAAAGCGCGGGACATACATACTCCTGTTACAATGGCTGAGGAACTTCAGAAATCTTTAAGGGAGCATGCTATGCCTCACATCGCAGATTTGCAAGCTAGCATTCTTAGGCCCGCAATCTAAGCAAACAATTTTGAGATCAAGCCGGGCACCATCCAAATGTGCTCCAATATTCAGTTTGGGGGATTACCAAATGATGACCCCAACGATCACTTGATGAACTTCTTGGAAATTTGCGATACGTTTAAGTGCAACGGAGTGTCTGACAATGCCATCAGACTCCGATTGTTTCCCTTCACTTTGAAGGACAAAGCCAAGAGCTGGCTACATTCACTTCCGTCAGGCTCCATAACCACATGGGATGACTTGGCTCAAAAGTTCGTGGCAAAGTTCTTCCCACCAGCTAAAACCGCCAGGCTCAGGCACGAAATTACCTCTTTTAATCAGTTTGAGTCAGAATCTTTGTACGACTCATAGGAGCGATTCAAGGATCTTCTGAGAAAATGCCCCCACCATGGACTGCCAGAATGGCTTCCCATCCAGACATTCTATAATGGGTTATCCGGAGCTACTCGATCGAGTATTGATGCCGCTTCTGGAGGAACGTTCATGTCTAAGCATCATACAGCGGGGTATGAATTGGTTGAAATAATGGCGGCCAATAATTATCAATGGCCAAATGATAGGCAGGCCCCTAGAAGAGCAGCAGGAATATATGAGGTAGATCCAGTCACACAATTAGCGGCTCAGGTTGCAGCGCTAACCAAAAGACTTGACACCATGGGAGTGCAAGCTGTGCAGAATGTTCAGAGTGTCGCATTGTTGTGTGAATTGTGTCAAGGGAGCCACACAACTGAGCAGTGTGCCATAAGCCCCGAGTCAGTTCAATTTGTTTCCAACTATGGGCGGCAGCAAAACGCAAGTCTCCCTACTCATTATCATCCGGGCTTGAGGAATCATCCAAACTTTTCTTGGGGCAACACAAATAGCAATCAAGCACAACCTCCGACCACCAGGCCTAATTTCTCAAACCCTCCCGGTTTTCAAGCTCAAAATCAGTACAACCAACAACCACAGAGTTCTCATAATCAGTTCCACTATCCACCATCTCAACAGCAAAGAAAACCTAGTTTGGAAGATCTCCTGTCACGATATATTGCCCAAAATGAGACAAGGAGCAGTAATCAAGAAGCTTCCATCCGGAACCTTGAAGTCCAAATGGGACAGTTGGCCTCTGCTTTGAATAGTCGACCACAAGGCACATTGCCGAGTGACACTGATGTCAACCCGAAACGGGATGGGAAGGAACACTGCAAAGCAGTTACACTCCGGAGTGGGAGAACTATAAATGAGAAGGGTGGAGAGAGTCCTGTAGTGCAAGAAGAAGTGACTATAGAGGAACTTATTGTGGAGCAGAGTGATGATAAGTCTGGGGGTGAGGTAAATACTCAAGAAAGCCCTTCATCACCAACCCCTACAGTGAACACAGCTAGTCCTCCTATCCCACAGTTGCCATTCCCCCAGCGCATGCAGAAATAAAAGCTTGATAAGTAATTTTCTAAGTTTTTAGAAGTGTTCAAGAAGCTTCACATAAATATCCCGTTTGCAGAGGCGTTGGAGCAAATGCCGAGCTATGTTAAATTCATGAAAGACATATTGTCGAAAAAGAGGAAAATGGGAGATTATGAAACAGTGGCTCTGACTGAGGAATGCAGTGCTATTCTACAGAACAAGCTCCCGCTAAAACTGAAAGATCCTGGAAGTTTCACGATTCCATGCACTATCGGGGACCAATTCATTGGCAAGGCCTTATGTGATTTGGGGGCGAGTATAAATTTGATGCCTCTGTCAATACATAAAAAGCTTGGACTGAATGAAGCCAAACCCACAAGTGTTACTTTGCAATTGGCGGATAGATCTCTCCCGTACCCGAAGGGGATAGTAGAGGATGTGCTTGTTAAGGTGGACAAGTTAATCTTCCCAGCGGACTTTATTGTCCTGGACTTTGAGGAAGACAGGGTGGTCCCGATAATACTGGGAAAACCATTCTTAGCAACGGGGAGAACCCTTATAGATGTGCAGAAAGGGGAGCTAACTATGAGAGTACAGGATCAGAAAGTAACTTTCAACGTGTTTAGGGCAATGAAATATCCGAACACCCCTGAAGACTGTTTTCAGATTAACCAGATGGATGATGCAGTCAGGGAAGTATTCTTAGAAACATGCATGACAAACCCTTTAGAAGCTCCATTAAGAGGTACCAGCACTAAGGAAGAGGCCACCCATGTTGAATGTGCTAACTGGCTGGATGCACCCCAGCGATCTACACAGTTCCAAAGATAGTTTGAGTCGCTGAATGATCCAGAAGCATCTACTTCCAAGGCCCAACCATCTGTTGTAGAACCTCCTGTCCTCGAGTTAAAGCCCCTGCCCAATCATCTGAGGTATGCATACTTGGGAAATTCATCCACGTTACCTGTTATAATATCTGCATCTTTAGATGAAGGCCTGGAAGAGAAGCTACTGCTAGTGCTCAAACAGTATAAAACGGCACTGGGGTGGTCAATTTTAGACATTAAAGGGGTCAGTCCATCCCTTTGTATGCACAAAATCCTACTGGAGGAAGGATCCAAGCCGACCATTGAACATCAGAGGCGATTGAATACAATAATGAAAGAGGTGGTCCGGAAGGAAATCATTAAGCTGCTAGATGCGGGCATTATATACCCTATCTCGGACAGTCCTTGGGTCAGTCCAATTCAATGCGTGCCAAAAAAGGGCGGTATGACAGTAGTAGCCAATGAGAATAACGAGTTGATTCCAACCAGAACGGTGACTGGATGGAGGGTATGTATGGACTACAGAAAGTTGAACAAGTCCACCTGTAAGGATCACTTCCCTCTGCCATTTATTGATCAGATGCTCGATAGACTTGCTGGGCACGCCTTCTATTGTTTGCTAGATGGTTATTCTGGCTATAATCAAATTTCTATTGCTCCCGAAGATCAGGAGAAAACAACGTTCACATGTCCGTATGGGACCTTTGCCTTTCGGAAAATGTCTTTTGGGTTGTGTAACGCTCCTGCAACATTCCAACGTTGCATGATGTCCATCTTCTCTGACATGGTCGAAAAGACCCTCAAGGTTTTCATGGACGATTTTTCTATATTCGGGAGTTCATTTGATAACTGTCTGGTCAATTTGACTGCCGTTCTCCAAAGATGCGTTGAAACTAATCTTGTATTGAATTGGGAGAAGTGCCACTTCATGGTAAAAGAGGGCATTAGTCTGGGCCACAGAGTATCAGATGGTGGTATTGAAGTAGACAAGGCTAAAATTGATGTCATCAATAGTCTACCACCGCCTACATCAATGAAAGGGGTTAGGAGTTTTCTTGGGCATGCAGGTTTCTATAGGCGGTTTATCAAGGACTTCTCAAGGATAACAAAACCACTATGTTCACTATTGGAAAAGGATATGCCTTTTCAGTTTGATGAAGCCTGCCTCAGAGCATTTGAATTATTGAAGGAAAAACTCATTTCGACTCCTATTGTGGTAGCTCCTGATTGGACTTTCCCATTTGAGCTCATGTGTGACGCCAGCGATTTTGCAATTGGGGCAGTGTTGGGACAGAGAAGGGACAAAGTGTTCCACACGATCTATTATGCCAGCAAAACATTAACTGATGCTCAGTTAAATTACACCACAACCGAGAAGGAACTGCTGGCAGTGGTCTATGCTTTCGACAAATTCCGTTCCTACCTCATTGGAACAAAAGTGACCATGTACACAGACCATTCGACCATTAAATATCTGATAGAAAAAAAAGATGCAAAGCCTAGGCTGATAAGGTGGGTCCTTCTTCTACAGGAGTTCGATCTAGAGATCCGCGACAAGAAGGGGACAGAAAACCAGGTAGCAGATCACTTGTCGAGGTTGGAAAATCCTCCTCATTCGGGAGACGCAATCAAAGACATCAATGATTTCTTCCCGGATGAACAACTGTTTGGCGTCCAAAGTAAAGCCCCGTGGTACGCGGACTTTGCAAATTTCGTCGCTTGTCAAGTGCTTCCTCCCATTTTCAGCTATCAGCAGAGGAAGAAATTCCTAAATGATGCAAAACAATACTTTTGGGACGAGCCCTTTTTATTCAAACAGTGTTCAGATCAGATTCTGCGAAGATATTTGCCAGAGGAGGAAATCGAAGGTGTGCTCCATCATTGCCATTCCTCTAATTATGGAGGACATTTTGGGGGCCAAAGAACTGCTGCTAAAGTACTCCAATCTGGGTTTTACTGGCCTACCCTGTTCAAAGATGCACACCTATATGTGTTGCACTGCGATAGATGCCAAAGGGTAGGAACCATTTCAAAAAGGCACGAATTGCCTCTGCAGAATATCCTTGAAGTAGAGCTGTTTGATGTATGGGGTATTGACTTCATGGGGCCATTCCCATCGTCCTTCAACAATCTCTATATTCTGGTCGCGGTTGATTATGTCTCCAAATGGGTAGAAGCAGTCGCCTTGCCTTCTAATGATGCTAAGGTGGTGCTTAATTTCTTAAAGAAAAATATTTTCACTCGCTTCGGAACTCCTCGGGCAATAATCAGTGATGAAGGGTCACATTTTTGCAACAAATATTTCGAAGCCCTTCTTGCTAAGTATGGGGTGACCCATAAAATAGCCACAGGTTATCATCCGCAGATAAGTGGCCAAGCAGAGATCTCTAATCGAGAGGTTAAGCGTATCCTGGAGAAGATCGTTAATCCTAATCGGAAGGACTGGTCAAAGAAGCTTGATGATGCCTTGTGGGCATACCGCACCGCTTATAAAACGACTATCGGAATGTCTCCGTATAGGCTTGTTTATGGAAAGGCTTGTCATCTTCCTGTGGAGCTAGAGCACAATGCATATTGGGCTATCCAAAAGCTTAATTTCGATATGGATGCAGCAGGTGAACGAAGACTATTACAACTCAATGAATCAGACGAGTTTCGTCTGCACGCGTATGAAAACGCTAAGTTGTATAAGGAAAAGACAAAGCGGTGGCATGACAAGAAAATTGTTGAAAGGAACTTCGAAAAAGGCCAGAAGGTGCTTCTTTTTAACTCCCGGCTGAAATTATTCCCGGGGAAGTTGAAGTCCCGATGGTCGGGGCCGTTCACCATTGCTAAAGTGTATCCTCATGGGGCTATTGAGGTCGAAGGCCCTCATTCAGACAAAACATTCAAAGTCAATGGACAACGTTTGAAACACTATTGGGGCGGCGAGGTCGACCGGCAAAACACCTCCATCACCTTGGGAGACCCGGTGTAAGGCGGGGTGAAAGTCAAGCCGACGACTCTAAATCAAGCGCTTGATGGGGAGGCAACCCCCAGCTTAGTATCAAAAATTTCCTTATGGTTTTATTTAGTCTTATTTTCCTTAGTTATCATTAGTGCAATTGGTTTTACTTAGAATTAGTGTAAATGTTAATTTAGTATGTTAGGATGTAGTTTAATAGTTAATATAATTGTTAGTATGATTGCTATGTCTAGTAGTTCTAATGTGCTTTGATTCAGATTTTGGGTGTTGGCTGCAGGAATGCAGTGCTCACGCTGCAGCGCCAAGAGTTAGTCTGAGTTTCGCGCCGCAGCTCCAAGAATCACGCCGCAGCGCCATCCCCTTTACAAATTTTCGCGCCGCGGCGCCGGCTTATGCTGGAAGCTACTGGAGAGTTGCGCTGCAGCGTCGAGGTCTTCCTAATTACTCACGCTGCAGCGCCAAGATTTCACGCCGCAGCTCCGATAATGACGCCGCAGCGCCAGGTTTAACCTTTCCCGCGCCGCAGCGCCATGCACCACGCTGCAGCGCCAGTGCCGAGTTTTTAAGTTTAATTGAGGCTTTTGGGTTCAGTTTGCAGTGTCCCTCGTTTCTCTCTCACACATCTCCCTTACTCCCAACGATTGCGGCAAATCAACCGTCACCCATTCGGCTTCTGAGCGTTTGGGGCCTTCAACCGTCGTGCAGTTATTCTCCTTCATTGTATTTATAAGCAACTAGAGGTAAAGGATTTCTTCAGAGCAGAGTTTCGTTAATCATTTTTTAATTATCTTTTTGTTGTTCTTGGAGTTTTGATTGCTATGGGTTCAAAGCGTCCTCGCACTAGTATAGGTCCTCCTCCGTCTTCCAGAGCCCCTCCTCTTTGGGATGCTGTAAAATTTCCGAGTGAGGAAGCCTGGAAGCGATATGCCCAAAATTTTTCAAAAAGGAGTTTGGTGCCTGAGAGAGGGCTAAGGCCAGATGACAAGATGGACGGCCATATGAATTCAATGATTATGACTATGAAATGGATTCACTTCACCAAGCCGTCCGAATCTGCAGTTATTTCAGTGGTAAAGGAATTCTATGCAAATGCTAATGCCGATGGTCCTGCTTCGGTGCCAGTTCGGGGTAAGTTGATAAAATTTGACACTCGAACCATCAATGCTGTATATGGGACTCCAAACTACGATGGTAAGGATTATCTGGAGCCTGGGATGCGGAGTTACAATACTGATGAGATTATAGCAAAGCTCTGCAAGCCTGGTACCGTGTGGAAAACCAATGAATTCCATGGTGAAAAGACCTCTTTCCCCCATCAAGCCTTAAATCGTTATGGTAAGGCGTGGTACTCCTTTATTTGTGCAAATATTATGCCAACACGCCACCTGAGCGATGTAATAAGAGAGAGGGCAGTACTACTTTATGCAATTGTCATGGGGCTGAAGGTTGATGTGGGGGTTCTTATTCAGGATTCAATTAAAAAGGCCATTAGGAGCAACGTCAATTCTGGACTCCCTCACCCGTCTCTGATCACACGCCTATGCAAAAGGACGGGTGTGGTATGGGAGAAAGACGACATCACTCAGCCGCCTATGGCAGTCATTGATCATCACGTTATAGCCAGTTATGGAGTTTGGGATGGGGGACCTCCGTCACACCCAAAGGGTCAGGGATATTTACCGGGGCCTCTGCCGCCTCCCTCATCGGAAGCTGGTACCTCCGCTCAAGCGCCTGAGCCACCATCTTCTGAGGCTATGCCACCCGGGGCCTTGGCAGAGATTTTAAGCAGTCTTAATTTTCTCCACAGCAAGGTTGATACAGTGGCTCAATGGCAGAGCCAATTCAATCACTATCATGCGGAGTTCGCAAATACGGTCTCCAGTATCTATTATGCTCAGGGAGGAGACGACGCAGAGTCCATGCCCTTTCAATTTCCAGAGCCTCCAGTCTTTGCGCCTTATCCTCCACCATTTCCAGCCTCAGGAGAGGATCGCGAGGAGGAGCCAGCGGATGCGGATGCTGAAGACGAGGATGATGGCGGAGGTGATATTGCTCCAGAGGGTGAAGGCCAGTGAGGTCATTGGCAGATTTCAAGCTTGGGGGAGATTTCCTGTTTAAGTTTTTTTTTTATATATGAATTGCTATCATGTTTCTTTTGGGCGGTTTAGCCCCAGACTATCTTTTTTTATGCTATGTTTATGAATGTTTTGGTTTATAATATTTAAATGCTTGTGCTTTATTTTGGTGGTTATGTTTTTAGCCATATTTTTGGGGTTTGTGCAGTTAATTGGTTTTCTTAATGCCTTGTGTAATGGCTTCTCCTTATTCTCCCTTTCGCCTAGTTCTGTAACTGTAAATATGCTGGGTGAGGGTTAATTTTTGATCGTGGCTAATGACAGGCGCCAAGTAGTTATGGCTGTCTCTTAGAGTCGTGTCAGGCATGTATGTGTTAGCGGTTGTGAATCGATAAGTCGAGACTGTTTTTGATCCGTCCTTAGCAAGCACCGATCAACTGTTTTAGCTATTTATTTTTCGATGTTACTTCGCGCGTTGATTGCTTTGAAAGTATGTTCATTCTTATAATCTTTCATTTCTGCAAGGTAATAAAGGGCTTGGGTGCTTTTACAGTTTTGGATCTTGGACTCTGGCATGTTGTATTAAAATAAAATTAAAATAAAATGAATTGAAAAGGAGATTGATTATCGAAAGTCTTGCAGTGGGTCGAGATGGAGCGTAAAACGCACTCGCCCATAAACGCAGGACCGATGTTGAGATGGAGCATAAAATGCACTCGTCAAATAATCTTCAGATTTCGTAAAGTCTAATTTGGCTTATGTTGATTACGTGGCCTTTGCTGCTCGAGTTATTAGATTCATAGGGGTGTTCCACGCCTAGTGCCCTAAAGCCGTCTGGTTTGGGAGTCACTGATCAAAAGCTCATTTATGGGTAGCTCTGTTTAGCCTAAGGTAATTAAGGACTGTCCGAATCAGATTTTACTGTCTTCATGCTAGAGCTTTTTGATTTTTTCATGTGCTTGCATCCTAGCCTTAATGCTTGTTGAATGTTTAAGTTGCGTAATGTGCATATTGTTTTTAGCATTCAGCTGTGCAAGTTTTGTTTTCGCTATGTTTAGTTAGGATGGTTGGTCTTCGCGCACATAGAATGGATCAAGTACAGTCTCATGCTTGCAAATTCAATTTTAAGCCCCTTTTCATGTCTGTGTTTGTCCTATTCTCGGAGAGGCTCTTTTTGTACGCTTTGAAGCCGTGGTATTATTATATAGTAGTAGTTTCCTTTCGCGTCTTCCAGTAATGCTTGTGTGGATGTTAGATTGTTTGCTTGAGGGCAAGCAAAAGCTTAAGTTTGGGGGTATTTGATAAGTGGTATTTATATCGCGAATCAGATTCTCTAAAGCTCAAGACGCTGCTTGTTTTCTGTTCTTTGTTGTGCTTTTGTATATATTTTGTTGTTGTTATGCTTTTCCTGTATGTTGCAGGGCTGTTTTGGTCATTTCCAGCTTGCAGGGGCAAAGTTGTCATTTTCTACATTCTGGCGCCGCAGCGCCAGAGCCTATTCTAAAGCCCACGCCGCAGCGCCAACTCATGGTCCTGGCTAAATTCATCTGGCGCTGCAGCGTCCCGGTCCTTCTTATTCTCGCGCTGCAGCGTTAGTGGCGCCGCAGCGCCGCCAAGCAGTTATAGGCTCCGCGCCGCAGCGTCACCTCCGGTGCCTAGCTAGTGGTTCGCATTTAATGACCTAAAAAAAAGAAGAAAAAAGGAGCGGGAGAAGAACGGAAGGATATGGGAGATAGAGAAAAAATACAGAGAATATTTTTGGGGATTCTAGAACAGAAAGAAGTTGTGTTTTAGGGGAGAAAAGTTATTGCATCATATACAGCTCAGGAGTTACACGGAGAAGAGAAGACGTGGAGACAGAAAACCTTAGCTCAGGAGTTTTCTTATTCTAAAATCTCTCGGTTGTTTGTGTATTACTGATCAATGTTGAATGTGATAGAAATGTGTATTAGCACCATGGTTATGAACTAATTCCTTTTTAGGATTGCAATGTAACCTAGTGTTTAGCCTAATTAACTTTCTCTCCTATTTATACTAATGAATCATTTTGGGAATGGGTTGTTGTGTTTCTTGCTTATTGACTAAATGCTTGACAGAGTTTTTGGCAGTGATATTAATGGATATTGACTATTGGACATTATTATCTAGCTTTTAAAATACAACAACACTTGTTATGCCCTTGCCTAAAGGAATGTGTGCATAAACATGCTTAATAGGATAGACATATCTCTATTTGCCTTGTGTAGCCTTGAGACTGAGCTTAATGACCCTAGCCTAGTTATTTTCATCGATAGATATATTGTGATTCATCTAGCTAGAGATGTGCGTTTAGCCTTCGACAGAAGCATATGCATAGTTCTATTCTCGGCTGACCATTCCTTGATTTGTTTGTATTGTGGAGAGTTAGGAGATTAGGCGACGCGTTAGGGGAGTTGCAATCCTAGCTTGTCTCCCTATTACATCTATTTCTCCCGCTTCCTTTAGTTGTAATCGCATAGTTTAAAATACCACCTCCAATCAATTGTTTAGATAAGACAGTAAAGAACTTACATTAGTATTTGATTTGCATTTAAGACTTCGTCCTCGTAGGTACGACATCCTACTTATCTTATATTACTTGTTGACCGCGTATACTTGCGCGTTAATTGTCGTTACATAAATCTGACAACAACAACCACCCTCCTTCTTGATAAATCATCTTTCTTGGTGGATCACCTCTAGAGGCCAAACACTTGGGTGGCTAACGTTGATCAAAGAAAGGAATTTAACCCGAAAATTCAAGGAGATCTCGAAGAACAAGGAGTTGAACTCGTACCTGTGGAAGCTTCGTTCTACAAGGGTATGATTTTATAACTTCTTATTTATCGTTTTAAATTAATAATTTGCATAAAGGATGATTCGGGTAATGGTTTTGGAGAAATTTTGTTAAACTCTGATATACCATGCTTCCGCTAATTTTGCAATTTGATTGAGTCACAATTTCGTACAAACCCAACATCTCTAAGTTTCCATTAGCATGTTACCAACATTATCTAGACATGCAAAATCACTTCACTTACTATAGATCATGCTAGCGTATATGCATATCAAGAATATGTAATCACGTTCGCAAGTTTATAACTCAAAAGCGTTATGGTCTATCAAGTTCATGTTAGAGACTCTAAGTAATTCTTTAGAGGGTTCTTAAAGCATGCAAAGTAGATTCATATATCTTATATCTTGCCTTCACATACTCATAAATAAACCACATAAGAATGATTTCAATCACATAGTTCATTTACAAATAGCTAGTTTAGTGGTTTACTAGATTTTCCCTTTTTAAATCATGCTTGAACAGTCTATACCATTTCTAATATATTGGTCACCTGTTAAGACATATCAAAATGTATTACATTTGCACATAAGGTCAGAACGTGTATTATACCATGTTTATCAAACAAATCTTTAAGCTTTCTTCAAACTACTCAACCAAAACAACTAACATGGCTTACTATATACATAGCAACCTTATTCCACATGTTAAGGTGAGTTATATGCATAATCTACTTATTATAACATTCTCAAAACATCAGAAGACATGAAAAAAAATCACCAACTGACTTTGCAAAGTGGCGCGGTTGCGCACCATTCGTACTAGGGAGTGGCGCGGCCGCGCGGCTCCCGTTCTAGACCAGAAACTTCTCTGCACTTGCAGAGTTATAGCCAAACTTCACATTCAATCATGAAGCAAGCTTGTTAATCATCACATTGCACATATAACACATCTATATACTGTCCTAGCATGTTAATCATCATTTCATATAACCAATTTCAACTAACATGCTAAATTCTATGAATTGAACTTCAAATGAGTTTAGAGATTATACCTCTTGAGCTTTCAATTGGGTAGAGTTTCCCCTCAATTTTAGATTATATACTCACAACACCCTCTCTATATCAACTTAGCACAATTCTAGCAACATCAATTGAATAGAGGGAGGCTCTATTTATAGAAGATTGATTAACCATGCTAAGCCATTGTCCATGAAAACAAACCAAGAGGAAGAAAAAGAGTTCATGGGATATTCAAGAGTTGGTGCAATAGTGTCCTAACAACCACATCAACCCACTCCATACTCATCATTGTTGCTAGTTTGCTGATTTTGAGAGATGGAGGGAATAGCTTCTAGCCTTTGTTGTTTACACGTGAATGGGAAATGGGAGGGGTGACTCTCTGAGTGGGACAAATAATAACTCAGCATTTGCAAGTTGGGGAAATGAAATACTATATACCATATACTTAGTACACACATGTACTGTGACACCCCCAAATCCAGGTACTTCAATTTCCACGGGACTTGGTGTTCACTGTACAAATATCATCTATCTATCTACCCATAGTAAATGCAAACCATGAAATAAATAGAAATAATCCTCCCCTTATGGGGTTGCAACATCTGAAAATAAATACATCAATCCCAGGTCGTACTTAACCTTAAATCTCAAATGCGGAAATATAAATAATTAAATAAGTCTTACACAACTTTAACATAAGTCTGAACATAACAATTAAAATAAACAACAAGTCTTCATCACTTGTTGACTTTGCCTTTGCCTTTGCTAGTAGAAGGCTCGTCGGACCTTTCGTTCTTAACTGCAATGTTATTATTACGCAAGAGTGAGCACGATTGCCCACAAGTATAATAATATGACAACAATATAATAACATGCGAGTAAATCAAAGACATCTGAATAAAGAAACTCAACTTCTGACTCAAGGATAAATAATAGGAATCAAAAGAACATCTGAGGGTCATAAGACCTTGAACTATGTCCTAGGTTGTAAAGTGTTTATGCTTTAAACCTTTAACAGTCATAAGACTATGGACTCTACTTCTCGTACTTAGGGGGATCAGCCCTTAGTACCATACTGTGCACAATATCTCAACGCTAAAGCGTAAATAATCCCCTATTAAAGGGTTGTTCATCTCAGTTTTGACATCAGAGTCCGCACCAAAGGAAGTTTGGTTTGGATAAGCTCAATAAGTATTCTAGAATTTAGAACGTACATCAACTATGGACTAGTCGAATAAATAAGGGTTCAGTAGTCCTATAAGTTCAACAATATCATCGATATTCAACTTGAATGGTAAATCTCGAGAGTATACAATCGAATAAGTATTGTATAGCTGAATCATGCTTAAAAAAAATAGTAATGTCTCATATGAAAATCTCAACTTGAATAAACAAGGATAAGAACTTGCTCAATGTAAAAGTAAGATTTGAGTTTAGGAAACTTGCAAAATATTAAACAAGTTTAAGGATAGGAAACTTGCCTCTTGCACAAGCTACAATTTATAATTCACGTTCTTTATTAAATCCTACATATCAATACGTTCACAATACACATTAATCAATAACTCGATATACATATCGAATCACACACATCGGTCTTGAGCACGTTATTGGACTATACAATTAACGAATCAAGTCATGTAATTAACTTATTAATTACTCACGTAATATAAGTTATTAACCTCTTATTATATGTTTAATCATGTCTTCATGTTTATTACATTAGGTTACAATTACATTTCCTGGACTTGAACAATTAAAATCTCATTTTTGGGCAAAATTGCCAAGTGGCGCTGCAGCTCCACCATTTGAACTAAAAATGGCGCTGCAGCTCCACTGGCGCTGCAGCCCCAATCTTGGCGCTGCAGCTCCACTGGCGCTGCGGCCCCAATCTTGGCGCTGCAGCTCCACTGGCGCTGCGGCCCCAATCTTGGCGCTGCAGCTCCACTGGCGCTGCAACCCCAATCTTAGGCTTAAAGTTGGCGCTGCAGCTCCAAACGCCATTTTCAGAATCTGCAGTTCACGAATAACAGATTACCAGGCCCAGAGTAAATGCTACCACAACAATTTAATTGCTACCCATGAAGTATGGACTTCATAGAAACACTATACAATATTTCTATCATGATCTTAGCATTCTAAATCACTTAATTACACAAGTTATAGCAATCAAATTCACTGTTTTTCATACTTTATCATGTTTTGAAGGAAAATCACGAAATTTAACTTTACGGATTCGTTATAACACCGAATCCGTTCGTTTAACTTCCGTTTTGTTCGTATAAACGTGTACAATCATATGTAAGTGCTAATTCAAAGTTAAATCATCGATTCATAGTATAAAAATTGTACATAAGGGCTGTATGGCCATATATACAACTTTTCTACTCTGTGACTTTTGTAAAAATCAAATCAAGTATAATTGTATGAAATTTATCACATTAAATCATGCATACATGGTATAAAACATGTTATGATCATATAATAATACATATAAAATCATATCATGCATTAATCATCAAATTAGTCATTCACAGAGAACTTTTTAAGAATACGTTAATGGAAACTGTAAGAACTTGAATTTAAAAACGTAGGAGAAGAATTACCCTTGCTAGTTAGTGATGATGATGCAACTAAATTCTTCAATCTATTCTCTAACTAATTCTCGAGTCTTTTCTCTCAATTTCTCTCTTTTTCTCTCTGGAACTTAGTGTCTTACAAATTAATTATATGAACTGATATGTATGTGTAAATTAATATATTATACGCGTAATTAGAAGTCGTGGGTTATGGGTCGTCAGTTAATCCCATAATGGGTTAACTGGCTCCAACCCCCACTAGGGCTTAGTTTGTTTGTCCCTTATTCCTCCTTTCCATTTAATTTAATTAACTTACTATTATATAGTTAATTAATGTCACACCCAATTAAATCAAATAATGCTATTTAAATTAATTAAATAAAATAGCATAAATCTACATTAAATCACATAGTCACATAATTAAAATTCTTATTTATTAATTATGTCTAATCATAAATCTCTAATTAATTATTAAATTAATTAGAATAACATTATGCTTATTAATTATTATATTAATCAAATAAGCTCAATTAAATACATACTTTGAATATAAAAAAATTCACCACATTAATTTAACTAATGTGACACATATAATTAAATTACTCTACCACAAATTCATCAATTAATTATTTAACTCAATAATTAAATCATCGAAAAATATTTATTTAATTCAATAAATATTCAAAATAAATTACAAAAAATCTTGTTTGTCACATCTTTCCCCCCTTAAAAGGATTCTGTCCCCAGAATCACGGTTCAATTAAATTTCGTCCCGTTACATTCTCCCCCCCTTACAAAGATTCTGTCCCCAGAATCGCATAAACAAAAAATTAAGTAAATAAATATGGGTAATTCTTCATCATATGCTCTTCGAGTTCCCACGTAGCTTCTTCAGCATTGTGGTTCCTCCAAATTACCTTAACAGAAGGTATAACTTTATTTCTGAGGACTTGCTCTTTCCTGTCAACAATCTGAACAGGAATTTCTTCATAGGATAAGTCTTTCTCAAAATGTAGGGGTTCATATTCAATCACATGTTTGTAATCGGGTTTGTAGGGGCGTAAAACTGACACATGAAAGACGTTGTGGACATTCTCAAGGGCCGGAGGTAAGGCTACCTCATATGCAACTTCTCCAATCCTTCGCAGCACTTCAAAGGGTCCAATGAACCTTGGGCTCAATTTTCCCTTCTTACCGAATCTGATCTTCCCCTTCCAGGGAGAGACTTTCAAGAACACATAGCTACCCGATTCAAACTCAACGTTCTTACGGTGTGGATCGGCGTATTTCTTCTGCCTATCCTGAGCTGCTACCAGTCTTGTTCTGATCACTTTGACTATCTCTGCTGTCTGCTGTACCAGTTCTGGACCTAGTAGTTGTCTCTCGCCAACTTCATCCCAGTATAGCGGAGTTCTGCATTTTCTTCCGTACAACGCTTCGTAAGGCGGCATACCAATACTAGCGTGGTAACTGTTGTTGTAACTGAATTCCACAAGCGGTAGGTGATCATCCCAATTTCCTTTAAAATCCATGATGCATGCTCTCAACATATCTTCCAATGTCTGGATCGTTCTTTCACTCTGCCCGTCTGTCTGAGGGTGATAAGCCGTACTCATTCTCAACTGTGTCCCCATGCATTCTTGTAGTCGCTTCCAGAAGTTCGATGTGAAACGCGGATCTCTGTCGGAAACAATTGACACCGGAACTCCGTGCCTCGAAACAATCTCTTTCACATATAGCCTTGCCAACTGGTCTAAGTTGAATCTGATTTTGATCGGAAGGAAGTGTGCGGATTTCGTCAGTCGGTCAACGATAACCCATACTGCGTCGTAGCCTTTCTGAGTCGTCGGAAGGCCAACCACGAAATCCATCGTAATGTGTTCCCATTTCCATTCTGGGATTTCCAGGGGTTGTAGCAAACCACTTGGTCTCTGATGTTCTGCTTTCACTTTCTGACAGGTTAGACACTTTGCAACACACTCAGCAACATCTCGTTTCAAATTCGGCCACCAGAAGTGCTGTCGAAGATCCTGGTACATCTTGGTACTACCGGGGTGAATCAAATATCGTGAGCTATGAGCCTCGCTCAAAATGTTATCCTTAATCTCTGGCACTGACGGTACCCAAACTCTGTTCTCAAATCTCAGTAGTCCCTCACTGTCTATCTTGAATCTCGGTTCGGTTCCTTCAGATATCTTTTTCTTAACCTTTTCACATTCTTCGTCCTGAAGTTGAGCTTCCTTAACTTTATCCAATAGGGTTGTACCAGTTTGCATCTGAAACAACTTCTCGTCAATCTCTATCGGATACTTCACTTCCAATTCCAGCTTTTCCATTGCTGAAATTAGCTCCTCCTGAGCAGTCAACATCATCAATTTCTCCCGACCCTTTCTGCTTAAGGCGTCGGCAACCACATTAGCCTTACCCGGATGGTATAAGATTTCACAGTCATAGTCCTTAATTAACTCCAGCCACCTTCTCTGGCGCATATTCAAGTCCTTCTGTGTAAAAATATATTTCAGACTCTTGTGGTCTGTATATATTTCACACTTCTCCCCATAGAGATAGTGTCTCCAAATTTTTAAAGCAAATACCACTGCAGCTAACTCCAAGTCATGGGTCGGATACCCCTTCTCATAGTCTTTCAATTGTCGTGACGCATACGCAATGACCCTGCCGTTTTGCATAAGTACACAGCCAAGTCCTTTATGCGACGCATCACTATAAATCACAAAATTTCCTGTGTCATTCGGAAGGGATAACACAGGTGCCGAACTCAACCTCCTCTTAAGCTCTTGGAAACTTTCCTCACACTTCTCTGTCCAAACGAATTTCACCGATTTTCTAGTCAAATTCGTCAGCGGAGTTGCGATCTTGGAAAAGTCCTAAATAAATCTTCTATAATAACCCGCCAATCCAAGAAAACTCGTCACTTCCGATGGTGTTTTCGGCTGATCCCAGTTCATCACAGCTTCTACTTTAGAGGGATCTACCGAAATTCCATCTTTGTCGATCACATGTCCAAGAAATTGCACTCTTTCAATCCAGAATTCACATTTAGAAAATTTGGCGTACAACTTCTCTCTTCTCAACGCCTCTAATGTTAACTTCAGATGTTCTACATGTTCTTCCTTGGTCTTCGAGTATACCAAAATATCGTCGATAAAGACCACCACGAATTTGTCCAAAAATGGCTTGAACACTCCATTCATTAAGCCCATGAATGCTGCAGGAGCATTCGTTAGACCAAATGACATTACCAAAAATTCGTAGTGACCATATCGAGTCCTAAATGCTGTCTTTGGAACATCCTCTAGCCTCACCTTCAGCTGATGATAGCCACTCCTCAAGTCTATCTTTGAAAAGTACCTTGCACCCTTCAATTGGTCGAACAGATCGTCGATCCTCGGTAATGGATATCTATTCTTAATTGTGACCTTATTCAGTTCTCTGTAGTCGATGCAAAGCCGCATCGTCTCGTCCTTCTTTTTCACAAACAACACTGGCGCTCCCCACGGCGATACGCTCGGTTGGATGTACTTCTTGTCCAGTAACTCTTGCAGTTGTACCATTAACTCTTTCATCTCTACCAGAGCCATCCGGTACGGTGCCTTCGATATTGGGGCCGTCCCTGGTGCCAAATCAATCACAAACTCAACCTCTCTGTCTGGCGGAAGTCCTGGCAGATCATCCGGAAATACGTCTAAGAAGTCCCTCACGACTGGTATATCTTCTAATTTTGGGTTTTCTTTACGACTATCGACTATGTAGGCTAAATATCCTACACAGCCTTGTCTTAACAACTTCCTGGCCAGCATCATCGTCAGACAACTCGCTTGTCTAGGCGATTTACTGCCATAAAACACAACCTTTGACGGGGTCATAAGGTTGATACACTTTCTCTGGCAATCAATTACAGCCCCATAATTGACTAGCCAATCCATTCCCAGAATAACATCGAATTCCCCAAGTCTAATCGGGATAAGATTTACGTTCATAATGTTACCCTTAATATCTACTCTACAGTTCTTGTGTACATACTTAACAGGGATTACTTCTCTATTCGCAATCTCTATATTCATGGGGTATTCTAACTCGTCCATAGGAAGTTCTAAGTTCTTAGCAAAGTCATCGGATATAAATGAACAAGTAGCACCCGAATCAAATAGTACATAAGCATTAACTTTATTGATCGGAATGATACCTGACACCACATCGCGAGACTGCACAGCATCCTGCACGGTCATGTTGAAGGTCCTGGCGGTTGGTCGGTTGGTTGCGGTTGGTCCCGTGATAGTTAAAGCACTTCCACCGCTGTTTCCCCTGTTTCCACCTGATCCTTCCCTTCCAGATCCCTTCTTGGGACAGTCCCTTGCCAGATGGTCCTTTGAGCCGCAAGTGAAGCAAGCGCCCTTCTTTGGGTTCGGACAGTTAGGTGCTATGTGGCCTTCCTGACCACAATTATAGCATACTCGTTTTCCCTTCATACAGACCCCCAGGTGAGCTTTCCCGCAGGTCGAACAAGCTTCGATCCTCTTTTTCTGACCACCTTGCTGATTCCCAGTCGATGAGTTATCATTCTACCTCCTCTTCTGATTATTACTCCCTCCCGTGTTGCTACCACTAGCCTTGTTAATTCCTTCACCTTCACTCTTCTTCTTTTTCTGATCTTGGTTATACTTTGTAACTGCATCACTCCCGCCTTCAGCGAGAATGGCCTTCTCCAACACCCCAGCAAAAGTGTTCAATTGGAACATTGACACTTTGCTATACAACCAGGGCTTCAGGCCCTGTTCAAACCTCCTTGCCTTCCTCTGATCGGTGTGCACTTGATACGTGGCAAACCTAGCCAACTCATTGAAGTTCGCCGCATATTCTGGTACGGACATATTTCCCTGTTTCAGTTCCAAGAACTGGACCTCCATTTGATTCTGCGAACTGGTCGGAAAGTACATCTCGAAGAACATCTCCTTGAACCTCTCCCAGGTAATCACACCTTCACCTCCCCGGACCTTATTCGCTTGCCACCAATAGCTGGCCTCAGATTTCAGCATGAACGTTGCATAGGCGGTTTTCTGGTCCTCTCTGACTCTGGCGACGTCAAAAACTTTTTCCATCTCCATGACCCAGGTTTGAGCTTCTATCGGGTTCATGGTGCCTTTAAACTCTGGCGGTCCCACCGCCTTGAAGTCCTTGAACGTTGTGTTCGGTGGAGCTTGAGGTTGGTTGTTAAGCGCTCCAGCAAGTAAGTTCGCCAACTGCTGAACGGGGTTAGCATTGGCGTCGTTGTTGTTGTTAGTTGACCCTTCTTGGGCCTGCTGACGGTTAGATCGTCTCCTTGGCGGCATTTTACTGTTAAGAAATACGCGTATTAGAACTTTATTCAATCTTTTAAATATCTAAGGCTTAACTTAAACATTTAGACACAATCAGTCAACACATTATCTCAAATAAACTCTGATATATTACTAAATCAAAAGTTTTAACATAATACGATAGCATCACTGCTATTTACATCAACTATCCTGAGATAAAGAATCTATAGGATTTAAAACATAAAATATTCCTCTGTTTATAAACACATTGGAATTTACATTATTAACTACCAGATAGGTTTCACAAAATCAAATGTTCCTATCACTGCCCATTAAGGCGACGAACCGCTTTGCCACGCTCTTCTTCCATAATCCGAGACATCGTCCTGCGATCTAGCATGTACGACGGTAGTCCTTCGAACTGAATTGGGTACCTCATAACCCGATCCTGGGCCTCGTCAATTGCATACTGAAGTGTAGAGTACGTCTCTTCAAGCTTGGCCTTCTTCGCCCGACAATTATCTTCTGCGAGATCTGCTCGTCGTGATTCCCTTACCCAAGCCTCCTCTGCTATGGCCAGCCTTGCTGATTTCTCTTTCAGTTCATTCTTCAATTCCTCTATTTCCTCTGACTTCTGCTCAGTTTGGCCTTTCTCGTGAACCAAATTCCACTCTACATTTCCCAAACGTGTGTGAAGAGCCTTAACCTCTCCATCCCTCAGCTCGATGGTAGACTGTTGAGTAACCGACCGCTCCCTCAGCTCCTGAACAGTCTCCCTCAGCTCCTGAACAGTATCACGTAACTCTATGTTACGGTCATACAGCTCGTCATACATCTCGGCACTGATAGAGCTCGGCGGGAACTCTTCAGGGTCTTCCTCAGAGTCCTCCTCTGAATCAGACACCGGCACATTCTCCTGACCAATGACTGTGATCAAGGGTGATGGCTCTCGTCGGACTAACTGCTCCCAAACTACGTGGATATCTCGGGGCTCCTCCTCTCTAGCCTCTAGGGGTACAAGGTCCCTGGACTGACTAGGTTCTCCAGCATTCGTCATCCTGACAAATAAAATTTTAAGTTTTAGTAATTACGTGATGCTAATCGAGACTCGAATATATAAGTATAAGCACGTAGCACATAAGGTAAGTTATTATCTTTCTTAGAACTCGATAAGAGTTATCATTACTATGTTCTCGATCTCTAAAAAGGCTACTATCCTAAGGTTTTTCCCCACCTAAGGTTCATAACCTACAGCTCTGATACCAACCTGTGACACCCCCAAATCCAGGTACTTCAATTTCCACGGGACTTGGTGTTCACTGTACAAATATCATCTATCTATCTACCCATAGTAAATGCAAACCATGAAATAAATAGAAATAATCCTCCCCTTATGGGGTTGCAACATCTGAAAATAAATACATCAATCCCAGGTCGTACTTAACCTTAAATCTCAAATGCGGAAATATAAATAATTAAATAAGTCTTACACAACTTTAACATAAGTCTGAACATAACAATTAAAATAAACAACAAGTCTTCATCACTTGTTGACTTTGCCTTTGCCTTTGCTAGTAGAAGGCTCGTCGGACCTTTCGTTCTTAACTGCAATGTTATTATTACGCAAGAGTGAGCACGATTGCCCACAAGTATAATAATATGACAACAATATAATAACATGCGAGTAAATCAAAGACATCTGAATAAAGAAACTCAACTTCTGACTCAAGGATAAATAATAGGAATCAAAAGAACATCTGAGGGTCATAAGACCTTGAACTATGTCCTAGGTTGTAAAGTGTTTATGCTTTAAACCTTTAACAGTCATAAGACTATGGACTCTACTTCTCGTACTTAGGGGGATCAGCCCTTAGTACCATACTGTGCACAATATCTCAACGCTAAAGCGTAAATAATCCCCTATTAAAGGGTTGTTCATCTCAGTTTTGACATCAGAGTCCGCACCAAAGGAAGTTTGGTTTGGATAAGCTCAATAAGTATTCTAGAATTTAGAACGTACATCAACTATGGACTAGTCGAATAAATAAGGGTTCAGTAGTCCTATAAGTTCAACAATATCATCGATATTCAACTTGAATGGTAAATCTCGAGAGTATACAATCGAATAAGTATTGTATAGCTGAATCATGCTTAAAAAAAATAGTAATGTCTCATATGAAAATCTCAACTTGAATAAACAAGGATAAGAACTTGCTCAATGTAAAAGTAAGATTTGAGTTTAGGAAACTTGCAAAATATTAAACAAGTTTAAGGATAGGAAACTTGCCTCTTGCACAAGCTACAATTTATAATTCACGTTCTTTATTAAATCCTACATATCAATACGTTCACAATACACATTAATCAATAACTCGATATACGTATCGAATCACACACATCGGTCTTGAGCACGTTATTGGACTATACAATTAACGAATCAAGTCATGTAATTAACTTATTAATTACTCACGTAATATAAGTTATTAACCTCTTATTATATGTTTAATCATGTCTTCATGTTTATTACATTAGGTTACAATTACATTTCCTGGACTTGAACAATTAAAATCTCATTTTTGGGCAAAATTGCCAAGTGGCGCTGCAGCTCCACCATTTGAACTAAAAATGGCGCTGCAGCTCCACTGGCGCTGCAGCCCCAATCTTGGCGCTGCAGTTCCACTGGCGCTGCGGCCCCAATCTTGGCGCTGCAGCTCCACTGGCGCTGCGGCCCCAATCTTGGCGCTGCAGCTCCACTGGCGCTGCAACCCCAATCTTAGGCTTAAAGTTGGCGCTGCAGCTCCAAACGCCATTTTCAGAATCTGCAGTTCACGAATAACAGATTACCAGGCCCAGAGTAAATGCTACCACAACAATTTAATTGCTACCCATGAAGTATGGACTTCATAGAAACACTATACAATATTTCTATCATGATCTTAGCATTCTAAATCACTTAATTACACAAGTTATAGCAATCAAATTCACTGTTTTTCATACTTTATCATGTTTTGAAGGAAAATCACGAAATTTAACTTTACGGATTCGTTATAACACCGAATCCGTTCGTTTAACTTCCGTTTTGTTCGTATAAACGTGTACAATCATATGTAAGTGCTAATTCAAAGTTAAATCATCGATTCATAGTATAAAAATTGTACATAAGGGCTGTATGGCCATATATACAACTTTTCTACTCTGTGACTTTTGTAAAAATCAAATCAAGTATAATTGTATGAAATTTATCACATTAAATCATGCATACATGGTATAAAACATGTTATGATCATATAATAATACATATAAAATCATATCATGCATTAATCATCAAATTAGTCATTCACAGAGAACTTTTTAAGAATACGTTAATGGAAACTGTAAGAACTTGAATTTAAAAACGTAGGAGAAGAATTACCCTTGCTAGTTAGTGATGATGATGCAACTAAATTCTTCAATCTATTCTCTAACTAATTCTCGAGTCTTTTCTCTCAATTTCTCTCTTTTTCTCTCTGGAACTTAGTGTCTTACAAATTAATTATATGAACTGATATGTATGTGTAAATTAATATATTATACGCGTAATTAGAAGTCGTGGGTTATGGGTCGTCAGTTAATCCCATAATGGGTTAACTGGCTCCAACCCCCACTAGGGCTTAGTTTGTTTGTCCCTTATTCCTCCTTTCCATTTAATTTAATTAACTTACTATTATATAGTTAATTAATGTCACACCCAATTAAATCAAATAATGCTATTTAAATTAATTAAATAAAATAGCATAAATCTACATTAAATCACATAGTCACATAATTAAAATTCTTATTTATTAATTATGTCTAATCATAAATCTCTAATTAATTATTAAATTAATTAGAATAACATTATGCTTATTAATTATTATATTAATCAAATAAGCTCAATTAAATACATACTTTGAATATAAAAAAATTCACCACATTAATTTAACTAATGTGACACATATAATTAAATTACTCTACCACAAATTCATCAATTAATTATTTAACTCAATAATTAAATCATCGAAAAATATTTATTTAATTCAATAAATATTCAAAATAAATTACAAAAAATCTTGTTTGTCACATGTACACCTTAGTTTATATTTATTTAGGGCATACATGGACCTAAAATGTCACAACGACATTACATGGTAGTAATTGAGGTACAAGTATACACATTGATGTATAATTCATGTAAATAATATCAAATTATGAGTTAATTGAATGGTGACATACTACATTATCACAAATCTCATTATTTTTATTATTTCAATTATGTTATTTATTGGAACACATGTTAATTATCCACATACTCTAATTTAATATTCCATATAGTATACATTAATGCACTATATCTATTACATGGTTACATAAGTTCATGTATGTAACTCATACAATTCATTAATCTTATTATATAGTTGTAGTTATTATACCACATGTGATTACATAACTTTACACTAAGCAATTAATCGAACAAATATTAGCCCCAATTATTAATTAGCTATTTATATATGAATATGCTTTTACTCATGATAACTATTAATTAACAATATACTATTGATTAATCATTCACTCATTAATTCTTTCTTTAATTAATTACATCATCAATATTTCTCATCACTGTGCCACACAAGACATTTTATGGAGCTTATCATAAACTCCACACTCTTTCTCAATTATTATATATATTTCATTTAATATAATCGAGTTGACTCATCTTATAACACAAAATCATTTATATTCAAGTAAATATTCATATCCATTAATGATCTTATTTAATGATATTCGGAAATTCTCGGGTATTACAGCAAGTATATTCCATTAATAGAGGTATAATTCCATTTCTTGATTCTTCATTTCTTGTTCTCTGTAAAATTCAAATTTCTTAATTTTGGTTGCAAGACATGTTAATTGGATTAAAAAATGGTTGTTAGTTGTTGTATTAGCTTATAAGTATGATAGAACTGTAATGTAGCATATCTAGAGTCGAAATTGTTGAGAAATCTTGAATTGGGTTTGCCTTCTGCCGAAGCAGAAAGCTTTCTAGTGCTGAACAGGCAAGGCGCAGCTGCGCCCCGTTTATACTAGGGTGCAGCGCAGCTGCGCCAGGACCTGACTTGAATTGGCTGGCCGAGACCTGGCGCAGCTGCGCTAGTTTTGAACTAGGGCGCAACGCAACTGCGCCAGTCTTTGGTTCCAGTTTTATATTTTTGATGGTTTCTATTTCATACTAACATGTTGAGATTACTTATGCAAGCTTGGGGACATGACTAACGTGTATAAATAAGTACATTGATATAGCATGAGCATGTTTATCTATGTTAGTATGCATGCTTAATGAAACGACTTATAAGGAACCTTGATATGTTAGACTCATGTTTGTTTTCTGACTTTGAGTATGTTTATATGATCTAGAAATGCATAAAGAACGTGATAACATGTAGGTATATGTTTTATGATGTAGCTTGGACATGTTAGACCTCATTAGTGAATAATTACTAACGAAAATGTACGTGTATAAACAGTTTTGAACTAGGGCGCAACGCAATTGCGCCAGTCCCTGGTTCCAGTTTTATGTTTCTGATAGTTTCTGTTTCATACTAACATGTTGAGATTACTTATGCAAGCATGGGGACATGACTAACGTGTATAAATAAGTACATTGATATAGCATGAGCATGTTTATCTATGTTAGTATGCATGCTTAATGAAACGACTTATAGTTTTCGAAATACACTTAGAGTTTTATAAGGAACTTTGATATGTTAGACTCATGTTTGTATTCTGACTTTGAGCATGTTTATATGATCTAGAAATGCATGAAGAACGTGATAACATGTAGGTAAATATTTCATGATGTAGCTTGGACATGTTGGACCTCATTATTAAATAATTACTAACGAAAATTTAGGTTTTGAAAGTGAACCTTGGCATGTATATACCATATCTACATTCTTATTTTTGCGAGCATGATTATATGGTTGGTTAAGCATGAAAAGTTAGTCTAAGGTGTTATGATTACACTAGCATACATGGTTTGTGTTTAAAGTGATTTCAAAGGCTAAAACTTGAAAGTTTTGTAAAACTAAAGTGCATGAACCAAAGTCATATGTTCTGATATTTTGAGCATACATGAGGGTGCTTTAAAAACATCACTAATATATCGTGCATGTACACACACTATGTAGATACCATGAAAGATAGTTAAGTACGAATAAAACATGAAGTAAGCATAATTTAAGCTAGTAACAATACTAGTTAGGCGTATATGAAATAGAAACTTGCAAGCATGCCTAAAATGAGTTATGTTATCACCTCATATGTTTAAAATGACAAGCATGATAGCTAATGTGGTTTCATGACCTTGAATGGCCATAAGTTATTGAAGGTATTAAGTTAGAACCTATATCGTGTTAAATTAAACGTGAAAAGGTTGAACAAGCATGGATGGATCCTTTAACATGTATATATACTATATGATATCGTATGTTGATGCTTGAATCCGATGCTTGAATCCGATTCTTGACAGTTAACTTATAGCAATGCTATAACTTACTAAATAAAATATGTTTGGTATTGATTGTGGTCTTATGTGATAATGATGATATGTGAATATGTTTAACTCCAAAAGTGGAATGTTAAAGATAAAAGATAATAAAAGTTATATTAGTCGAGATTTGTGAATTAGTATGATATTATACATGGTATGACTGTATAGTAAAGTTAAAGACTTAACTTATATGTGGATTGTATATATAAGATAAAGTATGATGTTAAATTATATGACTAATGGATATCATATATATATACGTAACTATATTACGATAGGGATTCGAAAGTGTTGATTAACTTACGTGGATAGACTACGCTTAAGGCAAGTATCATATCCTTGTGTTTACTTTATTCAAGGAACATTGTAAGCAAGTTCCTAACTTTACCCTTTATTGAGCATTCATTAAGCTTGTGCTATTATTGTCATACAAGTAAACTATTAGAATTGTGAATCATGTTTCATAACTTAGTTACTTCGTGGACAAGATAAAGTCGATTTATATTCTTCGGACTTTAAATCTTGAGTTTTGGACTTATAAATGTTGCGATCTATGCCATTTGATTCGGCTAGACTTATATTGTTGAAAGGCAACCCAAACCAATTAATTGGTGCGAGATCTTGTATTTGACTGAGATGAACAACCTTCTTTGAAGGGAAATTATATATTGTTGGGAGACCAACGTGCGCACTTTAGTACGATTGAACGATATGCATAACGTAGGGTACTTTAGGCTGATCACCTGTTGTACTTGCTTTTGTTGGATTATCAGTATATTACTGTTAATTCTAGTAGAAGTTCATAGTCCTTAGACACTGCTCAGTATTTTATTATCTTGAAGTCTTAAATTAATTTAGCATTGAATCATATTGATATTATTCTGTCCTTAGCGACTGTTATCGAGAATTGTTGATATTTCTTGCTATCCTTGAACTATCATACCTTGTTATACCCTTTTTGATTCGAGAACTATATTACTCACTCTTGTTGTTATATTACTTGCTGAGCAAACTTGTTGCTCATTCTTGCTTTCCTAAAACATTTCAGTTAAGGCAGAGCAGGGTGGACCTTCGGGCGCCTACAAGGGCAAGGGAAAGGCCACTGAGTAGGTTAATATTATGTATAACCTTATGATTGTAATAAAAACTTATGTTGTTATATATTAGTTAGGTTTATATATACTTAAGGTATGATTAAGCAATGTAACCGATGTTTAAGTTACGCGACCTTGGGACGTGAATAAATTATGTTAATGAAATGTAATCTATTCGGTAGTAGTGTTTTGTGTTATTCCGCTGTGAAATGCGACATTTAGTCGTATTCTTATTATTATGGTGTTAGATTGTAGTACGTGGCGAACCAAAATCTAGAGACTAGTGGCGGTCCGAATTTGGGGGCGTCACAGACTCTCCTCTGTCTAACTCTTGGAATGACCCAGCTAGCACTACCGGGTCTATCTGGATCCATAACCTGGACCAAGTTTCCAAATCACCTCAGCAAGGGTGAGGTAAACCTAAACCTGTGACTTATTAAATTAAAGCATTATTTTATGCATTTTTTAAGTTCTAAAACATGCATGGGTCAGCTAAAAATCCCCAGTAGTGTCAAGATTGAATGTTTATTAAATACTTAGGCTTTTGGAAAATTTTTGCCAGAGTCTCCTTTGGAAAATGGAATGTCCGCATGCACACGGGCATGACTAGGTGGCCATTCAGTAGCTCACTTACCCAAAAACAGAAATAGTTCATATTTATGAAAAAAATCAAAAGTAAACTTCATATGGTAGCTAAATTACCATGGACATTTATTGGTTGAAAATCAAGGCTCACTAGGCCTCAGAAAGGATGAGTAAACTGATCAAAAAAGGCGTCAATTGACTGTCTCAGAATTAAAATTTTCTTACATCAAAACATGCATCACAGTAAAATATGCATATTTATGAAGTCTGAAAATTTTTATCAAGTCATATAAGCATATATTTTTTATACATTGCGTTTAAAAGCACACTACGTGGTTTACAACCTTCTAATTATCAAAATTGGAAAATAAAGAATGTAAACGTTACCTGCGATGTGCCAAACGTGTGTGTGCTGAAAGAATCTAAAAAAAGCTGCCCAAACTTCGTAGATCTGAGAAAGAAAATTGGATTCTCTTTAGAATTCAAAACTAAAAATGAATTTGAAAAGGCACGGGAGCTCAACTTAAACTCGCAGGAGGGAGCGGGCCCACCTGAGGCTGCCGTAACTCTACCTACGGCTCCCGAAGGTGGGGCCCACCCCCTCCAGCTCGGTTCAATTAGAGTGGCAACGGAGTTTACAGGAACTTTAAAGTCATATTCGAAAAAAAAAATTGCTACGCGATTGAGTGGATTGGCCTGAAATCCTACGTTTAAGCGGCAGATTCCTGATGGAAAGAAGAACTTTATGGAAACCATTGGTTATCATCCTGAAGCGATATCTGGGGAACAATGATGAGAACTGCTAAAAAACTGCGAGAAACAGTAGAAAATTGCCACTGTAAGAGCATCGGGAAGGTCTGACGGTATGAACGGCAGATTCAGATTGTATCAAGGCATCCAGACTGATCTGATGGTGTGTTTTGTTAGAAAGAGTACCCCCACGTCGAGGTTGGTCAGATTGCCTGACACTATCAATCGCTGGCGATAACCCTAGAAAAGCGTCGGGAATGGTCCGGTGACATCAACCGTTGAAGGCTACTTCAGCGAAGGTCAGATTGCCTGACACTATCAGCCGTTGGCACAACCCCAGCGAAGCATCGAAAATGATCCGGTGATCTCAGCCGTAGAAGGTTACTTCAGCGAAGGTCAGATTGCCTGACATCATCAGTCGTTGACACAACCCTAGCGAAGCATCGAAAATGATCCGATGATCTCAGTCGTTGAAGGCTACTTCAGCGAAGGTCAGATTGCCTGACACTATCAGTCGTTAGCACAACCCCAGCGAAACATCGGGAACAATCCGGTGATCTCAGCCGTTGAAGGCTACTTTAGCGAAGGTCAGAAGATTTGACAAGATCAGCCATTGGCACAACCCTAGCGAAGCATCGGGAATGAGCCGGTGGCGAAGAGAGTATAACAGTTTATCTGTACAGAGGTCAAATTATGGAATCTGTTATATAAATCCCTAGAGGGAGCATTGAGAGAGGTTCAGTGGTGATCGAGACTTTGTAAGATGTCGTTCAAGTAGGCGTCAAGAGAATTCACCAAAGGCTACCATGGATGATGTCATCCCTAGCAGATAGTGATGAGAACAGTCTGTGATAGCCTCCCATTGATATCCTACCAATGATAGCCTACTATCAGAAAATGGCGTTAACAGACAATGATGGCTTAACACCATTGAGAGTATCAACGGACATGGTCAACCATTGGTCTCAAACCGGTATGGCACCACGGGCTATCATGGATAACGTTATCCCCAGTATAAAATAACGTAAACAACCAATGATAGCCTTACCCCCCACAAAGGTATCTAACATTCATAACATATCCTGTCATGCATTACATTACATTTACATCTATCATATTTCCAATGTCTAACAATCTTTATCATGTTCATTGTATTACACTTTATAAACATGATAAAGAGGGGCATCTAAAGACACTAGAAATTTTGTATTCCTGTTACTAACCCTGCAGGAGGGAAAAACTGTCAACTCAGCCCCGGTCTCAATACCGGGATGTCAACTCAGCCCCGGTCTAAATACCAGGATGTCAACTCAGCCCCGGTCTCAATACCAGAATGTCAACTAGACCTCGGTCTCAATATCGGGATGTCAACTCAGCCCCGGTCTCAATATCGGGATGTCAACTCAGCCCCAATTTTAATATCGGGATGTTAATTCGGCCCCGATCTCAATACCGGGATGTCAACTCAGCCCCGATCTTAATATAGGGATGTCAACTCAGCCTCGGTCTCAATACCAGGATGTCAACTCAACCCAGGTCTTAATACCGGGATGTCAACTCAGCCCCGGTCTCAATACCGGGATGTCAACTTAGCCCCAGTCTTAATACTGGGATGTCAACTCAGCCCTGGCCTCAATACCAGGATGTTAACTCAGCCCTGATTTCAATATCGGGATGTCAACTCAACCCCAGTCTTAATACCTGGATACTAACTCAGCCCCGATCTCAATACCAGGATGTCAGCTCAGCCCTGGCAACAACCCCGAATGTCAAGGTCAACCCTAGTCACTATACAGGGATGTTAAGCTAAACCCCTGTTACAACCCGGGAGGTACAGCAACCCCGACGACAACACCAGGAGATCTAGTAAAGGCCGGGTCCCAACCCGGGAGACCAAATCCTTTTTGGAGACAACCCCGAAGCATCACATCAACCCCAGAGACAACCTTGGGAAACGAAGTCAGGCTCGGAGACAACCTTGAGGACAAACAGAATCGACTGGGATCAAAACCTCGGAAACGACCTCGGGAAGACAGTCGAAGACCATGCCAACATAGGAGATAACCTTGGAGGGGAAAAATGGACACTTTACCAACTTGAAGCATATCCGGTCAAAATCAGGCTGAATTGATGCCATCAGGGTCAGAAAGAACCATAAGAATGATCCTGAGTGAAAACAGCGCAAGACAACACAAAGGATAACTGCGGGGAAATCAAGACTTGGTTATGAACCCATCTTCTTGGACACAGAAAAGGTTATGTCCCATATCATTGTGACGCTCTTGGCAAGGGCTTTCGAGAAAGGTATAGCACGCCTCAAATGGACGTTTCGATCAAAAGTTAGAAAGTTTCGAATCTGACCTCGCGTTGCTCGGAGTGCACGTACTTTGAGGTGATAGAACCCACCACTCGGGGCCTGCCACATGGCACCATAGGTAGACACGCGGCTGTCGCAGGTAGGCTTGCTTCCATAGGGTCTTTATAATCAAGTGCCACCTTAGCCATTTTAAAAAAAGAAAAAGAGAAAACGCTTTAAAACTCCACCCATTTTGTTTCTTAGCTTGACTTCTTGTACTCTAAACCTCGTTTTTATCACTCTAACATGTAGGTATACTCATATACTACAACATACCAAAAATTAACCGGTGGAAACGAATGTTTGAAGCCTACGATTTGGCAAAAAGCCCGTGTAGTAGTCCATTTTAAGTATTTTTACGATCAGGAAGTTCCTACTACTTCATTGCGCATTTATACACGTGCACGTTAAGTTTCATTTTTTAATTTTGCCCGGAACTCAGTTCCGTGGTTGTTTTGGCGTACTTTTTAGTACATTTACGCGTTTTCTTGCATTTGTACAGCCCGGATCGTCGATCCGCGGCTTTTAATCATTTATATATATATGTATATATATATATATATATATATATATATATATATATATATATATATATATATATATATATATATATATATATATATACGTTGTTGACGTCGGGAAAAAATTCGCGGGTCGGGTCACAACCCGGATCTTTCTCTCTTCCTAAGTTATCTCTACCCTTACTCTTTTTATTTCAAAAAAAGGTTTTGAAGGGTTTTTTAGGGAAAGGCCAACATGTATCATATCGACGATTGAAAGTTTTACAGAGTCGCCAGTTGATAGATTTGAAATGGTTGTACCAACTCAACCGAGTTTTGTTTGAAAGAGGCCCAATTGCTGGACACTGTCAAAACTTGATCTTTGAAAACAAAGTTTTGAGCTCGGGGGGTTGGTTATGTGTGGGGCAGGTGTTAGGCACCCCACGACTCCCATGTAAACACGGTACCACATCTTTTTAATATTTCCCTTAAAACTGAAATGCGTTTGTGAATGTTGTTTGAAAATAGGGCCTATGTTTGATTAATTGATTGAAAGTAGTGCTTTGCTTCATTGAACCTATATACGAAGGGTTTGATTCGATTTGTAAAAAGTCTTTGATTTAATTTGCAAAAGTGTTTAATTTGATTTGCAAAAGCTTTTCTTTTGATTGAATTGAAAATGATGTTTTGAAAGCTGGTTATCAAACCCTTACGCTAACATAGGAATTGAAGCTTGTTGATACTTCAATTTTTTATCTTTATAACCTTAAGGCTTGCATTTGAATGGTGATTTGTCGGGCTGCGAAGCATCCTCGACCACAGAAATAAAAACAAGTGTCGGTCTCCTCATGGGCATGAAAACCATCGGAGGGACGTTGACACGGCAAACCATTATTTTCAATATGTTGAGACCTTAAATTCGGATAACCGTTTTAAGGTCTTTTGTATGTACATTTTACAGAAAAACTGGTAAGGTGCATTCGTAAACTGGAGTTTGTCTATCATGGAAATCAGATTCCGATCAGTTTGATCATGAATCCCACGATTCCTAGGCTCACATATGAGTAGCCAATAAACCTGCACAGTTCAAATTTGTATAGAAAAAGAAATATATCCCAAATGTTGCCAGAACCGAGGATTCATTCAATAAATCCGAGGTTCGCACGGCCGAAGCATTTCGTTCCCACTAGATAGCGATCTAAGGGATGCGAGGTTGCTTTTGTAAATGAAAACTGTTGCATTTGTTAATGCCGATTTATATCAAATGAATATTTAAAGTAGCAGTTTAATAAAGCGAGTAAAGCAATATATATACAATTATATATACGCAAGCTATAAAGGGCGATGGTTTTCACACTGGTGCCCGGACTGAAATTAAAATATATATATATATATATATATATATATATATATATTTACAGAAAAGTAGTCAACCAATACTGGGAAGGGAACCCAGTGGTGGTGAAGGCTGCTTATATGTGCATATTTATATATAAAAGCAGTAAAAATACCACAGAATAGTCCAGGCCGAACTGAAATGTAAATGTACAGAAAAGTAGTCAACTAGGGACTGGGAAGATAACCCAGTAATGGTGAAGGGTGCAAAAAATAGGATAAAGGCCACAAACCGCTCCAGGTCAGACTGAAATATATAAATATATATATAGAGACAGAAACGTAGTCAACCAAGACTGGGAAGAGAACCCAGTGGTGGTGAAGGCTGCTTGTATATGCATATTTATATATAAAAGCATTAAACTACCTCGAACTTGACATCCGGGCTTGACAGAATTGAAAAATTAGTATATATACAGTTAGATATATACAAAAAAAGCCAAACCCAGACTGGGAAAATAACCCAGTTTGGCGAAGTTGCTTAAAATGAAGGTGCTAGTGCACTGAAGCTGTTAGAGATGACGAATCGTCAATCCGAGTTGTAAAAATGCCAGAAAACACAGTTATGTACAAAAATGTACAAAACGTTAACGAAAACAGCCACGGAACTGAGTTCCAGGCATATTTAGAAAACGAAATTTGATATGCAAGTGCAAAATAGTGCAAAGAAGTAATATTAACTTTCTGATCGTAAAAATACTCACAATGGACTGCTACACGGGCTTTTTCCAAATCACAGGCTCCAAATATCCAAATCTACCGGTTATTTTCTGATATGTGGTAGTATGTGGGTATATCTACGTGTTATAGTGAAAAATGTTGGGTGTAGAAGAGGTGAAAAAGTCAGAAAATCAAACGGGTCGAGGTTCGTTGCGTTTCAAAATTCTTGAAAATGAGGGGGGGGTTACCTCATATATATAGGCCAGGGAGCCTTTTCTCTACCTACTGCTATCACAGGTAGAGGTGCAGCTCCCTTGGTGGGGCCCACATATTCAGTTGAGTCATCTCGAAGTACGTGCACTCCGAGCAACGCGAGGTCAAAGTCAAAACTTTCTAACTTTTGATCGAAGCGTCCGTTTAAGACGTGATGTACCTTTCCAGAAAGCCCTCACTGAGAGTGTAACAATTATAGGGGATAAAACATTTTTCAGTTCGAAGAAGACGGGTTCATAACCATGTCTTTGATTCCCCATAGTTTATCCGTTGAGCTGTCCTGCGCTGTTTGCACTCGGGATCATCGTTACGATTCGTTCTGATAATGGTGGCATCAATTCGATTTGATTTTGACTGAATTGACTTATGGTTAGTAAAATAACTATTTTTCCCCTCTTGGGGTTGCTCTTAGTGTCGGTATGGCCTTCGGTTGACTTCTGAGAGTTATTTCTAAGACTTGGATCACATTCGAGTCTGGTTGTCCTCAGTGTTGTCCCTAGGGCTGACTTGGTCATTCCAAATTTTCCTCTGGAAATGTTTTGAGGCTTCAAGTTTGTTCCTGAAGTTGGCTTGACTTCCCGGGTTGAGTCCGGGGTTTACCTGCACTTCCTGGGTTGAGACCGAGACTGGGTTGACATCCTGAGACTGGTGATCGAGGCTGGGGTTATCCCAATATTGGTGACCGGGGTTGAGTTGACATCCCAGTATTGAGATTGGGGTTGATTTAAAGACCCAAATTGAGATAGGGGTTGATCTGACGGCCCAATTTGAGATCAGGGTTGATATGATGGCCCGATATTGAGATCGAGGTTGATCTGTGGACCCGATTTGAAATCGAGGTTGATATGATGGCCTGATTTGAGATCGGGGTTGATTTGACCGCCCGATTTGAGATCGGGGTTGATATAATGGCCCGATATTGATATCGGGGTTGATTTGATAGCCCGATTTAAGATCGGGGGTTGATATGATTGCCTGATATTGAGATCGGGGTTGATCTGACGGTCCGATTTGAGATCGGGGTTGATATAATGGCCCGATATTAAGATTGGGGTTGATCTGACGGCCCAATTTGAGATGGGGGTTGATATGATGGCCCGATATTGAGATCGGGATTGATCTGACGGCCCAATTTGAGATCGGGGTTGATATGATGGCCCGATATTGAGATCGGGGTTAAATTGATGGTAGTTTTACCCTCCTACAGTGTTAGTAACAGGGAAAGGAAATTTTGAGTGTCTACAGATGCCCCTCTTTATCATGCTCATGCAATGTAATGAAATGAGCAGGATAAAGATTGCTAGACACTTGAAATGCAAAGGCAAAGGGGATGCAATGCATGATATGGTATGCAAGGAGTGTCAGATACCTTTGAGGAGGTGGGGTTATCAATGAGGGATTACGTTAGTTTCTGCGATGGATAACGTCAACCGTGATAACCCTTGTTGCAGTATTATTATACGATTGCTGGTAGGATATCAAATTTAAGCTATCACAGAATGTTTTTGTCACTTTTTGCTAGGGATGATGCTGATAGGCTACCACAAATTGTTCTTCGTCATTTCCTGCTGGGGATGACGTCATTCATGATATCCTAGGTATGACATTATTACCGCCAAGTTAGGCGAATGCATTTCCAATGTCTATCTGGACGATAATTTACACCGGTAGTTGGCAACAGAGGGATTGAACAACCAGTCCTTCCTGATGCTCCCTTTTGAGGATGTGTATAACAGATTCCATCATCGGGGATGGACTATTATATAGTTTCTGTCAACGGATCCCTTCCGATGCTTTGCAGAGGTTTCTTCAACAGCTAAACTGTACTCGGTCTGTACCCGAACCTTCGTTGGGTTGAAGCCAATGGCTGAACTGTTATCGGTCAGTACCCGATGCTTCGCTGGGTTGAAGCCAACGGCTGGATAGGACTCAGACTGTACCCGACGCTTTGTTGGATTGAAGCCAACAACTAAATTAGACTCGGTCTGTACCCCAAACTTCGTTGGATTGAAACCAACGGCTGAATTGGACTCGGTCTGTACCCGAAACTTCATTGGATTAAGAGAACGACTGAATTAAACTCGGTCTGTACTTGAAACTTCGTTGGATTGAAGCCAACGGCTGAATTGAACTCGGTCTGTACCTGACTCTTTGTTGGATTGAAACCAACGGCTGAATTGAACTCGGCCTGTACCCGAAACTTCGTTGGATTAAAGCCAACGGCTGAATTGAACTCGGTATGTACCCGAAACTTCATTGGATTGAAGCCAACGGCTGAATTAAACTCGGTCTGTATCCCAAACTTTGTTGGATTGAAGCCAATGGCTGAATTGAACTCAGTTTATACCCGAAACTTTGTTGGATTGAAGCCAACGGCTGAATTGAACTCGGTCTGTACCCGAAACTTCGTTGGATTGAAGCCAACAGCTGAATTCGAATTGGTCTGTACCCGAAACTTTGTTGGATTGAAGCCAACGGATGAATTAGACTCGATCTGTACCCGAAACTTCGTTGGATTAAAGTCAACAGCTGAATTAAACTCGGTCTGTACCAGATTCTTTGAAAATGGCAGTTTTTTAGCAGTTTTTCGGCAGTTTCCTCGAATTGCATTGTTTATCCCCTGATATGATTTTGAGATGAATACCAAGGGTTTCTAGAGTGTCCCCCTTTCTGTCAGGATTATGCTGCTTAAACGCAGGATTTCAGGACAAACCGCTCAATTGCGTAGCGATTTTTCTTCAGATTTGACTTGGCAGCATATAGAAACTCCATTTCAACTCGAACTGAACTGAGCCCGGAGGAGTGGGACCCAACCTGGGGAGGCACAGCTGGAGGTGCGGAAGCCACAGGCGGTCCTGCTTCCACCTGGGCTTTATATTGGGCAGCGGGAGCTCATTACTTGCAAGTCTTATTTCGAGTTTCAAACGAATTTCGTTCTTCTTTTTCAGATCTACGGAGCATGGGCAGCTGTTTTTTGATTCCGTCAGTTCCTACGCATTCAGCGCATCACAGGTAACATTTTATGTCATTTTCTCACAAGTTTTGACCGTTAAAAGCATGTGAACCACGTAGGGGACTTGTAGACGCAATGTATGAAAAATGTATGCCCATATGATCTGTTAAAAATTTTCTGACTTCATATGTATGCATATCTTAATGTAATGCACATTTGGATGTAAGAAAATTCAGATTCTGAGACAGTCATATTTTGCTCTTCTTGATCAGTTTACTAATCCTTTTGAGGTCTAGTGAGCCTGGATTTTCAACTATAAATGTACATGGTAATTTGGCTACCATATAAAGTTCACTTTTGATTTTATTTCATAAATATGAACTATTTTTTTTGGGAAGGTGTGCTACTGAATGGCCACCTAGACATGCCTATGTGCATGCAGACAGTCCATTTTACAAAGGAGACTCTGGCAAAAAAATTTCAAAACTCGAGTATTTAATAAACATGCAATTTTGACTCTATTGGAGATTTTTGACTGACCCATGCATATTTTAGGATTTATCTCTTGAAAAATATGTAGTTTTGACTTTACTAGGTATTTATGACTGACCTATACATGTTTTAGGACTTAGAGATGCAGTGAGTACTAATTTAAAAAGTAATAAGCCACAGGTTTTAGGCTTACCACACCCTTTCTGAGGTGATTTGGAGACTCAATCTAGGTGATGGACAGAGATAGACCCGACAGTGCCAGCAGAGTCATTTCAGGCGTCAGACGTACGAGGGCTTCTGATGTTCCTCAGCCACGTCCGGCTCGACTGCCTCGTAAATTGGCGGAGTCAGTGATTCATCCAGCACAAGACGAGCAGACGATCGATATTGATGGCGAGCAAGCTCATTTTGCTACTTCGACCCCTGCTCAGGCACCACATGCGGAGGTTCCAGGCATTTTTGTGCCGACCCAGGAGCTGTTGGGCGACTTGAGTCGCCATCCATCGAGGTTTCTCTACGCCAATGAGGTGACTTGAAGTTTTTCTCTTCTTGGATTATTTTTTTCTTTTGCAATTCTCGGGGCACAGGTTTTTAACATGGGTTGATTTTTTGATGCAGGTTCCCGGCTTTACGCAGCCTCGAGGGAACTGGTTCAATGTGCATTCCTTGTATCATACTTTGTTCCAAGAGTACAGAGATATTGTTGATGGTTGGGGGTTCCAGGCTTTCTTTTCTATTCTTCCCCGCCGATGCCCTTGGGGGTATATGAGGGCTCTGTTTGAGCGCTAGTTCCACCAGAGTCAGTCCCTTCACTTGTTGGATTGTGAGGTGATGATGACCCTTATGGATTGGAGGTTCATCACCGGTATTGAGTTTGAGGGTGAGCCAGTGTTTGTCATGGCTGACATCACATCTAATGACGTTAGGTCCCTGCTAGGAATTCCTGCGAAATCGCTCAAGGGTCGGATGGTCCGATTGGGCCCCTTGAGTATAGATGCCCAGAGCAGGGCTTTACTGGAGCCTCTACCCGATGATCGGAGGGATAGAGATCACATTATGAGGCAATTATTTTTAGTGATCATCAGGGGTTATTTTGTAGCGGACAACTCATCTACTGTGTCCTTTGCTCTGGTCAGTGCTACCCGACATGTAGAGTGCCTCAGTGACTTTGATTGGCATTCCTATACCTTTGCCTATTTTCTCTGGGGTATGCGCATGGTTTCGGAGGGCTCGACAAAGGCTTAGTTAGGGTTCTACCCGTTTCTGCTAGTGAGTACATCTTTCTTGTACCTTTTTGATTTTAGCATTTATATTTGTCAGACTTGATCACTACAGACTTTTGATACTGACATGGCCAGTTCTGAGCATTTGAGAGGCTTCCTTGCCTACGGCCTGCCACCTCTTTAAGTCTAGAGACCTATCCTTGAGGACGACATTGACATCACTCGACTTTGATGGAGGTCCCTGTTGCTGAGGGATTCACCTATGCTAGCTTAAAGTTGGAGCTTTTGACAGCTGGATCGATCTCTTGGATGCCATATACCTCCAAGTTCTTGACGGTTGGATTTGAGGAAGGCTTCCCCACTTGTCGACAGTTTGCATTGTCAACCCGTAGAGTCCTAATTTTGACAGAGGGAGGCTGGGAGCTCTATTTGGGAGAGCATGCTATCAGGAGTATTACGGGCCAGATCCACATTCCTATTATTCCTTATGCTTGGCATCATTGGCCGTTGATCATGCCACTGATAGATACTCCCATGGAGGGCATAGGTGGCTTTACCCTATCAGAGGGCTCGTTCAGCTAGGAGGCATTCAGTAGATGGTGGAGCCCTCGCACTATTGGAGCTCAGACTATGGCCACCCAATTCATAGCAGACATGGTGGCAGGGTCTGTGATGATGACAGACTAGATAGCTTGCCTTACGAAGCCCACTCATTAAGATCAGATTGCAGAGCTGACCCTGGAGTTGGAGAGAGCTTATTTTTTCATCAGGCACCTTGGCCAAGATCCGTCAGAGGCATCTTCTTTTGACCCGTACAGCTTAGGAGTGGGCCCCTCTTCAAGTCCATTTTCCAGCAATTTTATAGGGGCTGATCCTCCCTTATACAGCTTAAACATGCCTGATGATCGCAGTTTTGTGTCCACAGCAGAGATGGAGCAGGTTGATAACCTGGGTGTAGATTATTTGGACCTCTTTTGATAGCTATGGCATCTATATCTTTTTGGTCAGCCACTATTTTGGCTATTTGGGCGGTTGTGCCATTATTTTGATAGACCACTGTTTGTAGTTGGGTGGTGGTGCCCAATTTTCCTGTACTCTTTATTTCGCTTTATAATATTAGACAGGGATGATGCCCGCAGTAGATAGCTTGCTGTAGATATTCAGGATATTTCCTATCTATCGCATCATATTTATATTTGTCATCATGGATGTATTATGTAACATGTATGCATTTAGATAGATAAGTTTAGACTTGACCCCTGGATGACGTCGTCTGCAGTTAGCCGTATCGAGCATCTACCACCGTCTGAGGTGGCTTTATCATTGAGGTCGTGGTACGAGAGCCTGCCCCTCTCAGCCAGAGGGACAGTAGATCAGATGTTGGGGCATTCGTTGGCCCTTGCAGATTTCTGGGTGCTATATGAATTCATCGATGGCATTTTATCCTGCTGTATATCTGAGAGGCATGTTTTTTGCATCGGGCGACATGAGCTAACGCCGACTCTGGAGGAGTACGAGCGGCTTACCGATTTGGCTCTGGTACTTTTCGTGCGCTTGGACTACTATTAGCAATATGAGGAGACCGTTCCTGCGAATGTCCGGTCTTCGCCAGAGGGTAGTCACGGACGACATCATTTTTGGGTGTGTGATCTCGATTAACTTCTTGATCGATCATTTTGGTGAGCTTGATAGCTAAGATCGATATGCCGGGGATTTTGTTATTTCAGCAGAGGAGTGGCATCTGGCCAGGGTAGATATTTTGCTTATGTGCACCGTGGCATACGTCTACATGCCGTTACGCTTGGATCACCTGGATGTGGGATTAGTAGTCGTGGTTAGGGCCCTTAGATAGGGTAGCACTATCATCCCGATGATATTGGCTGAGACGCTGTGGTCAACCACTCACTGTATTACCCACCCGGAGGGGTTCTTCAGAGGTAGTTCGGTCTTAGTATATATATGGCTTATGTCCCATATACGATCGATTGGATCTTTCAGACATCATGGGTATTGTTTTTCCCATGATATAGCTATGTCCTACTCCTTTTAGCCGGCGGAGTGTACCGATGCAGAGACATGGTCGGCATTTTTGTCGAATATTGAGCATCCGTTCTCGATCTTGCCATGCTCAGGGCTAGCCTCCCCATACACCTTCATTACTTATGCATCTGACATGGATTATCTGCCCCTATCGGGATTGAGGGGGGTGACTACTTATCATCCCCTGCCTATTATGAGCTAGTTTGATCAGTTCCAGAGCCTACACCAATTTGAGGGGGCTACTGATCAGAGGATGTCAGCTGCTTCTATGTCATCTGTCTATTTGATCAGAGTATATGAGTGTTGGACTTATAGAGGGACGGATGAGTTCTCTAGTAGCCATCCGGACCGTTCTTTAGAGTATTTTGCATGGCTGGAGGAAGATATGGCAGCAGCAACAGATGCCCATTTATCTCCAATTATAAACTCTGATGAGGAGGAGCCTATGGAGGATCCTGATTCTCCCACTGAGGATGAGTTATTTGTGGGTTTGACAGTGTCACTAGTCAGTGATCCACCGATTATTCCTGTTGGGATAGATCCGGCTTTGGAGGACTCGCAATTCAGGATGATCTTTGAGCAGGATCAGGCTAGAGCGCAGATGTTGACCGCTTTGTCTGGCAGAGATATAGCTTTGACTGAGAGGGATGCGTCTCGAGCCGCTCAGGATGCAGGATTGATTGAGCGAGAGGAGCTCCGATCTACCAGAGATGCAGCTTTTGTAAAGAGGGATGAGATCCCCTCCACCAGAGATGCAGCTTTTGTTGAGATCGAGGAGACTTTGATTGCTCGAGACGCAGCTTTTGCGAAGAAGGATGAGGCTATAGCTTCTCGTGATTTCCACATTGCTGACGGTACTGCTCTTCGATCTTATATTCACGGCCTAGTTACCGAGATGAGTGCATATATTGATGGCCACAGTGCCACACTGCAGATAACTGTGGAGATTTTGAGTAGTATGGAGGCTGAGGGTATCGCACTTGCAGCTGCTCCTCCATCTTCAAAGAGAGATGCCATGGTGGCATTGCTGGCCCACTTATCCTTGGGTCCATAGATTAGCTTTATTCTTCCTGCACATACTAGATCAGCCATCTTTTATCATGTACAGGACACTATGTATCTATCAAACAGTTTTATATATCAGAGAAATATATTTTTGATTCACTTCCCTGTTTAAAGATATATTATCATTGCTGAGTGATTACCACTTCTTTCATAACTCGCCGCTGTTGATGTATCCTTAACTTCTCTTTGAGGGACTAACAGTTGAGATGTCAGGGAGTATCTCAGATGTGCCTGTTGACCAAGGAGCTTGATAGAATTTAGGTTTTATGAGATTTTGGTGTCTTGAGACTGGTTTTTATTTATTTTATTAATTCTTGTTTACTCTTGAAGGTCAAACCGCAGTGCAAATGGCTACCTATATACTCCCGGGTTGAGGGAGATCAGGTCATTCGTAGTTCTGTCCATGTGATAGAGCTTTGAAAAGTATGTATCTTGGGTTTTGAGTTTGGTTTGATGAATTTTTGAGTTTTTGTTTGGTTTGACCACACCATAAATGGCTGCCTACGTTCTCCCGAGTGGAGAGAGATCAGGTCATTCGTAGTTCCAGCTTTCTAGTGAAAATCGAACCTGATTTAATTCGTAGGACCCGGATGCGGGCATGCGTGTGCATCAGACATAATACCTTTTCACGGCATCTGGATTGATGAGTTGGGGAAATTTGTTCCTGTCCTTTTCTTGTAATCTGATAGCTCCTCCTGTCAACACCTCCTTGACAATGAAAGGGCCTTCCCAATTAGGGGCGAACTTTCCTTTGGCTTCATCTTGATTGGCCAGGATTTTCTTTAGCACCAAGTTATTTTCTTTGAATTGCCGTATTCGAACCTTCTTGTTGTAGGATCGAGTAATCCTTTGTTGATATAACTGCCCGTGGAAAATGGTTGTAGCCCTCTTTTCATCTATCAGGGACAATTGGTAATACCTGTCTTTCAACCATTGATCTTCATCCATCTGAGCGTCGATTAACACTCGCAAGGACTCCATCTCTACTTTTATGGGGAGGAATGCTTCCATGCTATATACTAATGAATAAGGGGTAGCCCTAGTAGAGGTGCGCATTGACGTCCTGTATGTTAATAGGGTTAGAGGCAGCAGGTCAGGCCATTCTTTGTGATTGGCAGATATTTTCTGCATGATCTTTTTGATGTTCTTGTTGGCCGCTTTAACAGCCCCCTTCATCTTGGGCCGATAGATGACGGAATTGAGATGCTTGATATGGAACTTATTACATAGCTCTCTCATTATCTGATTGTTCAGGTTCTTGGCGTTGTCTGATATGATCACCTCTGGTTGTCCATACCGATATACGACATTATTTGTGATGAAACCAATTATGACCTCTTTGGTGAATTTTGGAAAAGAGGCTGCTTCAACCCATTTGGTGAAGTAATCGATCATGGTGAAGATGAATCGATGACCATTGTTGGCTTTGGGTTCAACTGGGCCAATTACATCCATTCCTCACATGAAGAAAGGCCATGGTGAACTCATATTGTGTAGCTCATTTCGAGGAGCGTGGATGGCATTTCCATATACTTGGCATTGAAAGCATCTCCTGACGTGATCATCACAGTCGGCTTTGAGCGAGATCCAATAATGCCCTGTTCTTAATATTTTCTTGGCCAGCAAATGACTGCTCATGTGTGGACCACAGACTCCACCGTGGATTTCATCCATCAGTCTTTGGGCTTGCCCTTTATCAAGGCATCTTAACAGGCCTACTCCATTATCTATTTTGTAGAGTGCATCTCCGCTTAGATAGAACTTCATAGCCATCTTATGAATCTGCTTTTTCTTGGATTAGCTTGCTCCAGCGGGCGTAGATCCATCTCGTGGATATTCCTTGATGTTTTGATACCAAGGCTGCTTGACAGGAGGTATTCATCTGATACTTCTCCAATGTAATTCCCGTATGTCGGGGCTTTCTGAATTATGAATTTGAGGCAAGGAATCCCACTCCTATCGGATATGCGGATTAATGAAGCCAACGTTGCCAATGCATCAGCGAAGTCATTCCTACCCCGAGGAATATGGCTGAAGGTTAGGTCTTTAAATTCCAGGGATATTTTGACAACCTGCTGATAATAGGGCAGCAAATGCAGTTCTTTGGTGTGATATACCCCAGTGGTTTGTCTAATGACCAATTCGGAGTCTCCAAAGACCAGTAGGTGTTTGATACCCATGGATTGGTCTAGTTTCAACCCCATTATACAACCTTAATATCCGGATGTATTGTTGGTGTTGCCAAATTAAAGTTTGGTAGCCATAGGATATTGTTCTCCTGTACCAGAGATAAGGACTGCCCCAGCTTTGGCACCTTCCATGTTTATTACTCCGTCGAAATAGATTTTCCATGGTTGGACTGTATTCTCTTGCTGGAGTTGTTGAATTGTCATGATTCCATCATCTGGGAAATAAGTCTCCAGGGGCTCCTCCTGAAGGTGATTTAGCTAATTGATCTGCAATGCCTTGACCTTTAATTGACTTCTGAGTCATGTACAATGTCGAATTATTATAGGACCAACTGCCATTTGGACAGTCGACAATTTAATATTGGCTTGTTGAATACATATTTGAGTGGATCCATGCGGGATATGAGGTAGGTCGTGTGCCCATGGAGGTAATGTTGTAACCTCATTGCGGCCGACGCTAACGCACAGTATATTTTCTCGATCAGGGTGTACTTCTGTTCACCACTGCTGAATCTTTTGCTGATGTAGTAGATGGCTCTTTCTTTGCTACTATCATCCTTCTGTCCTAACATGCAGCCCATTACATCGGCGTTGATGGACAGGTACATGAACAAGGGAACTCCATCCCTTGGAGGTACCAAAATAGGTGCCTCGACCAGCTATTTCTTGATGGTAAGGAAGGATTTTTGACAATCCTCATTCCATTTAGTGGAGGAATTCTTCCTTAGTAGCTTGAATATGGGTTCACAAGTTGTTGTGAGCTAGGAAATGAATCGGCTTATGAAGTTGATTCTCCCCAAAAACCCACGTATCTCCTTCTCTGTTCGAGGTACTGGCATTTTAGTGATGGCTTTGATCTTGGCAGGGTCTAGCTCGATGCCTTGATTGCTTACTAAGAATCCTTGCAACTTGCCTGCTTTGATGCCAAAAGCACATTTGGCTGGATTTAGCTTGAGGTTGTACTTACGCAACCTATTGAACAGCTTCCTGAGATTGTCTAGGTGATCATCCTCCCTCAGGGATTTGATGATGATGTCGTCCACATAAACCTCTATCTCTTTGTGCATCATATCATGAAACAGGGCCTTCATGACTCGTTGATTGGTGGCTCCGACATTGATGAGGCCGAAGGAGAGTCTCCTATAGCAGAAGGTTCCCCAGGGAGTGATGAAAGTTATTTTCTCTAGGTTCTCTTCAGCAACCATGATTTGATGGTAACCAGCAAAGCAATCTATGAAGGAATACATGTCGTACTGTGTCGTATTATCTATCAGGATGTGGATGAAAGGTACTGGGTAATTATCTTTGAGACAAGCTTTGTTCAAATCCCGGTAGTCCACGCAGACGCGTACCTTCCCTCCGGGTTTAGGTACGGGAACTATGTTTGACAGCCACTCTAGGTATGTTGATACCATGATGATTCCGGCTTTGAATTGTTTAACAACTTCCTCTTTGACTTTCAGACTCCATTCAGGTTTCAATCGCCTGAGCTTTTGTTTTACTGGCTTGAATCCATTTTTGATGGGAATTTGATGGATGACAATGTCAGTGGATAGGCCAATCATGTCTTCATGTGACCATGCAAACACATCCTGAAACTGTGTTAGGAGTTCGATCAGGTTGGCTTTTTGGTCTTGGGTGAGGTCTATGCCTATCTGGATTTTTTTGATGTTTTCAAAGGTTTCTATGTTGATAGTGGTGGTTTGGTCGAGGTTTGGTTTGGGTTTGTCTTCGACCCATTCTTTGATCTCCTCGGGCACCTCATAGTCATCTTTCCCCTCTTGATCAATATCCATCAAGTCGAAGTTTAGTTCTACATCAATGTTGTAGTCACCTTGACAGGTTGACATCTCATCAGTAGAGACAAACATATCCAATGCTTGAGTCCTTTTCCGATCGAGGCAAGGGACACTGCTCCAGTTATCCAAGGTCAGATCCTTATGAACAGGGAGGATCAAGGATTTGTGCTCGTCTGTCTCATCTCGGATGATGACGAAAATGTCTTTTTCAACAGGGTCGGGGTTTTTCTTTGCATTTCCCCCTTTTCCCTTCTTGATGCGAGGAACTTGAATCTGATCCTCGTTGTCGCTGTCAGGGATTTCATCATTTATACCCTCGTAGTTTATGATAACCCGCATGTTAGAGAATGGGTCTCGTCCTTCATATATGATTTTTTCTTTTCCCTTTTTGCTGTCTGCCTCAGGCTTGAGGGTTTTTCTTTCCTCGACATGTATGATTAGAGGAAATAACATAGCTGATACCACAGTAGGGATCTTCCTCATTGGTTTTACCCATCCGGCATTAGTGAGGTTTGACAGCAATATGGTGGAAGCATGAGCCTTAGGATGCTTATGTGGGTTCCTGTGATTTACCCTGGATGAAAATCCCAATCCGGCTCTCCCAATCTGACTCGGGATTTGTACTAGACTTTGGATACCTTGCTGATTCTTTCCTAACCCTTCTCCAGGTTAGAAACCCAAAGATACCATTTCCTGGCCCACTGTCATAACTTCGGTGGAGACCTTTGGTTTCAGGGCTAGTGCTCTGATAGGTAGATACTGTGTATCACTAACCTCTAGGGCTTGAAAGCTTGCAGGCTCAATCCCTGCATCCAGGCTAATCACTGGCATATCTCCCTGTATGCTGATAGGGTATTCTGGTTCGGCATCGACCGTGATGAGGTTGTCGTTGATAATGTATTTGAGCTGTTGATGGCGGCTGGATGGCACTGCCCCTGCCATGTGGATCCATGGCCTGCCTAACAACAAGTTATATCCAGTAGCTATATTGAGCACTTGAAAGGATATATAGAAAGTATGTGGTCCAATCTCCAGAGGAAGCTCTTTCTCTCCCATGGCTTGTCGGCGAGATCCATCAAAAGCTCGGATGACCAAATGACTGGTTTCATTCTTTCCAAGGTATCGTAGGGACAGATGTTGAGGGATGATCCTCCATCTATGAGCAAACCTCCAATCACATACCCGGAAGACATCACAGCTATGTGCAGGGACTTATGATGGCCCATTCCCTCTGCAGGGATATCATCGTAAGTGAAGGATATCACATTGATGTTGAAAATGTGTTCCACCACTTGACGGAATTTCTCGGCATCCACGATATGAGGTAGATGGGCTTCTTCTAGTACTTTCACTAGAATGTTGCAATGATCCACCGATGATAGGACCATGTCTAGGATGGACATTTGCTTGGGTGCGTCTTTCAAGCCTTGCACCACCTTGATTTCATTGTGTCCCATTTTGTTGAGGAACTCTTCAATTTTCTCATCATCCACCTTTGCTTTGGCTTTGATGACTGGTTTGATCACTCGTTGAGGCAGGTATAATGGATTGTCCTTTGGTACAATGGTAATGTTATTTAAAGTGGAACTTTCATCATTCCCGTAGTTCTATGGGACCCTCTTCAGACTAATAACTGGAAACTGAGGTCTGAAGGGCAAGAGTAAAGGCACTAGTCCGGCTACCTTCATAGGGTTTTGTATTTCTTGGACCCCTTTCCCTGGCAGTACTAAAGGTGTGATAGTTGTCTCACTGTCACATGATACAACAACCACCGTATCCTGATTCCATGCAGTAGGGATCCAGAGAGTGTCTTCATCTAGAAGGTCGAGAAGTTAATTTCCCTTATCAATTCATCGCTTTCAATTATATCTTGAATCAGGTTACGAAGTGCCCAACAATCCTCAGTATCATGGCAGGGTGAATTGGAGTGGTACTAACATATTTGGTCAGGCTTGAATTTTCTGGATCGAGGGTTCAATGGAGGTAATAAATCTTTAACCATTCCCTCGTTGATTAATATCTGGAGGATTTCTTCCATCAATTGGTTCAAGATGGTGAAATTCCTTTGAAATAGGAATTTCCTACCAGATTGGACACTTGCTTCTTCAATCCCCTTGTTGGTCTAGGGTTCATGCTCATGAGACCAACTATAATCCATCACGGGATTAATCTCTGGTGTGGGAGGACGATAGATGTCAGACTGGTCAGCCTATTTTATCATCTTCATAGTGATCTGATGCTGGTAGACGACCAGTTCTGCTAATTGTTCAATTTGTTCCTTGATAGATTTTATCTCTTGCTCTATCAGGAATCTCTTTTCTGAGATCTCCCAACTGTCTGAGGTATTGTTGCTGGATGAAGTTGATTCTCCTATATAACGGAGGTACTTGGATCCTTCTCCACTTGTGGTGTTGATCATATTGACATTCTCCTCTTTATGTTGTGGAAGAGGATTATCTTGTACATGAGGTTTCTCAGGCTTTGTTACCACAATCTCTCCGTTGTCAATCAAGTCTTGGATTTTGTGCTTGAGAGACCAACATTCTTGAGTTTCATGGCCTGGAGATCCGGAATGATAAGCACATTTCTTACTTGGATCAAAATTTCTTCCACCGATATTGGTGGGTGGAAGGAGTTGGACAATCTTCTTCTGAGCTGTCAGAAGTTTGAATACGTTCTCGAGTGAATCCCCTAGAGGAGTGAAAGTTCTTTGATGCCTGACCTCTATATTTTTCTGGAATGAAGGGTTTGAAGGCTGTGCTGGAGCTTGGAAAGGGGTACAGTTCCTCCTTTGAATGGGCATACTGTTTGACTCGCCTCTTTGATTTTGCCCTTGTAACAGTAAGGACACTTCTTCATCTTTATTCTTATGTACTCTTCGGGGATTACTCCCGTAATTTTTGGACTGGATATGTTCGGTGACAGCTTCGAGGGCGGTCAGATCTTTTATCTTCCCGGACTTGAGCACCATTTCTGCCATTTCGTCGTGTTTGATCATTTCAGAGAATGGTTTTCCTATGCCTGCTAGGACCCTCTCATAATATGGAGCTTCTTGGATATCGATGAAGGTCATGACTATCTCAGACTCAGTCATGGCTGGGGTGACTTGTGCTACAACCCGCCTCCATCGTTGGGCATACTCTCTGAATGATTCAGTGTTCTTTTTCTTGATTTTGGTTATTTGGTATTTTCCTTGAGCCAGCTGAGATTGGAAGCTGTATTGATTGAGGAAGGCATGGGCCAGCTTTTCCCAGCTGTGAATCTTAGAATTGTCCAGACGGGCGTACCAGGCTCTAGCCTATCCAGTCAGACTCTTTTGAAATAACTGCATTCGAAGTTTCTTATCCTCTGCATAGGATCCGAGTTCTCCGATGAATACTTTCAAATGTGTATAGGGGTCTCCCAATCCATCGTATTTCTCAAAATTAGGAGTCCTAAATTTTTTGGGATAACGAGCCCCGGGGAAAATATAGAGGTCGGAGTAATTAACACTACCGAATGCCCCAGTCCCTTTGATAGACCGGAGAGTTTCCTCCATCTGCTGTACTTTCTTAACAATGTCATAAGCTTCTTGCTTTTTGTTGGGGGTGGTGATTTTAGGAGTTTTGTTGGTTGTGTCCTGGTTCTGTGGTCCAGGAATCTGAGTCTCAGCTTTTTCAGTCTCTTGACTGCCACTACTACCACCATGTGCTCCTGGTTCTGTTTGAGTTTGGGCTTGCTTCTCTTTAAGAGCCTTGCTTTGTTTTCTCAAAAAACCGGCCAATTCGGCTATCTGACTTTTCCGTCCTTCAAACTCTTCCCTAGATACAGGGGTAGATTCTGGTTGATCACTCGAAGTCATGTTCGTGGATGGACGTACTGCTTTCTTAGCCTTAGATCTAGTGACAGGACCAATTTTTCACCTACAACAAAATGTAGACGTGTCAATTTCCTGAGATAGGTAAGGATATGATGCATGTTATGAGGTGGTTTTTAATCTTTTCCTGCAAAACAGAGGTCAGTTGTTTTGATGACAGGATGACAAAAAATGTAAATCTTTTATTATGATATTTACATTGAAAACTTGATATTGAATTGAAAGAGGAAGGAATAAAGAAGCTTCCCGTCGGATTTGGTTAATTAGAGGCTGACCTATCTTAGGTTACTCTCGCGCTGCTTTTTTGCATGAAGGTCCCCAGATCATCGCAATCTACTAGAGGGGAAATTAATCTGATCTTTCAACTGGAGCGAATCTAGGTGGTGCATTTTCATGAGCCCCAGAAACTTAGCCGATCCCCAGAGACATTACTTATCACCGACGGGTTTTGCCTCCTTGTGAGAGGAACACAATATACATTCACATACATCGCCCTTACCGTATGCATATGATGACAGTTGGTGCGAAGCACTAATATGGGTGTGAAGCACTAAAAAGCAGGAAAGCATTCATTCATATTCATTCAATGTAAAGACCTAGCATTCACGCATTCATTCAATGTAGAGACGCAGAACTCACGCATTCATAGTTTTAAAAGGGAAATGCTTTGAAAAGATTTGAAAGTGGCATAAGCCCTCTACTGTCCCCAGCGGAGTAGCCACCTGTCGACGTTGGGAAAAAATCCGCGGGTCGGGTCAAAATCTGGATCTTTCTCTCTTTCTAAGTTATCTCTACCCTTACTCTTTTTTTTTCAAAAAAAGGTTTTGAAGGGTTTTTTAGGAAAAGGCCAACATATATCATGTCGACGATTGAAAGTTTTACAGAGTCGCCAGTTGGTAGATTTGAAATGGTTGTACCAACTCAACCTAGTTTTGTTTGAAAGAGGCCCAATTGTTGGACACTGTCGAAACTTGATCTTTGAAAATAAAGTTTGGAGCTCGTGGGCTTGGTTAAGTATGGGGAAGGTGTTAGGCACCCCCCACGACTACCGTGTAAACACGGTACTGCATCTTTTCAATATTTCCCTTAAATCTAAAAATCGTGTGTGAATGTTGTTTAAAAATTGGGCCTATGTTTGATTGATTGATTGAAAGTAGTGCTTTGCTTCGTTGAACCTATATACGAAGGGTTTCATTTGATTTGCAAAAAGTCTTTGATTTAATTTGCAAAAGTGTTTAATTTAATTTGCAAAAGCTTTTCTTTTGATTGAATTGAAAATGATGTTTTGAAAGCTGGTTATCAAACCCTTACGCTAACATAGGAATTGAAGCCTGTTGATACTTTCATTTTTTATCTTTATAGCCTTAAGGATTGCATTTGAATGGTGATTTGTCGGGCTACGAAGCATCCTCGACCACAGAAATAAATACAAATGTCGGTCTCCTCATGGGCATAAAAACCATCGGAGGGACACTGACACGGCAAACCATTATTTTCACTATATTGAGACCTAAAATCCGGATAACCGTTTTAAGGTCTTTTGTATGTATATTTTACAGAAAAACTGGCAGGGTACATTCGTAAACTGGAGTTTGTCCATCGTGGGAATCAGATTCCAACCAGTTTGATCATGAATCCCACGATTCCTAGGCTGACATATGAGTAGCCAATAGACCTGCACAGTTCAAATTTGAACAGAAAAAGAAATATATCCTAAATGTTGCCAGAACCGAGGATTCATTCAGTAAATTCGGGTTTGCACGGCCGAAGCATCTCATTCCCACTAGATAGCGATCTAAGGAACGCGAGGTTGCTTTTGTAACTGAAAAATGCTGCATTTGTTAATGTCGATTTATATCAAATGAATATTTAAAGTAACAGTTTAATAAAGCGAGTAAAGCAATATATATACAATTATATATACGCAAGCTATAAAGGGCGATGGGTTTACACACCGGTACCCGGACTAAAATTGAAATATATATATATATATATATATATATATTGACAGAAAAGTAGTCAACCAAGACTAGGAAGGGAACCCAGTGGTGGTGAAGGCTGCTTATATGTGCATATTTATATATAAAAGCAGTAAAAAGGCCACAGAATACTCTAGGCCTAACTAAAATGTAAATATACAGTAAAGTAGTCAACCAGGGACTGGGAAGATAACCCAGTAATGGTGAACGGTGCAAAAAATAGGATAAAGGCCACAAAATGATCCAAGCAATACTGAAATATATAAATATATATATAGAGATAGAAATGTAATCAACCAAGACTGTGAAGAGAACCCAGTGGTGGTGAAGGCTGCTTATATATAAAAGCAGTAAACTATCTCGGATTTGACATCCGGGCTTGACATAATTAAAAAATTAGTATATATATAGTTAGATATATACAAAAAAAAAGCCAAACTCGGACTGAGAAGATAACCCAGTCCGGCGAAGTTGCTTAAAATGAAGGTGCTAGTGCACTGAAGATGTTAGAACTGACGGATCGTCAATTCGAGTTGTAGAAATGCCAGAAAACGCAGTTATGTACAACAACATACAAAACGTTGACGAAAATGGCCACAGAACTGAGTTCCAGGCATATTTAGAAAATGAAATTTAATATACAAGTGCAAAACAGTGCAAAGAAGTAATATAAACTTTTTGGTCGTAAAAATACTCATAATGGACTGCTACACGGGCTTTTTGCCAAATCGTAGGCTCAAAATGTCCAAATATACCGGTTATTTTCTGATATGTGGTAGTATGTGGGTATATCTACGTGTTAGAGTGAAAAAATTTGGGTTTAGAAGAGGTGAAAAAGTCAGAAAATCAAACGGGTAGAGGTTCGTTGCGTTTCAGAATTGTTGAAAATGAGGGGGGGTCACCTCATATATATAGGCCAGAGAGCCTCTGCTCTACCTGCTACTACCGCAGGTAGAGGTGTGGCTCCTCTGGTGGGGCTCACGTGTCCGGTTGAGTCATCTCAAAGTATGTGCACTTCGAGCAACGCGAGGTCGAAGTCGAAACTTTCTAACTTTTGATCGGAGCGTCCGTTTGAGGTGTGCTGTACCTTTCTGAAAAGCCCTCGCTGAGAGTGTCATAATGACAGGGGATAAAACATTTTCTTGGTCCAAGAAGATGGGTTTATAACCAGGTCTTTGATTCCCCGCAGTTTATCCGTTAAGTTGTCTTGCGCTGTTTGCACTCGGGATTATTGTTATGGTTCATTCTGACCTTGGTGGCATCAATTCAGTTTAATTTTGACTGAATCGGCTTAGAGTTGGTAAAATGATCGTTTTGCCCCTCTCGGGGTTGCCCTTAGTGTGGGAATGGCCTTCCGTTGACTTCCGAGAGTTATTTCCAAGACTTAGATCCCATTCGAGTCTGTTTGTCCTTAGTGTTGTCTCTGAGACTGACTTGGTTGTTCCAGATTTTCCTTTGGAAATGTTGTGAGGCTTCAAGTTTGTTCCCAAAGTTTGCTTGGCTTCCCGGGTTAAGACCGGGGCTGACCTGCACTTCGCAGGTTGAGACCAGGGCTGAATTGACATCCCAAGACTGGTGATTGAGGCTGGTGTTGTCCCGATATTGGTGATCAGGGTTAATTTGACATCCCGATATTGAGACCAGGGTTGATTTAAAGGCCCAATATTGAGATCGGGGTTGATCTGACGGCCCGATTTGAGATCGGGGTTGATATGATGGCCAGATATTAAGATCAGGGTTGATCTGATGGCCTGATTTGAAATTGGGGTTGATATAATGGTCCGATTTGAGATCGGAATTGATCTGACTGCCCGATTTGACATCGGGGTTGATCTGACTGCCCGATTTGAGATCGGGGTTGATATGATGGCCCGATATTGAGATCGGGGTTGATCTGACGACCCAATTTGAGATCGGGGTTGATATGATTGCCCGATATTGTGATCGGGGTTAATCTGAATGCTTGATTTGAGATCAGGGTTGATATGATGGCCCGATATTGAGATTGGGGTTGATCTGACGGTCGGATTTGAGATTGGGTTGATATGATGACCCGATATTGAGATCAGGGTTGAATCGATGGTAGTTTTACCCTCCTACAGTGTTAGTAACAGGGAAAGGAAATTTTAAGTGTCTACATACGTATATATAAACTTTTCTAGACTGCGTCGCTGACTCGTGTCTTTTTTGGCTTTATTATATACATATTTAACTATATATATACTAACTTTTCAATTCCGTCAAGCACAGATGTCAAATGTGTGGTAGTTACTGCTTTTATTTATATATATAAACTTTTCTGACTTCATTTGGCCTGGATTTGGACTTCGTGGCCTTTTTATTACTTTAATATATATATATATATATATATATATATATATATATATACTAACTGTATATATTAACATTTTTATTCTAGTTTGGCCTAGATCATTTCGTGACTTTTTTATCGCTTTTATAAATATATATATATATATATATATATATATTTCTGTCCGGGCATAGGATTGCAAATCCGTCGCTCTTTACAACTTATATATATATATATATATTTACATTCTGTCGAGTCTGAACAATTTCGTGGCTCATTTACGGTCTTTTTATATATATATATTTACATTCAGTTTAGTCTGGAATAATTCGTGGCTCCTTTACAGCTTCTATATATATAAATATATATATATATTTTAATTCTGTGCAGCCTGGATTACTCCGTGGCTTTGTACAGCTTATATATATATATTTCCATTCTAGTCCAGGCATAGGATTTGAAATCTGTCGCACTTTATAGCTTTTATACATATATATATATATATATATATATATATATTTATATATTTTCATTCTGTCAAGCCTGGATTACTCTCTGGCTTTTTACAGCTTTTATATATATATATATATATATATATATATATATATATATATATATTTACATTCCAGTACGGGCCTGCGAGTGAAAACCCATCGCCCTTTATAGCTTTCGTATATATATAGTCATATATATATATATATATCCTTTATTCATTATGATTAAATTTCTGATGTAAATATTCATTCGATATGAATCGGCGCTGGAATCTATTTGGGCGAACTAAATTTCTTTAAATCTCGCCAACTCTATCTTTCAAACGGTTCAAAATAGGTTCAGATGGAACCGAGAAGTTAGAATGGCTAAGATTTACTTAAATCTAGCTTTCTTTCTAGTTTTATTAACTTTAAAGCAACCTCGCGGCCATTAGATCACTATCTATTGGGAACGAAAAGCTTTGGTTACGCGCATGCCAGGATTTGACTGATGAATCCTTGGTTTTTGCGACGTCTAGATGAATATATACATTTCCTGTGAATATTTGAGCTGTGTAGGTTTTCTTAGCTTCCCCCTGTGAGCCTAGGAATCGTGGGATTCATGATCAAACTGATCAGAATCTGATCCCCATGATAGACAAACTTCATATTACAAATGTACCCTACTAGTTTTTATGTAAAATGTACATCCAAAATACCTTAAAACTGTTATCCGGGTTTAAGGTCTCAAATATAATGAAAATATAATTTGTCGTGTCAGAGTCACTTCGATGGCTGTCATGCCCATGAGAAGACCGACAATTGTATATATTCTGTGGTCGAGGATGCTTCGCAGCCCGACAAATCACCATTCAAATTGAGCCAAAAGGCTAAAAAGATAAAATGGAAGTATCAACAGGCTTCTATTCCTATGAGAGCGTAAAGGTTTGAAAACCATTTCTTTCAAAAACATCACTTTCATATCTTATCTAAAAATGACTTTTGCAAGTCAAATCAAACACTTCGTATATAGGTTCAACGAAGTAATGCACTACTTTCAAATCAAATCAATCATAGGCTCAATTTCTTCCAACATTCACACACACATTGCAAATAAAAAGGAAAATATTAAAAAGAAGCGGTACCGTATTTTCAAAAAAGTTATGGGGTGCCTAACACCTTCCACACACTTAACCAATAAAATTATGCCCAATAAATTATTCTAAGTACATACCCATACATATATGGAATAAAAAATAATTAATAATTGAATAAAGGATTGGCACTGATGCCACTGTTGGGTTTGTACGAAATTATTGCGCAATCAAATTGCAAAAATTAGCGGAAGCATGGTATATCAAAGTTTAAAATTTTTTACAAAACCATTACCCGGATAATCCTTTATGCAAATTATTAATTTAAAACGATAAATAAGAAGTTATAGAATCATACCCTTGTAGAACGAAGCTTCCACAAGTACGAGTTCAACTGCTTGTTTTTCGTGATTTCCTTGAATTTCTGGGTTAGATTCCTTCCTTTGATCAACGTTAGCCACCCAAGTGTTTGGCCTCTAGAGGTGATCCACCAAGGAAGAAGAATTATCAATAAAGAGGGGGTTGGCTAAATCCCAAGTTTCTATCCAGTATAAAAAAGGAGTCCTCTCCAACAATTAGAATTGCATCAACTGATATCTATTATAAGACTCATCTTATATAGATATTGGTCAACCCTTCTAATCCTATTAGACATGGGGTTTCATTTAATTAATTAAACTCCTTTAATTAATTTAGGCTTCCCACCACATTAGGAATAATTAATTAAATTCATTTAATTAATTTGACTCCTAATCTAATTAGGAATAAATGAGAGTACTTATATTAAATTAATTCTAAACTCCTTTAGAAATTAAAATAATAACAATTATAATAATATTAATAAGACTCCTCTTATTAATTTATATTTAAAATTTCCAAAATATTAAATGATAAATATTAAGCTATTTAATTTATTCTATTACCATAGATCAAATTAATTACACTTAATGTATTATTACGATTATGCCATTACCTTCTTAAATAATTATTCTTCATTTTATTGTGTGACCCTTTAGGTTCTCCATATTAAACCGGTTATGAATAAATCAATTAGAACAATTTTAATCTTATTTAAATAAATAAATTAAACTAATAATCTATTTAAATAAATAATATTTATTCTACAATAGGGATAAGCCTCCCTAGCGATCAACGACTTTCCAGATAATATAGATTTCAACATTAATCATAAAAGAACCTGTGAGTAAAAAGTTATCATACAATTCAATCCTTCCACCATACAATGTCCCAATTAAATATAAGACATAGAATTACAGTCAAGTCTTATTTTTATTTAATCATATGTATTTCGATTGGAAAATACACAACTCCAAATAATACAAATTAGAAACTCCTTTCTAATTTTATTCTGCCTTGGCCAAGGACAAAGGGTTGTCATTTAATGAATCACATATGACATATCTCCTCTTTTACTAAAAGTGGAAGATTCTTTATTGGTCATTCATTATCTCCATATGTAACTCATTATAACCAAGCATACCCTTTGATATATCCTAAGGGTTTTTAAAGAATAAGTTAAAGTATAATTCATTACATACAAGATACTATGATGATCTTAAGTCCAAGGATCACTTGTACTACTATCACATTAGAAATTCCTATTGACAGACAAGTAAAACTCCATTAGGTATTCCATAGCGAGTCACGTTGAGTGAACTTATTCTCCAATAAGCACCTACATACTTGCTTTAGTGTCTCCACACAAATGATTATGAGATCAATCATCCTCATCCAATGAGCAAGCAACATATGTACTAATCTATCTGGATTTACTAATCTTTTTTTTAGTAATCCCACGATTGAAAACTATTTTAGTTTTAAGCTTTCTAAGAATTTAGATCTCATTAACATGATCAACATCATGATTCTAAAAGCATTGCTTAAAACTATGGGTTATTTACATATTATAAAAATAGCATCATGTAGATAATTAAATGCCTTTAATAAATGAATACTTTTATTAATAAATAAATAAGATCATCTGCAAAGTATATGCTTTATCATCATACATGATTGGCTTGTATGCATATTACTTTCAATCTCCCACTTGCACTAAAGTCAATCGCCATGGTATATCATACCCATCTTCTCTAAGTGACGATCAAACTACTGTTGTGTTAAAACTTTAGTAAAGGGATCTGCAATGTTGTCTTGGGAGTTCCCTATCTCTAGTGACTTCTTCTCTTTCAATGATTTCTTTAATCAAAGTGCCACAACACATATTTGGGTTCAAGATGAGACTTAGGAACTATTCCTAGTTCTGTAATGAACTTTTCATCAGAAACATCAATTTGCAGCTTCACTTACAGTTATATACTTTGTCTTTGTCACTAAATCAGCAACCTTTTGCTATTTGGAACCATTCCAATTCACTGCACCACCTTTCAAGGTAACGACTTACCCTAAAGTGGATTTGTTGTCGTCTTGGTCAGTCTGAAAACTTGAGTCTGTTTTGTCCTCTAGTTTAATTCAGACCTATCATGTGTCATAATGACATCCTTAGTGTCAGTTAAGTACTTTGAGATGTTTATCACTGCCTTACAGTGATCTTCTCCAGAATATGACTGATCAACATCAAGTCTCGTATATTTCATTGTATACATGATAGTAACTCATGCGATCTCTCTTTTATTGAGGACAATTATAGAGAGATACACTCCATGACTCATTATCATGAGACACCTTTTGGAGTTTGCCATGCTAAACGCCTTTAGCATCTAATGAATATACGTTCCTTGGGTTAAGCCAAACATCCTTTTAAATCTATCTATACAGATTTATATCCCCAATATAGGATGTTCTACCCAAATCATTCATAGAGGAATGTTTAGACAACTTTATTTTGATTGATTGTAGCATAGGAATGTCATTCCCTATCAGTAATATATCATTAACATATATTACAAGGAATGAAACAGCGCTCCCACTCACGTTCTTGTACACACATGGTTCATCCTCGTTTTTGATAAAATCAAACTCTTCAAAATGAATATTATATTTACTAGAAGCTTGCTTCAATTCATAAATGGATTGTTGTAGCTCATATACATGATTTGCTTCAACCATTGAAACAAATTCATCTAGTTGTATCATACATACATTCTCCTCTAATAATATATATTTAAGGAAGGGCGTCACCATGTCCATTTTTCCAGATCTAGTACTAATAAGCTGCAATCGCAAGTAAAATCCAAATGGACTTGAGCATTGCTCCAAAACTCCATTTTAAATTTTATGGTCATCTACCATTTCCCTGAGTCTTTTATTACTCATAGCCTATTCGTAATTTAGTGGATCATCATCATTCATGACGTGTACCTCATCGTCATCCTATATGACAAATTCATACCTTTCAGGTATCTTCGGTACTCTTCCAGATTTACAAATAGGGTGTTGTACAGTAGGTGTCTCAACTTGGACAGATTCATCCAATTGATCGGTAGTGGTTTATGGTTATTGAAATTCTTCAAGATCTATTTTTCTCTCACTAGCCCCTTCATGGGTAAACTCCTTTTCCAAATAGGCAGCGTGTTTCGCAACAAACACCTTTTGCTCAGTAGGTTTGTAAAAATAGTATCCCAAACTTTCTTTAGGATATCCCACAAACGTGCACTTATCAGATCTCGTCCCAAGCTTATCATTTTGAAACCTTTTCACATAAGCTGGACATCCCCAAATCTTAACATGCTTAAGACAAGGTTTCCTCACTGTCCACATCTCATATGGAGTCTTGAACACGAATTTCGAGGGGACTTTATTTAGTAGATATGTAGTTGTTTCTAGGGCATGACCCCAGAATAAAATTGGAACATCGATGAAACTCATCATAAAACGAACCATGTCCAACAATGTTCGATTTCTCCTTTCAGATACTCCATTTTGAGATTATACCATTATCTTTGAGACAATTGAGAAACTAACTGCTTAAGTATTCTCCACCTCGATCTGATAGAAGAATCTTAATACTCTTGCCCATTTGTTTCTCTACTTCACTTTTGAACTCTTTGAACTTTTTAAATGATTCAGATTTGTATTTCACTAAATACACATATCCCAATCTTGAGTGATTATCAGTGAAAGTAATAAAATAGAAATACCCACCCCGTGCATTCGTTGTCATAGGTCCACAAACGTCTGTGTGAACCAACGCTAACAACTATGTAACTCTTTCTCCTTTTTCACTAAAAAGAGATTTAGTCATTTTACCCATGAGACAAGATTCACAAGTTGGATATGATTCATAATCGGATAGCTATAAGAGCCCATCCTTATGCAACCTGGATAATCTTGTTTTATTGATATGACCGAGTCTACAGTGCCACATATAGGTATAATTAACATCATCTCTTTTTCTTTTGTTAGTTTATTTTATTTGAAATATATTTTCATGTAAGTCAAGTATGTAAAGTCCATGTCGCAAATTACCAACACCATATAAAACATTACTTTTATAAATAGAACAACTGTTGTTCTTTTTTATAATGTCAAATCCATCCATATCTAATACGAAAATAGAAATATTGTTTCTAATAATATTCAGAACAAAATAACAATTATTTTAATAAATGGACTTGCCAGTATGCAGTGCTAAACAATAAGTGCCTACAGCTAATGCAGCAACCTTTGCTCCATTTCCCACTCGTAGGATAACCTCATCCTTGTTCAGCTTTCTACTTCTGACCAGTCCCCGCATAGTATTACATATGTGAGAACCACAACCGGTATCCAATACCCAAGTAGAATTTTGACTTTCTGAAAAATTAATTTCAATCATGAACAAACCATGATTGGAAGTCGAAGCTTCTCCAAGCTTCTTCTCTGCCAGAAACTTCTTGTAGTTCCTCTTCCAATGACCCGACTAGTTGCAATGGAAGCGCATTCCTTTGCTAGTTGGATCAGATTTCTTTTGATCCTTCACTTTCGCCTTACCCTTAGCCTTCTTAGATTTTTTTTAAGAAGATACCTTGGGCCTCTTCCTATTTTTGGAAGAATCATCCACCATTAAGACATGGTTGTTCTTGGATGGGAAGTGACCTTCTGTAGTTTTCAACATGTTAAGCAATTCAGGCAAGCTGATATATAACTTATTCATGTGAAAATTAACAACGAACTACGAGAAGGTCTCAGGGAGTGACTGCAAGACCAAGTCTTGACACAGATCCCCATCCATGACGAACCCAAGATGTCCAAGACGTTCAATTAGATTGATCACCCTTAGGACATGAGTCTCAACGGCGGTGCCCTCGGTCATCCGAGATCAAAAGAGCTCCTTAGATATCTCATATCTAGCAGTCCTACTTTGTTCACCATACAACGCCTTGAGGTGAAGCAACATAGTAGGAGCATCCATGTTTTCGTGCTGACGTTGAAGCTCGTTATTCATGGATGCGAGCATGGTGCATTGAGCCACAGATGCATCATCTTGCCACTTTGCAATAGTGGCAATTTCTTCCTCAGAGGCTGTTTCTGAAACAGTTCCACGGACAGGTGAATTTAGGACATAAGAAATCTTTTCAGCAGTGAGAACTATTTTCAGATTCCGTAACCAGTCCGTGTAATTCGGCCCAGTTAGTTTGTTAGTATCAAGTATGCTACGCAGTGATATTAGTGATTTCGATATTTTAAAATTTTTGTATGTGAAAATACAACATTTTAGCAAACATTCATTTAATTAATTTTATATACCAAAATAAATTAGGTCTTATTTTAGATTGGTATCTCCCACTACTTTCTTCTAACTATATTACTCTAACTTATATTGTTCGGAAACATCTAATTAAAGATTTGTTAGTGAGATTAAGGATCCCATTTCAAAAGTATATGGCCTTGTGTGTGCACAACAAATGATATATAAATAAATAGGTAGACAACTCTTGTCAATCATATCAACATGTGATTCCTTATATTTTGCCTCTTAAATCATAATGGTCAAGTGTGTGTACATCCGAACTAAAATAATTTAAGTTAAGCCCAGCCTAGCACTCTATATATTCGAAAAAGAAAAATATTGTCCTTGTGTGTGCACAACAAAACAATATCGTTCAATTAACTTTATAAGCATCAAATGTGATTAAATTAATAACTTAAATACGCAATACTCGCCTTGTGTGTGCACAACAAACTCGTATTAAATATTTAATACTCTATTAATTTATCATACTAGAAGGTGATGCTCGATATTCCAAATATCATTTAAACGCTTTAGACATAATATGATTTCTTTGAGGAATTTGTTATTATTTGTGTCATCTTGTTTAGCGCGCATGCACACACACACACACACACACACACACACACACACACACACACACACACATATATATATATATATATATATATATAAAATACGCGACATTTTATTAAAACATGCGAAGCATGTTTGCATAAAATATAATATATATAATACTTAGCATGCACATATAGAATACTATATCCTACCCGGATTGATTATGAACTTTTATTCTAGTTTGGTTTGTTGGGTTTGTACGAAATCGTGACGCAATCAAATTGCAAAAATTAGCAGAAGCATGGTATATCAGAGTTTAAAAATTTCTACAAAACCATTACCCGGATCATCCTTTATGCAAATTATTAATTTAAAACGATAAATAAGAAGTTATGGAATCATACCCTTGTAGAACGAAGCTTCCACAGGTACTAGTTCAACTCCTTGTTCTTCGTGATCTCCTTGAATTTCCAGGTTAGATTCCTTTCTTTGATCAACGTTAGCCACCCAAGTGTTTGGCCTCTAGAGGTGATCCACCAAGGAAGAGAAATTATCAAGAAGGAGGGTGTTTGGCTTAGTGTTCTATCCTCTATAGAAAAGGAGTACTCTCCAACAATTAGAATTGCATCATCAAATATCTATTATAAGACTTCTCTTATATAGACATTGGTCAACCCTTCTAATCCTATTAGACATGGGATTTCTTTTAATTAATTAAACTCCTTTAATTAATTCAGGCTTCCCACCACATAGGAATAATTAATTAAATTCATTTAATTAATTTATCTCCTAATCTTATTAGGAATAAATGAGAGTACTAAATATTAAATTAATTACTAAACTCCTTTAGAAATTAAAATAATAATAATTGTAATAATATTAATAAGACTCCTCTTATTAATTTATATTTAATATTTCCAAAATATTAAATAATAAACATTAAGCTATTTAATTTATTCTATCACCATAGATTAAATTAATTATACTTAATGCATTATTACGATTATGCCATTACCTTCTTAAATATTTATTCTTCCTTTTATGGTGTGACCCTTTAGGTTCTCCATATTAAACCGGTTGTGAATAAATCAATTAAAACAATTTTAATCTTATTTAAATAAATAAATTAAACTAATAATCTATTTAAATAATATTTATTCTACAATAGGGATAAGCCTCCCTAGCGATCAACGACTTTCCAGATAATATAGATTTCAACATTAATCATAAAAGAACCTGTGAGTTAATAGTTACCATACAATTCAATCCTTCCACCATACAATGTCCCAATTAAATATAAGACATGGATTTACTGTCAAGTCTTATTTTATTTAATTATATGTATTTCGATTAGAAAATGCATAACTCCAAATAATGCAAATTAGAAACTCCTTTCTAATTTCATTTCACCTTGGCCAAGGATTCCTGGGTTGTCATTTAACGAATCACATAGGACATATCTCCTCTTTTACTAGAGGTGGTAGATTCTTTATTGATCATTCATTATCTCCATATGTAACTTATTATACCCAAGCATACCCTATATATGCCTTAAAAGGTCTTAAGGAATAAGTCAAAGTATAATTTGTTACATACAAGATACTATGATGATCTCAAGTCCAAGGATCACTTGTACTACTATCACATTAGGAATTCCTATTGACATGCGAGTAAAACTCCATTAGGTATTCCATAGCGAATCACGTTCAGTGAACTTATTCTCCAATAAGCACCTACATACTTGCTTTAGTGTCTCCACACAAATGATCATGAAATCAATCATCCTTATCCAATGAGCAAGCAACATATGTACCAATCTATCCGGATTTACTAATCCCCTTTTTAGTAATCCCACGATTGGGAACTATTTTAGTTTTAAAACTTTCTAAGAATTTAGATCTCATTAGCATGATCATCATCATGATTCTAAAAGCTTTGCTTAAAACTATGGATTATTTACATATTATAAAAACAGCAACATGTAGATAATTAAATGCCTTTAATAAATGAATATTTTATTAATAAATAAATAAGATTGTTTACAAAGTACGTGCTTTATCATCATACATGATTGGCTTGTATGCACACCACTATCAATCTCCCACTTGCACTAAAGCCAATCGCCATGGTATCTCATACCCATCTTCTCTAAGTGACGATCAAACTGCTGTTTTGTTAAAGCTTTAGTAAATGGATCTGCAGTGTTGTCTTGAGAGTTTACACTCTCCTCTTTCAATGATTTTTTTTTTATCAAAGTGCCGCAACACATGTTTAGATTCAAGATGAGACTTAGGAACTATTCCTAGTTCTGTAATGAACTTTTCATCCGAAACATCAACTTGCAGCTTCACTTACAGTTATATACTTTGTCTTTGTCACTAACCCAGCAACTTTTGCTGTTTGAAACCTTTCCAATTTACTGCACCACCTTTTAAGGTAACGACTTACCATAAAGTGGATTTTGCTGTCGTCTTGGTTAGTCTGAAAACTTGAGTCTATTTAGTCTTCTAGTTTAATTCAGACCCATCATGTGTCATGATGACATCCTTAGTGTCAGTTAAGTACTTTGAGATGTTTATCACTGTCTCACAGAGATCTTCTCCAGAATATGACTGATCAACATCAAGTCTTGTATATTTCATTGCATACATAATAGTTACTTATGCGATCTCTCTTTTACTGAGGACAATTTTAGAGAGATACACTCCATGGCTCATCATCATGAGGCACCTTTTGGAGTTGCCATGCTAAACGCCTTTAGCATCTAATGAATATACGTTTCCATGGGTTAAGCCGAACATCCTTTTAAATCTATTAATACAGATTTATATCCCCAATGTGGGATGTTCTACCCAAATCATTCATGGAGGAATGTTTAGACAACTTTATTTTGATCGATTTTAGCATAGAAATTTCATTCCCTATCAGTAATATATCATCAACATATAATACATGGAATGAAACAGCGCTCCCACTAACCTTCTTGTACACACATGGTTCATCGTCATTTTTGATAAAATCAAACTCTTTGATTGTCTCATCAAAACGAATGTTCCATCTACGAGAAGCTTGCTTCAATCCATAAATGGATCGTTGCAGCTTACAGACTTGATTTATTCCAACCTTTGAAACAAATCCCTCTAGCTGTGTCATATACACATCCTCCTCAAGTTTCCCAATGAGGAAGGCCGTTTTCACGTCCATCTGCCAGATCTCATAGTCGTTATAAGCTGCAATCGCAAGCAAAATCCGAATGGACTTGAGCATTGTGACAAACAAGATTTTTGTAATTTATTATGAATATTTATTGAATTAAATAAATATTTTTTGATGATTTAATTATTGAGTTAAATAATTAATTGATGAATTTGTGGTAGATTAATTTAATTATATGTGTCACATTAGTTAAATTAATGTGGTGAATTTTTATATTCAAAGTATGTATTTAATTGAGCTTATTTGATTAATATATTAATTAATAAGCATAATGTTATTCTAATTAATTTATTAATTAATTAGAGATTTATGATTAGACATAATTAATAAATAAGAATTTTAATTATGTGACTATGTGATTTAATGTAGATTTATGCTATTTTATTTAATTGATTTAAATAGCATTATTTGATTTAATTGGGTGTGACATTAATTAACTATATTATAATAAATTAATTAAAATAAATGAGAAGGGATTCCTTAAGCTAACCAAACAAGGCCTTAAGGGGAGTTGGTCAGTTAACCCACTAAGGGACCAACTGACAACCACTCACCCATTATATATTATACGTATTATACTTATATACATATATACTATATCAATTCATATATTCATATCAGAGAGAATTTTGAGAGAAAAGATTGAGGAAGAAGAATTGGAAAAATTTATATCATCATCCTTGAATCATCTTCACCAACTAGCAAGGGTAAATTCAGTTATATTAAGTTTTAAGCTTTCTATTTTTACGTACTTTGAAGTTCTCTGTAATCGTCAATTTTGAATCATTGTTGGTTATATGGTTTTATATGGGTTAAATTATGTTTATAACATGTTTTATACCATGTATACATAAATCACAGTGATCAATTTTATGTAATTACGTCTTAATTAAGTTTTCAAAACTTCCATTAACGTACTTTGAAGTTTTCTGTAAAAGACTAAATTGATGACTTGTTCATGATATGGCTATATATATATTAATTGATGTCCATAACATATTATATGCCATATATGCATAACTTTCAGTGATCACACCATGGAATTTTGTTGATAATTGGGTTTTCAAAAGTTACAAAGTGTAAAAATTGTACATATGGCCCATATGGCCCTTACGTACAAAATTTACACACCTTATGCGTTTATTTAACTTAAATTAACACTTGAATGTGATTGTGTACATTTAAACGAACAAAATGGAAGTTAAACGAACGGATTCGGTGTTATAACGAATCCGTAACGTTGAATTCTTGTTTTCTTTCAAAACTTTATAAAATGTTGAAAATAGTGAAATTAAATGTTGTGATTTGTGTAATTTCGTGATTTAAAGTGTTAAAAGCATGCTTAGAACATGGTATGATGTTTCTGTAAATTCTATATCTCATGGGTAGCCTTAAATTCATTTCGTTAGTTTAATTTGGATTTATTTGGGTTGCTCTGTGTGTCATTCGCGAACTGGAAATCTGGGTCTGCGTTGCCGCGCGGCCGCGCTGGTCCCAAGGGTAACTGGCGCGTGGCCGCGCCCCTTGCAGAAATTTGAAATTTTTTGCTAAGTGTTCGTGTGTTCTAAGAGGTGGTTTAAAACCTAATGTAATGAACATAAAGATATGCTAAACATATAATAAGAGGTTAATAACTTATATTACGTGAGTAATTAATAAGTTAATTACATGACTTGAATCGTTAATTGTATAGTCCAATAACGTGCTCAAGACCGATGTGTGTGATTCGATACGTATATCGAGTTATTGATTAATTTGTATTGTGAACGTATTGATATGTAGGATGTAATAAAGAACGTGAATTATAATTGTAGCTTGTGCAAGAGGCAAGTATCCTATCCCTAATTTATTGATTTAGCAAGTTCCCTAAATTCTAATTTATTCATTTATTAAGCCTTAGACTTGTGTTTCTATATCGAGTAAGCTCGTGTTTTTAATTGTTCAAGTTCGAAATTCATATTACATATTGTAACTCTTTTAAAAGCATGATTCAGTGATACAATACTTATTCGATTGTATACTCTTGAGATTTATTATTCAAGTTGAATATCGATGTTATTGTTGAACCTTATAGGACTAGTGAACCCTTATTGATTCGACTAGTCCATAGTTGATGAACGTTCTAAATTCCAAAATACTTATTGAGCTTATCCAAACCAAACTTCCTTTGGTGCGGACCCTGTAAAAGGGGATTATTTACGCTTTAGCGTTGAGATATTGTGCACAATATGGTACTAAGGGCTGATCCCCCTAAGTACGAGAAGTAGAGTCCATAGTCTTATGACTGTTAAAGGTTTAAAGCATAAAAACTTTACAACCTAGGACATAGTTCAAGGTCTTATGACCCTCAGACGTTCTTTTGATTCCTGTTATTCGTTCTTGAGTCAAAAGTTGAGTTTCTTTATTCAGATGTCTTTGATTCACTCGCATGTTATTATATTGTTGTCATATTATTATACTTGTGGGCAATCGTGCTCACTCTTGCGTAATAATAACATTGCAGTTAAGAACGAAAGGTCTGACGAGCCTTCTACTAGCAAAGGCAAGGGCAAAGTCAACAAGTGATGAAGACTTGTTGTTTATTTTATGTGTTTATGTTTCAGACTTATGTTAAAGTTGTGTAAAACTTATTTAATTAGTTATATTTCCGCATTTGATATTTAAGGTTAAGTACGACCTGGGATTGATGTATTTCTTTTCAGATGTTGTAACCCCATAAGGGGAGGATTATTTCTATTTATTTCATGGTTTGCATTTACTATGGGTAGATAGATAGATGATATTTGTACAGTGAACACCAAGTCCCGTGGAAATTGAAGTACCCGGATTTGGGGGTGTCACAGGTTGGTATCAGAGCTGTAGGTTATGAACCTTAGGTGGGGAAAAATCTTAGGATAGTAGCCTTTTTAGAGATCGAGAACATAGTAATGATAACTCTTATCGAGTTCTAAGAAAGATAATAACTTACCTTATGTGCTACGTGCTTATACTTATATATTCGAGTCTCGATTAGCATCACGTAATTACTAAAACTTAAAATTTTATTTGTCAGGATGACGAATGCTGGAGAACCTAGTCAGTCTAGGGACCTTGTACCCCTAGAGGCTAGAGAGGAGGAGCCCCGAGATATCCACGTAGTTTGGGAGCAGTTAGTCCGACGAGAGCCATCACCCTTGATCACAGTCATTGGTCAGGAAATTGTGCCGGTGTCTAATTCAGAGGAGGACTCTGAGGAAGACCCTGAGGAGATTGAAGTTCAGGCTGAGGCAGCTGAAGAGGAGGAGGAAGACCCTGAAGAGTTCCCGCCGAGCTCTATCAGTGCTGAGATGTATGACAAGCTGTATGACCGTAACATAGAGTTACGTGATACTGTTCAGGAGCTGAGGGAGACTGTTCAGGAGCTGAGGGAGCGGTCGGTTACTCAACAGTCTACCATCGAGCTGAGGGATGGAGAGGTTGAGGCTCTTCACACACGTTTGGGAAATGTAGAGTGGAATTTGGCTCACGAGAAGGGCCAAACCGAGCAGAAGTCAGAGGAAATTGAGGAATTGAAGAATGAACTAAAAGAGAAATCAGCAAGGCTGGCCATAGCAGAGGAGGCATGGGTAAGGGAATCACGACGAGCAGATCTCGCAGAAGATAATTGTCGGGCGAAGAAGGCCAAGCTTGAAGAGACGTACTCTATACTTCAGTATGCAATTGACGAGGCCCAGGATCGGGTTATGAGGTACCCAATTCAGTTTGAAGGACTACCGTCGTACATGCTAGATCGCAGGACGATGTCTCGGATTATGGAAGAAGAGCGTGGCAAAGCTGTTCGTCGCCTTAATGGGCAGTGATAGGAACATTTGATTTTGTGAAACCTATCTGGTAGTTAATAATGTAAATTCCAATGTGTTTATAAACAGAGGAATATTTTATGTTTTAAATCCTGTAGATTCTTTATCTCAGGATAGTTGATGTAAATAGCAGTGATGCTATCGTATTATGTTAAAACTTTTGATTTAGTAATATATCAGAGTTTATTTGAGATAATGTGTTGACTGATTGTGTCTAAATGTTTAAGTTAAGCCTTAGATATTTAAAAGATTGAATAAAGTTCTAATACGCGTATTTCCTAACAGTAAAATGCCGCCAAGGAGACGATCTAACCGTCAACAGGCCCAAGAAGGGTCAACTAACAACAACAACGACGCCAATGCTAACCCCGTTCAGCAGTTAGCGAACTTACTTGCTGGAGCGCTTAACAACCAACCTCAAGCTCCACCGACCACAACGTTCAAGGACTTCAAGGCGGTGGGACCGCCAGAGTTTAAAGGCACCATGAACCCGATAGAAGCTCAAACCTGGGTCATGGAGATGGAAAAAGTTTTTGACGTCGCCAGAGTCAGAGAGGACCAGAAAACCGCCTATGCAACGTTCATGCTGAAATCTGAGGCCAGCTATTGGTGGCAAGCGAATAAGGTCCGGGGAGGTGAAGGTGTGATTACCTGGGAGAGGTTCAAGGAGATGTTCTTCGAGATGTACTTTCCGACCAGCTCGCAGAATCAAATGGAGGTCCAGTTCTTGGAACTGAAACAGGGAAATATGTCCGTACCAGAATATGCGGCGAAATTCAATGAGTTGGCTAGGTTTGCCACGTATCAAGTGCACACCGATCAGAGGAAGGCAAGGAGGTTTGAACAGGGCCTGAAGCCCTGGTTGTATAGCAAAGTGTCAATGTTCCAATTGAACACTTTTGCTGGGGTGTTGGAGAAGGCCATTCTCGCTGAAGGCGGGAGTGATGCAGTTACAAAGTATAACCAAGATCAGAAAAAGAAGAAGAGTGAAGGTGAAGGAATTAACAAGGCTAGTGGTAGCAACACGGGAGGGAGTAATAATCAGAAGAGGAGGTGGAATGATAACTCATCGACTGGGAATCAGCAAGGTGGTCAGAAAAAGAGGATCGAAGCTTGTTCGACCTGCGGGAAAGCTCACCTGGGGGTCTGTATGAAGGGAAAACGAGTATGTTATAATTGTGGTCAGGAAGGCCACATAGCACCTAACTGTCCGAACCCAAAGAAGGGCGCTTGCTTCACTTGCGGCTCAAAGGACCATCTGGCAAGGGACTGTCCCAAGAAGGGATCTGGAAGGGAAGGATCAGGTGGAAACAGGGGAAACAGCGGTGGAAGTGCTTTAACTATCACGGGACCAACCGCAACCAACCGACCAACCGCCAGGACCTTCAACATGACCGTGCAGGATGCTGTGCAGTCTCGCGATGTGGTGTCAGGTATCATTCCGATCAATAAAGTTAATGCTTATGTACTATTTGATTCGGGTGCTACTTGTTCATTTATATCCGATGACTTTGCTAAGAACTTAGAACTTCCTATGGACGAGTTAGAATACCCCATGAATATAGAGATTGCGAATAAAGAAGTAATCCCTGTTAAGTATGTACACAAGAACTGTAGAGTAGATATTAAGGGTAACATTATGAACGTAAATCTTATCCCGATTAGACTTGGGGAATTCGATGTTATTCTGGGAATGGATTGGCTAGTCAATTATGGGGCTGTAATTGATTGCCAGAGGAAGTGTATCAACCTTATGACCCCGTCAAAGGTTGTGTTTTATGGCAGTAAATCGCCTAGACAAGCGAGTTGTCTGACGATGATGCAGGCCAGGAAGTTGTTAAGACAAGGCTGTGTAGGATATTTAGCCTACATAGTCGATAGTCGTAAAGAAAATTCGAAATTAGAAGATATACCAGTCGTGAGGGACTTCTTAGACGTATTTCCGGATGATCTGCCAGGACTTCCGCCAGACAGAGAGGTTGAGTTTGTGATCGATTTGGCGCCAGGGACGGCCCCAATATCGAAGGCACCATACCGGATGCCTCCGGTAGAGATGAAAGAGTTAATGGTACAACTACAAGAGTTACTGGACAAGAAGTACATCCAACCGAGCGTATCGCCGTGGGGAGCGCCGGTGTTATTTGTGAAGAAGAAGGACGGGACGATGCGGCTTTGCATCGACTACAGAGAACTGAATAAGGTCACAATTAAGAATAGATATCCATTACCGAGGATCGACGATCTGTTCGACCAATTGAAGGGTGCAAGGTACTTTTCAAAGATAGACTTGAGGAGTGGCTATCATCAGCTGAAGGTGAGGCCAGAGGATGTTCCAAAGACAGCATTTAGGACTCGATATGGTCACTACGAATTTTTGGTAATGTCATTTGGTCTAACGAATGCTCCTGCAGCATTCATGGGCTTAATGAATGGAGTGTTCAAGCCGTTTTTGGACAAATTCGTGGTGGTCTTTATCGACGATATTTTGGTATACTCGAAGACCAAGGAAGAACATGTAGAACATCTGAAGTTAACATTAGAGGCGTTGAGAAGAGAGAAGTTGTACGCCAAATTTTCTAAATGTGAATTCTGGATTGAAAGAGTGCAATTTCTTGGACATGTGATCGACAAGGACGGAATTTCGGTAGATCCCTCTAAAGTCGAAGCTGTGATGAACTGGGATCTGCCGAAAACACCGTCGGAAGTGAGGAGTTTTCTTGGATTGGCGGGTTATTATAGAAGATTTATTCAGGACTTTTCCAAGATCGCAACTCCGCTGACAAATTTGACTAGAAAATCGGTGAAATTCGTTTGGACAGAGAAGTGTGAGGAAAGTTTCCAAGAGCTCAAGAGGAGGTTGAGTTCAGCACCTGTGTTATCCCTTCCGGACGACACAGGCAATTTTGTGGTTTATAGTGATGCGTCGCATAAAGGACTTGGCTGTGTGCTTATGCAAAACGGCAGGGTCATTGCGTATGCGTCACGACAATTGAAAGACTATGAGAAGGGGTATCCGACCCATGACTTGGAGTTAGCTGCCGTGGTATTTGCTTTAAAAATTTGGAGACACTATCTCTATGGGGAGAAGTGTGAAATATATACAGACCACAAGAGTCTGAAATATATCTTTACACAGAAGGACTTGAATATGCGCCAGAGAAGGTGGCTGGAGTTAATTAAGGATTATGACTGTGAAATCTTATACCATCCGGGTAAGGCTAATGTGGTTGCCGACGCCTTAAGCAGAAAGGGTCGGGAGAAATTGATGATGTTGACTACTCAGGAGGAACTAATTTCAGCAATGGAAAAGCTGAAATTGGAAGTGAAGTATTCGATGGAGATTGACGAGAAGTTGTTTCAGATTCAAGCTGGTACAACCCTATTGGATAAAGTTAAGGAAGCTCAACTTCAGGACGAAGAATGTGAGAAGGTTAAGAAAAAGATATCTGAAGGAACCGAACCGAGATTCAAGATAGACAGTGAGGGACTACTGAGATTTGAGAATAGAGTTCGGGTACCGTCAGTGCCAGAAATTAAGGATGACATTTTGAGAGAGGCTCATAGCTCACGGTATTCAATTCACCCCGGTAGTACCAAGATGTACCAGGATCTTCGACAGCACTTTTGGTGGCCAAATTTGAAACGAGATGTTGCTGAGTGTGTTGCAAAGTGTCTAACCTGTCAGAAAGTGAAAGCAGAACATCAGAGACCAAGTGGTTTGCTACAACCCCTGGAAATCCCAGAATGGAAATGGGAACACATTACGATGGATTTCGTGGTTGGCCTTCCGACGACTCAGAAAGGCTACGACGCAGTATGGGTTATCGTTGACCGACTGACGAAATCCGCACACTTCCTTCCGATTAAAATCAGATTCAACTTAGACCAGTTGGCAAGGCTATATGTGAAAGAGATTGTTTCGAGGCACGGAGTTCCGGTGTCAATTGTTTCCGACAGAGATCCGCGTTTCACATCGAACTTCTGGAAGCGACTACAAGAATGCATGGGGACACAGTTGAGAATGAGTACGGCTTATCACCCTCAGACAGATGGGCAGAGTGAAAGAACGATCCAGACATTGGAAGATATGTTGAGAGCATGCATCATGGATTTTAAAGGAAATTGGGATGATCACCTACCGCTTGTGGAATTCGGTTACAACAACAGTTACCACGCTAGTATTGGCATGCCGCCTTACGAAGCGTTGTACGGAAGAAAATGCAGAACCCCGCTATACTGGGATGAAGTTGGCGAGAGACAACTATTAGGTCCAGAACTGGTACAGCAGACAGCAGAGATAGTCAAAGTGATCAGAACAAGACTGGTAGCAGCTCAGGATAGGCAGAAGAAATACGCCGATCCACACCGTAAGAACGTTGAGTTTGAATCGGGTAGCTATGTGTTCTTGAAAGTCTCTCCCTGGAAGGGGAAGATCAGATTCGGTAAGAAGGGAAAATTGAGCCCAAGGTTCATTGGACCCTTTGAAGTACTGCGAAGGATTGGAGAAGTTGCGTATGAGGTAGCCTTACCTCCGGCGCTTGAGAATGTCCACAACGTCTTTCATGTGTCAGTTTTACGCCCCTACAAACCCGATTACAAACATGTGATTGAATATGAACCCCTACATTTTGAGAAAGACTTATCCTATGAAGAAATTCCTGTTCAGATTGTTGACAGGAAAGAGCAAGTCCTCAGAAATAAAATTATACCTTCTGTTAAGGTAATTTGGAGGAACCACAATGCTGAAGAAGCTACGTGGGAACTCGAAGAGCATATGATGAAGAATTACCCAGATTTATTTACTTAATTTTTTTTGTTTATGCGATTCTGGGGACAGAATCTTTGTAAGGGGGGGAGAATGTAACGGGACGAAATTTAATTGAACCGTGATTCTGGGGACAGAATCCTTTTAAGGGGGGAAAGATGTGACAAACAAGATTTTTGTAATTTATTATGAATATTTATTGAATTAAATAAATATTTTTTGATGATTTAATTATTGAGTTAAATAATTAATTGATGAATTTGTGGTAGATTAATTTAATTATATGTGTCACATTAGTTAAATTAATGTGGTGAATTTTTATATTCAAAGTATGTATTTAATTGAGCTTATTTGATTAATATATTAATTAATAAGCATAATGTTATTCTAATTAATTTATTAATTAATTAGAGATTTATGATTAGACATAATTAATAAATAAGAATTTTAATTATGTGACTATGTGATTTAATGTAGATTTATGCTATTTTATTTAATTGATTTAAATAGCATTATTTGATTTAATTGGGTGTGACATTAATTAACTATATTATAATAAATTAATTAAAATAAATGAGAAGGGATTCCTTAAGCTAACCAAACAAGGCCTTAAGGGGAGTTGGTCAGTTAACCCACTAAGGGACCAACTGACAACCACTCACCCATTATATATTATACGTATTATACTTATATACATATATACTATATCAATTCATATATTCATATCAGAGAGAATTTTGAGAGAAAAGATTGAGGAAGAAGAATTGGAAAAATTTATATCATCATCCTTGAATCATCTTCACCAACTAGCAAGGGTAAATTCAGTTATATTAAGTTTTAAGCTTTCTATTTTTACGTACTTTGAAGTTCTCTGTAATCGTCAATTTTGAATCATTGTTGGTTATATGGTTTTATATGGGTTAAATTATGTTTATAACATGTTTTATACCATGTATACATAAATCACAGTGATCAATTTTATGTAATTACGTCTTAATTAAGTTTTCAAAACTTCCATTAACGTACTTTGAAGTTTTCTGTAAAAGACTAAATTGATGACTTGTTCATGATATGGCTATATATATATTAATTGATGTCCATAACATATTATATGCCATATATGCATAACTTTCAGTGATCACACCATGGAATTTTGTTGATAATTGGGTTTTCAAAAGTTACAGAGTGTAAAAATTGTACATATGGCCCATATGGCCCTTACGTACAAAATTTACACACCTTATGCGTTTATTTAACTTAAATTAACACTTGAATGTGATTGTGTACATTTAAACGAACAAAATGGAAGTTAAACGAACGGATTCGGTGTTATAACGAATCCGTAACGTTGAATTCTTGTTTTCTTTCAAAACTTTATAAAATGTTGAAAATAGTGAAATTAAATGTTGTGATTTGTGTAATTTCGTGATTTAAAGTGTTAAAAGCATGCTTAGAACATGGTATGATGTTTCTGTAAATTCTATATCTCATGGGTAGCCTTAAATTCATTTCGTTAGTTTAATTTGGATTTATTTGGGTTGCTCTGTGTGTCATTCGCGAACTGGAAATCTGGGTCTGCGTTGCCGCGCGGCCGCGCTGGTCCCAAGGGTAACTGGCGCGCGGCCGCGCCCCTTGCAGAAATTTGAAATTTTTTGCTAAGTGTTCGTGTGTTCTAAGAGGTGGTTTAAAACCTAATGTAATGAACATAAAGATATGCTAAACATATAATAAGAGGTTAATAACTTATATTACGTGAGTAATTAATAAGTTAATTACATGACTTGAATCGTTAATTGTATAGTCCAATAACGTGCTCAAGACCGATGTGTGTGATTCGATACGTATATCGAGTTATTGATTAATTTGTATTGTGAACGTATTGATATGTAGGATGTAATAAAGAACGTGAATTATAATTGTAGCTTGTGCAAGAGGCAAGTATCCTATCCCTAATTTATTGATTTAGCAAGTTCCCTAAATTCTAATTTATTCATTTATTAAGCCTTAGACTTGTGTTTCTATATCGAGTAAGCTCGTGTTTTTAATTGTTCAAGTTCGAAATTCATATTACATATTGTAACTCTTTTAAAAGCATGATTCAGTGATACAATACTTATTCGATTGTATACTCTTGAGATTTATTATTCAAGTTGAATATCGATGTTATTGTTGAACCTTATAGGACTAGTGAACCCTTATTGATTCGACTAGTCCATAGTTGATGAACGTTCTAAATTCCAAAATACTTATTGAGCTTATCCAAACCAAACTTCCTTTGGTGCGGACTCTGATGTCAAAACTGAGATGAACAACCCTGTAAAAGGGGATTATTTACGCTTTAGCGTTGAGATATTGTGCACAATATGGTACTAAGGGCTGATCCCCCTAAGTACGAGAAGTAGAGTCCATAGTCTTATGACTGTTAAAGGTTTAAAGCATAAAAACTTTACAACCTAGGACATAGTTCAAGGTCTTATGACCCTCAGACGTTCTTTTGATTCCTGTTATTCGTTCTTGAGTCAAAAGTTGAGTTTCTTTATTCAGATGTCTTTGATTCACTCGCATGTTATTATATTGTTGTCATATTATTATACTTGTGGGCAATCGTGCTCACTCTTGCGTAATAATAACATTGCAGTTAAGAACGAAAGGTCTGACGAGCCTTCTACTAGCAAAGGCAAGGGCAAAGTCAACAAGTGATGAAGACTTGTTGTTTATTTTATGTGTTTATGTTTCAGACTTATGTTAAAGTTGTGTAAAACTTATTTAATTAGTTATATTTCCGCATTTGATATTTAAGGTTAAGTACGACCTGGGATTGATGTATTTCTTTTCAGATGTTGTAACCCCATAAGGGGAGGATTATTTCTATTTATTTCATGGTTTGCATTTACTATGGGTAGATAGATAGATGATATTTGTACAGTGAACACCAAGTCCCGTGGAAATTGAAGTACCCGGATTTGGGGGTGTCACAAGCATAGCTACTGGTGAAAAGGTTTCATCATAATCAACTCCTTGTCTTTGTTTGAAACCTTTTGCAACCAGTCGGGCCTTATAGGTCTCCACCTTGCCGTCCGCTCCAGTCTTTCTTTTAAAGACCCATTTACACCCAATAGGCTTAATGCCTTCAGGTGGTGAAACCAAAGTCCATACTTTGTTTTCATACATGGAGTCCATTTTGGATTTCATGGATTCAAGCCATTTCCCTGAGTCTTTATTACTCATGGCCTGTTCGTAATTCAATGGATCATCATCATTCATGATGTGTACCTCATCGCCATCCTCTATAACGAATCCATACCTCTCAAGTATCTTCGGTACTCTCCCAGATTTACGAACAGGGTGTGATATAGTAGGTTCTTCTACTTGGTCAGGTACCTGACTTTGATCCATGGTAATTTGTGGTTCTTGAACTTCTTCAAGATATATCTTACTCCCACTGACCCCTTCATGGATAAACTCCTTTTCCAAGAAGGCAACATGTTTCGCAACAAACACCTTTTGATCAGTTAGATGATAGAAATAATACCCTACAGTTTCTTTAGGGTATCCCACAAATCTACACTTATCGGATTTAGTCTGTAGCTTATCATGTTCAAACTTTTTGACATAAGCTGGACAACCCCAAGTCTTAACATGCTTAAGATTTAGTTTCCTCCCCTTCCACATCTCATATGGAGTCTTTGGGGCGGATTTGGTAGGTACCTTTTTCAGTAGGTATGCAGCCGTTTGTAGAGCATATCCCCAGAAGGAAATTGGAAGGTCGGTAAAACTCATCATGGATCGAACCATGTCTAACAGTGTTCGATTTCTTCTTTTAGATACTCCATTTAACTGTGGTGTACCTGGAGGAGTCCATTGTGAGATTATACCATTTTCTTTGAGACAATTGAGAAACTCACCGCTTAAGTATTCTCCGCCTCGATCTGATCGAAGTATCTTTATACTCTTGCCCGTTTGTTTCTCTACTTCACTTCTGAACTCTTTGAACTTTTCAAATGATTCTGACTTATATTTCATTAAATACACATATCCAAATCTTGAGTGATCATCAGTGAAAGTAATAAAATAAGAATACCCACTCCGTGCACTTGTTGTCATAGGCCCACAAACGTCTGTGTGAATCAATGCCAACAACTCTGTAACTCTTTCTCCTTTTCCACTAAAAGGAGATTTAGTCATTTTACCCATGAAATAAGATTCACAAGTTGGATATGATTCATAATCAGATAACTCAAGGAGCCCATCTTTATGCAACTTGGATAATCTTGTTTCATTGATATGACCGAGTCTACAGTGCCACATGTAAGTATAATTAATATCATCTCTTTTCCATTTCTTAGTTTGTTCAATTTGAAAAATATTTTCTTGTAAGTCAAGTGTATAAAGTCCATTTCGCAAATTTCCAATACCATATAAAACATCGTCTTTATAAATAGAACAACTATTGTTCTTTATAACAACGTTAAATCCTTCCATATCCAATACAGAAATTGAAATAATGTTTTTAATAATATTCGGAACATAATAACAATTATTAAGATAAATGAACTTGCCCGAAGGCATTGCTAAATAATAAGTTCCTACAGCTAATGCAGCAACCTTTGCTCCATTCCCCACTCGTAGGATCACCTCATCATTGTTCAGCTTTCTACTTCTGACCAGTCCCTTCACATTATTACATATGTGAGAACCACAGCCGGTATCCAATACCCAAGTAGAATTTTGACTTTCTGAAAAATTAATTTCAATCATGAACAAACCTTGATTGGAAGTCGAATCTTCTCCAAGCTTCTTCTTTGCCAGAAACTTCTTGCAGTTCCTCTTCCAATGACCCGGCTCGTTGCAATGGAAGCAAATTCCTTTGCTAGCTGGATCAGATTTCTTTTGTTCCTTTATGTTCACTTTGCCCTTGGTCATCCGAGATCGAAAGAGCTCCTTAGATATCTCTTATCTAGCAGTCCTACTTTGTTCACCATACAACTCCTTGAGGTGAATCAACATAGTAGGAGCATCCATGTTTTCGTGCTGACGCTGAAGCTCGTTATTCATGGATGCGAGCATGATGCATTGAGCCACAGATGCATCATCTTGCCACTTTACAATGGTGGCAATCTCTTCCTCAGAGGCTGTTTCTGGAACAGTTCCAGGGACAGGTGAGTTTAGGACATAAGAAATCTTTTCAGCAGTGAGAACTATTCTCAGATTTCTTAACCAGTCCGTATAATTCGGCCCGGTAAGCTTATTAGCATCAAGTATGCTTCGCAGTGAAATTAGTGATTTTGACATTTTTAAAATTTTGCATGTGAAAAACAACATTTTAGCAAACATTCATTTTATTAATTTTGCATACCAAAATAAATTTAGGTCTTTATTTTAAATTGGTATCTCCCACTATTTTTATCAAACTATATTACCCTCACTTATATAGTTCGGCAACATCTAATTAAAGATTTGCTAGTGAGAATAAGGATCCCATTTCAAATGTATATAACCTTGTGGATAGCACAACAAGCGATATACAAATAAATAGGTAGACAACTCTTGTCAATTACATCACTATATAACTCCTTTTATTTTGCCTCTTAAATCATAATGGTCAAGTGTGTGCACATCCGAACTAAAATGATTTAAGTTAAGTCCAGCCTAGCACTTCCATAAATTCAAAAAAGAAAAATGTTCGTCCTTGTGGATAGCACAACAAGACTAGATCGTTCAATTTTCTTGATAAGCATCAAATGTGATTAATTAACATCTTAAATACGCAATACTCGCCTTGTGGATAGCACAACAAGCTCATATTAAATATTTATTACTCTATTAATTTATCATGCTAGAAGGCGACGTTCGATATTCCAAAAAATATCATTTGAACGCTTAGGACTTAATATTATTTCTTTGAGGGGTTTGTTATTATTTGTCTCATCTTGTTTAGCGCGCATGCACATATATATATAAAATACGCGTCATTTTATTAAACATGCGAAGCATGTTTGCATAAAATATAATATATATAATATTTAGCATGCAATATAGAATACTATATTCTACCCGGATTGATTATGGACTTTTATTCTAGTTTGGTTCACTAGAGCCACCAAGTGAACCAAAAGGTCAAACCTAGGGGTGCAAGAATTTAAATTTAAACGTAACTATTACATTTAAACCCGGGCTCCATACAAACGGGTCTTCACGCGCTCCTTGCTCCTTGGTCTCTAATTTTTAAAGATAATTCTAACTATTTCTATTACAATAAGCTATTTAATTTATTCTATCACCATAGATCAAATTAATTACACTTAATGTATTATTACGATTATGTCATTACCTTCTTAAATAATTATTCTTCCTTTTATGGTGTGACCCTTTAGGTTTTCCATATTAAACCGATTGTGAATAAATCAATTAGAACAATTCTAATCTTATTTTAATAAATAAATTAAATTAATAATCTATTTAAATAAATAATATTTATTCTACAATAGGGATAAGCCTCTATAGCGATCAATGACTTTCCAGATAATATAGATTTCAATATTAATCATAAAAGAACATGTGAGTAAATAGTTATAGTACAATTTAATCCTTCCACCATACAATGTCCCAATTAAATATAATACATGGAATTACTGTCAAGTCTTATTTTATTTAATCATATATTTTTTGATTGAAAAATGCACAACTTCAAATAATACAAATTAGAAACTCCTTTCTAATTTCATTCTGCCTTTGCCAAGGACAAATGGTTGTCATTTACTGAATCACATATGACATATCTCTTCTTTTACTAGAAGTGGTAGATTCTTTATTAATCATTCATTATCTCTATATATAACTAATTATACCCAAGCATACCCTTTGATATACCCTAAGGGTTTTTAAAGAATAAGTCAAAGTATAATTCATTACATACAAGATACTATGATGATCTCATGTCCAAGGATCACTTGTATTACTATCACATTAGGAATTCCTATTGACAGGCAAATAAAACTCCATTAGGTATTCCATAACGAGTCACGTTCAATGAACTTATTCTCCAATAAGTACCTTTATACTTGCTTTAGTGTCTCCACAAAAATAATCATGAGATCAATCATCCTCATCCCATGAGAAAGCAACATATGTACCAATCTATCCGAATTTACTAATCCCCTTTTTAGTAATCCCACGATTGGGAGTTATTTTAGTTTTAAGCTTTCTAAGAATTTAGATCTCATTAGCATAATCAACATCATGATTCTAAAAGTATTGCTTAAAACTATGGGTTATTTACATATTATAAAAACAGCATCATGTAGATAATTAAATGCCTTTAATAAATGAATACTTTTATTAATAAATAAATAAGATCGTCTCCAAAGTATATGTTTTATCATCATACAAGTTCGAGAGTTATTTCATAGTCAAATCCTCTCAAGCCTATAAGAAAGGTGAAGGAACAGATGAAGAAAAAGGTGGTGAAGTTCTCGAGGAAGCCAACCCATCGAGGAATTAAGGGTTCATCCCTTTTTGCGACGAGTCCAATTTGAGTCTCTTTAAGGGATATGTTGAATCAGAAGACGATCAAGTTACGACCATGATTGAAGATATTCATAACCAGGAGGTAACCTCTATCACGAGCCTCGAAGGGAACATAACCAGTGACAACTAGACTATCAGGCCTCAGCTAGCTAAGAAGACGTAGATACAGAGGAAAGTTGCGAGTTCTAGGAGATGTTGGTACGTTATCACTTTCTTAGCGTTATGCCTTTTATTTTCCATGCATATAAATATTGAAAATCAAAAAAAGCAAAAAATCAAAACACCAAAATCAATCAAAAAATAATACCAATCAAGTCTTGTCCAAGCTTGAACTACGAATGACCTGATCTCACCAATCTATGGGAGTACGTAAGAAGCCATCTATGGTGCGGTAAAACCAAAACAAAAATCCAAAAACCCCTCAAACCAATCTCAAAACCAAATAAACCATTTTCAACCATTCAGGCCAAGCCTGAACTACGAATGACCTGATCTCCATCAATGGGGGTACGTAAGCAGCCATCTATGGTGCGGTCTAACCCTCAAGATAAAAGAAAATCAAATCAAAGAAAAACCAGTCCTAAGACACTAAAGTCCACACCCAAGAAAAACCCTCAGAGTCAGCGACCCATGTTGAGAGGACCCAACTGCACCTCAATGTTGTTCCATCAAATCCGGAGCAAGTCTTGAAAGGAAGAAACATCGATACATAAAGACGACCAGTCACAGGGATGAAATGGCAATCATCATATGCAACCTGTCAGCAACTCATCACTCCTGAAGTGCGAGAAGACTTGATCTCCTTTGACCCATAGAAGCACATAGGCTACCGTCACGGCAAAGTCTATCTCATACCCGACGACCTATTCGTTGAGCAAAAGGCCACAAATTAAACCTCATAGATCAAACCAAATCTGGTTGAAGCCATCACATCACTAACCAAACTGAGCTCTTAGGTCCAATTCATTGGAGTTGGAAGGCATCTCGATATCAATTATCAAAGTTGGACAACAACACGTCGATATATCAAGCATGATCATCAGCAAGAACCTTCAAAGAGCTGATATCCTCAATCTGAAACCTTTATCAAATTAGAAGAACAAAATAATCAAAGCCAATTGCGCCTACAAGTCAAAACGAGGATTGGGGCAAACCAAATGTTAAAAGTCCACTACCAGTTCACCATGTGGGTTATGAGGTAAAAGACTATTATGATCTTGGCATCTTATCAGCCCATTTGTTAAACATACAACAAAGCAATCACCCCAGATGACAAGAAAGACCGGGGTAATTTCAGAGTCGGCGACAACCCGGTGTCGGGGCCCTTATAACAAGACTGGGGCAATTTCAAAAATTGCGACAACTCAAAACTTGGGCATTTGTCAACCATCCAATGAAAATGCACCAGTCGGCACCATCAGCATGGTCTGTCATCATCAAAGCTTCCATTATTGGCGATCCGGTATGAACAATCGATCTTTTCCAATTATAATTTTCCTAGAATACTGCGATCCACTGATAAGTTATAACTCTGTTATATCTTTATGTGCTTTCAATTTCCAGTTATATGCATTGACAATGGTATACATATTCAGTATAGATAAATCTTGCGTTATAATCTTAGAAAAAGGTTTTAAAAAGAGAAGGATTTTTGCTTAACTTGTTATAAATTGGATTAATTCCGATAAACGTCTGTGGAGCAAGAATAACGGGAAGGATTAGATAATTAAGACAATTCAACCTTTTAATTAGGGACGACATCCTAGTTTAAACCGCTTTTTGGAACAAACATGACCTCATATGCATGTCTGCACTTTACGATCACCCTAACTCTTAGTTGTGGGGTATGAAACTACGGCGATAAGGATGACTATTAGTAGCCAGCCTAATCGTGGTCTGGGTTACTTGAGTTATTAAACCTGAGGGGTGTCTTTACACCTGGTGCCCTAAAGCCATCTGATTTTTGAGTCTTCGGCCCAACGCTCTTTACATGAGTAACTCAGTGCCTAAGAAAACGAGCATTATAAGAAGAGGAAGGAAAAACCTGAGCAGATCTGAATCATACCCTAGGTTACTCGAGTAATTAAGCCCGAGGGGTGTCTCTACACCTAGTGCCCTAAAGCCATCTGGTTTGGGAGTCACCGGCACAACACTCGCTACACGGGTGATTTAGAGCCTAAGAAAATGAATCTTGTACAAGCTCAGGCGAGGATCAAATAGACTAGATCGCCTAACTTGTCTCAAAGTGTGGCCTTTGTTACTCGAGCCAGTAAACCCGAATGGGTGTCTTAACACCTAGTGCTCTAAAGTCGTCTAGTTTAGGAGTCATTGGTCCAAAATTCGTTACATGGGTAACCCTGGATAGCCTAAGAAAACGAGACAAAGTTAAGTAAGGAAAGAAAAAAAAAATTGCAAAATAAAAATGAGATCATCTAAAGTCATAAAAGAGAAACCTCTACTAAGGGTTGCGTCACTCATAGTGAACATGTCATATGATGTTAATTCTTTGAAGAGCGGTGTTTAGAGCAAAGATGAGGTGTCTCTGATAATAGGAGACAAGTCTTTTGAATCTTATCCTACCCATGAAAAATGACCATGGATGCTTAAAAGTTTTCATGCGATTTCATAACTTGTCAAATGAAAATTTTGATTTCCTTAGGAAAAATTTATTTTCATACTCAATTTCCAGATCTTTAGCGTTAAGATCAAAGCTCAGTGAATACAAGCATTCAATTTCATAAACTTTAACTTCAATTGCCTCATTCACAAGATCATACTAATCCCGATGGCCCGAGCCATCAAGCTTTTGGCGCATTTTGTTATTTGTCCAATGTGTAGGATATTGTTCACTTTAGATGTGGTCAACAAATCGAGTCTCTTCTATGAACCCTAGTAACAACATGAGAAAGGGCTGGGGCATTTCGCCATTCAATAAAATGGAAGGAGTCTATGGCGAGACCAAGCTCCTCATCAAAAGAAAAAGGAGAACTCCTAAAAGAAATCACGGCAACATAAGCTTGCCCCGACAAAAGAAAGGAAAAATTCTCATGAGAGTCCTTAACTTGAAAAAAATAGATGCTCGATGACAAAGGGTCTGGAAAATGAAATTTACATCATCAAACATGTCAACCTGCGCCAAGTCTTCACAAGTCGAGGCCTCTACACCGAAGTTCAAATCTGGGCAATGAGAGAACGGACTACATCCTCCAGGACGTCAGCAACACCCATGTCATCAGCTAAGCCAGTATCTAATCTAGCAGGGTTGCAAGTAAAGAGCTCGCCCTTTGCATAATCAATGATCAAACCGTTGGTGTCAATCCATCGTAGCATCGGGGAAAGATCCGGTGATGTAAGCCATTGAACACTACTTCAGTGAATATATCGGGATATCTCCTAGTAAAGCCATTAGTGTCTGAATCGCCAGAGGTACTAGCACCAGATCTAGATTAAAAAAGAAAAATAGCAGCCTCCGTGAGATCCCCACCAAAGACGATATATGAAAGGGGAACATCTGAATCTGCTCTACGAATGACAAGAGGAGCTATACGAGAGTTGAAGCTGATAGGCCTATCAAAATCCATGCCTGAAAAGAAAATCCAAATTGCCAAAGAAAGGGTGAGGTATGGTTCTACATCAATTCAATTTAGCATATGCATCAACCTAGGATAAATTAAGATCATCACATCATGCCTATATGCAATAAGCGCTATATCAGCGCACATCTCCATTAAAAAGTTAAGCATGCATACCCAGTAGAGTTAAATATGCATATGCATTAAATACCCAGACTGGAGAAAATTTTTTGCTGTTAAAAACTATCGTTCGAGTAGGCATCGAAACATTTCGGTGAGATAAAGCTTTGAAAACTACCGTTCAAGTAGGCATCGAGACAGTCCGGTGATCAACCATTGTCCCTACCATCAGGGTAAGCACTGCTGTCAACTACAAGCAGGGTAGGCACTATTGTCAACTGCCAACATGGGCATCGTTGTTAACTACCAACAGGGTAGGCACCGTTATAAACTATCAATGTAAACATCGGGAAGATCCAAAAATTTTAGAATATGATCCCCAGCAAAAATGTGGAAAACATTTTAGTTTATCTTCATCAAACAAGCATCGGCAACAGCGGTAGAAATCAAACCGTTGGAGTCAACACCAGCATAGACAGTAGCAGCATTGATGAAAGTCAACCGTTGAGATCAACCCATCACAGGCATCATCCATGGCCGATAAGGGTATGCGATATGCGATGTGATGCGATTTGTAATGCGATTTGCGATACGATATGCGATTTACGAAGTGCGAAATGCGATTTACGAAAAATATTTTAACATTCATTGCATTGCGATTTGCATCATAAAATATATATCTTGTCATATTTTGAGTGTCTAGTAATCTTTGTCATATTCATTTCATTGAATTTTATAAACATGAAAAGAGGGGCATTTATAGACACTTGAAATTTCATTTTCCTGTTACTAACCATACAAGAGGGCAAAAGCGTCTCTTTCAACTCTAGAAAACAACCCTGAAGGATTACAACATCAAACCAGAACCCCAGAGATAGCCCCAGGAAATCATCAAGATAACTTCACAGATAACCCTGAAGCCAGACAAAAGTTGGCAGCAGTCGAATCCTGGAGATAACCCCGAGGAAGACAGTTGTAGCCATGTCAAGCCCGAAACCAACCCGGAAGGGAAAAAGAGTAATTTTGTCAACTTAACATCAAATCCTCCCCTGAGACAACCTTGGGAGACCAAGTCAATCTCAGAGACAACCCTGAGGAAGAACAGAGTCGGCTGGGATTAAAACCACGGAGACGATCCCCAGAAACAGTCGAAAACCATGTTAATCCTCGAGAAAACCCCTGAAAGGGAAAAATAGTCATTCTACCAATTTATCATAAAATCAAGCTAAATCAATGCAGTGAGGGTCAGAAAGAGCCATAACATCAATCCCGAGTGAAAATAGCACAAGACAGCTCAACGGACGGACTGCGAAAAAAATGAAGATCTGGTTATAAACACATATTTCTGAAGTCAGAAAAAGTCAAATCCCATGTCATTGTATAGCTCTCGGAAAGGCCTTTCCGGAAAGGTATAGCACGCCTCAAACGGACTCCCGGATCAAAAGTTATAAAGATTCAAAGTATACACAGCGTTGGTTAGAGTGCACGTACTTCGAGATAACTAGACCCACGAGAGTGGGCCTCACTTGGGGAGTCGCAGGCAGACTCGCGACTACCGCGAGTGGACCCGCTACCATCTGGTCTATAAATAAGACCCCCACCCTTGCAAAATAAGGAGAAAAAAATAGAGAAACTCTGCCCATTTCGACCCTTAGCCCTACTTCTAGTACTCTAAACTTTATTTTATTCTTCCAATACGTTTGCACGCGTATATTCTACTATATATCAAAAATTAACTAGTAGAAATGGAGATTTGAAGTCCTCCAAGTGGCATAGAGCCTGTGGAGCAGTCCATTGTAAGTTTTTTTACGATCAAGAACTATTTCCTACTTTATTACGTATAGGTGAACGTGCATATAAAGTTTCATCTTCTGGTTTTGCCCGTATTTTAAATATGTGGCTTTTTAGCTTAATTTTTAGTATATATAAGTATATATATACGATTTTCTTTGTTTGCACAGCCTAGATTGTTGATCTATGGCTTTTTACAACTTATATATATATATATATATATATACTATTTCGTTTGGCCTGGATCGCTGATTCGTGGCCTTTTTATGCTTTATTATATATATAACTGACTATATATATACTAACTTTCAATTACTTCGGGCCTAGATTGCTAATTTGTGGCCGTTTTATTGCTTTTATATATATAACTATATATATAATTTTTCTGACTTCGTTTGGCCTGGATTGTAAATTCGTGACCTTTTTACAGTTTTTATAAATATATATATATATATATATATATATATATATATATATATATATATATATATATATATATATATATTTACATTTCAGTTGAGCCTGGATTAAGAATTCGTGGCTTTTTACCACTTTTATATATATATATATATAGATATTTATATTTCTTCGTCGGGCCTGGATTGGAAATCTGTGACCCTTTACAGCTTATATATATATATATATATATATATATATATATATATATATATATAAGTATTATTCAATGTGATTAAATATTTACTTTAAATATTCATTTAATATGAATCTGCACTGGTGTAAATATTGTGGATTAGATTTATTTCAATCTATCCCTTTCTAACTTTTAAACGGTTCAAAATCGATCAAACCGGAACCGTAAAGCTAGAATGGCTAAGATTTATTTAAATCTAGTATTTTTCTAGCTTTGTAAATATTAAAGCGACTACGCGACCTAGATCCATATATAGTGGAAACGGGAAGCTTTGGTTACACACAAGCAATGATTTAATTGACGAATCCTTTATTTTGTGACGTCTAGAGTACAATTTGTATTTTATGTTCATATTTGTGCTTCGCAGATTTTCTTGGCGATTTTCTGTGAGCCTAGGAATCGTGGGATTAATGATCAAACGCAATGATTTAAATCTGATTCCCACGATGGACAACTCCATATTGTAAACATATTCTGCTAATTGTTTTGTAAAAATGTACATCCGAGGGACCATAAAATGATTATCCTAATTTAAGGTCTCAAACATAGTGAAATATGGTTTGTAGTGCTAGAGTCACTTCGATGGCTGTCATGTTCATAAGAAGACCAGCACTTGTATATACATTCTGTGGTCGAGGATGCTTCGCATCCCGACAATAAACATCCAAATCTAGCCAAAGGCTGAATAGAATAAAATAGAAGTATCAAGATGCTTCAATTCCTATGCGAGAAAAAGGTTTGAAAACCATCTTTCAAAATGTCATTTTCATATCTTGTCTAAAAAATGGACTTTTCACACAAATCAAACCCTTCGTATATAGGTCCAACGAAGCATGGCACTACTTTCAAATCAAACAAATGTAGGCTCAATTACTTCCAGTACACACACACACATTGCAAATAAAAAAGGAAAATATTGAAAAGATGCGGTAACCGTGTTTCACGGAAGTCGCGGGGTGCCTAACACCTTCCCCCCGCTTAAATAAGCCCCCGAACTTTAAGAATCTCGGTTTTCAAGGCCAAGTTTTGATAGGTCTAATAATTGGGCCTACTTGCAAAAATCAAACAAAATTTTAAAATCGTCACATGATACATATTGGCCTTTTCCTAAAAAATTTACCCTATAAACCTTTCAAAATCGTCGACTCTATAAACCTTTCAAAATCGTCGACATGATACATGTTGGCCTTTTCCTAAAAATTTCACCCTATAAACCTTTCAAAATCATCGACTCTATAAACCTTTCAAAATCGTCGACATGATACATGTTGGCCTTTTCCTAAAAATTTCACCCTTCATAAAACAGATAACACAAACAAGGGTTGAAAACAACAAAATTTTGGGAGAGGAAGATTTGTCCAAAGAGAGATTTTTTCTGACGTCGACAACTTCTTTTAAATTCACTTTCGATAATTCAACTTTTCAAACCAAAACCCCCAATTCATTAGAAAATACTTGGATAAATATAAAACAAAACACTCTATGTGGAATCGATCCTTGTTTGTTACTATACTAATTCTTGAGTTAGTAGAATAGGATTAAGGTTAATTTTGGAGTGCTAAACGACAGCTCGGACAGCTGGTCCGATTTGATTTCAAAAATATTATTTTATACGAATTGGTCCGAGTTTCAAAACAATGTTTTATACTACTATCGCTAAAAGGTAAACTATTTTTTGTTTAATGGAGCGAGTATATTTTACTAGTATATGATCGGAAGATAGAGCTAATTATCGGGACTCAGGACAATCCGGACACATACCTCATGAAATGGTTCAGGTTCGAAAAGATTTAATCGTCCCAAATGAATCATTGATTCGAAAGATGATAATTTACATTTGAACTGAACGTAAACAAAATGGGATGGGTATTGTACTACTCGTCCTATATATATATAATGATAATTAATTTTAATGATTATTTATAAAATAATATTTTAATGATTAAAATAAGTTTATAAATAATTCAAATTCTTATATTTATGTATATTGTTGTAACTATGACTCATATTCCCCGCCGGGGCGGGGAGATGGAGAGGGAAACACCCGTCGGGGAGAGAGGACGCTAAGCTAGACATTGACTTAACCCATTGGGGTGGGACGGCAGTGTAAGGAGACCCCGTTGGGGGGGGGGTGCAGCACGGGCGGCACAGACCAAACATGTTTCTTTTTTGTGATCAGGTTTTTGACGATTTCTTTTGGGTTATAAGGAAGGGATATTATGGGAATTAGGCCATAATATGATGTAGAGTTGGAATAGGATTATTGGGGGTAGAAATAATACTTATTGTATAACTCTATGGAACGGACTCACTCTGAATAAGAAAAGGAACTCCTCTCCCATGGACTACCCAAATTGGGGTACAATATAAATTTGTCTGTGTTATTTTCTCTATAATCGTGTGCGTGTGTGTGATCCGATAATTCTAACAAATTGGTATCAAAGCTAGTATAGATCTGTTAGATTCGTTTTAGATTGAACACGAATAACGATGGCATCAAGTTCGTTCGTTTCAAAGTTCGACGTGATGAAGTTTGATGGAACAGAGAATTTCGGGTTATGGCAACAGAGGGTCAAGGATCTGTTGGTGCAGCAGGGATTGGTGAAGGCGTTAAAAAAGAAACCAGAAGACATCAAAAAACTGAGAGGAACTCGAAGCGAAGGCGGTGAGTACAATTCGTTTGTGTCTTGCAGACGATGTTATGTATCACGTGATCAGTAATGAATCGCCATCGGGGTTAGAGTAAACTCGAATCCAGGTATATGTCTAAGTCTCTGACAAACAAGCTATTTCTGAAGCAGAAATTGTTTGGGTTGAAGATGAGTGAAGGTTCAGAACTCATTCAACATATTCACACGTTCAATCAAATTATCAGTGATTTAATTAGGATTGAGGTGAAGTTTGAAGAGGAAGACCAAGAGTTGATGTTACTGTGTTCCTTGCCGGGTTCCATGAAGAGTCTTGTTACAGCCCTGTTATGGGGAAAAGAGACTCTAAAATTGGAGGAAGTCACATCTGCTCTTCTGATGTTTAATCAGCAAAGGCTTCAGGCCGAAGGTGTTTTGGGTGAAGGGCTGATGGTAAAAAGGGGAGAGCAACGTGGCAGAAAATCGAAAAGGGGAAAATCTGGAATGCATGGGAAATCTAAATCTAGAGGGAAGACTCCTAGGCACAAGGAGTATAAATATTATAAGTGTCACGAGACAGGTCACTTCAAAAGAGACTGTCCAATAAATAAGGATGATGGAACGAAGACTGGAAAGAAGGCAGAATCGATAAAATCGGCAAACGTTGTGGAAGAGTCATCAAAAGATGGGGATATGTTGTCTGTTTTATCAAACACAGACGTAGCAGATTCTTAGATTCTAGATTCAGCATGTTCGTTTCACATGTCACCTAACAGGGAGTGGTTCGATACATACAAATCTGTGGATTGTGGTACCGTTTTGATGGGAAACGATGCTTCGTGCAATATCATTAGAATTGGCATAGAGAAAATCAAGATGTTTGATAGTGTCGTGAGAACTCTGGCTGAGGTGAGGCACATACCAGGATTAATGAAGAATCTAGTTTTATTGGGAACCTTAGACCTTAATGGCTGTGAATGTAAAATAGGTGGTGGAGCCATGAGAGTGACAAAGGTTGTTCTAGTGATTATGAAGGGTTCGAAGGTTAATGAAAATATCTATCGTTCGATAGGGAGCACAGTTGTAGGTGGAGCTGTAGCCACTACAACTGATGATACTGATGATACTTCATTATGGAATATGCGGTTGGGGCATATGGGAGAACATGGGATGCTAGAATTACATAGAAGAAATCTGTTGAAAGGGGTAAAATCGTGCAAGCTTGATTTCTACAAGATTTGTGTTCTGGGGAAACAGTGTAAGGTGTCATTGAAGCATGCTGCGAACAAAACTAAGGGGATACTTGATTATGTTCATACTGATGTTTGGGGACCAGTGAGGGTAGCTTCAAAAGAAGGATCACTATATTTCTTGACTTTTGTCTATAATTATTCGAGGAAGGTTTGGGTGTATTTCATGTGACACAAGTCTGATGTTTTTGAGAAATTCAAGGTGTGGAAAACCAAATAGGGAAGAAATTAAAATGTCTCAGATCAGACAATGGAATGGAGTACAAGTATGAGCCGTTTATGAAGTTTTATGAAGAGCATAGGATATAGAGGCACTGGACTGTAAGAAAGACACCACAGTAGAATGGGGTGGCAGAACAGATAAACAGAACTATAGCAGAGAGGGCACGGTGCATCAGATTGAATGCATGGCTTTCAAAGGATTTCTGGGCAGAGGCAGTGAGTATGGCAGTTTATATCATAAACAAGTCGTCGAGTACTACTCTGGATAAAATGGTAGCACAAGAGGTGTGGACAGACAAAAAAGTAGACTATTCTGGTATAAAAATTATTGGATCTTCAACCTACGTACATGTTCCTGGTGATGAGAGGTCTAAGCTTGATCCAAAGTCCGAACAGTGTATCTTTCTTGGGTATAAAAAAGGTGTGAAAGGATACAAACTTTGGGATCCGAAAGTAAAGAAGGTGGTGATCAGTAGGGACGTTGTTTTTGGCGAAGCTTCTATGGTTAAGGCACATCCAGAAGTTCAGAAAAATGCAGCTGGGGAAGACACCAGCAGACAACAGCAGGATATACAGGTTGAGTTGGAAAGTTCTGACACTAGCAATCCACTGCTAGAAGAACAGGTTGACCAGCAACAGTAGGAGAGCATAGCCGCAAGGAGACCCAAACACACTATCAGACCACCGGAGAGGTACAAGTTTGATGATATGGTTGCATATGCACTCTCTACCACTAGTGGAGATCCGTCTATTTTTCAGGAGGCTATTTCTAGTCTTGAAAGGGACAGATGGATGGAAGCCATGGTGGACGAGGTGGAATCTTTAAATAAGAACAAGGCTTAGGAATTGAAAGAATTATCTGAGGGAATGAAACCAGTGGGGTGCAAGTGGGTATACAAGAAAAAGGAAGCTGCATCAGAAAAGGAAAATGAAAGGTTCAAGGCTCGGTTAGTAGAAAAGGAATATTCACAAAGGAAGGGGATTGACTATGATGAAGTGTTTTCTCTAGTAGTGAGGCATACTACAATTAGGATTATATTGGCATTCATGGCTAGCTATGATCTGGAATTAGAGCAGCTCGATGTGAAGACAGCTTTTCTCCTTGGTGATTTGGAGGAGGTTATATACATGGAGCAGCTGGAGACTGATCACATGTTTTGTAGGTTGAAAAAGTCATTATATGGGCTGAAACAGTCTCCACGACAATGGTATAAGAAATTTAATTCTTTTATGATCCGGATTGGGTTCACAAGGTGTGAGTTTGATTGATGCGTTTATGTTAAGAGTCCTGCGGATGATTCCCATATTTTCTGTTACTATATGTGGATGATATGCGTATTGCTGCGAAAAGTATGGGTGAAGTCAACAGGTTGAAGGCCCTGTCGGGAAAGGAGTTTGACATGAAGGACTTGGGTGCTGCGAAGAAAATACTTGGAATGGAGATTCGTAGGGATAGGTCAGCGGAGAAACCGTGGTTGTTCCAAAAGACCTATGTGAGGAAAGTGTTGGAGAGGTTTAGTATGGCTAATGCTAAACAGGTCAGTACTTCATTGGCGAGTCATTTTAGGTTGTCTACAGCACAGTGTCCGGAAAAGGCTGAAGAAATTCAGGATATGTCAAAGGTTCCTTATGCGAGTGCAGTTGGTTGTTTGATGTATACGATGGTATGTACAAGACCAGATTTGGCACATGCAGTTAGCATAGTGAGTAAGTTCATGGGAGATCCAGAAAGGGAACACTGAAAAGTGGTAAAGTTGATATTCAGATATCTTAAGGGCACTGCAGATCATGGAATTATGTTTTCAAGGAAAGATCAGATATCAGTGGTGGGGTATGTAGATGCGGATTACGCTGGAAGGTTGGATGACTTAAGGTCTACAACAGGGTATTTGTTCACTTTAGCAGGTGGACCGATTTGTTGGAGATCCATGGTTCAATCTCTAGTAGCTCTATCGACTACTGAATCTGAGTATATGGCTTTGGCTGAGGCTGGGAAAGAAGCGTTGTGGCTAAAGGGTTTTGTGATAGAGCTGGGCATAGATTAAGGGGAGTACAATTGTATTGTGATAGTCAGAGCGCCATTTACTTGGCAAAGCATCAGGTATATCACGCGAGGACCAAGCATATTAATGTAAGGTATCATAAGGTGAGAGAATTAATTGCTATAGGTGATGTGATATTGAAAAAGGTGCACACTTCTGAAAATGCAGCTGACATGTTGACAAAGACTGTGACCGCGAACAAGTTCAAGCATTGCTTGGACTTGGTTAATATCTCCGAATGTTATTAGGAGGAAACACTGCCTCGGGTTTGAGCGAAACAAGTGGTTGAACTTCTAAATGGGCGAGGTTATTCGTCAAGGTATAGTTTGTTGTACTTATGACTCATATTCCCCACCGGGGCGGGGAGATGGAGGGGGAAACACCCGCCGGGGCAGGAGGACACTAAGCCGGACAGTGACTTAACCCGCTGGGGTGGGACAGCAGTGCAAGGAGACCCCGCTGGGGCGGGAGAGCGGCACAGGCGCCACAGACCAAACAGGTTCCTTTTTTGTGATCAGGTTTTTGACGATTTCCTTTGGGTTATAAGGAAGGGATATTATGGGAATTAGGCCATAATATGATGTAGAGTTGGAATAGGATTATTGGGGTATAAATAATACTTATTGTATAACTCTATGGGACGGACTCACTCTGAATAAGAAAAGCAACGCCTCTCCCGTGGACTACCCAAATTGGGGAACCACGTAAATCTGTCTGTGTTATTTTCTCTATAATCGTGTGCGTGTGTGTGATCCGATAATTCTTGTAAGAACCGTGAATTTCATGAATAATTTTTTTTTTGATATAATAAGAAAATGAATACTTGTTGGAACATAAATGTTTATGAGTTATGAGATAAGTAATTCGATTATATTAAATTGAATTTATAAATATGGAGAATTGCGACGAACTCGTAGAATGCCTTGTGTGGCATGAGAATGGAAAAGATAATGATTTAATTAATTTAAGAGGAAAATCGATAAGTGAAGGATTAATTAATATTACATTGTTAATTAATTGTTCTTATTAATGAGTAATTATTAATAGTATGTTATTGGGAATAACAAAATATTTACGAATAAGTAATTGATGAATATAATAAGAGTTATATTTAATTGATTATTTGTTGAGTGCAATACATGTGATGGTTAATCATACAATAACGTTATTAAGTGTTATTATGAATAATAATCGGTTAAAGAGTAAATGAATTATTAAGTGAACAATTAATCTATATTAATTGTTAATTATTATTATAAGAAATATAATGATAGTCTGTCGATTTACTATTATTGCAAGTAATAGTATAATAATAAGTAACTTATTTATAAATATAATAAGATTTGTATTGAGGAATGTGATTATTGATAAGGGTTAATTAACGAAGAAATTACTATGTGAACAATTAATTGTTATTTAATTATAATAGAATATTAATGGTGATTAATTATTAATAATATGTGATTATTATTATTGCAAGTAATATAATAATAATAAGTGACTTGGTTATAAGTATAATAAGAATTGTATTTATTGAATGTGGTGATTAATCCTATAAGTGATAATGAATTGTTATGGAGAGTAATAATTACATTGATTGAGGAGGAAGAGATTAATTAATAATATTATTAATTAATTAATAAGATAAGTAATTACCATTAAGAATAATAATATATAATCGAGTGGATTGTTATTGCTATATGCCAAGCATGCGATAATCAAATATCGTAGCTATAGCTATATCAAATAGTGTAATGTGGCTTTGAAGGTGACTATATTATTTATAGAAACCGTATATTAAAAAATTGATTAAATTATATAAGCTACTTGAATAATGCCTATGCGACAATGTGAGTGTGTGGACATTAAAATAATACATCATGGATATATTGTAAATAATTGTTGGATAGTAGAATTTAATAATAAAGGAGACAATGTAATATGATAGTATCTGAGTAAATTATATCCGGTATTAACAAAATGTACATGGATTATATGTATTCCAACTTATTACCTTCCAATATTATTTTATGAGGACCCAAGTGTACATGGATTTTATATGTGTAAATTATTTTTACTACATACCTTATTGTCTAAATTAAAGTACATTATGACTCAAATTATAAACTAAGTATATGATATGTGTGTCTAATAATTCAAGTGTTGTGTGTTATAAATGCTGACTTAGTATGCCTTGTCCCATAATAAGAGTCACAACTCTCCTACATACGTGAAAGGCTAAAGCCTACCATTCCTCTCAAACTCAGCAAACTAGGATAGCTTCATAGCAATCATCAATGGGGAGTGGTTTTCATGATTTCATTCACCAACTAAGTTACCAACTCCCTCTTATCTAGCATACAATTCATTCTTCCGTAAGTTGAAAATGGAGAGCAAAGCAATGGACTGGATAATGGATTTTCTTTAAATAAGCTCCTCTCCTTCTTCATTCCTTTTGCTGGGAACTTACTAATTAAGTGAGGATTGAGAGGTACCATAGCATTATAGTGCAGAGTCTGAGAATTTAATGAGATTGTAGCAGCAAGTTCATTATACATAACAGAGGTATAGTATACCTCTCATGTTCGTCATTTTCATTTTCTGTCAAAAATCTCATTTCTTAATTTTGCCAAATTTGATTGTGTTTGGATTGTAGAAACCTTCTATTGTTGTTATATGGATATACATATATGATGGAATTACTACATAACTTCCATGTCCTTTATTTCCATTTTCTGTTAGTATTCTGAAATTTCTATAAATCTTAAATTCTTGGTTTGAGTTAGAAATTCATGAATTGATGATTTGATAATGTTTATTTGATTGATATATAGCCTTAGAAACATGTTAAAACTGAAATGTGGATGATTGAAATTGATTTCGGGAAGTAATTTCTGTGTTGGGCTGGAAACTGCCGAAGCAGACTGCAGTCTGGCATGAACTAGACGCGGCGCAGCTGCGCCGGTACAAAACTGGGGCGCAGCGCAGCTGGGCCGGTCTCTGTGTTTAGTTTTGATTTTTGCTTTAAATTCTGTTAAGTGATTGTGTAATTGCATAACTAAGATGAGCATGCGAGCATGAGTAGCATACATATATAAGTATGTAGACCTAATATGAGCATGATCTATTATGATTATATCCATGACTAATGGACGGTTATAATTTCCAAAGTAAACGTAAAGTTTTGTAAACGAAATTGACTTATACGAACCATGTCGACATTCTGATTTTTCAAGCGTGATTATATGATTTAAGAAAGCAAGAAAAGCGTGTTAACTTACATATATATGTCTCATAGTATAACATGAGCATGTCAAACCTCGTTAGTGAACATTTCAAACGAAAATTTAAGTTTTAAAGGTGAACATTGGCATGAAGGTATCATATATGTAATCTGATTTTTGCGAGCATGTTAGTATAATGTAGAGATACATGAAAGATGTATTACCTTGTGTATATAGGTGTTATATTATAACTTAAGCATGTGGACCTTAATAGTGAATATTTAACTAAAGAAAAGTATACGTTGAGAATGGACTTTGACATATAAGTATGATATTCATATTTTGATCATATGAGCATGATAATATGCTTATATGACTAATTATGACCATAAGCTAGCATGATTTATAATACATAGTTTCCTTGCTCGTGTCCAATTATTTAACTATAAACTAAATGGTTTTTCAAAGTAAACTTGATATATTTGAAGCTGATATCTATGAATACCATATGAGAGATGTTCTAACCTTGTGAGCATGTGAATTTGACTTAACTACCTATGCAATGTGAATATAAGGTGTTGAATTTATGCTAGCATACAAGATTAGTCGTACCGATTTCAAAAGCAAAGTTCGGACTTTTTGCAAACTAAGTTGCATGATCATAGTGTAATAACATCGTTAATATATCATGTATGTACACATAGTTGTTAAAAATAATGCGAGTTAATCGGGTATGAGGTTGATTAAGTTTTCAAACCAATAACGGTGCTAGTTATATATATGTGATGTGAATACTCGTGAGCATGCCTAGCTTGGGTTATATGACTACCGTATAGGTTTAAATGACAAGCATGATAACTTATGTGAATTCATGGCATTGTATGACCCTAGGTCGTTAGGAACCATGAATTAGAACTATATCATGTAAATCGAACGTGAAAAGGTTGAACGATCATGAAAGTATCCTTTAATATGAATACATGCTATATGATATCATATGTTGACACTTGAATCCGATTTTGACGGTTAACTTATAGAAATGCCATAACTTACTAAAATAAAATATATTTAGTATTGATTATGAGATGTTAATGATATGAGAATATGTTTAAACTCAAAACGAGGAACGTTAAGGATAAAAGTATATTAGTTGAGACTTGTGAATTAAATATGATACTATATATGATATAATTGGGTAGCTAGGCTAAGACTTAGCTTGTGTGTTGATTGTATATCCAAGATAAGATATGATGTTATACTATATGACTAATGAATATCCTATACATATAAATATTGGGATTCGAAAGTGTCGATTTATTTAAACGAGGATAAACTATGCATAAGGCAAGTTCCCTAACTTATACTCTTTCATTGTGCAAGCTTCCTTGAAACCGTTCTTGTATATTAATTGCAAGTATCTGACTACTGTTTTATTGAGCAAGTATTTGATTCATACTCTTTATTGAACACATATTCGAGCTTGAACTAACTTTGGTTGTACAAGTAAATCGGTGCTAGAATAATTCTTGCCTTATAAACTTATGTTTCATAGTTTGATTTAAATCACGATTATACTCTTCGAATTATTGTTGCAAGTATTGAACTCATAAATTGTTCTTATATACATTGTTGAAATTGTCTACGCCATTTAATTCGGCTAGACCAATATCATGAATTAGAAAGCAATCCACACCAATTGCCTTGGTGCGGACTCTTAAAAATTGACTGAGTTGAGCATCCCTTGTAAAAATGGGAACTATATAGTCGGGGTGCAGACAGTGGTGTGGTAGGTTATGCATAACTCCAGGTACAATAGGCTGATCCCCTAATTGTACTTGGTTGGGTTACCAGAAATATTTTTGGTGATTCTAGTAGAAGTTCGTGGTTCTTAGCAACCACTCAGTATCAAGTATTTATTTACTTGAAACTTTGAATTCTTTGGATTCTTTTATAAATCCTTGGTCCACAGAGACACTTAGTGATATCTATTTATTCACTTGAAATTGTTGAAACTTTTGAATCCTTTAATAACTTGTCGACCCGTAGTAGTCCTTATTCAACTTCACAGAATAGATTTGGAAGTCATTGCTATTTATTTTGTTCACAACATTCTTATTTGAAATCTTGAGTGATTAATTATCGTTTTACCCTTGGGATTTAGAACTGTATATATTCATGTTCACATTTATTGGCATATTACTTGCTGGGCAAATTTGTTGCTCACTCTTGCTTCCCATAAACATTTCAGTTAGGGCAGGGCAAGGCGGAACCCCAGGACAGGACAAGTGCGAAGGCAAGGCTATGGAGTAGCTGTGCTTTTCTCTACTAGGATGTTTCCGTTATGTTGTATTAAGACTTATTTAATGTTATGTATTAAGATATGTTTGGTTTAAGTTATGAAGTGTATTAGTTTCGAGACTTGGGACGAGAATATTTATGTTATATCAATGTAAATTATTCAGTAATTCTATTGTTTGAGATTTTAATTGTTATTAGAATTAGTACGTGATGAACCAAATTCGAGATCAGTGACGGTCTAAATTTGGGGGCGCCACAGGTTGGTATCAAAGTAGCAGGTTATAAACCTTAGGAGCGAGTCCTTAGACTATAACCTTAGAAGAATTTAGAGAGTAGAAGGAGATAAAACTCATGTAGAGTTTTCTTAGAAAGCTAGTAGTGTTATGAAATATATTTTCATTCCATACAATGAAATTATGTTTTATTTGGAGATAATAATAAAGTTTAATAGTTATGTGATTATGGATGTCAAAGATAGGTAAACCTGGTAGGGTCATGGAGGAGGAACCATGTGATATACATGTGGTATCCGCAACACCCCTTGAAGTTAAGCCTTTTTCAGCAGTAACCTTAATCTAGGAGGAGATGGAATCGGAATATAACCAGAAATCCACGGTGGAAGTTTTCTTTTAGGATTGAGACATGTTTGAGTTTCTTTAAAATGAAAAAATAAGATACAATAGTGGGAGGCGAAGTTCCAGACCTTCATATTAGTAACTAATAGATACAGACATGGTGAGAGTGAAGGTAGTTAGATAATAAGCGTCGCGATAGATGTTTATAGATATGGAACAGTGTTGTGGATCCCAATTTTAGGGATAATATGGGAAGTATCTTTCTAACCCCAACTTTAGTGGTACCCGAGAGGGGTATGTAATGAGACTAGCAGATTGCTATACGATGTGATGTGTTTTTTATGCGGCATGTTTTTATTAAACGTGCGTGTAGTAACCAGATTATGTTAAATAATAACAAGGGAGAATAGCAATAAAACTTATACGTGTTAAGAAGTATTAGATGTTTAACAAAGAGATGAGGAGAGACTCATCAAGCAGCGGAGAATGGAGATAGGGAACTGAATCAAGAACCCTTATGACAATTGGTAGATCTTATAGTAAATGCTTTTGAAGAAGGAATCAATGATTATAAGAAGAGACAGACGGAAACTTCAGAGGTAGGAAAAGATATTAATTTGACTAAGGGAGGAGAGGTTAATAATTCAAAGAAAGCGAACGAAGGAAGGATGGAAGAGAGTAGTAGTGGTAGCAGTAAGAATTTCAAGAGGAATTGGAATGAGAATAAGTATGTACGAGAAGAAGGACAACTATGGAAGAAGAAGGTAGAAGCTTGTAAGGAATGTGGAAAGAACCACATGGGAGCGTGTTTGAAAGGGAAGCATGTATGCTATAAGTGTGGTGAGAAGGGTCATATTTCTCCTAACTGTCCTAGGAAGGAGAAAACCAAAGATTATTTTGCGTATGGATTTGAAAAACGTCAAATACGTTATTGGCAGAAGGAAACGAACGAGAAAGGAAACGGGAACAGAAGAAGACGGGACAACAACAACATCAACAACAATCCGATGGGAAGTCACCAAGAAGGACTCAAGAAAAAGAAAAAGGTTTGCCCAAAATATGGAAAGAGTCATCAAGGAGAGTGCTGGAAGGGACGAGGCGTTTGCTATAACTGCGGCCAGGAAGGGCAAATTTCCCCGAATTGCCCAAACCCGAAGAAGATCAGAGGATGCTTTGCTTGTAAGTCAACAGATCATCAGGTTAAGAACTGCCCAAAGAAAGGAAGGAAGAAAGAAGACAGCAACAAAGGAAGCCATAGCGGGAAGCCGGCAATAATCGAACTAGCTCAATCGAGTGAACCAATGCCAAGTACGACTAACGTTATGATATATGATGCAGTGACGTTCCAAGTCGTGATGTCAGGTGCTGTCTTAATCTATAATATAAATGTGTATATATTATCTAATCCGAGTGCTATCTTTCCCTTTTGCATCTGAAGAACTGTGAGACGACTAAGTTACCCCAAGAATGATTAGAAGATCCTTTAAACGTAGAAGTTGCGAATAAGGAAGTAATTTCCGTAGAAATTCATTTGTCGATATTATTGCGCATAAATTAGGGAACGTAAGCTAAGCATAGACTGGATTCCGATAAAATTTGGAAAGTGTGATGGGATACTAGAAATGGACTGATTATATAACCATACTACGATAATTGACTGTTAGAAGAAAAATGTGAACCTTTAGACTCCAAATCGGTCTAAGGAAGTGTTTTATGGTAGCTCGTCATTTAGGCAATTGTGTTGCCTTACGATGATGCAGGCCAAGATATTGTTAAGAAAAGTCGGTGTAAATTGATTCACTTTTATTATAGATACTAAGAGAACGGAAGTAGAAATAAATAATGTATTAGTAGAACCAAAATTTCAAAATGTATTCCCAGGAGATCTGCCCAGCCTTCCGCCAGACAGAGAAAACAGGTCGTAATAAATTTAGTACCGGAGACTGCACTAATTTTGCAAGCACCTATCTTTTGGCGCCGGTAGAAATGAAGAATTGATAATGTAATTGCAAGAAATGTTAGATTAAGGAAATATTCAATCGAGTGTGTTTTCCCTTGGGGGAGCACCAGTGTTGTGTGTCAAGGAGAAGGTTAGTTTTAGGGCACGTCAGATCTGGCAGAGATGAAGGCGGTAAGTAAATGGGGAGCAATCGAAGACTACCACGACGAAATTCTCTATCACCTGGAAAAGGCAAACATGCTAACTAGGAAAAGGGAATGGAGAAATTATTCAAGTTGATAACTCGAGAGGAACTAATCAGGAAGATGTAGAGATTGGAAATAAAAGTGAAAGGACCCAGAGAGTCCAAAGGGAAGTTTATAACGGAGGTTTGTCCAGCGTTGTTAGATAGAGTGAAGGGATAACAAGATAAAGACAAAAAGTGCGAAAAGATAAAGAGGAAAAGTTCAGAAGAAATAATGGTATCTTGAGAATTGTAGATCGAGTGTAAGAGTCAACCATACCTAAACTACAATATAAGAATTTTCATAAGGCATGTAATTTGGCATAATTTTGTTCACCCAGGAAGCACGAAAACGTACCGGGATCTTCGAAGACACTATTGGTGGTCAATATGAGACGAGAAGTTGTAGAATGTATCGACCGATTGGAAAGGACAACGCGCTTACTACCAATAGATATTCGATTCAATTTAAATCAGTTAGCAAAATTATGCGTAAAGGAAATTGTTTAGCAACACGAAATATCAGTGTTAATAATTTTCGATCGAGACTCGAACTCCACTTCAAAGTTTTAGAAGAGCTTGCGTAATGGATTTCAAAGGTAACTTGGAATATCACTTACCCTTAGTAGAATTCGCTTATAGTAATAATTATTATACGAATATCAGTATGCCATTGTACGAAACTCTCCAAGAAAGAAAATGCAGAGCACCAGTACATTGGGATGAGGTTGGAGAACGACGACTTCAATTGGGACCGGATTTAGTACGACGAATAGCAGACGATGTGAAGACAAAAAGAGCCAGATTAGTAGTAGCTCAAGATCAACATGGGAAATACGCAGATTGCCATCGTCATAATTAAGATTTTGGAAGACGGTAGTTTCGTATTTCTTAAATGTTTCCCTGTGAGGGGAAGATAAGATTAGGTAAGAAAGAAGAATTGAGTCTGAGGTTCGTGAAACCTTTTGCAGTATTGAAGAGAGTAGGCAAAGTGGCGTACGAGGTAGCCTTATATCTTGAACTTAAACATATCCATAGTGTGTTCCATATTTCTGTCTTACGATCATATAAACCTAATTATAAGCGTGTAATACCCTATGAACCCATTCGAGTAGGGAAGAATCTGGCATATGAAGAATTCTTGTCCAAATACTAGATAGGAAAGAACAGATATTAGGAAATAAAATTATATCTTTTGTGCTAGCGTTTTGGCGAAACCACGACGCCAAGGAGGCCACGTGGGAATTAGAAGATAGGACGGCGAAGGACTATTCCCATCTATCTGTGTAACCTTGTACCAATTCCGAGGACGAAATTTTTATAAGGGGGGGGGGGGGGAGGATGTAAGAACCGTGAATTTCATGAATAATTTTTTTTTTGATATAATAAGAAAATGAATACTTATTGGAACATAATGTTTACAAGTTATGAGAAAAGTAATTCGATTATATTAAATTGAATTTAGAAGGAAATATGGAGGAATTCAACGAACTTGTAGAATGCCTTGTGTGGCATGAGAATGGAAATGATGATGATTTAATTAATTCAAGAAGAAAATCAATAAGCGAATGATTAATTAATATTACATTGTTAATTAATTGTTCTTATTAATGAGTAATTATTAATAGTATGTTATTGGGAATAACAAAACATTTACGAATAAGTAATTGATGAATATAATAAGAGTTATATTTAATTGATTATTTGTTGAGTGTAAACATGTGATAGTTAATCATACAATAACCTTATTAAGTGTTATTAAGAATAATAATCAGTTAAAGAGTAAATGAATTATTAAGTGAACAATTAATCTATATTAATTGTTAATTGTTATTATAAGAAATATAATGATAGTCTGTCGATTTACTATTATTGCAAGTAATAGTATAATAATAAGTAACTTATTTATAAATATAATAAGATTTGTATTGAGGAATGTGATTATTGATAAGGGTAAATTAATGAAGAAATTACTATGTGAACAATTAATTGTTATTTAATTATAATAGAATATTAATGGTGATCAATTATTAATAATATGTGATTATTATTATTGCAAGTAATATAATAATAATAAGTGACTTGGTTATAAGTATAATAAGAATTGTATTTATTGAATGTGGTGATTAATCCTATAAGTGATAATGAATTGTTATGGAGATTAATAATTACATTGATTGATGAGGAAGAGATTAATTAATATTATTATTAATTAATTAATAAGATAAGTAATTATCATTAAGAATAATAATATATAATCGAGTGGATTGTTATTGCTATATGCCAAGCATGCGATAATCAAATATCGTAGCTATAGCTATATCATATAGTATAATGTGGCTTTGAAGGTGACTATATTATTTATAGAAACCATATATTAAAAAATTGATTAAATTATATAAGCTACTTGAGTAATGCCTATGTGACAATGTGAGTGTGTGGACATTAAAATAATACATCATGGATATATTGTAAATAATTGTTGGATAGTAGAATTTAATAATAAAGGAGACAATGTAATGTGATAGTATCTGAGTAAATTATATCCGGTATTAACAAAATGTACATGGATTATATGTATTCCAACTTATTACCTTCCAATATTATTTTATGAGGACCCAAGTGTACATGGATTTTATATGTGTAAATTATTTTTACTACATACCTTATTGTCTAAATTAAAGTACATTATGACTCAAATTATAAACTAAGTATATGATATGTGTGTATAATAATTCAAGTGTTGTGTGTTATAAATGATGACTTAGTATGCCTTGTCCCATAATAAGAGTCACAACTCTCCTACACACGTGAAAGGCTAAAGCCTACCATTCCTCTCAAACTCAGCAAACTAGGATAGCTTCATAGCAATCATCAATGGGGAGTGGTTTTCATGATTTCATTCACCAACTAAGTTACCAACTCCCTCTTATCTAGCATACAATTCATTCTTCCATAAGTTGAAAATGGAGAGCAAAGCAATGGACTGGATAATGGATTTTCTTTAAATAAGCTCCTCTCCTTCTTCATTCCTTTTGCTGGGAATTTACTGATTAAGTGAGGATTGAGAGGTAGCATAGCATTATAGTGCAGAGTCTGAGAATTTAATGAGATTGTAGCAGCAAGTTCATTATACATAATAGAGGTGTAGTATACCTCTAATGTTCTTCATTTTCATTTTCTGTCAAAAATCTCATTTCTTAATCTTGCCAAATTTGATTGTGTTTGGATTGTAGAACCCTTCTATTGTTGTTATATGGATATACATACATGATGGACTTACTACATAACCTCCATGTCCTTTATTTCCATTTTCTGTTGGTATTCTGAAATTTCTATAAATCTTAAATTCTTCGTTTGAGTTAGAAATTCATGAATTGATGATTTGATAATGTTTATTTGATGTATATATAGCCTTAGAAACATGTTAAAACTGAAATGTGGTTGATTGAAACTGATTTTGGGAAGTAATTTCTGTGTTGGGCTGGAAACTGCCGAAGTAGACTATAGTCTAGCACGAACAAGACGTGGCGCAGCTGCGCCGGCCTCTGTGTTCAGTTTTGATTTCTGCTTTAAATTCTGTTAAGTGATTGTGTAATTGCATAACTAAGATGAGCATGCGAGCATGAGTAGCATACATATATAAGTACGTAGACCTAATATGAGCATGATCTACTATGATTATATCCATGATTAATGGACGGTTATAATTTCCAAAGTAAACGTAAATTTTTGTAAACGAAATTGACTTATACGAACCATGTCGACATTCTGATTTTTCAAGCGTGATTACATGATTTAAGAATGCAAGAAAAGCATGTTAACTTACATATATATGTCTCATAGTATAACATGAGCATGTCAAACCTCGTTAGTGAACATTTCAAACAAAAATTTAAGTTTTAAAGGTGAACATTGGCATGAAGGTATCATATATGTAATCTAATTTTTGCGAGCATGTTAGTATAATGTAGAGATGCATGAAAGATGTATTACCTTGTGTATATAGGTGTCATATTATAACTTAAGCATGTGGACCTTAATAGTGAATATTTAACTAAAGAAAAGTATACGTTGAGAATGAACTTTGACATATAAGTATGATATTCATATTTTGATCATATGAGCATGATAATATACTTATATGACTAATTATGACCATAAGCTAGCATGATTTGTAATACATAGTTTCCTTGCTCGTGTCCAATTGTTTAACTATAAACTAAATGGTTTTTTAAAGGAAACTTGATATATTTGAAACTGATATCTATGAATACCATATGAGAGATGTTCTAACCTTGTGAGCATGTAAATTTGACTTAACTACCTATGCAATGTGAATATAAGGTGTTGTGTTTATGCTAGCATATATGATTAGTCGTAACGATTTCAAAAGCAAAGTTCGGACTTTTTGCAAACTAAGTTGCATGATCATAGTGTAATAACATCGTTAATATATCATGTATGTACACATACTTGTTAAAAATAATGCGAGTTAATCGGGTATGAGCTTGATTAAGTTTTCAAACCAATAACGGTGCTAGTTATATATATGTGATGTGAATACTCGTGAACATGCCTAGCTTGGGTTATATGACTACCGTATAGGTTTAAATGACAAGCATGATAACTTATGTGAATTCATGGCATTGTATAACCCTAGGTCGTTAGGAACCATGAATTAGAACTATATCATGTAAATCGAACGTGAAAAGGTTGAACAAGCATGAAAATATCCTTTAATATGAATACATGCTATATGATATCATATGTTGACACTTGAATTCGATTTTGACGGTTAACTTATAGAAATGCCATAACTTACTAAAATAAAATATATTTAGTATTGATTATGAGATGTTAATGATATGAGAATATGTTTAAACTCAAAACGAGGAACGTTAAGGATAAAAGTATATTAGTTGAGACTTGTGAATTAAATATGATACTATATATGATATAATTGGGTAGTTAGGCTAAGACTTAGCTTTTGTGTTAATTGTATTTCCAAGATAAGATATGATGTTATACTATATGACTAATGAATATCATATACATATAAATATAGGGATTCGAAAGTGTCGATTTATTTAAACGAGGATAAACTACGCATAAGGCAAGTTTCCTAACTTATACTCTTTCATTGTGCAAGCTTCCTTGAAACCGTTCTTGTATATTAATTGCAAGTATCTGACTACTCTTTTATTGAGCAAGTATTTGATTCATACTCTTTATTGAACACATATTTGAGCTTGTACTAACTTTGGTTGTACAAGTAAATAGGTGCTAGAATAATTCTTGCCTTATAAACTTATGTTTCATAGTTTGATTTAAATCACGATTATATTCTTCGAATTATTGTTGCAAGTATTGAACTCATAAATTGTTCTTATATATATTGTTGAAATTGTCTACGCCATTTAATTCAGCTTGACCAATATCATGAATTAGAAAGCAATCCACACCAATTGCCTTGGTGCGGACTCTTAGAAATTGACTGAGTTGAGCATCCCTTGTAAAAAGGGGAACTATATAGTCGGGGTGCCGACAGTGGTGTGGTAGGTTATGCATAACTCCAGGTACGATAGGCTGATCCCCTAATTGTACTTGGTTGGGTTACCAGAAATATTTTTGGTGATTCTAGTAGAAGTTCGTGGTTCTTAGCAACCACTCAGTATCAAGTATTTATTTACTTGAAACTTTGAATTCTTTGGATTCTTTTATAAATCCTTGGTCCACAGCGACACTTAGTGATATCTATTCATTCACTTGAAATTGTTGAAACTTTTGAATCCTTTAATAACTTGTCGACCCGTAGTAGTCCTTATTCAACTTCACAGAATAGATTTGGAAGTCATTGCTATTTATTTTGTTCACAACATTCTTATTTGAAATCCTGAGCGATTAATTACCGTTTTACCCTTGAGATTTTGAACTGTATATATTCCTGTTCACATTTATTGGCATATTACTTGCTGAACAAATTTGTTGCTCAATCTTGCTTCCCATAAGCATTTCAGTTAGGGTAGGGCAAGGTGGAACCCCAGGACAGGACAAGTGCGAAGGCAAGGCTATGGAGTAGCTGTGCTTTTCTCTATTAGGATGTTTCCATTATGTTGTATTAAGACTTATTTAATGTTATGTATTAAGATATGTTTAGTTTATGTTATGAAGTGTATTAGTTTCGAGACTTGGGACAAGAATATTTATGTTATATCAATGTAAATTATTCTGTTATTCCATTATTTGAGATTTTAATTGTTATTAGAATTAGTACGCGATGAACCAAATTCGAGATCAGTGACGGTCTGAATTTGGGGGCGTCATAATTCTAACATGTATCTATATATTTTTTTGATTGCTTAAATTTTGCTTGGCAACATGACTATGACAACATAATCCTTATATGATAATAGTGAAATAATAGACTTCATTCAAAATCCAATTACATTTAATGCTTGTTTTCTACTTGGCAATTGTAGAAAATTCTTAGACATGCCATGGAAGGTGAGACTTCAGCTAGTATATAGAGAGATTAACAAGGAGCATATACTCGAGGTTGTTTTGTGATTTCTCATCTACCACCTCCATTTATTAATAAGCTTTTTAAACACCGATTTTTTGAGAAGGGCTACCTCAAGATGTGTAGCCCATATAATATGTACTCTTAAACTTCTATGTTGCTTTAGATTTTAATATATCAATAGCCTTTTTTTTTTTTAAAAATAATATATTTTTTAAACTTATATATATTTATAAATTTTAAAATTAATTATATTATTATAATATAATTAAATATGTAAAATAAAAAAAATAGAGTATCCATGATAACCCATCGAGTATATAAAAATCCAACAAGTATTATTCGAACGTAATAGAATTAGAAACATATGCGAGTAGTGCAACACATCGACCCGACCTGTGTTTCATCCCTGAAAAAAACTATCTTTTTTTCTGAACATACCTTGTCTTGCAGTTTTAAATTGGAGAGAAAAGAAAGGAAAGTTAGGGAGGGAAAAGTGAGCATGTCTTGGAGTTTTTAATAAAAGAGAAAAGAACATGAAATAAAATTAGAGGGTGTCTTGGAGTTTCAAGTGACTAGAGAAAAAAACAAAACAAAACAAGACTATGTTTGTTTGCAAGGATAACACTTGATTATATTATTAATCACAAGTTTCTTTTCTGTTTTTTTAAAAATATACTTAAGACTATTAGTCATTAGATTATAAAATGACTTGAAAGGGAAGACTATATAAGATCATGTCCAACCAGGTATTATAATCTCTACTATTTGGGATTAAAAATTTGTGAACAAAATTAGCTTTTATCATTATTTAAAATGACCGATGTATCCTATCATATCCAATTATTCTCAAACTACTAAGAATATAATATCTTTGTTATTAATAATAAATGCATAATAGTTCAAACGATAAGTTTTTATCTAATCTTTTAAATAATCTTGGACAAAACAAATATAACATGAAATTATTTTAAGTTATTATATGAATAATTTAGGTTGTTCCCAAAGGCACATTAGAGATCAAGAAGGGGGGATTGAATATATCTTTAAAACTCTTCAATTAATTAAAGATGTACTAACAAATAATTAGTTAATCAGTATTGATTATGCACAATAGAATATTTTTTAGAAAATCTCCTTTAAAGATTAAAGAAATCTCATACCTAACTTTAGTCTTGAGGTTGTAGAACACATAACAGATATATGAATATATATAGTCTACATGTATATGACATAAAGTAAATGTCACAAGATGTTTTAAGTGGTTCGAAGACTGAATAACTCCTAATCCACTTTTCTACTCCAATGAGCAGGATATCCACTAAGGATAAGGTCACTTATGTGATGCCCCCAAAATAGGTCCACACAACCCATTTTGAGTCACTAAAATACATGGTACAGAATTCAAATACAAATCTTCCTATTCCAACTATTACTCTGTCGTGCAAAATACAACCACACATAAATTATGAGTTTTAATGCAAATATTGTGTCGTATATGACACAAAAATATCCATGCTCAAATTAAGTTCTCTTTACAATTATTGACACACCATTTTATAGAAAAGTGAGGACTATTAACTGGGATCATTACTCCACTCCCCGACTAGTCCCAGCTACACTTTCATTTCCTAAGAAGAACAATGGAACCAAAAGGAAAAGGGTGAGCTCAACTAGCCTAGTAAAAAATACTATGACTAAGATAATGAATAATAAATTATTCTTAGTTCTCAACAGTGAAAAATCTAATAGAATATAATAGACAACAAGTTTTAGATCAACAAATACAGCGAAAATATCAATCCATTGGAAGAGTCCTGTAGAGCATGATGTCTACTATCTTCTATGATTTAAAAGTTTATCATCAAAATTTTATCCCTGTAACACCAATCAATAAATATTTCAAATCAATAATTAATCTTTGCACTACGGTGGCCAAAGATATTAATTTGTATCACCAGTGGTCATGATCATGCCATACACCTGTCCATCTTTGCACTACGGGCCAAAGATATCAATCAACAGTTCATCTTTGCACTACGTGCCAAAGATATCAATCAATAGTTCTTCTTTGCATTACGGGCCAAAGATAACTTTTACCATAATTTAAGTCTGAGGATTATGACAATGATATAAAGTATGAGTCCAGTGAAATCAAGGATAAATATTAGAGATTTATAATTCAATTTATCTAGAGTTCAAGAATGTCTAAATTGTCAACATGAAGATCAAAACATGGATTCAATTTCAAGAATGTGATTTATAAAAGATAAATTGGACAAAGAAAAGAAAATTTAATATTATTGTGAATAGTACAGTATGAATAGTACCCCGACATGAAAAAATTAAAATTTAATAAGAAAGTTCAGAACAATATTCTAGTGAAATGATATTAGATGAAGCGAAAACCTTAAGAAATTTCTAATCATTTCAGGAATTATAGAAACAATACTTACCAAAGTAAGTTTAGATTTAAGAATATGAAATGAAATAATATACGAAACTGCAAATAGATTTTCACCCGTCATGCGGTAATTCGCCTAGACAGATTATTTCCACAACTTTAATAAAGCATGAATACTAAGGGTTATTCACCAGGCATGTGGTAGTCCGCGTAGATAGATTATTCCCACAGTTTCATAATGATGGAATACGAATGGTTATTCACCATGCATGCGGTAATCCGCGTAGACAGGTTATTTCCACAGCTTAATAAAGAATATAGAATGACAACCCTTACGAGTATTGAAAGAAAATAACATCATTTACCTTAGTAGGAGATTAGATACTGCAATAGTGTAGTAGCAGAATACTCTTCTTCTTTTTCTCTCTCTATAGTTTCTCTCTCTATAGTTTCTCTCTCTATAGCTTTAGTGAATTGGTGAGAAAGAAGAAAGAAATGAGCTTCTATTTATAGGAGGATGGAATAAATAGAAACTGATTCATAGACGGTCCAGATTAATTTACTATTTAAACTTTCATTCAATGGTTCATATTGATTTACTATTAAAACTTCAACCAACGGTCCATATTTATTTACTTTTAAAATTTCCATAAAATTAGCACGTCTCCCCATGGAATAATAAGCCAAACTTACAACAAACGCCTCATGACAAACCCCTCTATTTATATCAAAAATTAAATAAATATTTACCACAATTAAGTAATCTTTAATCAACACATTGTTACTCTTTCAACAATTATTCATCATTAATATTAAAATTCATAATATTGACAACCAGATCGTTCTCAGAAAAGAGAGGGCATTCCGATAAAGATTTTTCCTTATTGGAGTGCAATTAAATAACCTAACTCCTTTCCTCGACAAAACTTTTTAGACATTGTCAATAATGCAAATAATAATATGAATAACTGCATCATGTTAATTATGGATTTAATAATATAAAATATTGTGCAGATGATACTGTGACAATAATTGAATCAATAATATGAGATACTATGCAGCAACTACTGTGGCAATTATTGAATGAAACTGAGTGACTTCTTACATAAGCATAAATAATCAGAGATACTATGCAATACCATGTGATATTGTGCAATACCTCATATTACTGTACTTTTATCACCGGTTATTTCAACAGTTTAACGGTAAAAGTCTTGTCGTTATTTTTATAAAAAGGTTATTGTCGACGTTGGAAAATTTAAGAAATGCCGCGGGTCGATTGATAACCCGGTTTTCCTCAAATCGATCTTCCTAAGCTATCTCTACCCTTATTCTTTTTATTGCACAAAAGGTTTTGAAAGGTTTTTTAGGAAAGAGGCCAACATGTGTATATGTCGACGATTTGATTTAAACAGAGTCGCCAGTTGGTATTTTTGAAAATGGTTGTACCAACTCAACCGAATTTAATTTGAAAAGAGGCCCAATTGTTGGACACTGTCGAAACTTGATCTTTGAAATCGGAGTTTTGAGTTCAGGGGCTTGGTTAAGTGTGGGCAAGGTGTTAGGCACCCCACGACTCCCGTGTAAACACGGTACCGCAATCTTTTTAATATTTCCCTTTAAACTGGAATGCGTGAGTGAATGTTATTTGAAAATTGGGCCTTTTGATTGATTGAAGGCTTTGACAGACTTCGTTGAGCCTATATACAAAGGGTTTGATTTGATTTGAAAATCCGTCTTTGATTTGATTTGCAAAAAGCATTATTTAATTTCCTTGAAAAGCTTTTCTTTTAATTGAGTTGAAAATGATGTTCTGGAAGATGGTTTTATCAAACCCCTACGTTGACATAGGGATTGAAGCACATCGCTACTCTCAATTTTATCTTTATAGCCTTAGGGCTACATGCAAGTGGTGATTTGTCGGGCTGCGAAGCATCCTCGACCACAAAAATATAAAGTGTCGGTCTCCTCATAGGTATGAAAATCATCGGAGGGACGCTGACACGACAATCCATATTTTCACTATATTGAGACCTTAAATCCGGCTAACCGTTTTAAGGTCTGTGCATATACATTTTACAGAAAAACTGGTAGGGTACATTTGTAAATCGGAGTTTGTCCATCATGGGAATCTGATTATGATCGTTTTGATCACGAATCCCACGATTCCTAGGCTCACATGTGAGTGGCTAGAAAACCTGCACAGTTCAAATTTATACAAAAATAAATGTATGTATCACCACGTCGAAATGGAACCAAGGATTCATCAGTAAATCCTGGCTGCGCGTGGCCAAAGCGTCTCGTTCCCACTAGATAGCGATCTAAGGGATGCGAGGTTGCTTTTGAAGCTGAAACTATAAAAATAACTAGATTTAAATAAATCTCAGCTATTATAGCTTCCAGGTTCTATCGGGACTTGTTTGAACCGTTGAAAGCTAGAATTGGCGAGATTCGGATAAATCTAGTCCGCCCGCAGGTATGTCAATACAAATTCATATACAAATGAATGTTAAATGCAGTAGTTGAATAAATTGAATAAAGAAATATATATAGTTATATATATAAGCCGTAAAAGGGCGATGGGTTTTCACTCGCAAGCCCGGACTCGAATTAAAATATATATATATATATATAAACTGTAAATAGCCACGAAATAATCCAGGCTGTGACAGAAATGAAATATATATATATATATATATTTATATATATACAGTAATAAGGACGATGGGTTTTCACGCCGGTGCCCATACTAGAATTGAAATTGACAGAAAGTAGTCACCTAGTGACTGGGGAGAGCACCCAGTATGGGAAAATGTGCAAAAGCAGTAAAATAGCCACGAAATAGTCTAGGCTGACTGAAAATATATAAATATATATACATATATATATATATATTGACAAAAATGTAGTCAACAAGGACTGATGGGAGTACCAGTGATGGTGAAAGTCACTTATATATGCGTAAATATATATAAAAGTGGTAAACTACCTCAAATTTGACATCCGGCTTGACAGAATTGAAATGTTAGTACATAAGTAGTTAAATATGTACAAAAAAAGACAAAATGGGACTGGGAAGATAACCCAGTCCGGCGAAGTTACCAGAATGTGCGTGCTAGTGCATTGAAGCGGCTGAAGCTGACGGATCGTTAATCCGAATTGTAAAAATGTTGAAAACAGAGTTTATGTACTAAAATATATCAATTTTTGATGAAAACGGCCACGGAACCATGTTCCGGGCATATTTAGAAGATAAAACTTTATGTGCAAGTGTAAAGTAGTGCAAAGTAGTAGTATTGACTTTTTGATTGTAAAAATACTTATAATGGACTGCAATACAGACTTTTTGCCAAATCGTAGGCTTTAAACGTCCAATTCTACTGGTGGTTTTTTGATATGTGGTAGTCCATGGGTATATCTACGTGTTGGAGTGAAAATATTTGGGTTTGGAAGAGGTGTAAAAGTCGGAAAATCAAATTGACATGGCTTCACTGCGTTTGATTTTTTTTCAAATGAGTGAGGGGGGCACGTTTATTTATAGGCCAGGGAGCCTCCACTCTACCTGCGGCAGCTACAGGTAGAGCTGTGGCTCCGCTAGGTGGGGCCCACTTGCTCGGCTTGGTCGTCTCGAAGTACGTGCACTCCGAGCAATGCAATGTCCGATCGGAAACTTTCTAACTTTTGATCGGAGTATCCGTTTGAGGCGTGCAATACCTTTTCGAAAAGCTCTCGTCGAGAGTGTCGCAATTACATGGGAAAAAATATTTTCTGGGTCCAAGAAGACAGGTTCATAACCAGGTCTTCGATTCTTCGTAATTTGTCCGTTGAGCTGTCTTGCGTAGTTGCCACTCGGGATCGTCGTTATGGTTCATTCTGACTTTGGCGGCATCAATTTGGCTTGAGCTTGACCAAGTCAGTTGAAAATTGATGAAATAACCGTTGTACCCCTCCTGGGGCTGCCTGTAGTGTCAGCATGGTCGCTGGTTAACTTCCAGGAGCTGATTTCAAGACTTAGATCCCTGTCGAGTCTTTTGACCTCAGGGTTGTCTATGAGGATGACGTGGTTGTTCCAGGCTTTGCTCTAGAGTTGTTGTGATGTTTCAGGTTGATGTCTGAAGTTGACCTGACATCCTGGGTTGAGACCGGGAATGACCTAAAACTTCCCGGGTTGAGACCGGGGTTGAGTTTGACTTCTCGGGTTGCTGCTGGGGATGAACTGTGTTTCCCGGATTGAGACCGGAGATGGCTTGACATGTCCTCGGTTGATTGGTACCTCCCGGGTTGAGACCGGGGTTGTTCTTGACTTCCCGGGTTGAGACTAGGGTTGACTTTGACTTCCCGAGTTGATACCGGGGTTGATCTTGATGATCTGATTGACTGTCAGAGCTTGATTGATGGTCCGATTGACTGTCGGAGCTTGATTAATGGTCTGAGTTGACTGTCAGAGCTTGATTGATGGTCCGATTGATTGTCGGAGCTTTCTTAATGGTCCAATTGACTGTTAGAGCTTAATTGATGGTCCGATTGACTGTCGAAGCTTTATTGATGGTCCAATTGACTGTCGGAGCTTGATTGATGGTCCGATTGACTGTCAAAACTTGATTGATGGTTCGATTGACTGTCGGAGCTTGATTGATGGTCTGATTGACTGTTAGAGCTTGATTACCGATATTGGGCATCAGATTTAGGTTAAAGGACCGGCATCGGTGGCCGAATTTGGATTGATTGACAGTTTTGCCCTCCTACCTGGTTGGTATTTTGGGCAAGGAAAATTTTGAGTGTCTTCAGTTATTATTGTCGCTTTCTGTATCAGACAATTGATCAAATTTGGGGTCCACCAATGGTTGCGCCGTCGTACGAATATTCTTCTATAAAAAGAATATTCCCCGACTAAACGAATATTCTCCAACACAACGAATATTTTATGACAACTTGTTTACTTTATAAAATTTGCACATATCACCCATAACTATATCATATATTCAATTATCACCTTACTATTTTAAATAATATTTAGAGAAAATTAAATCTTTATTTATAAAAAGTTGGGGTCTTACAACCTCCCCTCCTTATGAAATTTCATCCTCGAAATTGATGTACGTACCTGGTATTTCGAAGAGGTGAGAATACCTTGCTTTCATTTCAAATTCTAACTCCCAGGTCATTTCCTAAATATCATGGTTTCTCCATAACACTTTGACTTGAGGTATAACTTTTGAGCATAGAATATGTTCCTTCTTATCCAACATCTTGACACGTACCTCCTCATACGTTAAATCTTCGGCTATCTCTTCTGGTTCTAATTCAATAATGTGGTTTGGGTTATATTTACGTAGCATAGATATGTGAAAAACATTATGAACACGAGACATGCTTGGTGCTAAGGCGAGTCTATACGCCACAGTTCCTACTCGATCGAGGATTTCAAATGGGTTGAGCTTTCCTCTCTTTCTGAATCTCGTAACTCCTTTTCATGGAGCAACACGTAACAATACATGGTCTCCGACATTGAATTCTACATCCCTTCGATGAAGATCAGCATAACTCTTTTGTCGATCTTGTGTTGTTTGTATACGTTGCCGGATCATTTAAATCTTTTCTATAGTCATGCATACCAACTCTGGTCCCAATAATGTTGCCTCACCCACCTCATCCCAGCATACTAGAGAACGAAACTTTCATCCATATAACGCCTCGGATGGAGCCATGCCTATACTTACTTGATAACTATTGTTGTAGGAGAATTCCACCAATGGTAAGTACTTGTCCCAACTTCTTTTGAAGTCTAGAACACAGAGTCTCAATAGATCTTCAAGATTTTGAATAGTCCTTTTCAATTTCCCGTCCGTTTGAGGATGTTATGTAGAAATGAATTGTAAATCAGTGCCCATAGATTTTTGCAAGCTGACCCAAATTTTTGAAGTGAATCTTGGGTCTAGATCAGAAAATATGGATACCGGCATACCATGCAGGCTTACAATCTCATTTATGTACATACGAGCAAGACGTTCAAGTGAATAAGTCACTCGTATAGGCAAGAAATGAGCAGACTTGGTTAATCTATCGACAATAACCCAAATTGCATATATGCCTTGCGAAACATTGGGAAGACCCGTAACGAAATCCATGTTGATGTGTTCCCACTTCCATTCTGAAATTTCAAGTGGTTGTAATGGACCTTTTGGCACTTGATGCTCTGCCTTGACATGTTGACACGTTAAACACCTTGATATAAACTCTGCAATCTCTCTCATCATGTCGCTCCACCAAAATGTATGTCGAAGATCACGATACATTTTAGTACTTCCAAGAGGGATTGCAAACGGTGTGTTGTGTGCCTCCATCATGATTTTATACTTCAAATCAAAGTCGTTAGGAACACAAAGTATGGAGTTGACTCAAAGTATTCCTTCTTCGTCTATTCTACCTTCTAAAATAGCACCTTCTTGCACCTTCTTCTTCATATTCATCAGCTCTAGGTCTGTAGCTTTAGCAGCTTTAACTTTATCAATTAAAGTTAGTTCTACTCGTATATTTGACATCATCACATAGGTCATTGGAGTCTTTAACTCTATTTTCGTTCTTTGTAAGTCATACAAAATGGGCCTTTGTGTTGACAATATCGCACTTGTACCTGCATATGATCTTCTACACAACGCGTCAGCTACTACGTTCGCTTTTCCAAGATGGTATTAGATGGTATAGTTGTAATCTTTCAACAACTCAAGACAACGTCGTTGCCGCATGTTGAGTTCTTTTTGAGTGAAGAAATATTTAAGGCTCTTATAATCTGTATAGATCTCCACTTTCTCCCCATACAGGTAGTGTCTCCAGATCTTTAGAGCGAAAACAACTGCTGCCAACTTTAGGTCATGAATAGGATAATTCCTCTAATATTCTTTGAGTTGTCGTGAGGCATAGGCTATGAATTTCCCATGTTGTATGAGAACACATCCTAAACGTTTGCCAGAAGCACCGCTATAGATGACAAATCCCTCCGAACCTGATGGTATTGTCAGAACAGGTGCTTAAATGAGTCTCCTCTTGAGTTCTTGGAAGCTCTTCTAACATTCCTCTCTCCATCCGAATTTTGTATCTTTTCGAGTCAGCTGAGTTAATGGAGTGACGATTTGAGAAAATCCTTTGACGAATCTCCGATAATAACTAGCTAAGCCCAGAAAGCTACGTATTTCGGTTACTGACTTAGGTTGCTCCCAACTTTATATTGCTTCAATCTTTGCCGGGTCAACTGGTATTCCATGTTTTGATACCACGTGCCTAAGGAATGCTACTTCCTCAAGACAGAATTCGCATTTCTTCAACTTGGCATATAGTTTGTTTTCATGAAGCTTTTGGAGTATTAGCCTCAAGTGTTGCTCATGATCTTCACAGCTTTTGGAGTAAATGAGGATGTCATCAATAAAGACAACCACAAAATGATCCAAATATTCCTTGAATATCCGGTTCATCATATCCATGAAGGCAGTAGGAGCATTAGTCAATCGAAAAGACACGACTAAGAATTCATAATGCCTGTATCGAGTTCTGAAGGTAGTCTTTGGAATGTCATCAGTTTTAATCATTAACTTATGATATCCAGAACGAAGATCTGTAATAACCCAAGATTTTTATATAATTAAATAAGAAATTTTGCGTATAATTTTTTTTTTAATATTATTTCTATCAAAATAAAGGTGGGAATATGTGTAAGGTAAATAATATGTATATATGTTATAAATATATATTTATTTATTGCACGAATGATTTTAAAAAAAATTGCGATAAAGGAATTGGAGATTACTATAAATTATATTCTTATAATAAACTAATTTTGATAGTAAAAATATTTTATTATTTATTTTCCATAAAAATATGATTAATATATTATTTAAATAATATAAGAAAGGTGTCTTAGAATTATTATAATAAATATTTTATTACATGAATTTATCAAGATTAATTAAATTAATTATTTTAACTTAATTAATAATGGTATATAAGGTAAAGCGTGATTATAGATCAAAACCCTAATGTTGATCTATGTTATGAAATTTCATGAATTAATACAATTATTGTATAATTGTATTTAAAAAGAAAGTATATTTATGTTATGAATAATAATAAAAAAATTCTTAAGGAATTTAAATATTAAATATGATTAATATCTATATTTGTATTCAAATATATGTAAGTATATTAATACAAGTTATGATTATGAATTTTATATATAATTATGATAATCAACATAATTATATGAATATATATTAAGAATTTATTTATTTTTAGAATTTAAATATTAAACATAGTAATTGAATGTGTTGTATTTAAATGAAAGTATGTATATTATGTGATTAAGGATAATGATTAGGAAACCCTAATTATATCAAGAAATCCTAATTTTTATAAAACCCTAATTTCTATTAAAAACCCTAATTTTTAAATTAGTGTGTTCTAATTATATTTTTATTTAATTTCTAGTTAATTTTCCAAACCCTAGGAATTTGTTGAAAAAACCTAAGGGTTAAATCCTAAGGGTTAAAGCCTATAAGTATGCCTCATGGACAAAAATGCCCTTAAAATTATTTATTAGTTACTTAAATAACCTTTTTGGTATTATTTTAATGAAGTAATTCGCAAATCTTGTTATAATCCAATGACTCATCACTCCAAGATTTGGCACATGTTGCAAATCAAATGTATCAGCCATTACATGACACCTAGCAAGCCTAGATTAATTGAATCAAACGTTAGAAAAGGAAAGAAAAGAAAAACATTTCATTTTTATCTCTCATAAGCCACGAAATTCCCTATCAAATCTTGTCCCAATATCAAACAAAAACACTCCATAGCAATTCAAGATCAAGATCAGAAGGTGGAAATCAAAACTTGTTCAAAAAAGTACAAACTGAAAACCCTAATGCTAGATCTTTAAATCTACATTAGATGTTATGATTATTTGTTTAAATATGTAGTATGTTATGTGTATAGATGATATCGGTTGAGAAACAACACTTTCAAAACATCAAAAGGCTCGAAATCATGAATTTCTCAAAACTGTCAAGAACCCTAATTTTGTGCTCTGACATCCCAAAGTCAGGGCCTATAAATCTCATCCTGATAATGATTTGTTGTGTTTAATGCTTGGTATATGTAGTATGTTATGTGGTTAGTAAACTGCAAAAGAAATCATGCTTATATCATGTCTAGATTGCAAGTTATTGTTGGTCAAAACCCGGTGACCGAACAAGAATTCTGTTTCTGGGTAACCCAGAAAATTCATGCACGGTCTGACAGGTTTTTCCCAAGCCCATATCTCCTTCATGTGTTGTGAGTTGTTCATGAAAGTGCAAAACTTTGTTATTTGGTATGTGAACTACAAGTTTATGTCCTTAGATCATACCTAGCATCAATGGAATGAAAGATATTAACGGTCAAACAGCGTTAACCGAACACGGATTATGAATTTCTAGAAATTCCAGAAATTGTGAAGAACAGTTTGTACCATGCCGTTTTGACCAGCCTAGATCTTCCTTATGATTTATTTTTGGACCTTAAAAGTGCTTTACCTTTGGACTACAACCTATGTACTACATCACTGAAGCACTCTAACACTCTAAAATTCACCGAATCTAAGATCTGAGCCGTATAAAAACGTTGACCATCACTGTTCAAGTTTCTGGGTAACCCGAAAATGAAGAACAGGCGTTGGGTAGGTGGTTTGACCGGTCACTGAATCATGTGTATATGTTGTTATGTGTTAAAATGAACATAGATGGGTAGTGTTACACTAGTACTACAAACTCATCACACTTAACTACCCAGAAACCGATCGGATTGTCAAGAAATTCCAGTCAAACAAGGACCCTTGGCATTGACCGGGCTGTTCTTTAGGAAAAGAAGAACACCTATAGCGACACTTCCCGTCGCGATAGCCCTTTAGTGACGGAATGATTTTTAAAAAATAATTATATTAATTAAAATAAATAAAAATTAATTATTAAAAATTCATAAAATAATTTTAACAAATAATTTTAAGTTATAAAAATTAACTTTTAATATTTTGTCATAAATTTTATTAATATTTTAATTTAATTAAATATTAATGATATTAAATTTATTTAATAATAATATTAAATAAATTAGTTAAAAATGATTTTAATATATTAAAAAAATCATTTAAAATGATAGTAAAGTATTAAAAAATATTTTAAGTTATAATAAATGACTCTTAATATTTTGAGATAATTTTTTTAATAATTTAATATTAATTATAATAAATTTATTTAATAATAATATTAAATAAATTAGTTAAAAATGGTTTTAATATTTTAAAAATCATTTAAAAATTATATTAAAGTTTTAAAAAGTATTTTAAGTTATAATAAATAACTTTTAATATTTTGATAAGAATTTCATTAATATTTTAATATTAATGATAATAAATTTATTTAATAATTATATTAAATAAATTATTTAAAAATGATTTTAATGTTTTATAAATCATTTAAAAGTAAAATAAATATTTTAAAAATATTTTAATTTATAATAAATAACTTTTAATATTTTGATATGAATAACATTAATATGTAAATATTAATGGTAATTGTTTAAAAATAATTTTAATATCTTAAAAATCATTTAAAGGTAACATTAAGGTTTTAAAAATGTTTTCAAGTTATAATAAATAACTTTTAAAGTGTTGCCATGAAGTTTATTAATATTTTAAATTATTTAAATATTAATGTTAATTGAATTATTTAACAATTAACTCATTAAAAATGATATAAGTGTTTGAAAAATCATTATAAATGATTTTAATGTTTGGAAAAAAATGTTATAAATGATAATTAAATTATCTAATATAATAATTAAGTTCTTGAACAAAGTTTCACTAGAAATAAATTCGTAAATTATCCGATAATGCAATCGGGATACCGAAACGATACCGAACTCAAACCAAATCGACATAGTTTGACTAGGTATATGTTCGTATGTATTGTAATGACTAACATGAATATGTGACAACATGTTTAAGTTGTATTATGTGTTAAGTTGTATTATTCTAATTAAAAGAAAAATTCTATTGATGATAGGACTTCATATTAAAGATAAAAGCTTAAGCTATACTACGTAGCCATAAACAGCAACCAAGGCAAGTTTCTTATCTCAATTTTATTATTGAGCATGTATCTCTACTCATTCCATTTACTATATGCGATGGATTTCAGTAAGCGAAAAGCATATTCAAGAATAATTATTGTCAATTATTCATATCCATAATGATATCCAGGATACGTTTATGAAATTATCCTTATATTGTGAAATTATATTCAATTCAGTTATTATTTGTTAATATCTCATTATTATATGTTATCATACAAGTGTCCCCAGTTGTACGAACTGTTGTATTCATGTAAGAACTCTTAAAACTCTTTAATATGAAATTATGGTTTAAAGACTACCTAAGCTATTTGACTCGGCTAGACATAGTTTGAACTATATTGTTGAAATTATCCTTATATTGTGAAATTATATTCAATTCAGTTATTATTTGTTAATATCTCATTATTGTCTGTTATCATACAAGTGTCCTCACTTGTATGAACTGTTGTATTCATGTAAGAACTCTTGAAACTCTTTAATATGAAATTATGGTTTAAAGACTGCCTAAGCTATTTGACTCGGCTAGACATAGTTTGAATTGTATTGTTGAATATAATTGGTTATGATAAAGTTGTCCAACTGAATTGTTTAGTTAGGACTCCAGACTGAGTATGAACAACCCGTAATGGGGAAACTATTTTTGTGCCCAAGGCAAACAGAGTGAACACATTTATCGTTCAAACAGATAGTATTGATCAATATAGAACATAACGGGGCTGATCACCCTACATGTCCGTACGCCCAGATCGGTTTGCAGATGAATTTCTGTTTAAACCTTTTCGAAAATAAAAAATAAAAGTTCATAGTCCATTGACCGCTCAGTATTTGTAGTCACTACGTCGTTTCAAAATTTTAAACAATTTGATATGTTATTAAGAATTGTTTCAAATGACTTCACAACTATTGATTCGTTGTAGAAGTATACCTCAAGAAAAATATTTACTTCTTTCAGCTAAAGTTTATTAACTGCTATTACTTGCTGAGAAATTGAATGATCATTCTTGCTTTAAATTAAATGTTTTTAGCTAAGCGTGATAAACCAGAAGGCTCTGGCATAAACAAAGGGAAATGGAAGCTGCAAGAATAAATTTTATGGTATTTTGTATAATAGTTAGACTTTATTAAGACGATAATATTTACTATTTATCATGTAATAAATGTTTTAAAGGTCGTGTACCTGGGATTAGACAACTCTGATATGTAAATTAAGTTTGTTTATTTATATTATATTTGTATTCCGCTCAAAGAAATGATATCGTGTAGCACCAAGTTCGGGTTTCAAGTACTTGAATTTGGGGGCGTCACAAGATCGATCTTTGAGAAGAATTTAGCACCTTGTAACTGGTCAAACAAGTCATCAATGCGAGGTAACTGATACCTATTTTTGATGGTGACATGGTTCAACTCTCGATAATCAATACAAAGTCGCATACTTTCGTCTTTCTTCTTTACGAATAACACAAGCGCACCCCAAGGCGATGTACTAGGAAGAATAAAGTCGATGTCTAACAACTCCTATAGTTGGACCTTTAACTCCTGAAGTTCAATAGGAGCCATTCGATATGGGGTTTTGGAAATGGGTTTTGTACCGGGTTTAAGGTCAATATAAAATTCAACTTCACGTTCTGGGGTAGGCCAAGAAGTTCTCTGGGAAATACATCAGGGAATTTATTAACAACAGAAATATCATTCAAATCTGACGTATTTTTGTTTAAATCAGTGACATGGGCTAAGAATGCTTGACAGCCGTTTTTTAATAAACGAATGGCTTTATGACTTGAAATGACATTGATTTATTTTAGTGGTTTGGTTGCTTGAATTCGTATAACAGGTTGGTTAGGAATATAAAAGCTAACGACCTTACGAAAATAATTAATTTTAGCATGATGAGTGATTAACTAGTCGATTTATAAAATCACATCAAATGCAAGTATTTTCAAAGAGATGAGATCAACAGGTAATGTGAGGGTGCCAATTTGAATCAAACAAGATTTGTAAACTGTGGATGTAACGAAGGTTTCTCTCAATAGAGTTTCAATAGATAAGTCAAAGTCTAATTTTTTCGGGGTCAAGTTCAAATGTTGAGCAAAAGCAGGTGAAATAAAAAAATGGGTAGAACCGGTATCTAATAAGGTATAAACTTCGCAAGAGTTTATAATTAGCTTACCCGTGATAATTTCGTTCAGGTTCCTCACTTTTTGGAAAGTCATGACAAAAGCATTCCTCTGAACCACCGACTTTGACTTGTCTGGGACAGCCTTTGGTGTCACCATCCCAGTTGGACTTGACTTCTCTATAGGACACACTCGAGCTATGTGACCTTCCTTTCCATAATTATAACACAGTTTGGGTTGCTGTGTATAATTTAGTGTGATGTGTTCCTCTTGTCCGCATTTGTAGCATACGACTGGTGGTCGTTATCCTCCTCTAGAAACGGTTGCTGGTGCTGGTGCTGCTTCCGATGTCTTTCCATTATCTCTTCTCTTTTTGAAATTTCCACTTGACTTACTTCTTCTATTATCTTGGCCAGGATTACCACCGAAGTGGTTTCCATTTCTGGCATGATAATTTCTGCCACACTGGTTTTCATTATTCCAATGACTGTTGCCACCGGTATGACTATTATCGTGTTGTCGGTTGTTGTCCTTTGGTTGAATAGTCTCATTATCTCGCTCTAATAATTGAGCTCTATTCACAACATCTGAATACAAATAAAGTTTATGTAAAATGGCATATTAAAGAATTTTAAGTTTCAAACCTCTCAAAAATATTCGTGTCATTTGTTCCTCATTACCCACCAAATGGGATGCAAACCGGGATAATTGCGTAAACTTGGCCTCGTATTGTGATACAGTCATATTGTTCTGTTCTAGTTTGATGAATTTCACCTCCTTCATATGACGAATACTTTCTGGAAAGTACTTGTCGTTGAACAATTCCTAAAACTTCTCCCAAGACATCTTAAGTGCGAAAAGCTGAGTACGTTTCAAAGATTCCCACCAGTAATCTGCCTCTCCATGCAACATAAAGGTGGCGAAGGGAACCTTTTGCTCCTCTGTGCATCCCAGAACATCAAATATTTTGGTGTTCTGCTTAATCCAAGCTTCTACATTGAGTGGCGCTGGATTTTTCAAAAACTCTGGTGGTCCCAACTCCTTGAATTGCTTAATAGTGATCAGCCGTGAGTTACCATTGTTTCCACCTCCATTTTGAACAGGAGTCTCTCCCGTCTGGTTTTGCATGAATTGTAGAAAGATCCTAAACACTCCATCGTTCATCGTTTGGTCGGTGGTGTTGTTTACATTAGGATTACTGCCTTCCTGATGCACATTATCCTGGTTATTGATTGGTTGTGTCTCAATGGTCTCATATACTTCATTGCTTATCTCTCGATTTTCAGATGCCATTCTCAAATACTGCCATAAAACAAGGGTTAATTAAAGAAATTGACATGCCACATATTATCCTTATATTCCGACCGACCAATTAAATAACAAATAAACTTAGGTAGGACACACTAGCGAAGGTTTTGCTCGTCTCTCACCTCCTAGTTCTAATACCAGATCTCCACCAGAGATCATATCCCTAAGCTCTGATACTAATTGTGATGCCCCCAAAATAGGTTCACACAACCCATTTTGAGTCGCCAAAATACATGGTACAGAATTCAAATACAAGTCTTCCTATTCCAACTATTACTTTGTCGTGCAAAATACGATCACACATAAACTGTGAGTTTCAATACAAAAATTGTGTCATATATGACATGAAAATATCCACGCTCAAATTAAGTCCTTATTACAATTATTGACACTATTTTACAGAATAGTGAGGACTATTATCTCGGATCATTACTCTACTTCCCAACTAGTCCCAGCTACACTTTCATTTTCTGAGAAGAACAATGGAACCAAAAGAAAAAGGGTGAGCTCAACTAGCCCAGTAAAAAATATTATGACTAAGATAATGAATAATAAATTATTCTTAGTCCTCAACAGTGAAAAATCTGACAGAATATGATAGACAACAAGTTTTAGATCAACAACTGCAGCGAAAATAGCAATCCATTAGAAGAGTCAAGTAGAGTATGATGTTTACTATCTTCTATGATTTAAAAGTCCATCATCAATATTTTATCCATGTAACACCAATAAATAAATATTTAAAATCAATAATTTATCTTTGCACTACGGTGGCCAAAGATAATAATTTGTATCACCAGTGGTCATGATCATTCCATACACCTGTCCATCTTTGCACTACGGGCCAAATATATCAATCAACAGTTCATCTTTGCACTACGGGCCAAAGATAACTTTCATCACAATTTAAGTCTGAGGATTATGACAATGATATAAAGAATGAATCAAGTGAGATCAAGGATAAATATTAGAGATTTATAATTCAATTTTTCCAGAGTTCAAGAATATCCAAATTGTCAACATGATGATCAAAACATGGATCCGATTTCAAGAATACGATTTATAAAAGATAACTTGGACTAAGAAAAGAAAATTTAATTTCGTTGTGAATAGTACTCATGAATAGTACTGTATGAATAGTACCCCGACATGAAAAGATTAAAATATAATAAGAAAGTTCAGACCAATATTCTAGTGAAATGATATTAGATGAAGCGAAAACTTTAAGAATTTCTAATCATTTCAGGAATTATAGAAGCAATACTTACCATAGTAAGTTTAGATTTAAGAATATGAAATGAAATAATATACAAAACTGAAAATGGATTTTCACCTGTCATGCGGTAATTCACGTAGACAGATCATTTCCACAACTTTAATAAAGAATGAATACGAATGGTTATTCACCAGGCATGCGGTAGTTCGCGTAGACAGGTTATTCCCACAACATAATAAAGAAGGAATACGAAGGGTTATTCACCATGCATGTTGTAATCCGCGTAGATAGGTTATTCCCACAGCTTAATAAGAAATATAATGACAACCCTTACGAGTATTGAAAGAAAATAATATCCTTTACCTTAGTAGGAGATTAGATACTGCAATAGTGTAGTAGCAGAATACTTTTCTTCTTTCACTCTTATTCTCTCTCTATAGTTTCTCTCTTTATAGCTTTAGTGAATTGGTGAGAAAGAAGGAAGAAATGAGCTTCTATTTTAGGAGAATGGACTAAATAGTAACTGATTCATGGACGGTCCACATTGATTTACTATTAAAACTTTAATCTGACGGTCCATATTGATTTACTATTAAAACTTCAACCGACGATCCATATTGATTTTGTGACGCCCCCCCAAATTCAGGTTCTCTAACCTCAGATTCAGTGCTCATGGTACATCATTAACATAAGCATTCTATATACTATTGCGGAATAATAAACATACATTGTTCATTATAATAAAATATTACATCAATATCCCAAGGTCTAATACCTTAACATAAAAGTACCTTAATTACATATAGTAACACAAAAGGTTTACATGATCATAGTATTTCATAATACATAAGCATTTATATTAAGTATTCTTGGATCTTTCCCTTGCCCTTGTCCTTTTTACTCGAACTCTCGGGCTTAGCTGAAATAATTGTCATGATATAGCAAGTGTAAACAACTAATTTGCTTAGCAAGTTTAATTATGAAAGAGATATATCATGATTAGAAATGAATTTTACTTTCAAAGTTCAATCAGGTAAAGGAATAGTGAAAGAACATGAATTAATCTTAATATCTGAATATTTGAATAATTGAATATCAAAGGCTGAGTGGTTTGAAATAACCATGAACATATACTAAGGTTGTCAGTATTTAAACTGGTCCTTTTAATAAGTTTTGGTAGTCAAGGGGATCAGCCTTTCGTACCCGGTGAAATATGCATAATCACTCAGTATACTAGCAACAATTATTTTCCAATAATGCTTCAGTAAAACTGTTCTTTTTCTTAGTCATAAGTCCTTACCATTTCAATTGGTTAGGCACCGCTTTTAAAACATATTTGATTTAACAAATTTAAATATACTTGATCTAGCTGATACAATTAGTATAGATCTATATCATAAACAGTTCATGAATAAAAGAACTTTAATAAATTCACAGTTCAATAATGATAGAACATGAATTCAATTGCACACAGTGCGAATATCAATAATTAATTTAGATGTGAATAATCAACAATAATTATTCACTAATCATGCTTCGAAAATAATAACTCAAGTTGAGTTAGAGAACTTGCCTTGTTTGCTGACTACTGCTATGCAATTCTATTTATCCGCTTAATGAATTTAAATTATCCTCTTTGGAAATACCTATCATGGGTACTTCAATTAGTATCACATATAATTATTTATAATATTATTATTCTCATATATTATCTAACATTAATCACATAATTAAATATTAGATAACACATAACTCCTTAATAATATTATCGTTCCTTGATAATATTATTATTAGATAATCTTCTAAACTCTCAAATAATATTATTAATCTTTTAATAATATTCTATTTGTTTCTTAATATTATTAATAATATTTTAGTCTCTCTTTAATATTATTAATCTTTTAATAATATTTTAAGTATCTAATATTATTAATCTTTTAATAATATTTTAACTTTCTAATATTATTAATCATTTAATAATATTTTAATAATTTAATATTATTAATCTTATTATCCTTTAATACTAATTAAATAATAATTGATTAATATTTATACTTATTTATTATTAATTAAATAATAAATAAATAATTAATATTTATCTTTATTTATTATTTAATGTATATTAAATAATAAATAATTAATTAACATTTATCTTTATTTATTATTTAATGTATATTAAATAATAAATAATTAATTAACATTTATTAGTGATAGTACATTAGATGCATGTACCCAGTGAATGTATTATTAGTGAGATAATAATTCGAGTTAGTGTATTGATGAAATATACGCAGTATTAATTGACAGATCTACCTTATCAATGATAGGTCATTCAAATATTTTTAATTAAAGCTAGAAAGTTGTAGCTCGCTGAACAGACAAGTTTTCTTTAATTTAACCTTGAGTTATATTTCAAAGCATGTTCGTGAATAATTATTGTTAATTATTCACACCTATACTGATTATTAATTCGTACTTAGTGTATGTTGCACATGTTCATCAGGTATGAAAGGCTGATCACCTTCATTACTATTTGGTTCAGTTAAATATGTTCATGTTCATTATTGGCCATTCATCATTATTGTATCAGTCATTCAGTTATGTAAATTGATTCATTTTCTTTCACCAATATTCTATTGTTGAAAGTTTGTCAGCTTATTATTCTTTTCAATCATGATATATCTTCATTTGAACATAAACTTGCTGGGCAAACTTGTTGCTCACCCTTGCTATATCATGATAATCATTTCAGATTAAAGACGAAACTTCGGACACAGTCAAAGGCAAAGAAAAGTTCCAGGATGGAATTATTATACGGTTAAAATGGTAATAGTATAGAATACAAATGACATTGTATGTCATGTAGGATATTGAACGTAGGTATTAAGTTACGGTTACAGACCTTTGGAATTATGTTGTAAAAGTTATTGTATAAACAATTTATGTTTATATCTTCCGCAATAGTTATAGAAATGATGTATCGTAACGTACCAGGTCCGAGGTTCTTGGGACCTGGATTTGGGGGCGCTACAGTTGGTATCAGAGCTGTAGGTTATAAACCTTAGGTAGGGGTACCTTAGGCTATAACCGCAGGGACGAGGAATAGAAATAAACTTAAATAGAGTTTAAGTTCTAAGCGATGAATTTGGGCAAGGTATTAATAAGTCAATAAGATTCAAAGAAGAATCCTGACAAATAATAAAGATCAGAGTTACCTAACTCTGATAATAAAGATAAATAGTAGTAATGAATAGATATAGTCTAAAAGACTAAAAGTATAAAGGGAAAGAAGATCGTAAAACAAAACGATCATAAGATAGGAAAGAATCGTAATATAATACGATTATAATATGAGATCACAACGTGATCTGATGCGGTCATAAGAGGATAGATAATCAATCAAATGATTGAAAACTTTATAGCAGAATTGCTGTATGACAGTTGTACTATGAAATTGCACTATTAAAACTCAAGAAAGAGTTGTGAATTATAGATACGGATTAAATAAAATTCGTATCGTGTATTGAGGGAGCTAGGATTATGTGAGATTTTAATTGAGGACTCAGGTGATTGCTAAGTTGTACAAACCTTTGTATGGGCGGGGATTTTGTGCTTGGTCTAACGACTACTTAGTTTATCACATTGATAATCATTGAAATGTCAGTGTCGCGCTATTCGCTATATGTATGATGAGAAGGTGATTCTTTTCTCATGTGTATAATGGATAGGTAGAGAATATAAGATTAGGTGCGAGTTCTTAAAACTCATACGTATGGTAAGCTCGTGACTCATAATCGTATGGTATGTTTTTGAACCCCTAAGCGTATGGACAGTTCCTTATTGGTTCTTGAACTACGTATTGTTAAGATAAGTTCCTAAACTCATATTATTATGGTAAGTTCTTGAACTCATAACGTGTGGTATGTTTGATGAACTATAAGGGGTTATAGAAAAATTATGAATGAAGGATTGAGGATAATAGAAATAGATAGAATTATTAAGCAATGGATCATTAGAGCAATTGAAGTTGATGGTGGAAGCATAGGTATTCCAAATCTTCTTGTTGTGCTAGACTTCGAAATTTTTAACATTAAGCTAAATTCGCACTGATGTGTTTTTCGAAATAAAATAAATTTTTGTTATCTTCACAACATGGTGACAAGGGTGTGGAGATGGACTTTGAGCCATTATCACATCATTACTTGTTGCGGCATGATAACAGCAAAAATGAATTTTTGGTTATCTTCAAAACATGGTTACAATTGTGTATGTGTGGACTTCAAGACCCTGACACATCGTTACCTGTTGCGATATGATAATTCCAAAAATAATTTTCAATAGTTTTGAACGGTTTAAAGAAGAGTCTACGCTAATTCTTTCGGCTAGACAAAAATTATTTAAAATATCAAAATATATTTTATATATCATCAATGCATCATGGAACCTGGTGCAAGGATGATAAAAATGATGGAGTCATTAATGCAGTATTACCTAGTGTTGGATGTGATCTAAATATCGTCAGCCCACTATGGTATATTATTGTATGACAAAGTCACAAAAATGACAGAATCTTCAACGGACTGTAAATACGTGCGGTATAATGACGTCATAAAATAATTTTTAGAATTTTAAATAAATTTCATGTGTCAATTAAATTTGGCCAGACACATGTTTTGATTGATATTTAAATTATTGGTATACGTCTAAGCTATTTGATTCAGCTAGACAAATGTTTATGAAATTCAAGTATTATTTGAGAGCTTATGCCAAACCAAATTATTTTGGTGCAGAATCTTATTTTAAGTTGGTATCAAATGGGTACAAGTTGGTATCCGACACAAGTTGGTGTCAGCATTACGTGATACAAGTTGGTATCAAATTGACTCAAGTTGGTGTCAAGTTAATGCAATTGGTATCAAATTTACACAAGTTGGTGTTCCGATTTACAGATGAATTTCTGTTCAAACCGTTTCAAAATTAAAAAATAAAAGTTCATGGTCTATATGACCCCTCAGCATGATATGAAATTTTTTAACTCTTTAGAGTGATGTTGTGGTAATATGTGATGATGATTATGAAATAGTATGAACTCGTTGTGTACGGGTAAAATCTGATATGATTGGATAAAGGTTAAGTTAAAAACCTAGTTTTGATGGATAAAAAGAGTAGGGATTAGTAGGCTGTAATTTTGAGGACGAAATTCTTAGAAGAATGGGTGAATGTGACAACCCGAGAATTTATAAAATTTTATAAACTCTTAAATGATTAAATAAAGATTAAATAATAAGACCTAACCTAGAAATAGAGTAAGGATTTAAAAAATTTGTGAAGGACTTATATGGTTTTGTGTATGTATAATATTTGTTTTCTTATATTTGTTTATTATATAATAATCAAATAAAAGAAACTAATGTAACCTAATATATATATTAGGTATGAAAATTTAAATAACCTAAAGGTTATAATAGGAAAGGATGTTAGTATTTAAATCTTTTACTAACCTAGGAGATTAAGTTTATTATCTCAATTTATTAATTTTATAATCTAAGTATAACACGTCTAATTGAGTTATGGAATTAAAGATTTATGTGTAAGGAATTATTTATGTAGCCCAATATAATATTTTTAAGACAAGTATATTGATGGCCCAATTTATTTATGGGTGGAAACCCAAGTTTAATTTTGTTAGTAAGTAAACAAGAAAAAGGTGCAAGCCCAAGTGAATTAAAGCAAAACCCAAGCTTAGCCCAATGGGAGAGAGAAATTATTGGACCTTTAGTAAGTTAAGTGAGGAATTAAGAAACATAAAACTTGGACCAAAGAAGGCCCAAGTGGCTGGCCCAAGTTAGCAAAGAAATGGAGAGATTTGGTGAGATATGCTTAGATTTGCTAAAGATTATGAGAGGGAAAGAAAAGATATTGGATAGATTTTGTAAAGATATGGAAAAATATGGAGAGATTTGGTGAGCTATGCTTCGATTTGCTAAAGATAAGAGAGAGGAGATAGAAGATATTGGTAGATTTAGTATAGATATAAGTTATATCTATACCTATTGCTAGCTTATAAATAAACCCATCTCATTTGCAAATAAGGAGTTTACTCATTTTCATTTCATTCTCCAAGTTAGCTAGCAAAAGAAAATCAAAACATAGAGAGAAAAGAGGGAGAGATTTTCGGCCAAGAGGAAGAAGAAGAGATGATCTTGTGCTTCATGCATGCCAAGTTTATAAGCTACTTTGGCAAGATAAGGAAGATAGCAAGAAAAACTAGGTATTGATTCTTTTTATTTTTTTAAGCTTGATTTCTTATTTGGTGGATTTTTGATGAAACAAAAGTCTTAAGTTTGATCTTTGATAAACTCTTCATCTATTGGTGTATAAATTTTTTATTTGATGATCAAAACATTTTTTGAAGTTGAATATAAGATCAAAAGGGAGATTTGTACCAAATGAGTAGAGAAAGGCACATACATGCATGCACTAGGTGATTTTATGATAGATTCTTATGATGCATGTTGAATATGGTTAATATCATGATTAGAGTGTTAGATCGTGAGTTTAAAAAATGGGACCTGTGGATTTATATGAGTTTATATGGTCAGATTTGGAGAAAAAAAAAGTTAAATGGATTTTTGAAAGAATTTTTGTTTAACTAGTATGCTTTATCATGTGCATGTTGAGATCTACAAGTAATATTTGAGATTTTCTTTCTTGGTATGCTAGATGCATGAGTTAAGGGATAAAATCCTTTGGAATCACTCAAATATGTTTTAAAATGAGCAAGATATGGATTAAATCCCAAACTACCCAACTGTTGAGAACATGCTACTGATCAGTTAGTTGTGGACTATTTTCGGTAATCAAACCAAACTCAAATTTGGTGTTTGATATATGAAAAACGTAACTCGGGAAAATATGAATCCAACGATACCAAATGGATCCAAATCCGAGATGTAGATCTTGAGATATGAGCATTTTCGTAAAGGACCTCAAATTTGGAAACGACTAAACTGTTGCGAATTTTACTGCTGATCAGTCACTTTGGCACTGATTTCCAAGACCTAAACAAAACAGAATCTGATGTTTGATGAATGAAAATTGGAGTTTGGGAAGATACGAATCTAACGCCTCTGACGGAACCAAAATCCGAGTTGTAGACTTCGTTCTACGGACGTTTCTGTCAAGGACCCCAAATCTGGAAATTTTGGGCGAAACTTTGAGTATCATTATGGAACGAAATGAAAGCAAGATATTGTAATAAATAACTTTAAGGCCACTAATGGGCTATTAAGTTAAATACATATAAAATGAAATATAATTAATGATTTAATGATGTTAAGTAATAATAAAAATGGGTTAGTATTAGTAAAATAACTACTTATTATTTAACTAAGCTTAAATAATAAATTGAGTTAATCAATTATTTAATTAATATTAAATAATGATTAAAGTATAATTAAGTAAGATTAAGTAATTACTTACTTACTTTAACATAAAAATTTATAGAATTAATTATTTATTATTTGAATAATAAATAAAGATGAATGTTAATTAATTATCTTTTTAAAATAATAAGGAATAATTAAAGAAGAATGAAGTGAATAAATCAAATATTATTTATTCAAAGATGAGGGAGTTATTAATTATTATTCAAAGACAAATAATAATTTAATTGTCTATTATTTAATTAACATTAAATAATGAGGAGTTATAATTGGTTATTTGTAAGTAATAACTAAAGGTAAATAGTTAATTACTATTTAACTAATATTAAATGGTAATCGAAGAAAAAGGGAGTTAACAATTGAACGAAATTAAATAACTCCTTAAGTAAACAATTAAAATAAATTGTTTAAAGATCTAATAAGTGTTTATCCCTTAAGGAAAGTTTTATTAATTATTCAATTATTAATCTAAGATCAATTAAATATCTTATAGGATTAATAATAGTACATTAGATGCATGTACCCGGTGAATGTATTATTGGTGAGATAATAATATGAGTTAGCGTATTAATGAAATACACGCAGTATTAATTAACAGATCTACCAGCTTATCAATGATAGGTCATTCAAAGGTTGTTAATTAAAGCTAGAAAGTTGTAGCTCGCTAAACAGTCAAATTTTCTTTAACTCAACCTTAAGTTATATTTCAAAGCATGTTCGTGAATAATTATTGTTAATTATTCACATCTATACTGATTATTGATTCGCAATTAATACATGTTGCATATGTTCATCAGGTATGAAATGCTGATCACCTTCATTACTATTTGGTTCAATTAAATATGTTCTTGTTCATTATTGGCCATTCATCATCATTGTATCGGTCATTCAGTTATGTAAATTGATTGATGTTCTTTCACCAATATTCTATTGTTAAAAGTTTGTCAGCTTATTATTCTTTTTCAATCATGATATATCTTCATTTGAACTTAAACTTGCTGGGCAAACTTGTTGCTCACCTTTGCTATATCATGATAAACATTTCAGATTGAAGATGAAACTTCGGACACAGTCAAAGTCAAAGACAAGTTCAAGGATGGAATTATTATTGTAATACCCAAGAATTTTCATATATTATTAAATAAATATATTAATGGGAATGAGAATTTATTTGAATATAATGATTTTGTATTATGAGAATGATTAATTCAATTATATTAAATTGAATAATTATAATAATTGAGAAATTGATGGAGTTTACGATAAACTCGATGAAATGCCTTGTGTGGCACAGTGACGTAATATTAACGATTATATTAACTTAAGCGAACAATTAATCTATATTAATTGTTGATCATAAAATATTAATTAATTGTCATCGTAGAATAATTGTTATAAAATATTAATGGTGAATGATTAATAATACGTGATTATTATTATTGCAAGAAATATAATAATAATAATGAGCAACGTGTCTATAATATAATAAGATTTATATTAAAGTAATGATTAATCATATAAGGGTTAATTAAATTGTTATGAAGATTAACAATTATATTGATTGATAAAAGATGTGTGTATATTATTAATTACTATTTAATTAATAAGATGAGTAATTCTATGTGCAAGCAGGCGAATTAAATGTGTAACATATAGTAGCTAACTATGTATTATGTGAAGTGTAATATGACACTACTATATGGTAAGGCTTATTGAATTATGGAAGTTACATGATAATGCCTATGTGACATGTGAATATACAGTAAAAGAATATGATATGGATTATATATGTGTAAATTAATTGTACCACATTGCCATGTTAAAAGTACATTGTGACTTAAAAGTATATATTATATAATCTAAGTGGACTTGTATAATATAAGTATGTGTTTATAGTATATAAATAATTAATAAAGTTCCTTCATTCATTGAATAAGGCAAGATGTGTTGTGACTTTAAAATAGCCTATGTGATAATATGTATGTAAGTATACATTAAAATAGTGTATCATGAATATAAATAATAATTGATGATTATTTATATATATAATGGAATAATAAAATTTAATAAAGAAGATAATGTGATGTGATTATATCCAAGTAAATTATATCCGGTATTAATAAATGTACATGGATTATATGATGTGAGTACATAGGTAATCCCTAATTTTTCCTAATATAGTAATAATTGTACATTAAAACCCATTTTTTTGGAAAGTATAGTAACTAAATTGAACTAATTAATCACATTGCTGGAAATTCAAATGTATCAGTTGCTCCAACAGTGGCCAAACAGTGGCCTATAATCCCATTGCGTAAACTTGAGCAGCTATACTCCATGGTGATGATGGCTAAGCATATGGCTGAGGAAGAGTAGTTGAGCAACTCCTTATTACCCATTGTTCTCTTCTTCTACCTCATGAATTCTAACCTTTGAGCAAAGCCATTAACTAGATAACAATTCCTCTATAAATTGGTAGCTATGTTACTAAGTTTACGTTGCTATGTTTTGTCTGATAAAATTCTGAGAATTGAAGTTTGAGTGTTTGTTGTTCAAAGAAGAATCTAGCAATCACAGAAAGTTAGAAGCTAAGCAAACTAAGTTTCAAGAGGTATAATTCTGAATTCCATAATCTTCATTCTTGTTCACTGTCAAAGTTTCAAATCTTGATCACGTTGAATTGGGTTGTAATTGGGGTATAGAACAATTATTTAGTTGTTATAATAAACTTATAAGCATGTTAGAATACAATGTGATTGTTTTCGTGAATAAATTTTATGAATTGGGTTGCTGTCTGCCGAAGCAGGAGCTTCCAGCTCTGTACAGGTAACGGCGCAGCTGCGCCCTGGTTATACTAGGGTGCTACGCAGCTGCGCCAGTGCTGGACTTATATTTTGTTGGCCAAGGCCCTGCGCAGCTGCGCCAGTTTTGAACTGGGACGCTGCGCAGCTGCGCCGGCTACTGGATCTAGTTCCTGCTTTCTGCTAGAAATCTGTTATGGTATAAATAACTAATGTGACTTCAACAAGTCTACTAATGAGCTTGGCATGCCTATATGGATATATTGAGACAATGTAAGCATGTTTTACTAAGAGTTACACACATACTTATAGTTTGCGATAAACTTAGAGTTTTATAAACAAACTTCGAATTTGAAAATGAACTCGATATGTATACTTGCCATGTTAACATTCTGACCTTGCAAGCATATTTGTATGATTTAAGGATGTATAAAAAGCATGCTAACTCGCGTATATAGGTTCCATCATAAAATGTGGACATGTGAACCTTACTAATGACAACATAAGCTTTAAATGTGGACTTTGACATGTTATATTAGGACTCTACGTTCTGATATTTTCAACATGATTGAATATGCTTTGAAGGCATCATACATGTACGTACTTGTTAGATGTAATGCAAGTTAATCAAGCATGAGTTCGATTAAGTCACGAACTAGTAACAGTGTTAGAATCACACATCCGTGACATAGAAACATATGAACATGCGTATCAATAAAATATATGACTACTTTATATCTCTAAATGATAAGCATGACAACTTATGTAAATTCATGGCATTGCATAACCCTAAGTCGTTCGGGATCGTGAATTAAAAAAAAAACTAAATCATATATGATTGGAATTTGGAAGATTGAACAAGCATGAAAGTATCCTTTAAATATGTGTACGTACTTTGTGATATCATATGTTATGTGTTACTTGAACCCAACGGTTAACTTATGAGAATGCCATAACTTGCTAAAATAAAATATATTTTAGTATTGCTTGTAGTCTTATGTGATATTAATAATATGCGAGTATGTTTACTAATTGTGGTAGTCTCACATGATAGTAATGATGTATGAATATGATCAACTTAAGAAAAGAGGAAGTTAAGAATAGAAATTATATTCTATATAACTGTGTAGCTAGGTTAAAACTTAGCCTATGTGTTGATCATATATTCGAAGATAAAATGTGAAGTTAAATTATATGACTAATGAATATCATATATATACGTAATGGTATTACGATAGGAATTCGAAAGTGTTGGCTAGCTTTACGTGAGTAAACTACGCATAAGGAAAGTATCCTAAACCCTTGCATTATTTTATTCAACGGATATCGTAAGCGAGTATCTAAACCTTATCTCTTTGGATACAAGTATTCTATCTTTGTATATTGCGAACTAATTTCCTACTTAATCGTTTGAATTGAATTAGCATACTTGAACTCTTATTTCATTAAAGCTATTATTTATGTTGAACTTAGTATTGTTCTTGAATATTGTGAAAGTGTCTATGCCATTTGATTCGGCTAGACTTATATTATTGAAAAGCGACCCAAACTAATTGATTGGTGCGGGATCTTGTATTTGACTGAGAAGAACAACCTTCTTTGAAGGGAAAATATAATTGTCAGAGAACCGACGTGCACACTTGAGTATGATTGATTGTTATGCATAACGATGGTGCTTTAGGCTGATCACCTGTTGTACCTGTTTTTGTTGGATTTTCAGTTTATTACTGTTAATTCTAGTAGAAGTTCATAGTCCTTAGCGACTGCTCAGTATTCAGTTATCTTGAAATCTTGAATTGATTTGTTATTGAATCACATTGATATTATTCTGTCCTTAGTGACTATTATTGAAAACTGTTGATATTCTTGTTATCCCTGAACTATCAAACTTTGTTATACCCTTTAGAAAATTAAAGATTTTATCACTTACCCTTATTGTATATTACTTGCTGGGCAATTTGTGCTCATTCTTGCTTTCCCTAAAACATTTCAGTTAAGGCAGAGCAGGGCGAACCTTCGGGCGTTGATAAGGGCAAGGGCAAGGCTACCAACTAGCTTGTCTCTTTTACGTTTTTAAATATTTTAATGTTGTATTAAGATGATGTAGTAAGACTGGTTTTGATTATGTTTAAGCTTAAGTTAGGTTATGTAATAAGTCGTTAATTGATATTATTATGTAATCTATTAAGTACTGTAGGTTGCGAGACTTGGGGGAATAATTATAATAAATCATTGTAAATTATTCTAGAATAGATTTTCCGCTGTGATCGTGTGATATTAGTTATTATTATCGTGATGTATTACCATGAGCACGTGATGAACCGAATTCGAGAGACCAAGTGGCGGTCCTGGAATTTGGGGGCGTCACAGGTTGGTATCAAAGCTGTAGTTATAAACCTTAGGAACGAGTGTCCTTGGACTATAGCTTAGGTGAACTTAGAAGTTAGGAAGGAGATAAAACTCATGTAGAGTTTTCCTTGAGAGACTTAGTCTGTTATGAAATGTAACTTCATTCTATACAATGAACTTATGTTTATTTAACATTCTAATGGAGTTGCTGTTTGTTTGTCTCGTGTTTGTGATTGTAGGATGACAGACACAGGGGTACCTAGTAGAGTGGCAGAGGAGGAGCCCAGGGATATACACGTAGTATACGAGGCACCTCTAGAGGCTACACCAGTGCAGGCTGTTGCACCATTCGAGTCTGACAACGAGGACGAGATTGAGATAGAGTCTGATCCAGAGGAGGAGCCGATGGAGGATGAGCCAGTAGAGGACTCGGATGAGGCTACTATAGAGGAGCAGATATTAGGAGAGTACGAGGAGCGGATCCTAGAGTTAGACTGCAGGGTCCAGGAGCTGGAGACAGAGGCCCAAGAGAGAGAGTCCGAGTTCCAGAAGCTGAGGGACGAGGACCACCAGAGGAAGCTGGCTATGCAGGAGTTAGAGGTGGAGATTGCCTACCGTAGGGAGGCAGGGATCCAGATGGGGAATCTGTTTCACAGGTCAGTGGCTAAGAATGTAGATTTGGCAGAGAAGCTAGAAGAGGTTGAGCAGAGGGAACTGAGTGAGAAGACTGAGAAAGAGGCACTCCGTACTCAGCTAGAGTTGGAGGTGATGGATAGGTTACACTTCGAGGAGAAGTGGGAAGCGTCCAACGAGAGAGCTGACGACCTTGAGGACGAGGTCAGGTGCAAGAAGAGAAAGATGAACAAGATGGGGTATGTGTTCCGTTCAGCTTTTGAAAGGGTGATTGATGGTGTGTACCACTACCCGGCAGAATAGGGACAGACTTTACATACCTTGAGCCGAGAGCTGGTTGCGTATATAGCACAGTTGGAGTACAAGAGCGCAGTGGAGCGCGGGATGATGGGATGAGATTTCCTTAGTCAGTCTAGTGGTAGTACTAGTTGTGTCTTTATGTATTGTATATACTATGTTGTAATTCCGATCTTTTGTGTAAGATGTGGGATAATGATGTAAACCCCGAGTTAGCTTTTGTTAGAGGGGTAGTATGGTGGTAGGTTGCTATATTCCCCATCTTTTGTGATATTAGGGGATATATGTGATAACATTTATAGCAGTATACTAGGAAAATCATGTAATGAAACGATTTGGCATATGAATATAAATGAAGTTTATTTCAGAAACGTGTTATAGATATACTTGAATAATAATAAAATGGAAACTTGTGATGCAGATAATGCCGCCCAGACGTAGATTGACTGCACCCGAAGAATCTGTTAACAACGAGAGGGAACAAGTAGACCCGATCTAGAAATTGGTAGACTTGTTAGGAGAAGCCTTAAGGGGAAGGAACAATGAACCCGTTCGCCCGAACCCTCAGACTGTGCCAGTAACGACCTTTAAAGACTTTAAGAGTGTAGGACCCCCAGAGTTCGAGGGAACTACCGACCCAATCGTTGCACAAACGTGGATCAAAGAGATCGAAAAAGCTTTCACTATAGCTAGCGTAGGCGAAGATCAGAAGACGGTGTTTGCCACGTACATGATGAGGGGAGAAGCGAATTACTGGTGGGAGGCTAATCAACAAAGAGCTGGAGAAGGAATAATAGCTTGGGATAAGTTTAAGACGTTGTTCTTCGAGAATTACTTCCCGAAGAGTATGAAGAATCGGATGGAGGTGAAATTCTTAGAGTTAAAACAAGGTGAGATGACGGTGGTGCAATACGCGGCTAGGTTTAACGAACTAGCACGATTTGCGGAGCACCAAGTTGGTGATGAAGAGAGAAAGGCTAGACGTTTCGAACAAGGGTTGAAGCCGTGGCTGTTCAATAAGGTATCAGTTCTTTAAATTGTTTCCTTTGCAACATTACTAGAGAAGGCAATCATTGCGGAAGGTGGCAGTGAGGCCTTAAGTCTGTATAACAAAGAAAAGAAAGGAAAGAATGCTGGAGGAGAGAATCGTACGGGAGGAAGCAGTAGCGGAGGAAGCAACTTGGGAAAGAGAAAGTGGGAGAATAACAACAACAACAAAAACAACAATAATCAATCAAGGAATTTTCGTGGAGGTTTCAAGAAGAGGGCTGAAGGATGCCCGAAGTGTGGAAAGAATCATCAGGGCGAGTGCTGGAAGGGACATGGCACTTGCTATAACTGCGGACAGGAAGGGCACATCTCGCCCAACTGTCCGAAACCAAAGAAGATACAAGGATTCTTTGCGTGTGGCTCGACGAAGCACCGAATTAAGGACTGCCCAAAGAAGGGAAGTGGCGGGGGTAGTAATCAGCAAGGAGGCAACAAGCTGATGATCGGTGGATCGGCACAATCCAACCGCCCAACCGCCAGAACCTTTAACATGACCGTCCAAGACGCCGTGGCTGCGAAGGACGTGGTGTCAGGTATAATCCCAATCAATGATATAAATGCTTATGTAATATTTGATTCGGGTGCCACCTGTTCTTTTGTATTTGAAGAATTTGCTAGTAGACTTAGTACACCCCAAGAACGATTAGAAAATCCTTTGATCATAGAAGTTGCTAATAAGGAAGTGATCCCTGTAGAATACGTTTATCGAAATTGTCGCGCAAATATTAGAGAACATGAACTGAGCGTAGACTTGATTCCTATTAGATTGGGAGAATTTGACGTAATACTGGGAATGGATTGGTTGTATAACCATGCTGCGATAATTGACTGTCAGAACAAATGTGTGAACCTTCAGACTCCGAGTAAGTCTAAGGTAGTGTTTTATGGTAGCTCATCGCTTAAGCAATCGTGTTGCGTTACGATGATGCAGGCCAATAAATTGTTAAGGAAAGGATGTGTAGGTTATTTAGCTTACATAGTTGATACTCGAAAAGAGGGAATAGAAATTAAGGATATATCCGTAGTGAATGAATTTCAAGATGTATTTCCAGACGATCTGCCTGGTCTTCCGCCAGACAGGGAAATCGAATTCATAATAGACTTAGCACCGGGAACGGCACCGATTTCGAAAGCTCCGTATCGTATGGCGCCAGTAGAAATGAAGGAATTGATGATACAATTGCAAGAGTTGTTGGATAAAGGTTACATTCGACCGAGTGTTTCTCCTTGGGGAGCACCAGTGCTATTCGTTAAGAAGAAGGACGGGTCGATGAGGCTCTGTATCGATTATCGAGAGTTAAACAGAGTAACGATCAAGAACCGATATCCGCTACCGAGGATAGACAACTTGTTTGATCAACTGAAGGGAGCTAAGTGTTTCTCAAAGATCGACCTACGAACAAGATATCATCAACTGAAGGTACGGGATGAGGACATACCAAGACTGCGTTTCGAACCCGTTATGGACACTACGAGTTTTTGGTAATGTCATTTGGATTGACTAATGCTCCGGCAACATTTATGGACTTGATGAACCGAGTTTTCAAGCCATACTTGGATAAATTTGTAGTGGTTTTTATCGACGACATTTTGATCTACTCGAAGACAGAGGAAGAACAGGTCGAACATCTGAAGATTGTTTTGGAAGCACTAAGGAAGGAGAAGAATTAATCAACACATTATCAATTTATTACTCATAATTGCGATTAACCAATAGGTTCAAATCTTGCCACTATATTCAAATAAATTGAATATTTAATTATTAATAATCTCATACATTCTCTGATATTAAATCCTTAAGGTTAGCCCACTAATTTAAATAACTCATTAGTGACTTCCTTTAATCATTTCACAAATTCACATAACCACATAAGGTTTAAATAAACTCACAAAATTAACTCGTTAAAATTAAATCACATATTTAATAAATAAGGAGTTTAAAATTCATGGTCGTTATAGTTATATTATATACATGTTACAACTTAGTTCATGCTTCACTTATGCCTAACTTGCTTTCATGGCTTCTATCATGGTAGATATGTATGTTTGATACATTAGTGAGGTTAAAGGGTACTATCCAATCATGACCAAAATTATCAGAATTTAAAACTCCATGTAATATGTTAAGTGCACGTTCAAAAATTCATACTTTCATTAGTACTAATAAAGCATAACATGCCCATGTTATATTATTAAACACGTATACACAAGTCATCATGTCCTTCATGCAATTTTAAACCATACTAATATGTATCAAAATTCAGAATATAGATATGATACAAACGTATCAAAGTTTACTTTAAGAACCATAAGTTCAAATTCAAACTACAAGTCCTTTCGTTAATCATTCATGCGAACATAATGAAACATGCTCATTTTAGTTCTACGTACCTATATATGTAGGTTACTCATACTATTATGCTTTATCTAAGTCACCTTAACATCCTAGTATTAACAGTTTATAGCAAAAATTAGTAGTCTGTCTGCAGAGGCTAGCGCAGCTGCGCTGCGCCTGGGTATAAACCTGGCGCAGCTGCGCCGTGTCTAGTCCATACCAGTGAACTTCCTACTTCGGCAGGACTTAGGCCAAATGCCAACTTTCTTTCACGAAAACAGTTTTAAACAGCCATATTGTAATTCCAACATGTATATAAGTCCATATAACAACTTAACAACCACTTCCCAATCCAATTACAATCTAGTATGGCATAACCAAGAATTTAAATATTATCAGAAAACAAAAATCAAGAACAAGGAAAGAGGGATTATACCTCTGCTAAATGCAAAATGAATGTGCTGCTATCTCACTCCTTCCTTAACTGATATATGCTTACTTTCTATTCTCTCTTACTTATGAATTCTCAGCAATTGAAATGAGAGAAGAAGAGCCATTATTTATAGAAGAAGTTCATAACCAGACAATGCAATCTACCCATGAATCAAACCAACGAAAAATTGATTTGTATGGAGGTTAAGAGATGGTAGGTAATTAGTAGTTGAAACTCATCATCATGCCCACTCCTTTGCTCATTATGAACTATAAAGCTATGATTTTACTGAGTTTGAGGAAGAGATAGGGAGTAGACTAGTTTGAGCATTTCACGTGGGAGGGAGAGTGACTAGTAATAAGGGACAAGCCAATTTCAATCTCAGCATTCTAGCAATTGCACATATATCATACACTTAGGCTATTACATATATATTCATACTATATATTTAGATTATAATTAACATTATAATGTAAGTCACATGCTTAATGTTTCAAGGTAGTAGATGTGATATGACAATGTAACATACATATCATCCATGTACATTTATTAATACTGGATATAATCTACTCGGATATAATCACATCACAATATCTCCTTTATTAAATTTTTATTATTCCATTATATATATAAATAATCATCAATTATTATATATATTCATGATACAATATTTTAATGTACACTTACATACATATTGTCACATAGGCTATTTTAATGTCACAACACATCTTGCCTTATTCAATAAATGAAGGAACTTTATTAATTATTTATATACTTAAACTATACACACATCCTTCATCAATCAATATAATTGTTAGTCTCCATAACAATTTAATTAACCCTTATATGATTAATTATCACTTTAATATAAATCTTATTTTATTATAGGCACGTTGCTCATTATTATTATTATTATATTTCTTGCAATAATAATAATCACATATTATTAATCAACAACAGTTAATATTTCACAACAATTAATTAATATTCTATGATAACAATTAATTAATATTCTACAATTAATATAGATTAATTGTTTGCTTAATATAATCATTCTTATATTACGTCACTATGCCACACAAGGCTATCAACGAGTTTATCACAAACTCCATCAATTTCTCAATTATTATAATTATTCAATTTTTATATAATTGAATTAATTCATTCTCATAACACAAAATCATTTATATTCAAATAAATTCTCATTTTCATTAATATATTTATTTAATAATATATGGAAATTCTCGGGTATTACATCCTCCCCCCCTTATAAAAATTCCGTCCCGGAATTGCTACAAGGTTACACGAATAGATGGGGATAGTCCTTCATCATCCTATCTTCTAATTCCCACGTTGCCTCCTCGACATCGTGGTTACGCCAAAGTACCTTTACAGATGAAATAATTTTATTTCTCAAGGTTTACTCTTTCCTATCTAATATCTGGACAGGAATTTCTTCATACACCAAGTTCTTTTCCACTTGAATGGGCTCGTAAAAAATCACGTGCTTGTAGTCGGCCTTGTACGGTCGCAACACGAAAATGTGGAACACGTTGTGGATGTGCTCCAATTCGGGTGGTAACGCAACTTTGTATGCCACTTCGCCCACTCGCTTCAGTATCTCGAACGGTCCTATGAATCTTGGACTCAATTTTCCTTTCTTGTCGAAATGGATCTTTCCCTTCCATGGAGATACCTTCAAGAAAACAAAACTGCCGACTTTATAGTCTCGGTCCTGCCGATGCAAATCTGCGTATTTCTTCTGGCGATCTTGAGCTGCTACTAATCTGGCTCTTATCACTGTCACCACGTCTGCGGTTTGTTGAACTAACTTTGGTCCGAGTATTCGTTGCTCTCCGACTTCATCCCAACATAATGGCGTTCTACACTTTCTTCCGTAAAGAGCTTCGTACGGTAGCATGCCGATACTCGCATGGTAACTATTGTTATACGCAAATTCAACTAAGGGTAGATGGTCGTCCCAATTTCCCTTAAAATCCATCACGCAAGTCCTAAGCATGTCCTCCAGCGTTTGTATTGTTCGCACACTCTGTCCGTCTGTCTGAGGATGGTAAGCCGTACTCAACCTCAACTGTGTTCCCATTCTTTCTTGCAAACTCTTCCAAAAATTGGACGTGAAGCGCGGATCTCGATCAGAGACAATAGATACCGGCACTCCATTTCGTGAGACAATCTCCTTTATGTATAGACCCGCTAACTGATTCAAACTGTAACGGATCTTGATTGGTAGAAAATGTGCGGTCTTGGTAAGTCGATCCACGATAACCCAAATGGCATCATAACCTTTCTGCGTAACTGGAAGTCCTACCACGAAGTCCATCGTAATATGCTCCCATTTCCACTCTGGTATTTTCAACGGTTGTAGTAAACCACTCGGCCGTTGATGCTCTGCTTTAACGAGTTGGCAAGTCAAACATCTACTGACGCACTCTGCGACTTCCCGTTTCAAATTGGGCCACCAAAAATGTTGCCTTAGATCTCGGTACATCTTTGTGCCTCCCGGATGAACGGAATATGTCGTATTGTGTGCCTCGTGTAAAATCTCTCCCCTCAACTCGATTACCGCTGGTACCCACACTCTTCCTTCAAATCTTAAGATACCGTCTTTATCCATTTAAAATTTCTCTTCCTCATTTTCTGTGATCCTCTTTTGGATTTTCTCACACTCATCATCCTTTTCTTGTGCTTCCCTCACTCTATCCAACAACGTCGGACAAGCTTCCATTACAATTAACTTCTCACCAGACTTTTCTGGTCCTTTCACTTCTATCTCCAATTTCTCCATCTTTCTTATCAATTCTTCCTGAGTCGTTAAATTAAACAACTTTTCCCTTCCTTTTCTGCTCAGAGCATCGGCAACCACGTTTGCCTTTCCCGGGTGATAAAGAATATCGCAGTCATAATCCTTGATCAATTCTAACCACCTCCTCTGACGCATATTCAACTCCTTCTGTGTGAAGATATATTTCAGACTCTTGTGGTCCGTGTATATCTCACATTTCTCTCCGTACAAATAATGCCTCCATATCTTTAACGCAAAAACTACTGCCGCTAACTCTAAGTCGTGAGTAGGGTATCGTTTTTCATAATCCTTCAATTGTCGTGAAGCATACGCAATGACCTTGCCGTGCTGCATAAGCACACAGCCAAGTCCCTTGTGCGATGCATCACTATACACCACAAAATTTCCCGCATCATCTGGTAATGATAATACAGGTGCTTCGTTCAATCTCTTCTTCAACTCCTGAAAACTCTCTTCACATTTGTCGGTCCATACAAATTTCACCGTCTTCCTAGTCAAATTGGTCAACGGGGTTGCTATCTTAGAAAAATCTTGGATGAATCTTCGATAGTACCCAGCTAACCCTAAAAAGCTTCTTACCTCCGTCGGTGTTCTCGGTTGTTCCCAATTACTTACTGCTTCAACCTTCGTAGGGTCTACAGAGATTCCATTCCTATCCACCACGTGGCCTAAGAATTGAACCTTCTCCATCCAAAATTCGCACTTAGAAAATTTTGCATACATCTTCTCCTTCCTTAGTACCTCCAAAACAATCTTTAGATGTTCAGCGTGTTCTTCCTCTGTCTTCGAGTAGATCAAAATGTCGTCGATAAAAACCACTACAAATTTATCCAACTATGGCTTGAAAACTTGGTTCATCAAGTCCATAAATGTTGTCGGAGCATTAGTCAATCCAAAGGACATTACCAAAAACTCGTAGTGTCCATAATGGGTTCAAAACGCAGTCTTCGGTATGTCCTCATCCCTCACTTTCAGTTGATGATATCCTGTTCGTAGGTCGATTTTTGAGAAACACTTTGCTCCCTTTAGTTGATCAAACAGGTCGTCTATCCTCGGTAGCGGATATCGGTTCTTGATCGTTACTCTGTTTAATTCTCGATAATCGATATAGAGTCTCATTGATCCATCCTTCTTCTTAACGAATAGCACTGGTGCTCCCCAAGGAGAAACACTCGGTCGAATGTAACCCTTATCCAACAACTCTTGTAATTGTATCATCAATTCCTTCATTTTTACTGGCGCCATACGATATGGAGCTTTCAAAATCGGTGCCGTTCCCGGTGCTAAGTCTATTACGAATTCGATTTCTCTGTCTGGCGGAAGACCAGGTAGATTGTCCAGAAACACATCTTGAAATTCATTAACTACGGATATATCCTTAATTTCTACTCCCTTTTTTCGAGTATCAACGATGTAAGCTAAATAACCTACACATCCTTTCCTTAACAATTTCTTGGCCTGCATCATCGTAACGCAACACGATTGCTTAAGCTATGAGCTACCATAAAACACTACCTTAGACTTGCTCGGAGTCTGAAGGTTCACACATTTATTTTGAAAATCAATTATCGCTGCATGGTTATATAACCAATCCATTCCCAGTATCACATCAAATTATCCCAATCTAATAGGAATCAAGTCTACGCTCAGTTCATGTTCTCTAATGTTTACGCGACAATCTCGATAAACGTATTCTATAGGGATCACTTCCTTATTCGTAACTTCTATGTTCAAAGGATTTTCTAATCGTTCTCGGGGTGTACTAAGTTTACTAGCAAATTCTTCAGATATAAAAGAACAGGTGGCACCCGAATCAAATAATACATAAGCATTTATATCATTGATTGGGATTATACCTGACACCACGTCCTTCGCAGCCACGGCGTCCTGGACGGTCATGTTAAAGGTTCTGGCGGTTGGGCGGTTGGATTGTGCCGGCCCACCGATCATCAGTTTGTTTCCTCCCCCTTGTTGGCTACCACTTCCGCCACTTCCCTTCTTCGAGCAATCCTTAATACGGTGCTCAGTTGAGCCGCAAGCAAAACACCCTTGGATCTTCTTTGGTTTCGGACAGTTGGGCGAGATGTGCCCTTCCTGTCCGCAGTTGTAGCAAGTGCCACGTCCCTTCCAGCACTCGCCCTGGTGATTCTTCCCACACTTTGGGCATCCTTCAGCCCTCTTCTTGAAACCTCCACGAAAATTCCCTGATTGATTATTGTTGTTTTTGTTGTTATTCTCCCATTTTCTCTTTCCCAAGTTACTTCCTCCACTGCTGCTTCCTCCAGTAATATTCTCTCCTCCAGCATTCTTTCCTTTCTTCTCTTTGTTATACAGACATAAGGCCTCACTGCCACCTTCCGCAATGATTGCCTTCTCCAGTAATGTTGCAAAGGAATTAATTTGAAGAACTGACACCTTATTGAACAGCCACGGCTTCAACCCTTGTTCGAAGCGTCTAGCCTTTCTCTCTTCATCCCCAACTTGGTGCTCCGCAAATCGCGCTAGTTCGTTAAGACATAATGATGCGGGAAATGTTGAACTAAATGGTTGACTTTCTGTATTTCATCTATCGGGCTGCGCTTATGGAAAAGGGGTGCACATATTCTTATCTGAACAAGAATTAAATGCGGCATATACTTACATTCTTCTCAATTGAGAGGAGATTGACGAATTTGTGAGTAAAACATGTAAATAACATATTGATCCATTAACTTTCAATGACATGTAATATACATTCTAATATGTTAATGTTTATAACATTGTATAGATCATACGATGACGAGTTAAAAGTGAAGCAACCCAGCATTATTGATAAAGATATTCAAATCAGTCGTGATAAACAATTTGCACTTTGGCTAAAGGACAAAGTAAGTTAAGTTACTTAAGCACGACATATATATACTCCATATTAACTATGACTTCATTTAATAAGATGGAGTTTTTGTAGGCTTTTACTGCGAGATCAACGATTCCGGCTAATGTACAAGTCCTAGCTATAGGACCAGACAGGGACCAAGTGAGCCATAATGGTTAGAAAATCAATGGTTGTGAATTTTATACCAAGGCATATAGTCGCAGTAAAAGAACAACGAATACTTGAGTGTGTGCCCAAGAAGATTGTTACAATGAGCTTCGTCGGGCCTTTTATGGGGAGTTGGAGGCAATCATAGAGTTGTCATACAAGGGCACGTACGAGGGTCATATTAACTTGTTCAAGTGTCGGTGGATTGATTCTGAAAAAGGGATGCGTGTTGATAGACATGGAATCGTCGATGTTGACCTCCATAGGTCCGCGTATAACAACAAACCGTTTGTGTTACCAACTCAAACAGTACAAGTATACTACACTCCCAGTCCTGTTATGAAAAGGGATAGACCGCTTGTAGATTGGCAAGTTATACTTCATACTCCCGCGTGCAATCGTGTAGAAATAGTAGACGGAGAGATTTACCAAGAACAGATACTTCATAAACAAATAATTATAAATATGGAGGACGACAATGATGTAATCCAGTTAGATGGTGGAGATGAACCTAATAAATTAGAGCCTGAGTCACTACTTATGCCTGATGACACTAATACTAAGGAGGACGAGTTATTAACTGACACTGAAACTGAATCTAAAGCAGATGATGGTTATGAATCTGCATTACGTAGAAGAGATAACTCTGACTCAGACATTGATTAAAAAAATAAAATGTGTGTTTAGTATTACATGTTTTTTATATCATTGTCATGTGTATGTACTTAACTATTTTATGCAATATCCTGTCATTATTGTCATTTTATATTCATATATGCATGTATTGTCATTATTGTCATTTTATATTCAAATATAACTAATAATAATATCTTGAAATTTGTAAAATATAGATGGCTTCGTCTTTAGCAGAGCAGAACAAGCGCGGCTTGGGCCGAGGGTCTAATCACGTGCTGAAGGCCCCTGCTAATTCGGATGACCGAATTCTTATTTTGATACGTCCTTTTTATGACAGCATGTACGCCCACTTTCTGTATATATAAACATTTTAGATTTTCATGTAAATTTCTTTAAATATTATAATAAATCTACGTATCTTTAATGTAAATTGTTGTACATTGTAGTGACTTTTCAAATAACAAGATAGTAAAGTGCATTTCATAGTTGTGCCTGCAGAACTGGCCAACAGTTGTGATTACGTTGGCGAGCACACCTATCGCCCACAAAGATGCAGTCTGGGTTGAATTTCAAGTAAGTTTTTAATTGTTTAGTAGTGTTGGATTATATGTTAATATATAATACCGTTTTAATATTAGTATTGTTGTTTTATTTACAGAAACGGTATAGATGTGAGGACGCGCAGGCTTCATTGATACATACACTATTCTGGCTGAAGTGCGCGATCCGCACCAAAGATAATTTGAATAAAGAACGCCAAAAAGCCCTACACAATGCATCGGTCGACCATCCAGATCAGGGAGAGGAGCACATGCACGAGCAAAACCCCTGGTGGTGCACCCAGTCCATATGGGCTGAGATGTGTGACCAATGGAGAGTTGAGAGCTGGCTCAAGAGACACAAGATTGCAGCCACCAACAGATCCTCGGGTGTACCTGATGGCGAAAAGGCAAAAGGCACCTACAGGGGCAGCAGTATATTACAGGTGCAGCATATCACTGCTAGGGTACGTATGAATAGTAAATTAACTTGTGAATATTTGATAGAATATTTTTAATATGTTTACAATCATATATGGTTTGTAGAATATCTCATGTTTACTTAGTATGGGAGTATGTTTTGTATAGGAGTCTCAGTCTCAAGATCAGCCAATCCATTGGTTGGATGTGTATGTGGCCACTCGTGATGGTCTGCCTAATGTTGTCCAGATAGTAGTAATAAATTTTGACAACTTTGTTATATGTTGTTTATCAAGTTTATGATATTATTTAGAATTTAATATTTATTTTTAACAATTTAATTGTTAACCTGCTGACAGGAAACTTATAAGCACTTATTGAACGAACGTTTTCCTGAAGGCACTCCACGTCTGGTCATTGATCAAGAGCTGTGGGAGAGGGTGTCAGTTGTGAAGAAGAACTACGTCAAAGGCCAAGGACAACGACGACGCCCAACCATCAGTGGCGCAGGCAGCTCTGCTACCCAGTCTACACAGTCATCAACACATCTAGCTCATCATACTCCTGCTGACTGTGTGAGAGCGATCTGTCAAGATCGTGATCTTCTTCGTATAATGGGCGGGCATTTGGCGGCACTGAGTCCTGATGAGTTAGCTGCTGCAATGGCGGCAGCATCATCATCACAGCATGGGGATGGCGACGAGGTAATCTTAGTATTTATATTACAATCAAATTAATTAGTCACTTATATGTACTATATACTATATATGTAACTTGTTTTATTATTTTGTTAATTACAAGGTGATCATCTAGATACTAATTTGGATGAAGATACATGACGACAGACCTATAGCTAATCTTGTTGTATAGCTATTTATGAGCCTTGTACTTTTATATTCATTTTTTGGATGACTGTATGTTACTTACACATTAGATTTGTATATATTTCTTCATTCATATTGATTTTTTAATGTTTATATAGTTTATACTATTTTGGTGTATGTGTCGGTATATGGATGGATGTTATATTGTTGTACTTCTATTGGGATTATATAAAACATGGTTGGAAGTTTATATATACTGTCTATTGTGTGTTGGGATATAAAACAGGTACAAAACAGGTACAATTTTTTGGGAAATCTAGAAAATAAGATTTTTTTTATACATCAGCGACTGCAGGCGATCGCTAATACATATTAGTGACTACTAATTGGATCAGGGAGTTAGCGACCGGATTCGGTCGCTACTGGCGGTTGCTGACACGTGGCCCACATCAACCTTTCGACCCTGACCATGCTGACTCAACTTAGCTATGGCACCGGTCGCTAATAGCGGTCGCAGATATGTTGGTCGCTAATAGTTGTCGCTGATGTACATTCCAGCGACCAGATATTATGCGATGACATTTAGCGACCGTGGTCGGTCACTGATAGCCAAGTGCGACTGTAGGCAGTCGCTGATAGGCCTATTTCGTGTAGTGTATGCAGCAACTACTATGAAAATTATTAAATGAAATACTGAGTGACTTCTTACATAAGAATCAATAATCAAAGATATTGTGCAATACCGTGTGCTACTGTGCAACAATGCGTATTACTGTATTTTTATCACCGGGTATTTCAACAGTTTAACAATAAAAGTCTTGCCGTTATTTTTACAAAAAGGTTATTTTTCTCGTTTTCTATATCCAATAATTATTCCGTTGTGAGGTCTATCTGTAAGAACCCGAATTTTTAGATATTATTAAATAAGGATTTAATAAATAAAATTCTTAAACCGTGAGATGGGTTCGAATAAGAGTATATATATGAGATATGAGGTATGTGGTATTATATTACATAGGGTAATATGGACTATGTAATATGTGTTTTGTGATTTATAAATATACTATTAATGTATATTTGTTACTTAGCGTAGAGACGATTCAGTTGAGATAAAGGGAGTGGATAAAATTATCTATAGATATTAAATAATTTATAGAATTATTTTATCATAGTAAGTTGGTGACATTAAATATCCTTAATGTATAATCACCATATTCTTGAGTATGTGTATTAATAACTAGTATGTTTATAATATAGGTTATTAATAGCACTTAAGCTATCCGTGAATAGGTTTGGATAGTGAAGCATGAGTTAGTTAAGGAATTAACTAATAAGAATAAATATTAGTTAATTTAAGTTGGGAGTTATATTATGGAATAATATAATGAGAGTATTGAACCTTAATTAACTATGATAATATAGTACAGTGTTTAATTTACTTAAATAAAGGAGTGAATTAATATGTGTGTTGAATATGTAATTATAGTTGGTACTTTTATATATATTACTTAGAATAGTAATATGTGAGAAAGTCTAATGTACGAATAACGTTAAATATATATATACGTTATTAAAGGGAGATGGAAATTATTATATCTTTAAATGTATATTTGAAGAAATTATTTTGGGGGACAATTTATAGAAAAGAAAGAGAATGATTATTATATATATAATTCTAATAAAGGATATTAAAATAAATTCTAATATTGAATTATTTTAATAAAGGAGAAAATGTTATTTTTGAATAATAATATTACCTTATATGTTTTTGTATGAGGTAATAGGTATGATGAATTAATATGGTAAATATATTCAAACATATTTGCTATATGTAAATAAATTGATAGAAATAATTTATTATAATAGAAAATAAACTCACTATCTATTTTCTATATATAATATATGTACATGTGTTGTACATGTAATTATTCGATATTATATTATATTATAATATCTTGAGTAAATAAATAAAATATTTTTTTAATAATGAATATCTTTACTTGGAGAAAACATAATGTTTTATGATATGGCTAAATACATAATGTTAAATGTATTTTCAAGGGAGTTTATTAATGAAAGAAAACTAAGTTATTTTAATATATTAAATAACTTAAGTTATTATTTGATCATGAATATTATTATTTGAATAATTATTAGAGTATATATTAATTATTATAAGTGTAAAGGTTATACTTATTATGAGTATAATTAATTGAAGTAGTTTAGCATTTTAATAGTTTGAGTTATTGTATTACCGTAAAGGTTATATAGAATATTTGAATATTTTCATTCACGATATATTTATATATGTGAACCTTGTGATTTAATAGTTCTAATTATATTGAACACGTTATAAGTAGTAAGTGATGGGAATAATAATAAGCTTGAGATTAAGCTTGTGAGAAATGCCTTGTGTGGCACGATAATAGATTCGTTAATGAATTGATTAATTCAAGGATGAAAGAATTGATAATTAAACAATTAATCTATATTAATTGTTATTATAATAATATGTTGAATTATTATTATTGCGAGTGATAACATGATAATAAGTATATTTGTTATAAATATAATAAGATAATTAACTCTATAAACGTTAATTAATTGTTATGGAAATTATAATTCCATTGATTAAATGAGAAATAGATTAATTAATATTATTATTAATTAATTGATAAGATAAGTAATTTATTAAATTCTATGTGCAAGCATGCGAATAAAATGTATAGCGTATAGTAACTAACTATATATTATATGAAGTGTGAAGTGTAGTGCAACTATGTTATATAGTGTGGTGCAACAATTAGGTGACTATACTATATATAGAAACTATGTGTTAAGATTGATTAAATTATGAAAGCTACATCAATATATCATGTGGTTATGTGACAAAATTGTACGTGAGTATACAGTAAAATAATACATCATGAATGTATTGAGTAAACAATTATAATGGATGATTATTTCAATATATAATTGAATAATGTAATGTGAGGATATCCGGTTAAATTATATCGGTAGGAAAATGTACATGGATTATATGTGATGTATATCTATGTGTAACTTTACTTGATGCATTCTAATTAGAAATTTCATTTGTAACTTAAGTTATAGGAAATAAAATCTGTGTACATGATGTGTAATGTATACATATAACCCAAGTGTGGTATTCATTATATATGACACTAGTATATTAAAAGCAGGTTGCTGAGATTTAGTAGCATTGTCCCATTACAAGAGCCCATTTCATTCTTCACGTGGGAACTCATGAAGGCTACTATACTACTCCTATATTCATCAAACTCAGCAAACATAGGCAACGATCAAATGGGGAGTGGCTCTAATAGTGATTCTCAACCACTCTTGCTTGCCCAATGAACTTCTGTTCCTCCTTTTGGATTAAATTGTTGGACAAAGCTATAATTTGGGTAATAATCTCTCTATATATAGAGACTCCTTCTTCTCAAATTAAGTTGCTGGGATTCTTGTTAAGTTTCAATATAGAGAGTGAGTATGATTGAAGGAACTTCATTTCAAGCGTTAGCAGAGGTATACATCTCCAACTGTGTTCATAAGTTGATTTTTGAAGAATTCTTATAATTTCATAAACTTCTTGATTGGTTAGCTTGATAGTTAGTAGCTATGTAATTACTAAGTATACGTGCTTGTTCAAAAGTGTTGTAGATTGTTAGAACTATTTTATGGCTGGAACATGAACGAAGTTCGTAACTGATTTGTGAGTTGGGTTTGCAGTCTGCAGAGCAGAAAGCTGCTCTGTTCCTGGCCGGCCACCTTCGCAGCTGCGCTAGTTTTGTACTGGCCAGAAGCGCAGTTGCGCCGGTACCAGACTTGGGTTGGGCAAGGCCCTGCGCAGCTGCGCCAGTTTTGAACTGGGGAGCTGCGCAGCTGCGCCGGTCCCTGATCCCAGTTTCTGCAGATTTTGTTCCTACTTGATGTCTGCTAAGTGATAGATATTGAAAGAAATTAGGACAAGCATGCTGGTATGATTAATACATATATATGGACTTGTTAAACTAGTATGTGCATATTATATTCGGATCGCTTACGTGAACGATGAAGTTATAGTTTTGAAAATAAACTTAAGGTTTTATAAACGAATTTTGGAGTATATAAGTCATGTTTATATTCTGATTTTGTGAACCCGATAGTATGGTTTATATTGACATGAAATACATGTTTAAGGTGTTAATCACACTACCATACATTATTGATAGAAAAGACTTGTAGTTTGAAAATAGACTTAAAGTTTTATAAACGAACCTTGACATATACATATGATGTGTATGTTCTGATTTTTAAGGATGATTGTATGACCTAGTTATGCATGGAAATAGGCATGTCATGTGGTTTCAAACCCCTTTGAATACCATGAACCTCTTGGTCACTTTAGTGTGCGGTTCTAGAGAAAACTTGAAGCCTCGAAATTAAACTTAAAGGAACTTGTGTACTTAAAGTTCTAAATATGATAACATACGTACATGGCATAAGTAGATATAAAATGATTCAAAGTAGCCTTGCATGATTAGTTAAGCATGACATTGATTTTTGGAGAATAAAACTTATGAAGTTTTGAAAGTAGAATGGTTAAACATAGAGTTACTGGCATTCTAACTTTATGAACATGCATGATAGGACTTATATGCCTCTAGTCGTGATTGGTATGTGCACCCCGCTAGTTAACCATGATATGCACTGTGCGAGCATGTTTTGAAGATGTACTACACTAACTATAGGTAAATAGATTAGTTGTAGGCGGACATGCGTATATGAAAGATGATATTAATTGAGTATGGTTAAGGTATACCTATGCGTACCTAGCTATACTAAACGTATGATAAGAAAGTGAAACAAGGTTCTAAGAAACAAGTTAGACAACAATGTAATACTAATTATTATATTGAGAATGTATGGAAGTGTATAACTGATAAGTGTGATCTCTATGATTAATATAACTGTGTAGTATTACACGAAGTGCAGATATCTATAAACAGTTAAGTCGTAGTTGTTAAACTACGAATCAGGCAAGTCTTTCAGTTCCTATTTGATATATGAATTCAATAACTGTTAGTTGAATTATATTATGATGTGATAATGTGAACTTATATATGAACTGTATATGAGATATAAATGAGATTGAAAGTTGATCTTTGATGATATACTTGTTATGTGAAAATTAACATGCGTAGTAAATATAAATTATTTATAAATGCATGAACTGAGTATAATGTTGTATGCTATGTGATGCATGAAAACTGTTAGAATTGCTGAGCTATCAAGCTCACTCTTGCAAATAACCACTTTTGCAGGTTAAGGACTTACGATAAAGACTTCGTGCTTCTTGATTGATAAAGATAGATAGTATCACAACGGAGAATACTGATTAGATTATTACTCGAACCATGCTTAGGTTCTAGTAGTTGTACTTGATATTTGTTTACGAGGTTTAATGCTTGTCGTACTGTAAAAATGTATTAGATAATACATAAAGGATATTAAGTTAAGGTGTATGCGATTATACAGAAATTTGAATAGAGTGAATCATGATATAGTTGATTCAGAAAAATTGTGATTGATTCAAAGTTATGAAATCAATAAAAAGATTTTATTCAAATGATATTGAAAGGTTTAAATTATTCCGCATTTTAGTAATATCGAATATGATGTAAAGACGAGATCTTGGATATAAATAGAATTTATATTCTAAATTGTAATAAAGCAAGTTGTATTCTTTTAGTAATAAATAAAAGATGTAATAATTTGGCGATAATAGTATCGTGACTGCACCGAATCCGAGGTTTCGAAGGAACGTGGATTTGGGGGCGTCACAGGTTGGTATCAAAGCTGTAGGTTATAAACCTTAGGTAAGTGTACCTTAGACTATAACCTGAGAGAGTGAAAGATAAGATTAAAATATATCTAAATGAAGATTCAAAGAAGAATCTCGAAATATCTAGAGAATGAGAAACAGGAGTTTCCTAACTCCGGTAATGAAAATGTTAAGACGATGTCTATAAGATGTATATGAAGAAGATAGTGAGACTAAAGTTGGATGGAGTTTAGTTGATAGTAGGGAAAGAACCCTAAGATAAATAGATGATCACGACGTGATCAGATTGAACTGTGAAATGATAGATAGTCTGTAATGACTAAGTATGTATAGCTTGATGCTATGTGAGAATGTACTATAAAAAGTACGAGATGAACTCATGAGGAGTTGTATGTAGTGAAACGTAGAAAGCTCGTGATAGAGTAAGATATAGTTAAGTGTTAGAATTCCATTGAGGACTCATGTGATGGCTTAGTTGTACAAACTTTCGTATGGGCAGAAGTTTTGTGCTTGCACTGAGTACGTCACATTGATAATCGTTGGAATGTTAGTGTCGCGGTATCATTATACATATGGCGGAAAGGTGATTCTTTTCTCATATTTATTTTGATAGATAGAGATTTCTAAGATATAATTAGATAATACTAAGATTAGGTGCGAGTTCTTAAAACTCATGCCTATGACAAGTTCGTGACTCATAATCGTATGGTGGGACCCCTCAGCGAATGGACGACTTTGGTCTGACTAGGATAAGTTCCTCAACCCATATGATTGTGGTAGGTTCCTGAGCTTCCATGGTGTGGTAAGTTGGTGAACTGTATTGAGAATAGATGTATTATATAAGAGTTTTGGAATAGTGAGCATTGATGGTGGTAAGAGATTGAAGCGATGGAGAAATTGGATTTTCCTAAATCCTCTAGCTACGCTAGATTTTCAATATTTATTGACTTCGTGCTAGTGTTTGCACTTCGGTTTTCTTGAGAAAACATTGGGTCAGGTAACTGAACTAATGAGTTTTAAAAACAACACCGTTATTCGTATGTCTACGCTATTTGTTTCGGCTAAGACAAAAATGATTTGACAATCTTTCAAAATATATTTTAACCTTGTGCATCATTTGATATGATGTAGAATGGTAAAAGATGGAGTCATCAATGCAATCGAACCTAGTGTTGGTTGTGATCGAAAGATCGTCAGCCCACTATGGTATGTTGTAATATGACAAAGTCATAAAATGGCGGAATCCTCAACGTACTACTAATCTAGTATGGTATCATGACGTCATAAAAGAATTTCTGGTTTTCTTGTAAATTATAAAGAAGGTCAATTAAGTTAGCTAAATTATTTCGATTGATGTCCGAATTGTTGATGAGAGTCTAAGCTATTTGATTCGGCTAGGCGACTGTTGAAAAGAGATTATAGAATTCAAGCATTCTTGTGTATTTATGCCAAACCAGATTGCTCTGGTGCGGATTTTGATGTTGAAAAGCTGAGGTGAACAACCCTATAAAGGGGACATGTTTTCGAGGACAATGGTTCCAAACGTAACGCATATAGTCGTTACAAAACACTACGTTGCGGCCCAACGTAGTGGTACAATAGGTCGGCCACCTAGAGTACGCGTGGAGGGTGCTTTCAGTCTTTGTGATTGATAAACACTCTGGTTTGCCGTGTGAAGAATTGTGTTAAAGCATTAGTAAACCTGTGGAAAAGTTCACGGTCTTGTGACCCCTCAGCATAAATTTGGAATCTGAGTTATTCATACTACTTCCCGATTATTGAAAAAAATCGTGGAAGATTCTTATTCTTCTAAAGGATGAATGTAGTAAGTAGAATGTTCCTTAGAAAGGAGAAAGTGGTAGAATGAGATTGAGAAAGTTATAGTAATAAAACTTCTGAAAAGAGTATGAATAAAATTATTCAAGAGAATATGTAATAATTGGAATAGCACCGAGTAAAGGAAGTTTCGGTGATTCCGAGGATGGAATCCTTATAAGGGGGAGAGGATGTAAGAACCCGAATTTTTAGATATTATTAAATAAGGATTTAATAAATAAAATTCTTAAACCGTGAGATGGGTTCGAATAAGAGTATATATATGAGATATGAGGTATGTGGTATTATATTACATAGGGTAATATGAACTATGTAATATGTGTTTTGTGATTTATAAATATACTATTAATGTATATTTGTTACTTAGCGTAGAGACAATTCAGTTGAGATAAAGGGAGTGGATAAAATTATCTATAGATATTAAATAATTTATAGAATTATTTTATCATAGTAAGTTGGTGACATTAAATATCCTTAATGTATAATCACCATATTCTTAAGTATGTGTATTAATAACTAGTATGTTTATAATATAGGTTATTAATAGCACTTAAGCTATTCGTGAATAGGTTTGGATAGTGAAGCATGAGTTAGTTAAGGAATTAACTAATAAGAATAAATATTAGTTAATTTAAGTTGGGAGTTATATTATGGAATAATATAATGAGAGTATTGAACCTTAATTAACTATGATGATATAGTACAGTGTTTAATTTACTTAAGTAAAGGAGTGAATTAATATGTGTGTTGAATATGTAATTATAGTTGGTACTTTTATATATATTACTTAGAATAGTAATATGTGAGAAAGTCTAATGTACGAATAACGTTAAATATATATATACGTTATTAAAGGGAGATGAAAATTATTATATCTTTAAATGTATATTTGAAGAAATTATTTTGGGGGACAATTTATAGAAAAGAAAGAGAATGATTATTATATATATAATTCTAATAAAGGATATTAAAATAAATTCTAATATTGAATTATTTTAATAAAGGAGAAAATGTTATTTTTGAATAATAATATTACCTTATATGTTTTTGTATGAGGTAATAGGTATGATGAATTAATATGGTAAATATATTCAAACATATTTACTATATGTAAATAAATTGATAGAAATAATTTATTATAATAGAAAATAAACTCACTATCTATTTTCTATATATAATATATGTACATGTGTTGTACATGTAATTATTCGATATTATATTATATTGTAATATCTTGAGTAAATAAATAAAGTATTTTTTTAATAATGAATATCTTCTTTACTTGGAGAAAACATAATGTTTTATGATATGGATAAATACATAATGTTAAATGTATTTTCAAGAGAGTTTATTAATGAAAGAAAACTAAGATATTTTAATATATTAAATAACTTAAGTTATTATTTGATCATGAATATTATTATTTGAATAATTATTAGAGTATATATTAATTATTATAAGTGTAAAGGTTATACTTATTATGAGTATAATTAATTGAAATAGTTTAGCATTTTAATAGTTTGAGTTATTGTATTACCGTAAAGGTTATATAGAATATTTAAATATTTTCATTCACGATATATTTATATATGTGAACCTTGTGATTTAATAGTTCTAATTATATTGAACACGTTATAAGTAGTAAGTGATGGGAATAATAATAAGCTTGAGATTAAGCTTGTGAGAAATGCCTTGTGTGGCACGATAATAGATTCGGTAATGAATTGATTAATTCAAGGATGAAAGAATTGATAATTAAACAATTAATCTATATTAATTGTTATTATAATAATATGTTGAATTATTATTATTGCGAGTGATAGGATGATAATAAGTATATTTGTTATAAATATAATAAGATAATTAACTCTATAAACGTTAATTAATTGTTATGGAAATTATAATTCCATTAATTAAATGAGAAATAGATTAATTAATATTATTATTAATTAATTGATAAGATAAGTAATTTATTAAATTCTATGTGCAAGCATGCGAATAAAATGTATAGCGTATAGTAACTAACTATATATTATATGAAGTGTGAAGTGTAGTGCAACTATGTTATACAGTGTGGTGCAACAATTAGGTGACTATACTATATATAGAAACCATGTGTTAAGATTGATTAAATTAGCTACATCAATATATCATGTGGTTATGTGACAAAATTGTACGTGAGTATACAGTAAAATAATACATCATGAATGTATTGAGTAAACAATTATAATGGATGATTACTTCAATATATAATTGAATAATGTAATGTGAGGATATCCGGTTAAATTATATCGGTAGGAAAATGTACATGGATTATATGTGATGTATATCTATGTGTAACTTTACTTGATGCATTCTAATTAGAAATTTCATTTGTAACTTAAGTTATAGGAAATAAAATCTGTGTACATGATGTGTAAAGTATACATATAACCCAAGTGTGGTATACAATATATATGACACTAGTATATTAAAAGCAGGTTGCTGAGATTTAGTAGCATTGTCCCAATACAAGAGCCCATTTCATTCTTCACGTGGGAACTCATGAAGGCTACTATACTACTCCTATATTCATCAAACTCAGCAAACATAGGCAATGATCATATGGGGAGTGGCTCTAATAGTGATTCTCAACCACTTTTGCTTGCCCAATGAACTTCTCTTCATCCTTTTGGATTAAATTATTGGACAAAGCTATAATTTGGGTAATAATCTCTCTATATATAGAGACTCCTTCTTCTCAAATTAAGTTGCTGGGATTCTTTTTTAAGTTTCAATATAGAGAGTGAGTATGATTGAAGGAACTTCATTTCAAGCGTTAGCAGAGGTATACATCTCCAACTGTGTTCATAAGTTGATTTTTGAAGAATTCTTATAATTTCATAAACTTCTTGATTGGTTAGCTTGATAGTTAGTAGCTATGTAATTACTAAGTATACGTGCTTGTTCAGAAGTGTTGTAGATTGTTAGAACTATTTTATGGCTGGAACATGAACGAAGTTCGTAACTGATTGATGAGTTGGGTTTGCAGTCTGCAGAGCAGAAAGCTGCTCTGTTCCTGGCCGGCCACCTGCGCAGCTGCGCCAGTTTTGTACTGGCCAGAAGCGCAGCTGCGCCGATACCAGACTTGGGTTGGGCAAGGCCCTGCGCAGCTACGCTAGTTTTGAACTGGGGAGCTGCGCAGCTGCGCCGGTCCCTGATCCCAGTTTCTGCAGATTTTGTTCCTACTTGATGTTTGCTAAGTGATAGATATTGAAAGAAATTAGGACAAGCATGCTGGTATGATTAATACATATATATGGACTTGTTAAACTAGTATGTGCATATTATATTCGGATCGCTTACGTGAACGATAAAGTTATAGTTTTGTAAATAAACTTAAGGTTTTATAAACGAATTTTGGCGTATATAAGTTACGTTTATATTCTGATTTTGTGAACCCGATAGTATGGTTTATATTGACATGAAATACATGTTTAAGGTGTTAATCACACTACCATACATTATTGATAGAAAAGACTTGTAGTTTGAAAATAGACTTAAAGTTTTATAAACGAACCTTGACATATACATATGATGTGTATGTTCTGATTTTTAAGGATGATTGTATGACCTAGTTATGCATGGAAATAGGTATGTCATGTGGTTTCAAATCCCTTTGAATACCATGAACCTCTTGGTCACTTTAGTGTGCGGTTCTAGAGAAAACTTGAAGCCTTGAAATTAAACTTAAAGGAACTTGTGTACTTAAAGTTCTAAATATGATAACATACGTACATGGCATAAGTAGATATAAAATGATTCAAAGTAGCCTTGCATGATTAGTTAAGCATGACATTGATTTTTGGAGAATAAAACTTATGAAGTTTTGAAAGTAGAATGGTTAAACATAGAGTTACTGGCATTCTAACTTTATGAACATGCATGATAGGACTTATATGCCTCTAGTCGTGATTGGTATGTGCACCCCGCTAGTTAACCATGCTATGCACTGTGCGAGCATGTTTTGAAGATGTACTACACTAACTATAGGTAAATAGATTAGTTGTAGGCGGACATGCGTATATGAAAGATGATATTAATTGAGTATGGTTAAGGTATACCTATGCGTACCTAGCTATACTAAACGTATGATAAGAAAGTGAAACAAGGTTCTAAGAAATAAGTTAGACAACAATGTAATACTAATTATTATATTGAGAATGTATGGAAGTGTATAACTGATAAGTGTGATCTCTATGATTAATATAACTGTGTAGGATTACACGAAGTGCAGATATCTATAAACAGTTAAGTCGTAGTTGTTAAACTACGAATCAGGCAAGTCTTTCAGTTCCTATTTGATATATGAATTCAATAACTGTTAGTTGAATTATATTATGATGTGATAATGTGAACTTATATATGAACTGTATATGAGATATAAATGAGATTGAAAGTTGATCTTTGATGATATACTTATTATGTGAAAATTAACGTGCGTAGTAAATATAAATTATTTATAATAACATGAACTGAGTATAATGTTGTATGCTATGTGATGCATGAAAACTGTTAGAATTGCTGAGCTATCAAGCTCACTCTTGCAAATAACCACTTTTGCAGGTTAAGGACTTACGATAAAGACTTCGTGCTTCTTGATTGATAAAGATAGATAGTATCACAACGGAGAATACTGATTAGATTATTACTCGAACCATGCTTAGGTTCTAGTAGTTGTACTTGATATTTGTTTACGAGGTTTAATGCTTGTCGTACTGTAAAAATGTATTAAATAATACATAAAGGATATTAAGTTAAGGTGTATGCGATTATACAGAAATTTGAATAGAGTGAATCATGATATAGTTGATTCAGGAAAATTGTGATTGATTCAAAGTTATGAAATCAATAAAAAGATTTTATTCAAAGGATATTGAAAGGTTTAAATTATTCCGCATTTTAGTAATATCGAATATGATGTAAAGACGAGATCTTGGATATAAATAGAATTTATATTCTAAATTGTAATAAAGCAAGTTGTATTCTTTTAGTAATAAATAAAAGATGTTATAATTTGGCGATAATAGTATCGTGACTGCACCGAATCCGAGGTTTCGAAGGAACATGGATTTGGGGGCGTCACACTATCAATGATTGCACCGTTGTACGAATATTTCCTAACAAAAAGAATATTTTTCGACCAAACGAATACTCCCCGACACAACGAATGTTTAATGACAACTTGCTTACTATGTAAAATTTGCATATATCACTAATAACTATAGCATTTATTAAATTATCACTTTACTATTTAGAATAATATGTAGAGAGAATTAAATCTTTATTCATAAAAGTTGGGGTCTTACATCAAATCTCCGTTTCTACCTCTTAATTTTTGATATGTTATAGAATATACGTGTGCAAACGTATTGAAAGAATAAAATCAAAATTTGGAGTATTAGAAGTAGGGCTATGGGTCGAAATGGGCGGAGTTTCTCTGTCTTTTTCTATTTTTTTCTCCTTATTTTGCAAGGGTGAGGGATCTTATTTATAGACCAGATGGTAGCGGGTCCACTCGTAGAAGCCGCGAGTCTACCTGCGGCTCCCCGAGTGGGGCCCCATTATCTCGAAGTACGTGCACTTCGACCAAGGCTGGGTATGCTTCGAATCTTCATAAGTTTTGATCCGAACGTCCGTTTGAGGTGTGCTATGCCTTTCTGGAAAGCCCTTTCCGAGAGCTACACAATGACATGGGATTTGACAATTTTTGATTTCAGGAAGATGGGTTTATGACCAGATCTTCATTTTTTTTCCAGTCCATCCGTTGAGCTGTCTTGTGTTGTTTTCACTCGGGATTGTTGTTATTGCTCTTTCTGACCCTCATTGCATTGATTTGGCTTGATTTTGACTTGATTTGACGTTAAGTTGGTAAAATAACCATTTTGCCCTTTTAGGGATTGTCTCTAGGATTGACATGGTTTTCGACTGTTTCTCGGGATTGTCTCTGAGGTTTTAATCCCAACCAACTCTGTTCTTCTTCAGGGTTGTCTCTGAGATTGACTTAGTCTCCCAGGGTTTTCTCCTGGGAGGATTTGATGTTGAGTTGGCAAAATTACTCTTTTTCCCTTCTAGGTTGGTTCCGGGTTTGACGTGGCTACAACTGTCTTTCTCGTGGTTATCTCCGGGATTCGACTGCTGCCGAATTTTGTCTGTCTGTCTTCATAGTTATCTCTGAAGTTGTCTTGATGATTTCTCAGGGCTGTGTAATACCCGAGAATTTTATAAATAAAATTCGAATTTAAAACAAAGGTTATTACAATTATTTATGTGCATATATATATATGTGTGTGTGTGTGTGTGTGTGTCATGCGATTAATAATTGAATCAAGTATGAAATAATTAAGAAGTATGTTGATGATAATGATAAGCTTAATTAAGCTTAAGTGTTAAGCCTTGTGTGACATAATTAATTTCTTAATTGGACTAGTTGGGTTAAGATTTAATAATGTATTGGAATTAGGTTATATCCAAGCCCAACAACATTAAATTGATATGCTTATAAGAGTTAGGAGATATGGCCCAATCAATATGTATGTGCTAGGTTAATATTAGAGTCCATGTGCATTAGTGTGTGTGCCTAGCCCAATTTGATTTATCTTGAGTCTAGCCCAATGTGTAATATAAGATGGTAGATACATGTATACATATATATGTAGGTATACATGTATGTGGGTGTATAATAGAGTTATATATATATATGTGTGTGTATAAGGGTCATATATACTAGCATTGTGTACAAAAAGGAATTAAAATGTGACATGGGGGCAATGGAACCCCCTCCCAACCGAACCACCATCCCCAATGACTTTAGAATGTTGATTTTCTAGCTAAGTTAAAGCAAGCCCATGTGGTAGCAATGATGGTGTAGCCAATGGCTAAGGTTACAATAAATAGTAGTAGTTGGTAGAGCTAGTCACCGACTCCTCTTTGCCCTTTGTGTAATGACTATAGTGTTGGTTAATGGTTTGCCTATAAATAGAGAGCCTTGTGTTGGTGTTAAGAGTTTACCATTTCATTTGCTAAGTAAGAGATATAGAGAGTTAAAGAGAGTTGAGAGAAAAAGAAGAGAAACCTAGAGAAGCTCTTGCTTTGTTGGTGGAGCACTAGAAGAAGGAAACAAAGTGGAGGCCTACTCAAGATTCTTAGCTAAGAGGAAGAAAGCCATCAAGAGGTAGGAACATCATTAACTTCACTTTTAAACTTGTCAAGTTAAGTTAGTATAGTAGAAATGCATGTTAAGCTTGAAACCTAGTTATAACACTTGAAAACATGAGATATGTTGTTAACAGTCATAAAATGTATAAGCCTTACATATGATCCAGTAATGTTATGTTGAACCTCTATGAAATACGGACATAACCCAAATGGAATCATGGTAATCGGACATAAAACGAACCCGTAGCTGAACTTTTTATAAAATATGTCGATATACAAACCCTAGCTTGGAAAAGCAATAAACTTAATTAATTAAATAATTTAGAAAATTGTGCAAGATATCATATATTGAAGATATACAAGTTTATGAGATATTGAAAGTGGTTTCAACTCATTTGAATGTAAAATGAACAAGTTATGTAAGTTTGAACCAAAAGCAGTAAAAGAACATGTAAAAATTTCTTGTCTAAGCATTTTGCTGGACGAGCGCTGCCGCGCCGCCCAGAGAGCTATGGCTGGTGCTGCAACGCCAACAGCTCTTTCAATACTGCAGGAACGGCGCTGTCCTCAGCACAAACCTCAGAGCCGCAGCGTCACAACCGGGTTCGAGTTCGGGTTCTGCAAGGCTGGCGCTGTCGCGCCATTTGCAGTACTAAACCCAGCACTGCAGCGCCAGGCCTAGTTCACAAATGACTCGGATCCGGGTCAAACTGGGTCGGGTCAAGGTGGGTCGGGTCGGACTGGATCAGAAAACCTAATTTTTTTAAAAATAAAATAATAATTAATTAAATAATAATAATACTTAATTTGATTAATATTAAGAAATTTTATTAATCGAAGATAATTAAATAATTAAAGTAATTTAATTGTGAGTTAATTAAATATAATTTGGAATTTAAAAGCTTAAGACTTATTTGACTTAAAGAATATTAAACAATTAAAATAATTTTTATTTGTAATTCAATAAGTGGTAATTAATATAATATTCATAAAAATATAAACAATTAAAACTAAATAAGATTTTAATTGTGAAACTAGTACTTAATTGTAAAACAATAAGACTTAGACCAATTAGTATTAGTGAAGACTATTTATAATTGTATAAGTGTGAATAATTAAGGTGACATTAATAAACATTTTAATTGAGAATAATAATTACTAAAAAATTAAATACTTTCAAAGATTATTTAATTGTGAACCAATGAGACATTAATATGTATATCCCTAACTAAGATTAAGGGAATTACTCAAATAATGATGAAGTACTATATTAATGATAGAGTGATAGAGATAACGATTAGAGAAATAATATGTAATTATTTTGAGAAGTCTTAGATACCTAAGGTTAGTATGTTAGATCGATTTAGGTTTATATGTTTATGTGTTGATATAGATTAACCGTTATGATAACAATAGGTTAATCAAGGGATAAGAAGTCGAGGTCAGAATTAATAAACGACTCAGACAAGTTCTTAACTGCAATATTCGAGATTATTATGTCATTTAACAATTATCAATATGTGAAATTTTTGTGTGTTTTCTTTTATTAGATGTATATGTGTTATACATACATGTGTTATTTTATGATATGTGATGAGGAGTATTTAAATGGTTGGTTCAGTTTAATTCAACTATTTAAATTGGTGAAGTATGGAATTAATTCTATTAATTTCGTGGGATGGCTTTAAAGTATGAGTTTGAGTTCGGAGCGGAATTTAGAGACGCGGACTGCGTATTTGAGTCCGGAACGTCAAAATTAGTCAGGATAGACTGTAACCACAAAAATGTGTCACGGCTAACTTTTTGGTCAAAGTCAACCGGTTGACTTTCTCGGGAAAAAAGTCAACTACGAAATTTCGGAGATGAATTGGACGAAACGGATAGTCCCATGATGTCTGAAACTTCGACTTTAGTAGGAATCGATATAAGTATCGCAATGTTTGGCTACGGAGGGCAAAATGGTCAAAATGGCTTATTAATTGATTTAATAATAATATTTTAAATAGAAGGAGGAGGGAGTTGCAACATTTTAACAATCAAAAACCTTTTCTATTCTCTAACTCCCCATTCCTTTCAATGTTAACTTATTGATGCAATTTATTTATCTGTTATGGGGAGGGGGAAGGGTTGGAGATTTCAGTCTCTATCAAGCTACTTATATATACACCCAACTCATATATTCTTTCTTTTCCTAAAATTCCACTAAGAGAGCAAAAATAGAAATTTAGTAGGAGAGTTTGAGAGGTTGGCGATTTTTGGAGAAGTTGGCAAGCAAGGAGGGTAGGCTATCAAGCTTCAATCCAATCACTAATAGTAACTAACTCCAATCAAGAGGTAATTCATGGTTTTTATGTTTTTGAGAAAAATAGTAAGAAATTGCATGTATAAACATGGGAAATGAGTTGTTAGGACCTTGTGATTGTCATGCTACTGCTAGTGGATGATATATGTATGATTAAGAACAAAAGTTCTGGACTAACATGTTTTAATTACGTTGAGAATCATGGAATTTGTGTATGCATGCCAACTAGTTGATAAAATGCCTCTTAGATGTTAATTTGTTCAAATCTTGGTAATTTAGTGAGTTTGATTGTTGTAACATGTGTATATATGTTAGTATGTGTGGTCTGGATAGTAGGAATCAACCCCATGCATGCTAGAATCAAAATCATGATTTTGTCAAAGTTGGTTAGAAAGTGAAATATATGATTTTAGGGTTTTTTGGAGCCTTGGATTCATAGGTTCTGTGACCCGATTTGAGTATGTAGGAATTTTATAAAATACTATGTAGTACCCTGTACAACCTGTCCAAATTTCAAATGAATCGGAGTTATATTGGGCAAGATATGAAAATCGTTAGCTAGCATGTTGATAAAAAAAATCTGCAGAATTCTGGAAATTTCCAGAAACTTTCTAAGTGTGGAAACCTATTCTGGCATGCTTTTTAAGGCAGCAAGTTTGTGGTCTTAACATGTTAATTTCTGGGATGTAATATTTTTGTAAAATACTGTGCTATATGAAGTGTATTGTGTCAAAAGATCAGGGTCATATCATGTATGGTTTGGTCAGAATTAATTCGCAAAGTGGGCTGCTCAAGATGCTGAAAATTTTTGGGCACCAAGAGCAGGGTCTGGGCCAGTCTAGGAAGGTCTGGGCCGGGTCTGATCTAGGTCGGGTCGGGTCGGGTCGGGCTGGGAAAAATTTTAGAAACTTTATTTTTCCAGATTCTTATATTTAACCCCTGGACCTATAAGATGCAATATGTTGATGTAATTGAATTGCATGCTAAGTGAATACGTGTTATTTGATAACTTAGTTTAAATAATAGGAATCGTTTTCTCTCAAGTTTGAGTTCGAGAACCTAATTGCTTAAACATGACACATATGATTAGGTTGTATGAAGGTTAATTGCTAGCTTTAACAATAGCAGACATATCAGGCAAGTTTCCTTACTCAGATTTGATTGTGCAAATTTCTTAACCTTATTTTTCTTGCGGAATTATTTAACCCTTAATCATTGGATTGCAGCTAGGGTAAGATTCGGACTTGTGATTTTTTACCTATTCGCACAAGTTCCTTTATCATAAAGTTCAATAACTTCAATTATCTTGCAAGTTTTATCGTTGACTACTCAGTTATTACTTTAACTGCTATGCTTTAAAGTTCTATTTATTTGAAGAACTGTTTCTAAGTATGCTTTCTAGCCATTTTGTTTCGGCTAGTTAATATTGATGAAAAATGATATAATTCAAATCCTTTGAAGCTATTTAATGTTTACCAATCCAAATTATTTTGGTGCGGTCTCGCATGAATACTAAGATGAACAACCCGAATAAACGGGCAAATAGATGTCGGGCATATAGTCCTATTTATGCTTATGTAGTTTAAACTTTATACTTGTACACAAAGTAGGGTACGATAGGCTGATCACCTAGAGTACTTGCAGAGACCGTTTGCAATCTATTTGATTGTTAAACCGTCTGATGGTTTTCGATGAAACAAAGTAACGTTTAGGGTATTTAACACCCCTTAGTATACTATTGAGAATTCTAAACTCTAATCTTTAATATTCCTGTTTAACACTTGATAATTCTTTCAACTGTTGATATATTGCCATACAGATGTTTTTACCCCTGATGGATGTTTTCAAACTTCTTTATATACTTGTTGGGCAATTTGTGCTCATTCTTTCTTAAACCTTTCAGTTAAGGCTGAGAACGCTGAGGGCTCGGGCAAGGACAAAGGGAAGTCGAAGATGAAATGATGAGAGTTATTTATGTAATAAGTTATATTTTCGTATATGATGTAATGTAGCGATAAGCGCTAAGTTTGAGTTTCAGTTTATTTAAGGTTGTAAAGACTTGGGATTTTATTTGAATAAGTATGTAATAGTTATTATTATTATTATTTCCAGAGTTTATGTAGTTAGCTGATGATGTATGTTGTACCGTGAGCACCATGTCCAGTAATCGATGTTACACGGATTTGGGGGCGTCACATTAACCCTACTTTTTATCGAGCAAGTTTCTTAACTTCATTTGATTTATATATTGAATACAAGTTCCCTATCTTACACAACTTTAGATATTTTGCAAGTATTCGAACCTTACTTTTTATTGAGCACTACTTAAGCTCGTACTATTATTGATCGTACGAGTAAATAATTGATAGTATAATTCTTATCTTATAAATTAATACTTCATAGCTTTATTTAAAGCCTGCTTATATTCTTCGAACTATGTTGCGAGTATTGTACTTATAAATTGTTCTCATATACATTGTAAAAGTTGTCTACGCCATTTGATTCGGCTAGACCCATGTCATGAATTTGAAAGCGATCCAAATAAATTGCTTGGTGAGGAATCTTATAAATTGACTGAGATGAACAACCCTCATTGAATGGAAAACTATATATATCCGTCGGGAGACAGACGTGCGCACAAATAACATGTGAATATTATGCATAATGTAGGGTACTTGAGGCTGATCACCTATTGTACTTGTTTATATCGGATTGTCAATTAAACACTGTTAATTCTAGCAAGAGTTCTTAGTCACTAGTGACTACTCAGTACTAAACTTTATCTTTTAGAAGACGTTGAAACCGTTGAATCCTTTTTAATAATGCTTCGGTCTATATTGACCTTCTATTTATAATTTAAAGGACAGTTTGAAACTATTGGTATTTCTTTGTTCAAAACATTATTCCTTAATTTCTTGAATTATCCTTTGACATCATATCTTGGATATTATTAAGCTTTATCAATTATGATTACCCTTATTGATATATTACTTACTGAACAAACTTGTTGCTCATTCTTGCTTTCCTTAAAACATTTCAATTAAGGCAGAGCAGTGTGGATCCTCTAGCACGGAAAATGGCAAGGCTACGGTGTTGCTTTGTTCTCTTTTAGGATTATTATGATGTTGTAATAAGACTTATTTGACATTATGTATTAAGTTATGTTATGATATGTTTAAGTTAGTCATGGTTAAGACCGTGGGACGCGAATATTTATATTAAATCAATGTAAATTATTCTATTATTCTGTTTCATGAGATTATAGTATGTTATTAGAATTAGATCGTGATGCACTGAATTTGAGGTACAAGTATCTGAATTTGGGGACGTCACAGGCTGTCTCCGGGGTTCTGGTTTGATGTTGTAATCCTTTGGGGTTGTTCTCTAGAGTGGAAAGAGACGCTTTTGCCCTCCTGTATGTTTAGTAACAAGAAAACAAAATTTTGAATGTCTACAGAAGTATCAATGAGTAAAAAGCTTCAATTCTTCAGTTCAGTATCACCTTTTCACAATTATGGATTAATCGAGGTTTTACAATATTTATCCTTTAATAAATTAACAATCCTAGATAACCGCGATCGCTAGTTCTCCAAAATTCTCCTTTTGTGTAAATCTAATGCGACGATCGCCAACAAAAAATCCTAACTATCATATAACCTAGAACTATCAGTCTAAATTTAATATGATAGAATCATGAAGAATGAGAATTAGATTGTTCCAAGTAACAATTACACAATCAAGAATTATTTAATTTGTCTTCTAAAAATCTTAATAATATCCAAAAGTTTGACCACAATCAAATATCATTAATTGCTACTTATGATCAGACATACATCGTTTGCTTAATATATATCTTAATCTAGCAGATGATATCAATTTACTTATTTAATCTTGCAGAAACCAAATTAGTTAATTGAATAGCATACAAGAAAGTTTATGAAGATAATCAGAATAAATTTCACATAAAAGGAATAAATAAAGTAAACTTGCTCAAACCATTAATTATAAATAATGTTCAATATCCTTTCAGAATTGAATTGAGTAGTTTAGCTTGACATGATTTAATTCTCCAATACTAGGGTTTAGATGAATGTAGAAGATGATATATGATGATCCCCATTATATTGGGTCTTACATGTCTTTATAAAGTCTAAAACAATTCCTGAAAACCTAAAAGTTTGCAATCTAAATCGTATTAGAAGTCTGCCTAACACTTCCCAAAACTAGAAATTACTGTTTTCTTGCCGACAATTGTGACACCCCCAAATCCGGGTACTTCAATTTCCACGGGATTTGGTGTTCACTGTACAAATATCATATATCTATCTACCCATAATAAATGCAAACCATGAAATAGATAAAAATATCTCCATTATTTTCCCTTATGGGGTTACAACATCTGAATAATAAATACATAATTAAATCCCAGGTCATTCTACCCTTAAATCTCAAATGTGAAAACGTAAATAATTAAATAAGTCCTAAACATCGCAACATAAGTCTTAGAGAAATATTAACTAATAAACAATAAGTCTTCATCACTTGTTGACTTTCCCATTGCCTTTGCTAGTAGAAGTCTCGTCGGACCTTTCGTTCTTAACTACAATGTTATTATGCAAGAGTGAGCACGATTGCCCACAAGTATAACAATATGACAGTATAATAACTGCGAATAAGTTAAAGAAGTCTGAATAATAGAAAGCTCGTCTTTTAAATCAAGAATGAATAACAAGAATCAAAAGTATGTCTGAGGGTCATAAGACCTTGAACTATGTCCTAGGCTGTCAAGTATTTCCACTTTAAACATTTAACAGTCATAAGACTATATGGACTCTACTACTCGTACTTAGGTGGATCAGCCCTTAGTACCATACTGTGCACAATATCTCAACGCTAAAGCGTAAATAATCTCCTATAACAGGGTTGTTCATCTCAGTTTGACATCAGAGTCCGTACCAAAGGAAGTTTGGTTTGGATAAGCTCAATAATAGTTCTAGAATTTAGAACGTTCATCAACTATGGACTAGTCGAATCAATAAGGGTTCTCTAGTCTTACAAGGTTCAACAATAAACGATATTCAAATCGAATAATAATTCTCGAGAGTATACAATCGAATAAGTATTGTTTAACTTTAATCATGCTTTAAAGGAAATATAATATTTCATATGGAATCTCATCTTGAATAAACAAGATTAAGAACTTGCATCATGATAGTATTTTATGAATAGAAAGCTTGTTCAATAAAGTAAAGTTTAGGAATGCGATACTTGCTCAACATAAAATTAAGGTTTAAAAACTTGCTCAATTTAAAGAGTATAGATAAGAAAACTTGCTTAACGATAATAAATTAGGGATAGAACATGAAACTTCAAATTATATTATACAAGTCAACAACATGTTATAGCATTGCATTACATGTTCATCATGATATCATGTTCATTGGGTTAGGTTACCTCATCATGTTATGGCTTTAAAAATACACAAAAGGGCCAAAAAATTATTTTTCTCTACACCACCCCTGCTGGGGCAGGGGTTAGGCCTGTTGGGGAGGGCATAGGTTCGGTGGGGGCCCCGTTAGGGCGGCTCTAGACCCGCTGGGGCGGGTGGCCTCTGTTGGTTCAGTTACAGTTCGCGAAAAATTACAAAGAATGCCAAATAAATCCAAATTAAACTAATACGGTGATTCCCATGAAGTATAAACTTCACATACACATCATGCAATTATTCTAACATGCTTTTAACACTTTAGATTACATAATTACTCAAATCAAATCACATTAATTCACTATTTTTGGTATTTTGAAAAGTTTGGAGACAATTCATGAAATTCAACGTTACAGATTTGATATAACTCCGAATCTGTCCGTTTAAATTTCATTTTGTTCGTTTAAATAAGCATGATCATAATCAACTATCAATTTCATGTTAACTAACCAATTAAACCATGATATTTTGTACATAAGGGCCATATACGTGTTCTTCATACTTTTCATACTCTATAATTCATGAAACTTTGATTAAAAAATAACTACATGAAATTGATTACTTTAAAACATACATAGATGATAGAAAACATGTTGTGAACATATATTAACATACATATAATCATATAGTCAACAATCATAAACAAATTATGTTACAGAGAACTCAAAATTGGTTTTAATGTAGAAATATAAGAATCGTGAATTTAAACTTGGGTTGAAGGATTATACCCTTGATGACTCTGTTTGATGTTGAAAGAAATTTTTAATTCTTCACTTTTCTCTCTTCCCTCACAATTCTCTCCAAGTTTCTCTCTAACTTTTCACTAATAACTTGTTCTGATAATACAATATATGAAGGAGATATAGATATAGTCTTTACGTATAAAAGTAACCGGTGAAGTCATGGGTAGCAGTTAAGCGCATCAGGCCTTAATTGTTCCCATGTTCCTTAGGCCTTAATTGCTCCCATGTTCCTTATTAAGTATATAGTTTATTTGTCACACTTTTAAATAATCATATTTAAATTCAATTAAATAAAATACAATAATCCACATTAAATCACATTATCACATAATTACAATTCTCATTTATTAATTATGTCAAATCATTAAATCTCTAATTAATTATTAAATTAATTAGAATAACATTATGCTTATTAAATAATTCATTTAATTAACTAAACTTAATTAAATTCACACTTTGAACTATAAAATTCTCCACATTAATTTAATCAATGTATCACATATAATTAAATTAATCTACCACAATTCCATCAAATAATTATTTAACTCAATAAATAAATCACCAAAATATTTATTTAACTCAATAAATATTTAAATTAAATTACAAAATTCTCGTTCGGGACATCTTTCCCCCCTTGAAAGGATTCTGTCAGCAGAATCACGGTTCAATTAAGTTCGTCCCGTTACATTCTCCCCCCCCCCCTTACAAAGATTCTATCCCCAGAATTACTTACACATAGATTAAGCAAATAAATGTGGGTAAGTCTTCAATATATGTTCTTTGAGTTCCCACGTAGCTTCTTCGGCGTTGTGGTTCCTCCATATTACCTTAACAGAAGATATTACTTTATTTTTGAGAACTTGTTCTTTCCTGTCTACAATCTGAATATGAACTTCTTCATAGCATAATTCTTTCTCAAATTGCAGGAGTTCATATTCAATCACATGTTTGTAATCGGGTTTGTATGGTCGCAATACTGACACATGGAAGACGTTGTGGACATGCTCTAGCGCCGGAGGTAAGGCTACCTCATACGCAACTTCTCCGATTCTTCGCAGCACCTCAAAGGGTCCAATGAACCTCGGGCTCAATTTTCCCTTTTTGCCAAATCTGATCTTTCCCTTCTAGGGGGAGACTTTTAAGAAAACAAAGCTACCCGATTCAAATTCTACATTCTTGCGGTGTGGATCAGCGTATTTCTTTTGTCTATCCTAAGCCGCTACCAATCTTGTCCGGATCACCTTGACTATCTCGGCTGTCTGCTATACCAATTCTGGACCTAGCAATTGCCTTTCGCCAACTTCATCCCAGTATAGTGGAGTCCTATACTTTCTGCCGTACAATGCTTCGTAAGGCGGCATGCCAATACTTGCGTGGTAACTGTTGTTGTAACCGAATTCAACGAGCGGTAGGTGATCATCCTAACTTTCTTTGAAATCCATAACGCATGTTCTCAACATGTCCTCCAATGTCTGGATTGTTCTTTCATTCTGCCCGTCTGTCTGAGGGTGATATATCGTACTTATTCTCAACTGAGTTCCCATGCATTCCTGTAGTCGCTTCCAAAAATTCGATGTGAAGCGCAGATCTCGGTCAGAATCAATCGACACTAGAACTCTATGCCTTGAAACAATCTCTCTCACATACAGTTTTGCAACCTGGTCTAAGTTGAATTTGATCTTGATCGAAAGGAAGTGTGCTGATTTCGTCAATCGGTTAACGAAAACCCATACTGAGTCGTAGCCTTTCTGAGTTGTCGGAAGGCCAACTACGAAATCCATCGTAATATGTTCCCATTTCCATTATGGGATCTCTAGTGGTTGTAGCAAACCACTCAGCCTCTAATGTTCTGCCTTCACTTTCTGACATGTCAGACACTTGGCAACACACTCGGCAACATCTCGTTTCATATTTGGCCACCAGAAATGCTGTCAGAGATCCTGGTACATCTTGGTACTCCCGGGTTGAATCAAATACCGTGAACTATGAGCCTCGCTCAGAATTTCCTCTTTAATCTCTGGCACTGGCGGTACCCAAACTCTGCTCTCAAATCTTAGCAGTCCCTCGCTGTCCATCTTGAATTTCTGTTCATCCCCTTCAGATATCTTCTTCCTTATCTTATAACAGTTCTCATCTTGAAGTTGTGCTTCCTTAACCTTATCCAGCAAAGTTGTACTAGCTTGTATCTAAAATAGCTTTTCATCAATCTCCATCGGATATCTCACTTCCAATTCCAGCTTCTCCATTGCTAAAATTAGCTCCTCCTGGGCAGTCAACGTCATCAACTTCTCCCGACCCTTTCTGCTTAAGGCGTCGGCAACCACATTTGCTTTACCCGGATGGTATAAGATTTCACAATCATAATCCTTTATCATTTCCAACCATCTCCTCTGGCACATATTCAAATCTTTTTGTGTAAAAATATATTTCAGACTCTCGTGGTCTGTATATATTTCACATATCTCACCATAGAGATAGTTTCTTCATATCTTCAAAGCAAATACTACCGCAGCTAACTCCAAGTTATAGGTCGGATACCCCTTCTCGTAATCCTTCAGTTGTCGTGACGCATACGCAATGACTTTGTAATTTTGCATAAGCACACAGCCAAGTCCTTTATGCAACGCATCACTATAAACCAAAAAATTTCCTGTGCTATCCGGGAGAGATAACACAGGTGCCATACTTAACCTCTTCTTAAGCTCTTGGAAGCTTTCCTTACAATTCTCCGTCCAAACTAATTTCCCCGATTTCCTAGTCAAATTTGTCAACGGAGTTGCGATCTTGGAAAAGTCTTGAATGAATCTTCTATAATATCCAGCCAATCCAAGAAAACTTCTAACTTCCGACGCTGTCTTCTGTTGATCCCAATTCATTACAGCTTCGACCTTAGAGGGGTTTACCGAAATTCCGTCCTTATCAATCACATGTCCAAGAAATTATACCCTCTCAATCTAAAATTCGCATTTCGAGAACTTGGAGTATAACTTCTCTCTCCTCAACGCCTCCAGTGTCACCTTCAGATGCTCTACGTGTTCCCCCTTGGTCTTAGAATACACCAAAATGTCGTCGATAAATACCACCACGAATTTGTCCAAAAACGGCTTGAACACTCCGTTCATTAGGCCCATAAATGCTGCAGGAGCATTCGTTAGACCAAATGACATTACTAAAAATTCGTAATGACCATACCGAGTTAGGAATGCTGTCTTCGGAATGTCCTCTGTCCTCACCTTCAACTGATGAAAACCACTTCTCAGATCTATCTTAGAGAAGTACCTCGCTCCCTTCAACTGATTAAACAGGTCGTCAATCCTTGGCAATGGATACTTATTCTTAATCGTGACCTTGTTCAACTCCCTATAATCGATGTAGAGCCGCATTGTCCCATCCTTCTTCTTAACAAATAACACCGGTGCTCCCCACGGCGATACACTCGGCTATATATACTTCTTGCCCAAAAGCTCTTGCAACTGCACTATCAATTCTTTTATTTCTATCGGAGCCATACGGTATGGTGCCTTCGATATTGGAGTCGTTCCTGGTGCCAAATCGATCACGAACTCTACCTCCCTATGTAGCGCCCCTAAATCCGGGTCCCCAGAACCTCGGATATGGTACGTTACGATACATCATTTCTATAACTACTACAGAAGATATAAACATAAATTGTTTATACAATAAACTTTTACACATAATTCCCAAGGTCTGTTAACCTTAACTGATTACCTGCATTCAATATCCTATACGACATACAATGTCATTTGCTATCAATACTGTAACAATTTTAACCATACAATAATCCAATCATGGAACTTGTCTTTGCCTTTACCTGTGTCCGAAGTTACGTCTTAATCTGAAATGATTATCATGATATAGCAAGGGTGAGCAACAATTTTGCCCAGCAAGTTTAAGTTCAAATAAAGATATATAATGATTCAAAAGAATAATAAGCTGATAACTTTCTACAATATAATAATTGTGGAAGAATATAAATCAATTTTCATAACTGAATGACCGAGTCAATAATGATGAATGGCCAACAATGAACATAAACAAATTTAACTGAACCAAATGGTAATGAAGGTGATCAGCCTTTCATACCTGATGAATATATGCAACATGCAGTGAGTGAGAATCAATAATCAGTATGGGTGTGAATAATCAACAATAATTATTCACGAACATGCTTTAAAAATATAACTCGAGTTTGAGTTAAAGAAAACTTTCTCAATAAAAGAGCATAGGAACTTGCCTGTATCGTCGATTACTGCAACGCAATCTAATTTAATCGCTTTATTGAAAAGACCTATCAGTTATAAGATTGATCTTTTAATTAGTATAACATACTTATCTCATAATACTATTACTTTAAAAGTAAACTATCTAACACTTAACCACATAGTCAAATATTAGATAACCTTAACACCATACTACTTTACAAGTCCAAACCTAGCACACATCGAGTCTTTAATAGCATTCAATATAGTATACTGAATGGTTTCCCACAAACAACCAACAAATTAGTTTCTGTCTCGTCTACACTGTTTTCAAAGTGAGTTAGATCGGTTACTAATTCGTATATACCTTCCCCATATGAAGGAATCGTTTAGCCCAGCTACTATACAGCAACCATTAAAGAGTACGATTGTACTACCTTAGAATTAACACTACTATATCATACAACTTGTGAATTAACACTTAATCTTTTATTTTATAAGTCCTTTTTATAATATAGTAAGCCGAATACCTAATCCAGCAACCTAGATTAAAATAACTTTTAATTTAGTAAATTATTTTCTAATCCAGCAGACTGGATTCAACTGTCCCCCAATCCAGCAAGCCTGGATTCAAACTGACATCTAATCCAACAAGCCTGGATTCAATTGACATCCAATCTAGTAACCTTGATTATCTAAATAGACCAATATAGCATCCTGGATTATCCAAACATCTCATCCAGCAAGCCTGGATTCATTAATCCTTTAATCCAGCAACCTAATGACCAACCAATAAACTAGATTGCAATCCAGCAAGCTGAATTCCCCCTTTTTAACCAAATTATCATATTATTTTTTTGTCCACACATAATTACATGTATTCCATACACAAACATAATTTTTCAGGAATTTTTCAATTTCCTTTAGTATTTTTCAAAAATCTATTTCTAGTTAATTCCTTAAGCAATTAGCTACCTCACGCTTAACTCCAGAAATTCCCAACTCTTGGCGAGATCTTACATATGTTATCGTGAGCCTCCAGTTTAAATTTTATGGCCATCAGAGTTATAGAACTCTGGTTATAGCAATTTTTGTTGAAAAACGTAAATATTAAAATGGTCATAACTTGGTCAATTTAAGTCGGAATGAGCTCAATTTTGGACACAAGCTACTTTATCTCATATATTTTCATGTCCCAAAAGTCTGGAAATTATTACACAAATTAAGTGGCCGAAACAGTCCTTGAAATTTCTGGATAGCCTACTTTTTGTCATTTTCAGTTTTGGCGTCCTTTGCTAAAAATAGTCCACACGAAAATATACATGGAATTTTTCAATGATTCCACTTGGAAAAGTTAGAAGACTTATATATCTAACTCTTGAAATTGACCACACTCAAACATTCGAAATAGAATGAGAGATATGAACATTTGAATTTCATGTTCTGTTTTCTCACAAATCTGATTTATTAACCTTTGTGATTTCTAAGAAAACTTTCTTGATCTGTCATATTAATTAACATAAACCATCATAAACTATCATAATACATACTAGTATCTCTTATACTCATAGATCTACCATGATCCATGATCTATTACATCAAACCTTCACCAAATCCAAGCAAAACATAATCAAAGCTAAGAAAATTAGAGTTTTTCTAACTTTTAAAACATAGTTTTCTTTTTCTTGCTTTTGATCTATCTTTTGATCATCAAAAGTGATAGATCTACACATAACACACTTATTAACATGTAGATCTAAGGTTTTGTAAGTATGAAACCATAGATTCAAGTTTTAATTGAAAATAATAAAATAAAATGCATAAACTACTTAAAGATATACCTTTGCTTATGATTTCTTTCTTCTTCTTTCTATAATTTGATTAAGGAGCTATGAACACACAAAGCACTCTCTCTCTCTACCTCTCTAAGGCTGTCAAAAATCTCACTCTCTCACTCTCTTGCTTTTGTTTTGTGTTAGCCAAAAAGAAAAGAAAGAGAAATGAAATGATTTTGTGTGTGTTAGTATATTTTGTATATATCATCTATATCTCCCAATCACTATTCTATATATAAATCATATCTATCCAATATCTTGGCAAATCCTTATCATTATATCTCTTATGATTACATATTAGATAAGGTGAAGGGTGGCTCCATTAAGCTTGTGCCACCTAGCCCACTTATCCACCACAAAATAATGTAATCATTTCAATACATCTCCTCCTTTTCTTCTCCTTATGTGGCCGAAATTATAGCCCTTTTTCTTCCATTTTTGTTTTAGTTTTATGTTATATTTGGCTTTATTAAATGCTTAAAAGGTCCCTCCTCAATTGGTTAATCTTGGGCCATTTTATTTAATGTTTTGGGCTACCAATTAATTAGCTTGGGCCATGTAAATAACCATATTCCATTAACTTTAATCCTATCCTACCCTAATTATTTAATTAGAGTTTCTATTCACTCAATTTGTACATCAAATCCTTACTCATGAACATTTAATTACTTAACCCAATTAGACTTGCTTTAATAAAATTAATTAATTGAGATATATAAAATAAATCTCTTAGTGTTAGTTAATATTTTAAATACTAACATCCTTTTCTATTATAACCCTTAGGTTATTTAAATTCCCATACCTACTATATATATATATATATATATATATATATATATATATATTAGGTTATATTACTTTCTTTTATTTGCTTATTATATAATAAACAAATATAAGAAATTAAATAAAAAACATACTCATACCAAATAATTTAATACTTTGAGAAATGTAACACAAATCTCATACTATATTTATTCTTATCATTCCTCTTGCTAAAATATATATATCACATCACTAAATATATATATGTTTATCTATACATATACACATTTTAAGAATTCAAATCAAACCATATAGGTTCTTTAAAAATTTTAAATTATTCCTCAAATTCCCATCTAGGTTTTATTCTTTTAACCTTATTTTAATCATCCATGATCTTATAGATTTTCGGGTTCCCACACCCTATCTGGCGGAAGCCATGGCAGTTCGTCCGGAAATACATCCACGAAGTCTCTCACGAATGGTATTTCCTCCAACCTCATGTTCTCTTTTCGACTATCGACTGTGTAGGCTAAATATCATGCACAGCCTTGTCCCAATAACTTCCTGGCCTGCATCATAGTCAGACAAATTGCTTGTCTAGGCGACTTGCTGCCATAAAACACAACCTTTGACGGAGCCATAAGGTTAATACATTTTCTCTGGCAATCAATTATCGCTCCATAATTGAATAGCCAATCCATTCCTAGAATAAGGTCGAATTCCCCAAGTCTAATCGGAATAAGGTCTATGTTCATCACATTACACTTAATATCCACTCTACAATTTTTGTGTACGCCCTTAACAGGAATCACTTCCCTATTCTCAATTTCTATGTTCATAGGGTATTCTAACTCGTCCTTAGGCAATTCTAGATTCTTAGCAAAGTCATCGGATATAAATGAGCAAGTAGCACCCGAATCAAATAATACATTAGCATTAACTTTATTGATCGGAATGATACCTGACACCACATCGCGAGACTGCACAACATCCTGCACTTTCATGTTAAATGTCCTAGCAGTAGGTCAGTTTGTTGCGGTTGGTCCTGTAATTGTTAGAGCATTTCCACCGCTGCCACCCCTGCTCCCACTTGATCCTGCCCCTCCAGATACCTTCTTGGGACAATCACTAGCCAGATGGTCCTTCGACCCGCATGTGAAGCAAGCACCTTTCTTAGGGTTAGGGCAATTAGGTACTATGTGGCCTTCCTGACCACAATTATAGCACACCCGCTTTCCTTTCATAAAGACTTCCAGGTGATTCTTCCCGCAGGTCAGACATGCTTTAATCCTCTTCTTATGGCTTCCTTACTGATTTATAGTTGGTGTGTTATCATTCCACCTTCTTTTCTAGCTGTTGTTTCCTCCATAATGCGGAACATCGTCCTGAGATCCAGAATATACCAAGGTAGATCCTCGTACTGAACTGTATAGTACATAACCCGATCCTGGGCCTTATCAATCGCAGTCTGAAATGTATAGTATGTCTCCTCAATCTTAGCCTTCTTTGTCCGATCGTTATCCTCAGTAATCTCTGCACGTCGTGAAGCCCTCATCCAAGCATCCTCTGCTATGGCAAGCTTCGCTGATTCCTCACACAAATCATTCTTCAGCTTCTCTATTTCCTCTGACTTCTGCTCACCTTGGACCTTCTCATGAACCAACTCCCACTCCACGTCTCCAAGACGTGTATACAAAGTCTCAACCTCACCATCCTTCTTTTCGATGGTAGTCCGTTGAGTAACTGCCTGCTCCTTCAGCTCCCGAACAGTATCGTGTAACTGTGACGTCCCCAAATTCGAGCCACAATGCCTTGAATCCAGTTCATCACGTTCTCACAATAATAACTAAAATTATACAGTCACAGCAGATAATCTATTATATTTATTCCCCCAAGTCTCGCAACCTACAGTACTTAATAGATTACATAATAATATCAAATAAAGACTTATTACATAACCCAATTTAAGTTTAAACATAGTTCTGAATCAGTCTTAATACATTACCATAGTTGTCATAACACAACACCAGAATTTCTAAACATAAAGGGACAAGCTAGTCGGTAGCCTTGCCCTTTCCCTTATCGATGCCCGAAGGTCCGCCCTGCTCTGCCTTAACTGAAAAGTTTTAGGAAAAGCAAGAATGAGCACAAATTGCCCATCAAGTAATATACGATAAGGGTGAAGAGTTTTATAACACGAGTTTGAAATATTAAGGTATAATCTCGCAGATAATCAAGAGTTTAAAGAATAACATCATGAACAACGAGTATCAACAATTCTCAAATCAAATCCTTGGAATATGAAACGATGGTTCATTATAAATTAACAGATATATATGAATTCAAAGGCAATCAACGTATCCAACTGGATAAAATAATTTATACTAAGCAGTCACTAAGGACTATTGAACATCTACTAGAATTATCAATATTAAACTGATAACCCAAAAATAAGTATGATAGATAATCAGTCTACAATACTCTATGTTATGCATAACACCATAATAATTTTCACGCGTGTGTTGGGCTTCCAACAATATATACACTCCCCTTACTATAAGGGTTGTTCAACTCAGTTTTCAAAGATTCTGCACCAGTCAATTGGTTTAGACAGTTTTCTAAATATACATATAGTGTGACACCCCCAAATCCAGGTACTTCGTTTCCACAAGATTTGGTGTTCACTTTCTAAATAAAACATACATCTACTCAATAAATTGGAATGTAACATAAATTACAACCTCATCAATAAATAAAATCTTCCTTATGAAAAAGGATTACAACTTTAATCAAAAACTATCCCAGGTTTGCTAACCTTAACATAACAAATAAGTGCGGAAATAAAACATCATAAACTAGGTCTTATTACAATCAAGATTCAAGATAACAAGTCTTCACTTGCCCATCTTTCCTTTCCCTTTACTTGTTGACGGTATGTCAACATTCTCGGCTTTAACTGCAAGGGGTTATAAAATACGCAAGAGTGAGCAAACAAAAGCTCACTTGAAATGCACAATGATATGCCATGATTGAATAACTTCAAAAGAATTTGAATAACTTTTCTTTCGTCAAAATAAATAATTGAATAATAATTCTTTCATCATATTTAGAATTCGAATATAGAATTTATCTGAGGATCATACGATCTTGAACTATGTCCTAGGTTATAAATATTTCTATTTAAACCTTTAACAGTTATTGAGACTATGGACCTTTAACTCGTACTTAGGGGGATCATCCCTTCGTACCATGTATTTTGCACAAACATTCAACGCTTTCGCGTAGTAACCTCCCCTAATAAATAGAGTTGTTCATCTCAGTATTTGAGTACAAGTCCGCACCAAAGAAAGTTTGGTTTGGATAACTAAAAGGAAATTAGGAGTTTCAACTATCATCAACTAAGGAGTAGTTGAATCGACTCACAATACTTTAACAGTTTGATAATATAAGAATCATGAACCAATGTAAGATACAATAATAGATTTCATAATAGCTAGACATGCTTTGGAATAACTGAAAGCATTTGAAAGATTGGTGGATCTTGCTTGAACAATTAAGTCAAGATCACAACATTATGACAAAAACATCAATACTTGTGCATTATGAACATTATAATACAATATAACTTGTACAATACATAACAAGTTAAGAATCAAAAATAAACTTACATGATGTAATGAGCAAGGTTAGAAACTTGCACAATGAAAAGATACAATGATAAAGCTTGCATAGCGTGCAAGAACGGTTTAGAAAACTTGCACAATATAAACAACAAGCTTAAAGATAGGAAACTTGTCTCAAGCGCCAGCTACACTTTAATAAATACAATCACTTCCACAATTACCCTACACATTACATTACGTTTAAAACATCTATTAGTACCTAACTATAATGTTCAAACCGTTGAACTTCTTACTTAAGTTCAACTCACAACATTGTTCACAACATAAGTTGTTAACTAGTCACAAATGTGAGTTTAACTCACGATCATACACGTATAGCACTTCAAACTATTATATCGTACTCTAGGATAATAATTCCAAGTACACACATAATATAATAACTTAAGACTTCAAATTATCTTAAACACATCAAAAGTATGTTATATTATTATGTATTACACTTAACAAGTCATCAATATGCATTAGCTAAACAAACACGACACAAAAACTCAACGAAGCGAAAACAAAATCCCCGGACAGCAAGGTGCCCCACTGGGGCGGGTTCTCCAAGGGTAAAAGCCCCGTTGGGGCGGGGCCCACTACTTATGGGAACCCCAGCTCGCGAATGGCAGAGAAATAAGCCAATTTGGCATATTTCTTCACACCGAAATCTGATTTTTCTCAACATGATGTACATGAAACTTAATGACAACAAAATTTTAGACTCTTAGCATAATTATAACATACAAAATCATTACAACACATAATCAAAAACCCAGTTTTCATGATTTTTGAAGAAAAACACAATATCAAGCGTTCTTGACGAAAATTGCTATTGCGAATTCGTTTTTAAACCAATTCATGAAATTCCAATTGTAATAACTCTAATTCTGAACATATTAAGATAACCCATAATCAATTTAAACAATAATCAAAAAATCAAACACCAATTTGATAGTTTAAAAGGCTATTTTCAAAATTAGTTACAGTAAATCGTTATGAACATGATTTCTTATTGTTCAATGAAATTACATGGATTGAATTGCTAAAAAAAACTGTATAACTCATATACAAACATGCTATAACACATATCACACATAAATTTCATGCTCACATCAATTTTGTGAAAACAAATTTTTATAAAGAGTTCTAAACTATGAAGATATTGAAAAACACAATTAAAAGTTATGGAGTTTATGATTATACCCTTTTCTAGCTTCAATTAGGAGAAGAGATGGAGATGATGATGGTGTATAGTTCTCCTCTTGATTTCTCAAAGCTTCTTCTTCTTCTCTCTTCTTCCTCTTCTTCCTCTTCTTCTTCTCTGAGTATTCTCTCTAACTCTCTTTGTTTTTTCTTTCTTTGTTTTATAAAACTAAATGACTAACTTTTAAACTAACATATATTATAGATATATAATATACACATACATATATGATATATATATATATATATAACTTATAATATTAATATAGCTAATAAGTAATATACTAATTGCTATACTAACTACTACTTATTACATAGGTTAAAAAAATTGAATTTGAAAAGCCATAAGACCATGTTTGGTAAAACAAGTTTAAAACAAAAGTAAAGGCCTTGTTTGGTAAAATCAATTTAAAACCCTTTTTAATTCTTTTAATAAATCCTATAACCTATGGTTTAAATGCTACACTTTATTTAATTGCAACCTTCTAATTTAATTAAATAAAAGCTAACATTCATTAATTAATTAAAATTGCACATAATACTAAATTGCTACACAATTGTAATTCCCTTATTAATCATAATTCATGTAATAAATTAGTAAATTATTATAAACACTTAGCACATAATATTGCTCTAATTTAATTATTCTCAATTAAATTAGAATTATGCTACACCATTACTTACACACAAATTCAATTAATTCTATTGCACTTAATTAAATTACTCCACAACAATCACATAATTTATTTATTTAGCTCAATAAATAAATCAAATCAAATATTTATTTAATTAAATAAATTTTTACAATTAATATGTGAAAATCTCATTCGTTACATATAGTCTAGCTGAATCAAGTGGCATAGACACTTTCACAGTATTTAAGAACAATACTAGGTTCAACATGAATAATAGCTTTCATAAGACTCAAATGAAACAAGAGTTTATTCCATAAGCACACTAACTCAATTTAAACGAGTAAGTAATAAAAACTTGCTTTCACAAGGATCCATTTCAAAGGTTAGGATACTTGCCATTAACAATACAAGAACGGTTTTAAGGAAACTTGCACAATAAAAGAGTGTAAGTCAGAGAAACTTGTCTTAAGCGTAGTCTATCCATGTAAAGCTAATCAACACTTTCGAATCCTATTATTTTATATTTACATGTATAGGATATTAATTATCTAAGCACATTCGGTATATAAGTTCGATATGAACACATATGGTTCTAACTTAATCATATTATCCCTATACGTATGTCATTACATACTTGCACATATACATAACACCAAATCAGTATATACGAATTCAAGTACATAGTTATAACATGTATAGTATCACAACACTTAGTCAACATCATCTTTACTAACTTAAGAATCCCTTTTATAAGTTAAATGTTATCATATTACTTCATCATCTCATACCAACCTATATCAGTAATGTTCAGACTCCTTATTAGCAGTTTAGATATCATTATAAGCTAACTCGTACAATTAGAAAACAAGCACACTTCATCAGGTCTGTTTTCAGAATGGCGCAGCTGCGCCCTGGCTAAGCCTAGGGACGACGCAGCTGCGCTATCCCCTGGCCAGACCAGGGTTGATCTTTTGCATAACTTCTTATGTCCATCACATAAGTATTTATAACTCACAGAATATACACATGCTCAAAAGTATTGCATGCTTACATAGTCCTTCTTAGTTCAATCTTACATGTTATTTAAGATTAACATCTTAAATAATTTAAGGCCTTACAACGTCATGAAATCACATAAGCTATCATGCTTGTCATTCAACACATAAGGTGGACATATATTCGGTCAATAATCATGCTTGCATGTGTCCATATCATTCATGCATGGCTAACATCGTTTATGTCTTTAATTCATGTCTTATGCGTGTTTAACTAGCTTTCACGATATCTAACAAGTCTGTGTACATATATGACATCTTAGTGATGTTTAAAAACACATTCAAGCATGCCAAAAATATCATAACACTATGAGTTCTCGTTCATGCAACTTTTGTTTTCCAAAACTTTCAAGTTTAGCCTTTGAAATCATTTTAAACTCAAACCATGTATGCTAGTGTAATCATAACACCTTAGACTAACTTTTCATGCTTAACAAACCATATAATCATGCTCGCAAAAATCAAAATGTAGATATGATACCTACATATCAAAGTTCGCTTTCAAAACTTATATTTCCGTTAGTAAATGTTCACTAATGAGGTCCAACATGTGCATGCTATATCATGAAACATATATACACAAGTCAACATGTTTTTCATGCATTTCTAGGTCATACTAATATGCTCGTAAAGTCAGAATATCAACATGGTATGTATATATATCAAAGTTCATTTATAAAACTCTAAGTTCATTTCAAAACTATAAGTTTTCATCAATCATGCATGCAAACATAGTAAAACATGTTTATGTTAGGTCTAGGTATACTACCATACATGCTAAACCAGTCATCATGCTTGTCTAAACAATATGAACATGCTATTACTTAGCAGATTGCATCAGAAGCAGAAAAACAAGAACCAGGGACTGGCGCAGCTGCGCTGTCCCCTAGTTCAATATTGGCGCAGTTGCGCCGGGTCTCGGCCAGCAGCAGAAATGCTTCTGCTTCAGCAGAAGGCAAAGATAAACACAGAATTCCTTCACGAATTTGATTCTAAGCAACTACATTGTAGTTCAAACATACTTATAAGCTAATACAATAACTAATAGACATGTTCTAATCCAATTAGCATGAATCCAAGTAAAATCAAGAATTAAAATATTGACAGAGATGAAGAACTTGAATGTTATACCTCTGTTATCAGTTTACTGCTATTGCTTCTATAATGTTGCTATGGTAGCTCTCAATTCCATCTATAATCAACTTAGTAATATCTCAACAAAATAAAATGTGAAGGAGAGAGCTTAATTTATAGAGTTTTCAATATACAGATAATGAATTCTTCCACTAAATTAAACCAATGAATTGAAGAATTATATGATGGTTAAGGAGGAGTTGGTGATTAGTGGTTGAATCCCATCATGAAGCCCACTCCCCATTGAATCATTGCTATGATTTTTGCTGAGTTTGAGGAGAAAATAGGCTTAGGCCTTATAGCTATGCACTTGAGAAGGAAAGGGACTCTCATTGGGGGACAAAGCAATATAACTCAGCATTTGAAAATGAAAGTATTAGTACTAAGGCTATGTACATATACATATAATATATACAAAGGTTATAATTAAGGTCACAATCTATTTTCAATAAGGAAATGATATTACATTGTAGTAAATTTAATTTGCATATATATAATCCATGTACATTTGGGTCCTTATAAAATAATATTGCAATGTATTAAATTGGGATACATATATGTATACACATATAATCCATGTACATATCATAATACCGAACACAGTTTAATCGGGTATTATTACATTCATTGTTCCACTCTATTATTTAATGTTCACACACCCACATTATCACATAACCTCATGATGTATTCATATAACTTATTTAATCTTAATATATAGTTCTCATATATTGTATAGTCACACATAAGTGTCACACTGCACTTTACACTTTATATAATATATATGTAACTACTATATATTATACATTTAATTATCGCACGCTTTGCACACAACAATTAGTCGAGTAAATATAATCTTATTATATTCATTTTATTATTCACAACTATAATTACTCAACATTAATTAATTACTCATTAATATTCTATTACTCACAATAACAAATAATCAGCACGTTATCGATTAATTACTCATTGATAGTTATTTCTCATAACATCAATTAATTGACAATGATATTAAATAAATCCTTCACTTATTTAATCCCACTCTTTAATAGGTTATCACTTATAATAACAATTAATCAATATAAAACTAATTAATCATTTATTAATTCCTTCATCCTTTAAATTAATTAACTCATCATCGTTTCTATCTCGTGCCACACAAAGCATTCAACGAGCTTATCATAAACTCCACATTTCCCTCAATTATTATATATTCAATTTGAAGTAATTGAGTTGGCTCATCTCATAACACATAATCATTTATATTCAAATAAATATTCAATTCCATTAATTTATTCATTAATATAAATCAAAAATTCTCGGGTATTAAAGGAACTCTATGTTACGGTCATACAACTCGTCGTACATCTCAGCACTGATAGAGTTTGGTGGGAACTCTTCGGGGTCCTCATCCTCCTCCTCAGCTGCCTCAGCCTCAACCTCAATCTTCTTAGAGTCCTCCTCTGAATCGAACACTGGCTCATGCTCCCGAAAAATAACTGTGATCAAAGAAGATGGCTCTCTACGAACCAACTGCTCCCAGACTATGTGAATGTCTCTGGGCTCCTCCTCAATAGCCACTCGGGTACAACCTCCCTATGCTGACTGGATCCTCCAACATCCGACATACTGACAATCAAAATTTTAAGTCTTTAGTTATTACGTGATGTTAATTGATACTCGCGCAAGTACATAATATAAACACATAGCACTAAGGTAATTTATTATCTTTCTTAGAACTCGATAAGAGCTACCACCACTATGTTCTCGAAGGATACTACACTAAGGTTTTTCCCCACCTAAGGTTCATAACCTACGGCTTTGATACTAACTTGTGACACCCCCAAATTTGGGTACTTTAATTTCCACAAGATTTGGTGTTCACTGTACAAATATCATATATCTATCTACCCATAATAAATGCAAACCATGAAATAGATAAAAACATCTCCATCATCTCCCCTTATGGGGTTACAACATCTGAATAATAAATATATAATTAAATCCTAGGTCAGACTAACCTTAAATCTCAAATGCGGAAACGTAAATAATTAAATAAGTCTTAAACATCACAACATAAGTCATAGACAAATATTAACTAATAAACAACAAGTCTTCATCACTTGTTGACTTTTCCCTTGCCTTTGCTAATGGAAGGCTCGTCGGACCTTTCATTCTTAACTATAATGTTATTATGCAAGAGTGAGCACGATTGCCCACAAGTATAACAATATGACAGTATAATAACATGTGAATAAGTCAAAGGAGTCTGAATAATAGAAAGCTCGACTTTTGAATCAAGAATGAAGAACAAGAATCAAAAGTATGTCTTATGGTCATAAGACCTTGAACTATATCCCAGGCTGTCAAGTATTTCTACTTTAAACCTTTAACAGTCATAAGACTATATGGACTCTACTACTCGTACTTAGGGGGATCAGTTTTTAGTACCATAATGTGCACAATATCTCAACGCTGAAGCGTAAATAATCCCCTATAACAGGGGTGTTCATCTCAGTTTGACATTAGAGTCTGCACTAAAGGAATTTTGGTTTGGATAAGCTCAATAATAGTTCTAGAATTTAGAACGTTCATCAACTATGGACTAGTAGAATCAATAAGGGTTCGCTAGTCTTACAAGGTTCAACAATAAACGATATTCAAATCGAATAATAATTTTCAAGAGTATACAATCGAATAAGTATTGTATAACTGGAATCATGCTTTAAAGGAATTATAATAATTCATATGGAATCTCAGCTTGAATAAATAAGAATAAGAACTTGCATCATGATAGTATTTCAAGAGTAGAAAGCTTGCTCAATAAAGTAAAGTTTATGAATGGGATACTTGCTCAACATAAAAGTAAGTTTTAAAAACTTACTCAATTTAAAGAGTATAGATAAAAAAACTTGCTTAACGATAATAAGTTAGGGATAGAACACTTGCCTCGTACACAAGATACAAATATAATTACAATTCACTTTCTCAACATCCTACACATTACATTACGCTTACAACATCGATTAGTTCCATTACCGCTACGTTTAACTGTTGAACTTCTCACTTATGTTCAACTTAACAACTTGGTTTATAAATTTTAACTTGTTAACTAGCCACATAACATAAATCTGAATCACATCAAGCATACCACATAATATGAACTCTTAGACAATCGTAATTAAGTTTTACGACATTAATATCCAAGTTCTCACATAGTTTATTAACATGAAACTTCAAATTATATTATACAAGTCAACAACATGTTATAGCATTGTATTACATGTTCATCATGTTATCATGTTCATTAGGTTAGGTTACCTCATCATGTTATGGGTTAAAAATACCCAAAAGGGCCAAAAAATTATTTTTCTCTGCACCACCCCTGCTGGGGCGGGGGCTAGGCCCACTGGGATAGGCATAGGTTTGGTAGGGGGCCCGCTAGGGCGGCTCTAGACCCGTTGGGGCGGGTGGCCTCGGCTAGTTCAGTTACAGTTCGCGAAAAATTGCAGAGAAGGCCAAATAAATCCAAATTAAACTAATACGGTGATTCCCATGAAGTATAAACTTCACATACATCAGGCATTTTGGGACATTAAAATATATGGGATAAAGTAGCTTGTGTCCAAAAATGAGCTCATTCCGACTTAAAATGAGCAAGTTATGACTATTTATATATTTGCATTTTTCTGACAAAAATTGCTATAATTGGAGTTGTATAACTCCGATGGCAATGAAATTTTAACTGGAGGCTCACGTTAACATGTGTAAGATCCTGTCAAGAGTTGGGAATTTATGGAGTTAAGCGTGAGGTAGTTATTTTCTTAAGGAATTAACTAGAAATGGATTTTTGAAAAATACTTAAGAAAATTGAAAAATTCCTGAAAAATTATTTTTGTGTATGAAATATATGTATTTATGTGTGTACAAAAGATAAAAAAATAATAAAATGATTTGGTTAAAAAAAGGGAATCCAGCTTGTTGGATTGGCCATCAGGTTGCTGGATTGCAATCTGATTTACTGGATTGACCATCAATTTGCGGGATGAGATTTTTAGACAATCCAAGATACTGGATTGGTCAGTTTGGATAATCGAGGTTACTGGATTGGATGTCAGTTTAAATCCAGGTTGCTGAATTGTGGGATTGTGTGAATCCAGGTTGCTGGATTATAATTCAGTTTGAATCTATGTTGCTGGATTAGGATTTGACTTACTTAGTTATAAAGGACTTATAAAATGAAAGACTAAGTGTTAATTCACAAGTTGTATGATAAATTAGTGTTAAGTCTGAGGTAGTACAGTCGTCCTCTTTAATGGTTGATGTATAGTAGCTGGGCTAAACAACTCCTTCATATGGGAAAGGGATCTAAGAATTAGTAACCGATCTAACTCACTGTGAAAATAGTGTAGACAAGACGAAAACTAATTTGTTAGTTGTTTGTGGGAAATCACTTAGTATACTATATTGAATATTATTAAAGACTCGATGTGTGCTAGGTTTAGACTTGTGTATATCTATAGTGTTAAGGTTATCTAATATTTGACTATGTGTTTAAATGTTAGATAGTTTACTTATAAGGTATGTTATGCTAATTGAAAGATCAATTTTATAACTGATAGGTCTTTTCAATAAAGAGATTAAATAAGATTGCGTAGCAGTAATCAACGATACAGGCAAGTTTCCTAACTCGAACTCGAGTTGTTATTTTAAAGCATGTTCGTGAATAATTATTGTTAATTATTCACATCTATACTGATTATTGATTCGCACTTAGTGCATGTTGCATATGTTCATCAGGTATGAAAGGCTGATCACCTTCATTACCATTTGGTTCAGTTAAATTTGTTCATGTTCATTGTTGGCCATTCATCATTATTGACTCGGTCATTCAGTTATGAAAATTGATTTACATTCTTCCACAATTATTATATTGTTGAAAGTTTGTCAGCTTATTATTCTTTTCAGTCATGATATATCTTCATTTGAACTTAAACTTGCTGGGCAAACTTGTTGCTCACCCTTGCTATATTATGATAAACATTTCAGATTAAAGACGAAACTTCGGACACAGTCAAAGGCAAAGACAAGTTTCATGATGGAATTATTATACGGTTAAAATGGTAAGAGTATGGGATACAAATGACAATGTATGTCGTGTAGGATATTGAATGCAGGTATTAAGTTAAGGTTACAGACCTTGGGGATTATGTTGTAATAAGTTATTGTATAAATAATTTATGTTTATATCTTCTGCAATAGTTATAAAAATGATGTATCGTAACGTACCAGGTCTGAGGTTCCGGGGACTCGAATTTGGGGGCGCTACAGTTGGTATCAGAGCTGTAGGTTATAAACCTTCGGTAGTGTTACATTAGGCTATAACCGAAGAGATGAGGAATAGGAATAAACTCAAATAGAGTTTTAAGTTCTAAGCGATGAATTTGGGCAAGGTATTAATAAGTCAATAAGATTCAAAGAAGAATCATGATAAGTAATAAAGATCCAGAGTTACCTAACTCTGATGATAAAGATGAATAGTAGGAATGAATAGATTGAGTCTAAAAGACTAAAAGTATAAAGGGAAAGAAGATAGTAAAACAAAACGATCAAAGTATAGAAATGGATCGTAATATAATACAATGAGATCACCCTATGATCTGATAAGATCATAGCACGGAGGAGAATCAATCAAGTGATTGAAAATTTTGCGACAAAATTGTTGTGAGTCTGTTTTACTATAAGTTGGTACGATGCCAACTCAGAAAAAGGGTTGGGGTTGATGCAATACGGATTGAATAAAATTCGTATGGACAAAGTATGGAGCTAGGATTAAGTGGGATTTCAATTGAGGACTCATGTCAGTAGCTGAGTTGTATGATTCCTTGTATAGGCGGCAAATTTGTACTTGGTTTTAGAACCACTTAGCTTCCTACTCGATATAGTGGTTAAGTTGAACAATTCTTCGTATGAGCGGGGAATTGTCCTTGGTGTAACAGCCGCTTAGCTTCCTATACTGATTAGTGGCTGGGTTGACCAATTCTTTGTATGGGCAAGGGATTGTGTTTGGTTCGACGACCACTTAGCTTCTGGTACTGATAATCATTGAAATGTTTGTGTCGCGTTGTTTGCTATATAACATGTTGAGAAGGTGATTCTTTTCTCATGTGTCTAACAGATAAGTAGAGTATAGTTAGAGAATATAAGATTATGTGCGAGTTCTTAAAACTCATACTTATGGTAAGTTTGTAACTCATAATCATATGGTATGTTTTTGAACCCCTCAGCGAATGGACGCCTATGGTCTGACTAGGATAAGTTTTTAAACCCATATGATTGTGGCAAGTATCTGAACTCATAACGTTGCTACCAATAATACCTTCAGTCATGACTTTTGGGTGACGATTCGATATCACGTAATAATAAACTTTAAAATTCTTTTGTCAGGATGACGAACGTTGGAGAACCTAGTTAGGCTAGAGAGGATGTACCTGAGGTGCCTAGAGAGGAGGAGCCCCGAGACATCCATGTTGTCTGGGAGCAGCTAGTTAGGAGAGAGCCATCTCCAGTGATCACCATAGCTGGTCGTGAGCGTGAGCTGACTCCTATTCTAGAGGATGAGGACGAGGACAAGTCTGGAGAGGAAGAAGAGGAGGAAGAAGATCCTGAAGAGGAATTCCCACCTCACACTACTAGTACTGAGATGTACGAGGCAGTCTACGACAGTAACGTGGAGCTACATGGTCGAGTTAGAGAGCTCGAAGAAACCATCCAGCAGCGGGACGAGACTATCAAAGAGATGGATAGTGAGCTAGGAGAAGTGCAGTGGAAGTTAATCCACGTGGAGAATGATAGAGACGCGGCTCGAGCAGAGATAGCGAAGCTAAAGCAAGACATCTAGGAGGAGTCGAGGAAGCGTGCAAGAGCTGAGGAGATAAGCTTAAGGGATACTCAATGAGACGATCGAGCTGAAGACGAGGCTTAAGCCAAGAGGGCAAAGCTGAGGGAGACAGATTATGCTTTCCACACGGCTATAGATAGGTCCCAGGATCGTGTTTTCTATTACCCAGCTCAGTTCTAAGGTTTGCCATGGTATGTGGTAGACCAAAGGACGGTGTTTCGGGTGATGGAAGAGGAACGCAGAGAGGTTGTGCGACGTATTAATATGCCTAGGCAGTAGTAGAGCTTTTGTTTATGTGTTATTTTCTATCTGATTGATGTTTTTTTAACTACGAGTAATGAATAAAAGAAGTTTATTGGCGTGCTATATGTTCTATGTGAACTGAATTATTTAAAATGTTTAAGTATAAACTTGAATATTTAAAGAAAGGATCTAATAATAATATTTTCTTAATAGAAAATGCCTCCTAGAAGAAGACCAACATGTCAAAACCCCGAGGGTTCGACGAAGAACAACAATAACGATGGGATGAATCCCAACTCAGTTAAGCAGTTGGTGAACCTATTGACGGGAGCGCTTGCGAATCAGCTGCAAGTGCAGGGTACTACTTTTAAGGAATTCAAGGCAGTAGGACCTCCTGAATTCAAGGGATCGACTAATCCTATCGAGGATGAAACGTGGGTTATGAAAATGGAGAAGGTCTTCGACGTAGCCAGAGTAGGTGAAGACCAAAAGACATCGTTTGCGGCTTTCATGTTAAAGTCGGATGCTAGCTTTTGGTTGCAGGCTAATAAAACCCGAGAGGGAGAAGGAGTCATAACGTTGGAACATTTCAAGGAAATGTTCTACGAGATGTACTATCCAATGAGTTCGCAGGACCAGATGGAGGTCCAGTTCCTAGAGCTTAAGCAAGAAGGGATAACGGTATCCAGTGAGTTCGCAGGACCAAGTTCGCTACATACCAGGTCAGTACTAACTCTAGGAAGGCAAGGAGGTTTGAGCGGGGACTGAAACCCTGGCTTTACAGTAAGATTTCAATGTTCCAGTTGAACACATTTGTAGCTGTGCTGGAAAAGGATATACTGGCTGAAGGAGGAAGTGACGCGGTGACGAAGTTCAACCAAGACAAGAAGAAGTAGAACGAGATAGAAACCAAGGCTGGTGGGAGCAGCACAGTAAACTAGAAGAGGAAATGGAATGACAACACCTTTGCTAGGAGTCAGCAAGGAAGCCAGCAGAAGAGGAAGTTTGAAGCATGTGCTACATGCGGGAAGAATCACATTGGGGTGTGCATGAAGGGAAAGCGGGTGTGCTTCAACTGTGGTCAGGAAGGCCACATTGCACCTAATTGCCCGAACCCGAAGAAGGGAGCTTGCTACACATGTGCAACCAAGGATCACATGGCTCGCAGTTGCCCTAAGAAGATGACGGCAAGGTCAATAGGGAACGGAGGGAATGGAAGCGGTAGTACCGTTACTATCGTTGCACCATTACAAGCTGTTCGACCCATTGCACAGACATTCAATATGATGGTGCAGGATGCTGTGCAATCAAAAGACGTGGTGTCAGGTATTATTCCGGTCAATAGTATAAATGCATATGTATTATTTGATTCAGGTGCTACTTGTTCATTCATATCTGATGATTTTGTTAAAACCCTAGACTTACCTTTAGAGGAGTTAGTTTACCCCTTGAACATAGAGATTGAGAATAGGGAGGTTATTCCTGTTAGGTTTGTTTATAAGAACTGTGGATTGGACATTAAGGGTCAGGAGCTGAGAGTAGATTTGATTCCAATAAAACTTGGGGAATTCGATGTCATACTGGGTATGGATTGGTTGTTCAACCATGGGGCGGTAATCGACTGTCAGAAGAAGTCGATAAACCTTACAAATCTGTCAAGGTTAGTGTTCTATGGTAGCAAATTACCTAGACAAGCGAGTTGTCTGACAGATATGCAAGCCAAGAAACTTTTGACGCAAGGTTGTGTGGGATATCTAGCCTACATAGTAGATACGCGTAAGGAAAGCCCGAAGGTGGAAGAGATATCGGTAGTTAAGGAGTTTGTGGATGTGTTTCCGAGCGACTTGCCAGGACTACCACCAGATAGGGAGATAGAGTTCGTGATCGACTTAGCCCCCGGGAACTGCTCTAATCTCAAAGGCTCCGTATCGAATGGCTCCAGTTGAGATGAAGGAACTGATGGTTCAACTGCAAGAATTGATGGACAAGAAGTATATTCAACTGAGCATTTCATCGTGGGGAGCACCAGTCTTATTCGTGAAGAAGAAGGATGGATTGATGCGTCTTTGCATTGATTATAGGGAGTTGAACAAAGTTACGATCAAGAATAGGTATCCTTTACCTAGGATCGATGACTTGTTTGATTAAATGAAGGGTGCGAAGTACTTCTCGAAAATCAATTTAAGAAGCGGGTATCATCAATTGAAGGTGAGGAAGGAAGATATACCGAAAACGGCTTTCAGGACTTGATATAGTCATTACGAGTTCTTGGTGATGTCATTTGGTCTCACGAATGCCCCAGCTGCATTTATGGACTTAATGAACAGGGTGTTTAAGCCATTTCTGGACAAGTTCATAGTGGTGTTCATAGATGACATCTTGGTTTATTCCAAGACCGAGGAGGAACATGCTGAATACTTACGACTAACCTTAGAAGCACTGAGACGAGAGAAGCTTTACGTTAAATTCTCAAAAGGCGAATTCTGGTTGGAACGTGTGCAATTTCTTGGCCACGTGATCGACGAGGATGGTATTTCGGTGGATCTATCGAAGGTCGAAGGTCGAAGCGGTAATGAATTGGGATCAGCCGAAGACGCCGTCTGAAGTGAGGAGTTTCTTGGGATTGCCAGGTTATTATCGGAGATTTATTCAAGACTTTTCTAGGATCGCCACTCCGTTGATGAATTTGACTCGTAAAACAGTTAAATTTGTTTTAACGGAAAAGTGTAAAGAAAGTTTTCAGGAGCTGAAGAAGAGGTTGAGTACTGTGCCTGTGTTATCTTTGCCGGATAGTACGGGGAATTTCGTGGTATATAGAGATACCTCACATAAAGGATTAGGTTGTGTGTTAATGCAGAGCGGCAAAGTGATTTCCTATGCGTCACGTCAGCTGAAGGATTATGAGAAGGGGTATCCGACCCATGACTTAGAATTTGCGGCAGTAGTGTTTGCCCTAAAGATATGGAAACACTACTTATATGGAGAAAAGTGTGAGATATATGCAGATCACAAGAGTCTGAAGTATATCTTTACCCAGAAGGATTTGAACATGCGCCAAAGAAGATGGTTGGAACTGATCAAAGACTACGATTGCGAGATACTTTACCATCCGGGGAAAGCTAACGTTGTCGCCGACGCTTTGAGCAGAAAAGGTCGGGAGAAGTTGAATATGTTAACTGACCAGGATCAGTTGATAGAATAGATGGCTAGATTGGAACTGGAAGTGAAGTTTTCAAAGGAATCGGATGAGAAGTTATTTCAAGTAACTACTTGTTCTACTCTGGTAGACAAAGTGAAAGAAGCATAACTTCACGATGAAGAATGCGAGAAGATTCAGAAGAGAGTAGCGAATGGCGAAGAGTTCAAGTTCAAGATCGATAACGAGGGACTGTTACGATTTGAAGGGAGAATCTGGGTACCGCTAGTACTAGAAGTCAAAGAGGAGATTCTGAGCGAAGCTCATAGTTCTAGATATTCTATTCACCCTGGGAGTACGAAGATGTACCAGGATCTCAGGCAGCATTTTTGGTGGCCGAATATGAAGAGGGATGTTGTTGAATGCGTTGCGAAATGTCTAACGTACCAGAAAGTTAAGGCAGAACACCAGAGACCAAGTGGGTTTCTACAACCGTTAGAAATTCCAGAGTGGAAGTGGGAGCACTTCACGATGGATTTTGTGGTAGGTCTTCCAGCGACTCAGAAGGGATTTGATACGATATGGGTTATGTTGGGTTTGTACGAAATCGTGACGCAATCAAATTGCAAAAATTAGCAGAAGCATGGTATATCAGAGTTTAAAAAAAATTCTACAAAACCATTACCCGGATCATCCTTTATGCAAATTATTAATTTAAAACGATAAATAAGAAGTTATGGAATCATACCCTTGTAGAACGAAGCTTCCACAGGTACTAGTTCAACTCCTTGTTCTTCGTGATCTCCTTGAATTTCCGGATTAGATTCCTTCCTTTGATCAACGTTAGCCACCCAAGTGTTTGGCCTCTAGAGGTGATCCACCAAGGAAGATGAATTATCAGGAAGGAGGGTGGTTGACTTAGTTTTCTATCCTCTATAGAAAAGGAGTACTCTCCAACAATTGAAATTGCATCAAGTAATATCTATTATAAGAATCCTCTTATATAGATATTGGTCAACCCTTCTAATCCTATTAGACATGGGATTTCTTTTAATTAATTAAACTCCTTTAATTAATTTAGGCTTCCCACCACATGGGAAATAATTAATTAAATTCATTTAATTAATTTGTCTCCTAATCTTATTAGGAATAAATGAGAGTACTAATATTAAATTAATTACTAAACTCCTTTAGAAATTAAAATAATAATTATTATAATAATATTAATAAGACTCCTCTTATTAATTTATATTTAATATTTCCAAAATATTAAATAATAAATATTAAGCTATTTAATTTATTCTATCACCATAGATTAAATTAATTTCACTTAATGCATTATTACGATTATGCCATTACCTTCTTAAATAATTATTCTTCCTTTTTTGGTGTGACCCTTTATGTTCTCCATATTAAACCGGTTGTGAATAAATCAATTAGAACAATTCTAATCTTATTTAAATAAATAAATTAAACTAATAATCTATTTAAATAAATAATATTTATTCTACAATAGGGATAAGCCTCCCTAGCGATCAACGACTTTCCAGATAATATAGATTTCAACATTAATCATAAAAGAACCTGTGAGTAAATAGTTACCATACAATTCAATCCTTCCACCATACAATGCCCCAATTAAATATAAGACATGAATTTACTGTCAAGTCTTATTTTATTTAATTATATGTATTTCGATTAGAAAATGCACAACTCCAAATAATGTAAATTAGAAACTCCTTTCTAATTTCATTTTACGTTGGCCAAGGATTTCTGGGTTGTCATTTAACGAATCACATAGGACATATCTCCTCCTTTACTAGAGGTGGTAGATTCTTTATTGATCATTCATTGTCTCCATATGTAACTCATTATACCCAAGCATACCCTTTTATATACCCTAAAGGGCTTTAAGGAATAAGTCAAAGTATAATTCATTACATACAAGATACTATGATGATCTCAAGTCCAAGGATCACTTGTACTACTATCACATTAGGAATTCTTATTGACAGGCGAGTAAAACTCCATTAGGTATTCCATAGCGAGTCACGTTCAGTGAACTTATTCTCCAATAAGCACCTACATACTTGCTTTAGTGTCTCCACACAAATGATTATGAGATCAATCATCCTCATCTAATGAGCAAGCAACATATGTACTAATCTATCCGGATTTACTAATCCCCTTTTTAGTAATCCCATGATTAGGAACTATTTTAGTTTTAGAGCTTTCTAAGAATTTAGATCTCATTGGCATGATCATCATCATGATTCTAAAAGCATTGCTTAAAACTATGGGTTATTTACATATTATAAAAACAGCACCATGTAGATAATTAAATGCCTTTAATAAATGAATATTTTTATTAATAAATAAATAAGATTGCCTCCAAAGTATATGCTTTATCATCATACATGATTGGCTTGTATACATACTACTTTCAATCTCCCACTTGCACTAAAGCCAATCGCCATGGTATCTCATACCCAACTTCTCTAAGTGACGATCAAACTGCTGTTGTGTTAAAGCTTTAGTTAATGGATCTGCAATGTTGTCTTGAGAGTCTACACTCTCCTCTTTCAATGATTTCTTTAATCAAAGTGTCGCAACACATGTTTAGATTCAAGATGAGACTTAGGACCTATTCCTAGTTCTGTAATGAACTTTTCATCTAAAACATCAACTTGCAGCTTCACTTACAGTTATATACTTTGTCTTTGTCACTAAACCAACAACCTTTTGTTGTTTGGAACCTTTTCAATTCACTGCACCATCTTTCAAGGTAAACACATACCCTGAAACAGATTTACTGTCATCTTGGTCTGTTTGAAAACTTGAGTCTGTGAACCCCTTGAGTTTTAATTCAGACCCACCGTAGACAAGAAAAATATCTTTAGTCCTTCTCAAGTACTTTAGGATATTCTTCACTGCCTTCCAGTGCTCTTCTCCAGGGTTTGACTGGTATCTGCTCATTACACTAAGTGCATGAGCAACATCCGGTCTAGTACATATCATACCATACATGATAGATCCTATTGCAGAAGCATAAGGGATCTTACTCATACGGTCTCTCTCCTCAAGTGTCTTTGGGGCCTGTTTCTTGGAGAGATGTATTCCATGGCTCAACGACATGAGACCTCTTTTGGAATCTTCCATGCTAAACCTCTTTAGCATTGCATCAATGTACGTTCCTTGGGATAAACCAAGCATCCTTTTAGATCTATCTCTATAGATCTTTATCCCCAAAATATAGGATGCTTCTCCCAAGACCTTCATGGAGAAGTGTTTAGATAACTAGATTTTAATCGATTGTAGCATAGGAATGTCATTCCCTATCAGTAATATATCATCAACATATAATACTAGGAATGAAACTGCGCTCCCACTAACCTTCTTGTTCACACATGGTTCATCGTCGTTTTTGACAAAATCAAACTCTTTGATTGTCTCATCAAAACGAATGTTCCATCTACGAGAAGCTTACTTCAATCCATAAATGGATCGTTGCAGCTTACAGACTTGATTTGTTCCAACCTTTGAAACAAATCCCTCTGGCTGTGTCATATACACATCCTTCTCAAGTTTCCCATTGAGGAAGGCCGTTTTCACGTCCATCTGCCAGATCTCATAGTCGTTATAAGCTGCAATCGCAAGAAAAATCCGAATGGACTTGAGCATAGCTACTGGTGAGAAGGTTTCATCATAGTCAACTCCTTGTCTTTGTTTGAAACCTTTTGCAACCAGTCGGGCCTTATAGGTCTCTACCTTGCCGTCCGCTCCAGTCTTTCTTTTAAAGACCCATTTACACCCAATAGACTTAATGCCTTCAGGTGGTGAAATCAAAGTCCATACTTTGTTTTCATACTTGGAGTCCATTTCGAATTTCATAGCATCAAGCCATTTCCCTGAGTCTTTATTACTCATAGCCTGTTCGTAATTCAATGGATCATCATCATTCATGATGTGTACCTCATCGTCATCCTCTATAACGAATCTATATCTCTCAGGTATCTTCGGTACTCTTCCAGATTTACGAACAGGGTGTGGTATAGTAGGTTCTTCTACTTTGTCAGGTACCTGACTTTGATCCGTGGTAATTTGTGGGTCTTGAACTTCTTCAAGATATATCTTACTCCCACTGACCCCTTCATGGATAAAATCCTTTTCCAAGAAGGCAGTATGTTTCGCAACAAACACCTTTTGATCAGTTGGATGATAGAAATAATACCCTAAAGTTTCTTTAGGGTATCCCACAAATCTACACTTATCGGATTTAGTCTGTAGCTTATCGTTTTCAAACTTTTTGACATAAGCTGGACAACCCCAAGTCTTAACATGCTTAAGATTTGGTTTCCTCCCCTTCCATATCTCATATGGAGTCTTTGGGGCGGATTTGGTAGGTAACTTGTTAAGTAGGTATGCAGCCGTTTCTAGGGCATATCCCCATAAGGAAATTGGAAGGTCGGTAAAACTCATCATAGATCGAACCATGTCCAACCGTGTTCGATTTCTCCTTTCAGATACTCCATTTAACTGTGGTGTACCTAGAGGAGTACATTGTGAGATTATACCATTTTCTTTGAGATAATTGAGAAACTCACCGCTTAAGTATTCTACACCTCAATCTGATCGAAGTATCTTTATACTCTTGCCCGTTTGTTTCTCTACTTCACTTCTGAACTCTTTGAACTTTTCAAATGATTCTGACTTGTATTTCATTAAATACACATATCCAAATCTTGAGTGATCATCAGTGAAAGTAATAGAATAAGAATATCCACCCCGTGCACTTGTTGTATAGGTCCACAAACGTCTGTGTGAATCAATGCCAACAACTCTGTAACTCTTTCTCCTTTTCCACTAAAAGGAGATTTAGTCATTTTACCCATGAGACAAGATTCACAAGTTGGATATGATTCATAATCAGATAACTCAAAGAGCCCATTTTTATGCAACTTGGATAATCTTGTTTCATTGATATGACCGAGTCTACAGTGCCACATGTAGGTATAATTAATAGCATCTCTTTTCCTTTTCTTAGTTTGTTCAATTTGAAAAATATTTTCTTGTAAGTCAAGTGTATAAAGTCCATTTCGCAAATTTTCAACACCATATAAAATATCGTCTTTATAAATAGAACAACTATTGTTCTTTATAACAACGTTAAATCCTTCCATATCCAATACAGAAATTGAAATAATATTTTTAATAATATTCGGAACATAATAACAATTATTAAGATAAATGGACTTGCTTGAAGGCATTGCTAAATAATAAGTTCCTACAGCTAATGCAGCAACCTTTGCTCCATTCCCCACTCGTAGGATCACCTCATCATTGTTCAGCTTTCTACTTCTGACCAGTCCCTTCACATTATTACATATGTGAGAACCACAGCCGGTATCCAATACCCAAGTAGAATTTTAACTTTCTGAAAAATTAATTTCAATCATGAACAAACCTTGATTGGAAGTCGAAGCTTCTCCAAGCTTCTTCTTTGCCAGAAACTTCTTGCAGTTCCTCTTCCAATGACCCGGCTCGTTGCAATGAAAACACATTACTTTGCTAGCTGGATCAGATTTCTTTTGTTCTTTTATGTTCACTTTGCCCTTGGTCATCCGAGATCGGAAGAGCTCCTTAGATATCTCATATCTAGCAGTCCTACTTTGTTCACCATACAACTCCTTGAGGTGAATCAACATAGTAGGACCATCCATATTTTCGTGCTGACGCTGAAGCTCGTTATTCATGGATGCGAGCATGATGCATTGAGCCACAGATGCATCATCTTGCCACTTTACAATGGTGGCAATCTCTTCCTCAGAGACTGTTTCTGGAACAATTCCAGGGACAGGTGAGTTTAGGACATAAAAAATCTTTTCAGCAGTGAGAACTATTCTCAGATTTCTTAGCCAGTCCGTATAATTCGGCCCGGTAAGCTTATTAGCATCAAGTATGCTTCGCAGTGAAATTAGTGATTTTGACATTTTTAAAATTCTGCATGTGAAAAATAACATTTTAGCAAACATTCATTTTATTAATTTTGCATACCAAAATAAATTTAGGTCTTTATTTTAAATTGGTATCTCCCACTATTTTTATCAAACTATATTACCCTCACTTATATAGTTCGACAACATCTAATTAAAGATTTGCTAGTGAGAATAAGGATCCCATTTTAAATGTATATAACCTTGTGGATAGCACAACAAGCGATATACAAATAAATAGGTAGACAACTCTTGTCAATTACATCACTATATAACTCCTTTTATTTTGCCTCTTAAATCATAATGGTCAAGTGTGTGCACATCCGAACTAAAATAATTTAAGTTAAGTCCAGCCTAGCACTTCCATAAATTCAAAAAAAAATAAAAATTGTTCGTCCTTGTGGATGGCACAACAAGACTAGATCGTTCAATTTTCTTGATAAGCATCAAATGTGATTAATTAACATCTTAAATATGCAATACTCGCCTTGTGGATAGCACAACAAGCTCATATTAAATATTTAATACTCTATTAATTTATCATGCTAGAAGGCGACGTTCGATATTCCAAATATCATTTGAACGCTTTGGACTTAATATTATTTCTTTGAGGGGTTTGTTATTATTTGTCTCATCTTGTTTAGCGCACATGCACATATATATATAAAATACGCGTTATTTTATTAAACATGCGAAGCATGTTTGCATAAAATATAATATATATAATATTTAGCATGCAATATAGAATACTATATTCTACCCGGATTGATTATGGACTTTTATTTTAGTTTGGTTCACTAGAGCCACCAAGTGAACCAAAAGGTCAAACCTAGGAGTGCAAGAATTTTAATTTAAATATAACTATTACATTTAAATCCGGGCTCCATACAAATGGGTCTTCACGCGCTCCTTGCTCCTTGGTCTCCAATTTCTTCAAGATAATTCTAACTATTTCTATTACATTAAACTATTTAATTTAAATAGAAACCTTGATCAGCAGTCAAGGGGAAGTACATAGGAGGGAGATATAATTTTACATCAAGAAAAAAAATTTAGAGAAGACGAGGTACACAGACCCCATTTAATAAAACTCATTCATTCAAGCATTCAACTAAAATAAAATCCAATCACATTGGTCAAATAGTCCATAATCAATCCCCATTTATTATCATGCATATCACCATATATATCAATAAATAAATGTTCATCTCATGAATTAAAATATTCCATATATATATGAGCATCATTTAATGGGCAATTTTAAATTGCATGAAATCCAATTTCAAGATTAAAATAAACTCTTTATTTTAATTATAAAATTATTAAGTATATTATATATATAAATATATCAAATATATATATATATATTTGATATTACCGTATATATTATATATATTTATATAACGAATCAGATTATATATATATATATATATATATATAATATAAATTCACATTTATTTTTTAAAAAGAAGTCACCTTCTTTTATTAAAAGAGTCCTGTAGGTTTATTAAAAGAGTCCTTTCCTGATGGGTCACCTTCTTTTTGGAGTAAGAAAAAGACAACACCTTTTCTTTGCAGAATTCAAGATTAGCACCCAAAAAAAATTGTGATTCGTCCCAAAAATAAAAATGTCATTTTTTTTTCTTAAAAAAAATAATTTTATACAATAAAATTATGCCCAATAAATTATTTTAAATATATACCCATATGTACATGAAATCAAAAATAAATTAATAATTGCATAAAAGTTTGGCTCTGATGCCACTGTTGGGTTTGTACGAAATCGTGACGCAATCAAATTGTAAAAATTAGCAGAAGCATGGTATATCAGAGTTTAAAAAAATTTCTACAAAACCATTACCCGGATCATCCTTTATGCAAATTATTAATTTAAAACGATAAATAAGAAGTTATGGAATCATACCCTTGTAGAACGAAGCTTCCACAGGTACTAGTTCAACTCCTTGTTCTTCGTGATCTCCTTGAATTTCCGGATTAGATTCCTTCCTTTGATCAACGTTAGCCACCCAAGTGTTTGGCCTCTAGAGGTGATCCACCAAGGAAGATGAATTATCAAGAAGGAGGGTGGTTGGCTTAGTTTTCTATCCTCTATAGAAAAGGAGTACTCTCCAACAATTGGAATTGCATCAAGTAATATCTATTATAAGAATCCTCTTATATAGATATTGGTCAACCCTTCTAATCCTATTAGACATGGAATTTCTTTTAATTAATTAAACTCCTTTAATTAATTTAGGCTTCTCACCACATGAGAAATAATTAATTAAATTCATTTAATTAATTTGTCTCCTAATCTTATTAGGAATAAATGAGAGTACTAATATTAAATTAATTACTAAACTCCTTTAGAAATTAAAATAATAATAATTATAATAATATTAATAAGACTCCTCTTATTAATTTATATTTAATATTTTCAAAATATTAAATAATAAATATTAAGCTATTTAATTTATTCTATCACCATAGATTAAATTAATTTCACTTAATGCATTATTACGATTATGTCATTACCTTCTTAAATAATTATTCTTCCTTTTATGGTGTGACCCTTTAAGTTCTCCATATTAAACCGGTTGTGAATAAATCAATTAGAACAATTCTAATCTTTTTTAAATAAATAAATTAAACTAATAATCTATTTAAATAAATAATACTTATTCTATAATAGGGATAAGCCTCCCTAGCGATCAACGACTTTCCAGATAATATAGATTTCAACATTAATCATAAAAGAACCTGTGAGTAAATAGTTACCATACAATTCAATCCTTCCACCATACAATATCCCAATTAAATATAAGACATGAATTTACTGTCAAGTCTTATTTTATTTAATTATATGTATTTCGATTAGAAAATGCACAACTCCAAATAATGTAAATTAGAAACTCCTTTCTAATTTCATTTTACCTTGGCCAAGGATTCCTGGGTTGTCATTTAACGAATCACATAGGACATATCTCCTCCTTTACTAGAGGTGGTAGATTCTTTATTGATCATTCATTGTCTCCATATGTAACTCATTATACCCAAGCATACCCTTTTATATACCCTAAAGGGCTTTAAGGAATAAGTCAAAGTATAATTCATTACATACAAGATACTATGATGATCTCAAGTCCAAGGATCACTTGTACTACTATCACATTAGGAATTCCTATTGACAGGCGAGTAAAACTCCATTAGGTATTCCATAGCGAGTCACGTTCAGTGAACTTATTCTCCAATAAGCACCTACATACTTGCTTTAGTGTCTCCACACAAATGATTATGAGATCAATCATCCTCATCTAATGAGCAAGCAACATATGTACTAATCTATCCGGATTTACTAATCCCCTTTTTAGTAATCCCATGATTAGGAACTATTTTAGTTTTAGAGCTTTCTAAGAATTTAGATCTCATTGGCATGATCATCATCATGATTCTAAAAGCATTGCTTAAAACTATGGGTTATTTACATATTATAAAAACAGCACCATGTAGATAATTAAATGCCTTTAATAAATGAATATTTTTATTAATAAATAAATAAGATTGCCTCCAAAGTATATGCTTTATCATCATACATGATTGGCTTGTATGCATACTACTTTCAGGTTATAGTGGATCGACTGACGAAGTCAGCCCACTTTCTGCCGATCAGGGTTAAGTACAACTTGGATTAGCGAAGCTATATGTGAAGGAAATCATTTCTCGACACGGCGTTCTGGTGTTGATGTCTGACAGAGATCCACGTTTTACGTCGAATTTTTGGAAGCGATTGCAAGAGTGTCTGGGAAAGAAATTGCGAATGAGTACAGCATACCATCCTTAAACTGAGGTCCAGAGCAAAAGAACGATTTAGATGCTAGAGGATATGCTGAGAGCTTGCGTAATGGACTTTAAGGGAAGCTGGGATGATCATATACCATTGGTGGAGTTCGCCTACAACAATACTTATCACGCGAGTATTGGCATGCCGCCTTACGAAGCGTTATACGGCAGAAAATGCAGAACTCCCTTGTGCTCGGATGAAGTCGGTGAACGTCAACTGTTGGGACCGGAACTGGTACAACAAACCGCCAAAATTGTGAAGCTGATAAGAACGAGATTAGTTGCTGCTAAAGACAGACAGAAGAAATATGCCGATCTACATCGACAAAACCAAGAATTCTTACCAGGAAGTTTCGTGTTCCTAAAAGTATCTCCCTGGAAAGGGAAGATTCTATTTGGTAAGAAGGGAAAGCTGAGTCCCCGATTTATTGGACCTTTCGAGGTACTACGAAAGGTGGGCGAGGTAGCTTACGAGATTGCAATACCTCCGGAGCTCGAGAATATACATAACGTCTTTCATATTTCTGTGTTAAGACCTTACAAGCACGATTGTAAATATGTTATAGAGTACGAGCCTTTACAATTCAATAAGGACTTAACTTATGAAGAAATGCCTGTTGAAATAGTTGATAGAAAGGAACAAGTACTTAGGAATAAAGTGATACCTTCTGTTAAGGTAATCTGGAGGAACCACAGTGCTGAAGAAGCCACGTGGGACTTCGAAGATGTTATGATGAAATCTTATCCGTAGTTATTTGCTTAAAAATTTTGTGTGTAACCTCTTATGTACCGATTTTGGGGACAGAATCCTTTTAAGGGGGGAAGAATGTAATAGAAATTTATTTTTATGTGTGATTCTGGGGACAGAATCCTTTTAAGGAGGGAAGATTGTAACGATTGAGATTTTATATAATAATTTTAAATATTTATTGAGTAAATAAATATTTTTTGTGATTTATTTATTGAGTTGAATAAATAAATTATGTGATTTTGTGGAGTGATTTAATTAAGTGTTATATATTAATTAAATGAATATTTAATATTTAATTTAATTGATGTATATTAATTTTTAGTACAGTTCTAATTTAATTGAGATAATTAAATTAGATGAATTGTGTAATGAAGTGTTACATAAATTATAATTAGCGAGTAATTATAATTATGTGACAAATTTATATGTGATTAATTGATGATAGATTTTAATTGATTAAATTAGATGTTGAAAGATTTAATTAATTAAAGTGTAACATTAAAGATATGTGTTAAAGGATTTATTAAAAGAATAAAAAAAAGGTTTTAAATTAGTCTTACCAAACAAGGCTCTTACTTTTGTTTTAATCTCGTTTTACCAAACAAGGCCCTAACTACATAAAAATCCATTGTTAAGTAAGTTGTGGCCAAACAAGCCTTATGGCTTTTCAAATTCAAACAATTGTAACCTATGAATTTATTACAATTATTATATTTAATATAGAGTCATTATGTTTTGTAAGTTATATTTTATATTATACATATAATATATGTAAGATGTATACGTTAGTTTAGAAATCAAAAGGTTAGTCTGTTAGAACAAAACAAAGAACAGAGAAAAGAGAAAAGAAAATAGAGAAGAAGAAGAGAAAGAAAGGAAAGAGCTTGAGAAAATCAAAGCATCATCATCTTCTTCACGTCTTTTAGCATAAGGGTAAAATCTCTAACTTTTATTTAGAAATTGTGTTGATATGATTTTTCGTAAGTATAAAGTTCTTTGTTAATTGAGTTATGGTAAAAATTGTGTAAACATTAAATATTATGTATCAATTGTGTTCTAGCATGCGAGCATATAGGAATTTCATGCCTAATTAATAGTTTAATTCATGTTTATATATTAAACATAAGGAATACATGATCATCAAAGAGTTACTGTGATGTATTTTAAATATATATATATATATATATATATATATAGTTTTCTTTTAAAATCAAAGGAATTCATGTTTGATTGCTCATCTTTGTTTAAATTAAGTATAGATGATGATATCATGTTTAGAAATTGAATTACTATGCTTGAAATTGGGTGAATTGAAAAAATAATAATGAAGTGTTCAATTTCATGAAGAACTCTTGTTTTTCTTCAAAAAAAAATTCAAATTGGTTGTTTGATGATGTGTTATAATGTTTATGTATGTTAGAATCACGTTAGAAGCTTTAAGTTTGTGTTTTCTATTAATTGATATGAATTGCATGAACTGAAATTAGAATTTAGTGTGGAGAAATAAGCCAAATTGGCTTTTTCTCTACACAGTTTGTGAACTTGTTTGCGTTTGCTGGAAGGGGCTCGCCCTGGCGGGCCTATCAATAAGGATACTTTCATGCTTGTTCAACCTTTCTAATTCTAATCATATATGATTTAGTTTTAATTTACGATCCCTAACGACTTAGGGTTATACAATGTCATGAATTTACATGAGTTGTCATGCTTATCATTTAGACATATAAAGTAGTCATATATTTTATTGATACGCATGTTCATATGTTTCTATGTCACGGATGTGTGATTCTAGCACTGTTACTAGTTCGTGACTTAATCGAACTCATGCTTGATTAACTTGCATTACATCTAACAAGTACGTACATGTATGATGCCTTCAAAGCATATTCAATCATGTTAAAAATATCAGAACGTAGAGTCCTAATATAACATGTCAAAGTCCACATTTAAAGCTTATGTTGTCATTAGTAAGGTTCACATGTCCACATTTTATTATGGAACCTATATACGCGAGTTAGCATGCTTTTCATACATCCTTAAATCATACAAATATGCTTGCAAGGTCAGAATGTTAACATGACAAGTATACATATCGAGTTCATTTTCAAATTCGAAGTTTGTTTATAAAACTCTAAGTTTATCGCAAACTATAAGTTTGTGTGTAACTCTTAGTAAAACATGCTTACATTGCCTCAATATATCCATATAGGCATGCCAAGCTCATTAGTAGACTTGTTGAAGTCACATTAGTTATTTATACCATAACAGATTTCTAGCAGAAAGCAGGAACTAGATCCAGTAGCCGGCGCAGCTGCGCAGCGTCCCAGTTCAAAACTGGCGCAGCTGCGCAGGGCCTTGGCCAGCAAAATATAAGTCCAGCACTGGCGCAGCTGCGCAACACCCTAGTATAACCAGGGCGCAGCTGCGCCGTTACCTGTACAGAGCTGGAAGCTCCTGCTTCGGTAGACAGCAACCCAATTCATAAAATTTATTCACGAAAACAATCACATTGTATTCTAACATGCTTATAAGTTTATTATAACAACTAAATAATTGTTCTATACCCCAATTACAACCCAATTCAACGTGATCAAGATTTGAAACTTTGACAGTGAACAAGAATGAAGATTATGGAATTCAGAATTATACCTCTTGAAACTTAGTTTGCTTAGCTTCTAACTTTCTGTGTTGCTAGATTCTTCTTTGAACAACAAACACTCAAACTTCAATTCTCAGAATTTTATCAGACAAAACATAGCAACGTAAACTTAGTAACATAGCTACCAATTTATAGAGGAATTGTTATCTAGTTAATGGCTTTGCTCAAAGGTTAGAATTCATGAGGTAGAAGAAGAGAACAATGGGTAATAAGGAGTTGCTCAACTACTCTTCCTCAGCCATATGCTTAGCCATCATCACCATGGAGTATAGCTGCTCAAGTTTACGCAATGGGATTATAGGCCACTGTTTGGCCACTGTTGGAGCAACTGATACATTTGAATTTCCAGCAATGTGATTAATTAGTTCAATTTAGTTACTATACTTTCCAAAAAAATGGGTTTTAATGTACAATTATTACTATATTAGGAAAAATTAGGGATTACCTATGTACTCACATCATATAATCCATGTACATTTATTAATACCGGATATAATTTACTTGGATATAATCACATCACATTATCTTCTTTATTAAATTTTATTATTCCATTATATATATAAATAATCATCAATTATTATTTATATTCATGATACACTATTTTAATGTATACTTACATACATATTATCACATAGGCTATTTTAATGTCACAACACATCTTGCCTTATTCAATGAATGAAGGAACTTTATTAATTATTTATATACTATAAACACATACTTATATTATACAAGTCCACTTAGATTATATAATATATACTTTTAAGTCACAATGTACTTTTAACATGGCAATGTGGTACAATTAATTTACACATATATAATCCATATCATATTCTTTTACTGTATATTCACATGTCACATAGGCATTATCATGTAACTCCCATAATTCAATAAGCCTTACCATATAGTAGTGTCATATTACACTTCACATAATACATAGTTAGCTACTATATGTTACACATTTAATTCGCCTGCTTGCACATAGAATTACTCATCTTATTAATTAAATAGTAATTAATAATATACACACATCCTTTATCAATCAATATAATTGTTAATCTTCATAACAATTTAATTAACCCTTATATGATTAATCATTACTTTAATATAAATCTTATTATATTATAGACACGTTGCTCATTATTATTATTATATTTCTTGCAGTAATAATAATCACGTATTATTAATCATTCACCATTAATATTTTATAACAATTATTCTACGATGACAATTAATTAATATTTTACGATCAACAATTAATATAGATTAATTGTTCGCTTAAGTTAATATAATCGTTAATATTACGTCACTGTGCCACACAAGGCATTTCATCGAGTTTATCGTAAACTCCATCAATTTCTCAATTATTATAATTATTCAATTTAATATAATTGAATTAATCATTCTCATAACACAAAATCATTATATTCAAATAAATTCTCATTCCCATTAATATATTTATTTAATAATATTTGAAAATTCTCGGGTATTACATCCTCCCCCCCTTATAAAAATTCCGTCCCGGAATTGCTACGAGGTTACACAAATAAATGGGGATAATCCCTCATTATCCTATCTTCTAATTCCCACGTTGCCTCCTCGACATCGTGGTTACGCCAAAGTACTTTTACAGACGAAATAATTTTATTTCTCAAAGTTTGTTCTTTCCTATCTAATATCTGGACAGGAATTTCTTCATACGCCAAGTTCTTCTCCACTTGAATGGGCTCGTAAGAAATCACGTGCTTGTAGTCGGCCTTGTACGGTCGCAACACGGAAATGTGGAACACGTTGTGGATATGCTCCAACTCGGGTGGTAACGCAACTTTGTATGCCACTTCTCCCACTCGCTTCAGTATCTCGAACGGTCCTATGAATCTTGGACTCAATTTTCCTTTCTTGCCGAAACGGATTTTTCCCTTCCATGGAGATACCTTCAAGAATACGAAACTGCCGACTTTGAAGTCTCGGTCCTGCCGATGCAAATCTGCGTATTTCTTCTGGCGGTCTTGAGCTGCTACTAATCTGGCTCTTATCACTGTCACCACGTCTGCGGTTTGTTGAACTAACTCTGGTCCGAGTATTCGTCGTTCTCCGACTTCGTCCCAACATAATGGCGTTCTGCATTTTCTCCCGTAAAGAGCTTCATACGGTGGCATGCCGATACTCACATGGTAACTATTATTATACGCAAATTCGACTAAGGGTAGGTGGTCGTCCCAATTTCCCTTAAAATCCATCACGCAAGTCCTAAGCATGTCCTCCAGTGTTTGTATCGTTCGCTCACTCTGTCCGTCGGTCTGAGGATGGTAAGCAGTACTCAACCTCAACTATGTTCCCATTCTCTCTTGTAAACTCTTCCAAAAATTGGACGTGAAGCGCGGATCTCGATCAGAGACAATTGATACCGGCACTCCATGTCGTGAAACAATCTCTTTTACATACAGACTCGCTAATTGGTTCAAACTGTAGCGGATCTTGATTGGTAGAAAATGTGCGGTCTTGGTTAGTCGATCCACGATAACCCAAATGGCATCATAACCTTTCTGCGTAGCTGGTAGTCCTACCACGAAGTCCATCGTAATATGCTCCCATTTCCACTCTGGTATTTCCAACGGTTGTAGTAAACCACTCGGCCGCTGATGTTCTGCTTTAACACATTGGCAAGTCAAACATCTACTGACGCACTCTGCGACTTCCCGTTTTAAATTGGGCCACAAAAAATGTTGCTTCAAATCTCGGTACATCTTAGTGCCTCCCGGATGAACGGAATATGTTGTATTATGTGCCTTGTGCAAAATCTCTTCCCTTAACTCGGTTACCGCTGGTACCCACACTCTTCCTTCAAATCTTAAGATACTGTCTTTATCCATTCGAAATTTCTCTTCCTTATTTTGTGTGATCCTCTTTCGGATTTTCTCACACTCTTCATCCTTTTCCTGGGCTTCCTTTACTCTATCCAACAATGTCGGATGAGCTTCCATTACAAACAACTTCTCTCCAAGCTTCTCTGGTTCTTTCACTTCTATTTCGAATTTCTCCATCTCTCTTATCAATTCGTCCTGAGTCATCAAATTAAACAACTTCTCCCTTCCTTTCCTGCTCAGAGCGTCGGCAACCACATTCGCCTTTCCCGGGTGATAAAGAATATCGCAATCATAGTCTTTGATTAATTCTAACCATCTCCTCTGCCTCATGTTCAACTCCTTCTGTGTGAAGATATACTTCAGACTTTTATGGTTCGTGTATATCTCACATTTTTCTCCGTACAAATAATGCCTCCATATCTTTAACGCAAAAACTACTGCCGCTAACTCTAAGTCGTGAGTAGGGTATCGTTTTTCGTAATCCTTTAATTGTCGTGATGCATATGCAATGACCTTGCCGTGCTGCATAAGCACACAGCCAAGTCCCTTGTGCGATGCATCACTATACACCACAAAATTTCATGCATCATCTGGTAATGATAATATAGGTGCTTCGCTCAATCTCTTCTTCAAATCCTGAAAACTCTCTTCACATTTGTCGGTCCATACAAATTTCACTGTCTTTCTAGTCAAATTGGTCAACGGGGTTGTTATCTTAGAAAAATCTTGGATAAATCTCCGATAGTACCCAGCTAACCCTAAAAAGCTTCTCACCTCCGTCGGTGTTTTCGGTTGTTCCCAATTACTTACTGCTTCAACCTTCGCAGGGTCTACAGCAATTCCATTCTTATCCACCACGTGGCCTAAGAATTGAACCTTCTCCATCCAAAATTCGCACTTTGAAAATTTTGCATAATTATTATGAATGAAGAATAATTAATGAGTAAGGGATTAATGAATATAATAATATTATATTTACCTAGTTAATCATTTTATACAAGCATGTGATAAGTAAACCTTGCAATATATGGTAGTTAACTATATATTATATATAGTACAAGGTAACACATTAATACGTTTATATATTATATATGTAGACTATATAGTATGATTAATGACATTATGTGAGTTACATGTTATGTATGAATAGACATTAATATGATACCCTATCACTTTATATTAATATCATTTTAAACTATTGTTATTTGATAATGATTTTTAATAAGTTATTATAATTATAATAATAACAGTTATGGTAATGGAAGAATGGACAATACATGATTGAATTATCTTTAGTGTTAATAGAAAATGTACATGGATTATATGAATGTATACTACTTGATATATTATATCAATATTTGCTCATTAGAAGTAACATTATTATATACTATGTGTATATATATTATACTATCTAGTGTATTATTATGTAACAAGTATGGGACATATATGATATACACCCATTTGCAAGATTTCTGATTTTACATTGTCCCATAATAAGAGTCATTTCCTCTTCACTTCTCCCACACGTGAACAAATAATAAGCTAGCTACTCTATATCTTTCTCTCAAATTCCACAAACATAGCCATAATCATGAGATGGGGAGTGGGAGTGGGATTCATGAGTGGAATCACCAACCCTCACCAACTCCTCTTATCTATTGAACATACTTGCAATCCTTTGGTTTGATTTGGTGAGTAAATGTTTTGTCTGTATTTTCAAATGCCTATAAGAGTAAGCTCTCCTCCTTGTAGTTTCTTTTGCTGAGATATCGTCTAGTAGAGCTAGTATACTGAGTTCCCATTTGAGTTAAGGAAGAATTAGTATAGCAGCAAGCTCATAGTTATAGAGGTATAACATTTACCTTCATGTTCTTCATTTTCTGATAAAATGTTAAGTTATTGATTCTTTGAATCAATCATATATTAGTTGATATTTGATTTGGGGATATGTTGCTAAATGTTATACAAACTTCTTAATATGTTAGAATTGCAATATGTTATGATAGAAATAAATTTCGTAATTGTTTTCTGAGTTGGGCTAAGTTTCTGCCGAAAACAGTCTGCTCAAGCACTGGCCGGACACCGGCGCAGCTGCGCCGGGTTTATACCTGGTGCCTGCGCAGCTGCGCAGGTCCCTGTTGCCAGTTTTTGTTTCCTGCTTCCTGTTAAGGCCTGCTATGTGATAAATTGTTGCTATGGTTTAACGCAAGCATGAAAATTAGTATCACTTCTATAACCATGTTTCTTGATACTACATGTATAATGTTAACCATGTTAGTATGTACTCCATGAAAGGAAAACTTGTGATTTGTAATGAAACTTATAGATTTAATTATGAATTTAGACACATACGGGGCATGTATATATTCTGATATTCTAAACATGATCGTATGGTTTATATTGACATGAAATGCATGTTTAAAGTGTGTTCACACACTAGCATACGTGATTGCAAGATTTAAAGGTTTTCGAAATGAGAAACTTAAGACTTTTCGAAGTGAACTTGACCAAGACTTTTATCTTGTAGATTCTGACCATTTGAATATGTTTATATGGCGTTGTTATATGTTTCAAATGCATATAAACTATATGTCGAGATGCCTTGTATATACTAAGTTGACTTAGTGTACTTATCAACGAAAAGCTTAGAACGTGAAAGATTATATCATCGATCACCATGTGGATTATGTATTGATCATGCAAGCATGTATATTAGAGTTCATTATGCCTATAGACATATTAACATGGACCTCATTTGTTTATACATGTATTTCGCATGTGCACGCATATTCATAGAAAATAAATTTATAAGGCATAACCTATGTAATTTAAGTATATATGAGTAATATACGCACAATCATTCTTACTAAGTATGGTTAGACCGTGATGTGGTAATATGACTATGTAGCTAACCCTCGTAACATGAACTTGTATTAGTTAAAGTATGTGAATTACCGACATGAAAACATGACTTTGAATTAGATTAGGATAAGCATGCTAGTTTCGAACTCGAGTTTATAAAACTTATAAGCATGTGTATTGATTTATAACTTGAAGTGCTATAGTGATGCATAGTAACTAGATAATCTAAAGTTATTAAATCTAAGATATGAGTAGATGGACTTACGTGAACTATGTGCTAGAATTATATGATAATTAGATTCTTGTTAGTGTAGACTCGTATTAGTTTACACATGCTAATTGAAAGGCCGACTTATTAATGTTAGGTCGTTTCGACGCAAGTTAATTAAAGCTAGAACTTAAATTGTAGCTGTACAATCAGGCAAGTCCTTTAATTCTTACTCCTTTACTTGAGCAAGTATCCTATCCTTGTGTTTATTTTACTCAAGGAACGTTGTAAGCGAGTTTCTTAAATTCACTTGATTTGAATGCAAGTTCCCTTACACTTTATTGTGCAAGTTCCTATCCTTCTCATATTGTATTGAGTAGGTTATTATCGTATTGACGGTTAATTATTTAAAGCTTGAACTTTATTTCCAAGCATGCTATTAGGTGGTTTAATTACTTTACAATTACTCCACATCGATATTATTGATATTCGCACCTAGTGCATTTGAGTTCGTACAGTCTTGGACTTGTACATTTTGTAAAGTTCAATAATTCTTGAGCTGTGTTAGATAGAGTCTGAACCTTTGTTCGGTCAGACAAGTATATGAAATTTTATAAAAGCTATCCAAACCAATTGATGGTAAGGATTCTTAGACTGAAAGAACACCCCTTATATATATAGGGGAGTACCCCAGGTATCTAGTATAAAGATAAAAACAGCAGAGTTGATTGTTATGCATATACATAGCGTACGCGAGGCTGATCCCCTCAAGTCCTTATTCTGTAGCCAGTAACCAAAGGGTCAATCAGCTATTGATTCCGTTGGAGTTTTATAGTTCAAAAGTCTACTTGACTATCAGTTATTCTAAAAGCAATTATTATTCTGCTTTCGATATTCATATTGTTGAATTCATTGTTAAATATTTTCTATTCATCATGATATATCCTTTATTGTTGTATTTCAACTTGCTGAGCAATCTTGTTGCTCATTCTTGCTATATCATGACTTATATTGCAGTTAAGCCCGAGACTTCAGGGAATGACAAGAGTAAAGGGAAGATGTAGGATTAGTTTGCAAGGAGCAGACTTTATCTTTATGTTTAATTAATTATTGTTATGTAATATGAACCCTAATGACTATTCTAGGGTATGTTTGTATGTTTTGTATTTAAGGTTATCGAATCTTGGGACTAGTAACACCTTTTAAATGAACGACGTACGTTTATTATTTTTCGCATTTAGTTATCGTATGTTGTTTAGAGGTGGATGTTTGTATTATATCGTGACGACCGGACCGGGGTCAGAGGACCCGAATTCGGTGGTATCACAGGTTAGTATCAGAGCCTTAGGTTATAAACATTAGGAATGCGAAACCTAGGTTATAACCTTAGTAGAAACTCAAATAGAGTATGTAAGTGATGGGTTGAGGGGATCCATCGGGTTTTATTGTGATACTGAAGTTGTTTATTTGAATCACATATGATTGATAAACGTCTTAAACTTCTTAATGCTAACATTAATATCATACCACGTAAAGCCTAATGTTTTCTTCCTTTCCTCAGGATCATGCCGCCTAGGAGACTACCGCGGAACTAGAGGGAGGAAGGATCCGTTAATAATGGCGGAGGGGAAAATATCGACCCTATGCAAAACTTCGTTAACTTGTTAACTGAGGCAATGCAGAATAGACCCCAGCCAGCAGCAGGGCAGCCAGGACATCACTTGGCTAGTTTCAAAGATTTTAAATTGGTAGGATCACCAGAGTTCCGGGGAACCTTGGACCCAATCAAAGCCCAAACCTGGATAGAAGAGATAGAGAAAGTGTTTGAGGTCGCACGAGTGGCCGAAGCACAGAAGACGAGTTTTGCCACTTTCATGATGAAGGGCGAAGCTAACTATTGGTGGAAGGCCAATAAGGGATAGGCAGGCGAAGGAGTTATTCCTTGGGATAAATTTAAGGAGCTATTTCTCGAGAATTACTTCTCGGAGAATACGCAACAGGATATGGAAGTTAAGTTTTTGGAACTGAAACAAGGTAGTATGTCTGTCGCAGAGTACGCGGCAAGATTTAACGAGTTGGCCCGATTCGCTTTATATCAAGTGGACACGGAGGCTAGGAAGGCAAGAAGGTTCGAATTAGGACTGAAACCTTGGGTGCAGAAAGCAGTTACAGTATTAAAGATTAAGACATTCTCTGATCTACTGGAAAGGGCTATCATTGCCGAAGGAGGCAATGAAGCCATTGCTCGATTCAAGCAAGAAAAGAAACCGGTCAGGAGGGACAGAAAGGGGGAAGCAGTGGAGGCAGCAACCCAACAAGCGTAAATGGACAGAGAGCCAATCCTCTAGAGGTAACAAGTCCGGGGGAGAGGCCAAGAAAAGTGTAAAGTGCAACAACTGTGGAAGGAACCACTTCGGGGAATGTTTGAAGGGAAAGAGCGCTTGTTATCGTTGTGGACAACCGGGGCACATGGCTCCTCAGTGTCCGAATAAGCAGAAAGGAGAGTGTTTCTCGTGTGGAGCCCTAGACCATCAAATTAAGGACTGCCCGAAGAGAAAGGGCGATGCAGCTAGCGGCAATCGCAACAACAACAACAATGGACTGAGCATCGGAGGACCAGCCAGTCAAGCCAACAGACCAATGGCACGCACGTTCAATATGACCGTTCAGGATGCGGTGGAGTCTAAGGAAGTGGTGTCAGGTATCATCCTGATCAATGATATTGATGCATATGTGTTATTTGATTCGGGTGCTACCTGCTCTTTTGTTTCCGAAGAATTTGCTAAACGATTAGACTTACCCCGTGAAAGATTAGAACACCCTATGAACGTACAAGTAGCAAACAAGGAAATTATTCCCTTAGAATACATTCATAGGAACTGTTATACCGAATTGCGAGGATTTAGGCTCAGAGTGGATTTGATACCGATTCGTTTGGGGGAGTTCGATGTAATCCTTGGAATGGATTAGTTATCGGTTCACGGAGCAGTTATCGACTGTAAGAAGAAGTGTGTACACCTTAAGACTCCGAACAAGTCGAAGGTGGTATTTTATGGTATTAAATCGCAGAGACAATCTCATTATCTGACGATGATGCAAGCACAGAGATTGCTTAGAAAGGGTTGTATAGGTTATTTGGCTCACGTGGTTGATACTCGACGAGTCGAGGGTGAACTGGGTTAGATACCTATTGTAAGGGATTTCATTGATGTCTTCCCAGACGAGATTCCGGGATTGCCACCGGATAGAGAAATTGAGTTTGTCATTGATTTGGCACCAGGGACAGCACCGGTATACAAAGTGCCGTATCGTATGGCACCGGTAGAGATGAAAGAACTGATGGTTCAATTACAAGAGTTGTTAGATAAGGGATACATTCGACCGAGCGTATCACCATGGGGAGCACCAGTCTTATTCGTGAAAAAGAAAGATGGATCGCTCAGACTTTGTATCGACTACCGAGAGTTGAACAAGGTCACCATTAAGAACAAGTACCCATTACCTAGGATCGACGATTTGTTTGATCAGTTGAAGGGGGCGAAGTACTTTTCAAAGATTGACTTGAGGACCGGTTATCATCAACTGAAGGTGAGGCCGGAGGATATTCCAAAGACGGCATTCAGAACTCGGTATGGACACTTTGAATTTCTAGTAATGTCATTCGGATTGACTTGCGCACCGGTAGCATTTATGGATTTGATGAACAGAGTGTTCAAACAGTATTTGGATAAGTTTGTTGTCATATTCATCGATGACATTCTGGTGTATTCGGAGACGAAGGAAGAGCACACCGAGCATCTTCGAATAGTGTTGGAGACATTAAGGAGAGAGAAGCTGTATGCAAAATTCTCTAAGTGTGAATTTTGGTTGTAGAGAGTGCAGTTTTTGGGGCATGTTATCGACAAGAATGGTGTTTCGGTGGATCCAGCAAAGGTAGAAGCGGTTATCAATTGGGAGCAGCCGAAGACGCCGACAGAAATTAGGAGTTTCTTAGGATTAGCGGGATGCTATCGAAGATTCATCCAGGATTTTTCGAAATTAGCATCGCCGTTGACCAATCTTACTAGAATGACAGTTAAGTTCGTTTGGACGGAGACGTGTGAAGAGAGTTTCCTAGAATTGAAGAAGAGGCTTAGTCAAGCACCTGTGTTAGCTTTACCGGATAACACGGGAGGGTTTGTAGTGTATAGCGATGCGTCACACAAGGGTCTTGGCTGTGTACTAATGCAACACGGCAGGGTCATTGCGTATGCTTTACGTCAGTTAAAGGATTATGAGAAGGGTTATCCGACTCATGACCTGGAATTAGCAGCAGTAGTTTTTGCCTTGAAGATTTGGAGGCATTATTTATATGGCGAGAAATGTGAAATATACACGGATCACAAGAGTCTGAAGTATATCTTCACGCAGAAGGAGCTAAACATGAGGCAGCGTCGATGGCTAGAATTGATCAAAGATTATGATTGTGAGATTCTGTACCATCCAGGCAAAGCAAATATAGTGGCAGATGCCTTGAGCAGAAAGGGCAGAGAGTTATTGAAGTTAACCTTTCAAGAAGAGTTAGTGAAAGATTTTGAACGACTAGATTTGGAGGTTAAGTATCCGATGGAGACCAACGAGAAATTATTTACAGTGACAGCGAGCCCAACTTTATTAGATGAGGTTAAGGACGCACAAGAGAAGGATGAAGATTGTGATATTATCAAGAAGCGGATTATTGAGGGTGATGATTTGAAATTCAAGATTGATAGCACTGGACTGCTAAGGTTTGAAGGACGAATTTGGGTACCATTAGTACCGGAATTAAGAGCAGAAATTTTGCAAGAAGCGCATAGTACGAGATACTTGATACACCCAGGAAGCACGAAGATGTACCAAGATTTGCGTCATCACTTTTGGTGGCCAAACATGAAGAGGGAGGTTGCAGAATGCGTAAGTAGGTGTTTAACTTGTCATAGAGTCAAGGCAGAGCACCAACGACCAAGCGGGTTATTACAACTGTTAGAGATTCCAGAATGAAAATGGGAACACATCACGATGGACTTTGTGGTAGGACTTCCGGCAACGCAGAAAGGGCACGACGTGATATGGGTAATTGTAGATCGTCTTACGAAGTCAGCTCACTTTTTCCCGATTAGGATTAAGTATAGTTTGGATCAGTTAGCCAGATTATATGTCAAGGAAATTATCTCGAGACATAGGGTGCCGGTATCTATTGTATCTGATAGAGATCCGTGTTTCACGTCAAATTTTTGGAAGAGTCTTCAAGAGAGATTGGGGACACAGTTACGAATGAGTACCGCGTATCATCCGTAGACCGATGGGCAAAGCGAGAGAACGATCCGAACACTTGAAAACATGCTCCGAGCTTGTGTGATGGACTTCAAGGGTAGTTGGGAGGATCACCTTCTATTAGTAGAGTTCGCGTACAACAATAGTTATCACACTAGTATCGGAATGCCACCGTACGAGGCACTGTATGGGAGAAAATGTCGAACACCGTTGTGTTGGGACGAAGTTGGTGAACGTCGACTGTTGGGACCAGAATTGGTACAGCAGACTGTGGAGATTATCAAGGTGATAAGAACCCGACTGGTAGCAGCTCAAGATCACCAGAAGAAGTATGCGGACTTACATCGCAAGAAGAAAGAATTTGAATTAGGAAGCTATGCTTTTCTGAAAGTATCTCCCTGGAAAGGGAAGATTCGTTTTGGGAAGAAGGGCAAGTTGAGCCCTAGGTTCATAGGACCGTTCGAGATTCTAAGGCGAGTAGGTGAAGTGGCGTACGAGGTGGCGTTACCTCCTGAACTTGAGCACATTCACAACGTGTTTCATGTGTCAGTATTATGGCCGTATAAATCAGACTACAAGCACGTTATCTCCTATGAACCTATCCAAGTCGAGAAAGACTTATCATACGAAGAGGTTCCTGTCCAGATACTAGATAGGAAGGAACAGAAGCTGAGGAATAAGATCATTCATTCCGTTAAGATTCTTCGGAGGAATGACACAGTTGAAGAAGCTACATGGGAGCTAGAAGAGAAAATGAGAGCAAATTATAAGGTTTTATTTATGTAACCTTATTTTTACAATTCCGAGGACGGAATTTTTATAAGGGGGGAGGGATGTAACGACCATGAATTTTAAACTCCTTATTTATTAAATATGTGATTTAATTTTAACGAGTTAATTTTGTGAGTTTATTTAAACCTTATGTGGTTATGTCAATTTGTGAAATGATTAAAGGAAGTCACTAATGAGTTATTTAAATTAGTGGGCTAACCTTAAGGATTTAATATTAGAGAATGTATGAGATTATTAATAATTAAATATTCAATTTATTTGAATATAGTGGCAAGATTTGAACCTATTGGTTAATCGCAATTATGAGTAATAAATTGATAATGTGTTGATTAATAATTATTATGAATGAAGAATAATTAATGAGTAAGGGATTAATGAATATAATAATATTATATTTACCTAGTTAATCATTTTATACAAGCATGTGATAAGTAAACCTTGCAATATATGGTAGTTAACTATATATTATATATAGTACAAGGTAACACATTAATACGTTTATATATTATATATGTAGACTATATAGTATGATTAATGACATTATGTGAGTTACATGTTATGTATGAATAGACATTAATATGATACCCTATCACTTTATATTAATATCATTTTAAACTATTGTTATTTGATAATGATTTTTAATAAGTTATTATAATTATAATAATAACAGTTATGGTAATGGAAGAATGGACAATACATGATTGAATTATCTTTAGTGTTAATAGAAAATGTACATGGATTATATGAATGTATACTACTTGATATATTATATCAACATTTGCTCATTAGAATTAACATTATTATATACTATGTGTATATATATTATACTATCTAGTGTATTATTATGTAACAAGTATGGGACATATATGATATACACCCATTTGCAAGATTTCTGATTTTACATTGTCCCATAGTAAGAGTCATTTCCTCTTCACTTCTCCCACACGTGAACAAACAATAAGCTAGCTACTCTATATCTTTCTCTCAAATTCCACAAACATAGCCATAATCATGAGTTGGGGAGTGGGATTCATGAGTGGAATCACCAACCCTCACCAACTCCTCTTATCTATTGAACATACTTGCAATCCTTTGGTTTGATTTGGTGAGTAAATGTTTTGTCTGTATTTTCAAATGCCTATAAGAGTAAGCTCTCCTCCTTGTAGTTTCTTTTGCTGAGATATTGTCTAGTAGAGTTAGTATACTGAGTTCCCATTTGAGTTAAGGAAGAATTAGTATAGCAGCAAGCTCATAGTTATAGAGGTATAACATTTACCTTCATGTTCTTCATTTTCTAATAAAATGTTAAGTTATTGATTCTTTGAATCAATCATATATTAGTTGATATTTGATTTGGGGATATGTTGCTAAGTGTTATACAAACTTCTTAATATGTTAGAATTGCAATATGTTATGATAGAAATAAATTTCGTAATTGTTTTCTGAGTTGGGCTAAGTTTCTGCCGAAAACAGTCTGCTCAAGCACTGGCCTGACACCGGCGCAGCTGCGCCGGGTTTATACCTGGTGCCTGCGCAGCTGCGCAGGTCCCTGTTGCCAGTTTTTGTTTCCTGCTTCCTGTTAAGGCCTGCTATGTGATAAATTGTTGCTATGGTTTAACGCAAGCATGAAAATTAGTATCACTTCTATAACCATGTTTCTTGATACTACATGTATAATGTTAACCATGTTAGTATGTACTCCATGAAAGGAAAACTTGTGATTTGTAATGAAACTTATAGATTTAATTATGAATTTAGACACATACGGGGCATGTATATATTCTGATATTCTAAACATGATCGTATGGTTTATATTGACATGAAATGCATGTTTAAAGTGTGTTCACACACTAGCATACGTGATTGCAAGTTTTAAAGGTTTTCGAAATGAGAAACTTAAGACTTTTCGAAGTGAACTTGACCAAGACTTTTATCTTGTAGATTCTGACCATTTGAATATGTTTATATGGCGTTGTTATATGTTTCAAATGCATATAAACTATATGTCGAGATGCCTTGTATATACTAAGTTGACTTAGTGTACTTATCAACGAAAAGCTTAGAACGTGAAAGATTATATCATCGATCACCATGTGGATTACGTATTGATCATGCAAGCATGTATATTAGAGTTCATTATGCCTATAGACATAATAACATGGACCTCATTTGTTTATACATGTATTTCGTATGTGCACGCATATTCATAGAAAATAAATTTATAAGGCATAACTTATGTAATTTAAGTATATATGAGTAATATACGCACAATCATTCTTACTAAGTATGGTTAGACCGTGATGTGGTAATATGACTATGTAGCTAACCCTCGTAACATGAACTTGTATTAGTTAAAGTATGTGAATTACCGGCATGAAAACATGACTTTGAATTAGATTAGGATAAGCATGCTAGTTTCGAACTCGAGTTTATAAAACTTATAAGCATGTGTATTGATTTATAACTTGAAGTGCTATAGTGATGCATAGTAACTAGATAATCTAAAGTTATTAAATCTAAGACATGAGTAGATGGACTTACGTGAACTATGTGCTAGAATTATATGATAATTAGATTCTTGTTAGTGTAGACTCGTATTAGTTTACACATGCTAATTGAAAGGCCGACTTATTAATGTTAGGTCATTTCGACGCAAGTTAATTAAAGCTAGAACTTAAATTGTAGCTGTGCAATCAGGCAAGTCCTTTAATTCTTACTCCTTTACTTGAGCAAGTATCCTATCCTTGAGTTTATTTTACTCAAGGAACTTTGTAAGCGAGTTTCTTAAAATTCACTTGATTTGAATGCAAGTTCCCTTACACTTTATTGTGCAAGTTCCTATCCTTCTCATATTGTATTGAGTAGGTTATTATCGTATTGACGGTTAATTATTTAAAGCTTGAACCTTATTTCCAAGCATGCTATTAGGTGGTTTAATTACTTTACAATTTCTCCACATCGATATTATTGATATTCGCACTTAGTGCATTTGAGTTCGTACAGTCTTGGACTTGTACATTTTGTAAAGTTCAATAATTCGTGAGCTGTGTTAGATAAAGTCTGAACCTTTGTTCGGTCAGACAAGTATATGAAATTTTATAAAAGCTATCCAAACCAATTGATGGTAAGGATTCTTAGACTGAAAGAACACCCCTTATATATATAGGGGAGTACCCCAGGTATCTAGTATAAAGATACAAACAGCAGAGTTGATTGTTATGCATATACATAGCATACACGAGGCTGATCCCCTCAAGTACTTATTCTGCAGCCAGTAACCAAAGGGTCAATCAGCTATTGATTCCGTTGGAGTTTTATAGTTCAAAAGTCTACTTGACTATCAGTTATTCTAAAAGCAATTATTATTCTGCTTTCGATATTCGTATTGTTGAATTCATTGTCAAATATTTTCTATTCATCATGATATATCCTTTATTGTTGTATTTCAACTTGCTGAGCAAACTTGTTGCTCATTCTTGCTATATCATGACTTATATTGTAGTTAAGCCCGAGACTTCAGGGAATGACAAGAGTAAAGGGAAGATGTAGGATTAGTTTGCAAGGAGCAGACTTTATCTTTATGTTTAATTAATTATTGTTATGTAATATGAACCCTAATGACTATTCTAGGGTATGTTTGTATGTTTTGTATTTAAGGTTATCGAATCTTGGGACTAGTAACACCTTTTGAATGAACGACGTACATTTATTATTTTCCGCATTTAGTTATCGTATGTTGTTTAGAGGTGGATGCTTGTATTGTATCGTGACGACCGGACCGGGGTCAGAGGACCCGAATTCGGGGGTGTCACAATAACTACTTGCAAGCATGCCGAAATCAAGTAATATGATCACTTCACATGTTTACACGACAGGCATGATGACTTACGAGAACTCATAACGTTGCATGACCTAAAGTCGTAAGAAACCATGATTTAGAACTATAGCATGTATGATTGAAATTGGAAAGGTTGAACAAACTTGGAGAGACTCTTTAATATGCATATATGTTATGTGATATCATATATTGATACTTGAAGCCGATTTGACGATTAATTTATAATAATGTTATAACATGCTAAAAAGAGTATGTTTGCTATTCGTTGTGATCTTATGTGATAATGGCGATATGTAAACTTGTTTAACCCGAAAAGAGGATCTTTAAGTATAAAAGATAATGTAAGTTATGTCAATCTAGAGTCATGAAGTGATATAGTACTATAAGTGATATATGACGGTATAGTAAGATTGAAGACTAACTTATATGTTGACTGTATGAATAAGATAAAGTATAATGTTAAACTGTATGACTAATGAATATCTTATACGCATAACTATATTACGATAGGAATTCGAAAGTGTTGATTTACTTATCGAGGATAAACTACGCTTAAGGCAAGTATCCTAAACCCTTGCATTACTTTATTTAACGGATATCGTAAGCGAGTATCTAAACCTTATCTCTTTGGATACAAGTATTCTATCTTTGTATATTGTGAACTAGTTTCCTACTTAATCATTTGAATTGAATTAGCATACTTGAACTCTTATTTCATTAAAGCTATTATACATGTTGAACTTAATATTGTTCTTGAATATTGTGAAAGTGTCTATGCCATTTGATTCGGCTAAACTTATATTATTGAAAAAGCGACCCAAACTAATTGATTGGTGTGAGATCTTGTATTTGACTGAGAAGAACAACCTTCTTTGAAGGGAATATATAATTGTCGGAGAACCGATGTGCACACTTGAGTATGATTGATTGTTATGCATAACGATGGTGCGTTAGGCTGATCACCTGTTGTACCTATTTTTGTTGGATTTTCAGTTTATTACTGTTAATTCTAGTAGAAGTTCATAGTCCTTAGTGACTGCTCAGTATTCAGTTATTTGAAATCTTGAATTGACTTATTATTGAATCATATTGATATTATTCTGTCCTTAGCGACTGTTATTGAGAACTGTTGATATTCTTGTTATCCTTGAACTATCAAACCTTGTTATACCCTTTCGAGAATTGAGAATCTTATTACTCACCCTTATTGTATATTACTTGCTAGGCAATTTGTGCTCATTCTTGCTTTCCCTAAAACATTTCAGTTAAGGCAGAGCATGGTGAACCTTCGGGCGTTGATAAGGGCAAGGGCAAGGCTACCAACTAGCTTGTCTCTTTTATGTTTTTAAATATTTTAATGTTGTATTAAGATGATGTAGTAAGACTGGTTTTGATTATGTTTAAGCTTAAGTTAGATTATGTAATAAGTCGTTAATTGATATTATTATGTAATCTATTAAGTACTGTAGGTTGCGAGACTTGGGGGAATAATTATAATAAATTATTATAAATTATTCTAGAATAGATTTTCCGCTGTGATTGTGTGATATTTAGTTATTATTATTGTGATGTATTACCATGAGCACGTGATGAACCGAATTCGAGAGACCAAGTGGCGGTCACGGATTTGGGGGCGTCACATTGTCTACCCTTATTTCATCTTTTTTTATGAAAAAGGTGTTGAAGGGATTTTTTTAGGAAAAGACCAACATGTATCATGTCGACGATTTGAATGTTTTAAAGAGTCGCAAGTAGGTAGATTTGAAATGGTTGTACCAACTCAACCGAGTTTTGTTTGAAAGGAGACCCAATTATTGGACACTGTCGAAACTGAATCTTTGAAATCGAAGTTCTAAGTTGGGGGCTTGGTTAAGTGTGGGGAAGGTGTTAGGCACACCACAACTCCCGTGAAAACATGGTACCGCATCTTTTCAATATTTTCCTTTTAAATTTGCAATATGTGTGTGAATACTGGAAGAAATTGGACCTATGCTTGATTGATTTGAAAGTATGGTCGTGCTTCGTTGAACCTATATACGAAGGGTATGATTTGATTTGTAAAAGTCTCTTTTTAGACAAGATATTGAAATGATGTTTTGAAAGCAGATTTTAAAACCCTTACGCTCACGTAGGAATTGAAGTATGTTGATACTTTTATTTTTTATCTTTTCAGCCTTTTGGCTCAATTTGAATAGGGATTGTCGGGCTGCGAAGCATCCTCGACCACATAATATATACAAGTGTCGGTCTTCTCATGAGTGATAAGTAGGTTTTATACCTACTTATTGGCTATCAACTTGCTACGATTATGGCTTAATCTCAAGTATTTTAGTGTCTTTTGATATGTTTTACCTTTGTTTTATAGGTTTTACTATGGAAACTCATTTGGCAAAAGAATGGCATGGAAATGATGGGAAGGCAAGATGGAAAGCTTTTGTTGAGTCAAAGGTGGACTTGGCAAGAGGAGACAATTTATGGCCTGTGCAAATGGCTTCAATTCAAGAGGGAGTGAAAGGCAAGTGAAGGCAAAAGGAAGCAGCAAGAAAGTAGAAGAGATAAGCAATGCACCAAAAAGCATCAGCAGAAAACACAGCATCACGCGGCCGTGCCATTCAAGGATTGAAATTTATTGACTTTTTATTTAATCATTTCTGCTGAGCGTATTTTCCATATATGGGTGTAATTTGCAAAGGACAAGATATTCAGTTTTCAATTTACAGTTTTAATTGTTATTTTTAGGGTTAGAGAGCTAGAGAGGGTTTGGGAGCTTCATTTCTTCTCTCTTCTAGTTCTAAGTAGATTTCCATTCTAGGGTTTATAGTTGGATTGATTGTGATCTGAACTGAACTGGGAAGCTTATTGTGGACAGAGGAATATCAGATTTGCATTCTCATCATATCTTTATCCCTTTGCTCTCATTTTATATTTTCTATGTTTAGATCAAATCCCGTAATGGTTATTGGTTCAGAGATGAACTAACCACCATTATGGGATTCTAAGGGATCTTATTTTTTACTTCAGATTATTATGCCTCATTGTTATGTGTAATTGATTGTGTATGGATTGACTAGTATGGTGGTATTTAATGTTTAGATGTTTGATCACCATCTACCTTCATAGTTTATATGGAATTGAAAGAGGAAGTATAAACTTAGATTTGGCCATGCTAGTATATGTTCGTGAAATTTGCATGTGATGAAATTTGTGATTCGTAATCCGGATGGACATATACCGGCTTACCATATGTAGTCAATTGAAAGCTTGTACTTAAACGGATATTGCTTGTAAGTCACATAGACATATAGTGAGTTAGGTAATATTGGTGTTCACATGAATTCTATCTCTTTTATGGATTTTATGTGATATGGACTTGGTATATCGAAAGATATCCATTTCTCACCTTCGTGCTCTCGACTATCAATCCTAAGTAATTAATTATGCTTAACATAAGGAATATATTCTGAATGATGCAATAAGTGAAGTTAGGATCCCATATCTCTCCAATTTAAATCAATCATTTGTTATTTAGTTAGTTTTAGTTTATAATTATTCTAGTCAGTAATTCACCCTTTGTTTACTAGTTTGAGCAGCCGAAAATAGCTATAGAATTGTTGCATGATGGTTTAATTATAATTGCTTATCTCCGTGGGAACGATCTTTACTTATCTTATATTACTTGTTGACCGTGTATACTTGCATGCATTTGTGTCTATTTTGTTAATACCGAAACAGAGCCAACAAGTTTTTGGCGCCGTTGCCAGGGATAAGTTGTTATTTTTATTACTATTGACATCAATTTTTGTTAGATTTGTCTGACTTGAACAATTCACACCTTATCTCATTTCTATTTTATTTTTATTTGTGTTTCAGGTACTTGTGGTTAGTATATGCACACTCGATCCACAAATTCTGTGTTGGTGCCTCTACAAGAAAACATCAATGGTAGAGCTTGGAGAGCAAACAGAATAACTACTACCACACAAGAGGACCCTGAACAGCCGGTACAAATGACAGCCGAAGAACAAAGAGCGTTGAGGGATTACTCAATGCCTAAAATCAATGATTTACAAGCCAATATAGTCAGGCCAGCGATAGCTGCAAACACTTTTGAGATTAAACTAGGGACAATTCAGATGGTTCAAAACACAGTCCAGTTTGGGGGTGCAGCTACAAAAGATCCTAATGAGCATATCCTGAGTTTTATCGAGATTTGCGACACATTCAAATACAACAATGTGTCGAATGATGCGGTAAATGTTCGATTATTTCCATTCACCTTGAGAGATAAAGCGAAGAGTTGGTTGCATTTGCTACCATCAGGCTCAATCACTACGTGGGAGGACTTAGCACAGAAGTTTCTCGCCAAATTCTTTCCCATGGCTTAGACTGCTCAGATGAGGAGTGCCCTGTCTCAGTTTGCACAACAACAAGGGGAATCTGTGACGAACGAGAATTTTATAAAGTTATTTGAATATTTATGGAGATAAATATATATTTTTAACGATTTAATTATTGAGTTAAATAATTAATTCATGAATTTATGGTAGATTAATTTAATTATGTGTGTTACATTAATTAAATTAATGTGTATTAATTTACTAATTCAAGGTATATATTTAATTGAGTTTATTTGATTAAATGAATTAATTAAATAAGCATAATGTTACTTTAATTAATTTAATAATTATTTAAAGAATTAGTTAATTAACATAATTAATAACTAAAAATATTAATTATGTGACAATGTGATTTAAATGTGAATTATATTATTTTATTTAATTAATTTAAATAAGATTAATTGAATTAATTAAAGTGTTACATTAACTATATTATAAACTAGTTATTAAAATAAAGAGAAAGGAGGAAAAGAAGGAAGGCAAACAGGGCCTTAAGAGAAGTTAGTCCGTTGTAAATACAACGGTAATATTTATATATACGTATATTGGGTTATCCTAATTCATTATCAAAGGAAAAGTTAGAAATTCTCAGAGAAAAGTTGAGAGAAAAATATCAGAGGAAAAGAGAAAAATTGAGGGAAAGAAAGAGATTTGAGAAAATCTTAAGTGTTGTCTGTGATTATCTTCATACTAACAAAAGGAAATCTTCTTTTTTTAAGTTTTTAAAAGTTATATTTTTCCAAAGTCTTCATTTACGTATTTTAGTTTTCTGTGAAATTGGGTTTCCCAATTGGGTTACGATATAATTTTATCTATATGGGTATGTGATGATAACGTATTTTATAATATATAATCATGATTTAAAAGGATCAATTTTATTTAAGATGGCCTTAATTGGGTTTTTGAAAATCACAGAGTTTATTTAAACATATGTTCAAATTTTCTCTGTTAAGAATTATTTTGAAAAATTAAACCAAGATATGTTTATATATGTAATCATATATGTTGATATTATGTGTAGAATCATATAGGTATGATTTACACTAATCACACAAAGAAATTTTGTTAAGAATTGGATTTTTCAAAAATACAGAGTGTTGAATTGGATTTTGTTAGGAATTGTTAGACCAAATGACATTATTTTAAGTCTAATAAATATGAAGGCATGTGATGTAAGTAATAAGTTATTAATACAAGTTAATAACTTAAGTTATGTGATTAATTAACAAGTTAATTAATCAACGTAAACCATTATTTGAAAAACCTAATAATGAGTTCAATGAACACTAATTGTAAATCAATAATCATATCGAACCTGTGATTAATTGATATTGTAAATGTGTGATAGGTAAGAGTAATTAAAGAAGTGAGTAATAACTGTAGCTTGCGCACGAGGCAAGTTTCTATCCCTAACTTATTATTATTGTTGGGCAGGTTTCCTAAACTAAACTCTTTAAATTAAGCAATTGCTATGCTTAATTACTATTGTTGAGCAAATTCTTACTCTTGAATATTCAAGTTTAGAATTTCACATGAGATGCCATGATTCTTTTGAAAGTATCATTTAAGTGTACAATACTTATTCGATTGTATACCTTAAGAAGTTAATATTCAATTTGAATAGCATTTATTGAGTTATCCAAACCAACTTTATTTGGTGCGAATTCTGATGTCAAACTGAGATGAACAATCCTAATATAGGGGATTAATGAAGATGCTTTAAGCGTTAAGATAGTGTGCACAGTATCAGTACGAAGGGCTGATCTCCCTAAGTACGAGAAGTAAAGTCTATAGTCTTATGACTGTTAAAGGTTGGAAAGGTTAATATACTTGATAACCTAAGACTCGGTTCAAGGTCTTAATGACCCTCAGAAGTAATTTGACTCTCGATTAATATTCTTGATTCAAAAGTTGAGAAGTAATTTGAATCTTGATTAATATTCTTGATTCAAATGTTGAGCTTTCTGTTATTCAGAATTCTTTCACTCGCATGTTATTATTCTGTCATATTTTTATACTTGCGGGCATTCGTGCTCACTCTTGCATAATAACATTGCAGCTAATAATGAACGAAGTGATGTACCTTCTAGTAGCAAGGGCAAAGGAAAAGCTAACAAGTGTTGAGGACTTGTGTTGATGTTAAGAATGTTAAAGTTCAAGTTGTATGTGTGATGACTTAGACTTATTTATTTACGTTTCTGCAACAGAGATTTAAGGTTAAGTTTAACCTGGGATTTATGATGTATTTTTATTTCAGATGATGTAAGATGATGATTTATTTATCTAATAAATGAATTTCATTATTTATGGGTAAATAGTTGTATGATATTGGAACAGTGAACATCAAATCCTGTGAAAATTAAGATACCGGATTTGGGGGTGTCACAGAATCTTTGTATGAGGCATGGGGGAGATATAAAGAGATGATAAGGAAAGGTCCTCATCATGGAATGCCAGACTGGATGTTGAACAGCTCATTCTATAATGGATTGGGATGGCAGTCAAGGCCAATCATTGATGCCGCATCAGGAGGATCTCTATGGGGCCAAGAGCTATGAGACAGCCTATGATTTAATAGAGACCATGGCGGCCAATGAATATCAGAATCCGACATCTAGAATGCCGCAACCAAAAGTGGTCAGGGTATTGGATGTGGATACCGTCATAGCACTTTCAGCTCAAATAGCGCTTATGTCGACAAAAATTGACTCTATAGCTGAAAACAGAGTTCAACAAGTTGCTTTCGTATGTGAGTTATGTGCGGGATCACACCCGACAGAACAATGTGCCATCACTACAGAATCAGTGCAATTCGTCAGCAACTATCAAAAGCCTCAGAATTAATTTTCAAACTCCTACCATCCAAACAACAAGAACCATCCAAATTTCAACTGGAGTATCAAAATGCTCAATAGTCTCAATACCAACCATACCAAAGTGCTAAACAACCTCCATACCAACCATACCAACAACAAAAATCTCAACCGCAACAGTCACAACAACAGTATGCCCCTAGACCGTCACATCCTCCTGGATTTCATCAACACAATCCAGCTCCTAATCCACAATCAGAGGAGAAAACTGATATAGAAGAACTCAAGTTGTTGGTTAAGAGCCAAGCAATGTCTATCAAAGCATTGGAGACTCAGATAGGTCAGATTGTCAATACACTGATTAACAGACCGCAAAGAACTCTACCAAGCAATACTGAAGCAAATCCAGGAAGAAGGGACGGGAAGGAGCAATGTCAGGCCATTACACTAAGGTCTGGGAAGCAAACTGCAGATCTGGATACTGGCGCGGCCGCGCCCCAGGAAGAACAAGATCTGGATACTGGCGCGCCCATGTGCAAAAAATGTTGATGTAGTTCTGAATGATGGGAAAGATGGGGACAATGCAGTTGATTCAGAAAAGGAGGTATCCACTGAGAAAATTAATGCTACACCACAAGTGATCTACCCTCCTGCACCATACCCTCAGAGGATTCAGAAGCAGAGACTAGACAAACAGTTCGCGAAGTTTTTGGAGGTGTTCAAGAAACTGCAGATTAACATTCCGTTCGCCGAAGCTTTGGAACAAATGCCAAGCTACGCAAAGTTTATGAAAGGCATTCTATCAAGGAAGAAGAAGTTAGAGGATTATGAAATAGTTGCCTTGACATAAGAATGCAGTGCAGTCCTGCAAAGAAAACTACCTCCAAAGCTCAAAGATCCTGGCAGGTTTACGATACCGTGCTCCATTAGGAAATTGTCCTTCAATAAGTGCTTATGCGACTTGGGGGCAAGTATAAACTTGATGCCTCTATCAGTATTCACTCAATTGGGATTGTCGGCTCCTAAGCCGACAAGCATATCATTGCAGCTTGCCAATAGGTCCATCACCTACCCAAGAGGTATTGTAGAAGATGTGTTGGTGAAAGTGGAGAAGTTTATCTTCCCTGCCGACTTTATCATTCTGGATTTCGAAGAGGATAAGAACATACCAATCATTCTTGGGAGACCGTTTCTAGCTACTGGGCGAACATTCATAGACGTACAGAAGGGAGAACTAACTATGAGGGTTCAAGACCAAGAGGTCACATTTAATGTCTTCAAAGCTATGAAGTTCCCCACAGATGAAGAAGAATGCTTCAGAGTTGATATTGTCGACAGGGTACTGCATGAAGAGGCTGAGCAGGTTATGAGCACGGATCCATTAGAGAGTGCTCTACTGGGAGACTCTGATATGGAAGATACAGATGTGGTGGAGTACATACAAATTTTGAACACGGTACCTCAGATGAGAAAGTTCAAGATTCCCATTGAACCACTCGAACATACCGGGGAGACATCAGAGCGACTAAAGCCTTCTCTTGAGATGCCTCCCAACCTTGACCTTAAACTTCTTCCTGATCATTTGAGATATACATATTTGGGGGAATCCAGTTATCATTGCTTTTGCTCTATCATCCTGTCAGGAAAGCAAGTTGTTGTGGGTTCTATGAGAGTTCAAATCAGCTATTGGATGGACCATAGCTGACATCAAGGGGATCAGCCCCTCATACTGCATGCACAAGATACTCCTGGAGGATGACAGTAAGCCGACGGTAGAGCAACAGAGGAGATTAAATCCGATTATGAAAGAGGTCGTCAAAAAGGAGATTCTCAAGTGGTTAGACGCTGGAATCATTTATCCAATCTCAGACAACTCTTGGGTGAGCCCGGTGCAGTACGTTTCGAAGAAGGGAGGTATGACAGTCGTGTCAAATGAGAAGAATGAACTTATACCTACCAGGACAGTCACAGGGTGGAGGGTCTGCATGGACTACCGTAGATTGAACAAAGCTACAAGGAAGGACAATTTCCCTCTCCCGTTCATTGACCAGATGTTGGATAGGTTAGCGGGACACGAATACTATTTCCTCCTGGATGGTTATTTAGGGTATAATCAAATTGTTATAGCCCCAGAAGATCAAGAGAAGACTACCTTCACGTGCCCATACGGTACTTTTGCATTCAGAAGGATGTCTTTCGGATTATGCAACGCTCCAGCCAGTTTTCAGAGATGTATGATGGTGATATTCTCCGATATGGTCGAGCAAAATGTAGAAGTTTTCATGGACGACTTCTCAGTCTTTGGAGACTCTTTCGACATATGCTTAGAGAATTTGGTGCTGGTGTTAAAGAGGTGTGTTGAGACCAACTTAGTACTAAATTGGGAAAAGTGCCATTTCATGGTACAAGAATGCATTATTTTGGGGCACAAAGTCTCAGGGAAAGGATTAGAGGTGGACAGAGCGAAGTTGGAGACGATTGAAAGTTTATCGCCACCAACCTCAATGAAGGGGGTCCGTAGTTTCCTTGGGCATGCAGGCTTCCATCGGCATTTTATAAAAGACTTCTCAAAGATTACTAAGCCTCTGTGCAAGTTGCTTGAGAAGGATGTCCCACCCATTCAGATTCGACGAAGAATGCCTAGTTGCCTTTGAGCATTTAAAGAAGCAATTGACTATGGCAGCCATCATTACAACTCCTGACTGGTCTCTTCCATTTGAATTGATGTGTGATGCAAGTGACTTCGATGTGGGAGTCGTCTTGGGACAACGCAGGGACAAGGTTTTTCATGTTATCTATACTATGCAAGCAAAACCCTGACAGAGGCCCAACTGAACTACACCACCACAAAGAAGGAGCTTCTAGCGGTGGTATACGTTTTTGATAAATTTAGGTCTTATTTGATTGGAACAAGGGTAGTTGTATACACAGATCATGCTGCAATCCGATACCTGATTTCAAAGAAAGATGCTAAGCCTGGTCTCATTCGGTGGATACTTCTTCTATAGGAATTTGATTTAGAAATCAAAGATAGGAAGGGGACTGAAAACCAAGTGGCTGACCACTTATCTCGACTGGAGAACCCGGGGATGGACACAAATGACAAAGTGATGATTAATGAGTCCTTCCCAGACAAACAGTTATTTGTGGTGCAAGGCAAAATGCCCTGGTTTACGGACTTTGCGAACTTCCTAGTGAGCAATATTATCCCTTCTGACTTCACTAGAGCCCAGAAGAAGAAGTTTCTACACGATGTTAGATGGTATAGTTGGGATGAGCCGTATTTGTTTAAGCAGTGCGCTGATAGGATGATCAAACGGTGCATCCTAGAAAGTGAGATGGACAGTATACTTCAAGATTGCCATTCATCAGTTTATGGTGGACACTACGGGGGCAAGAGGACAGTTGCCAAAGTACTTTAGGCAGGCTTTTATTGGCCAACATTGTTTAAAGATTCTTATAACTTCGTCTAAAAATATGACCGGTGTCAGCGAGTGGGTAACATATCCAAACGAAACGAGACGCCTTGGAATATGATCCTAGAGGTCGAGATCTTATACATATAGGGGATAGAGTCCATGGGGCCTTTTATTTCGTCATGTGGAAATCTATATATCTTGTTGGCAGTGGATTACGTGTCCAAGTGGGTAGAAGTAGCAGCCTTACCGACTAATGATGCTAGGGTGGTCTTGTGTTTTCTTCAGAAGAGTATATTCACACGCTTCGGGACCCCTAGACCTATTATAAGTGATGAAGGAACCCACTTCTGCAACCGTCAGTTTACTGCTCTATTGGCCAAGTATAGGGTGAATCACCGTGTTGCTACGGCGTACCATCCCCAAACAAACGGCCAAGTCGAGGTGTCAAATCATGAGGTAAAACGGATATTAGAGAAAATTGTAAATCCCACGAGGAAGGATTGGTCCCTCAAGCTTGACGATGCAGTGTGGGCATATAGGACTGCCTATAAGACACCACTAGGTATGTCACCATATCAGCTAGTGTATGGGAAAGCATGTCACCTTCCCATGGAACTTGAACATAAGGCCTACTGGGCCATAAAGAAGCTGAATTTTGATTTGAAGGCTGCAGGGGAGAAGAGGCTTCTCCAACTAAATGAGTTAGACGAATTCAAACTGCAAGCCTATGAAAACTCTAAGTTGTATAAAGAGAAGGTAAAAAAGTGGCACGGCCGGAAGATCATGGGAAGGAAATTCGAGTCGGGGCAAGCAGTGTTGTTGTATAATTCTCGCCTTAGACTCTTTCCTGGAAAGCTCAAATCGCGGTGGTCGGGCCCTTTCACAGTGAAAACTGTGTTTCCACATGGTGCAGTGGAGATTTTTGACCAATACCCAGACAAGCCTTTTAAAGTGAATGGACAGAGGTTGAAGAACTATTATGGAGGCGAGGTCAATCGAGAGAAGGTCGCCTCAATTCTTTCCACCACATGACCAATTCAAACAGAGTCGAGCTAATGGACTGTAAACAAGCGCTGGATGGGAGGCACCCCATCATCTCTCTTCTCCCTCATATATAATTCTTGTTACTTATCTCCATTTCCCCCCTCTTATTTAATTCTAAGCATTGTGAAAAGTTTGAAATTTTTTGAACACAACAGTTATTAGGCAAGTATAGGCGTGGCTCCATTCGAGGCATTGTATGGGAGAAAGTGTCGCTCTCCAGTATGTTGGAACGAGGTGGGTGAAACAACATTGTTGGGACCGGAGTTAGTACGTATGACTACAGAAAAGATCCAAATAATTTGACAACGTATACAAACAGCACAAGATCGACAAAAGAGTTATGCGGATCTTCATCGAAAGGACGTGGAATTTAATATTGGAGACCATGTGTTATTACGTGTTGCTCCGTGGAAAGGAGTTACGAGGTTTGGCAAAAGAGGAAAGCTCAATCCACGATTCATTGGTCCATTTGAAATTCTTGACCGAGTAGGAAATGTGGCTTATAGACTCGCTTTACCTCCAAGCATGTCTCGTGTTCATAACGTATTTCACATATCCGTGTTACGTAAATATGTGAAGGATCCAAACCACATTATTGAGTTAGAACCAGACGAGATAGCTGAAGATTTAACGTACGAGGAGGTACCTGTCAAGATCTTGGATAGGAAGGAGCATGTCCTACGCTCGAAAATTATACCTCAAGTTAAAGTTTTGTGGAGAAACCATGCTATTGAGTAAATGACCTGGGAGTTGGAATCAGAAATGAAAGCGAGGTATCCTCACCTTTTCGACATACCAGGTACGTACGTCAATTTCGAGGACGAAATTTCATAAGGAGGGGAGGTTGTAAGACCCCAACTTTTATGAATAAAGATTTAATTTTTTTTTATATATTATTTCGAAATAGTAAGGTGTTGTTTTGATAAATGTGAAAAGTTATGGGTGAAATGTGCAAATATTTTAAAATAAGCAAGTGGTTATAAAATATTCATTGTTGTCGTGGAATATTCGTTTGGTCGTGGAATATTTTTGTTGTCGGGAAATATTCGTACGGCGGCACAACAATTTGTGGGCCCCACAACGGAATAACTGTCAGATATAGAAAGTGACAGAAATAACCTTTTTATAAAATAACGGCGTAGTTGTTACCGTTAGTACTGTTGAAATATCTGGTGGTTAAAATACAGTGATACGCGGTGTTGCACAGTAGCACAGTTATTGCACAGTATTTCAAATTATTGAGTCTTATGTGAGAAAGCACTTACTCAATTATTGTTACAGTAATTATTGTTCAATATTTTATATTATTGACTCAATAATTGCTACGTTGATATTTTATATTATTGATTCAATAATTGCATAATATTTTAGTGACTCAATAATTGTTACATTGATATTTTATTGACTCAATAATTGCTACGTTGCTATCTTATATGATTAATTCAATAATGGCTACAGTTGATATTTTGTATTATTGATTCAATAATTGTCACTACACAATATTTCACATTATCAACTCAATAATTCATATTATTTGAATAATATTATTAGATAGCATTATTGACAATGTCTAAGGAAGTTCTGTCTAGGAGGGGTTATTTAATTGCGCGTCAGTAAGGAGAAGTCCTTATCAGAAGGCCCCCTCTTTCCTGGAAACGACCTAGTTGTCAATATTGTAGTTCTGTAATATTATTTGTGAATAATTAATTATTAATTTATATGATAAGAAAATATTTATTTTGTGGATATAAAAGAAGGAATTACTGCTGATGTGTTTTTTATCAGTATTTTGATGGGGAAAATCATCAATTTATGAATTTCGGATAATTTATGTTTGAAATTTGGAAAAACTTCATTCTACAAAGTTGTAGAGAATTAAATTTCCTATAAAAGAACATAGAATTTGTATTTTTCTGACAAAGGGGCTATTTATTATAAATTATTGAAGTTTCGGAAAAAAAAATATTTTTTTTGTAAAATAGTGGGCCCCACTTTTGGTTGGTGTGAAAATTCTGATGGCTTTTGGAGGCGGCTGGAGTGAGGCGGCTGGATTTTTTTTTATTAATATTTTATTAATTTAGTCTACTTTGGCATCCTAAGTTTTTCCTATAAATAGGGTGCTTAGGTTAGAACTGAAAATCACACCAGAATTAGAAGTTTTCTCTCTCTATAATATCGAGTGTATTTTTGTGAGTATTTAGATACTTTGAGTGTTATTATTCAGTGCAAGTTTTTTTCGGTATTATATCCGATATTTCAGTCAGAAGTACTATTCTTTTGAGGTAAGGGATGCTATTTTCTTTCGTAAATGATGTTATTCTTTTCAATATCATTATACCAAAATATTGTGATGAGTTTTATTATGAAATTCTTACTTTTTCCGTCGGGGTTACTATTCACGTATACGGCACTATTCACGAAAAAACTAAATTTTCTTCTATTTGTCCAAATTGTCTGTTATAGTTTCTATCTTTGATTGTATCCAAGTTTTGAGCGCTATTCTTGAATTTTGCTCCCCAAAGTATTATTATGGAGTATTTTTGAACTTGGATAAACTAAAATACGAATCCTTAATCTTTGTCTTTTATCTCACTGGATTCATTCTTTAAAATGTTTTTCATCATCCTTAGTCCTAAGTGGTGATATAACTGAATATCTTTGGCCTGTAGAGCAAAGATGAATGATTACCTGATGAATATCTTTGGCCGTAGTGCAAAGATGACAGGTGTTGAGATGAACATGACCACTGATGGTACAAATGAATATCTTTGGCCTGTAGTGCAAAGATGAATATTTGATTTGAGATGTATATTGATTGAATATTGTTGTCAATAATATTTTATCTGAATTGTTGAAGACTAACAATAATTTATTTTTCATTATCTTAGTCATAATATGCTTTACTGGGCTAGTTGAGCTCACCCTTTTCATCTGTTGTCCTCTTCAGGAAATGAGAATGTTGCGGGAACTAGTCGGGGGACAGAGTGATGGTCCGAGTTAGAGCAGTAGTAGTCCTCACTATTTTTAATAAATAGTGTGATAATAATTGTAATGAGGACTTAGTTTGAATATTAATATTTTCTACATATTTGTATTGACACTCACAGTTGTGTGGTCGTATTTTACACGACCGTATGATATAAAGTTTGTATTTGAATTCTGTATCATGTATTTGGCGACTCAGAATGGGTTGGGTTGACTGGACCTATTCTGGGGGCGTCACATGATATGGATTATGTGCATCGAAAGATGGCCTTCTCTCACTTTCGTGTTCTCGGCTTACAACCTGTAATGATCAATTTGACCTAATTGGAAGTGTGTCGACTTAGACGAATCATTAGGGAAAATTGGAATCTCTTATCTTCATTATCTGATTGTACTCTAGGATTAATTAGTTTAAGTTTACTTCCTTGCCTAGTTTAAAGTAGTTTTAATTCCTTCTCTTTACCACCCGTTTAAATAAGACTAAAATGATTATGTGCTAGTAGTTTGGTGTCTTTTATTCATTAATTCCTCGTGGGAACGATATCTTTACTCACTCTTTATTACTCGTTGGCCGCGTATACTTGCGCGTAAATTGTGTCATCTAATCGGACCAACAAAATGAAATGAAGGGTTGTTTTCGTCTGTTAAGGCAAGAAGGAGTTGAGTTGGAATGAGAAAGAAGTTATGCTCGGTCGACTTGGCAATAAACTATAAAATCTGGAAATTTTTGCACTTGACCCCCGCCGGGGCGGGTATTTTTGCATTAGCAGGGCCCGTCGGGGCGGGCTTGATTCAGCGAGAAATGCAGCCGGGGCGGGCATTTTGGCATTAAACACCCCCGCCAGGGTGAGCTGTGCTATGTTCTGAAAAACATTTCTTGCTATTTTTCTGTGCAGTCCCAGTGCTTCGCTTCCCTTTCCATGTTTTGTTGTCTACCCATTGAACCCCCAATGCCTACAATAGTGAGAGACAACATGGATTAAAGTAAACACTTTGGATCATGAATATGAAACTTATAAATCACGTAAATCCTAAAAATTGACCAAATAAAAGCATTAATTAGTTGAAAATTTGAGGATTGAACAAATGGACGTTCTATAATTAAGCTCATAAGTGCTTAGTTTCGTCCATTAGAAGGATAAGAGTTAGAGCTTGTTGAGTGCATGGTAGTATTTGTGAATTTGGGTGTACTGAGTTTGAACAAGAACGGTGCGTGGAGGTGTGTGAAACTTAATAAATTCAGTTGAGAATGAAGATTGCTAAGAGAACGGAGGAGATTGGGTGGGACCCGAATACGAATGTAATTCAAACTACCCCCAAAATTGGAATGTTGAAACCCTTGAATCCATGTGAAATTATGATTTGGAATGGAAATTTGGAAATAAATGGTTGTGAAATGGAATGAAGGGTTGTTTTCATCTGTTAAGGCAAGAAGGAGTTGAGTTGGAATGAGAAAGAAGTTATGCTCGGTAGACTGGGGAGTAAACTGTAAAATATGGAAATTTTTACACTAGGACCACCGCCAGGGCAGGTATTTTTGCACTAGGAGGACCCACCGGGCCACGCATTTTGGCCTTAAACACCCCCGCCGGGGCGGGCTTGTTGGGTTTGCTAGAAACATAAGCATGCAATCAAATTACATAAACGCAAGCAGAAGGGATGAAAAATTAGATTTTAAAATTTTCTTACAAACCCTTAACCATGATCTTTCTTGTGCATCAATTATCAGTCAATACATAGAAGGAGAGGATGGAATTATACCTTTGAAGATCCAAGCTTCCTCGGGTACAAGTTCTACTCCTTTGATTCCTTTGATTCCTCTGTAGTGGCTCCTTCCCTTGATCAATGTCAGCCACCCAAATGTTTGGCCTCTAACGGTGATCCACCAAGGAAGATGAAGAACTCAGAAAGATGGGTTATTGGCTTAACCTTGTTTCTATCTCTATAGAATATGTGTACTCCCAACCTTTGAAAAAATTCACGTACCTTATTTCTGATATAAGACTCTCTTATATAGATATTAGGTTAACCCTCCTAATCCAATTAGAATAGGTTTTTATTTATTTATTTATTTAAACACTTTTAATTAATTTATATCCTAATCTTATTAGGATTGAGAGAGAGTACTGATATTATATTAATTCCTAAACTCCTTTAGAATAAAATAATAATAATAATAATAATATTAATAAGACTCCTCTTATTAATTTATATTTAATATTTCTAAAATATTAAATAATAAACATTAAGTTATTTAATTTATTCTATCACTATAGATTAAATTAATTATACTTAATGCATTATTACTATCATGCCATTTTCTTCTTAAATAATTCTTCTTTCTTTTATGGTGTGACCCTTTAGGTTCTCCATATTAATCCGGTTGAGAATAAATCAATTAGAACAATTCTAATCTTATTTAAATAAATAAATTAAACTAATAATCTATTAAATAAATAACATTTATTCTACAATAGGGATAAACCTCCCTAGTGATCAACGACTTTCCAGATAATATAGATTTCAACATTAATCATAAAAGAACCTGTGAGTTATTAGTTACCGTACAATTCAATCCTTCCACCATACAATGTCCCAATTAAATATAAGACATAGATTTTCTGTCAAGTCTTAATTTATTTAATCATATGCATTTTAATTAGAAAACGCACAACTCCAAATAATGCAAATTAGAAACTTCTTTTTAATTTCATTCTACCTTGGCCAAGGATTCTTGGGTTGTCATTTAACGAACCACATAGGATATATCTCCTCTTTTACTAGAGGTGGTAGATTCTTTATTGATCATACATTATCTCCATATGCAACTCATTATACCCAAGCATACCCTATATATGCCTTAAATGGCCTTAAGGAATAAGTCAAAGTATAATTTGTTACATACAAGATACTATGATGATCTCAAGTCCAAGGATCATTGTACTACTATCACATTAGGAATTCCTATTGACAGGCGAGTAAAACTCCATTAGGTATTCTATAGCGAGTCACGTTCAGTGAACTTATTCTCTAATAAGCACCTACATACTTGCTTTAGTGTCTCCACACAAATGACCATGAGATCAGTCATCCTCATCCAATGAGCAAGCAACATATGTACTAATCTATCTATATTTACTAATCCCCATTTTAGTAATCCCACAATTGGAAACTATTTTAGTTTTTAAGCTTTCTAAGAATTTAGATCTCATTAGCATGATCTCATCATGATTCTAAAATTATTGCTTAAAACTATGGGTTATTTACATATTATTAAAAACAGCACCATGTAGATAATTAAATGCCTTAAGTGAATATTTTATTAATAAATAAATAAGATTGTTTACAAAGTATGTGCTTTATTATCATACATGATTGGCTTGTATGCACACTACTATCAATCTCCCACTTGCACTAAAGCCAATCGCCATGGTATATCATACCCATCTTCTCTAAGTGACGATCAAACTGCTTTTGTGTTAGAGCTTTAGTAAATGGATATGCAATGTTATCTTGAGAGTCCACACGCTCCAAGGTGACGTCTCCTCTTTTAATGATCTCCCTGATCAAGTGAAATCGCCGCAACACGTGTTTGGATTTCTGATGAGACCTGGGTTCCTTTGCCTATGCAACCGCTCCGGTGTTATCACAGTATACGGGAACTGCTTCTCCAATGCTAGAAACCACACCAAGTTTAGTTATGAACTTCTTCATCCAAACAACTTCCTTTGCAGCTTCACTTGCAGCTATATACTCTGCCTCTGTCACCGAATCAGCAACTATTTGCTGCTTGGAACTCTTCCAACTCACTGCGCCTCTGTTCAAGGTAAACACATACCCTGAAACAGATTTACTGTCATCTTGGTCTGTTTGAAAACTTGAGTCCGTGGATCCCTTGAGTTTTAATTCAGACCCACCGTAGACAAGAAAAATATCTTTAGTCCTTCTCAAGTACTTTGATAAGTGGTCTTTATGACCACTTATTCGGATAGTAACCAGCTTGTTCTGTTGCTGAAACTCAAGTACTTTTGTGCTTTTCACGTGTTTTTCCTTTGTTTTGTAGATTTTATGTTTAGGAACTCTCTCGTTGCTTTTGAGGCCAAAACGATGCAAAGAATGCTAAAAGGATTGATGGCTTGATAATAGAAAGAAGGCAAGCGACCAAACGGGAAGGAAATGCAATCCGGACAACGTTTGGGTGGTTCACGTTCATTTCATGTTCTTGGATTGGAACTTAGTTCATATTATAGAGCATCTTATAAGCTTTCTGGAACATCTTGAATAATCCAAATCGGAGTTTGGAGGCGAGAGTTATGCCCCGTATACCAAATGAAGTCAAACCTCACGGTTTTGGGTGTTCATGCATAGCTGTCACTTGGAGCTCAATTTCAGCCTTCATCCATCCATTATTTCTCAATACTCAAAGAATGAAAGTTGTAGACCTCTTCGATAGCTTTGATTTGACAGGTGTCAGGCCTCGTAACTCCTCCCGGATCAAAAGTTATGGCCGTTTTACCAGAGAACTCTGTAGCAGAAAAGCGTCGGCGCGGGCTCGCGGATTTTAGGCCATTTTTGGGCGCGGCCGTGCCAATCTTCAGCTGTGCCAGACTTGACTTTTTAATTGAACGGGACTTGGCTTTTGATTGGGATATAATGGGGCTCGTTTGGGGCAAGAAAGAGCATCATATATTGGCCCTAAGCCATAGTTCCTCTCTTTTCTTCCTTTACATCTTGTTTAGACTAGATTAGGAGTAGATTAGAGAGTAGATTAGTGCTAGTTTAGTGTTAGTTAGTTAGATTCTAGGGTTTTGTTAGTGTGTGAAGATTGAAGTAAGAGGATTGACATCAAGGGTCCAAGCTTGGAGAAAGATTTGAAATCTCTATCCTTAATCTCTCTTTGCTATTATATTGTATATTTAGATGATGTTATTGAATCTTGTGGATAATATACTTGAGTTATTTATGGCTTAAGCTTATTTTTGAGGTTTCAATGGAACCTAATGAGTAGTTTAAATTTGATATTCCTTCCATGATGGTCTTATTTGATTACTATGTGTTTGTCTATTGCGATGTATGCTTTCATTGCTTAATTGAGTCATGACCAATTACTGTGATAATCCACATAGGATTGAAAGACGAAGTGTGGGTTTAGATCTAATCATAGTAGCGGGCGATTGTACGTTCATATGGCGTTGGACGTATGATTTGTGCTTAGGATAGACATATATCGAAGCGCCACTCGTAGTCAATAGAGGACTTGACCTTAAACCCTATTTATTTGTAAACACTATAGACATATAGGGGTTTAGATAATGTGGGTGTTCACATGCGTTCTATCATCTGTGGATTGCACGTGGTATGGATTAGGTGCATCGAAAGATGGCCTTCTCTTACCTTCGTGTTCTCGGCTAACAACTGTAATGATTAATTTGATCTAATTGAAAGTGTGTCGACTTAGACGAATCATTAGGGAAAATTGGAATCTCTTGTCTTCATTATCTGATTTTAACTCTAGAATTAATTAGTTTAAATTCAATTCCTTGCCTAGTTTAAAGTAGTTTTAATTCCAACTCTTTACCACCCGTTTAAATAAGACTGAGATGATTACGGACTATTGATTTGGCGACCTTTTATCTGTTAATTTTCCTTGGGAACGATCTTTACTCACTTTTTATTACTCGTTGGCCGCGTATACTTGCGCGTTAATTGTGTCATATAAATCGGACCAACATACTTTAGGATATTCTTCACTGCCTTCCAGTGCTCTTCTCCTGGATTCGACTAGTATCTGCTCGTTACACTAAGTGCGTGAGCAACATTCGGTCTAGTACATATCATACCGTACATGATAGATCATATTGCAGAAGCATAAAGGATCTTACTCATACGGTCTCTCTCCTCAGGTGTCTTTGGGGCCTGTTTCTTGGAGAGATGTATTCCATGGCTCATCGGCATGAGACCAATTTTGGAATCTTCCATGCTAAACCTCTTTAGCATCGTATCAATGTACGTTCCTTGGGATAAGCCGAGCATCCTTTTAGATCTATCTCTATAGATCTTTATCCCCAAAATATAGGATGCTTCACCCAAGTCCTTTATGGAGAAGTTTTTAGATAACCAGATTTTAATTGATTGTAACATAAGAATGTCATTCCCTATTAATAATATATCATCAACATATATTACAAGGAATGATAATGCGCTCCCACTAACCTTCTTGTATACACATGGTTCATCCTCATTTTTGATAAAATCAAACTCTTTGATTGTCTCATCAAAACAAATGTTCCATCTACGAGAAGCTTGCTTCAACCCATAAATGGATCGTTGTAGCTTACAGACTTGATTTGTTCCAACTTTTGAAATAAATTCCTCTGGCTGTGTCATATACACATCCTCCTCAAGTTTCCCACTGAGAAAGGCCGTTTTCACGTCCATCTGCCAGATCTCATAGTCGTTATAAGCTGCAATCGCAAGAAAAATCCGAATGGACTTAAGCATGGCTACTGGTGAGAAGGTTTCATCATAGTCAACTCCTTGTCTTTGTTTGAAACCTTTTGCAACCAGTTGGGCCATATAGGTCTCTACCTTCCCCTCTGCTCCAGTCTTTCTCTTAAAAACCCATTTACACCCAATAGGCTTAATGCCTTCAGGTGGTGAAACTAAAGTCCATACTTTGTTTTCATACAAGGAGTCCATTTCAGATTTCACGGCTTCAAGCCATTTCCCTGAGTCTTTATTATTCATAGCCTGTTCGTAATTCAATGGATCATCATCATTCATGATGTGTACCTCATCGTCATCCTCTATAACAAATCCATACCTCTCAGGTATCTTCGGTACTCTTCCAGATTTACGAACAGGGTGTGGTACAGTAGGTTCTTCTACTTGGTTAGGTACCTGACTTTGATCCGTGGTAACTTGTGGTTCTTGAACTTTTTCAAGATATATCTTACTCCCACTGACCCCTTCATGGATAAACTCCTTTTCCAAGAAGACAGCATGTTTCGCAACAAACACCTTTTGATCAGTTGGATGATAGAAATAATACCCTACAATTTCTTTAGGGTATCCCACAAATCTACACTTATTGGATTTAGTCTGTAGCTTATCATTTTCAAACTTTTTGACATAAGCTGGACAACCCCAAGTCTTAACATGCTTAAGATTTGGTTTCCTCCCCTTCCACATCTCATATGGAGTCTTTGGGGCGGATTTGGTAGGTACCTTGTTAAGTAGGTATGCAACCGTTTCTAGGGCATATCCCTAGAAGGAAATTGGAAGGTCGGTAAAACTCATCATGGATCGAACCATGTCCAACAGTGTTCGATTTCTCCTTTCAGATACTCCATTTAACTGTGGTGTACCTGGAGGAGTCTATTGTGAGATTATACCATTTTCTTTGAGACAATTAAGAAACTCACCGCTTAAGTATTCTCCACCTCGATCTGATCAAAGTATCTTAATACTCTTGCCCGTTTGTTTCTCTACTTCACTTCTGAACTCTTTGAACTTTTCAAATGATTCTGACTTGTATTTCATTAAATACACATATCCAAATCTTGAGTGATCATTAGTGAAAGTAATAAAATAAGAATACCCACCCCATGCACTTATTGTCATAGGTCCACAAACGTCTGTGTGAATCAATGCCAACAACTCTGTAACTCTTTCTCCTTTTCCACTAAAATGAGATTTAGTCATTTTACCCATGAAACAAGATTCACAAGTTGGATATGATTCATAATCAGATAGCTCTAGGAGCCCATCCTTATGCAACTTGGATAATCTTGTTTCATTGATATGACCGAGTCTACAGTGCCACATGTAGGTATAATTAATATTATCTCTTTTCCTTTTCTTAGTTTGTTCAATTTGAAATATATTTTCTTGCAAGTCAAGTATATAAAGCCCATTTCGCAAATGTCTAATACCATATAAAATATCGTCTTTATAAATAGAACAACCATTGTTCTTTATAATAACGTCAAAACCCTCCATATCCAATAGATAAATTGAAATAATATTTTTAATAATATTCGAAACATAATAACAGTTATTAAGATAAATGGACTTGCCCGAAGGCATTGCTAAACAATAAGTTCCTACAGCTAATGCAGCAACCTTTGCTCCATTTCCCACTCGTAGGACCACCTCATCATTGTTCATCTTTCTACTTCTGACCAGTCCCTGCACAATGTTACATATGTGAGACCCACAACCGGTATCCAATACACAAGTAGAATTATGACTTTCAGAAAAATTAATTTCAATCATAAACAAACCTTGATTGGAAGTCGAAGCTTCTCCAAGCTTCTTCTCTGCTAGAAACATCTTGCAGTTCCTCTTCCAATGTCCCGGCTCGTTGCAATGAAAGCACATTCCTTTAGCTGGTTCAGGTTTCTTTTGTTCCTTTTCTTTTCCCTTTCCCTTAGCCTTCTTGGATTTCTTCTTTTCAGAAGATACCTTGGGCCTCTTCCTTGTATTGGAAGAATCCACCAACAAGACATGGTTCTTCTTGGATGGGAAGTGACCTTCTGCAGTTTTCAGCATGTTAAGCAGCTCAGGTAAGCTGACATCGAGCTTATTCATGTGAAAATTAACCACAAACTGTGAGAAGGTCTCAGGGAGTGACTGCAAGACCAAGTCTTGACTCAACTCCCCATCCATGACGAACCCAAGTTGTCCAAGGCGTTCAATCAAATTGATTACCTTCAGAACATGAGTCTCGACGGCAGTGCCCTCGGTCATCCAAGATCGGAAGAGCTCCTTAGATATCTCATATCTAGCAGTCCTACTCTGTTCACCATACAACTCCTTGTGGTGAAGCAGCATAGCAGGAGCATCCATATTTACGTGCTGACGCTGAAGCTCGTTATTCATGAATGCGAGCATGATGCATTGAGCCACAGATGCATCATCTTGCCATTTATTGAAAGTGGCAATCTCTTCCTCAAAGGCTATTTTTGAAACAGATTCAGGGATAGTTGAATTTAGGACATAAGAAATCTTTTCAGCTGTGAGAACAATTCTCAGATTTCTTAGCCAGTCCTTATAATTCGGCCCGGTAAGCTTATTTGCATCAAGTATGCTTCATAGTGAGATTAGTGATTTTGACATTTTTTAAAATTCTGCATGTGAAAAGATAACATTTTTAGCAAACATTCATTTTATTAACTTTGTATACCAAAATAAATTTAGGTCTTTATTTTAAATTGGTATCTCCCACTATTTTCATCAAACTATATTACCCTCACTTATATAGTTCGACAACATCTAATTAAAGATTTGTTAATGAGATTAAGGATCTCAAATGTATATAACCTTGTGGATAGCACAACAAGTGATATACAAATAAATAGGTAGACAACTCTTGTCAATTACATCACCATGTAACTCCTTTTATTTTGCCTCTTAAATCATAATGGTCATGTATGTGCACATCCGAACTAAAATGATTTAAGTTAAATCCAGCCTAGCACTTTCATAAATTCAAAAAAGAAAAATGTTCGTCCTTGTGGATAGCACAACTAGACTAGATCGTTCAATTTTCTTGATAAGCATCAAATGTGATTAATTAACATCTTAAATACTCAATACTCGCCTTGTGGGTAGCACAACAAACTCATATTAAATATTTAATACTCTATTAATTAATCATTCGAGAAGGTGACGTTCGATATTCCAAATATCATTTGAACGCTTTGGACTTAATATTATTTCTTTGAGGGGTTTGTTATTATTTGTCTCATCTTGGTTAGCGCGCATGCACATATATATATATAAAATACACGTTATTTTATTAAACATGCGAAGCATGTTTGCATAAAATATAATATATATAATATTTAGCATGCAATATAGAATACTATATTCTACCCGGATTGATTATGAACTTTTATTCTAGTTTGGTTCACTAGAGACACCAAGTGAACCAAAAAGGTCAAACCTAGGAGTGCAAGAATTTAAATTTAAACGTAACGATTACATTTAAACCCGGGCTCCATACAAATGGGTCTTCAAGCGCTCCTTTCTCCTTGATCTCCAGTTCTTCAAAAATTCTAACTAATCCAACTACATAAACTATTTTATTTAAATAGAAATCTTGATCAACAGTCAAGGAAAAGTACATAGGAGAGAGATAGAATTTACAATAAGAAAAAAAAACAGAAAAGACGAGGTACGCAGACCCATTTTATAAAACCCATACATTCAAGCATTCATCCAAAATAAAATCCAATCACATTGGTCATAGTCCATAATCAATCCCTTTTATTAACATACATATCATCATACGTATCAATAAAACTTATTCATCTCATAAAATTAAATTCATTTCATATATGTAATAATATCAGTTAATGGGCAAAAGTTTGCTAAACTTTATTTTTGAAAAAATAAACTCCTTTATTTCAGTCCCAGTGCTTCGCTTCCCTTTCCATGTTCTGTTGGCTACCCATTGAACCCCCAATGCCTGCATTAATGAGAGACAACATGGATTAGAGTAAATACTTTGGATCATGAGTATGAAACCTGTAAAGCACGTAAATCCTAAAAATTGACAAAATAAAAGCATTAATTAGTTAAAAAGTTAACGATTTGACAAAATGGACGTTCTGTAATTATGCTCATAAGTGCTTGGTTTCGTCCATTAGAAGTATAAGAGTTAGAGCTTGTTTAGTGCATAGTAGTATTTATGAATTTGGGTGTACTGATTTTGAACGAGAACTGGTGTGTGGAGGTGTGTGAAACTTAATGAATTCAGTTGAGAATGAAGGTTGCTAAGAGAATGGAGGAAAGTGGGTGTGACCCGAATACAAATGTAATTCAAACTAACCCCCAAAATTGGAATGTTGAAACCTTTGAATCCATGTGAAAGTATGATTTAGAATGGAACTTTGGAAACAAGTGGTTGTGAAATTGAATGAAGGGTTGTTTTCGTCTGTTAAGGCAAGAAGGAGTTGTATTGGAATGAGAAAGAAGTTATGCTCGGTCGACTAGGGAATAAACTGTAAAATCTTAAAATTTCTACACTGGGACCCTCGTTGGGGCGGGTATTTTTGCGCACTAGGAGAGCTCGTCGGGGAGAGCTTGATGCAGCGAGAAATGCCGCCGGGGCGTGCATTTTGTCCTTAAACACCCCCGCCGGGGTGAGCTATGCTATGTTCTGAAAAAAAATTCCTACTATTTTTCTGTGCAGTTCCTGTGCTTCGTCTCCCTTTCCATGTTCTGTTGGCTACCCATTGAACCCCCAATGCCTGCAATAATGAGAGGCAACTTGTATTAGAGTATAAACTTTGGATCATGAGTATGAAGCTTATAAAGCACGTAAATCCTAAAAATTGACAAAATAAAAGCATTAATTAGTCAAAAATTTGAGGATTTGAAGAACAAACGTTCTGTAATTAAGCTCATAAGTGCTTGGTTTCATCCATTAGAAGTATAAGTGTTAGAGCTTGTTGAGTGCATGGTAGTATTTATGAATTTGGGAGTATTGATTTTGAACGAGAATGGTGTTTGGAGGTGTGTGAAACTTAATGAATTTAGTTGAGAATGAATATTGCTAAGAGAATGGAGGAGAGGGGATGGGACCCGAATATGAATGTAATTTAAAGCAACCCCCAAAATTGGAATGTTGAAACCCTTGAATCCATGTGAAAGTATAATTTGGAATGGATCTTTGGAAACAAGTTACTGTGAAATGGAATGAAGGGTTGTTTTCGTCTGTTAATGCAAGAATGAGTTGAGTTGGAATGAGAAAGGAGTTATGCTCGGTCGACTGGGGAATAAACTATAAAATATGGAAATTTATGCACTAGGACCCTCACCGGGGGGGGGGGGGTATTTTTGCACTAAGAGGGCCCGCCGGACGGGTATTTTAGCCTTAAACACCCCCGCTGGGGCAAGCTATGCTATGTTATGAAAAAAAATTCATGCTATTTTTCTGTGAAGTCCCAGTGCATCGCTTCCCTTTCTATGTTCTGTTGGCTACCCATTGAACCCCCAATCCCTGCAATAATGAGAGAAAACATGGATTAGAGTAAACACTTTGGATCATGAGTACGAAACTTATAAAGCACGTAAATCCTAAAAATTGACAAAATTAAAACATTAATTAGATGAAAATTTGAGGATTTGACAAATAGATGTTCTGTAATTAGGCTCATAAGTGCTTGGTTTCGTCCATTTGAAGAATAAGAGTCAGAGCTTGTTGAGTGCATAGTAGTATTTGTCAATTTGGGTGTACTAAGTTTGAACGAGAACGGTGTGTGGTGTGTGAAACTTAATGAATTCGATTGATAATAAAGAATGCTAAGAGAATGGATGAGAGTGGGTGGGCCCCGAATACGAATGTAATTCAAACTAACACTCAAAATTGGAATGTTGAAACCCTTGAATCCATGTAAAAGTATGATTTGGAATGGAACTTTGGAAACAAGTGGTTGTGAAATGGAATGAAGAGTTGTTTTCGTCTGTTAAGGCAAGAAGGAGTTGAGTTGGAATGAGAAAGAAGTTATGCTCAATCGACTGGGGATTAAACAGTAAAATATGGAAATTTCTACACTGGGACCCCTGTCGGGGAGAGTATTTTTGCACTAGGAGGGCCCGCCGGGGCGGGTATTTTGGCCTTAAACACCCCCGCTGGGGCAAGCTATGCTATGTTCTGAAAAACATTTCTTGCTATTTTTCTGTGCAGTCCCAGTGCTTCGCTTCCCTTTCCATGTTCTGTTGGCTACCGATTGAACCCCCAATGGCTGCAATAATGAGAGACAACATGGATTAGAGTGAGCACTTTGGATCATGAGTATGAAACTTATAAAGCACGTAAATCCTAAAAATTGACAAAATAAAAGCATTAATTAGTTGAAAATTTGATGATTTGACAAATGGATGTTCTGTAATTAAGCTCACAAGTGCTTGGTTTCGTCCATTAGAAGGATAAGAGTTAGAGCTTGTTGAGTGCATGGTAGTATTTGTGAATTTGGGTGTACTGAGTTTGAATGAGAACGGTGTGTGGAGGTGTGTGAAACTTAATGAATTCGGTTGAAAATAAAGATTGCTAAGAGCATAGAGGAGAGTGGGTGGGACCCGAATACGAATGTAATTCAAACTAACCCCCAAACTTAGAATGTTGAAACCCTTGAATCCATGTGAATGTATGATTTGGAATGGAACTTTGGAAACAAGTGATTGTGAAATGGAATGAAGGGTTGTTTTCGTCTGTTAAGGTAAGAAGTAGTTGAGTTGGAATGTGAAGAAGTTATGCTCGGTAGACTGGGGAATAAATTAAAAAATTTGGAAATTTCTGCACTGGGACCCTCGCTGGGGAGGGTATTTTTGCACTAAGAGTCCCCACCTGGGCGGGCTTGATGCAGCGAGAAATGCAGCCGGGGCGGGCACTTTGGCCTTAAACAGCCATTCTAGGGCGGGCTATGCTATATTCTGAAAAAAAATTCTTGCTATTTTTCTGTGCAGTCCCGGTGCTTCGCTTCCCTTTCCATGTTCTGTTGGCTACCCATTGACCCTTTAATGCCTACAATAATGAGAAACAACATGGATTAGAGTAAACACTTTGGATCAAGAGTATGAAACTTATAAAGCACGTAAGTCTTAAAAATTGACAAAATAAAAGAATTATTTAGTTGAAAATTTGAGGATTTGACAAATGGACGTTCTATAATTAAGCTCATAAGTGCTTGGTTTCGTCCATTAGAAGAATAAGAGTTAGAGCTTGTTGAGTGCATGGTAGTATTTGTGAATTTGGGTGTACTAAGTTTGAACCAGAACGATGCGTGGAGGTGTGTGAAACTTAATTAATTCGATTGAGAATGAAGATAGCTAAGTGAAAGGAGGAGAGTGGGTGGGACCCGAATACAAATGATATTCAAACTAACCCCCAAAATTGGAATGTTAAAACCCTTGAATCCATGTGAAAGTATGATTTGGAATGGAACTTTGGAAACAAGTGGTTGTGAAATGGAATGAAGGGTTGTTTTCATCTGTTAAGGAAAGAATGAGTTGAGTTGGAATGAGAAAGAAGTTATGCTCGGTCGACTGGGAATAAACTATAAAATATAAAAATTTCTGCACTGGGACCTCTGCCGCCGCGAGTATTTTTGCAGTAAAACGGCCCGTCGGGGTTGGCATTTTGGCCTTAAACACCATCGTCGGGGCTGGCTATGCTATGATATGAAAAACATTTCTTGCTATTTTTCTGTGCAGTTCCAGTGATTTGCTTCCCTTTCCATGTTCTGTTGGCTACCAATTGAACCACCAATGCTTGCAATAATGAGAGAAAATGTGGATTAGAGTAAACACATTGGATCATGAGTATGAAACTTATAAAGCATGTAAATCCTAAAAAATGACAAAATAAAAGCATTAATTAGTTAAAAATTTGAGGATTTGACAAATGGACGTTCTGTAATTAAGCTCATAAGTGCTTGGTTTCATCCATTAGAAGGATAAGAGTTAGAGCTTGTTGAGTGCATAGTAGTATTTGTGAATTTAGGTGTACTGAGTTTGAACGAGAACAATGTGTGGAAGTGTGTAAAACATAATGAGTTCGGTTGAGAATAAAGATTGCTAAGAGAAGGGAGGAGAATGGGTGGGACCCGAATACGAATGTAATTCAAACTAACCCCCAAAATTGGAATGTTAAAACCCTTGAATCCATGTGAAAGTATGATTTGGAATGGAACTTTGGAAACAAGTGATTGTGAAATGGAATGAAGGGTTGTTTTCATCTGTTAAGGCAAGAATGAGTTGAGTTGGAATGAGAAAGAAGTTATGCTCATTCGACTGGGGAATAAACTTTAAAATCTAGAAATTTCTGCACTGGGACCCACGTCGGTGCGGGTATTTTTGAACTAGGACGGCCCGCCGGGGCGGGCATTTTGGCCTTAAACACCCCCGTCGGGGCTGGCTATGCTATGTTCTGAAAAACATTTCCTGCTATTTTTCTGTGCGGTCTCAGTGCTTTGCTTCCCTTTTCATATTCTGTTGGCTACCCATTGAACCACCAGTGCCTGCAATAATGAGAGAAAAAGTGGAATAGAGTAAACACTTTGCATCATGAGTATGAAACTTATAAAGCACGTAAATCCTAAAAATTGACAAAATAAAAGCAATAATTACTTTAAAATTTGAGGATTTGACAAATGGACGTTCTGTAATGAGGCTCATAAGTGCTTGGTTTTGTCCATTAGAAGGATAAGAGTTAGAGCTTGTTGAGTGCATGGTAGTATTTATGAATTTGGGTGTACTGAGTTTGAACGAGAACGGTGTGTGGAGGTGTGTGAAACTTAATGAATTCGGTTGAGAATGAAGATTTCTAAACGAATGGAGGAGAGTGGGTGGAACCCGATTACGAATGTAATTCAAACTAACCCCCAAAATTGGAATGTTGAAACCCTTCAATCCATGTGAAAGTATGATTTGGAATGGAACTTTGGAAACAAGTGGTTGTGAAATGGAATGAAGGGTTGTTTTCGTCTGTTAAGGCAAGAAGAAGTTGAGTTGGAATGAGAAAGAAGTTATACTCGGTCGACTTCGGAATAAACTGTAAAATTTTGAAATTTTTGCACTAGGACCCCCGCCGGGGAGGGTATTTTTGCACTAGGAGGGCCCGCCGGGGCGGACATTTTGTCCTTAAACACCCATGCTGGGGCGCGCTATGCTATGTTCTGAAAAACTTTTTCCTGCTATTTTTTTGTGGAAACCCAGTGCCTTGCTTCCCTTTCCATGTTCTGTTGGCTACCCATTGAACCCCCAATGCCTGCAATAATGAGAGACAACATGGATTAGAGTAAACACTTTGGTTCACGAGTATGAAACTTATAAAGCACGTAAATCCTAAAAATTGTCAAAAGAAAAGTATTAATTAGTTAAAAATTTGAGGATTTGACAAATGGACGTTCTTTAATTAAGCTCATAAGTGCTTGGTTTCGTCCATTAGAAGGATAAGAGTTAGAGCATGTTGAGTGAATGGTAGTATTTATGAATTTGGGTGAACTGAGTTTGAATGAGAACGGTGTGTGGAGGTGTGGGAAACTTAATTAATTCGTTTGAGAATTAAGATTGCTAAGAGAATGGAAGAGAATGGGTGGGACCCGAATACGAATGTAATTTAAACTAACCACCAAAATTGGAATGTTGAAACCTTTCAATCTATGTGAAAGTATGATTTGGAATGTAACTTTGGAAACAAGTGGTTGTGAAATGGAATAAAGGTTGTTTTCGTCTGTTAAGGCAAGAAGGAGTTGAGTTGGAATGAGAAAGAAGTTATGCTCGGTCGACTGGGGAATAAACTGTAAAATCTAGAAATTTTTGCACTGGGACACCCACCGAGGCGGGTATTTTTGCACAAGAAGGGCTCGCCGGGGCAGGCATTTTGGCCTTAAACACCCCCGCCGGGGCGGGCTATGCTATATTTTGAAAAAAAAATCCTACTATTTTTTTGTGCAATCCCAGTGCTTCGCTTCCCTTTCCATGTTCTGTTGGCTGCCCAATGCTTGCAATAATGTGAGACAATATGGATTCGAGTAAACACTTTGGTTCATGAGTATAAAACTTATAAAGCACATAAATACTAAAAATTAACAAAATAAAAGCATTAATTAGTTGAAAATTTGATGATCTGACAAATGGACGTTCTGTAATTAAGCTCATAAATGCTTTGGTTTCGTCCATTAGAAGGATAAGTGTTAGAGCTTGTTGAGTGCATGGTTGTATTTGTGAATTTGGGTGTATTGAGTTTGAACGAGAACGGTGTGTGGAGGTGTATGAAACTTAATGAATTCGTTTGAGAATGAAGATTGCTAAGAGAATAGAGGAGAATGGGTGGGACCCGAATACGAATGTAATTTAAATTAACCACCAAAAGTGGAATGTTGAAACCCTTTAATCCATGTGACAGTATGATTTGGAATGCAACTTTGGAAATATGTGGTTGTGAAATGGAATGAAGGGTTGTTTTCATATGTTAAGGCAAGAAGGAGTTGAGTTAGAATGAGAAAGAAGTTATGCTCGGTCGACTGGGGAATAAACTGTAAAATCTGGAAATTTTTGCACTGGGACCCACGCCGAGGCGGGTATTTTTGTATTAGGAGGGCCCGCTGGGGCTGGCATTGTGGCCTTAAACACCTCCGCTTGGGCTGGCTATGCTATGTTCTGATAAAAATTTCCTGCTATTTTTCTGTGCAGTCCCAGTGCTTCGCTGCCCTTTCCATGTTCTGTTGGCTATCCACTGCCTGCAATAATGAGAGACAACATGGATTCGAGTAAAAACTTTGGATCATGTGTATGAAACTTATAAAGCACGTAAATTTTAAAAATTGACAAAACAAAAGAATTAATTAGTTAAAAATTTGATGATTTAACAAATGTACGTTCTGTAGTTAAGCTCATAAGTGCTTGGTTTCGTCCATTAGAAGGATAAGGGTTAGAGCGTGTTGAGTGCATGGTACTATTTGTGAATTTGGGTGTACTGAGTTTAAACGAGAACGGTGTGTGGAGGTGTGTGAAACTTAATGAATTCGGTTGAGAATGAAGATTGATAATAGAATGGAGAAGAGTGGGTGAGACCCGGATACGAATGTAATTCAAACTAACCCCCAAAATTGGAATGTTGAAACCCTTGAATCCATGTGAAAGTATGATTTGGAATGGAACTTTGGAAACAAGTGGTTGTGAAATGGAATGAAGGGTTTTTTCTTCTGTTAAGGCAAGAATGAGTTGAGTTGGAATGAGAAAGAAGTTATGATCGGTCGACTGGGGAATAAACTATAAAATTTGGAAATTTCTCACTGGGACCCCCAACGGGGCGGGTATTTTTGCACTAAGAAGGGCCGCCAGGGCGGGCATTTTGGCCTTAAACACCCCCGCCGGGGCGGGCTATGCTATGTTCTGAAAAAAATTTCCTACAATTTTTCTGTGCAGTCCCAATGCTTTGTTTCCCTTTTCATGTTCTATTGGCTACCCATTGAACCCCTAATGCCTGTAATAAAGAGAGACAACATGGATTAGAGTAAACACTATGGATCATGAGTATGAAACATATAAAGCACGTAAATCCTAAAAATTGATAAAATAAAAGCATTAATTAGTTGAAAATTTAAGGATTTGACAAATGCACATTTTGTAATTAAGCTCATAAGTGCTTGGTTTCGTCCATTAGAAGGATAAGAGTTAGAGCTTGTCGAGTGCATGGTAATATTTGTTAATTTGGGTGTACTTAGTTTGATTGAGAACAGTGTGTGGAGGTGTGTGAAACTTAATAAATTCGGTTGAGAATGAGGATTGCTAAGAGAATGGAAGAGAATGAGTGGGAACCGAATACGAGTGTAATTCAAACTATCCCCCAAAATTAGAATGTTAAAACCCTTGAATCCATGTGAAAGTATGATTAGGAATTGAACTTTGGAAACAAGTGGTTGTGAAATGGAATGAAAGGTTATTTTCGTCTGTTAAGGCAAGAAGGAGGTGAGTTGGAATGAGAAAGAAGTTATGCTCGGTCGACTAGGGAAGAAACTATAAAATCTAAAGATTTCTACACTTGGACCCCAGTAGGGGCGGGTATTTTTGCACTAGGAGGGCCCGCCGGGGCGGGCATTTTGGCCTTAAACACCCCAGCTTGGGCGGGCTATGCTATCTTCAAAAATAAATTTCCAGCTATTTTTTTGTGCAGTCCTAGTGATTCGCTTCCCTTTCCATGTTCTGTTGGCTACCCATTGAACCCTAAATGCCTACAACAATGAGAGACAACTTGGATTAGAGTAAACACTTTTGATCATGAGTATGAAATTTATAAAGCACGTAAATCCTCAAAATAAACAAAAGAAAGCATTAATTAGTTAAAAATTTGAAGATTTGACAAGTGAACGTTCTGTAATTAAGCTCATAAGTGCTTGGTTTCATCCATTAGAAGGATAAGAGTTAGAGCTTGTTAAGTGCATGGTAGTATTTGTGAATTTGGGTGTACTGAGTTTGAACGAGAACGATGTGTGGAGGTGTGTGAAACTTAATGAATTCGGTTGAGAATGAAGATTGCTAAGAGAATGGAGGAGAGTGTGTGGGACCCGAATACGAATGTAATTCAAACTAACCCTCAAAATTGGAATGTTAAAACCCTTGAATCCATGTGAAAGTATGATTTGGAATGGAACTTTGGAAATAAGTGGTTGTGAAATGGAATGAAAGGGTTTTTTCGTCCATTAAGGCAAGAAGGAGTTAAGTTGGAATGAGAAAGAAGTTATGCTCGATCGACTAGGGAATAAACTATAAAATCTGGAAATTTATGCACTGGGACCCCGCTGGGGCGGGTATTTTTGCACTAAGAGGGCCCGCCGGGGAGGGAATTTTGGCCTTAAACACCTCCGCCGCGGCAAGCTATGATATGTTCTGAAAAAATTTTCCTGCTATTTTTTTTGTGCAGTCCCAGTGCTTCGCTTCCCTTTCCATGTTCTGTTGGCTACCCATTGAACCCCCAATGCCTGCAATAATGAGAGACAACATGGATTCGAGTAAACACTTTGGACCATGAGTATGAAACTTATAAAGCAGGTAAATGCTAAAAATTGATAAAATAAAAGCATTAATTAGTTGAAAATTTAAGGATTTGACAAATGGACGTTCTGTAATTAAGCTCATAAGTGCTTGGTTTCGTCCATTATAAGGATAAGAGTTAGAGCTTATTGAGTGCATGCTAGTATTTGTGAATTTGGGTGTACTGAGTTTGAACGAGAACGGTGTGTGGAGGTGTGTGAAACTTAATAAATTCGATTGAGAATGAAGATTGCTAAGAGAATGAAGGAGAGTGGGTGGGACCCTAATTGTGACTTTTATGGTGTTTTAACCATAACACTTCACAATGGCATCTATCAGTTTGCCACCGACCAACTCGGTGTCCTTTTCAAAGAGTCTGGCTTCGGTGCCTCCCTTTATTAACTTCCTTTTTTGTATTTTAGTCCCTTATCTCTATCTACTCTGAATTTAATATTCATTATATAAGTTATCTCATTTTATATTTTGGATACTCTTTATGTACCTCTTGTATTTCTTGGACTCTATTTATTAAGGTCGAACTATAACCTCTAGGTAGAGTTAGTTGGAACTCTTATCTCAATCTCAAATTTATTAAATTCTTTTATCAGTACCTCATTGTTTTGTTATTACTTTTCTTTTTTCGTGATTATTAAACTCTCACCTTTCTAAGAAATTTCTCTATTTTATATAATTGTTATACCCAGAGTTGTTTAAGTGAACAATCCCCGTTGTACACTACTTTTGATTTCGAAGCATTTTATAATTTTTTTCATTTCTAATTGCAGTCAATCATTAACTTATGATTAACCAGTTTATCCCTAAAATTACATTAAACTCTCTTAACTGAAAATTTATGCCCGTTAATCACTATACAATAATTTTTATATAGTTTTAACGAAAACTATTTCTTTGTGAAAAGTTTCTATATCTATGTCTTCAAATGACATCTTTTTATGTTTTAGAAAAACCAATAGATGTGAACGAACAATTCGTACTAGAGTCAAATATCATATAAGTATTTAAAATATCGATTTGGGATAATACCTGTTACCACTTCTTGCGCAACAGCATCCCTCATCGTCATGTTAAAGGTTCTAACGCTTTTGGAGGACTCTGACCAACCTCTCCTACTACTGCTGGTTTGAAGTTTTGGTTTCCCCCGATGTTCAAATTTTTTGGTTTTGGACAAAATTTAGTAATGTGTCCCTCTACCCCACAGTTAAAACATTTAATCTTGTTGTTTCTATTATTATTACTATGCTTCTTTTGTGGGCAACTATTTGAGTAATGTCCACCTTCTCCACAATTAAAAAACTTCTTTCCTATGAAATAACATACTCCTCCGTGCTTTCTTTCGCAAATATGATAACCTTCCTTCCATTTACTGATGCTATTATTTACTTCCTTGTTGATTGCGTTGTTGAAATTATTGCCCCCTTTTCCAGAGTTATTAGGAAAAATGGTATCCCTCTCCCTTTTGTTATTCATCTTCTTTTGATCGACGCCGGGAAAAAATCTATAAGAAGTTAGTCTTTCCTAAATTTGTGTATGTTTGTTTTTACCCTTTTGCGATTCGCTACGTCTTCAGATTTTATTAAAGGGTTAAGTTTTAGGAAAGTGGTATCGACATAAGTGTCGACGACTTTGAAAAGGTTGATTTTATTATTTTGATGATTGGACTGATTGAGACAGAGCCGCTAGTTGGTATTTTGGAAATGGATGTACCAACTCATCCGAGTTTTAATAGTTTTTCGCAATATGGTCTAATACGTGACTCCAAAAGATTGGTCTTGAAACCCGAGGGCTAGGTTAAGCGAGGGGAAGGTGTTAGGCACCCCCTGACTCCCGTGCAAGCACGGTACCGCATCTTATTGATTTTCTATGCATAAAGCGCGTGTGTGTGTGTTTGTGTGTATGTGTGTGTGTGTGTATTTTATTTTGAAATCTTTATTAGTTTTTTTTCTATATCTTTATTTTGGGTGACTTGAAAGTAGTGCTGTACCTCTTTTGCGCCTAGGTACGAAGGATTTTATTTGATAAAAAGTTCATTTTAACAAGATAAATGAATTGAAATGATGTTTTGGAAAGTAAGGTTTTCAAATCCTTTGCCCGACTAGGAATCGAGGACTTTGATACTTCCTTTTATTCTTTACGTTTATTACATGATCTACCCCGAATCGCTTTATTCTTATTGAAAGCTCTTTGTGGTTTTATTAGAAATCATTTTGTTGATATGCATGCAAAAGCATTAAAAAGGGTCGGATCATCATCGGGCATGTAAGCCATCTTGATGAACCGAGCTCTCGTAATTAAAGTTTTCACTATCACGGGATCTTGAATCTGACTTCTCAGGACTAACCCATTGAATTCATTTTCAAGATCCAAATATTATATATACAAGGATGTTTAATGTTATTGAAACATTACAACATGAAAACCAGTCCATCATGGGAATCAAGTCGGATCCATTCAGGGATCTCAACACGGGATTTCTAGGCTCACATTATTTATGCGTGATTACATATATATACAAGGTCTTCGGCCTTGATATTAGATGATTTCATCTGTTGAAATCACCATTTCAAGCCATTTCGGACCCTTTTTGCCTCTAGATAGAAATATAGGGTTATACGGGGTAACCAGGACCGTTAATGCAGTAAATATGTAGGTCTACCATGAATCTAAGCCAATATAGCACACGGGTTAAAGGTTCATGCTTAATAACCACTCAAAGGCCAAATTCGGCTTAGATATAGGTAGACCTAGCCTCCTCGATCGATTTACAATGCAATAAGCACAATATAACCGATAAAAATATAATATTTATCAACTATTCCACAATATGCTTAAAAACAACAATATTAACTTGATTTAAACAAACTATATCATCAATCTAGTATATTTAAGCAATATTTACAAAGAACGAAGCTTAGAAAGTGCGTTGTTTCACCTTGGGGGACGCGAGAACAAGCGTTTTAACTCCCAAGATTAACTTAGAACACTCTCAAAACTTCAAGTAGGTACTAAACAAGATGATCAAGCTTCAAGTTGGTGTTATAGTGTTCCACCCGAGCCTCTCTCTCTAGGATGTCTTTCTCTCTCTATATTGTCTCTCTATTTTTTTACAAATGAACTAGTGTGGGTGTTATAAGCTGGCCGAGCCAGCCGCAACCATATATGCAGCTAGCCTTGACTATGGTTGTGGCTGGAGTAGGTATGTTTGAGGCTGGGCCCCACATATACAATTTCCTCAAAATACGTGCCTTAGGTCTCAGTTTGGTGAAAGTAGAGCTTCGCATACCGAACTTTTGAAAAGTCTTTGCGGAATGCAGTCGAGTAATATTGAGTCTGACTGAGTCGGGGTCCGGGAAGATGATGCTGATAGATGAGAAGTATCTTCTGGTTTCTGACGGTAGTTAGCTGGTTTATCGTCGATGGAACGCTTTTCGAGATTTACTAAGTTGGTTTTTGACTGACACTGTCTCAGCTTGGCCATCCTCGTTCGGTTCACGACATGTTCGGGCGTCCTTGGTCCTTTGAATCTTTCACGGGGTCGTCTCCGGGATGGTCTGGCTCTTTTGCCCTACCTCGAGGTTGTCTTCGAAGTAAAATTACTCTTTTACCCTTCTACCAGGTTAGTACAAAGAAAGCAAAATTTTGAGTGTCTACGGATGCCCCTCTTTGTCTTGTTTATGCAATGTAATGGAATGAACATGACAAAGATTACTAGACACGGAGAATGCATGGCAAGGTATATCTGATGATGCAATATCATGTATAACAAATGTAATAATATGTGAAATTATAAAAGGGTTACTCTTCCCCAGCTAGGGAAGATAAAGATTATGTTGTATGGATTAAGTCGACCTGCGTTGAATTGTAGTCAACAGATTGCACCATCGGGGTCATACTGATGCCCTCACTGGGTTGTAGCCAACAGATTACATTATCGGGGATTTGCTGACCTGCGTTGGGGTTGTTGTCAACGGATTACATTATCGGAGATTTTCTGACCTGTGTTGGGGTTGTTCTCAACGGATTACACCATCGGGGTTATGCCGATGCCTTCACTGGTTTTGTTGCCAACGAATTAAACCATCGGGGTTGTGCTGATGCCTTCCTGGTTTTATTGCCAACCGATTACACCATCGGGGTTGTGCCGATGCCTTCACTGGTTTTGTTGCCGACGGATTACACCATCGGGGTTGTGCCAAAGGCTTCCTGGTTTTATTGCCAACGGATTACACTATCGGGGTTGTGCCGATGCCTTCACTGGTTTTGTTGCCAATGGATTACATCATCGGGGTTGTGCCGATGCCGTCATTAGTTTTGTTGCCAATGGATTACACCATCGGGGTTATGCCGATGCCTTCACTTATTTTGTTGCCAACGGATTACACCATCGGGGTTGTGCCGATGCCTTTATTGGTTTTGTTGCCAATGGATTACACCATCGGGGTTGTGCCGATGCCTTCACTGATTTTGTTGCCAATGGATTACACCATCGGGGTTGTGCCAATCCCTTCACTTATTTTGTTACCAACGGATTACACCATCGGGGTTGTGCCGATGCCTTCACTTGTTTTGTTGCCAATGGATTACACCATCGGGGTTGTGCCGATGTCTTCACTAGGTTGTAGCTAACGGATTACATCATCATGGTTGAGCTGACGCCTTCACTGGGTTATAGCCAACGAATTACATCATCAGGGTTGAGCTGACACCTTCACTGGGTTTTAGCCAATGGATTACATCGTCAGGGTTGAGCTGACGCCTTCACTGGGTTGTAGCTAACGAATTACATCGTCAGGGTTGAGCTGACACCTTCACTGGGTTGTAGCCAACGGATTACATCATCAGGGTTGAGCTGACGCCTTCACTGGGTTGTAGCCAACGGATTATATACACAAGGTTGAGCTAACGTCTTCACTAGGTTACAGCCAATGGATTACATTGTCAAGGTTGAGCTGACGCCTTCATTGGGTTGTAGCCAATGGATTACATCATCAGGGTTGAGCTGATGCCTTCACTAGGTTGTAGCCAACAGATTATATCATCAGGGTTGAGCTGACGCCTTCACTGGGTTGTAGCCAACGGATTACATCATCAGGGTTGAGCTGACGCATTCACTGGGTTGTAGCTAATGGATTACATCAACAGGGTTGAGCTGACGCCTTCACTGGGTTGTAGCCAACGGGTCACATCATCAGGGTTGAGCTGACGCCTTCACTGGGCTGTAATCAATGGATCACATCATCAGGGTTGACCTGACACCTTCACATGGTTGTAGCCAACGAATTACATTGTCAGGGTTGAGCTGATGGCTTCACTTGGTTGTATCCAACAGATTACATCGTCAGGGTTGGGCTGACGCCTTTACTGGGTTGTAGCCAACGGATTACATCATCAGGGTGTAGCTGATGCCTTCACTTGGTTGTAGCCAATGGATTACATCATCAGGGTTGAGCTGACGCCTTCACTGGGTTGTATCCAACGGATTACATCATCAGGGTTGAGATGACGCATTCACTGGGTTGTAGCTAATGGATTACATCATCAGGGTTGACCTGATGCCTTCACTGGGTTGAAGCCAACAGATTACATCATCAGGGTTGAGCTGACGCCTTCATTGGGTTGTAGCCAACGAATTACATCATCAGGGTTGAGCTGACGCCTTCACTGGGTTTGAGCCAATGGATTACATCATCAGGGTTGAGTTGACGCCTTCACTAGGTTGTAGCTAACGGATTACATCATTAGGGTTGAGCTGATGCCTTCACTGGGTTGTAGCCAACGGAATTACATCATCAGGGTTGAGCTGACGCCTTCATTGGGTTGTAGCCAACGGATTACATCATCAGGCTTGAGCTAACGCCTTCACTGGGTTATAGCCAATGGATTACATCGTCAAGGTTGAACTGATGCCTTCACTGGGTTATAGCCAACGGATTACATCATCAGGGTTGAGCTGACGCCTTCATTGGGTTGTAGCCAATGGATCACATCATCAGGGTTGAGCTGACGCCTTCACTAGGTTGTAGCCAACGGATCACGTTATCAGGGTTGAGCTGACGCGTTCACTGGGTTGTAGCCAATGGATTACATCGTCAGGGTTGAGCTGATGCCTTCACTGGGTTGTAGCCAACGGATTACATCGTCAGGGTTGAGCTGACGCCTTCACTGGGTTGTATCTAACAGATTACATCATCAGGGTTGAGCTGACGCCTTCACTGGGTTGTAGCCAATAGATTACATCATCAGGGTTGAGCTGACGCCTTCACTGGGTTGTAGCCAACGGATTACATCATCAGGGTTGAGATGACGCCTTCACTGGGTTATAGCAAACGGATTACATCATCAGGGTTGAGCTAACGCCTTCACTGGGTTGTACCCAATGGATTACATCATCAGGGTTGAGCTGATGCCTTCATTGGGTTGTAGCCAATGGATTACATCATCAGGGTCGAGCTGACGTCGCTGGAGGATGCGGTTCGCTCTTTCACTATGCAGATTTTAACTTCGGTGTAGAGACCTCGACTTAGAAGGACTTAGCGCAGGTTGACATGTTTGATGATATAGATTTTATTTGCTAGGCCTTTTGATAGTTGATGGGCACTTGTGCACCATTTCTCTATACTATTTACTTTTATTTGTAGGACAGAGATGATATTTGATGTATACAGTTTTATGTTTTTTGCAGAGATGTATATATAATGCTTTTCATTCACTACATATATCATGATGCATGCATTATATGTCATGGATTCGTATTTAAAAATTGTGAGTTAGGATTGACCCTTGGGTGGTGTTTTGATACTGTTTTACAGATGAGGCGTTGTCTTTTCTCAGGTAGGGATCTTCAAGGAAATTTTTCCTTCTTTTGTCGTCGCAAGCTCATGTTATTGTAATTTTTTCTGAAGTCCTCTCATTTCTTTTGATGAGAAGCATGGTACTGCCTTAGGCTCCTTCCTTTTCATTGAATCGCAAAATGCCCCAGCCTTATCGCATGTTGTTACCAGGGATTCATGTAAGAAGCTTGCTTTGTTGACCACGTCAAGAATGAGCAATATCCTGCACATCAGACAAAGAATAAAATACACCAAAAGCTTGACGGCTCGGGCTGTTGGGGATATCTTTGATATAAACATTAGTATAATATCATCAATGAGGCATATGAAGTTAAAGTTCATGAAATTGAATGCTCATCAGGTCTGCCACTTAATTCGTAATCACTGTATTTTTTCTTATCGCTAAGAAAGTTGTAAATCGCTAACCTCGAGGTTATTTTTTTTATATCTTTCATTTTAAGGAATTTTTCATTTAACAAGTTATGAAATCACGAGAAAACTTTTAAGCATCCATGGTCATTGTTCATGAGTAAGAATAGATTGAAAAGACTTATCTCCCTTTATCAAAGATACTTCATCTTCGCTCTAGATATAGTTCTTCGCATAATTAACGTCATATGACATGTGCACTATGAGTGACGCCACCCTTAGTAAGGGTTTATCTTCCATTACTGTAGATGATCTCGTTCTGATCTCTCAAATTTTTCTTAACTCAAATTTTCTTTTTTCTTTTCGCTTAAACTTCTCTCGTTTTCTTAGGCTATTCAGTGTTACCCATTTAACGAGTTTTGGACCAATGACTCCCAAACCAAACAGCTTTAGGGCATTAGGTGTAAAGACACCCCTTCGGGTTTACTTGCTCGAGTAACAAAGGCCACACTTCTAGATAAGTCAGGCGGTCTCATATATTTTCTCTTTGCTTGACCCTATGCAAGATTCGTTTTCTTAGGCTTAAATTACCCATGTAGTGAGCGTTGGGCCGATGACTCCCAAACCAGATGGTTATAGGGCACTAGGTGTAGAGACACCCCTCAGGCTTAATTACTCAAGTAACCAAGGCCACGATTCGAATCTGCTCAGGTCTCGCCATTTTACCCCCTCGCAATGCTCGTTTTCTTAGGCTCTAAATTACCTATGTAGCGAGCGTTAGGCCGGTGACTCCCAAACTAGACGGCTTTAGGGCACCAGGTGTAAAGACAGCCCTCAGGCTTAATTATTCGAGTAACCCAGGCCACGATTCGAGACATTAGGTTTGCCATCACTTATCTTCTATCTTCGCATTAATCGTCATCGATATCGCCATAATTTCATACCCCACAACTAAGAATTAGGGCAACCGCAAATGTGCAGATATGTATATGAGGTTGATTTTGCTCCAAAAAGCACTGTGAACTAGGATGTCGTGCCTAATCAAAAGGTTGAATAGTCTTAATTCTCTAATCGTTCTCGTAATTCTTGCTCCACGGATGCTTATCGGAATTAATCTATTCATAACAAGTTAAACAAAATCTTCTCTTTTAAAACCTTTTTCTAAGATTCTAACACAAAATTGATCTATACTTAAAATGTATATCATCGCTAATGTATAGATACAAAAAATAGATAAAGAGTTGAAAGAGTCGTACCTCACCTGTGGATCGCTGCATTTTAAGAAAGCTACGCTTGGAAGAGACCAAATGTTCTTACCGGATTGCCAATGAAATGATATGAGATAAGCTCTAATGATGACATCGCATGTTGAAAGGATCGAGCTATAGGTGTCGACTTGCATTTTCACTTTTTCGATGGTCGATAAATGCCCCAGTGTCTGGTTGTCGTTGTCTTTGACGTTTCCCCAGTCTTGCTTGTTGTAAGGGTACCAATATCAAGTTTTTGTCAATTCTAAAATTGCCCCAGTCTTGCTTATCGTCTGGAGTAGTCGCTTTGTTGTATTTGACGCATGGGTTGAGAAGATGCCAAAATCGCAAGAATCTTCTACCTTATAACCCACATGGTGATTAGGTCGAGGTGAGCTTTGACGTTCGGGTGCCCCAATTCTCGCTTCTGACTTGCAGGTGCACTTGTTGTAATCTCCCCTGTATTTAGATTTTGCATCGCCTTGTTTTATATCTGTACTCGCTGATGATCATGCTTGACATATCGCTGTGTTTCTCAATTCATATTATCGCTTTGGCTTTGATGTTTGATATCGAGAGGCCTTTGAATTTCACTGAATTGGATCTAAGAGCTCGGCTTGGCTTCTGATGTATCAGTTTCAACCAGGCTTGGTTTGATCTGTAAGGCTTGATTTGTGGCTTTTATCTTGGAGTGCAAGTCATCGAGTATGAGATAGACTTTGTCACGATGGCCACTCACTCATTTCTGTAGGTCAAAAGGAGATCAAGTATTCTCGCACTTTTGGTGTTAATGAGTTGTTGAAGAGTCGCATCTTGGGATTGCTGAAATGGTGAAAAGGGTTTTATGACTTTTGTAATAGTTAGACCGCACCATTACTGGCTACCTACGCACTCCTTTGAAAGGAGATCAGGTCTTACGTAGTTCACACCTGGCTTGGTTTGATGGTGTTTTGATTTTTGATTTGATTTTTTTGTTTGATTTGATGGGGTTTTGATTTTTTTTTATTTGGTTTGACCGCACCATAAATGGCTTCCTACGTACTCCTGTAGATGGGAAATTAGGTCTTTCGTAGTTCAGGCACAGACCTGAAAACAAGACTTTAGATACTTTACACCGTTCTTGAGATACTTTACATTGCTTTCTTAACAGGGTGGTCATCTCAGCAATCTGTTTCTTAAACTCCTCGAATTCATTTCGAGATACAGGGGTATGTTCATATGAACTTCCTTCAGCCATCTTGAACGGTGATGAACGGGCCTTCTTGGCTCGAGATCGGGTTCTAGGACTAATCTGCACAAAACTGATATCTAGTTTAGACTGGATATTGGTGGATAGGGATGCATGATATTCTATGCATCAGTTTAATGGTTTTTTAATCTTTTCCTGCAACACAACGGGTTAGTCGAATTGATGACAGGATAAGTAAGATGTACAAATGACAGTTTCAAAATGATTGCCATTTATATACGCGGAAGAGTAAATAGGGCATGAAGAAAACACACCTCGCGTTTGGTTTATCAGAGGCTGACCTATCTTAGGGTTACTCTCACGGGTTTTTTGAAATTGGTTCCCAGATCTTCACAATTTACTTGATGAAAACATCCATTTTTCAATTGGAGCAGATCTGAGTGGTGCCTTTCCTGAGCCTCACAATGGAAACACCCAGAGGAGTCCAGTAATAAACAACCGACAGGATTGCCTCCTAATGGAGGTACCACACAACATACATTCACATACATTCACGTCCTCACCGTATGTAATATGATGACATTGTGCGAAGCACTAATATATTGTGCGAGGCACTAATACAAGAATTCTAAAAGAATGAGACAATTTATCACACACAAAGATCATTCACATAAGATACATATGCAGAATGAAATCAAAAAGTTTGATCGCTGTTTAAGCCCTCTTTAATCCCCAGCAGAGTCGCCACCTGTCGACGCCGGGAAAAAATCTATAAGAAGTCCGTCTTTCCTAAATTTGTGTTTGTTTGTTTTTACCTTTTTGCGATTCGCTATGTCTTCAGATTTTATTAAAGGGTGAAGTTTTAGGAAAGAGGTACCGACATAAGTGTCGACGACTTTGAAAAGATTGATTTTATTATTTTGATAATTGGACCAATTGAGACAGAGCCGCTAGTTGGTATTTTGGATATGGATGTACCAACACATTCGAGTTTTAATAGTTTTTCGCAATATGGTCCAATGCGTGACTCAAAAGATTGGTCTTGAAACCCAAGATTCGTGGAATCCAGGGGCTAGGTTAAGCGAGGGGAAGGTGTTAGGCACCCCCTGACTCCCGTGCAAGCACGGTACCGCATCTTATTGATTTTCTATGCATAAAGCGTGTGTGTGTGTGTGTTTGTGTGTGTGTGTATGTGTGTGTGTGTATGTGTGTGTGTGTGTTTTATTTTGAAAGCTTTATTAGTTTTTTTCTAAGTCTTTATTTTGGGTGACTTGAAAGTAGTGCTGTACCTTTTTTGCGCCTAGGTACGAAGGATTTGATTTGATAAAAAGTTCATTTTTAACAAGATAAATGAATTAAAATAATGTTTTGGAAAGTAAGGTTTTCAAATCCTTTGCCCGACTAGGAATCGAGGACTTCGATACTTCCTTTTATTCTTTACGTTTATTACGTGGTCTACCCCAAATCACTTTATTCTTATTGAAAGCTCTTTGTGGTTTTATTAGAAATTATTTTGATGATATGCATGCAAAAGCATTAAAAAGGGTTGGATCATCATCGGGCATGTAAGCCATCTCGATGAACCAAGCTCCCGTAATTAAAGTTTTCACTATCACAGGATCTTGAATTCGACCTCTCGGGACTAACCCCTCGAATTCATTTTCAAGATCCAAATATTACATATACAAGGATGTTTAATGCTATTAAAACATTACAACACGAAAACCAGTCCATCGTGGGAATCAAGTCGGATCCATTCAGGGATCTCAACACCGGGATTCCTAGGTTCACATTATTTATGCGTGATTACATATATACAAGGTCTTCGGCCGTGATATTAGATGATTTCATCGGTTAAAATCGCCATTTCAAGCCATTTCGAACCCCTTTCACCTCGACATAGAAATCTAGGGTTATACGAGGTAACCAGGACCGTTAAAGCAGTAAATATGTAGGTCTACCATGAATCTAAGCCAATATAGCACACGGGTTAAAGCTTCATGCTTAATAACCACTCAAAGGCCAAATTCGGCTTAGATATAGGTAGACCTAGCCTCCTCGATCGATTTACAATGCAATAAGCACAATATAACCGATAGAAATGTAATATCTATCAACTATTACACAATAAGCTTAAAAACAACAATATTAACTAGATTTAAACAAACTATATCATCAATCTAGTATATTTAAGCAATATTTACAAAGAACGAAGCTTAGAAAGTGCGTTGTTTCACCTTGGGGGACGAGTGAACAAGCGTTTTAACTCCCGGGATGAACTTAGAACACTCTCGGGACTTCAAGTAGGTACTAAACAAGATGATCAAGCTTCGAGTTGGTGTTATAGTGTTCCACCTGAGCCTCTCTCTAGAATGTCTTTCTCTCTCTTTATTGTCTCTCTCTTTTTTTACAAATGAACTAGTGTGGGTGTTATAAGCTAGCCGAGCCAGCCGCAACCATACATGCGGCTAGCCTTGACTATGGTTGCGGCTGGAGCAGGTATGTTTGAGGCTGGGCCCCATATGTACGGTTGCCTCAAAATACTTGACTTAGGTCTCGGTTTGGTGAAAGTTGAACTTCGCAGACCGAACTTTTAAAAAGTCTTTGCGGAATGCGGCTGAGTAATATTGAGTCTGACTGAGTCGGGGTCCGAGAAGATGATGCTGATAGATGAGAAGTATCTTCTGGTTCCCAACGACAGTTAGCTGGTTTATCGTCGATGGCACGCTTTTCGAGGTTTGTTGAGTTGGTTTTCAGCGGGCACTGTCTCATCTTGGCGATCCTCGTTCGGTTCACGACATATTCGGGCGTCATTGGTCCTTTGAATCTTTCACGGGGTCGTCTCCGGAATGACCTGGCTCTTTTTCCCTACCTCGGGGTTGTCTCCGAAGTAAAATTATGCTTTGGTCCTTCTGCCAGGTTAGTACAAAGAAAATCAAATTTTTAGTGTCTACAATCGATATTCTTTAACTCAGGTGGTCCAGCTAACTTAAAGTTTAATGTACTACTTAGAGTATTGGATTTAGCTTGTGGTGGATTCACACTAAGATTCTGAATAGTGTTCTTTGAATTTGCAATGTAGAACATCTCTTCCTCCACTTGTGCAGTGCTTCAACACTTCTGCTTGTCTTGACTTAACTTAGGAACTGATAACTTATCTAACTGCTCTGGCCCTTCTGAATTGTATGACTCATCTGATTAGGCATACTCATCTCTCTTTCTCCTTGTGATCTCCCGTTCACATATCATCAATAGTCTGACCCATGCTTCATCTTCTTCGTCTATTCTTTATAGGTTGGCCAATATCTTTGTATAAACAGCATCAGTTCCTGCTTCTCATTTGGCAAGCACTACGATCATGGTCACACCCAAGATCGTTGTCTTCCATTTATCTTGACAGCTACTGCATTGTTGACTTCCTCTTGTCAGTCACTTCATCTGAAGTCTTCTTACTATTGCTTGAGGAAGACTTCTCCTGAATGGCTTCACTACTCAATCAGGATGCTGATTGAGTTGGTGCTTCGATCTTCTGTTTGCTTGCAGGCCATTCGGTGAGTGCTCTCTGGCTTCTTTCAGGTAGATTGTATCTTTACAGCTCTGACCAGAGGCTACATCTTTGGATACTTTGGGAGTGCTCATTTGTTGAGAATCGTTTTGTCTCTACGACTCTTCCTTAGCGTTGTGAGCACTTGCTTGACTCTGTCGAAGCCTTTATTCTGCAGACTACGATCTTATATTGGTTTTGCAGACACTACGACTCCGAGAGTAGATCATACGACAGACTACGATTTCTGCCTTAGCACTTGCTGTCCTGGTCTGATCTTGCTCGACTACGATTTCTACCTCTTGATATTATCAGTAAACTCCACGACTTCATGTGTGGCCTATAATTCTTGACTTCTCTTTGGCAGACGCTCGGTTGTTGCTTAGACAGGCACTCTCTATGATTCTGAAAATGACTTCCTCAGCAGACTAAGACTTTGAGAAAGTTCTTCTTGACACACTACGATCCTGCCTTGTCTCTCCTGGCAAACTACAAACTCCAAGAGCTACTATCCTTGCAGACTACGATTTTGCATTGATAGTCTCCGAGTCTTCCTTGTCTCTCCTGGCAGAATACGAAGGCTGGTGCAGTGCTCGACGATCAGACATGCCTATCTATTACATTCAATAAGATCAACCTAACAAGTTTGATCTTTCTATTTTTAGTCCTTGTACATCATATTCTTTTGAAGGACTTTACAAAGCTGTTTTGTTCATGCAGGATCAACCTAACATATTTGATCATATCAGTCTAAGTCCTTGTACATATATTCGTATTATCTATTCAAGGTCTTTACAGCTTATATCAATGCAGACATATTTGCATATTCATTCATTAAGATCATAATCAAATCTTATATAAATAGGAATAGCATTCTCATGCTTCTTCCCAACAATCTCCCCCTATTTGATTATGACAAAAACACTAAGTGCATATGCATGAGATGAATGAATCTTAATATATAGTGAGCAGCTGTATTTCTAAAACAGATAATCATGAATGTCATTGATGGTAATATGGAATTACATAAAATGTGACACTTTACATTCTAGATCCAGAACATACCTATATAGCTAAAAATGTACCTTTTTGTTGTTGGATTTATGTAACGACAATTAACGCGCAAGTATACGCGGTCAACAAGTAATATAAGATAAGTAAAGATCGTTCCCACGCAGAATTAACAAATAAAAGGTCGCCAAACCACTAGCACATAATCGCCTCAGTCTTATTTAAATGAGAGATAAAGAGTTGGAATTAAAACTAATTTAACTAGGTAAGGAATTAAAATAAATAATCCTAAGGTAGAATCAGATAATGAAGGCATGAGACTCCAATTTCCCCTAATGATTTATCTAAGTCAATTCACTTCCAATTAGGTCAAATTAATCGTTAAGAGTGCTAGCCGAGAACACGAAAGTGAGAGAAGGCCATCTTTCGATGCACCTAATCCATATCACGTGCAATCCACAGATGATAGAACGCACGTGAACACCCATATTACCTAAACCACTATATGTCTATGTGATTTACAAATAATTAGGGTTTAAGGTCAAGTTCTCTATTGGCCACGAGCGGCGCTTCGGTATATGTCTATCCTAAGCACAAATCATACATCCAACGCCATGTGAACGTACAATCGCTCGCTACTACTATTTGATCTAAACCCACATTTCGTCTTTCAATCCCATGTGGGTTATCACAGTAATTGGTCATGACTCAATTAAGCAATGAAAATAAATATCGCAGTAGACTATCACAAAATAATCAATAAGAACTAACATGGAAGAGAAATTAATATAGACTACTCATTAGATTCCATTGGAACCTCAAGGTATACTTTAAGTCATAGACAACTCAAACATACCTTCCACATGTAGAATAAGCATCGTAAGAACACAAATATGAATCAAAGAGAAAATAAGAGTAAGAAATGCAAATCTGATTCCTCTTGATCAAAATACGAATCCTTGATGTTCTTCAAATGCTTCAGCAATCAAGTCTAATAAAACCCTACAACATTAACTACTATAAACTAGTCTAATCTCTACTTCTATTCTAGTCCTAGACAAGAAAATGTAAAAGAAAATGAAAAACTAGAATAAGAAAATTAGGGCTAAGCTCCCTTAAAGGGAGATATCTCCCAAATGTATGCCAAAAATGCCTTTTATATGCCTATTCCCGCCGAGCCTGCCTTGCTGCTCCCAACAAACCAAAACTGCTGTGTTAAAAACTAAGTCAACTGTGGAGCTTGATTGGCGGAGCTGCGCAGGTCCTATGCCTGCAGCCGGCGCAGTTGTGCAGGCTCAGGTCCTGAAATTCTGCTGCTTTTGCTTTGCTGCTACACTCTCCTGCTGCCCTTCTGAATTCCTTCTTGATTCTATCTGCTCCTAGCTTCTGTCAATCCCTCATGCCTAGCTTACTCTTTAAGCGTTGTCCCCTTTTTAGCACCTTTTCATCCTTTTAAGCTCAAAATGTACCCGGAGCGTTCCTAAATAAAATCTACAAAAGAAAGTAAAAAGGCATGAAAAGCTACGATAACACTTGAGTTTAAACAACAATCGCAGTAGTTGATATCTAAATAAGTGGTTATAAAACCACTTATCAAATAGCCCCAAACTTAAACGTTGCTTGCCCTCAAGTAACACAAACAAAACCAAACACAAATGCAATGTAAGTAACTATAATGTATGCAATCAATACTAGAATGAAAGTGAATCCAGGTCTCATTCAGAATGGATATTCACATGCCATGCCTCAGAAAAGTCACAGGCCAATCAAACAGATAAGCAACCCAAGATAAGATCAAAAGTATAACCTTGCAAATCCAAATCTGTCAGCACTGATGTATTATGTGTTGTGTGCCTAACAACTATTAAACATGCTCTGAACAAATAAATCATATACCATGCTTCTTAGGGGAAAAAAAACCAGTTTCAATTTAAGGAAAGTAGTAAATCAGATAATTTCTAACTATGACCATGTATTACTTTAGTTAAGAGACAACAGGGGTTTATTATCCCTCTTATTGAATCACGAGGGCGTAATCGCACTTACCCGTGTACACATTCAACTGTGCAATGCCTAGTCCTCTTAGGCTTTTCAATGATATCCATGTAGCGAGCTTTCGACCAACGACTCCCAGACCAGATGGTCTTAGGGCGCTGGGTGTAGAGACACCCCGAGGGCTTACTTGCTCGAATATCAAAGGCCACAGAACTCGACGTAGCCGAAGTGTTTATTCTATTTTTTTTTCTTTTCAATGCGTTTTCTTTTACTTTCTTTTTCTTTTTCTTTTCCTGCAAGGGAGTGCGTCTTACGCTCCATCTCCCCGCATATATCATGCATGTCCCCTGTTTCCCCCAAACTTAAGCTTTTTACAGTCTAGTTATTATCATATGAGAACTAAAATTCCTTTATTAAAACAAAGATTTCCCACCAGAAGACAAGTATGTGAACATTTAAACTTAGCATGTCATGATGGTTACTCTATCGTGCTCATTGGTTACACAGTATCTGACAGATAAGGATTTACATATATAACAATGAAATCAAGATTAAGTCTCAACTTAGTTCGAAAATTAAGAAATTTTAGTTTTCATCATAGGCCACTAACTCACAAACCAACTTCAACCTGGATTTATGCAGTATGTCATGCAACATGTCCTAACATAGTTAACTAAATCAAAACAAAAATTTTAAAAATTTGACCATTTTTAACAAAATACGAATACGAACTATATGCACTAAATGAACTAAACAAAATGCAATATGTATGAATTAAACTACATGCAAATAAACCCCCTAATACCCCCAAACTTAAAGTGTTCAATGTCCGCATTGAAGGTAAAAGGGTAAAAGGGTACTCCCCTACTCGGACTCGTCGTCCTCCTCCTCATCAATCTGCTCTGGTGGTGTGTCTGGAGGAGGGTACTGACTGCCGGTGCCAAATGTAGGAAACTCTGCATGTATGCCCAACTGCCCGAATGCATGAGATAAAGCCTGGGAGAAACCAGATGTATAAGTCTGGAAGTTTGTGTACGTGGTACCCATCCTTCTCCTCAGCTGTCGAATCTCCCTCTGCTGCAAAGCATACTATGCGGGAGTCAGCCCTGCCGCCTGCTAAGCCTGCTCTGGCTCATCTTCTTCATCATCTTCCTCTTCAACATTATCTGCCCTCACAAACCCCAGCCCTCGGGGATGAGACTTTGTGCCCTCCCAGATAACGTATTGCTTGATAGTCTTGTGGTCAATATCCCCCATTGGGTCTAGTAGAGCCTCGTCCTCCCATACTACTCCAGCTGCTAAGCATAGGCGTGTAATCACTGACGCATGCGGAATCCCCCCTGAAGTGCTCCCTCTCATAAATCTAAGCATGGATTGATTGATGATGTGCCCTATGTCAATCCGCTTGTTCGTGATAATGCCGTACAGGAGTGTAGCTCTATCAGGTGACGTCGGCATGATAGCTAGACGGGAGAATGCTAGCGCATATGAAGCTATACCACGCCTTCGCATAGCGACTCAGAGCAGTCTGTGGGAAGCTGACCTTTCTGCTTGTGCCAGCATAGGTTTTCCATTGAGTCCCTGGCATGCACAACTCTTGGATCATAAGGTCCAAATCAGTCCCCATCCTTTGAGACTCTGCCCAATTTGTCGGGCCCGAAGGAAGAGTGTCCTTATGAAAAATGTCGTTAATCGCCTCCTTTGTGTATAGCACTTGCCTCCCTCGCACGTACGATATCCCATTTTGTGCCTCGTGGGCGTTGGCATAAAATTCTTTGACCAAGGGAATCGGAGCTGGCAGTGGTGTGGCTGCAACGAGTGCCCATCCATGCTCTATTATCTGCCTTTTCATTAACCCGTCATTGTTTCTCAGTTTTAACCCCCTTTCTCGCACACAGGTTTTCTGGTCCAAAACAGTGATGAAGTAACGCTGAGCAGCCAGGTCAATGAATCTAAAGTCAATCAAGGTCTCGCTGGCACTACTTTCGCCGTGATCCGCACTATGTGGAGGAGACGGGGGAGGTGGGGTTTTGATTCTCTTAGGCATGTTGCTAGGCTGTGAGAATAGAATTCTGGAATCCGGAGTAGGCAACTGTACTGGATGCAAGACCAAAACTGATCAAACAATGGAATGCACCCTAATTACCTTAGATTTCCTGCAGAATTAGTGAACAATCTCTTTCAGCCAAAACTTTCTGCCCCAAATTCTGCCAAAAGATGATGCCTCAAGAACTCTGTCAAAACTCTGCCTTATTTGTCTTTCAATTTTTGTCAACTGAATGCCCACCTTTTGTCTAAGAACTTTTATCAAATAGGTGATGGGTACCTTCAATTGAATCCTCAAGTCAGCCCCTTCTTCCTCTATCAAGAAGGATTGTGGAGGCCCTACCTTGTATGAATTTACCTTACTAAGAGACAACTTTAATCCTTCTTCCAAAATTCGGATTGATCAATCAGTGCACCTCCACCTTCTGTATTTTCTCAAATTCAAATAAAGGCTTGGAATGAGCTGAGGGTTTTGTGGAGGGCAGGAATAGATAGTGTGCATGGTTTAGATGAAGAGACCGATATTAGGCTTTCAATTGGGAGAGGAATTATGAAGTGAACTAGATATATGAGGATTCGGGCTGTGGGTTAGAGACGAGAGAGATGCTGAGTGAGGGAGTTAGTGGGTTTTTAGAATTTAGGCTGCCGAGTTTCTAAGTAGTGGGGAAAGAAATAAACTTGGCCGATTTTAATTTAAAAATTTTGGCAGGAGAAGGAAGTACGGCGCAGCTGCGCAGGGTACTAGTGCATTGGAGGCGCAGCTGCGCAGGGAGTAAAGTGCCAGCAGCCTGTCTGATAGTTAGCGCGGCCGCTCGGGTGGTCATGCTTGCCTTGGCACGGCTGCACCATGTTCCAGAGACTTCACTACTTTGCATTTCCTCAATTGCAGTTGACCATGGGCTTGGCTTTGGGCATGCTACACATTCACATTTTACCTGCCAAACCACATAAATTATATTAAATCCCTACTAACAAAATGTTGCTTTAACTATTAACTATTAAGCAGAGAATTAACATTAATGGAAAAAAATAAACAATAAGGAGGATAATCACAGGCATATCAAATCCCAAAAATTTCTATATACGCACATAAGCAATAAGCTCATTTTCAAAAATATGATCAACACACTTTTAAGTCCCAACAATATATGCAACATGTACGTGCAACGAAAATATGTCCATTAACCGTTTGAATACCAAAACAAATTTCTTTACGTGCGTATACGAAATGTGTCAGCGCATCATACTATGTTCAATAAGCAATTCATGCCCCAACAATTATACGCGTCACTGTCTAAGTCCACAAATGTAGGCATTGTACCTTGTACAACCAAAATGTGGAAATATTTACAACTAAGAACTATACTACTGAGAATTAAACATGGGGAGGGAAATGTGATAGAAATCATGTAATGGAGAATTAAACAGGTAGGGAGAAAAAGAGATGATGGGGTGCCTCCCATCTAGCGCTTGATTTATAGTCCTCTAGCTCGACTGTGTCTGACTACTGCTATCCGACTCCCCGACGATATTGGAGAACCCCTCCATCCATCAGAATTGCTATATGCTTTTGGAGGCTTCCTAATAGAGGAGGACTCGAAATTAAACTCCCTAGCACATGATATGAACAAGAATTCCCCGTACGGAAAGTAGGGGAGCTAGGCAATGGTTACGTTGTGTATGTGAAATGATTGGGGCATGGAGGCATAGAACACACAACGGACTCTTCTTCTCTTCTCTTTTCTTCTGACCACCATGGTGTCAAGACTGCGGAATTTCTCGTGTCATCGAGACCCGTCTCTGTGATGTGGCTACCAAGGGGGCAAGGGTGTGCAAACTTGACTGGAGTCTCAAACTTTGGCGGAGGAGGCTCTTGGGGTATTATCACTGTTGGTTCATACTCCACATCCCCAATTGGCTCCTCTATTGCCATTGCTTTCGGCTCGTCCAGTTGCAATTGCACTTCGGATTTTCTATCAGTTTCTGCACCCATGTCATAGCACCAAGTATCCTGGGGATCATTACTCACGGCTTCAGTTATCTGAGGCATTGGACTTTGAAGATCTTGAGCGGTTCCTTCCTCAATCACCTCCTCATTCCTTAAAGCTGTGTTAATTTGCTCCACCCAAATCTGAAGATCCTCAATTGATTGATCTTGCTCAACCAAGGTCTCTTGTGTTGATGCTATGGAATTCCCCCACATAATTTCCAATCCTTCCTTTTCTATTTCAGCCACAGGCTCCATGTAATGAGTCTCATTTGTTGGAGTATTGTTGATTAGGGCCATCTGATTCTGAAAATTCTGGTTCAATAGCTCTTGGCTCCTAATCATCTCCTCTTGGTTCGCTAAGGCTCTATACATGAAGTCCATTGTTGACTATTCTCCTTGTAAACACGGGGATTGATAAGTGGGTTCTGGTGCAAAATTTAGACTTGGCTCGCATTGTTCTTGATAGCTCACAGTATGGGTCTGCCCTTGCTCCTCCTCTACCATCAAGGCCCTACTAATTTGCTCTGCCCAGTTCTAGATATTCTTGACTGACTTCTGTTGCTCAATCAAGATGTCCTTCAATGATATGTCACCTTCTTCCTCCAAGCTTGCATTTTCTGTGTCACCCTCAAAATTATGTTGAGGCTCGTAAACTGGAGTCTGGAAGGTGCATTCTGGGGCGTATGCGGGATTTGGATCCCAGTGTTGGTCTTGATAGTAGTTTACTGAAGGGTCTGGGTGATACCCCCACTCTTGCTGATAGTCGGGATAAGGTTCAGTGTAGGAATAACCACCCCCATACTGCTCCTGTCCATAAATGATATGCTCCTGATGGCTCATATAAGCTCCAGCACCATAGTCATATGAAGTCACTAGCTCTCGACTCTGTTGGACTGAAACAGTATCCAGCTTTCTCGAGAGCTCCTCTAACTGTGCTGAGAGTGTGGCAATTGGGTCGAGTCCATCAGTGCATGCTTCCCTTAGTTGCTCTTGTCTTTTACAGTTCCATGAATAGAAATTTAAGTCCATTGTACCTGAAAAGAGAATATGAGAAGAGAATTAAACAAAAATAAAAAGTTTAAATTAAGACTAATTCGATTTAAACTAATGTTGGCAAACAGTTATCCAATTAATTCCCCGGCAACGGCGCCAAAAACTTATTGGTGTATTTATTTAACGACAATTAACGCACAAGTATACGCAGTCAACAAGTAATATAAGATAAGTAAAGATCGTTCCCACGTAGAATTAACAAATAAAAGGTCGCCAAACCACTAGCACATAATCGCCTCAGTCTTATTTAAACGAGAGATAAAGAGTTGGAATTAAAACTAATTTAACTAGGTAAGGAATTAAAATAAATAATCCTAAGGTAGAATCAGATAATGAAGGCATGAGACTCCAATTTCCCCTAATGATTTATCTAAGTCAATTCACTTCCAATTAGGTCAAATTAATCGTTAAGAGTGCTAGCCGAGAACACGAAAGTGAGAGAAGGCCATCTTTCGATGCACCTAATCGATATCACGTGCAATCCACAGATGATAGAACGCACGTGAACACCCACATTACCTAAACCACTATATGTCTATGTGATTTACAAATAATTAGGGTTTAAGGTCAAGTTCTCTATTGGCCACGAGCGACGGTTCGGTATATGTCTATCCTAAGCACAAATCATACATCCAACGCCATGTGAACGTACAATCGCTCGCTACTACGATTTGATCTAAACCCACATTTCGTCTTTCAATCCCATGTGGGTTATCACAGTAATTGGTCATGACTCAATTAAGCAATGAAAATAAATATCGCAGTAGACTATCACAAAATAATCAATAAGAACCAACATGGAAGAGAAATTAATATAGACTACTCATTAGATTCCATTGGAACCTCAAGGTATACTTTAAGTCATAGACAACTCAAACATACCATCCACACGTAGAATAAGCATCGTAAGAACACAAATATGAATCAAAGAGAAAATAAGAGTAAGAAATACAAATCTGATTCCTCTTGATCAAAATACGAATCCTTGATGTTCTTCAAATGCTTCAGCAATCAAGTCTAATAAAACCCTACAACATTAACTACTATAAACTAGTCTAATCTCTACTTCTATCCTACTCCTAGACAAGAAAATGTAAAAGAAAATGAAAAACTAGAATAAGAAAATTAGGGCTAAGCTCCCTTAAAGGGAGATATCTCCCAAATATATGCCAAAAATGCCTTTTATATGCCTATTCCCGCCGAGCCTGCCTTGCTGCTCCCAACAAACCAAAACTGCTGCGTTAAAAACTAAGTCAACTGTGGAGCTTGACCGGAGCAGCTGCGCCGGTCCTATGCCTGCAGCCGGCGCAGCTGCGCAGGCTCAGGTTCTGAAATTCTGCTGCTTTTGCTTTGCTGCTGCACTCTCCTGCTGCCCTTCTGAATTCCTTCTTGATTCTATCTGCTCCTAGCTTCTGTCAATCCCTCATGCCTAGCTTACTCTTTAAGCGTTGTCCCCTTTTTAGCACCTTTTCATCCTTTTAAGCTCAAAATGCACTCGGAGCGTTCCTAAATATAAATCTGCAAAAGAAAGTAAAAAGGCATGAAAAGCTACGATAACACTTGAGTTTAAACAACAATCGCAGTGAGTTGATATCTAAATAAGTGGTTATAAAACCACTTATCACTTTTTTGCTTCATTTTTTGCTCCATGTATGTCTTCAGGATGTCTGTTGATCAGCTACTCAATTTTCTTTTCTTCTTCAGTCTGCTCCCCCTCAGATGCATGCTCCATTGCTTCATCTTTGTCTTGCTCTTGCTCTGACTCAGATATATGATTTTCTTCTTTGTCTTCTGCTTTATCTTTCTCTTGATCTGGCTCCCCCTCAGATGATGACACACTTGCTACTGCTGCTTTGTCCTTCTTCTTCTTCTTCTTCTTCTTCTCCTTCTTTGCTTTTCTGCTCTTGCTCTTTTCTTCTTCTTCCATTCTTCTCTCTTTACTCTTCCTTGACTGTCTCTTTTTCTCCCCCTTTTTGTAATTAATCACTTGGGAAAGCTGTTGGACATTTGTCATAAGCTACTCCATCAGGTAAGATGAGTTGCCAACCTCAATCTTGAGTTCTTGTTGGCTTAGCTCCAGCTGCAGGGAGAGAGTCTGATTCAGAGAGTCAATCTTGTCAGAGAAAGACAGGATTTGATCTTGTTGGGAATATACATGAGAATGTTATTCCTATTTTATATGATTTGATTATGATATAAATGAATGAATATGCAAGTATGCTTGCATTGATAAAAGCTGTAAAATCCTCTGATAGATAATAGGAATATATGTACAAGGACTTATAATGAATTGATCAAATATGTTAGGTTGATCCTACATAAGCAAAACAGCTTTGTAAAGTCCTTAAAAAGAAATGTTGTACAAGGACTATAAATATAGAAAGATCAAGCTTGTTAGGTTGATCTTATAAAGTGTAATAGATAGGCTTGTCTGATCGTTGAGCACTGCACCAGCATCGTAGTCTGCCAGGAGAGACAAGGAAGACTCGAGAACTATCAAGGCAGAATCGTAGTTTGCAAGATAGTAGATCTCAGAGTTCGTAGTCTGCCAGGAGAAACGAGGAAGGATCATAGTGTGTCGAGAAGAACTTTCTCAGAGCCGTAGTCTGCTGAGGAAGTCATGTTCAGAATCGTAGAGACAGCCTGTCTATGAGCCGACCGAGCATCTGCCAGAGCTAAGTCAAGAATCGTAGATCATACTTGTAGTAGTGGAGTCTACTGATCACATCAACGGCAGAGATCATAGCCGAGCCAGATCAGATGAGGACAGCAAGCAAGAAGGCAGAAATCGTAGTCTGTCGAGATCTGATCTCGGAGTCATAGTGTTTGCAGAATCAAAGCTAAATCGTAGTCTGTAGAACTAAGGCTTCAACAGAGGTGCTCACAAACGCCAAGGTAGAATCGTAGTGTCAACACGATTCTCAACAGATGAGTACTCCCAGGATATCCAAAGTATGAAGCCTCTGGTCTAAGCTACAAAGATACATTCCACCTAAAGGAAACAAGAGAGCACTCAATGAATGGCAGGCAGGATAACAAAAGATCTAAGCACCAACTCAATCAACATCCAGATTGAGTTGTAAAGCCATTCAGGATGAAGTCTTCCACAAGCCGATCAGAAGAAGACTTCAGATAAAGTGACTGACTAGAGAAAGTCAGCAAGTGCAGTAGCTGTCAAGAGAACAGAAGACAATGGTCTTGAGAATCAATTAGGATCGTAGTGTTTACCCAACAAAGCAGGAACTGATGAAGTTTAAACAGAGATACTGGCCAGCTTTTGAAGAACAAGACAGAAGTGATTAAGCATAGGTCAGACCATTGAAGATAGGTGAACGGGAGATCACCAGGAGAAAGAGAGCTGGGTATGCCACAAATCTGATGTGTCTTACTATCCAGAAGAGGCCAATACAAGAAGTCAAGCTATCAGTTCCTGAGCTCAGTTAAGGCAAGCAGAAGTGTTGAAGCACTGCACAAGTAAAGGAAGAAGTGTTCTACATTGCAGATCCAAAGAACACTCTTCAGAATCGTAGTGTTGTCTTAACTAGTCAAAGAGCAACATTCAACAAGACACACTACGATCAAGGTCCAAGAACATCTGCATCAGAATCGTAGAGTTCGGTCATCTGAAGATTGAAGCATTGGCAACGATTTAATCTGAAGACTAATATTCGAATGTTGCTGATTGAGAGCATCAATGCAACAGGACAATTTTTGATGTTCTGATCAAGAAGTTAGAAAGAAAAAATAAAGGTGACTACCAGCCTGACACGGAATAGTGACATCTCTGAGGCGGTAGGTGAAGTAGCAGACTGCTGTGTCAGTAAAGTCAAAAAGGAGCTGTCACGTCACATCAGCAGTCTGCACCAAATAACTCGAGATCTGCGAAGCAATTCAAATAGCTTCCAACGGCTATTTCCAACGGGAAGATCCTGGAAGGGTATTTAATAGCTGAAGCTTCAAAGATGAAAGTGTTGCTGAGTTGAAGAATCGTTGAGTTATTGGAATGCTACATTGTTGACTCTACGAGTTCCACCAGAGCTAAACAAAATAAGTCTCAATGGCAGTGAGACTCCGAAGGTGGAAGTGAAGCAGATTTGAAGAAATACTTAAACAGACTAAAGCTTCACTCAACAAGGATGAGAATGCCATTGAAGGTGGCAGCTAAGCTGAGAGTTGAGAAGGCCAAGAAGATAGCATTCAGGAAAGTGGCTGAGCATAAAGAAGATCAGAAGAGCCACTCTACAGATCACCATGAAGAACCAGAAGTTGAACAAGTACATATGCAGAACCATGTCTGCATATCAATCTAGAAGGGTTCAAAGGCTGCTAAGGATCAGAAGAAGGTGACCCACAATGAAAAGCCTTAGCAGACCTATGTGGTGATGGTGCACAGCTGACATCAGAAGAAGATAAGCTGAACAGAATGAAGATCAGTTGCACCTTAGAAGAAGTGGTCCAGACTCTACGCAGAATGCAAAGAGGGCCACGCCAAGCTGCTAAGTACAAAGATGATCAAGCTTTGAGACATCTTAACATCAAGGCACCACCACCAACAACAACTACAACAATGAGGAGCCAGGGCCTGAGGGGTCCTTGTCCGGAGGGACTAAATAAAGTTCCAAGCCTGCTGGGCTTGAAGAGTTAGTAGAGAACTGGAGTTCCAAGGCTGCTGGCCTTGAAGAGTTCTTAGTGAACTAGAAGAGTTCCAAGCCTGCTGGGCTTGAAGAGTTCTTAGTGAACTGAAGTTCCAAGGCTACTGGCCTTGAAGGAATCTTAATAATTCAGGGTGCTGCCCTTCCTTAGTGGATTTCCTGCGAGAGTGCAGAAGAGTGGATTAGGAGCTTGAGTCTCTGAACCACTTAAAACCCCCTGTGACTTTTACATTCTATCATTTACATTCCGTCTTTACATTATATACTTAACTGCTATAACTGCTATGTTTGTATTAACTACTTACAACTAAACTAACTCCAAGAACAATGTATCAATGTTTGTCAATATATCAATGAAGGGGACATTTAACTTATTCCGCTGTGCTTGAAATAATTCTTATGTTTGTCATATGCTAACTTCTTAGCAATACAAAATAAAATAGAAAAGAGTTTAAAAATGCAAAGGATCTATTCAACCCCCCTTCTAGATCTATTGTGTGCCTACTGGGAACTAACAGATCTGCACTGGCCTTCTGAGCTCGTAGAGCTTCTTCCTTCTGATCATTCATTGCCTTCAGATAGATTTGATCTCTCTCATTGAGTTTGAGAGATATATCTGATAGTGTGTCCTGAAGTTTGTTGTGAAGCTCACTGTTTCCTTCTTCTAACATGATCTTGGCTTCTGCAGTAATGAGAGATATCTTCTCAACTAATTCTTTAGAGTTCTTTATTAGCTCTTGCTCCTGAAGAGTTTGGATATTAAGTTGAACAGACTCCTGCTGAACAGTTAGTTGGACTCCACGATTCTCACTTTTGGACAAGCTTTCAAAGGTAGTGAGAATCTGATAGATCGTTGAGTACCAATCACTGTTGGAAGGTGAAGGAATTTCAGACAATGTTGCTTGGGCAGAATACATATTCTTATACTGAGCTTGATCATCTTCAATGGTAGAGTGAAGGGACTCTACGATCATGAACTTAGGTATGATCCTTCTGCCATCTGAACCTACTCTACAATCGTAGGGAATATAATGATTTCCAGCACGTCGATAGATCTTGAAGTGAGACTGGTCCTTGATCAGCTGTTCTGCAAATTTCTTTACCTTTGGAAAGTTCTGTGCCACCAGCTCTAGGTTGGGAAAATGAGAGAAGCACCATGAGAAGTAGCTGTTATCATTAGTGATGGATGCCTTTACCCAGGGCATATGAGGATAAAACCACCTTATCGCATGGTCCTTGATTTCAGGCTCATATATCAGAGTTGAAGTGTCCAGCTTCATAGCTTCGAGATTGTTAAGCAGATATACTGCGGTCATCTTCACCACATTCAGCCTTTCGTTTCCAATATTAACCCATTTTCCTGGAAGTACGTCTAGTGGTTCATCATCAACTTCCACAACTATTCTTCTTTTATGATGAACAGGACAAGGGATATGAAAACCTTCTGGCATTTCATCATCAGGACTGGAGTCTTTTTCACTTTCTTCCTGTCCTGACTCATAGTCAGAATGGTGCAGACTTTTTTTAACTGGCTCATCAGTATGTTCCTGCATTTGATCATCATCTTCAGCAGAGCTAGTCTTTGTAGACTCACTTGGCACTTCGAGCTTTGCAGCTTTCAGTCTCTTGCTACTAGCCTTTGCAGACATTTTCTTTCTTCTTCCCTTAGCATCTTCTTCCTTTAATTCAGCCTCATCATTACTGAGTTCAATGATTGTGTAAAAGATTCTCCTTTCTTCTCTAAAAAAGATCTAGCAAACAATCTGTTGCTCTTTCTTTTCCTAGGGGGTTCAACTACAGGAGATTCAGACTTCTTTTTATCTTCAGATTTTGAAGATTCTGAATCATCAGATGAGCTTCTTTGGGGTTCAGCAACATAAATAGATAATTCTTCTTTAGACTTTGAGTCCCTTGAAGTATCAGAGGAACTCTTTGGACTTTCAGCAGTGGGAGATCTAATTGCTTCCCCTTCCTCTTCAGCAGATTCAATTTCCTCAGTTGTGAACTGGCCGCTTGAGGATTTATCCTTAGAGCTCTCAGTTTCCCCTTCTTCTTCTTCTGACTCTACGCTTTTCTCTTTAGCAGACAGACTCCCCTGGGGAACTGATTTTGACTTCTTCACCACTTTAGCTTTCTTCTTTGAGGACCTTACAGACTTGGACTCTGGAATGATTGAGTCCTCTAAGTGTGATAGCTCCTCCTCCTCCATATTACCTGCCTTCCTCTTCTTCGTAGTGCTGTTACTGCTGCTGCCATGTGCCACTAGCCTTTTGTTTTCCATTGTGTTCTTCTTCCAGTTTATAAACAGCTTAGGGGATAACACCTTCTGGCTGTTTAATACTTCACCCTCATCATCCTTAATTTTATTCTTCAGCTTCTTCTTCAGAATGATACTTAGAAATCTCCCATGAAAAACCTTTGTGAGTGGCTTGTCAGTTGACTTCTTGTTAGCCTTGTCCAACCACTCAGACATTAAGTCGAACAGTATGGCACCAAAGTTGATTTACTTCTTGAGAACAATAGCAGTCATGATTCTTAGTTGATGATCGCTTATTGTATCATGGGCAGTATCCTTTCTCAGTATGCACTTCCCCACTATCTCAGTAAGAAACCCGTACTATTCAGGAAACTCCTTCTCATTATGTTCTTCAAGATATGGTTTCTCTTGTAGCGCATAACTTTCTTCCCTTCTTCAATGTCAGCCTCTTCAAGGTCCTTCAAATCAGAGTCTGGAAGACTTAAGCACTGGTTAATATCTGTAGATTTTAACTTCAGAATCTGGCCTTTTAATTTAGTTGTTAGGGTTCCAGAACTCACAGTCGCATTTGAGTAGAACTCTCTCACCAGATTTGAGTAGATTCGGGTGTTTGCTTCAAGGCATTCAGAAAATTCGGCCTTCTTTACCAGCTGAAGAATATCTCTAAACTTCTTTTCAGATTTCTCGAACTTCTTAGTTCCGAGTTGAATGCCAGTGATGACGCGCAAATCTTCCATTTTAGGAGTTAGGGGTTTCTAGGTCTATGACCTTGTGAGACTATTGAGATATGAGGAAGCGATTTGAGGATAGATAGCTGTTTGAGAAGATTTAATTGTTTGGAGGTGTTTAGGTTTTGGCTTCAGAGAGAGTGTATGGATTGGACAGACTTGCAGCTTTTGATGAACTCTCGAAAGTATAACTGCCACTGATTTGAATTTTGCCTCTTGTAACTGTTCCCTCCATGTTTCTTAGTGGGATAGTTGTAAGACTCTGATAGGTCACAATCTGTAACTTCCTTTATCGTGTCAGTTATCCAGATTTGACTTTTCTTCAGTTGACTATTGATTTATTCAGTTCGTGGAGTGGCCTTATGACTTAGCTCAGTACTCCACGATTTCTTAGACTGATCTACACCCTTCGTATCTTCTTCGATGATCGTAGTCTGTGGCTATGCTTCAATAGACAACTTCTTCATTGTACTTCAAGAAAGTAGCAATACTCATTTGCAGCTTGAATTCTTTTGAAGAGTTACTGCTTGCTTCAGTAGAGATTCATGTGATGTAATTATCATTTATACTTCTTCTGGGTTAGGGTTGCTCAGGAAGAGCCAACCTCTTAGACCAAGGCTAAGGGTTAGGTTTGTCCCAGAGGCGCTTATCAGATGAAGAGCTTTATGGAGATGGTGGCTACAATGACATCATATTGGGCTTTTCTGCTGGAGAGTTCACTTACCAACTATGGATACTCTTTGATATTGGTATTTGTTTATGCTGCAGTCGTAGTGTCATCCTGCTCTTACACTACGATCAGGTGTCTTATTATCGGGACTCCACGATTTGAGTGATAGATTGATATGGTTATCAGTAGCATGTTTTGGGACATTACTATTGATTATGATGGATATTCATTTGTTCCATCAGTCACAGAGTTTTGGGACTCAGTAACTGGGATGTTTCTGTTTTGGGTTAGCTCTTGTCTTTATGAACTTGATAGAGGTGGTCTTGATATTCGTGGAGTGGTCAATGTAACGACCAGGAATTTTAGGCTCCTTATTAATTTTATATGTGATTTAAAATTTTTAGGAGTTAATTTTTCAAACTTATTTAAACCTTATGTGGTTATGTGCTTATGTGAATTTAACCTATGCGAATAAATGCTAGAATTTTTATTAAAGGGAATCACTAATGGTTATTTAAATTAGTAGATTAACCCTGAGACTTTTATATCATAATATTGATAAAAGTGTTTGTAAATTATATATTCAAATTTCTTGAATATAGTGTAGAGAGTTAATCGTGATTAATTATTTATATTTGAGTAATTAATTGATAACGTGTGAAATTATTATTGTTGTTGATTTATAATTACTATGAATAAATAATAATTAAAGAATTGGGAGTAATTAATTGATTATGTGTTGATTAATTATTATTATTAATAAATAATAATTAATGAGTAAGAGATAAATAAATATAATAATATTATATTTAATTGATTAATTATTTTATACGAGCATGTGATATGTAAACTTTTTATATATGATAGTTAACTATATATTATATATAGTACAAGGTAACATATTAATGTGGCTTATATTATACATATAGACTATATAGTAAGATTTATTTGCATTAGTAGAGTACACAATAATATTGCTTATGTGACTTGAAGTGTGTAAGTAAGCATTCATGTATGCCTCATCAATATATAGTAACCTTAATTGTATTATGTGAGGTTGATGAATTGAATGTGTACATAAGAGCATGTGACAATACATGGATAGACTTTAATATGTATACCCTATTACTTTATATTATATCAATAACATTATTAATTGATAAATGATTTCAATAAGTTATTATAATTATTATAATAACAGTTATTATTATAATAATACCCAATTACTTTATATTTAGTGTTAATATAATGTACATGGATTATATGATTGGTGTAAACGTACCTACTTGATGCATTATGATTTTGCTAATTGAAATAACACGGTAACGCCCATTTTAATGTATAACTTAAATATATATTATGTGTATATATATTATAGAGCCTAGTGTATTTATTATATAACTAAGTGTTGTATAATTGTCCAAATGCTGAGTTCTTGTCCCACAATGAGGGTCATGTATCATACACACGGGAATACATCATAAGGCCTAAGCCTACTCTCCTCCTCAAACTCAGTAAATCTATATCAATCATCAATGGAGGAGTGGAAATAATGATTTGATTCACCAACTAAATACCTACCATTCCATAACCCTCATGCAATCCTTCAATTCGTTAGTTTGATTTGGGAGAGAAAAGCTTGGTCTGGGCATTAGCTTCTATATATATATATATATATATATATAAGCTCTTCTCCTTCACAAATTCATTGCTGAGATTTTGCCTTAGTTAAATTGAGAACATATATGCATTAGAGATATCAGTGAGGGTGAATTAGTATAGCAGCATTGTAGCAATTGTTTTGTAGCAAGTCCATAATAGCAGAGGTATAATTACTTACATTCAAGTTCCTCATTTTCTGTTAATTTTCTAAAATTATTGAAATCTTGAATTGTTCATGGTTTGGGTAATTGAATTGTGATATATGATTGTTAAGGGTTATATGGAGTTATAATCATGTTAGAATGATTTTCGTTGGAGAAACTTTGAGTTGGAATTGCAGATCTGGCGAAGCTGCACAGCTTCAGGCCTGGCCACTAGCCTGCGCAGCTGCGCTAGTGCCTCTATGCAGATTCCTGCCTCCTTTTTGTAATCTGGTCATTGTTAACTTAGTTACACTACTTAGGCCAGCATGAGGAATATTTTAGCATATATACATGTGTTTATTGAGATGGCGTGAATTGTTTTAACTTCATTAAAATCCCTTGCTAGGTGAACTTAGAATTTGAAAAGGAACTTAGAACTGTTAAAGTAAACTTTGACATGTGTGTGTCATGTCTACATTCTGATTTTTCAGGCATGATAATATAATGTAGAGATGCATGAAAGATGTATTACCTTGTGTATATAAGTATCATAATATAACTTGAACATGTTGACCTCGTTAGTGAACATTTCTAAAGAAAGATATAAGTTTCAAAGGTGAACTTTAACATATAGATATTGTGTATGCGTTCTAATTGAGCAAGCATGTTAGTATGGTCCAAATGGACATGAGCACTAAGTCTAATGTGGTAGAACATACTAGCATATTTGATCGTAAGTTAAGATATTTTTAAATAAGAAACTTAAGAACTTTGAAAAGTAAACTTGACCAACAATTTTGTCTTGTGATATGAGAGCATTCAAGTGGCTTTGGTATGTGTTTCTAATGCAAGTGAGTCATAGTTACAAAACACTTTGATTATACTAAAACGATCTTTGTGGACTTAGTATACTTTTGAAGGAGAACTTAAGATTTGAAAGTTATATACCATGTGAGACATGTTGTGAGCAAATAAGCATAAGTATTAAGATTTCATTATGACTATAGATGTATTGACATTAGCCTCGTTTATTTATGCACAGATTTCACATATGCATGCTTAATCATAGAAAATGAACTTCAAATATGAACTATGTGATTTGAAGTATATTTGTGTAATATACACGAGCATATATATCAAGTATTATTTAGTCTCATTATAAGATAGTATGACCGGAGTAGTAAACCTTTGAAGTATGAACTTGTTTAACTTGAGGTTTACCGGCATGAAAACATATAACTCTGAAATTGGATTAGGATGAGCATGCTAGTTTCGAATGAGATATTATAACTTGATAAGCATGTGTATTGGTTTAATGGCAATAGTTGCATGCTAGAGTTATGTCGGGACACTTTCAGACCCGAATAATTTGCTTAAGTCGGATTTTAAATGTTAATATATTATGATGCTATAAATGGTATGTTTGATATTGAACGTGATCTTATGTGATAGAATTATATAATGATTAGATTTTTGTATGTGTGAACTTATATTAGTTTATATATACTAATTGGAGAAATCGACTTGTTAATGCTAGGTCGTTCCAACGCAGTTTTATTAAAGCTAGAATTAATTGTAGCTGAGCAAACAGGCAAGTTCCCTATCTTCCTCAAGTTATATTTGAGCAAGTATCCTATCCTTGTGTTTACTTTACTCAAGGAACGTTGTAAGTGAGTTTCTTAAACTTCACTTGATTTGAATGCAAGTCTCCCTAACCTTACTCAAATTTATATTGAGCAGGGTATTATCATATTGCAAGTTTTCCTGAACTACTCTTTTATTTGAGCAAGTTTTTCTTGACTTATACTTATTTATTGTACAAGTATCCGGACCCTATTGTGCAAATATTCTAAATTCTTGTACTACCTTATTTAATGAACCGTGTAAGCGAGTTTCTAAACTTCACTTGTTTTTGGTGAAAGTTTCCTATCCTTCTCATATTGTATCGAGCAGGTTATTATTGTATTGTGCAAGTTCCCCGAACTTCACATTTTGAGTATTGTGAAAGTTCCCCGAAATTCACACTTTTGGTTATTGTGAAAGTTCCCCGAACTTCACATTTTGAGTATTGTGAAAGTTCCCTGAACTTCACACTTTGGTTATTTTGCAAATTTCCGAACTTCATTTCTTTATTATGCAAGTTCTCTAAACTTATACAAACTCGTATATTGTGCAAGTATCTTATCTTTGTGTTTACTTTACTCAAAGAACATTGTAAGCAAATGTCCTAACCTATGCATTTACTTTATGCAAGGGATCTATTATGGTGAAATTCCCCAAATTTCACTCTTTGATGTTGTAAGTGTCTAAGCCTATGCATTTATTTTATGCAAGGAATCTATTATCGTGCAAGTTCCCCGAATTTCACACGTTGAGTATTGTGCAAGTTTCCTAAACTTCATACGTTGAGTTTTGTGCAAGTTCCCCGAACTTACACAAATTCATATATTGTGCAAATTCTAAACTTCACTTTGTGCAAGTTCTCTATCCTTCTCATATTGTATTGAGTAGGTTATTGTTGAACCGAAAGTTGTTTACTTAATTGCTTGAACTTTATTTCCAAGCATGTTATTTAGTGGTTTAATTACTTATCAATTATTCCACATTAATATTATTGATGTTATCACCAAGTGCATTTGAGCTCGTACAGTCTTGGACTTGTACATTATTCAAGGTTCTAAATTTCTTGAACTATGTTAGTAAGAGTCTGAACCTTTGCTCGGTCAGACTAGTGTATGAAGGTTTCTTTGAAGCTATCCAAACCAATTGATGGTAAGGATTCTTAGACGGAACAGAACACCCCTCATATGTAGGAGTGTGCCCAGGTATCTAATATATATGATACGAGTAAGCAGATATAAGTGTTATGCATATTCACGTTGTTCCCGAGGCTGATCTCCTCGAGGTACTTAGTTTCTGTAGTTAGAAGCCAGTAATTCTAAAAAGGGTCAATTAGCTATTGAACCCATTGGAAAGTTATAGTTCAGAGTCTACTCGACTATCAGTCATTCTAAAGGTAATTATTATCTTTGCTTTTAATATTCATATTGTTGAATTGTTCAGATGTTCATATCGTTGAATCTATCAGATATTCATATTATTGAATCGTTCTAATATTCATATTATTGAATTGTTCAGATATTCATATTATTGAATCGTTCTAATATTCATATTGTTGAATCTTTAAGATATTCATTTTGTTGAAATCATTGTCAGATATTTTTCCATTCATCATGATATATCCTTTATTGTTGTATTTAAACTTGCTGAGCAAACTTGTTGCTCATTCTTGCTATATCATGACTTATATTGCAGTTGAGCCCGAGCCCTCAGGGAAGGACAAGGGTAAAGGAAAGATATAGGATGGTTTGCAAGGAGCAGACTTTGTCTTTATGATTTGTTTAATTACTGTTAATGTAATATGAACCCTAATGTTTATTCTAGGGTATATTTGTATTGATGTATTAAGGTTATCGAATCTTGGGACTAGTAACACCTTTTGAGTGAATGACGTAAGTTTATTATATTCCGCATTTTAGTTATCGTATGTTACTTAAAGGTGGATGTTAGTATTGTTTCGTGGCGATCGGACCGGGGTCAGAGGACCCGGATTCGGGGGTGTCATAGGTTGGTATCAAAGCTTTAGGTTATAAACGTTAGGAACGCGAAACCTAAGTTATAACCTTAGTAGAAAACTCAAGTAGAGTTTGTAGGTGATGGATTGAGGATATCCATCGAGTCTTATTGTGATACTGAAGTTGTTTATTTAAATCAGCTATGATTGATAGACGTCCTAACTTCTTAATGCTAACATGAATAACATATCACATAAAGCCTAATGTTTTCTTCCTGTCCTCAGGATCATGCCGCCTTGGGGATTTTCGCTGAACCAGAGGGATGAAGGATTGGTTAGCAATGGTGGAGGGGGAAATGTCGACCCAATGCAGAGCTTCGTTAACCTATTAACAGAAGCAATGTAAAACATAACCCCGCCAGCAGCTGAGCAGCCAGGACATTACTTGGCTAGCTTTAAGGATTTTAAATTAGTAGGAACACCAAAATTTCGGGAAACCTTGGACCCAATTTAAGCCCAGACATGGATAGAAGAAATTGAGAAGGTGTTTGAGGTCGCACGGGTGGCCGAGGCACAGAAGACGAGTTTTACCACATTCATGATGAAGGGTGAAGCTAATAATTGGTGGGAACCCAATAAAGGACTAGCAGGCGAAGGAGTTATTATGTGGGACAGATTTAAGAATTTCTTTTCAGAGAATACGCAACAAGATATGGAAGTTAAGTTTCTGGAGCTGAGATAAGGAGGTATGTCAGTCGCAGAGAACACGACAAGATTTAAAGAGTGGGCTCGATTCACCTCGCATCAGGTGGATACGGAGGCCAGGAAAACAAAAAGATTTGAATTAGGATTGAAACCATGGGTGCAGAAGGCAATAGATGTATTGAAGATTAAGACTTTTTCTGATCTTTTAGAAAGGGCTATCATTGCCGAAGGAGGTAAGAAAGCCATAGCGCAATTTAAACAAGATAAGAAGACCAGCCAAGAAGGACTGAAAGTGGGAAGCGGCGGAGGCAGCAACCCCAATAAGCGTAAATGGATGGAGAACTAATCATCCGGAGGTGGCAAATCCGGGGGAAAGGCTAAGAAAAGTTTAAAGTGCAGTAACTGCGGAAGGAACCACTCGGGGGAATGCTTGAAGGGGAAGAACACATGTTATCATTGTGGACAACCGGGGTACATGGCTCCTCAATGTCCGAATAAGCCAAAAGGAGGATGTTTCGCGTGTAGAGGCACAGACCATCAAATCAAGGACTGCCCGAAGAGAAAGGGCGTTGCAGCTAGCGCCAACCGCAACAACAAGGGCATAGTGTCAGGTATCATCTTGATCACTTATATAGATGCATATGTGTTATTCGATTCGGGTGCCACCTGCTCTTTTGTCTCTGAAAAATTTACTAAACAGTTAGACTTACCCCGTAAGGAATTAGAACACCCTATGAATGTAGGAGTAGCAAACAAGGAAGTTATCCCCGTAGAATACATTCATAGGAGTTGTTATACCAATTTGAAGGGACTTCGTGGATGTCTTCCAAATGAGATTTAGCAGCAATAGTTTTTGCCTTGAAGTTTTGGAAGCATTATTTGTATAGCGAGAAGTGTGAGATATACACAGTCTGAAGTATATCTTCACGCAGAAGGAATTAAACATGAGGCAGCGTCGATAGCTAGAATTGATCAAAGATTATGATTGTGAAATTCTGTACCATCCCGGCAAAGCAAATGTAGTGGCAGATGCCTTGGATAGGAAAGGCAGAGGGAAGTTATCGAGGTTGACCATTCAGGAGAATTAGTGAAGGATTTTCAAAAGACTAGACTTAGAGGTTAAGTATCCGATGGAGACCAAAGAGAGATTAATTACAGTGTCAGTAAGCCGACTTTATTAGATAAGGTTAAGGAGGCACAAGAGAAGGATGAAGTTTGTGATAACATCATGAAGCGATTAGCTGAAGGTGATGAGTTGAAATTTAAGATTGATAGCACTAAACTGCTAAGATTTGAAGGACGAATTTGGGTACCGTTAGTACTAGAACTAAGAGAAGAGATTTTGCTAGAAGCATTTATGGGAGATAGTGTCAAACACCGTTGTGTTGGGATAAAGTAGATGAACGTCAACTGTTGGGACCAGAAGTGGTATATCAGACGGTAGAGATTATATAAGTGATAAGAGCGAATTATCTGTTTTTATTGGAGTAACCTTATTTTTACAATTCCGAGGACGGAATTTTTATAAGGGGGGAGGGATGTAATGACCAGGAATTTTAGGCTCCTTATTAATTTTATATGTGATTTAAAATTTTTAAGAGTTAATTTTTCAAACTTATTTAAACCTTATGTGGTTATGTACTTATGTGAATTTAACCTATGCGAATAAATGCTAGGATTTTTATTAAAGGGAATCACTAATGGTTATTTAAATTAGTAGATTAACCCTGAGACTTTTATATCATAATATTGATAAAAGTGTTAGTAAATTATATATTCAAATTTCTTGAATATAGTGTAGAGAGTTAATCGTGATTAATTATTTATATTTGAGTAATTAATTGATAACGTATGAAATTATTATTGTTGTTGATTTATAATTATTATGAATAAATAATAATTAATGAATTGGGAGTAATTAATTAATTATGTGTTGATTAATTATTATTATTAATAAATAATAATTAATGAGTAAGAGATAAATAAATATAATAATATTATATTTAATTGATTAATTATTTTATACGAGCATGTGATATGTAAACTTTTTATATATGGTAGTTAACTATATATTACATATAGTACAAGGTAACATATTAATGTGGCTTATATTATACATATAGACTATATAGTAAGATTTATTTGAATTAGTAGAGTACACAATAATATTGCTTATGTGACTTAAAGCGTGTAAGTAAACATTCATGTATGCCTCATGAATATATAGTAACCTTAATTGTATTATGTGAGGTTGATGAATTGAATGTGTACATAAGAGCATGTGACAATACATGGATAGACATTAATATGTATACCCTATTACTTTATATTATATCAATAACATTATTAATTGATAAATGATTTCAATAAGTTATTATAATTATTATAATAACAGTTATTATTATAATAATACCCAATTACTTTATATTTAGTGTTAATATAATGTACATGGATTATATGATTGGTGTATATGTACCTACTTGATGCATTATGTTTTTGCTAATTGAAATAACATGGTAACACCCATTTTAATGTATAACTTAAATATATATTATGTGTATATCTATTATAGAGCCTAGTGTATTTATTATATAACTAAGTGTTGTATAATTGTCCAAATGCTGAGTTCTTGTCCCACAATGAGGGTTATATATCATACACACGTGAATACATCATAAGGCCTAAGCCTCCTCTCCTCCTCAAACTTAGTAAAGCTATAGCAATCATCAATGGGGGAGTGGAAATAATGATTTGATTCACCAACTAAATACCTACCATTCCATAACCCTCATGCAATCCTTCAATCCGTTAGTTTGATTTGGGAGAGAAAAGCTTGGTCTGGACATTAGCTTCTATATATATATAAGCTCTTCTCCTTCACAAACTCATTGCTGAGATTTTGCCTTAGTTAAATTGAGAACATATATGCATTAGAGATATCAGTGAGGGTGAATTAGTATAGCAGCATTGTAGCAATTGTTTAGTAGCAAGTCCATAATAGCAGAGGTATAATTACTTACATTCAAGTTCCTCATTCTCTGTTAATTTTCTAAAATTGTTGAAATCTTGAATTGTTCATGGTTTGGGTAATTGAATTGTGATATATGATTGTTAAGGGTTATATGGAGTTATAATCATGTTAGAATTATGTTAGAAATTGTTAGAATGATTTTCGTTGGAGAAATTTTGAGTTGGAATTGCAGAACTGCCGAAGCTGCACATCTTCAGGCCTGGTCGCCAGCCTGCGCAGCTGCGCCAGTGCCTCTCTGCAGATTCCTGCCTCCTTTTTGCAATCTGGTCATTGTTAACTTAGTTACACTACTTAGGCCAGGATGAGGAATATGTTAGCATATATACATGTGTTTATTGAGATGGCGTGAGTTGTTTTATCTTCATTAAAATCCCTTGCTAGGTGAACTTAGAATTTGAAAAGAAACTTAGAACTTTTAAAGTAAACTTTGACATGTGTGTGTCATGTCTACATTCTGATTTTTCAGGCATGATAATATAATGTATAGATGCATGAAAGATGTATTACCTTGTGTATATAGGTATCATAATATAACTTGAACATGTTGACCTCGTTAGTGAACATTTCTAACGAAAGATATAAGTTTCAAAGGTGAACTTTAGCATATAGATATTGTGTATGCGTTCTAATTGGGCAAGCATGTTAGTATGGTCCAAATGGACATGAGCACTAAGTCTAATGTGGTAGAACATACTAGCATACTTGATCGTAAGTTAAGATATTTTTAAATAAGAAACTTAAGAACTTTGAAAAGTAAACTTGACCAATAATTTTGTCTTGTGATATGAGAGCATTCATGTGGCTTTGGTATGTGTTTCTAATGCAAGTGAGTCATAGTTACAAAACACTTTGATTATACTAAAACGATCTTTGTGGACTTAGTATACTTTTGAAGGAGAACTTAAGATTTGAAAGTTATATACCATGTGAGACATGTTGTGAGCAAATAAGCATAAGTATTAAGATTTCATTATGACTATAGACGTATTGACATGAACCTCGTTTATTTATGCACAGATTTCACATATGTATGCTTAATCATAGAAAATGAACTTCAAATATGAACTATGTGATTTGAAGTATATTTGTATAATATACTCGAGCATATATATCAAGTATTGTTTAGTCTCATTATGAGATAGTATGACCGGAGTAGTAAACCTTTGAAGTATGAACTTGTTTAACTTGAGGTTTATTGTGAGAACCCGAATTTTTAGAAATTATTAAATAAGGATTTAATAAATAAAATTCTTAAACCGTGAGATGGGTTCGAATAAGAATATATATATGTGATATGAGGTATGTGGTATTATATTACATAGGGTAATATGGACTATGTAATATGTGTTTTTGTGATTTTTAAATATATTAATAATATATATTTGTTATTTAGCGTAGAGACGATTCAGTGGAGATAAAGGTAGTGGATAAATTTCTATCGAAAAAATTTATAGAATTATTTTATCATAGTAAGTTGGTGAAATTAAATATCCTTAATGTATAATCACCATATTCTTGTATATGTGTATTAATAACTAGTATGTTTATAATATAGCACTTAAGCTATCCGTGAATAGGTTTGGATAGTAAAGCATGAGTTAGTTAAGTAATTTCCTAATAAGAATAAATATTAGTTAATTGAAGTTGGGAGTTATATTATGGAATAATATAATGTTAATATTGAACCTTAATGATATGCTGCAGTGTTTAATTTACTTAAGTAAAGAAATAGATTAATAAAAGCGTTGAATATATGATTATAATTAGTACCTTTTATATATTACTTAGAATGATAATATGTGAGAAAGTCTAATGTACGAATAACGTTAATAAATATATATACGTTATTAAAGGGAGATGAAAATTATTATATCTTTAAATAAACATTTAATATTTGAGATATGATTAAATGTATGGATTAAAGAAGTTGTGTTGGGGCAATTTCTAGAAAGGAAAGAGAAATAGTTATTATATATTTCTAATAAAGAATATTAAAATAATTTCTAATATTAAATTATTTTAATATAAGGAGGAAATGTTATTTTTGAATAATAATATTACCTTATATGTTTTTGCATGAGGTAATAGGTATGATTAATTAATATGATAAATATATTAAAATATATTTGCTATATGTAAATAAATTGATGGAAATAATTTATTATAATAGAAAATAAACTTATTATCTATTTTTTATATAATATATGTACATGTGCCGTACATATAAATTTTAATAGATATTATATTAAGGATAATATCTTGAGACAATAAGTAAATTATTTTTTTATAATGAATGTCTTTATTTGGAGAAAACATAATATTTTATGTTATGGCAAAATACATAATTTCTAATGTATTTTCAAGAGAGTTAATTAATAAAAGAAAGCTAAGTTATCTTAATGTATTAAATAACTTAAGTTATTATTTTATCGTAGATTTTATAATAGAGTAAATCTTAATTATTCTAAGCATAAAGGTTATACATATTATAAATGTATAATCATTTAAGGTAGCTAAATAACTTAGTATTGAAGTGCATGTGTCACACAACTTTATATTATAAGAATATTAAAGTGTGGTGGAAGTGATAATGAGCCTAATTAAGCTTGTAAAATATTCCTAGTGTGGCAAAGTGGTAGAATGAAAAATTCATTTAAGCAAATTAATGAAGGAATGATTAAACGGAATTAATTAATGTTATGATGGGAATTAGTTGCTATGTGCAAGAATGTTTGTTATGAGAACATACAAGTAAGTATTGTAATACATTATAACCATATTATAAAATGTAATATTAGTTGGTGAGGCTATTGTGTTAAGCTTGAGACTTATTAATTTCTAAGCTTATATAGTTATACATTGTGTAGCATAAATAGTAGAGTTAAATCCATTAGAGGATTATCATTAATTATTAAAAGAGAAATAAACGGTAAGTTAATGAATAAATTGACATTATTATCATTATAATATTTGGGTATACTTGAGATAATAATTTCATGGAAAATTATGGGTTGGGAATACCCAACTGAATGATATTTAGCCAATTAAAATATTATGTGGAATATTGTACATGGATTATATGATGTGAGTAATAAATAATCCCTAACTTTACTTGGTATAGAAGTAGTAACACATTAAAATTTCTTTTTGGAAATTAAAGAAACCAAACTAAGCTTTAGTTGCTAAGAATTAACATTGTCCCAAATAATTATCAGTCGTGTAATAGGCCAATGGTCTACTCCTCTGTTGCTTAAGCTCGGCAAAGGCTAGATAGCTGCTAATGATGGAGGAAGGTGGAGTTGGTAACCAACTCTTCTCAATCCACTGGACTCTTCTTCTTCCTCTTGGTTTGAATTGTTAGGCAAAGTTATTGTTTGGATATTGGTTCCTCTATAAATAGAGTCACCTTCTTCTTCTTTCCCGTTGAATAAAATGTCTGAGTTTTGCTACTGGAAGTTAGTATAATTGGAGAGTCAGTAGATTGGGAGGATTGAGGAGCTATAGTTAGCCAATTCCAAGCATTCAAGAGGTAATATTGCTAACATATAAGTTCTTGAGTTCTAAGTTTTGTAATTTTTTAGTAATAACAAGAAATAGCTGTTATTGAGTCACAAAATTTATGGCTAAGGATTGTTATAATTCATGAATTGTTGTTAGATACTGTTAATATAGTTAAATGCGAAAACAACAGAAGTTAAACGGACCAATTTGGTTTAGAAACGAATTCGTAGTGAATGATTTTGCTAAACTTTTTAAAACATGAAAAGTGAGTATGAATATGAGTTTTGGATTAATATTTGGGTTAGTTAATGTTTATGTTAATTGTTGGGTATTTGGTATGTTGTAGTTTTATGAGTTATAAACCCATGGAATCGAAAACGGACTAATTTGGATGAGTATAACTCATGTTATGAAAATCGGAAGGTGTAGGGGTCTGTAAAATCGCGAAGAACAGAACCTGAGGGGCGGTTCTGCCTCCTAGGGCGCAGCTGCGCCGGACATCAGTGTCGGGTAGGACTGCTTTGACCTACTGTAGTAAATTAGGCATAACGTTTTCATACGAACTCCGATTGAGGTGATTCAAGATGATCCGGAACGAGGACGAATAGACCTACAACTTTTGTTCTTTAAGTTTTTCAATTTGAGGTCGTTAGGAAGGGTCAAAATAGTCATTTTTGTGACAGTTACGTTATCGAATGCAATCGAAGGGCGTCGGACGAGCACATACGCAAGTATAGTGCTCCCGAGGATGTAATATGTTATTCTAAGTGATAAAACATAAATATGCATGATAATAGACATGACATATAAGATTACCTTACTCATAATGGAATGCTTTAGCATGACTTAGTATGTGTTTTGAAAAGAAACTTGGAGTTTTGAAAACGAATATTGACGAACCTTGAGTCTTTGAAGTTATGATATTTTAACACATACATATTGTTGAGTTATGAGTATACCTAAGCATGAGAAGTGATTTAAAGTTGCTTTACTTATTATCAACTTACAATAGCTTAGTTGAAAATGATTTCTAAAGAAAACTTGAAACTTTGAGAACGAACTTAAAGCAACTTGTGTACTTACAGTTCTATACGTGATAACATACATACATGGCTTAGTTAGCTATGAAATGAGATTTAAAGTTGCACCTAGTTGCTTTAACTTGGCCTAGAATGATGTTTAAAAGTGAACTTGAACGCCTTGCGAAACTAAGTTTTTATAAACATGGCTTACATGTGTGCTCATCTAGCTAGACACCATATAAGTTGTGTGAGTATGAATTGTAATGAGTTCTCAAATGATGAACTATACTAATGAGTTGAATAAATGCGAGCATACGCGTTATAGGCGTTTAACGTCTTTACGTGATGAAATGGTTAAGGTAGTTCATTCCTTGTACATGAACCTACTTAGCCTTGTTGGAAAATTTCAAGTAAGTCTTTAAAATGTGTGACAACAACTTAAAGTAAAAACAAGAGACACCCAACTTTGGCTAAGACCTCTTAACATGTGGATAAGTTATGTGTTAACAATCATGCATGCTAAGAACCCAGATGAAACCAGAAAATAAATAATCAACTTTGGTCTGACCAGGGGACGGCGCAGCTGCGCCCATCCCAAGCCAAATTGCAGCGCAGCTGCGCCACAGGGCAATGATGACTGATTATTTTAACTTTGATCTAGACCTTAAAGCATATGTGTAATGAATGTCTAAAGCTATAACACTTGACGTAGATGATGTTTTAAGCATAAGACCATGTAATGGTTATATAAAACACAGAGTTGTTAAATTTTGTTAAGGTTTGCAAAATGCGAGAACTATGTGAAACATTCATATATAAGTGCAACGAACACATAGTGAGTCAAGTGTGTGATAGATGTATATGAACGTTGATGTAAAGTACGGGTGGTTAAGGTATACCTATACATACCTAGCTATTCTAAAAGTATGATGAGAAAGTGAAATGTAGGTTTTACAAACCTAGTTAGGAAACAATGTAACATTAATATTATATTAAGAATGTATGAAACGTATGACTAATGGATATGAATCCATGATTATATAACTGTGTAGGAAAACTCGAGGCGCAGATAACTATAAGCAGTTAAGTCGTAGTTGATAAACTACGAATCAGGCAAGTCTTTCAGTTCCTATTTGATATATGAATTCAATAACTGTTAGTTGAATTATATTATGTTGTGATAATGTGAACTTATATATGAACTGTATATGAGATATAAATGAGATTGACAGTTGATCTTTGATGATATACTTGTTATATGAAAAGTAACATGCGTAGTAAATATAAACTCTTTATAAATGCATGACTTGAGTATGATGTTATATGTTATGTGATGCATGAGGACTGTTAGAATTGCTGAGCTGTCGAGCTCACTCTTGCAAATAACCACTTTTGCAGGTTAAGGATTCACGGTAAAGATTTCGTGCTTCTTGATTGATAAAGATAGATAGTATCGCATTGAAGAATATTACTTAGATTATTGTCTGGACCATATTTATATTCTAGATGATGTACTCGATAGTTGCTTACACTGTTTAATACTTGTTGTATTGTAAGAATGTATTAATTAATACATAGAGGATATCGAGTTGAGTTGTAAATGTTTATACGATAACTCAGATAAGAAGGAATCATATTATATAGTTGATTCAAGATTTGTAATTGGTATCAAAGTTATGGAATCAATAAAAAGATTTTTATTCAAAGGATATTGAAAAGTTTAAATTATTCCGTATTTTAGTAATATCGAATATGATGTAAAGACGAGATCTTGGATATGAATAGAATTTATATTTTAAATTGTAATAAACGAAGTTGTATTCTTTTACTAATGATTAAAAGATGTAATAGTTTGACGATAGTAGTATCGTGACTGCACCGAATCCGAGGTTTCGAAAGAACGTGGATTTGGGGGCGTCACAGGTTGGTATCAAAGCTGTAGGTTATAAACTTAGGTAAGAGTACCTTAGGCTATAACCTGAGAAAGGAAAAGATAAAGATTAAAATATATCTAAGCAAAGATTCAAAGATGAATCTTGAAATATCTAGAGAATGAGAATCAGGAGTTTTCTAAATCCGATAATAAAAATGTGAAGACAATGTCTATAATATGAATATGACAAAGATAATGAGAATAAACTCGAATGGAGTTTGGCTGATAGTAGGGAAAGAACCCTGAGGTAAAACGATGATCACGACGTGATCAGATTGAACTGTGAAATGATAGATAGTCTGTAACGACTAAGTGTGTATAGCTTGATGCTATGAGAGAATGTACTATAAAAAGTACGAGATGAACTCATGAGGAGTTGTATGTGGTGAAACCTAGAAAGTTCGTAACAAGGAAGTGATAGAGTAAGATAGAGTTAAGTGTTGGACTTCCATTGAGGACTCATGTGATGGCTTAGTTGTACAAACTTTTGTATAGGCAGAAGTTTTGTGCTTGCACTGAGTGCGTTACATTGATAATCGTTAGAATGTTAGTGTCGCGGTATCATTATATATATGGCGGAAAGGTGATTCTTTTCTCATGTTAATTTTGATAGACAGAGATTTCTAAGATTAATTTAGATAATACTAAGATTAGGTGCGAGTTCTTAAGACTCATGCCTACGACGAGTTCGTGACTCATAATCGTATGGTGGGACCCCTCAGCGAATGGACGACTTTGGTCTGACTAGGACAAGTTCCTACACCCATATGATTGTGGTAAGTTCCTGAACTTCCATGGTGTGGTAAGTTGGTGAACTGTACTGAGAATAGATATATTATATAAGAGTTTTGGAATAGTAAGCATTGATGGTGGTAAGAGATTGAAGTGATGGAGAAATTTGGATTTTTCTAAATCTTCTACCTATGCTAGGTTTTCAAAATTTATTGACTTCGTGCTAGTGTTTGCACTTCGATTTTCTTGAGAAAAATATTGGGTTAAGTGACTGAACCAATTAGTTTTAAAAATAATACAGTTATTCGTATGTCTAAGCTATTTGTTTCGGCTAAGACAAAAATGATTTGAAAATATTTCAAAATGTTTTTTGACCATGTGCATCATTTGATATGGTGTATGATGGTAAACGATGGAGTCATCAATGCAATCGAACCTAGTGTCGGAAGTGATCGTAAGATCGTTAGCCCATTATGGTATGATGTAGTATGACAAAGTCACAAAATGACGAAATCTTCAACGTACTATTAAGTGGTTGCGGCATTTTAACGTCATAAAATGATTTTTGGTTTTCTTTCAAATTATGAAAAGTTGACTAAATTATTTCGATTGATGTCCGAATTGTTGATAAGAGTCTAAGCTAATTGATTCGACTAGGCGACTGTGAAAAAGTGATTATAGAATTCAAGCATTCTTTTGTATTTGTGCCAAACCAGATTGCTCTGGTGCGGATGTAGAAGTTGAGAAGCTGAGTTGAACAATCCTATAACGGGAACTTATTTTCGGAGACAGTGGTCACGAACATGACTCATATAGTCATTACAACACGCTACGTTGCGGCCTAACGTAGTAGTACAATAGGGTAGCCACCTAGTGTACGTGTGGAGGGTGTTTTCAGTCCTTGTGATTGATAAACATTCTAGTTTACAGTGTGGAGACTCATGTTGAGACATTTGTAAATGTGGAAGAGTTCACGGTCTTGTGTGACCCCTCAGCATAATTTGAAATCTGAGTTATTCATACTACTTCTTGATTATTGAAAAATTGTGGAAGATTCTTATTCTTCTGAAGGATGAATGTAGTAAGTAGAATGATCCTTAGAAAGGAGAAAATGGTAGAATGCGATTGAGAAGGTTATAATAATAAAACTTCCGAAAAGAGAATGAATAAAAATTATTCAAGAGAATATGTAATATTTGGAATGACACCGAGTAGAGGAGGTTTCGGTGATTCCGAGGACGGAATCCTTATAAGGGGGAGAGGATGCGAGAACCCGAATTTTTAGAAATTATTAAATAAGGATTTAATAAATAAAATTCTTAAACCGTGAGATGGGTTCGAATAAGAATATATATATGTGATATGAGGTATGTGGTATTATATTACATAGGATAATATGGACTATGTAATATGTGTTTTTGTGATTTTTAAATATATTAATAATATATATTTGTTATTTAGCGTAGATACGATTCAGTGGAGATAAAGGAAGTGGATAAATTTCTATCGAAATAATTTATAGAATTATTTTATCATAGTAAGTTGGTGAAATTAAATATCCTTAATGTATAATCAGCATATTCTTGTATATGTGTATTAATAATTAGTATGTTTATAATATACCACTTAAGCTATCCGTGAATAGGTTTGGATAGTAAATCATGAGTTAGTTAAGGAATTTCCTAATAAGAATAAATATTAGTTAATTGAAGTTGGGAGTTATATTATGGAATAATATAATATTAATATTGAACCTTAATGATATGCTGCAGTGTTTAATTTACTTAAGTAAAGAAATAGATTAATAAATGCGTTGAATATATGATTATAATTAGTACCTTCTACATATTACTTAGAATGATAATATGTGAGAAAGTCTAATGTACGAATAACGTTAATAAATATATATACGTTATTAAAGGGAGATGGAAATCATTATATCTTTAAATAAACATTTAATATTTGATATATGATTAAATGTATAGATTAAAGAAGTTGTGTTGGGGCAATTTCTAGAAAGGAAAGAGAAATAGTTATTATATATTTCTAATAAAGAATATTAAAATAATTTCTAATATTAAATTATTTTAATATAAGGAGGAAATGTTATTTTTGAATAATAATATTACCTTATATGTTTTTGCATGAGGTAATAGGTATGATTAATTAATATGATAAATATATTAAAATATATTTGCTATATGTAAATAAATTGATGGAAATAATTTATTATAATAGAAAATAAACTTATTATCTATTTTTTATATAATATATACATGTGCCGTACATATAAATTTTAATAGATATTATATTAAGGATAATATCTTGAGACAATAAGTAAATTATTTTTTTTATAATGAATGTCTTTATTTGGAGAAAACATAATATTTTATGTTATGGCAAAATACATAATTTCTAATGTATTTTCAAGAGAGTTAATTAATAAAAGAAAGCTAAGTTATCTTAATGTATTAAATAACTTAAGTTATTATTTTATCGTAGATTTTATAATAGAGTAAATCTTAATTATTCTAAGCATAAAGGTTATACATATTATAAATGTATAATCATTTAAGGTAGCTAAATAACTTAGTATTGAAGTGCATGTGTCACACAACTTTATATTATAAGAATATTAAAGTGTGGTGGAAGTGATAATGAGCCTAATTAAGCTTGTAAAATATGCCTAGTGTGGCAAAGTGGTAGAATGAACAATTCATTTAAGCAAATTAATGAAGGAATGATTAAACGGAATTAATTAATGTTATGATGGGAATTAGTTGCTATGTGCAAGAATGTATGTTATGAGAACATACAAGTAAGTATTGTAATACATTATAACCATATTATAAAATGTAATATTAGTTGGTGAGGCTATTGTGTTAAGCTTGAGACTTATTAATTTCTAAGCTGATATAGTTATGCATTGTGTAGCATAAATAGTAGAGTTAAATCCATTAGAGGATTAGCATTAATTATTAAAATAGAAATAAACGGTAAGTTAATGAATAAATTGACATTATTATCATTATAATATTTGGGTATACTTGAGATAATAATTTCATGGAAAATTATGGGTTGGGAATACCCAACTGAATGATATTTAGCCAATTAAAATATTATGTGGACTACTGTACATGGATTATATGATGTGAGTAATAAATAATCCCTAACTTTACTTGGTATAGAAGTAGTAACACATTAAAATTTCTTTTTGGAAATTAAAGAAACCAAACTAAGCTTTAGTTGCTAAGAATTAACATTGTCCCAAATTCATTGTCCCAAATAATTATCAGTCGTGTAATAGGCCAATGGTCTACTCCTCTGTTGCTTAAGCTCGGCAAAGGCTAGATAGCAGCTAATGATGGAGGAAGGTGGAGTTGGTAACCAACTCTTCTCAATCCACTGGACTCTTCTTCTTCCTCTTGGTTTGAATTGTTAGGCAAAGTTATTGTTTGGATATTGGTTCCTCTATAAATAGAGTCACCTTCTTCTTCTTTCCCGTTGGATAAAATGTCTGAGTTTTGCTACTGGAAGTTAGTATAATTGGAGAGTCAGTAGATTGGGAGGATTGAGGAGCTATAGTTAGCCAATTCCAAGCATTCAAGAGGTAATATTGCTAACATATAAGTTCTTGAGTTCTAAGTTTTGTAATTTTTTAGTAATAACAAGAAATAGCCATTTTTGAGTCACAAAATTTATGGCTAAGGATTGTTATAATTCATGAATTATTGTTAGATACTGTTAATATAGTTAAATGCGAAAACAACGGAAGTTAAACAGACCAATTTGGTTTAGAAACGAATTCGTAGTGAATGATTTTGCTAAACTTTTAAAAACATGAAAAGTGAGTATGAATATGAGTTTTGGATTAATATTTGGGTTAGTTAATGTTTATGTTAATTGTTGGGTATTTGGTATGTTGTAGTTTTATGAGTTATAAACCCATGGAATCGAAAACGGACTAATTTGGATGAGTATAACTCATGTTATGAAAATCGGAAGGTGTAGGGGTCTGTAAAATCACGAAGAACAGAACCTGAGGGGCTGTTCTGCCTCCTAGGGCGCAGCTGCGCCGGACATCAGTGTCGGGTAGGACTGCTTTGACCTGCTGTAGTAAATTAGGCATAACGTTTTCATACGAACTCCGATTGAGGTGATTCAAGATGATCCGGAACGAGGACGAATAGACCTACAACTTTTGTTCTTTAAGTTATTCAAGTTGAGGTCGTTAGGAAGGGTCAAAATAGTCATTTTTGTGACTGTTACGTAATCGAATGCAATCGAAGGGCGTCGAACGAGCACATACGCAAGTATAGTGCTCCCGAGGATGTAATATGTTATTCTAAGTGATAAAACATAAATATGCATGATAATAGACATGACATATAAGATTACCTTACTCATAATGGAATGCTTTAGCATGACTTAGTATGTGTTTTGAAAAGAAACTTGGAGTTTGGAAAACGAATATTGACGAACCTTGAGTCTTTGAAGTTATGATATTTTAACACATACATATTGTTGAGTTATGAGTATACCTAAGCATGAGAAGTGATTTAAAGTTACTTTACTTATTATCAACTTACAATAGCTTAGTTGAAAATGATTTCTAAAGAAAACTTGAAACTTTGAGAACGAACTTAAAGCAACTTGTGTACTTACAGTTCTATACGTGATAACATACATACATGGCTTAGTTAGCTATGAAATGAGATTTAAAGTTGCACCTAGTTGCTTTAACTTGGCCTAGAATGATGTTTAAAAGTGAACTTGAACGCCTTGCGAAACTAAATTTTTATAAACATGGCTTACATGTGTGCTCATCTAGCTAGACACCATATAAGTTGTGTGAGTATGAATTGTAATGAGTTCTCAAATGATGAACTATACTAATGAGTTGAATAAATGCGAGCATACGCGTTATAGGCGTTTAACGTCTTTACGTGATGAAATGGTTAAGGTAGTTCATTCCTTGTACATGAACCTACTTAGCCTTGTTGGAAAATTTCAAGTAAGTCTTTAAAATGTGTGACAACAACTTAAAGTAAAAACAAGAGACACCCAACTTGGGCTAAGACCTCTTAACATGTGGATAAGTTATGTGTTAACAATCATGCATGCTAAGAACCCAGATGAAACCAGAAAATAAATAATCAACTTTGCTCTGACCAGGGGACGGCGCAGCTGCGCCCATCCCAGGCCAAATTGCAGCGCAGCTGCGCCACAGGGCAATGATGACTGATTATTTTAACTTTGATCTAGACCTTAAAGCATATGTGTAATGAATGTCTAAAGCTATAACACTTGACGTAGATGATGTTTTAAGCATAAGACCATGTAATGGTTATATAAAACACAGAGTTGTTAAATTTTGTTAAGGTTTGCAAAATGTGAGAACTATGTGAAACATTCATATATAAGTGCAACGAACACATAGTGAGTCAAGTGTGTGATAGATGTATATGAACGTTGATGTAAAGTACGGGTGGTTAAGGTATACCTATACATACCTAGCTATTCTAAAAGTATGATGAGAAAGTGAAATATAGGTTTTACAAACCTAGTTAGGAAACAATGTAACATTAATATTATATTAAGAATGTATGAAACGTATGACTAATGGATATGAATCCATGATTATATAACTGTGTAGGAAAACTCGAGGCGCAGATAACTATAAGCAGTTAAGTCGTAGTTGATAAACTACGAATCAGGCAAGTCTTTCAGTTCCTATTTGATATATGAATTCAATAACTGTTAGTTGAATTATATTATGTTGTGATAATGTGAACTTATATATGAACTGTATATGAGATATAAATGAGATTGAAAGTTGATCTTTGATGATATACTTGTTATGTGAAAAGTAACATGCGTAGTAAATATAAACTCTTTATAAATGCATGACTTGAGTATGATGTTATATGTTATGTGATGCATGAGGACTGTTAGAATTGCTGAGCTGTCGAGCTCACTCTTGCAAATAACCACTTTTGCAGGTTAAGGATTCACGGTAAAGATTTCGTGCTTCTTGATTGATAAAGATAGATAGTATCGCATTGAAGAATATTACTTAGATTATTGTCTGGACCATATTTATATTCTAGATGATGTACTCGATAGCTTACACTGTTTAATACTTGTTGTATTGTAAGAATGTATTAATTAATACATAGAGGATATCGAGTTGAGTTGTAAATGTTTATACGATAACTCAAATAAGAAGGAATCATATTATATAGTTGATTCAAGATTTGTAATTGGTATCAAAGTTATGGAATCAATAAAAAGATTTTTATTCAAAGGATATTGAAAAGTTTAAATTATTCCGTATTTTAGTAATATCAAATATGATGTAAAGACGAGATCTTGGATATGAATAGAATTTATATTCTAAATTGTAATAAACGAAGTTGTATTCTTTTACTAATGATTAAAAGATGTAATAGTTTGACGATAGTAGTATCGTGACTGCACCGAATCTGAGGTTTCGAAAGAACGTGGATTTGGGGGCGTCACATTTACCGGCATGAAAACATATGACTCTGAAATTGGATTAGGATGAGCATGCTAGTTTCGAATGAGAGATTATAACTTGATAAGCATGTGTATTGGTTTAATGGCAATAGTTGCATGCTAGAGGTACGTCGGGACATTTTCAGACCCTAACAATTTGCTTAAGTCAGATTTTAACAGTTAACATATTATGATGCTATAAATGGTATGTTTGATATTGAACGTGATCTTATGTGATAGAATTATATAATGATTAAATTCTTGTATGTGTGAACTTATATTAATTTATATATACTAATTGGAGAGATCGACTTGTTAATGCTAGGTCGTTCCAACGCAGTTTTATTAAAGCTAGAATTAATTGTAGCTGAGCAAACAGGCAAGTTCCCTATCTTCCTCAAGTTATATTTGAGCAAGTATCCTATCCTTGTGTTTACTTTACTCAAGGAACGTTGTAAGCGAGTTTATTAAACTTCACTTGATTTGAATGCAAGTGTCCCTAACCTTACTCAAATTTATATTGAGCAGGGTATTATCATATTGCAAGTTTTCCTGAACTACTCTTTTATTTGAGCAAGTTTTTCTTGACTTATACTTATTTATTGTACAAGTATCCGGACCCTATTGTGCAAATATTCTAAATTTTTGTACTACCTTATTCAATGAACCGTGTAAGCGAGTTTCTAAACTTCACTTATTTTTGGTGAAAGTTTCCTATCCTTCTCATATTGTATTAAGCAGGTTTTTATTGTATTGTGCAAGTTCCCCGAACTTCACATTTTGAGTATTGTGAAAGTTCCTCGAACTTCACACTTTGGTTATTGTGAAAGTTCCCCGAACTTTACATTTTGAGTATTGTGAAAGTTCCCCGAACTTCCCACTTTGGTTATTTTGCAAATTCCCAAACTTCATTTCTTTATTATGCAAGTTCTCTAAACTTATACAAACTCGTATATTGTGCAAGTATCTTATCTTTGTGTTTACTTTACTCAAAGAACATTGAAAGCAAATGTCCTAACCTATGCATTTACTTTACGCAAGGGATCTATTATGGTGAAATTCCCCGAATTTCACTCTTTGATGTTGTAAGTGTCTAAGCCTATGCATTTATTTTATGCAAGGAATCTATTATCGTGCAAGTTCCCCGAACTTCACACGTTGAGTATTGTGCAAGTTCCCCGAACTTCATACGTTGAGTATTGTGCAAGTTCCCCGAACTTACACAAATTCATATATTGTGCAAATTCTAAACTTCACTTTGTGCAAGTTCTCTATCCTTCTCAAATTGTATTGAGTAGGTTATTGTTGAATCGAAAGTTGTTTACTTAATTGCTTAAACTTTATTTCCAAGCATGTTATTTAGTGGTTTAATTACTTATCAATTATTCCACATTGATATTATTGATGTTCGCACAAAGTGCATTTGAGCTCGTAAAGTCTTGGACCTGTACATTATTCAAGGTTCTAAATTTCTTAAACTATGTCAGTAAGAGTCTGAACCTTTGCTCGGTCAGACTAGTGTATGAAGTTTTCTTTGAAGCTATTCAAACCAATTGATGGTAAGGATTCTTAGACGGAACAGAACACCCCTCATATGTAGGAGTGTGCCTAGGTATCTAATATATATGATACGAGTAAGCAGATATAAGTGTTATGCATATTCATGTTGTGCCCGAGGTTGATCTCCTCGAGGTACTTAGTTTCTGTAGCCAGAAGCCAATAATTCTAAAAAAGGTCAATTAGCTATTGAACCCATTGGAAAGTTATAGTTCAGAGTCTACTCGACTATCAGTCATTCTAAAGGTAATTATTATCTTTGCTTTTAATATTCATATTGTTGAATTGTTCAGATGTTCATATCGTTGAATCTATCAGATATTCATCTTATTGAATCGTTCTAATATTCATATTATTGAATCGTTCAGATATTCATATTATTGAATGGTTCTAATATTCATATTGTTGAATCTTTAAGATATTCATTTTGTTGAAATCATTGTCAGATATTTTTCCATTCATCATGATATATCCTTTATTATTGTATTTAAACTTGCTAAGAAAACTTGTTGCTCATTCTTGCTATATCATGACTTATATTGCAGTTGAGCCCGAGCCCTCAGGGAAGGACAAGGGTAAAGGAAAGATATAGGATGGTTTGCAAGGAGCAGACTTTGTCATTATGATTTGTTTAATTACTGTTAATGTAATATGAACCCTAATGTTTATTCTAGGGTATATTTGTATTGATGTATTAAGGTTATCTAATCTTGGGACTAGTAACACCTTTTGAATGAACGACGTACGTTTATTATATTCCGCATTTTAGTTATCGTATGTTACTTAAAGGTGGATGTTAGTATTGTTTCGTGGCGACCGGACCGGGGTCAGAGGACCCGGATTCGGGGGTGTCACAGTCAACAGATGCACCATGGTTGACCTATACTCTAGGCTTTTCTCAGATCTTCTGGAAAGAATCCCACTTCTTTATTTTGCCTCCGGAACTTCACCACCTCCATATTTTGCATTACTAACTTCCTCAGTATGAACAACAACTTCAGACTGTACTTTCTGATCAGCATCACTTGGTTCTGACATTTCCTCTCCATCATTGATCATGGTTTGATCATGTGTAGTAGTGTGCTCTACATGACTGATCATGGCCTGATCATCTTCTATGACTCTGGTCTATTCCACAGTTGGACCAGATGCTTGAGATTGATTGTTTCGTTCAGCCTTTTCAATCAGCAATCCTTTGATCATATTCCTTCAATACTTCCTCATTTGCCAGAACAAACTTCTTGATAAGCCTCTTAGTCCCCTTCTTTGGCTTGGACACAGCCTTTGCACTTCTTCAGATTCAGCCCTGATAGTTTGTTCAGGCTGAGAGGCTGTTGCAGCTTCTCCGTCTGCAGTAGTAATTATTCTGGACTCTACGATTGGTGATGACTCCATAATCTTAGTGAGTGAGGGGTTCTTTGTTCTGTGACTGCGTTTCTTCTTCTTCTAAGGTTCACAACTACCTTTAGCTTTATTTTTACTTGTCACTTAAATCTTTATCATCAATGATCGAAAGATCTGAAGGATTTGCTCCATTTTGCTCCCTTGACACAGTTAGCGCTACTGCTCTTTGCAGATCACTGCTCCCCTATAGTTGATACTATCCTCTCAGAGAAGGATGAATTCTTCTTCTTCATATGCCTAAGGCGGTAGCCTTGCATATCTTCTTCAGGATGAGATCATCATAATCATATAAACCTCATTGAATCATACAGAGATATTTTCAGGACTGATCACTCCACGATTGTTGACAAAACTACGAACGTAGTCTTTCTCATTCAGGATTCAATATCTTCTTCATTCGTGGAGTTCTGCTTCTATGATGAATTCTTCATAATTAATGATTGATGATCCTTTGATATGAGCATCCTTGATGTTCCCTTTGAGATGATAAGCTTTTCTTGAATAAGCATAGAAGATCTCTATCATCTTGATATGAATATCCAGCTTCCATATGAAGATCATCAACCATGTGAACTTCATTCACGGGGACTCAGCAAATCTTCAAGAATAGGCTTTGGCGTTGGTTGATTTTGTCAAGAGCATTGCTGAAATGTCTTGATCCTCCAGCTGGTTGAATCTTTGTGACTGAAGCCATCTACTTCAGTATTCCTTAGTGTGGTCAAATAGATCAAGTACATGTAGGTTAAGTAAATTTCTATCTTGGTACCCATTCTTGATTGGGTCCTGCTAGGTTAATTTTCTCAAAATCCCAATTCCTCATATTCATAGATTTCTATCATATTAGCATCAACAATCATATTCATGCATATAACAGATTTACATATGACATATATAATGCATGATTGTGAGTGTGTGTATGAATTTGACATTTTTAACATAACACTCTTTTTCTTTGATTATTTCACCCTTTGCTTTGTTATGTTAACAGATTTTGAATGTTCACAGAGTAGGAATCACCTCTATTACTTATTTGTATCTGGTTGGTTCACGAAGATGATCAGTTTATAAGAACCTTCAAGATACTCCTTTAGAGCTGATCATACTCTATGTTTTATTAAAAACACAGAACATTTATTTGTATATATTTACATACATACCAACCCTTTAGCAAGAGTTAATCCACTTAAGCTTAATTAGATTTAGATTAACTTATGACATACTCCAGACTTCTTTCAAGATGTTATCTTCAACCTAAAATATGGGTGGAGTGAAAGTTTGTTGACAATTAAGTTCCAACCTTAATGTACTTTCTCTCTTCCCCTTTTTAGGAAGAGTATGGTCTTTTGATAGAATACTGTTGTAGTACATAAGGTGATGCAACATGATGTACATGTAAATATTAATGAGGAATCATACCTTTACAATGTCAGTTTCTTGACAATCATTTTTCTTGCTATAATGATGTTAGGCATTGATGTGCATATCTTTGCATTTATAGTTGACAACTTATTGCTCCATTTGACCTTCGATCAATCATATAGTCTTGGAGATGTAAGCTAGGAAAGTATTGGCAGCTTTAGTTCTTTGATAACCTTGAACCTCAAGGTTCAGATACACATGGTTAGCCAAATACACTTTTGAGAGAAATCTTCTTTCTTCTCTGGATAATCATTTCATTGTATGTATAGGCCTTTCATCTTTCAAAATAGGTGGATGCTAGATTCTTTGCTTTTGATGCCTCTTGGCTTCCCATCACCTGTTTGCAGACTGCTGATTGACTTTGGACGTGGATTGGTCTTGTTGTTGCAGCATTTAAGAATAGGGACCAATCTGAGCAGCTTCAGATGTATATACACATTTACTTGAACACATAATTTCCAACGTGTGAGCTCATCTACATTCACAAGTGACTTACTACTAAACTAAGTTTAGAACATGGTTTATGCCTAGGATCAGACTCAAAGAGATAGCTTTAGGATATAGCATGAGAACCTACTCTGATACCAATTGTTTAGTTCCCAGAGGGCACACAATAGATGTAGAAGGGGGGGTTGAATATATTCTTTTCATTTTCATAAATCTATTCCATTTTATTTTGTATTGCTAAGTAATTAGCATATGACAAACATAAGAATTATTTTAAGCACAACGAAATATGTTAAAGATCCCCTTCATAGATAACTTGTTAACCATTGTTCTAGAGCTAGTTTATGATTAAGCGATCATTACATTGATAGCAGTTATAGCAGTTATAGATACATAATGTAAATGACAGAACGTAAAAGACACAATGGATTTTAAGTGGTTCAGAGACTCAAGCTCCTAATCCACTCTTCTGCTTCAACAAGCATAGATTCCACTAAGGAAGTCTTTACATCTGAATCACTAAGATTCCTTCAAGGCCAGCAGCCTTGGAAATTCAGTTCTCTACGAACTGTTCAAGTCCAATAGACTTGGAACTCCAGTTCACTAAGAACTCTTCAAGGCCAGCAGCCTTGGAACTTCATTTAGTCCCTCGGACAAGAATAGGCCCTGGATTTATTGATGTTGTTGTTGGTGTTGAGCTGCTAAGATGACTTGAAACTTTGTTCATCCTTTGGTACTTAGCAGCTTGGTGTGATCCTCTTTGGATTTTGTATCGTGGCTGGATCACCATTAGACAGACTACTAAGATGTTCATGAAGCTTAACATCGTTGAGTGCTTAGCAGTCCATCACTTCTTCTCTGGTGTAGCTGATCTTTTGGTTGATGCTTGTCTTCATCTGATCTCAGCTTGCATCCTTTCACCACTTTAGGTCTGCTAAGTCTTTGAGCTTTTGGTAGACTTCGTCTGGCACTTAGCATCCCCTGAACCTTGCTTAAATGATGTGCAGATCTGATTCTTCATTTGATCCTGCATCTGTTCTTCTTCAGCTCTTGGTAGTTTATGGTTATTCATAGAGTGGCTCTTTAAATCTTCTTTCTGGTCTGCCACTTTTCTGAATGCTATGTTGTTGGCCTTCTCAGCTCTGAGCTTAGCTGCCATTTTGATTAGCATTCTCATTGTTGTTAAGTGAAGCCTTTTATCTGTTCAAGCTCTTCTGTTAACTTGTTTCACTTCTACTTTCGTAGCCTCACTGTCACAGAGACGTATTCTGTTCAGCTCTGTAGAACTCGTAGAATCAACAACTTATCAGCCCAATAACTTTTCAACTCTGCTCAACTGTCATCTTTGAAGCTTCAGCTGTTAAATACCCTTCCATAAGCTTCCCGTTGGAATATAGACATTGACAGCTATTTGAATTGCTTTGTAGATCTCGAGTTATTTGGTGCAGACTGCTGATCTGACGTGATGACCCCTTTTTGACTTTTTCTGACACAACAGTCTACTATTTCACCTACCACATCAGAGATGTCACTTTAACGCTTCAGGCTGGTAGTCACCTTTATTTCTTCTTTCTGACTCCTCTATCAGAACATCAGGAGTTTTCCTTTTGCATCGATGCTCTCAATCAGTAACGTTCGAATGTCAGTCTTCACATTGAGACGTTGCCAATGCTTCAATATTCAGATGACCGAACTCTACAATTCTGATGCAGATGACTTTGAACTTGATCGTAGTTTGTCTGATGAATGTTGCTCGTTGACTGGTTGAGACAACACTACGATTCTGAAGAGTGTACTTTGGATTTGCAATGTAGAACATCTCTTCCTCCACTTGTGCAGTGCTTCAACACTTCTGCTTGTCTTGACTTAACTCAGGAATTGATAACTTGTCCTGGATGCTTTGGCCCTTCTGAATTATATGACTCATCTAATTAGGCATACTCAGCTCTCTTTCTCCTTGTGATCTCCTGTTCACATATCATCAATGGTCTGACCCATTCTTCATCTTCTTCGTCTATTCTTTATTGGTTGGCTAGTATCTCTGTATAAACAGCATCAGTTCCTGCTTCTCATTTGGCAAACACTACGATCATGGTCACACCCAAGATCATTGTCTTCCGTTTATTTTGTTAGAGTTTATGCCCTAGAGGCCAATTCTTTAATGTAATTGCTTAACATTTTTTGATATTATATTTGATTTAATAAATCAATTATTTTATTATGGTTTTATTTACTGCGTTATATAAATGTTAGCATAATAAAAGTCCATAGAATAGTGATAAAAGTTATATAGCTTCAAGTATGTGACTTGAACATGAGATCATATAATTATAATTAATATCATTGCTCTTAAATGTCCCTAGTCGAGTATCATTGTTAATGGGACAACAATGATACATTAAGACTAGTATGTGGATTGACTGATGGCCAAATCTCATTGGTCATAAATATATGAGATATTAAGTCAATGCATAGGTACATGTTAGAGAATAATGTACTGGACAGACCCACCATGAGAATTCTACGTGGAGCATTATACAAAGTGTCATAAGCAATTCTCATAGTGACAATGATATAATGATCCTCCGACCTGAAATCACTATATTACTACACGGGAATTTATGTACTTTGATATCATCAAAGGTCACCTTTAATAGGATGGACAATAAAGGTGATTATTGAGTACATCATGAATCGTGTGAGGAATATGAGTGATCTAGATGGAATTTAACCCTCCTATATATTTGGGGTGATATCCATAGGCCTCTTGATTGAGTAAGACTATGAAATGCATGGCCATGCTCAAATAGTGATTTGTTTCATATAGTCTACTCATTGATCAAGGAAACTCAGATTAAATTATGAAGAGTATGACAAATTCCATGCCTCGAGTTTAATCTAGGATGTCAAGGTTAAAAGGATTAAATTACATTGAAACATTCGTCACGAAAAGGTTGCATCGAATCACCGATCTTATTATTACTTGGGTAGCAGTGATGCATTACTAGATGTCACTCACTGTTTAAAATTTTATAATATAATTTTAAAATTATTGCTAACGTAATAATAACCTATAGGGTCACACACTTAGAACGTAATTAAAAAGGGAATTAATTTAAATTGTAAGGATTTAAATATGTTAATATGATTGATAGTATTTAAATTAAGAATTTAAATTAATAGGATAATTTGTATATATGTATATTAATTAAGTAAGACTTAATGAAGATATAATATATATAAATTCGGATCTTACTTTTCTAATTGGATTAGGTTTTGGTTAATTCCTTTTGACTACTATATATATATATATGATATATCAGCCGTTTTAAAGTGAGATAATATCATAAACCTAAACCCTAGCCGCTCTTATAGAGAGACTAGAGAGAAAAGCTTCAGAAAATCTAGATTCTTGGTGGCTAGTACCGTGGCTTTCTTTGCTGCAGATAGTGTGATGATTTGCGGGGCGTTCATGTGGATACCGTAGAGGCGCAGTTCCGTTGGATTGCGTTGAAGATTCGAAGTTGTTCCAGAATTTTTCCATCATCACCATTCAAGCTCGGATAATCGATAAAAATCTAAACCTCTGAATTAATATGTTTTCGCATGGATCCTATTTTAGGGTTTCAGATATTGTTTTGAAAATATTAAATTTTGCTGCTTTTATGTGCCGAAATCCCTACAGTGGTATCAGAGCAACTTGCGAAACGATTAATTCAGATTATGTGTTTTAATTGTATTCGATATATATGATATATGATGATGCATGTTTGCAGATCTAAAATTGAATATATGATATTCTTCATGTATGCGTATTCTGGAATTATGAATTATATCTGTAATATATATGCATGTATATGATGTTCTGTTAATCGTATCTTAGAAGGTGGAATAACAATACAACTTCTGTTCTACTTGGATTAGAAGCATGAAGATTCGGTTTAATATGCTTAATCGAAACTGGACATATATGATATGTTCTGGGTGTATTGTTATTATGAGTGTTTTGTTGGATTGTATATGATTCTGGAATTGTTTCAGAGATTCGTATGGAAAAATTCTACAATACAGATTGTAGTTCAGAAAATTTTTCCAGGGGCGCCGCCACCGCTAGGGGGGATACCCCGTCGAGCGCACGATGGTCGTGACCCTAATATTTTATATATTGTTTTCTTTAATTATATAAATTGTGTTATGTGCTTATTGTGATATGCATGGTGCACAGTTATGCCCCTTTTGACCCATAGGTTAGTGGTTTTTGGTTTTAAAATACGGCTTGCATGTCGTGCCTTTCTCTAAATTCTGATGTAATATTCTCTTCTCATCTAAATCCCCTCGAATGTAACTCAAGGTTTCTTTATGTCATGTAATTTTTTGTAACCTATCAAGATGATAAGATGAAGATGAAAAGATGAAGATGATGATGGAGAGGAGACACATTCATGAGGAAGATCCAAAGAAGCTACTATTTTGAAGATCTTTTACCACCTTAGACTGACCTTCAATATTTTCCTTAGCTTGAAAAGATTGACATAGGATTGGGCCATAACTGTGACACATTTAATTTTGCACTTTATTTATGCTTGTATACGATATGATATGATAAATAATATGCATGCTTAATAAGATTAAAATTGGTGAGATCTAAATTAATTAATAAAATCCCTCATAAAATTATTAAGTCTAAATCAGATGCCTTCTAATGAATAACACTCATCAAGACCTTGATCGATGGATGTAGGTTTGCCAAAGTAAAGTACCCTATTTATCTTGGTAAGATGCGATAGGATAATTGTGATATCCAAACTGTTAAAATCATTGGGCCCGACTTAACTAAGTTATCTCAATAGGATTGTGGACTTAGAGGCATAGAGTTTAGTAGGTACCATTAGATGGACTAGAAATAAATGTTGTTCACAAAATTATCCAAGAGTTATATATGATATAATTGGCAATGGGTTGTCTACCTAAATAATTGTGTTTTGAGAGATTAAGCAAAGCTAACTTAAGGCATAATGAAATATGGATCTTGGCTCACTAGAAAGATTTAATGCTTTCCGAATTAATGGTGAGGGCTATTAATTTGAATAAAATAGTGGGAGGTATATTTTGAATGTACTATTATCAATTACATAATATCAAAACTCTGCAATTTGACTTATCATTTTTGCACTTATAAATTGTAGATATCAATGGCAAACAACAACACAAATAGTCTTTCACTACGATCAGTCCTTGAGAAGGAAAAACTGAGTGGAATTAATTTCCTAGACTGGCATAGGAACTTGAGGATTGTCCTCAAATAAGAGCGCAAGCTATATGTCCTTGATGGGCCCATTCATGCAGCACCAGCTAACACTGCACCACGTGTAGAGCATAATACTTACAAGAAGCATTAAGATGATGCTCTGGACGTGAGTTGTCTCATGCTAGCAACTATAAACTCTGAGCTTCAGAAGCAACATGAATTAATGGATGCTTATGAGATAATCGAGCATCTCAAGAAATTGTTCGAAGGGCATGCTCGACAGGAGAGGTATGATACAAGCAAAGCGTTGTATCACTGCAAGATGGATGAACGTGATCCAGTTGGTCCACATGTGCTAAAAATGATTGGGTATATTGAGTACCTTGATAGGTTGAGTTTTTCGATTACTCCGGAAGCCCAAACTGATCTTGTTTTGCAATCTTTGAACAATAGCTACTCTCAATTTGTTATGAATTACCTCATGAATGAAATTGAGAAACCACTTACTGAGTTGTTAAACATGTTGAGAACTGCCAAGAACAACAAGAAAAAGGCAGGACCCGCTCCCATAATGATGGTGCAAAAGGGGAATGCTAAGGGAAAGGGGAAAGGCAAAAAGAAGATAGGATTTAAATCAGGTGCCAAACCCAATTCCAAAACCAAACAAGCTTTAAAACCTAAAGGTGGAGTGGCTAAAGAAGGTGATTGTCACTTCTGTGGAAAACCTGGACACTGAAAGAGGAATTGTCATGCTTATTTGGAAGAACTGAAGAAAAAGAAAGGAAGTGTGACTTCTGATTCAGGTATATATGTTATAGAAGTTAATTTGTCCACTTCTACATCATGGGTATTGGATACTGGATGTGGTTCTCACATTTGTGTTAATGTGCAGGAACTCTGAAGAAGTAGGACTTTGGCGAAAGGAGAGGTTGACCTACGAGTTGGGAATGGAGCAAAAGTTTCTACACTAGCTGTAGGAACTTATCATTTATCTTTGCCTACTAGGCTAGTATTAAAATTAGAGGATTGTTATTATGTGTCTGCTATGAGCACAAACATTATTTCTGTTTCTTGTTTGGACAAGAAAGGTTTTTCATTTTTAATAAAGAACAACAATTGTTCGTTTTACTTAAATGAAATATGTTATGGTGTCGCACAATTGTTTAATAGTCTTTATATTCTTGATTTAGAAATGCCTATCTATAATATAAATACAAAACGATTTAAATCAAATGATTCAAATCCGGCATATCTCTGGCACTGTCGTTTAAGCCATATAAATGAGAAAAGCATATCCAAACTCCATAAAGATGGGTTTTTGGATTCATTTGATTTTGAATTATATGAGAAATGAGAGTCTTGTTTATTAGGCAAGATGACTAAAGCCCCTTTCACTGGACACAGTGAACGGGCTAGCTATGTATTGGGACTTATACATAGTGATGTATGTGGACCCATGAGTTCGTTAGCAAGAGGTGAGTTTTATTACTTCATTACATTTACTGACGACTTCAGTAGATATGGATATGTGTATCTTATGAGACAAATCCGAATCCTTTGAAAAGTTCAAGGAATTCAAGAATGAAGTTCAAAACCAATTTGGCAAAAGCATAAAATCCCTTCGATCCGATCGAGGAGGTGAATACTTAAGCCAAGACTTTGATGACCTTCTAAAGGAGTGTGGTATTATATCACAGCTCACTCCACCTGGAACACCACAATGGAATGGTGTGTCTGAGAGGAGGAATCGCACCTTGTTGGACATGGTACGATCAATGATGAGTCATGCAGATCTTCCAAAAAGCTTCTAGGGTCATGCCCTAGAGACAGCTGCATTCACACTTAACCGTGTTCCTACAAAGACGGTTCAAAAGACACCAAATGAGATGTGGTTTGGGAAACGTCCTAGTATGTCGTTCCTGAAGATTTGGGGTTGAGAGGCATTTGTAAAACGTCCAGCTTCTGACAAGCTCGGACCCAAATCTGACAAATGTAATTTTATGGGATACCCAAATGAAACAAAAGGGTATTATTTCTAAAAACCTTCTGAGAACAAAGTGTTTGTTGCTCGAACTGGTATTTTTCTAGAAAGAGAATTTGTCTCTAAAGGAAACAGTGGGAGGAAAGTAGAACTCGAAGAAATTCGAGAACCACAAAATATCATTGAACCTGAGTTGGAACATGAGCAGGAACCACAAGATATTGTGGAAAGTGAACTTGCTCAAATTACACGAGGCATTCGTAGATCTGGTAGGACACGCCAATCGGGTGCAAGTGGGTTTTCAAGAAGAAAACCGACATGGATGGTAATGTACAAACCTATAAAGGCTGACTGTTAGCAAAAGGTTTCAAACAAGTTCAAGGTGTTGACTATGATGAAACCTTCTCTCCAATGGCAATGGTTAAATCCATCAGGATCTTACTTGCTATTGCAGCCTTTTATGATTATGAAATCTGGCAGATGGATGTCAAAACTGCTTTCCTTAACGAAAATCTCCTTAAGGATGTGTACATGACACAACCTGAGGGTTTTGTCACTCCAAAGGATGTTGGAAAGGTATGTAAGCTGCAGCGATCTATTTATGGATTGAAGCAAGCCTCTCGGAGTTGGAATCTTTGATTTGATGAAGTAGTTAAAGAGTTTGGCTTTATAAAAAATGAAGATGAACCTTGTGTATATAAGAAGGTTAGTGGGAGTCACATTGTATTCCTGGTATTATATGTTGATGACATATTAATTATTGGGAATGATATTCCTTCCTTACAGGCTGTAAAAACATGGTTAGGAAAATGTTTCTCCATGAAAGATTTGAGCGATGCAACCTACATTTTAGGTATCAAGATCTATCGAGATAGATAGAGAAAAATGCTCAGCCTAAGTCAAAGTACATATATTTGATAAAGTGCTAAAACGATTCAGAATGCAAGAGGCAAAAAGAGGACACTTACCCATGTCTCATGGTGTAAAGATCTCAAAGGCCCAATGTCCTAAATCACAAGATGATGAGGAGCATATGAGAAAGATCCCTTATGCTTCTGCAATTGGATCTATCATATATGCAATGATATGTACTCGTCCGGATGTCTCGTATGCTTTGAGCATGATGAGCGGATACCAGTCAAATCCAGGTGAAGGTCATTGGACAACATTCAAGAATATTCTCAAGTACCTGAAAAGGACTAAAAATTCATTCTTGGTATATGGAGGTGAAGACGAACTGGCAGTAAAGGGTTACACAGATGCTAGTTTTTAGATTGACAAAGATGACTATAAGTCTCAGTCAAGTTTTATGTTTTGCCTTAATGGTGGTGCTGTTAGCTGGAAGAGTTCGAAGCAAGAGATAGTAGCCGATTCTACGATAGAGGCTGAGTATATTGCTGCTTCTAGTGCGGCCAAGGAGGCTGTATGGATTAAAAAGTTCGTCACTGAACTTGGTGTTGTTCCAACCATTATTGATCCGGTTGAGCTATAGTGTGATAATGATTGAGCCATTGCACAGGCTAAGGAACCCAGATCTCACCAACGATCCAAGCATATACTTAGGCGGTACCATCTCATCTATGAAATCATTGATAGAGGAGATGTACATATAGGCAGAGTGCCAACAGATGATAATGTTGCAGATCCACTGACCAAGGCTTTGTCGCAGTAGAAGCACGAAGGTCACACTAGTTACATGGGTATTAGTTACATGAGTGATTGACTCTAGTGCAAGTGGGAGACTGTTAGAGTTTATGCCCAAGAGGCCAATTCTTTGATGTAATTGCTTAACATTTTTTGATATTATATTTGATTGAATAAATGAATTATTTTATTATAGTTTTATTTACTGCGTTATATAAATGTTAGCATAATAAAAGTCCTTAGAATAGTGATAAAAATTATATAGCTTCAAGTATGTTACTTGAACATGAGATCATATAATTACAATTAGTATCATTGTTCTTAAATGTCCCTAGTCGAGTATCATTGTTAATGGGACAATAATGATACATTGAGACTAGTATGTGGATTAACTGATGGCCAAATCTCATTGGTCATAAATATTTGAGATATTGAGTCAATGCATAGGTACATGTTAGAGAATAATGTACTGGACAGATCCACCATGAGAATTCTACGTCGAGCATTATGCAAAGTGTCATAAGCAATTCTCATAGTGACAATGATATAATGATCCTCCGACCTGAAATCACTATATTACTACATGAAAATTTATGTACTTTGATATCATCAAAAGTCACCTTTAATAGGGTGGACAATAAAGGTGATTATTGGATACATCATGAATCGTGTGAGGAATATGAGTGATCAAGATGGAATTTAACCCTCCTATAGATTAGGGGTGATATCCATACGCCTCTTGATTGAGTAAGACTATGAAATGCATGGCCATGCTCAAATAGTGATTTGTTTCATATAGTTTACTCATTGATCAAGGAAACTCATATTAAATTATGAAGAGTATGACACATTCCATGACTCGAGTTTAATCTACAATAATATTCTCCTCCTTGATCGTTAACAAAACAACTTTAATCTATCTTTACATCACTATTCGATATTAAAATTACTAAAAATACGGAATATTTAAAACTTTTATATAATTCTTTCTTTATTGCCCTGAATCTCAACCTTAATCATTACATGTCTTTGATTCAATTCTATTACATGAATTGCTTCCTCTAAGTTACTATACAAAGTATTACATCACAAGCAATATCCACTATACATCGGATAGCTCAACCTTACAACTTTAACAAGTATAATACATCCAACACAAACACATTACTCATCTAGAATAAATAATTTCTTGCATCGCTATTGATCTTAACATTCAATTAGCATGCATCATTACCTTGCATCCTTGACATGCAAAAGTGGTTATTTGCAAGAGTGAGCTCGACAGCTCAGCAAGACCTAACAGTTTTCATGCATCACATAGCACATAATAACATGGTCAACATACATCTCATAATCATCAAAGTAACATGGCATACATGCTTTAATTCACATAATAAATATAAACATTGAGTTCCTTACTCAATCAACATTCTTTAATCAATCAATGTAGTCATAAATTGACTTTAACATTTCATGCTTGTAACATATATAACATATCATGCTCTTTGCAAAACAATTTAATATAGTTCATCATCAAGTTCATATAGAAAATAGGAACTGAAAGACTTGCCTTGATCGTTGTTTACCAATAACATATTACAACTTACAGCTATCTGCACTTCACGTGCTCTACACAATTATATAATCATACACATCAACTATTAGTCACATAGAAACGCATAGTAGTTGTAATGTCAACTTTAATCTACATCTTATAACCGTTCCTACTATCAATACACAATGTTCAATTTGAGTGTGTTAACTTTCGACTTATATCTCACTATATTTCCTTTTTAATAATATTCAAAATTCATTCAAGTATTTAAGTCTTGCTAGGACTACTTATGGGTTTTATATTAACCCAATTTCATATCTTATAATGCTCATTTCATTTGACTTAAAACACTTTTTATGTTCATTAACACTTGTCACGGCGTTTCGACGTTCATTTATCACACGCCCGAATCGTCTCTCTTGTGTATGCTTAGTGTGCTTATATAACTTATCTAATACATCATTTATTAATGTTAAGCATCATTATAATTACTAATATTCATGTTTATAACTTAGAACAACATCTATTATCGTCGACAGCACTATACTTGCGTATGTGCATGTCCGACGCCCTCCGATTGCCTCCGAATACACATCAGTCCCAAAGATGACCATTTTGACCCCTGCTAACGACCTCAAATCAAAAAGGTTAAAGAACGAAAGTTGTAGGTCTACTCGTGCTCATTCCGGATCATCTTACATCTCCTCAATCAAAGTTTGTATGAAAAAGATATGGCCATTTTACTACAGGAGGTCAAAGCAGTTTTGCATTACAACACTTGGACCACCCCAGACAACATGTTACCCCGCTAGGGCGGGTCCCCCAAGGCTAAAAGCCCCGTTGGGGCGGGGCACCCTGCTGTTGGGCTCCCCAGCTCGCGAACTTGCAGAGAAATAAGCCAATTTGGCTTATTTCTTCGCACCAAAGTCCGATTTTAACTAACACAATGTACATGAAACTTTATACAAACAAAATCCTACACTTCTAACATGATTTTAACATACAATAACACCACAACACATACTCAACGCACCTAATTTTTATGATTTTGAAGAAAACACCATTATTAAGCGTTCTTGACGAAAATTGACACTGTGAGTTCGTTTTTAACCCAAATCACATGATTCATAGCATGTTTTGTTCGTTTCTTGATATATTATCGTAATTTAAACTTAATCTTCATAATCAACTCACAGAATTCATTTACGAAATAAAAATTAAAGGTTTTAAAAACCAATTTTACTAGTTTCATAAAATTCATACTTTTATCAAAATAATTCACCATAAATCCAATTCTCAACCAACTAAATTCACAATACATGTATTGTTTTTATTATTGAAACTAGTATCATGAACATCTTTCCATTTTGCATATTAATACATATAACTAAATCATCAATTTACCATTCTAAAATCAACCAATATAATAAAAACTCATAAGAACACAATTCTCCATGTAAAACTTGTTTTCATGGATTTGATTACTAAAAACTCACTTATAACCACATAGACCAAATTATTCATACTCACGAACCTATATTATAGATTTCTTAACAAATTAATCATAAAAATCCATCCTTTTATGAAGAACTCAAGAAATAATAAACTAGAGTTTCTAGGGCTAGATTATTATCTTTTGCTTTGCTTATTAGAACGAAGAGGATGATGCTATCTCAAATTTCCTTCCCTCTTCTTCCTCTTTCTTCTTCTTCTTCCTCTCTTTTCCTTCTCTTCTTTGTTTTGTTCTTTTCTCTTTTCTAACTGACTAACACTTAGCCATCTAACGTATATTGTAATATAGGTATAATTTACGTATACATATATTACATAATTATACATATATAACTTATAACATAATGACCATAATTATAATAATTACAATGATTATAATTAATAATATAGGTTACTGTTGGTCCGATTAGATGACACAATTAGCGCGCAAGTATACGCAGCCAACGAGTAATAAAGAGTGAGTAAAGATATCGTTCCCACGAGGAATTAATAGATAAATGGTCACCAAAGCACTAGTACATAATCATCTCAGTCTTATTTAAACGGATGGTAAGGAGAATGAATTAAAACTACGTTAACTAGGCAAGAATTAAAACATACAATAACTAATCTTAGGGTAAATTCAGATAATAAAGACATGAGATTATAATTTCCCCCAACACTTCATTTGAATCTCTTAACTCTCTCACATGGGGCAATTAACACATAGAATTGACAACCAAGAAATCATGATCACATAAGAGCCTCTTTCGACGGACAACTATAAATCTTCCTAATGCGGCATGTAGGTATATGTCTATCATACACACTATCAAGAAACCAATATCAAGAATAATTAACAAGACACATGTCACGGGAAAATCTCGTTAACTACTCCTTTAATTACCAACTTTCACATAGGAAGTCATTAAGATTAGATTCTCAATTTGGTTGCATACGGCATTTAGGTATATTTCTATCCCAAACACTATCAAATTATCAATTCTTGAGGACAATAAATAAGACACACGTCACATAATCTCATAGAATACCCACAAGAATCTCTAACTTTTGCATGTTAACATAACTAGGTCTAAACCTATACTCCGTTTATCAAGTTCATATAGGTTCCCAAAGTAATTATGAGTCAAGCAATTAATCGATAAACACAAGTTATGATAACCAATTCGCAATAATAGCAAAGAGAGAGAGAGAGCAATCAATACAAACTATGTGTTGGGTTCCATTGAAACCCCAAAATATAAACTAAGTCATAAATGACTCAAGCATACCATCCAAAAGGTACAATAATAACAAGGAGAGATTAAGGATAGAAATTGCAAATCTTTCTCCTAGCTTGGATCCTTGATGTAATCCCTTGCTTCAATCTTCAAGTCCAAAAGAAACCCTAGAATCTACTAACTACACTAATCTAACACTAATCTATACTAATCTACTCCTAAGCTACCTAATCAAGAATTAAAAGGAAAAAGGAAAATGGAATGGAAACTAGGGCTAAACCCTTAAGGGGTTGGCTCCTGAGAAAATAAGGGCTTGGCTCTTATATCAAGCCTCTGCCAAAAATTTCAAGCGCAAGTCAAACTTGGTCAAGTCGCTGGTTGGTGCGGCCACGCGGGATATTGCTTGGGACATGGCGCGGCCGCGTGGGTGCAGGATTTGGGATTCTGGCTCTGGAGATCGGCGCGACCGCGCGTACCTGTCGCCTTAATGTGGCGCGGCCGTGCGGGCCTGTGCTGTTGGTTTTTCCTGCTGTTTTTTGCTGCACTTTTCTTCTCTTGCTCCTCTAGCCACCTTGTATCCTTTTTAGCTCCTTTGCCTGACCACAACCTCATTTGGCCACTTGACTTCATGCTTTGCTCCTGTCCTGCCATCATGCTACCAAGCTCATCTTTGCATCATTTTGGCCTCGTGGTACCATGCTCTTAAGCCTCATCATCCATGCCATCTTCATGCTCAAGCCACTTTCTGTGCGATGCCCCTTTTAGGCCATTTTTGGTCCTTTTACGCTCAATTTGCACTAAAGGAGTTCCTAAATAAGAAAGCTGCAAAAGGAACCATAAACACATTAAAAGCACGGGTTTACTTGAGTTTCGGTAATAGAATGAGCTCGATACTATCCGAATAGGCGGTCAATAAAACCACTTATCAAATTCCCCCAAACTTAAACGTTGCTTGCCCTCAAGCAACCAAAACTAAACTAAACGACATATGCAATGCAATATATGATGTATGCAAACTACACTACTATGAATGCAAATCCAGACTCCAATCGGTATTGAACTCACAAAAACATGCCTCAGAAAACCACAAGATGATTAAATAGAAAAGCTACCCAAGACGAGATTAAAAACATATTCCTGCAAATCCAAAACTGTCAGCACTGATGTATTGTGCGTTGTGTGCCTGGCAACAATTAAACATACATTCAGATAAATAATTCACATACTATGCTTCTTAGGGGAAAAACAAGCTTTAACTTAAGAAAAATAGTAAATCATATAAGTTCTAACTAAGACTATGTATTACTAGAGTTAAGAGTCAACAGGGGGTATTTCATTAAGCTTTTATTGCTCACGAGGGCATATTCGCACTCTCCCGTGTACACATTCGACCGTGTAATGCCTAGTCCTCTTAGGCTTTTCAATGATATCCATGTAGCGAGCTTTCGACCAACGACTCCCAGACTAGACGGCCTTAGGGCGCTGGGTGTAGAGACACCCCTAGGGCTTACTTGCTCGAATATCAAAGGCCACAGAACTCGATGTAGCCGAAGTGTTTATTTTATTTTTTTTCTTCGTCTTTTCTTTTATTTTCTTTTTCTTTTTCTTTTTCTGCAAGGGAGTGCGTCTTACACTCCATCTCCCCGCATAAATCATGCATGCCCACTGTTTCCCCCAAACTTAAGCTTTTAACAGTCTAGTTATGATTATATGCGAACTGAAACTCATTTATTAAAACATAGTTTTTCCACCAGAAGACAAGTATGTGAAAATTTAAACTTAGCATGTCATGATGGTTACTCTAACGTGCTAACTGGCTACACAGTATCTGACAGATAAGGATTTACATATATGACAATACTATCAAGTTTAAGTCTCAAATCAGTTCAAAAATCAAGTGAATTCAGTTTTCTCATAGGCCAAATACATAACTAACCAACTAAAACTGGATTCATGCAATATATCCTACACAGAATGCAAAAACAGAATGCAAAAATTTTAAAATTTTGACAAATTTTAAGAAAACACGACCTATTTGCACTATATAAACAAACACAATATGCAAAATGAAATGAACTACCCTATATGCAAAATAAAGCCAATACCCCCAAACTTAAACTATTCAATGTCCTCAATGAAGGTAAAGGTAAAAAGAAAGGAACTCCCCTATTCGGCTTCTGATGCTGCATGAAATGAAGTGGCATCCTCTCAGAAGTTTCCCCGTCTCTCTCTGCTCTTGGTAAAATAAACCCCGCTCAACACTATACTCAATGAACCAACTCAACTCCATATCAATCTTGCTCTGCTAGAGATCCCACACTCAATATCTCAATTGATCAGGTTGAGAGGATGAGAATTGGTACTTTGGATTGAGGAGGTAGGAGGTTTTCAAAACTAAGGCTTGTAGTGGAGGGGATTGCATGAGATGGAAGAGATGGGGGATTGTATGAAGGAACTTGAGGGTTTGGGATAAGAGGCTTGTGTGCTGCTGATTTACATGAAGCGATGCCCCCCCAATAATCTGCAAGATTTTCCTTAAGACAGGCCCAGTTTATATGTGGCGCGGCCGCGCGTGGTAATGCCGTGGATTGGGCACGGCCGCGCGGACCATCAGATTTTGTTGCTGCAGATTTTTGGCATGAACTGAGGTTGGCTTTTGCTTTTCATTCATTCCGAGCAGCCTTTGACCTGAAATACGCAGACAATACTTATTAAGCCCTCCTAGACTAACAAAAGTATATAAAATCTATTTTACTCAAGAGAATGAACATGGAAAGATATATGCATTTATATTCCCAAAAATTCTCTAAAGGCGTATATGCAATACAAGTGCATCAAAAGTATACTATAAGCTCTGTAATCCCAAAAATATACGCATTCATGCCTAAGTTCAAAAATGTAGGCAATGCACTCCTAATTCCAACAGTATGCAAAAAATTAAACTAAATATTAACTAATAAGAATTAAACGAGAGGGATGGAAATGTGATAGAAAGCATGTAAATGGAGAATTAAACAGAGAGATAGAGAGAGAATTGATGGGAAGCAGGTAATGGAGAATTAAACAAAGAGAGGGAGAGAGAAATGATGGGGTGCCTTCCATCTAGCGCTTGATTTATAGTTCTTTAGCTCGACTGTGTCTGCCCACTGCTACCCAACTCCCCGACGATATTGGTGAACCCCTCCATCCATCAGAATAGCTGTGTGACTTTGGCGGCTTCCCAGTAGAAGCGGATGCAGATTTAAACTACCTAGCATTGGATAAGTAAAAGAATTCCCCATCCTGAAGGTTGGGGAGCTAGGCAAGGGTTCCGTTGTGTAGGTGAAATGATCGGGGCATGGAGGTATAGACCACACAACGAACTCTTCTTCTATTCTCTTCTCTTCTGACCACCATGGTGTCGAGACTACAGAATCTCTCGTGTCATCGAGATTCGTCTCTATAATGTGGCTACCAAGGGGGCAAGGATGTGCAAACTTGACTGGGATCTCAAACATCGGCGGAGAAGGCTCTTGGGGGATTATCACTATTGGTTAATACTGTTCCACATCCCCAATTATCTCCTCTTGTTCTATTGCCTTCGGCTCGTCTAGTTGCAATTGCACTTTGAATTCTCTATCAGTTTCTGCACCCATCTCATAACACCAATCTTTCTGAGGGTCATAACTCACGGCTTCAGTCATCAGAGGCACAAAATCTTGCACTATTGTCTCTTGTTCACATGCCTCCTCCTTCCTTAATGCCGTGCTAATTTGCTCTACCCAAGTCTGAAGATCCTCAATCGATTGCTCTTGTTTGACCAATATCTCCTTTGTTGATGCTAATAAGCTACCCCACATAGTGTCCAATCCTTCCTTTTCTGTTTCAGCCACAAGCTCCCTGTATTAAGGCTCACTGGTAGAAGCATAGTTGATTGGGGCCATCTGATATTGAAAATTTTGGTTTGATGGTTCCTGGCTCCCAAACAACTCCTCTTGGTTTTCTGAGCTTGCATATATGAAGTTCATTGTTGACTATTCTCCTTGTAAACATGGGGATTCATAAGTGGGTTCGGGTGCACAATTTGGACTTGGCTTGCATTGTTCTTGATAGCTCATAGTATGGGTCTGCCCTTGCTCATCCTCTATCATCAAGGCCCTACTAATTTGCTCTGCCCAGTTCTGGATATTCTTGACTGACTTCTGTTGCTCAATCAAGATGTCCTTCAGTGATATTTCACCTCCTTCCTCCAAGCTTGCATTTTCTGTGTCACCCTCAAAATTGTGTTGAGGCTCATAAACTGGAGTCTGGAATGTGCATTCAGGGGCGTAAACGGGATTTGGATCCCAATATTGGTCTTGATAATAGTCTGATGAAGGGTTTGCTGAAGGGTCTGGGTGATACCCCCAATCTTGCTGATAAATGGGATAAGGCTCATTGTAGGAGTACTCACCCCTACACTGCTTCTGTCCATAACTGATAGGCTCTTGATGGCTCATGTAGCTCCCAGCACCATAACCATAAGTAACTGCCGGCTCTCGACTCTGTTGGATTGAAACAGTATCCAACTTTCTCGAGAACTCCTCTAACTGTGCTGAGAGTGTGGCAATTGGGTCTAGTCCATTAGCGCTTGCTTCCCTTGGTTGCTCTTGTCTTGTACAGTTCCATGGATAGAAATTTAAGTCCATTGTACCTGAAAAGAGAATATGAGAAGAGAATTAAACAAAAATAAAAATAAAATGTTTAAAGTAAGACTAATTTAATTTAAACTAATGTTGGCAAACAGTTATCCAATTAATTCCCCGGCAACAACGCCAAAAACTTGTTGGTCCGATTAGATGACACAATTAAGGCACAAGTATATGCGGCCAATGAGTAATAAAGAGTGAGTAAGGATATCGTTCTCACGAGGAATTAATAGATAAAGGGTCGCCAAAGCACTAGTACATAATCATCTCAGTCTTATTTAAACGGATGGTAAGGAGAATGAATTAAAACTACGTTAACTTGGCAAGAATTAAAACATACAATAACTAATCCTAGGGTAAATTCAGATAATGAAGACATGAGATTACAATTTCCCCCAACACTTCATTTGAATCTCTTAACTCCCTCACATTGGGCAATTAACACATAGAATTGACAACTGAGAAATCATGATCACATAAGAGCCTCTTTCGACGGACAACTATGAATCTTCCTAATGCGGCATGTAGGTATATGTCTATCCTACACACTATCAAGAAACCAATATCAAGAATAATTAACAAGACACATGTCACGGGAAAATCTCGTTAACTACTCCTTCAATTACCAACTTTCACATAGGAAGTCATTAAGATTAGATTCTCAATTTGGTTGCATACGGCATTTAGGTATATTTCTATCCCAAACACTATCAAATTATCAATTTTTGAGGACAATAAATAAGACACGTCACATAATCTCGTAGAATACCCACAAGAATCTCTAACTTTTGCATGTTAACATAACTAGGTCTAAACCTATACTCCGTTTATCAAGTTCATATAGGTCCCCAAAGTAATTACGAGTCAAGCAATTAATCGATAAGCACAATTTATGATAACCAATTCGCAATAATAGCAAAGAGAGAGAGAAATCAATACAAACTATGTGTTGGGTTCCATTGAAACCCCAAAATATATACTAAGTCATAAATGAGGGCTTGGCTCTTATATCAAGCCTCTGCCAAAAATTTCAAGTGCAAGTCAAACTTGGTTAAGCCGCTGGTTGGCGCGGTCGCGGGGGATATTGCTTGAGACATGGCGCGGTCGCGCGGGTGTAGGATTTGGGATTCTGGCTCTGGAGATCAGCGCAGCCGCGCTTGCCTGTCGCCTTAACATGGCGCGATCGCGCGGGCCTGTGCTGCTAGTTTTTCCTGCTATTTTCTGCTGCACTTTTCTTCTCTTGCTCCTCTAGCCACCCTGTATCCTTTTTAGCTCCTTTGCCTCACCACAACCTCATTTGGCCACTTGACTTCATGCTTTGCTCCTGTCCTGCCATCATGCTACCAAGCTCATCTTTGCATCGTTTTGGCCTCGTGGCACCATGCCCTCAAGCCTCATCATCCATGCCATCTTTATGCTCAATCCACTTTCTGTGCGATGCCCCTTTCAGGCCATTTTTGGTCCTTTTACGCTCAATTTGCACTAAAGGAGTTCCTAAACAAGAAAGCTGCAAAAGGAAACATAAACACATTAAAAGCACGGGTTTACTTGAGTTTCGGCAACAGAATGAGCTGGATACTATCCGAATAGGCGGTCAATAAAACCACTTATCAGTTACACATTTAGAATTTAAAAAGGCTTAAGGCTTGTTTGGCAAAACAAGTTATTTTAAAAAAATAGATTTTTAGTAGTTAATGCCTTCTTTGGGTAAAACATGTTTAAAACAAAAGTAAGGGCCTTGTTTGGGAAAAGGTTTTAAAAACTTTTTTAATTCTTTTTAATAAATTATTTAACACATATTCTTAATGTTACACTTTTAATTAATTAAATCTTAACATTCTAATTTAATTAATTAAAAGTTAACATCAATTAATCACAAAAAATTGTCACATAATTATAATTACTCGCTAATTATAATTTCACGTAACACTCATCACATAACTCATCTAATTTAATTATTCCAATTAAATTAGAACTATAACATAAAATTATTATGTCAATTAAATTACATATTAAATATTTATTTAATTAATATATTACACTTAATTACATTACTCCATAATAATCACATAATCTCAATAAATAATTCAATTAAAATATTTATTTACTTCAATAAATATTAAAATTAATATATACAATTCTTTTCACACCAAATCACATATTTCACAATATATGACACGTATACACATACTCAAACTCGAAACATCTCATAATAAGCATTTTATTTATTAAATTATCATTTATAAATTCTTAAAAATCTGGGATGTCAAATCTTCCCTCTTTATAAGGATTCCGTCCTTGGAATCAACGAAACCTCCCTTACTCCATTTTCACAAAAAATCTCTTTCACAATTTTATTGTTGAATAACTTCAACATGTTAACTTAGCAAATTTTTTTACATATATATATATACTTCATTTATTTCTTCAACAACTATTAGGTTTTATTACATAACCTTCAATTAAACACAATCATATATCAAATATTATATATTTTTTAACTCGTTCGTTTCCTTTCTAAGGATCACTACTATATACTCTACTCGTACAATTCATATACTTCATAACTCACCATCTATAATAGTTCGGGTTATCACATTCACCCATTCTTCTAGGAATTTCATCCTCGAAATTTTAATATTTTCATTCACTGGATTAAAGCGTTCTAACACTACTTCTTTCTAAGGAATATCCTTCTCGCTACATTCTCCTTCAGAATAATAAGAATCTTCCACAATTGCTCAATAATTGGGAAGCGATATAAATAACTCAGGAATTTAAAAGATTCTAAATCATGCTGAGTGGTCACAAGACCTTGAACTTCTTTCTAGGTTTAGTAGTGTTTCATCCTCAGTACTTCACACTATAAAACCGCATCGGTACTCTAGGTGGCCAACCCATCGTACCCCTACGTCGGGCCCAAACGTAGTACATCGTAACGACTATGTGCGTTACACTCGGAACTATTGTCTCCGATAACATGTCCCCTTTTATAGGGTTGTTCAGCTCAGCTTCTTAACATCTGAATCTGCACCAAAAAATTTTAGTTTGGCATAGTTTGACCACAAACGCTCGAATTTCATAAACATCTTTCAATATTTGTCTAGCTGAATCAAATAGCATAGACTTCTAGCAACAGTTCCGACATCAATCGAAATATATATATATATATATATACATATATATTTTTACCCAACAAAATAATTATTTATTTATTTAAAAATGTTTTTTTATATATAATTTAAGGAAACTAAAAATAATAAGTAAATCTTTCCATAATACCCTGATACTGTACCATAGTAATGAAACGTTGAGGATTTCGTAATTGCATGACGTCGTCATACTACATCATACCATAGTGGGCTGACGATCATACGATCACATCCAACACTAGGTTTAACTGCATTGATAACTTTCTCGATTATTGTTTCTACACCATATCAAATGATGCATATAAAATACATTTTGAAGATTTAAAATCATTTTTTTTCTTTTTTATCTAGCTGAAGCAATTAGCACAGACATGTGAATAACAGCACGTATTTTAAAAATTCATTGGTTCCATCGTTTGATCCAATGTTTTTCAAGAAAAACAGAAGTGCAACATCAGCACAAAGTCAATAAATTTCGAAAATCTAGCAAAGTTAGGAGATTTAGAATATAAAAACTTTCTCCATCAATTAAATCTTTACTCCATTATTATTTAAACATTCTATCAATCTTAAACAACATCAATGCTTTCTATACTATAAACTTTCTATACCCAGTATAGTTCATCAAACTTACCACACTTTGGAAGTTCAAGAACTTGCCACAATAATATGAGTTTAAGAACTTGTCCTAGCAATACGTAGTCAAAGAACTGATCAGGGACTGTCCATATGCTTAGGGGTTCAAAAACATACATACGATTATGAGTCACGAACTTACCATAAGTATGAGTTTTAAGAACTCGCCTAACCTTAAGATCATCTACTGTAATCTTAATATCATCTGATCTATCCTCTATTGACTTGAACTATCAAATATAATATGAGAAAAGAATCACCTTCTTGTCATATATATATTGATAACGCGACACCAACATTCCAACGATTATCAATATAATAAGCCAAGTGTAAGCACAAAACCCTACCCATACAAAGATTTGTATAACTCAGCCACCACACGAGTCCTCAGTTGAAATCCAACTTAACTCTATCTTACTTATAACTTCTCGCTCTATACTCGATATAGACTTCTGTATCTCATCATTTGTAACTCCTCGTGAGTTTATCTCATACTATATCATAGTACATTCTCGTTATAGCATCAAACTATAACTATTCAATTATTATAGACCATCTGTCTTTTACAACTTTAAAAGATCACGCCGTGATCTTATTCTATAATCATCTTCTTATGATTCTTTTCTTATCTCATTATCGTTTTGTTTTAAAAACATCTTATCTTACCTCTCATCATATCATACTATGATTTCATTTATGCTTTTAGTATTATAGACTATGTCTATCCATCGTTATTCGTCATCTTTATTATTGGAGTTAGGCAACTCTTGATTCTTATCTCTATATCTCTTCAAGATTCTTCTTTGAATCTTCTTGTTTATTTATTAACTCTTCCTTTAAGAACTTTCTAACTTCATTCATATTGCTCAATATTTTATTCGAGTTTTATTCTTTGCCATTCTAATCTTCTTCTTATAACATCGCTAGGACTTAACATATCCTACACTTCTACGTATGTGAAAAGAATCACCTTTTCGTTATACGTAACTTAAACTTAACTTCTTATTCTTTTAACCTAAGGTCATAGCCTAAGGTACTCTTACCGAAGGTGTATAACTTACAGCTCTGATACCAACTGTAATGACCCCAAAATTCATACAATAATATTCTCCTTCTCGATCGTTAACAATACAACTTTAATCTATCTTTACATCACTATTCGATTTTAAAATCACTAAAAATGCAGAATATTTAAAACTTTTAAATAATTCTTCTTTATTGCTCTGAATCTCAACCTTAATCATTACATGTCTTTGATTCAATTCTATTACATGAATCGCTTCCTCTAAGTTACTATACAAAGTATTACATAACAAGCAATATCCACTATACATCGGATAGCTCAACCTTACAACTTTAACAAGTATAATACATCCAAAACAAACACATTACTCATCTAGAATAAATAATTTCTTGCATCGCTATTGATCTTAACATTTAATTAGCACGCATCATTACCTTGCATCCTTGACCTGCAAAAGTGGTTATTTGCAAGAGTGAGCTCGACAGCTCAGCAAGACCTAACAGTTTTCATGCATCATATAACACACAATAACATGCTCAACATACATCTCATAATCATCAAAGTAACATGGCATACAGGCTTTAATTCACATAACAAATATAAAGATTGAGTTCCTTACTCAATCAACATTCTTTAATCAATCAATGTAGTCATAAATTGACTTTAACATTTCATGCTTGCAACATATATAACACATCATGCTCTTTGTAAAATAATTTGAAATAGTTCATCATCAAGTTCACATAGAAAATAGGGACTAAAAGACTTGCCTTGATCGTTTTTTACCAATAACAGATTACAGCTTACAGCTATCTGCACTTCACGTGCCCTACACAATTATATAATCATGCACATCAACTATTAGTCACATAGCAATGCATAATAGTTGTAATGTAAACATTAATCTACATCTCATAACCCTTTCTACTATCAATACACAATGTTCAATTTGATTGTGTTAACTTTCGACTTATATCTCACTATATTTCCTTTTTAATAATATTCAAAATTCATTCAAGTGTTTAAGTCTTGCTAGGACTACTTATAGGTTTTATATTAACCCCATTTCATATCTTATAATGCTCATTTCATTTGACTTACAACACTTTTTACGTTCATTAACACTTGTCACGGCGTTTCGACGTTCATTCGTCACACGCCCGAATCGTCTCTCTTGTGTATGATTAGTGTGCTTATATAACTTATCTAATACATCATTTATTAATGTTAAGCATCATTATAATTATTAATATTCATGTTTTATAACTTAGAACAACATCTATTATCGGTGACAGCACTATACTTGCGTATGTGCATGTCCGACGCCCTCCGATTGCCTTTGAATAAACATTAGTCCCAAAGATGACCATTTTGACCCCTGCTAGCAACCTCAAATCAAAAAAGTTAAAAACCAAAAGTTGTAGGTCTACTCGTGCTCGTTTCGGATCATCTTGAATCTCCTCAATCGGAGTTTGTATGAAAACGTTATGGCTATTTTACTATAGGAGGTCAAAGTAATTTTGCATTACAACACTTGGACCACTTTGGACAGCATGTTACCTTGTTGGGGTGGGTCCCCCAAGGCTAAAAGCCCTGCTGGGTAGGGGCACCCTGCTGTTGGGCTCCTCGACTCGCGAACTTGCAGAGAAATAAGCCAATTTGGCTTATTTCTTCGCACCAAAGTCCGATTTTAACTAACACAATGTACATGAAACTTTATACAAACAAAATCCTACAATTCTAACATGATTTTAACTTGCAATAACATACCACAACACATAATCAACACACCTAATTTTCATAATTTTGAAGAAAACACCATTATTAAGCGTTTTTGACAAAAATTGACACCGTGAGTTCGTTTTTAACCCAAATCACAAGATTCAAAGCATGTTTTATTCGTTTCTTGATATATTATCATAATTTAAACTTAATTTTCATAATCAACTCACAGAATTCAATTATGAAATCAAAATTAAAGGTTTTAAAAACTAATTTTACTAGTTTCATAAAATTCATACTTTTATCAAAATAATTCACCATAAATTCAATTCTCAACCAATTAAATTCACAATACATGTATTATTTTCATTATTGAAACTAGTATCATGAACATCTTTCAATTTTTCATATTAATACATATAACTAAATCATCAATTTACCATTCTAAAATCAACCAATATAATAAAATCTCATAAGAACATAATTCTCCATGTAAAACTTGTTTTCATGGATTTGATTTCTTAAAAATCACTTATAACCACGTAGACCAAATTATTCATACTCACGAACCTATATTATAGATTCCTTAACAAATTAATTGTAAAAATCCATTCTTTTATGAAGAACTCAAGAAATAATAAACTAGAGTTTCTAGGGCTAGATTATTACCTTTTGCTTTGCTTATTGGAACGAAGGGGATGATGCTATCTGTAGACACTCAAAATTTTCCTTGCCCAAATACTAATACTGTAGGAGGGCAAAACCGTCAATCAAGCCAACTCCGATCCCGATACTAGACATCCAATTTAAATCCGACCACCAATGCCGTTCCTTCAGCCTAAATCCGATCCCCAATGTCTGTAAACCTAAATTCGATCTCTAATGTCGATAAACCTAAATTCGATCCCCAATATTGGTCAACTCTAGTCAAATTCGATCACCAATATCTGTACTCCAGTCAACTCCGATAGTCAATCGGACCATCAATCTAACTCTGATAGTCAATCGGACCGTCAAGCTAGCTCCGATAGTCAATCGGACCATCCAGCTCCGATAGTCAATTGGACCATCAAATCATCCACGATCTCAATATCGGGACATCATCTCAAACCCGATCACCGATATCGGGACAACCACAACACCGATCAACCATATCGGGATGTCAACGCAGCCCCGACAGCAACCCGGGAGGTACAAATTAGCCCCGGTAGCAACCCGGGAAGTATAGGTCATCCCCGGCATCAGTTCGGGAAGTCAGGTCGACTTCAGAAATAAACATGAAGAATCACAGCACCTCCAGAAGAAAACCTGGAATGACCACATCGGCCACATAGGCAACACTGGGGACAAACAGACTCGAATGGGATCCAAGTCTTGGAAACAGCTCGTGGAAGTCAACTAGAGGCCATGCCGACACCAAGGGCAACCCAGGAAGAGGAAAAATGGTAATTTTACCAACTCTGATCCGATTCAGTCAAACTCAAGCCGAATTAATGCCACCAAGGTCAGAAAAAACCACGACGGTGATCCTGAGTGAAAACAGCGTCAGACGGCTCGACGGGCAAACGGTGGAGAAACGAAGACCCAGTCATGAACCCATCTTTGGTGACATAAAAAGGGTTAAATCCAATGTCATTGTGACACTCTCAGTGAGGGCTTTTTGGAAAGCTATAGCACGCCCTAAATAGACGCTCCGATCAAAAGTTATGAAGTTTCGAATTTGATATTGCGTTGCTCGGCATGCACGCACTTCGAGACGACCAAACTAGCCAAGTGGGCCCCACCTAGGGGAGCCTCACCTCTACCTACGGCTGCCGCAGGTAGAGTGGAGGCTCCCTAGCCTATAAATAAACGTGCCCCCCGTTCATTTTCAACAATTCTAAAATGCAGCGAAGCTCTGCCAGTTCAATTTCTAGACTTTTACACCTCTTCCAAACCCAAATATTTTCACTCTAACATGTAGATATACCCATAAACTATCACATATCAGAAAATAATCGATATATTTGGACGTATAGAGCCTATGATTTGGCAAAAAGCCCGTATTGCAGTCCATTGTTTATTGGCTACTCATATATGAGCCTAGGAATCGTGGGATTCTTGATCAAAACGATCAGAATCTGATTCCCACGATGGACAAACTCCGATTTATAGATGTACCCTGCCAATTTTTCTATAAAATGTACATACACATACCTTAAAACGGTTATCCAGATTTAAGGTCTCAATATAATGAAAAAATATCAATTGTCGTGTCAGCATCCCTCCGATGGTTTTCATATCCATTAGGAGACCGAAATTTGTCTATTCCTGTGGTCGAGGATGCTTCGCAGCTCGGCAAATCACCATTCACATGCAGCCTTAAGGCTATAAAGATAAAATTAGAAGTATAAATCGGTTTCAATTCCTATGTCAGCGTAAGGGTTTGATAAACCAGCTTTTGTGACGCCCCCAAATTCCAGGACCGCCACTTGGTCTCTCGAATTCGGTTCATCACGTGCTCATGGTAATACATCACAATAATAATAATAATTAAATATCACACGATCACAGCGGAAAATCTATTCTAGAATAATTTACAATGATTTATTATAATTATTCCCCCAAGTCTCGCAACCTACAGTACTTAATAGATTACATAATAATATCAGTTAACGACTTATTACATAATCTAACTTAAGCTTAAACATAATCAAATCCAGTCTTACTACATCATCTTCATACAATATTAATATATTTAAAACGTAACAGACATAAGCTAGTTGGTAGCTTTGCCCTTGCCCTTATCAACGCCCGAAGGTTCACCATGCTCTGCCTTAACTGAAATGTTTTAGGGAAAGCAAGAATGAGCACAAATTGCCCAGCAAGTAATATACAATAAGGGTGAGTAATAAGATTCTCAATTCTCGAAAGGGTATAACAAGATTTGATAGTTCAAGAATAACAAGAATATCAATAGTTCTCAATATCAGTCGCTAAGGACAGGATAATATCAATATGATTCAATAATAAGTTAATTCAAGATTTCAAATAATTGAATACTGAGTAGTCACTACGGACTATGAACTTCTACTATAATTGACAGTAATAAACTGAAAATCCAACAAAAACAGGTACAACAGGTGATCAGCCTAAAGTACCCTTGTTATGCATAACAATCAACCATACTCAAGTGTGCACGTCGGTTCTCCGACAATTATATATTCCCTTCAAAGAAGGTTGTTCTTCTCAGTCAAATACAAGATCCCGCACCAATCAATTAGCTTGGGTTGCTTTTCAATAACATAAGTCCAGCCGAATCAAATGGCATAGACACTTTCACAATATTCAAGAACAATACTAAGTTCAACATGAATAATAGCTTTAATGAAATAAGAGTTCAAGTATGCTAATTCGATTCAACCGATTAAATAGGAAACTAGTTCGCAATACACAAGATATGATACTTGCATAGTAAAAGAGTATAAGTTAGGAAACTTTCACAATCATAGATTTCCTTGCATAAAGTAAATGCGTCGGTTAGGATACTTGCACTTTAAAAGAGTGTAAGTAAGAGAACTTGCCTTTAGCGTAGTTTATCCACGAAAAGCAAATCAACACTTTCGAATTCCTATCGTAATACAGTTACGTATATATATGATATTCATTAGTCATATAATTTAACTTCACATTTTCTCTTTGAATATACGATCAACACATAAGCTAAGTTTTACCTAGCTACACAGTTATATAGAGTATAATTTCTATCCTTAACGTTCCTTCTTTAGAGTTTAAACGCATTCTCATATTATATAAGATCTCAACAATTAGCAAACATGCTTGCATATTATTAATATCACATAAGACCACAATCAATACTAAATATATTTCACTTTAGCAAGTTACGGCATCTCCTTAAGTTAACCGTCAAAATCGGGTTCAAGTAACATCATATAATATCGCGTAGCATGTATTCATATTTAAAGGATACTTTCATGCTTGTATAACTTTTCCAAATCCAATCGTACATGGTATAGGTTCTTAAGTTAATACTTAAAGCCATTCAAGGACACGAACTCATATGGTCTAACATGATTGCTTTTAAACACATAAGATATTCATATAACTTGTATTAGTCATGCTCATGAGTACTCGTATTGCATATATGTAGCTAGCATCGTTATTATCTTGAAAACATGCTTTGTTCATGCTAAACTTTAATCACGGCAACTAATCATGGTATATATACATGCATGACACATGAATGAGTCTAAGAGTACTATCACATGTGTCCATAAATGTCAAATTCTAATTCTCGTCATAACATACCAACGTTCACGTTCAAAGCTTATACTTTGTTAGTATAGTTCATCAATAAGATCTATCATGTTCATGCTTCCTTATGAAACCTACATATGTAAGTTAAGTCTTCATTCATATATTTCAAAGTTATCTAAACATGCTCATATCATCAAAATGACTATATAGCATTTACATGATCATATCCACCTTCAAACTTCTATTCTTGTTAGGAATGAGCACTAGTTAGGTTCACATGTTCATATTTTATTACGGAACCAATATAGATAAGCTAACATGCACTTCATGTGTCTCTAGGTGGTACTAACGTGCTTGCAAGGTCAGTATGTAAATATGCTTCATATATGTTAACGTCGTTTATGAAACTTTAAATTCGTTTCCAAACTATGTGTCGTTTGGTTAACCATGCATGCTAATACACTAAAACATGCTTACATTGCCTCATTAGGTTTATATATATGTATTAATCATGCTTCCATGCTTGTTTAAACAAAAATCAAACAATTGGTACATAACAGTTTTGTTGCAGAATGCAGAAAACTGAACACAGAGGCTGGCGCTGCGGCGCGGCACTACTGGCGCTGCGGCGCGAGTGGCGCTGCGTGCGGCACTGCGGCGTTGCGGCGTCGAGGCAGTTTTCCGGTTCAGACGGCAGCGAAAAACGACCCAAAACCTCCCATTTCTTCGATTTCAACATACCATACCTAGATATTAGACTTGTTTAACTTACTAACACATACATATATGCTTATATAACAACCAATAGCAATTACCAATTCCCAATTTCATGAACTCTAACTAATTTACGAATTTCATGTATTTACAGAAATTCAAGAGGAACAATGGAAATGAAAGACTATTCAGTGGTTCCATCATGTGTGTATGTTCATATAACAACAATATAAGGGTTCTACAACCCAATCATGAACCAATTTGGCATAATCAAGAATTTCAACAAAACTCAGAGAACAACAAAGGAGTTCTTTTGACAGAAAATGAAAATGAAGACACGAAGGGGATTTATACCTCTGTTATGGAGTAAGCTTGCTGATGCTACTATAGAAATTCCTTCTGAACTAAATAGACAATCACAGTATACTCTCTTCTCTTAGAAATATTTCAGCAATGAAATGAAGGTGAAGGGAGTTCCTTTATATAGAAGAATGAATACACAGTCCAAGCTTCTAACTCCCAAATCAAACTAACAGATTGACAAATTGCATGAAGGTTATAGAATGGTAGGTATTTAGTTGTTAGAATCCATCATTAAAACCACTCCCTTGCTCATCATTGCTACAAAGGCTATGGAAATTTACTGAGTTTAAGGAGAAGCAATAGGCTTAGGCCATAATGGCTGTGCACGTGAATGAGGGAAAAGAGAGTGACTATTATATTGGGACAAGCCAAGCAAATCTCAGCTTTCTTACAAATGGACTATATGCTACACTTATGTTATATATTATATGTACTCTTAGGTTATAATTACAATGTTCTCCCCATAATGTAATAAATGCAATTTGAATACATATAATCTATGTACATTTTATCTTACCGATATAATACAATCGGATACTACCACATTACATTATATCAAATATTATTAAATTGTATTACTCAACAATTATTTATAATAGATCCATGATACATTATTTTAATGTATATCCACACATCATTTGTCACCTACACATATCATAACATATAGTTACTATACATTTAATTCGCATGCTTGCACATATAATTTCTCATCTTATAAATTGAATATTAATTAATAATATACACATATCCTACATCAATCAATATAATTGTTAACCTCCATAACAATTTAATTAACCTTTATATGATTAACTATCACTTTGATATAAATCTTATTATATTTATAAACACGTTGCTCATTATTATTATGTTTCTTGCAATAATAATAATCACATATTATTAATCAATCCTCATTAGTATTTTATAACAGTTAATTAATATTCTTCGATTAACAATTAATATAGATTAACTGTTTGCTTAAATTAATATAATCATTCTTATATTACGCCACTGTGCCACACAAGGCAATCAACGAGTTTATCACAAACTCCACCAATTTCTCAATTATTATAATTATTCAATTATATATAATTGAATTAATTCATCTCATAACACAAAATCATTTATATTCAAATAAATTCTCATTTCCATTAATATATTTATTTAATAATATATGGAAATTCTCGGGTATTACATCCTCCCCCCCTTATAAAAATTCCGTCCCGGAATTGCTACAAGGTTACACAAATAGATGGGGATAGTCCCTCATCATCCTATCTTCTAACTCCCACGTTGCCTCCTCGACATCGTGGTTACGCCAAAGTACTTTTATAGATGAAATAACTTTATTTCTCAAAGTTTGTTCTTTCCTATCTAATATTTGGACAGGAATTTCTTCATATGCCAAGTTCTTCTCCACTTGAATGGGCTCGTAAGAAATCACGTGCTTGTAGTCGGCCTTGTACGGTCGCAACACGGAAATGTGGAACACGTTGTGGATATGCTCCAACTCGGGTGGTAACGCAACTTTGTATGCCACTTCGCCCACTCGCTTCAGTATCTCGAACGGTCCTATGAATCTTGGACTCAATTTTCCTTTCTTGCCGAAACGGATTTTTCCCTTCCATGGAGATACCTTCAAGAATACGAAACTGCCGACTTTGAAGTCTCGGTCCTGCCGATGCAAATCTGCGTATTTCTTTTGGCGATCTTGAGCTGCTACAAGTCTGGCTCTTATCACTGTCACCACGTCTGCGGTTTGTTGAACTAACTCTAGTCCGAGTATTCGTCGTTCTCCGACTTCGTCCCAACATAACGGCGTTCTGCACTTTCTCCCGTAAAGAGCTTCGTACGGTGGCATGCCAATACTCGCATGGTAGCTATTATTATATGCGAATTCTACTAAGGGTAGGTGGTCGTCCCAATTTCCCTTAAAATCCATCACGCAAGTCCTAAGCATGTCTTCTAGCGTTTGTATTGTTCGCTCACTTTGTCCGTCTGTTTGAGGATGATAAGCTGTACTCAACCTCAACTGCGTTCCCATTCTTTCCTGCAAACTCTTCCAAAAATTGGACGTGAAGCGCGGATCTCGATCAGAGACAATTGACACCGGCACTCCATGTCGTGAAATAATTTCTTTTACATATAGGCTTGCTAATTGGTTCAAACTGTAGCGGATCTTGATTGGTAGAAAGTGTGCGGTCTTCGTTAGTCGATCCACGATAACCCAAATAGCATCATAACCTTTCTGTGTAACTGGAAGTCCTACCAGGAAGTCCATGGTAATATGCTCCCATTTCCACTCTGGTATTTCTAACGGTTGTAGTAAACCACTTGGCCGCTGATGCTCTGCTTTAACGCGTTGGCAAGTCAAGCATTTACTGACGCACTCTGCGACTTCCCGTTTCAAATTAGGCCACCAAAAATGTTGCCTTAGATCTCGGTACATCTTTGTGCCTCCCAGATGAACGGAATATGTCGTATTGTGTGCCTCATGCAAAATCTCTTCCCTCAACTCGGTTACCGCTGGTACCCACACTCTCCCTTCAAATCTCAAAATACCGTCTTTATCCATTCAAAATTTTTCTTCCTCACTTTCTGTGATCATCTTTCGGATTTTCTCACACTCTTCATCCTTTTCCTGAGCTTCCTTTACTCTATTTAACAACGTCGGACAAGCTTCCATTACAATTAACTTCTCACCAGACTTTTCTGGTCCTTTTACTTCTATCTCCAATTTCTCCATCTCTCTTATCAACTCTTCCTGAGTTGTTAAATTAAACAACTTCTCCCTTCCTTTCCTGCTCAGAGCGTCGGCAACCACATTTGCCTTTCCCGGGTGATAAAGAATATCGTAGTCATAGTCTTTGATTAATTCTAACCACCTTCTCTGCCGCATGTTTAACTCTTTCTGTGTGAAGATATATTTCAGACTTTTGTGGTCCGTGTATATCTCACATTTTTCTACGTATAGATAATGTCTCCATATCTTTAACGCAAAAACTACTGCCGCTAACTCTAAGTCATGAGTAGGGTATCGTTTTTCGTAATCCTTCAATTGTCGTGACGCATATGCAATAACCTTGCCATGTTGCATGAGCACACAGCCAAGCCCCTTGTGCGATGCATCACTATACACCACAAAATTTCCCGCATCATCTGGTAATGATAATACAGGTGCTTCGCTCAATCTCTTCTTCAACTCCTGAAAACTTTCTTCGCATTTGTCAGTCCATACAAATTTCACCGTCTTCCTAGTCAAATTGGTCAGCGGGGTTGCTATCTTAGAAAAATCTTGGATGAATCTTCGATAGTACCCAGCTAACCCTAGAAAGCTTCTCACCTCCGTCGGTGTTCTCGGTTGTTCCCAATTACTTAATGCTTCAACCTTCGCAGGGTCTACAGAGATTCCATTCTTATCCACCACGTGGCCTAAGAATTGAACCTTCTCCATCCAAAATTCACACTTAGAAAATTTTGCATACATCTTCTCCTTCCTTAGTGCCTCCAAAATAATCTTTAGATGTTTGGCGTGTTCTTCCTCTGTCTTTGAGTAGATCAAAATGTCGTCGATAAAAACCACTACAAATTTATCCAAGTATGGCTTGAAAACTCGGTTCATCAAGTCCATAAATGCTGCCGGAGCATTAGTCAATCCAAATGACATTACCAAAAACTCGTAGTGTCCATAACGGGTTCGAAACGCAGTCTTTGGTATGTCTTCATCCCTCACTTTCAGTTGATGATATCCTGTTCGTAGGTCGATCTTCGAGAAACACTTTGCTCCCTTCAATTGATCAAACAAGTCGTCTATCCTCGGTAGCGGATATCGATTCTTGATCGTTACTCTGTTCAATTCTCGATAATCTATACAGAGTCTCATCGATCCGTCCTTCTTCTTAACGAACAGCACTGGTGCTCCCCAAGGAGAAACACTCGGTCGAATGTAACCCTTATCCAACAACTCTTGCAATTGTATCATCAATTCCTTCATTTCTACTGGCGCCATACGATATGGAGCTTTTGAAATCGGTGCCGTTCCCGGTGCTAAGTCTATTACGAATTCGATTTCTCTGTCTGGCGGAAGACCAGGCAGATTGTCTGGAAATACATCTTGAAATTCATTCACTACGGATATATCCTTAATTTCTACTCCCTTTTTTCGAGTATCAACGATGTAAGCTAAATAACCTACACATCCTTTCCTTAACAATTTCTTGGCCTGCATCATCGTAACGCAACACGATTGCTTAAGCGATGAGCTACCATAAAACACTACCTTAGACTTACTCGGAGTCTGAAGGTTCACAAATTTGTTCTGACAGTCAATTATCGCAGCATGGTTATACAACCAATCCATTCCCAGTATTACGTCAAATTCTCCCAGTCTAATAGGAATCAAGTCCACGCTCAGTTCATGTTTACTAATATTTGCGCGACAATTTCGATAAACGTATTCTACAGGGATCACTTCCTTATTAGCAACTTCTATGATCAAAGGATTTTCTAATAGTTCTCGAGGTGTACTAAGTCTACTAGCAAATTCTTCAGATACAAAAGAACAGGTGGCACCCGAATCAATTAATACATAAGCATTTATATCATTGATTGGGATTATACCTGACACCACATCCTTCGCAGCCACTGCGTCTTGGACGGTCATGTTAAAGGTTCTGGCGGTTGGGCGGTTGGATTGTGCCGGCCTACCGATCATCAGCTTGTTGCCTCCTTGCTGATTACTACCCCCGCCACTTCCCTTCTTTGGGCAGTTCTTAATTCGGTGCTCCGTCGAGCCACAAGCAAAGCATCCTTGTATCTTTTTTGGTTTCGGACAGTTGGGCGAGATGTGCCCTTCCTGTCCGCAGTTGTAGCAAGTGCCACGTCCCTTCCAGCACTCGCCCTGGTGATTCTTCCCACACTTCGGGCATCCTTCAGCCCTCTTCTTGAAACCTCCACGAAAATTCCCTGATTGATTATTGTTGTTGTTGTTATTCTCCCACTTTCTCTTTCCCAAGTTGCTTCCTCCGCTACTGCTTCCTCCCGTACGATTCTCTCCTCCAGTATTCTTTCCTTTCTTTTCTTTGTTATACAGACTTAAGGCCTCACTGCCACCTTCCGCAATGATTGCCTTCTCCAGTAATGCTGCAAAGGAATCAATTTGAAGAACTGATACCTTATTGAACAGACATGGCTTCAACCCTTGTTCAAAGCGTCTAGCCTTCCTCTCTTCATCACCAACTTGGTGCTCCGCAAATCGCGCTAGTTCGTTAAACCTAGCCGCGTATTGCGCCACCGTCATTTCACCTTGTTTTAACTCTAGGAATTTCACCTCCATCCTATTCTTCATACTTTTCGGAAAGTAATTCTCGAAGAACAGTGTCTTAAACTTATCCCAAGCTATTATCCCTTCTCCAGCTCTTTGTTGATTAGCCTCCCACCTGTAGTTCGCTTCTCCCCTCATCATGTACGTGGCAAACACCGTGTTCTGATCTTCGCCTACGCTAGCTATAGTGAAAGCTTTTTCGATCTCTTTGATCCACGTTTGTGCGACGATTGGGTCGGTAGTTCCCTCGAACTCCGGGGGTCCTACACTCTTAAAGTCTTTAAAGGTTGTTACTGGCACAGTTTGAGGGTTCGGGCGAACGGGTTCATTGTTCCTTCCCCTTAAGGCTTCTCCTAACAAGTCTACCAGTTTCTGGATCGGGTCTACTTGTTCTCTCTCATTGTTAACGGATTCTTCGGGTGCAGTCAATCTACGTCTGGGCGGCATTATCTGCATCACAATTTTTCATTTTATTATTATTCAAGTATATTACTTAAGTATTTCTTTTATTACTAAAAGAATAAATTTATAACACGTTTCTAAGATCAACTCCATTTATATTCATATGCCATTTCATTTTCATTACATGATTTCCTAGCATACTGCTATAAATGTCATCACATATATCCCCTAATATCACAAAAGACGGGGAATATACCAACCTACTACCATACTACCCCTCTAACAAAAGCTAACTCGGGGTTTACATCATCATCCCACATCTTACACAAAAGATCGGAATTACAACATAGTATATACAATACATAAAGACACAACTAGTACTACCACTAGACTGACTAAGGAAATCTCATCCCATCATCCCGCGTTCCACTGCGCTCTTGTACTCCAACTGTGCTATATACGCAAACAACTCTCGGCTCAAGGTATGTAGAGTCTGTCCCTGTTCTGCCGGGTAGTGGTACACACCATCAATCACCCTTTCAAAAGCTGAACGGAACACATACCCCATCTTGTTCATCTTTCTCTTTTTGCACCTGACCTCATCCTCAAGGTCGTCAGCTCTCTCATTGGACGCTTCCCACTTCTCCTCGAAGTGTAACCTATCCATCACCTCCAACTCTAGCTGAGTACGGAGTGCCTCTTTCTCAGTCTTCTCACTCAGCTCCCTCTGCTCAACCTCTTCTAGCTTTTCTGCCAAATCTGCATTCCTAGCCACTGACCTGTGAAACAGAGTCCCCATCTGGATCCCTGCCTCCCTACGGTAGGCAATCTCCACCTCTAACTCTTGCATAGCCAGCTTCCTCTGGTGGTCCTCGTCCCTCAGCTTCTGGAACTCAGACTCTCTCTCGTGGGCCTCTGCCTCCAGCTCCTGAACTCTACAGTCTAACTCTAGGATCCGCTCCTCATACTCTCCTAGCATCTGCTCCTCTATAGTAGCCTCATCAGAGTCCTTTACTGGCTCATCCTCCATCGGCTCCTCCTCTGGATCAGTCTCTATCTCAATCTCGTCCTCATCGTCGGACTCGATCGGTGCAACAGCCTGCACTGGTGTAGCCTCTAGAGGTGCCTCGTACACTACATGTATATCCCTGGGCTCCTCCTCGGCCACTCTACTAGGTACACCTGTGTCTGTCATCCTATAATCACAAACACAAGACACGAAATAGCATCTCCATTAGAATGTTAAATAAAATATAAGTTCATTGTATAGAATGAAGTTATATTTCATAACAGACTAAGTCTCTCAAGGAAAACTCTACATGAGTTTTATCTCCTTCCTATCTTCTAAGTACACCTAAGTTATAGTCTAAGGACACTCGTTCCTAAGGTTTATAACTACGGCTTTGATACCAACCTGTGACGCCCCCAAATTCCAGGACCGCCACTTGGTCTCTCGAATTCGGTTCATCACGTGCTCATGGTAATACATCACAATAATAATAATAATTAAATATCACACGATCACAGCGGAAAATCTATTCTAGAATAATTTACAATGATTTATTATAATTATTCCCCCAAGTCTCGCAACCTACAGTACTTAATAGATTACATAATAATATCAGTTAACGACTTATTACATAATCTAACTTAAGCTTAAACATAATCAAATCCAGTCTTACTACATCATCTTCATACAATATTAATATATTTAAAACATAACAGACATAAGCTAGTTGGTAGCTTTGCCCTTGCCCTTATCAACGCCCGAAGGTTCACCATGCTCTGCCTTAACTGAAATGTTTTAGGAAAAGCAAGAATGAGCACAAATTGCCCAGCAAGTAATATACAATAAGGGTGAGTAATAAGATTCTCAATTCTCGAAAGGGTATAACAAGATTTGATAGTTCAAGAATAACAAGAATATCAATAGTTCTCAATATCAGTCGCTAAGGACAGGATAATATCAATATGATTCAATAATAAGTCAATTCAAGATTTCAAATAATTGAATACTGAGTAGTCACTACGGACTATGAACTTCTACTATAATTGACAGTAATAAACTGAAAATCCAACAAAAACAGGTACAACAGGTGATCAGCCTAAAGTACCCTTGTTATGCATAACAATCAACCATACTCAAGTGTGCACGTCGGTTCTCCGACAATTATATATTCCCTTCAAAGAAGGTTGTTCTTCTCAGTCAAATACAAGATCCCACACCAATCAATTAGTTTGGGTTGCTTTTCAATAACATAAGTCTAGCCGAATCAAATGGCATAGACACTTTCACAATATTCAAGAACAATACTAAGTTCAACATGAATAATAGCTTTAATGAAATAAGAGTTCAAGTATGCTAATTCGATTCAACCGATTAAATAGGAAACTAGTTCGCAATACACAAGATAGGATACTTGCATAGTAAAAGAGTATAAGTTAGGAAACTTTCACAATCATAGATTTCCTTGCATAAAGTAAATGCATCGGTTAGGATACTTGCACTTTAAAAGAGTGTAAGTAAGAGAACTTGCCTTTAGCGTAGTTTATCCACGAAAAGCAAATCAACACTTTCGAATTCCTATCGTAATACAGTTACGTATATATATGATATTCATTAGTCATATAATTTAACTTCACATTTTCTCTTTGAATATACGATCAACACATAAGCTAAGTTTTACCTAGCTACACAGTTATATAGAGTATAATTTCTATCCTTAACGTTCCTTCTTTAGAGTTTAAACGCATTCTCATATTATATAAGATCTCAACAATTAGCAAACATGCTTGCATATTATTAATATCACATAAGACCACAATCAATACTAAATATATTTCACTTTAGCAAGTTACGGCATCTCCTTAAGTTAACCGTCAAAATCAGGTTCAAGTAACATCATATAATATCGCGTAGCATGTATTCATATTTAAAGGATACTTTCATGCTTGTATAACTTTTCCAAATCCAATCGTACATGGTATAGGTTCTTAAGTTAATACTTAAAGCCATTCAAGGACACGAACTCATATGGTCTAACATGATTGCTTTTAAACACATAAGATATTCATATAACTTGTATTAGTCATGCTCATGAGTACTCGTATTGCATATATGTAGCTAGCATCGTTATTATCTTGAAAACATGCTTTGTTCATGCTAAACTTTAATCACGGCAACTAATCATGGTATATATACATGCATGACACATGAATGAGTCTAAGAGTACTATCACATGTGTCCATAAATGTCAAATTCTAATTCTCGTCATAACATACCAATGTTCACGTTCAAAGCTTATAATTTGTTAGTATAGTTCATCAATAAGGTCTATCATGTTCATGCTTCCTTATGAAACCTACATATGTAAGTTAAGGCTTCATTCATATATTTCAAAGTTATCTAAACATGCTCATATCATCAAAATGACTATATAGCATTTACATGATCATATCCACCTTCAAACTTCTATTCTTGTTAGGAATGAGCACTAGTTAGGCTCACATGTTCATATTTTATTACGGAACCAATATAGATAAGCTAACATGCACTTCATGTGTCTCTAGGTGGTACTAACGTGCTTGCAAGGTCAGTATGTAAATATGCTTCATATATGTTAACGTCGTTTATGAAACTTTAAATTCGTTTCCAAACTATGTGTCGTTTGGTTAACCATGCATGCTAATACACTAAAACATGCTTACATTGCCTCATTAGGTTTATATATATGTATTAATCATGCTTCCATGCTTGTTTAAACAAAAATCAAACAATTGGTACATAACAGTTTTGTTGCAAAATGCAGAAAACTGAACACAGAGGCTGGCGCTGCAGCGCGGCACTACTGGCGCTGCGGCGCGAGTGGCGCTGCGTGCGGCGCTGCAGCGCGTGTTGTTGCGGCGAGGGCTACGGCGCTGCGGCGTCGAGGCAGTTTTCCGGTTCAGACGGCAGCGAAAAACGACCCAAAACCTCCCATTTCATCGATTTCAACATACCATACCCAGATATTAGACTTGTTTAACTTACTAACACATACATATATGCTTATATAACAGCCAATAGCAATTATCAATTCCCAATTTCATGAACTCTAACTAATTTACGAATTTCATGTATTTACAGAAATTAAAGAGGAACAATGGAAATGAAAGACTATTCAGTGGTTCCATCATGTGTGTATGTTCATATAACAACAATATAAGGGTTCTACAACCCAATCATGAACCAATTTGGCATAATCAAGAATTTCAACAAAACTCAGAGAACAACAAAGGAGTTCTTTTGACAGAAAATGAAAATGAAGACACGAAGGGGATTTATACCTCTGTTATGGAGTAAGCTTGCTGATGCTACTATAGAAATTCCTTCTGAACTAAATAGACAATCACAGTATACTCTCTTCTCTTAGAAATATTTCAGCAATGAAATGAAGGTGCAGGGAGTTCCTTTATATAGAAGAATGAATACACAGTCCAAGCTTCTAAATCCCAAATCAAACTAACGGATTGACAAATTGCATGAAGGTTATAGAATGGTAGGTATTTAGTTGTTAGAATCCATCATTAAAACCACTCCCTTGCTCATCATTGCTACAAGGCTATGGAAATTTACTGAGTTTAAGGAGAAGCAATAGGCTTAGGCCATAATGGCTGTGCACGTGAATGAGGGAAAAGAGAGTGACTATTATATTGGGACAAGCCAAGCAAATCTCAGCATTCTTACAAATGGACTATATGCTACACTTATGTTATATATTATATGTACTCTTAGGTTATAATTACAATGTTCTCCCCATAATGTAATAAATGCAATTTGAATACATATAATCTATGTACATTTTATCTTACCGATATAATATAATCGGATACTACCACATTACATTATATCATATATTATTAAATTGTATTACTCAACAATTATTTATAATAGATCCATGATACATTATTTTAATGTATATCCACACATCATTTGTCACCTACACATATCTAACATATAGTTACTATACATTTAATTCGCATGCTTGCACATATAATTTCTCATCTTATAAATTGAATATTAATTAATAATATACACATATCCTACATCAATCAATATAATTGTTAACCTCCATAACAATTTAATTAACCTTTATATGATTAACTATCACTTTGATATAAATCTTATTATATTTATAATCACGTTGTTCATTATTATTATGTTTCTTGCAATAATAATAATCACATATTATTAATCAATCCTCATTAGTATTTTATAACAGTTAATTAATATTCTTCGATTAACAATTAATATAGATTAATTGTTCGCTTAAATTAATATAATCATTCTTATATTACGCCACTGTGCCACACAAGGCAATCAACGAGTTTATCACAAACTCCACCAATTTCTCAATTATTATAATTATTCAATTATATATAATTGAATTAATTCATCTCATAACACAAAATCATTTATATTCAAATAAATTCTCATTTCCATTAATATATTTATTTAATAATATATGGAAATTCTCGGGTATTACAGCTTTCAAAACATCATTTACAAATCAATCAAAAGAAAAGCGTTTCAAGAAAATCAAATCAAAGACTGGTTTTTAAATCAAATCAAACCCTTCGTATATAGGTTCAACGAAGCCTGTTAAAACTTTCAATCAATCAATAGTCCCAATTTTCAAACAGCATTCACTCACGCATTCCAGTTTTAAGGGAAATATTGAAAAGATTGCGGTACTGTGTTTACACGGGAGTCGTGGGGTGCCTAACACCTTCCGCACACTTAACCAAGCCCCCGAACTCAAAACTCCAATTTTAAAGATCAAGTTTCGACAGTGTCCAGCAATTGGGCCTCTTTTCAAATCAGACTCGGTTGAGTTGGTACAATTCAAATCTACCAACTGGCGACTCTATTTAAATCAAATCAAATCGTCGACATATACACATGTTGGCCTCTTTCCTAAAAAATCCTTCAAAACCTTTTTTGCAATAAAAAGAATAAGGGTAGAGATAACTTAGGAAGATCGATTTGAGAAAACCGGGTTATGAACCGACCCGCGGGATTTTTTAAATTTTCCAACGTCGACAGGTGGCGACTCCGCTGGGGATAGTAGAGGGCTTAGGCCGCTTTCAATCTTTTCAAAAATTTCCCTTTCAAAACTATTGAATGCGTGAAATCATGCGTCTCCACAGTCAATGAATGAGTGAATGCTGCATCTTTCATTGAATGTATGAATGCTATGCCTTTACATTGAATGAATGAGAATGAATGCTTTAGTGCTTCGCACCCATATTAGTGCTTCGCACGAACTGTCATTGCATGCATAAGCGGTGAGGCCGATGTATGTGAATGTATGTTGTGTGTCCCTCCACTAGGAGGCTAACCCGGTCGGTGATAAGTAAGGACTCCGGGGACGACTAAGTCTCCGGGGCTGCCTCCTGAAAATGCACCACCCAGATTCTCTCCAGTTGAACGATCGGATTAACTTCCCTTCTACTAGACTGCGATGATCTGGGAACCTACATGCCGAAACAAAAGTCACGAGAGTAACCTATGATAGGTCAGCTTCTGATCAACCGAATCCGACGGGATGCTTCTTCATGCCTTCCTCTTTCAATTCCATGTCAAGTCTCCAATTACTGAGGAGCACAATGTAAGTGACAATAATGAAAGATTTACTTTCCTGTCAAATATCCTGTCATCCTGCCATCAGAACAACTAACCTCGATTTTGCAGGATAAACTTAAAAAACACACATCATAAATGCATCCAGTCATTATCTACCACAGGAAATTGACACGCCTACGTTTTGGTTGTAGGTGAAAAAGTGGTCTCACTACTAGATCATAATCTTAAAAGGCACAAAGCCTATCCACCGACATGGCTGAAAGTAGCCAATGCGAGTTGGGTTCCGTATCTCAAAAAGAGTTTGAGGGTCTTAAGAGTCAAATAGCAGAGTTGGCTATCCTTTTAAGAGAACAAAGAAAAAACACTCAGGGCCAGCCAACATTCAATCAAATAGAACCCCCCTTATAGGGTGGTAATCAAAGTACTGACAAAAAGGGGGAAATGCAGATCCCTGAACTACGATCCAGTAAAAAAACCAACAAAGCCCCTAAAATCACAAATCTCAGGGAAGATCACGAAATTGGCGATCTCCGAAGGAAAGTTCGACAAATGGAAGAAACCATCCGTTCAATCAAAGGGACTGGAAACCTTGGACATGTCACCTATTCAGATCTTTGCATATTCCCGGGGGCTAGATATCCTGACAAATTCTAAGTCCCGGAGTTTGTAAAGTACAATGGGGCAGGCGATCCTTATACGCACTTGAAAGTATACATTGGCGAGCTAGGGTCTTATGCTGAAGATAAAAGCCTCTGAATGCAGCTTTTCCAAAAGAGTCTCACTGGAGAGGCTATAACGTGGTATGCCCGACTTGACAATGCCAAAGTTCACAGTTGGGAAGAGTTAGCTCATGCCTTCCTAACTCAATACAGCTTCCAGTCTCAGATGGTTCCGGATCGATATCAAGTGTCCAAAGTCAAAAAGTAGAGCAACGAGTCTTTCCGAGAGTATGCCCAAAGATGGAGACGTCTGGCAGCACAAGTCAGCCCACCTATGACCGAAGCTGAAATGATGATGACTTTCATAGACATCCAAGAGGCACCTTACTATGAGAGGATCCTGGCCGGAATAGGAAAGCCATTCTCAAAAATGATCAAACATGGCGAAATAACAGAGATGGGCCTGAAAGCAGGCAAGATAAAAGATCTCACAGCCTTGAAAATAGTCGCCGAGGATATACAGTCTAGAAACTATGCGAGTGATCCCGTGAAGGTACCCAAGAAAGGCGACGAAGATGTATCCCTCGTTGCACAGGGGAAGTCTAGGAGACTTAACCGTAGTCCCCCTATTTAGAACAGGGAAAGCAATCTGCTGTCACAACAGACTGCATTCAACAATTACCAGGAGAGAAAGAGAAAATTCGAAAGAACGGAAAATCGGGTGTTCACTCCACTAGGCGATTCCCTTAAAAACATGTTCGTGATGCTAATAGATCACAAGAAAATTACCAAACTGGCTCCACCCCTGGATCCAAAAAGCAAAAGATATAATCCTAGCCCGAGATGTTCTTACCATTCAAGATCTCCAGGACACGATACACAAGATGTTGGTCCTTGAAGCATAAAATCCAAAATCTGATCGAAAACGGCGATATTGTGGTCTAACAACATGACCATCCCAATGACAACCCCAACCTTCTAATGCCGCATGATACAGAGGAAGTAAATATGATCGGGTCAGGAAGCGATGAAATGTATCCAAATCATAAATACATACGAAGGATAGAGGAATACCCCCAAAGGAACATAACAAATGTCCTCAAGTTGGAAAATATAGAGGAGGGTATGATAATAATGCAAAAATTGGATACGATCCAATACCAAATAACTCTGCTGGCTAATTTGGTAGTACCCCAACATCAGGATACGAGGCAGGTTTTCACTCAACTATCAGAAAACCAAGAGAAAGAGATGGTTCTTCAGAATATAAGCCTATCTCCCTCCAAGATCCACCAGCTAAATGAAGAGGATCAAAGCATATTGAATGAACGAGAAAGGTAGAATGATAAAATTCCCAGAAGATTCTGACAAAGGAAAAATCGTCCAGAGGAATGTGAATTCCCAAATAAGAAATAGCAATCAATATGCCAAACACTGGAAAACCCTCGAAATCCTACGGCCCCGAAAGTCGGGGAGAGTAGGCAAAGAAGGGTATTCACACCTTTGGGAGACTTATCAAAAAATGTATTATTAGCCATGTTGATTTCACAGAAAAAGATCACTGAGCTCGCTCCACCTATGGATCCCAAAGGAAGGCAATATGATCTCAACAAGAGATATGCTCATCATTCCAGAGCACCAAGACATGCGACCGAGGAATGTTGGGCTCTGAAACCCAAAATCCAGGATCTCATTGAAAATGGAGAATTGCAGATAAAAGTTCCCATGACTAGAAAAGGCAAAATAAAAATAACGAGCTCAAGATGTCCACTCGAAACGGGCAACTCAAAGGAGGTGACGGCTGAAAGCACCAATCCTGGCAGAACACAAGGTGGACCGATCCTGATGCTGGGAGTGACCGAGGAAACAAAAGAGTATCCCAATGAAGTTCATCCACCATCATCAAATATCTTGTTTCCCAAAGTCAACAACTATATTCCTGACCTTATCCTCCTTGAAGATGAGGAGGAGATACTAATCCTTCCCCGTATGAAAAAAGCACAAAAGGAAAGTTTCTTGCGAGAGATACCACATCAATGCGAGGGGGATTTCATACTCAAGTCCTCTCAATTCTATGAGAAAGGTGAAGGAGCAAACGAAGAAAAAGGTGGCAAAATTCTCAAAGAAGCCAACCCCTTGAGGAATTCGAAGTTCATCCCTTTCTGCGACGAGTCCAGTTTAAGCCTTCTTAAGGGATATGCTGATTCAGGAGGCGATCAATTTATGGCAGGGATTGAAGATATTCAGAGCCAAGAGGGAACCTCTATCACAAGCCTCGAAGGCGACATAACCACTAATGACTGGACTATCAGGCCCCAGCTAGCCACGAGGATGTAGATCCAGAGGAAAGTTACGAGTTCCAGAGAATGTTGGGACGTTATCCTTTTCTTAGAATTATGCCTTTTATTTTCCATGCATACAAAATAAAAAAATCAAAAAGAAAAAAAACCAAATATCGAGCCTTTCAAGCCAAAAGCGTGAACTACGAATGACCCGATCTCCCGCAACCCGGGAGTACGTAGGCAACCATCTTGGTGCGGTCAAACCAAACAAAAAAAATTCAGAAAACCCTTGAATCCAAACATAAAAATTCAAAAACATATCAAACCAGACTCAAAATCCAAGATAAACTCTTTTCAAGCTTCTCCAGCCCCTCAAACAAACAGAACTACGAATGACCTGATCTCCCTCAACCTGGGAGTACGTAAGCAGCCATCTACGACACGGTTGGACCTTCAAGAAAAAATAAAAAAACAAAGAAAAATATAATAATAAAAGACCAGTTCCAAGACACCGAAGACAAATAAAAGTCAAATTCTATCAAACCATTTGGTCAACAGTCCCTACTGAGGAAAATTAAAACTGGACCCTGAACCCGTGGATTAGCGGGATAACAGCGCCAACATGGCATCTCTGAAGATAGAGGAGCAGCTACGAACTCCTAACCCTCGGTCTCCATACGAGCCAGAACATCCATTGCCATCTGCATACTATGGCCTCATCCCTCTCAGTAAATGCGGCCTCCCGAGTAGCTTTAGCCTCGCCTCTATCAACAAGAAGTCGTATCTCTACTAGAATGGGCCGTCAACATCAACGCCCTTGTCTGATCTCTCTTGAAGGTCATCCGAGCCATTGAATCTGCCATAGCCGAGATCTATTTTGGTAGGGACACTCGGTAGGTCACCAACCAAAGTCGTGGTCAAAGCCATCACCACCAACCATCACAAGCCCTTGAGTCCAATTCATTGGAGTCCAAAGGTATCTTGACATCAATCATTAAAGTTGGAACAACAACACATCGATATATCAAGCATAAACATCCGCAAAGACCTTCGAAGAGCTGACACCTTTAATCTAAAACCTTCATCAAACCAGAAGAAAGGTCATCAAAGCCAATTGTTCCTACAAATCAAAAACAATGACTGGGGCATCCAAGCATTAAAACCAGAATCCACTACCTGTTCACCATGGGGGTTATGCGATTAAAGACTCTTGCGATCTCGGCATCTTATCAGCCCATTAGTCAAACATACAACCAAGCAATCCTCCCCGATGACAAGCAAGACTGGGGCAAGTTCAAAGTCAACGATAACCTGATGTGGGGACCGTTACAACAAGACTGGACTAATTTTGGAAATTATACAATTCAATACTGGGGAATTTATCAACCATCCAATCAATATGTGCCAGTCGGCACCATCAGCATGGTCCATCATCATCCAAGCTTCCATCATTGGCGATACGGTATGACCAATCGACCCTTGCCAATCATAATTTTCTTAGAATACTGCGATCCGCTGACAAGGTATGAATCTTTCATCTCTTTATGTGCTTTGAAATTCCATGCATTAGTGATAATACATATAAGTCCTGCATTAGGGTCTCAGAAAAAGAGAAAAAAAAAGAAGAAAAAGAAAAAGAGATTTTTGCTGAACCTGTTATGAACTGGATTAATTCTGATAAGCGTCCGTGGAGCAAGAATCATGAAAGCGATTAGAGAATTAAGACTATTCAACCTTTTGATTAGGCACGACGTCCTAGTTCAAAGCACGTTTAGAGCAAACTTGACCTCATATGCATGTTTGCACTTTGCGATTGACCTGGCTCTTAGTTGCGGGATATAAAACTATGATGACAAGGATGACAATTAGTAGCCAGCCTAATGTCTTGAATCATGGCCTGAGTTACTCGAGTTATTAAACCTGAGGGGTGTCTTTACACCTGGTGCCCTAAAGCCATCTGGTTTGGGAGCCACCGGCCCAACGCTCGTTACATGGGTAACTCAGTACCTAAGAAAATGAGCATTATAAGAAATCAAAACCTGATCAGATCCGAAGCATGACCTAGGTTACTCGAGTAATTAAGCCCGAGGGGTGTCTCTACACCTGGTGCCCTAAAGCCGTCTGGTTTGGGAGTCACCGGCCCAACACTCGCAACACGGGTAATTTAGAGCCTAAGAAAATGAATCTTGTACAAGCTCAGGCGAAGATCAAAAGAGTAGACCGCCTGACTTGTCTCGAAGTGTGGCATTTGTTACTCAAGCCAGCAAACCCGAAAGGGTATCTCAACACCTAGTGCCCTAAAATCGTCTGGTTTAGGAGTCATTGGTCCAAAACTCGTTACATGGGTAACTCTGAATAACCTAAAAAAATGAGACAAAGTTAAGCAAGGAAAAAAGAAAAATTTTCAAAATAAAAATGAGATCATCTAAAGTCATAGAAGAGAAACCCATGCTAAGGGTTGCGTCACACATAGTGCGCATGTCATATGATGATAATCTTGTGAAGTGCAGTGTCTAGAGCGAAGATGAGGTGTCTCTAATGAAGGGAGATAAGTCTTTTGAATTTGATCCTACCCATTAAACATGACCATGGACTCTTAAAAGTCTTATTGCGATTTCATAACGTGTCAAGCGAAAATTTTGATTTCTTTAGGAAAAATTCATTTTCATGCTCCCTTTCAAAATCTTTAGCGATAAGATAAGAGCTCGGTGAATACAAGCATTCAATTTCATAAACTTTAATTTCAAATGCCTCATTCACAAGATCATACTAATCCCGACGGCCCGAGCCATCAAGCTATCGGCACATATTGTTGTCTATCTGAATGTGCAGGATATTGCTCACCTTGGACATGGTCAACAAAGTAAGTTTTTCTATGACCTAGTAACAACCTGCGAGAGGGCTGGGGAATTTCTCCATTCCAAGAAATGGAAAGAATCTACGGTGGGACCAAGTTCCTCATCAAAAGAAAAGGGAAAAATCCTCAATAGAGTCCTTAACTTGGGAAGAGCAGATGCCCGATGACAAAAAGATCTAGCGATGGAAATCTACATCATCAAACATGTCAACATGCGCCAAGCCCTCACAAGTCGAGGCCTCTAAACTGAAGTCCAAATCTAGGCAATGAAAGAACAAGCTACATCCTCTAGGACGTCAGCTTCATCCGGGTCGTCAGTCAAGGCAGTGCCAAACCAGCAAGGTCATAAGTAAAAAGCTTGCCCTTTTCACACTAAATGATCAGCTAATGGCACAACCCCAACGAAGCATCGGGAGATGATCTAGGAGCGAAAGTCATATAATACTCCATCTTCACAAAAGACAGATGATGGAATATGTTATACACATCCTCAAAGGGATCACCGAGGTCAATCAAATCAAATCAACCCTGATCTCCAATCGAGCCGACAGATCAACTCTGATCCATCCCCATCAGAGACGATATATGAAAGGGGAACATCTGAACCTGCGAATGATAAAAGGAGCCATACGGGAGTTGAAGCTGCTAAGCCTAGCAAATTTCATGCGAAAGAAACTCCAAATTACCTCAGAAAGGGTCAGATGTGGTTCTACATCAATTCAATTAAGCATATGCATCAACCTAGGACAAATTAAGATCATCACGTCATGTCTAGTCTGCACATGTGCAACAAGCGCTACATCAGTGCACATCTCCATCAAAGCATTAGGCATACATACCTAATAGAGTCAAAAATGCATACACATTAAACACACAACCTCGATGAAAAAGTTTGCTACCATTCGAGTAGGCATTGGTACAGTCCAATGATCAACCATTGCCCCTACCATCAGAGTAGGCACTGTTGCAAACTATCGGTGTAAGTTATCATCAGGATAAGCATCGGGAGCACCCAATGAGGTAACTCGGCGAAAGAGATATATCCCCATTAGAGGAGCCTTCAGAAATGTACAAACGGCACCAGCCATGAGAAAATATGCCCCGGATAGTATCGACAGCTTGGGGAAACCATTGGGCATAAAACCAAGAAGACAACAAAGGCTATCATAAGCGACGCCATCCCCAGCGGAAATATGGGAAATATTTTAGTTTATCTACATCAAACAGAGCATCGGCAACACCAATAGAAATCAAACCGTTGGAGTCAACATCAGCATAGACATCAATAGCATTGATGAAAGCCAACCGTGGATATCGGCACCAACACATGCACCGGTAAAGGTAAAGCAATTTGCGATGCGATGCAATGCGATATGCGATGCTATGCGATATGCGATGCGATTTGAGATACGATGCGATTTGCGATGCGATATGCGATTTGCGAAAACTTGTTAACATTTATTACATTGCGATTTGCATCATTAATATCTTGTCATATTTCAAGTGTCTAACAATCTTTATCCTGTCCATTCCACTACATTGCATGGACATGATAAAGAGGGGCATCTGTAGACACTCAAAATTTTCCTTGTCCCAATACTAACACTGTAGGAGGGAAAAATCGTCAATCAAGCCAACCCCAGTCCCAACACCAGACATCCAATTTAAATTCAGCCACCAATACCGGTCCTTCAGCCTAAATTCGATCCCCAATGTCGGTAAACCTAATTCCGATCCCCAATATTGGTCAACTCTAGTTAAATTTGATCACCAATATCGGTACTCTAGTTAACTTCGATAGTCAATCGGACCATCAATCCAGCTCCGATAGTCAATCAGACCGTCAAGCCAGCTCCGATAGTCAATCGAACCATCAATCCAGCTCCGATAGTCAATTAGACCATCAAATCATCCCCGATCTCAATATCGGGATATCAGCTCAAACCCAGTCATCGATATAGGGATAACCATAGCACCGATCAACCATATTGGGATGTCAACGCAGCCCCGACAGCAACCTGGGAGGTACAAATCAGGCCCGATAGCAACTCGAGAAGTACAAGTTATCCTCAGCATCAGTCCGGGAAGTCAGGTCGACATTAAAAATAAACCTGAAGAATCACAACACCTCCAGAAGAAAACCTGGAGTGACCACGTCAGCCACATAGGCAACACTGGGGACAAATAGACTCAAATGGGATCCAAGTCTTGGAAACAGCTCCTCGAAATCAACCAGAGGCCATGCCAACACCAAGGGCAACCCAGGGAGGGGCAAAATGGTAATTTTACCAACTCTCATCCGATTCAGTCAAACTCAAGCCGAATTAATGCCACCAAGGTCAAAAAGAACCACGACGGTGATCCCGGGTGAAAATAGCGTCAGACGGCTTGACGGGCAAACGGTGGAGAAATAAAGACCCTGTCATGAACCCATCTTTGGGGACTGAAAAAGGGTTAAATCCAATGTCATTGTGACACTCTCAGTGAGGGCTTTTTGGAAAGCTATAGCACGCCCCAAACGGATACTCCGATCAAAAGTTATAATGTTTTGAACCTGACATCGCGTTGCTCGGCATGCACGCACTTCGAGATGACCAAACCGGGCACGTGGGCCCCACCTAGGGGAGCCGCACCTCTACTTGCGATTGTCGTAGGTAGAGTGGAGGCTCCCTGGTCTATAAATAAACGTGCCCCCCCCCCCCCCGTTCATTTTTAACAATTCCAAAACGCAGCGAAGCTCTGCCAGTTCAATTTCTCAACTTATACACCTCTTCCAAACCCAATATTTTCACTCTAACACGTAGATATACCCATATACTACCACATATCAGAAAATAACTAGTAGATTTGGACATATAGAGCCTACGATTTGGCAAAAAGGCCCGTATTGCAGTCCATTGTTTATTGACTACTCATATGTGAGCCTAGGAATCGTGGGATTCATGATCAAAACGATCAGAATCTGATTCTAACGATGGACAAACTTTGATTTACAGATGTACCCTGCCAGTTTTTCTATAAAATGTACATACACAGACCTTAAAACGATTATCCGGATTTAAGGTCTCAATATAATGAAAAAATGTTAATTGTCGTGTCAGCGTCCCTCCGATGATTTTCATACCTGTGAGGAGACCGACACTTGTCTATTCCTGTGGTCGAGGATGCTTTGCAGCCTGAAAAATCACCATTCACATGCAGCCTTAAGGCTATAAAGATAAAATTAGAAGTATAAATCGGTTTCAATTCCTATGTCAGCGTAAGGGTTTGATAAACCAGCTTTCAAAACATCATTTGCAAATCAATCAAAAGAAAAGCATTTTAAGAAAATTAAATCAAAGACTGATTTTCAAATCAAATCAAACCCTTCGTATATAGGTTCAACGAAGCCTTTCAAAACTTTAAATCAATCAATAGGCCCAATTTTCAAACAACATTCACTCACGTATTCTAGTTTTAAAGGAAATATTGAAAAGATTGCGGTACCGTGTTTACACGGGAGTCGTGGGGTGCCTAACACCTTCCCCACACTTAACCAAGCCCCCGAACTCAAAATTCTGATTTCAAAGATCAAGTTTCGACAGTGTCCAACAATTGGGCCTCTTTTCAAATCAAACTCGGTTGAGTTGGTACAATCATTTTCAAATCTACCAACTGGCGAATCTGTTTAAATCAAATCAAATCATCAACATATACACATGTTGGCCTCTTTCATAAAAAACCCTTCAAAACTTTTTTTACAATAAAAAGAATAAGGGTAGAGATAACTTAGGAAGATCGATTTGAGAAAAACCGGGTTATAAACCAACCCGCGGTATTTCTTAAATTTTCCAACGTCGACACTATCTCAAGCTTCCTTCCCTCTTCTTCCTCTTTCTTCTTCTTCTTCCATCTTCTGCTCTTTTCCTTCTGTTCTTTGTTTTGTTCTTTTCTCTTTTCTAACTAACTAACACTTAGCCATCTAAGGTATATTGTAATATAGGTATAACTTACATATACATATATTACATAATTATACATACATAACTTATAACATAATGACAATAATTATAATAATTACAATTATTACAATTAATAATATAGGTTACACATTTAGAATTTAAAAAGCCCTAAGGCTTGTTTGGCAAAATAAATTATTTTTTAAAAATAGATTATTAGTAGTTAAGGCCTTGTTTAGGTAAAACAGGTTTAAAACAAAAGTAAGGGCCTTGTTTAGGAAAAGGTTTTAAAAACTCTTTTAATTCTTTTTAATAAATCCTTTAACATATATTCTTGATGTTACACTTTTAATTAATTAAATCTTAACATTCTAATTTAATTAATTAAAAGTTAACATCAATTAATCACATAAAATTGTCACATAATTATAATTACTCGCTAATTATAATTTCACGTAACACTCATCACATAACTCATCTAATTTAATTATCCCAATTAAATTAAAACTATAACATAAAATCATTACGTCAATTAAATTAAATATTAAATATTTATTTAATTAATATATTACACTTAATTACATTACTCCATAATAATCACATAATCTCAATAAATAATTTAATTAAAATATTTATTTATTTTAATAAATATTAAAATTATTATATACAATTCTCTTCACGCCAAATCACATATTTCACAATATATGACACATATACACATACTCAAACTCGAAACATCTCATAATAAGAATTTTATTTATTAAATTCTCATTTATAAATTTTTAAAAATCCGAGATGTCACAGCAGGGTGGACCTTCGGGAGTCGATAAGTGCAAGGGCAAGGCTACCGACTAGTTAGCCCCTTTTACGTTCTAAATATTATGATGTTGTATTATGTCTATTAAGATGATGTATTAAGACTGATTTTGAACTATGTTTAAGCTTAAGTTAGATTATGTAATAAGTTGTTATTTGATTTTATTATGCAATCTATTAAGTATTGTAGGTTGCGAGACTTGGGGGAATAAATATAATAAATCATTGAATATTATTCTAGATTATTCACTGTAATTGTATGATTTAGTTATTATTGTATTATCGTGAGAACATGACGAATCGAATTTGAGAGATTCTGTGGCGGTCCGAATTTGGGGGCGTCACACTCCACATCTTAGAACCCACAAAAATCATTTTCTGATTCTGCAGAAGGGCGCGGTCGCGCCCTATTTGTACTAGGGAGTGGCACGGCCGCGCCACTCCGGTTCCAGCCCAGAAACTTTTTGCTAGTGCAGAGCTTCAGCAAATTCTCGATTTGGTTCATGAAACAAGCTTATAAACTATCACATTACTCTTATAACATATATTCAAACTCTACTAACTTAACAACATTATCTTACATATCCAATTACAACTATCTCATATTAATTTCTATGAATTGAAAATGCTAAACTTCAAAGCTTGAATAAGGATTATATCTCCTGGAGTCTTAAACTTGCTAAGCTTGCTCAATTTCAGATTATACACTCACTCCACTCTCTCTATAACACTTAGCAAATAATTTGGCAACTAGATTATGGGAAGAGGAGGTCTCCATTTATAGAGATTTGAAGGACCATGCCAAGCCTTTGCTCATAGAATTAAACTAAGAGATAGAAGAAAAATATATTGGGCAATCAATGGTTGGTGCAATAGTAGCCACCAACCCACAACCCACTCCCTTTCATCATTTGATTGTATGCTAGAATTTGGTATTTAGGTGTAGCATAGGCCATTGGCCATACACGTGAAAGAGAAGAGGAGGAAGGGACTCTCATTTTGGGATAACTCAATCTCAGCAACGTAGCAAGTAGGAAATGAAATAATGTTACATACTATAGGTTATTATACATATACATATTAGATACACTTAAGTTAAATACACATATATGTATACTTAGGTTTAAATCCAATTGGGTGCATACATGGGTTTTAATGTTATAATAATATTACATGGTAGCAAATTGAGGTACATGTGTACACATTAATATATAATCCATAAGGTCCACACTAATGTACTATACATATCACATGGTCACATAAACATCATTTTATATAACTCATACAATTTATTAATCTTACTATATACTTCTATTATAAAGTCACATATTAGTGTCACACCCCATCACACTTTAGATGTAGACACTTTAATATACAATCACCCATTACATAATATGACACTTAGCAATTAATTGAGTAATCATTATATTAATTATTCATTTACTCTTTAACCGGTTATTATTCATAACAGCAATTAATAACATTATTATACGATTAATTATCACATATATTGCACACAACAAATAATTAAATAAATACAACTCTTATTACATTCATCAATTATTTACTCATAAATATTTTGTTAATCACAATAATAATTAATCAACATATTATTAATTAATCCTTCACTTATTGATTTCCCTCTTTGATTAATTAAATCATCATAACTCTCATTATCGTGCCACATAAGGCATTTTACGAGCTTATCATAAACTCCATATTTTTTCTCAATTATTATAAATTCAATTTGAATTAATTGAATTACTCATCCCACAACACATCAATATTTATATTCAAATAAATATTTATTTTCTTATTATATTAATATTAATATTTATTCATGAAATTCACGGTTCTTACAGCCAACCTCAATCTTGAGTTCTTATTGGCTTAGCTTCAGCTACAGGGAGAGAGTCTGATTCAGAGAGTCAATCTTGTCAGAGAGAGATAGGATTTGATCTGCACTAGCCTTCTGAGCTCGTAGAGCTTCTTCCTTCTGATCATTCATAGCCTTCAGATAGATTTGATCTCTCTCATATCTGATAGTGTGTCCTGAAGTTTGTTGTGAAGCTCACTGTTTCCTTCTTCTGATAGGATCTTGGCTTCTGCAGTAATGAGAGATATCTTCTCAACTAATTCTTCAAAGTTCTTCATTAGCTCTTGCTCCTGAAAAGTTTGGATATTCAGTTGAATAGACTCCTGCTGAACAGTTGGTTGGACTCCATGATTCTCACTTTTGGACAAGCTTTCAACGGTAGTGAGAATATGATAGATTGTTGAGTACCAATCACTGTTGGAAGATGAAGGAATTCCAGACAATGCTTCTTGGGCAGAATACAGCTTCTCATACTGAGCTTGATCATCTTCAATGGTAGAGTGAAGGGACTCTATGATCATAGACTTAGGTATGATCCTTCTGCCATCTGAACTACTCTACAATCGTAGGGAATATAATGATTTCCAGCATGTCGATAGATCTTGAAGTGAGACTAGTCCTTGATCAGCTGTTCTGCAAATTTCTTTACCCTTGGAAAGTTCTGTGCCACCAGCTCTAGGTTGGGAAAATGAGAGAAGCACCATGAGAAGTAGCTGTTATCATTAGTGATGGATGCCTTTATCCAGGGCATATGACGATAAAAACACCTTATCACATGGTCCTTGATTTCAGGCTCATATATCAGAGTTGAAGTGTCCATCTTCATAGCTTCGAGATTGTTGAGCAGATATGCTGCGGTCATCTTCACCACATTCAGCTTTTTATTTCCAAGATTAGCCCATTTTCCTGGAAGTACATCTAGTGGTTCATCATCAACTTCCACCCTTATTCTTCTTTTACGATGAACAGGACAAGGGATATGAAAATCTTCTGGCATTTCATCGTCAGGACTGGAGTCTTCTTCACTTTATTCCTATCCTGACTAGGAGTCAGACTGGTGCAGACTTTTTTTAACTGACTCATCAGTATGTTCCTGCATTTGATCATCATCTTCAGCAGAGCTAGTCTTTGTAGACTCACTTGGCACTTCGAGCTCTGCAGCTTTCAGTCTCTTGCTACTAGCCTTTGCAGACATTTTCTTTCTTCTTCCCTTAGCATCTTATTTCTTTGATTCAGCCTCATCATTACTGAGTTCAATGATTGCTGTAGAAGATTCTCCTTTCTTCTCTAGAAAAGATCTAGCAAGCAATCTGTTGCTCTTTCTTTTCCAAGGGGGTTCAACTACAGGAGATTCAAACTTCTCTTTATCTTCAGATTTTGAAGCTTCTGAATCATCAGATGAGCTTCTTTGGGGTTCAGCAATATAAGCAGATAATTCTTCTTTGGACTTTGAGTCACTTGAAGTATCAGAGGAAATCTTTGGACTTTCAGCAGTGGGAGATCCAATTGCTTCAAATTTTGACCCTTCCTCTTCAGCAGATTCAATTTCCTCATTTGTGAACTGGCTGCTTAAGGATTTATCCTTAGTGCTCTCAGTTTCCCCTTCTTCTTCTGATTCTATGCTTTTCTCTTTAGCAGACAGACTCCCCTAGGGAACTGATTTTGACTTCTTCACCACTTTAGCTTTCTTCTTTGAGGACCTTACAGACTTGGACTCTGAAATAATTGAGTCCTCTGAGTGTGATAGCTCCTCCTCCCCCACATTACCTGCCTTCCTCTTCTTCGTAGTGCTTTTACTGCTGCTGCCATGTGCCACTAGCCTTTTATTTTCCATTGGGTGCTTCTTCCAATTTACAAACAGCTTATGGGATAACACCTTATGGCTGTTTAGTACTTCACCCTCATCATCCTTAATTTTATTCTTTAGCTTCTTCTTCAGAATGATGCTTAGAAATCTCCCATGAAAAACCTTTGTGAGTGGCTTGTCAGTTGACTTCTTCTTCTTAGTCCTTTTCCAGCCACTCAGACATTAAGTCAAACAGTATGGCACCAAAGTTGATTTGCTTCTTAAGAACAATGGCAGTCATGATTCTCAGTTGATGATCACTTACTGTATCATGAGTAGTATCCTTGCTCAGTATGCATTTCCTCACTATCTCAGCAAGAAACTCGTACTATTCAGGAAACTCCTTCTTCGTGTTCTTCAAGATAGGGTATCTCTTGTAGCGCATGACTTTCTTCCCTTCTTTAATGTCAACCACTTCAAGGTCCTTGAGATCAGAGTCTGGAAGACTTAAGCACTGGTTAATGTCTGTAGATTTCAACTTTAGAATCTGTCCTTTTAATTTAGTCGTTAGGGTTCTAAAACTCACAGTCACATTTGAGTAGAACTCTCTCACCAGATGTGAGTAGATTTGGGTGTTTACTTCAAGGCATTCAGAAAATCCGGCCTTTTTTACCAGCTGAAGAATATCTCTGAACTTCTTTTCAGATTTCTTGAACTTCTTAGTTTCGAGTTAAATGCCAGTGATGACGTGCAATTCTTCCATTTTAGGAGTTAGGGGTTTCTGGGTTTATAACCTTATGAGACTATTGAGATATCAGGAAGCGATTTGAGGATAGATAGCTGTTTGAGAAGATTTGACTGTTTGGAGGTGTTTAGGTTTTGGCTTCAGAGAGAGTGTAAGGATTGGACAGACTTGCAGCTTTTGATGAACTCTCGAAAGTATAACTGCCACTGATTTGAATTTTGCCTCTTGTAACTGTTCCCTCCATGTTTCTTAGTGGGACAATTATAAGGCTCTGATAGGTCACAATCTGTAACTTCCTTTATCGTGTCAGTTATCCAGATTTGACTTTTCTTCAGTTGACTATTGATTTATTCAGTTCGTGGAGTGGCCTTCTTGACAAGCCTCTTAGTCCCCTTCTTTGGCTTGGACACAGCCTTTGCACTTTCTTTAGATTCAGCCCTAACAGTTTGTTCAGGCTGAGAGGCTGTTGCAGCTTCTTCATCTGCAGTAGTAATTATTCTAGACTCTACGATTGGTGATGACTCCATAATCGTAGTGAGGGCTTCTTTGTTCTGTGACTGCGTTTCTTCTTCTTCTAAGGTTCACAACTACCTTCAGCTTTATTTTTACTTGTCACTTAAATCTTTATCATCAATGATCGAAAGATCTAAAGGATTTGCTCCATTTTGCTCCCTTGACACAGTTAGCACTGCTGCTCTTTGCAGATCACTGCTCCCCCATAGTTGATACTATCCTCTCAGAGAAAGATGAATTCTTCTTCTTCATATGCCTAAGGAGGTAGCCTTGCAAATTTTCTTCAGGATGAGATCATCATGATCATATAAACCTCATTGAATCATAGAGAGATATTTTTAGGACTGATCACTCCACGATTGTTGACGAAACTACGAACGTAGTCTTTCTCATTCAGGATTCAGTATCTTCTTCATTCGTAAAGTTCTGCTTCTATGATGAATTCTTCATAATCAATGATTAATGATCCTTTGATATGAGCATCCTTGATTTTTCCTTTGAGATGATAACCTTTTCTTGAATAAGCATAGAAGATCTCTATCATCTTGATATGAATATCCAGCTTCCATATGAAGATCATCAACCATGTGAACTTCATTCACGGGAACTCAGTAAATCTTCAAGAATAGGCTTTGGCGTTGGTTGATTTTGTCAAGAGCATTGCTGAAATATCTTGATCCTCCAGCTGGTTGAATCTTTGTGACTGAAGCCATCTGCTTCAGTAGTCCTTAGTGTGGTCAAATAGATCAAGTACTTGCAGGTTAAGTAAATTTCTATCTTGGTACCCATGCTTGATTGGGTCCTGCTAGGTTAGTTTTCTCAAAATCCCAATTCCTCATATTCATAGATTTCTATCATATTAGCATCAACAATCATATTCATGCATATAACAGATTTACATATGACATATATAATGCATGATTGTGAGTGTGTGTATGAATTTGACATTTTTAACATAACACTCTTTTTCTTTGATTGTTTCACCCTTTGCTTTGTTATGTTCACAGATTTTGAATGTTCACAGAGTAGGAATCACCTCTATTACTTATTTGTATCTGGTTGGTTCACGAAGATGATCAGTTTCTAAGAACCTTCAAGATACTCCTTTAGAGCTGATCATACTCTATGTTTTATCAAAAACACATAACATTTGTTTGTATATATTTACATACATACCAACCCTTTAGCAAGAGTTAATCCACTTAAGCTTAATTAGATTTAGAGTAACTTATGACATACTCCAGACTTCTTTCAAGATGTTATCTTCAACCTAAAACATGGGTGGAGAGAAAGTTTGTTGACAATTAAGTTTCCAACCTTAATGTACTTTCTCTCTTCCCCTTTTTAGGAAGAGTATGGTCTTTTGATAGAATACTGTTGTAGTACATAAGGTGATGCAACATGATGTACATGTAAATATTAATGACGAATCATACCTTTACAATGTCAGTTTCTTGACAATCATATTTTTTGCTATAATGATGTTAGGCATTGATGTGCATATCTTTGCATTTATAGCTGACAGCTTGTTGCTCCATTTGACCTTCGATCAATCATGTAGTCTTGGAGATGTAAGCTAGGAAAGTCTTGGCAGCTTTAGTTTTTTGATAACCTTGAACCTCAAGGTTCAGATCCACATGGTTAGCCAAATACACTTTTGAAAGAAATCTTCTTTCTTCTCTGGATAATCATTTCATTGTATGTATAGGCCTTTCATCTTTCAGAATAGGTGGATGCTAGATTCTTTGCTTTTGATGCCTCTTGGCTTCCCATCACCTGTCTGCAGACTGCTGATTGACTTTGGACGTGGATTGGTCTTGTTGTTGTAGCATTTAAGAATAGGGACTAATCTGAGCAGCTTCAGATGTATATACACATTTACCTGAACACATAATTTCCAACGTGTGAGCTCATCTGCATTCACAAGTGACTTACTACTAAACTAAGTTTAGAACATGGTTTGTGCCTAGGATCAGACTCAAATAGATAGCTTTAGGATATAGCATGAGAACCTACTCTGATACTAATTGTTAGTTCCTAGAGGGCACACAATAGATCTAGAAGGGGGGGGGGGGTTGAATATATTCTTTTCGTTTTCAAAAATCTTTTCCATTTTATTTTGTATTGCTAAGTAATTATCATATGACAAACATAAGAATCATTTTAAGCACAACGGAATATGTTAAAGATCCCCTTTATAGATAACTTGTTAACCATTGTTCTAGAGTTAGTTTATGATTAAGTGATCATTACATTGATAACAGTTATAGCAATTATAGATACATAATGTAAATGACAGAATGTAAAAGACACAAGCGATTTTAAGTGGTTCAGAGACTCAATCTCCTAATCCACTCTTCTGTTTCAACAAGCAGGGATTCCACTAAGGAAGTCTTTACATCTGAATCAATAATATTCCTTCAAGGCCAGCAATTCAAGTCCAGCAGACTTGGAACTCCAGTTCACTAAGAACTCTTTAAGGCTAGCAACCTTGGAACTTCATTTAGTCCCTCGGACAAGAACCCCTTAGGCCCTGGATTTATTGATGTTGTTGTTAGTGCTGAGCTGCTAAGATGACTTGAAGCTTTGTTCATCCTTTGGTACTTAGCAGCTTGGTGTGATCCTCTTTGGATTCTGTATTATGGCTAGATCACCATTAGACAGACTACTAAGATATTCATGAAGCTTAACATCGTTGAGTGCTTAGCAGTCCATCACTTCTTCTCTGGTGTAGCTGATCTTTTGGTTGATGTTTGTCTTCATCTGATCTCACCTTGCATCCTTTCACCACTTGAGGTCTGCTAAGTCTTTGAGCTTTTGGTAGACTTCGTCTGGCACTTAGCATCCCCTGAACCTTGCTTGACTGATGTGCAAATCTGATTCTTCATCTGATCCTGCATCTGTTTTTCTTCAGCTCTTGGTAGTTCATGGTTATTCGTAGAGTGGCTCTTTAAATCTTCTTTCTGGTCTGCCACTTTTCTTAATGCTATGTTGTTGGCCTTCTCGGCTCTGAGCTTAGCTGCAATTTTGATTGGCATTCTCATTGTTGTTGAGTGAAGCTTTTTATCTGTTCAAGCTCTTCTCTTAACTTGCTTCACTTTTACTTTCGTAGTCTCACTGCCACTGAGACGTATTCTGTTCAGCTCTATAGAACTCGTAGAGTCAACAAGTTATCAGCCCAATAACTCTTCAACTATGCTCAGCTTTCATCTTTGAAGCTTCAGCTGTTAAATACCCTTCCATAAGCTTCCCGTTGGAATATAGACGTTGGCAGCTATTTAAATTGCGTCGCAGATCTCGAGTTATTTGGTGTAGACTGCTGATGTGACGTGACAGCCCCTTTTTGACTTTTTCTGACATAACAGTCTACTATTTCACCTACCACATCAGAGATGTCACTTTAACACGTCAAACTGGTAGTCACCTTTATTTCTTCTTTCTGACTCTTTGATCAGACCATCAGGAGTTGGCCTTTTGCATCGATGCTCTCAATCAGTAACGTTCGAATGTCAGTCTTCACATTGAGACATTGCCAATGCTTCAATATTCAGATGACCGAACTCTACGATTCTGATGCAGATGACCTTGAACTTGATCGTAGTTTGTCTGTTGAATGTTACTCGTTGACTGGTTGAGACAACACTACGATTGTGAAGAGTGTACTTTGGATTTGCAATGTAGAACATCTCTTCCTCCACTTGTGCAATGCTTTAACACTTCTGCTTGTCTTGACTTAACATAGGAATTGATAACTTGTCTGGATGCTCTGGCCCTTCTGAATTATATGACTCATCTGATTAGGCATACTCAGCTGTCTTTCTCCTTGTGATCTCCTGTTCACATATCATCAATGATTTGACCCATGCTTCATCTTCTTTGTCTATTCTTTATAGGTTGGCCAGTATCTCTGTATAAACAGCATCAGTTCCTGCTTCTCATTTGGCAAGCACTACGATCATAGTCACACCCAAGATCGTAGTCTTCCGTTTATCTTGCTAGAGTTTATGCCCTAGAGGCCAATTCTTTGATGTAATTGCTTAACATTTTTTAATATTATATTTGATTGAATAAATAAATTATTTTATTATGGTTTTATTTATTGCATTATATAAATGTTAGCATAATAAAAGTCCTTAGAATAGTGATAAAAGTTATATAGCTTAAAGTATGTAACTTGAACATGAGATCATATAATTATAATTAATATCATTGCTCTTAAAATTCCCTAGTCGAGTATCATTGTTAATGGGACGACAATGAAACATTGAGACTAGTATGTGGATTGACTGATGGCCAAATCTCATTGGTCATAAATATATGAGATATTGAGTCAATGTATAGGTACATGTTAGAGAATAATGTACTGGTCAGACCCACCATCAGAATTCTACGTGGAGCATTATGCAAAGTGTCATAAGCAATTCTCATAGTGACAATGATATAATGATCCTCCGACTTGAAATCACTATATTACTACACGGGAATTTATGTACTTTGATATCATCAAAGGTCACCTTTAATAGGGTGGACAATAAAGGTGATTATTGGGTACTTCATGAATCATGTGAGGAATATAAGTGATCTAGATGGAATTTAACCCTCCTATATATTAGGGGTGATATCCATAGGCCTCTTGATTGAGTAAGACTATGAAATGCATGGCCATGCTCAAATAGTGATTTGTTTCATATAGTCTACTCATTGATCAAGGAAACTCAGATTAAATTATGAGAAGTATGACACATTCCATGCCTCTAGTTTAATCTAGGATGTCAAGGTTAAAAGGATTAAATTACATTGAAACATTGGTCACGAAAAAGTTGCATCGAATCACCGATCTTATTATTACTTGGGTAGCAGTGATGTATTACTAGATGTCGCTCACTGTTTAAAATTTTATAATATGATTTTAAAATTATTTCTAACGTAATAATAACCTATAGGGTCACACACTTAGAACGTAATTAAAGAGAGAATTAATTTAAATTGTAAGGATTTAAATATGTCAATATGATTGATAGTATTTAAATTACGAATTTAAATTAATAGGATAATTTGTATATATGTATATTAATTAAGTAAGACTTAATTAAGATATAATATATATAAATTCGGATCTTACTTTTCTAATTGGATTAGGTTTTGGTTAATTCATTTTGACTGATATATATATATATATATATATATATATATGATATATCAGCCGTTTTAAAGTGAGATAATATCATAAACCTAAACCCTACCCGCTCTTAGAGAGAGACTAGAGAGAAAAGCTTCAGAAAATCCAGATCCTTGGTGGCTAGTACCGTGGCTCTCTTTACTGCAGATCGTGTTACGATTCGCGGGGCATTTGTGTGGATACCGTAGAAGCGCAGTTTCATTGGATTGCGTTGAAGATTCGAAGCTGTTCTAGAATTTTTCCATCGTCACCATTCAAGCTCGGATAATCGGTAAAAATCTAAACCTCTGAATTAATATGTTTTCACATGGATCCTATTTTAGGGTTTCAGATATTGTTTTGAAAATATTAAATTCCGCTGCTTTTATGTGCTGAAATCCCTACAGTGGTATCAGGGCTACTTGCGAAACGATTAATTCAGATTACGTGTTTTTATTGTATTCGATATATATGATATATGATGATGCATGTTTGCCGATCTGAAATTGAATATATGATATTCTTCATGTATGCGTATTCTGGAATTATGAATTATATCTGTAATATATATGCATGTATATGATGTTCTATTAATCATATCTTAGAAGGTGGAATAACAATATAACTTCTGTTCTAATTGGATTAGAAGCATGAAGATTCGGTTTAATATGCTTAATCGAAACTGGATATATATGATATGTTATGGGTGTATTGTTATTATGAGTGTTTTGTTGGATTGTATATGATTCTGGAATTGTCTCAGAGATTTATATGGAAAAATTCTACAATATAGATTGTAGTTCAGAAAATTTTTCCATGGGCACCACCACCACCCCCAGGGGGATAGCCCTCCGTGGACCCCCCCTCCGTCGTAGTGCACGATGGTCGTGACCCTAATATTTTATATATAGTTTTCTTTAATTATATAAATTATGTTATGTGCTTATTGTGATATGCATGGTGCACAATTATGCCCCTTTTGACCCATAGGTTAGTGGTTTTTGGTTTTAAAATACGGCTTACATGTCGTGCCTTTCTATAAATTCTGATGTAATATCCTCTTCTCATCTAAATCCCCTCGAATGTAACTCAAGGTTTCTTTATGTCATGTAATTTTTTGTAACCTATCAAGATGATAAGATGAAGATGACAAGATGAAGATGATGATGGAGATGAGACACATGCATGAGGAAGATCCAAAGAAGCTACTATTTTGAAGATCTTTTACCACCTTAGACTGACCTTCAATCTTTTCATTAGCTTGAAAAGATTGACATAGGATTGGGCCATAACTGTGACACATTTAATTTTGCACTTTATTTATGCTTGTATACGATATGATATGATAAATAATATGCATGCTTAATAAGATTAAAATTGGTGAGATCTAAATTAATTAATAAAATCCCTCATAAAATTATTAAGTCTAAATCAGATGCCTTCCAATGAATAACACTCATCAAGACCTTGATCGATGGATGTAGGTTTGCCAAAGCAAAGTACCCTATTTATCTTGGTAAGATGCGATAGGATAATTGTGATATCTAAACTGTTAAAATCATTGGGCCTGACTTAACTAAGTTATCTCAATAGGATTGTGGACTTAGAGGCATAGAGTTTGGTAGGTACCATTAGATGGACTAGAAATAAATGTTGTTCACCAAACTATCCAAGATTTATATATGATATAATTGACAAGGGGTTGTCTACCTAAATAATTGTGTTTTGAGAGATTATCCAAAGCTAACTTAAGGCATAATGAAATATGGATCTTGGCTCACTAGAAAGATTTAATGCTTTCCGAATTAATGGTGAGGGCTATTAATTTGAATAAAATAGTGGGAGGTATATTTCAATGTACTATTATCAATTACATAATATCAAAACTCTGCAATTTGACTTATCATTTTTGCACTTATAAATTGTAGATATCAATGGCAAACAACAATACAAATAGTCTTTCACTACGATCAGTCCTTGAGAAGGAAAAACTGAGTGGAATTAATTTCCTAGACTGACATAGGAACTTGAGGATTGTCCTCAAACAAGAGCGCAAGCTATATGTCCTTGATGGGCCCATTCCTACAGCACCAGCTAACACTGCACCACATGTAGAGCATAATGCTTACAAGAAGCATCAAGATGATGCTCTGGACGTGAGTTGTCTCATGCTAGCAACTATGAACTCTGAGCTTCAGAAGCAACATGAGTTAATGGATGCTTATGAGATGATCGATCATCTCAAGAAATTGTTCGAAGGGCATGCTCGACAGGAGAGGTATGATACAAGCAAAGCGTTGTATCACTGCAAGATGGGTGAACGTGATCCAGTTGGTCCACATGTGCTAAAAATGATTGGGTATATTGAGTACCTTGATAGGTTGGGTTTTTTTATTACTCCGGAAGCTCAAACTGATCTTGTTTTGAAATCTTTGAACAACAGCTACTCTCAATTTGTTATGAATTACCTCATGAATGAAATTGAGAAACCACTTACTGAGTTATTGAGCATGTTGAGAACTGCCGAGAACAACAAGAAAAAGGCAGGACCTGCTCCTATAATGATGGTACAAAAGGGGAATGCTAAGGGAAAGGGGAAAGGCAAAAAGAAGAAAGGATCTAAATCTGGTGCCAAACCAAATTCCAAAACCAAATAGGCTTTAAAACCTAAAGGTGGAGTGGCTAAAGAAGGTGATTGTCACTTCTGTGGAAAACCTGGACACTGAAAGAGGAATTATCATGCTTATTTGGAAGAACTGAAGAAAAAGAAAGGAAGTGTGACTTCTGATTCAGGTATATATATTATAGAAGTCAATTTGTCCACTTCTACATCATGGGTATTGGATACTGGATGTGGTTCTCACATTTGTGTTAATGTGCAGGAACTCCGAAGGAGTAGGACTTTGGCGAAAGGAGAGGTTGACCTACGAGTTGGGAATGGAGCAAAATTTTCTGCACTAGCTGTAGGAACTTATCATTTATCTTTGCCCACTGGGCTAGTATTAGAATTAGAGGATTGTTATTATGTGTCTGGTATGAGCACAAACATTATTTTTGTTTCTTGTTTGGACAAGAAAGGTTTTTCATTTTTAATAAAAAACAACAGTTGTTCGTTTTACTTAAATGAAATATGTTATGGTGTTGCACAATTGTTTAATGGTCTTTATATTCTTGCTTTAGAAATGCCTATCTATAATATAAATATAAAATGATTTAAATCAAATGATTCAAATCCGACATATCTCTGGCACTGTCATTTAAGCCATATAAATGAGAAACGTATATCCAAACTCCGTAAAGATGGGTTTTTGGATTCATTTGATTTTGAATTATATGAGAAATGAGAGTCTTGTTTATTAGGCAAGATGACTAAAGCCCCTTTCACTGGACACGGTGAACGGGCTAGCTATGTATTGGGACTTATACATAGTGATGTATGTGGATCAATGAGTTCGTTAGCAAGAGGTGGGTTTTATTACTTCATTACATTTACTGACGACAGTAGTAGATATGGATATGTGTATCTTATGAGAAATAAATCTGAATCCTTTGAAAAGTTCAAGGAATTCAAGAATGAAGTTCAAAACCAATTTGGCAAAAGCATAAAAGCCCTTCGATCCGATCGAGGAGGTGAATACTTAAGCCAAGACTTTGATGACCTTCTAAAGGAGTGTGGTATTATATCACAGCTCACTCCACCTGGAACACCACAATGGAATGGTGTGTCTGAGAGGAGGAATCGCACCTTGTTGGACTCGGTACTATCAATGATGAGTCATGCAGATCTTCCAATAAGCTTCTAGGGTCATGCCCTAGAGACAGCTGCATTCACACTTAACCGTGTTCCTACAAAGACGGTTCAGAAGTCACCAAATGAGATGTGGTTTGGGAAACGTCCTAGTATGTCATTCATGAAGATTTGGGGTTGCGAGGCATTTGTAAAACGTCTGGCTTCTGACAAGCTCAGACCCAAATCTGACAAATGTAATTTTGTGGGTTACCCAAAGGAAACAAAAGGGTATTATTTCTACAAACCTTTTGAGAACAAAGTGTTTGTTACTCAAACTAGTATTTTTCTAGAAAGAGAATTTGTCTCTAAAGGAAACAGTGGGAGGAAAGTAGAACTCGAAGAAATTCGAGAACCACAAAATATCATTGAACCTGAGTTGGAACATGAGTAGGAACCACAAGATATTGTGGAAAGTGAACCTGCTCAAATTACACGAGGCATTCGTAGATCTGGTAGGACACGCCAAGAGCCCGAGAGATATTATGGATTTCTTGTGACTCAAAACGGCGATGTGATGCTCATAGATCAAGATGAGCCTACTTCCTACCAAGAAGCTATGAATGGACCAGATTCTGAGAGATGCCTTGAAGCCATGAAATCTGAGATGGACTCCATGTATACTAACCAAGTATGGACTTTAGTTGATCCATCAGAGGGGGTAAAACCAATCGGGTGCAAGTGGGTTTTAAGAAGAAAACCGACATGGATGGTAATGTACAAACCTATAAAGGCTGACTGGTAGCAAAAGGTTTCAAACAAGTTCAAGGTGTTGACTATGATGAAACCTTCTCTCCAGTGGCAATGGTTAAATCCATCAGGATCTTACTTGCTATTGCAGCCTTTTATGATAACGAAATCTGGCAGATGGATGTCAAAATTGCTTTCCTTAACAAAAATCTTCTTGAGGATGTGTACATGACACAACCTGATGTCACTCCAAAGGATGCTGGAAAGGTATGTAAGCGGCAGCGATCTATTTATGGATTGAAGCAAGCCTCTCGGAGTTGGAATCTTCGATTTGATGAAGCAGTCAAAGAGTTTGGCTTTATAAAAACTGAAGATGAACCTTATGTATATAAGAAGGTTAGTGGGAGTCACATTGTATTCCTGGTATTATATGTTGACGACATATTAATTATTGGGAATAACATACCATCCTTACAGGCTGTAAAAACATGGTTAGGAAAATGTTTCTCCATGAAAGATTTGAGCGATGCAACCTACATTTTAGGTATCAAGATCTATCGAGATAGATAGAGAAAAATGCTCAGCCTAAGTCAAAGTACATATATTTGATAAAGTGCTAAAACGGTTCAGAATACAAGAGGCAAAAAGCGGACACTTACCCATGTCTCATGGTGTAAAGATCTCTAAGGCCCAATGTCCTAAATCACAAGATGATGAGGAGCATATGAGAAAGATCCATTATGCTTCGACAATTGGATCTATCATATATGCAATGATATGTACTCGTCCAGATGTCTCGTATGCTTTGAGCATGACAAGAAGATACCAGTCGAATCCAGGTGAAGGTCACTGGACAGCAGTCAAGAATATCCTCAAGTACCTGAAAAGGATTAATGATTCATTCTTGGTATATAGAGGTGAAGACGAACTGGCAGTAAAGGGTTACACAGATGCTAGTTTTTAGACTAACAAAAATGACTATAAGTCTCAGTCAGGTTTTGTGTTTTGCCTTAATTGTGGTGCTGTTAGCTGGAAGAGTTCGAAGCAAGAGACAGTAGCCGATTCTACGATAGAGGCTGAGTATATTGCTGCTTCTAGTGCGGCCAAGGAGGCTGTATGGATTAAAAAGTTTGTCACTAAACTTGGTGTTGTTCCAACCATTGTTGATCCGGTTGAGCTATACTGTGATAATGATGGAGCCATTGTACAGGCTAAGGAACCCAGATCTCACCAACGATCCAAGCATATACTTAGGCGGTACCATCTCATCCGTGAAATAATTGATAGAGGAGATGTACATATAGGCAGAGTGCCAACAGATGATAATGTTGCAGATCCACTGACCAAGGCTTTGTCGCAGCAGAAGCACGAAGGTCACACTAGTTCCATGGGTATTAGATACATGAGTGATTGACTTTAGTGCAAATGGGAGACTGTTAGAGTTTATGCCCTAGTCTACTCATTGATCAAGGAAACTCAGATTAAATTATGAAGAGTATGACACATTCCATGCCTCGAGTTTAATCTAGGATGTCAAGGTTAAAAGAATTAAAATACATTGAAACATTGGTCACGAAAAGGTTGCATCGAATCACCGATCTTATTATTACTTGGGTAGCAGTGATGCATTACTATTTGCCGCTCACTATTTAAAATTTTATAATATAATTTTAAAATTATTGCCAACGTAATAATAACCTATAGGGTCACACACTTAGAGCGTAATTAAAAAGGGAATTAATTTAAATTGTAAGGATTTAAATATGTCAATATGATTGATAATATTTAAATTATGAATTTAAATTAATAGGATAATTTGTATATATGTATATTAATTAAGTAAGACTTAATTAAGATATAATATATATAAATTCAGATCTTACTTTTTTAATTGGATTAGGTTTGGTTAATTCATTTTGACTGCTATATATATATATATATATATATATATATATATATATATATATGATATATCAGCCGTTTTAAAGTGAGATAATATCATAAACCTAAACCCTAGCCGCTCTTAGAGAGAGAGTAGAGGGAAAAGCTTCAAAAAATCCAGATTCTTGGTGGCTAGTACCGCGGCTCTCTTTGCTGCAGATCGTGTGACGATTTGCGGGGCATTCATGTGGATACCGTAGAGGCGCAGTTCCATTAGATTGCATTGAAGATTCGAAGCTGTTCTAGAATTTTTCCATCGTCACCATTCAAGCTCAGATAATCGATAAAAATCTAAACCTCTGAATTAATATGTTTTCGCATGAATCCTATTTTAGGGTTTCGGATATTGTTTTGAAAATATTAAATTTCGCTGCTTTTATATACCGAAATCCCTACATATTGCTTGAGAAAGACTTCTCCTGAATGGCTTCACTACTCAATCAAGCTGCTGATTGAGTTGGTGCTTCGATCTTCTATTTGCTTGCAGGCCATTCGGTGAGTGCTCTCTGGCTTCATTCAGGTAGATTGTATCTTTACAGCTCTGACTAGAGGCTACATCTTTGGATACTTTATGAGTGCTCATCTGTTGAGAATCGTTTTGCCTCTACGATTTTTTCTTGGCGTTGTGAGCACTTACTTAACTCTGTCAAAGCCTTTGTTCTGTAGACTACGATCTTGCATTGGTTCTGCAGACACTACGACTCCGAGAGTAGATCATACGACAGACTACGATATCTACCTTAGCACTTACTGTTCTGGTCTGATCTTGCTCGACTACGATTTCTGCCTCTTGATATTATCAGTAGACTCCATGACTTCATGTGTGGCCTACGATTCTTGACTTGGCTTTGGCAGACGCTCGGTTGGCGCTTAGACAGGCTGTCTCTACCATTCTGAACATGACTTCTTCAGCAGACTACGGCTTTGAGAAAGTTCTTCTTGACACACTACGATCCTGCCTTGTCTCTCCTGGCAGACTACAAACTCCAAGAGCTACTATCATTGCTAACTACGATTCTGCATTGATAGTCTCCGAGTCTTCATTGTCTGTCCTGGCAGACTACGATGGTTGGTGTAGTGCTCGACGATCAGACAGGCCTATCTATTACATTGAATAAGATTAACCTAACAAGTTTGATCTTTCTATTTTAGTCCTTGTACATCATATTTTTTTGAAGGACTTTACAAAGCTGTTTTGTTCATGTAGGATCAACCTAACATACTTGATCATATCAGTCTAAGTCCTTGTACATATATTCCTATTATCTATTCAAAGACTTTACAGCTTATATCAATGCAGACATATTTGCATATTCATTCATTAAGATCATAATCAAATCTTATATAAATAGGAATAACATTCTCATGCTTCTTCCCAACAATCTCCCCCTATTTGATTATGACAAAAACACTAAGTACATATGCATGAGATGAATGAATCTTAATATACAGTGAGCAGCTATATTTCTAAAATAGATAATCATGAATGTCATTGATGATAATATGGAATTACATAAAATGTGACACTCTACATCCTGGATCCAGAACATACCTATATAACTAAAAATGTACCTTTTCTGCTCCATGTATGTCTCCGGGATGTCTGTTGATCAGCTACTCAATTTTCTTTTCTTCTTCAATATGCTCCCCCTTAGATGCATGCTCCATTGCTTTATCTTTGTCTTGCTCTTGCTCTGACTCAAATATATAATTTTCTTCTTTGTCTTCTGCTTTATCTTTCTCTTGATCTGGCTCCCCCTCAGATGATGACACACTTGCTGCTGCTGCTACTTTTTCCTTCTTCTTCTTCTTCTTTTTCTTCTCCTTCTTTGCTTTTCTGCTCTTGCTCTTTTCTTTTTCTTCCATTCTTCTCTCTTTACTCTTCCACGGTTGTCTCTTTTTCTCCCCCTTTTTGTCATTAATCACTTGGGAAAGCTGTTGGACATTTGTCATAAGCTGCTCCATCAGGTAAGATGAGTTGCCAATGTGACGCCCCCAAATTCAGATCGCCACATCGTCTCGAATTCGGTTCATCACGTTCTACAATATAATATAATAATATGACTAAATGTCATATCGCACAGCGGAATAACTCATAACATACGAATAGATTACATTTATTTAATATAACCATTCATGTCCCAAGGTTTCGTAACTTAAACATCTCTCATATCTTAAACATAGCTTAAGCATACACAATCTTAACTTAATACATAATAGACTAGAATCTTATTACAATTATCATAAAAGTTATACATAATTAACAAGCTACTCCGTAGCCTTGCCCTTGCCCTTATCAGTGCCCGAAGGTCCGCCTTGCTCTGTCTTAACTGAAATATTTTTAGGAAAAAGCAAGAATGAGCAACAAGTTTGCTCAGCAAGTAATATAGCAATAAGGGGTTCAATATATTTTTCAATACTCAAGGGTACAACAATAGATGATAATTCAAGGATAACAAGAAGTATCAATAGTTTTCGACAATAGTCGCAAAGGACTAAAAAATATCAATAAGATCCAAGGTTTAACCTTTTCACAGTTCAAAAATAATGAATACTGAGCAGTCACTAAGGACTATGAACTTCTACTAGGATTAACAAAAATAAACTGATAATCCAATAAAATAAGTACAACAGGTGATCAGCCTAAAGTACCCTACGGTATGCATATCATTCAATCGTACTTAAGTGCGCACGTCGGTCTCCCGGCAAATATAGTTTCCCTTTCAAAAGGGTTGTTCATCTCAGTCAAGTAAAAGATTTCGCACCAATCAATTGGTTTGGATAGCTTTCTAATCATGATATAGGTCTAGCCGAATCGAATAGCATAGACCGCTCTTTCAATGTATATAAGAACAATTATAAGTTCAATATTCGAAATCAAAGTCCGAAGAATATAAACAACTCTATCTTAACTATTATGACATAACACAAGAATCATACTTTCAATTTGTTTACTTTTACAACCAATAACAGTACAAGTTCAAGAAATGCTCAATAAAGAGTAAGGATTCGAGTACTTACCTTAAGCGTAGTTTACCGAAGTATAGCTTATCAACACTTTTTGAATCCTATTATAACATAGTTATGTATATAGGACATTTATTAGTTATGTACATTCGATACACAACTTAATATGTAAGTTAAACATACACACATGAATCTAACTTAGTCGTATAATTCTTTACGTCCGTCATTACGCACTTAACATACACGTAGCACAATATACTATAAAACCAATTAACATAATTCATAATCGTCACTTGACTTAACATTTGAAAGTTTTATAAACATTTATCAATTCTATATGGTTTCATCTTATCATGTTCATTGACACTTGGAATAACGTTTTGGTCATATATTACAGATTAGGATAACAATACAAGCATGCATCAAGTTCATGTTACAATTAAGCAGGCTCTGTCCATTCTACAGAGTGGCGCGGCCGCGCTTGGTTTGCACTAAAGAGTGGCACAGCCGAGCTGCTCCTGGTTCAAACCAAGACATGGCTGCTTCTACAGAATTCAAGCTTAACCCGATAATGCACTTAAACAACGATTTACGTGAAATACACATGTCAGGATGCTTATAACTAGGTTCGACCCCATATCGCCTTTAACACAGTTTGTTATCCATTCTCATTCAATCAAGGCTTTGAGTGTTCAATTAACAACGTCTCTTATGTTTAATCGTTATACATATGCTATGAAGTTACTAAGTATTATTTACACATGTTCAAGTTATTTTAGTCATGCATCTCATGTTCTATGGTTCCACTTCTTTAACACTCGTCTCAAGTCATGCCCAATTAGTTTACAATGCATAAGATTAGTTAGGCATACATTTTAATCATGTCTAGAGGCATATGAGATCCTATCTTGAGAGTTACCAACCACGCATGCAAAGCTACTACACGTATCATATTTCATGCTTTTATATACATAATCATACCACTTAAACACGCTCACAAGTTCAGAATTTAAAGGGCACATAGTTTATTAAGTTCGTATTTGAAACTCTACGTTTTCTCTTAGAAGGTTGTCAAAACCATTCAAGTATGTAAGGTAAGTCCATATTGTTTGTTTTGTACGTAACGCAATCATGCAATCAAATCACATAAATAGGGCGGAAGCGTAAAAACTAGGTTTTCAAAAATTTATACAAACCCATTACCATGATCATTCTTCTGCATCAATTATTAGTGAATGAAGAAGGAGAAAAATAGAATTATACCTTTGAAGATCCAAGCTTCCTCAGGTACAAGTTCTACTCCTTTGATTCCTTTGATTCCTCTGTAGTGGCTCCTTCCCTTGATCAATGTCAGCCACCCAAATGTTTGGCCTCTAACGGTGATCCACCAAGGAAGATGAAGAACTCAGTAAGATGGGTTCTTGGCTTAACACTTGTTTCTATCTCTATAGAATATGTGTACTCCCAACTCTTGAAAATTCACGTTCCTTATTTCTAATATAAGGCTCTCTTATATAGATATTAGGTTAACCCTCCTAATCCAATTAGAATAGGATTTTATTTAATTAATTAATTAAATACTTTTAATTAATTTATATCCTAATCTTTATTAGGATTGAGAGAGAGTACTAATATTATATTAGTTCCTAAACTCCTTTAAAATAAAAATAAAAATAATAATAATAATATTAATAAGACTCCTCTTATTAATTTATATTTAATATTTTTAAAATATTAAATAATAAACATTAAGCTATTTAATTTATTCTATCATCATAGATTAAATTAATTATACTTAATGCATTATTACTATCATGCCATTTTCTTCTTAAATAATTCTTCTTCCTTTTATGGTGTGACCCTTTAGGTTCTCCATATTAAACCGGTTGTGAATAAATCAATTAGAACAATTCTAATCTTATTTAAATAAACAAATTAAACTAGTAATCTATTTAAATAAATAACTTTTATTCTACAATAGGGATAAGCCTCCCTAGCGATCAACGACTTTCCAGATAATATAGATTTCAACATTAATCATAAAAGAACCTGTGAGTTAATAGTTACCGTACAATTCAATCCTTCCACCATACAATGTCCCAATTAAATATAAGACATGGATTTACTGTCAAGTCTTAATTTATTTAATCATATGTATTTCGATTAGAAAATGCACAACTCCAAATAATGCAAATTAGAAACCTCTTTCTAATTTCATTCTACCTTGGCCAAGAATTCCTGGGTTGTCATTTAACGAATCACATAGGACATATCTCCTCATTTACTAGAGGTGGTAGATTCTTTATTGATCATTCATTATCTCCGTATGTAACTCATTATACCCAAGCATACCCTATATATGCCTTAAAAGGCCTTAAGGAATTAGTCAAAGTATAATTTATTACATACAACATACTATGATGATCTCAAGTCCAAGGATCACATGTACTACTATCACATTAGGAATTCCTATTGACAGGCGAGTAAAACTCCATTAGGTATTCCATAGCGAGTCACGTTCAGTGAACTTATTCTCCAATAAGCACCTACATACTTGCTTTAGTGTCTCCACACAAATGACCATGAGATCAGTCATCCTCATCCAATGAGCAGGCAACATATGTACCAATCTATCCGGATTTACTAATCCCCATTTTAGTAATCCCACAATTGGGAACTATTTTAGTTTTTAAGCTTTCTAAGAATTTAGATCTCATTATCATGATCTCATCATGATTCTAAAAGCATTGCTTAAAACTATGGGTTATTTACATATTATAAAAACAGCACCATGTAGATAATTATATGCCTTAATTGAATATTTTATTAATAAATAAATAAGATTGTTTACAAAGTATGTGCTTTATCATCATACATGATTGGCTTGTATGCACACTACTATCAATCTCCCACTTGCACTAAAGCCAATCGCCATGGTATCTCATACCCATCTTCTCTAAGTGACGATCAAACTGCTGTTGTGTTAAAGCTTTAGTAAATGGATCTGCAATGTTGTCTTGAGAGTCTACACGCTCCAAGGTGACGTATCCTCTTTCAATGATCTCCCTGATCAAGTGAAATCGCCGCAAGACGTGTTTAGATTTTTGATGAGACCTGGGTTCCTTAGCCTGTGCAACCGCTCCGGTGTTGTCACAGTTTACGGGAACTGCTTCTCCAATGCTAGGAACCACACCAAGTTCAGTTATGAACTTCTTCATCCAAACAGCTTCCTTTGCAGCTTCACTTGCAGCTATATACTCTGCCTCTGTCACTGAATCAGCAACCGTTTGCTGCTTGGAACTCTTCCAACTCACTGCACCTCCGTTCAAGGTAAACACATACCCTGAAACAGATTTACTGTCATCTTGGTCTGTTTGAAAACTTGAGTCCGTGAATCCCTCGAGTTTTAATTCAGACCCACAGTAGGCAAGAAAAATATCTTTAGTCCTTCTCAAGTACTTTAGGATATTTTTCACTGCCTTCCAGTGCTCTTCTCCTGGATTCGACTGGTATCTGCTTGTTACACTAAGTGCGTGAGCAACATCCGGTCTAGTACATATCATACCGAACATGATAGATCCTATTGCAGAAGCATAAGGGATCTTACTCATACGGTCTCTCTCCTCAGGTGTCTTTGGGGCCTGTTTCTTGGAGAGATTTATTCCATGGCTCATCGGCATGAGACCTCTTTTAGAATCTTCCATGCTAAACCTCTTTAGCATCGTATCAATGTACGTTCCTTGGGATAAGCCGAGCATCCTTTTAGATCTATCTCTATAGATCTTTATCCCCAAAATATAGGATGCTTCACCCAATTCCTTCATAGAGAAGTTTTTAGATAACCAGATTTTAATTGATTGTAACATAGGAATGTCATTCCCTATCAGTAATATATCATCAACATATAATACAAGGAATGATACTGCGCTCCCACTAACCTTCTTGTATACACATGGTTCATCCTTGTTTTTGATAAAATCAAACTCTTTGATTGTCTCATCAAAACGAATGTTCCATCTACGAGAAGCTTGCTTCAACCCATAAATGGATCGTTGTAGCTTACAAACTTGATTTGTTCCAACTTTTGAAATAAATCCCTCTGGCAGTGTCATATACACATCCTCCTCAAGTTTCCCATTGAGGAAGGCCGTTTTCACGTCCATCTGCCAGATCTCATAGTCGTTGTAAGCTGCAATCGCAAGAAAAATTCGAATGGACTTGAGCATGGCTACTGGTGAGAAGGTTTCATCATAGTCAACTCCTTGTCTTTGTTTGAAACCTTTTGCAACCAGTCGGCCCTTATAGGTCTCTACCTTTCCGTCTGCTTCAGTCTTTTTCTCAAAAACCCATTTACACCCAATAGGTTTATTACCTTCAGGTGGTGAAACCAAAGACCATACTTTGTTTTCATACATGGAGTCCATTTCGGATTTCATGTCTTCAAGCCATTTCCCTGAGTCTTTATTACTCATAGCATATTCGTAATTCAATGGGTCATAATCATTCATGATGTGTACCTCATCGTCACCCTCTATAACGAATCCATACCTCTCAGGTGTCTTCGGGACTCTTCCAGATTTACGAACAGGGTGTGGTACAGTAGGTTCTTCTACTTGGTTAGGTACCTGACTTTGGTCCGTGGTAACTTGTGGTTCTTGAACTTCTTCAAGATATATCTTGCTCCCACTGACCCCTTCATGGATAAACTCTTTCTCCAAGAAGGTAGCATATTTCGCAACAAACACCTTTTGATCAGTTGGATGATAGAAATAATACCCTACGGTTTCTTTAGGGTATCCCACAAATCTACACTTATCGGATTTAGTCTGTAGCTTATCATTTTCAAACTTTTTGACATAAGCTGGACAACCCCAAGTCTTAACATGCTTAAGATTTGGTTTCGTCCCTTTTCACATCTCATATGGAGTCTTTGGGGCGGATTTGGTAGGTACCTTGTTAAGTAGGTATGCAGCCGTTTCTAGGGCATATCCCCAAAAGGAAATTGGAAGGTCGGTAAAACTCATCATGGATCAAACCATGTCCAACAGTGTTCGATTTCTCCTTTCAGATACTCCATTTAACTGTGGTGTACATGGAGGAGTCCATTGTGAGATTATACCATTTTCTCTGAGACAATTGAGAAACTCACTGCTTAAGTATTCTCCACCTCGATCTGATCGAAGTATCTTAATACTCTTGCCCGTTTGTTTCTCTACTTCACTTCTGAACTCTTTGAACTTTTCAAAATGATTCTGATTTGTATTTCATTAAATACACATATCCAAATCTTGAGTGATCATCAGTGAAAGTAATAAAATAAGAATACCTACCCCGTGCACTTGTTGTCATAGGTCCACAAACGTCTGTGTGAATCAATGCCAACAACTCTGTAACTCTCTCTCCTTTTCCACTAAAAGGAGATTTAGTCATTTTTCCCATGAGACAAGATTCACAAGTTGGATATGATTCATAATCAGATAGCTCGAGGAGCCCATCTTTATGCAACTTGGATAATCTTGTTTCATTGATATGACCGAGTCTACAGTGCCACATATAGGTATAATTAATATCATCTCTTTTCCTTTTCTTAATTTGTTCAATTTGAAATATATTTTCTTGTAAGTCAAGTGTATAAATCCATTTCGCAAATTTCCAATACCATATAAAACATCGTCTTTATAAATAGAACAACCATTGTTCTTTATAATAACGTCAAAACCTTCCATATCCAATACAGAAATTGAAATAATGTTTTTAATAATATTCGGAACATAATAACAATTATTAAGATAAATGGATTTGCCCGAAGGCATTGCTAAACAATAAGTTCCTACAGCTAATGCAGCAACCTTTGCTCCATTCCCCACTCGTAAGATCACCTCATCATTGTTCAGCTTTCTACTTCTGACCAGTCCCTTCACATTATTACATATGTGAGAACCACAGCCGGTATCCAATACCCAAGTAGAATTTTGACTTTCTGAAAAATTAATTTCAATCATGAACAAACCTTGATTGGAAGTCGAAGCTTCTCCAAGCTTCTTCTTTGCCAGAAACTTCTTGCAGTTCCTCTTCCAATGTCCCGGCTCATTGCAATGAAAGCACATTCCTTTAGCTGGTTCAGGTTTCTTTTGCTCCTTTTCTTTCCCTTTTCCCTTAGCCTTCTTAGATTTCCTCTTTTCAGAAGACACCTTGGGCCTCTTCCTTTTATTGGAAGAATCCACCATCAAGACATGGTTCTTCTTGGATGAGAAGTGACCTTCTGCAGTTTTCAGCATGTTAAGCAGCTCAGGTAAGCTGACATCTAGATTATTCATGTGAAAATTAACCACAAACTGCGAGAAGGTCTCAGGGAGTGACTGCAAGACCAAGTCTTGACTCAACTCCCCATCCATGACGAACCCAAGCTGTCCAATGCGTTCAATCAAATTGATTACCTTCAGAACATGAGTCTCGACGGCAGTGCCCTCGGTCATTCGAGATCGGAAGAGCTCCTTAGATATCTCATATCTAGCAGTCCTACTCTATTCACCATACAACTCCTTGAGGTGAAGCAGCATAGCAGGAGCATCCATTTTTTCGTGCTGACGCTGAAGCTCGTTATTCATGGATGCGAGCATGATGCATTGAGCCACATATGCATCATCTTGCCACTTATTGAAAGTGGCAATCTCTTCCTCAGAGGCTGTTTCTGAAACAGATTCAGGGATAGTGGAATTTAGGACATAAGAAATCTTTTCAGCTGTGAGAACAATTCTCAAATTTCTTAGCCAGTCCTCATAATTCGAGCCGGTAAGCTTATTTGCATCAAGTATGCTTCGTAGTGAGATTAGTGATTTTGACATTTTTAAAATTCTGCATGGGAAAAGACAACATTTTAGCAAACATTCATTTTATTAACTTTACATACCAAAATAAATTTAGGTCTTTATTTTAAATTGGTATCTCCCACTATTTTCATCAAACTATATTACCCTCACTCATATAGTTCGGCAACATCTAATTAAAGATTTGCTAGTGAGATTAAGGATCCCATTTCAAATGTATATAACCTTGTGGATAGCACAACAAGCGATATACAAATAAATAGGTAGACAACTCTTGTCAATTACATCACCATGTAACTCCTTTTATTTTGCCTCTTAAATCATAATGGTCATGTGTGTGCACATCCGAACTAAAATGATTTAAGTTAAGTCCAGCCTAGCACTTCCATAAATTCAAAAAAGAAAAATTTTCGTCCTTGTGGATAGCACAACAAGACTAGATCGTTCAATTTTCTTGATAAGCATCAAATGTGATTAATTAACATCTTAAATATTCAATACTCGCCTTGTGGATAGCACAACAAACTCATATTAAATATTTAATACTCTATTAACTAATCATACTAGAAGGCGACGTTCGATATTCCAAATATCATTTGAACGCTTCAGACTTAATATTATTTCTTTGAGGGGTTTGCTATTATTTGTCTCATCTTTTTAAGCGCGCATGCACATATATATATAAAATACGCGCCATTTTATTAAACATGCGAAGCATGTTTGTATAAAATATAATATATATAATATTTAGCATGCAATATAGAATACTATATTCTACCCGGATTGATTATGGACTTTTATTCTAGTTTGGTTCACTAGAGCCACCAAGTAAACCAAAAGGTCAAACCTAGGAGTGCAAGAATTTAAATTTAAATATAACTATTACATTTAAACCCTGGCTCCATACAAATGAGTCTTCACGCGTTCCTTGCTCCTTGGTCTCCAATTTCTTAAAAATAATTCTAACTATCTCCAATACATTAACTATTTAAAATTAAATAGAAACCTTGATCAGCAGTCAAGGGGAAGTACATAGAAAGGAGATAGAATTTACATCGAGAATAAAACTAGAGAAGACGAGGTACGCAGACCCCATTTTATAAAACCCATTCATTCAAGCATTCAACCAAAATAAAATCCAATCACATTGGTCATAGTCCATAATCAATCCCTTTTATTACCATACATATCATCATACGTATCAATAAAACTTATTCATCTCATGAAAATAAATTCATTCCATATATGTATTAATATCAGTTAATGGGCAAAAGTTTGCTAAACTTTGTTTTTGGAAAAATAAACTCCTTTATTTCATTCAAAAACAATTCCAAATTAAACTCTTTAATTTTAGCAATTCTGAAATCTCATTTCATATAAAATAAACAACTTTATTTTAAACCTTTATTAATTAAATAAACCATTCATTTAATTAAATAAAACAAAAAAAAAATTCAGTTCCTGTCCAGTGGCGCAGCTGCGCCAAGAATGTAAAGGGAACTGGCGCAGCTGCGCAGCATGAAAACCAGGAACAGCACCCGGCGCAGCTGCGCAGCAATATTGCCTTGTACCGGCGCAGCTGCGCAGCTTCGCAGAATCTGAAAAATTTTTGTTGCCCAGAACTCGATCCAATCGCATATCATACATGTATGGAATTACATAGACTGATAATTAGCACAAGATTGGCTCTGATACCACTGTTGGGTTTGTACGTAACGCAATCATGCAATCAAATCACATAAATAGGGCGAAAGCGTAAAAATTAGGTTTTCAAAAATTTATACAAACCCATTACCATGATCATTCTTGTGCATCAATTATCAGTGAATGAAGAAGGAGAAAAACAGAATTATACCTTTGAAGATCCAAGCTTCCTCAGGTACAAGTTCTACTCCTTTGATTCCTTTGATTCCTCTGTAGTGGCTCCTTCCCTTGATCAATGTCAGCCACCCAAATGTTTGGCCTCTAACGGTGATCCACCAAGGAAGATGAAGAACTCAGTAAGATGGGTTATTGGCTTAACCCTTGTTTCTATCTCTATAGAATATGTGTACTCCCAACTCTTGAAAAATTCACGTTCCTTATTTCTGATATAAGACTCTCTTATATAGATATTAGGTTAACCCTCCTAATCCAATTAGAATAGGGTTTTATTTAATTAATTAATTAAATACTTTTAATTAATTTATATCCTAATCTTTATTAGGATTGAGAGAGAGTACTGATATTATATTAGTTCCTAAACTCCTTTAAAATTAAAATAATAATAATAATAATAATATTAATAAGACTCCTCTTATTAATTTATATTTAATATTTCTAAAATATTAAATAATAAACATTAAGCTATTTAATTTATTCTATCATCATAGATTAAATTAATTATACTTAATGCATTATTACTATCATGCCATTTTCTTCTTAAATAATTCTTCTTCCTTTTATGGTGTGACCATTTAGGTTCTCCATATTAAACCGGTTGTGAATAAATCAATTAGAACAATTCTAATCTTATTTAAATAAACAAATTAAACTAATAATCTATTTAAATAAATAACATTTATTCTACAATAGGGATAAGCCTCCCTAGCGATCAACGACTTTCCAGATAATATAGATTTCAACATTAATCATAAAAGAACCTGTGAGTTAATAGTTACCGTACAATTCAATCCTTCCACCGTACAATGTCCCAATTAAATATAAGACATGGATTTACTATCAAGTCTTAATTTATTTAATCATATGTATTTCGACTAGAAAATGCACAACTCCAAATAATACAAATTAGAAACCTCTTTCTAATTTCATTCTACCTTGGCCAAGGATTCCTGGGTTGTCATTTAACGAATCACATAGGACATATCTCCTCTTTTACTAGAGGTGGTAGATTCTTTATTGATCATTCATTATCTCCGTATGTAACTCATTATACCCAAGCATACCCTATATATGCCTTAAAAAGCCTTAAGGAATTAGTCAAAGTATAATTTGTTACATACAAGATACTATGATGATCTCAAGTCCAAGGATCACATGTACTACTATCACATTAGGAATTCCTATTGACAGGCGAGTAAAACTCCATTAGGTATTCCATAGCGAGTCACGTTCAGTGAACTTATTCTCCAATAAGCACCTACATACTTGCTTTGGTGTCTCCACACAAATGACCATGAGATCAGTCATCCTCATCTAATGAGCAAGCAACATATGTACCAATCTATCCGGATTTACTAATCCCCATTTTAGTAATCCCACAATTGGGAACTATTTTAGTTTTTAAGCTTTCTAAGAATTTAGATCTCATTATCATGATCTCATCATGATTCTAAAAGCATTGCTTAAAACTATGGGTTATTTACATATTATAAAAACAGCACCATGTAGATAATTATATGCCTTAAATGAATATTTTATTAATAAATAAATAAGATTGTTTACAAAGTATGTGCTTTATCATCATACATGATTGGCTTGTATGCACACTACTAATAAGATTGTTTACAAAGTATGTATGCTATGTGATATCATATGTTGATGCTTGAATTTGATTTTGACAGTTAACTTATAACAATGCTATAACTTACTAAATAGAATATGTTTGGTATTTGTTGTGGTCTTATGTGTTAGTGATGATATATGAAGATGTTTAACTTGAAAAGAGTAACGTTAAGGATAAAAGACAATAAAAGTTATATTAGTCGAGATTTGTGAATTAGTATGATACTATACATGGTATGACTGTATAGTAAGGTGGAAGACTTAACTTATATGTTGATTGTATATATAAGATAAAGTGTGATGTTAAACTATATGACTAATGGATATCATATATATACGTAACTATATTACGATAGGGATTCGAAAGTGTTGATTAACTTTACGTGGATAGACTACGCTTACGGCAAGTTCCTAACCCTACTCTTTATTGAGCGTTCATTAAGCTTGTGCTATTATTGTCGTACAAGTAAACTTTTGAAATTGCAATTCATATATTATAACTATATACTTCATGGATAAGATAAAAGTCGATTTATATTCTTCAAGCTTTAAATCTTGAGTTTGAACTTATGATTGTTCTTATATACCTTGAAAGAGTGGTCTATGCCATTTGATTCAGCTAAACTTATACCATGATCAGAATGCTATCCAAACCAATTGATTGGTGCGGAATCTTATATTGACTGAGATGAACAACCTTCTTGAAGGGAACTATATATTGTCAGGAGACCGACGTGCGCACTTGAGTATGATTAAATGTTATGCATAATGTAGGGTACTTTAGGCTGATCACCTATTGTACTTGTTTTTATTGACTTATCAGTATATTTCTGTTAATCCTAGTAAGAGTTCATAGTCCTTAGTGACTGATTAGTATTCAATTATCTTGAAATCTTAAATTGATTTAGCATTGAATCATATTGATATTATTCTGTCCTTAGCTACTGTTATTGAGAACTGTTGATATTCTTGTTATCCTTGAACTATCACACCTTGCTATACCCTTTTGGGATTCGAGAACTATATTAGTCACCCTTATTGTAATATTACTTGCTGAGCAAACTTGTTGCTCATTCTTGCTTCTATAAAAACATTTTCAGTTAAGGCAGAGCAGTGTAACGACCCCAAAATTCATACAATAATATTCTCCTTCTCGATCGTTAACAATTCAGCTTTAATCTATCTTTACATCACTATTTGATATTAAAATCACTAAAAATGCAGAATATTTAAAACTTTTATATAATTCTTTCTTTATTGCCCTGAATCTCAACCTTAATCATTACATGTCTTTGATTCAATTCTATTACATGAATTGCTTCCTCTAAGTTACTATACAAAGTATTACATCACAAGCAATATCCACTATACATCGGATAGCTCAACCTTACAACTTTAACAAGTATAATACATCCAAAACAAACACATTACTCATCTAGAATAAATAATTTCTTGCATCGCTATTGATCTTAACATTCAATTAGCATGCATCATTACCTTGCATCCTTGACCTGCAAAACTGATTATTTGCAAGAGTGAGCTCGACAGCTCAACAAGACCTAACAGTTTTTATGCATCACATAGAACATAATAACATGCTCAATATACATCTCATAATCATCAAAGTAATATGGCATACAGGCTTTAATTCACATAACAAATATAAATATTGAGTTTATTACTCAATCAACATTCTTTAATCAATCAATGTAGTCATAAATTGACTTTAACATTTCATGCTTGCAACATATATAACATATCATGCTCTTTGCAAAACAATTTAAAACAGTTCATCATCAAGTTTACATAGAAAATAGGAACTGACAGACTTGCCTTGATCGTTGTTTACCAATAACAGATTACAGCTTATAGCTATCTGCACTTCACGTGCCCTACACAATTATATAATCATGCACATCAACTATTAGTCACATAGCAACGCGTAGTAGTTGTAATGTCAACTTTAATATACATCTCATCCTACTATCAATACATAATGTTTAATTTGATTGTGTTAACTTTCGACTTATATCTCACTATATTTCTTTTTTAGTAATATTCGAAATTCATTCAAGTGTTTAAGTCTTGTTAGGACTACTTATGGGTTTTATATTAACCCAATTTCATATCTTATAATGCTCATTTCATTTGACTTAAAACACTTTTTACGTTCATTAACACTTGTCACGGTGTTTCGATGTTCATTCATCACACGCCCGAATCATCTCTCTTGTGTATGCTTAGTGTGCTTATATAACTTATCTAATACATTATTTATTAATGTTAAGCATCATTATAATTACTAATATTCATGTTTTATAACTTAGAACAACATCTATTATCGTCGACAGCACCATACTTGCGTATTTGCATGTCTGATGCCCTCCGATTACCTCCGAATACACATCAGTCCCAAAGATAACTATTTTGACCCCTACTAACGACCTCAAATCAAACAAGTTAAAGAACAAAAGTTGTAGGTCTACTCGTGCTCGTTTCGGATCATCTTGAATCTCCTCAATCAATGTTTGTATGAAAAAGATATGGCTACTACAGGAGGTCAAAATAGTTTTGCATTACAACACTTGGACCACCCCGCACAGAATGTTACCCCGCTGGGGCGGGTCCGCCAAGGCTAAAACCCCCCCTGGGGCGGGACACCCTGCTGTTGGGCTCCCCGGCTTGTGAACTTGCAGAGAAATAAGCCACTTTGGCTTATTTCTTCGCACCAAAGTACGATTTTAACTAACACAATGTACATGAAACTTTATACAAACAAAATCCTACACTTCTAACATGATTTTAACATACAATAACACCACAACACATACTCAACGCACCTAATTTTTATGATTTTGAAGAAAACACCATTATTAAGCGTTCTTGACGAAAATTGACACTGTGAGTTCGTTTTTAACCCAAATCACATGATTCAAAGCATGTTTTGTTCGTTTCTTGATATATTATCATAATTTAAACTTAATCTTCATAATCAACTCATAGAATTCATTTACAAAATCAAAATTAAAGGTTTTAAAAACCAATTTTACTAGTTTCATAAAATTCATACTTTTATCAAAATAATTCACCATAAATCCAATTCTCAACCAATTAAATTCACAATACATGTATTATTTTCATTATTGAAACTAGTATCATGAACATCTTTCAATTTTGCATATTAATACATATAACTAAATCATCAATTTACCATTCTAAAATCAACCAATATAATAAAAACTCATAAGAACACAATTCTCCATGTAAAACTTGTTTTCATGGATTTAATTATTGAAAACTCACTTATAACCACATAGACCAAATTATTCATACTCACGAACCTATATTATAGATTCCTTAACAAATTAATCATAAAAATCCATTCTTTTATGAAGAACTCAAGAAATAATAAACTAGAGTTTCTAGGGCTAGATTATTACCTTTTGCTTTGCTTATTGGAACGAAGGGGATGATGCTATCTCAAACTTCCTTCCCTCTTCTTCCTCTTTCTTCTTCTTCTTCTTCCTTCTTCTTTTCTTTTCCTTCTCTTCTTTGTTTTGTTCTTTTCTCTTTTCTAACTGACTAACACTTAGCCATCTAACGTATATTGTAATATAGGTATACCTTACGTATACATATATTACATAATTATACATATATAACTTATAACATAATGACCGTAATTATAATAATTACAATTATTATAATTAATAATATAGGTTACACATTTAGAATTTAAAAAGCCCTAAGGCTTGTTTGGCAAAACAAGTTATTTTTAAAAAATAGATTTTTAGTAGTTAAGGCCTTGTTTGGGTAAAACATGTTTAAAACAAAAGTAAGGGCCTTGTTTGGGAAAAGATTTTAAAAACTCTTTTAATTCTTTTTAATAAATCCTTTAACACATATTCTTGATGTTACACTTTTAATTAATTAAATCTTAAGATTCTAATCTAATTAATTAAAAGTTAACATCAATTAATCGCATAAAATTGTCACATAATTATAATTACTCGCTAATTATAATTTCACGTAACACTCATCACATAACTCATCTAATTTAATTATTCCAATTAAATTAGAACTATAACATAAAATTATTACGTTAATTAAATTAAATATTAAATATTTATTTAATTAATATGTTACACTTAATTACATTACTCCATAATAATTACATAATCTCAATAAATAATTCAATTAAAATATTTATTTATTTCAATACATATTAAAATTAATATATACAATTCTTTTCACACCAAATCACATATTTCATAATATATGACACGTCTACACATACTCAAACTCGAAACATCTCATAATAAGAATTTTATTTATTAAATTCTCATTTATAAATTCTTAAAAATCCGAGATGTCACATCCTTCCCTCCTTATAAGGATTTTGTCCTTGGAATCAACGAAACCTCTCTTACTCGATTTTCACAAAAAATCTCTTTCACAATTTTATTGTTGAATAACTTCAACACGTTAACTTAACAAAATTTTTTACATATATATATATATATATATATATATATACTTCATTCATTTCTTCAACAACTATTAGGTTTTATTACATAACCTTCAATTAAACACAATCATATATCAAATATTATATATTCTTTAACTCGTTCGTTTTCTTTCTATGGATCACTACTATATACTCTACTCATACAGCTCATATACTTCATAACTCACCATCTATAATAGTTCGGGTTATCACATTCACCCATTCTTCTAGGAATTTCGTCATCGAAATTTTAATATTTTTATTCACTTGATTAAAGCGTTCTAACACTATTTCTTTCTAAGGAATATCCTTCTCGCTACATTCTCCTTCAGAATAATAAGAATCTTCCACAATTGCTCAATAATTGGGAAGCGATATAAATAACTCAGGAATTTAAAAGATTTCAAATCATGCTGAGTGGTCACAAGACCTTGAACTTCTTTCTAGGTTTAATAGTGCTTCACCCCCAGTACTTCACACTATAAAACCGCATCGGTACTCTAGGTGGCTAGCCTATCGTACCCCTACGTCGGGCCCAAACGTAGTACATCGTAACGACTATATGCGTTACACTCAGAACTATTGTCTCCGGTAACATGTCCCCTTTTATAGGGTTGTTCACCTCAGCTTCTTAACATCTGAATGCGCACCAAAACAATTTGGTTTGGCATAGTTTGACCAAAAACGCTCGAATTTCATAAACATCTTTCAATATTTGTCTAGCTGAATCAAATAGCATAGACTTCTAGCAACAGTTCGGACATCAATCGAAATATTTATATATATATATATATATATATATACATATATATTTTTACCCAACAAAATAGTTATTTATTTATTTAAAAATGTTTTTTTTATATATAGTTTAAGGAAACTAAAAATAATAAGTAAATCTTTCCATAATACCCTGATACTGTACCGTAGTAATGATACGTTGAGGATTTTGTCATTGCATGACATCGTCATACTACATCATACTATAGTGGGCTGACGATCACACGATCACATCCAACACTAGGTTTCACTGCATTGATAACTTCCTCGATTATTGTTTCTACACCATATCAAATAATGCATATAAAATACATTTTGAAGATTTAAAATCATTTTTTTCTTTTTTGTCTAGCTGAAGCAATTAGCACAGATATGTGAATAATAGCACGTATTTTAAAAATTCATTGGTTCCATCGTTTGATCCAATGTTTTTCAAGAAAAACAGAAGTGCAACATCAGCACAAAGTCAATAAATTTCAAAAATCTAGCAAAGCTAGGAGATTTAGAATATAAAAACTTTCTCCATCAATTAAATCTTTACTCCATTATTATTTAAACATTCTATCAATCTTAAACAACATCAATGCTTTCTATATTATAAACTTTCTATACCCAGTATAGTTCATCAAACTTACCAAACTTTGGAAGTTCAGGAACTTGCCACAATAATATGAGTTTAAGAACTTGTCCTAGCAATACGTAGTCAAAGAACTGATCAGGGACTATCCATATGCTTAGGGGTTTAAAAACATACATACGATTATGAGTCACGAACTTACCATAAGTATGAGTTTTAAGAACTCGCCTAACCTTAAGATCATCTACTGTAATTTTAATATCATCTAATCTATCCTCTATTGATTTGAACTATCAAATATAATATGAGAAAAGAATCACCTTCTCGTCATATATATATTCATAACGCGACACCAACCTTCCAACGATTATCAATATAATAAGCCAAGTGTAAGCACAAAACCCTACCCATACAAAGATTTGTATAACTCAGCCACCACATGAGTCCTCAGTTGAAATCCAACTTAACTCTATCTTACTTATAACTTCTCGCTCTATACTCGATATAGACTTCTGTATCTCATCATTTGTAACTCCTCGTGAGTTTATCTCATACTATATCATAGTACATTCTCGTTATAGCATCAAACTATAACTGTTCAATTATTATAGACTATCTGTCTTTTACAACTTTAAAAGATCACACCGTGATCTTATTCTATAATCATCTTCTTATGATTCTTTTCTTATTTCATTATCGTTTTGTTTTAAAAACTTCTTATCTTACATCTCATCATATCATACTATGATTTCATTTATGCTTTTAGTATTATAGACTATGTCTATCCATCGTTATTCGTCATCTTTATTATTGGAGTTAGGTAACTCTTGATTCTTATCTATATATCTCTTCAAGATTCTTCTTTGAATCTTCTTGTTTATTTATTAACTCTTCCTTTAAGAACTTTCTAACTTCATTCATATTGCTCAATATTTTATTCGAGTTTTATTCTTTGCCATTCTAATCTTCTTCTTATAACATCGCTAGGACTTAACACATCCTACACTTCTACGTATGTGAAAAGAATCACCTTTTCGTTATACGTAACTTAAACTTAACTTCTTATTCTTTTAACCTTAGGTCATAGCCTAAGGTACTCTTACCAAAGGTGTATAACCTACAGCTCTGATACCAACTGTAATGACCCCAAAATTCATACAATAATATTCTCCTTCTCGATCGTTAACAATACAACTTTAATCTATCTTTACATCACTATTCGATTTTAAAATCACTAAAAATGCAGAATATTTAAAACTTTTAAATAATTCTTTCTTTATTGCTCTGAATCTCAACCTTAATCATTACATGTCTTTGATTCAATTCTATTACATGAATCGCTTCCTCTAAGTTACTATACAAAGTATTACATCACAAGCAATATCCACTATACATCGGATAGCTCAACCTTACAACTTTAACAAGTATAATACATCCAAAACAAACACATTACTCATCTAGAATAAATAATTTCTTGCATCGCTATTGATCTTAACATTCAATTAGCACGCATCATTACCTTGCATTCTTGACCTGCAAAAGTGGTTATTTGCAAGAGTGAGCTCGACAGCTGAGCAAGACCTAACAGTTTTCACGCATCATATAGCACATAATAACATGCTCAACATACATATCATAATCATCAAAGTAATATGGCATACAGGCTTTAATTCACATAACAAATATAAAGATTGAGTTCCTTACTCAATCAACATTCTTTAATCAAACAATGTAGTCATAAATTGACTTTAACATTTCATGCTTGCAACATATATAATATATCATGCTCTTTGTAAAACAAATTAAAACAGTTCATCATCAAGTTCACATAGAAAATAGGAACTGAAAGACTTGCCTTGATCGTTGTTTACCAATAACAGATTACAGCTTACAGCTATCTACACTTCACGTGCCCAACACAATTATATAATCAAGCACATCAACTATTAGTCACATAGCAATGCATAGTAGTTGTAATGTAAACTTTAATCTACATCTCATAACCCTTCCTACTATCAATACACAATGTTTAATTTGATTGTGTTAACTTTCAACTTATATCTCACTATATTTCCTTTTTAGTAATATTCGAAATTCATTCAAGTGTTTAAGTCTTGCTAGGACTACTTATGGGTTTTATATTAACCCCATTTCATATCTTATAATGCTCATTTCAATTGACTTAAAACACTTTTTACGTTCATTAACACTTGTCACGGCGTTTCGACGTTCATTCGTTACACGCCCGAATCGTCTCTCTTGTGTATGCTTAGTGTGCTTATATAACTTATCTAATACATCATTTATTAATATTAAGCATCATTATAATTACTAATATTCATGTTTTATAACTTAGAACAACATCTATTATCGTCGACAGCACTATACTTGAGTATGTGCATGTCCGACGCCCTCCAATTGCCTCTGAATACACATCAGTCCTAAAGATGACCATTTTGATCCCTGCTAATGACCACAAATCAAAAAAGTTAAAGAACAAAAGTTTTAGGTCTACTCGTGCTCGTTTCAGATCATCTAGAATCTCCTCAATCGAAGTTTGTATGAAAAAGTTATGGCCATTTTACTATAGGAGGTCAAAGCAGTTTTGCATTACAACACTTGGACCACTCCGGACAGCATGTTACCCCACTGGGGCGGGTCCCCCAAGGCTAAAAGTCCCACTGGGGTGGGGCACCCTGCTGTTGGGCTCCCCGGCTCGTGAACTTGCAGAGAAATAATCCAATTTGGCTTATTTCTTTGAACCAAAGTCCTATTTTAACTAACACAATGTACATGAAACTTTATACAAACAAAATCCTACACTTCTAACATGATTTTAACATACAATAACACCAGAACACATAATCAACACACCTAATTTTTATGATTTTGATGAAAACACCATTATTAAGCGTTCTTGACGAAAGTTAACACTGTGAGTTCATTTTTAACCCAAATCACATGATTCAAAGCATGTTTTGTTCGTTTCTTGATATATTATCATAATTTAAACTTAATCTTCATAATCAACTCATAGAATTCATTTATGAAATCAAAATTAAAGGTTTTAAAAACTAATTTTACTAGTTTCATAAAATTCATACTTTTATCAAAACAATTCACCATAAATCCAATTCTCAACCAATTAAATTCACAATACATATATTATTTTCATTATTGAAACTAGTATCATGAACATCTTTTAATTTTGCATATTAATACATATAACTAAATCATCAATTTACCATTATAAAATTAACCAATATAATAAAAACTCATAAGAATATAATTCTCCTTGTAAAACTTGTTTTCATGGATTTAATTACTGAAAACTCACTTATAACCACATAGACCAAATTATTCATACTCACGAACCTATATTATAGATTCCTTAACAAATTTATCATAAAAATCCATTCTTTTATGAAGAACTCAAGAAATAATAAACTAGAGTTTCTAGGGCTAGATTATTACCTTTTGCTTTGCTTATTGGAATGAAGGGGATGATGCTATCTGTAGACACTAAAAATTTTCCTTGCCCCAATACTAACACTATAGGAGGGCAAAACCGTCAATCAAACCAACCCCAGTCCCGACACTAGACATCCAATTTAAATCCGGCCACCAATGCCGTTCCTTCAGCCTAAATCCGATCCCCAATGTCGGTAAACTTAAATTCGATCCCCAATATTGGTCAACTCTAGTCAAATTTGATCACAATTATCGGTCCTCCAGTCAACTTTGATAGTCAATCGGACCATCAATCCAGCTCCGATAGTCAATCGGACCGTCAAGCCAGCTCCGATAGTTAATCGAACCATCAATCCAGCTTTGATAGTCAATCGGACCATCAAATAATCCCCGATCTCAATATCTGGACATCAGCTCAAACCCGGTCATTGATATCAGGACAACCACAGCACCGGTCAACCATATTGGGATGTCAACGCAGCCCCGGCAGCAACCTGGGAGGTACAAATCAGCCCCGGCAGCAACCCGAGAAGTACAGGTCATCCCCTACATCAGTCCGGGAAGTCAGGTCGACTTCAGAAATAAACCTGAAGAATCACAACACCTCCAGAAGAAAACCTGGAATGACCACGTCAGCCACATAGGCAACACTGCTGACAAACAGACTCGAATGGGATCCAAGTCTTGAAAACAGCTCCCGAAAGTCAACTAGAGGCCATGCCGACACCAAGGGTAACCCAAGGAGAGGCAAAATGGTAATTTTACAACTCTCATCTAATTCAGTGAAACTCAAGCTGAATTGATGCCACCAAGGTCAGAAAGAACCACGACGGTGATCCCGGGTGAAAACAGCGTTAGACGGCTCGATGGGCAAACGGTGGAGAAACGAAGACCTGATCATGAACCCATCTTTCGGGACTTAAAAAGGGTTAAATCCAATGTCATTGTGACGCTCTCAGCGAGGGCTTTCTAGAAAGCAATAGCACGCCCCAAACGGACGCTCCGATCAAAAGTTATGAAGTTTTGAACCTGACATTGCGTTGCTCGGCATGCACGCACTTCGATACTACCAAACCGGGCATGTGGGCCCCATCTAGGGGAACCGCACCTCTACCTGCAGTTGCGTCAAGTTGAGTGGAGGCTCCCTAGTCGATAAATAAACGTGCCCCCATTCATTTTTAACAATTCCGAAATGCAGCGAAGCTCTGCCAGTTCAATTTCTCGACTTTTACACCTCTTCCAAACCCAAATATTTTCACTCTAACACGTAGATATACCCATATACTACCACATATCAGAAAATAACCGGTATATTTGGACGTATAGAGCCTATGATTTGGCAAAAAGCCCGTATTACAATCCATTATTTATTGGCTACTTATATGTGAGCCTAGGAATCGTGGGATTCTTGATCAGAATGATCAGAATCTGATTCCCACGATGGACAAACTTCGATTTACAGATGTACCAATTTTTCTATAAAATGTACATACACAGACCTTAAAACGGTTATCCAGATTTAAGGTCTCAATATAATGAAAAAATGTCAATTGTCATGTCAGCATCCCTCTGATGGTTTTCATACCCATTAGAAGACCGACATTTGTCTATTCCTGTGGTCGAGGGTGCTTCGCAACCCGGCAAATCACCATTCATATGCAGCCTTAAGGCTATAAAGATAAAATTGGAAGTATAAATCGATTTCAATTCCTATGTCAGCATAAGGGTTTGATAAACCAGCTTTCAAAACATCATTTGCAAATCAATCAAAAGAAAAGTGTTTCAAGAAAATCAAATCAAAGACTGATTTTTAAATCAAATCAAACTCTTCGTATATAGGTTCAACGAAGACTGTTAAAACTTTCAATCAATCAATAGTCCCAATTTTCAAATAGCATTCACTCACGCATTCCAGTTTTAAGGAAATATTGAAAAGATTGCGGTACCGTGTTTACACGAGAGTCATGGGGTGCCTAACACCTTCCACACACTTAACCAAGCCCCCGAACTCAAAACTCCGATTTCAAAGATCAAGTTTCGACAGTGTCTATTAATTGAGCCTCTTTTCAAATCAAACTCGGTTGAGTTGGTACAACCATGTTCTAATCTACCAACTAGCGACTCTGTTTAAATCAAATCAAATCGCCGACATATACACATGTTGGCATCTTTCCTAAAAAATCATTCAAAACCTTTTATGCAATAAAAAGAATAAGGGTAGAGATAACTTAGGAAGATCGATTTCAGAAAAATGGGTTATGAACCGACCCGCGGGATTTCATAAATTTTCCAACGTCAACAGGTGGCGACTCCGGTGGGGATAGTAGAGGGCTTAGGCCGCTTTCAATCTTTTCAAAAATTTCCGTTTCAAAACTATTGAATGCGTGAAATCCTGCGTCTCCACAGTCAATGGATGAGTGAATGCTGCATCTTTCATTGAATGTATAAATACTATGCCTTTACATTGAATGAATGAGAATGAATGCTTTAGTGCTTCGCACCCATATTAGTGCTTCGTACGAACTGTCATTGCATACATAAGCGGTGAGGCCTATGTATGTGAATGTATATTGTGTGTCCCTCCACCAGGAGGTCGGTGATAAGTAAGGACTCTAGGGACGACTAAGTCTCCGGTGCTGCCTCCTGAAAATGCACCACCCAGATTTGCTCCAGTTGAATGATCGGATTAACTTCCCTTCTAGTAGACTGCGATGATCTGGGAACCTACATGTCGAAACAAAAGTCGCAAGAGTAACCTAGGATAGGTCAGCTTCTGATCAACCGAATCCGACGGGATGCTTTTTCATGCCTTCCTCTTTCAATTCCATGTCAAGTCTTCAATTATTGAGGAGCACAACGTAAATGAAAGTAATGAAAGATTTACTTTCCTGTCAAATATCCTGTCATTATGCCATCAGAACAACTAACCTCAGTTTTGTAGGATAAACTTAAAAAACACACATCATAAATGCATCCAGTCATTATCTACCACAGGAAACTGACACACCTATGTTTTGGTTGTAGGTGAAAAAGTGGTCTCACTACTAGATCATAATCTGAAAAGGCACAAAGCCTATCCACCGATATAGCTGAAAGTAGCCAATGCGAGTCGGGTTCCGTATCTCGAAAAGAGTTTAAGGGACTTAAGAATCAAATAGCAGAGTTGGCTATCCTTTTAAGAGAACAAAGCAAAAACACTCAGGGCCATCCAACATTGAATCAAATAGAACCCTCCTTACAGGGTGGTAATCAAAGTACTGACAAAAAGGGGGAAATGCAGATCCCTGAACTGCGATCCAGTAAAAGAACCAACAAAACCCCTGAAATCACAAATCTCAGGGAAGATCAAGAAATTGGCGATCTGCGAAGGAAAGTTTGACAAATGGAAGAAACCATCCATTCAATCAAAGGGACTGGAAACCTTGGACATGTCACCTATTCAGATCTTTGCATATTCCCGGGGGCTAGATATCCTGACAAATTCCATGTCCCAGAGTTTGAAAAGTACAATGGGGCAGGCAATCCTTATACGCACTTGAAAGTATACATTGGCAAGCTAGGGTCTTATGCTGAAGATGAAAGCCTCCGAATGCAGCTTTTCCAAAAGAGTCTCATTGTAGAGGCTAGGACGTGGTATGCCCGACTTGACAATGCCAAAATTCACAGTTGGGAATAGTCAGCTCATACCTTCCTGACTCAATACAGCTTCCAGTCTCAGATGGTTCCGGATCGATATCAAGTGTCCAAAGTCAAAAAGCAGAGCAACGAGTCTTTCCGAGAGTATGCCTAAAGATGGAGACGTCTGGCAGCACAAGTCAGCCCTCCTATGACCGAAGCTGAAATGGTGATGATTTTCATAGACATCCAAGAGGCACCTTACTATGAGAGGATCCTGGTCGGAATAGGAAAGCCATTCTCAGAAATGATCAAACATGGCGAAATGACATAGATGGGCCTGAAAGCAAGCAAGATCAAAGATCTCATAGCCTTGAAAATAGTCGCCGAGGATATACAGTATGGGAACTATGCGAGTGATCCCATGAGGGTACCCAAGAAAGGCGACGAAGATGTATCCCTCGTTGCACATGGGCAGTCTAGGAGACTTAACCGTAGTCCCCCTATTTGGAAGAGGGAAAGCAATCTGCCGTCACAACAGACTGCATTCAACAATTACCAGGAAAGAAAGAGAAAATTCAAAAGAACGAAAAATGGGGTGTTCATTCCACTAGGCGATTCCCTCCATCCACACACTTAACCAAGCCCCCGAACTCAAAACTCCGATTTCAAAGAGCAAGTTTTGACAGTGTCTAGCAATTGGGCCTCTTTTCAAATCAAACTCGGTTGAGTTGGTACAACCATTTTCAAATATACCAATTAGCGACTCTGTTTAAATCAAATCAAATCGCCGACATATACACATGTTGCCCTCTTTCCTAAATAATCCTTCAAAACCTTTTTTGCAATAAAAAGAATAAGGGTAGAGATAACTTAGGAAGATCGATTTCAGAAAACTGGGTTATGAACCGACCCGCGGGATTTCATAAATTTTCCAACGTCGACAGGTGGCGACTCCGGTGGGGATAGTAGAGGGCTTAGGCCGCTTTCAATCTTTTCAAAAATTTCCGTTTCAAAACTATTGAATGCGTGAAATCCTGCGTCTCCACAGTCAATGGATGAGTGAATGCTGCATCTTTCATTGAATGTATGAATACTATGCCTTTACATTGAATGAATGAGAATGAATGCTTTAGTGCTTCGCACCCATATTAGTGCTTCGCACGAACTGTCATTGCATGCATAAGCGGTGAGGCCTATGTATGTGAATGTATATTGTGTGTCCCTCCACCAGGAGGTCGGTGATAAGTAAGGACTCTAGGGACCACTAAGTCTCCGGTGCTGCCTCCTGAAAACGCACCACCCAGATTTGCTCCAGTTGAATGATCGGATTAACTTCCCTTCTAGTAGACTGCGATGATCTGGGAACCTACATGTCGAAACAAAAGTCGCAAGAGTAACCTAGGATAGGTCAGCTTCTGATCAACCGAATCCGACGGGATGCTTTTTCATGCCTTCCTCTTTCAATTCCATGTCAAGTCTTCAATTATTGAGGAGCACAACGTAAATGAAAGTAATGAAAGATTTACTTTCCTGTCAAATATCCTGTCATCATGCCATCAGAACAACTAACCTCAGTTTTGTAGGATAAACTTAAAAAACACACATCATAAATGCATCCAGTCATTATCTACCACAGGAAACTGACACACCTATGTTTTGGTTGTAGGTGAAAAAGTGGTCTCACTACTAGATCATAATCTGAAAAGGCACAAAGCCTATCCACCGACATAGCTGAAAGTAGCCAATGCGAGTCGGGTTCCGTATCTTGAAAAGAGTTTAAGGGACTTAAGAATCAAATAGCAGAGTTGGCTATCCTTTTAAGAGAACAAAGCAAAAACACTCAGGGCCATCCAACATTGAATCAAACAGAACCCTCCTTACAGGGTGGTAATCAAAGTACTGACAAAAAGGGGGAAATGCAGATCCCTGAACTGCGATCCAGTAAAAGAACCACCAAAACCCCTGAAATCACAAATCTCAGGGAAGATCAGGAAATTGGCGATCTGCGAAGGAAAGTTTGACAAATGGAAGAAACCATCCATTCAATCAAAGGAACTGGAAATGTGACAACCCGAAAATTTATAAGATTCTAAACGATTAAATTAAAGGTTAAAGAATAAAGCCTAGATTGGAATTAGAGGATTAATTAAAAAATTTAAAAGAACCTATATGGTTTGATTTAAAGTTTTAAGTAATGTAAAGAAATTAAATGAGAATGCTAGAAATTCAAAAATTTGGAAAGAGATTATGTATAAGGATAAATATATTATGACTCATGAGGAGTATGTATGTGACTAAATAAATATATATATATTGTAAATATGTATATATGTTTATTTGTTTTATAAAGTGAATTATAAAAAAAAACTACATAACCTAATTATACATTAGGTATGATAATTAAATAACTTAAGGGTTATGGTATAGGAGAATTTAGTATTTAAAATATATACTAACCTAAGAGATTAATTTTATTATCTCAATTTATTAATTATTTTAAACCTAGCTTAATTTGTTTACATAATTAAATTATGTAAGTAAGTATTTAAATTCTAAAATGAGTGAATTAGAAATTCTAATTAAATAATTAGGATAATTAGTGTGATGGACCCATAATATTTACATGTCCCAAACTAATTATTAGAGAGCCCAATCAATTAAAAGGATGGACCAAACTTAGCCCAATTGAAGAGGGGCTTTATGGTCATTTGATTAAGCAAAATTTGGTAATTAAAATAAAACAAAAATTGGACAATTTGAGGGGGGAAGTACCCGGCTAGGAGGAGGGAGTACTTTGAACATGTGATGTTTTTTTCTTTCTTCCAAAGTTGGTCACCAACCCAAGCTAGGTGTCTCCATATTGTTGGGCCACATTAAGTTAAACAAGATTTACAAGTAAAGTGGGATTTCATTAGAAGATTGCAAGAGATATAATATAGATATATAATTGTTATATGTATACAATTTACTATCTATAAATAGCCTTCCTCCCATTTACTAAGATTTTTTTTTACTTCTCATTTCTCCTAAAAATCTAAGAACAAAAGAAAGCAAAAATAGCAAATAAAAGAAAGAGAGAGTGAGCTCACGGCAAAGGAGGAAGAAGAAAAGGGAGGAGATCAAACATCTATGCACCCTAAGTTTATATCTTATTTTGGAAGGAAAAGGAAAGTAGCTAGCAAAGGAAGGTAAAGAAAAAGAAATTTATTTTCTAGATTTAGTTAAAGTTTTGTGTAGTTAGTTACTTTTATTGTGATTTATAAAGTTTTATGATCAAGTTGGTGAAAACCTTATGAAAAAGTTAGATCTTGGATTATATGGTGTATCTTGGTTATATATGTGAGTTATGTTGCAAATGTTGGAAAAAAAAAATTAAAAGTGAGTTTTGGGAAATTTTTAATTAGTAAAGTGAGATCCATGTTAGTTATTTTGAGATCCATGTTTGATATTTTTGATCTACTTGTTGGTTGTGCTAGATATATGAGTTTTGGACAAACGCCCTCTTGAATGATCCAAATATGTTATGAGATGATCATGATGTAAATGATATGCTAAAACACAACCTTGTAGGAAAAATAAACTGCTGGCCCTAAACAGAAATTTTGAGATTAGCTAGTTTGCCCTAAAAATTCTGGGCTTTTGATATGTTATAGTACACTGCATAAGCTTTCCATAGACTCCGGAACAGACTAATTCCGACTTCGGAGCAAAGAGTTATGACCATTCAAAGTAGTCGCATCAAAACTGTCTAACCAACTCGGGTCAGTTCCTTTAGATGGAATTTCTGGAATTTTGTGCTTGGAATTTGGAGATGGTCTAAGAACAAAAGTTGTAGTCCCGGAAGTTAGCTTCGCGTGGGCTCAAGAATCGCTCAAAAATGTTTTAAAACGAAAAGGTTATGATTGTTTTAGTACAAGAGGGTCAAGCTGGAAAAATCAAAACTGATCAGCCACTTCGGTCCAAATTTCCGAACTCAAAACAACTCCAAATTGAGTGTTTGATAAATGGAAACTGTAGCTTAAGAAGTTACGAATCCAACGCCTCCGACGGAACTTAATTTCGAGTTGTACATTTCGTTTTACAAGCGTTTCCGTAAAGGACGCCAAATCTAAAAAAATTATGAGCGAGAATGGCAAAATCGTAAATAAGTGGAAGTGATTAATTATTAAAAATAATTATTTAAGCCATTAAATGGTTAACAAATTAATTACATACAAAATTAAATGTAATTAACTATTTAATTATTATTTAAGTGATATTAAATGATAATTAAGTAACGTTAGTGTTAATAAAGTAACTAGTTATTATTAAATGATAATTAGAGTTAATCAAGTGATTAATTATTATTTAAATAATATTAAATAATGATTAAAGAATGTTTAAGTAAGATTATGTGATTACTTACTTACATTAACATAAAAGTGTATAATTATTTATTATTTAAATATTAAATAATAAATAAGGACAAGTAATAATTAACTATTCTTAATTTAATAAGAAAGAATGATTAAAGATTTATGAAATGAATTAATTATTTATTATTAAATAATAAATAAGGACAAATGTTAATTAATTATTCTTTAAATAATAATAAGTAATAATTAAAGACTAATGAAGTAAATAAAATAATTATTTACTATTCAAGGATAATTATTTAATTAATTATTTTTTTATATTAAATAATAATTAAAGACACATAGTAAGTAATTAATTAATTATTATTAAAGACAAACAATAATTTGATTATTCATTATCTAATTAACATTAAATAATGAATAGGTCTACTTGGCTATTATTTAAATAATAACTAAAGGTAATTAATGAATTACTATTTAATTAATATTAAATAGTAATCAAATGAAGGTATAGAATAATATTATGATAATAAATTTATTTAATAAATATATTAAATAAATTATGGAAAAATAGTTCTAATGATTTAAAAATCATATAAAAATGATTTAAAGGTTATAAGCATATTTTAAGTTATAAAATATAACTTTTGATATTTTGCCATGAAATACATTAATATTTTAATATTAATGGCAGTTATTTAATAATGGTTTTAAATGTTTTAAAATCATTTAAAAGTGATATTAAGGTATTAAAAATACTTTGAGATATTATAAATAATATTATGACATGAATTTCATTAATATTTGAAATTAAATAAATATTAATGATAATGGAATTATGTGATATTTAAATCATATAAAAATGATATTAATGATTGAAAAATCATTATAAATATTTGAAAATTATGATGAGTTTGTGAAAAATATTTTGACTGAATAATAAAGTATCTAAGTTGGTATTAAAGCGTTTAGGTAGAGTCCTATTGATATTAGGCTCGATAATTATCCGATTAGGCAATCGGAAGATCGAAATATTACCGAACTCAACTCAGACTGAAATAGTTTGACTTGATACTAGGTCTTATGTGTTCTGTTGACCGATAGGATTATGTGATAATGTGTTTAGGTTATTTTATAACTGTAATTAGCAATAGTTATTGCGATGATATTATTCTAATGTGGAGATCGGTATTATTAATATTAGGTCTTCAGATGAAGCTAAATAGACTGCGTAGCAGTAGTCGGCAATAAAGGCAAGTTTTCTTTAACTCAATCTTGAGTTATGATTCTTCAATTATGCTAGTGGTTAATCCTTGTTGATTACATCATGTCTATGAATTATTGATTCGCACGTTGTGCATATTGCATGTGTTCATCAGGTATGAAAGGCTGATCACCTTCATTACCATTTGGTCCAGTTGATTTGTTTATGTTCATTATTGACCATTCATTTTATTGTCTCGGTCGTTCAGTTACTAAAATTGATTCATGTTATTTCATAATTGTTATTTTGTTGAAAGTCAGCCAGCTTATTGTTCATTCTTTCAATCATGATATATCTTTTCTTGAAATTAAACTTGCTGGGCAAACTTGTTGCTCACCCTTGCTATATCATGATAAACATTGTAGATTTAAACGAATACTTCAGATACAGGCGAAGGCGTATGGCATTGTATGTTGTATAGGATATTAAATACAGGTATTAAGTTAAGGTTACAGACCTTGGGAATTACGTTGTAAAAGTTATTGTATAAACAATTTATGTTTATATCTTCCGCAATAGTTATAAAAATGATGTATCGTAACGTACCAGGTCCGAGGTTCTGGGGACCCGGATTTGGGGGCGTCACAGGAAACCTTGGACATGTCACCTATTCAGATCTTTGCATATTCCCAGGGGCTAGATATCCTGACAAATTCCATGTCCCAGAGTTTGAAAAGTACAATGGGGCAGGCAATCCTTATACGCACTTGAAAGTATACATTGGCAAGCTAGGGTCTTATGCTGAAGATGAAAGCCTCCGAATGCAGCTTTTCCAAAAGAGTCTCATTGTAGAGGCTAGGACGTGGTATGCCCGACTTGACAATGCCAAAATTCACAGTTGGGAATAGTCAGCTCATGCCTTCCTGACTCAATACAGCTTCCAGTCTCAGATGGTTCCGGATCGATATCAAGTGTCCAAAGTCAAAAAGCAGAGCAACGAGTCTTTCCGAGAGTATGCCTAAAGATGGAGACGTCTGGCAGCACAAGTCAGCCCTCCTATGACCGAAGCTGAAATGGTGATGATTTTCATAGACATCCAAGAGGCACCTTACTATGAGAGGATCCTGGTCGGAATAGGAAAGCCATTCTCAGAAATGATCAAACATGGCGAAATGACATAGATGGGCCTGAAAGCAAGCAAGATCAAAGATCTCACAGCCTTGAAAATAGTCGCCGAGGATATACAGTCTGGGAACTATGCGAGTGATCCCATGAGGGTACCCAAGAAAGGCGACGAAGATGTATCCCTCGTTGCACATGGGCAGTCTAGGAGACTTAACCGTAGTCCCCCTATTTGGAAGAGGGAAAGCAATCTGCCGTCACAACAGACTGCATTCAACAATTACCAGGAAAGAAAGAGAAAATTCAAAAGAACGAAAAATCGGGTGTTCACTCCACTAGGCGATTCCCTCCTTCCACACACTTAACCAAGCCCCCGAACTCAAAACTCCGATTTCAAAGAGCAAGTTTTGACAGTGTCTAGCAATTGGGCCTCTTTTCAAATCAAACTCGGTTGAGTTGGTACAACCATTTTCAAATCTACCAACTAGCGACTCTGTTTAAATCAAATCAAATCGCCGACATATACACATGTTGCCCTCTTTCCTAAAAAATCCTTCAAAACCTTTTTTGCAATAAAAAGAATAAGGGTAGAGATAACTTAGGAAGATCGATTTCAGAAAACTGGGTTATGAACCGACCCGCGGGATTTCATAAATTTTCCAACGTCGACAGGTGGCGACTCCGGTGGGGATAGTAGAGGGCTTAGGCCGCTTTCAATCTTTTCAAAAATTTCCGTTTCAAAACTATTGAATGCGTGAAATCCTGCGTCTCCACAGTCAATGGATGAGTGAATGCTGCATCTTTCATTGAATGTATGAATACTATGCCTTTACATTGAATGAATGAGAATGAATGCTTTAGTGCTTCGCACCCATATTAGTGCTTCGCACGAACTGTCATTGCATGCATAAGCGGTGAGGCCTATGTATGTGAATGTATATTGTGTGTCCCTCCACCAGGAGGTCGGTGATAAGTAAGGACTCTAGGGACGACTAAGTCTCCGGTGCTGCCTCCTGAAAACGCACCACCCAGATTTGCTCCAGTTGAATGATCGGATTAACTTCCCTTCTAGTAGACTGCGATGATCTGGGAACCTACATGTCGAAACAAAAGTCGCAAGAGTAACCTAGGATAGGTCGGCTTCTGATCAACCGAATCCGACGGGATGCTTTTTCATGCCTTCCTCTTTCAATTCCATGTCAAGTCTTCAATTATTGAGGAGCACAACGTAAATGAAAGTAATGAAAGATTTACTTTCCTGTCATCATGCCATCAGAACAACTAACCTCAGTTTTGTAGGATAAACTTAAAAAACACACATCATAAATGCATCCAGTCATTATCTACCACAGGAAACTGACACACCTTTGTTTTGGTTGTAGGTGAAAAAGTGGTCTCACTACTAGATCATAATCTGAAAAGGCACAAAGCCTATCCACCGACATAGCTGAAAGTAGCCAATGCGAGTCGGGTTCCGTATCTCAAAAAGAGTTTAAGGGACTTAAGAATCAAATAGCAGAGTTGGCTATCCTTTTAAGAGAACAAAGCAAAAACACTCAGGGCCATCCAACATTCAATCAAACAGAACCCTCCTTACAAGGTGGTAATCAAAGTACTGACAAAAAGGGGGAAATGCAGATCCCTGAACTGCGATCTAGTAAAAGAACCAACAAAACCCCTGAAATCACAAATCTCAGGGAAGATCAGGAAATTGGCGATCTGCGAAGGAAAGTTTGACAAATGGAAGAAACCATCCATTCAATCAAAGGGACTGGAAACCTTGGACATGTCACCTATTCAGATCTTTGCATATTCCCGGGGGCTAGATATCCTAACAAATTCCATGTCCCAGAGTTTGAAAAGTACAATGGGGCAGGCAATCCTTATACGCACTTGAAAGTATACATTGGCAAGCTAGGGTCTTATGCTGAAGATGAAAGCCTCCGAATGCAGCTTTCCCAAAAGAGTCTCATTGTAGAGGCTAGGACGTGGTATGCCCGACTTGACAATGCCAAAATTCACAGTTGGGAATAGTCAGCTCATGCCTTCCTGACTCAATACAGCTTCCAGTCTCAGATGGTTCCGGATCGATATCAAGTGTCCAAAGTCAAAAAGCAGAGCAACGAGTCTTTTCGAGAGTATGCCTAAAGATGGAGACGTCTGGCAGCACAAGTCTGCCCTCCTATGACCGAAGCTAAAATGGTGATGACTTTCATAGACATCCAAGAGGCACCTTACTATGAGAGGATCCTGGTCGGAATAGGAAAGCCATTCTCAGAAATGATCAAACATGGCGAAATGACAGAGATGGGCCTGAAAGCAAGCAAGATCAAAGATCTCACAGCCTTGAAAATAGTCGCCGAGGATATACAGTCTGGGAACTATGCGAGTGATCCCATGAGGGTACCCAAGAAAGGCGACGAAGATGTATCCCTCGTTGCACATGGGCAGTCTAGGAGACTTAACCATAGTCCCCTTATTTGGAAGAGGGAAAGCAATCAGCCGTCACAACAGACTGCATTCAACAATTACCAGGAAAGAAAGAGAAAATTCGAAAGAACGAAAAATCGGGTGTTCACTCCACTAGGCGATTCCCTCCTTCCACACACTTAACTAAGCCCCCGAACTCAAAACTCCGATTTCAAAGAGAAAGTTTTGACAGTGTCTAGCAATTGGGCCTCTTATCAAATCAAACTCGGTTGAGTTGGTACAACCATTTTCAAATCTACCAACTAGCGACTCTGTTTAAATCAAATCAAATCGCCGACATATACACATGTTGCTCTCTTTCCTAAAAAATCCTTCAAAACCTTTTTTGCAATAAAAAGAATAAGGGTAGAGATAACTTAGGAAGATCGATTTCAGAAAACTGGGTTATGAACCGACCCGCGGGATTTCATAAATTTTCCAACGTCGACAGGTGGCGACTCCGGTGGGGATAGTAGAGGGCTTAGGCCGCTTTCAATCTTTTCAAAAATTTCCCTTTCAAAACTATTGAATGCGTGAAATCCTGCGTCTCCACAGTCAATGGATGAGTGAATGCTGCATCTTTCATTGAATGTATGAATACTATGCCTTTACACTGAATGAATGAGAATGAATGCTTTAGTGCTTCGCACGAACTGTCATTGCATGCATAAGCGGTGAGTCCTATGTATGTGAATGTATGTTGTGTGTCCCTCCACCAGGAGGCTAACCCGGTCGGTGATAAGTAAGGACTCTGGGGACGATTAAGTCTCCGGGGCTGCCTCCTGAAAATGCACCACCCAGATTTACTCCAGTTGAACGATCGGATTAACTTCCCTTCTAGTAGACTGCGATGATCTGGGAACCTACATGCCGAAACAAAAGTCGCGAGAGTAACCTAGGATGGGTCAGCTTCTGATCAACCGAATCCGACGGGATGCTTCTTCATGCCTTCCTCTTTCAATTCCATGTCAAGTCTTCAATTACTGAGGAGCACAATGTAAATGACAATAATGAAAGATTTACTTTCTTGTCAAATATCCTGTCATCTTGCCATCAGAACAACTAACCTCGGTTTTGTAGGATAAACTTAAAAAACACACATCATAAATGCATCCAGTCATTATCTACCACAAGAAACTGACAGGCCTACGTTTTGGTTGTAGGTGAAAAAGTGGTCTCACTACTAGATCATAATCTGAAAAGGCACAAAGCCTATCCACCGACATGGCTGAAAGTAACCAATGCGAGTCGGGTTTTGTATCTCGAAAAGAGTTTGAGGGACTTAAGAATCAAATAGTAAAGTTGGCTATCCTTTTAAGAGAACAAAGCAAAAACACTCAGGGCCATCCAACATTCAATCAAACAGAACCCTCCTTACAGGGTCGTAATCAAAGTACTGACAAAAAGGGAGAAATGCAGATCCCTGACCTGCGATCCAGTAAAAGAACCAACAAAACCCCTGAAATCACAAATCTCAGGGAAGATCAGGAAAGTGGCGATTTGCGAAGGAAAGTTTGACAAATGGAAGAAACCATCCATTCAATCAAAGGGACTGGAAACCTTGGACATGTCACCTATTCAGATCTTTGCATATTCCCGGGGGCTAGATATCCTGACAAATACCAAGTCTCGGAGTTTGAAAAGTACAATGGGGCAGGCGATCCTTATACGCACTTGAAAGTATACATTGGCGAGCTAGGGTCTTATGCTGAAGATGAAAGCCTCCGAATGCAGCTTTTCCAAAAGAGTCTCACTACAGAGGCTAGGACGTGGTATGCCCGACTTGACAATGCCAAAATTCACAGTTGGGAATAGTTAGCTCATGCCTTCCTAACTCAATACAGCTACCAGTCTCAGATGGTTCCAGATCGATATCTAGTGTCCAAAGTCAAAAAGCAGAGCAACGAGTCTTTTCGAGAGTATGCCTAAAGATGGTGACGTCTGGCAGCACAAGTCAGCCCTCCTATGACCGAAGCTGAAATGGTGATGACTTTCATAGACATCCAAGAGGCACCTTACTATGAGAGGATCCTGGCCGGAATAGGAAAGCCATTCTCAGAAATGATCAAATATGGCGAAATGCCAAAGATGGGCATGAAAGCAAGCAAGATCAAAGATCTCACAGCCTTGAAAATAGTCGCCGAGGATATACAGTCTGGGAACTATGCGAGTGATCCCATGAGGGTACCCAAGAAAGGTGACGAAGATGTATCCCTCGTTGCACAGGGGCAGTCTAGGAGACTTAACCGTAGTCCCCCTATTTGGAAGAGGGAAAGCAATCTGCCGTCACAACAGACTACATTCAACAATTACAAGGAGAGAAAGAGAAAATTCGAAAGAACGGAAAATCGGGTGTTCACTCCACTAGGCGATTCCCTCCTTCTACACACTTAACCAAGCCCCCGAACTCAAAACTCCGATTTCAAAGAGCAAGTTTTGACAGTGTCCAGCAATTGGGCCTCTTTTCAAATCAAACTCGGTTGAGTTGGTACAACCATTTTCAAATCTACCAACTAGCGACTCTGTTTAAATCAAATCAAATCGTCGACATATACACATGTTGCCCTCTTTCCTAAAAAATCCTTCAAAACCTTTGTTGCAATAAAAAGAATAATGGTAGAGATAACTTAGGAAGATCGATTTCAGAAAATTGGGTTATGAACCGACCCGCGGGATTTCATAAATTTTCCAACGTCGACAGGTGGCGACTCCGCTGGGGATAGTAGAGGGCTTAGGCCGCTTTCAATCTTTTCAAAAATTTCCCTTTCAAAACTATTGAATGCGTGAAATCATACGTCTCCACAGTCAATGGATGAGTGAATGCTGCATCTTTCGTTGAATGTATGAATACTATGCCTTTACATTGAATGAATGAGAATGAATGCTTTAGTGCTTCGCACCCATATTAGTGCTTCGCACGAACTGTCATTGCATGCATAAGCGGTGAGGCCTATGTATGTGAATGTATGTTGTGTGTCCCTCCACCAGGAGGCTAACCAGGTCGGTGATAAGTAATTACTCTGGGGACGACTAAGTCTCCGGGGCTGCCTCCTGAAAATGCACCACCCAGATTTGCTCCAATTGAATGATCGGATTAACTTCCCTTCTAGTAGACTGCGATGATCTGGGAACCTACATGTTGAAACAAAAGTCGCGAGAGTAACCTAGGATAGGCCAGCTTCTGATCAACCGAATCCGACGGGATGCTTCTTCATGCCTTCCTCTTTCAATTCCATGTCAAGTCTTCAATTACTGAGGAACACAATGTAAATGACAATAACGAAAGATTTACTTTCTTGTCAAATATCCTTTCATCCTGCCATCAGAACACCTAACCTCGATTTTGTAGGATAAACTTAAAAAACACACATCATAAATGCATCCAGTCATTATCTACCACAGGAAACTGGCACACCTATGTTTTGGTTGTAGGTGAAAAAGTGGTCTCACTACTAGATCATAATCTGAAAAGGCACAAAGCCTATCCACCGACATAGCTGAAAGTAGCCAATGAGAGTCGGGTTCCGTATCTCGAAAAGAGTTTGAGGGACTTAAGAATCAAATAGCAGAGTTGGCTATCCTTTTAAGTGAATAAAGCAAAAACACTCAGGGCCATCCAACATTCAATCAAACAGAACCCTCCTTACAGGGTCGTAATCAAAGTACTGACAAAAAGGGGGAAATGCAGATCCCTGAATTGCGATCCAGTAAAAGAACCAACAAAACCCCTAAAATCACAAATCTGAGGGAAGATCAGGAAATTGGCGATTTGCGAAGGAAAGTTTGACAAATGGAAGAAACCATCCATTCAATCAAAGGGACTGGAAACCTTGGACATGTCACCTATTCAGATCTTTGCATATTCCCGGGGGCTAGATATCCTGACAAATTCCAAGTCCTGGAGTTTGAAAAGTACAATGGGGAAGGCGATCCTTATACGCACTTGAAAGTATACATTGGCGAGCTAGGGTCTTGTGCTGAAGATGAAATCCTCCGAATGCAATTTTCCAAAAGAGTCTCACTGGAGATGCTAGGACGTGGTATGCCCGACTTGGCAATGCCAAAATTCACAGTTGGGAATAGCTAGCTCATGCCTTCTTGACTCAATACAGCTTCCAGTCTCAGATGGTTCCGGATCGATATCAAGTGTCCAAAGTCAAAAAGCAGAGCAACGAGTCTTTCCGAGAGTATGCCTAAAGATGGAGACGTCTGGCAGCACAAGTCAGCCCTCCTATGACCGAAGCTGAAATGGTGATGACTTTCATAGACATCCAAGAGGCACCTTACTATGAGAAGATCCTGGCCGGAATAGGAAAGCCATTCTCAGAAATGATCAAACATGGCGAAATGACAGAGATGGGCCTGAAAGCAAGCAAGATCAAAGATCTCACAGCCTTGAAAATAGTCGCCGAGGATATACAGTCTGGCAACTATGCGAGTGATCCCGTGAGGGTACCCAAGAATGGCGACGAAGATGTATCCCTCATTGCACAGGGGCAGTCTAGGAGACTTAACCGTAGTCCCCCTATTTGGAAGAGGGAAAGCAATCTACCGTCACAACAAACTGCATTCAACAATTACCAGGAGAGAAAGAGAAAATTCGAAAGAACAGAAAATCGGGTGTTCACTCCACTAGGCGATTCCCTCCTTCCACACACTTAACCAAGCCCCCGAACTCAAAACTCCGATTTCAAAGATCAAGTTTTGACAGTGTCCAGTAATTGGGCCTCTTTTCAAATCAAACTCGGTTGAGTTGGTACAACCATTTTCAAATCTACCAACTAGCGACTCTGTTTAAATCAAATCAAATCGCCGACATATACACATGTTGCCCTCTTTCCTAAAAAATCCTTCAAAACCTTTTTTGCAATAAAAAAAATAAGGGTATAGATAACTTAGGAAGATCGATTTCAGAAAACTGTGTTATGAACCGACCCGCGGGATTTCATAAATTTTTCTACATCGACAAGTGGCGACTCCACTGGGGATAGTAGATGGCTGAGGCTGCTTTCAATCTTTTCAAAAATTTCCCTTTCAAAACTATTGAATGCGTGAAATCCTGCGTCTCCACAATCAATGGATGAGTGAATGCTGCATCTTTCATTGAATGTATGAATACTATGCCTTTACATTGAATGAATGAGAATGAATGCTTTAGTGCTTCGCACCCATATTAGTGCTTCGCACGAACTGTCATTGCATGCATAAGCGGTGAGGTCGATGTATGTGAATGTTTGTTGTGTGTCCCTCCACCAGGAGGCTAACCCGGTCGGTGATAAGTAAGGACTCTTGGGACGAATAAGTCTCCGGGGCTGCCTCCTGAAAATGCACCACCCAGATTTGCACCAGTTGAACGATCGGATTAACTTCCCTTCTAGTAGATTGCGATGATCTAGGAACCTATATGCCGAAACAAAACTTGCGAGAGTAACCTAGGATAGGTCAGCTTCTGATCAACCGAATCCGACGGGATGCTTCTTCATGCCTTCCTCTTTCAATTCCATGTCAAGTCTTCAATTACTGAGGAGCACAATGTAAATGACAATAATGAAAGATTTACTTTCCTGTCACATATCATGTCATCCTGCCATCAGAACAACTAACCTCAATTTTGTAGGATAAACTTAAAAAACAAACATCATAAATGCATCCAGTCATTATCTACCACAGGAAACTGACACGCCTACGTTTTGGTTGTAGATGAAAAAGTGGTCTCACTACTAGATCATAATCTGAAAAGGCACAAAGCCTATCCACCGACATGGCTGAAAGTAGCCAATGCGAGTCGGGTTCCGTATCTCGAAAAGAGTTTGAGGGACTTAAGAATCAAATAGCAGAGTTGGCTATCCTTTTAAGAGAACAAAGCAAAAACACTCAGGGCCATCCAACATTCAATCAAACAGAACCCTCCTTACATGGTGGTTATCAAAGTACTGACAAAAAGGGGGAAATGTAGATCCCTGAACTATGATCCAGTAAAAAAACCAACAAAGCCCCTAAAATCACAAATCTCAGGGAAGATCACGAAATTGGCGATCTCCGAAGAAAAGTTCGACAAACGGAAGAAACCATCCGTTCAATCAAAGGGACTGGAAACCTTGGACATGTCACCTATTCAGATCTTTGCATATTCCCGGGGGCTAGATATCATGATAAATTCCAAGTCCTGGAGTTTGTAAAGTACAATGGGGCAGGCGATCCTTATACGCACTTGAAAGTATACATTAGCGAGCTAGGGTCTTATGCTGAAGATGAAAGCCTCCGAATGCAGCTTTTCCAAAAGAGTCTGATTGGAAAGGCTAGGACGTGGTATGCCTGACTTGACAATGCCAAAATTCACAGTTGGGAATAGTTAGCTCATGCTTTCCTAACTTAATACAGCTTCCAGTCTCAGATGGTTCCGGATCGATATCAAGTATCCAAAGTCAAAAAGTAGAGCAACGAGTCTTTCCGAGAGTATGCCTAAAGATGGAGACGTATGGCAGCACAAGTCAGCCCTCCTATGACTGAAGCTGAAATGGTGATGACTTTCATAGACATCCAAGAGGCACCTTACTATGAGAGGATCCTTGCCGGAATAGGAAAGCCATTCTCAAAAATGATCAAACATGGCGAAATGACAGAGATGAGCCTGAAAGCAAGCAAGATCAAAGATCTCACAGCCTTGAAAATAGTCGCCGAGGATATACAGTTTGGGAACTATGCGAGTGATCCCGTGAGGATACCCAAGAAAGGCGACGAAGATGTATCCCTCGTTGCACAGGGGGAGTCTAGGAGACTTAATCGTAGTCCCCCTATTTGGAAGAGGGAAAGCAATCTGCCGTCACAACAGACTACATTCAACAATTACTAGGAGAGAAATAGAAAATTCGAAAGAACGGAAAATCGGGTGTTCACTCCACTAGGCGATTCCCTTAAAAACATGTTGGTGATGCTAATAGATCACAAGAAAATTACCAAACTGGCTCCATCTCTGGATCCAAAAAGCAAAAGATACAATTCTAGCCAGAGATGTTCTTACCATTCAAGATCTCCAGGACACGATACACAAGATTGTTGGTCCTTGAAGCATAAAATCCAAAATCTGATCAAAAACGGCAATATTGTGGTCCAACAACATGACCATCCCAATGACAACCCCAACCTTCTGATGACGCATGATACAGAGGAAGTAAATATGATCGGGTCAGGAAGCGATGAAATGTATCCAAATCATAAATACATATGAAGGATAGAGGAATACCCCCAAAGGAACATAACAAATGTCCTCAAGTTAGAAAATACAGAGGAGGGTATGACAATAATGCAAAAATTAGATACGATCCAACACCAAATAACTCTACTGGCTAATCCGGTAGTACGCCAACATCAGGATACGAGGCATGTTTTCACTCAACTATCAGAAAACCAAGAGAAAGAGAAGGTTCTTCAGAATGTAAGCCTATCTCCCTCCAAGATCCACCGGCTAAATGAAGAGGATCAAAGCATGTTGAATGAACGAGAAAGGTGGAATGATAAAATTTCTAGAAGATTCTGACAAAGGAAAAATCGTCCAGCAGAATGTGAATTCCCAAATAAGAAATATCAATCAACATGCCAAACACTGGCAAACCCTCGAAATCCTACGGCCCCGAAAGTCGGGGAGAGTAGGCAAAGAAGGGTATTCACACCTTTGGGAGACTCGTCAGAAAATGTATTAGCCCTGTTGATTTTGTGACGCTCCCAAATTCCGGAACGCCACTTGGTCCCTCGAATTCGGTTCGTCACGTGCTCATGGTAATACAATAATAACTAAAATCACACATTCACAACGGAAGATCTAATTTAGAATAATATACAATGATTTATTATAATTATTCCCCCAAGTCTCGCAACCTACAGTACTTAATAGATTACATAATGATATCGAATAAAGACTTATTACATAATCCTACTTAAGCTTAAACATAGTCTGAAGACAGTCTTAATATAACATAACAATTTTAAACATAAAGGAACAAGCTAGTCGGTAGCCTTGCCCTTGCCCTTGTCTTTCCCAGAGACACTTCCCTGTTCTGCCTTAACTAAAAGGTTTTACAATAAGCAAGAATGAGCATAAATTGCCCAGCAAGTAATATACAACAAGGGTGATGGGTATTATATCACGAGTTTGAAATATTGAAGTATAATCTCTAAGATAGTTCAGAGTTTCAGAATAATATCAGGAACAACAAATATCAACAATCCTCAAATCACATCTTTGGAATATGAAATGATAATTCAATATAGATCAACAGATATATATATGAATTCAAAGGCTATCAACGTATCCAACTGGATAAAACAATTTATACTGAGCAGCCACTAAGGACTATTGAACATCTACTAGAATTACCAATATTAAACTGATAACCCAAAAGAAACAAGTATAATAGATGATCAGTCTACAATACTCTATGTTATGCATAACCACAGTAATATTCACGTGTGTGTTGGGGCTTCCAACAATAAACACTCCCCTTACCATAAGGGTTGTTCAACTCAGTTTTCAAGATTTTCGCACCGATAAAAAGGTTTGGACAGTTTTATAAACATGCATATAGTCTAGCCGAATCAAGTGGCATAGACAATTTCACAATATTCAAGAACAATACCAAGTTCAACATGAATAATAGCTTTCCCAAGAGTTTAAACATACTAGCTCAAATGAACGAGTAAGACAACTTGCATTCAAAGAGATAAAGTTTAGATTCTCAGTTACAATTTTCGTTGAATAAAGTATTACAAGGGTTATGATACTTGCACTATAAATGATTGTAAGTCAGGAAACTTGCATAATAAAAGTAGAGTTCAGATACTTGCACTATAAATGAGTGTAAGTCAGGAAACTTGCACAATAATAGATTTCCTTGCATAAAGTAAATGTGTCGGTTAGGATACTTGCCTTAAGCGTAGTTTATCCACGTAAAGCCTAATATTGCTTCAAAGAATTATGCTATCCTATTAACGTATATATATACACACACATTAGTTATACACATCGGATTCACATACTTGACATGTAAATTGAGCACATACATCAAGTTCTATCTTAGCTACACAATCAAATAGTATAACTATATATTAACAAATCACATAGTTTAATAATCAACTATAGTCCTTACTTGTAATTGTCTTAGAAAATCATACTTGAATAGTTTACGTCGTGTCCAACTATGTGAGTGTTCATATAGATCATGCGTAGCGACATAAAGAATACTAGCATGCAACCCTATAAGTTCATAATACAACCATGCAACGTGTATGAAACTTAGTTTGCAAACATATCCGAGTTAGTCTTTAACAGTTATTTTAAACCAAGCCAAAGCAATCTAGTTTATATAGGCAATTTCAAATCATATCTCGCACCTAGTTAAGTTATGAGCATATGCTAGCAAGTTCGGACTTAAATAACACATACTTCGTTAAGGGTTGTTTTCAAAATCATGAGTTCTCTTTTTATGTTAAGTAAACTATGGAAACATGTATTGCATAAGAAGGACTCCATAAATTATATTATATTTACTTAGTATGAATTTTAATTTCACTGCTCTCGGACTAGACAAACAGATAGTCATTTCTGGGCCTGTCTGCACAGTGGCGCTGCGACATGGCAACAACAGCAGTAAGCTGGCGCTGCGGCGCTAGAGGCGATGTGGCTCCGACACAATACCTGGAATCGGCGCTACGGCATGGGGACGCTGGAACTGAGGCACTGTGGCGCTGCAGCGCGCAGATAACGCTGCGCATCGGCGCTGCGGCGTTGCGATGCAGACTCAGTTCCTGCAGTTCACGCTGCAACCAAAATTAACCCAAAACTTCCCATTTCACCGATTTCAACATACCTATATTCTATTAGACTAACCTTTTTAACTTACTAACATATATATATGCTTATATAACATTCAATCGCCATTTATCAATTCCCAAATTCATGAACTCCAACTAAATTCAAGAATTTGATATTTTTACAGAAATTAAAGAGAAAAATGGAAATGAAAGACAAGAAAGCTATATAGTTGTTCCATCATGTATGTATGTTCATATAACAACAATATAAGGGTTCTACAACCCAAACACAATCTAATTTGGTATAATCAAGAAATGAGATTTTTACAGAAAATGAAAATGAAACAAGAAGAGGGATTATACCTCTGTAATACGAATTAAGAACTTGCTGCTAAGGAATTCTCTACTCTTCAGACTACTAACACTGATATATAAATGCTCTCAATTTATCTTAACCAAAATCTCAGCAAGTGAGTTTGTGAGGGTGAGAGTTCAATTTATAGAGGAATTCATACCCAAACAATACAATTGTCCATCAAATTGAACCAAGGGGATTTGTGAATTGCATGGGGGTTAAGGAGTAGTAGGTAGATTAGTTGGTGAAATAGTGAAGCTGTAGCAATCAACCATTCTCCTTCATGATGATAGCTAGCAAGCTGAGTTTGTGAGTTTGAGGAAATAGGCTTTAGCTTCATGATGCTATGCATGTGAAAAGGGAAATGCGACTAATAATTAGGGACAACCAAAAATAAACTCAGCATTCATGCATATATATAACACTAAGGCTCAACATGTATATATCCACTTAGGTTGTATAATGTATGGTTAGGCTATAATGAAATGCCACAACATATTTCCAATGAATAAGTAATATGTTAATATAGTAAGGGAAAATTGTACGCATACAACCCATATACATTATTTTAATGTATATTCATATACGCATTGTCACATAAGCATTTTATAATGCATTCATATGGCTTTAATAAATATAAATCTTATTATATTGTTTCTATATATAATATAGTCATATAGATGTTGTATTACACTATATAATATAGTTGGCTATTATACGTTACACTTTTAATATTGCATGCTTGCACATATGAATTAATAAATTCATTATCTTATTAATTAACAATAATATTACTTAATCCCTTCCTCGTAATTATTAATAACACTTAATTAATAATCATAGGATTAATTATCACATGAATATAGATCTTATTATACTTATGAACACGTTGCTTATTATTATTATATTATTTACAATAATAATCATCCCCACATCATCAATTAATTATCATTAATATTTTATAACAATTAATTAATATTCTACGATAACAATTAACAACAATTTGCAATTAATTAATTGTTCACTTAATAAATCCTTCGTCAATTAATATATCTCATCACTATGCCACACAAGGCTTTCAACGTGTTTATCGCAACTCTATATATTCTCAATTATTATAATCATTCAATTTAATATAATTGAGTTAAGTCACAATTCATTTATATTTAAATAAATATTCATTCCCATTAATATATTCATTTAAAAATTTTAAGAAAATCTCGAGTATTACATCCTCCCCCCTTTATAAAAATTTCGTCCCGGAATTGTTAAAAGTTTACACAAATAGATGGGGATAGTCCCTCATCATCCTATCTTCTAACTCTCACGTTGCCTCCTCGACATCGTGATTACACCAAAGTACTTTTATATAAGATATAATTTTATTTCTAAATGTCTACTCTTTCGTATCTAATATCTGGACATGAATCTCTTCATATGCCAAGTTCTTCTCCACTTGAATGGGCTCGTAAGAAATCACGTGCTTGTAGTCGGCCTTGTATGGTCGCAACACGAAAATGTGAAACACGTTGTGGATGTACTCCAACTCGGGTGGTAACGCAACTTTGTATGCCACTTCGCCCACTTGCTTTAGTATCTCGAACGGTCCTATAAATCTTGGACTCAATTTCCCTTTCTTGCCGAAACGAAACTTTCCCTTCCATGGAGATACCTTCAAGAACACGAAACTGCCAACTTTGAAGTCTCGGTCCTGTCGATGCAAATCTGCGTACTTTTTCTGAAGATCTTGAGCTGCTACTAGTCTGGCTCTTATCACTGTCACCACGTCGACGGTTTGTTGAACTAACTCTGGTCCGAGTATTTGTCGCTCTCCGACTTCATCCCAAGATAGTGGCGTTCTGCACTTTCTTCTGTAAAGAGCTTCATATGGTGGCATGCCGATACTCGCATGGTAACTATTATTATACGTAAATTCAGCTAAAGGTATGTGGTCGTCCCAATTTCCCTTGAAATCCATCACGCAAGTTCTAAGCATGTCCTCTAGCATTTGTATAGTTCGCTCACTTTGTCCGTCTGTCTGAGGATAATAAGCGGTACTCAACCTCAACTGTGTTCCCATTCTCTCTTGCAAACTCTTCCAAAAATTTAACATGAAGCGCGGATCTCGATCAAAGACAATTGACACCAGCACTCCATGTCGTGAAACAATCTCCTTTACGTATAGGCTTGCTAACTGATTCAAACTGTAGCGGATCTTGATTGGTAGAAAATATGCGGTCTTTGTAAGTCGATCGACAATAACCCAAATGGCATCATAACCTTTCTGCATAACTGGAAGTCCTACCACGAAGTCCATCGTAATATGCTCCCATTTCCACTATGGTATTTCTAACGGTTGTAGTAAACCACTCGCCCTTTGATGCTCTGCTTTAACGCGTTGGCAAGTCAAACATCTACTGAAGCACTTTGCAACCTCCCGTTTCAAATTGGGCCACCAAAAATGTTGCCTCAAATCTCGGTACATCTTCGTGCCTCCTGGGAGAATGGAATACGTCGTATTGTGTGCCTTGTGCAAAATCTCTTCCCTTAGCTCGGTTACCGCTGGTACCCATACTCTTTCTTCAAATCTCAAAATACCATCCTTATCTATTCGGAATTTCTCTTCCTCATTTTCTGTGATCCTTTTTCTGATCTTCTCACATTCTTCATCTTTCTCCTGTGCTTCCTTTACCCTATCCAACAATGTCGGACGAGCTTCCATTACAAACAACTTCTCTTCAGACTTTTCTGGTCCTTTCACTTCTATCTCCAATTTCTCCATCTCTCTTATCAACTCTTCTTGAGTCGTCAAATGAAATAATTTTCCCTTCCTTTCTTTCTTAGAGCGTCGGCAACCACGTTTGCCTTCCCCGGGTGATAAAGAATATCGCAGTCATAATCCTTGATTAATTCTAACCACCTTCTCTGTCGCATGTTCAACTCCTTCTGTGTGAAGATATATTTCAAACTCTTGTGGTCCGTGTAGATCTCACATTTCTTCCCGTACAAATAATGCCTCCAAATCTTTAACGCAGAAACTACTGTCGCTAACTCTAAGTCGTGATTAGGGCATCATTTTTTGTAATCCTTCGATTGTCGTGATGCATACGCAATGACTTTGCCTTGCTGCATAAGCACACAGCCAAGTCCCTTGTGCGATGCATCACTATACACCACAAAATTTCCCGCATCATCTGGTAATGATAACACAGGTGCTTCGCTCAATCTCTTCTTCAGTTCTTGAAAACTTTCTTCGCATTTGTCAGTCTATACAAACTTCACCGTCTTCCTCGTCAGATTAGTCAACGGGGTTGCTATCTTGGAAAAATCTTAGATGACTCTTCGATAGTACCCAGCTAACCCTAAAAAGCATCTCACCTCCGTCGGTGTTCTCAGCTGTTCCCAATTACTTACTACTTCGACCTTTGCGGGGTCTACTGAGATTCCATCCTTATCCACCACGTGGCCTAAGAATTGAACCTTCTCCATCCAAAATTCACACTTAGAAAATTTTGCATACATCTTCTCCTTCCTTAGGGCTTCCAAAACTATCTTCAGATGTTCGGCGTGTTCTTCCTCTGTCTTCGAGTAGATCAAAATGTCATCGATAAAAACCATTACAAATTTATCCAAGTATGGCTTGAAAACTCAGTTCATTAAGTCCATAAATACTGCCGGAGCATTAGTCAAACTAAATGACATTACCAAAAACTCGTAATGTCCATAACGGGTTTGAAACGCAGTCTTTGGTATGTCCTCATCCCGTACATTCAGTTGGTGATATCCTGTCCGTAGGTCGATCTTTGAGAAACATTTTGCTCCCTTCAGTTGATCAAATAAGTCGTCTATCCTCGGTAGCGGATATCGATTCTTGATCGTTACTTTGTTTAATTCTCGATAATCTATACAGAGCCTCATTGATCCGTCCTTTTTCTTAACGAATAACACTGGTGCTCCCTAAGGAGACACACTCGATCGAATGTAACCCTTATCCAATAACTCTTGCAGTTGTATCATCAATTCCTTCATTTTTACTGGCGCCAAACGATATGGAGCTTTCAAAATCGGTGTCATCCCGGTGCTAAATCTATTACGAATTTAATTTCTCTGTCAGGCTGAAGACCAGGCAAATCGTCCGGAAACACGTCTTGAAATTCAATCACTATGGATATATCCTTAATTTCTACTCCCTTTTTTCGAGTTTCAATGATGTAAGCTAAATAACCTACACATCCTTTTCTTAACAATTTCTTGGCCTGCATCATCGTAATGCAAGACGATTGCTTAAGCAATGAGCTACCATAAAACACTACCTTAGACTTACTCGGAGTCTGAAGGTTCACACATTTATTCTGACAGTCAATTATTACAGCATGGTTATACAACCAATCCATTCCCAGTATTACGTCAAACTCTCCCAATCTAATAGGAATCAAGTCTACTTTTAGTTCATGTTCTCTAATGTTTGCGCGATAATTTCGATAAATGTATTCTCTAGGGATCACTTCCTTATTCGCAACTTCTATGTTCAAGGGATTTTCTAATCTTTCTAGGGGTGAATTAAGTTTACTAGCAAATTCTTCAGATACAAAAGAACAGGTGGCACCCAAATCAAATAATACGTAAGCATTTATATTATTGATTGGGATTATACCTGACACTACGTCCTTTGCAGCTACGACATCTTGGACGGTCATGTTAAATGTTCGGGCGATCGATCGGTTGGGTTGTGCGGGTCCTCCAATCATCCACTTGCTACCTCCACCCTGACCTCCGCTAGTTCCACCACTTCCTTTCTTTGGGTAGTCCTTTATCTGGTGCTCCGTTGATCCACAAGCAAAACATCCCCTGATCTTCTTCGATTTTGGGTAGTTTGGCGATATGTGCCCCTCTTGGCCGCAATTATAACACGTGCTTTTTCCTTTCCAGCACTCCCCTTGGTGACTTTTCCCGCACTTATTACAAGCTCCACTCCTTTTTTTAAAATTTCCCTGGTGACTCCCACCTTGATTATTATTTCTGTTGTTGTTGTTGTTGTCCCACTTTCTCTTCCCGGAGTTAGTCCCTCCGTCACTGCTTCCTCCATGATTTTCACTACTAGTGTTCTTTCCTTTCCTCTCTTTGTTATACAAGCTCAAAGCTTCACTTCCTCCCTCTACAATAATATCCTTCTCCAGCAGTGTTGTAAAAGAATCGATCTGAAGAACTGACACCTTATTGAATAGCCAAGGCTTCAGTCCTTGTTCGAATCGTCTAGACTTCCTTTCCTCATCACTAACTTGGTGCTCCACAAATCGCTCTAGTTCGTTGAACTTAGCAGTGTATTGCGCCACCGTCATTTCACCTTGTTTTAACTCTAGGAATTTTACCTCCGTTCTGTTTTTCATGCTCTTCGGGAAATAGTTCTCGAAGAACAGCGTCTTAAATCTTTCCTATGCTATTGTCCCATCTCCGGCTCTCTGCTGATTTGCTTCCAACCAATAATTCGCTTTTCCCCTCATCATGTACGTGGCAAACACCATCTTTTGATCTTCGCCTACGTGAGCTATAGTGAAAGCTTTTTCGATCTCCTTGATCCACGTTTGTGCGACAATTGGGTCGGTAGTTCCCTCGAACTCCAGGGGTCCTACACTCTTAAAGTCTTTAAAGGTTGTTACTGTCACAGCCTGAGGGTTCGGTCAAACAGGTTCATTGTTCCTCCCCCTAAGAGCCTCTCCTAACAGATCAACTAGCCTCTGGATCGGATCTACTTGCACCCTCTCGTTATTAACTGATTCTTCGGGTGCAGTTAGTCTACGTCTTGGTGCCATGATCTGCATCACAAATTTTCATTTTATTATTATTTAGTTATATTACTTAAGTATTTCTTTTAAAAATAAAAAGAATAAATTTATAACACGTTTCTGAATAAACTTCATTTATATTCATATGCCATTTCATTTCATTACATGATTATCCTAGCATACTGCTATAAATGTCATCACATATATCTCATAATATCAAAAAAGACGGGGAATATACCAACTTACTACCACACTACCCCTCTAACAAAAGCTAACTTGGGGTTTACATCACTATTCCACATCTTACACAAAAGATTGGATTACAACATAGTATATACAATACATAAAGAGAATACTACTAGACTACTACTAATCCGTCTAAGGAAATCTCGTCACATCATCCCGCGCTCCACAGCGCTCTTGTACTCTAGCTGTGCTATATAAGCTACCAACTCTCGACTCATAGTGTGTAGAGTCTGTCCCTGTTCTGCCGGGTAGTGGTACACACCATCAAGCACCGTCTCGAATGCCGAACGGAACATGTACCCCATCTTGTTCATTTTCCTCTTCTTACATCAGACCTCATCTTCCAGGTCATCAGCTCTCTCATAGGCAGCCTCCCACTTCGCCTCGAAGTGTATCCTATCCATCACTTCTAATTCCAAATGAGTGCGGAGTGCTTCCTTCTCAGTCTTCTCGCTTAGTTCCCTCTGTTCAACCTCTTCTAGCTTCCCTGCTATATCCACGTTCCTAACCATTGCCTTGTGAAATAGGGTTCCCATCTGAATTCCTGCCTCTTTGCAATAAGCAATTTCTACTTCCAACTCTTGCATAGCCAGCTTCCTCTGGTGGTTTTCGTCCCGCAATTTTTGGAACTCTGACTCCCTCTCTTTTGCCTCTTCCTCTAACTCCTAGACTCTGCAGTCCAACTTTAGGATCCACTCCTCATACTAGCCTAGTATATGCTCCTCTAGGTTAGGCTCAAAGGAGTCCTCCATGGGCTCCTCCTCTGAAGGTTCGTCCTCAATCGGCTCGTCCTCCATCGACTCCTCCTTTGGATCGGACTCTATCTTAATCTTAATCTCATCCTCGTCATCTGACTCGGATGGTGCCACAGCCTGTACTGGCACAGCCTCTAAGGGTGCCTCGTACACTATATGAATATCTCTGGGCTCATCCTCAGCCACTCTAGCGGGTACTCCCATATCTGCCATATACAATCACAAACACAGACAAGAAATAGCAACTCCATTAGAATGTTAAATAAAACATAAGTTTATTGTATAAATTGAAGTTACATTTGATAACGAACAAAGTCTCTCAAGGAAACCTCTACATGAGTTTTATCTCCTTTCTAACTTCTAAGTTCTCCTAAGTTATAGTCTAAGGGCACTCGTTCCTAAGGTTTATAACTACAGCTTTGATACCAACCTGTGACGCCCCCAAATTCGGGACCGCCACTTGGTCACTTGAATTCGGTTCGTCACGTGCTCATGGTAATACAATAATAACTAAAATCACACATTCATAGCGGAAGATCTAATTTAGAATAATATACAATGATTTATTATAATTATTCTCCCAAGTCTCGCAACCTACAATACTTAATAGATTACATAATGATATCGAATAAAGACTTATTACATAATCCTACATAAGCTTAAACATAGTCTGAAGACAGTCTTAATACAACATAACAATTTTAAATAGAAAGGAACAAGCTAGTCGGTAGCCTTGCCCTTGCCCTTGTCTTTCCCAGAGACACTTTCCCTATTCCGCCTTAACTGAATGGTTTTAAAATAAGCAAGAATGAGCACAAATTGCCCAGCAAGTAATATACAACAAGGGTGATGAGTATTATATCACGAGTTTAAAATATCGAAGTATAATCTCTAAGATAGTTCAGAGTTTCAGAATAATATCAGGAACGACAAATACCAACAATCCTCGAATCACATCTTGGGAATATGAAATGATAATTCAATATAGATCAACAGATATATATGAATTCAAAGGCTATCAACGTATCCAACTGGATAAAACAATTTATACTGAGCAGTCACTAAGGACTATTGAACATCTACTGGAATTACCAATATTAAACTGATAACCCAAAAGAAACAAGTATAATAGATGATCAGTCTACAATACTCTATGTTATACATAACCACAGTAATATTCACGCGTGTGTTGGGGCTTCCAACAATAAACACTCCCCTTACCATAAGGGTTGTTCAACTCAGTTTGCAAGATTTCTGCACCGATAAAAAGGTTTGGACAGTTTTATAAACATGCATATAGTCTAGCCGAATCAAGTGGCATAGACACTTTCACAATATTCAAGAACAATACCAAGTTCAACATGCATAATAGCTTTCACAAGAGTTTAAACATACTAGCTCAAATGAACGAGTAAGACAACTTGCATTCAAAGAGATAAAGTTTAGATTCTCGCTTACAATATTCGTTGAAAAAAGTAATACAAGGGTTAGGATACTTGCACTATAAATGAGTGTAACTCAGGAAACTTGCACAATAAAAGTAGAGTTCAGATACTTGCACTATAAATGAGTGTCAGTCACCAAACTTGCACAATCATAGATTTCCTTGCATAAAGTAAATGCGTCGGTTAGGATACTAGCCTTAAGCGTAGTTTATCCACGTAAAGCCTAATATTGCTTTAAAGAATTATGCTATCCTATTAACGTATATATATATACACACATTAGTTATACACATCGGATTCACATACTTTACATGTAAATTGAGCACATACATCAAGTTCTATCTTAGCTACACAATAAAATCGTATAACTATATATTAACAAACCACATAGTTTAATAATCAACTATAGTCCTTACTTGTAATTGTCTTATAAAATCATACATGAATAGTTTACGTCGTGTCCAACTATGTGAGTGTTCATATAGATCATGCGTAGCGACATAAAGAATACTAGCATGCAACCCTATAAGTTCAGAATACAACCATGCAACGTGTATGAAACTTGGTTTGCAAACATATCCGAGTTAGTTTTTAACAATTAGTTTAAACCAAGCCAAAGAAATCTAGTTCATATAGGCAATTTCAAATCATATATCACACCTAATTAAGTTACGAGCATATGCTAGCAAGTTCGGACTTAAATAACACATGCTTCGTCAAGGGTTGTTTTCAAAATCATGAGTTCTCTTTTTATGTTAAGTAAACCATGGAAACATATATTGCACAAGAGGAACTGCATAAATAATGTTACATTTACTTAGTATGAATTTTAATTTCACTGCTCTCGGACTGGACAAATAGATATTCATTTCTGGGCCTGTCTGCACAGCGGCGAGGCAACAACAGTAGCAAGCTGGAGCTGCGGCGCTGGAGGAGCTGCGGCGCTGGAGGAGCTGCGGCGCTGGAGGCGCTGCGGCGCTGGAGGCGCTGCGGCGCTGGAGGCGCTGCGGCGCTGGAGGCGCTGCGGCGCTGGAGGCGCTGCGGCGCTGGAGGCGCTGCGGCGCTGGAGGCGCTGCGGCGCTGGAGGCGCTGCGGCGCTGGAGGCGCTGCGGCGCTGGAGGCGCTGCGGCGCTGGAGGCGCTGCGGCGCTGGAGGCGCTGCGGCGCTGGAGGCGCTGCGGCCCTGGAGGCGCTGCGGCGCTGGAGGCGCTGCGGCGCTGGAGGCGCTGCGGCGCTGGAGGCGCTGCGGCGCTGCGGCGCTGGAGGCGCTGTGGCGCTGCGGCGCTGGAGGCGCTGTGGCGAGGACACAATACCTGTAATCGGCGCTGCGGCGTGGGGACGCTGGGACTGAGGCACTGTGGCGCTGTAGCGCGCAGATAACGCTGCGCATTGGGGCTGCGGCGCCGCGATGCAGACTCAGTTCCTGCAGTTCACGCTGCAGCCAAAATTGACCCAAAACTTCCTATTTCATCGATTTCAACATACCTATATGCTATTAGACTAACCTTTTTAACTTACTAACACATATATATGCTTATATAATAGTCAATCGCCATTTATCAATTCTCAAATTCATGAACTCCAACTAAATTCAAGAATTTGATGTTTTTACAGAAATTGCAGAGGAAGATGGAAATGAAAGACAAGAAAACTATATAGTGGTTCCATCATGTATGTATGTTCATATAACAACAATATAAGGGTTCTACAACCCAAACACAATCTAATTTGGTATAATCAAGAAATGAGATTTTTACAGAAAATGAAAATAAAACAAGAAGAGGGATTATACCTCTGTAATACGAATTATGAACTTGCTGCCAAGGAATTCTCTACTCTTTAGACTACTAACACTGATATAGAAATGCTCTCAATTTATCTTAACCAAAATCTCAGCACGTGAGTTTGTGAGGGAGAGAGTTCAATTTATAGAGGAATTCATACCCAAACAATACAATTGTCCATCAAATTGAACCAACGGGATTTGTGAATTGCATGGGGGTTAAGGAGTAGTAGGTAGATTAGTTGGTGAAATAGTGAAGCTGTAGCAATCAGTCATTCTCCTTCATGATGATAGCTAGCAAGCTGAGTTTGTGAGTTTGAGGAAATAGGCTTTAGCTTCATGATACTATGCACGTGAAAAAGGAAATGAGACTAATAATAAGGGACAACCAAAAATAAACTCAGCATTCATGCATATATACAACACTAAGGCTCAACATGTATATATCCACTTAGGTTGTATAATGTATGGTTTGGCTATAATGAAATGCCACAATGTATTCCCAATGAATAAGTAATATGTTAACATAGTAAGGGAAAATTGTACGCATACAACCCATGTACATTATTTTAATGTATATTCATATACACATTGTCACATAAGCATTTCATGATGCATTCATATGGCTTCAATAAATATGAATCTTATTATATGGTTTCTATATATAATATAGTCACATAGATGTTGTATTACACTATATAATATAGTTGGCTATTATACGTTACACTTTTAATATTGCATGCTTGCACATATGAATTAATAAATTCATTATCTTATTAATTAACAATATTATTACTTAATCCCTTCCTCATAATTATTAATAACACTTAATTAATAATCATAGGATTAATTATCACATGAATATAGATCTTATTATATTTATGAATATGTTGCTTATTATTATTATATTATTTGCAATAATAATCATCCCCACATCATCAATTAATTATCATTAATATTCTATAATAATTAATTAATATTCTACGACAACAATTAACAACAATTTGTAATTAATTAATTGTTCACTTAATAAATCCTTCGTCAATTAAGATATCTCATCACTGTGCCACACAAGGCTTTCAACGAGTTTATCGCAACTCTATATATTCTCAATTATTATAATCATTCAATTTAATATAATTGAGTTAAGTCATAATTCATTTATATTTAAATAAATATTCATTCCCATTAATATATTCATTTAATAATATTGGGACGTTATCCTTTTCTTAGCATTATGCCTTTTATTTTTCATGAATACAAAATCAAAAAAGAAAAAAAGAAAAAAAAATTCAAATATCGAGCCTTTCAAGCCAAAAGCGTGAACTATGAATGACCTGATCTCCCTCAACCCGGAAGTACGTAGGCAACCATCTTGGTGCGGTCAAACCAAACAAAAAAAAATTAAAAAACCCTTGAATCCAAACATAAAAATTTAAAAACATATCAAACCAGACTCAAAATCCAAGATAAACTCTTTTCAAGCTTCTCCAGCCCCTCAAACAAACAGAACTACGAATGACCTGATCTCCCTCAACCCGAGAGTACGTAGGCAGCCATCTACGGCACGATTGGACCTTCATGAAAAAATAAAAAAATATAATAATAAAAGACCAGTTCCAAGACACCGAAGACAAATAAAAGTCAAATTCTATCAAACCATCTGGTAAACAGGCCCTACTGAGGAAAATCAAAACTTGACTCTGAACCAGTGGATAAGTGGGATAACAGCGCCAACATGGCATCTGTTTGAAGATAGAGGAGCAGCTACGAACTCTTAACCCTAGGTCTCCATACGAGCCAGAACATCCATTGCCATCTGCATACAATGGCCTCATCCCTCTCAGCAAATACGGCCTCCCGAGTAGCTCGAGCCTCGCCTCTATCAACAAGAAGTCGTATCTCTACTAGAATGGGCCGTCAACATCAAAGCCCTGGTCTGATCTCTCTCGAAGGTCATCCGAGCCATCGAATTTTCCATAGCCGAGATCTATTCTGGCAGGGACACTCGGTAGGTCACCAACCAAAGTCGTGGTCAAAGCCATCACCACCAACCATCATAAGCCCTTGAGTCCAATTCATTGGAGTCCAAAGGCATCTCGACATCAATCATCAAAGTTGGAACAACAACACAGCAATATATCAAGCATAAACATCCGCAAGGACCTTCGAAGAGCTGACACCTTCAATCTAAAACCTTCATCAAACCAGAAGAAAGGTCATCAAAGCCAATTGTTCCTACAAATCAAAAACAATGACTGGGGCATCCAAGCATTAAAACTAGAATCCACTACTTGTTCACCATGGGGGTCATGCGATTAAAGACTCTTGCAATCTCGGCATCTTATCAGCCCATCGGTCAAACATACAACCGAGCAATCCTCCCCGATGACAAGCAAGACTGGGGCAAGTTCAAAGTCAACGACAACCTAACATGGGGACCGTTACAATAAGACTGGACTAATTTTGGAAATTGCACAATTCAATACTGGGGCATTTATCAACCATCCAATCAACATGCGCCAGTCGGCACCATCAGCATGGTCCATCATTATCCAAGCTTCCATCATTGGCGATACGGTATGACCAATCGACCCTTGCCAATCATAATTTTCTTAGAATATTGCGATCCGCTGATAAGGTATGACTCTTTCATCTCTTTATGTGCTTTCAAATTCCATGCATTAGCGATAATACACATAAGTCCTGCATTAGGGTCTTAGAAAAAGAGAAAAAAAAGAAGAAGAAAAAGAAAAAGAAAAAGAAAAAGAAAAAGAGATTTTTGCTTAACTTGTTATGAATTGGATTAATTTTGTTAAGCGTCTGTGGAGCAAGAATCATGAAAGCGATTAGAGAATTAAGACTATTCAACCTTTTGATTAGGCACGACGTCCTAGTTCAAAGCACATTTAGAGCAAACTTGACCTCATATGCATGTTTGCACTTTGCGATTGACCTGGCTCTTAGTTGCGAGATATGAAACTATGACGACAAGGATGACAATTAGTAGCCAGCCTAATGTCTCAAATCGTGGCCTGGGTTACTCGAGTTATTAAGCCTGAGGGGTGTCTTTACACTTGGTGCCCTAAAGCTATCTGGTTTGGGAGCCACCGGCCCAACGCTCGTTACATGGGTAACTCAGTACCTAAGAAAACGAGCATTACAAGAAATTAAAACATGAGCAGATCCGAAGCGTGGCCTAGGTTACTCGAGTAATTAAACCCGAGGGGTGTCTCTACACCTGGTGCCCTAAAGCAGTCTGGTTTGGGAGTCACCGGCCCAACACTCGCTACACGGGTAATTTAGAGCCTAAGAAAACGAATCTTGTACAGGCTCAGGTGAAGATCAAAAGAGTAGACCGCCTGACTTGTCTCGAAGTGTGGCCTTTGTTACTCAAGCCAGTAAACCCGAAGGGGTATCTCAACACCTAGTGCCCTAAAATCGTCTGGTTTAGGAGTCATTGGTCCAAAACTCGTTACATGGATAACTCTGAATAACCTAAGAAAATGAGACAAAGTTAAGCAAGGAAAAAAGAAAAAATTTCAAGATAAAAATGAGATCATCCAAAGTCATAGAAGAGAAACCCATGCTAAGGGTTGCATCACACATAGTACGCAAGTCATATGATGATAATCTTGTGAAGAGTAGTGTCTAGAGCGAAGATGAGGTGTCTCTGATGAAGGGAGATAAGTCTTTTGAATCTGATCCTACCCATGAAAAATGACCATGGACTCTTAAAAGTCTTCTTGTGATTTCATAATGTGTCAAGCAAAAATTTTGATTTCTTTAGGAAAAATTCATTTTTATGCTCCTTTTCAAAATCATTAGCGATAAGATAAGAGCTTGGAGAATACAAGCATTCAATTTCATAAACTTTAATTTCAAATGCCTCATTCACAAGATCATAGTAATCCCGACGGCCCGAGCCATCAAGCTATCAGCACATATTGTTGTTTGTCTGAATGTGCAGAATATTGCTCACCGTGGACATGGTCAACAAAGAAAATTTTTCTATGAACCCTAGTAACAACCTGCGAGAGGGTTCGGGCATTTCTCCATTCCAAGAAATGGAAAGAATCTATGGGGGGACCAAGTTCCTCATAAAAAAAGGGAAAAATCCTCAATAGAGTCCTTAACTCGGGAAGAGCAGATGCCCGATGACAAAAAGATCTAGAGAAGGAAATCTACACTATCAAACATGTCAACATGCGCCAAGCCCTCACAAGTCGAGGCCTCTAAACTGAAGTCCAAATCTATGCAATGAAAGAACAAGCTACATCCTCCAGGATGTCAGCTTCATCCGGGTCATCAGTCAAGCCAGAGCTAAACCAGCAAGGACATAAATAAAAAGCTTGCCCTTTTCACACTCAATGATCAGCTGATGGCACAACCCCAGCGAAGCATCGGGAGATGATCTAGGAGCGAAAGTCATATAATACTCCTTCTTCACAAAGGACAGATGATGGAATATGTTATACACATCCTCAAAGGGATGACCGAGGTCAGTCAAATCAAATCAACCCCGATCTCCAATCGGGCCTACAGATCAACTCTGATCCATCCCCATCAGAGACGATATATGAAAGGGGAACATCTGAACCTGCGAATGACAAAAGGAGCCATACGGGAGTTAAAGCTGCTAAGCCTAGAAACTTTCATACAAAAGAAACTCCAAATTACCTCAGAAAGGGTCAGATATGGTTCTACATCAATTCAATTAAGTATATGCATTAACCTGGGACAAATTAAGATCATCACATCATATCTAGTCTGCACATGTGCAATAAGCGCTACATCAGCGCACATCTCCATCAAAGCATTAGGCATACATACCTAATAGAGTCAAAAATGCGTACACATTAAACACACAACCTCGATGAAAAAGTCTACTACCGTTTGAGTAGGCATCGGGACAGTCCAATGATCAACCATTGCCTCTACCATCAGAGTAGGCACTTTTGCAAACTACCGGTGTAAGTTATCATCAGGATAAGCATCGGGAGCACCCAATGAGGTAACTCGGTGAAAGAGATATATCCCCATCAAAGGAGCCTTCAGAAATGTACAAACGACACCAGCCATAAGAAAATATGCCCTGGATAGTATCGATAGCTTGGGGAAACCATTGGGCATAAAACCAAGAAGACAACAAAGGATATCATAAGCGATGCCATCCCCAGCGGAAATATGGGAAATATTTCAGTTTATCTACATCAAATAGAGCATCGACAACACCAATAAAAATTAAACCGTCGGAGTCAACATTAGCATAGACATCAACAGCATTAATGAAAGCCAACCGTGGATATAGGCACCAACACAGGCACAGGTAAAAGTAAAGCGATTTACGATGCGATGCGATGCGATTTACGATACGATGCGATCTGCGATGCGATATGCAAAAACTTGTTAACATTCATTGCATTGCAATTTGCATCATTAATATCTTATTATATTTCAAGTGTCTAGCAATCTTTATCCTGTCCATTCCACTACATTGCATGGACATGATAAAGAGGGGCATCTGTAGACACTCAAAATTTTCCTTGGCCCAATACTAACACTGTAGGAGGGCAAACTGTTAATCAAGCCAACCCCGGTCTTAACACCAGACATCTAATTTAAATTCGACCACCAATGCCGGTCCTTCAGCCTAAATCCGATCCCCAATGTCGGTAAACCTAAATCTGATCCCTCATGTCGGTAAACCTAATTTCGATCCCCAATATCGATTAACTCTAGTCAAATTCGATCACCAATATCAGTACTCTAGGCAACTCCAATAGTCAATTGGACCATCAATCCAGCTCCGATAGTCAATCGGACCGTCAAGCCAACTCCGATAGTCAATTGGACCATCAATCCAGCTCCGATAGTCAATCAGACCATCAAATGATCCCCGATCTCAATATTGGGACATCAGCTCAAACCCAGTCACCGATATTGGGACAACTATAGCACTGATCAACCATATCGAGATGTCAATGCAGCCCCGACAGTAACCCAGGAGGTACAAATCAGGCCCGACAGCAACCCAAGAAGTACAGGTCATCCCCGACATCAGTCCGGGAAGTCAGGTCGACTTCAAAAATAAACCTAAAGAATCACAACACCTCTAGAAGAAAACCTGGAATGACCACGTCAGCCAGATAGGCAACACTGGGGACAAACAGACTCGAATGGGATCCAAGTCTTGGAAACAGCTCCCAAAAGTCAACTAGAGGCCATGCCGACACCAAGGGCAACCTAGGGAGGGGCAAAATGGTAATTTTACCAACTCTAATCCAATTCAATCAAACTCAAGTCAAATTAATGCCACCCAGCTTAGAAAGAACCACGACGGTGATCCCTGGTGAAAATAGCGTCAAACGGCTCGACGGGCAAACGGTGGAGAAACAAAGACCTGGTCATGAACCCATATTTGGGGACTTAAAAAGGGTTAAATCCAATATCATTGTGACATGCTCAGCAAGGGCTTTCTGGAAAGCTATAGCACGTCCCAAACGGATGCTCCGATCAAAAGTTATGAAGTTTTGAACCTGACATCGCGTTGCTCGGCATGCAAGCACTTCGATACAACCAAACTGGGCACGTGGGCCCCACCTAGGGGAGCCTCACCTCTACCTGCGGCTGCCGCAGGTAGAGTGGAAGCTCCCTGGTGTATAAATAAACGTGCCCCCAATTCATTTTCAATAATTTTGAAATGCAGCGAAGCTCTGCCAGTTCAATTTCTCGACTTTTACACCTCTTCCAAACCCAAATATTTTCACTCTAACACGTAGATATACCCATATACTACCATATATCAAAAAATAACCAGTAGATTTGGACATATAGAGCCTACGATTTGGCAAAAAGCCCGTATTGCAATCCATTATTTATTGGCTACTCATATATGAGCCTAGGAATCTTGGGATTAATGATCAAAACGATCAGAATCTTATTCTCCCGATGGACAAACACCGATTTACAGATGCACCTTGCCAGTTTTTCTGTAAATTGTACATACACAGACCTTAAAACGGTTATCCAGATTTAAGGTCTCAATATAATGAATAAATGTTAATTGTAATGTCAGCGTCCCTCCGATGGTTTTCATACCCATGAGGAGACCGACACTTGTCTATTCCTGTGGTCGAGGATGCTTCGCAGCCCGGCAAATCACCATTCACATGCAGCCTTAAGGCTATAAAGATAAAATTAGAAGTATAAACCGGTTTCAATTCCTATGTCAGCGTAAGGGTTTGATAAACCAGCTTTCAAAACATCATTTGCAAATTAATCAAAAGAAAAGTGTTTCAAGAAAATTAAATCAAAGACTGATTTTCAAATCAAATCAAACCCTTTGTATATAGGTTCAACGAAGCTTGTCAAAACTTTCAATCAATTAATAGGCCCAATTTTCAAACAACATTCACTCACGCATTCCAGTTTTAAAGGAAATATTGAAAAGATTGCGGTACCGTGTTTATACGGGAGTCGTGGGGTGCCTAACACCTTCCCCACACTTAACCAAACCCCCGAACTCAAAATTTTGATTTCAAAGATCAAGTTTCGACAGTGTCCAACAATTAGGCCTCTTTTCAAATCAAACTCGGTTGAGTTGGTACAACCATTTTCAAATCTACCAACTGGCGACTCTGTTTAAATCAAATCAAATCGTCGACATATACACATGTTGGCCTCTTTTCTAAAAAACCCTTCAAAACCTTTTTTGCAATAAAAAGAATAAGGGTAGAGATAACTTAGGAAGATCGATTTGAGAAAAATTGGGTTATAAACCAACCCGCGGTATTTCTTAAATTTTCCAACATTGACACTATCTCAAGCTTCTTTCCCTCTTCTTCTTCTTTCTTCTTCTTCTTCCCTCTTCTTCTCTTTTCCTTCTGTTCTTTGTTTTGTTCTTTTCTCTTTTCTAACTGACTAACACTTAGCCATCTAACGTATATTGTAATATAGGTATAACTTACATATACATATATTACATAATTATACATATATAACTCATAATATAATGACAATAATTATAATTATTACAATTAATAATATAGGTTACACATTTAGAATTTAAAAAGCCCTAAGGCTTGTTTGGCAAAATAAATTATTTTTAAAAAATAAATTATTAGTAGTTAAGGCCTTGTTTGGGTAAAACAGGTTTAAAACAAAAGTAAGGGCCTTATTTAGGAAAAGGTTTTAAAAACTCTTTTAATTCTTTTTAATAAATCCTTTAACATATATTCTTGATGTTACACTTTTAATTAGTTAACTCTTAATATTCTAATTCAATTAATTAAAAGTTAACATCAATTAATCACATAAAATTGTCACATAATTATAATTACTCACTAATTATAATTTCACGTAACACTCATCACATAACTCATCTAATTTAATTATCCCAATTAAATTAGAACTATAACATAAAATTATTACGTCAATTAAATTAAATATTAAATAGTTATTTAATTAATATAATACACTTAATTACATTACTCCATAATAATCACATAATCTCAATAAATAATTTAATTAAAATATTTATTTACTTCAATAAATATTAAAATTAATATATACAATTCTCTTCACACCAAATCACATATTTCACAATATATGACACATATACACATACTCAAACTCGAAACATCTCATAATAAGAATTTTATTTATTAAATTCTCATTTATAAATTCTTAAAAATCTGGGATGTCACAGCAAGGTGGACCTTCGGGAGTCGATAAGGACAAGAGCAAGGCTACCGACTAGCTAACCCCTTTTACGTTCTAAATATTATGATGTTGTATTATGTCTATTAAGATGATGTATTAAGACTAATTTTGAACTATGTTTAAGCTTAAGTTAGATTATGTAATAAGTCGTTATTTGATATTATTATGTAATCTATTAAGTATTGTAGGTTGCGAGACTTGGGAGAATAAACATAATAAATCATTGTATATTATTCTAGATTATCCGCTGTGATTGTATGATTTAGTTATTATTGTATTATCGTGAGAACGTGACGAACCGAATTCGAGAGGCTCTGTGGCGGTCCGAATTTTGGTGCGTCACACTCCACATCTTAGAACCCACAAAAATCATTTTTTGATTCTGCAGAAGGGCGCGATCGCGCCCTGTTTGTACTAGGGAGTGGAGCGGCCGCGTCACTCCGGTTCCAGCCCAAAAACATTCTGCTAGTGCAGAGCTTCAGCAAATTCTCGATTTGGTTCATGAAACAAGCTTATAAACTATCACATTACTCTTATAACATATATTCAAACTCTACTAACTTAACAACATTATCTTACATATCCAATTACAACTATCTCATGTTAATTTCTATGAATTGAAAATGCTAAACTTCAAAGCTTGAATAAGGATTATACCTCCTGGAGTCTTGAACTTGCTAAGCTTGCTTAATTTCAGATTATACACTCACTCCACTCTCTCTATAACACTTAGCAAATAATTTGGCAACTAGATTATGGGAAGAGGAGGTCTCCATTTATAGAGATTTGAAGGACCATGCCAAGCCTTTGCTCATAGAATTAAACTAAGAGATGGAAGAAAAATACATTGGGCAATCAATGGTTGGTGCAATAGTAGCCACCAACCCACAACCCACTCCCTTTTATCATTTGATTGTATGCTAGAATTTGGTATATAGGTGTAGCATAGACCATTGGCCATACACGTGAAAGAGAAAAGGAGGAAGGGACTCTCATTTTGGGATAACTCAATCTCAGCAACGTAGTAAGTAGGAAATGAAATAATGCTACATACTATAGGTTATTATATATATACATATTAGATACACTTAAGTTAAATACACATATATGTATACTTAGGTTTAAATCCAATTGGGTGCATACATGGGTTTTAATGTTATAATAATATTACATGGTAGGAAATTGAGGTACATATGTACACATCAATATATAATCCATAAGGTCCACACTAATGTACTATACATATCACATGGTCACATAAACATCATTTATGTAACTTATACAATTTATTAATCTTACTATATACTTCTATTATAAAGTCACATGGTAGTGTCACACCCCATCACACTTTAGATGTAGACACTTTAATATACAATCACCCATTACATAATATGACACTTAGCAATTAATTGAGTAATCATTATATTAATTATTCATTTACTCTTTAACCGGTTATTATTCATAACAGCAATTAATAACATTATTATACGATTAATTATCACATATGTTGCACACAACAAATAATTAAATAAATATAACTCTTATTATATTCATCAATTATTCACTTATAAATATTTTGTTAATCACAATAATAATTAATCAACATATTATTAATTAATCCTTCACTTATTGATTTTCCTCTTTGATTAATTAAATCATCATAACTCTCATTATCGTGCCACATAAGGCATTTTACGAGCTTATCATAAACTCCATATTTTTCTCAATTATTATAAATTCAATTTGAATTAATTGAATTACTCATCTCACAACACATCAACATTTATATTCAAATAAATATTCATTTTCTTATTATATTAATATTAATATTTATTCATGAAATTCACGGTTCTTACAGCCAACCTCAATTATGTAAGAGATAAATTCACGGTTCTTACTAGCCTTTGCAGACATTTTATTTCTTCTTCCCTTAGCATCTTATTCCTTTGATTCAGCCTCATCATTACTGAGTTCAATGATTGTTGTAGAAGATTCTCCTTTCTTCTCTAGAAAAGATCTAGCAAGCAATCTGTTGCTCTTTCTTTTCCTAGGGGGTTCAACTACAGGAGATTCAGACTTCTCTTTATCTTCAGATTTTGAAGCTTCTGAATCATCAGATGAGCTTCTTTGGGGTTCAGCAATATAAGCAGATAATTCTTCTTCGTCCTTTTGAGTCACTTGAAGTAATAGAGGAAATCTTTGGACTTTCAGCAGTGGGAGATCCAATTGCTTCAGCTTTCGACTCTTCCTCTTCAGCAGATTCAATTTCCTCATTTGTGAACTGGCCGCTTGAGGATTTATCCTTAGAGCTCTCAGTTTCCCCTTCTTCTTCTGACTCTACACTTTTCTCTTTAGCAAATAGACTCCCCTAGGGAACTGATTTTGACTTCTTCACCACTTTAGCTTTCTTCTTTGAGGACCTTATAGACTTGGACTCTAGAATAATTGAGTCCTCTGAGTGTGATAGCTCCTCCTCCACCACATTACATGCCTTCCTCTTCTTCGTAGTGCTTTTACTGCTGCTGCCATGTGCCACTAGCCTTTTATTTTCCATTGGGTTCTTCTTCCAGTTTACAAACAGCTTAGGGGATAACACCTTCTGGCTGTTTAGTACTTCACCCTCATCATCCTTAATTTTATTCTTCAGCTTCTTCTTCAGAATAATGCGTAGAAATCTCCCATGAAAAACCTTTGTGAGTGGCTTATCAGTTGACTTCTTCTTCTTAGCCTTGTCCAGCCACTCAGACATTATGTCAAACAGTATGGCACCAAAGTTGATTTGCTTCTTGAGAACAATGGCAGTCATGATTCTCAATTGATGATCACTTACTGTATCATGAGTAGTATCCTTGCTCAATATGCACTTCCTCACTATCTCAGCAAGAAAATCGTACTATTCAGGAAACTCCTTCTTCGTGTTCTTAAGATAGGGTATCTCTTGTAGCGCATGACTTTCTTCCCTTCTTCAATGTCAACCGCTTTTAGGTCCTTCAGATCAGAGACTGGATGACTTAAGCACTGGTTAATGTCTGTGGATTTCAACTTTAGAATCTGGCATTTTAATTTAGTTGTTAGGGTTACAAAACTCACAGTCGCATTTGAGTAGAACTCTCTCACCAAATTTGAGTAGATTTGGGTGTTTGCTTCAAGGCATTCAGAAAATCCGGCCTTCTTTACCAGCTGAAGAATATCTCTGAACTTCTTTTTAGATTTCTCGAACTTCTTAGTTCCGAGTTGAATGCCAGTGATGACATGAAAATCTTCCATTTTAGGAGTTAGGGGTTTCTGGGTTTATGACCTTATGAGACTATTGAGATATCAGGAAGCGATTTGAGGATAGATAGCTATTTGAGAAGATTTGATTGTTTGGAGGTGTTTAGGTTTTGTCTTCAGAGAGAGAGAGTGTATGGATTAGACAGACTTGCAGCTTTTGATGAACTCTTGAAAGTATAACTGGCACTGATTTGAATTTTCCCTCTTGTAACTGTTCCCTCCATGTTTCTTAGTGGGACAGTTGTAAGACTCTGATAGGTCACAATCTGTAACTTCCTTTATCATGTCAGTTATCCAGATTTGACTTTTCTTCAGTTGACTATTGATTTATTCAGTTCGTGGAGTGGCCTTATGACTTAGCTCAGTACTCCACGATTTCTTAGACTGATCTCACCCTTCTTATCTTCTTCGATGATCGTAGTCTGTGGCTATGCTTCAATAGACAACTTCTTCATTGTACTTTAAGAAAGTGGCAATACTTATTTGTAGCTTGCATTCTTCTAAAGAGTTACTGCTTGCTTCAGCAGAGATTTATGTGATGCAATTATCATTTGCATTTCTTATGGGTTAAGGTTGTTCAGGAAGGGCCAACCTCTTAAACCAAGGGTAAGGGTTAGGTTTGTCCCTGAGGCGTTTATCAGATGAAGAGCTTTTATGGACATGGTGGCTATAATGACATCACATTGGGCTTTTCTACTAGAGAGTTCACTTACCAACTCTGGATACTCTTTGATATTGGTATTCGTTTATGCTGTAGTCGTAGTGTCATCTTGCTCTTATACTACGATCAAGTGTCTTATCATCAGGACTCCACAATTTGAGTGATAGATTGATATGGTTATCAGTAGCATGTTTTGGGACATTACTACTGATTATGATGGATATTCATTTATTCCATCAGTCACAGAGTTTTGGGACTCTATAACTGGGATGTTTCTGCTTTGGGTTAGCTCCTGTCTTTATGAACTTGACAGAGGTGGTCTTGATATTCGTGGAGTGGTCAACAGATGCACCATGGTTGACCTATACTCTAAGCTTTTCTCAGATCTTCTGACAAGAATCCCACTTCTTCATATTTTGCATTACCAACTTCCTCAGTATGAACAACAACTTCAAACTGTACTTTCTCATTAGCATCACTTGGTTCTGACATTTCCTCTCCATCATTGATCATGGTCTGATCAGGTGTAGTAGTGTGCTCTGCATGACTGATCATGGCCTGATCATCTTCTATGACTCTGGTCTCTTCCAGAGTTGGACCAGATGCTTGAGATTGATTGTTTCATTCAGCCTTTTCAATCAACAATCCTTTGATCATATTCCTTCAATACTTCCTCATTTGCCAGAACAAACTTCTTGACAAGCCTCATAGTCTTCTTCTTTGGCTTGGACACAGCCTTTGCACTTTCTTCAAATTCAGCCCTAACAGTTTGTTCTGGCTGAGAGGCTGTTGCAGCTTCTCCGTCTGCAGTAGTAATTATTATGGACTCTACGATTAGTGATGACTCCATAATCGTAGTGAGTGAGGGCTTCTTTGTTCTGTGACTGCGTTTCTTCTTCTTCTAAGGTTCACAACTAGCTTCAGCTTTATTTTTACTTGCCACTTAAATCTTTATCATCAATGATTGGAAGATCTGAAGGATTTGCTCCATTTTGCTCCCTTGACACAGTTAGTGCTGCTGCTCATTGCAGATCACTGCTCCCCCATAGTTGATACTATCGTCTCAGAGAAGGATGAATTCTTCTTCTTCATATGCCTAAGGAGGTATCCTTACATATCTTCTTCAGGATGAGATCATCATGATCATATAAACCTCATTGAATCATAGAGAGATATTTTAGGACTGATCACTCCACGATTGTTGACGAAACTACGAACATAGTCTTTCTCATTCAGGATTCAGTATCTTTTTCATTCGTGGAGTTCTACTTCTATGATGAATTCTTCATAATCAATGATTGATGATCCTTTGATATGAGCATCCTTGATGTTCCCTTTGAGATGATAAGCTTTTCTTGAATAAGCATAGAAGATCTCTATCATCTTGACATGAATATCCAGCTTCCACATGAAGATCATCAACCATGTGAACTTCATTTATGGGGACTCAACAAATCTTCAAGAACAGGCTTTGGCATTGGTTGATTTCGTCAAGAGCATTGCTGAAATGTCTTGATCCTCCAGCTGGTTGAATCTTTATGACTGAAGCCATCTGCTTCAGTATTCCTTAGTGTGGTCAAATAAATCAAGTACCTACAGGTTAAGTAAATTTCTATCTTGGTACCCATGCTTGATTGGGTTCTGCTAGGTTAGTTTTCTCAAAATCCCAATTCCTCATATTCTTAGATTTCTATCATATTAGCATCAACAATCATATTCATGCATATAACAGATTTACATATGACATATATAATGCATGATTGTGAGTGTGTGTATGAATTTGACATTTTTAACATAACACTCTTTTTCTTTGATTGTTTCACCCTTTGCTTTGTTATGTTCACAGATTTTGAATGTTCACAGAGTAGGAATAACCTCTATTACTTATTTGTATCTGGTTGGTTCACGAAGATGATTAGTTTCTAAGAACCTTCAAGATACTACTTTAGAGCTGATCATACTCTACGTTTTATTAAAAACACAGAACATTTGTTTGTATATATTTACATACATACCAACCCTTCAGCAAGAGTTAATCCACTTAAGCTTAATTATATTTAGATTAACTTATGACATACTCCAGACTTCTTTCAAGATGTTATCTTCAACCTAAAACATGGGTGGAGAGAAAGTTTTTGACAATTAAGTTTCCAACCTTAATGTACTTTCTCTCTTCCCCTTTTTAGGAAGAGTGTGGTCTTTTGATAGAATACTGTTGTAGTTCATAAGGTGATGCAACAGATGTACATGTAAATATTAATGAGGAATCATACCTTTACAATGTCAGTTTCTTGACAGTCATTTTTCTTGCTATAATGATGTTAGGCATTGATGTGAATATATTTGCATTTATAGCTGACAGCTTGTTGCTCCATTTGACCTTCTATCAATCATGTAGTCTTGGAGATGTAAGCTAGGAAAGTCTTGGCAGCTTTAGTTCTTTGATAACCTTGAACCTCAAGGTTCAGATCCACATGGTTATCCAAATACACTTTTGAAAGAAATCTTCTTTCTTCTATGGATAATCATTTCATTGTATGTATAGGCCTTTCATCTTTCAGAATAGGTGGATGCTAGATTCTTTGCTTTTGATGCCTCTTGGCTTCCTATCACCTGTCTGCAGACTGCTGATTTAGTTTGGACGTGGATTGGTCTTGTTATTACAGCATTTAAGAATAGGGACCAATCTGAGCAGCTTCAGATGTATATACACATTAACCTGAACACATAATTTCTAACGTGTGAGCTCATCTGCATTCACAAGTGACTTACTACTAAACTAAGTTTAGAACATGGTTTGTGCCTAGGATCAGACTCAAAGAGATAGCTTTAGGATATAGCATGAGAACCTACTCTGATACCAATTGTTAGTTCCAAGAGGGCACACAATAGATCTAGAAGGGGGGGTTGAATAGATTCTTTTCATTTTCAAAAATCTTTTCCATTTTATTTTGTATTTCTAAGTAATTAGCATATGAAAAACATAAGAATCATTTTAAGCATAGCGGAATATGTTAAAGAACCCCTTCATAGATAACCTGTTAACCATTGTTCTAGAGTTAGTTTATGATTAAGTGATCATTACATTGATAGCAGTTATAGCAGTTATAGATACATAATGTAAATGACATAATGTAAAAGACACAAGGGATTTTAAGTGGTTCAGAGACTCAAGCTCCTATTCCACTCTTCTACTTCAACAAGTAGGGATTCCACTAAGGAAGTCTTTACATTTGAATCACTAAGATTCCTTCAAGGCCAGTAGCCTTGGAACTTCATTTAGTCCCTCGGACAAGGACCCCTCAGGCCCTGGCTTTGTTGATGTTGTTGTTGGTGCGGAGCTGCTAAGATGACTTGAAGCTTTGTTCATCCTTTAGTACTTAGCAGCTTGGTATGATCCTCTTTGGATTCTGCATCGTGGCTGGATCACCATTGGACATACTACAAGATGTTCATGAAGCTTAACATCGTTGAGTGCTTAGCAGTTCATCACTTCTTCTCTGGAGCAGCTGATCTTTTGGTTAATGCTTGTCTTCATTTGATCTTAGCATGCATCCTTTCTCCACTTGAGGTCTGCTAAGTCTTTGAGCTTTTGGTAGACTTCGTCTGGCACTTAGCATCCCCTGAACCTTGCTTGACTGATGTGCAGATCTGATTCTTCATCTGATCCTGCATCTATTCTTCTTCAGCTCTTGGTAGTTCATGGTGATTCGTAGAGTGGAACTTTAAATCTTCTTTCTGGTCTGCCACTTTTCTGAATGCTATCTTGTTGGCCTTCTCGGCTCTGAGCTTAGCTGCTATTTTGATTGGCATTATCATTGTTGTTGAGTGAAGCCTTTTATCTGTTCAACCTCTTCTCTTAACTAGCTTCACTTCTACTTTCGCAGTCTCACTGCCATTGAGACGTATTCCGTTCAGCTCTGTAGAACTCGTAGAGTCAACAACTTATCAGCCCAATAACTCTTCAACTCTGCTCAGCCTTTATCTTTGAAGCTTCAGCTATTAAATACCCTTCCATAAGCTTCCCGTTAGAATATAGCTGTTGGAAGCTATTTGAATTGCTTCGCAGATCTCGAGTTATTTGGTGCAGACTGCTGATGTGACGTGACAACCCCTTTTTGACTTTTTTGACACAACAGTCTACTATTTAACCTACCACGTCAGAGATGTCACTTTAACGCGTCAGGCTGGTAGTCACCTTTATTTCTTCTTTCTGACTCCTCGATCAGAACATCAGGAGTTGTCCTTCTGCATCGATGTTCTCAATCAGTAACGTTTGAATGTCAGTCTTCACATTGAGACGTTGCCAATGCTTCAATATTCAGATGACCAAACTCTACGATTCTGATGCAGATGACCTTGAACTTGATCGTAGTTTGTCTGATGAATGTTGATCGTTGACTGGTTGGGACAACACTATAATTATGAATAGTGTTCTTTGGATTTGCAATGTAGAACATCTCTTCCTCCACTTGTGCAGTGCTTCAACACTTCTGCTTGCCTTGACTTAACTCAGGAATTGAAAACTTGTCTGAATGCTTTGGCCCTTCTGAATTATATGACTGATCTGATTAGGCATACTCAGCTCTCTTTCTCTTTGTGATCTCCCGTTCACATATCATCAATGGTCTGGCCCATGCTTCATCTTCTTCGTTTATTCTTTATAGGTTGGCCAGTATCTCTATATAAACAGCATCAGTTCCTGCTTCTCATTTGGCAAGCACTATGATTATGGCCACACCCAAGATCGTTGTCTTTCGTTTATCTTGACAGCTACTGCATTGCTGACTTCCTCTTGTCAGTCACTTCATCTGAAGTCTTTTACTATTTCTTGAGGAAGACTTCTCCTGAATGGCTTCACTACTCAATCAGGATGCTGAGTGAGTTGGTGCTTCGATCTTCTGTTTGCTTGCAGGCCATTCGGTGAGTGCTCTCTGGCTTCCTTCAAGTAGATTGTATCTTTACAGCTCTGACCAGAGGCTATATCTTTGGATACTTTGGGAGTGCTCATTTGTTGAGAATCGTTTTGTCTCTACGATTCTTCCTTGGCGTTGTGAGCACTTTCTTGACTCTGTCGAAGCCTTTGTTCTGCAGACTACAATCTTGCATTGGTTCTGCAGACACTACGACTCTGAGAGCAGATCATACGACAGACTATGATTTCTGCCTTAGCACTTGCTGTCCTGGTCTGATCTTGCTCGACTACGATTTCTGCCTCTTGATATTATCACTAGACTCCACGACTTCATGTGTGGCCTACAATTCTTAACTTGGCTTTGGCAGACGCTCGGTTGCCCCTTAGACAGGCTGTCTCTACGATTCTGAATATGACTTCCTTAGCAGACTACGGCTTCGAGAAAGTTCTTATCGACACACTACGATCCTGCCTTATCTCTCCTGGCAGACTACGAACTCCAAGAGCTACTATCCTTGCAGACTACGATTCTGCCTTGATAGTCTTCGAGTCTTCCTTGTCTCTCCTAACAGACTACAAAGGCTGGTGTAGTGCTCGAAGATTAGACAAGCCTATCTATTACATTGAATAAGATCAACCTAACAAGTTTGATCTTTCTATTTTTAGTCCTTGTACATCATATTCTTTTGAAGGACTTTACAAAGCTGTTTTGTTCATGCGGGATCAACCTAACATATTTGATCATTTCAGTCTAAGTCCTTGTACATATATTTCTGTTATCTATTCAAGGACTTTATAGCTTATATCAATGCATACATAATTGCATATTCATTCATTAAGATCATAATCAAATCTTATATAAATAGGAATAACATTCTCATGCTTCTTCCCAACAACATTGAAAGTGACTTCTTGATCCTGAACTCTCATTGCAAGCTCTCCTTTTTACACATCAATGAGAGTTCGTCCAGTGGCTAAGAAAGGTCTTCCCAATATGATAGGAATGTCCTTGTCTTCTTCATAATCAAGAATAATGAAGTTGGCAGAGAATATGAACTTGTCCACCTTCACATGGATGTCTTCCACAATACCCCTCGGGTAAGTGATGGATCTATCGACAAGCTGAAAAGATATGTTTGTCGGTTTTGGAGCTGACAAACCCAACTGTGTATACACCGAGAGTGGCATAAGATTGATGCTAGCCCCCCAAATCACATAGACATTTATTGAACGAGAAGCCTCCAATAGAGCACGGGATAGTGAAATTGTCGGGATCCTTTAGTTTAGGAGGTAGCTTTCATTGTAACACCGCACTGCATTCTTCAGTCAAGGCCACTGTCTCATAATCTTCTAATTTCTTCTTCCTAGACATAATACCCTTCATGAATTTAGCATAGCTCGGCATTTTCTCTAAAGCCTCTGCGAATGGTATATTGATTTGCAGCTTTTTGAAAAGCTCTAGGAACTTGGCAAATTGCTTATCCAGTTTTTGCTTTTGGAGTCTTTGAGGATAAGGCACAGGTGGATATACAATTGGTGGTGGAGCACATGATTTCTCAGCTATTTCCTTCTTTTCTGTCTCAGATTCTTTCTTGCCATCATTTTCCTTAGTTAAAACTGCCTCAGAATTTTTTGCATATTGGCGAGCTCGCGTTGTGTCTCCTTCATCTTCGGATGCGGCCGCGCTTGGCCCTGGAATTGTAGTTTTCTTGCCACTTCTTAAAGTGATGGCTTGGTACTGCTCTTTTCCATCTCTTCTCGGGTTAGCCTCCGTGTTACTTGGTAGAGTCCCTTGTGGTCTATTATTAAGCATGCTGGCCATTTGGCTCATTTGGTTCTCCAAGTTCTTAATAGCCACAACTTGGCTCTTTATCATCACCTCGGTGTTAGCCATATGCTTCATCATCAACTCCTCCATTTCTGATCTCTTTTATGGCTGAGGAGCGGGAGCTTGAGGATGTTGATGTTGTTGGTTCTGAAATCTGTGAGGGTAAGAAGGTCTTGGAGCATGTTGTTGTTGTTGTGGTGGTTGATGGTGTTGTTGATGAGGTTGGTTGTTGCTCCATTAAAAGTTAGGGTGATTTCTATTGTTAGGGTTATAAGTGTTCTGATATTAATTTGGTGGCCTCTGATAGTTGCTCACAAACTACACAGATTCGAGATTGATAGCACACTGGTCTGTAGGATGTGACCTCGCATAAAGCTCACAGATATAAGCAACTTCTTGCACTTTCGACTCGGTCATGGAATCAATCTTCTTTGATATAGCCGCTAGTTGAGCCGATAAAGCCGTGATGGCATCCACTTCCAATACTCCTGCAACTTTTGGTTGATTCATCCTAGAAGAAGGCCATTGGTAGTCATTCGTAGCCATAGTCTCTATTAATTCATAAGCTTCTTCACAACTCTTGGCTAAGAATGCTCCTCCCGAAGCGGCATCAATGCTAGGCCGAGTTTGCCATCCCAATCCATTATAAAATATGCTTATTTTCATCCATTGCGGCATCCCATGATGAGGGCACTTCCTGATCATTTCCTTGTATCTCTCCCAAGCTTCATATAAGGACTCCCCTTGTTGCTGAAATGAAGAAAGAGCACTTCACATCTTTACGGTCTTAGCCAGAGGGAAGAATTTTCCTAAGAATTTCTGTGCTAAGTCCTCCCAAGTAGTAATGGACCCCGGTGGTAGCGAGTGAAACCAACTCCTTGCCTTGTCTCTCAATGTGAAAGGAAAGAGCCTAAGTCTCACCGCTTCATCCGACACACCATTATACTTTAAAGTGTCACATATCTTAATGAACCGAGTTTTGCACCATTTGTATTGTCCCCGATTTAATCTCAAAGGAATTGGCAGCTATTGCTGGCCTTGTGATGCTCGACTATAGCTCATTGATGCGCAACATTGAATAATCCCTTAACGATTTATGTTCTTCGGTCGCCATAACTACCGGTGCTTCAGTCTCCTCTTGTATATTAGTAGTATTTGTACTCAATCGCCAAGCTCTCCCGTTGATGTTGTCCTTTCTAGGCACCAAAGTAGATTTCTTAGATCGAGTTTGCATACACTAATCAAGAGTACCTGAAACAAAAGAAAAATAAGATAGAAATAAGATAAGATGTGATTTGTTTAACTAAGACCAATTTAATTTAAACTGATGACGAAAGTAATAAAAACAATCACTATTCCCCAGCAATGGCGCCAAAAACTTGTTGGCTTGTTTCGGTGTTAAACAAAACAATCACATACACGCAAGTGCACACTGTCCACAAGTAATATACGGTAAGTAGAGTATCGATCCCACGGAGAAAAATGAGTATTTTTAATCTAACATGCAATAGTTTTGTAATTATTTCGGTCTACTTAAACAGATGATCAAAGTGCGATTTAACTAATAGAAATGATTATCAAATTCAAACTAACTAACAAGCAAATAATTCAGATGAGGAAGATATGAGATTCTAATTTCACTTAATGCCTCATTCAAATTGCACACTTCATGCTAAGCCCAATTGATTACTCCGGATTGCTAGTCGAGAGCACGAAAGTAAAACATGGCCATCTCTCGATGTACTATGCTCATATCACACAAAATCCACAAATGATAGAATTTATATAAACACTCAAATTACATAAACCACTATATTTCTATGTGACTTAACAGTAATAAGAGTTTACACGCAAGCTCTCTTAAATGACTACACGCGGTAATTTGGTATATGTCTATCCGAATTACGAATCATGAAGTCTAACAACATTGTAAAAATCATGAACACATGCTAATATGGTCAAATCTATACTCGTAATTCATTTTCCAATTTCATACAAGTTATTTCGGTAGTTAATGATCAAGCAACTAAGCAAGCAAAACAAACCATATTAGGCACACCATATATAATCAACTAGAGCTTAGCATAGAAGCATACAAATCTAAACTAAGCAAAAAGGTCCTTTAGAATCCCATAATGGAGATTAGTTCATAAATGAAGCAATAACCATTATCCAAATTTGTTCATACATTGAAAATCCAAAATGAAAGTAAAGAGAGACTAATGAGTAAGAAATGCAAATCTGAGTTCTCTTCTTCTAATATAAACCTTCAAATCTGATTCAAATCCTTCAAACAACCAATTCAAACCCTAATTTGTGCAAATATATAAAAATCTACTAAGGAGACAAGAGAGAAGCCAAATAATAGGAGAAGAGGCTATGAACTCTCTAAGTCTCTCTAAAACCCTAAAAACAGTAATAATAATGTTCAATCAATAGTTCTCAGTTTCTAAATACACCCTTATATGAAAAAACATCCAATACAGGAATTAATGAAAAAGTCAAATCTGTCGTTGACCAGCCAAGCGCGGCCGCGCTTCCCCTCAGTACAACTGGGGCACGGGCGCACTGCATCACTGCCTTATAAGGGCGCGGCTGCGCTGCATGCTTTTCCTGCAGAATTCTGCTATCCTTCTGCTAGTGTTTTACTGCTGCTGCTGCTAGCCTTTGTTGCTTCAAGCTTCTTCTCTTTTGCATGATACTTTCACATTCACTCCACTACATGCCTTATGCTCGTCATCAAGCCGGTTCCCTGCTCATTTCCACCCACGATGCCATCGAGAGAGTTTCTACTATGCAATCTACAAAATGAAGATAAAACGCATGAAAAGGAACTAAAACACGTGAGATTAAGCTATAGTTATAGCAAGTTGATAGCCAATAAGTAGGTATAAAACCTACTTATCATATTTTAAAAAGGTTGATAAACTATTGATATGATATATATTATACGTATATAAGAAATAACTGACAGAACATGGTTGTCAGTTAAGGCCATCATGCACATAACTGCTCCCATGTTCATAAGACCATGTTTGGTTTGCATGTAAAAGGCTCTTTTCCCATTTATTTTAATTAACTTATTTATTATATAGTTTATTTGTCACACTTTAATTAATCAAATAGTATTATTTAAATTCACTTAAATTAAAGGCAATATTACACATTAAATCAAATCATCACATAATTAAAGTTCTCATTTATTAATTATGACAAATTATTAAATCTCTAATTAATTATTAAATTAGAATAACATTATAATTATTAAACAACTTATTTAATTTAATAATCTCAATTAAATTCACACTTTGAACTATAAAATTATTTTTCATCAATTTAATTAATGTAGCACGTTTAATTAAATTAATCTACCACAATTCCATCAAACTTTTATTTAACTCAATAAATAAATCAGCAAAATATTTATTTAATTCAATAAATTACAAAAATAAATTACAAAAATCTCGTTCGTCACATCTTTTCCCCCTTAAAAGGACTCTGTCCTTAGAATCACAGTTCAATTAATTCGTCCCGTTGCATTCTCTCCCCTTACAAAGATTATGTCCTCAGAATCGCTACACATAGATTAAGCAAATAAATGAGGATAAGTTTTCATTATTTGATCTTCGAGTTCCCACGTAGCTTTTTCAGCGTTGTGGTTCCTCCAAATTTCCTTAACATAAGGTATTACTTTGTTTCTGAGAACTTGTTCTTTTCTGTCGACTATCTGAACAAGAACTTCTTCATAAGATAAATCTTTCTCGAATTGTAGGGGTTTATATTCTATGGCATGCTTGTAATCGGGCTTATACGGTCGTAACACTAAAACATGAAAAACATTATGGATGTGCTCTATTGCCGGAGGTAAGGCTACCTCATACACGACTTCACCAATTCTTCGCAACACTTCAAAGGGTCCAATGAACCTCGGGCTCAATTTTCCCTTCTTGCCAAATCTGATCTTTCCCTTACAAGGAGACACTTTCAAGAAAACGTAACTACCGAATTTGAATTCTTGATTCTTGCGGTGTGGATCGACCTATTTCTTCTGCTTATCCTAAGCAACTATTAATCTTGTCCTGATCACCTTGACGATCTCGGCGGTCTGTTGTGCCAATTCTGGTCCTAGCAATTAACGTTCGCCAACTTCATCCCAACATAATAGAGTTCTGCACTTTTTGCTGTACAACGCTTCGTAAGGCGGTATGACAATACTTGTGTGGTAACTGTTAATGTAAGCGAATTCCACCAACGGTAGATGATTATCCCAATTCCCTTTAAAATCCTTGATATAAGCTCTTAACATATCTTCCAATGTCTGGATTGTTCTTTCACTCTGTCCGTCGGTCTGAGGATGATATGCCGTACTAGTTCTTAACTGCGTTCCCAGGCATTCCTGCAGTCACTTCCAGAAGTTCAATGTGAAACGCAAATCTCTATCTGATACAATAGACACTTGAACACCGTGCCTAGAAATAATCTCCTTCACATACAACTTCGCTAACTGGTCTAAGTTGAATCTGATCCTGATCGGTAATGTAAGACCCCAACTTTTATAAATAAAGATTTAATTTTCTCTACATATTATTCTAAATAGTAAGGTGTTGATTTGTTATAATGTTATAGTTATGGGTGATTTGTGTAAATTTTACAAAATAAACAAGTGGTCATAAAATATTCGTTATGTCAGAGAATATTCGTTTGGTCGGGGAATATTCGTTTTGTCGGAGAATATTCGTATGACGGCGCAATCATTGTTGGACCCCACAATGAAATAATCGTCGGATATAGAAAGCGACAGAAATAACCTTTTTATAAAAATAACGGCAAGACTTTTACAGTTAAACTGTTGAAATAGCCAGTGATAAAAGTACAGTAATACGCGTTGTTGCATAGTAGCACATGGTATTGCACAGTATCTCTAATTATTGATTCTTACGTAAGAAGTCACTCAATATTTCATTCAATAATTGCCACAGTAGTTGCTGCATAGTATCTCATATTATTGATTCAATTATTGGCACAGTATCATCTGCACAATACTTTAAATTATTAAAATAATAATTGACACGACACAATTACTCATATTATTATTATTAGCATTATTAACAATTTCTAGAAAGTTCTGTCAAGGAAAGCGGTTAGGTTATTTAATTACGCGCCAGTAAGGAAAAATCCTTATCGGAAAGCCCCCTCTTTCTTGGAAACGATCTGATTGTCAATATTGTGAGTTATAATATTAATGATGAATTGTTGATATAAATATTTCAATTGTGTTGGGAATATTAATGTTAGTGGAAATCGACATTTATTTCAATAATAATTGATTTCTGGATGTTAAATTGACCAAACGGGCAATTAATCAGAAAAATGAGCAATTAATTGCTATTGGTTCACATGCAAGGAACTATTGGTTCACATGTAAGGAACTATTGGTTCACATTCAGGTACTATTAGGGGATGTTGTTCAAGATTGATAATACTTGAGGGACTAAATTAAAAATGGAGGTAAAAATGATGGTACTAAAGTATAATTAACCTTGTAATTTGTCACCTTTTCCTGGCCTATAAATACTCCTCCATCCATTCATTATTTCCTATCAATTTAAAGAGCAAAGTTATAATCAAAAGCTATAGTGAGAGAAACTGTAGAGAGAATAAGAGAGAAAGAAGAAGAGTATTCTGCTACTACACTATTTCAGTATTCAATCTCCTACTAAGGTAAATGATGTTATTTTCTTTCAATACTCATAAGGGTTGTCATTCTATTCCTTATTAAGGTGTGAGAATAACCTGTCTACGCGGACTACCATATGCATGGTGAATAACCATTCGTATTCATTTCTTTATTAAGCTGTGGAAATAACCTGTCTACGTGGACTACCGCATGCCTGGTGAATAACCCTTCGTATTCATTCCTTATTAAATTATGGAAATAATATGTCTACGCGGACTACCGCATGACGAGTGAAAATCTATTTGCAGTTTCGTATATCATTTCATTTCAGATTTCTAAATCTAAACTTACTATGGTAAGTATTGCTTCTATAATTCCTGAAATGATTAGAAATTTCTTAAGGTTTTCGCTTCATCTAATATTATTTCACTGGAATATTGGTCTGAACTTCTTATTGAAATTTTAATCTTTTCACATCGGGGTACTATTCATTCGGGTACTATTTATTTGGGTACTATTCATGGGGTACTATTCACAACAAAAATTAGTTTCTTTTTCTGTCCAAATTATTTTTGATATATGAATATCATTCTTTAATTTTGCTCCATAATTGATTATTATGTTGACAATTTGAACATTCTTGAACTTTGATAAATTAAATTATAAATCTCTAATATTTATCCTTGATCTCACTTGATTCATTCTTTATATCATTTTTCATTATCCTCAGTCTTAAATTATGGTGAAAGTTATCTTTGACCCGTAGTGCAAAGATGAACTGTTGATTGATGAATATCTTTGGCCCGTAGTGCAAAGATGGACATGTGTTTGGCATTATCATGACCACTGGTGATACAAATGAATATCTTTGGCCCGTAGTGCATAGATAATTCGTTGATTGAAAATATTTATTGATTGGTGTTATAGGGATAAAATATTGATGATGGGCTTTTAAATCATAGAAGATAGTAGACATCATTCTCTACTTGACTCTTCTAATAGATTGTTATTTCTGCTGCAGTTGTTGATCTAAAACTTGTTGCCTATTGTATTCTATCATATTTTTCTTTGTTGAGAACTAAGGATAATTTGTTCTACATTATCTTAGTCAGAATATTCTTTACTGGGCTAGTTGAGCTCACCCTTTTCTATCATTGTTCTCTTCAGGAAATGAGAATATAGCTAGGACTAGTCGGGGAATGGAGTGATGGTCCGAGATAGTGCTATAGTAGTCCTCACTATTTTGTAAAATAGTGTGATAATAATTTTAATGAGGACTTAATTTGAGCATTGATATTTTCGTATTATATTCGACATTATATCTGTATTGAAGCTCACAGTCTGTGTGGTCGTATTTTACACGACTATTTAATGTAATAAGATTTGTATTTGGATTGTGTACCATGTATTTGGCAACTCAAAATGGGTTGTGTAATGGACTTATTTTGGTGACGTCACAGGTCAGAAGTGTGATGATTTCGTCAGCCGATCCACGATGACCCATACTGCGTCGAAACCCTTCTGAATCGTCGGAATACCTACTACGAAATCCATTTTGATATGCTCCCATTTCTATTTAGGGTTCTCTAACGGTTGTAATAATCCACTCAGGTCTCTGATGTTCTACTTTAACTTTCTGACATGTTAAATACTTGGCCACACAATCGACAATGTCCCGTTTCATATTTGACCACCAGAAATGTTGTCGGAGATCCTGGTACATCTTCGTACTCCCTGGGTGAATCGAATATCTTGAACTATGAGCCTAGCTCAAAATTTCCTCTTTAATCTCTGGTACTGGCAGAACCCAAATTCTTGCTTCGAATCTCAGTAATCCTTCATTATCAATTTTGAATTTCACTTCATCCCCTTTAGATATTCTTTTCCTAATTTTCTCACATTCCTCATCCTTAAGTTGTGCTTCCTTAACTTTGTCCACCAAAGCTGGGTCGGTTCCTAATTGAAACAGTTTTTCGTCACTCTTTCAGATAGTTCACCTCCAACTCCAGTTTTTCCATTGCTGAAATTAGCTCCTCCTGAGCGGTTAACATTAACAATTTCTCCCGACCCTTTCTGCTTAAGGCGTCGGCAACAACAATCACTTTACCCGGATGGTATAAAATCTCACAGTCATAGTCCTTTATCAACTCCAACCATCTCCTCTAGAGCATGTTCAAATACTTCTGTGTAAAAATATATTTCAGAATCTTATAGTCTGTATATATTTCACACTTTCTCCCGTAGAGATAGTGTCTCCAAATCTTCAGAGCGAACACTACCGCGGCCAACTCGAAATCATGGGTCGGATACCCCTTTTCATAATCCTTCAATTGTCGTGACGCATACACAATAACCTTGCCATTTTGCCTATTCACACAACCTAGTCCTTTATGCGATGCATCATTATACACCACAAAATTTCATGTGCTATCCGGAAGAGATAACACAGGTGTCGTACTCAACCTCTTCTTCAGCTCTTGGAAGTTTTCCTCACACTTCTCCGTCCAAACGAATTTCACCGATTTTATAGTTAAATTTGTCAGCGAAGTCGCAATTTTGGAAAAGTCCTGAATGAACCTTCTGTAATAACCTACCAATCCTAGAAAACTCCTCACTTCTGACGGTGTTTTTGGCTGATCCTAGTTTAGTAACGCTTCAACCTTTGAGAGATCTACCGAAATTCCACCCTTATCAATCACATGTCCAAGAAATTGCACCCGCTCTATCCAGAATTCACATTTTAAAATTTTGGCGTACAACTTCTCTCTTCTTAATGCCTCCAATGTCACCTTCAAATGCTTGACATGCTCCTCCTTGGTTTTAGAATATACCAAAATATCGTCGATGAACACCACCACGAATTTGTCCAAAAACGGTTTGATCACCCTGTTCATTAGGTCCATAAATGCTCCAGAAGCATTCGTTAGACCAAATGACATCACCAGAAACTCGTAGTGACCATAACGAGTCCTGAATGCTATCTTCGGAACATCTTCCTTCCTCACCTTCAACTGATGATACCCACTTCTTAAGTCTATCTTCGAGAAATACCTAGCTCCCTTCAACTGGTCAAACAAGTCGTTGATCTTTGGCAACAAATACTTATTCTTACTCGTAACCTTGTTCAACTCCTTGTAGTCAATGAAAAGCCGCATCGATCCGTCCTTCTTCTTAACGAATAACACTGGCGCTCCCCACGACGAAATGCTTGGCTGAATGTACTTCTTATCCAATAGTTCTTGCAGCTGAACCATTAATTCCTTCACCTCTACCGGAGCCATGCGGTACGGGCCTTTAGATATTGGGGCAGTTCCTGGCGCTAAATCGATCACGAATTCTACTTCCCTATCTGGCGGAAGTCTTAGAAAATCATTTGGAAATACGTCCACAAAATCTTTAACGACAGGTATCTCCTCTGGTTTCGGACTCTCCTTTCGATTATCGACTATGTAGGCTAAATACCCTACAAAACCTTGTCTCAATAAGTTTCTGGCCTACATCATCGTCAGACAACTCGCTTGTCTAGGCGACTTGCTGCTATAAAATACAACCTTTGACTGGATCATAAGGTTAATACACTTTTTTTGGCAATCAATTATCGCCCCATAATTGAATAGCCAATCCATTCCCAAAATAACGTTGAATTCCCCAAGTTTATTCGGGATTAGTTCTACGGTCATCACGTTTCCCTTAATGTCCACCCTACAGTTCTTGTGTACAAACTTAACAAGAATCACTTCCCTATTCGCAATTTCTATGTTCAAAGGGTAATCTAATTCCTCCTTAGGCAATTCTAGATTCTTAGCAAAGTCATCGGATGTAAATGAGCAAGTAACACCCGAATCAAATAACATGTAAACATTTATATTATTGATCAGAATAATACCTAACACCACATCACGTGAATGCACAACATCTTGTACGGTCATGTTGAAAGTTCTGGTGGTAGGTCGGTTGGTTGGCATCGTTTCAGTGATAGTCAGAGTGCTACCACCACTGGTTCCTCTGTGACACCCCCAAATTCGGGTACTTCGTTTTCACATGATTTGGTGTTCACTTTCTAATTAAAACGTACATCTACCCAATAATAAAGAATTGTAAAGTAAATTACAACCTTCATAAATACTTAAATAAAATCTTCCTTAAAAAAAATTACAACTTGTCCAAAATAAAATCCCAGGGTTATCTAAACCTTGACATCAATCAAATAAGTGCAGAAATAAAACATCATTAACTAAGTCTTATTACAATCAGATATTGAAGACAACAAGTCTTCACTTGCTCATCTTTCCTTTTCCTTTACTTGTTGACGGTACGTCAACATTCTTGGCTTCAACTGCAAGGGGTTGTAAAATATACAAGAGTGAGCAAACAAAAGCTCACTTGAAATACAACAATGATATGACATAACTGAATAACTTCGAAAGGTTTGAATGACTTTACTTTCATCAAAATAAAGAATTGAATAATAATTCTTTCATCATTTTCAAAGTTTGAATATAGAATTTATCTGAGGGTCATACGACCTTGAACTATGTCCTAGGTTATAAATATTTCTATTTAAAACCTTTAACAGTCATTGAGACTATGGACCTTTAACTCGTACTTAGGGGGATCAGCCCTTCGTACCATGTATTGTGCACAACCATCTTAACGCTTTCGCATAAATGTCCCCTAATAAATAGGGTTGTTCATTCTCAGTATTTGAATACAAGTCCGTACCAAAGAAAGTCTGGTTTGGATAGATAAAGGAACTTTGGAGTTTCAACTATCATCAACTAAGGAGTAGTTAAAGCAACTCACAATACTTTAACAGTTCGATAATATAAGAATTATGAACCAAATGTAAGATACAACAATAGGTTTCATGATAACTAGGCATGCTTTGGAAATAACTTAAAGCATTCGATAGATCAAGTAGATCTTGCTTGAGCAACTAATTCAAGATCACATTACTTAAATAATACCTTAATACTTATACTTTACTAATATTTGAATACAATATAACTTGTATAATACATAACAAGTTAAGAAACGGAAATGAACTTTCATGATATATTGATGATAAAGCTTGCATAGCGTACAAGAATGGTTTAGAAAGCTTACACAAAATAAATAACAAGTTTAGAAATAGAAACTTGCTTAACGTAAGGATTAGAGAACTTGCCTCAAGCTCAAGCTACACTTTAATAATTACAATCACTTCCACAATTACCCTATACATTATATTACGTTTAAAATGTCTATTAGCACTTAACTATAGTGTTTAAACCGTTAAACTTCATACTCAAGTCCAACCTAACAACATGGTTACGACGTACGTCAATACTAATACACATACGTGAGGCTAAACTCACAATCAAGCACCTCATACACGTATAGCACTTTTACTATCATATTGCATCTTAAAGTAATAATATCCAAGTACACATATAATATAACAACATAAGACTTCAATCTATCTTAAACACATCAAAAGTATGTTATCTCATTACCTATTACACTTAACAAGTTATAAAAATAAGTTAGCTAAACAAACGCGGCATGAAAACTCAACGAAGGGAAAACAAAATTCCCAGACAGCATGGTGCCCCACTGAGGCGGGTGGTCCAAGGGTAAAAGCCCCGATGGGGTAGGGCCCACTGCTGTGGGAACCCCCCACCTCGCGAAAGGCAGAGAAATAAGCTAATTTGACTTATTTCTCCACACCAAAATCCGTTTTTCTCTCAACATGATGAACATGAAACTTGATAACAACAAAATTTTGGACTTTTTAACATGATTATAACATATAAAATCCTTACAACACATAATCAAAACCAAGTTTTCATGATTTTTGAAGAAAACTACGATATCAAGCGTTCTTGACAAAATTTGCTATTACGAATTTGTTTTTCAATCAATTCATGTAATTCCAATCACAATAACTCTAATTCTTAACATATTAACATAACCCATGATCAATTTAAACAATAATCCATAATTAAACACCAATTTGATTGTTCAAAGGCTATTCTTTCAAAATTAGTTTACAATAAATCATTATGAACATAATTTCTTCTTGTTTATCGAAATTACATGGATTGAATTGTTAAAACAACCATATAACTCATATAATAACATCAATATATATATATATATATATACATCACACACATATATATATATATCATGATCACATAATTTTCACAAAAGGCTTTTACAAAGAAATTCTTTTATGAAGAAACATGGAATATGTAAAACACAAAATAGAGAAGATTTAAGCATGGAGATTATACCCTTTTCTAGCTTGGATAGGAGAAGAGATGGAGATGATGATGGTGTATTGTTCTTCTCTTATTTTTTTTCGAAGCTTCTTCTTCTCTCTCCTTCCTCTTCTTCTTCTCTGAGTATTCTCTCTAACTCTCTCTGTTTTCTTTCTTTCTTTGTTTTCTAAAACTAACGTATCTTTTGTATAACATATATATCTGATATACATATATTATACATATAACTATATAAAACATATAACTCCTATATATTAATTATATACACTAACTACTATTTAATATATAGGTTACAAGAATTTGAAAAGCCTAAGGCCGTGTTTGGCAAAAAAAAATTATTTTAAAAACAAATTATTTTATTAACAAGTTTAAAACAAAAGTAAGGTCTTGTTTGGTAAAATCAATTAAAACTCCTTTTTAATTCTTTTAATAAATCTTTAATCCATAGATTAAATACTACACTTATTTAATTAAATATAAACTAACATTCATTAATTAATTAAACATGCACATAATACTCAATTGTCACACTTGCAATTCTCTTATTAAACATAATTCATGTAATAATTAGTAATTTACTATACACACTTAACACATAAAATTATTCTAATTTAATTATTCTTATTTAAATTAGAATTATGCAACACCATTTCTTTCATATCAATTTAATAAATTCTATTGCACTTAATTAAATTATCCACAACAATCACACACTTTATAAATTACATAATTTATTTATTTAGCTCAATAAATAAATTCAATAAAATATTTATTTAACTCAATAAATATTTACGATTAATATATAAAATTCTCATTTGTTACATCCTCTACTTCCACCTGCTCCTGCTCCTCCTGCTGCCTTCTTGGGACAATCCCTTGCCAAATGTTCCTTTAACCCACAAGTGAAGCAAGTGCCCTTCTTAGGATTAGGGCAATTTGGTGCTATGTGGCCTTCCTGACCACAATTGTAGCAGAACCTCTTTCCCTTCATGCGTACCCCCAGGTGATTCTTCCTGCAGGTAGGACAATCCTCCACCCTCTTCTTCTGATTTCCTTGCTGGTTCCCGGTAGATGCACTGTCATTGCATATCCTTTTCTGACTGTTGCCACTACCACTATTTCTGCCACTAGCTTTGTTATTTTCACCTTCATTCTTCTTCTTCTTTAGTTCTTAAATGTACCTGGTCAGAGCATCTCTTCCACCTTCTGCGATAATTGTCTTATCAAAAACTCATACAAAAGTGTTCAGTTGGAACATTAACACGTTGCTGTACAACTAGGGCTTCAACCCCTATTCAAACCTTCTAGCCTTTCTCTCATCTGTATTCACTTGATAAGTTGCAAACCTAGCCAACTCATTAAACTTCGTGTCGTAATTTGACACATACATGTTACCCGGCTTTAATTCCAGAAATTGAATCTCCATCTATTTATGAGAGCTCATTGGGAAGTACATCTCAAAAAACATCTCCTTGAACCTATCCCATGTGATCACGCTCTGTCCTCCTCTAACCTTGTTCGCCTGCCACCAGTAGCTGGTGTGACGCCACCAAAATAGGTCCAGTACACAACTCATTCTGAGTCGCCAAATACATGGCATAGAATCCAAATAAAAATCTTATTACATTGAACTGTCACGCAAAATACGACCACATAGACTGTGAGCTTCAATGCAGATATTATGTTGTATATAATACAAAAATATCAACGCTCAAATTAAGTTCTCATTATAATTATTATCACACTAGTTTACAAAATAGTGATGACTATTATAGCACTATCTTGGACCATCACTCCATTCCCCGACTAGTCCTAGTTATATTCTCATTTACTGAAGAGAACAATGAAAGAAAAGGGTGAGCTCAACTAGCCCAGTAAAGAATATTATCACTAAGATAATGTAGAAAAAATTATCCTTAGTTCTCAACAGGGAAAAATCTGATAGAATACAATAGACAACAATTTTAGATCAACAACTGCAGCGGAAATATCAATCCATTAGAAGAGTCAAGTAGAGAATAATGTCTACTATCTTCTATAATTTAAAAGTCCATCATCAATATTTTATCCCTGTAACACCAATCAATAAATATTTCCAATCAATGAATTATCTATGCACTACGGGCCAAAGATATTCGTTTGTATCACCAGTGGTCATGATCATGCCAAACACATGTCCATCTTTGCACTACGGGCCAAAGATATTCATCAATCAATAATTTATCTTTGCACTATGGGCCAAAGATAACTTTCACCATAATTTAAGACCGAGGATGATGCAAAATTATATAAAGAATGAATCAAGTGAGATCAAGGATAAATATTAGAGATTTATAATTTAATTTATCCAAGTTCAAGAATGTTCAAATTGTCAATATAATAATCAATTGTGGAGCAAAATTCAAGAATGATATTCATATATCAAAAATAATTTGGACAAAAAAAGAAACCAATTTTTGTCGTGAATAGTACTCAAATGAATAGTACCTGAATGAATAGTACCCCGACATAAAAAGATTAAAATTTCAATAAGAAGTTCAGACCAATATTCCAGTGAAATAATATTGGACGAAGCGAAAACCTTAAGAAATTTCTAATCATTTCAGGAATTATAGAAGCAATAATTACTATAGTAAGTTTAGATTTAGTAATCTGAAATGAAATAATATACGAAACTACAAATGAATTTTCACAGTCATGCGGTAGTCCGCGTAGACAGATCATTTCCACAATTTAATAAAGAATGAATACAAAGGTTATTCATCAGGCATGCGGTAGTCTGCGTAGACAGGTTATTCTTACAGCTTAATAAAGAAATGAATACGAAGGGTTATTCACCATGCATGCGGTAGTCCGCGTAGACAGGTTATTCCCATAGCTTAATAAAAAATAGAATGACAACCCTTACGAGTATTGAAAGAAAATAACATCATTTACCTTAGTAGGAGATTGAATACTGAAATAGTGTAGTACCAAAATACTCTTCTTCTTTCTCTCTTATTCTCTCTCTATAGTTTCTCTCACTATAGCTTGTGATTATAATTTTGCTTTTCAAAATGGTAGGAAATAATGAATGGATGGAGGAGTATTTATAGGCCAGGAAAAGGTGGCAAATTATAAGGTTAATTATACTTTAGGACCTTCATCTTTACCTATATTTTTAATTTAGTCCCTCAAGTATTATCAATCTTGCACAACATCCCCTAATAGTACCTGAATGCAAACCAATAGTTCCTTGCATGTGAACCAATGACAATTAATTGCTCATTTATCCCATTAATTGCCCGTTTGGTCAATTTAACATCCAGAAATCAATTATTATTGAAATAAATGTCGATTTCCACTAACATTAATATTCCCAACACAATTGAAATATTTATATCAACAATTCATCATTAATATTATAATTCACAATATTGACAACCAGATCGTTCTCAAGAAAGAGGGGGCTTTTCGATAAGGATTTCTCTTTACTGGCGCGCAATTAAATAACCTAGCCCCTTTCCTTGACATAACTTTCTAGACATTGTCAATAATGCTAATAATAATAATAATGAGTATTGTGTTGTGTCAATTATTGATTTAAAAATTTAAAGTATTGTGCAGGTGATACTAAGACAATAATTGAATCAATAATATGAGATATTATGCAGCAACTACTGTGGCAATAATTGAATGAAATACTAAGTGACTTCTTACGTAAGAATCAATAATCAAAGATACTGTGCAATACCGTGTGCTACTGTGCAACAATGCGTATTACTGTACTTTTATCACCGGGTATTTCAACAGTTTAACGGTAAAAGTCTTGCCGTTATTTTTACAAAAAGGTTATTTCTGTCGCTTTCTATATCTGACAGTTATTCCGTTGTGGGGTCCACCAATGATTGCGCCCTCGTACGAATATTCTTCGACAAAAAGAATATTCCTCGACACAACGAATATTTTATGACCACTTGCTTATTTTATAAAATTTGCACAAATCACCTGTAACTATAACATTATAACAAATCAACACCTTACTATTTAGAATAATATGTAGAGAAAATTAAATCTTTATTCATAAAAGTTGTGATCTTACAACCTCCCCTCCTTATGAAATTTCGTCCTCAAAATTGATGTACGTACCTGGTATTTCGAAGAGGAAGATACCTTGCTTTCATTTCAGATTCTAACTCCCAGGTCATTTCCTTAATATCATAGTCTCTCCATAAAACTTTGACTTGAGGTATAACCTTTGAGCGTAGAATATGTTCCTTCTTATCCAAGATCTTGACAAGTACTTCCTCATGCATTAAATCTTCAGCTATCTCGTCTAGTTCTAATTCAATGATGTGGTTTGGGTCTTTCACATATTTACGTAGCATGGATATGTGAAAAATGTTATGAACACGAGACATGCTTGGTGGTAAAGCGAGTCTATAGGCCACAGTTCCTACTTGATCGATGATTTCAAATGGACCAATAAATCTTGGGTTTAGCTTTTCTCTCTTTCTGAATCTCGTAACTCTTTTCCATGAAGCAACACGTAACAATACATGGTCTCCGACATTAAATTCCACGTCTCTTCGATGAAGATCAACATAACTCTTTTGTCGATCTTGTGATGTTTGTATACGTTGCTGAATTATTTGAATCTTTTTCGTAGTCATGCGTACCAACTCGGGTCCCAACAATGTTGCTTCACCCACCTTGTCCCAGCATATTGGAGAACGACACTTTCGTCAATATAACGCCTCGAATGGAGCCATGCTTATACTTGCTTGATAACTGTTGTTGTAGGAGAATTCCACCAATGGTAAGTGCTTGTCCCAACTTCCTTTGAAGTCTAGAACGTAGAGTCTCAATAGATCTTTAAGAGTTTGAATAGTCCTTTCCGATTGCCCGTCTGTTTGAGGATGATATGCAGAACTGAATCATAAATCGGTGTCCATATATAGCTTTCTGCAAGCTGACCCAAAATCATGAAGTGAATCTTGGGTCTCGATCAGAAACTATGGATACCGGCATACCATGTAGTTTTACAATCTAATTTATGTACATATGAGCAAGACGTTCAAGTGAATAAGTTTCTCGTATACGCAAGAAATGAGCAGACTTGGTTAATCTATCGACAATGACCCAAATTGCATATATGCCTTAAGAAACCTTGGAAAGACCCGTAACAAAATCCATGTTAATATGTTTCCACTTCCATTTTGGAATCTCAAGTGGTTGCAATGGACCCTTTGGCACTTGATGCTCCGCCTTGACACGTTGACACGTTAAACACCTCGAAATATACTCCGAGATCTCTCTCTTCATGTTGCTCCACCAAAATTTATGTTAAAGATCACGATACATTTTGGTACTTCCAAGATGGATTACAAATGGTGTGTTGTGTGCTTTCATCATGATTTTATACTTCAAATCAGAGTCGTTAGGAACATAAGGTCTGGAGTTGACTCAAAGTATTTCCTCTTCGTCAATTCTTACTTCTGGAATAGCACCCTCTTGCACCTTCTTCTTCATATTCATCAGCTTTGGGTCTGTAGCTTGAGCAACTTTAACTTTATCAATTAAAGTTGGTTCTACACGTATATTTTCCATCTTCACGTGGGTCTCTGGAGTCTTTAACTCTATCTCTATCCTTTATAAGTCATACAAAATAGGCCTTTGTGTTGACATCATCGCACTCGTTCTCGCATATGATCTTCTACTCAACGCGTCAGCTACCACATTCGCTTTTCCAGGATGGTATTGAATGGTATGATCGTAATCTTTCAACAGCTCAAGCCAATATCGTTGTCGCATGTTGAGTTTCTATTGGGTGAAGAAATATTTGAGGCTTTTATGATCTGTATATATCTCAACTTTCTCCCCATACAGGTAGTATCTCCATATCTTTAGCGCGAAAATGACTGCTTCCAACTCTAGATCATGAGTAAGATAATTCCTCTCATATTCTTTGAGTTGTCGTGAGGCATATGCTTTGACTTTCTCATGTTGCATGAGAACATATCCTAACCCTTTGCCTGACGCATCGCTATAGATGACAAATCCCTCTGAACCAGATGGTATTGTCAGAACAGGTGCTAAAATGATCTCCTCTTGAGTTTCTAGAAACTCTTCTCACATTCCTCGCTCCATCCAAATTTTGTATCTTTTCAAGTCAGTTGAGTTAATGGAGTGGCGATAAGAGAAAATCCTTCCATAAATCTCTGATAATAACCAGCTAAGCCCAGAAAGCTACGTATTTCGGTTACTAACTTAGGTTGCTTCCAACTTTGTATTTCTTCAATCTTCGCCGGGTCAACTGATATTCTATGTTTCGATACCACGTGCCCAATGAATGCTACTTCCTCAAGCCATAACTCGTATTTCTTTAACTTGGCATATAGTTTGTTTTTATGAAGCTTTTGGAGTATCAGCCTCAAGTGTTACTCATGATCTTCACGGCTTTTGGAGTAAATGAGGATGTCATCAATAAAGACAACCACAAAATGATCCAAATATTCCTTGAATATCTGATTCATCATATCCATGAAGGCAGCAGGAGCATTAGTCAATCCAAAAGACATGACTAAGAATTCATAATGCTCGTATCGAGTTCTGAAGGTAGTCTTTAGAATGTCATCAGTTTTAATCTTTAACTGATGATATCCAGAACGAAGATCGATCTTTGAGAAGAATTTAACACCTTGCAACTAGTAAAACAAGTCATCAATGTGAGGTAACAGATACCTACTTTTGATGGTGACATGGTTCAACTCCCGATAGTCAATACAAAGTCGCATACTCTCGTCTTTCTTCTTTACTAATAAAATAAAATCACCCCAAGGCGATGTACTAGGACGAATAAAGTCGATGTCTAACAATTCCTGTAGTTGGACCTTTAACTCCTGATGTTCAATAAGAGCCATTCAATATGGGGTTTTGGAAATGGGTTTTGTACCGGGTTCAAGGTCAATAAAAAATTCAACTTCACGTTCCGGGGGTAGGCCAGGAAGTTATTCGGGAAATACATCTGGGAATTTATTAACAACAGAATTATCATTCAGATCTGACGTATTCTTGTTTAAATCGGTGACATAGGGTAAGAAAGCTTGACATCCGTTTTTCAATAAACGAATAACTTTATGACTTGAAATGACAGTAATTGATTTTAGGGATTTGGTTGCTTGATTTCGCATAACAGGTTGGTTAGGAATATGAAAGCTAACAACCTTACGAAAATAATCAATTTTAACATGATGAGTGGTTAACCAGTCGATTCTTAAAATCACATCAAATGCAAGTATTTTCAAAGAGATGAGATCAATAGGTAATGTGAGGGTCCCAATTTGAATCAAACAAGATTTGTAAACTGTGGATGTAACGAAGGTTTCTCCCAACGGAGTTTCAACAGATAAATCGAAGTCTAATTTCTCAGGGGTTAAGTTCAAACGTTGAGCACAAGTAGGTGAAATAAAAGAATGGGTAGAACTGGCATCTAATAAGGTATAAACTTCACAGGAGTTTATGGTTAACTTACCCGTGATAACTTCGTTCGGGTTCCTCAAATTTTGGGAAGTCATGACAAGCGCTTTTCCTAAAACCATCGACTTTGACTTGTTTGGGACAGCCTTTGGTGTCACCATCCCAGCTGGACTTGACTTCGCTATAGGGCACACTTGAGCTATGTGACCTTCCTTTCCACAATTGTAGCACACCTTGGATTGTTGTGTGCAGTTTGGATTGATGTGTCCCTCTTGTCAGCATTTGTAACATACGATCGGTGGTCGTTCCCCTCCCCTAGAAACGGTTGCTGGTGCTGGTGCTGGTGCCGATGTCTCTCCGTTGTCGTTGTTGAATCTTCTCTTTTTGAAATTTCCACCTGACTCACTTCTTCTATTATCTTGGCCGTGATTACCACCGAAGTGGTTACCATTTCTGGCATGATAATTTCCTCCACACTGGTTATCATTGTTCCGATGACTGTTGCCACAGGTACGACTATGGTTATTTTCCTTTGGTTGAACAGTCTCATTATCTCGCTCCAATAATTGAGCCATATTCACAACATCTGAATACAAACAAAGTTTATGAGAAACGAGGTATTGACGAATTTCAGGTTTCAAACCTCTCAAAAACATTCTTGTCATTCGTTCCTCATTATCCACCAAATGGGATGCAAACCGGAATAATTCCGTAAATTTGGCCTCGTATTGTGATATAGTTATATTGTTCTATTCCAGTTTGATGAATTCCACCTCCTTCATATGACAAATACTATCTGGAAAGTACTTGTCGTTGAATAATTCCTGGAACTTCTCCCAAGACATCTTAAGTGTGGAAAGCTAAGTACGTTTCACAGATTCCCACCAGTAATCTGCCTGACCACGCAACATAAAGGTGGCGAAAGGAACCTTTTGCTCCTCTGTGTATCCCAGGACATCAAATATTTTGGTGATTTGCTTAATCCAAGCTTCTGCATTAAGTGGCTCTGGCTTTCCCAAAAACTCCGACTGTCCCAACTCCTTGAATTGCTTAGCAGTGACCTGCCGTGAGTTACCATTGTTTCCACCTGCATTTTGAACATGAGTCTCTCTCGCCTGGTTTTGCGTGAATTATAGAAAGCTCCTAAACACCCCATCGTTCATCGTTTGGTTGGTGGTGTTGTTTACATGAGGATTATTGCCTTCCTGATGCACATTATCCTGGTTATTGATTGGCGGTGTCTCAATGGTCTCATATGCTCCATTGCTTAGATTTTCAGATGCCATTCTTAAATACTGCCACAAAATAAGGGTTAATTAAAGAAATTGACATGTCACATATTATCCCTATATTCCGACTGACCAATTAAATAATAAATAAGCTTAGGTAGGATACACTAGCGAAGGTTTTACTCGTCTCTCCCCTTCTAGTTCTATTCCCAGATCTCCAATAGAGATCATATCCCTAAGCTCTGATACCAACTTCGACGCCCCCAAAATAGGTCCAGTACACAACCCATTCTGAGTCGCCAAATACATGGTACAGAATCTAAATACAAATTTTATGACATTAAACCGTCGTGCAAAATACGACCACACAGACTGTGAGCTTCAATACAGATATTATGTTGTATATAATACGAAAATATCAACGCTCAAATTAAGTCCTCATTACAATTATTATCACACTATTTTACAAAATAGTGAGGACTACTATAGCACTATCTCGGACCATCACTCCATTCCTTGACTAGTCCCAGCTATATTCTCATTTCCTGAAGAGAATAATTAAAGAAAAGGGTGAGCTCAACTAGCCCAGTAAAGAATATTATCACTAAGATAATGTAGAACAAATTATCCTTAGTTCTCAACAGGAAAAAATCTGATAGAATACAATAGACAACAAGTTTTAGATCAACAATTACAGCGGAATAGCAATCCATTAGAAGAGTCAAGTAGAGAATGATGTCTACTATCTTCTATAATTTAAAAGTCCATCATCAATATTTTATCCTTGTAACACCAATCAATAAATATTTCCAATCAACGAATTATCTATGAACTACGGGCCAAAGATATTCGTTTGTATCACCAGTGGTCATGAAAATGCCAAACACCTGTTCATCTTTGCACTACGGGCCAAAGATATTCATCAATCAACTGTTCATCTTTGCATTAAAGGTCAAAGATATTCATCAATCAACAGTTCATCTTTGCACTACGGGCTAAAGATTACTTTTACCTCTATTTAAGACTGAGGATGATGAAAAATGATAAAAAGAATGAATCAAGTGAGATCAAAGATAAATATTAGAGATTTATAATTTAATTTATCCAAGTTCAAGAATGTTCAAATTGTCAACATAATAATTAATTATAGAGAAAAATTCAAGAATGATATTCATATATCAAAAATAATTTGGACAAGAAAAAAACTAATTTTTATCGTGAATAGTATCCCGTGAATGGTACCTAAATGAATAGTACCTGAATGAATAGTACCCCAACATGAAAAGATTAAAATTTTAATAAGAAGTTCAGACCAATATTCCAGTGAAATAATATTAGAAGAAGCAAAAACCTTAAGAAATTTCTAATCATTTCAGTAATTATAGAAGCAATACTTACCATAGTAAGTTTAGATTTAGGAATCTGAAATGAAATAATATACGAAACTGCAAATGGATTTTCACCCGTCATGCTGTAGTCCGCGTAGACAGATAATTTCCTCAATTTAATAAAGAATGAATACGAAGGGTTATTCACCAGGCATGCGGTAGTCCGCGTAAACAGGTTATTCCCACAGCTTAATAAAAAAATGAATACGAAAAGTTATTCACCATGTATGCGGTAGTCAGCGTAGACAGGTTATTCCCATAGCTTAATAAGGAATAGAATGACAACCTTTACTAGTATTGAAAGAAAATAACATCCTTTAGCTTAGTAGGAGACTGAATACTGAAATAGTGTAGTAGCAGAATACTCTTCTTCTTTCTCTCTTATTCTCTCTCTATAGTTTCTCTCACTATAGCTTGTGATTATAATTTTGCTCTTCAAAATGGTAGGAAATATTGAATGGATTGGAGGAGTATTTATAGGCCAGGAAAAGGTGGCAAATTACAAGGTTAATTATACGTTAGTACCTTCATCTTTACCTCCATTTTTAATTTAGTCCCTCAAGTATTATCAATCTTGCACAACATCCCCTAATAGTACCTGAATGTGAACTAATAGTTCCTTGCATGTGAACCAATAGTTCCTTGCATGTGAACCAATAGTAATTAATTGCTCATTTATCCGATTAATTATCCATTTGGTCAATTTAACATTCAGAAATCAATTATTATCGAAATAAATGTCGATTTCTACTAACATTAATATTCCCAACACAATTGAAATATTTATATCAACAATTCATCATTAATATTATAACTCACAATATTGACAACCAGATAATTTCCAGGAAAGAGGGGGTTTTCCGATAAGGATTTCTCTTTACTGGCGCGCAATTAAATAACCTAACCCCTTTCCTTAACAGAACTTTCTAGACATTGTCAATAATGTTAATAATAATAATATGAGTGACTGTGTCGTGTCAATTATTGATTTAATAATTTAAAGTATTGTGCAGATGATACTGTAACAATAATTGAATCAATAATATGAGATACTATGCAACAACTACTGTGGCAATTATTGAATGAAATATTGAGTGACTTCTTATGTAAGAATCAATAATCCGAGATACTGTGCAATACCGTGTGCTACTGTGCAACAACGCGTATTAATGTACTTTTATCACCAGGTATTTCAACAGTTTAACGGTAAAAGTCTTTCCGTTATTTTTATAAAAAGGTTAGTTCTGTCGCTTTCTATATTCGACGGTTATTCTGTTGTGGGATCCACCAATGATAGCGTCGTCGTACGAATATTCTCCGACCAAACGAATATTCCCTGACACAACGAATATTTTATGACCACTTGCTTATTTTGTAAAATTTGCACAAATCACCCATAACTATAACATTATAACAAATCAACACCTTACTATTTAGAATAAAATGTAGAAAATTAAATCTTTATTCATAAAAGTTGGGGTCTTACAGCTGGCTTCTGACTTCAGCATAAATGTTGCGAAGGCAGTCCTCTGGCCGTCATTGACCCTCGCAACATCAAACACCTTCTCCGTCTCCATTACCCAAGTCTGAGCTTCAATTGGGTTCATGGATCCCTTAAACTCTGGAGGTCCTACCGCTTTAAAATCCTTAAACGACGTGGTTTGTGGAGCTTGCGGCTGATTTGCAAGTGCTCCAGTTAAATGGTTAACCAACTGCTGAATAGAATTAGCGTTCGCATCGTTGTTGTTGTTATTCGTTGATCCCTCTTGAGCTTGCTGACAGTTTTAACATATTCTTGGCGGCATTTTCTATTTAAGATATACGTTTATTAGATCGTTACTCAATTTCTTAAGTATTTAAGACTTAACTTAAATATTTTAAGATTTTCACTTAACACATAACATCATCAGATAAACTCTGATATTTTATTCATTCAAAAGTTTTAAACACAGAAAAGGTAGCATCACTGCTATTTACATAAATTATTTCGAGATAAAGAATCTTCAGGATTTAAATAATCATATTTCATTATTTATAATCACATTAGAATTTACATTATTAATTACCATAGAATAATTACATAACTCTTCTTATCACGACCTACTAAGATGTCGAACAACTTCTCTGCGCTCTTCTTCAATGATACGGAACATCATCCTACGATCCAGCATGTACCAAGTTAAGTCCTCGAATTGGACTCGATAGTAGACAACTCGATCCTGGGCCCTATCAATCGCTGTCTAAAATGTGTAGTCCGTCTCCTCAATCTTAGCCTTCTTTGTCCATTCATTATATTCAGCGAGATCTGCACGTCGTGAAGCCTTCAACCAAGCGTCCTCTGCTCTAACATGCTGTGCTGACTCCTCCCTCAGGTCACTCTTTAGTTTCTCTATCTCAGCTAACATCTCTTCATTTTCGCTCTCTACATGAACCAGTTTCCACTCCACGTCTCCAAGACGTCCATAAAGATTCTCAATCTCATCATCCTTCTGCTCTATAGTAGCCCGTTGTACAACTGTCAGCTCCTTCAATTCTCTAACGTTATCCTGTAACTCTATGTTACGGTCATACAGCTCGTGTGACAACCCGATAATTTATAAGATTTTAAATGATTAAATAATGGTTAAAGGATAAAACCTAGATGGAAATTTGAGGAATGATTTAAAATTTTTAAGAAGAACCTATAAGGTTTACTATTTGAATAAGAATAAAGAAATATAACCTAATATATATGTTAGGTAGAGTAATTAAATACTCTAAGAGATTTATTTTGTACATCTTAAATAATTGGTTTTATAACTTAAGTAAAGCAAGTCTAATTGGGTTATGAAACTAAAGATACATGAGTAAGGATTTAAATTACAAAGAAGGGGAATGGAAATCCTAACTAAATGATTAGGGTGAGATAAAATTAGAGAGTATGGAACTAAGTTGATTTTATGGCCCAAAGAATTAAATTTGTAGCCCAATTATTTATTTAAGCATTGGACGTGTAGCTAAATTGATTTAATAGCAATTAAGTTATTAAGCTAGCCCAATATATTATATATGGGACATGTGTAGTGATGGCACAATTTATTTATGGGTGAAGCCCAAGTATATTTTGATTAGTAAGTAAAATTAAGAAAAATTGCTAGCCCAAAATATTAAAAGAGTAGCCCAAACTTAGCCCAATGGGGGAAGGGACCTATTAGACCTTAAGTAAGCTATTTGGGCCTTTAAAGTAAAACAAATTTGGGTCCAAGAAGGCGTTAGGGCTGAAATTATGAGGGAGGAGCAAGGGGGAGATGAATGTAATGATTAAGCCACTTTAGTTGGTGAACAACTATGCTAGGTGTTAACCTTGGAGTGGAGCCAACACTTTAACCAAGATCACAAGTTATCCAAAGTGTGCAAGCAAGCTTATAATGATTATGAGAGAGATATATATTGGGAGATTACAATAGATATACAAAATATATCTACTAACCACTAAAATCCAAATAATATTTCTTTCTTTTCTCTTTCATCTCAATATTTCTTTCTATGCTAGTTAACAAACTAATAGGAAGAGACAGAGTGAAAGGGAGAATTCGGTCACCATAGAGAGAAGAGAGAGGGAGAGATCTTCTTAGTTTCATAGTTTCCTATACAAACATAGGAAGAAGAAGAGGAAGAACTAGCTAAGGTATAACCAATTCCTAATTATATAGTCTAATATCTTTTTGGTTTGATTTGAGTTTTAATTTTTGTGAAGTTATGATTTTGAGACTCAAAAAACCTTAGATATATGTGTTTAATAGTATATCAAGTTTATATCTAACCCATTTCAGGATCAAAAGTTAGATCTAAACTAAGAAAAATGATATAAGTTTTTCAAAAGTGAGAAAACCTAATTTTTCTAGCCTTACTTGTGTTGATCTTGTGATTTGTGATTTGTTTTATGAATTAGATCATGGATCATGTTAGATCCATGGGTATATGAGGTACTAGTTTGTGGTATGATGATGGGTTATGTTGATTATTATGTGAGAATAGGGAAGATTTCTTAAAAATCATCAAGTATGAAAAAATAGATTTTTGTGAAAACGAAGTGTGAAATGAAAATGACCATATCTCTCTTAATATTTCGAATTTTTGAGTGTGATCAATTTTTGGAGTTAGATATGTAAGTCTTTTAACTTTTCCAAGTGGAATCTCTTAAAAAGGAGTTATAAATTTTCGTGTGGACTGATTTTAGCAAAGAAAGTAAAATCTAAAAATTGAAGAAAGGTAGGCTATCCGAGAATTTAAGGGGCTATTTCAGCCACTTAAGTTATGAAATAAAATCAGGCCTTTTGGGAAATTAAAATATATGTTATAAAGTATCTTGTGTCCGAAAATTAGCTCATTTCGACTTAAATTGAGCAAGTTATGACTATTTTAGTATTTACGTTTTTCTAACAAAATTCGCTATAACCGGAGTTGTATAACTTCGATGGCCACGAAATTTAAACTGTAAGTCCACGTTAACATTTATAAGAGCCCGCCAGGAGTTGGAAATTTCTAGAGTTAAGCGTAAGGTAGCTAATTTGTTAAGGAATTAACTAGAAATGGATTTTTGAAAAATACTTAAGGGAGTTAAAAAAGTCTAGAAAAATACTTTTTATGTATGGAATATATGTATATATGATTGGCCAAAGGATAGATAAATAATAAGCTATTTTGATATTTTCGTGAATAGTATATTTCAGCTTGTTGAAATGAACATTTCAGTATCCTGAAATGAACTGAAAATATTAGGAAGACTGTTTGGTTTCAATTTACTAAAATAAAATATTGAGTCTCTTGAATAGTAAAAAGTTTATCGAGTTATAATAATAACTTAGTAAGCGATTAAGTATTAAGTCTAAAAGTAGTACAGTCGTATCATGCAATAGTTGATGCATAATAGCTGGGCTAAACGACTCCTTCATATGAGGAAGGGATCTACGAATTGGTAACCGATCTAACTCGCTGTGAAAACAGTGTAGACAAGACGGAATCTAATTTGTTAGTTGTTTGTGGGAAACCACTCAGTATACTATATTGAATACTATTAAAGACTCGATGTGTGCTAGGTTTAGACTTGTGTATGTATAGTGTTAAGGTTATCTAATATTTGACTATGTGCTTAAATGTTAGATAGTTTACTTATAAAGTATGTTATGCTAATTTAAAGATCAATCTTATAACTGATAGGTCTTTTCAATAAAGTGATTAAACTAGATTGCGTAGCAGTAATCGACAGTTCAGGCAAGTTTCCTAACTCGAACTCTAGTTGTTATTGTAAAGCATGTTCGTGATTAATCATTGTTGATTACTCACATCTATACTGATTATTGATTCGCACTTAGTGCATGTTGCATATGTTCATCAAGTATGAAAGGCTGATCACCTTCATTACCATAAGGTTCAGTTAAAATTGTTCATGGTCCTTGTTGACATTAAACTTTATTGATTCAGTCATTCATTTATTGAAACTCTGATTTATGCTCTTTCACAATTATTATATTGTTGAAAATTCAAAAGCTTATTCTTTTCAATCATAATATATCTTTATTTGAACTTAAACTTGTTGGGCAAACTTGTTGCTCACCCTTGCTATATCATGATAAACATTTCAGATTTAGACGAAACATCGGATACAGGCAAAGACAAAGACAAACTCCAGAATTAGATTTGGATGCAGGTTAAACTTGTAATAGTATTGAACGCAAATGACATTGTATGTTGTCTAGGTTATTGAATACAGGTATTAAGTTAAGGTTACAGACCTTGTGATTATGTTGTAAAAGTTATTGTATAAATAATTTATGTTTATATCTTCCGCAATAGTTATAGAAATGATGTATCGTAACGTACCAGGTCCGAGGTTCTGGGGACCCGGATTTGGGGGCGTCACAGCTGGTATCAGAGCTGTAGGATATAAACCTTAGGTAGGGTTATCTTAGGCTATAACCGTAAAGATGAGGAATAGGAATAAACTCAAATAGATTTTAAATTCTAAGCGATAAATTTGGGCAAGGTATTGGTAAGTCAATAAGATTCAAAGAAGAATCCTGACAAATAATAAAGATTCAGAGTTACCTAACTCTAATAATAAAGATGAACAGTAGTAATGAATAGATAAAGTCTAAAAGACTAAAAGTATAAAGGGAAAGAAGATCGTAAAACAAAATGATCATAACATAGAAAAGAATCGTAATATAATACGATTATAATATCAGATTTCAAAGTGATCTGATGAGGTCATAGGAGGACAGATGATCAATCGTTTGATTGAAAACTTTATAGCAGAATTGCTGTATGACAGTTGTAGTATGAAATTGTACTATTAAAACTCAGAAAAGAGTTGTTAATTGTAGATACGAATTAAATGAAATTCGTATTGAGCAAGAGGGAGCTAGGAATATGTAGGATTTTAGTTGGGGACTCATGTGGTAGCTGAGTTGTACAAACCTTTGTATGGGCAGGGGTTTTGTGCTTGGTCTAACGACTACTTAGTTTATCATTTTGATAATCATTAAAATGTCGATGTCGCGCTATTCGCTATATGTATGATAAGAAGGTGATTCTTTTCTCATGTGTATAACGGATAGGTAGAGAATATAAGATTAGTTGCGAGTTCTTAAAACTCATACTTATGGTAAGTTCGTGACTTATAATTATTTGAAATATTTTGAACCCCTCAGCGAATGGTCACCAATGGTCTGTCTAGGACAAGTTCTTAAACTCATATGATTGTGGAAAGTTCTTGAACTCATAACGTGTGGTAAGTTTGACGAACTGGGTATAATTAAATGTGAATAGAGTATTAAGGATAATAGGAATAGATAAACTGATTAAGCAATGGATCATTAGTGGAAGCGTAGGTATTTTAAATCTTCTAGCTATGCTAGACTTCAAAATTTTTGACATTAAGCTAAATACGCACTATGTGCCTTTTAAAAATGAATCTTTATTCTCAAATCCCGGTGACTAGTGTGTATGTGTGGACTTCGGGACACTGACACATCGTTACCTGTTGAGATGATAAAACTGATTTACAATAATTTTTGAACCGTTTAAAGAATAGTCTATGCTAATTATTTAGGCTAGACAACAATGATTTGAAATATCAAAATATGTTTTATTTATCATTGATGCATCATGTAACCTGGTGCAGAGATGATAAAAAGTTGATGAAGTTGTAAATATAGGAATACTTAGTGTTGAATTCGATCTAAAAATCGTTGTCTAACTATTGTATGATGTGTTATAACAAAGTCACACAATGACAGAATCCTCAAACGGGCTGTAAATACAGTACGGTATCATGACGTCATTTTAAAAATATTTTTTTATAATTAATTGCCAACGGGGTTTGGCTATACATAAACATTTCGATTGAAATTGAATTATTGGTATGAGTCTAAGCGATTTGATTCAGCTAGACCAATTTTTATGAAAATTCTGGGCGTTCTTTGAAAATTTTCCCAAACAAAATGGTTTTGGTGCGGAATCCGATAAGACTGAGGTAAGCATCCCAAATTTTGGAAAAATTTTGTGCGCCTAAGGCGGATAAGAGGAACTGGGAAAAATTGTTCCGACCAGCAGTACTTAATAAGTACAGGGCATAACGGGCTAATTACCCTCTGTGTTCGTAAGTCGTGACGGTTAACAGATGAATTTCTGTATAACCTTTTTGAAAATAAAAGTTCGTAGTCTATATGACTCCTCAGCATGATTTGAAAATTTTAACTCTGGTGAGTGATGTTTTGGGTAGCATGTGATGATGAGTATGAAAGGTGTAAGGTGTAAGGTAAATTTTGAGGATGAAATTCTTAGAAGAAGGGTGAATGTGACAACCCGAGAATTTATAAGATTTTAAATGATTAAATAATGGTTAAAGGATAAAACCTAGATGGAAATTTGAGGAATGATTTAAATTCTTTAAGAAGAACCTATAAGGTTTACTATTTGAATAAGAATAAAGAAATATAACCTAATATATATGTTAGGTAGAGTAATTAAATACTCTAAGAGATTTATTTTGTACATCTTATATAATTGATTTTATAACTTAAGTAAAGCAAGTCTAACTGGGTTATGAAAGTAAAGATACATGAGTAAGGATTTAAATTACATAGAAGGGGAATGAAAATCCTAACTAAATGATTAGGGTGAGATAAATTTAGAGTGTATGGAACTAAGTTGATTTTATGGCCCAAAGAATTAAATTTGTAGCCCAATTATTTATTTAAGCATTGGACATGTAGCTAAATTGATTTAATAGCAATTAAGTTATTAAGCTAGCCCAATATATTATATATGGGACATGTATAGTGATGGCACAATTTATTTATGGGTGAAGCCCAAGTATATTTTGATTAGTAAGTAAAATTAAGAAAAATTGCTAGCCCAAAACATTAAAAGAGTAGCCCAAACTTAGCCCAATGGGGGAAGGGACCTATTAGACCTTAAGTAAGCTATTTGGGCCTTTAAAGTAAAATAAATTTGAGCCCAAGAAGGCCTTAGGGCCAAAATTATGATGGAGGAGCAAGGGGGGAGATGAATGTAATGATTAAGTCACTTTAGTTGGTGAACAACTATGCTAGGTGTTAACCTTAGAGTGGAGTCAACACTTTAACCAAGATCACAAGTTATCCAAAGTGTGCAAGCAAGCTTATAATGATTATGAGAGAGAGAGATATTGGGAGATTACAATAGATATACAAAATATATCTACTAACCACTAAAACCCAAATAATATTTCTTTCTTTTCTCTTTCATCTCAATATTTCTTTCTATGCTAGTTAACAAACTAATAGGGAGAGAGAGAGTGAAAGGGAGAATTCAGTCAACATAGAGAGAAGAGAGAGGGAGAATTCTTCTTAGTTTCATAGTTTCCTAAGCAAACATAGAAAGAAGAAGAGGAAGAACTAGCTAAGGTATAAACAATTCCTACTTATATAATATAATATCTTTTTGGTTTGATTTGAGTTTTGATTTTTGTGAAGTTATGATTTTGAGGCTCAAAAACCTTGGATATATGTGTATAATAGTATATCAAGTTTATATCTAACCCATTTATGGATCAAAAGTTAGATCTAAACTAAAAAATAGGATATAAGTTTTTCAAAAGTGAGAAAACTTAATTTTTCTAGCCTTACTTGTGTTGATCTTGTGATTTGTGATTTTTTTTTATGAATTAGATTATGGATCACGTTAGATCCATGGGTATATGAGGTATTAGTTTGTGGTATGATGTTTTGATGATGGGTTATGTTGATTATTATGTGAGAATAGGGAAGATTTCTTAAAAATCATCAAGTATGAAAAAATAGATTTTGGTGAAAATGAAGTGTGAAACGGAAACGACCATATCTCTCTTAATATTTTGAATTTTTGAGTGTGGTCAATTTTTGGAGTTAGATATGTAAGTCTTCTAATTTTCTCAAGTGGAATCTCTTAAAAATGAGTAATAGATTTTCGTGTGGACTGATTTTAGCAAAGGAAGTAAAATCTGAAAATTGAAGAAACTTTAAGGGGCTGTTTCGGCGACTTATGTTATGAAATAAAATCAGGCCTTTTGGAACATTAAAATATATGTTATAAACTATCTTGTGTCCGAAAATGAGCTCATTTCGACTTAAATTGAGCAAGTTATGACTATTTCAATATTTGAGTTTTTTTGACAAAAATCGCTATAACCAGAGTTGTATAACTCCGATGGCCACAAAATTTAAACTGTAAGTCCACGTTAACAACTATAAGATCCTGCCAAGAGTTGGGAATTTCTGGAGTTAAGCGTAAGGTAGCTAATTTGTTAAGGAATTAACTAGAAATGAATTTTTGAAAATACTTAAGGGAGTTATAAAATTCCAGAAAAATACTTTTTGTGTATAGAATATATGTATATATGATTCGCTAAAGGATAGATAAATAATAAGCTATTTTGATATTTTTGTGAATAGTATATTTCAGCTTGCTGAAATGAACATTTCAGGATACTGAAATAGAAACTGAAAATATTAGGAAGACTGTTTGGTTTCAGTTTACTAAAATAAAATATTGAGTCTCTTGAATAGTAAAAAGTTTACCGAGTTATAATAATAACTTAGGAAGCGATTAAGTATTAAGTCTAAAAGTAGTACAGTCGTATCCTGCAATAGTGAATGTATAGTAGCTGGGCTAAACGACTCCTTCTTATGGGGAAGGGATCTACGAATTGGTAACCGATCTAACTCGCTGTGAAAACAGTGTAGATAAGACGAAATCTAATTTTTTAGTTATTTTTGGAAAACCACTCAGTATACTATATTGAATACTATTAAAGACTCGATGTGTGCTAGGTTTAGACTTGTGTATGTATAGTGTTAAGGTTATCTAATATTTGACTATGTGCTTAAATGTTAGATAGTTTACTTATAAAGTATGTTATGCTAATTTAAAGATCAATATTATAATTGATAGGTCTTTTCAATAAAGTGATTAAACTAGATTGCGTAGCAGTAATCGACAGTTCAGGCAAGTTTCCTAACTCAAACTCGAGTTGTTATTGTAAAGCATATTCGTGATTAATCATTGTTGATTACTCATATCTATATTGATTATTGATTCGCACTTAGCGCATGTTGCATATGTTCATCAGGTATGATAGGCTGATCACCTTCATTACCATAAGGTTCAGTTAAAATTGTTCATGGTCCTTGTTGACATTAAACTTTATTGATTCAGTCATTCATTTATTGAAACTCTGATTTATGCTCTTTCACAATTATTATATTGTTGAAAATTCAAAAGCTTGTTCTTTTCAATCATGATATATCTTCATTTGAACTTAAACTTGCTGGGCAAACTTGTTGCTCACCCTTGCTATATCATGATAAACATTTCAGATTTAGACGAAACTTCGGATACAAGCAAAGACAAAGACAAACTCCAGAATTGGATTTGGATGCAGGTTAAACTTGTAATAATATTGAACGCAAATGACATTATATGTCGTCTAGGTTATTGAATACAGGTATTAAGTTAAGGTTACAGACCTTGGAATTATGTTATAAAAGTTATTGTATAAACAATTTATATTTATATCTTCCGCAATAGTTATAGAAATGATGTATCGTAACGTACCAGGTCCGAGGTTCTGGGGACCCAGATTTGGGGGCGCTACAGATCGTTATACATCTTGTCACTAATAGAGTTTGGTGGAAACTCATCAGGGTCCTCATCCTCTTCTTCAGCCTCTACCTCTATCTCCTCAAAGTCCTCCTCTGAATCAAACATAGGCTCATGCTCTTGACCCACAACAGTGATCAACGGAGATGGCTCTATCTGTAACAACTGCTCTCAGACGGTATAAATGTCTCGGGGCTCCTCCTTTGTAGCTACTAGGGGCTCAACCTCCATAGGCTGATTGGATCCTCTAACATTCGACATCCTGACAATCAAAATTTTAAGTTTTAGTTACTACGTGATGCTAATCGATACTCGCGAGCACATAAGTAATCATATAATCACATAACATGTAAAGTCTTTTATTATCTTCAATGAATTCCTTAATTCATTCCTTAGAACTCGATAAGAGATTATCACCACTATGTTTTTGATCTCCTAAAAGGCTACTACCCTAAGGTTTCGCCACCTAAGATTCATAACCTACAGCTTTGATACCAACTTGTGGCACCCCCAAATTGGGGTACTTCAATTCCACAGGATTTGGTGTTCACTGTCCAGTAATAACACATCTAACTACCCATAAATAACGTAACTCATAATTAAAAAATAGAAATCCTCCCCTTAAGGGCTTACAACATCTTAAACAAATCAATCAGGTCAACTAACCTTGATACGTCAAGTGCGGAAACATAAATAAAAATAGATAAGTCTTAAACATAACATAGTGAGTCTTAACATCAACATTCTCAATTAAAAATAAACAAGTATTCATCACTTGTTTGCCTTGCCTTTTCCTTTACTAGTGGATGACTAGTCAACTCTTTCTACCTTAGCTGCAATGTTATTATGCAAGAGTGAGCAACGATTGCCCATAAGTATAATAATAATAAGAATAATAACATACGAATAATCAATGGATATAGAGTAATAAAAAGCTTGGCTTTTGAATCAAGAATAGATAACAAGAATCAAAAGTACATCTGAGGGTTATAAGACCAAGAACTATGTCCCAAATTATCAAGTATTTCTACCTTAAACCTTTAACAGTTGTAAGACTACATGGACCTTACTTCTCGTACTTAGGGGAATCAGCCCTTAGTACCATGTATGTGCACAACATCTCAACGCTAACGCGTAAATAATCTCCTATAAAGGGTTGTTCATCTCAGTTTAATATCAGAGTCCGCACCAAAGAAAGTTTGGTTTAGATAAGTTTCATTAACAAAAGTTCTAGAATTTAGAACTGTAATACCCCAACTTTTATGAATAAAATTGAATTTTCTCTATATATTATTTTGAAATAGTAAGGAGTTGATTTGATGAATGTGGTAACTTATGGGATGAAATGTGCAAGTTTTACAAAATAAGCAAGTGGCCATAAAATATTCATTGTGTCGGGAAATATTCGTTTGGTCGGAGAATATTTTTTATGTCGGGGAATAATCGTACGACGGCGCAATTATTTGTGGGCCCCATAACGAAAAATTGTCGGATGAATAAAACGACAAGAATAAGTTTTTCTAAAAATAACGGTGTGGTTGTTACCGTTAAACTGTTGTAATACCTGGTGGTTAAAATACAGTAATGCGCGGTGTTGCACAATAGCACACGGTATTGAACAGTAATTCTAATTATTGATTCTTACGTAAGAAGTAATTACTCAATAATTGTTACAGTAATTACTGTTCAATATTTTATATTATTGATTCAATAATTGCTACCTTGATAATTGCATAATATTTTATTGATTCAATAATTGTCATTGTACAGTATTTCACATTATCACATTATCAATAATTCATATTATTTGAATAATATTATTAGATAGCATTATTGGCAATGTCTAAGGAAGTTCTGTCAACTAAATTATGAATCCCTAATCTTTGTTCTTTATCTCACTGGATTCGTTATTTATATTATTTTTCATCATCCTCAGTTCTAAATGGTGATATAACTGAATATCTTTGGCCTGTAGAGCAAAGATGAATGATTACCTGATGAATATCTTTGGCCAGTAGTGCAAAGATGGACAGGTGTTGAGATGAACATGACCAACTGGTGATACAAATGAATATCTTTGGCCCGTAGTGCAAAGATGAATATTTTATTCAAGATGTATATTGATTGATGTTACAGGGATAAAATATTGATGATGAACTTTTAAATCATAGAAGATAGTAGACTTAATTCTCTACTTAACTCTTCTAATGAATTGTTATTTTCGCTGCGAATATCGATCTAAAACTTGTTGCCCATAATATTTTATTTGATTTGTTGAGGACTAACGATAAATTGTTCTTTATTATCTTAGTCATTATATTCTTTACTGGGCTAGTTGAGCTCATCCTTTTTATCTATTGTCCTCTTCAGGGAATGAGAATGTTGCGGGAACTAGTCGGGGAACAGTGTGATGGTCAGAGTAGAGCAATTGTAGTTCTCACTATTTTTGTAAAATAGTGTGATAATAATTGTAATTAGTGAGGACTGAATTTGAGTGTTTATATTTTGTATTACATACGTTTGTATTGACACTCACAGTTGTATGGTCGTATTTCTTTCGACCTTTTGTTATAAAAGATTTGTATTTGAGATTTTGTACCATGTATTTGGCGACTCAGAATGGGTTGGTATTGAACCTATTTTGTGGGCGTCACAAGAACGCTCATCAACTATGGACTAGTCGAATCAAAAGGGATTGCTAGCCATTCAAGGTCTTAATACAATAAGGTAAACGATATTAAATCAAGATTGAATCTCAATGCATATAACTGAATGAATATAAGATCTTGAATATCGCATTCAGAATCATAAACTTGAATAAACAAGAGTATGAACTGGATCAATATAAGAATATAATTTATGAACTTGCTCAATAAAGAGTAGAGTTAAGAAACATGCATAGTGTAAAAGTAAGATTTAGGAACTTGCCTCGTGCGTAGGCTACAATTTATAATTCATGGTCTCTAATTAATCCTACATACCATTACATTCACAATACCAATTAATCGTAACTCAACTAACATCATGAGTATACTATCTTAACTCTGAATCTGATTATATTAATCGGATCCACAAATGTTAACTCTTAAACACATTATTAGATTTCATGAACAACGAGTTTAAAACACATATTTGACTTATCAATTAATCACGTAAAACATCATTGACATGTTAATAATCTGTTTTAACATCTCAATATATGATTAACACATTTTCATGTTCATTACATTAGGTTTTAAATTACATTTCTGGACTTGAACACTTAAATAAACTTTTCTGGGCCATTTTGCTAACCGGCGCTGCAGCGCCCAATTTGAACTGGGGACCGGCGCAGCTGCGCCGAGCCACGTTAGCAGGCACCATTGCCTGGCTCTGCAGCTCTTGGTTTCTTCACAGAACTGGAGCTGCGACGCCATTACACATCAGCCGGTCACTGGTCTGGCGTTGCAGCGCTCGGTTTCTTTACAGAACCGGAGCTGCAGCACCACGACACGAAGGGACGTAGACAAAGCTCGCGAAGAACACAGAAAAAGCCAATTTAGGCCAAAACTTCGCTTAAACAACAAATTTAATGCTATCCATAAGTTCTGAACTTAACAGAAACATTTTACAACAATCATGACATGATTTTAACATCTTAGGCAACTTAAAAAACCAAATTAAAACCCATAAATTCATTATTTTTGTGAAAAAACTCTATTTTTGACATTCTTAACAAAATCAACTATCGTGAACCCGTTTTTCAACCAAATTAGTCCGTTTAAGTTTCGTTCTTTTTGTTTTTACATGTATAAACATATTCAATTATCAATTTACAGTTTAACATGCAATTAAAGCATCAAATTTTTGTATATATAAGACATATTCAAATATTGTTTCTCTATAAATTTCAAAACTCTAATTAAACACAATTTCATAGATTTGACTACTCTAAAATAGTTTATAAACATCATATAATGATTACACATGAATATTAATGTCTACAATCAACTTTTCGACCATTAATTTATGAAACTTAGTTAACAAAGAACTTAAAATATACGTTCATGGAAAAACTCAAGAACATAATAAACAGATATTGTAACTTGAATTCCTACCCTTTGATTCTTGTTTAGATGATAAGAAACTCTCTTTTGATTCTCCAAATCTTCTTCCTCAATCACAATTCTCTCAAATCTCTCTTTTTTCTCTGTGTTCTCTAACTTGTATTTTAAAAAGGCTGATAAACTGCTGATATGATATATGTTATACGTATATAAGAAATAACTGGCAGAACATGATTGTCAGTTAAGGCCATCACACACTTAGCTGCTCCCATATTCATAAGGCCATGTTTGATTTACATGTAAAAGGCTCTTTTCCCATTTATTTTAATTAACTTATTTATTAAATTGTTTATTTATCATACTTTAATTAATCAAATAATATTATTTAAATTCACTTAAATTAAAGGTAATATTACACATAAAATCAAATCATCATATAATTAAAATTCTCATTTATTAATTATGATAAATCATTAAATCTCTAATTAATTATTAAATTAATTATAATAACATTATAATTATTAAACAACTCATTTAATTTAATAATCTCAATTAAATCCACACTTTGAACTATAAAATTATTCGTCATCAATTTAATTAATGTAGCACATTTAATTAAATTAATCTACCACAATTTCATCAACATTTATTTTACTCAATAAATAAATCAGCAAAATATTTATTTAATTCAATAAATATTTAAAATAAATTACAAAAATCTCATTCGTCACAGACACCCATACTCCTATGCGCACTCTTCTAAGTCGGGACGACCAGGATCAACGCGAGCTGATTCGTACTCGAAACATTCAATAACTAAGGAGGCTATGGAGGCCATACTGTGACGCCACCAAAATAGGTCCACACAACCCATTCCGAGTCGCCAAATACATGGTACAGAATCCAAATACAAATCTTCATATTCCAACTATTACTTTATCGTGCAAAATACGATAACACACATACTGTGAGTTTCAATACAAATAACAGTACTCATACTCCTTATTAATGATACGTTACATAAAGGTACAGTCAATAACTGTTTTAGGAATTAAAATATTTGGAAAATGCTCAAAGAAACCTTCATACATGGGAGACTGTTGGCTTGTTTCTGTGTTAACAAAACAGATACAAACACATGCAAGTACACACTATTAACAAGTAATATATGATAAGTAAAGATCGTTCCCACGGAGAAAAGCAATTACTTCTAATCTATCATGGAACAACTTTATAGCTATTTCTGGCTGCTTAAACGAGTAAATAAGATGTGAATTAATGACTAAAATGGTTATCAACTAAAATTAATTAATTAACTAACGATTGATTCAAATTGGGAAGATATAGGATCCTAATTTCACTTCATGCATCATTTGAAAGTAGTATGCATACAAGCCAATCATGTATGATGATAAAGCATATACTTTGGAGGCAATCTTATTTATTTATTAATAAAAATATTCATTTATTAAAGGCATTTAATTATCTACATGGTGCTGTTTTTATAATATGTAAATAACCCATAGTTTTAAGCAATGCTTTTAGAATCATGATGATGATCATGCCAATGAGATCTAAATTCTTAGAAAGCTCTAAAACTAAAATAGTTCCTAATCATGGGATTACTAAAAAGGGAATTAGTAAATCCGGATAGATTAGTACATATGTTGCTTGCTCATTAGATGAGGATGATTGATCTCATAATCATTTGTGTGGAGACACTAAAGCAAGTATGTAGGTGCTTATTGGAGAATAAGTTCACTGAACGTGACTCGCTATGGAATACCTAATGGAGTTTTACTCGCCTGTCAATAGGAATTCCTAATGTGATAGTAGTACAAGTGATCCTTGGACTTGAGATCATCATAGTATCTTGTATGTAATGAATTATACTTTGACTTATTCCTTAAAGCCCTTTAGGGTATATAAAATGGTATGCTTGGGTATAATGAGTTACACATGGAGACAATGAATGATCAATAAAGAATCTACCACCTCTAGTAAAGGAGGAGATATGTCCTATGTGATTCGTTAAATGACAACCCAGGAATCCTTGGCCAAGGTAAAATGAAATTAGAAATGAGTTTCTAATTTACATTATTTGGAGTTGTGCATTTTCTAATCGAAATACATATAATTAAATAAAATAAGACTTGACAGTAAATTCATGTCTTATATTTAATTGGGACATTGTATGGTGGAAGGATTGAATTGTATGGTAACTATTTACTAACAGGTTCTTTTATGATTAATGTTGAAATCTATATTATCTAGAAAGTCGTTGATCGCTAGGGACGCTTATCCCTATTGTAGAATAAATATTATTTATTTAAATAGATTATTAGTTTAATTTATTTATTTAAATAAGATTAGAATTGTTCTAATTGATTTATTCACAACCGGTTTAATATGGAGAACCTAAAGGGTCACACCATAAAAGGAAGAATAATTATTTAAGAAGGTAATGGCATAATCGTAATAATGCATTAAGTGAAATTAATTTAATCTATGGTGATAGAATAAATTAAATAGCTTAATATTTATTATTTAATATTTTGGAAATATTAAATATAAATTAATAAGAGGAGTCTTATTAATATTATTATAATTATTATTATTTTAATTTCTAAAGGAGTTTAGTAATTAATTTAATATTAGTACTCTCATTTATTCCTAATAAGATTAGGAGACAAATTAATTAAATGAATTTAATTAATTATTTCCCATGTGGTGGGAAGCCTAAATTAATTAAAGGAGTTTAATTAATTAAAAGAAATCCCATGTCTAATAGGATTAGAAGGGTTGACCAATATCTATATAATAGGATTCTTATAATAGATATTACTTGATGCAATTTCAATTGTTGGAGAGTACTCCTTTTCTATAGAGGATAGAAAACTAAGCCAACCACCCTCCTTCTTGATAATTCATCTTCCTTGGTGGATCACCTCTAGAGGCCAAACACTTGGGTGGCTAACGTTGATCAAAGGAAGGAATCTAATCCAGAAATTCAAGGAGATCACGAAGAACAAGAAGTTGAACTAGTACCTGTGGAAGCTTCGTTCTACAAGGGTATGATTCCATAACTTCTTATTTATCGTTTTAAATTAATAATTTGCATAAAGGATGATCCGGGTAATGGTTTTGTAGAAATTTTTTTAAACTCTGATATACCATGCTTCCGCTAATTTTTGCAATTTGATTGTGTCACGATTTCGTACAAACCCAACATCATTCAGCTCATTCACCTCTTGTTAGGCCTAATTAATTACTTCGGATTGCTAGTCGAGAGCACGAAGGTGAGAAATGGCTATCTTTCTATATACCAAGTCCATATCACATAAAATCCACAAAAAAGATAGAATTTATCTGAACATCAATATTACCTAAATCACTATGTCTATGTGACTTACAAGCAATATCGATTTAAGTGCAAGCTCTCAATTGACTACACATGGTAAGCCGGTATATATCTATCCGGATTACGAATCACAAAATCAATCACATACAAATTTCATAAACATATGCTAGCATGGTCCAATCTGAGTTTATACTTCCTCTTTCAATTCCATACAAACTATTAAGGTAGATGGTGATCAAGCATCTAAACAATAAACAGAACCATGCTAGGCAATCCATACATAATCAATCACATATAACAAAGAGGCATATAGATCTGAATTAAACAATAAGCTCCATTAGAATCCCATAATGCTGATTAGTTCATCTCTGAATCAATAACCATTATGGGATTTGATCTATGCATTGAAAACAAATAATGAAAGCAAAGAGAATTAAGAGAAGAGGGAATTGCAAATATGATAATCCTTCTTCCAAAATAATCCTTCAAGCTAAGTTCAAGATCACAATCAGACCCAATTTAAAACCCTAATAATGGAAATCTATTAAGAGCAAAAGAGAGAAGCCAAAATGGTAAGCTATAGCTTAGAACTCTCTCCACTATCAAAAACCCTAAAAACTGGAAAATATAACGATTAAAACTTAGTCTTGTAACTTGCAAATACACCCATATTTGGAAAATACGCTACAGCAAATGTTTAGGTGAAAAAGTCAACAATTATCAAAAATTGACTGGTGCGGCCGCACCACTTCGTAAGTCTTTTCTGGCGCGGGCACGCTGATCTTCAGGTTGGCTGTCTCCTGGAGCGGGCGCGCGGCTTTTGTTCCTCTTGCCAGCGCGGCTGCGTTGTACTGTACTTTTTGCAGATTTTGCTGGTGCAATGCTGGTTTCCTGCCCATTTGCTTGCTGCCTTAGTCTTCTTTCTTCTTTGACTTGTACCTACTCAGATGCCTTTTCCACATGCCATAAGCTATGCCCCATCTTCAGCTCCCCATATGCTCACCATCTTGCCAAGTCCATGCCCTTTCCATGCCATTGCTTGGCATTTGAGTTTCCTTAATGTAACCTATAAAACAAAGATAAAAAGCATAAAACGACACTAAAACACTTGAGTTTAAGCCATAATTCTAGCAAGTTCATAGCGAATAAGTAGGTATAAAACCTACTTATCAGAGACCATGCTTCTAAGTTATAATAGATATCATAGGACTTGAGAATTAACGTTGGTTATCCTAATAGAGGCCAAAGAAGAACGAGAAGATTACTATCATGTTCATTCCAATGGTGGGTATCTTCTTGCCATATTATTATCTCAATTGTCTCAAACTGAGGATTATATTCCAACCACACTCCAAGATTATATAAATAGTGCTCATAGATGTAATCAACAAGTGGATGTGCACAACTATATCTTATGATAACACGAATTCGTATGTGGTTAGACATCTTGTATGATAGTGGCAACACACCCTTCCAAAATTAGGTTTTGATCACCCTATTGTTGTTCACAGAAATCAATTATTAAATGACGTATAAAATATAACACACACATGTTAAGTCCTCAATACAATTATCATCATACTGTTTTATGAGAAACTTCAATAGTCATAGACCATCACTCTATTCCCCTGTTATCCCCACTCGACTCAGCTATACTTTTATTACCTGAAAGGAATTGTAAAGCAAAAGGGTGCACAAATAGTCCAGTAAAGAATATTCTGATTAAGATAAATAAATTATCAATAGCCTTCATCAGAAATAATTCAGATATTTAGAATATATGATAGATGATATGAGTTTTCAACAATAGTTGCAGCGGAACAAGCAATCCATTAGAAGAGTCAAGTAGAATATAAAGTCTACTATCTTCTCCAAATTAAAAGTTAATCATCAATATTTTATTCCTGTAACACCAATCAACAGTTCTTTGCTATACCCAAGATAAAGAGAACTTTCACCACCTGTCTTTTCCTGTAACATCAAAAATTATAGTTAAATTCACAATTCATGTTCATAATCATGTAAATCAACAGTTTCTCCTTGCCACAAAGGCTTAATAGAATTTTCACTTAATGTCATTGCCACAAAGGCTAAAGACACTCAATAATCATATCGTCTTTACACACTACTCCAAAGATATTCAAATGTAACAACAATGGTCATGATCATACCAATCAATTGTCTATTTTTGCACTACAGGTCAAAGATATTCAACTGTATCATCAGTGGTCATGATCATGCCATACAACTGTCCATCTTTGCACTACGGGCCAAAGATATCAATCAATAGTTCATCTTTGCACTACAGGCCAAAGATATCAATCAACAGTTCATCTTTGCACTACGGGCGAAAGACATCAATCAACAGTTCATCTTTGCACTACGGCCAAAGATAACATTCACCACAATTTAAGTCTGGGGATTATGACAATGATATAAAGAATGAATCTAGTGAGATCAAAGATAATTATTAGAGATTTATAATTCAATTTATCCAGATTTCAAAAATGTCCAAATTGTCAACATGCAGATCAAAACATGGATTCAATTTCAAGAATAAGATTCATAAAAGATAACTTGGACAAAGAAAAGGAAATTAAATTCAGTTATGAATAGTACTCAAAGAGCTACAAACTAACCGAACAAAACCGAACTTTGTCGAACTCGAACCGAACTCGAACACTTTTAGTCGAACTAGAGCATGTTCGAGTAACTCGATCGAACCAACAACTATGTACGAGTTTGGATCATTTGGTGTTCGCGAACTTTTGGCGAACATGATCGAGTTCGCGAACAAGTTGAACATAAGCTTGTTCGCGAACACAATCTTGTTCGCGAACACAAACTATGTTCACGAACACCAAACTTGTTCACGAACACAAACTTGTTCACGACCATAAACTTGTTCACGAACATAAACTTGTTCACGAACACAAACTTGTTCACGAACACAAACTTGTTCACGAACACAAACTTGTTCACGAACACAAATGTGATCACGAACACAAACTTAGAATTCTAAAGCAAAAAATAGTTAAATAAATACAAAAAATGTCTTCTCTAAGAGTCTAAGTATTCAATCAAAAATTAGACCAAATATTATAATCATCATTCATCCAAAAAGACCGAAACCAAAAATGATTACTTAGAACTTAGAAGTTATAATTAACTTAAAAGTTAACAAGTACTTAAAAATTTTTGATTTACAAATATCAACAATCAAATATTAATATCGAAAAGCCTTTCAACTCTTCAAGGTCCAACCACTTCAAGCAGAGTCTACAAACAAATGATTATCAAAAACTCACAATTTAATATTAGTAATGTATTTCTTTTGTTGTCATTTTTTATTAATATTCAATATTTTTATAATTTTTAAATTTAATATCTAGTTTTTATTTTCAATCTTCAAATTTATGTATAGTTTTTTTAAGTTTCAAAATTATTCAGTAAATAATTTGATGATTATTACTCTATTACCAAAGTCTCGATAAGTACATTGAAAACTTGATTTTTCTATTTTCTATCTCAATTTAACAATTTCAATAACTGATGTACATATAAGCAACTGTATTGTATCATTCTTTAATTAATTAATGTCAAATTGTCATTGCATGATGATTAATGACTTTATTTATGTGCATTATGACATGGGTTATAATTTATTAAATTATTTAGAATGCAAATTATAATAATCCAACAATCATTGTTTAAACTTTTATGAAAATATTAAAATTATTTTAATTAAATTAGAATTTAGATTCTTTATTAATTATTTAATAAAAAAGTTTACTTATAATAAATTGTTAAAAAAACAAAAAGATGTTTAGGTAATAAAAAAAAAAACTACAAATTTAACAATTATTAATAAGATAAATTTTAGAATTTAATATGAAATAACCAATTATTTGTATTTATAATTTTAGAAATAATTTAAACATGTAATTAAGAAATCGAACTATTCGAACCAATCTCGAACTTATCGAACCGAACTCGATCTTATCGAACCGAACTCGAACTTATCGAACTGAACTCGAACTTACCGAACCGAACCGAACTCGAACTGTTCGCGAACAAAGACGAACTAAACCATATGGTTCGCGAACATGTTCGATCGAGCAATCGAACAACACACTCTATGCGAACTCGCCTCGACTAAGCGAGCATGTCGAACTCGAACTGAACAAAACTCGAACCGAACTGAATCGGTTGGCGAACAGTTTGGTTCGTTTGCAGCCCTAAGTACTCATGAATAGTACCGTATGAATAGTACCCATGAATAGTATCGTATAAATAGTACCCATGAATAGTATCGTATGAATAATACCCATAAATAGTATCGTATGGATAGTACCGCATGAATAGTACCCATAAATAGTACCGTATAAATAGTACCCCGGATGAATAGTACCTCGACATTAAAAGATTAAAATTTAATAAGAAAGTGCAGACCAATATTCCAGTGAAATGACATTAGATGAAGCGCAAACCTTAAGGAATTTTTAATCATTTCAAGAATTATAGAAGCAATACTTATCATAGTATGTGTAGATTTAGAAATATAAAACGAAATAATATCACTTACATACTATAGAGTATGAAAGAAAATAATATTTCTTACGAATATTGAACGAAAATAATATCCCTTACCTTAGTAGGAGACTAAATTTGACTGATATCTTGTAAAATCTTGCACTATTAGCTACACTCAAAGTACCCTTATACTAGAAAAAAATACGCACAACATTATAGAAGAAAAATTCTCTAATTCTGGTGTATTTTCAGTTCTTAACTAAGCATCCTATTTATAGGAGAATGGCAGGGCACTATTTAAGGAAATCACGGACGCATAGTAAAGAAAGTTCACAGATGAAGAATCGGGGAAAATTTGATTTTACTATGTAGCACTATGCAATAAAATATTCTAATAAAACAAAAACTTTATATATAATATAATATATTCTATTTATATTCTAATAAAAAAAATAACTTTATATATATTATAAAAAAAATTATATTTTATATAAAAAGTTTTCTGTTTTATTACTATTATAATAATAATAAAACAAAACTGATATCAATTTCTACCGACGGTTTGACAAATTGGTATGTGGAGGTCCATGGAATAATAAGCCCAACTTACAACAACTCCTCTATTTATATCAAAAATTGAATAAATATCTAAGACAAATCATTTATCTTTAATTAACACAATCTTTCAACAATTAGTCATTATTAATATTATAACTCACAATATTGATAACCAGATTATTCCCAGGAAAGAGGGGGCTTTCCGATAAGGATTTCTCCTTACTGGCACGCAATTAAATAAACTAACCCCTTTCCTCGACAGAATTTTCTAAACATTGTCAATAATATAAATAATAATATGAATAACTGTGTCATGTCAATTATTGATTTAATAATATAAAATATTATGCAAATGTTACTGTAACAATTATTGAATCAATAATATGAGATACTATGCAGCAACTACTATGACAATTATTGAATGAAACTGAGTGACTTCTTACGTAAGCATCAATAATCAGAGCTATTATGCAATACCGCGTACCACTGTGGAACAACGCGTATTACTATACTTTTCTCACCTGGTATTTCAACAGTTTAACGGTAAAAGTTATGCCGTTATTTTTATAAAAAGGTTATTTTTGTCGCTTTCTTTATCCGACAGTTATTTTATTGTGGGGTCCACCAATGATTGCGCCTTCGTACGAATATTCCCCAACAAAAAGAATATTCCCTGACCAAACGAATATTCCCCGACACAACAAATATTTTCTGACAACTTGCTTACTTTGTAAAATTTGCACATATCACCCTTAACCAATTACTGAATAGAATAATAATTATAAGAAAATTGAATACTTTTATTTTATAAAATTCGGGGTCTTACACTTACGCCTCCAACAAAAGGAGTTGGATGTACGCTTGTCAAAGTTAGAAAGGGAAAAAGAGGTTTCCTTGAGTCGGCACAGCCACCAGGAGACCACACAACAGAGTCGCTCCAGGGCATATCGTTCGAATGGTACTCGAGACAAAAAGAGCAGACGCAGGTCACGCTCCCTCGATAATAATGTAGGGAGGACAAGGTCTGGGTGACGACAGTGGAAGGCTTCCCCAGAACGTGAAAGGGATAGGCCCAGGTCATCCCTTGCGAAGAAGAAATTTTATCCCGTTGTGCAAAAGCTTGTAGAGTTGATACAGAAGTTAGCAGCAATGACCCTGGCGAATGAGCTACCAGTTAATCCCACATCACCCTTACTCTTGAGATTGATTGGGTTTGGGCTGATCCCACTAAAAAGGTACCAGCCATGGAGAGTTATAATGGTACTAAAAATCCTATCATACTGATGCATACGATCGTCTCATGTGGTAATATGATCACTCTAACGCCACCAAATGTCAGATGTTCGTTACAACGTTGAAAAGGGGGCCCGGTTATGGATGATGTCACAGTCGCAAAACTCTATCGGATCATGGAAAGAACTGTGTGATAAGTTTTATAACCTATTTGGAAGCAATAAGAGGAGGGGAAAGCATCCCTCGTGCAAATTAAACAACAACATAATGAGCATTTGAGCCAGTATGTGAAAAGGTTCATGGAAGCGGTCGTCACTGTGACAGATCTCAATGCCTCACAGGCCCTCGAATTCTTCACCACTGGACTGGACTAGACATTATGAAATCAAAGAAATTGGTGAAGGACATTATGTTTAATCCCCCGAAGGACTTGTCAGAGTCTTACGATTGAGTAGAGAACTTTATTGCTATTGATGAGGCGATGGGAAGTCTGAAGCCTCATATGTGAACATCGGATAAACCTAGGGATTGAGATAGGAGTTATAATCTTAGATTCAAAACGCAGCAAAGGAGGGAGTTCAACGGAGGGAATTCTGGGAGCGATTAACCTCCCTTCCCAAATCAAACTGTCAACAAGGTTTACACCCCCCTCAACACAGACCGGGCTCAGATTCTAGAGGAGATCCTAGATAAACCGTACTTTGAGCCATACCCAACAAATACTCGTCCGAAAAGGGGGAATCAAAGTCAGTATTATAATTATCACCAGCATACTGGACATTCGATCGAGGATTGTCAGCATTTAAAAACTTTAATCGAGAATAATGTTCAAAATGGGGAGTTGGTCCACTACGCCGAGAAGGCTTAGGAAGGAGACATGATTGTACTAATCAGGAACAAAGTTTGAATCAGCAACTTGAACAAAACCAACCATCCCGACTGGTAGTAGACGTTATTACGGGAGGTTCTGTTGGAAGGGTAACTGGGAAGAAGCACCGAGGCGTGTTGGATTCCATTTTGACTGTGTACAAATAGCCTGCCAGGAAAGATCGGCTTTACCTTGGCATAGTTATTTCTTTTTCCGATGAAGACTATCAGTCCGACTCAATTGAACCACATGAAGGAGCGATGGTGATTACCGCCCAGGTCGGCTCGGTAGGTATGAGGAGGATTATAATAGACAACGGGTCTTTGGTGATATCTTGTATGCTCATGTATACCAAAGGTTTGATTTGGACGGTCGGAAGATGGAGGTTGGGCATGAGTCTCCGTTGTATGAGTTCAACAACGATTCAGTTCATGTAGCAGGAACTATCAAACTTCTAGTTATCTTCGACACGACACCTCAATAGTTGTAGGCAAACATAAATTTTTTTGTAGTGCATGTTGATTCGGCTTACAATGTCATTTTGGGTCGATCGGCGTTGGCAGCTTTACAGGCGGTGACAACTATACCTTACTTTAAGATTAAGTTCCCTACACCAAATGGGGTCGGCGAAGTTGTTAGGAATCTGCATGAGATTGTTAAGATTATATAAAGGGGAGATTATGAGGAATTTGCATGGGATGATTAGAAACTATGTATGAGATTTGATGATGAATATGATTAAAGTATATTTGTACTAATAAGTTTTGTGAAGTCCTTAATAAAATAATTGAGAAGCATATGTACAAGGACTTCGAATAGAAAGATCAAGTTTATTAGATTGATCCTATAGAGTTGATCTAATTGAATGTTAAATATATGATCTAATGATTAAAGTATATTTATACAAGTAAGTTTTGTGAAGTCCTTAATAAAACAATGAATGTACAAGGACTTAGAATAGAAAGATTAGAATTGTTAGGTTGATGTAATCGAATTAACGTTATCTAGATGAATATTGATAAAAGTATATTTGTACTGATAATTTTTGTAAAGTCCTTAAATTAAGAAGTATATGTACAAGGACTTAGAATAAAAAGATCAAAATTGTTAGGTTGGTCTTATTAAAGCTTTCCATATATAGTTGATAGGAACAACTGATCGTAGAGTTATCCTGCCTATTCATAGTGTCATCATGAATAACAGAGTTAGCTCATCTATGGCAGTGCAAAAGATAAACGATCTTAGAGTTATCCTATGAGTCATAAAGATAAGCTAGAGATCGAATAAGAGAAAACTGATCGTTGAAGTATACTCTAAGAATGATAAGTATAGTCTTAATCATAAGGAATCTTTAGAATGACTTTATAAAGGATAATTTGTAATAGTACTATAGCTGGTCATAAATGTTTAAGTCAGTTCGTAGAGTAACCAAGATTTCGTAGAGCAACAAATGATATTGAAAAGCAATAAGAGACAGCCAGCTCGTAGAGTTATGTTCGGTATCGTAAAGCTGCTAAAGCATTCAGAGAATAAAGAGAAGTCTGCTAAGTCTGCCCAAGCATCATAGAGTACTCATTCGTAGAGCAGACACCATAGAGAATAGTAGAGCAGTAATGAAGTCTTAATCGTAGAGAAAAATGTAAAGGTTATCTCTATTATTCTCATCACTTTACTACTAACAAAGATCATAGAGCAAAGTCACGTCTGACAAAGACGACTGACAATGGAACGTTGCCTAATTAAAGGTCTCGAGGTATTCAACAAAGCATCTTTGATCATAATTAAAGATCAGAACGTTGTGTTTAAACAACTAGTTTAATGGAGGCATCTACTAGTTGGTAAGTAAAGTTGCAGATTGATGTGACTAGCCGAAAAGCAACCTGACACAACAACTCCAGAAAGTTAACATCAAGGATTCAAAGGTATTTGTACCATAAAAGTTCCAATGGACACTTTACAATGGCAAGTCTTTTGAAAGACTATAAATAACTTCAGGAATTTAAATTCGAGAAGTTGTTGATAGCGGTGAAGTTAGAGTGGCAGATCAAAAGGCCAATCATAAGAACCACTATACGATTCACCAAGAACATAAAGCTGAACTGATGAAGACGTAGAGTAGATCGACTCTATGACTCAAAATGTGTTAAAGGCTACTAATCACTAGAAGATGACAAGCCTTATTATAAAGCTTAGCAGCACATCAAGGATGATCATTCGAAGCTGCTGAGTACCAGAAGGAGTCAAGCCTCAATACAAAGATCAACAACACTCTAAAGATGATCTCAATCAAACTATTAAGTACCAAAAAGAGAAGGAACTTAAAAGCTATCTTAGCAGCACATCCAACATATATCAACAAATAGGAAATCGATTATCTTTGTAACTTTCGTCCAAGTCTAAGTGACTTGTGTAGGTCTAAGTGACCTGGTCTGTGTGACCGAATTATAGAGTCTAAGTGACTCGTGAATGTCTTAGAGACCTGGTCTGTGTGATCGAATTGCAGATTTTAAGTGAATAGTATAGATCTGAGTGCCCAAATTATAAGAGATATGTGTGATCCTGTCTAAGTGACCTTATCCTTAGTGGGTATCCTGCTCATTGGAGTGGAAGAGTGGATCAAGAGTTATTCAGTATCCAAACCACTTAAAACATCTTGTGTCATTTACTTTAAGCCATTTACATTTATCAATATATATTGTTATATCTGCTAAGTGTTTTACAACAATAAGACTAAATTTAGATATGAGATCTTTAAGAGGGATTTTCCAAAGAATATTATGTTGTGCATAATCAGTATTGATTAACTAATTATTTTGGTAATACATCTTTAATTAATCTAAAAGTTTTAAAGATCTATTCAACCCCCTTCTAGATCTCTAGTGTGCCTCTGGGAAACAACAAGTGGTATCAGAGCAGGTTCTCACGAAGATTTAAAACTTACACTTTAAGTTGATCTACGACACTAAATAAAAACTAGTTTTAAGCTTGGTAGTGGGAGTAGGACACCTCTTCTGAATGAAAATGAGCTTACAACTTAAAATTTTTATATGTAGGTATATATGTATATTGTTGATGATGAGCTGCTTGATGCTATCTAGATTGGTCCATGTGCTCTAATGAAGTTGTCTCAATCATCAGATAATTCTAGCAAGGTAGTTATAAATCAGTAGGTCAAGCAATCAGATGATAGGAAAGTGCTGGTGCAGCTAGAGCTAAGAAAATTCTGCTCATAGCTTTGAAAGATGAATTTCTTGAAGATGTCATGGTCTTCACCTCTGCCAAAATGTCTGAGAAGTTATGCTAATGATGTTTAAGGTCATAGTCCCCCATGTTCCTAAAGAAAGCATCACAATGTTATATGAAAGATTCAATGTGCTTCTTAATTTTCCAAGAGCAAATGGCATGGTATACCCTAACAAGAATCTGAACTTAAAATTCATAAGAGCTTTTCAAAGCATATGGGATGCCAAGACTTTCCTCAACTATAAAACAAAGAATCAGCTCGATATGTCTGTTAAGAAGTTCTATAGTAACTCGTTTACCTGTGAGCGTAAGCCTTGTTCAGCGATTCTCTCTGAAGTCAAGAGAAAATGCAAATATTCAACCTAGAGATGCAACAGATGATGATCATGATGATGTTGATGGCGATTCTCAAGTTGCAAATCTCTGTCTAACAATATTATGCAAAGGCTCAAGCAGAACCACTGATTGTCGAGAGATCGAAATTAGTGAGGTATTTGACTTTAACTCTCCTAATGATAATAGTGATGATCATAGAATAGCATTGTATGATATGATATTTATTTTGCATCAATATATAAATTGGCTCAGTGTTCTATCAAAGGATCATTCTCTTCTTCAAAAGGAGAAAGAGAAAGTGCAAGTAGAACTAAAAACTACTCTACGAAACATTGTCTCTCTATTTAAGTTTGAGGCTGAAAATGAATATTTGAGAAAGATATCTGAGGATAATGCACCAAGAAAGTCTACGCTTACCTTTAAGAAAGAGGAGTTAGAAATGACAATCTTAATGTGGAATTATTCTTTCTCTTATTTGAGCTAACTGATCATCTGTCAGGGATCTGTCTTTGATAGATCAGGTCTGAAGTTTGGAGATTTATCTTCTACTTTGGGTGTGGAAAAACTCAATGGAAATAACAATAATAAGTACCTTTCTTCTCAATAGAGGTATTGTATTTGTGAAATCCCAAGAGGTTGTTAAGCTGAGTATTTTAAGTTGTCCAACTTTTGTTGACCAATTTATTGTTTCAAATAATAATAGGTCACACACTGGTCTGCGTTTTTTCGTCAAACTATAGAGTATGATCAAATCTGCAGTTGTACCTCGAAGGGTCGTATAGTCTGATAAACTTAACTCCACGGACCAACTAGGTACAAATCGTATAGCTGGTCATTACTCTATATAAGCTCAGAAGCTCATAACAATGTGAAAGCAAAAGGAATTTCAACCTAGAAGAAACACATATCCTCCACACAAGTTCCACGTGAAAAGATACCGACACACACACACACATTCACTCATGTAACATATTAAAATGCAATATCTATTATAAATAATGGTATAAGATCTTTATAATTGTTACTACAATGTCAATGCATATTGTCCACCTAAAATTTGAAAGATTTGGTTTCCCAAGAAAACTAACATAGCAGGACCCAAACAATTGTAGGTACCAAGATAACAAATGACCAAATATGCAGGAATCAAGATCCACTATTTTCAAATGATATCTCTACAAGTGGATGCTTAAAGCTCAGGGTTGTCATCAAGGAGCTGACGTCAATTGTATTGCCAAGATTCTTCAAATTATCTTTAGAGATAATTTCTCTGAAATATCAGAGGCAAGAGCTCAGTCATGAATTAAGGAGTTTCTCTGAAGATGAAGGAATCTCTTGAACATTATATGGAACTTTAAATATGTGGAATATTTGTCAAAAGATTCTCAGATCGTGGTAATCTCCATTCTTGTCATCAGCTACAGAGCTGATCACGTTTATTCATGTAAAGCTACTCAACCTGAAGTTATCTCAAAGCAAGACCTTCTAAGTTGTAGAACAGAAGAACTGTGACAACCCGAATTTTCAAAAATTATTAGAATAAGAATTTAATAAATAAAATTCTTATTACAAGATGTTTTGAGTTTGGATATGTGTATTTATGTGTTATATATTGTGAAGTATATGATGTGGTGTGAATATAGAAGATATATATATATATATATATATATATATATATTCATATGTTGGAAGAATGATGTTTAGTAGTTAATTTAATTTAACTATTGAAGAAGATAAATTGAATTGTTTGAAAAGGGAATTAAGTTAATCTAATTAAGTTAGGAATTATATTATGGAATAATATAATTTGATTATTATGCCTTATGGCAATGAATGTATTATGAATTAAATTTCATAACTAATATGAGTAATTCACTTAATTAAAATAGTGAGTTAATGTAAAATAATTAGAATAAGAATTTAATGAATAAAATTCTTATTATGATGTGTTTAATAAAATAAATATTTTAATTGAAATATTTATGGAGTAAAATAAATATTCAATGGAAATTATTATGGAATAATTTATTTAAGTATGATGCTATTAAATAAATTGATTAATATTTATGTAGTAATTAGATGTATGGGTTAAATAAATTGTATTGAGATAATTTATAAGAGGAAAGGAATAAAATAATTATATATTATAATTATATAATTCATTTGAGTTAATTAAAATAATTAAGGGAATAAATATTAATTATTTTAATGGAAAGGTCTATTTTAAGTTAAGGGTTATGAATATAATTTCATAATGTATAAGTATAATAATTATACATATTATAATTGTATAATTATTTAGTTTAGCTGGCTAAGTAATTTAATAGTATGGTTAAAGTGTGACACTTAGAGAAAAAAAGATATATTATATAATAAAGAGATTATAAAAAAATAAATTAGAAGAGGATAATTAGGTTCTAGCCAAACATGGCCTTGAGACCCTTGGTTTTTGCAACTGCTGAGACTTTGGGTTTTTGTAACGAGCTGGGAAATAAAACTTACACTTAAGTTTTACAAGGCTAAGTTAGAGAGAAATTGAGGGAGAGAACTCTCTAAGAAATTTGAGAATAAAGAGGAGTTCTGTGATTCAAGAAAGAGGTATAAGATTAACCAAGTTTTCTACATCATCTAGATATTTTAAAGAAAAAATCAAAGGTAATTGTCTAAATCTAAAATTTTGTTCTTATTAAACTTCAGTGTAAAAAGTGTTGGTGGATGATTTCTTAAGAAAATTGATTATATATGTTTTTGGGTATATATATTCTGTTATATATCATCTATAAGCAATTTTTAAGTAATTGAATTCATGAAGTTATGCTAAAGATGAAGAACTTGTATTCTTAATGAAAATATGTATGTTATGGCACAGTTGGAGTCAAAGTTTAGTTATGAAACCATGATGAAAACTTTAAATTAAAGATGTATAATGATAGTACTCGAAAAAACAAAAACAACCGAAGTTGAACGAGTTAAAACGGATGTAAAACGAATTCGTAGTGAATGAATTCGCTAAATATGTGTAAAACATGAAAAATTAGTATGAACACTGAATTGGAACCCTTAAAATGAATTGTTAATGTTTTTGAAGTGTTATAATTATTATGTAGATGAGTAGTTCAGTGTTTCACGAATCCATAGAGTCGAAAACGGACTCAACTAGATGTGTATAACTCAATTTATGAATATTAGAATAAGGAAAGGGTCAGAAAATTCGCAAGAACAACAACTGGGAAAAAAAAATCACATAGCATGCTGCCAGTGGCGCAGCTGCACTGCCCCCAAGGCTATTTGTGGCGCAGCTGCGTCGGAAGGGTTGTCAGTCCGGAACTATTTTGACCTTTTGTGGTAAAACAGCCATAACGTTTTCATACAAACTCCGATTGAGGAGATTCAAGATGATTCGGAACGAGCACGAGTAGACCTACAACTTTTGTTCTTTAAGTTTTTCAATTTGAGGTCAGTAGAAGGGGTCAAAATTGTTATTTTTGGAACTGATGTTTATTCGGAGGCAATCAGAGGGCGTCGGGCATGTACGTATGCAAGTGTATTGCTTCTGACGATAAAAGATGTTGTCCTAAGTTATAAAACATGAATGTTAGTAAAGATAATGATGCTTAACATTAATAAATGCTGTATTAGATTAGTTATATAAGCACACTAAGCATACACAAGAGAACAATTCGGGCATGTGACGAATGAACGTCGAAACGCCGTGACAAGTGTTAATGAACGTAAAAAGTGTTATAAGTCAAATGAAATGAACATTATAGGATATAAAATGGGGTTGATATAAAACTAATAAGTAGTCATAGCAAGACTTAAACACTTGAATGAATTTCGAATATTACTAAAAAGAAATATAGTGAGATATACGTCGAAAGTTAACACATCAAATTGAACATTGTGTATTGATTAATAAGAAAGTTTATGGGATGTAGAGTAAAGTTTATATTACAACTATTATGCGTTGCTTTGTGACTAATAGTTGATGTGCATGATTATATAATTCTGTAGGGCACGTGAAGTGCAGATAGCTGTAAGCTATTAATCTGTTACTGGTAAACAACGATCAAGGCAAGTCTTTCAGTTCCTATTTTTTATGTGAACTTGATAATAAAATATTTTAAATCTTTATTTTAAATAGCATGACGTGTTATATATATGTTGAAAGTATGAAACATTAAAGTCAATTTATAACTGTGATTGATTTAGTAATGAATGTTGATTGAGTAAGGAACTCAATCTTTATACTTGTTATATGAATTGCAGCATGTATGCTATGTTAGTCCAATGTTTATAAGATGTATGTTGAGCATGTTGTTATGTGCTATGTGATGCATGAAAATTGTTAGATCTTGCTGAGCTGTCGAGCTTAATCTTGCAAATAATCACTTTTGCAGGTTAAGGATTCAAGGTAACACTATGTGCTACTTGCAAGAAATGAATCAGATGTAATGCATGAAGATTTATATAATTTGGCTGAATTGTTATTAGTTTGGACCATGTTTAAGGTTCCAGATAATGTATTTGATAATGTATGATGGTTAATAGATGTTGAGTTGTAAATTTTAATTTTATCCGATGTATAAAGGTTATTGAACCTAGTTGTAAGTTTTAGTTTATAATAACTCTGACGAATCGATTCATAAAATAAATTTGAATCAAAGTTATGTAATGATAAAGGTTGAGATTCAAGGCAATAAAGAAAGGATTATATAAAAGTTTTAATTATTTCGCATTTTTAGTGATTTTAATATCGAATCATGATGTAAAGTTAGAATAAAGTTGTATTGTTAACGATCGAGAAGGGGAATTATATTGTACGAATTTTGGGGTCGTTACTGTTGGTATCAGAGCTGATAGATTATACACCTTAGGTAAGAGTACCTTAGGCTATGACCTTAGGTTATAAGAAGTTAAGTTACGCATAACGAAAAGGTGATTCTTTTCACATACGTAGATGTATAGGATGAGTTAAGTCCTACAAATATTATAAGAAGAAGGTAAGAATAACAAGGAATAAAACTCGAATAAAATGTTGAACTTTATGAACGCAGTTAGAAATTCTTAAAAGAAGAGTTAATAAATAAACAAGAAGATTCAAAGAAGAATCTTGAAGAGATATGAAGATGAGAATCAGGAGTTACCTAAGTCCAATAATAAAGATGACAAATAACAATGAATAGACAAAGTTTATAAGATTAAAAGCATAATGAAGTCATGATATAACATGATGAAAGGAAAGATAAGAAGTTTTAAAACAAAACGATAATGAGATAAGAAAGAATCATAAGGGAGATGATTATAGAATAAGATCATGACGTGATCTTTTAAAGTTGAAAGACATATGGTCTGTAATGATTGCATAGTTATAGTTTGAGACTATAACGAGAATGTACTATGATATGGTACGAGATTAACTCACGAGGAGTTATAAATGATGAGATACAGGAAATTTGTATCGAGTATAGAACGAGAAGTTAAGAAGAAGATAACGTTAAGTGGGATTATAATTGAGGACTCATGTGGTGGCTGAGTTGTACAAATCTTTGTATGGGCAGGGTTTTGTGCTTACATTTGGCTTATTATATTGATAATTATTGGAAGGTTGGTGTCACGCTATCGATATATATTGTACGAAGAGGTAATTCTTTTCTCATATTATATTTGATAGTTAGAGTCAATAGAGATTAGATTAGATAACATTAAGATTACATTAAATGATCTTAAGGTTAGGCGAGTTCTTAAAACTCATACTTATGGTAAGATCGTGACTCATAATCGTATGTATGTTTTGAACCCCTAAGCATATGGATAGTCCCTGATCAGTTCTTTGACTATGTGTTGCTAGGACAAGTTCTTAAACTCATATTATTGTGGCAAGTTCCTGAACTCGCAAAGTGTGGTAAGTTTGATGAACTATACTAGGTATAGAAAGGTTATGGTATAGAAAGCAGTGATGTTGTTTAAGGTTGATAGAATGATTAAGTAATGATGGAATAAAGATTTAATTGATGGAGAAAGTTTTATATTCTAAATCTCCTAGCTTTGCTAGATTTTCAAAATTTATTGACTTCGTGCTGAGGTTGCACTTCTGTTTTCTTGAAAAACATTGGATCAAATGATGGAACTAATGAATTTTTAAAATAGTGCAATTATTCACATGTCTATGCTAATTGCTTCAGCTAGACAAAAATGATTTGAAATTTTTAAAATTTATTTTATGTACTCATCATTTGATATGGTGTAAAAATAATAATCGAGGAAGTTATCAATGCAGTTAAACCTAGTGTTGGATGTGATCGTATGATCATCAGCCCACTATGGTATGATGTAGTATGACGACGTCATGTAATGACGAAATCCTCAACGTACCATTACTAGGGTACGGTATCAAGGTATTATGAAAAGATTTACTTATTATTTTTAGTTTCCTTAAACTATATATATATATATATATATATATAAACATTTTTAAATAAATAAATAAATAATTATTTTGTTGGGTAAAAATATATCTGTATATATATATATATATATATATATATATATATTTCGATTGATGTCCGAATTGTTGCTAGAAGTCTATGCTACTTGATTCAGCTAGAAAAATATTGAAAGATGTTTATGAAACTTAAGCGTTCTTGGTCAAACTATGTCGAAACAAATTATTTTGGTGCTGATTCAGATGTTAAGAAGCTGAGGTGAACAACCCTATAAAAGGGGACATGTTATCGGAGACAATAGTTCCGAGTGTAACGTATATAGTCGTTACGATGTACTACGTTTGGGCCCGACGTAGGGGTACGATAAACTGGTCACCTAGAGTACCGATGTGATTTTATTATGTGAAGTACTGGGAAGCACTGTTAAACCTAAAAATAAAGTTCAAGGTCTTGCCACCACTCAGCATGATTTGGAATCTTTTAAATTTTTGAGTTATTTATATCGCTTCTCAATTACTGAGCAATTGTGGAAGATTCTTATTATTCTGAAGGAGAATGTGGCAAGGAGGATAGACCTTAGAAAGAAATAGTTGTAGAACGCAAACAATCCAGTGTATAAGATTAACGTAAAAGCTATTTTGATAGATGGAATGAACGAAGAATTAATAAAAATTTTGAGGACGAAATTCTTAGAAGAAGGGGTGAATGTGATAACCCGAATACTTATAAGATAGTGAATTATGAAGTATATGACTTCGACGGGTAAAGTATATGGCAATGATCCTTAGAAAGGAAATGAACGAGTTAGAGAATATATAATATTTGAAACATAATTGTGTTTAATTGAAGTTTTTGAAATAAAACCTAAGAATTTGTTGAAGAACTAAATATAGTAGAATATATATATAAAACCTATATTAAGGTAATGCGTTGAAGTTATTCAACGATAAATGTTTTAAAAGAGATTTGATGAAAACCTAAGTAAGTTAGGGTTTTGGTGATTCCGATGACGGAATCCTTATAAGGTGGGAAAGATGTGACAACCCGAATTTTCAAAAATTATTAGAATAAAAATTTAAGAAATAAAATTCTTATTACGAGATGTTTTGAGTCTGAATATGTGTATATATATGTGTTATATATTGTGAAGTATATGATGTGGTGTGAATATAAAAGATATATATATATATATATATATATATATTCATATGTTGGAAGAATGAGGTTTAGTAGTTAATTTAATTTAACTATTGAAGAAGATAAATGGAATTGTTTGAAAAAAGAATTAAGTTAATCTAATTAAGTTGGGAATTATATTATGAAATAATATAATTTGATTATTATGCCTTGTGGCAATGAATGTATTATGAATTAAATTTCATAACTAATGTGAGTAATTCACTTAATTAAAATAATGAGTTAATGTAAAATAATTAGAATAAGAATTTAATGAATAAAATTCTTATTATGATGTGTTTAATAAAATAAATATTTTAATTAAAATATTTATGGAGTAAAATAAATATTCAATGGAAATTATTATGGAATAATTTATTTAAGTATGATGCTATTAAATAAATTGATTAATATTTATGTAGTAATTAGATGTATGGGTTAAATAAATTGTATTGAGATAATTTATAAGAGGAAAGGAATAAAATAATTATATATTATAATTATATAATTCATTTGAGTTAATTAAAATAATTAAGGGAATAAATATTAATTATTTTAATGGAAAGGTCTATTTTAAGTTAAGGGTTATGAATATAATTTCATAATGTATAAGTATAATAATTATACATATTATAATTGTATAATTATTTAGTTTAGCTGGCTAAGTAATTTAATAGTATGGTTAAAGTGTGACACTTAGAGAAAAAAAGATATATTATATAATAAAGAGATTATAAAAAAATAAATTAGAAGAGGATAATTAGGTTCTAGCCAAACATGGCCTTGAGACCCTTGGTTTTTGCAACTGCTGAGACTTTGGGTTTTTGTAACGAGCTGGGAAATAAAACTTACACTTAAGTTTTACAAGGCTAAGTTAGAGAGAAATTGAGGGAGAGAACTCTCTAAGAAATTTGAGAATAAAGAGGAGTTCTGTGATTCAAGAAAGAGGTATAAGATTAACCAAGTTTTCTACATCATCTAGATATTTTAAAGAAAAAATCAAAGGTAATTGTCTAAATCTAAAATTTTGTTCTTATTAAACTTCAGTGTAAAAAGTGTTGGTGGATGATTTCTTAAGAAAATTGATTATATATGTTTTTGGGTATATATATTCTGTTATATATCATCTATAAGCAATTTTTAAGTAATTGAATTCATGAAGTTATGCTAAAGATGAAGAACTTGTATTCTTAATGAAAATATGTATGTTATGGCACAGTTGGAGTCAAAGTTTAGTTATGAAACCATGATAAAAACTTTAAATTAAAGATGTATAATGATAGTACTCGAAAAAACAAAAACAACCGAAGTTGAACGAGTTAAAACGGATGTAAAACGAATTCGTAGTGAATGAATTCGCTAAATATGTGTAAAACATGAAAAATTAGTATGAACACTGAATTGGAACCCTTAAAATGAATTGTTAATGTTTTTGAAGTGTTATAATTATTATGTAGATGAGTAGTTCAGTGTTTCACGAATCCATAGAGTCGAAAACGGACTCAACTAGATGTGTATAACTCAATTTATGAATATTAGAATAAGGAAAGGGTCAGAAAATTCGCAAGAACAACAACTGGGAAAAAAAATCACATAGCATGCTGCCAGTGGCGCAGCTGCACTGCCCCCAAGGCTATTTGGGGCGCAGCTGCGTCGGAAGGGTTGTCAGTCCGGAACTATTTTGACCTTTTGTGGTAAAACAGCCATAACGTTTTCATACAAACTCCGATTGAGGAGATTCAAGATGATTCGGAACGAGCACGAGTAGACCTACAAATTTTGTTCTTTAAGTTTTTCAATTTGAGGTCAGTAGAAGGGGTCAAAATTGTTATTTTTGGAACTGATGTTTATTCGGAGGCAATCAGAGGGCGTCGGGCATGTACGTATGCAAGTGTATTGCTTCTGACGATAAAAGATGTTGTCCTAAGTTATAAAACATGAATGTTAGTAAATATAATGACGCTTAACATTAATAAATGCTGTATTAGATTAGTTATATAAGCACACTAAGCATACACAAGAGAGACAATTCGGGCATGTGACGAATGAACGTCGATTAGACATATCTTAAGCATAAATAACCTTAACTAGTACATAATATCATAAGTTCTTTATTACAATCATAAAGTCCTACATAAACAAAGCTACTCAGTAGCCTTTCCCTTGCCCTTGTCAATACTCGAGGGTCCGCATTGCTCGGCATTAACTGAAATATTTTTAGAGAAAGCAAGAATGAGCACAAATTGCTCAGCAAGTAATATACAATAAGGGTTTGTAATATAATTCTCAATTCTTGAAAGGGTATAGCAAGGTTTGATAGTTCAAGGATAACAAGAATATCAACAGTTTTCAATAACAGTCGCTAAGGACAGAATAATATCAATGTGATTCAATAATAAATCAATTCAAGATTTCAAGATAATTGAATACAGAGCAGTCACTAAGGACTATGAACTTCCACAGGAATTGACAGTAATAAACTGAAAATACAACAAAAAAAAGTACAACAGGTGATCAGCCTAAAGTACCCTATGTTATGCATAACACTCAATCATACTAATGTGCGCGCGTTGGTTCTCCGACAGTTATATTTTGTTATTCTCAGTCAAATACAAGATCCCGCACCAATCAATTGGTTTTGGGTTGCTTTTCAATAATATAAGTCTAGCCGAATCAAATGTCATAGACATTTTACAATATTCAGGAACAATACCAAGTTCAACATGAATAATAGCTTTAATGAAATAAGAGTTCAAGTATGCTAATTCAATTCAAACGATTAAGTAAAGAAACTAGTTCGCAATATACAAGGATAGAATACTTGCACCGTAAAAGAGTGTTAGTTAGGAAACTTGCATCCAAAGAGTTAAGGTTTAGATACTTGCCTTATGCGTAGTTTACTCACGTAAAGCTATCAACACTTTCGAATCCTATTTATAGTGTATTATAAGTATAGGATGTTCATTAGTTAACACATCCGTTAAACAAACTTGTTACTCAATATACATATATGTTACTATCTTAGTCACATGTCATACTTATACTCATATGGTATGAAATCAGATTATATGTTATCACGAATCAAGTACATAGTTATAATGTAAACGATACTATAACAACTTATCATGTTCAAGTGGTTATGATCCTTTGACCCATTATATAAGTTAAACATTATCTTCTTACTTATTCATCACATATATACACATATCAGTAGGGTACAGATTACTATTAGCAGCTTTGATCAACAATAGACACTACTGACTCAATCAGAACAAGTAAACTGCATCATTTTAGATTCCAGGCCGGCGCAGCTTCGCTATGGCTAAGCCTAGGGCCGGCGCAGCTGCGCAGACCTTTGGCCAAGCCAAGGCTGAGCTGTGCCTTCTGATTTCTATCCGGTCATGCAAGCCAACAACACTACATAGCATATAAACATATTAAAGGATACTTTTATGTTTGTACAACCTTTCCTCGTTCCAAATATACGTGATATAGATTCTAAGTCAATACTTTCAATAACTTAAAGCAATTCAAGGTCATAAAACCACAAAGATATCATGCTTGTCATGCATACACATAAAGTGGTTGTGTAACGTGTTCTAGGCATGTTCATGAATATCTTTACCACATACCTATTGCTAGCATTGCTATTGGTTTTGAAATCTTGCTTCATTTTGTGTTCCTTTAATCTTTATGGCACCTAGCATAATATGTACACATGTGCATAACACATTAATGAGGTTTAAAAACACTTCCGACATGTCCACAATGATCAGAATCTAGACTTCGATATAACATGTCAAGATTTACATTCAAAACTTATACTTTTACTAGTAAAGTTCATTTAACGCGGTCCACATGCTCATGTTACCTTATGGAACATGTACACACCTATTAACATGTTTTTCATGCCTTCCTAGATCATACTAGTATGCTTGCACGGTCAGAATACCGACATAAGTCATATATGTTTAAAGTTCAATTATAAACCTTATGTTTACTTCAGAAACTTTAACCGTTCGTTAATCATGTATACAAACATAGTGGAACATATTCACATTTGGTCTACATATCCATATATATATGTTACTCAAGCTAGCATGCTTTATTTAAGTCATATTAGCAAGTAGCACATAACAGTTCCTTAAGCAGAAGTAGGAAACTGGTTCAGGGTGCCGGCCCAGCTGCGCCGCATCCCAGGCTTAAACCGGCGTAGCTGCGCCACTACTGGTTCGCACCAGACAGCAGGCAGCCACGGCAGTTTCTAAGCCAACTCACGAAATGACTTCACGAAATTAGTCCCAAGCAGTTACATTATGATTTAAACATACTACTAAGACTATATAACAATCCAATTAACATTATCAAATCATCAATTCATGAATTTCCAACTCAAACCAAGAATTGAAGATTTACAGAAATTTCAGAATGCAAACAGGAAATGAGAATGGAGAACAAGAATGTAAAATATGGAAGCTATATTGAAATCCCAATCATGTATGTATGTCCATATAACAACTAAACAAGTGTTCAAAAACCCAATTATCATCAAATTTGGCATAATCAAGATTTGAAACTTTGACAGTAAACAAAATGAGGAACAAGAATGAAAAATATGGAATTTAGAATTATACCTCTTGAAGCTTAGTTTGCTTAGCTTCTAACTTTCTGAGATTGCTAGACTCTTCTTTGAACAACAAACACTCAAACTTAAATTCTCAGAGTTTTATTACACAAAACACAGCAACATGAACTTAGTAACATAGCTGCCAATTTATAGAGGAATGGTGGACTGGCTAAAGGTTTTACATGGAAGTTGAAACCAAAGTGTAGAAGAAGAACACATTGGTTTACAATGGGTTGCTCAACCACCCACCATCAGCCATTCCCATAGCCAATGATCACAGCTTGGAAGTTACGTAAATAGGTTATAGGTTACTGTTTGGTAACTGATTTTGGGACAATGATTTAAAAGCTCAGCAACTTGGTTAAATAATGCTTAGTTTGGTTTCTTAAATTCCCAAAAATGTAATCTAATTGCACAATTGTTACTACAAAATGGAAAGTTAGGGATTTAATATATACCAATATCATATAATTCATGTATATTTGTATCACTACCAATATAGTCTTTTCAGATATTATCACACTATATTGTCTCCTTTATTATTAAATTCTACAATCAACAAGTGATTACAATATATTCATGATATATCATTTTAATGTATACTTACATACATATTGTCACATAGGTATTAATCATGTAACTCTCGTAGTTTACTAACTTCACTATATAGTTTATGTACATAATATAATCACATTATGCTTCATATAATATATGGTTTCTATGTGTAGTATAATCACATTGCACTATAGTTTATATATACATGTATGGTCACATTTAAGTGTCTCTCTACACTATATAATATAGTTGTATTCCATATACTTTATATATTCAAGTATTGCACATTTGCGCATATCAATTAATATAATCTTATTATATTAATAACTTACTTATTTGTTTTATTATTCATAATGTCAAATAAATAAATTATTTATCTCATTGATTAATTAACGATAATATTAATTAATCCATTCCTCATTGATTATTAATAACAATAAATTAATAATCGTAGGATTAATTATCACCTTAACAACTATAGATCTCAACATATTTATAAACAAGTGGTTTATTATTATTATTATATTTCTTGCAATAATAATAATCACATATTCTTAATTAATCACCATTAATATTTTATAACAATTATTCTACGATGACAATTAATTTATATTCTACGATTAACAATTAATATAGATTAATTGCTCGCTTAAATTAATATAATCATTCTTATATTACGTCACTGTGCCACACAAGGCTATCAACGAGTTTATCGCAAACTCCATAAGTTTCTCAATTATTATTATAATTATTGAATTAATCCTTCTCATAACACAAAATCATTTATATTCAAATAAATTCTCATTTCCAATAATTTATTTATTTAATAATATTAGAAAATTCTCGGGTATTACAGTACATACATTCAATAAAAAAAGGAAAGTGTGGTGTGACACTTTAATGTGACTATATAATATATAAGAACTATATTCAATGACTTGTGTGAGTTAAGTAAATAATGCTTATGTGACAATATGTGTGTGTACCTCATGAATATTATAATAAACTAAATAAACAATTGTTACTTAATGATTTTCAATAATTTAATATAATTGAAATAATAACAGTTTATGATAATGTGGATAGATAACACTCAATTAAATCAAAATTTGGCACTATCATAATGTACATGGATTATATTATGTGTATAAGATATATACCCCCAGTTTGCTATTATGTAATGATGTTATATCATTAAAATTCATGTATGAACCAATTGGATTTAAAACCTAAGTATGCATATATGTGTATTTAACCTAAAGTGTATATATGTGTATATGTATAATAAACATTAGCATTGGTGTAATTTAATTTTTTGCCAAGTGCTGAGCTTTAAAACTTGTTCTATATTGTTATCCCATTTCTTCATACACGTAAAAGGCCAATGGCTTATGCTACTCTCCATCCTCAAACTCAGCATTCTAGCTAGCAATCAAATGATAACAAAGGGAGTGGGTTGAGGTGGTGGTTGGGACACTATGCTACCAAATCTTTCTTGCCCAATGTATTCATCTTCCTTCCATTGGTTTGATTCATGGTGCAAAGTTTTGGCATGGATATTCAAGACTCTATAAATTAAGCATCCCTCTTCTCATTTCATGTTGCTGAGATTATTTACGAAGTTACTATAGAGAGAGTTGAGAGCATAATCTGATATTGAGGGAGAGTGTTGTCCAATTCAAAGCTCAAGAGGTATAAAGTTTACCTTGTTTTCTTAATTTCTAGTTCAATTATTCATAGAAATTAGCATAAAATAGTTGAAATTGATATGTGATGAGGTGCTAGCATGATTAGTAAAGTATATAAGTATGTTATATATGCAATGTGATAGTTTGTAAGCATGTTTTATGAAAAGATTGAATGTTGGCTTGAAGCTCTGCTTAACACAAAAGCTTCCTGGCTGGAACCGGGCGGGCGGCCGTGCCCTTCTGCAGAACCAGATAATGATTTTTTATGCAATCTGACTTATGGAGCATGCTAGTATAATGTCATTAAGCCTATATAAGTCCCTGACATGCTAGTTTAATGGGCCTTGCATGTAACCACTTAACATAGCTTGGTTTCCAAAAGGGAACTTGAGTTTTCAAAGTTCAAACTCAATGAGCCACGTATACTTTAAATTCTGAACTTGAAAACATGCAATTATAGTCTGATTACATATGTACATGAGCATGAAACATGGTATGTTACTTTGCAAGCCTAAATGATTTTGATAACCTTCTAATGAAAACTTTGAGTTCAAAGGCAAACTTAACAAATCAAGAACACTTTGAGTTCTGAACTTGAAAGCATGATAATGTGAACTAGCTATGTGTATATGGAAACCTGATATATAGTAAGTGAAGTAGCTTTGCATGTTTGAATGGTTTAACATGAGATTTTCAAAAAGAAGCCTTAAGAGTTTGAAAACTAGTTTTGTTAATAACTACGTTACAAGTATTCTAAAATTTGACTATAATGTTATAGTATGTTGTGCCTATAGACATGATTGAATGTATGCCTAACTAGCCACGTTCATTATAAACTAGTTGAGCATGATATAGAATGAGTTTTTAAGAAGTAAAACCATATAACATGAAATACATAACTAAGATGACATGAGCACATGTAGTTGAGACTTATTAACCTCATTGCATGTGTATATTGGCTAAATGTAAGAATCTTTTTAATCGAACACGTTAAGCCTCTTTGGTTGGAAATTGATAGAACATGTTAACTGTAAATTTAAAATCTATGCATGCTTGAGTTGCTACCCTAATCTACGATACATGTTTAGTGGTATGTCCAAAGGTTAATAAGCATGCTAACGGTAGAATTATAGATTTGATAAATGGTTACAAACATCCAATTATTAAGTCAAGTAATGATTACGAAAGATATTAATTGGTTTCATAGTGTCCTACAAACTGATCATGTGTTAAGTGTATGTAAGGTACGTAATGACATACGTGTAGGATCATACGACTACGATAGGATAATATGTATGTGCTTAACGTTCATATCAAGTATATGTATTCGACTTATGTAACTAATGAGATATGCGATGCCCCCAAATTCAGGTACTTGAAACCCGAACTTGGTGCTACACGATATCATTTCTTTGAGCGGAATAATAATATAATATAAATAAACAAACTTAATTTACATATCAGAGTTGTCTAATCCCAGGAACACGACCTTTAAAACATTCATTACATGATAGATAGTAAATATTATCGTCTTAATAAAGTCTAACTATTACACAAGATACCATAAAACTTATTCTTGCAGCTTTTCTTTCCCTTTGTTTTTGCTAGATCCTTCTGGTTGATCACGCTTAACTGAAAAAATTTAATTTAAAGCAAGAATGAGCATTCAATTGCTCAACAAGTAATAGCAGTTAATAAACTTTAGCTGAAAGAAGTAAATATTTTCTTTGAGGTATACTTCTACAACGAATCAATAGTTGTGAAGTCTTTCGAAATATATCTTAATAACATATCAAATAGTTTAAAATTTTGAAATAACGTAGTGACTATAAATGCAGAGCTGTCAATGGACCATGAACTTTTATTTTTCATTTTCGTAAGGGTTTAAACAGAAATTCATCTGCAAACCGCTTTGGTCTTACGGACATATAGGGTGATCAGCCCCGTTATGTCCTGTATTGATCAATACTATCTGTTTGAACGATAAATTCGTTCACTCTGTTCGCCTTGGGCACATAAACAATTTTCCCATTATGGGTTGTTCATACTCAATCTGGAGTCCTAAATAATTCAAACTATGTCTAGCTGAGTCAATTAGCTTAGACAGTCTTTAAACCATAAATACATACCGAAGTTTAATAGTTTGTATCATAGTTTATCATATCAAAGAATTTCAAGTTCAAGGATTCTTGTTTGAATACAATAGTTTATACAAGTGGGGACACTTGTATGATAACAAACAATAATGAGATATTAATAAATAATAACTGAATTGAATAAAATTCCACAATATGAGAATAATTTCATAAACGAATCATGGATATTATTACGGATATGAATAATTGACAATAATTATTCATGAACATGCTTTGTATTTGATAATTTATGGTGAATTGGAAACTAGCATAATGTAAGAACCCGAATTTTCAGAAATTATTAAATAAGGATTTAATAAATGAAATTCTTAAAGTGTGAGAGGGGTTCGAATTAGAACATTTATGTGATTTTTTTGTGATTAATAAATATATTATTAATATATATTTGTTATTTATCGTAGAGATAATTTAATTAAGATAAAGGAGATGGATAAAATTTTCTATCGATATTAAATAATTTATTGAATTATTTTATTATAGTAAGTTGGTGACATTAAATATGTTTAATGTATAATCACCATTTTTTTTGTGTATGTATACTAATAACTAATATGTTTATAATATAGGTTATTGATAGTACTTAAGCAATCCGTGAATGGATTTGGATAGTGAAGCATGAGTTAGTTAAGGAAATTAACTAATGAGGATAAATATGGGTTAATTTAAGTTGAGAGTTATATTATAGAATAATATAATGTGGGTATCGAACCTTAATTAACTAAGGTGATATAGTACATGGTTTAATTTACTTAAGTAAATGAGTGAATTAATATATGTGTTGGATATGAAATTATAGTTGGTACTTTTATATATTACTTAGAATGATAATATGTGAGAAAGTCTAATGTACGAATAACGTTAATAAATATATATACGTTATTAAAAGGGAGATGTAAATCATTATTTTATTTAAATAAATATTTAATATTTGAAGAAATTATTTTGGGGACAATTTATAGAAAAGAAAGAGAAATGATTATTATATATTTTTAATAAAGGTTATTAAAATAATTTCTAATATTGAATTATTTTAATAAAAGGAGGAAATGTTATTTTTGAATAATAATATTTCCTTATATATTTTTGTATGAGGTAATAAGTATGATTAATTAATATAGTAAATATATTAAAACTTATTTGCTATATGTAAATAAATTGATGGAAATAATTTATTATAATAGAAAATAAACTTATTATCTATTTACTATATATAATATATGTACATGTGTCGTACATATAGTTATTTAATATTATATTAAGAATATTTTCTTGAGACAATAAGTAAATTATTTTTTAATAATGAATGTCCTTATTGGGAGAAAACATAATATTTTATGTTATGGCAAAATACATAATTTCTAATATATTTTCAAGGGAGTTTAAATTATAAAAAAAACTAAGTTATTTCAATAACTTGAGTTACTATATTATCATAAGTGTTATAAATAATATTTGAATTTTTTTATTCGCAATATATTTATATATGTGAACCTTATGACTTAATAGTCTTAAGTAAATTGAACATGTGGTGGAAATAAATAAGTGTCGAGAATGAGAATAAGCTTAATGTAAGCTTGTGAGATATGACTTGTGTGGCATGATAATAGATTCATTGATGAATTAATTAATTTAGGGATGGAGAAATTATTAATTAAATAAATTAGTCTATATTAATTGTTAATTGTTATTACAATGGTATGTTGAATTATTATTATTGCAAGTGATAGCATGATAATAAGTATATTGGTTATAAATATAATAAGATTTATATTTATTTAATGTGATAATTAACCATATAAATGTTAATTAATTGTTATAGAGATTAATAATTACATTGATTTACGAGGAAGGGATTAATTAATATTATTATTAATTAATTGATAAGATAAGTAATTTATTAATTTTTATGTGCAAGCATGCGATATTAAAAGTATAACATATGATAGTTAACTATATATTATACGAAGTGTAAAGTGCAATGTGACTATGTTATTTATTAATATAAACTATATAGTAAAGTTTACTAAGTTGTAAGAGGTGCATAAAATGTGTGTGACAATGTGTATATGAGTATACAATAAAATAATATATCATGGATATATTGTAAACAATTATTGAATTAATAAAAATTTAATAATAAAGGAGACAATGTAATGTGATGATACCCGATAGGATTATATCCGATAGGATTATATCCGGTAGGATGAGATATATATGGATGATATATGATACATTGTAATTAGAAATTACATTTGTAATTTATTTATAACCTAAGTTATATGGGATGAAATGTATACATAAACTATATGACCTAAGTGTATATATTATATGTAGAGGTGTTTAACCTAAAGGTGGAACTACATTGCAAGTTGTTGAGAGTATTTGTTTGTCCAATATTGAGTGCCCATTCCATCTCATTTCTCTTTACGTGAACCCACATGGCTACTCTATATCTCTCTCATTTTCATTACAAGCTAGATAATGATTTCAAGGGGTGTGGAATCCATGATGAGATTCACCCACTCTCAACCACTCTCCCTTAACCATCATGTTCTTGTTAAATCCTTTGGTTTGAATTGGGGAGTAAAGCCATGGACTAGATAATGAATTTTCTATATAAGGAGCTTTCTTCTTCTTCTAAGCAGTTGCTGAGAATTCTGTTAACTAGAATTGTTAGAGAGTAAGAGCACTGATTAAGTTAAAGTAGTGTAGCAACATGGGAACCATTGTAGCAGCAACTCAATTGATTAGCAGAGGTATTTTTCCATGTTCTTCATTTCTGAAATTCTAAGTTCTCAATTATGTGAATTAGATGTTAATTGAATTGTGGAACATGTATGTTAGATTGTTAAATGAGTTATAAGCATGTTAGAAATGTGTTATAACATGTTTAGAATGATACTCGTAAGAAAATTCTGAGTTTAGGCTAAGTCCTGTCGAAGCGGGAAGATTTCAGGGCTGAACTGCACACGGCGCAGTTGCGCTGGGTTTATACCCAGGCGCTGCGCAGCTGCGCCAGCAGCCTGTTCTGGTTTTGTTTTCCTGCTTCAATGCTGTTAAGTGCGAACGTATAGTACTACCTTAGAACAAGCATAATAGCATGAATAAATTGTATATAAGGATATGTAGACATAATATGAGCATGTTCTACTACGATTATATGCATGATGAACAGGACGGTTATAATTTCCAAAAGTAAACGTAAAGTTTTGTAAACAAAAATGACTTATACGAACCATGTCGACATTCTAATTTTTTAAGCATGACTATATGATTTAGGAATGCATGAGAAGCGTATTAACTTACGAATATATGTTTCATAGTGTAACATGAGCATGTCGGGTCTCGTTAATGAACATTTCTAACGAAAATGTAAGTTTTGAAGGTGGATCTTGACATGTAAATAACATATGTACATTTTGATTTTGAAAGCATGCTTGTATGGTTTATATTGACATGAAAGGCATGTTGACTTACGTATATGAGTTTCATAATGTAACATGAGCATGCGTACCTCACTAGTGCACGTTTCTAACGAAAGTGTAAGTTTTGAAAACAAACTTTGACACGTATGTACCATATCCATATTCTGATTTTGCAAGCATGTTTACATGGCCTTGAAATATATGACGAACATGTTAACATATGTATATATATAACATGAACATGTTACGCCTTATTAGTGAACTTTACTAATGAAAGTATAAGTTTTTAACGTGCACCTTGATATGTTACATTTTAGATTTGGATTCCAATATTTATGGACATGTTTGATAGTACTCTTAGACTCGCTAATGTATCATACATGTATGCTTACCATGTTAGTTGTCATGAAATCAAGTTAAGCATAAATGAAAAATATATAACCTTGAAGTGGGCATAGAATGTGCATGCTAGGTTTCAAACTTGCGTTAGTATCCTTATAAACATGTATACATGATGAACATAGTAGCCTTGCATGACTAATTTAAGTATGACAAGGATTTTGAAAGGTGAAACTTAGAAAATTTAAATGTAATGGTTATATAAAACCCGGAAATTATAATTTTGATAAGGTTTGAGAAACGTAAGAGCAATATAGGTTATATATTTATGAGTTTTAAATATGTGTTGAACACTTAGATAGTTAACTGTGTTAATATTGATATTAAGTACGGTTAAGGTATACCTATACGTACCTAGCTATACTAAGCGTATGATAGAAAAGTGAAACAAAACCAAGATAGAAAATAATGTAATACTTATTATTATATTGAGAATGTATGGATGTGTATAACTAACGAGTATGAATTCACGATTATATAACTGTGTAGGATTACAAGAAGTGCAGATATCTATAAGCAGTTAAGTCGTAGTTGTTAAACTACGAATCAGGCAAGTCTTTCAGTTCCTATTTGATATATGAATTCAATAACTGTTAGTTGAATTATATTATGCTGTGATGATGTGAACTTATATATGAACTGTATATGAGATATGTATGAGATTGAAAGTTGATATTTGATGATATGCTTGTTATGTGAGAAGTAACATGCTTAGTAAATATAAATTGATTATAAATGCATGAACTGAGTATGATGTTATATGCTATATGATGCATGAAAACTGTTAGAATTGCTGAGCTGTCGAGCGCACTCTTGCAAATAACCACTTTTGCAGGTTAAGGACATACGATAAAGATTTCGTGCTTCTTGATTGATAAAGTTAGATAGTATCGCAACGAAGAATGCTATTTAGATTATCGTTTGAACCATGTTTAGGTTGTAGTAGTTGTACTTGATATTGGTTTACTAGGTTTAATACTTGTCGTACTGTAAAGATGTATTAGTTAATACCTAGAGAAATTTGAATAAAGTGAATCATAATATAGTTTGATTTAGAGAAATGTAATTGATTCAAGTTATGAAAGCAATAAAAGATTATATTCAAAGAAGATTGAAAAAGTTTAAGTTATTCCGTATTTTTATAATATCGAACATGATATAAGACAGGAATTGGTAAATGACCAAGATTGTAACTTGTAAAAGTTTGGAGTCATTATACGAGATCTTGATAGTGAAAAGAAGTTATATTCTGAATTGTAATAAAGCAAGTTTTATTCTTTAAGTTATGAATAAAAGATGTAATAGTTTGACGATAGTAGTATCGTGACTGCACCGGATCCGAGGAAAGAGAGGAACCCGAATTTGGGGGCGTCACACATAATATATCCATGTCTGCACGAATAGCAATAAGAATTTGAGTAAAGTCAGAGAACTTGCCTTGATAGCTGATTATTGTTATGTAGTATAGCTTACACTTTTATCTTTAATATGAAGTCCTATCATTAATAGAATTATTCTTTTAATTAGAATAATACAACTTAACACATAATATTGCTTAAACATATTGTCACATATTCATGTCCTTCATTACAACACATAAAAACGTATACCTAGTCAAACTATGTCTATTTTGTTTGAGTTCGGTATCGTTTCGGCATCCCGATTGCATTATCGGATAGAATTTATTTTTAATGAAACTTTGTTCAAGAACTTAAATATTATAATAGATAATTTAATTATCATTTATAATATTTTTTCAAACATTATAATCATATATAATGATTTTTCAAACACTTATATTTTTTAATAATTTAATTATCAATTAATATCATTATCATTAATATTTAAATAATTTAAAATATTAATGAAATTCATGTCAACACTTTAAAAGCTATTTATTATAATTTAAAAATATTTTTAAAACCTTAATATTATCTTTAAATGATTTTTAAGATATTAAAATTATTTTTAAATAATTATCATTAATGTTTAAATATTAATGTCATTCATATCAAAATATTAAAAGTTATTTATTATAACTTAAAATATTTTTAAAATATTTATTTCACCTTTAAATGATTTATAAAACATTTAAATCATTTTTAAATAATTTATTTAATACAATTATTAAATAACTTTATTATCATTAATATTAAAATATTAATGAAATTCTTATCAAAATATTATAAGTTATTTATTATAACTTAAAATACTTTAATATCATTTTTAAATGATTTTTAAAATATTAAAAATATTTTTAACTAATTTATTTAATATAATTATTAAATAACTTTATTATCATTAATATTAAATTATTAATGAAATTTATCTCAAAATATTAAAAGTCATTTATTATAACTTAAAATATTTTTTTAATACTTTAATTTTATTTAAAATGATTTTTAATATATTAAAATCATTTTTAACTAATTTATTTAATAAGTTAAATATCATTAATATTTAATTAAATTAAAATATTAATGAATTTTATGTCAAAATATTAAAAGTTAATTTTTATACCTTAAAATAATTTTATGAATTTTTAATAATTAATTTCTATTTATTTTAATTAATATAATTAATTTTTATTAAAACCGTCAATAAAGAGCTTTAGCAACACTAACTGTCACTGTTGGTGTTCTTGAGCCTTCAATAACAGCCCTTAGGTACCTACTTTGACTACCGATAATTTCTTGTTCATAATGTTTCTGGGCATGACAATGTATTGGTTATGTGGTATTGATGTAATACTACAACTGTATAGCAATTTCTGGGTCAAACTACAACACATCTTGAAGATATAAGTCATTGAACAAGCTGTCAGAGCTGTTCTTCATTTTCTGGGCTACCCAGAAATATAAAGTCAATGCCGGTCAACGCACTTGTTGGCCTTAGATCTTACAGTCTGATCATGATTTGGGTGTGTTAGACGTCGGGCTTTACTGTACAACTACCAAGCTACATGGATCGAGCACTTATAAAGTCTATATATCAACAACATGCAAGATACAAGCCTTCAAAAATTTGGTCAGACCACTGCCTAAGAAATCTGGGTAACCCAGATTTCATATCTGGACGGTCAACGTTGTTTGACCAACAACAACTCTCGATCTATTATTAGTTAAGGCTTGAGAGTGCTCTAGCCTTATAGTACTCATGTCAGAGTACAATCTGACCAACATATAACATTTAAAACGACTGACAGCAGAGAGATCAAGGCAGTCAAAGTGACTGTCAGAAGGTGTTCTTCCGATTTTCTGGGTTACCCAGAAAATTTATTTCGTGTTCAGTCAACGGGTTTTGACCGTGAATAACTTTCAATCTACACATGCTATGATCATGATTCAACTTTCAGAATACTAACAACATGACATAGTAGACATACAAACACTTAAATATAATATATCATGAACAGATTGAGAATTATAATCCCCGACTTTGGGCTGTCAGACAAGTTTTTAGGGTTCTTGGCAGTTTTGAGAAATTCATGATTTCGAGCCTTTTGATGTATTGAAAGTGTTGTTTCTCAACCCAGATCATCAATACACATAATATACAACATATATTAACACTTAAACATAACATCTAACAAAAAATTAAAGATCCATCAAGAGGGTTCGGTTTTATACCTTTCTTGAGCAATCTTTTGATTTCTGACCTTGGATCTATTATGGTTTAGTGTATGGGATGTTATTGTTTGATATTGTGACCAAGTTAGAGAGAGAATTTCGTGGGTCTTAGAGAGATAAAGAGTCTTGGCTTGTGTGGGTGAAAAATAATTAAAGTTTCTTTTTCTTTTGATTTTTTTGCAATCCTAATCCATATGTTCAATGAATCTAAGCTTGCTAGGTGTCATGTAATGACTGATAGAGAAGATTTGGGCATGTGCTAATATCTAACATAGATCTTGGCAAGATATGCAAGCAAGCTCAATTTAATAAATCCAAAAATGGTATTTTTGTAAACTAACAAATATTTTAAGGGTATTCTTGTCCATGACACTTGAATATAGGGTTTAACCCTTAGGATTTGCCAAATAATTCATAGGGTTTGAAAAAATAACTAAAAATTAAATAAAAATTTAATTAAAGCACACTAATTTAAAAATTAGGGGTTTTAATAGAAAATTAGGGTTTTTATAAAAATTAGTGTTTCTTGCTATAATTAGGGTTTCCAAATTTATGAATTAGGATTTCCTAATCATTATCCTTAATCACATAATATCCACACTTTCATTTAACTACAAACATATTAAATACTATGTTTAATATTTAAACAAAATAAATAAATAAATCCTTAATATATATTCATATAATTATGTTAATTATCATAATTATATATAAAATCTATAATCATATCTTGTATTAATATACTTACATATATTTGAATACAAATATAGTTATTAATCATATTTAATATTCAAATTTCTTAAGAAAATAATGTCTTATTATTAATAACATAAATATACTTTCTTTTTAAATATAATTATACAATAATTGTATTAATCCATGAAATTTCATAACATAGATCAAAAATTAGGGTTTTGATCTATAATAACACTTTACCTTATATACCATTATTAATTAAGTTAAAATAATTAACTTAACTAATCTTGATAAATTCATATAATAAAATAATTATTGTAATAATTCTAAGAATTACTTCATATATTATTTAAATAATATATTAATCATATTTTCATGGAAAAATAAATAATAAAATATTTTTATTATCAAAATTAATTTATTATAAGAATATAATTTATAATAATCAACAATTCTTTTATCGAAAAATTTATTTAAAATCATTTATACAATAAATAAATATATATTTATCACATATATACATATTCTTTACCTTGCACGTATTCCCACCCTTATTTTGATAGAAATAAAAAAAAATTATACGCAAAATTTCTTATTTAATTATATAAAAATATTGGGTTATTACATTAACCCTCCCATATAAGGATTCCGTCACCAGAATCACCGTTTCAAAACTTATAAACACAAGGGTAAATATTATACACATTCATTGCAAGTAGATCTCGATCTGATTCGATCGAATTGATCTTTAGCTTATTCAGCATAAAGCTTATTTATCTGTTTAAACAGAATCCGATTTCTAATAGAACTCAAATTCCTCCTTCAAAATTCTTAATAAAACGATTTATTATATATAAGAAAACCATATATAAGAAAATAAAATTTATTCGAATAATACCTGGAATTCCATCTCGGGCTGCTACCGTATCTTGAACCGTCATATTGAAGGTCCTCGCAGTTGGCTTAATTGTCGGAGTTGGATACATGATCGCTAGCTTTCCACTGCTTTTCCCAGCATTTGCATTTCCACCATCGGCGTTTCTTTTCAGACAATCCTTCGCCATATGTGTAGTTGATCCGCAGATGAAACAACTACGATTCTTTCTTGGATTGGGGCAATTAGGAGAGATGTGTTCCTCCTGCCCGCACTTGTATCACACTAACTTTCTCTTGAGACACTCACCTGAGTGACTCTTCCCACAATTTCCATATGATTCCATCTTTTTCCTTATTCCTCCCTGACTATTACCAGTGTTTTCAGAACTTGTCCACTTTCTTTTTCCACTTACACTTCCACTGTTTCCTTCCACCTTAACTTTTCCTTCGACCTTACCCTTTCTTTTCCTTGTTATAGAGGCTCATGGCCTCACTTCCTCCTTCAGTAATAATAGCCTTTTCCAATAACGTTCCAAACGAGTTAATCTGCAGCACTGCAACCTTGTTGTAAATCCAGGGCTTTAAACCATGTTCGAATCTTCGTGCCTTCCTTGCTTCAGTGTTCACTTGTTGTGGAGCGAACCTGGCTAATTCGTTAAACTTGACGGCGTATTCTGAGACGGTCATATTTTCTTGTTTCAATTCCAGAAATTTAACCTCCATTATGTCCTGCATACTGGACGAGAATTAATTCTCGTTGAACAGTTCTTTGAACCTTGTCCATGTTACCACTTCTGCTCCGCCTCGAGTTTGATTAGCCTTGATAAGTAGGATTTATACCTACTTATTGAACGCCAACTTACTCTGATTATGGCATAAACTCAAGCACTTTAGTGTCTTTTAATGCGTTTATCTTTGTTTTGCATGTTTTAGGTAGGAAACTCCAAAAGGCAGGAAACGACATGATATGGCATGAAAATGAGCATATATTATGAACTCGACAACAAGGCCGGTGGATTGGCATGGAGACGGACAAAGTGGCATGGTATGGGCAAAAGCAGGCTTGTGGAGTTGGTGGAGAACCTATGTGAAGCAGATGGGGGCTTGGCATGAAGATGGTTTGAGGTGAGGAACATATGATGATGGCCTCAATGTAGCATTGTGAAGGAGCAAGAAGCAACTTAGAAAGGAGCAAAGGATTTTGCAAGAAAGCAAGCACCAGAAAGTTAAGCTGTAGCAGGAAGTAGCACGCGCGACCGCGCCCAGAACATATAGGAAGCCTGCGCACCGGAGCCGGTTGGCAGGCCAGAGGGGCATTTTTTGGGCAATGGCGCGCCCGCGCCAGAGAAGCATAGTGAGGTCTCGCGGCCGCGCCGGGGCTTGACTGAAGAGTTGACCTTTTATTTTGTTTACTCGACTGAATGTAGTAATTATAAGGCTTGGGTTTTCTTTTGAACAGACATCATTTAGCATTTATTAGACTTATCATATGAACTTTCAAGTTTGGGTTCCTATATTCTAGGGTTAGCGAGTGTAAAGGTTTTAGAGGCTTCTCTTCTTCTTCCTTCTTGCTCTAGTAGTATTACATTTCTAGGGTTCATCTTGGAACTCATTTGTGGTCCAGACTCGAGTTTGCTATCTTCTATTGAATGGGGGAAACCACAAGATTTGCACTTTCTTTCTCTATTTTCTCTCATTTCATAGTTGCTCAATGCTTGGTTTGAATCCCATAATGGTGGGAGGTTCAGTGATGAACTAACTTCCATTATGGGATTCTAATAGATTCTATTTGCTAAATCTAGGGTTTATGTCTCTTTGATATATATGGATGATAATATATGGTTTGCCTAACATGGTTGCTTGTATGCCTAGATGCTTGATCAACATCTACTCTAATAGTTTATATGAACTTGAAACAATGAAGTGTAAACTTAGATTTTTCCATGTTAGCATACGTTTGTGAAACTTGCACTGGCTGAGTTTTATGATTTGCTATCCAGATAGAAATATACCGTATGGCCGTATGTAGTCTAATGGGAGCTTGTACGTTAATTGGTTTAGCTTGTAAATCGCATAGAAATATAGTGATTTGGGCTTTACTGACGTTTATGTGGTTTCTATCTTAATTGCGGACATTATATGATTTGGACTTGGTGTATTGAAAGATAGCCAAGTCTCACATTCGTGCTCCCGGCTAGCATTCTTATATGATTATCCGTGTATGATTTGTGGTGTGGTTAACCTAGATGATGCTTTAGATGAAGTTAGGATCCCATATCCCTCTAATTTGAACCCCTCGTTTATTAATTGGTTAAGTTTAGTTTAAATTTAGTATAATTATTTGAAGAACATTGTGACAACCGTTTAAGCAGACAAAGATAATTAATGGACTGTTGCATAATAGATTAGGCCTGACTCCGTTCTCTGTGGGACGATCTCGACTTACCAAGTTATTACTTGCCGACCATGTACACTTGCACGTGTTTTTGTGTCCATTTTTGTTAACACGTAAACGGCACAACAAGTTTTTTGCGCCGTTGCCGGGGACTACGGTTTTAGTTTAATCCTATTGACATCAATTTTTGTTAAATTTGACTGACTTGAACAAATCTCTTCTTACCTCATTTCTAATTTTATTTTTACTTGTGTTTCAGGTACTCGTGGATAGTTTATGCACACTCGAGCCTCACATCCTGAATTAGTGCCTCACCAAGAGCACATCAACGGTCGAGCGTGGAGAGCTAATATCCGAAACATCAATCCTCGAGAAGAGCCTGAATCACTTCATCAAATGGCTGAAGAGTAGAGGGTCTTGCAAGACTATTCTATGCCCAAACTCACCGATCTGCAATCAAGTATAGTGAGGCCAACAATTGCGGCGAACACTTTTGAGATAAAGCCAGGAACATTGCAGATGATACAAAACAATCTCCAATTTGGGGGTTTGCCTTCCGAAGATCCCAACGAGCATATTATGAGCTTCATAGAAATATGTAACACGTTTAAATACAACAACGTCCCCGATGATGCAGTGAAACTTAGAATATTTCCTTTCACCTTGAGGGATAAGGCAAAAAGTTGGTTGCACTCACTGCCTTCAGGGTCAATAACTACATGGGAAGACTGTGCTCAGAAATTCTTGACCAAGTTCTTTCCTATGGCCAAGACTGCTGCAATGAGGAGAGACCTGAGTACCTTTGCACAACATCCAGGGGAAACGTTATATGAAGCTTGGGAACGTTATAAGGAAATGCTCCGGAAATGCCCACACCATGGCATGCCAGAGTGGATGGTGATTAACTCTTTTTACAATGGTTTGGGATGGCAATCAAGGCCAATTATTGACGCTGCATCGGGGGGAGCAATCTGGAAAAAAGATTTTTCGACGGTATATGAGCTCTTTGAGACCGTGGTAGCGAATGAGTATCAGAATCCAACGGCCAGGATGGTATAACCGAAAGTTGCAAGGATGTTAGAAGTGGATGCCATTACAGCATTGTCTGCTCAGATGGCAGCTATGGCAAAGAAGATTAATTCATTGGCGGAAGAAAAAGTCAAGACAGTTGCTTGTGTCTGTGAGATTTGTGCAGGGTCACATCAAATAGACCAATGTGCTATTAGTACATAATCAATACAGTTTGTGAGCAACTACCAAAAACCCCACAGTCAATTTCAAAATTCTTACAATCCCAACAATAGGAACCATCCTAACTTTAGTTGGAGTAATACTCAGAATGTCCAACACCCCCAAACATCTCAGCCACAGTACCATAAATCAAACCAACAACACCAATATCAATCGGCACAATCACAACCACAACAATTTCAATCTCAACAACAATATCAACCATAGCAAGCTCATCACCAGTATGCACCAAAACCCCCCTACCCTCCTGGTTTTCAACAACAACATCATCCCCCACCTGTACCTCATCTAGAAAAGAAGTCAGAGGAGAGAGTGGAAATCGATGAACTTTAGTTAATCGTGAAGAGCCAAGCTATATCTCTCAAGATGATGGAGACTCAAATTGGTCAAATTGCCAATGCGGTTCTCAATCGACCTCAAGGGACTCTTCCTAGTAATACAGAGACGAATCCAGGGAAAAGGGAGGGAAAGGAGCAGTGCCAAGCCATCGCCCTAAGGTCTGGGATGCAGACTTCAGACTTGGAGGCTCGCGCGGCCGCGCCCCAAGAAGGCCAAAACCTGGCGCGGGCACGCCAAGATGCAGATAACCCTGAGACAGTGTTGGTTGATGGAAATGATGGAGGAAAGATTGTTGCGGCAGATAAGGAGGAAACCACTGAGAAAATCATAACCAAACCATCACCTGTGTACCCTACTGTTCCTTACCCACAGAGATTGCACAAGCAAAGGGACAACAGACAGTTCGCTAAGTTTTTAGAGGTGTTTAAGAAACTGAAGATAAACATACCCTTCGCATAGGCATTAGAACAAATGCCAAGTTACGCGAAGTTCATGAAGGGTATTCTGTCAAGGAAGAAACGATTAGAGGACTTTGAGACAGTGGCCTTAATAGAAGAGTGCAGTGCGGTATTACAGCGTAAATTACCTCCAAAGCTTAAGGACCTGGGCAATTTCACAATACCTTGCTCCATTGGAAATTTGTCTTTCAGCAAATGCCTCTGTGACTTAGGAGCTAGCATAAATTTGATGCCTCTGTCCGTATTCAATCAATTGGGATTGCCGGCTCCCAAGCCGATAAATGTATCACTACAACTTGCTGACAGATCCATCACTTATCCTAGGGGTATTGTTGAAGATGTTTTGGTTAAAGTGGACAAATTTATCTTCCCAGCTGACTTCATCATCCTTGATTATGAAGAAGACAGAAATATCCCAATCATTTTTGGGAGACCTTTCCTTACCACGGGGCAAACTCTTATAGATGTCCAGAAGGGAGAGTTAACAATGAGAGTGCATGATCAAGAAGTCACTTTTAACGTTTTTAAAGCTATGAAGTTTCCCACCGACGAGGAAGAGTGCTTTCGGATTGATTTGATAGATAGGGTGATGAATGAAGGAGTTGGAAATCTGGTGGGTACTGAGCCTTTGGAGAGTGCTATATTGGGAGATTCAGATATTGAGGATGATGAAGTTGCTGAATACGTGCAAATTCTTGACACAGCACCAAGGATGAGAAAGTTTAAGATGCCTATCGAGCCACTAAAACTTGCTGGGAGACATCAAAATGACTCAAGCCTTCTCTTGAGATGCCTCCAGATCTTGATCTTAAATCTCTTCCAGATCATTTAAGGTATGCATTTTTAAGTGAATTTTCAAAGTTGCCTGTTATTATTTCTGCTGCACTAACATCTTGTCAGGAAGAACAACTGCTACGGGTACTAAGATAGTTTAAATCGACAATTGGATGGACCATAGCAGATATAAAGGGGATCAGCCCAGCATTTTGTATGCATAAAATCCTGCTGAAAGATGATAGCAAACCATCAGTGGAGCAACAGCGCAGATTAAATCCTATCATGAAGGAAGTGGTTAAGAAGGAGATTTTAAAGTGGTTAGATGCAGGAATTATCTATCTAATATCAGACAGCTCTTGGGTGAGTCTGGTGCAGTGTGTGCCGAAGAAAGGGGATATGACCGTGGTATCCAATAAACATAACGAACTAATTCCTACCAGAATAGTGACGGGGTGGAGAGTCTGCATGTACTACCGCAGACTAAATAAGGCTACCAGGAAAGATCATTTTCCCCTCTTGTTCATTGATCAGATGCTAGACATGCTGGCCGGTCGTGAATATTACTGCCTTCTGGATGGGTACTCAGGATATAATCAAATAATGATAGCCCCAGAAGATCAAGAAAAGACTACCTTTACTTGTCCATATGGTACATTTGCGTTTAGAAGGATGTCTTTCGATTTGTGCAATGCCCCGGCTACCTTTCAGAGGTGTATGATGGCCATTTTGTCAGATATGGTTGAGCAAAATGTTGAAGTCTTCATGGATGATTTTTCTATTTTTGGAGACTCCTTTGACCTATGTTTGGAGAATTTGTGATGGTGTTAAAACGGTGTGTCGAGATGAATCTTGTACTAAATTGGGAGAAGTGCTATTTTATGGTACAAGAGGGTATCATTTTGGGACATAAGGTTTCGAAGAAAGGATTAGAGGTGGACGGGGCTAAGTTGGAGACTATTGAGAGCTTGCCTCCTCCAATTTCTGTAAAAGGTGTTCGTAGCTTCTTGGGACATGCAGGCTTTTATCGTCGGTTTATAAAGGACTTCTTGAAGATTACAAAGCCACTTTGCAGTTTGTTAGAAAAAGATGTCCTCTTTAAATTTGATGAGGAATGCCTGACTGCAGTCGAGCACTTGAAGAAGAAGTTAACTACGGCACCAGTGATCACATCTCCGAATTGGGACCTTCCTTTTGAGCTAATGTGTGATGCCAGCGATTTTGCTGTGGGAGCTGTATTGGGCCAGCGAAGGGACAAGGTCTTTCATGTTATATACTATGCTAGCAAGACCCTTACTGATGCCCAGTTGAACTACACTACACCAGAAAAAGAGCTTTTGGCGGTGGTGTACGCATTCGACAAATTTCGTGCTTATTTGATTGGGACTAGAGTGATTGTGTACACCGACCACACAGCGATCCGATATTTGATAGCAAAGAAAGATGCCAAACCCCGTCTGATCAGGTGGATCCTTCTTTTGCAAGAATTTGATCTAGAAATCAAGGATAGAAAAGGGACTGAGAACCAAGTGGCTGACCACTTGTCACGATTGGAAAATTCGGGAAGCGATGCAAATGACAAAGTGATGATAAATGAATCCTTCCCAGATGAGCAATTATTTGTGGTGAAAGGCGAAGTACCATGGTTCGCAGATTTTGCAAACTTCCTAGTGGGCAATATCATTCCTTCTGACTTGACTAGGCATCAAAAGAAGATGTTTCTGCATGATGTGAAATGGTTTATTTGGGATGACCCGTACTTGTTCAAGCAGTGTGCTGATCAGATGATTAGAAGGTTCATTCCATTTAGTGAAACGGAGAGTGTGCTGCAGGATTGCCACGCATCTTTGTATGGAGGCCATTATGGAGGTGAAAGGACAGCGGCCAAGGTTTTGCAAGCAGGTTTTTATTAGCCTACTATCTTTAAGGATGCTTGCAGCTTTGTTCAAAGATGTGATAGATGTCAGAGGGTAGGAAATATATCGAAGAGAAATGAAATGCCCCTGAGTACAATCCTCGAGGTAGAGATCTTCGATGTCTGGGGGATAGACTTTATGGGGCCGTTCGCTTCATCATGTGGGAACGTGTACATCCTTTTGGCAGTCGATTACGTATCTAAATGGGTGGAAGTGGCAGCTCTACCGACGAATGATGCTAGGGTAGTTCTGAGATTTCTACAAAAGAGCATTTTCACGAGGTTTGGAACTCCCAAGGCTATCATTAGTGACGAGGGCACCCACTTTTGCAATCGCCAGTTTACAACTTTGTTAGCTAAGTATGGGGTAAATCATCGAGTAGCTACATCTTATCATCCCCAAACCAATGGCCAAGCCGAAGTTTTAAATCGTGAGGTAAAAAGAATACTGGAAAAGATTGTGAACCCCACGAGGAAAGATTGGTCACTGAAGTTGGATGATGCAGTATGGGCTTACAGGACTGCCTATAAAACACCACTAGGAATGTCGCCGTTTCAGCTTGTGTATAAAAAGGCGTGTCACCTTCCTCTAGAGCTTAAGCATAGAGCCTATTGGGAAATCCATAAGTTGAACTTCGACTTAAAGGCTGCAGGGGAGAAACGTCTATTCCAACTCAATGAATTGGACGAATTTCGATTGCAGGCTTATGAAAATTCCAAATTGTACAAGGAAAAGGTGAAAAGGTGGCATGATCGCAAGATCATGGAAAGAACATTTGAGCCAGGGCAAGCAGTGCTATTATTCAACTCCAGACTTAGACTCTTCCCAGGAAAGCTCAAGTCAAGGTGGTCAGGGCCTTTTACTATCAAGACTGTATATCCACACGGTGCAATAGAGATTTTCCATAAGGACCCAGATAACCCCTTCAAAGTCAATGGACAAAGGCTGAAGCATTACTATGGTGGAGAGGTTTCCAGGCAGGAGGTCGCCTCAATCCTTTCGACAACTTGACCGAATCCGACAGAGTCTAGATTATGGACTATAAACAAGCGCTAGATGGGAGCCACCCCATCATCTCTATCTCTTCCTCTTGTTAATTCTTGCATTGCTTTTCTATACATTTCTCTCCCCTGTTTAATTCTGGTGACTTATCTCTTCAATTTCTCTTTCCCCGTTTAATTCTAAGTATGTGGAAAAGGTTTACCTATTTTTGATCATTGTAGGGGTTAGAATGCTCATCGCCTATATTTTTGAACTTTAGGCATGTAGCATGAAATTTTTGGGAGTTAGATACGCTCTGTACATACCTCTATGGGATTTACATGATTCATTGCATACTTTGTTGCATTTAGCCATAGTTGCAAAGAATTTTGGAGCTGGAAGCTCTTTGAACATATTTTGGACATGTTAGTATTCTGCATAGAAGCCTATAGCAATTTTTTTGGGGAAATTACATAGAAACGATTCATATATAGCATTGCTAAGGAATAGAAGTTCATTCATCTTACTCATGCACATTACATTCGGGAATCAAGCAATATTTAACTGTGGTTGCTTTATGTGTAGGTGCGATAATGGGTACAAGTTACTTCTTATCTCTTCACTAAGTTGCTGTAGAATAGGAACAGAAGGCAGAAATTTTTGGCCAGGTTAAGGGGTGGCGCGCCCGTGCTAACCTCAGGGTGTTTACAGGCGCTCCCGCGCCAGAGTACAGCCCTGGCCCGCGCGGTCGCGCGGCTCTCCATGTCTAACCCGGCGCGCCCGCGCCCGAAGCCTTTCGGCAGTTTCAATTTAAAATAGCAGTTCCAATAATTCAATCCCTTTTATACCTTATAACTTATAACCCCCCCTCCACTATCATATCATACGACTTCTCAGTTATATTCCCCTCCCTCTCCACACCCTAATTCCTGTTCCCATTACTCAATCATCTATATCCCATGTCCGATTTTCGTCCCCTTGTCATCAACCAAGTGAGGGTTTGGGTAGTGTTGCAGAGATTTCCATCACCAGTTGGGGGAAGTTTCACCAAGTAAGGGTTTATTCTTCACAGTGGGTACATAGGGTTTGTGGAAGTAGTAGCCGCCATACAAGTTTGGGGGTTTTGTTCTTCAGTATTCTTCATCAAGGGTTCTAGCCAAGTTCTGAACAATTCGCCATGGGTCCAAAACGATCACGCACCGTCGCTTCCTCTTCGGCTGCTTCGCCCGATTGCAGTGGCTCTGACAACGACATCCCCGTCCATTTGACCAAGTTCATTAGCATCGAAGCCCAAATAACATACTATAGGATCGCAGCTAAGTCAGTGGTTAAGGAAAGAGGATTAAAGCCGACGAAGGAGGACGGAGACATGAGGGCTATGATTCGTGAAATAGGCTGGCAAGGCGTTTGTGCCATGCCACCATCGGTGCCGTTGGCGTTGGTCCTTGAATTCTATGCGAATGCAAGCATCACGAAAAGTGGCCGGTCCTTTGTTAGAGGCCAAACAGTCGATTACCGCCCAGCTGCAATTCGGGAGATTCTGAGTCTGCCATTAGTGCCGGCGGAGCAAGTAAATTGGGTCGAGGCCGAAAGATTCGAGACTGATTTGGATCAGGTGATTCGGGACTTATGTGCGCCTGGCACAATGTGGAAGATCAAAAAGGACACCACTGATGAATATACCACATTTCTCGCCTCTGGACTGAACCGCTACGCTAAGGCGTGAAACTTGTTCCTTTATGGAAATCTGATGCCATCCACTCATCAGCATGAAGTTACTGTCGAGCGAGCCATCATCTTATGGGGCATTATCACGGGCAAAGACATTGATGTGGGACATTTGGTTAATCAGAACATGCTGCGATTTATGAGAGGAAGTACCACAGGCGCTATCCCACATGCATCCATTGTAGCCCATCTTTCTGCAGAGGCAGGGCTTGAATGGCCTGATGAGCAGATTCAGATACCCAGTGGGGATGTCACTCATAACACAATCAAGCATTTTTAGGATTGGGCAGGGGCACAGCACATCCGAGGGGAAAAGGATTTATTATAGCAGCTCCTCCGCCAGTCCCACCCCCACAGCCGCAGCCAGACGAGGCAGCAGCCCCTCCTCTAGCATATCATTGTGGCCAAATGCGGCGTATTGAGAGGAAGATTGACGCCCTGCACGGAAATTTTGTTAGGTTCGCTGATGGGTTGATGTGTGCGCTTGCCGGCACCATGCTAGAGTGGCCCGTGTTTGCTTCCGAGATGCCATACCCTCCGCCAGATACACCACCCGAGGAAGGTGGCCATGCCGAGCAGTAGGGGAGTTTTCTAGCCCTTTACCTTCAATGGGGACATTGAATATTTCTAGTTTGGGGGTATTGGGTGTAGTTAGGTAGTTTATTGCATATAGTTAAATGTCCGCATCTAGTTTTTATTGCTTTTAGTTAATTTGCTTTGTGATTGCATGTAATTTTTCATATAAGTTGTATATAGTAGTTGAATTGCATTTCGGTATAGTTTTAATTAAATGTTGCATAAGATTTTTTAGTTTTTAGTTTATTTATTTCAGTTTTATTTCAGTTTGTTGCATTAGTAAGTGTTTAATTGCATTGCATTGCATAATCCCTTGTTTTAGTCTGTCGAATTCCGATCTGGCCAGTGATGACATCGAGATATGGTAGATTATTGAGCTCTGTTAGTAGTTTAGGCTTAGTTATATTTTATACATGATGTAATCTAAATCTGTTGATTAGATGTTACCGGATAGCTCAGTGTGTCTTTTGTTGCTTGTTGGCTAGATTAATACATGCTTGTCTTCTAAGAGGAAAATTTTTGTTTTTAATTGCTAGAATGGTGTAATTAAAGCAATAATGACCTTAACAACGCTAGAATACAAGTCTGAAGAAAAACTTTGGGTATGTATGTTGTAAGGAGAGATGGAGCGTAAGACGCACTCTCCTTAAAAAAAGAAAAAGAAAAAGAAAATAAAATAAATTGAGAAAAAGAATGCAAAAATAGAATAAATACCTTGGCTAGCGAAGTCTTGTGGCCTTTGATACTCGAGCAAGTATGCCCTAGGGGATTGTCTCTGCACCCAGTGCCCTAAGGCCGTCTGGTCTGGGAGTCGTTGGTCGAAAGCTCATTAAATGGGTATCATTGAAAAGCCTAAGAAGGCCTAGCATTGCACAGACGGGTGAATAAAAGTATAATAAGCCCTTGTTGCACTTCAGCTTGTATCTTTGTGTTGGTTTGGTCATTGTTTGGTCTTCATAAGAAATTCTTAGCTTAAAACCTAAATTTTTCCTTCCTTAGAAGTATAGCATGTGAAATCTTTGCTTTTATCAAGCTTTTTCATGACATTGCACTCATACACTGCGTCTGAGTAACAGGTTGTGATTTGCAGATTGTATGTTTATATAACTGTAGCTTGAGCCGATGCATTGATCATTGCTCTTATTATCTCTCTGAGGCGAATCTGATTGGAATTCATATGATGGCTGTTACTTTGGGGTGCATTTTTATGTAGTTAATTTCATACCATGTAGTTGCATTTGTGTTTTTGCTTGAGGGCAAGCAATAGTTCAAGTTTGGGGGTATTTGATAAGTAGGTTTTATACCTACTTATTGAACGCCAACTTACTCTGATTATGGCTTAAACTCAAGCACTTTAGTGTCTTTTAATGCGTTTATCTTTGTTTTGCATGTTTTAGGTAGGAAACTCCAAAAGGAAGGAAACGACATGATATGGCATGAAAATGAGCATATAGTATGAACTCGGTAACAATGCTGGTGGATTGGCATAGAGACAGACAAAGTGGCATGGTATGGGCAAAATCAGGCTTGTGGAGTTGGTGGAGAACCTATGTGAAGCAGATGGGGGCTTGGCATGAAGATGGTTTGAGGTGAGGAACATATGATGATGGCCTCAATGTAGCATTGTGAAGGAGCAAGAAGCAACTTAGAAAGGAGTAAAGGATTGTGCAAGAAAGCAAGCACCAGAAAGTCAAGCTGCAGCAGGAAGTAGCACGCGCGGTCGCGCCCAGAACACATAGGAAGCCGGCGCGCCCGCGCCGGTTTGCAGGCCAGAGGGGCATTTTCTAGGCAATGGCGCGCCCGCGCCAGAGAAGCATAGTGAGGTCGCGCGGCCGCGCTGGGGCTTGATTGAAGAGTTGACCTTTTATTTTGTTTGCTCGACTGAATGTAGTAATTATAAGGCTTGGGTTTGCTTTTTAACAGACATCACTTAGCATTTATTAGACTTATCATATGAACTTTCAAGTTTGGGTTCCTATATTCTAGGGTTAGAGAGTGTAAAGGTTTTAGAGGCTTCTCTTCTTCTTCCTTCTTGCTCTAGTAGTATTACATTTCTAGGGTTCATCTTGGAACTCATTTGTGGTCCAGACTCGAGTTTGCTATCTTCTATTGAAAGGGGGAAACCACAAGATTTGCACTTTCTTTCTCTATTTTCTCTCATTTCATAGTTGCTCAATGCTTGGTTTGAATCCCATAATGGTGGGAGGTTCAGTGATGAACTAACTTCCATTATGGGATTCTAATGGATTCTATTTGCTAAATCTAGGGTTTATGTCTCTTTGATATATATGGATGATAATATATGGTTTTCCTAATATGGTTGCTTGTATGCCTAGATGCTTGATCAACATCTACTCTAATAGTTTATATGAACTTGAAACAATGAAGTGTAAACTTAGATTTTTCCATGTTAGCATACGTTTGTGAAACTTGCACTGGCTGAGTTTTATGATTCGCTAGCCGGATAGAAATATACCGTATGGCCGTATGTAGTTTAATGGGAGCTTGTGCGTAAATTGGTTTAGCTTGTAAATCGCATAGAAATATAGTGGTTTGGGCTTTACTGACATTCATGTGGTTTCTATCTTAATTGTGGACATTATATGATTTGGACTTGGTGTATTGAAAGATAGCCAAGTCTCACATTCGTGCTCCCGGCTAGCATTCTTATATGATTATCCGTGTATGATTTGAGGTGTGGTTAACCTAGATGATGCTTTAGATGAAGTTAGGACCCCATATCGCTCTAATTTGAACCCCTCGTTTATTAATTGGTTAAGTTTAGTTTAAATTTAGTATAATTATTTGAAGAACATTGTGACAATCGTTTAAGCAGACAAAGATAATTAATGGACTGTTGCATAATAGATTAAGCCTGACTCCGTTCTCTGTGGGACGATCTCGACTTACCGAGTTATTACTTGCCGATCGTGTACACTTGGACGTGTTTTTGTGTCCATTTTTGTTAACACGTAAATGGCGCAACAAGCCTCCCACCAGAAGTTCGCTTCCCATTTTAGCATGTAAGTAGCAAAAGCTGTATTTTGCTCCTCTGCTACCCTAGCAATAACAAACGCTTTTTCTATTTCCTTTACCCAAGTTTGGGCTTCTATAGGGTCGGTCGTTCCTTTGAATTCAGGAGGTCCTACTGCCTTGAAGTCTTTGAAGTTCGCCAATTGATTATCTGGCCGATTTCTTCTTGCTGCCGATGCTTGATTACACATTGCTTGTGCCAACATATTCACAAAATTCTGTATTGGATCTGCTTATCCTTTTGCGTTGTTTACAGATTCTTCTGCCCTTTGGTTTCGAGTTTGACGTCTTGGCGGCATTATTTGGTTAAATAAAATCTTAAAATTATTATCTTATCATTCATATACCATTATCAATGGTATCATAAAAAAACAGAATATAAAATTCTAAATTTAGACCACTTCAACTTGCTGGATTTCCAAATTCAGCTTGCCGAATTAACAAATTGTCATTTAATCAACATACCATTCTTGACATATAATAATATCATAACATTTATATTCATATTCAAATAGTACATAGTACATTTCATTACACAATACAGACTGCCATAGTCACTTACTATCCCTTAGTGACAACAAAAGTCAGGATTCATCATGATACTTATGCAAAAGTAATACATTTCATACCTATACATACTATAGATAATCCTATTTTACTTATCCTATTCATTTCCTACGCCTTCCATAGATCTTGGACAAGCCTTTGCCAGATGACCTATCAATCCACAGACAAAACATATGCATTGCTTCGGATAAGGGCAATGAGATAAAATATGTCCTTCACGTCCACAATTATACCATACATTCTGTCCTTTCATACATATGCCTTCATGTTTCCGATTACAGTTCGCACACGTTCCTACTTTCTTAAAGTTCCCTTGATTAAAATCAAAATTTCCTAAATCACGGTCATTTATTTTTCTTTTTCCTTTCTGGGTTGGAGCTACACACGATTTGCTGCATTTGGCTCCCATCTGTTCAATTTGAACCTTCAACTTATCTTGTTCTTCCATTGTTTCGATTAATGCCTTTTGCAACTGGCTGTTTAATAGCCTTTCCACTTCCAACACCCTTTCTAAATATAACAGCTTGTTCTTTAGATTCTGCACTTTCGTTGATGCTTGGCCAGCTCCAACTTCAGTGTCTGAATCACTATCTGTCAATAACACCGTTTTTGGTTCTGGTTCTATGTTCTCCAAAATGATTACTTCATCTTGGTTTCTTTCAGGTGGAGTGATTTGCTCCTTCTTTATGACATGAGAGTCTTCTAATCCTTTCCTTCCTGACATCTATACACAAACTGTCTTGATTAGTACATAATATATACACATAACAAACAATAGTTTATATAAGTTTTTTTTAATTTTATTTTATGATGAATTTCCTTAATTCATCTCCTTTAAACTCTATTTGAGTTGTTTGTTTTTCAACGCTTTTATCTAGCTTAAGGTTATAGCCTAAGGTATCCCCCACCTATGGTTTCTAACCTAAAGCTCTGATACCAACATGTGACGCCCCCAAATTCAAGTACTTAAAACCCAAACTTGGTGCTATACGATATCATTTCTTTGGGCGAAATAATAATATAATATATATAAAAAAACTTAATATATATATATATATCAGAGTTGTCTAATCCGAGGTACACGACCTTTAAAACATTCATTATATGATAGATAGTAAATATTATCGTCCTAATAAAGTCTAACTATTACACAAGATACCATAAAACTTATTCTTGCAGCTTTCCTTTCTCTTTATTTTTGCCAGAGCCTTCTGATTGATCACGCTTAACTGAAAATATTTAATTTAAAGCAAGAATGAGCATTCAATTGCTCAGCAAGTAATAGCAGTTAATAAACTTTAGCTGAAAGAAATAAATATTTTCTTTGAGGTATACTATACAACGAATCAATAGTTGTGAAGTCTTTTAAAACATATCTTAATAACATATCAAATAGTTTAAAATTTTGAAACGACGTAGTGCCTATAAATGCTGAGCGGTCAATGGACCATGAACTTTTATTTTTCATTTTTGAAAAGGTTTAAACAAAAATTTATCTGCAAACCGCTCTGGTCTGACGGACATGTAAGGTGATCAGCCCCGTTATGTCATATATTGATCAATACTATCTGTTTGAATGATAAATTCGTTCACTCTGTTTGCCTTGGACACATAAACAATTTCCCCATTACGGGTTGTTCATACTCAGTCTGGAGTTCTAAATAATTCAAACTATGTCTAGCTGAGTCAATTAGCTTAGACAGTCTTTAAACCATAAATACATACCGAAGTTTAATAGTTTGTAACATAATTTATCATATCAAAGAATTTCAAGTTCAAGGGTTCTTGTTTGAATACAATAATTTATACAAGTGGGGACACTTGTATGATAACAGACAATAATGAGATATTAATAAATAATAACTGAATTGAATAAAATTCCACAATATGAGAATAATTTCATAAACGAATCATGGATATTATTACGGATATGAATAATTGACAATAATTATTCATGAACATGCTTTGTATTTGATAATTTATGGTGAATTAGAAACTAGCATAATATATCCATGTCTGCACGAATAGCAATAAGAATTTGAGTAGAGTTAGAGAACTTGCCTTGACAGCTGAGTACTGCTTTGTAGTATAGCTTACGCTTTTATCTTTGATATGAAGTTCTATCATCAATTGAATTATTCTTTTAATTAGAATAATACAACTTAACACATAATACTGCTTAAACATGTTGTCACATAGTCATATCAGTCATTCAAAAACATAAGAACGTATACCTAGTCAAACTATGTTGAGTTGGTTTGAGTTCGGTATCTTTTCTACATCCCGATTGTATTTTCGGATAATTAACGAATTTATTTCTAATAAAACTTTGTTCAAGAACTTAAATATTATATTAGATAATTTAATTATCATTTATAATAGTTTTCCAAACATTAAAATCATTTATAATAATTTTTCAAACACTTATATCATTTTTAATGATTTAATTGTCAATTAATATCATTATCATTAATATTTAAATAATTTATAATATTAATGAAGTTCATATCAACACTTTAAAAATTATTTATTATAACCTAAAAATATTTTTAAAACCTTAATATTACCTTTAAATGATTTTTAAGATATTAAAATTATTTTTAGATAATTACTAATAATATTAAAATTTTAATGTATTTTATTTTCAAATATTAAAAGTTATTTATTATAACTTAAAATATTTTTAAAACATTTATTTCACCTTTAAATGATTTATAAAATAATTAAATCATTTTTAAATAATTTATTTAATATAATTATTAAATAAATTCATTATCATTAATATTAAAATATTAATGAAATTCTTATCAAAATATTAAAAGTTATTTATTATAACTTAAAATACTTTAATATCATTTTTAAAATATTAAAACTATTTTTAACTAATTTATTTAATATAATTATTAAATAAATTTATTATCATTAATATTAAATTATTAATAAAATTTATCTCAAAATATTAAAAGTCATTTATTATAACTTAAAATCTTTTTTAATACTTTAATATCATTTAAAATGATTTTTAATAAATTAAAATTATTTCTAACTAATTTATTTAATATAATTATTAAATAAATTAAATATCATTAATATTTAAATAAATTAAAATATTAATGAATTTTATGTCAAAATATTAAAAGTTAATTTTTATAACATAAAATAATTTTTAATATTATTTTATAAATTTTTAATAATTAATTTCTATTTCTTTTCATTAATATAATTAATTTTAATTTAAAACCGTCGCTAAAGGGCTATAGCGACGAACAGTGTCGCCTTAGGTGTTCTTGAGCAACTCAGGAACATTCATACTCAGTTACCAGGGTGCCTAGTTTGACCACCTATAGATCTTTGATTTTAATGTTTCTGGGCATGTAAGTGTATTAGTGTTGTAGTATTGATGTAATACTACAATCACAAACAAGTTTCTTGGCCAAACTACATCACAACAGGAAGATATAAGCTTTTTAAATGGCTGTCAAACATGTTCATGAGTTTCTGGGTTACCCAGAAACGGAAAGTCATGGCCGGTCAACGTTCAAGATGGCCTTATATCTTGCAGCCTGATCATGGTTTAAGTGTGTTAGATGTCGGGCTTTGTAGTACAACTACCAGGGTACATGGTTTGAGCACTTATAATGTCTAGGTATCAAGAACTAGTAAGATATAAATTTTACAAAAATTGGTCTGACGCTGTTTTGGATTTTCTGGGTTACCCAGAAAACCGACCTTAACGGTCAGCGACTTTTGACCGTTTACCACATCCGATCCGGTGTTTTCTGAGGTTCGAGAGTGCTCTGGACTTGTTGTCCTTATGTCATACTACAATCTAGATACCAATTTACATCCTAACAGTTTGTCAGTAGCAAGATCATGGCCGGTCAAACGGCCTACCAACACTGTTCTTAACAATTTCTGGAATTTTCAGAAATTCATAATCCGTGTTCGGTCAACGCTGTTTGACCGTTAATATCTTTCATTCCGTTGATGCTAAGTATGATCTAAGGCCATAAACTTGTAGTTCACATACCAAATAACAAAGTTTTGCACTTTCATGAACAACTAACAACACATGAAGGAGATCTGGGCTTGGGAAAAACCTGTCAGACTGTGCATGAATTTTCTGGGTTACCCAGAAACAGAATTTGTGTTCGATCAACGGGTTTTGACCAACAATAACTTGCAATCTAGACATGATATAAGCATGATTTCTTTTGCAGTTTACTAACCACATAACATACTACACATACTAAGCATTAAAAACAACAAATCATTAACAGGATAGGATTTATAGGCCCCGACTTTGGGCTGTCAGAGAAAAAAATTAGGGTTCTTGGCAGTTTTGAAAAATTCATGATTTCGAGCCTTTTGATGTTTTGAAAGTGTTGTTTCTCAACCCAGATCATCAATACACATAATATACAACATATTTAAACACTTAAACATAACATCTAACGAAAAATTAAAGATCTAGCTTGGTTAGGGTTTTATACCTTTTCCTTCTAAATCTTTGATTTTTGATCTTGGATCTGTTCTTGGTTAGTGCATGGGATGTTTTGGGCTGATATTTGAAACTAAGTTTGAGAGAAATTCGTGGGTCTAAAGAGAGAATGAGTCTTGGCTTGAGAAATAATATGAAGCATGCTTTCTTTTTCTCTTTCTTTAATTTATTACTTTTGATTCATTGAATCTAATCTTGCTATGTGTCAATTTCCGGCTGGGACATGAGATATTCAACATGTGTGCAAATCTTAGATATGGTGAGTCACAAGATTTAACAAGATTTGCAAGCAAGCTAATAAAATAAATCTAAAAATGCTATTATAGTAAACTAACAAATATTTTTAAGGGCATTCTTGTCCATGGTGCTTGAATCTAGGGTTTAATCAATAGATTTTAATCGTTAAGGTTTTCCAAATAATTTCTAGAGTTTGAAAAATTAAATAGGAATTAAATAAAAATTTAATTAGAACACACTATTTAAAAGTTAGGGTTTTCTATAAAAATTAGGGTTTTCTATAAAAATTAGAATTTCTTACTATAATTAGGGTTCTCAAATTTATGAATTACGATTTTCTAATCATTATTCTTAATCACTTAATATACATATTTTCACTTAAATACAAACGTATTAATTATTATGGTTAATATTTAAATAAAATAAAATAATTAAATTCTTAACATATATTCGTATAATTATGTTAATTATCATAATTATATATAAAATTCATAATCATAACTTGTATTAATATACTTACATAAATTTGAATACAATTATAGTTATTAATCATATTTAATATTCAAATTCCTTAAGAAAATAATTTCTTATTATTCATAATATAAATATACTTTCTTTTTAAATATAATTATACAATAATTATATTAATTCATGAGATTTCATAACATAGATCAACATTAGGGTTTTGATCTATAATGACACTTACCTAATATACCTTTATTAATTAAGTTAAAATAATTAACTTAACTAATCTTGATAAATTCATATAATAAAATAATTATTATAATAATTCTAAGAATTACTTCATATATTATTTAAATAATATATTAATCATATTTTCATGAAAAATAACTAATAAAATATTTTTACTATCAAAATTAATTTATAATGAGAATATAATTTATAATAATCAACCATTCCTTTATCGAAAAATTTATTTAAAATCATTCATGCAATAAATAAATATATATTTATCACATATATACATATTCTTTACCTTACATATATTCCCACATTTACTTTGACAGAAATAATATAAAAAAAATTATACGCAAAAATTTCTTATTTAATTATATAAAAATCTTGGGTTATTATATTCACCATCCTTTATAAGAATTCCGTCCCCGGAATCACCGTTTCAAAACTTATACAGACAAAGATAAATAATATACGCATTCATTGCAAGTAGATCTAGATCTGATTCGATCGAACAGATCTTTAACTTATTCAGCATAAAGCTTATCTATCTACTTAAACGGAATTTGATTTCTAATAGAACTCAAATTCCTCCTTTAAAATTTCTTAATAAAATGATTTAATATATATAAAAAAACCATATATAAGAAAATAAAAATATATTCGAACAATACCTGGAATTCCATCCCCGGCTTCTACTGTATCTTGAACCGTCATATTGAAGGTCCTTGCAGATGGTTTGTTTGTTGGAGTTGGATACGTGATCGCCAGCTTTCCACTGCTTTTCCCAGCATTCGCATTTCCCCCACCAGCAATTCTTTTTGGACAATCCCTTGCCATATGATCGGTTGATCCGCAGATGAAGCAACCACTATTCTTCCTTGGATTGCCATATTAGGAGAGATGTGTCTCTCCTTCCCGCACTTATAGCATACAAACTTCCCTTGAGACACTCACCTGAGTGACTCTTCCCATAATTTTCACATGGTTCCATCTTTTTCCTTATTCCTCCCTGACTATTACCAGTACTTCCAGAATTTATCCACTTTCTTTTTCCACTTGCACTTCCACTGTTTCCTTCCACCTTAACTTTTCCTTCGATCTTCACCTTATTCTTCTTTTCCTTATTATAGAGGCTTATGGCCTCACTTCCTCCTTCAGCAATGATAGCCTTTTCCAATAACGTTCCAAAAGAGTTAATCTGCAGCACTGCAACCTTGTTGTAGATCCATGGCTTTAAACCAGTTCGAATCTTCATGTCTTCCTTGCTTCAGTATTCACTTGTTGTGGAGCGAACCTAGCTAATTCGTTAAACTTTGCGGCGTATTCTGAGACGGTCATATTTTCTTATTTCAATTCCAAAAATTTAACCTCCATCCTATCCTGCATACTGGACGAGAAGTAATTCTCGTTGAACAGTTCTTTGAACCTTGTCCATATTACCACTTCTGCTCTGGCTAAAGTTTGGTTAGCCTCCCACCAGAAGTTCGCTTCCCCTTTCAGCATGTAGGTAGCAAAAGTTATCTTTTGTTTCTCCGCTACCCTAGCAATAACAAACGTTTTTTCTATTTTCTTTACCCAAGTTTGGGCTTCTATAGGGTCGGTCGTTCCTTTGAATTCAGGTGGTTCTACTGCCTTGAAGTTTTTGAAGTTCGCCAATTGATTATCTGGCCGATTTCTTCTTGCTGCAGGTGCGTGATTACGCATTGCTTGTGCCAACATATTTGCAAAATTCTGCATTGGATCTGCTTGTCATTCGGCGTTGTTTATAGATTCTTCTACCCTTTGGTTTCGAGTTTGACATCTTGGCGGCATTATCTGGTTAAACAAAACCTTAAAATTATTATCTTATCATTCATATACCATTATCAATGGTATCATAGAAAATAGAATATAAAATTCTAAATTTTAGACCAATTTAGCTTGCTGGATTCCCAAATTCAGCTTGTCGAATTAACAAATTGTCATTTAATCAACATACTATCTTGACATATAATAATATCATAATATTTATATTCATATTCAAACAGTACATAGTACTTTTCATTACACAATACAGACTGCCATAGTCACTTACTATCCCTTAGTGGTAACAAAAGTCGGGATTCATCATGATACTTATGCAAAAGTAATACATTTCACACCTATACATACTATATCACCTTCCATACATAATCCTATTCTACTTATTCTATTCATTTCCTACACCTTCCCTAGATCCTGGACAAGCCTTTGCCTAGTGACCTATCAACCCACATACAAAACATATGCATTGATTCGGATCAGGACAATGAGATAAGATATGTCCTTCACGTCCACAATTATAGCATATATTTTTTCCTTTCATACATACGCCTTCATATTTTCGATTACAGTTCGCACATGTTCATACTTTCTTAAAGTTCCCTTGATTAAAATCAGAATCACGAGCATTCATTTTTCTTTTCCCTTTTTGGCTTGGAGCTGCACACGATTTGCTGCATTTGGCTCCCATCTGTTCAATTTAAACCTTCAACTAATCTTGTTCTTCCATTGTTTCGATTAACGCCTTTTGCAACTGGCTATTTAGTAGCCTTTCTGCTTTCAACAACCTTTTCAAACATAACAACTTGTTCTCTAGATTCTGCACTTTCGTTGATGCTTGGCCAGCTCCAACTTCAGTGTCTGAATCGCTATCTATCAATAATACCATTTCTGGTTCTGATTTTATGTTTTCCAAAATGATTACATCATCTTGGTTGCTTTTTGGCGGAGTGATTTGCTCCTTCTTTATGACATAAGAGTCTTCTAATCCTTTCTTTCCTGACATCTATACACAAATTATCTTGATTAGTACATAATATATACACATAACAAATAATAGTTTATAAAAGTTACTTTTATTTTATTTTACGATGAATTTCCTTAATTCATCTCCTTTAAACTCTATTTGAGTTATTTATTTTTCAATGCTTCTATCTAGCTTAAGGTTATAGCCTAAGGTATCCCCCACCTATGGTTTCTAACCTAAAGCTCTGATACCAACCTGTGACGCTCCCAAATCCAGGTACTTGAAACCCGAACTTGGTGCTACACGATATCATTTCTTTGAGCTGAATAATATAAATAACAAACTTAATATACATATCAGAGTTGTCTAATCCCAGGTACACGACCTTTAAAACATTCATTGCATGATAAATATTAAATATTATCGTCTTAATAAAGTCTAACTATTACACAAAATACCATAAAACTTATTCTAGCAGCTTTCCTTTCCCTTTGTTTATGCCAGAGCCTTCTAGTTGATCACGCTTAGCTGAAAACATTTAATTTAAAGCAAGAATGAGCATTCAATTGCCCAACAAGTAATAACAGTTAATAAACTTTAGCTGAAAGAAGAAAATATTTTCTTTGAGGTATACTTCTACAACGAATCAATAATTATGAAGTCTTTTGAAACATATCTTAATAACATATCAAATCGTTTAAAATTTTAAAACGACGTAGTGACTATAAATACTGAGCGGTCACTGGACTATGAACTTTTATTTTTCATTTTTGAAAATGTTTAAACAGAAATTCATCTGGAAACCGCTCTGGTCTTACAGACGTGTAGGGTGATCAGCCCCGTTATGTCCTGTATTGATCAATACTATCTGTTTGAACGATAAATGTGTTCACTCTGTTCGCCTTGGGCACATAAACAATTTTCCCATTACGGGTTGTTCATTCTCAGTCTGGAGTCCTAACTAAATAATTCCAACTATGTCTAGCTGAGTCAAATAGCTTAGACTGTCTTTAAACCATAAACGTTAACCGAAGTTTAATAGTATGTAATAGAATTTGTCATATCAAAGAATTTTCAGTTCAAGAGTTCTTGCATGAATACAACAGTTCATACAAGTGAGGACACATGTATGATAACCGACAATAGTGAGATATTAAAATAATAATATTCGAATTGAATAAAATTCCACAATATGAGAATAATTTCATAAACGAATCATGGATATTATTACGGATATGAATAATTGTCAATAATTATTCATGAACATGCTCTGTATTTGATAATTTATATTGAATTTGAAACTAGCATAATATATACCTGTCTGTACGAATAACAATAAGAATTTGAGTAAAGTTAGAGAACTTGCCTTGATATCTGATTACTGCTACGTAGTATAGCTTAAACTTTTAATATGAAGTCCTATTATAAATAGAATTATTCTTTTAATTAGAATAATACAACTGAACACATAATACTGCTTAAACATGTTGTCACATAGTCATATCAGTCATTAAAATACATAAGAACGTATACCTAGTCAAATTATGTCGAGTTGGTTTGAGTTTGGTATCTTTTCTGCATCCCGATTGCATTTTCGGATAATTAACAAATTTATTTCTAATAAAACTTTATTCAAGAACTTAAATATTATATTAGATAATTTAATTATCATTTATAATATTTTTCCAAATATTAAAATCATTTATAATAATTTTTCAAACACTTATATCATTTTAATGATTTAATTGTCAATTAATATCATTATCATTAATATTTAAATAATTTATAATATTAATGAAGTTCATGTCAACACTTTAAAAGTTATTTATTATAACTTGAAAATATTTTTAAAACTTTAATATTACCTTTAAATGATTTTTAAGATATTAAAATCATTTTTAAATAATTACTAATAATATTAAAATATTAATGTATTTCATTTTTAAATATTAAAAGTTATTTATTATAACTTAAAATATTTTTAAAACATTTATTTCACCTTTAAATGATTTATAAAATAATTAAATTATTTTTAAATAATTTATTTAGTACAGTTATTAAATAAATTCATTATCATTAATTTTAAAATATTAATGAAATTTTTATCAAAATATTAAAAGTTATTTATTATAACTTAAAATACTTTAATATCATTTTTAAATGATTTTTAAAATATTTAAATTATTTTTAACTAATTTATTTAATATAATTATTAAATAAATATATTATCATTAATATTAAATTAATAATGAAATTTATCTTAAAATATTAAAAGTCATTTATTATAACTTAAAATATTTTTTAATACTTTAATATCATTTAAAATGATTTTTAATATATTAAAATCATTTTTAACTAATTTATTTTATAATTATTAAATAAATTAAATATCATTAATATTTAAATAAATTAAAATATTAATGAATTTTATGTCAAAATATTAAAAGTTAATTTTTATAACTTAAAATAATTTTTAATATTATTTTATGAATTTTTAATAATTAATTTTTATTTATTTTAATTAATATAATTAATTTTAATTTAAAACCGTCGCTAAAGGGCTATAGCGACGAACAATGTCGCCTTAGGTGTTCTTGGGCAACGAACATTCATACTCAGTTACCAGGGTGCCTAGTTTGACCACCTATAGATCTTTGATCTTAATGTTTCTGGGCATGTAAGTGTATTAGTGTTATAGTATTAATGTAATACTATAATCACAAACAAGTTTTTCTTGGCCAAACTACATCACAACAAGAATATATAAACCTTTTAAATGGCTGTCAGACATGTTCATGAGTTTCTGGGTTACCTAGAAGCGGAAAGTCATGGTCGGTCAACGTTCAAGATGGCCTTATATCTTGCAGCCTGATCATGGTTTAAGTGTGTTAGACGTCGGGCTTTGTAGTACAACTACCAGGGTACATGGTTTGAGCACTTATAATGTCTAGGTATCAAGAACTAGTAAGAAATAAATTTTACAAAAACTGGTCAGACGCTGTTTTGGATTTTCTGGGTTACCCAGAAAACCGACCTTAACGGTCAGCGACTTTTGATCGTTTACCACATCCGATCCGGTGTTTTCTAAGGTTCGAGAGTGCTCTAGACTTATGTCATACTACAATCTAGATAACAATTTACATCCTAACAGTCTGCCAATAGCAAGATCATGGTCGGTCAAATGGCCTATCAACACTGTTTTTAACAATTTCTGGAATTTCCAGAAATTCATAATCCATGTTCGGTCAACACTGTTTGACCGTTAATATCTTTCATTCCATTGATGCTAAGTATGATCTAAGGCCATAAACTTGTAGTTCACATACCAAATAACAAAGTTTTGCACTTTCATGAACAACTAACAACACATGAAGGAGATCTGGGCTTGGGAAAAGCCTATCCGACCGTGCATGAATTTTCTGGGTTACCTAGAAATAGAATTTGTGTTCGGTCAATGGGTTTTGACCAGCAATAACTTGCAATCTAGACATGATATAAGCATGATTTCTTTTGCAGTTTACTAACCACATAACATACTACACATACCAAGCATTAAACACAACAAATCATTAACAGGATGGGATATATAGGCCCCGACTTTGGGCTGTCAGAGCAAAAAATTAGGGTTCTTGGCAGTTTTCAGAAATTCATGATTTTGAGCCTTTTGATATTTTGAAAGTGTTGTTTCTCAACCCAGATCATCAATACACATAATATACAACATATTTAAATACTTAAACATAACATCTAACGAAAAATTAAAGATCTAGCTTGGTTAGGGTTTTATACCTTTTCCTTCTAAATCTTTGATTTTTGATCTTGGATCTGTTCTTGGTTAGTGTATGGGATGTTTTGGGCTGATATTTGAAACTAAGTTTGAGAGAAATTTATGGGTCTAGAGAGAGAATGAGTCTTGGCTTGAGAAATAATATGAAGCTTGCTTTCTTTTTCTCTTTCTTTAATTTCTTACTTTTGATTCAATGACTCTAATCTTGCTATGTGTCAATTTTCGGCTGGGACATGAGATATTCAACATGTGTGCAAATCTTAGATATGGCGAGTCACAAGATTTAGCAAGATTTGCAAGCAAGCTAATAAAATAAATCCAAAAATGCTATTATAGTAAACTAACAAATATTTTTAAGGGCATTCTTGTCCATGGTGCTTGAATCTAGAGTTTAATCAATAGAGATTTTAACCCTTAAGGTTTCCCAAATAATTTTTAGGGTTTGAAAATTTAAATAGGAATTAAATAAAAATTTAATTAGAACACTCTAATTAAAAATTAGGGTTTTATATAGAAATTAGGGTTTTATTTTAAAATTAGGGTTTCTTACTATAATTAGGGTTCCCAAATTTATGAATTAGGGTTTCCGAATTATTATCCTTAATCACTTAATATACATACTTTCACTTAAATACAAACATATTAATTATTATGTTTAATATTTAAATAAAATAAAATAAATAAATTCTTAACATATATTCATATAATTATGTTAATTATCATAATTATATATAAAATTCATAATCATAACTTGTATTAATATACTTACATATATTTGAATACAAATATAGTTATTAATCATATTTAATATTCAAATTCCTTAAGAAAATAATTTCTTATTATTCATAACATAAATATACTTTCTTTTTAAATATAATTATACAATAATTATATTAATTCATAAAATTTCATAACATAGCTCAACATTAGGGTTTTGATCTATAATGACACTTACCTTATATACCTTTATTAATTAAGTTACAATAATTAACTTAACTAATCTTGATAAATTCATATAATAAAATAATTATTATAATAATTCTAAGAATTACTTCATATATTATTTAAATAATATATTAATCATATTTTCATGGAAAATAACTAATAAAATATTTTTACTATCAAAATTAATTTATTATGAGAATATAATTTATAATAATCAACCATTCCTTTATCGAAAAATTTATTTAAAATCATTCATGAAATAAATAAATATATATTTATCACATGTATACATATTCTTTACCTTACACATATTCCCACCTTTATTTTGATAGAAATAATAATAAAAAATTTATATGCAAAAAATTCTTATTTAATTATATAAAAACCTTGGGTTATTACAGACTTGGTCTCCAAAGGTTGTCTCTGGGGAAGATGTGATGCTTCGGGGTTGTCTCCGAAGTTGACTTGGATTTCCAAGGTTGTCTTTAGGGTGATAACATCTCCCAGGTTGTGACCGGGGCTCGACTTTACATCCCGGTGTTGTGACCGAGGTTGATTTGGATCTCCTGGTGTTGTCGCTGGGGTTCCTGTACCTCCCGAGTTATGATCGGGGCTTGACTTGACATCCCAGTGTTGTGACCGGGACTGAGTTTGATCTCTTGGGGTTGTCGTCGGGATTATTATACCTCCCGGGTTGTGACCGGGGCTTGAGTTGACATCTCGATATTGTGAGCAGGGTTGAGTTTGATAATCTGGTGTTGTCTCCGGAGTTTCTGTACCTCCCTAGTTGTGATCGGGGCTTGAGTGGACATCCCGATGTTGTCGCCGGGGTTGAGATTGATCTCCCGGTGTTGTCGTCGGGGCTGCTGACTTTGGTTTGAACTTCCAGGGTTGTCTCTAGAAGGTAAAAGACGGTTTTGCCCTCCTGCAGGGTTAGTAACAAGAATACAAAATTTCGAGTGTCTACAAATTGTATCATCGATTAATAATGGAAATATAGATTGTAAATATATTGTTAACGATTAAAGTCGGGAGTGAATTTGTCCATATTTTGGGGTCTTTACAAGAAGGACGGATCGTTAAGACTTTTTGTTAAAACTAAACGTAAATACGTTTAATGGATGAGTGTTGATCAACATAGAGTATTATAGGTTGATCACCTAGAATTGCTCATAAGATATATCAGATTTATGATTTTATTACCGGGAAATCCCTTTTAATTATAGAAATTGGAAAGTCCTCGGTCTTTTAACCAACTCAGTTTCAATATGTGATTTCGAAAATGTTTTAAAGGAAATAAAAATATCAATTTTGGTTATTTCTATTGATTCTCAACTAACTGTACAGTTGTTGAATAATAAGCATATGATTCTTGAGTTTGTTGTTGTTAAAACTTGTATACTTGCTGAGCTATTATATGCTCGTTCTTGCTTGAATTATATGATTTTTAGCTAAGGTAGAACGAGTCCGGGAAGGATAAGGGGAAAGCAAAAATGGAGAAGTAGATAATCGTTGTAATAATAGTAGTACTTTTGTAAAAATATCTATTATAACACAACGAACATGTAATGGTTATTGATAACCTAGGAAGAATGAATGAAATGATTTAATATCTTATTATTTAAACTCATGGTAAGCAAATATATAGTAATATGTTTTGAATGATGTAGTACCATGTAGCACCTTATTTAGGGCTTAAAGGCACTAGGATTTGGGGGCGTCACAATTAAAGTCTGTTCTGACGACCCCAAATTTGGGACTATTTTCCTTCCCGATCTTGTGCGTTAAATATTATCTTGATCTAGCTTTAAAATATTATTCAATGTTAAAATAGCTAAAAATGCGGGATAATTTAAAAATTTTCTTCTTGTTCTTCATTCGTCCAATGAATCGCAACCTTTACGTTTACATATTTCAGATTCATATTTATTTAATGATTCCTTTTATTAGGGTGATATGAGTATATTTAACTCATTTCTTAACTCATATCATGTCTTATACAGTATCATTCCTATAAAATATTACTTTTTAAGGTAATTGTCAAATTGTATTTCAATCTTAACACAAACATTCTTCATTTATCGAATAACTCAATATTTACACACTTCTCATTTACACATATCAAAAATCGTCATTTCGATGTAATATAGTTCCTACTTAAAGACAACAGCTTTCTTGCACACATGCCTATATTCTTTATCATCTGGATAATAAGAAATCGTGTTGCATATCATACCTGAAAAAATTATATTTTTGCAAGACTGAGCTCGACAACCCAGTAAATCTAACAGTTTTCATGCATCACATAGCATATACTTTCATGCCCAATTTATACTCATAATAGACATGCATGCTCTGTTATGTAATTGATGACCTGCCTAAAGTGACCATTTCGGCCACAAAAGATCAATTTTGTCACATGTCCTACTTCAGCCCCTATGCCATTAACTACATCAAGTTCACTGTCCCTTTTATCATCATGGTCCACTTTGCTCCTCAATCTCATCTCAAGCATCTCCCTGCCCTGCCAATATGATGTTTATACATTTCAATTCATGAATTTATTTCATGATTTAAACCAAATTCTTCATTTAGGCATTTTCACAAATACCTTATATACATACATTGAAAACTCCATATTTTTCATGAATTTAAAGCATAAATCTCAACCCCATCACCAATTCAATCCTTATATCATGAATCCTCCATAATTCTTATTTTAAATAATTTCCCATAATCAATCTCAGTAATTAAATTAATAACTGTTGGGTTTGTATGTTACGCATAAATGTAATCAAATCACACAATAAGGGCTGAAGGATGATAAATTAGGTTTTAAAATTTTATACAAACCCTCACCAAGATCATGCTTTGTGCTCAATTATCAATCAATAAAAAAGGAAGGATAAATCAGAATCATACCCTTGTAGAAACTAGCTTCCACTGGTACGAGTTCAACTCCTTGCTCTTCGTGATCTCCTTAAATCTCCTAGATTGATTCCTTCCTTTGATCAACGTTAGCCACCCAAGTATTTGGCCTCTAGAGGTGATCCACCAAGGAAGAGGAATTGTTCAAAAAAGATGGTGGTTGGTTAAACCCTACTTTTTCTATTCTCTATAGAAAAGGGACTCTCCAACTCTTGGAAATTACGTCTTCAGATATCTAACATAAGACTCCTCTTAGATAGATATTGGTCAACCCTTTTAATCCTATTAGACATAGGGTTTCATTTAATTAATTAAACTCCTTTAATTAATTAGGTTTCCCAACATATTGGGATTAATTAATTAAACTCCTTTAATTAATTTGCCTCCTAATCTTATTAGGAATAAATAAGAGTACTAGTATAAAATTAATTCCTAAACTCCTTTAGAAATTAAAATAATAATAATTGTAATAATATTAATAAGACTCCTCTTATTAATTTATATTTAATATTTTTAAAATATTAAATAATAAACATTAAGCTATTTAATTTATTCTATCACCATAGATTAAATTAATTACAGTTAATGCATTATTACGATTATGTCATTAACTTCTTAAATAATTATTCTTCTTTTTATGGTGTGACCCTTTAGGTTCTCCATATTAAACCAGTTGTGAATAAATCAATTAGAAAAATTCTAATCATATTTAAATAAATAAATTAAACTAATAACCTATTTAAATAAATAATATTTATTCTACAATAGGAATAAGCCTCCCTAGCGATCAATAACTTTCCAGATAATATAGATTTCAACATTAATCATAAAAGAACCTGTGAGTAAATAGTTACCGTACAATTCAATCCTTCCACCATATAATGTCCCAATTAAATATAAGACATCGAATTACTGTCAAGTATTATTTTATTTAATTATATGTATTTCGATTAGAAAATGCACAACTCCAAATAATGCAAATTAGAAACTCCTTTCTAATTTCAATATGCATTGGCCAAGGACTACTGGGTTGTCATTTAACGAATCACATATGACATATAGCTTCTTTTCCTATAAGTGGTAGATTCTTTGTTGATCATTCATTATCTCCATATGTAATTTATTATACCCAAGCATACCCTTTGATATACCCTAAGGGTCTTAAGGAATAAGTCAAAGTATAGTCTATTATATACAAGATACTATGATGATCTCAAGTCCAAGGATCACTTGTACTACTATCACATTAGGAATTCCTATTGACAGGTAAGTAAAACTCCATTAGGTATTCCTTAGCGAGTCACGTTCAGTGAACTTATTCTCCAATAAGCACCTACATACTTGCTTCAGTGTCTCCACACAAATGATCATAAGATCAATCATCCTCATCCAATGAGCAAACAATATATGTACCAATCTATCCGGATTTACTAATCCCCTTTTTTATACTCCAAAGATTGAGAACTATTTTAGTTTTAAGCTTTCTAAGAATTTAGATCTCATTAGCATGATCAACATCATGATTCTAAAAGCATTGCTTAAAACTATGGGTTATTTACATATTATAAAAACAGCATCATGTAGATAATTAAATCCTTTTAATAAATGAATACATTTATTAAATGTATGTTGTGTGTCCCTCTCACAAGGAGGATAACTCGGTCGGTGATAAGTAATGTCTCTGGGGACGACTAAGTCTCTGGGGCTCATGAAAATGCATCACCCAGATTCGCTCCAATTGAAAGATCGGATTAATTTCCCCTCTAGTAGATTGCGATGATCTGGTAGCCTTCATGCCTAAAACAAAGCCGCGAGAGTAACCTAGGATAGGTCAGCCTCTGATTAACCAAATCCGGAGGGAAGCTTCTTCATGCCTTCCTCTTTCAATTCCATGTTAAGTCTCCAATTACCGAGGAACACAATGTAAATATCATAATGAAAGATTTACTTTCCCTATCAAAATACCATGTTATCTTGTTATCAAAACAACTAACCTCGTTTTGCAGGATAAAATCAAAAAAACACATCATGCATTCTATTTTTACCTACATCAGGAAATTAACACGCTTACGTTTTGTTGTAGGTAAAAATTGGTCCTGTTACTAGGTCTAAATCTAAAGCACCAAGTCCATCCACGGACATAGCTTCTAGTGCTCAACCAGAATCCACCCCGGTATCCAAGGAAGAATTCGAAAGTCTAAAAAATCAGATAGCCAATTTTCTCCAAGAACAAACCAAGGCCCTTAAAGGGAAACAATCTCAAGCTCACACAGAACCGGGAGTATCTGGTGGTAGTGCTGGAGGTCAAGAGGCTGAAAAGGCCGAAACTAAGATTCTTGGACCACAAAACCAGGACACGACCAACAAAACCCTTGAAATCACCACCCTCGTCAAAGAACAGGAAGCTGGTGACATTATGAAAAAAGTACAACAAATGGAAGAAACCCTCCGGTCTATCAAAGGGACTGGGGCATTTGGCAGTGTGAATTACTCCGACCTCTGTATATTCCCCGGGGCTCGTTATCCTGAGAAATTTCGAACCCCCGAGTTCAAGAAATATGATGGATTGGGAGATCCTTACACACACCTGAAAGTATTTATTGGAGAACTCGGATCCTATGCAGAGGACTAGAAGCTTCTAATGCATCTATTTCAGAAGAGTCTAACCGGAGAGGCAAGAGCCTGGTATGCCCATTCGGACAACTCCAAAATCCATAGCTGGGAAGAACTGGCACATGCCTTTCTCAGCCAGTACAGTTTCCAGTCTCATTTGGCTCCCGACAGATACCAGATAACCAAAATCAAGAAACACAACACTGAATCATTCAGAGAATATGCCCAGCGATGGAGACGGGTCGCAGCACAAGTCACCCCAGCCATGACTGAATCTGAAATACTCATGACCTTCATCGACATCCAAGAAGGTCCTTATTATGAGAGGGTCCTAGCAGGCATAGGAAAACCATTCTCTGAAATGATCAAACATGGCAAAATGGTAGAAATGGGGCTCAAATCCGGGAAGATAAAAGATCTGACTGCTCTCAAAGCTGTCATTGAGCATATCCAATCCGAAAATTACGGGAGTAATCCTCGGAGGGTGCACAAAAAGAAAGACGAAGAAGTCTCCTTGGTCTTACAATGACAAAATCAAAGGGTCGAGTCAAACAGTATGCCCATTCAAAGGAGGAATTATACCCCTTTTCAAAATCCAGCACAGCCTTCAAATCCTCCATTTCAGAAAAATATGAAGGTCAGACGGCGAAGAACTTTCACCCATCTAGGGGATTCACTTGAGAACGTACTCAAACTTCTGACAGCCCAGAAGAAGATTGTTCAACTCCTTCCCCCCACCAACACTAATGGACGGAATTTTGACCCAAGCAAGAAGTGTGCTTATCACTCTGGATCTCCAGGCCATGACACCTAAGACTGTTGGTCTCTCAAGCACAAAATACAAGATTTGATTGACAGCGAAGAGATTATTGTCACAAAGCCTGAGCAACCCCATGTGCAGGACAATCTTTTGCCACAACATAAAGAGGAGAATATCAACATGATCAGCACCATAAATGGAGAAGGATTCAATTACCTCCATTATGTGGGAGAATCAACTCCATCCAGCAACACCAGCCCAGATAGTTGGGAAGTTTTTGAAAGGCGATTCCTGATGGAAAAGGAAATAAATTCTATCAAGGAATAAATCGAGCAGTTAGCAGAACTGGTCGTTTACCATCATCAGCTCACCATGAAGATGGTGAAACAAATCAACCAGTCCATTGTCGATCATCCTCCCACACCGGAGATCACTTCCCCGAGAAATCAATACCAGTCTAATGAGAATGATCTTTGGGCCAACATGGTGGTCGAAGGAGAGAATCTTTGAGCAGATGGGAAATTCCTATTTCAGAGGAACTTCACCAACCGAAATTAATCAATGGAAGAAGTCGTTCAAATGCTAATCAACGAAGGAATGGTTGCAAACTTGACCAAATATGTCAGTACCATTCAAATTTACCTGGCCATGATACTGAAGATTGTTGGGCACTTTGTAACTTAATTCAAGAAATGATTGAAAATGGGGACCTGATAAAGGGTAATCAAATCCTTAATCTCCCAGACAATGACACTCTCTGGATCCCCACTGTATGGAACCAAAACACAGTGGTTGTCATATCCTGCGATAGGGAACCAACCCTTACACCCTTGGTACTGACAGGGAAAGGGGTCCAAGAGATACAAAATACTGTGAAGGTGGTTGCTCCTCAACCTCTAATTTTTCCCTTCAGACCTCAGTATCCAATCACTAGTCTGAAGAAGGTCCCATGGAACTACGGGAAAAATAAAGGTTCCACTTCAAACAGTATTACCATCCTATCAAAGGATAATCCACTGCACCTACCTCAGAGGGTAATCAAACCAGTCATCAAAGCAAAAGAAAAGGTGGCTGAAGAGAAAATTAAAAAGTTCCTCAAACAGATGGGACACCAAGAAATCAAAATAGTGCAAAGCTTGAAGGACACACCTAAGCAAGTGTCCATCCTTGACTTGATCCTATCCTCAGAGGATCATCGCAAAATTCTAGTGAAAGTACTAGAAGAGGCTCATTTGCCACATACAGTGGATACCGAGAAATTCTGTTACGTGATAGAGCACATCTTTAACAGCAATGTGATATCTTTCACTGGCGTATCTCGGCAGAGGGAACGGGCCACCACAAGTTCGTGCATATAGCTGTAATGTCCTCCGGATATGTAATCGGAGGTGTACTCATCGATGGAGGATCATCCCTTAATATTTGCCCATACGATACTTTAGAAAGGATGAAGATCAATCCGAACCGGATCAAAACTAGTCATATGGTCATCCAGGCCTTCGATGGATCTCGCCAACAGGCTATGGGGGAAATAGAGCTTCATCTAGAGATTGGCCCACACACTTTCTACGTATCTTTCCACGTGCTCAACATCACCACCGAATACAACTTATTGCTGGGCAGACCTTGGATTCATATGGCAGGGGCAGCGCCATCCACCCTCCATGAACAACTCAAGTACATTATTAACAGCTGCCTCATCACAGTGAATGCCGAACCAGAATACCCTACCTAAATACATGGGGACATGTCAGTGATCAGCCTGGATGCGGGGATTGAACCTGCAAGTTTTCAAGCTCTAGAGGTGAGCGATACTCAGTATCTACCTATCGGGGCACCAACCCTAAAGCCTAAAGTCTCCATCGAAGTAATGAAAGTGGTGCAAGATATGGTATCTTTGGGCTTTTAACCTGGAGAATGGTTGGGAAAGGATAAGCAAGGTATCAAAATGCCAGTCCAAATCCTAAGTCAGACTGGGAGAGCAGGATTGGGATATTCATCCGGGTCAATCCGCTGGAGCTCACATAAACATCCCAAGGCTCATGCCTCCACCATTCTGCTGCCAAACCTTACAAATACCGGATGGGTGAAACCTACGAGGAAAATCCCGACTGCGGTATCAGCCATGCTATTTCTTTCAATCATACCTGTCCATGAAAGAAAGGCTTTCAAGCCTAAGGCAGTCAGCGAAAAGGGAAAAGAAAAGATCATGTACAAAGGACAAAACCCATTTGCTAACATGAGGGTCATTATCAACTACGAGGGAATGAATGACGAACTCCCAGACAGTGATGACGAGGATCAAGTTCAAATTCCTCGCATCAAGAAGGGAAAAGGGAGCAGTTCAAAGAAGAGCTCTGACCTTATTATAAAGAATGTCTCAGTCATCATCCAAGACGAGACAGATAATTACAAATCCCTGATCCTCCCGGTTCATGAGGATCTGACCTTGGACAACTGCAGTAGTGTCCCTTGCCTCGATCGAAAAGGGTAAAGGGGCAGAGAGTACATCTGCCCTTTAATCATGCTTTCATTTAATGCTTACTTTCGATTGCACAGCTATAGCAGTAACTTTTGTCATGTCAAATGCCATGTAGTTGTATATATTAATGAAAGCATTTTTTTGTTTTCAGGACCCAAGCATTAGAGGTGTGTGTCTCTGCTGATGAGATACCAACCTGTCAAAATGACTACAACTTTGATGTAGAACTAAACTTCGACTTGATAATTATTGATCAAGAGGAAGAAGCTGACTATGGGGTGCCCGAGGAGATCAAAGAATGGGTCGAAGAAAAACGCAAACCAAACCTTGACCAAACCACCACCATCAACATAGGAACCTCCGAAAACATCAAAGAAATCCAAATAGGTTTAGACCTCACGCCCAATCAAAAAGCCAACCTGATCGAACTCCTAACACAGTACCAGGATATATTTGCATGGTCACATGAAGACATGATTGGCTTATCCACGGATATTGTCATCCCTCGAATGCCCATCAAAGAAGGGTTCAAACTAGTCAAACAAAAGCTCAGGCAATTGAAACCTGAGTGGAGTCTGAAAGTCAAAGAAAAAGTCATTAAACAATTTAAAGTCGGAATAATCATGGTATCAACATACCCAGAATAGCTGTCAAATATAGTTCCCGTGCCTAAACCCGGAGGGAAGGTACGAGTCTACGTTGATTACCGGTATTTGAACAAAGCATGCCTCAAGGACAATTTCCCGGTACCTTTCATCCATATCCTGATCGACAATACTGCGCAATATGGCATATATTCCTTTATGGATTGCTTTGTTGGTTATCATCAAATCATGGTTGCTAAAGAGGACCGGGAGAAAATAGCTTTTATCACTCCCCGGGGAACCTTTTGCTATAAACGACTATCCTTCGGCCTTATCAATGACGGAGCCACGTATCAGCGAGCCATGATGGCCCTCTTTTATAACATGATGTACAAAGAGATCAAAGTTTATGTGGATGACATCATCATCAAATCTCGGAGGGAGGATGATCACATTGACCATCTCAGGAAGCTGTTCAACAGGTTACGTAAGTATAACCTCAAGCTCAATCCCGCCAAATGTGCTTTTGTCGTCAAAGCAGGCAAGCTGCTAGGATTTTTGGTGAGCAATCGGGGCATCGAACTCGACCTTGCCAAGATCAAAGCTATTACTGAAATGTCCATACCTCATATAGAGAAGGAGATACGGGGATTCCTGGGAAGGATTAACTTCATAAGACATTTCATTTCCCAGCTCACAGCAACCTGTGAACCTATCTTCAAGATGTTAAGGAAGATTTCCACCACCAAATGGAATGAGGAGTGTCAACAAGCCTTCCTTGCCATCAAGAAGCAGCTGACTGAAGCACCTGTTTTGGTACCCCCAAGGGATGAAGTTCCCTTATTCATGTACTTGTCCGTCAATAACAACACAATGGGCTGCCTGTTAGGACAGAAGGATGATAGTAGCAAAGAAAGAGCTATATACTACATCAGCAAAAGATTCAGCAGTGGTGAACAGAAGTACACCCTGATCGAAAAGACATGTTGTGCATTAGCATGGGCCGCCATGAGGTTGCAACATTATTTGCATGGGCATACGACCTACCTCATATCTCGCATGGATCAACTCAAGTACGTATTCAACAAACCAATGTTGAATTACCGAATGTCCAAATGGCAGTTAATCTTACAGCAGTTCGATATTGTCTAAGTAACTCAGAAGTCAATCAAGGGTCAAGGCATTGCAGATCAATTAGCTGAAGCACCTTCTAGAGGGTTCGAGCCCCTGGAGACATATTTCCCTGATGATGGGATCATAATAATTCAACAACTTTGGTATGAGAATACAGTCCAACCATGGAAAATGTATTTCGACGGAGCGGTAAACATGGAAGGTGCCGAAGATCGGGCAGTCCTCATCTCTGGTACAGGAAAGCAGTATCCTGTGGTACCAAACTTTAATTTGGCAAAACCAACAACACGACCGAGTATGAAGGCTATATAATGGGGTTGAAGCTAGCCCAATCCATGTCTGTCAAGCACTTATTCGTCTTTGGAGATTCTGAGCTGGTCATCAGATAAACCACCGGCGCATATCTCACCAAAGAACTGCATTTGCTACCCTATCATCGGCAGGTCCTCAAAATATCCTGGGAATTCGAAGACATAACCTTCGTTCATATTCCTCGGGGTCGGAATGACTTTGCTGATGCATTGGCAACGTTGGCTTCATTAATCCACATATCCGATAGGCGTAGATTTCCCAACATCAAGTTCACAATTCAAAAAGCCCCGGCATATGGGAGTTACATTAGAGAAATATCAGATGAAATACCTCCTGTCAAGCGGCCTTGGTATCAAGACATCAAGGAATATCTTCGTGATGGATCCACACCTGCTGGGGCGAGTCAATCAGAGCGTAAGCGGATTCACAAAATGGCCATGAAGTTCTATTTAAGCGGATATGCACTGTACAAAAGGGATGCCAGAATAGGCATATTAAGATGCCTTGACATAGAGCAAGCCCAAAGACTTATGGATGAAATCCATTATGGAGTCTGTGGTCCACACATGAGCGATCATTTGCTGGCCAAAAAGATAATCAGAACAAGCCATTATTGGATCTCTCTTAAGGCTGACTGCGATGAACACGTTAAGAGATGTTTTCAATGTCAAATACATGGAAATGCCATCCGCGCTCCTCCAAATGAGCTGCACAACATGAGTTCACCATGGCCTTTCTCCATGTGGTGAATGGATGTGATAGGTCCAGTGGAACGAAAAGCCGCAATGGTCATCGATTCATCTTCACCATGATCGATTACTTCACAAAATGGGTTAAAGCAGCCTCCTTTCCCAAAGTCACAAAAGAGGTCATCATTAGTTTCATCAGAAATAATGTCGTATATCGATATGGACAACCGGAGGTGATCGTATCAGACAACGCAAAGAACCTGAACAATGAAATGATGAAAGAATTGTGCAGAAAGTTCCACATAAAGCATCTCAATTCCGTTATCTATCAGCCCAAGATGAACGGTGCTGTCGAAGCGGCCAATAAAAATATCAAGAAGATCATGAAGAAGATGTCCGCCAATCACAAGGAATGGCCTGACCTGCTTCCTCTCACCCTGTTAGCATACAGGACGTTAATGCACACCTTTACTTGGGCTACCCCCTATTCATTGGTCTATGGCATAAAAGTAGTACTCCCCATAGAGGTAGAGATGGAATCCTTGTGAGTTATGATCAACGCTTAGATGGACGAAGAATAGTGGTTGCAAGACCGATATCATCAACTGTCCCTGATAGATGAAAAGAGGGCTACAACCATTTTTCACGGACAGTTATACCAGCAAAGGATCGCCAGATCCTACAACAAAAAGGTTCGAATTCAGCAATTCAAAGAAAATGACTTGGTGCTAAAGAAAGTCATGGCCAATCAGGATGAAACCAATGGAAAATTTGCCCCTAACTGGGAAGGCCCTTTCATTGTCAAGGAGGTGTTGACAGGGGGAGCTATTAGATTACAAGAAATGGATGGGAACGAATTTCCCCAACTCATCAATTCAGACGCCATCAAAAGATACTACGTATGAGACACATGCATTTTCGCATCCGGGTTCTACGAATCAAATCAGGTTTGGTTTTTCACTAGAAAGTCAGAACTACGAATGACCTGATCTCCCTACACCCGGGAGTACGTAGGCAGCCATTTCTGGTGTGGTCAAACCAAATTAAAAATCAAAAAAAATCAAAAAAACCCATAATCAAACCATTCCGGTAAAGCCAGAACTACGAATGACCTGATCTCCCTACACCCGGGAGTACATAGGCAGCCATTTTTGGTGCGGTCAAATAAAAAAGAAACTTAAAAACTCATCAAACCAAACTCAAAAACCCAAGATAAATACTTTTCAAACCTCTCTCCAACTAAACAACCTGAACTACGAATGACCTGATCTCCCTCCACCCGGGAGTACGTAGGAAGCCAGCTACGGCGCGGTTAGACCTTTAGGAAGAAAACCAATAAAAGTCCAGTCCCAAGACACCGAAGACTGGTAAAACCTAAATTCTATCAAGCTACCCTGGTCAACAGGCCTATCTGAGATACTCCCTGACATCTCAACTGTCAGTCCATCAAGGAGAAGCTCAAGATAAATCTACAACTACGAGTCATGAAAGAAGTGGTAGTCACTCAGCAATAACAGTACATATCCAATCAGGGAAATAAATTAAAACTATATTTCTCTGATATATAACACTATTTAATATACATAATGCCCTGTACATGGCAAAAATGGCTGATCTAGTCTGTGCAGGAAAAATAAAGCTAATCTATGGACCCAAGGACAAGCAGGTCAGCAATGCCAGCATGACATCTCTCTCTGAAGATGGGGGAGCAGCTATAAGTGCAGTCCACTTAGCCTCCATATGGCCCAGTACCTCCACGGCCATCTGCATCGTAGCACTATGGTCATCAATGTACGCACTCATCTCGGTGACTAAACCATGAATGTAAAATCGAAGAGCAGTACTGTCAGCAATGTTGAAATCAAGGGAAGCTATAGCGTCATCCCTCTACGCAAAAGCTGCATCTCGAGCAATCAAAGTCTCCTCGATCTCAACATATGCTGCGTCTCTAGCTGAGCGGATCTCGTCTCGCTCCAAAACCACTGCATCTCTGGTAGATCGGAGCTCCTCCTACTCAATCAATCCAGCATTCAAAGAGGCCCTGAGCCCATCTATTTCTGCAAAAGCTAAATCTCTGTCAGATAAGGCGGCCAACATCTGCGCTCTAGCTGAATCTCGCTCAAAGGTCATCCTGAATATTGAGTCCGCCAAAGTCGGATTCATCTCTGCAGGAATAATCGACAGATCACTCCCTAGAGCCGCTGTCAAACCCATGACCAGCTCATCCTTGGTAGGAGAATCCAGATCCTCCATAGGCTCTGCCTCATCGGAGTCCACAATCGGAGATAAATGAGGCTCTACTACTGCAACTGCAACTGCTGTCTCTGCCTCCAACCAGGCAGAATACTCTGGTAAACGGTCCGGATGGCTACCAGAGAAAACAGCCCTCTCTCGATAAGTCAAACACTCATATACTTTAACCAAATCGGCGGATGACATAGACGAAGCCGACATCCTCTAATCAGTAGCCCCCTCAAAGTGGTGCAGACTCTGCAGCTGATCAAACTGACACATGACTGCCAAAGAATGATAGGTAGTCAGTCCCCTCAATCCCTCCAGGGGCAAATAATCCAAGCCAGAAGCATGGGTAATAAAGCTATATGGGGATGCTAGCCCTGAGCATGGCAAGATCGAGAACGGATGCTCAATATTTGACAGAAATGCCAACCATGACTATGCGTCAATGCACTTCGCAGGCTGAAAGGAGTAAATTGTGGATGCCTCATGAGTAAAGCAAATACCCCGAGGCCTGAAGAATCTAATCGGTCGTATATGGGACATCAACCATATATACAGCAAGACCGAGCTGCCCCTAAAAAACCCCTCTGGATGGGTTCTACAATGTGTGGTGGATCTAAATGTCTCAGCCAATATAATCGGGATGATGGTGCTACCCTGTCTAAGGGCCCGAACCACAATTACTAATCCCACGTCCAAATGATCCAAGCGAAGCGGTATATAGACATATGCCATAATACACATCAGCAGAATGTCTACTCTGGCCAGATGCCATACCTCTGCTGGAATAATAAAATCTCCGACATGGCGATCATAACTATCGAGCTCGCCCAATCGATCGATCAAGAAGTCAATCGAGATCACGTGTCCAGATACAATCTCGTCCCTGATCACGCTCTGACGGAGATCGAACATACGAGTAAACGGTCTCCTCATATCACTAATACGAGTAAATCGCTCGTACTCCTCGAGAGTCGGGGTCAACTCATGCCGCCCGAAGCGGAACACCTGTCTCTCAGGTATCCAGAAGGGTAAAATGCCATCAACAATTCCAAATGGCACCTAAAAATCTACGAGGGCCAACGAATGCCCCAGCATGTGGTCCACTGTCCCTCTGACTGGGTAGGGCAGGCTCTCATACCACAACCTCAATGATATATCCACCTCAGACGGTGGTGATTGCTCAATACGACTGACCGCAGATGACGTCATCTGTAGCACCGTACCATAAGACCATCCAGAGGTCAAATTAAGTCGCAGCTGTCTGAATGCATAAATATGACATAATATATGCATGATGAAAAATATAAACATGATGCAATAAATAGAAAAAATCATGAATATCTACAACAAGATATCTACTGCAGGCATCATCCCTATCTGAAATACAAAGCGAAAGAAAAATATAGAGAAATGGGGCACCACCACCTAACTAATACAGTGGTCTATCAAAATGATGGCACAACCACCAAATAGCCAAAATAGTGGCTGACCAAAAATATAGCTCCAATAGCTATCAGAGGAAGTTGAAGACATCAGTGTCAAAACGATCAACCTGCTCCATCTCCTCGGTGGATACAAAACTGCTACTATCAGGCATGTCTAGGAGGTATAAGGAAGGATCTGCCCCCGCATAGCTGCTACTAAATGGACCGGAAGAGGGACCCCCTCCTGAGCTGGATGGGTTAAAATAAGATGCCTCTGACGGATCTCGGCCAAGGTGCCTGATAAAGAAATGAGCTCTCTCTAACTCCCTGGTCAGATCTGCTATCTAGTCTGCATGAGTAGGCTCCCTAAGGCAAGCTATCCAGTCCGTCATCATCACGGACCCTGGCACCATGTCTGCCATGAACTGGGTGGCACGAATCTGAGCTCCAATAGTGCAAGGACTCCACCAACTGCTAAAGGCCTCCTGGCTGTATGGGCCCTTTGATAAAGCAAAGCCATCTATGCCCTCCATAGGGATATCTGTTAATGGCACTGTCAATGGCCAATGATGTCAAGCAAGAGGAGTAATGGGAATGCGGATCTCCCCCTAACCCTCCTAATGACATGCTCTCCAAGATAGAGCTCCCAGCCTCCCACTGTCAACAAAGGGACTCTGCGGGTCGACAACTTAAACTCCTGGCCAGTAGGGACACCTCCCTTGAATCTGACGGTCAAAAATATAGAGGTATACGGCGTCTAGGTGATCGAACCTGCCGTCAAAAGCTCCAACTACAAACGGGCGTGAGTGAATCCCTCAGCAACAGGGACCTCCGTCAAAGTGTAGTGATGCCATCTCCGTCCCTGAGGATAGTTCTCCAAACCTAGGGCAGAAGCAGGCCATAGGCAAAGAAGCCTCTCAAATGCCCAAAGCTGATCATGCAAATATCAAAAGTCCTCAGTGACCAAGACTGACAAAAATGAATGCTGAAATCAAAAAAGGTACAGAAAGATGTACTCACCAGCAGAAATCGATAAAATCCCAACCAAGCCTCTGTCACACCTTCTGAAAGCATGTGCATGCCACGGAGAAAATAGGGAAAGGTATAGGAGCCCCAATCATAGTCAATGAGGCACTCTACATATTGAGTGGAGCTAATCAAGAAGAAGGACACAGTAGACGAGTTGTCCGCCACAAAGCAACCCTTGATGATCGAAAAAAATAATTGCTTCAGAATGCGATCTCTAGCCCTTTGATCATCAGGCAGGGGATCTTGTAATGTCCCATCCTGGGCATCTATACTCAAAGGACCAGATCAGACTGTTCGACCCTTGAATGCAATCGTAGGAACTCCCAGCAGGGATCAAACGATAGTGGGCATAATATCAGCCATGACAGGCACTGGCTCGCTCTCAAACTCAATGCCGGCAATAAATCTCCAATCCATAGGAGTCATTATCACCTCGCAATCTAGTAAATGAAGGGACTGAGTCTAGTGGAACCAGCGCTCAGACAAAGCCCTCATATACCCCCAGGGGCAACGGCGGGGAAGGATCGAGAAAAAGGCCTTAAAGCCCCAGCCATCTACGATATCCCTGTAATCCTCGTGCAAAGTATGATACAGGGAATGCACACTAAACCAGTTCCCTTGAGGTTGCGTAAAGCCAGGAACCTGCGTCAAAAATCAACCCATGTCAAAAACCTGTGCCCCGAGAATGGCATAAAGGAAGAAAAAGAATCCAAGAAGAGTTGTTGGGCGACTCAAGTCGCCCAGCAACTCCTGCGTCTTCACAATAATGCCAGGGACCTCTTCACTTGGAGCCTAAGTAGGAATAGGAGCAGCAAAAGGAGCCTCCTCATAGTCAATATCAAGTGGCTACTCGTCCTGTGCTGGATAAATCACCGCCTCCACCAGTCTATGAGGCGTCCGAGTTGGACGAGGTTGAGGAACATCAAAAGCCCGCCTCCGTCTGATACCTGAGGATACCCTGCTGGAACTGCCGAGTCTCTCACGATCCATCGCATACACAAATACTCTAAATCACCTCAGAAGGGGTGTGGTAAGCCTAAAACATGTGGCTTATCATTTTCAATCAGTCAAGTATATATCTATAAGTCCTAAGACATGCGTGGGTCAGTCAAGAATACCCAGTAAAGTAAAAACTGCATGTTTTCAAAACCTAGAAGCTAAAAACCTTCATGGGTCAATCAAAAATCCCCAGTAGAGTCAAAATGCATGTTTTTCAATGCCTAAGATTCTGGAAAAATTTCGCCAGAGTCTCCTTTGTAAAATGGATTGTCCACATGCACACAGGCATGTCTAGGTGGCCATTCAGTAGCACCCCTACCCAAAAATAAAAATAGTTCATATTTATGAAAAAAATTAAAAGTCAACCTCATATGGTAGCCAAATTATCATGGACATTTTTAGTTAAAAATCCAGGCGCACTAGGCCTCAAAAAGGATGACTAAACTGATCAAAAAGTGCAAAATAACACTGTCTAAGAACCTGAATTTTCTTACATCCAAACGTGCACTACAGTAAGATATGCATAAATATGTAGTCAAAAAAATTTTAATAGGTCATATACACATACATTTTTCAAACATTGCGTCTGAAAGGCCCTTAAGTGGTTCGCATGCTTTTAATGGTCAAAACTTGAGAAAAAAGGATATAAATGTTACTTGCGCTGCGCTGATTGTGTAGGAACTGACGGATTCAGAACACAGCTGTCCAAGCTCCGTAGATCTGAAAACAAAGATCGAAATTCGTTTGGAACTCAAAATTAAAACTTGAAAAATGAAAATCCTGCAGCTCAATAAATAGCCTTGGTGGCCACACCTCCACCTACGGCTGCCGCACCTCCACTTGTGGTACCCCAGGGTGGGTCCCACTTCCCAGAGCTCAGTTTGGTTCTGGTCAAAACGGAGCTTAACTGAGCTGCCAAGTTAAATCTGAAGAAAAATCGCTACGCGATTGAGCGGTTTGTTATGAAAATCTGCGTTTAAGCAGTAGGAATCTGACAAAAACAGAAACTCCATGGAGACCCTTGGTATTCATCTTGTAGCCATGTCTGAGGATCAACAAAGAAAACTACGAAAAAACTGTGCAGGAACTACGCAAAACTGACAAAAACTGCCATTTCTCGAAGTTCGGGTACAGACCAAAGTCCAGTTCAGCTGTTGGTTCAACTCCATCAAAGTTCGGGTACACACCGAAGTCCAGTTCAGCCATTGGTTCAACTCCAGTGAAGTTTGGGTACAGACCGAAGTTAATTTCAATCGTTGGTTCAACTCCAGCGAAGTTCGGGTACAGACCGAAGTCAATTTCAACCGTTGGTTTCACTCCAGTGAAGTTCGGGTACTGACCGAAGCCAATTCAACCATTGGCACAACCCCATCGAAGTTCGGGTGCAGACCAAAGCCATTTCAGCTGTTGGCAAAACCCCAGCGAAGCGTCGGGTATTGACTGATGACAGTTCAGTCGTTGGCACAACTCCAGCTAAGCATCGGGTATTGACCGATGATAGTTCAGCCATTGGCCCAACCCAGCGAAGTTCAGGTACAGACCGAAGCATATTCAACCGTTCGTTCTACCCCAGCAAAGTTTGGGTACAGACCGAAGCTAGTTCAACCTTTGGCACAACCCCAGCAAAGCGTCGAGTATTGACCGATGACAGTTCAGCCGTTGGCACAACCCCAGTAAAGCGTCGGGTATTGACCGATGACAGTTCAGTAGTTGGCACAACCCCAGCGAAGCGTCGGGTATTGATCGATGATAGTTCAGCTGTTGGCACAACCCTAGCGAAGCGTCGGGTACTGACTGATGACAGTTCAGCCGTTGGCACAACCCCAACGAAGCGTTGGGTACTGACCGATGACAGTTCAGCCGTTGGCACAACCCCAGCGAAGCGTTGGGTATTGACCAATGACAGTTCAGCCGTTAGCCCAACCCCAGTGTAGTTTGGGTACAGACCGAAGCGATTTCAACCGTTGGTTCTACCCAAGCGAAGTTCGGGTACAGACCGAAGCCAGTTCAACCGTTGGCACAACCCCAGCAAAGCATCGGGTATTGACCGATGACAGTTCAATCGTTGGCACAACCCCAGTGAAGCGTCGGGTACTGACCGATGACAGTTTAGCCGTTGGCACAACCCCAGAAAAGCGTCGGGTATTGGCCGATGACAGTTCAGCCGTTGGCACAACCCCAGCGAAGCGTCGGGTACTGATCGATGACAGTTCAGCCATTGGCACAACCCCAGCAAAGCGTCGAGTACTGACCGATGACAGTTCAGTCGTTGGCACAACCCCAGCGAAGCGTTGGGTACTGATCGATACAGTTTAATCGATTGCTCAGCCCCATCAAAGCATCAGGAGTAATCCGGTGACGGAGGCAATTATAGTAATCCATCAGCAATGATGGAATCTGTTATACACATCCTCAAAAGAGAATGAGGTAAAAGATTGGATATTCAGCTCCCTGCTGCAAGTTGCCAAGTGAAACCTATCATTCGGATAAGCATCGAAAGATCCCAGCAAGGTGACTCGATACCTGAGGGATAACCCTGTCAGAGTAACCTTCCAAAACACACAAATGACATCAGCCAAGAGAAGATCTGCCCCCTGATAATGTTGACAGATGCTGGAAACTATGAGTTTTAAACCGTGGTAACATCAACATAATAGCATCCCAATCAGAGTTAAACAGGCTACCGTGAATAACGTCATCCCTAGCAGAAAATGAAAAGAATGGTTCGCGGTAACCTATAAATAATATCAAGGGCTGTCCATGACAACGTTATCCCCAGCCGATAGATGATGTAAGCAACCGAAAACAGCCCCGTTCCACTCAAAAACAGCCAGCCTTTGTAACGTCTTTGGCATTTATCTTATTTTCAATGTCTACTAATCCTTATCCTGTCCATTCCACTACATTGCATGGACATGATAAAGAGAGGCATCTGTAGACACTCAAAATTTTCCTTGCCCCAATATGAACACTGTAGGAGGGCAAAGCTGTCAATCAAATCGACCCTGGTACCGATCCCCAATATCGGTAAACTCAAATCCGATCCCCAATATCGATAAACCCAAATTCAATCCCCAATATCGGTAAACTCAAATCTGATCACCAATATAGGTAAACTCAAATCCGATCCCCAATATCGGTAAACCCAAATTCGATTCCCAATATCTATAAACCCAAATTCGATCCCCAATATCGGTAAACCCAAATCTGATCCCCAATATTGGTAAACCTAAATTCGATCCCCAATATCGATAAACCCAAATCCGATCCCCAATATCGATAAACCTAAATCCGATCCCCAATATCCGTAAACCCAAATCTGATCCCCAATATCAGTAAACCTAAAACTGATCCCCAATATCGGTAAACCCAAATCTAATTCCCAATATCAGTAAATCTAAATCTGATCCCCAATATCGGTACTCCAGTCAAATTCAATCACCAATATCGATACTCCATCCTATTTCGATCGTCAATCGGACCGTCAATCCAACTCGGATCGTCAATCGGACCTTTAATCCATCTTCAATCGTCAACCAGACCGTCTATCTAGCTCCGATCATCAATCGAACCGTCTGTCTAGCTCCGATCTCTAATCGAATCGTCTATCTAGTTCCAATCATTAATCGGATCGTCCATCCAGCTCCGATCTCTAATCAGACCGTCAATCCAGCTCCGATCATCAATCGGACCTTTATCCAACTCTGATCATCAATCGAACCATCAATCTAGCTCCGATCTCCAATTGGGCCGTAAATCCAGCTCCGATCATCAATCGGACTGTCTATTCAGCTTTGATCTCTAATCGAACCATCAATCCAGCTCTGATCTCCAATCGAACCATCTATCCAACTCCAATCGTCAATCGAACCGATAATCCAACTCCGATCTCTAATCGGGCCATCAATCCAGCTCTAATCTCTAATCGAACAGTCAATCCAACTCCGATCGTCAATCAAATCGTGTATCCAGCTCCGATCACCAGTCGAACCATCTATCCCACTCTGATCGCCAATCGGACCGTTAATCCAACTCCGATCGTCAATTGGACCGTCAATCCAACTCCGATCTCCAATATCGGGCTATCAAATCAACCTCGATCTTTGATCGGACCGTCAATTCAAACCCCGATCTCAATATTGGGCCTTCAAATTAGCCTCGACAGCAACCAGAGAGGTACAAATCAGCCCCGGCAGCAACCTGGGAGATACCGATCAATCCCGATCTCAATATCGGGCCGTCAAGTCAGCCCCGGCATCAACCCGAGAGGTACAGGTCAACCTTGACATCAACCTAGGATGTGTCAAGTCATCCCCGGTATCAGCCCGGGAAGTACAGATCAGCCTCGACGTCAGTTTGGGAAGTGCAGTTCAGCCCCAGAGATGACCCTAGGAAGCCAAATCCACCAAGGACCACCCCGAGAGGGGCAAAATGGCCATTTTATCAACTATCAGTCAATTCAGTCAAACTAAAGCCGAATTAATGTCATCAAAGTCAGAATGAACCATAACGACGATCCCGAGTGCAAACAACGCAAGACAGCTCAATGGACAAACTACGGGGAATCAAAGACTTGGTTATGAATCCATCTTCTCGGACCCAAAAAATGTTTTATCCCATGTCATTGCAACACTCTTGGCGAGGGCTTTTCGAAAAGGTATTGCATGCCTCAAACGGACGCTCCGATCAAAAGTTAAAAAGTTTTGACTTCAACTGCGCGTTGTCTGAAGTGTACGTACTTCTAGATGATGTAACCTAGCATTGCGGGCCCCACCAGGGGAGCCACACCTCTACTCGCGATAGCAGCAGGTAGAGTGGAGGCTCCCTGGCCTATAAATAGAGGTACCCCCTTCATTTTAAAAAATCCAAAAACGCAGCGAAGCTCTGCCAGTTTAATTTTTTGACTTTTGCACCTATTCCAAACCCAAATATTTTCACTCTAACACATAGATATACCCATATACTACCACATATCAGAAAATAACCAGTAGATTTGGATGTATAGAGCCTACGATTTGGCAAAAAGCCCGTGTAGCAGTCCATTGTAAGTATTTTCACGATCAAAAAGTGAATATCACTTCTTCGTACTTTTATACACTTGCATGTTCAATTTTGTTTTTTAAAAATGCCCGAAACTTAGTTCCGTGGCTGTTTTTGTCAAAATTTGATATATTTTTATACATAAACTGATTTTCTGGCATTTCTACAACTCGGATTGACGATCCGTCAGCTCCAGCAACTTCAATGCACTAGCACACATGTTCTGGCAACTTTGCCGGACTGGGTTATCTTCCCAGTCCGGGTTTGGCCCTTTTTTGTATATATTTAACTGCATATATACTAACATTTCAATTCTGTCAAGCCCGGATGTCAAATCTGAGGTAGTTTATTGCTTTTATATATATTTACGCATATATAAGCGACTTTCGCCATAACTGGGTTCTCTTCCCAAAATTGGTTGATTATATATATATATATATATATATATATATATATATATATTTCTATTCCAATTCGGACACCAGCGTGAAAACCCATCACCCTTTATACTGTTTTTCCACACTTCACCATACTGGGTGATCTCCCCAATCACTGGTTGACTACTTTTCTGCAATTTACATTCTAGTATGGCCTGGACTATTTTGTGGCCTTTATACTATTTATGTACACTTTGCCATACTGGGTGATCTCCCCAGTCACTGGTTAACTACTTTTCTGTACATTTACATTCTAGTTTGGCCTGGATCATTCTGTGGTCTTTTTACTGCTTTTATATATATTTATGCATATATAAGCAACCTTCACCATCACTAGACCTCTTCCCAGTCTTGGTTGACTAAGTTTCTGTCAATATATATATATATATATATATATATATATATATATATATATATATATATATATATATATATATATATATATATATATATTTCAATTCCAGTCCGGGCACCGGCGTGAAAATCAATCGCCCTTTATAGCTTTTATATATATTTGTATATATATATATATATATATATTGCTTTACTCGCTTTCTATTCAACTGCTGCTTTAAATATTCATTTTATATGAATTGGCATTGACATATCTGCAGGCGGACTAGATTTATTTAAATCTCACCAATTCTAGTTTTCAAATAGTTCAAAACCTCCAGACTGAACCGGGAAGCTAGAATGGCTGAGATTTCCTTAAATCTAGCTTTCTTTCTAGTTTCAGCTTCAAAAGCAACCTTGCGTCTCTTAGATCGCTATCTAGTGGGAACAAGATGCTTCAGCCATGTGGACCAGGATTTACTTAACGAATCCTCGGTTCTGGCAATATTAGGATATTTATCTGTTTCTACACAAATTTGAACTGTGCAGGTTTTGGCTACTCATATGTGAGCCTAGGAATCGTGGGATTCACGATCAAAACGATCGAAATCTGATTCCCAAGATGGACAAACTCCGATTTACAATTGTACCCTGCCAGTTTTTCTGTAGAAATGTATATGTAAACTGACCTTAAAACGATTATTCGGATTTAAAGTCTCAATATAATGAAAAAAATGTTGATTGTCGTGTCAGCGTCCCTCCGATGGTTTTCATACCCATGAGGAGACTGACACTTGTATACTTTGTGGTCGAGGATGCTTCGTTGCCCGAAAAATCACCATTCAGATGCAGCCGCCCAACATGCTTCAATTCAATAAAGATAAAATTTGAAGTATCCACAGGCTTCAATTCCTATGGCAGCGTAAGGGTTTGATAAACCAGCTTTCAAAACATCATTTTCAAATCAATCAAAAGAAAAGTTTTTCAAAGAAAATTTAATTAAATGCTTTTGCAAATCAAATCAAATACTGATTTTCAAATCAAATTAAATACTGATTTTTAAATCAAATCAAACCCTTCATATATAGGTTCAACGAAGCAAAGCACTACTCTTAATCAATCAAATTAATAGGCTCAATTTTCAAACAGCATTCACTCACGCATTCCAGATTTTAAAAGGAAATATTGAAAAGATGTGGTACCGTATTTACAAGGGAGTCGTGGGGTGCCTAACACCTTCCCCACACTTATCCAAGCCCCCGAGCTCAAAACTTTATTTTCAAAGATCAAGTTTCGACAGTGTCCAGTAATTGAGCTTCTGTCAAATAAAACTCGGTTGAGTTAGTACAACCATTTCAAATCTACCAACTGGCGACTCTGTAAAATATTCAAATCGTCGACATGATCCATGTTAGCCTTTCTCCCTTCAAAGCCTTTTTCCTAAATAAAAAAGGGTGAGGGTAGAGAGAACTTAGGAAAAGAGATTAAAAGATTCGGGTTGTGACCCGACCCGTGGATTTTTTAAACCAACGTCGACACCGCTAATACTCCTCTAAAGTCAGGGTCAGCTCGCGCTGCCCAAAGCGGAAAACCGTTCTCTCTGGTATCCAAAAGGGTAAAAGACCATCTATGAACCCGTACAGAACCTGAAAGTCTACGAGGGCCAATGAATGCCCTAGCATCTGGTCCACTACCCCTCTGGCTGGGAAGGGCAGGCTCTCATACCACGATCTTAAGGTTGATGCCACCAAAGATGGTGGTAAGTGCTCAATACGACTAACGGTGGACGACGACATCGGTATCACCGTATCACAAGACCATCCAGGGGTCAAATCTGAACTCATCTGTCTAAATGCATACACATGACATAATACATGCATAATGACAATAATAAACATGATGCAATAGATAGGAAATATCTTGCATATCTAGAATAAATTATTTACTGAAAGCATCATCTTTGTCTTCTAATAAAGTACAAATAAAAAGTACATGAATATGGGGCACCATCACCCAACTACTAACAATGGTCTATCAAAATGGGGTACAGCCGCCCAACAGCCAAAATAGTGGCCGACCAAAAGATATAGCTATAATAGCAATCCAAAAAGATCTACAATATCTACACTCAGGTGGTTAACCTGCTCCATCTCCTCCGTGGACACAAAGTCGCGGTCGTCAGGCATGTCTGGGCGGTACAAGGGAGGATCAGCCCCTGCAAAACTGCTGAAAAATAGACCTGATGAGGTGCCCTCTCCTGATGAACAAATGAGCACTCTCCAACTGCTGGGTCAGTCCTGTAATCTGATCCAAGTGAGTAGGCTCCCTAAGGCAAGCTATCCAGTCTGTCATCATCACAAACCCCGGCACCATGTCTGCCATGAACTGGGTAGCACGAGTCTGAGCCCCAATACTACTAGGACTCCACCAGCTGCTGAATGCCTCCTGGCTGTAAGGCCCCTCTGATAGGGTAAAGCCGTCCACGCCCTCCATAGGGATATCTATCAGGGGCTTGACCAAAGTCCAATGATGCCAAGCTGGAGGAACACAGGGAATGCAAATCTGACCCGTAATACTCTGGATGGCACGCTCTCCTAGATAGAGCTCCCAGCCTTCCTCTGTCAAAAATGGGACTCTGCGGGTCGACAATGCAAACTCCCGACCACTGGGGAAGCCTCCCTCAAATTCAACAGTCAAAAACTCAGAGGTATATGGGATCCACGAGATCACTCTGGTTGTCAAACGCTCCAACTTTAGGCGGGAATGAGTAAAACCCTCAGCAACAGGGACCTCCGTCAGAGTTGAGTGATGCCAACGCCGTCCTCGGGGATAGGTCTCCAGACCTAAAGCAGTGGCGGGCCGTAGGAAAGGAAGCCTCTCATACGCCCAGAACTTGCCATGAAAATATCAAAAGTCCTCAGTGACCAAGACTGACAAATATAAATGAAGAAATCAAAAAGATAAGAAAGATGTACTCACCAGCAGAAATGGGTAGAACCCTAACCAAGCCTCTGTCAAACCCCCTGAGGGCATGCGCATGCCCCGAAAAAAATAGTCAAAGGTGTAGGAACCCCAATTAAAGTCAATGAGGCGCTCTACATGTCGGCTGGCACTGACCAGGGTAAAGGACACAGTCGCGGAGTTATCCGCCAAAAAATAATCCCTGATGATCACCAGAAGCAATAGCCTCAGGATAAGATGCCTCACCCTCTAATTATCAGGCGGAGGCTTAAGTAAAGCCCCACTCTGGGAATCTATGCTCAAGGGACCAGATCAGACCGTCCGACCCTTGAGCGCTGACAAAGGAAATCCCAGCAGGGTTCTAATGGTAGTGGGCGTAATGTCGACCACAACAGGCACGGGCTCACCCTTGAACTCTATGCTGGTGATGAACCTCTAGTCCATAGGCGTCATCATCACCTCGCAGTCCAACAAGTCAAGAGACTGAGTCTAGTGGAACCAGTGCTAAGATAAAGCCCTCATATAATCCCAAGGACAACGGCGGGGAAGAATAGGGAAGAAGGCCTGAAACCCTAAGTCGTCAACGATATTCCTGTACTCCTGGTGCAAAGTGTGGTAGAAGGAGTGCACATGGAACCAGTTCCCTCGAGGCTGCATGAAGCCAGGAACCTGCATCAAAAGCCAACCCATGTCAAAAACCTATGCCCCGAGAATGACCAAAGAAAGAAAGAGAATTCAGAAAGAAGAAAACGTCAAGTCACCTCATTGGCATGAAGAAACCTTGAGGGATGACGACTCAAATCTCCCAACAGCTCCTGGGTGGGCACAACAATGACTGGAAGCTGCGCATGTGGGGCCTGACTTGGGATGAGAGCAGCAAAAGGAGCCTCCTCATCATATATATCAATTGGTGGCTCATACTAGGCTGGACGAATCACTGACTCTGCTAATCTGCGAGGCGGCCGAGCTGGACGTGGCTGACGGACATCAGAAGCTCGCCTCTGTCTAACTCCTAAAACTACCCTGATAGCATTGCTGGGTCTGTCTCAGTCCATCACCTGGACAAAGTCTCCAAATCACCTCAGAAAGGATGTTGTAAGCCTAAAACCTGTGGCTTATTAATTTAAATCAGTATTTTATGCATTTCTAAGTCCTAAAATGTGCATTGGTCAGTCAAAAATCCACAGTAGAGTCAAAACTGCAAGTTTTTCAAAAAGCTAAATCCTAAAAACGTGTATGGGTCAGTTAAAAATCCCTAGTAGAGTTAAAAGTGTATGTTTATTAAATACTCGGGTTTTTAAATTTTTTTGCCAAAGTCTCATTTGTAAAATGGACTGTCCGCATGCACACAGGCATGACTAGGTGGTCATTTAGTAGCACACCTTCCCAAAAATAGGAATAGTTCAATTTTATGGAATAAAATCAAAAGAAAACTTCACATGGTAGCCAAATTACCATTAACATTTTTAATTGAACATTCAGGCTCACTAGGCCCCAAAAAGGATGAGTAAACTGATCAAAAAGAGCAAAATATGACTTTCTCAGAATCTGATTTTTCTTACAACAAAACGTGCATTACAGTAAAATATGCATACTTATGAAGTCAAAAAAATTTTAGCAGATCATACAGGCATACATTTTTTATACCTTGCGTCTAAAAGCACCCTATGTGGTTTACATACTTTTAACGTTCAAAACTTACGAAAAAAGGATGTAAAACATCACCTAAGATGTGCAAAACGCGCAGCCGCTGACGGAATCTAAAAAAAGCTGCCCGAACTCCGTAGATCTAAAAAAGAAAATCGGATTCCGTTTGAAACTCGAAATGAAAATGAGTTTATGAGCCCGCTGCTGCCCATTTTAAAAATACAGGTAGAAGCAGGCCCACCTGCGGCTGCCTCACCTCTACCTGTGGCTCCCCAGGGTGGGCCCCGCTCCCTCCAGCTCGGTTTGATTCGAGTTGAAATAGAGTTTATATGAGCTGAAAAGTTAAATTTGAGAAAAAATCGCTACGCGATTGAGTAGTTTATCCTGAAATCCTGTGTTTAAGCAGTGGAATCCTGTCAGAAGGAAAATCTTTGTGAAAGCCATTGGTTATCATCTAGAAGCAATATCTGGGGATCAATGATGAAAACTGCTAAAAAACTGCCGAAAAACGGCACAAAACTGCTAGAAATCATCACTGTCGAAGCGTCAGGTACTGATCGATGACAGTTCAGCCGTTGGCACAACCCCAGCGAAGCGTCGGGTACTAACCAATGACAGTTCAGCCATTGGCATAACCCCAACGAAGTTTCAGGTACTGGTCGATGACAATTCACCCGTTAGCACAACCCCAGCGAATCGTCGGGTACTGACCGATGACAGTTCAGCCGTTGGCACAACCACAGCGAAGCGTCGGGTACTGATCGATGACAGTTCAGCCGTTGGCTCAACCCCAATGAAGTATCAGTCGTTGGCTACACCCCAACAAAGTATCAGCCTTTGGCTCAACCCCAGTGACATCTCAGCCGTTGGTGCAACCCCAGCGAAGCATCAGAAGTGATCCGGTGACGGAAGCAATATAATAATCCATCCCGATGATGGAATCTGTTATACATATCCTCAGAGGGAGTACCAAGAAGGATTGGTTATTCAACCCCCTGTTGCCAACTACCGAGGTAGATTATCATCAAGATAGACATCGGAAGCACACCCTGAGGTCACTCAATAACCGCGATATATCCCCAGTGGAGAAACCGACAGAAAGGTACAACGGTATGAACCGAAAAGAAAATATGCCCTATAAAGAGTATCGACAGGTGTGGGAAACCATTGGTCTCAAACCAAGGTAGCATCCATAATGTCATCCCCGTCAGAGTCAACAAAGCTATCATGGAGGATGTCATCCCCAGTAGAAAGTGATGAGAATAGTCTGGGATAGCTTAACTCTGATGTCCTACCAGCGACTGCATGATAATGCTACAACAAAGGTTATCACGGGTAACATAATCAATCAGTGATAACCCTACCCCCTCGAAGGTATCTAACTTTCATCACGTAGCCTGCAATGCATTGATTTGCCATTGCATCTGCATTTCTAGTGTCTAGCAATCTTTATCCTGTTCATTCCACTACATTGCATGAACATGATAAAGAGGGGCATATGTAGACATTCGAAACTTCGTTTTCCTATTACCAGCATTATACGAGGGCAAACTTGTCTTTTTAAATCAAACCCGGTCTCAGTACCAGGCTGTTAAATCAACCCAGGTCTCAATACCGGGCCGTCAAATCAACCCCGATCTCAATACCGGACCATCAAATCAACCCCGGTCGCAACCCAAGAGGTACAGGTCAACCCTAGTCTCAACCTAGGAGATATAGATCAGCCCCAGTCTCAACCCAGAAGGTATAGGTCAACCCTGGTCTCAACCCGGGAGGTATCGGTCAGTCCCGGTCTCAACCTGGGAGGTACAGGTCAGCCCCGGTCTCAACCAGGGAGGTACAAATCAGCCTCGGTTTCAACCCGGGAGGTACAGGTCAGCCCCGGTCTCAACCCGAGAGGTACAGGTCAGCCTCGGTCTGAACTCGGGAGGTACAGGTCAGCTTTAATCTCAACCCAGGAGGTACAGGTCAGCCCCGATCTCAACCTGGGAGGTACAGGTCAGCCCCGGTCTCAACTCGAGAAGTACATGTCAGCCCCGGTCTCAACCCGGGAGGTCAGGTCAACTTCAGAAATAATCCTGAAGCATCACAACATCTCCAGAGGAAAACATGGAAGGATCAAGTTAGCCTCGGAGACGACACTGAGGACGAATAGACTCGAATGGGATCCAAACATTGCAAACAACCCCAAGAAGTCAGCCAAAGGCCATGCCGACATTGAAGGAAACCCCGGGAGGGACAAAATGGTCATTTTACCAACTTAAAGATGATTCGGTCAAAATCAAGCCAAATTGATGCCACTAAGGTCAGAACAAACCATAACAATGATCCCGAGTGGAAACAACGCAAGACAGCTCAATGGACAAACTTCGAGGAATCAAAGACCAAATTATGAACCCATCTTTTTGGACACGGAAAAGTTTTCTCTCATGTCATTGTGACGTGCTCGGCGAGAGCTTTCGAGAAAGGTATAGCATGCCTCAAACGGACGCTCCAATTAAAAGTTAGAAAGTTTCGAATCTGACATCGCATTGCTTAGAGCGCACGTACTTTGAGGTAATGGGACCCGCCACGTGGGCCCTATCACGTGGAACCGCACCTCTACCTACGGCTGCAGCAGGTAGAGCTGCTTCTCTTGGGTCTATATATATGAGCTCACCCCCATCTCATTTCAAGAATTTGAAAACGCGCTGAACTCCTGCCCGTTTGGTTTTCTATCCATTTTCTTGTCTTCCAAACCCAAATTTTTTTACTCTAACACGTAGATATACCCACATACTACTACATATCCAAAATTAATCGGTAGATTTGGACGTTCAAAGCCTACGATTTGGCAAAGATCCCGTGTAGTAGTCCATTGTGAGTATTTTTACGATCAGCAAGTTTATATTTCTTTACACTCTTTTACACTTGCATATCAAGTTTCATTTTCTAAATATGCCTGGAACTCAATTCTGTGGCCGTTTTTGTTAACTTTTGGTACATTTTAGTACCTAAACACATTTTCTGGCATTTCTACAATTCAGATTAATGATCCGTCGCTTCTAACAGCTTTTATATACTTGCAGCTTCGTTATTAGCAACTTCGCCGGACTGGGTTATCTTCTCAGTCCGGGATTGGCTTTTTTGTATATATTTAACTGTATATATACTAATTTTTCAATTCTGTCAAGCCCGGATGTCAAATTTGTGGTAGTTTATAGCTTTTATATATATATATATATATATATATATATATATATATATATGCACCTTTCACCGGGCAGGGTTATCTTCCCAGTCCCGGTTTGACTATTTTTTGTCTATATTTAACTATAAATATATATATTTACATTCCAGTTCGGCCTGGATCATTTTGTAGCCTTTTTACTGATTTTATATATATACATATATATCTATATTTTCGTCCGAGACTCGAAGTGAAAACCCACTGCCCTTTACTACTTTTATACATATATATATATATACATTTTGTCCAGCCAGGATCATTCCGTGGATTTTATACAACTTTTATAAATATATATATATATATATATATATATATATATATATATATTCATTCCAGTCCGGGCATCGGAGTGAAAACCCACCGCCCATTATTGCTTTTCTATATATATATTTACATTATGTCCAGCCTGGATCATTCCGTGGCTTTTATACAGCTTTTATAAATAAATATATATATATATATATATATATATATATATATATTTCCATTCCAGTCCGAGCATCGGAGTGCAAACCCATCGCCCTTTACAGCTTTCGTATACATATAATTATATATTCTTGCTTTACTCATTACGATTAATTTGCTACTTTAATATTCATTTGATAAGAATCGGCACTGACATTTCTGCGGGTGAACTAGATTTCTTTAAATCTCGCCAACTCTAGCTTTCAAACGGTTCAAAATAGGTCCAGACAGAACCGGGAAGCTAAAATGGCTGAGATTTATTTAAATCTAGCATTTTTTCTAGTTTCAGTTATGAAAGAAACCTCGCGACCCTTAGATCGCTATCTAGTGGGAACGAGATGCTTCGGCCATGTGCGAGCCAGTATTTACTGATGAATCCTTGGTTCTGGCGACATCTGGATGTAGATATATATTTTTTGTGCATATTTTAAGCTATGCAGGTTTATTGGCTTCCCTATGTGAGCCTAGGAATCGTGGGATTCATGATCAAACTGATCAGAATCTGATTTCCACGATGGACAAACTCCACTTTACAAATGTACCCTTCTAGTTTTTCTGTAAAAATGTACATACAAAAGACCTTAAAACGATTATCCGGATTTAAAGTCTCAACATAGTAAAAATATAGTTTGTCGTGTCAGAGTCACTCTGATGGCTGGCATGCCCATGCCCATGAGGAGACCAACACTTGTATATATTCTGTGGTCGAGGATGCTTCGCAGCCCGACAATCACCATTCAAATTGAGCCAAAAGGCTGAAAAGATGAGAACTGAAGTATCGATATGCTTCAATTCATATGTTATCGTAAGGGTTTGAAAACCTGCTTTCAAAACATCATTTCAATAATCTTATCGAAAAGAGAAGCTTTTGCAAATCAAATCAAATACTTTTACAAATCAAACCAAAGACTTTTTTTTTGCAAATCAAATCAAACCCTTCGTATATATGTTCAACGATGCATAAACATACTCCAATCAAACATAGGCCCAAATTTCTTACAGCATTCATACACACATTGCAAATTTAAAAGGGAAATGTTGAAAAGATGTGGTACGGTGTATACACGGGAGTTGTGGGGTGCCTAACACCTTCCCCACACTTAACTAAGCCCCTGAACTCAAAACTTTGTTTTCAAAGATCAAGTTTCGACAGTGTCCAGCAATTGGGCCTCTTTTCAAACAAAACTCAGTTGAGTTGGTACAACCATTTCAAATCTACCAACTGGGGACTCTGTAAAACGTTTAAACTCATTGCATGGCTTTTTATGCTAAGTCTTCTAAAAATTCCCAAACCTTTTCATCATCATTATTTATAAAATCCCCTTGACACATTGATTCTACCATTGTTTTAGTGGAATAGTCTAAACCTTCGTAAGCAATTTGACACAATCTCCATTTCTCAATTCCATGGTGTGGGCACTGGGATAACAAATTTTTAGATCTATCAAAATATTTTCAAAAGGATTCTTTTTCAAGTTGGCAAAATTGATGAATTGCAGTCCTAATTTTAGCAGTTTTATGATTTGGAAAATACTTTTTTTAGAAATGTAACAACAAATCCCTCCCAGGTTGATATGGAATTATTTGGTAGGCTATATAACCACTTTCTAGCATTATCTTTTAAAGCAAATGTGATAAATCTTAGCCTAATTGAGTCATCAGACAATTGTTGAATTTTAATTAAAGCACAAACTTCCTCAAATTCTTGAATAAATAAATATAAATCTTCTATACCAGTTAACCTAGGTAACATAGTTATATAATGTGGTTTAAGTTCAAAATTATTACCAGTTACCAGTGGTAGATTGATACATGAAGGTTGGGCATAGCGGGAAGGATAACATCGATCCCTTAAAAAAACAGTTTGTGCACCCTCCATTTTTTTAAAAGTGAGATCTTTTAAAGTGAAATCCGAAAAATCAAGTTTTCTCACTAATCGGGATGTTTTGTTCCTAGTCCACACTTTTTGCATACACTACTTAGCAAATAAGCAAGTAAGAACACACAAAAATAAGAGAAAAAATATTAGTAATAATAAAAAATAAAAAAAATTGCTTCTACGGTTAACTTAAATAAAATCTAGATAGCTCCTAACTGTTCCAAGTTACACCGCAAGGTCCACCAACTTCGAAATTAATCATACCACTAGCCAGGTAAGTGTAAGAAATGTGGGAGTCTCTCCGTAGATACGGTGACTAATTGAATAACCACACAATCTTTAGGCGTTTACATTTTGAACCACTTGCCTAGACACCAGTAGTTTGATTAATTTAAAATTCAACCTCCTCTTAGAGTTTCTTGTCCTAATTGAGCTCAAGAGTCCTAGGGGCCAACGTCTACTTGATTTTATTAGGTCAAGGTTATACAAATGCAAATGAGGTTGTTTGTGGGCCAAGGAAGGGTGATAAAATCCGCACCTTATCTTGTTACAGGTTTTTGCCCTTAATGTTAGATTAAAGATGAAAATGCACAAATAAAAAAAACTATAAACAAATAAAGTGTCCTAAAACTATGTGAATTACGAAAGAATTAGAAATTTTGACGTACCTCAATCCTCCAGCAATCACCACAGTTTATATTTGACAAAAAAATAAAAATAAATAAAAACCTAACAGGATGTGCTCTATGTGAGTGAATGCATGAATGCGGAAAATATAAAAAATATTTATAAAAAACTAAACTACTATTTTTTTTTGCTTTTTTAAAAAAAAATGAAAATACAAAGTACCAGGAAAAGCGCAGCAATAAAATCTTTATCTTTTCGTTCTTTCGATCCGCTTTGATAATCCTGAAAAGTAAAAAAAAATAAAAAATATTAAAGTGAAAAACTAATTCGAATAAAAAAAATTTATGGAATAATTTTTTTTTAATTCTAGTCTCCGGCAACGGCGCCAAAAATTTGATGAGTTAAAATTATGTATTGCAAGTGCACAGTGTCTATTGTAGATTTGGCAAGTGCAGGTCGAACCACAAAGACTAGATCAATTCTTCAATATATTCTTAATTAATATTTTAGGCAAATTAGAAATAAATATAGCAGTGATGATTAACTAACTAAATTATGAAAACTATTAATTAATAATTAAAAATAGTAATAAGAAAAACTACCTAGGAATCCGAATCGACTAAGTACTAACATAAATAATAATTACTTACTTTCCCGAATTAACTCCTAAATTATTTTCCCTTCCCTTTAAAAATAGTGATTCATATAATTAATATGGGTAAGAATAAGTTATGAAAAATTCATAGATTAACTATAACTTATCAAAACCTCGCAATAAATATAAGAACCAAATGTAATTTGTGCGAAGGTAAAAATGAAGGAGTAAACAATTAGGAGTTAATATCAGAACGGAAAGAGAATATTAATTATGAAATATCTAATTTCATCATCATCCTAGGTATTAGAAATTTAGCTAGCCATGGAATTAAAAACAAAAACAAATAATATTAGTACTACTGTTTGCATGAAATAAGAACAATAATTAAAAGAGAATTTCTATTATATCAATAAAAGAAAAGACAAACTCTAAGTATCTTACTCCCTTCTACTCCAGTGAAAAACTAAGGAAAAGAAAATAACAAGTGGTGCCCCTTCTCTATAAAATATGAGGCCTTTTTATAGGAAAAATAAATGTGTGCCCTAATTTAGGTTCCTTGAACTTCGACACTTTTGTTCTTTTTTTCTACTTCTTTCCTTCTTGACTCCAATCTCTATATAGCAATCCTCCAAGAGTCTTTTTTCATCTTTAAAGGTTCGATATAAATCCTTTATTTGCTCCCCAAGAAAAATAAATGTTATTTTCTATAAAAAAAAATAAAATGTATTAGTTCAAAATTAAATAAGCATATAAAATAATGAATATGAGAATATTAAAATGTAATAAATATGTGTCTATCAGGCATCGTAGGTTAGGATACATTAACATGAAATCTTCTAAGGAACATGTCTGTGGTCTTCCAAAATTAAAATTCCTAAAAGACCATATCTGTGAAGCCTGTGAATAAGGAAAATAAATACATGCATCTCATAAACCTAAACTCACAGTGTCAACCTCTCGACCATTAGAACTCTTGCATATGGATTGGTGGGTTCTATCCCTAAACACAGCATGGTTGGTGTTGTTTATATTCTATTCCTAGTTGATGACTATTCACGATTCACATTGGTTGATTTTCTAAAATACAAAAATGAAGAGATAAACTCCTTCTCTGCATTATGCAAGAAAATCAAAAATCAACAGGGAAGCTCTATTGTTTATATTCGGTTTCATCATGGAAGAGAATTTGACAATTCTGATTTCATAATGTTCTGTGATGAGGACGGTATAAGCCATAACTTTTCTGCTCCATACACACCACACTCAAATGGTGTGGTAGAAAGGAAAAATCGTACTCTACAAGAAATGGCCAACACTATGCTAAATGAATATCGTCTTCCTAAATACTTTTGGGCTGAAGCAATTGCAACATCCTGTTATATCTTAAATCGAGTTTTACTAAGACCAATATTGTTGAAAACTCCCTATGAGCTTTATTATAAAAGAACTCCAAAAATAAATTACTTTCGTATTTTTGGGAGTAAATATTTTATTTTAAACACTAAACAATATTTGGTGAAATTCGATCCCAAATCTGATTAAGGAATATTTCTGGGAGTCAATGAATATAACTTTTGATGAATCTAAACCTCCTCCTAAATATAAAGAGTTAGTAGATAATGATGTTATCATTGAAGACATTCTCAGAAATATGAAAGAACTAAAAATAGATAATACTTCTACACCTGTCAATATTAATCCTCTTGAAAATTTTAATACTCAGTTAAATGACTTACCCAAAGAATCACATGTCATTAGAAATCATCCTATAGAAAATGTAATTGGTGATATCGATAAAGGGATTCTTACGAGATCACAAGCTCAAAATCTAGCCAGTCATTTATCGTTTTTATCTCAAATTGAGCCTAAAAATATAAAAGATGCATTGCTTGACGAAGATTGGATTATAGCTACACAGGATGAACTTGAACAATTCACAAGAAATAAAGTTTGGGAATTAGTTCCACAACCTGAGGAAACTTATATTATTGGAACTCATGGGTTTTTTGTAATAAATTAGATAAAAATGGAACTGTCATACGTAATAAGGCAAGACTCGTTACACAAGGGTATAATCAACTTGAAGGAATTGATTACAATGAAACTTATGCTCCTGTTACTAGAATTGAATCTATATGAATGTTACTAGCTTTTGCATGCCATAAAGATTTTAAACTATTTCAAATAGATGTCAAATCTGCCTTTTTAAATGGTATTATTGAGGAGAAAGTATATGTTAAACAACCTCCTAGCTTTGAAGATACTAATTATCCTGACTATGTGTATAAACTGCATAAAGCTTTATATAGTTTAAAACAAGCCCCTAGAACATGGTATGAACGATTAAGTAAATTCTTATTAGAAGATGGATTTAAAAGGGGTATCGTCGATACTACTTTATTTACTAAATATAAAAATGATGATATCCTTATTTTACAGATATATGCTGATGATATCTTTTTTGGTTCTACTAACATTTCCATGTGCAATGATTTCTCTGAAAGCATGAGTAAGGAATTTGAAATGAGCGTGATGGGAGAATTAAATTTCTTCCTAGGATTGCAAATCAAGCAAGGAGAAAAATATTCATTTCTCTCAATCTAAATATTGCAAAGAAATGATTAAAAAATTTGGATTAGAATCTGTAAAACCTCTTAACACTCCTATGTCAATCACCGATAAATTAACTGCTGACGAAAATGAAAAAATTGTTGACACGAAGAAGTATATAGGAATGATTGGTAGTCTTCTATATATCACAGCTAGTAGACCTAACATTATGTTCAGTGTCTATAAATGTGCTAGATTTCAATCAAACCATAAGGAATCACATTTGGTTGCAGTAAAAAGAATATTCCGTTACCTCAAGGGAACTACAGATATAGGTCATGGTATCGTAAAGATCAACAATTTGATCTTGTTTGTTTCTCAGACTCTGACTATGTCGGTCATCATGTTGATCGAAAAAGTACAAGTGGCACGTGTCAGTTTCTATGTGGATGTTTAGTTTCTTGGTTCTCTAAGAAACAAAACTCAGTGCCCATCTCAACTACCGAAGCAGAATATATAGCTGCTGCACGATGTTGTGCACATATATTATGGATGAAACAAACCCTGGCTGATTACAATAAAAAGTTTAACTATGTCTCAATCCTATGTGATAATACAAGTGCAATAAATCTGAGTAAAAATACTGTATTACATGCTAGATCAAAACATATAGATGTCAGAGATCATTTTTTACGTGATTATGTAGATAGTGGAATTATCAAGTTAGAACATATCGACACAGAATTAAATATTTCAGATATATTTATTGAACCTTTAAGTTCTAAAAGATTTTGGAAACTACGTTTGGATTTAGGTATGTTAGATATCTCATCATAATTACATTTGAAATAATTTTTTATTATTACTTATAATTAGTTAATACTTTTTTTAAAAAAAGGGAATTTATTTTTAATTTTTATCTAGTTTAAAAGTGCAGTATCAATATACATTTTAAATTTTTGTTCCTATTAATACATTTATATAATTATATAATATATAAATATTTCCATATTTTATACGATTAATAGTTATAATTATTAATATATATATATATATATATATATAGTTTACATAAGTATCTCTTTTCATTTTAAAATTCTCTTCATATTTTATATTTAATTATCATGTATAATATATTTCTACATTTATAACTATATATGTAATATATATATATATATATATATATATATATATATATTGTTAATATTTGTTTACTATCAAAAAAATATATTATAATTAATTTTTTTTATTACTTTAGCATATTAATAAAAATATTTCTATTATCACTATAATTATATTATTATATATATTCATTTTAATTAAAGTTTTTTATCTAAAATTTTGAATTATCTCTCTTAATCTCATAAAAAATTAATTATTAATATACTTAATACTCAAATTTTTATTTTAAATATATGTGTAAATATACCTTTGACTATTAATCTATTTATTCTTATTTAATATATGTATTTATATAAATATATCAAGAGAAAATCTGAGCTGTTGATCTAAGGATCTCATCTAACGGTCAAAACAAGTTTCAATCCGCGACCATTCGTTTGGACCAATCAAGAGCCACCTTCACCAAACACACGAATCGAGCCAGACAACCGTCAGAACATTAACAGAAAGCACAAGTTGATCTCAGTCGTTCGATCAAGTCTGATTGATCAAATTAAAATTTTAAAACACCGGTTCAATCCTGATCGTCGATCAATTCTGAGATTAACTATCAGCCATTAGATCAGCCTAATTAACCTAAATATAAATATCAAAAAATCTATTTTTTATTCATTTCTCACTCTCTCTCCTCTACCTGAAAGTAGTATGCATACAAGCCAATCATGTATGATAATAAAATATATACTTTAGAGACGATCTTATTTATTTATTAATAAAAGTATTTATTTATTAAATGCATTTAATTATCAAGATGATGTTTTTATAATATGTAAATAACTCATAGTTTTAAGCAATGCTTTTAGAATCATGATGTTGATCATGCTAATGAGATCTAAATTCTTAGAAAGTTTAAAACTAAAATAGTTCACAATCGTTGGATTACTAAAAAGGAGATTAGTAAATCCGGATAGATTGGTACATATATTGCTTGCTCATTGGATGAGGATAATTGATCTCATGATCATTTGTGTGGAGACACTAAAGCAAGTATGTAGGTGCTTATCGGAGAATAAGTTCACTGAACGTGACTCGCTATGGAATACCTAATGGAGTTTTACTTGCCTGTCAATAGAAATTTCTAATGTGATAGTAGTACAAGTAATCCTTGGACTTGAGATCATCATAGTATCTTGTATGTAATGAATTATACTTTGACTTATTCCTTAAGACCCTTAGGGTATATCAAAAGGTATGCTTGGGTGTAATAAGTTACATATGAAAATAATGAGTGGTCAATAAAGAATCTGTCACTTTTAGTAAAAGAAGAAATATGTCTTAAGTGATTCATTAAATGACAACCTAGTAGTCCTTCGCCAAGGCAGAATGAAATTAGAAAGGAGTTTTTAATTTACATTATTTGGAGTTGTGCATTTTCTAATCGAAATACATATAATTAAATAAAATAAGACTTGACAGTAATTTCATATCTTTTATTTAATTGGGACATTATATGGTGAAAGGATTGAATTGTACGGTAATTATTTACTCACAGGTTCTTTTATGATTAATGTTGAAATCTATATTATCTGAAAAGTCGTTGATCGCTTGGGAGACTTATCCCTATTGTAGAAAAAATATTATTTATTTAAATAAATTATTAGTTTAATTTATTTATTTAAATAAGATTATAATTGTTCTAATTGATTTATTCACAACCGATTTAATATGGAGAACCTAAAGTGTCACACCATAAAAGAAAGAATAATTATTTAAGAAAGTAATGGCATAATCGTAATAATGAATTCAGTGTAATTAATTTAATCATCTATGGTGATAGAATAAATTAAATAGCTTAATGTTTATTATTTTATATTTTGAAAATATTAAATATAAACTACTAAGATGAGTCTTATTAATATTATTACAATTATTATTATTTTAATTTCTAAACGAGTTTAGGAATTAATTTAATATTAGTACTCTCATTTATTCCTAATAAGATTAGAAGGCAAATTAATTAAAGAAGTTTAATTAATTAAATCCCAATATGTTGGGAAGCCTAATTAATTAAAGGAGTTTAATTAATTAAATAAAACCCTATGTCTAATAGGATTAGAAGGGTTGACCAATATCAATATAAGAGGAATCTTATGTTAGATATTAGTTGATGCAATTCCAATTGCTGGAGAGTACTCTTTTTCTATAGAGGATAGAAAACTAGGGTTTACCCAATCACTCTCCTTCTTGATAATTCCTCTTCCTTGGTGGATCACCTATGGAGGTCAAACACTTGGGTGGCTAACATTGATCAAAGGAAGGAATCTAACCCAGAAATTTAAGGAGATCACGAAGAACAAAGAGTTGAACTCGTACCTGTGGAAGCTTCGTTCTACAAAGGTATGATTCCATAACTTCTTATTTATCGTTTTAAATTGATAATTTGCTTAAAGGATGATCCGGGTAATAATTTTGTAGAAACTTTAAACTCTGATATAGCATACGCGCTCATTATTTCGTACAAACCCAACACTGCCGACTTCTCGGTCTTCTTCCCCATCTCTCTCTCTCTCTCACAAACCCTAATCGGTTTCTACCAAAAATGTCTGATCTCCAGTTCAATTTCGATAAATCTGAATCGATAAATCAATTATACATCATCGATTTAGTCCATCTACAGATCAATCTTCCACTTTTATTCTCGTTTCTGTTTCAAATCTCGTTTATCATCAGATTTTTTTATTTGATAAACACAAATCTTCTTCTTCAAATCCAAACCTCATTTTTTTATCCGGTGAGTCATTTTCGTTACAGTTTTTGATTCAATGGATCTGATATATTTTTTTTAAACCTTGATTTTTTTTTTATAAATTTCAGAATTCAGATTTTCATACTAGATCTACAATTTCTCTCTCACAAAAACTTTCATTCGGTAGCCTTTATACCGATTTTTTGCGTCTAAGATCTTCAGTTTTTATTTTTTTAGTTTCCTTTTAGCATATTTCGTTTAATCTGTCATTTTTTTTGTTTAAACAAATGGATCTGATGCATTTTCGTTGCGAGTGTTGATCAAATGAAGCTGATATCTAGGCTTTTCAAAATTAGTTCCTAATTTTTTTAAAAAAATCTCAGAATTTGAGTTTTCTCTGAATTTTTTTTAAAAACTTTTGATATTTGAAAAACCCTAAAAAAATTACCCTAATATACTTTACTGATTAAAATCTTATCTTTTAATTGCATGCATATTCATATGTATATATTTCTACCTATTCTGACAATATATTTCAAGTATGTATGAATTGCTTTGGGTGCTGGGTTTGAAAGAAATAAGCAGTGGACACATTTGTGTCCTAAAACGAGCTTGCAGGTAATTGTTTTTCTTTCTTTCTGTACATAGTAGTACACGTTATGCACTGTGAGGGCATTGAATGAGATCTCTCCTTCACTATCTATTTTTTTGGCTGTTCTGATGGGATATAAGCATATGTCAAATCATTTCTTAAATTTTTCTTCTAATTATATCGATACTGAATTGGGATATATGACATATTTACTGTTATAGGTTGAAACCTCTAGGTTTGAACCTCTGTATTCGGTTAAACTTTCATTTTTTTCTAAAATAGTATGCAGATTGCTCTGTTTTTCTGACTGCACTAGATTTGGTGATGAGTATCTGTATTTCTTATATGAATAAGTATCTGACAAAATTATGCAGTATTTATGAATTGTTCTTATTGTAATACAACATGCTCAACTACTCTCTATTTTTGCAAAAATTGTTTTCGATATGAGGTCACCATAACAAATGTTGAGATGTTTGAACTAATATTTTTTTGGCTTCGTTGACTCTCTGATTTATGAAGTAAATATTAAATGTATTAAACAGTTTCTTTTTGCCACACTTGATTATACTCTCTCTGCGGTTCAAATAAGTCATATCTATACATTATCTGCCCTGTATGTCTATGTCTGATAACTGAGTACCTACCACTGTATGCATTAAACACTTAAAACTTTCACTTATCTACCACTTCTATAAATGACAAATACACAATCTTACTGCATATGTCCTTCATCTCTTTATGTATGTCTTTATCTGTCTGCATTTTCATCCAATTCTTTACTCTGTCTGTCCTTTTCAAAATGGATGAAGTCTATTCCTCGAAACGAAAGAAGTTACCTCTTTTTTCTGAATTGCATTCTGATATTTTTGCACCACAGTTACTCACTATATCTGCACAAGTCAAATATAGGCACTTAAGACACAACCACATGCCTGGAATGGCTACTTATTTTAACAGTTTTCCTGACTTATTGAAGAAAATAAAAAATGTTGGTTGAGATTGTTTAGTCACTTTTACAAGTAGGCAAATTTACCCTGCACTCATTGCAGAGTTTTATTCCCATATGACCTTTGTTAGAAACTCATCTGGTCTCTTAACTGCTATCTCTACATGCATACAAGGTCAGGAATATATCATTGATGAATAAATGATTTTAAATGCATTACATCTGGGCAACAATATGTTAGAACTTTCAGGAATCAATGATTATGCTCATCCGATAAGCATCTCTACCAGTAAGTGCATGACATTTAAACACAATCTAGCTATTGTTACTGATCAATTAGTACCTGCTCAATTATTTGATCGACAATGCAAAGTAGGTTCTGAGTTTTTCACTTCACAATGTCAATTTCTTGCTCGAATTGTTAGATACAATCTTATGCCTGTCAGGGAAAACAAACTGTTTCATCCTTTTGATTTAGAACTGATGAAGTGTGTTTTGAATCAGCATATGCCTTATAATCTCTCATACTTTCTGCTAAGTTCTTTCAGCACTGTTATCATCATAATTGTCTTGGTTTTGGTCTTGTCCTCACTCCTATATTTCAACATCTTGGTATAAATGTGCTTAATCATCAAACACAAAATGTGAAAAGTAGCAATATTGTCTCACACCTTAATCGGCCCCCAAAACCCCTCATAATCTTTGATCCAGAAATTACTGAGTCTCCCGAACCTCACCAGAATCTACTTTCTCAAATTGATGCCTTAAACAGTTTGACTCAACTTTCTCTAAAAAATCAAAACAATCTATTGAGTCAAATAGAGTCCCTTCAATTTTCTGTGCATCACCTCAAAGATATGTTATATATGTTGATGGAGCTTCACAAGATTTATGTACCATCCTACCACTTCTCTGCCAGCACAAGCTCAGCCAAGGATGCTTAGCCTGCCCAGAATCCTCCGGAAGATACTCTTCCTCCCCTTGGGTTTCATTTCTCCCATGACCAATTGCCTGACTTCTAACTATTTGGGAGGATTGTATAACTATATATACTATATCTAACTATTTGGGAGTGATAGCAGTGTGCATACAAGCCAATCATGTATGATGATAAAGCACGTACTTTGTAAACAATCTTATTTATTTATTAATAAAATATTCATTTATTAAAGGCATTTAATTATCTACATGGTGCTGTTTTTATAATATGTAAATAACCCATAGTTTTAAGCAATGCTTTTAGAATCATGATGATGATCATGCTAATGAGATCTAAATTCTTAGAAAGCTCTAAAACTAAAATAGTTCCCAATCGTGGGATTACTAAAAAGGGGATTAGTAAATCCGGATAGATTGGTACATATGTTGCTTGCTCATTGGATGAGGATGATTGATCTCATGATCATTTGTGTGGAGACACTAAAGCAAGTATGTAGGTGCTTATTGGAGAATAAGTTCACTGAACGTGACTCGCTATGGAATACCTAATGGAGTTTTACTCGCCTGTCAATAGGAATTCCTAATGTGATAGTAGTACAAGTGATCCTTGGACTTGAGATCATCATAGTATCTTGTATGTAATGAATTATACTTTGACTTATTCCTTAAAGTCCTTTAGGGTATATAAAAGGGTATGCTTGGGTATAATGAGTTACATATGGAGATAATGAATGATCAATAAAGAATCTACCACCTCTAGTAAAAGATGAGATATGTCCTATGTGATTCGTTAAATGACAACCCAGGAATCCTTGACCAAGGTAAAATGAAATTAGAAAAGAGTTTCTAATTTACATTATTTGGAGTTGTGCATTTTCTAATCGAAATACATATAATTAAATAAAATAAGACTTGACAGTAAATTCATGTCTTATATTGAATTGGGACATTGTATGGTGGAAGGATTGAATTGTATGGTAACTATTTACTCACAGGTTCTTTTATGATTAATGTTGAAATCTATATTATCTGAAAAGTCGTTGATCGCTAGGGAGGCTTATCCCTATTGTAGAATAAATATTATTTATTTAAATAGATTATTAGTTTAATTTATTTATTTAAATAAGATTAGAATTGTTCTAATTGATTTATTCACAACCGGTTTAATATAGAGAACCTAAAGGGTCACACCATAAAAGGAAGAATAATTATTTAAGAAGGTAATGGAATAATCGTAATAATGCATTAAGTGTAATTAATTTAATCTATAGTGATAGAATAAATTAAATAGCTTAATGTTTATTATTTAATATTTTAGAAATATTAAATATAAATTAATAAGAGGAGTCTTATTAATATTATTACAATTATTATTATTTTAATTTCTAAAGGAGTTTAGTAATTAATTTAATATTAGTACTCTCATTTATTCCTAATAAGATTAGGAGATAAATTAATTAAATGAATTTAATTAATTATTCCCCATGTGGTGGGAAGCCTAAATTAATTAAAGGAGTTTAATTAATTAAAAGAAATCCCATGTCTAATAGGATTAGAAGGGTTGACCAATATCTATATAAGAGGAGTCTTATAATAGATATCAGTTGAGGCAATTCTAATTGTTGGAGAGTACTCCTTTTCTATAGAGAATAGAAAACTAAGGTTTAGCCAAACACCCTCCTTCTTGATAATTCATCTTCCTTGGTGGATCACCTCTAGAGGCCAAACACTTGGGTGGCTAACGTTGATCAAAGGAAGGAATCTAACCCAGAAATTCATGGAGATCACGAAGAACAAGGAGTTAAACTCGTACCTGTGGAAGCTTCGTTTTACAAGGGTATGATTTCATAACTTCTTATTTATCGTTTTAAATTAATAATTTGCATAAAGGATGATCCGGGTAATGGTTTTGTAGAAATTTTTTAAACTCTAATATACTATTCTTCCGCTAATTTTTGCAATTTGATTGCATTAGGATTTCGTACAAACCCAACAGTGGCATCAGAGCCAAACCTTTATGCAATTATTATTTTATTTTTGATTTCATATACATATGGATATGTATTTAAAATAATTTATTGGGCATAATTTTATTATATAAAATTATTTTTTTTAAGAAAAAAAATGACGTTTTTTTTTGGACGAATCACAATTTTTTTTTGGGTGCTAATCTTGAATTATGCAAAGAAAAGGTGTTGTCTCTTTCTTACTCCAAAAAGAAGGTGACCCATTAGGAAAGGACTCTTTTAATAAACCTGCAGGACTCTTCTAATAAAAGAAGTTGACTTCTTTTTTAAAAATAAATGTGAATTTATATTATATATATATATATATATATATATATATATAACCTGATTCGTTATATAAATATATATAATATATACGGTAATATCAAATATATATATATATATATGATATATTTATATATTATATTCTAAATAATTTTATAATTAAAATAAAGAGTTTATTTTAATCTTGAAATTTGATTTCATGCAATTTAAAATTGCCCATTAAATGATACTCATATATATATGAAATGTTTTAATTCATGAGATGAATATTTGTTTATTGATATATATGGTGATATGTATGATAATAAATGGGGATTGATTATGGACTATTTGACCAATGTGATTGGATTTTATTTTAGTTGAATAATTGAATGAATGGGTTTTATTAAATGGGGTCTGTGTACCTCGTATTCTCTAATTTTTTTTTTGATGTAAAATTCTATCTCCCTCCTATGTACTTCCCCTTGACTACTGTTCAAGGTTTATATTTAAATTAAATAGTTTAATGTAATATAAATAGTTAGAATTATCTTGAAGAAATTGGAGACCAAGGAGCAAGGAGCGCGTGAAGACCCGTTTGTATGGAGCCCGGGTTTAAATGTAATAGTTATATTTAAATTTAAACTCTTGCACTCCTAGGTTTGACCTTTTGGTTCACTTGGTGGCTCTAGTGAACCAAACTAGAATAAAAGTCCATAATCAATCTAGGTAGAATATAATATTCTATATTGCATGCTAAATATTATATATATTATATTTTATGCAAACATGCTTCGCATGTTTAATAAAATGATGCGTATTTTATATATATATGTGCATGCGCGCTAACCAAGATGAGACAAATAATAACAAACCCCTCAAAGAAATAATATTAAGTCCGAAGCGTTCAAATGATATTTGGAATATCGAACGTCGCCTTCTAGCATGATAAATTAATAGAGTATTAAATATTTAATACGAGCTTGTTGTGCTATCCACAAGGCGAGTATTGCATATTTAAGATGTTAATTAATCACATTTGATGCTTATCAAGAAAATTGAACGATCTAGTCTTGTTGTGCTATCCACAAGGACGAACATTTTTCTTTTTTAAATTTATGGAAGTGCTAGGCTGGACTTAACTTAAATTATTTTAGTTCGGATGTGCACACACTTGACCATTATGATTTAAGAGGCAAAATAAAAAGAGTTATATAGTGATGTAATTGACAAGAGTTGTCTACCTAGTTATTTGTATATCGCTTGTTGTGCTATCCACAAGGTTATATACATTTGAAATGGGATCCTTATTCTCACTAGCAAATCTTTAATTAGATGTTGCCGAACTATATAAGTGAGGGTAATATAGTTTGATAAAAATAGTGGGAGATACCAATTTAAAATAGAGACCTAAATTTATTTTGGTATGCAAAATTAATAAAATGAATGTTTGCTAAAATGTTATTTTTCACATGCAGAATTTTAAAAATGTCAAAATCACTAATTTCACTGCGAAGCATACTTGATGCTAATAAGCTTACTGGGCCGAATTATACGGACTGGCTAAGAAATCTGAGAATAGTTCTCACTGCTGAAAAGATTTCTTATGTCCTAAACTTACCTGTCCCTGGAACTGTTCTAGAAATAGCCTCTGAGGAAGAGATTGCCACCATTGTAAAGTGGCAAGATGATGCATCTGTGGCTCAATGCATCATGCTCGCATCCATGAATAACGAGCTTCAGCGTCAGCACGAAAACATGGATGCTCCTACTATGTTGATTCACCTCAAGGAGTTGTATGGTGAACAAAGTAGGACTGCTAGATGTGAGATATCTAAGGAGCTCTTCCGATCTCGGATGACCAAGGGCAAAGTGAACATAAAGGAACAAAAGAAATCTTATCCAGCTAGCAAAGGAATGTGCTTCCATTGCAACGAGCCGGGTCATTGGAAGAGGAACTGCAAGAAGTTTCTGGCAAAGAAGAAGCTTGGAGAAGCTTCGACTTCTAATCAAGGTTTGTTCATGATTGAAATTAATTTTTCAGAAAGTCAAAATTCTACTTGGGTATTGGATACCGGCTGTGGTTCTCACATATGTAATAATGTGAAGGGACTGGTCAGAAGTAGAAAGCTGAACAATGATGAGGAGATCCTACGAGTGGGGAATGGAGCAAAGGTTGCTGCATTAGCTGTAGGAACTTATTATTTAGCAATGCCTTCGGGCAAGTCCATTTATCTTAATAATTGTTATTATGTTCCGAATATTATTAAAAATATTATTTCAATTTCTGTATTGGATATGGAAGGATTTAACGTTGTTATAAAGAACAATAGTTGTTCTATTTATAAAGACGATGTTTTATATGGTGTTGAAAATTTGCGAAATGGACTTTATACACTTGACTTACAAGAAAATATTTTTCAAATTGAACAAACTAAGAAAAGGAAAAGAGATGATATTAATTATATCTACATGTGGCACTGTAGACTCGGTCATATCAATGAAACAAGATTATCCAAGTTGCATAAAGATGGGCTTCTTGAGTTATCTGATTATGAATCATATCCAACTTGTGATTCTTGTCTCATGGGTAAAATGACTAAATCTCCTTTTAGTGGAAAAGGAGAAAGAGTTACAGAGTTGTTGGCATTGATTCACCCAGACGTTTGTGGACCTATGACAACAAGTGCACGGGGTGGGTATTCTTATTTTATTACTTTCACTGATGATCACTCAAGATTTGGATATGTGTATTTAATGAAATACAAGTCAGAATCATTTGAAAAGTTCAAAGAGTTCAGAAGTGAAGTAGAGAAACAAACGGGCAAGAGTATAAAGATACTTCGATCAAATCGAGGTGGAGAATACTTAAGCGGTGAGTTTCTCAATTGTCTCAAAGAAAATGGTATAATCTCACAATGGACTCCTCCATGTACACCACAGTTAAATGGAGTATCTGAAAGGAGAAATCGAACACTGTTGGACATGGTTCGATCCATGATGAGTTTTACCAACCTTCCAATTTCTTTCTGGGGATATGCCCTAGAAACGGCTGCATACCTACTTAACAAGGTACCTACCAAATCCGCCCCCAAAGACTCCATATGAGATGTGGAAGGGGAAGAAACCAAATCTTAAGCATGTTAAGACTTGGGGTTGCCCAGCTTATGTCAAAAAGTTTGAAAATGATAAGCTACAGACTAAATCCGATAAGTGTAGATTTTTGGGATACCCTAAAGAAACTTTAGGGTATTATTTCTATCATCCAACTGATCAAAAGGTGTTTGTTGCGAAACATGCTGCCTTCTTGGAAAAGGAGTTTATCCATGAAGGGGTCAGTGGGAGTAAGATATATCTTGAAGAAGTTCAAAAATCACAAATTACCACGGATCAAAGTCAGGTACCTGACCAAGTAGAAGAACCTACTATACCACACTCTGTTCGTAAATCTGGAAGAGTACCGAAGATACCTGAGAGGTATGGATTCGTTATAGAGGATGACGATGAGGTACACATCATGACTGATGATGATCCATTGAATTACGAACAGGCTATGAGTAATAAAGACTCAGGAAAATGGCTTGAAGCTATGAAATCCGAAATGGACTCCATGTATGAAAACAAAGTATGGACTTTGGTTTTACCACCTGAAGGCATTAAGCCTATTGGGTGTAAATGGGTCTTTAAAAGAAAGACTGGAGCGGACGGCAAGGTAGAGACCTATAAGGCCCGACTGGTTGCAAAAGGTTTCAAACAAAGACAAGGAGTTGACTATGACGAAACCTTTTCACCAGTAGCTATGCTCAAGTCCATTTGGATTTTGCTTGCGATTGCAGCTTATAACGACTATGAGATCTGGCAGATGGACGTGAAAACGGCCTTCCTCAATGGGAAACTTGAGGAGGATGTGTATATGACACAACCAGAGGGATTTGTTTCAAAGGTTGGAACAAATCAAGTCTGTAAGCTGCAACGATCCATTTATGGATTGAAGCAAGCTTCTCGTAGATGGAACATTCGTTTTGATGAGACAATCAAAAAGTTTGATTTTATCAAAAATGACGATGAACCATGTGTGTACAAGAAGGTTAGTGGGAGCGCAGTTTCATTCCTTGTATTATATGTTGATGATATATTACTGATAGGGAATGACATTCCTATGCTACAATCGATTAAAATCTGGTTATCTAAACACTTCTCCATCAAGGACTTGGGAGAAGCATCCTATATTTTGGGGATAAAGATCTATAGAGATAGATCTAAAAGGATGCTTGGTTTATCCCAAGGAACGTACATTGATGCAATGCTAAAGAGATTTAGCATGGAAGATTCCAAAAGAGGTCTCATGCCGATGAGCCATGGAATACATCTCTCCAAGAAACAGGCCCCAAAGACACCTGAGGAGAGAGCCCGTATGAGTAAGATCCCTTATTCTTTTGCAATAGGATCTATCATGTACGGTATGATATGTACTAGACCGGATGTTGCTCATGCACTTAGTGTAACTAGCAGATACCAGTCGAATCCAGGAGAAGAGCACTGGAAGACAGTGAAGAATATCCTAAAATACTTGAGAAGGACTAAGGATATTTTTCTTGTCTACGGTGGGTCTGAATTAAAACTCGAGGGCTTCACAGACTCAAGTTTTCAAACGGACCAAGATGACAGTAAATCTGTTTCGGGGTATATTTTTACCTTGAACGGAGGCGCAGTGAATTGGAAGAGTTCCAAGCAGCAAACAGTTGCTGATTCAGTGACAGAGGCAGAGTATATAGCTGCAAGTGAAGCTGCAAAGGAAGCTGTTTGGATGAAGAAGTTCATAACTGAACTTGGTATGGTTCCTAGCATTAGTGAAGCAGTTCCCGTTTACTGTGACAACACAGGAGCAGTTGCAAAGGCTAAGGAACCAAGGTCTCATCAAAAATCTAAACACGTGTTGCGGCGATTTCACTTGATCAGGGAGATCATTGAAAGAGGAGACGTCACCTTGGAGCGTGTAGATTCTCAAGACAACATTGCAGATCCATTTACTAAAGCTTTAACACAACAGCAGTTTGATCGTCACTTAAAGAAGATGGGTATGAGATACCATGGCGATTGGCTTTAGTGCAAGTGGAAGATTGATAGTAGTGTGCATACAAGCCAATCATGTATGATGATAAAGCACGTACTTTGTAAACAATCTTATTTATTTATTAATAAAATATTCATTTATTAAAGGCATTTAATTATCTACATGGTGCTGTTTTTATAATATGTAAATAACCCATAGTTTTAAGCAATGCTTGTAGAATCATGATGATGATTATGCTAATGAGATCTAAATTCTTAGAAAGCTCTAAAACTAAAATAGTTCCCAATCGTGGGATTACTAAAAAGGAGATTAATAAATTCGGATAGATTGGTACATATGTTGCTTGCTCATTGGATGAGGATGATTGATCTCATGATCATTTGTGTGGAGACACTAAAGCAAGTATGTAGGTGCTTATTGGAGAATAAGTTCACTGAACGTGACTCGCTATGGAATACCTAATGGAGTTTTACTCGCCTGTCAATAGGAATTCCTAATGTGATAGTAGTACAAGTGATCCTTGGACTTGAGATCATCATAGTATCTTGTATGTAATGAATTATACTTTGACTTATTCCTTAAAGTCCTTTAGGGTATATAAAAGGGTATACTTGGGTATAATGAGTTACATATGGAGATAATGAATGATCAATAAAGAATCTACCACCTCTAGTAAAAGATGAGATATGTCCTATGTGATTCGTTAAATGACAACCCAGGAATCCTTGGCCAAGGTAAAATGAAATTAGAAAAGAGTTTCTAATTTGCATTATTTGGAGTTGTGCATTTTCTAATCGAAATACATATAATTAAATAAAATAAGACTTGACAGTAAATTCATGTCTTATATTGAATTGGGACATTGTATGGTGGAAGGATTGAATTGTATGGTAACTATTTACTCACAGGTTCTTTTATGATTAATGTTGAAATCTATATTATCTGAAAAGTCGTTGATCGCTAGGGAGGCTTATCCCTATTGTAGAATAAATATTATTTATTTAAATAGATTATTAGTTTAATTTATTTATTTAAATAAGAGTAGAATTGTTCTAATTGATTTATTCACAACCGGTTTAATATAGAGAACCTAAAGGGTCACACCATAAAAGGAAGAATAATTATTTAAGAAGGTAATGGAATAATCGTAATAATGCATTAAGTGTAATTAATTTAATCTATAGTGATAGAATAAATTAAATAGCTTAATGTTTATTATTTAATATTTTAGAAATATTAAATATAAATTAATAAGAGGAGTCTTATTAATATTATTACAATTATTATTATTTTAATTTCTAAAGGAGTTTAGTAATTAATTTAATATTAGTACTCTTATTTATTTCTAATAAGATTAGGAGACAAATTAATTAAATGAATTTAATTAATTATTCCCCATGTGGTGGGAAGCCTAAATTAATTAAAGGAGTTTAATTAATTAAAAGAAATCCCATGTCTAATAGGATTAGAAGGGATGACCAATATCTATATAAGAGGAGTCTTATAATAGATATCAGTTGAGGCAATTCTAATTGTTGGAGAGTACTCCTTTTCTATAGAGGATAGAAAACTAAGGTTTAGCCAAACACCCTCCTTCTTGATAATTCCTCTTCCTTGGTGGATCACCTCTAGAGGTCAAACACTTGGGTGGCTAACGTTGATCAATGGAAGGAATCTAACCCGAAAATTCAAGGAGATCACGAAGAACAAGGAGTTAAACTCGTACCTGTGGAAGCTTCGTTTTACAAGGGTATGATTCCATAACTTCTTATTTATCGTTTTAAATTAATAATTTGCATAAATGATGATCCAGGTAATGGTTTTGTAGAAATTTTTTAAACTCTGATATACCATGCTTCCGCTAATTTTTGCAATTTGATTGCATCACGATTTCGTACAAACCCAACAGGGAGGACTGTACTTAAATACTAACAACTACTAACTCTGCATGCTATATTTCCTACTTATGTTTATCTTTTCTGACATGCTCTCCTGCAGGTTGTTAAAGAATTTTATTTAAATACTAGCCTTTTTGCAGGTTCTGAACAAATTTTCTATTCCCCACTTTTTGTAATGACAAAGGGGGGAGAAGAAAAATATAATTAATCGATTTACACTGCTACTATATTACTGCTGCTGCACTGCAAATTTTGAGATAAATGTGTTTTCGAAAAATTTTAGATTTTTTTAAAAAAAAATTATCTCATGAATATACTAAGGGGGAGCAGTTATTATGGGAGAGCAGTTATAATAGAAAATATTTTTAGTTTGTTGTCATCATCAAAAAGGGGGAGATTGATAGGTCTCCAAACTGATCAATTTTATTTTGATGATAACAAACTTAGTAAATAGGATTAAATTAAAATTAATAGAATATTCTCTATAGGATTATTATATAATTGATTTTAAATATCTTATTTTATTCCTATCAAAAATATTTTTCATCCTAAAATTGAATTTATTTTTCTTGACCTTGATAAATTAATTATCAAAGTGTTAATTAAATTAATTCATCATATGCATAACGGTGAGGCACGATATATGAGAATGTATGTTGTGTGACTCCTCCACCAAGAGGCAAATCCGTCGGTGATAAGTAATGTCTTCGAGGGCGAATAAGTCTTCAGGGCTCATGAAAAAGCACTACTCAAATTCGCTCCAGTTTAAAGATCGGATTAATTTTCCCTCTAGTAGATTGCGATGATCTGAGGACCTTCATGCCAAAAAGCCGCGAGGGTAGCCTAAGATAGGTCAGCCTCTGATTAACCAAATCAGATGGGAAGCTTCTTCATGCCTTCCTCTTTTAATTCAATGTCAAGTTTCAATTCCATTGTAAAGGAGCGCAATGTAAATATCATAATAAAAATTTCACATTCCTTGTTATATACATCTTGTCATCCTATCATCAAAACAACTAACCTCTGTTTTGCAGGATAAGATTAAAAAACCACAAAAACACATCATGACATGCATCCTATCCCTACCTACTTCAGGAAATTGACACACCTACGTTTTGTTGTAGGTGAAAAATTGGTCATGTTACTAGATCTAAGTCTAAGAAAGCACTAAGTCCATCCACGGACATGACTTCCTGTTCTCAGCCAGAATCCACCCCTATCTCTTGGGAAGAGTTTGAAGGACTGAAGAATCAGATAATCGAATTGGCCAGTTTCCTGAGAGAACAAAGTAAGGCTCTTAAAGGGAAGCAAGCCCAAGCTCACATGGAACCAGGAACACCTGGTGGTAGTGGTGGCAGTCAAGAGACCGAAAAGCCAAATACCCAGATTCCTGGACCACAAAACCAGAACACAACCAACAAAACCCCTGAAATCACCACCCTCAACAAAGAACAAGAAGTTGGTGACATTTTAAAGAAAGTCCAACAGATAGAAGAAACCATCCGGTCTATCAAAGGGACTGGGGCATTTGGCAGTGTTAATTATTCTGATTTATACATTTTCCCTGGGGGTCGTTATCCCAAAAAATTTAGAACTCCTGATTTTGAGAAATATAATGCATTGGGAGACCCCTAAACTCACTTGAAAGTATTCATTAGAGAACTCGGATCCTATGCATATGACAAGAAACTCCGAATGCAGTTATTTTAGAAGAGTTTGACCGGAGAGGCTAGAGTCTGGTACGCCCGTCTAGACAACTCTAAAATTCACAGTTGGGAAGAGTTGGCCCATGCTTTCCTCAGTCAGTACAGTTTCCAATCTCAGCTGGCTCCAGACAGATACCAAATAACCAAAATCAAGAAACAAAGTACTAAGTCATTCAGAGAGTATGCTCAACGGTGGAGGCGGGTTGTAACACAAGTCACCCCATCTATGACTGAGTCTGAGATAGTCATGACCTTCATCGATATTCAAGATGCCCCACATTACGAAAGGGTTCTAGCAGGCATAGAAAAATTATTCTTGAAAATGATCAAACATGGAGAGATGGCCGAAATGGGGCTAAAGTCTGGAAAGATAAAGGACCTGACTGCCTTGGAAGCCGTTGCCGAACATATCAAGTCCGAAAATTACGGGAGTAATCCTCGGAGGGCACATAAGAAGAAAGATGAAGAAGTGTACTTAGTATTGCAAGGACAGACTCCATGGGGTGATTCAAGTAATATGCCCATTCAATGGAAGAATTATACCGCTTTTTAAGCTCCTGCACATCCTTTAAACCCTCCATTTCAGAAGACTATAGAGGCCAAAATCGGAGAACATTCACCCCATTAGGGGGTTCACTCGAAAATGTGCTGAAATTATTAACCGCATAGAAAAAGATTGTGCAACTCCTTCCACCAACCAATATCGGGGGGGGGGGGGGCGGAATTTCGACCCAAGCAAGAAGTGTGCTTACCATTCTAGATATCCCGGCCATGACACACAAGACTATTGGTCTCTTAAGCACAAAATGCAAGACTGATTGACAACGGAGAGATTGTGGTGACAAAGCCCGAGCAACCGCACGTGCAGGATAATCCCCTCCCTCAACACAAAGAGGAAAATGTCAACATGATCAACACAGGAAATTGAGAAGGATCCAAATTCCTCTGTTATATAGGAGAGTCGACTCTGTCTAGCAACAACAGCCCAGACAGTTGAGAAGTCTCGAAAAGGCAATTCCTGATAGAGCTGGAGATTAAGTCTATCAAGGAACAAATTCAACAGTTAGCAGAATTGGTCGTATACCAACATCAGAACACCAGACAGATGGTGAACCAGACCAACTAATCTGATGCAAATCCTCCCTCACTGGAGATCAGTCCCATCCCCATGAGGGATCACTACCGGTCTCATGAGCATGAATCTTGGGCCGACAATATGGCCAAAGAGGAGAATTTCCAGCTGGTAGGAAATTTGCCTTTCAAAGGAATTTCACTAACCTGAACCAGCCAATTAAGGAAATCCTCCATATGTTAATCAACGAGGAAATGGTTGCATATTTATTACCTCCATTAAACCCGCGATCCAGGAAATTCAAGTCTAACCAAACTTGTCAGTACCACTACAATGTTGTTGGGTTTGTACGAAATCGTGATGCAATCAAATTGCAAAAATTAGCAGAAGCATGATATATCAGAGTTTAAAAAATTTCTACAAAACCATTACCCGGATCATCCTTTATGCAAATTATTAATTTAAAACGATAAATAAGAAGTTATGGAATCATACCCTTGTAGAACGAAGCTTCCACAGGTACTAGTTCAACTCCTTGTTCTTCGTGATCTCCTTGAATTTCCGGGTTAGATTCCTTCCTTTGATCAACGTTAGCCACCCAAGTGTTTGGCCTCTAGAGGTGATCCACCAAGGAAGAAGAATTATCAAGAAGGAGGGTGTTTGGCTAAACCTTAGTTTTCTATCCTCTATAGAAAAGGAGTACTCTCCAACAATTGGAATTGCATCATCTAATATCTATTATAAGACTTCTCTTATATAGACATTGGTCAACCCTTCTAATCCTATTAGACATGGGATTTCTTTTAATTAATTAAACTCCTTTAATTAATTTAGGCTTCCCACCACATGGGAATAATTAATTAAATTTATTTAATTAATTTGTCTCCTAATCTTATTAGGAATAAATGAGAGTACTAAATATTAAATTAATTACTAAACTCCTTTAGAAATTAAAATAATAATAATTGTAATAATATTAATAAGACTCCTCTTATTAATTTATATTTAATATTTCCAAAATATTAAATAATAAACATTAAGCTATTTAATTTATTCTATCACCATAGATTAAATTAATTATACTTAATGCATTATTACGATTATGCCATTACCTTCTTAAATAATTATTCTTCCTTTTATGGTGTGACCCTTTAGGTTCTCCATATTAAACCGGTTGTGAATAAATCAATTAAAACAATTTTAATCTTATTTAAATAAATAAATTAAACTAATAATCTATTTAAATAAATAATATTTATTCTACAATAGGGATAAGCCTCCCTAGCGATCAACGACTTTCCATATAATATAGATTTCAACATTAATCATAAAAGAACCTGTGAGTTAATAGTTACCGTACAATTCAATCCTTCCATCATACAATGTCCCAATTAAATATAAGACATGGATTTACTGTCAAGTCTTATTTTATTTAATTATATGTATTTCGATTAGAAAATGCACAACTCCAAATAATGCAAATTAGAAACTCCTTTCTAATTTCATTTCACCTTGGCCAAGGATTCCTGGGTTGTCATTTAACGAATCACATAGGACATATCTCCTCTTTTACTAGAGGTGGTAGATTCTTTATTGATCATTCATTATCTCCATATGTAACACATTATACCCAAGCATACCCTATATATGCCTTAAAAGCTCTTAAGGAATAAGTCAAAGTATAATTTGTTACATACAAGATACTATGATGATCTCAAGTCCAAGGATCACTTGTACTACTATCACATTAGGAATTCCTATTGACATGCGAGTAAAACTCCATTAGGTATTCCATAGCGAATCACGTTCAGTGAACTTATTCTCCAATAAGCACCTACATACTTGCTTTAATGTCTACACACAAATGATCATGAGATCAATCATCCTCATCCAATGAGCAAGCAACATATGTACCAATCTATCCGGATTTACTAATCCCCTTTTTAGTAATCCCACGATTGGGAACTATTTTAGTTTTAAAACTTTCTAAGAATTTAGATCTCATTAGCATGATCATCATCATGATTCTAAAAGCATTGCTTAAAACTATGGGTTATTTACATATTATAAAAACAGCAACATGTAGATAATTAAATGCCTTTAATAAATGAATATTTCATTAATAAATAAATAAGATTGTTTACAAAGTACGTGCTTTATCATCATACATGATTGGCTTGTATGCACACTACTGTCAATCTCCCACTTGCACTAAAGCCAATCGCCATGGTATCTCATACCCATCTTCTCTAAGTGACGATCAAACTGCTGTTGTGTTAAAACTTTAGTAAATGGATCTGCAATGTTGTCTTGAGAGTCTACACTCTCCTCTTTCAATGATTTTTTTTATCAAAGTGCCGCAACACATGTTTAGATTCAAGATGAGACTTAGGAACTATTCCTAGTTCTGTAATGAACTTTTCATCCGAAACATCAACTTGCAGCTTCACTTACAGTTATATACTTTGTCTTTGTCACTAACCCAGCAACTTTTGCTGTTTGAAACCTTTCCAATTTACTGCACCACCTTTTAAGGTAACGACTTACCATAAAGTGGATTTTGCTGTCGTCTTGGTCAGTCTGAAAACTTGAGTCTGTTTAGTCTTCTAGTTTAATTCGGACCCATCATGTGTCATGATGACATCCTTAGTGTCAGTTAAGTACTTTGAGATGTTTATCACTGTCTCACAGAGATCTTCTCCAGAATATGACTGATCAACATCAAGTCTTGTATATTTCATTGCATACATAATAGTTACTTATGCGATCTCTCTTTTACTGAGGACAATTTTAGAGAGATACACTCCATGGCTCATCATCATGAGGCACCTTTTGGAGTTGCCATGCTAAACGCCTTTAGCATCTAATGAATATACGTTTCCATGGGTTAAGCCGAACATCCTTTTAAATCTATTAATACAGATTTATATCCCCAATGTGGGATGTTCTACCCAAATCATTCATGGAGGAATGTTTAGACAACTTTATTTTGATCGATTTTAGCATAGAAATTGTATTCCCTATCAGTAATATATCATCAACATATAATACAAGGAATGAAACAGCGCTCCCACTAACCTTCTTGTACACACATGGTTCATCGTCATTTTTGATAAAATCAAACTCTTTGATTGTCTCATCAAAACGAATGTTCCATCTACGAGAAGCTTGCTTCAATCCATAAATGGATCATTGCAACTTACAAACTTGATTTATTCCAACCTTTGAAACAAATCCCTCTGGCTGTGTCATATACACATCCTCCTCAAGTTTTCCATTGAGGAAGGCCGTTTTCACGTCCATCTGCCAGATCTCATAGTCGTTATAAGCTACAATCGCAAGCAAAATCCGAATGGACTTGAGCATAGCTACTGGTGAAAAGGTTTTATCATAGTCAACTTCTTGTCTTTGTTTGAAACCTTTTGCAACCAGTCGTGCCTTATAGGTCTCCACCTTGCCGTCCTCTCTAGCCTTTCTTTTAAAGACCCATTTACACCCAATAGGCTTAATGCCTTCAGGTGGTGAAACCAAAGTCCATACTTTGTTTTCATACATGGAGTCCATTTCAGATTTTATGGCTTCAAGCCATTTCCCTGAGTCTTTATTACTCATAGCCTGTTCGTAATTCAATGGATCATCATCATTCATGATGTGTACCTCATCGTCATCCTCTATAACGAATCCATACCTCTCAGGTATCTTCGGTACTCTTCCAGATTTACGAACAGGGTGTGGTATTGTAGGTTCTTCTACTTGGTCAGGTACCTGACTTTGATCCGTGATAATTTGTGGTTCTTAAACTTCTTCAAGATATATTTTAGTCCCACTGACCCCTTCATGGATAAACTCCTTTTCCAAGAAGGCAGCATGTTTTGCAATAAACACCTTTTGGTCAGTTGGATGATAGAAATAATACCCTAAAGTTTTTTTTTTTTTAGGGTATCCCACAAATCTACACTTATCGAATTTAGTCTGTAGCTTATCATTTTCAAACTTTTTGATATAAGCTGGGCAACCCCAAGTCTTAACATGCTTAAGATTTGGTTTCCTCCCCTTCCACATCTCATGTGGAGTCTTTGGGATGGATTTGGTAGGTACCTTGTTAAGTAGGTATGCAGCCGTTTCTAGGACATATCCCCAGAAAGAAATTGGAAGGTCGGTAAAACTCATCATGGATCGAACCATGTCCAACAGTGTTTGATTTCTCCTTTCAGATACTCCATTTAACTGTGGTGTACCTAGAGGAGTCCATTGTGAGATTATACCATTTTCTTTGAGACAATTGAGAAACTCACCGCTTAAGTATTTTCCACCTCGATCTGATCGAAGTATCTTTATACTCTTGCCCGCTTGTTTCTCTACTTCACTTCTGAACTCTTTGAACTTTTCAAATGATTCTGACTTGTATTTCATTAAATACACATATCCAAATCTTGAGTGATCATCAGTGAAAGTAATAAAATAAGAATACCCACCCCGTGCACTTGTTGTCATAGGTCCACAAACGTCTGTGTGAATCAATGCCAACAACTCTGTAACTCTTTCTCCTTTTCCACTAAAAGGAGATTTAGTCATTTTACCCATGAAACAAGATTCACAAGTTGGATATGATTCATAATCAGATAACTCAAGGAGCCCATCTTTATGCAACTTGGATAATCTTGTTTCATTGATATGCCCGAGTCTACAGTGCCACATGTAAGTATAATTAATATCATCTCTTTTCCTTTTCTTAGTTTGTTCAATTTGAAAAAATATTTTCTTGTAAGTCAAGTGTATAAAGTCCATTTCGCAAATTTCCAATACCATATAAAACATCGTCTTTATAAATAGAACAACTATTGTTCTTTATAACAACGTTAAATCCTTCCATATCCAATACAGAAATTGAAATAATGTTTTTAATAATATTCGAAACATAATAACAATTATTAAGATAAATGGACTTGCCCGAAGGCATTACTAAACAATAAGTCCCTACAGCTAATGCAGCAACCTTTGCTCCATTCCCCACTCGTAGGATGACCTCATCATTGCTCAGCTTTCTATTTCTGACCAGTCCCTTCACATTATTACATATGTGAGAACCACAGCCGGTATCCAATACCCAAGTAAAATTTTGACTTTCTGAAAAATTAATTTCAATCATAAACAAACCATGATTGGAAGTCGAAGCTTCTCCAAGCTTCTTCTCTGCTAGATACTTCTTGCAGTTCCTTTTCCAATGTCCCGGCTTGTTGCAATGAAAGCACATTCCTTTAGCTGGTTCAGGTTTCTTTTGTTCCTTTATGTTCACCTTGCCCTTGGTCATCCGAGATCGGAAGAGCTCCTTAGATATCTCATATCTAGCAGTCCTACTTTGTTCACCATACAACTCCTTGAGGTGAATCAACATAGTAGGAGCATCCATGTTTTTGTGTTGACGCTGAAGCTCGTTATTCATGGATGCGAGCATGATGCATTGAGCCACAGATGCATCATCTTGCCACTTTACAATGGTGGCAATCTCTTCCTCAGAGGCTGTTTCTAGAACAGTTCCAGGGACAGGTGAGGTTAGGACATAAGAAATCTTTTCAGCAGTGAGAACTATTCTCAGATTTCTTAGCCAGTCCGTATAATTAGGCCCGGCAAGCTTATTAGCATCAAATATGCTTCGCAGTGAAATTAGTGATTTTGACATTTTTAAAATTCTGCATGTGAAAAACAATATTTTTAGCAAACATTCATTTTATTAATTTTGTATACCAAAATAAATTTAGGTCTTTATTTTAAATTGGTATCTCCCACTATTTTCATCAAACTATATTACCCTCACTTATATAGTTCGGCAACATCTAATTAAAGATTTGCTAGTGAGAATAAGGATCCCATTTCAAATGTATATAACCTTGTGGATAGCACAACAAGCGATATACAAATAAATAGGTAGACAACTCTTGTCAATTACATCACTATATAACTCCTTTTATTTTGCCTCTTAAATCATAATGGTCAAGTGTGTGCACATCCGAACTAAAATGATTTAAGTTAAGTCCAGCCTAGCACTTCCATAAATTCAAAAAGAAAAATGTTCGTCCTTGTGGATAGCACAACAAGACTAGATCGTTCAATTTTCTTGATAAGCATCAAATGTGATTAATTAACATCTTAAATACGCAATACTCGCCTTGTGGATAGCACAACAAGCTCATATTAAATATTTAATACTCTATTAATTTATCATGCTAGAAGGCGACGTTCGATATTCCAAATATCATTTGAACGCTTAGGACTTAATATTATTTCTTTGAGGGGTTTGTTATTATTTGTCTCATCTTGTTTAGCGCGCATGCACATATATATATAAAATACGCGTCATTTTATTAAACATGCGAAGCATGTTTGCATAAAATATAATATATATAATATTTAGCATGCAATATAGAATACTATATTCTACCCGGATTGATTATGGACTTTTATTCTAGTTTGGTTCACTAGAGCCACCAAGTGAACCAAAAGGTCAAACCTAGGGGTGCAAGAATTTAAATTTAAACGTAACTATTACATTTAAACCCGGGCTCCATACAAACGGGTCTTCACGCGCTCCTTGCTCCTTGGTCTCTAATTTTTAAAGATAATTCTAACTATTTCTATTACATTAAACTATTTAATTTAAATAGAAACCTTGATCAACAGTCAAGGGGAAGTACATAGGAGGGAGATAGAATTTTACATCAAAAAAAAAAATTAGAGAAGACGAGGTACGCAGACCCCATTTAATAAAACCCATTCATTCAAGCATTCAACTAAAATAAAATCCAATCACATTGGTCAAATAGTCCATAATCAATCCCCATTTATTTTCATACATATCACCATATATATCAATAAATAAATATTCATCTCATGAATTAAAACATTCCATATATATATGAGTATCATTTAATGGGCAATTTTAAATTGCATGAAATCCAATTTCAAGATTAAAATAAACTCTTTATTTTAATTATAAAATTATTTAGAATATAATATATAAATATATCATTTTTTTTAAAAAAAAAGATGTCACCTTCTTTTATTAAAAGAGTCCTGCAGGTTTATTAAAAAAAAATCCTTTCCTGATGGGTCACCTTCTTTTTGGAGTAAGAAAGAGACAACACATTTTCTTTGCAGAATTCAAGATTAGCACCCAAAAAAAAATTGTGATCCGTCCCAAAAAAAGTCATTTTTTTTTCTTAAAAAAAATAATTTTATACAATATAATTATGCCCAATAAATTATTTTAAATACATACCCATATGTATATGAAATTAAAATAAATTAATAATTGCATAAAGATTTGACTCTGATGCCACTGTTGGGTTTGTACGAAATCGTGATGCAATCAAATTGCAAAAATTAGCAGAAGCATGATATATCAGAGTTTAAAAAATTTCTACAAAACCATTACCCGGATCATCCTTTATGCAAATTATTAATTTAAAACGATAAATAAGAAGTTATGGAATCATACCATTGTAGAACGAAGCTTCCACAGGTACTAGTTCAACTCCTTGTTCTTCGTGATCTCCTTGAATTTCCGGGTTAGATTCCTTCCTTTGATCAACGTTAGCCACCCAAGTGTTTGGCCTCTAGAGGTGATCCACCAAGGAAGAAGAATTATCAAGAAGGAGGGTGTTTGGCTAAACCTTAGTTTTCTATCCTCTATAGAAAAGGAGTACTCTCCAACAATTGGAATTGCATCATCTAATATCTATTATAAGACTTCTCTTATATAGACATTGGTCAACCCTTCTAATCCTATTAGACATGGGATTTCTTTTAATTAATTAAACTCCTTTAATTAATTTAGGCTTCCCACCACATGGGAATAATTAATTAAATTTATTTAATTAATTTGTCTCCTAATCTTATTAGGAATAAATGAGAGTACTAAATATTAAATTAATTACTAAACTCCTTTAGAAATTAAAATAATAATAATTGTAATAATATTAATAAGACTCCTCTTATTAATTTATATTTAATATTTCCAAAATATTAAATAATAAACATTAAGCTATTTAATTTATTCTATCACCATAGATTAAATTAATTATACTTAATGCATTATTACGATTATGCCATTACCTTCTTAAATAATTATTCTTCCTTTTATGGTGTGACCCTTTAGGTTCTCCATATTAAACCGGTTGTGAATAAATCAATTAAAACAATTTTAATCTTATTTAAATAAATAAATTAAACTAATAATCTATTTAAATAAATAATATTTATTCTACAATAGGGATAAGCCTCCCTAGCGATCAACGACTTTCCATATAATATAGATTTCAACATGAATCATAAAAGAACCTGTGAGTTAATAATTACCGTACAATTCAATCCTTCCATCATACAATGTCCCAATTAAATATAAGACATGGATTTACTGTCAAGTCTTATTTTATTTAATTATATGTATTTCGATTAGAAAATGCACAACTCCAAATAATGCAAATTAGAAACTCCTTTCTAATTTCATTTCACCTTGGCCAAGGATTCCTGGGTTGTCATTTAACGAATCACATAGGACATATCTCCTCTTTTACTAGAGGTGGTAGATTCTTTATTGATCATTCATTATCTCCATATGTAACACATTATACCCAAGCATACCCTATATATGCCTTAAAAGCTCTTAAGGAATAAGTCAAAGTATAATTTGTTACATACAAGATACTATGATGATCTCAAGTCCAAGGATCACTTGTACTACTATCACATTAGGAATTCCTATTGACATGCGAGTAAAACTCCATTAGGTATTCCATAGCGAATCACGTTCAGTGAACTTATTCTCCAATAAGCACCTACATACTTGCTTTAATGTCTACACACAAATGATCATGAGATCAATCATCCTCATCCAATGAGCAAGCAACATATGTACCAATCTATCCGGATTTACTAATCCCCTTTTTAGTAATCCCACGATTGGGAACTATTTTAGTTTTAAAACTTTCTAAGAATTTAGATCTCATTAGCATGATCATCATCATGATTCTAAAAGCATTGCTTAAAACTATGGGTTATTTACATATTATAAAAACAGCAACATGTAGATAATTAAATGCCTTTAATAAATGAATATTTCATTAATAAATAAATAAGATTGTTTACAAAGTACGTGCTTTATCATCATACATGATTGGCTTGTATGCACACTACTGTCAAATGCACCCGGCCATGATACTGAGGATTGCTGGGCACTTCGTAACCTGATTCAGAATATAATTAAAAGCGGTGAATTGATAAGAGGGAATCGGGATTATGGCCTCCCAGATGAGGAAACTCTCTTTATTCCCACTGTGTGGAATCCAGATATCGTGGCTATTATTTCCTTTGATAAGGAGTCATCTCTCACACACTTAGTACTTCCAGGGAAAGAGGTCCAAGAAAACCCAAATCCTATGAAGGTAGTCGCACCCGAGCCTTTAATCTTGCCTTTCAGACCTCAATATCCAATTATCATTCTGAAGAGGGTCCCATAGAACTACGAGAATGATGAAGGTTCCACCTCAAACAACATTACCATTGTGCCAAAGGAGAATCCCTTGTATCTGCCTCAGCGGGTGATCAAACCAGTCCTTAAGGCCAAAGAAAAGGTGGCTGAAGAGAAAATCAAAGAGTTCCTCAATAAAATGAGACACAATGAAATCAAGGTAGTTCAAAGCTTGAAAGACGCACCCAAGAAAATGTCCATCCTAGACTTGGTCTTATCATTGGTGGATCATCGCAACATTCTAGTGAAAGTACTTGAAGAAACCCATATGCAGTATAATGTGGATGCCGAGAAATTCCGTCACGTGGTAGAACACATTTTCAACAGCAATGTGATATCTGTCACTGACGATGATATACTTGTAGAGGGGACGGGTCATCGCAAGTTATTACACATAGCAGTGATGTCTTCCAGTTATGTGATCGGAGGTGTGCTCTTAGATGGAGGATCATCCTTCAACATCTGTCCCTAGGATACCTTGGAAAGAATGAAGATTAACCCAAACCTGATCAAAACCAGTCATGTGGTCATCCGAGCTTTCGATGGATCTCGCTGACAAGCTATGGGGGAAATAGAGCTTCCTCTGGAGATTGGTCCGCATACTTTCTATGTGTCCTTTCAGGTGCTCAACATCGCCACTGGATACAACTTGTTGCTGGGTAGGCCATAGATCCACATGGCAGGGGCAGTGCCATCCACCCTCCATCAACAACTCAAATATATTATCAAAGATAACCTAATCACGGTGAATGCCTAACCAAAATACCCTGTCTACATACAGGGAGACATGCCGGTGATTAGCCTAGATGTAGGGATTGAACCTGCTAGTTTTAAAGCCTTGGAGGTGAGTAATACTCAATATCTACCAGTGGGGGTACCAGCCTTGAAGCCTAAAGTCTCCCCTGAAGTGATGACAGTAGGACAAGAGATGGTATCTTTGGGTTTCCAACCTGAAAAAGAGTTAGGAAAGAACCAACAAGGTATTGCAAGTCCAGTCCAAATCCTGAGCCAGACAAGGAGAGCGGGATTGGGTTATTCATCCGGGTAAATACGTCGGAATCCACATAAGCACCCTAAGGCTCATGCTCCCACCATAATGCTGCAAAACCTCACTGATGCTGGCTTTGTAAAACCAATGAGGAAGATCCCCGCTATGGTATCATCCATGCTGTTTCCTCCAGTCATACCAGCCGGTGAAAGGAAATCCCCAAAGCCTGAGGGTGATAGCAAAAAGGGAAAAGAAAATATCCTGTACGAAGGACGAGACCCATTTGCTAACATGCGGGTAATCATAAACTATGATGGTATGAATGATGAGATCCCAGACAGTGACGACAAGGATCAGATAAAAATTCCTCGCATCAAGAAGGGAAAAGGGGGCAGTTCAAAGAAAAGCCCCGGTCCTATTGTAAAGGATGTCTCAGTCATTATCCGAGATGAGGCAGATGAGCATAATTCCTTGATCCTTCCTATTCATGAGGATCTAACCCTGGATAACTAGAGTAGCGAACCTTGCCTCAGTCAAAAAGGGTAAAGGGGCAGAGAGTCTGTCTGCCCTGTAGCATGCTTTCATTTACTGCTTACTTTGGATTACACAACTATAGCAGTAACTTTTGTCATGCTTTGCCAAATGCTTTGTATATTTAAGTAGTTGCATATATTAAAGTGAAAGCATGTTTGTTTTCAACACTCCAGAGTTGGATTTGTTTGTCACTACTGGTGAGATGCCAACCTGTCACAGTGACTACAACTTTGATGTAGAACTGAACTTTGACTGGATGGATACTGATCAAGAGGAGGAAGATGACTATGAGGTTCTCGAGGAGATCAAAGAATGGGTCGAAGACAAACCCAAACCGAACCTCGACCAAACCACCACTATCAACATAGGAACCTCTGAAAACATTAAAGAAATCCAGATAGGCCTAGACCTCACACAAGATCAAAAAAATAGACCTGATCGAACTCTTAATACATGATAAGTGGTTTTATGACCACTTATTCGGATAGTAACCAGCTTGTTTCGTTGCTTAAACTCGAGTATTCCTGTGCTTTTAATTTGTTTTTCCTTTGTTTTGCATTATTCATGTTTAGGAACTCTCCGGGTGCAACACACAGCAGAAGGCTTAAGGCATGATGGAATGATAGGGCAGATGAGTGTTGCTTGCAATGTGCAAGTGTGCAAGGAAAGAGAAACCAAGTGCAGCAGCAGAAAGAAGCCTTGCACCAGCACCATTGCAGGTGCCGCACGGCCGCGCCAGCATAACAAAGCCAGCCCGCACGCCGGCGCCGATCCCCAGAGCCAGAGCCCCAACTTCAGTAGCCGCGAGGCTGCGCTAGGAAATAGGCTTGGGCACGCGCGGCGGCGCCAGTCAGCATGTTGGCCAGATTTGACTTTTGCTTAAATGAACGGGAGAAGGCAGAGATATAAGGGCTTCTTGCCCCAAGCATCTCTCCAATAGGGAGAAAACAAGGCCTTAAGCCCTAGCTTTTCCATTCCTTTCTCTTTTTATTTCTTGTTTAGTTAGATTAGGAGTAGATTAGTGTTAGATTAGTGTAGTTAGTAGATTCTAGGGTTTCTTTTGGACTTGAAAATTGAAGCAAGGGATTACATCAAGGATCCAAGCTAGGAGAAAGATTTGCAATTTCTATCCTTAATCTCTCCTTGTTATTATTGTACCTTGTGGATGATATGCTTGAGTCATTTATGACTTAGTTTATATTTTGGGGTTTTAATGGAACCCAACACATAGTTTGTATCGATTGCTCTCTCTCTTTGCTATTATTGCAAATTGGTTATCATAACTTGTGCTTATCGATTAATTGCTTGACTCGTAATTACTTTGGGAACCTATATGAACTTGATAAACGGAGTATAGGTTTAGACCTAGTTATGTTAACATACGAAAGTTAGAGATTCTTGTGGGCATTCTATGAGATTATGTGACGTGTGTCTTATTCATTGTCCTCAAGAATTGATAATTTGATAGTGTTTGGGATAGAAATATACCTAAATGCCATATGCAACCAAATTGAGAATCTAATCTTAATGACTTCCTATGTGAAAGTTGGTAATTGAAGTAGTAGTTAACGAGATTTTCCCGTGACATGTGTCTTGTTAATTATTCTTGATATTGGTTTCTTGATAGTGTGTAGGATAGACATATACCTACATGCCGCATTAGGAAGATTCATAGTTGTCCGTCGAAAGAGGCTCTTATGTGATCATGATTTCTCAGTTGTCAATTCTATGTGTTAATTGCCCATGTGAGAGAGTTAAGAGATTCAAATGAAGTGTTGGGGGAAATTGTAATCTCATGTCTTCATTATCTGAATTTACCCTAGGATTAGTTATTGTATGTTTTAATTCTTGCCTAGTTAACATAATTTTAATTCATTCTCCTTACCATCCGTTTAAATAAGACTGAAATGATTATGTACTAGTGCTTTGGCGACCCTTTATCTATTAATTCCTCGTGGGAATGATATCTGTACTCACTCTTTATTACTCATTGGCCGCGTATACTTGCGCGTTAATTGTGTCATCTAATCGGACCAATAATACAGTTTCAGGATGTGTTTGCATGGTCACACGAAGACATGATTGGCCTATCTACTGATATTATCATCCATTGAATGCCCATCAAAGATGGATTCAAGCCAGTCAAGTAGAAGCTCAGGCGTTTGAAACCTGAGTGGAGTCTGAAAGTTAAAGAAGAAGTCGTTAAACAATTCAAAGCCGGTATCATCATGGTATCAACATACCTAGAGTGGCTGTCAAACATAGTTCCCGTACCTAAACCCGGAGTGAAGGTTTGAGTATGCATCGATTACTGGAATTTGAACAAAGCCTGCCTCAAGGATAATTTCCCAATACCTTTTATCCACATCCTGATAGACAACACGGTGAAGTACGTCATGTATTCTTTTATAGACTGCTTTGCTGGTTACCACCAGATCATGGTTGCTGAAGAGGACAGGGAAAAATAGCTTTCATCACTCCCTGGGAACCTTCTGCTATAAACGACTATCCTTTGGCCTCATTAATGTCGACGCCACATATCAGCGAGCCATGATGGCCCTGTTTTATGGCCTGATGCACAAGGAGATAGAGGTTTATGCGGATGACATCATCATCAAATCCAGGAGGGAGGATGATCACCTTGACAATCTCAAGAAGCTGTTCAACAGGTTACGCAAGTACAACCTCAAGCTAAATCCCGCCAAGTGTGCTTTTTGCTTCAAATCAGGCATGTTGTTGGGATTCCTGGTCAGTAATCGAGGCATCGAGCTAGACCCTGCCAAGATCAAAGCCATCACTGAGATGCCAATACCTCGAACAGAGAAGGAGATACGCGGGTTCATAGGAAGGATCAATTTCATAAGCAGGTTCATTTCCCAACTCATAGCAACCTGTGAACCCATATTCAAGCTACTAAGGAAGAATTCCTCCACCAAATGGAATGAGGATTGTCAGAAAGCCTTCCTTGCCAAAGAAGTAGCTAATCGAAGCACTAGTATTGGTACCACTAAGGGATGGAGTTCCCCTGTTTATGTACCTATCAGTCATTGCCAATGCAATGGGCAGCATGCTGGGACAGAAAAATGATAGTAGCAAGGAGAGAGCCATCTACTACATCAGCAAAAGATTTAGCAGTGGTGAACAAAAGTACACCCTGATAAAAAAGACGTGTTGTGCGTTAGCATGGGCCGCAATGAGGTTACAACATTACCTCTATGGGCACACGACATACCTCATATCCTGCATGGATCCGCTGAAATATGTATTCAACAAGCCAATATTGAATTGTCGACTGTCCAAATGGCAGTTGATCCTACAATAGTTCGACATTATCTACATGACTCAGAAGTCCATCAAAGGTCAAGGCATTGCAGATCAATTAGCCGAAGCACCATCAGAAGGGTTTGAACCTCTGGAGACTTATTTCCCGGATGATGGGATCATGACAATTCAATAACTCCAATAAGAAAATACAGTCCAACCATGGAAAATGTATTTCGATGTAGTGGTAAACATGGAGGGTGCCGGAGCTGGGGCAGTCCTTATCTCTGGTACAGGAGAACAATATCATGTGGCTACCAAACTGTAATTTGGCAACACCAACAACACAGCCGAGTATGAAGGCTGCATAATGGGGTTGAAGTTAGCCCAATCCATGGGTATCAAACATTTACTAGTCTTTGGAGATTCTGAGTTGGTCATCAGACAAACCACTAGGGCATATCATACCAAAGAACTGCATTTTCTGCCCTATCATCGGCAGGTCGCCAAAATATCCATGGAGTTTGAAGACATAACCTTCATCCATATTCCTCGGGGTAGAAATGACTTCGCTGATGCATTGGCGACATTAGCTTCCTTGATCCATATATCCGATAGGAGTGGAATTCCCTGCATCAAATTCACAAGTCAGATGGCTCCAATATACGTGAATTACATTGGAGACATATCAGATGAAATACATCCTATTAAACAGCCTTGGTATCAAGACATCAAGGAATATCTCTGAGATGGATCTACACCTGCTGGGGCAGGCCAATCCGAACTAAAGCGGATTCACAAAATGGCTGTGAAGTTCTATCTAAGCGGAGATGCACTATACAAAAGGGTATTGGAATAGGATTGTTAAGATGCCTTGATAAAGAGCAAGTCTAGAGATTGATGGATGAAGTCCACGGTGGAGTCTGTGGTCCACACATGCGCGGTCATCTGCTGGCCAAGAAGATATTAAGAACAGGACATTATTAGATCTCTCTCAAAGCTGACTGTGATGATCATGTCAGGAGATGCTTTCAATGCCAAGTACATGGAAATGCCATACACGCACCTCCAAATGAGCTACACAATATGAGTTCACTATGGCCTTTCTCCATGTGGGGAATGGATATGATTGATCCAGTAAAACCAAAAGCCAGCAATGGTCATTGATTCATCTTCACCATGATCGATTACTTTACTAAGTGGGTTAAAGATGCCTCCTTTCCCAAAGTCACCAAAGAAGTCATCATTGGTTTCATCAGAAATAATGTCGTCTGTCGATATGGACAACCGAAGGTGATCGTATAAAACAAAGCCAAGAACCTGAACAATCAAATGATGAAAGAGCTATGTAGAAAGTTTCACATTAAGCATCTCAATTCCGTAATCTATTGCCCAAGATGAATGGTGCTGTCGAAGCGGCCAACAAGAACATTAAAAAGATCATGCAGAAAATTTCTGCTAATCACAAAGAATGGCCTAACCTGCTACCTCTAACCCTGTTAGCCGACATCAATGCGTACCTCTACTAGGGCTACCCCCTATTCATTGGTCTATGGCATGGAAGTAGTCCTTCCCATTGAAGTAGAGATGGAGTCCTTGCGAGTGTTAATCGACGCTTAGATGGACGAAGATCAGTGGTTGCAAGATCGGTACCACCAACTATCCCTGATAGATGAAAAGAGGGCTACAACCATTTTTCACGGGCAGCTATATCAACAAAGGATCGCTCAATCCTACAACAAGAAAGTCCAAATACGGTAATTCAAGGAAAACGACTTGGTGCTAAAGAAAGTTTTGGCCAATCATGACGAAGCTAAAAGAAAGTTTGCCCCTAATTGAGAAGGCCCTTTCATTGTCAAGGAGGTGTTGACGGGAGGAGCTATCAGATTACAAGAGATGGACGGAGCCGAATTTCCCCAACTCATCAACACAAATACCATAAAAAGGTACTATGTCTGAAACGTATGCATACCCGCATCCTGTTCCTACAAAATCAAATCAGGTTCGTTTGTCACTAGAAAATGGAACTACGAATGACCTGATCTCCCTCAACCCGGGAGTACGTAGGCAGCCATTCCTGGTGCGGTTAAACTAAAAAAACTCAAAAAAAAAGCTCATCAGACCAAACTCAAAAGAGGCACTTCTCAAACCTCTCTCACACAAAACTGAACTATGAATGACTTGATCTCCCTACACCTGGGAGTACGTAGGCAGCCATTCATGGTGCGGTTTGACCTTCAAGAAAGAAAAAAACAAAAACCAATAAAAACCAACCCCAAGACACCGAAACCATATGAAACCTAAAAACTATCAAGCCTCCTTGGTCAGCAGGCCTATCTGAGATACCCTCTGACATCTGAATGTCTATCCATCAAGGAGAAGCTCAAGATACATCAACAACATCAAGTCATGAAAGAAGTGGTAATCACTCGGCAATGACAACACATATCTAAAAAGGGAAGTGAATCAAAATATATTTCTCTGATATACAATACTATTTGATATATACATAGTGTCCTGTACATGACAAAAATGGCTGATCTAGTATGTGCAGGGAAAACAAAGCTAGTCTATGGACCCATGGATAAGCAGGACAGCAATGCCAACATGGCATCTCTCTCTGAAGATATAGGAGCTGCTACAAGTGTAATACCCTCTACCTCCATACGGGTCAAAATATCCACAACCATCTATATAGTGGCACCAGTGATCGTCAATGTAAACAGTCATCTCTGCAACCAGACCATGAATATAAGATTGGAGAGCAGTACTATCGGTAAATGTGAAAATCCCAGGAAGCTATGGCCTCGTCCCTCTCCACAAAAGCAGCATCCCTGGCAATCAAAACCTCCTCAATCTCCTCGTAAGCTGCATCTCTGGCAGATCAAATCTTATCCCTCACTACGAAAGCTGCATCTCTAGCAATCAATGTCTCCTCAATATCAACAAAAGCAGCGTCTCGAGAAGATCGAGCCTCGTCTCTCTCAACCAATGCCATATCTCGAATGGCTCGAGCCTCATCTCTCTTTACAAAAGCTATATCTCTGCCAGACAGGGCAGTCAACATCAGCGCTCTAGCCTGATCTCTCTCAAAGGTTATTCTAGCTAGTAAGTCTGCCAAAGCTGGAGTTGTCTCGACAGAAATGATCATCGAATCACTAAAAAGTACTGCTGTCAAACCTATGAACAACTCATCCTCAATGGGAGAGTCAGGATCCTCCATAGGCTCCTCCTCGTCTGAATCAACTATCGGAGCTGACTGGATGAATGCAGCTGATACTATATCTGCCTCCAACCACGCTGAGTACTCTGGAGAATGATCCAAATAGCTACTGGAGAAATTACCCCTCTCCCTATGAGTCCAACACTCATACAGTCTAACCAAATCGATAGACGACATAGACGAAGTTTACATCCTTTGATCAATATCCCCCTCAAACTAATGGAGGCTCTAAAACTGATCGAACTGGCCCATAACAGCCAGAGGATGATAAGTAGTCACTCCCCTCAATCCCACTAGGGGCAAATAGTCCATGCCAGATGCGTAGGTGATGAAGCTATAGGGGGAGACTAGCCCTGAGCATGGCAGAATTGAGAATGGATGCATAATATCAGACAAAATATTAACCATGTCTCTGCGTCATTACACTCCGCTGGCTGAAAAGAGTAAGACATGGCTATCTTACGAGTGAAACAGTACCCCTGGTGTCTGAAATATCCAATCGATCATAAATGGGACATGAGCCATACGTACAGCGAGACCAAACTGCCTCTAAAAAACCCCTCCAGGTGGGTACTGCAGTGGGTGGCTGCTTTCAGCGTCTTGGCCAATATCATCGAAAGAATGGTGCTACCCTGTCTAAGGGCCCGCACCACGACCATTCAATCTGACATCCAGGTGGTCCAAGTGAAGTGGCATATAGACGTAAGCTACTATGCACATCAGCAAAACATCTTTCCTGGCCAAATGTCATGCCTCTGCTGAAATAATAAAATCTCTGGCATGACAATTGTAACTGTGCAGCCGGCCGAAACGATCGATTAAGAAGTCTATAGAGATCACATGTCCAAAAATGATCTCATCCAAACCTACACTATGACGTAGATCAGACATCCGTAAGAACGGCCTCCTCATGTCGCTAACCGCAGTACGAGCGCAGGGCAAGTCTAAAGCCAAACCAGTAAACCGCTCATACTCCTCTAAAGTCGGGGTCAGCTCGTGTCGCCCAAAGTAGAAAGTTTATCTCTCGGGTATCCAAAAGAGTAAAAGACCATCTACGAACCCGTACGGTACCTGAAGGTCTACGAGGGCCAATGAATGCCCTAGCATCTGATCCATTGCCCCTCTGGCTGGGAAGGGCAGGCTCTCATACCACGATCTCAAGGATGATGCCACCACAGATGGTGGTAAGTGCTCAATATAAGTGACGATGGACGACGACATCTGTATCACCGTATCACAAGACCATCCAGGGGTCAAATTTGAACTCATCTGTCTAAATACATACACATGACATAATATATGCATAATGACAATGATAAACATGATGCGATAGATTGGAAATATCATGCATATCTACAATAACCTATCTACTGCAAGCATCATCCCTGTCTGATAATATAAAGCAAAATAAAAAGCACAAGAACATGGGGCACCACCACCCAAATACTAATAGTGGACTATCAAAATGGGGCACAATAGCCCAACAGCCAAAACAGTGATAACCAAAAGATATAGCTACAATAGCTATCCAAAAAGATCTAAAATATCTATACTCAGGTGGTTAACCTGCTCCATCTCCTCCGTGGACATAAAGTAGCAGTCATCAGGCATGTCTGGGCGGTACAAGGGAGGATCAGCCCCTGCAAAATTGCTAGAAAATGGACCTAATAAGGGGCCCGCTCCTGAGCTGGAAGGGTCAAAAGAAGATGCCTCTGACAGATCTCGGCCAAGATGCCTGATGAACAAATGATCTCTCTCCAACTTCTGGGTCAGTCCTGTAATCTGGTCCAAGTGAGTAGACTCCCTAAGGCAAGCTATCCAGTTTGTCATCGTCACAGACTCCGATGCTATGTCTGCCATGAACTGGGTAGCATGAGTCTGATCCCCAATACTGTGAGTACTCCACCAGCTGCTGAATGCGTCCTGGCTGTAAGGCCCCTCTGATAGGGTAAAGCCGTCCAAGCCCTCCATTGGGATATCTGTCAGGGGCTGGACCAATGGCCAATGATGCCAAGCCGAAGGAACAAAGGGAATGCAGATCTGATGCATAATACTCTGGATGGCACGCTCTCCTAGATAGAGCTCCTAGCCTCCCTCTATCAAAAAAGAGACTCTGCGAGTCGACAATTCAAAGTCAAGACCAGTAGGGAAGCCTCCCTCAAATCCAACAGTCAAAAACTCAGAGGTATATAAGATCCACGAGATTGCTTCGGCTGTCAAAAGCTCCAACTGTAGGCGGGAATGAGTAAAACCCTCAGCACAGGGACCTCCGTTAGAGTGGAGTGATGCCAACGCCGTCCTCGGAGATAGGTTTCCAGACCTAAAGTAGTGGCAGGCAATAGGCAAGGAAGCCTCTCATACGCCCAGAACTGGCCATGTGAATATAAAAAGTCCTCAGTGACCAAGACTGATAAATGTAAATACAGAAATCAAAAAGGTACAAGAAAGATGTACTCACCATCAGAAATGGGTAGAACCCTAACCAAGCCTCCGTCAAACCCTCTAAGAGCATGCGCATACCTCGGAGAAAATAGGCAAAGGTGTAGGAATCCCAGTGAAAGTCACTGAGGCGCTCTACATGTCGGGTGGCACTAACCAGGGTAAATAACACAGTTGCGGAGTTGTCCGCCAAAAAATAACCCCTAATGATCACCAGAAACAAATGCCTCAGGAATGCGATCGCTCACCCTCTGGGCATCTATACTCAAGGGACCAGATCGAACCATCCGACCCTTGAGCACCGACAAAGGAACTCCCAGCAGGGATCTAACGGCAGTGGGCATAATGTCGGCCACAACAGGCACGGGCTCACCCTCGAACTCTATGTCGGTGATGAACCTCCAGTCCATAGGTGTCATCATCACCTCATAGTCCAACAACTGAAGAGACTGAGTCTGGTGGAACCAACGCTAAGACAAAGCCCTCATATAACCCTAGGGGCAACGACGGGGAAGAATAGAGAAGAAAGCCTGAAACCCCCAGCCGTCAATGATATCCCTGTACTCCTGGTGCAAAGTGTGGTAGAAGAAGTGCACGTTGAACCAGTTCCCTCGAGGCTGTGTGAAGCCAGGAACCTGCATCAAAATCCAACCCATGTCAAAAACCTGTGCCCCAAGAATGGCCAAATAAAGAAAGAGGATCCAGAGAGAAGAAAACTTCAAGTCACCTCATCGGCATGAAGAAACCTCGAAGGATGACGACTCAAATCTCCCAACAGCTCCTGGGTTAGCACAACAATGCACGGAAGCTCCGCACGTGGGGCCTGTCCTGGGACTGGAGTAGCAAAAGGAGCCTCCTCATCATCTATATCAATCGGTGGCTCGTCTTGGGCTGGAAGAATCATCGACTCTGCTAATCTACGAGGCGGCCTAGCTGGACGTGGGTGAGGAACATCAGAAGCTTGCCTCCGTCTAACTCCTGAAACTACCCTGCTAGCACTGCCAGGTCTGTCTCGGTCCATCACCTGGACAAAGTCTCCACATCACTTCAGAAAGGGTGTGGTAAGCCTAAAACCTGTGGCTTATTAATTTAAATTAGTATTTTATGTATTTCTAAGTCATAAAACATGCATGGGTCAGTCAAAAATCCCCAGTAGAGTCAAAATTGCATGTTTATTAAATGCTCGGGTTTTTTGAAAATTTTTACCAGAGTCTCCTTTGTAAAATGGATTGTCCGCATGCACACAGGCATGACTAGGTGGCCATTCAGTAGCACACCTTCCCAAAAATAGGAATAGTTCATAGTTATAAAATAAAATCAAAAGTAAACTTCACATAGTAACCAAATTACCATAGACATTTTTAGTTGAAAATCTAGGCTTACTAGGCCCCAAAAAGGACAAGTAAACTGATCAAAAAGAGCAAAATATGACTGTCTCAGAATCTAATTTTTCTTACGTCAAAACGTGCATTACAGTAAAATATGCATACTTATAATGTCAGAAAATTTTTAGTAGGTTATATAAGCATACATTTTTCATACATTGCGTTTAAAAGTACCCTACGTGGTTTACATACTTTTAACAGTCAAAACTTGCGAAAAAAGAGTGTAAAACATCACCTGAGATGTGCAGAACACATTGCCGCTGACAAAATCTGAAAATAGCTGGCCGAACTCGTTAGATCTGAAAAAGAAAATCGGATTCCGTTTGAAACTCGAAATGAAAATAATTTTATGAACTCCCTGCTGCCCATTTTAAAAACTCAAGTAGAAACGGGCCCACCTGCGGCTGCCGTACCTCCACCTATGGCTCCCCAGGGTGGGCCCCGCTCCCTCCGACTCGGTTCGGTTCGAGTTGAAATGGAGTTTATATGAGCTGAAAAGTCAAATCTAAGAAAAAATCGCTATGTGATTGAGCGGTTTGTCCTGAAATCTGCGTTTAAGCAGTGGAATCCTGACAGAAGGAAAATCTTTGGGAAAGCTATTGGTTATCATCCCGAAGAAATATTGATAAGTAAGTTTTTAACCTACTTAATAGGTATTTCTTAGCGTGATATTTTGTTAATATTTAAGTGTTCATGTTACTTTTTATATGTTTTGTGTGCATGTGCAGAATTGGAGTGAAGCTAAGCGTAAAGGGACAAAAGAGAGGAGTAGAGAACAAAAGAATTGCAAGGCAACATTTCTGATAGCCAGGCGCGGGGCGCGCTGGCTCAAGGGTACAAGAGGCGCGGGCCACGCCATAAAGAGACCATAGTTATTACATACTTAGCGCGGGGCGCGCCAGGCTATATAGAGGACGGACGTGGGGCGTACTAGGCAGTCGAATTTGGCAAAAAATTAGGTTTTAAAGCACAAGTTGACTTGGAAAGGGATTGTAAACTTACTCTATTTGATTAGGATTTTGATAAGCTATAAATATGAGTTATTTTCCTAGGTTTAAATCATATTTTAATCACTTAATTTCTATATGCTCTTGGATTTCTTGGAGGCTACAAACCTTTGGTTTGGAGATTTAAGCATGTCAGGCTAAGTTCTCTATTTCAATTCTGAAGGGATGTTGAACTTATTTATCAATTAATGATTTGATCAAATTACTCTATTTATTCTTCTATCTTGAGATTTATTCTAATTATCCATATGAACTTTCATACATGTTTTCCAATTGACTAATTTGATTTCTGCAGGATTAAATTAGTAAATTGATATCATCTGCTAGATTAAGACAAATTTTAAGCAAATGAAGTGTGTCTAATCTAAGTAGCAATTAACAGTATTTTATTGTGGTCAAACTTTGACATATTGTTAAGGTTTTCAGAAGACAAGTTAAATAATTCCTGATTGTGTAATTATTGCATGGAATAATCTAATTCTCATGTTTAATGCTTCTATCATATTAAATCTAGGCTGATAGTTCTAGGTTGTATGTTAGTTATAATCTCTTGTTGGTGATCGTCACATTAGATCTACATTTAAGGAGAATTTCGGGTAATTTGCGATCGCGGTTATCTAGGGTTATTAATCTCAGTGGAAGAAAAATAGTGTAAGCACTTGGTTAAATCATAATTGTTAAAAAGGGATACTGAATTGAAGAATTGATCTTTTTACTCATTGATATTTTATTTATTAATTCACCATAGTTAAATTAAACTGTTTTCAACAAAAAAAAACCCCAATTTATTGGAAATCATTGGATAGTTAAAATATAGTTCACTCTCTGTGGGATCGATCTTTGCTTATTGCTATACTGATTATTGAATTAGTAGAACTTGAGTAAGGTAAATTTTGTAGTGCTAGACGACAGCTACCAAATTTTGGCGCCGTTGTCGGGGAGTGTTATTTTATTTTATTTATTCGATTGTTTTCATTTTTTTATTTTTATTGTTATGCCTTGATCCTCTCACTCTCTTGATTTGAAATTTGATCCAGAAATAGAGAGAACCGCACGAAGGCTTAAGACGGAAGCTCAAAAAAACCAAGGTTCACTTGCAGATTCCGAAGAAGCTCCATCACCGGGCCTCAACATCGCACTCAGACTACTTTCGGACCAATCTTCTTCAAGCGAATCAGAAGAGAAAATGGTGATTCCAAATAACAGGACTTTGAAGGAGTTGTCAACTCCTAATCTTACTCAACAACCTCTTTGTATTGAATACCCTACTTTGAATGTTTCGTTTGAACTAAAATCTGGACTAATTCACCTTTTACCTACTTTTCGTGGTCTTACAGGTGACGATTCGTACAAACATTTATAGGAATTCCATATTGTGTGTTCCACCATGAAACCACACAATGTCACGGAGGATCAGATTAAGCTGCGAGCTTTCCCATTCTCATTGGGAGACTTAGCAAAAGATTGGTTGGTTTATCTCCCTGCGGGATCAATTCAATCATGGAACGACATGAAAAGGCTATTTTTGGAGAAGTATTTCCCAGCTTCAAGAGTAGCCAACATCAGGAAGGACATTTGCGGAGTCCAACAGTTCAGTGGTGAAACACTATACGAGTACTGGGAGCAATTCAAGAAGCTTTGCTCCAGCTGTCCACCTCACCAGATCGATGATTAACACCTCATCATTTACTTTTATGAAGGACTCTTACCAATGGATAGGAGTATGATTGACGCTGCTAGTGGAGGTGCATTTGTGGATAAAACACCGGAGGCGGCTAAGAACATGATTGCTAACATGGCCGCCAATGCACAACAGTATGAAAAAAGGAATTCTAATCCAGCCCAAAGAGTAAGTGAGGTAAGCACAACTAATGTAGAGCAACAAATTTCTGACTTAACTACTTTTGTGAAATAATTAGCTACAGGTAATGCACAAGTTGCACAAGCTTGCCAGATTTGTTTAATTGCGAGGCACCCTACAGATGCATGACCGACATTACAAGAGGATGATAGCACACAACAAGATAATGCAGTGGGAAACTACCAAGCTCAGCCGCAGAGGAAATATGACCCTTTCTCCAACATATACAATCCAGGATGGAAGGATCATCCTAATTTCAGTTATGGGGGTGCTAGGTCGCAGGCGCAAGGGTTTTATTTAGTTAAACCGCAGTTTCAGCCAAATCAGCCACAGTACCAACCCAGACCAACAACACCGGCCAATCCTGGAACGTCCTTGGAGGACATGTTCAAGGCGTTCATGCAACAGACACAACAATACCAACAAGAGACGAAGTCTTCCATCCATATCTTGGAGAGTTAGATGAGCCAATTAGCCACTACAGTAGGTCGGTTGGACTCTCAAGGTTCAGGGAAGCTTCCATCGCAGACTGTTGTGAACCCAAAGGAGAAGGTCAGTACTATTACCTTGCGGAGTGGAAAACAGATGGATACACCAACAGCAACAGTTGAATATGAGAAAGAGCAAGAAAAGAAGGAATCGGTAAAAACAAAGGTACACCCTAACCCTCCTTGTTAAATTAATGATATTCCACTTCCTTTTCCTTATAGAAATTCTAGAAAGTCAAAGAAAGATGAACACGATAAAGAGATTCTAGAAACCTTTAGGAAAGTAGAAGTGAATAGTCCACTACTTGACGCGATTAAACAAGTGCCACGGTATGCTAAATTTTTGAAAGAATTATGCACTAATAAACGTAAATTAGAAAACGATGAGAAAGTCACAGTTGGGGAGAATGTATCAGCAGTGTTGCAAAGAAAAATGCCACCTAAATGTAAAGATCCAGGCATGTTTACGATCCCATGTAAAATAGGAAACACTAGGTTTGAAAAGGTCATGCTAGACTTAGGTGCTTCAATTAATGTCATGTCATTATCTGTTTATAAGTCTCTGAATCTCGGACCTTTGATAAATACTGGTGTTATTATTCATTTGGCTAATCATACTAACACCTACCCCCGAGGGGTAGTTGAAGATGTCTTGGTGCAGGTGAACGAACTAATCTTTCCTGTAGATTTCTACATTGTGTGTGACGAACGAGATTTTGTAATTTAATAAAAAAATATTTATTGAATTAAATAAATATTTTTTTCGATGATTTAATTATTGAATTAACTAATTAATTGATGAATTTGTGGTAGATTAATTTAATTATATGTGTTACATTGATTAAATTAATGTGGAGAATTTTTATATTCAAACTATGTATTTAATTGAGCTTATTTGATTAGATGAATCATTTAATAAGCATAATATTATTTTAATTAATTTAATAATTAATTAGAAATTTAATGATGTGACATAATTAATAAATGAGAATTTTAATTATGTGACTATGTGATTTAATGTGAATTTATGCTATTTTATTTAATGGATTTAAATAACATTATTTGATTAAATTGGGTGTGACATTAATTAACTATACAATAAGAGTTTTATTAAAATAATTAAAAAGGGAGAATAAATGAGTTAGCCAAACGAGACCCTACGAGGAGTTTGCCAGTTAACCCACTAAGGGCATAAACCAACCACGACTCCATCGGTTTGAAAATGCGTATAGTTATATCAGACTTATATACACATGTATCGTATCAAACCTTATATTTCATCAGAGTAAACTTTAGAGAGAAAAACTCAAAGAAGGAAACACAGAGAATTGAGAGAAGATTATTATCATCTTTGAATCATCTCCACAGAGTTTGCAAGGGGTAATTCCTTTGTCCTAATTTTATTTCACGTATAATGTTTCCTTCATTAACATATATTATAAGTTCTCTATATATGGGGGAAAAATTGGTAATTGTTAACTATATGCCTATACGTGTGTTACAAATTGTTCATAACATGTTATATACCATGTATACATGGATCACAGTGATCAATTTGATGTGATTATGTTTTAATTAAGTTTTTAAAGTTTTTCCATTAATGTACTTTGAAGTTCCTGTAAAAGACTAAATTGATGACTTGTTCATGATATGACTATATATCTATTAATTAATGTTCATGACATAGTATATGCCATATATGCATAACTTGCAGTGATCGAATTTTGTTTAAAATGGGTTTTCGAAAATTGCAGAGTATAAAAATTCTATATGTGGCTCATACGGCCCTTACGTACAATTTTTATGCCATGAATCGATGGTTTAACTTTAAATTGACGATTTAATATAATTATACACGTTTAAACGAACGAAACGGAAGTTAAACGAACGAATTCGGTGTTATAACGAATCTGTAACGTTGAATTTCTTGTTTTTCTTTCAAAACATTGTACAGTATGAAAAACAGTGAATTTGATTGCTATAACTTGTGTAATTACGTGATTTAGAATGCTAAGATCATGCTAGAAATGTTGTATAGTGTTTCTGTGAAGTCCATACTTCATGGGTAGTAATTAAATTGTTGTGGTAGCATTAAATGGTGAATTTGGGCCTGGTTCTCTGTTATTCGTGAACTGCAGATTCTGAAACTGGAATGTGGAGCTGCAGCGCCAACTTTAAGCCTAAGAGTGGGGCTGTAGCGCCAGTGGAGCTGTAGCGCCAGCTTTAAGCCTAAGATTGGGGTTGCAGTGCCAGACTTAAGCTTAAAGTCTGAGCTGCAGCGGCAGTGGAGCTGTGACGCCCCCAAATCCACGTTCCTTCGAAACCTCAGATTCGGTGCAGTCACGATACTACTATCGCCAAACTATTACATCTTTTATTTATTACTAAAAGAATATAACTTGCTTTATTACAATTTAAAATATAAATTCTATTTATATCCAATATCTCGTCTTTACATCATATACGATGTTACTAATATGCGGAATAATTTAAACTTTTCAATATCCTTTGAATAAATTCTTCTTATTGATTTCATAACTTTGAATCAATTACAATTCTCGAATCAACTATAAAATATGATTCATTCTATTTGAGTTATCGTATAACGTTTACAACTCAACTCGATATCCTCTATGTATTAACTAATATATTTTTACAATACAACAAGTATTAAACATCGTAAGCATATATCAAGTACACTCCTAGAACCTAAACAGGGTTCAAACGATAATCTAAATAGTATTCTCCGTTGCGATACTATCTATCTTTATCAATCAAGAAGCACGAAGTCTTTATCGTAAGTCCTTAACCTGCAAAAGTGGTTATTTGCAAGAGTGAGCTCGACAGCTCAGCAATTCTAACAGTTTTCATGCATCACATAGCATACAACATCATACTCAGTTCATGCATTTATAAACAATTTATATTTACTACGCATGTTACTTTTCACATAACAAGTATATCATCAAGATCAACTTTCAATCTCATTTATATCTCATATACAGTTCATATATAAGTTCACATTATCACAGCATAATATAATTCAACTAACAGTTATTGAATTCATATATCAAATAGGAACTGAAAGACTTGCCTGATTCGTAGTTTAACAACTACGACTTAACTGCTTAAAGATATCTGCACTTCGTGTAATCCTACACAATTATATAATCATGGATTCACACTTAGCAGTTATATGTATCCACACATTCTCAAGGTAATAATAAAGGTTACATTGTTGTCTAACTTGGTTCTTAGAACCTTGTTTCACTTTCCTATCATACGTTTAGTATAGCTAGGTACGTATAGGTATACCTTAACCATACTTAATATCAATATTAACACACTTAACTATCTTAGTGTTCGACACATTTTTAAAACTCATAAATATATAATCTATATTGCTCTTACGTTTCTCAAACCTTATCGAAACTATTACGTTCAAACTTTCTAAGTTTTACATTTCAAAATCCTTGTCACACTTAAATTAGTCATGCAAGGCTACTATGTTCATCATACATATATGTGAGGTGTCATAATAATGTTAATATGCATGCTCCCAATTATCTTTATCATATAGGCATATCTAGCATCCTTTGTTGTTTTAAAACATGTCTAGTTCATGCTTATCTAACTTTCATAGCGTTTATCAAGCTGTGTCCACATACATGACATCTAAGTGATGTTAAAAGCACTAGCATGTATGCTCAAAAATGTCAGAACACTAATACACTATGATCATGAAACTTAGTTTGCAAAAAGTCCAAGTTTTACATTTGAAATCATTTTAAATGTAAACAATGTGTTCTAGTGTATCCTCAATACCTTAGACTCACATATCATGCATATCTAAACCATATATCATGTTCAAAAAGGTCAGAATATAAACATCATATATATATATATATATATATATATGTCAAAAACTCTAAATTTGTCCCTTTGAAATCAACGTAGTCTTCAATCATGTATACTAGTGTGTGTTCAACACTTTAAACATGTATTTCATGTCAATATAAACCATACGATCATGCTTTTAAAATCAAAATGTACACGTTTCACGTATATGTTAACATTCATATTTAAAACTACAAGTTTTTCTTTAAAACATACGATTTCCATTTCATGATATACATTCTAACATGGATAAAATCATACATGTAGTACCAGAAACATGTAATATGAGTTACCACCAACTTTTATGTTTGATCAAAGTGGTATTAACTAATTAGCACCATCATATTTGAAGCAGGAAACAAAAATCAGGAATTGAGACCGGCGCAGCTGCGCCGCTGGCCAGTATACAACTGGCGCAGCTGCGCAGGGCTCCGGCCAGAGGCAGAGCAGCTTTCTGCTCGGCAGTTTCAAAACCAAACACCAATTTACTTCATGAATTCGATTCAGAACAGTCACATTGTAGTTTTATCATGCTTATATAACACTTTAACAAGTAATCTATAACCCAATTATAATCTAATTTACACAATCAATAACTTAAGAAATTCAAAAATGAAGAGCATGGTATAGAATTATACCTCTGCTAATAGTTCATGTTTTCAACCTTTGCTTGCTCTCCCAACTCCTAACACTCTAACTTACTCTCTCTATATCTCAGTATACTAGCTCCACTTGGAATCTCAGCAATTAGAAATGTGAAGGAGAGAGCTACATTTATAGGAAAGTAATTACCCAGGCAAAGCAATTCTACATCATTTCAAATCAATGGGGAGAAGAAGAATTTGATGGTTATGGGAGAGTTGTTGAATCACATGATGAAACCCACTCCCTCTTGCATGATTAGCTATAATTGCTGAGTTTGAGAGAAATAGGTATAGAGTAGCTAGCCATTGGGTTATCACGTGAAGAAGAATTGGGTCACTAAATTAGGGACAAATGCTAAAATCTCAGCAATTAGCAAAAATGTATGCCAACACTTAAGCAATTTATTTTATGTCTACTATGCATACTTAGGTTATATAATATATACACTTATGTTTTACTTTCATTTGGACAATATAAGTCCCACCTTAATAACATAATGTTGCCACATTAATATAGGTTATGTCATGTATACTCACACATAAAAAGTATACCCACATATAATAATGTACTCATAATTTAAATATACAACAATACATATTATAATGTAACTCATATACATTGTTTTAATCCAATTAACATTTTAATTGGGCTAATTATAATTTAGATGGGTATTCTCACCCATTATTTTCCATAAAATTATTATCTCAATTACACCTAAATATTATAATGATAATTAATATCAATTATTTATTAACTTGCCATTTCTTTTAATAATCATAGTTAAACCTCTAATTGATTTAACCATACCACTCATGCCACACAAGGCACAATTATGTAAGCTTAGTATTTAATAGACCTCAAGCTTACAAGATAATATTACTCTCAATGTCACATCTTATAATAAGTTCATGATGTAATACCATTACAATGCTTATTTACATGTTCTCTAATTATAGTAAATCTATTACCCTCCTATGGCCAATACCCAATGGTCAAAGAGGAGTTGGTGGTTAACTCCACCAACTACTACAATTCATGGCCCTTCCTCATCATTTCACCTTATAACATGCTCATGATGTAATTACATTTCTTATTATATGCTTTCTTATCAACAATGTAGTAATTGAATTAACAAACTCTACACACCAATGTATTGCATCTATTCATTATCAAGCTATTATCCTCCTATGGTTATTACCCAAAGGGCAAAAGGGAAGTTGGTGGCTAACTCCCACCAACTACCACTATTCATGTATCCTAACCACTTGATTGATCATTATTGTTCTCACATGGACTAACTTGCAAGCTTATATCTAATAACTTAATGTTATTACCATATGATATGATAGGGTCACACATACACCCCATCATATAATCCATATACATTTGACAATACCGAATATATTTTGATTGAGTAGTGTCACACCCCATTATTGTAAACTTTATTATTACACTTAATTATACAGTTTCCTATATTATATAGTTACCTTGAAGTGTCACACTTCATTCCATATTATATAGATGTAGCTACTATATAACTTATAATTACACCTTATTGCACATAGGAATTTATTCACATAATAATAATAATTAATTCCTTTAATTATTCATTCATTAAATTATTTAATTAATGTTTATTCCATCACTTTGCCATACTAGGCATATCTCACAAGCTTACCTTAAGCTTATTATCATTCTCATCATTTATTCCTTTCCTACCATTTTTCTACTTATAATATGTTCAATTTACTTAGAGCTATTAAATCACAAGGTTCACGTATAAAAATATATCGTGAATGAAAATATTCAAATATTCTTTACAATACTTATGGTAATATAATAACTCAAGTTATTTAGCAAATTGAAATAACTTAGTTTTCTTATATACTTTTACCCCTCTTGGAAATACATAAGATATAATTATTATTATGTATTCCGTCATAACATGATATGAAATATTATGTCTTCTCCAATTAAAGGCATTCATTATTAGAAAATAATTTACTTATTGTCTCATGATATTGTTCTTAATATAATATCAAATAACTATATGTACGACACATGTACATATATTATATATAGAAAATAGATAATAAGTTTATTTTCTATTAAAATAAATTGTTTCCATCAATTTATTTATATATAGAAAATATGTTTTAATATATTTATTATTCATACCTATTACCTCATACAAAAACATATAAGGTAATATTATTATTCAAAAATAACATTTCCTCCTTTATTAAAATAATTCAATATTAGAATTTATTTTAATATCCTTTATTAAAATATATAATGACCATTTCTCTTTCTTTTCTATAAATTGTCCCCAAAATAATTTCTTCAAATATTAAATATTTATTTAAACAAAATAATGATTTACATCTCCCTTTTAATAACGTATATATATTATTAACGTTATTCGCACATTAGACTTTCTCACATATTACTATTCTAAGTAATATAAAAGTATCAACTATAATTACATATTCCACACACTTATTGATTTACTCATTTACTTAAGTAATTTAAACACTGTACCATATTATTAAGGTTCAATATTAACATTATATTATTCCATAATATAACTCCCAACTTAAATTAACTAATATTTATTCTTATTAGTTAATTCCTTAACTAACTCATGCTTCACTATCCAAACCTATTCACGGATAGCTTAAGTGCTATTAATAACTTATATTATAAACATACTAGTTATTAATACACATACACAAGAATATGGTGATTATACATTAAGGATATTCAATGTCACCAACTTACTATGATAAAATAATTTTATAAATTATTTAATATCGATAGAAATTTATCCTCTTCCTTTATCTCAACTGAATCGTCTCTACGCTAAGTAACAAATATATATTAATAATATATTTATAAATCACAAAAACACATATTACATAGTCTATATTACCCTATGTAATATAATACCACATACCTCATATCACACATATATATATATATATATATATATATATATATATATTTTTATTCGAACCCATCTCACGGTTTAAAAATTTTATTTATTAAATCCTTATTTAATAATATCTGAAAATTCGGGTTCTTACAGGAGCTGCAGCGCTAGTGGAGCTGCAGCGCCATTTTTAGTTCAAATGATGGAGCTGCAGCGCCACTTGGCAGATTTTGCCCAGAAATGAGATTTTAATTGTTCAAGTCCAGGAAATATAATAGTAACCTAATCTAATGAACATAAAAATGTGTTAGAGATATAATGGAATGTTAAAATAGATTCTTAACATGTCAATGAGGTACTTACATGTTTAATTGAACTGTTGAAGCGCATAGTTAGCTAGTCGTTCGTGAAATCTAATATTTTGTGAAGACAAATGTTGTGATTTGATTAGTATAATCATAATTAGAGTTTAGACAAAAGAGAATGAACTTGTGATGCTAGTTACGTTATTGATTAATGTGTATTGTGAATGTATTGGTATATAGGACTTAATAAAGAACGTGAATTATAAATTGTAGCTTGTGCAAGAGGCAAGTTTTCTATCCTTAAACTTGTTTAATATTTTGCAAGTTTTCTAAACTCAAACTTTACTTTTACATTGAGCAAGTATCCTATCTCTAACTTATTGTTATTAAGCAAGTTTTCTAAGCTCAAACCTTATTTTTACATCGAGCAAGTTCTTAGCCTTGTTTATTTAAGTTAAGATTTTTATATGAGATATTGTTATTCCTTTAAGTATAACTTCAGTTATACAATACTTATTCGATTGTATACTCTTGAGATTTATTGTTCAAGTTGAATATTGATATTATTGTTGAATCTTATAGGACTAGTGAACCCTTATTGATTCGACTAGTCCATAGTTGATGAACGTTTCAAATTATAGAATACTTATTGAGCTTATCCAAACCAAACTTCCTTTAGTACGGACTCTAATGTCAAATCTGAGATGAACAACCTTGTAAAGGGGATTATTTACGCTTTAGCGTTGAGATATTGTGCACAGTATGGTACTAAGGGCTGATCCCCCTAAGTACGAAAAGTAGAGTCCATAGTCTTATGACTGTTAAAGGTTTAAAGTATAAACACTTTACAACATAGGACATAGTTCAAGGTCTTATGACCCTCAGATGTTTTTTTGATTCCTGTTATTTATCCTCGAGTCAAAAGTTGAGTTTCTTTATTCAGATGTCTTTGATGCACTCGCATGTTATTATATTGTTGTCATATTATTATACTTTTGGGCAATCGTGCTCACTCTTGCGTAATAATAACATTGCAGTTAAGAACGAAAGATCCGACGAGCCTTCTACTAGCAAAGGCAAGGGCAAGGTCAACAAGTGATAAAGACTTGTTGTTTATTTTATATATTTATGTTTCAGCTTTATGTTAAAGTTGTGTAAGACTATTTATTTGTTTATGTTTCGCACAGATGTTTAAGGTTAGTATGACCTGGGATTGATGTATTTATATTAAGATGTTGTAACCCCATAAAGGGAGAATTTATTCCTATCTATTGTATTGTTTGCATTTATTATGGGTAGATAGATAGATGATATTTGTACAGTGAACACCAAATCCCGTGGAATTGAAGTACCCAGATTTGGGGGTGTCACAGGTTGGTATCAGAGCTGTAGGTTATGAACCTTAGGTGGGGGAAAAACCTTAGGACAGTATCCTTTTTAGAGATCGAGAACATAGTAATGATAACTTTTATCGAGTTCTAAGAAAGATAATAACTTACCTTATGTGCTATGTGCTTACACTTATATACTCGAGTATCGATTAGCATCACGTAATTACTAAAACTTAAAATTCTATTTGTCAAGGTGACAGATGCTGGATAACCTAGTCAATCCAGGGACCTTGTACCCCTAGAGGCTAGAAAGGAGAAGCCCCGACATATCCACGTAGTCTGGGAGCAGTTAGTCCGACAAGAGCCATCACCCTTGATCACAGTCATTGGTCAGGAGTATGTGCCGGTGTCTGATTCAGAGGAGGACTCTGAGGAAGACCCTGAGGAGATTGAGGTTCAGGCTGAGACAGTCGAAGAGGAGGAGGAAGACCCTGAAGAGTTCCCACCGAGCTCTATTAGTGCTGAGATGTATGACGAGCTATATGACCGTAACATAGAGTTACGTGATACTATTTAGGAGCTGAGGGAGACTGTTCAGGAGCTGAGGGAGCGGTCAGTTACTCAACAGTCTACCATCGAGCTGAGGGATGGAGAGGTTGAGGCTCTTCACACACGGTTGGGAAATGTAGAGTGGGATTTGGCTCACGAGAATGGCCAAACCGAGCAGAAGTCAGAGGAAATGGAGGAATTGAAGAATGAACTAAAAGAGAAATCAGCAAGGCTGGCCATAGCAGAGGAGGCCTGGGTAATGGGAATCACGACGAGCATATCTTGAAGAAGACAACTGTCGGGCGAAGAAGGCCAAGCTTGAGGAGACGTACTCTACACTTTAGTATGCAATTGATGAAGCCCAGGATCGGGTTATGAGGTACCCAATTCAGTTCGAAGGACTACCGTCGTAAATGCTAGATCGCAGGACGATGTCCCGGATTATGGAAGAAGAGCGTGGCAAAGCTGTTCGTCGCCTTAATGGGCAGTGATAGGAACATTTGATTTTGTGAAACCTATCTGGTAGTTAATAATGTAAATTCCAATGTGTTTATTAAATCCTGTAGATTCTTTATCTCGGGATAGTTGATGTAAATAGCAGTGATGCTATCGTATTATGTTAAAACTTTTGATTTAGTACCATATCAGAGTTTATTTGAGATAATGTGTTGACTAATTTTGTCTAAATGTTTAAGTTAAGACTTAGATATTTAGAGAATTGAATAAGAAATAATAAGCGTATTTCTTAACAGAAAAATGACGCCAAGGAGACGACCTAACCGTCAACAGGCCCAAGAAGGGTCAACGAACAACAACAACGACGCCAATGCTAACCCCGTTCAACAGTTGGCGAACTTACTTGCTGGAGCGCTTAACAACCAACCTCAAGCTCCACTGAACACAACGTTCAAGGACTTCAAGGCGGTGGGACCGCCAGAGTTTAAAGGCACCATGAACCAGATAGAAGCTCAAACCTGGGTGATGGAGATGGAGAAAGTTTTCGACGTCACCAGAGTCAGAGAAAACCAGAAAACCGCCTATGCAACGTTCATGCTGAAATCCGAGGTCAGCTATTGGTTTCATGCGAATAAGATCCGGGGAGGAGAAGGTGTGATTACCTAGGAGAGGTTCAAAGAGATGTTCTTCGAGATGTACTTTTCGACTAGCTCGCATAATCAAATGGAGGTCCAGTTCCTGGAACTGAAACAGGGGAATATGTCTGTACCGGAATATGCGATGAAATTCAATGAGTTGGCTAGGTTTGCCACGTATCAAGTGCACACCGATTAGAGGAAGGCAAGGAGGTTTGAGCAGGGCCTGAAGCCCTGGTTATATAGAAAGGTGTCAATGTTCCAATTGAACACTTTTGCTGGGGTGTTGGAGAAGGCCATTCTCACTGAAGGCGGGAGTGACGCTGTTACAAAGTATAACCAAGATCAGAAAAAGAAGAAGAGTGAAGGTGAAGGAGTTAACAAGGCTAGTGGTAACAACACGGGAGGGAGTAATAATCAGAAGAGGAGGTGGAATGATAACTCATCAAGTGGGAATCAGCAAGAAGGTCAGAAGAAGAGGATCGAAGCATGTTCAACCTGCGGGAAAGCTCATCTGGGGTCTGTATGAAGGGAAAATGAGTATGCTACAATTGTGGTCAGGAAGGCCACATAGCACCTAACTGTGTTAACCCAAAGAAGGGTGCTTGCTTCACTTGTGGCTTAAAGGACCATCTGGCAAGGGACTGTCCCAAGAAGGGATTTGGAGGGGCAGGATCAGGAGGGAACAAGGGAAACAGTGGTGGAAGTGCTCTAACTATCACGGGACCAACCGCAACCAACCGACCAACCGCCAGAACCTTCAACATGACCGTGCAGGATGCTGTACAGTCTCGCGATGTGGTGTCAGGTATCATTCCGATCAATAAAGTTAATGCTTATGTACTATTTGATTCGGGTGCTACTTGTTCATTTATATCCAATAACTTTGATAAGAACTTAGAACTTCCTATGGACGAGTTAGAATACCCCGTGAACATAGAAATTGCGAATAGAGAAGTGATACCTGTTAAGTATGAACACAAGAACTGTAGGGTGGATATTAAGGGTAATATTATGAACTTAGATCTTATCCCCATTAGGCTTGGGGAATTCGATGTTATTCTGGGAATGGATTGGCTAGTCAATTATGGGGCTGTAATTGATTGCCAGAGGAAGTGTATCAACCTTATGACCCCGTCAAAGGTTGTGTTTTATGGCAACAAATTGCCTAGACAAGCGAGTTTTCTGACGATGATGCAGGCGAGGAAGTTGTTAAGACAAGGCTGTGTAGGATATTTAGCCTACATAGTCGATAGTCGTAAAGAAAACCCGAAAGTGGAAGATATACCTGTCGTGAGGGACTTCATTGACGTATTTCTAGACGATCTGCCAGGACTTCCACCAGACAGAGAGGTTGAGTTTATGATCAATTTAGCGCCAGGGACGACCCCAATATCGAAGGCACCATACCGAATGGCTCCGGTAGAGATGAAAGAGTTGATGGTACAACTGCAAGAGTTACTGGACAAGAAGTACATCCAACTGAGCGTATCGTCGTGGGGAGCGCCGGTGTTGTTTGTGAAGAAGAAGGACGGGACGATACGGCTTTGCATCGACTACAGAGAATTGAATAAGGTCACAATTAAGAATAGATATCAATTCTGAGGATCGACAATCTGTTTGACCAATTGAAGGGTGCAAGGTACTTTTCAAAGATAGACTTGAGGAGTGGCTAGCATCAGCTGAAGGTGAGGCCAGAAGATGTTCCGAAGACAACATTTAGGACTCGATATGGTCACTACGAATTTCTGGTAATGTCATTTGGTCTAACGAATGCTCCTGCAGCATTCATGGGCTTAATGAATGGAGTGTTCAAACCGTTTTTGGACAAATTTGTGGTGGTCTTTATCGACGATATTTTGGTATACTCGAAGACCAAGGAAGAACATGTAGAACATCTGAAGTTAACATTAGAGGTATTGAGAAGAGAGAAGTTGTACGCCAAATTTTTGAAATGTGAATTCTGGATTGAAATAGTGCAATTTCTTGGACATGTAATCGACAAGGACGGAATTTCGGTAGATCCCTCTAAAGTCGAAGCTGTGATGAATTGGGATCAGCCGAAAACACCGTCAGAAGTGAGGAGTTTTCTTGGATTGGCGGGTTATTATAGAAGATTCATTCAGGACTTTTCCAAGATCACAACTCCGCTGACGAATTTGACTAAAAAATAGGTGAAATTTGTTTGGACGGAGAAGTGTGAGGAAAGCTTCCAAGAGCTTAAGAGGAGGTTGAGTTCAGCACCTGTGTTATCCCTTCCGGACGACACAGGAAATTTTGTGGTTTATAGTGATGCGTCGCATAAAGGACTTGGCTGTGTGCTTATACAAAACGACAGGGTCATTGCATATGCGTCACGATAATTGAAAGACTATGAGAAGGGGTATCCGACCCATGACTTGGAGTTAGCTGCAGTGGTATTTGCTTTGAAAATTTGGAGACACTATCTCTATGGGGAAAAGTGTGAAATATATACAGACCACAAAAGTCTGAAATATATTTTTACACAGAAGGACTTGAATATGCTCTAGAGAAGGTGGCTGGAGTTAATTAAGGACTATGACTGTGAAATCTTATACCATCCGGATAAGGCTAATGTGGTTGCCGACGCCTTAAGCAGAAAGGGTAGGGAAAAATTGATGATGTTGACTGCTCAGGAGGAGCTAATTTCAGCAATGGAAAAGCTGGAATTGGAAGTGAAGTATCTGATGGAGATTGACGAGAAGTTATTTCAGATGCAAGTTGGTACAACCCTATTGGATAAAGTTAAGGAAGCTCAACTTCAGGATGAAGAATGTGAGAAGGTTAAGAAAAAGATATCTGAAGGAACCGAACCGAGATTCAAGATAGACAGTGAGGGACTACTGAGATTTGAGAACAGAGTGTGGGTACCGTCAGTGCCAGAGATTAAGGAGGATATTTTGAGCGAGGCTCATAGCTCACGGTATTCAATTCACCCCGGTAGTATAAAGATGTACTAGGATCTTCGACAGCACTTCTGGTTGTCGAATTTGAAACGAGATGTTGCTGAGTGTGTTACAAAGTGTTTGACCTGTCAAAAAGTGAAAGTAGAACATCAGAGACCGAGTGGTTTTCTACAACCCTTGGAAATCCCAGAATGGAAATGGGAACACATTATGATGGATTTCGTGGTTGACCTTCTGACGACTCAGAAAGGCTACGACGCAGTATAGGTTATCGTTTACCGACTGACGAAATCCGCACACTTCCTTCTGATCAAAATTAGATTCAACTTAGACCAGTTGGCAAGGTTATATGTGAAAGAGATTGTTTCGAGGCATGAAGTTCCAGTATTAATTATTTTCGACAGAGATCCGCGCTTCACATCGAACTTCTAGAAGCGACTACAGGAATGCATGGGGACACAGTTGAGAATGAGTACGACTTATCACACTCAGACAGATGGGCAGAGTGAAGAACGATCCAGACATTGGAAGATATGTTGAGAGCATGCATCATGGATTTTAAAGGAAATTAGGATGATCACCTATCGCTTGTAGAATTCGGTTACAACAACAGTTACCACGCTAGTATTGGCATGCTGCCTTATGAAGCATTGTACGGAAGAAAATGCAAAACTTCACTATACTGGGATGAAGTTGGCGAGAGACAATTGCTAGGTCCAGAGTTGGTACAACAGACAGTAGAGATAGTCAGGGTAATCAGAACAAGACTGATAGCAGCTCAGGATAGGCAAAAGAAATACGCCGATCCACACCGTAAAAATGTTGAGTTTGAATCGGGTAGCTTTGTATTTTTGAAAGTCTCTCCCTGGAATGAAAAGATCAGATTCGGTAAGAAGGGGAAATTGAGCACGAGGTTCATTGGACCCTTCGAGGTACTGCGAAGGATTGGAGAAGTTGCGTATGAGGTAGCCTTACCTCCGGCGCTAGAGAATATCCACAACGTCTTCCATGTTTCAGTTTTACGCCCCTACAAACCCGATTACAAGCATGTGATTGAATATGAACCCCTACATTTTGAGAAAGACTTATCCTATGAAGAAATTCCTGTTCAGATCGTTGATAGGAAAGAACAAGTCCTCAAAAACAAAGTTATACCTTCTGTTAAGATAATTTGGAGGAACCACAATGCTGAAGAAGCTACATGGGAACTCGAAGAGCATATGATGAAGAATTACCCATATTTATTTACTTAATTATGTGTAGCGATTCTGGGGACAGAATCTTTGTAAGGAGGGAGAAAATGTAATGGGACAAAATTTTTAATTGAACCGTGATTTTGGGGACAAAATCCTTTTAAGAGGGAAAGATGTGACGAATGAGATTTTGTAATTTAATAAAAAATATTTATTGAATTAAATAAATATTTTTTTTATGATTTAATTATTGAATTAACTAATTAATTGATGAATTTGTGGTAGATTAATTTAATTATATGTGTTACATTGATTAAATTAATGTGGAGAATTTTTATATTCAAAGTATGTATTTAATTGAGCTTATTTGATTAGATGAATCATTTAATAAGCATAATGTTATTCTAATTAATTTAATAATTAATTAGAGATTTAATGATGTGACATAATTAATAAATGAGAATTTTAATTATGTGACTATGTGATTTAATGTGGATTTATGCTATTTTATTAAATGAATTTAAATAATATTATTTGATTAAATTGGGTGTGACATTAATTAACTATACAATAAGAGTTCTATTAAAATAATTGGAAATGGAGAATAAATGAGTTAGCCAAACGAGACCCTATGAGGAGTTGGCCAGTTAACCCACTAAGGGCATACACCAACCACGACTCCATGTAATACCCGAGAATTTCCATATATTATTAAATAAATATATTATTGGAAATGAGAATTTATTTGAATATAAATGATTTTGTGTTATGAGAATGACTAATTCAATTATATATTAAATTGAATAATTATAATAATTGATAAATTGATGGAGTTTGCGATAAACTCGTTGATAGCCTTGTGTGGCACAGTGACGTAATATAAGAATGATTATATTAATTTAAGCGAACAATTAATCTATGTTAATTGTTATGGTAGAATATTAATTAATTGTTATCATCGAATATTAATTAATTGTTGTGGAATATTAACTGTGATTGATTAATAATGTGTGATTATTATTATTGCAAGAAATATAATAATAATAATGAGCAACGTGTTTATAAATATAATAAGATTTATATTAAAGTGATAATTAATCATATAAGGGTTAATTAAATTATTATGGAGATTAACAATTATATTGATTGATAAAGGATGTGTGTATATTATTAAATTAATATTTAATTTATAAGATGAGTAATTATATGTGCAAGCATGCGAATTAAATGTGTAACATATATTAGCTAACTATGTATTATTGTGAAGTGTAATATGACACTATTATATGGTAAGGCTTATTGAATTATGGGAGTTACATGATAATGCCTATGTGACATGTGAGTATACAGTAAAAGAATATGACATGGATTATATATGTGTAAATTAATTGTACCACATTGCCATGTTAAAAGTACATTGTGACTTAAAAATATATATTATATAATCTAAGTGGACTTGTATAATATAAGTATGTGTGTATAGTTTAAGTATATAGATAATTAATAAAGTTCCTTCATTCATTGAATCAGGCAAGATGTGTTGTGACATTAAAATAGCCTATGTAACAATATGTATGTAAGTATACATTAAAATAGTGTATCATGAATATAAATAATAATTGCTGATTATTTATATAATGGAATAATGAAATTAATAAAGGAGTTAATGTGATGCGATTATATCCGAGTAGATTATATCCGGTATTAATAAATGTATATGGATTATATATATGTTACATTACCATATCACATCTACTACCTTGAAATATTAAGCATGTGACTTACATTATAATGTTAATTATAATATATAGTATGAATATAAATGTAATAGCCTAGGTGTATGATATATGTTATAACATGTCATTGTACAATTGCTAGAATGCTGAGAATGAAATTGGCTTGTCCCATTATATGAGACCCATTCTCCTTCACGTGTGTAGCATACAAGCTACTCTATATTCTCAATTTCAGCAAACAAATCATAGCTTTATAGTTCATAATGAGAAAAGGAGTGGGCGTGATGATGAGTTCCAACTACTAATTACCTACCATCTCTTAACCTCCATACAAATCAATTTTTCGTTGGTTTGATTCATGGGTAGATTACATTGTCTGGTTATGAACTTCTTCTATAAATAATGGCTCTTCTCCTCTCTATTCATTTGCTGAGATTTTTGTCTAAGTATTGGATTGAGAGCATACTGTGAGTTGATAGTAAGAGATTTCACAGAGAGTTGGGAATTCAAATTTAGCAAGCTTAATTCATAGCAAAAGTATAATTCCATGATTCATGTTCTTCATTCTCATTTTCTGTCAAGAACTCCGTTTTCATTTTTCTGTCAAAACTTAAATGTTTGATTTTGTGAAATTGGATGACAATTGGTTGTTAGAATGATTATTTGGCGGTTATATATTCTTATAATGTGATAAGGAAGCAATGTGGTTAATTAGAAATTGAATTCGTTTGGAATTTCTATGATTGGGCTGATAACTGCCGAAGCAGACTGCTGTCCGGCCGGAACCAGGGGTGGCGTAGCTGCGCCGGTTTGGCCTTGGCATGCTGCGCAGCTGCGCAGGGCCCTGTGTCCAGTTTCTGCTTTTGCTTAAGGAACTGTTAGGTGTTACTTGCTAATACGACTTAGATAAAGCCTGCTAGCTTGTGTAACACATGTATATGAATATATTAAGGCGATGTAAACATGTTATATTATACTAGCATACATGGTTAACAAAAAGCGTTAGGTTTCCAAAGTGAACTTAGGAGCTTTAAGAATGGACTTTGATATATAAACGCCATAGTTAGGTTCTGACTTTTGAGACATGTTAGTATAACTTAGAAAACACATAAAATGCATGCTAACTTATGTATATAGGTTCCGTGATACAATATGAACCTAACTAATGCACATTTATAACGGAAGCGTAGAGTTTGAAAACAAAATTTGATAAATTATATTCATGTTGATATTTTGATCTTATAAGCATGTTTATATGGCCATGAAATGCATGTCGGACATGATAACATATGTATGTAGATAGCATGAACATATTTGGCCTTATTAGCAAGCTTTACTAATGACAACATAAGCTTTAAATGTGGACTTTGACATGTTATATTAGGACTCTACATTCTGATATTTTCAACATGATTGAATGTGCTTGAAGGCATCATACATGTACATACATGTTAGATGTAATGCAAGTTAATCAAGCATGAGTTCGATTAAGTCACAAACTAGTAACAGTGCTAGAATCACACATCCATGACATAGAAACATATGAACATGCGTATCAATAAAATATATGACTACTTTATATGTCTAAATGATAAGCATGACAACTCATGTAAATTCATGACATTGTATAACCCTAAGTCGTTAGGGATCGTAAATTAAAACTAAATCATATATGATTAGAATTAGAAAGGTTGAACAAGCATGAAAGTATCCTTTAAATATGTATACTTACTTTATGATATCATATGTTATGTGTTACTTGAACACGATTTTGACGGTTAACTCATAAGAATGCCATAACTTGCTAAAATGAAATATATTTTAGTATTTCTTGTAGTCGTATGAGATATTAATAATATGAGAGCATGTTTGCTAAATGTTACGATCTTATATGATATGAAAATGTGTTTAAACTCTAAAGGAGGAAAGTTAAGGATAGAAATTATATTCTATATAACTGTGTAGCTAGGTTAAAACTTAGCTTATGTGTTGATCGATTCGAAGACAAAATGTGAAGTTAAATTATATGACTAATGAATATCATATATATATATATATATATATATATATATATATATATACGTAATTGTATTACGATAAGAATTCGAAAGTGTTGGCTAGCTTTACGTGAGTAAACTACGCATAAGGCAAGTATCCTAAACCCTTGCATTACTTTATTCAACGGATATCGTAAGCGAGTATCTAAATCTTATCTCTTTGGATACAAGTATTCTATTTTTGTATATTGCGAACTAGTTTCCTACTTAATCGTTTGAATTGAATTAGCATACTTGAACTCTTATTTCATTAAAGCTATTATTCATGTGGAACTTGGTATTGTTCTTGAATATTGTGAAAGTATCTATGCCATTTGATTCGGCTACACTTATATTATTGAAAAGAGACCCAAACCAATTGATTGGTGCGGGATCTTGTATTTGACTGAGAAGAACAACCTTCTTTGAAGGGAATATTTAATTATCGGAGAACCGATGCGCGCACTTGTGTATGATTGATTGTTATACATAACGATGGTACTTTAGGCTGATCACCTGTTGTACCTGTTTTTGTCGGATTTTCAGTTTATTACTGTTAATTCTAGTAGAAGTTCATAGTCCTTAGCGACTGCTCAGTATTCAATTATCTTGAAATCTTGAATTGATTTATTATTGAATCACATTGATATTATTCTGTCCTTAGCGACTATTATTGAAAACTATTGATATTCTTGTTATTCTTGAACTATCAAACTTTGTTATACCCTTTCGAGAATTAAGAATTATATCACTTACCCTTATTGTATATTACTTGCTGAGCAATTTGTGCTCATTCTTGCTTTCCCTAAAACATTTCAGTTAAGGCAGAGTAGGGCGAACCTTCGGGCGTTGATAAGGGCAAGGGCAAGGCTACCAACTAGCTTGTCTCTTTTATGTTTTAAATATTTTAATATTGTATTAAGATGATGTAGTAAGACTGGATTTGATTATGTTTAAGCTTAAGTTAGATTATGTAATAAGTCGTTAATTGATATTATTATGTAACCTATTAAGTACTGTAGGTTGCGAGACTTGGGGGAATAATTATAATAAATCATTGTAAATTATTCTAGAATAGATTTTCCACTGTGATTGTGTGATATTTAGTTATTATTATTGTGATGTATTACCATGAGCACGTGATGAACCGAATTCGAGCGACCCCGTGACGGTCCTGGAATTTGGGGGCGTCACACTCCATCAGTTTGAAAATGTGTATAGTTATATCAGACTTATATACACATGTATCGTATCAAACCTTATATTTCATCAGAGTAAACTTTAGAGAGAAAAACTCAAAGAAGGAAACACAGAGAATTGAGAGAAGATTATTATCATCTTTGAATCATCTCCACAGAATTTGCAAGGGGTAATTCCTTTGTCCTAATTTTATTTCACGTATAATGTTTCCTTCATTAACATATATTATAAGTTCTCTGTATATGGGGAAAAATTGGTAATTGTTGATTATATGCCTATACGTGTGTTACAAATTGTTCATAACATGTTATATACCATGTATACATGGATCACAGTGATCAATTTGATGTGATTATATTTTGATTAAGTTTTCAAAGTTTTACCATTAATGTACTTTGAAGTTCCTGTAAAAGACTAAATTGATGACTTGTTCATAATATGACTCTATATCTATTAATTGATGTTCATGACATAGTGTATGCCATATAAGCATAACTTGTAGTGATCGAATTTTGTTTAAATTGGGTTTTCAAAAATTACAGAGTATAGAAATTCTATATGTGGCCCATACGGCCCTTACGTACAATTTTTATGCCATGAATCGATGGTTTAACTTTAAATTGACGATTTAATATAATTATACACGTTTAAACGAACGAAACGGAAGTTAAACGAATGAATTCGGTGTTATAACGAATCCGTAACGTTGAATTTCTGGTTTTTCTTTCAAAACTTTATAAAGTATGAAAAACAGAGAATTTGATTGCTATAACTTGTGTAATTACGGGATTTAGAATGCTAAGATTATGCTAGAAATGTTGTATAGTATTTCTGTGAAGTCCATACTTCATGGGTAGCAATTAAATTGTCGTGGTACCATTAAATGGTGAATTCTGGGCCTGGTTCTCTGGTATTCGTGAACTGCAGATTCTAAAATTGGCATGTGGAGCTGCAGCGCCAACTTTAAGCCTAAGAGTGGGGCTGCAGTGCCAGTGGAGCTGTAGCGCTAGCTTTAAGCCTAAGATTGGGGTTGCAGCGCCAGACTTAAGCTTAAAGTTCGAGCTGCAGCGGTAGTGGAGCTGCAGCGGCAGTGGAGCTCAAATGGTGGAGCTGCAGCGCCACTTGGCAGATTTTGCCCAGAAATGAGATTTTAATTGTTCAAGTCCAGGAAATGTAATAGTAACCTAATCTAATGAACATAAAAATGTGTTAGACATATAATGGAATGTTAAAATAGATTCTTAACATGTCAATGAGGTACTTACATGTTTAATTGAACTGTTGAACGCATAGTTAGCTAGTCGTTCGTGAAATCTAATATTTTGTGAAGACAAATGATGTGATTTAATTAGTATAATCATAATTAGAGTTTAGACAAAAGAGAATGAACTTATGATGCTGGTTACATTATTGATTAATGTGTATTGTGAATGTATTGGTATGTAAGACTTAATAAAGAACGTGAATTATAAATTGTAGCTTGTACAAGAGGCAAGTTTTCTATCCTTAAACTTTTTTAATATTTTGCAAGTTTCCTAAACTCAAACTTTACTTTTACATTGAGCAAGTATCCTATCTCTAACTTATTGTTATTAAGCAAGTTTTCTAAGCTCAAACCTTACTTTTACATCGAGCAAGTTCTTATCCTTGTTTATTCAAGTTAAGATTTTCATATGAGATATTGTTATTCCTTTAAGTATTACTTCAGTTACACAATACTTATTCGATTGTATACTCTTGAGATTTATTGTTTAAATTGAATATTGATGTTATTGTTGAATCTTATAGGACTAGTGAACCCTTATTAATTCGACTAGTCTATTGTTGATGAACGTTTCAAATTATAGAATACTTATTGAGCTTATCCAAACCAAACTTCCTTTAGTGCGGACTCTGATGTCAAAACTGAGATGAACAACCCTGTAAAGGGGATTAGTTATGCTTTAGTATTGAGATATTGTGCACAATATGGTACTAAGGGCTGATCCCCCTAAGTACGAGAAGTAGAGTCCATAGTCTTATGATTGTTAAAGGTTTAAAGTATAAACACTTTACAACCTAGGACATAGTTCAAGGTCTTATGACCCTCAGATGTTCTTTTGATTCCTGTTATTTATCCTCGAGTCAAAAGTTGAGTTTCTTTATTCAGATGTCTTTGATTCACTCGCATGTTATTATATTGTTGTCATATTATTATACTTGTGAGCAATCGTGCTCACTTTTGCGTAATAATAACATTGCAGTTAAGAACAAAAGGTCAGACGAGCCTTCTACTAGCAAAGGCAAGGGCAAGGTCAATAAGTGATGAAGACTTGTTGTTTATTTTATATATTTATGTTTCCGCTTTATGTTAAAGTTGTGTAAGACTATTTATTTGTTTATGTTCCACACAGATGTTTAAGGTTAGTATGACTTGGGATTGATGTATTTATATTCAGATGTTGTAACCCCATAAGGGGAGGATTTATTCCTATCTATTGCATGGTTTGCATTTATTATGGGTACATAGATAGATGATATTTGTACAGTGAACACCAAATCCTGTGGAATTGAAGTACCCGAATTTGGGGGTGTCACATTGTGGACATGGAAGATGATACATCCCCAAACCTATCACATATCTTGCTAGGAAGACCCTTCTTAAAGACAGCAAGGACTATGATCGATGTTCACAACGGGACCTTGACAATGGAGTTCGATGGCGAGAAGATCTAATTCAATATCTACGATGCCATGAGGTACCCTAGTGATATTTGTCAAGTTTTTGCAATTGATATGTGTGACTCTCTAGTGCAGAAGACTTTTGAGCAAATTCAAAGAGACAGTTTGGAGGTGGCTATTTCCAGCAGTTTGGACCTGGATGGGACATATGAACTTGAACACAGTTAGGAATTGAAGGAAACTGTGGCTGCACTACATTCATTGCCTAAACACATAGATAAGCATGCAGTATAATTAATTCAATTACCTGTAACTCATCAAAAATTATTACCATCTGTGGAGCAAGCTCCAACTCTTGAATTAAAACAATTACCGGCACACTTGAAATTTGCATATTTAGGGTCTAATGAAACTTTACCTGTGATAATTGCTAGTAATCTAACCAAAGTGTAGGAAGAAAAATTGTTGCGAGTCCTTAGGGACCACATCACAGTATTTGGTTGGACTATAGAAGACATCAAGGGTATTAGTCCTGCGATGTGCATGCATCAAATTTTGTTAGAGGAAGTAGCTAAACCGACGAGAGATGCACAAAGAAGGTTGAACCCACCAATGATAGAGGTAGTGAGAAAGAGGTAATTAAATTACTTGATGCAGGAATCATCTACCCCATCTCCGACAGTCAATGGGTAAGTTCGGTGTTGGTAGTTCTTAAGAAATCCAGTATCATAGTTGTCAAGAATGACAATAATGAATTAGTGCCTACACGAATGTAAACAGGTTGGAGAGTGTGTATCGACTATAGGAGGTTGAACACCGTAAGTAGAAAAGATCACTTTCCCCTTCCTTTTATTGATCAAATGTTAGAACGTTTAGTTGGGCATTCTCATTATTGCTTTCTAGATGGTATTTCAGGTTATAACCAGATTGTGATTGCCCCCGAAGACCAGAAGAAGACCACATTCACCTATCCATTTGGAATGTCCTTCGGACTGTGCAATGCACCAGGTACTTTTCAGCGATGCATGGTGAGTATCTTTTTGAATCATTTAGAGGAATGCATTGAAGTCTTTATAGATGACTTCACAGTTCATGGTGATTCATTGGATGCCTATTTAGATAATCTAACATGTGTACTGGATAGATGTTTAGAAACAAACCTTATGCTAAATTGGGAAAAATATCACTTGATGGTAGAATAAGGAATAGTGCTTGGTCATGTAGTGTCAGTCAACGATTTACAAGTCTATAAATCCAAAATTGATATTATATCTGCATTGCCTTACCTCGTCAGTGTGCAGGAGATTTGTTCTTTTCTTGGACATATAGGTTTTTATCGCAGGTTTATCAAATATTTTGCCAAGATAGCATTGCCCTTATGCAAGTTGCTTCAGAAAGATGAGGAATTCATGTTTAGTGATTAATTTAAGGTGGCTTTTGATACCTTGAAGAATTTATTGATGTCAGCCCCTATCATTCAACCACCGAATTGGGAGCTCCCGTTCGAAATAATGTGTGACGCAAGCAACTATGCTGTCGGCGCTGTCTTGGGCCAAAAGAGTGAAAAAGCTATCCATGCCATCTACAATGCCTCTCGAACGTTGAACGCGACTCAGATAAACTATTCAACAATAGAAAAAGAACTTTTATCTGTTGTATTTGCTTTAGACAAATTCAGATCATATCTACTTGGCACTAAAGTAATAATTTATTCTGACAATGCTGCCCTCAGGTACCTGCTGACCAAGAAGGAGTCCAAACCTCGAATCATACGGTGGATCTTGCTGCTGCAAGAATTTGACATGGAAATCAAAGATAAGAAGGGTGCGGACAATTTGGTGGCGGATCACTTGAGCAGAATTCTCAAGGAGGAGGAGTCATTACCTTTACATGACATGTTCCCGGACGAGCATCTACTATCCATTGGCAACACAACTCCATGGTATGCCGATATTGTGAATTTTCTGGTAAGTAAGTATTTACCAAGTGAATTTTCTTGATCTCAAAAAGAAAAGCTTAAGAGTAATGCAAAACACTATGTTTGGGATGACCCATATTTATGGAAATTTTGTGCTGATCAAATAGTTAGACGTTGTGTACCTGATAATGAATTCAACTCTATTCTAACTTTCTGTCATTCCTATGCTCGTGGGGGTCATTTTGGACCTAAGCGAACATCACGTAAGGTGTTAGAGAGTGGTTTCTTTTGGCCCTCTATTTTCAAAGACTCATATGAATTCTGTAAATCTTATGAAAATTGTTAAAGAACTGGTAATATATCTCATAAAAATTAAATGCCAAAAAATCCTATACTAATTGTAGAAATCTTTGATGTTTGGGGTATTGATTTCATAGGACCTTTTCCTATTTCTTTTGGAAATATTTACATCTTGCTGGTAGTTGATTATGTTTCCAAATGGGTGGAAGCTAAAGCCATTAGGATTGACAATTCTAAAGTTGTTGTAGATTTTGTTAGGACTAACATTTTTGTCAGGTTTGGAGCACCACGGACCATCATCAGTGATCGCGGAACTCATTTATATAATAGGGTGTTAGCTTCCTTGTTAAAGAGTACAACGTTCTTCATAGGGTTTCTACATCCTATCATCCGCAAAGCAATGGCTAGGCTGAGGTTTCTAACCCAGAGATCAAGTCCATTTTGGAAAAAGTAGTCAACTCGAATAGAAAGGATTGGAGTCTGAGATTAGACGATGCATAATGGGCGTATAGGACGGCATACAAAACTTTGATCGGTATGTCGCCTTATAGGCTTGTGTTCAGCAAACCATGTCATCTACCGGTCGAGCTAGAGCATAAAGCTTTTTAGGCGATCAAGCAGTGCAATATGAACATGGAGCAGGCATCAATAGGAAGTTGCAGTTACAAGAACTCGAGAAATTACAGAATGAAGCATACGAGAGTTTTAAGCTGTACAAATCAAAAACAAAAGCCTTTCATGATAAGCAGATATTGAGGAAAAATTTCACTGTGGGACAGAAAGTCTTTCTTTTCAATTCACGATTGAAGTTATTTCCAGGAAAATTGCACTCTCGCTGGGAGGGACCATTTGTGATTACTAAAGTTTTTCCTCATGGTGTAGTTGATATCCAGAACCTGAATACAGGAAATGTGTTCAAGGTGAACGGGCATAGGTTGAAGCCATTTCTGGATAGCAGTCAAGTTAAGGAAGTCGAGGTTGTGATAATAACGGATCCAACCTCAGGATAATCGAGTATTCTACAGTCGAGCCAACGACGTTAAATACGGGCAGCTAATTGGGAGGCAACCCAAATTTTTAAATCCTTAGTAGTTTGTATTATTTGAGTCTTTATATATAGTTTATTCTTATAGGTTCAATGTTTTAAATCCCTTTTGTGCTGACAATTTTATGTGATAGGATAGCATGAGGAGAGAGATCACCAGAGTAACAAAACCATCAGACAGGCGTGGGCCGCGGTTATCAACTCAGCCACCTCGCGCGGAGAGCACTACCCTCCCAACAATAAAAAAAATAACATTAATAGGTTGGCGCGGGGCGCGCTATATGGGGCACAAGGCACGCTGCATATGCAGCAAGTCAAGGCCGAAAACAGCAGGCAGGTGCGAGGCACGCTTCCCCATGTGCGGGGCGCGCTAGGGGCCAAAAAGTTTAAACCGTTTTTGCCTATAGAGCGCGGGCCACATGACAACATACTAGGACCAGGCACGGGGAGCGCTGATCGAAAATCAAAGTTTTTAAAATACGGAATTGGCTCTCTCATTTCACTCTCCTAACCCAACTCAACTTCATTCTCTCTAATCCCTCCTCCTATACAAACACCCAAATCTTATTCTAAGTACATAGCTCCTAATCCAAATTATAATCTACTTCTACTTTCTCTCTCAAAACCTAACCCCGCTACAAATCCATCAATCCAATTCAAACCATCCTCCCAAATTCGGCCATCACATATCCTCAAATCCCGACTTTGCTCAATCACATATACCAATCTTCATTAATAGGAAGAAAGAGCAAGTGAAAAGCATAGAAATTGGAAACACTAAGAGGAAGTTCAACAATCCACAACCATCCCATTGAAGCACACAAAGCCACAAGGTAAACACAAGTTTTCCTTGATATTAAAGTTTTGTATCCATACTTTCATTAATTTTCTTTATTAATTGCATTCGGAATCCTTGGGTTACTGAATGACCCAACGTTAAATTTCTTATATTTGGGATATTTGAACTAATAAATTGTACTAAGTTTGGGGAGAGACTTTGTCGCCCACCAAGTGTTTGATACATTTCTTCAACAGGATTTCACAGGTTATTGTCAATTTGTTGTGAGCAATTCAACACACGCCTTTCATCATAACATCCAAAAGAGCAAGGACTTCATCTGCTCATGCTCCGCCACATTTTGATGCCACTCGATTCGTGAGTGAGGGAATGGCAACATGTTACGCCAAGGTCATCAACAAAAAGACCTTAGTTCTAAAAAGAGGACTGAAGCCAGATTGAAACCTTGACGGCGACATGTCACAGATGATTGCGAAGCGTGGATGATTTCGGTTCGTTGAGCAACCAAGGCTAGCAGTTATCAACATTGTAAAGGAATTCTATGCCAACGCAGTAGAACATGTTGATTATGTGGTCATGGTCCGGGGCAAGCCGGTATCATTCTGAGCGGGGGAAATCAATGATTACTTTGGGTTAGAAACACCGCATATGGAGCGCTACGAAGATCGTATACCAAATTTGGATGAGATTATAGTTCGCCTTTGCAAGCTCGACACTCAATGGGCGACTAATGCAAAAATCGGGGAAAAAGTCCATTTTCCGCACGCCGCATTAAGTCGTTATGGTAAATCCTGGTATGCCTTTATATGTGCTCGCTTAATGCGAACGTGTTATTAAAATGACGTTACCAAAGAACGAGCAAGGCATCTCTACGGAATCGTCACTCATGAGGTCGGTGACGATAATGAGGTACAAATTGTCAATGTAGACGTCAGCCTTTGCATTCAACAGTCAATTGACCGAGCACTGCGAGGGAGCACCACCAACGGACTACTGCATGGGTTTCTATCACCGACTTGTGTCGCCAAGCGGGAGTTCAGTGGCATGCTTCGGAGCCTATTCAACAACCTATAGCCGTTATCAACCGTCGGACCATTGAGCAATACAGACCTTGGACAGGGGCGACGTCACATTTGCGGAGTGAAGGGTTTATCATGATTCTGCCCTCCACACCAACTTCACCACTGCAAGATGACGAGCCATCCGATGACGAGGCCACTTCCAAGTTGCCACCAGAGTCGCCCACTACTTTCCAGCAACGAAGTTAGCGAAGGAGTATGCGATTGGCCCAACGCTAGGCTACGATGCACATCTACATTGTTGGGGCCTTTATCGCTTTGGCCGATGCTTTCTCACGATTCTTGCCAGACTCTGGCCCAATCCAGATGCCAGTACCTCTAGTTCTGCCTTGCTACCCCCCAGCAGACTCCGATGAATTCGACGAGTTTTAACTCGTTGCTCAGGGAAGTCCTCGTCTTTATTATTTTATATGCCAAGAAATGAGGACATTCCTTGATTTGAGTGTGGGGGGAAGTAATTCAAATTTTTGAGTAAAAATTTAATTTTTTTGTGTTTTAGCATATAGATTAGGTTGCATATAGAGTAGATTTTAATTAGTTTAAATTCATTCGTTTAAATTCATATGCATATATATTAAAAAAATAATATCATTGCATTCATAATAGGAATTCTGTTAGTAGGAGCATGCATAGTATTTAAAGATTGAGCAGTAAGTCAAAGTAAAGAAAGACATGGTTAATAATTTCGATTCTCACACTAAATCTTACATAAAATTGAGCTTCATGATCTTATTAGTTTCAAACATAGTAACGTCATTGCATGATTGTAGTTTTCTCTCAACTTTCAAGCACACCAATTAACTATCAGTAGTGATTAGGAATTCAGATGTATTAGGGACACGAACACTTACTTGATCACAGATAGGAGATAAAGTATTGGCTGAAACATGAGTTTGGGGGAATTAAGGCTTAGAAAAGGAAAAAAAAAGAAGAAAAAGCAAGAAAAAAATTGTGAAATAAAAACTGATTTAGTTTGACCTTGTGGCCTTTGTTACTCGGACAAGTAAACCCTAGGGGATGTCTTAACACCTAGCACCCTAAAGCCTTCGGGTTTGGGAGTCGTTCGCCGAAAGTCCATTGCACGGGTGACATTGAATAGCCCAAGGGGGTTGAACATTGCACAAATCAGAATTATGAAATAATTAGTGGGATGGAGCGTTAAAACGCACCCACGAAGCATGAGTTTTGATGTTTATTCTATTATTGCTTATTTAGCCAGATTTACGATATACTTATGTGGAAGCCATGATTGTGTAGATATCTGTGTTTGAGTAGAATGTTTGTTGGGAATAATCTTGTGAACTACTTTGAATTGCTGATATACAATTGGACACACACGCACGAGAGAGAATTGGAGTCATGTATATGATATGATGATGTGAGAGTCTATGATTGATCATGAGTGAAGATGAATTGTGAGTTTAAGTGTTCATTCGTAAACTATATGCAACCTGTGTTTGTTTACTGAGATGTCTGCTCAATTTTGTTAGGCTGCATTCATTGTATTAAGTAGTTTGCATTGTGTTTGTTTGCTTGAGGACAAGCAAATGTTCAAGTTTGGGGGTATTTGATAAGTAGGTTTTTAACCTACTTAATAGGTATTTGTTGGCTTGATATTTTGTTAATACTTAAGTGTGCATGTTACTTTTCATATGTTTTATGTGTATGTGCAGGATTGGAGTGAAGCTAAGCGTAAAGGGACAAAAGAGAGGAGTAGAGAACAAAAGAATTGCAAGGCAACATTTTTGATAGCCAGGAGCGGGGCGCGCTGGATCAAGGGTACAAGAGGTGCGGGCCGCTCCACAAAGACACCATAGTTGTTGCATACTTAGCGGGGGACGCGCTAGGCTATATAGAGGACCGGCGCAGGGCGCGCTAGGCAGTCAAATTTAGTAGAAAATTAGGTTTTAAAGCACAAGTTGACTTGGAAAAGGATTGTAAACTTACTCTATTTGATTAGGATTTTGATAAGCTATAAATAGGAGTTGTTTTCCTAGGTTTAAATCATATTTTATTCTTTTAATTTTTATATCCTCTTGGATTGCTTGGAGGCTACAAACCTTTGTTTTGGAGATTCAAGCATGTTAGGCTAAGTTCTCTATTTTAATTCTGAAGGGATGTTGAACTTATTTATCAATTAATGATTTGATCAAATTACTCTATTTATTCTTCTATCTTGAGATTTATTCTGATTATCCATATGAACTTTCATACATGTTATCCAATTGACTGATTTGGTTTCTGCAGGATTAAATTAGTAAATTGATATCATCAGCTAGATTAAGACAGAATTTAAGCAAATGAAGTGTGTCTAATCTAAGTAGCAATTAACAGTATTTTATTGTGGTCAAACTTTGAAATATTGTTAAGGTTTTCAGAAGACAAGTTAAATAATTCTTGATTGTGTAATTATTACTTGGAATAATCTAATTCTCATGTTTAATGCTTCTATCATATTAAATCTAGGCTGATTGTTCTAGGTTGTATGTTAGTTAGAATCTCTTGTTGGCGATCATCGCATTAGATCGACACTTAAAGAGAATTTCGGGTAATTTATGATCGCGGTTATCTAGGGTTATTAATCTAAGTGGAAGAAAAATAGTGTAAGCACTTGGTTAAATCATAATTGTTAAAAAGGGACACGGAACTGAAGAATTGATCTTTTTATTCATTGATATTTTATTTATTAACTCACCGTTGTTAAATTGAACTGTTTTCAACAAAAACCCCCAATTCATTAGAAATCATTGGATAGTTAAAATACAATTCACTCTCTGTGGGATCGATCCTTGCTTATTGTTATACTGATTATTGAATTAGTAGAACCTAAGTAAAGTAAATTTTGTAGTGCTAGACGACAACTACCAAATATCCGGGGATCAATGATGAAAACTGTTGAAAAACTGTCTAAAAACGGCACAAAACTGCCAGAAATCAACACTGTAAAAGCGTTGGGTACTGACCGATGACAGTTCAGCCGTGGGCACAACCCCAGCGATGTCTCAGCCATTGGCGCAACCCCCAAGAAACATCGAAAGTGATCCAATGACGAAAGCAATATAATAATCCATCCTCGATGATGGAATCTGTTGTACACATCCTCAAAAGGAGTACCAAGAAGGGTTGGTTATTCAACCCCCTGTTGCCAACTACCGGTGTAGATTATCATCAAGATAGACATCGGAAGCACACCCTGAGGTCACTCAGTAACTGAGATGTATCCCTAGAGGAGAAACTGACAGAAAGGTACAACGGCATCAACCGAAAAGAAAATATGCCCCATGAAGAGTATCGGTAGGTGTGGGAAATCATTGGTCTCAAACCAAGGTAGCATCAATAATGTCATCCCCATCAGAGTCAACAAAGCTATCACGGAAGACGTCATCCCCAGCAGAAAGTGATGAGAACAGTCTGGGATAGCTGAACTCTGATGTCCTACCAGCGACTGCATGATAATGCTGCAACAAAGGTTATCACGAGTAACGTTATCCCCAGCAGAAACTAACGTAATCAGTCAGTGATAACCCTACCCCCTCAAAGGTATCTAACATTCATCACGTATCCTGCCATGCATTGCTTTGCTGTTGCATCTGCATTTCTAGTCTCTAGCAATCTTTATCCTATTCATTCCACTACATTGCATGAACATGATAAAGAGGGGCATCTGTAGACACTCGAAATTTCGTTTTCTTGTTACTAACATTATAGGAGGGTAAAATTGTCTTTTTAAATCAACTCTGATCTCAATATCGGGCCGTCAAATCAACCCCGATCTCAATATCGGGCCGTCAAATCAACCCCGGTCTCAACCCGGAAGGTACAGGTCAACCCCAGTCTCAACCTGGGAGGTACAAGTTAGCCCGGTCTCAACCAAGGAGGTACAGGTCAGCCTCGGTATCAACCCGGGAGGTACAAGTCAGCCCTGGTCTCAACCCAAAAGGTACAGGTCAGCCCCGATCTCAACCCAGGAGGTACAGGTCAGCTCCGATCTTAACCCGGGAGGTACAGGTCAGCCCCGTTCTCAACTTGGGAGGTACAGATCAGCCCCATTCTCAACCCGGTGGTACAGATCAGCCCCGGTCTCAACCTAGGAGGTACAGGTCATTCCCGGTCTCAACCCGAGAGGTACAGGTCATCCCCGATCTCAACCCGGGAGGTACAGGTCATCCCCGATCTCAACGCGGGAGGTACAGGTCAGCCGCGGTCTAAACCCGGGAGGTACAGGTCAGCCTGGTCTCAACCAGAGAGGTACAGGTTAGCACCGGTCTCATCCCGGGAGGTACAGGTCAACCCCGATCTCAACCCGGGAGGTACAGGTCAGCCCCAGTATCAACCCGGGAGGTACAAGTCAGCCCCGGTCTCAACCCGGGAGGTACAAATCAACCCTGTTCTCAACTCGGGAGGTTTAGGTCAGCCCCGGTCTCAGCCCGAGAGGTACAGGTCAGCCCCGATCTCAACCCGGGAGGTACAGGTCAACCCTGGTCTCAACCCTGCAGGTACATATCAGCCCCGGTATCAACCCGAGAGGTATAGGTCAGCCCGATCTCAACCTAAGAGGTACAGGTTAGCCCCGGTCTCAACCCAAGAGGTATAGGTCAGCCCCGGTATGAACCCGGGAGGTACAAGTCAGCCCCGGTCTCAACCTAGGAGGCACAGGTCAGCCTCAGTCTTAACTTGGGATGTATAGGTCAGGCCCGGTCTTAACCCGGGAGGTACAAATCAACTCCGGTCTCAACCCGAGAGGTACAGGTCAGCCCCGGTCTCAACTCGAGAGGTACAGGTCAGCCCCGGTCTCAACCCCGGAGATACAGGTCAGCCCCGATCTTAACCTGGGAGGTAAAGGTCAACCCCAGTCTCAACCTAGGAGGTACAGGTCAGCCCCGATCTTAACCTGGGAGATACAAGTCAGCCCCAGTCTCAATCCAGGAAGTATAGGTCAGCCCCGATCTCAACCTGGGAGGTCAGTTCAACTTCAAAAATAATCCTGAAGCATCACAACATCTCCAGAGGAAAACCTAGAAGGACCAAGTCAGCCTCGGAGACGACACTAAGGACAAACAGACTCGAATGTGATTCAAACCTTGGAAACAACCCCAGGAAGTCAGCTGAAGGTCATGCCGACATTGAAGGCAACCCCGGGAGGGGAAAACGGTCATTTTACCAACTTAAAACCAATTCGGTCAAACTCAAGCCGAATTGATGCCAGTAAGATTAGAACAAACCATAACAATGATCCCAAGTGAAATAGCGTAAGACAGTTCAACGGATAAACTGCGAGGAATCAAAGTCTCAGTTATGAACCCGTCTTTTTGGACTTGAAAAAAGGTTTTCTCCCATGTCATTGCGATGCGCTCGGCGAGGGCTTTTCGAAAAGGTACAGCACGCCTCAAACGGACGCTCCGATCAAAAGTTAGAAAGTTTCGAATTTGACATCGCATTACTCGGAGTGCACGTACTTTGATGCAATGAGACCTACCATGTGGGCCCTTCCACGTGGATCCGCACCTCTACCTACGGCTACAGTAGGTAGAGCTGCTTCTCCTGGGTCTATATATATGAGCTCACCCTCAGCTCATTTTATAATTCTGAAAACGCTCTGAACCCCTGCCCGTTTGGTTTTTCAGCCACTTTCTTGTCTTTCAAACCCAAATTTTTTCACTTTAACACATAGATATACCCACAGAATACCACATATCAAAAATTAATCGATAGATTTGGACGTTTAGAGCCTACGATTTGGCAAAGAGCCCGTATAACAGTCCATTATGAGTATTTTTACAATCAGCAAGTTTATATTAGTTCATTACGCCATTATACACTTGTATATCAAGTTTTGTTTTCTAAATATGCCCGGAACTCAGTTTCGTGATCATTTTTTGTTAATTTTTGGTACATTTTAGTACCTAAACGCATTTTTTAGCATTTCTACAATTCAGATTAATGATCTGTCGCTTCTAACATCTTTTATATACTTGCAGCTTCGTTATTAGCAACTTCGCCAGACTGGGTTATCTTCCCAGTCCGGTTTTGGATTTTTTTGTATATATTTAACTGTATATATACTAATTTTTTAATTCTGTCAAGTCTGGATGTCAAATTCGCGGTAGTTTACTTTATATATATATATATATATATATATATGCACCTTTCACCAGACTGGGTTATCTTTCCAGTCCCGGTTTGACTATTTTTTGTCTATATTTAACTATAAATATATATATTTATATTTCAGTTTGGCCTGGATCATTCTGTGACTTTTTTACTACTTATATATATATATATATATATATATATATATATATATATATATATATATATATATATATATATATATTCGTCCGGGCCTTTGAGTGAAAACCCACCTCCATTTACTTCTTTTATACATATATATATTTATATTCTGTCCAGTCTAGATCATTCCATGGCTTTTATACAACTTTTATAAATATATATATTTCCATTCCAATCCGGGCATCGGAGTAAAAACCCACCGCCCTTTATTGCTTTTTTATATATATATTTATATTCTGTCCAGCCTAGATCATTCCGTGGCTTTTATACAGCTTTTATAAATATATATATATATATATATATATATATATATATATATATATTTCCATTTCAGTCCGGGCATCGGAGTGCAAACCCATCGCCCTTTACAGCTTTCGTATATATATAATTATATGTTATTGCTTTACTCATTACAATAAAATCGTTGCTTTAATATTCATTTGATATGAATCGACACTGACATTTTTGCGGGCGAACTAGATTTCTTTAAATCTCACCAACTCTAGCTTTCAAACAGTTCAAAATAGGTCCAGATAGAACCGAAAAACTAGAATGGCTAAGATTTATTTAAATCTAGCATTTTTTCTAGTTTCAGTTATGAAAGCAACCTCGCGGCCCTTAGATCGGTATCTAGTGGGAACGAGATGCTTCGGCCATGTGCGAGCCAGGATTTACTGATGGATCTTTGTTTCTGGCGACATCTGGATGTAGATATATATTTTCTGTGCATATTTTGAGATGTGCAAGTTTATTGACTTCCCTATGTGAGCCTAGGAATCATGGGATTCATGATCGAACATATCCAAATCGGATTCCCACAGTGGACAAACTCCACTTTACAAATGTATCCTGCCAGTTTTTCTGTAAAAATATACATACAAAAGACCTTAAAACGGTTATCCAGATTTAAGGTCTCAACATAGTGAAAATATGGTTTGTCGTGTCAGAGTCACTGTGACACCCCCGAATTCGGGTCCTTTGACCTCTGTCCGGTCGCCACGAAACAATACTAACATCCACCTTTAAGTAACATACGATAACTAAAATGAGGAATATAATAAATGTACGTCGTTCATTCAAAAGGTGTTACTAGTCCTAAGATTCGATAACCTTAATACATCAATACAAATATACCCTAGAATATACATTAGGGTTCATATTACATTAACAGTAATTAAACAAATCATAAAGACAAAGTCTGCTCCTTGCAAACCATCCTAAATCTTTCCTTTACCCTTGTCCTTCCTTGAGGGCTCGGGCTCAATTGCAATATAAGTCATGATATAGCAAGAATGAGCAACAAGTTTGCTCAGCAAGTTTAAATACAACAATAAAGGATATATCATGATGAATGGAAAAATATCTGACAATGATTTCAACAAAATGAATATCTTAAAGATCCAACAATATGAATATTAGAACGATTCAATAATATGAATATCTGATAGATTCAACGATATGAACATCTGAACAATTCAACAATATGAATATTAAAAGCAAAGATAATAATTGCCTTTAGAATGACTGATAGTCGAGTAGACTCTGAACTATAACTTTCCAATGGGTTCAATAGCTAATTGACCCTTTTTAGAATTACTGGCCTCTGGCTACAAAAAATAAGTACCTCGAGGAGATCAGCCTCGGGCACAACGTGAATATGCATAACACTTAAATCTGCTTACTCGTATCATATATATTAGATACCTGGGCACACTCCTACATATGAGGGGTGTTCTGTTCCGTCTAAGAATCCTTACCATCAATTGGTTTGGATAGCTTTAAAGAAAACTTCATACACTAGTCTGACCGGACAAAGGTTCAGACTCTTACTGACATGGTTTAAGAAATTTAGAACCTTGAATAATGTACAAGTCCAAGACTGTACGAGCTCAAATGCACTAGGTGCGGACATCAATAATATCAATGTGGAATAATTGATAAGTAATTAAACCACTAAATAACATGCTTGGAAATAAAGTTTAAGCAATTAAGTAAACAACTTTCGATTCAAGAATAACCTACTCAATACAATATGAGAAGGATAGAGAACTTGCACAAAGTGAAGTTTAGCATTTGCACAAATATGAATTTGTGTAGGTTCGGGGAACTTGCACAATACTCAACGTGTGAAGTTCGGGGAACTTGCACAATACTCAACGTGTGAAGTTCGGAGAACTTGCACAATAACAGATTCCTTGCATAAAATAAATGCATTGGCTTAGACACTTACAACATCAAAGAGTGAAATTCGGGGAATTTCACCATAACAGATCCCTTGCATAAAGTAAATGCATCGTTAGGACATTTACTTACAACGTTCTTTGAGTAAAGTAAACACAAAGATAAGATACTTGCATAATATACGAGTTTGTATAAGTTTAGAGAACTTGCATAATAAAGAAATGAAGTTCGGGAATTTGCAAAATAACCAAAGTGTGAAGTTCGGGGAACTTTCACAATACTCAAAATGTGAAGTTCGAGGAACTTTCACAATACTCAAAATGTGAAGTTCGAGGAACTTTCACAATAACCAACGTGTGAAGTTCGGAGAACTTTTACAATACAATATTAACCTGTTCAATACAATATGAGAAGGGTAGGAAACTTTCACCAAAAACAAGTGAAATTAAGAAACTCGCTTACACGACTCATTGAATAAAGTAGTGCAAGAATTTAGAACATTTGCACAATAGGGTCCGGATACTTGTACAATAAATAAGTATAAGTCAAAAAAACTTGCTTAAATAAAAGAGTAGTTCAGAAAAACTAAAAAATACCTTGCTCAATATAAAATTGAGTAAAGTTAGGGAGACTTGCACAAATAATAAGTGTAAGTCAGGGAACTTGCCTGTTTGCTCAGCTACAAATAAATTCTAGCTTTAATTTAAATGGCGTTGGAACGACCTAATAACAACAAGTCGATCTCTCCAATTAGTATAAACTAATATAAGTTTACATATGCAAGAATCTAGTCATTATATAATTCTATCACATAGTTCACGTAAGTCAATCAAATCCTGTCTTAGATTTAATAATTTTAGATTGTCTAGTTCATAAACATCAACATAGGCTTGAACACATAGCACTTTCAGTTACTGATATAAATCAACACATATGTTTATCAGGTTTATCTAACTCAAGTTCGAAAGCTAATATGTTCATTCTATGTCCACTTCAAGACCACATATTTTTATTTCGGACATTCACATACTTTAAACAATATAAGTTCATGCTTCAAGATTGGTTATTAAAGTCATGTTATCACATAACAAGGTCAAACAATACTTAATATGTATGCTCGAGTATACTACACACATATACTTTAATCACGTAGTTCATACTTGAAGTTCATTTCTTATGATTGAGCATGCATATGTGAAATTTGTATATAAACAAATGAGGTTCATGTCAATACATCTATAGTCATAATGAAATCTTAATACTTATGCTTATATGCTCACAACATGTCTCACATCGTATTTAACTTTCAAATCTTAAGTTCTCCTTCAAAAGTATACTAAGTCCACAAAGATCGTTTTAGTATAATCAAAGTGTTTTGTAACTATGACTCACTTGCATTAGAAACACATACCAAAGCCACATTAATGCTCTCATATCACAAGACAAAATTATTGGTCAAGTTTACTTTGAAAGTTCTTAAGTTTTCCTTTGTAAACCTTTGAGTCTTTCAAACACGTATGCTAGTGCGTTTAATATTCTAATCATGCATTCTAGGTTCATATAAATCATACTATCATGCTTGCCAAAAATCAGAATATACAAAATGCGTTCATGCTAACGTTGACTTTTGAAACTCATATGTTTCGTTAGAAATGTTCACTATTAAGGTCTACATGTTCAAGTTATATTATGATACCTATATACACAAGGTAATACATCTTTCATGCATCTCTACATTATATTATCATGCCTGAAAAATTAGAATGTAAAGATGACACACATATGTCAAAGTTTACTTTAAAAGTTCCAAGTTCCTCTTTAAATACTAAGTTCACTTAGCAAGGGATTTGAATGAAGTTAAAACAACCCACGCTATCTCAATAAACACATATATAAGTATCCTTCATGCTAGCATGCTCATTTTAAACTAGTACTATAAGTCAGTATGGACAGATTGCAAAAGAAAATAAAAATCTGCAGACAGGCACTGGCGCAGCTGCGGCGCTGGCCAGTGCAATACTGGCGCAGCTGCGCAGGCTGGCGGCCAGGCTTGAAGCTGTGCAGTATCGGCAGTGAGCTAGCCCAAATCAAAAATTTTCCAACCAAAATCGTTCCAGACAATTTCTAACATGTATAATAACTTATATACCCCCTAACAATCATGTTCCAATCAACTTAACAATCAATCCATGCTCAATTGAAATCAAAATCTAGAAATCCCATAAACAGAACAATGAAGAACATGAAATGAAATTATACCTCTGTGAGAAATGGACTAGCTGCAATAATACTCTCCCTCAACTCAATTGAACTCTTAGAATACAAGCTCAATTCTAAACTTAGAGAAAATCTCAGCAATGTAAATTATGAAGGAGGAAAGCTCTTATATAGGCAAATGTATATCCGGTTCTTGCCTTTGTTCACCAAATCAAAACAAAGGATAGCAAGATTACATAATGGTCAAGGATTGGTAGGTGAGTAGTTGGTGATTCCACTCATGAATCCCACTCCCCATCTCATGATTAGCTATGCTTTGTGAAGAAATTGAGGAAGATATAGAGTAGCATAGCATGTGGGTGTTTCACGTGAAGGAGAAAAGCTGGGCTCTCATATTGGGACAATTCTTAGCAACTAGCAAATACTACACTTGGGGCATATCATATAGACTTTGGTTATATCATATGCATACACAATTTATTTCATAGAACATAGGTTATAATAATTTAAAGGGCATACAATGTATTTCCTAATTACAAGGTATCAAGTAGTGTACATACATATAATCCATGTACATTATCTATTAACACCAAATATAAAGTAATTGGGTATTATTATAATAATAACTGTTATTATAATAATTATAATAACTTATTGAAATCATTTATCAATTAATAATTATTCATTGATATTACTATATGTTGATGAGGCATACATGAATGTTTACTTACACACTTCAAGTCACATAAGCAATATTATTGTGTAACTCTACTAATGCCATTAGTCTTACTATATAGTCTAAACATATAATATAGAGACATATTAATGTATCACCTTGTACTATATATAATATATAGTTAACTACCATATATAAAAAGTTTACATATCACATGCTTGTATAAAATAATTAATCAATTAAATATAAACTCGTTGTATTTATTAAATATTATATTTATTTATCTCTTACTCATTAATTATTATTTATTTATAATAATAATTAATCAACACATTATCAATTAATTACTCCCAATTCAATAACTATTATTTATTCATAATAATTATAAATCAACAACAATAATAATTTCATACGTTATTAATTAATTACTCAAATATAAATAATTAATCACGATTAAATCTCTACATTATATTCAAGAAATTTGAATATCTAATTTACTAACACTTTTTTATCAATACTCTGATATAAAGGTCTCAGGGTTAATCTACTAAGTTAAATAACCATTAGTGATTCCCTTTAATAAAAATTCTAGCATTTATTAGCATAGGTTAAATCACTTAAGCACATAACCACATAAGGTTTAAATAAGTTTGAAAAATTAATTCCTAAAATTTAAAATCACATATAAAATTAATAAGGAGCCTAAAATTCCTGGTCGTTCCATCCCTCCCCCCTTATAAAAATTCCATCCTCGGAATTGTAAAAATAAGGTTACTCTAATAAAAACGGATAATTCACTCTTATTACTTAGATAATCTCTACTGTCTGCTGTACCACTTCTGGTCCCAACAGTCGGCGTTCACCTACTTTATTCCAACACAACGGTGTTTGACACTATCTCCCATAAATGCTTCTAGCAAAATCTCTTCTCTTAGTTCTAGTACTAACGGTACCCAAATTTATCCTTCAAATCATAGAAGTTCAGTGCTATCAATCTTAAATTTCAACTCATCACCTTTAGCTAATCGCTTCTTGATGTTATCACAAACTTCGTCCTTCTCTTGTGCCTCCTTAACCTTATCTAATAAAGTCGGGCTTACTAACACTATAATTAATTTTTCTTTGGTCTCCATCGGATACTTAACCTCTAAGTCTAGTCTTTTGAAAATCTTTCACTAATTCTCCTGAATGGTCAACCTTGATAACTTCCCTCTGCCTTTCCTACTCAAGGCATCTGCCACTACATTTGCTTTGCCTGGATGGTACAGAATTTCAAATCTTAATCTTTGATCAATTCTAGCCATCGGCATTGCCTTATGTTTAACTCCTTGTGTGAAGATATACTTCAGACTGTGTATATCTCACACTTCTCGCCATGCAAATAATGCTTCCAAAACTCCAAGACAAAAACTATTTCTGCTAAATCTCGTTTGGGAAGACATCCACGAATTCCCTTCAAATCGGTATAAAAGTTCCTATGAATGTATTCTACGGGGATAATTTCTTTTCTTTTTGCTACTCCTACGCCCATAGGGTGTTCTAATTTCTCACGGGGTAAGTCTAATTGTTTAACAAATTCTTCAGAAACAAAAGAACAGGTGGCACCTGAATCAAAAAACACATATGCATCTATATAATTGATTGGGATGATACTTGACACTACGTCCTTGTTGTTACGGTTGCCGCTAGCTACAAAGCCCTTTTTCTTCGGGCAGTCCTTGATTTGATGGTCTGTGGCTCTACACCCGAAACATCCTCCTATTGGCTTATTCGGACATTGAGGAGCCATGTGCCCCGGTTGTCCACAATGATAACATGCGTTCTTCCCCTTCAAGCATTCCCCCGAGTGGTTCCTTCCACAGTTACTGCACTTTAAACTTTTCTTAGCCTTTCTCCCGGATTTGCTACCTCCGGATGATTGGCTCTCCATCCATTTACGCTTATTGGGGTTGCTGCCTCCGCCACTTCCCCCCTTCTGTCCTTCCTAACCGGTCTTTTTAACTTTCTTAAATTGCACTATTGCTTCATTACCTCCTTCGGCAATGATAGCCCTTTCCAAAAGATCAGAAAAAGTCTAAATCTTCAATACATCTACTTCCTTCTGCACCCATGGTTTCAATCCTATTTCAAATCTCTCTATTTTCCTTGCCTCCATATCCACCTGATGCGAGGTGAATCGAGCCCACTCTTTAAATCTTGCCGCGTTCTCTGCGACTGACATACCTCCTTGTCTCAGCTCCAGAAACTTAACTTCCATATCTTCCTGCGTATTCTCCGAGAAGTAGTTCTTAAATCTGTCCCACATAATAACTCCTTCGCCTGCTAGTCCTTTATTGGGTTCCCACCAATTATTAGCTTCGCCCTTCATCATGACTGTGGCAAAACTCATCTTCTGTGCCTCGGCCACCCGTGCGACCTCAAACACCTTCTCAATTTCTTCTATCCATGTCTGGGCTTCAATTGGGTCCAAGGTTTCCCAGAATTTCGGTGGTCCTACCAATTTAAAGTCCTTAAAGCTAGCCAAATAATGTCCTGGCTGCTCAGGTGCTGGAGGTTATGTTCTGCATTGCTTCTGTTAATAGGTTAACGAAGCTCTGCATTGGGTCGACATTCCCCCCTCCACCATTGCTAACAGATCCTTCCTCCCTCTGGTTCGGTGAAAATCCCCTAGGCGGCATGATCCTGACGACAGGAAGAAAACATTAGGCTTTATGTGATATGCTATCCATGTTAGCATTAAGAAGTTAGGACGTCTATCAATCATAGCTGATTTAAATAAACAACTTCAGTATCACAATAAGACTTGATGGATATCCTCAATCCATCACCTACAAACTCTACTTGAGTTTCCTACTAAGGTTATAACTTAGGTTTCACATTCCTAACGTTTATAACCTAAAGATTTGATACCAACCTGTGACACCCCCGAATCCGGGTCCTCTGACCCTGGTCTGATCGCCACGAAACAATACTAACATCCACCTTTAAGTAACATACGATAACAAAAATGCGGAATATAATAAACGTACGTCGTTCATTCAAAAGGTGTTACCATGTCCCAAGATTCGATAACCTTAATACATCAATACAAATATACCCTAGAATAAACATTAGGGAGTACATTAACAGTAATTAAACAAATCATAAAGACAAAGTCTGCTCCTTGCAAACCATCCTAAATCTTTCCTTTACCCTTGTCCTTCCTTGAGGGCTCGGGCTCAACTGCAATATAAGTCATGATATAGCAAGAATGAGCAACAAGTTTGCTCAGCAAGTTTAAATACAACAATAAAGGATATATCATGATGAATGGAAAAATATCTGACAATGATTTCAACAAAATGAATATCTTAAAGATCCAACAATATGAATATTAGAACGATTCAATAATATGAATATCTGATAGATTCAACGATATGAACATCTGAACAATTCAACAATATGAATATTAAAAGCAAAGATAATAATTGCCTTTAGAATGACTGATAGTCGAGTAGACTCTGAACTATAACTTTCCAATGGGTTCAATAGCTAATTGACCCTTTTTAGAATTACTGGCCTCTGGCTACAAAAAATAAGTACCTCGAGGAGATCAGCCTCGGGCACAACGTGAATATGCATAACACTTAAATCTGCTTACTCGTATCATATATATTAGATACCTGGGCACACTCCTACATATGAGGGGTGTTCTGTTCCGTCTAAGAATCCTTACCATCAATTGGTTTGGATAGCTTTAAAGAAAACTTCATATACTAGTCTGACCGGACAAAGGTTCAGACTCTTACTGACATGGTTTAAGAAATTTAGAACCTTGAATAATGTACAAGTCCAAGACTGTACGAGCTCACATGCACTAGGTGCGGACATCAATAATATCAATGTGGAATAATTGATAAGTAATTAAACCACTAAATAACATGCTTGGAAATAAAGTTCAAGCAATTAAGTAAACAACTTTTGATTCAAGAATAACCTACTCAATACAATATGAGAAGGATAGAGAACTTGCACAAAGTGAAGTTTAGCATTTGCACAATATATGAATTTGTGTAGGTTCGGGGAACTTGCACAATACTCAACGTGTGAAGTTCGGGGAACTTGCACAATACTCAACGTGTGAAGTTCGGAGAACTTGCACAATAACAGATTCCTTGCATAAAATAAATGCATTGGCTTAGATACTTACAACATCAAAAAGTGAAATTCGGGGAATTTCACCATAACAGATCCCTTGCATAAAGTAAATGCATCGGTTAGGACATTTACTTACAACGTTCTTTGAGTAAAGTAAACATAAAGATAAGATACTTGCATAATATAAAGACATATTAATGTATCACCTTGTACTATATATAATATATAGTTAACTACCATATATAAAAAGTTTACATATCACATGCTTGTATAAAATAATTAATCAATTAAATATAACTCGTTCTATTTATTAAATATTATATTTATTTATCTCTTACTCATTAATTATTATTTATTCATAATAATAATTAATCAACACATTATCAATTAATTACTCCCAATTCAGTAACTATTATTTATTCATAATAATTATAAATCAACAACAATAATAATTTCATACGTTATTAATTAATTACTCAAATATAAATAATTAATCACGATTAAATCTCTACATTATATTCAAGAAATTTGAATATCTAATTTACTAATATTTTTTATCAATACTCTGATATAAAGTTCTCAGGGTTAATCTACTAAGTTAAATAACCATTAGTGATTCCCTTTAATAAAAATTCTAGCATTTATTCACATAGGTTAAATCACATAAGCACATAACCACATAAGGTTTAAATAAGTTTGAAAAGTTAATTCCTAAAATTTAAAATCACATATAAAATTAATAAGGAGCTTAAAATTCCTGGTCGATATGCTTCAATTCCTATGTTAGTGTAAAGGTTTGAAAACCTTCTTTCAAAACATCATTTCAATAATCTTATCGAAAAGAGAAGCTTTTGCAAATCAAATCAAACACTTTTATAAATCAAACCAAAGACTTTGTTTTGCAAAGCAAATCAAACCCTTCGTATATAGGTTCAACGATGCATAAACATACTTCCAATCAAACATAAGCCCAAATTTCTTACAGCATTCACACACACATTGAATATTTAAAAGGAAAATATTAAAAAGATGGGGTACCGTGTTTACATGGGAGTTGTGGGGTGCCTAACACCTTTCCCACACTTAACCAAACCCCCAAACTCAAAACTTTGTTTTCAAAGATCAAGTTTCGATAGTGTCCAGCAATTCGGCCTCTTTTCAAACAAAACTTGGTTGAGTTGGTACAACCATTTCAAATCTACCAACTGACGACTCTGTAAAACGTTCAAATCATCGACATGATATATGTTGGCCTTTTCCTAAAAAACTCTTCAAAACCATTTTCACAAATAAAAAAAGTAAGGGTAGAGATAACTTTGGAAGAGAGAAAGATCCGGGTTGTGACCCGACCCGCGAATTTTTTCCCCACGTCGACAGCCCTTAACTTCAAAATCCTATAAATAGGAAGTCTTTTATTCATTCTAAACTTACCAATTTACAAAACAAAGAAAAACTATATCTCTTTTCTTACATCTTCTCTCTGCAAAAGCTTTCTCTCCATCTTTTAATTCAAAGTTCTATTTCTTGAGAGAAGATAAAATTGGTCAAAGTAGTTGAGATAAGTCATTAAATTACTGTATTTACATTATCTCATATCTGCTTATATATATAGATACATTAAAGATAAATTGTCATACACATTTATATATATATATCTATATTTAATCTATCAAATATTATATAAAAAGTCTGTACTTAGATACCGATGTAATTCTAAAGTAATTTCTCTTCTAGACGATCTTTAAAATCCTAAGTGGCTTTTTATTAATATATATACATTATATAAATATTGAAACATATTTATAAATTATCAGATTGTGAAACAAACAATTTGGTCAGTACTTAGATACCGATATAATTCAGATGTTATTTCTCTGAAATTCTTCGGAACGGTCTTTAAATCTTGAGTGGCCAAATTTTCACAACATAAATCAAATATAATATATATACGTGAATGAAACAGAAATTTATCATACTTGCTTGTTATACACATTTATATATATCTATATTTAATCTATCAAATATTATATAAAAAGTCTGTACTTAGATACCGATATAATTCGGAAGTAATTTCTCTTTCGAACGGTCTTTAAAATCTTAAGTGGCTTTTTATTAATATAGATACATTATATAAATATTAAAAAATATTTATATAACTATCAGATTGTGAAATAAATAATTTGGTCAGTACTTAGATACCGATATAATTCAGATGTTATTTCTCTGAAATTCTCCGAAACGGTCTTTAAATCCTAAGTGGCCAAATTTTCACAACATAGATCAAATATAATATAATATATATATGTGGGTGAAACAAATTTCATCAAGCATTATTTAATTGATAAATCTGTTATATTTGATAACTTTCATAACAAGTATTGCAACGAGACGAATTTAATTGAACCATGATTCTGGGGACAGAATCTTTTTAAGGAGGAAAAGTTGTGACGAACGAGAATTTTATAATTTAATTTAAATATTATTGAATTAAATAAATATTTTTGATGATTTATTTATTGAGTTAAATAATTATTTGATGGAATTGTGGTAGATTAATTTAATTATATGTGTTACATTGATTAAATTAATGTGGAGAATTTTTATAATTCAAAGTAAGTATTTAATCGAGCTTATTTGATTAAATGAATTATTTAATAAGCATAATGTTATTCTAATGAATTTAATAATTAATTAGAGATTTAAAGATTTGACATGATTAATAAATGAGAATATTAATTATATGATAAAGTGATTTGATGTGTAATATTATATTTTATTTAATTGATTTAAATAAGATTATTTAATTGAGTGAGTGTGACAATTAAAAACTATGCAATAAACATTTAATTAAATTAATGAGAAAGGAAGAATAAGGAGACAAACCAAACATGGCCTTAATGGGAGTTAGAGCAGTTAACTCATTATGGGATTAACTGACAACCACTAACCCATCAATTATATACATCATATATTCTATACGTATACTTATATTATATATCAGTTAAGTTAGTATTCTTCATAAACTACTAATATTAGAGAGAAAAGTTCAGAGAAAGTTTGAGAGAGATTGAGAATTTAAGGAAGAAAGGTTGAAGAATCAAAGAAGAGAATCTCTATATCATCATCTAAACAAAGTAGCAAGGGTATGATTCTTCAACCCAAGTTTTAATTCACGTTCATATATTTTCTCCATGAAAGCATATTTAAGTTTCCTATAAAAGTTAAATTTGTGATTATTGCATGAATTGACAATATATATATACTAATAAATGTTTACAATGTGTTTTCTATCATTATATATGTTTTAAAACAATCAAAACTATAAAATTATGCTTAAATTAGATTTTCAGAAGTTATAGAGTATGAAAAGTTGAATATGGCCCTTATGTACAAAATTGTATGCTATAATTGTTTACTTAACTTAAATTTATCATAGATTATGATAATATGTTAAGAAACAAAATCAATATGCTTTGAATTGTGTGATTTGGTTTAAAAACAAAGTCACAGTGTTGATTTTCATCAAGAACACTTAACAATGGCTTTTCTTCAAAATAACAAAATTTAGAGTTTTGATTATGTGTTATAATGATTATACATGTTAAAACATGTTAGAAGCTTAAAACTATGCTTTTATAAAGTTTTATATGTATTGTGTTAGTTAAAATTGGAATTTGGTGCGAGAAAATAAGCCAAATTAGCTTTTTCCCTGCACAGTTCGCGAACCAGGATTTTCCCCAGTAGGGACACCCGCCCCAGCGGGTCCTATGAAGGCAAAACACCCGCCCCAGCGGGTGTATATGCTATCCAGAAAATATGTTTGTGTTTTGTGTAGTTTTTATGCATTATATGATAAGCTAACTAAATGAGATGAACTTAATGACATGTTAAGTGTATAAAACAATAATATAACATATTGTTTACATGCATAAGATAATTTGAAGTCTCATATTAACATGTTATGTGTGAACTTAGATATTGTTATCATAGGGTATGATTATGATGGTTTAAAAGATTAGACACGTGTCATATGCATGTTGTGAGTTTAGACACACGTTATGTGGTTAGTTAGCAAGTTAAGTTTATGAACCACGTTGTTAAGTTGGACTTAAGTGAGAAGTTCAACGGTTAAACGTAGTGGTTATGAAACTAATCGATATTGTAAACGTAATGTAATATATAGGGTTAATTGTGGAACGAGAATTTGTAAATTGTAGCTTGCGCTTGAGGCAAGTTTTCTTATCTATACTCTTTAAATTGAGCAAGTGTTTTATCCCTAACTTATTATTGTTAAGCAAGTTTCATAATCTTTACTTTCATTGAACAAGCTTTCTAAATTCAAAGTTATTCATTGAACAAGTTTTATACTTATGATTCTATATCAATCAAGTTCTTATTCTTGTTTATTCAAGTTAAGATTTCGTATAAAATATTATAAGCATTGTTAAGTATCACTTCAGTATACAATCCTTATTCAATTGTATACCCTCGAGATTTATATTTCAAATTGATTATCAATTCTTGTTTAACCTTGTAAGGCCAGCGAACCCTTATTGATTCGACTAGTCCATAGTTGATGAACGTTCTAAATTCTAAAACTATTACTGAGCTTATCCAAACCAAACATCCTTTGGTGCGGACTCTGATATTAAACTGAGATGAACAACCCTTTATAGGGGATTATTTAAGCTTTAGCGTTGAGATATTGTGCACAGTATAGTACTAAGGGTTGATCCCCCTAAGTACGAGTAGTAGAGTCCATATAGTCTAACTACAGTTAAAGGTTTAAAGTAGAAATACTTAACAACCTGGGACATAGTTCAAGGTCTTATGACCCTCAGACGTACTTTTGATTCTTGTTATTCATTCTTGATTCAAAAGTCGAGCTTTCTATTATTCAGACTTCTTTTACTTATTCGCATGTTATTATATTGTTATATTTGTATACTTGTGGGCAATCGTGCTCACTCTTGCATAATAACATTGTAGTTAAGAACGAAAGGTCAGACGAGCCTTCCACTAGCAAAGGCAAGGGCAAAGTTAACAAGTGATGAAGACTTATTATTTTATTTGAGAATATTTGTCTAAGACTTATGTTTTGATGTTTAAGACTTATTTATTTATGTTTTTGCATTTGAGATTTAAGGTTAGTATGACCTAGGATTTAATGATGTATTTATTATTTCGATGTTGTAACCCCATAAGGGGAGATGATAGGGATGTTTTTATCTATTTCATGATTTGCATTTATTATGGGTAGATAGATATATGATATTTGTACAGTAAACACTAAATCCCATGGAAATTGAAGTACCCAGATTTGGGGGTGTCACAAGTGGGTATCAAAGCTGTAGGTTATGAACCTTAGGTGGGGGTAAACCTTAGGGAAGTAGCCTTCGAGAACATAGTATTGATAAACTCTTATCGAGTTCTAAGAAAGATAATAAGTTACCATATGTGCTATGTGTTTATACTTATGTACTCGCGAGTACCGATTAGCATCATGTAATAACTAGGACTTAAAATTTTGATTATCAGGATGTCAGATGTTGGAGGATCCAGTCAACCTAGGGAGGTTGTACCCAGAGTGGTTGTTGAGGAGGAGCCCCGAGACATTCACACAGTCTGGGAGCAGTTAGTTCGACGAGAGCCATCTCCTTTGATCACTGTCGTTGGTTAGGAGCATGAGCCAGTGTTCGATTCAGATGAGGACTCTGAGGAGATTGAGATTCAGGCTGAGGCAGCCGAGGAGGATGACGAAGACCCTGAAGAGTTTCCATCGAACTCTATCAGTGCTGAGACGTACGACGAGCTGTATGACCGTAACATAGAGTTACGGGATACTATTTAGGAGCAGACAGTTACTCAACAGACTACCATTAAGCAAAAAGATGGTGAGGTTGAGACTCTATATACACATCTTAGAGACGTGGAGTGGGAGTTGGTCCATGAGAAGGGCCAAGGTGAAGAAAAGTCAGCTGAGATAGAGAAGCTAAAGATTGATTTGAAAGAAAAATCAGCAAAGCTTGCCATAGCAGAGGATGCTTGGATGAGGGCTTCACGACGTGCAGATCTTGCAGAGGATAACGATCGTGTAAAGAAGGCTAAGATCAAGGAGACAGACTATACATTTCTGACTGCGATTGATAGGGCCCAGGATCGGGTTATATACTATCCAGTTCAGTTCGAGGATATGCCTTGGTATATGCTAGATCGCAGGACGATGTTCCGCATTATGGAAGAAGAGCGCAGCAAAGCTGTTCGACGCCTAAGTAAGCCGTGATAGGAACAGTATGATTATGTGATACTTCTTTGAATAGTTAATAATGTAAATTCCAGTGTGATTAGAAACAGAGGAATATTTTGATGATTTAAATCTTGAAGATTCTTTATCTCGGGATAGTTGATGTAAATAGCAGTGATGCTATCTTTCGTTCGTTTAAAAACTTTTGATTAAATAAAATATCAGAGTTTATTTGAAATGCTATGTGTTAAGTGTTATCTTAAAGTATTTAAGTTAAGCCTTAAACATTTAAACAAATGAATAAAGATCTAATAAGCGTATATCTTAATAGAAATATGCCGCCGAGGAGACGCCCTAATCATCAACCAGCCTAAGAAAGGTCGACTAATAATGATGATGCCAATGCCAACGCCAACCCCATCCAGCAGTTGGTGAATCTTTTGACTGGAGCTCTGCAAAACCAGCCTCAAGCTCCACCGAATAAGTCATTCAAAGACTTCAAGGCAGTGGGACCGCCAGAGTTCAAAGGATCTATGAACCTGGTAGAAGCACAGACTTGGGTTATGGAGATGGAGAAAGTTTTTGACGTCGCTAGAGTTAGTGAGGACCAGAAGACCACGTATGCGACATTCATGCTGAAGTCAGAGACCAGCTATTGGTGGCAGGCAAACAAAGTCAGGGGAGGAGAAGCTGTGATAACCTAAGAGAGGTTTAAGGAGATGTTCTTTGAGATGTACTTCCCGACAAGCTCACATAACCAGATGGAAGTGCAGTTTCTGGAGTTAAAATAGGGCAATATGTCCGGACCAGATTACGCAGCAAGATTTAATGAGTTGGCTAGGTTCGCCACATACCAGGTGCACACCGACGAGAGGAAAGCAAGAAAGTTTGAATAGGGCTTGAAGCCCTGGTTGTATAGCAAGGTGTCGATGTTGTAGCTGAACACCTTTACTGGGGTATTAGAGAAGGCCATCCTCGCTGAAAGTGGAAGAGATACGGTGACCAAATACAACCAGGATCAGAAGAAGAAGAAGAATGAAGGAGAAAGTGTTAAGGCTAGTGGTAACAATGCTGGAGGAAGCAATAATCAGAAGAGAAGGTGGAATGACAGCACACAGACTGGAAATCAACAAGGAAGCTAGAAGAAGAGAATTGAAGCATGTTCGACCTGCGAAAAAGCTCACCTGGGGGTCTGTATGAAAGGAAAATGAGTGTGCTACAATTGTGGTCAGGAAGGCCACATAGCACCTAACTGCCCTAACCCTAAGAAGGGCGCTTGCTTCACGTGTGGCTCGAAGGATCATTTGGTTAGGAACTGTCCCAAAAAGGTGCCTGGAGGGGCAGGAGCTGGAAGGAACAGAAGTAACAGCGCTGGAAACGCTCTAACTATCACGGGACTAACCGCAACAAACCGACCTACCGCAAGAACATTCAACAGGACAGTGCAGGATGTTGTGCAGTCTCGCGATGTGGTGTCAGGTATCATTTCGATCAATAAAGTTAATGCATATGTATTATTTGATTCGGGTGCTACTTGCTCCTTTATATCCAATGACTTTACTAAGCACTTAGAATTGTCAAAGGACAAATTAGAATACCCTATGAACATAGAGATTGCGAATAGAGAAGTAATTCATGTTAAGTACGTACACAAGAACTGTAGGGTGGATATTAAGGGTAATGTGATGAATGTAGATCTTAACCCTATTAGACTCGAGGAATTCGATGTTATCTTGGGAATGGATTGGTTATTCAATTATGGGGCGGTAATTGATTGTCAAAGGAAATGTATTAACCTTATGACTCCGTTAAAGGTTATCTTTTATGGTAGTAAGTCGCCTAGACAAGCGAGTTATTTGACGATGATGCAAGCCAGGAAGTTATTGAGACAAGGTTGTATAGGATATTTAGCCTACATAGTCGATAGTCGCATAGAGAACCCGAAGTTAGAAGAAATACCCGTCGTGAGAGACTTCGTGGATGTATTTCCGGACAATTTGCCAGGACTTCCGCAAGATAGGGAGGTAGAGTTTGTGATCGATTTGGTGCCAGGAACCGCCCCAATATCGAAGGCACCGTACCGTATGGCTCCGGTAGAAATGAAAGAATTGATGGTGCAGCTACAAGAGCTTTTGGATAAGAAATATATTCAACCGAACGTATCGCCTTGGGGAGCACCGATATTATTCGTTAAGAAGAAAGATGGGACGATGCGGCTCTGCATCGACTATAGAGGGTTGAACAAGGTCACAATTAAGAACAAGTATCCATTGCCTAGGATTGACGACCTGTTTGACCAGTTGAAGGGAGCGAGATACTTCTCGAAGATAGACCTGAGAAGTGGTTATCATCAGTTGAAGATGAGGCCAGAGGATGTTCTGAAGACAGTGTTCAGGATTCAATATGGTCACTACAAATTTTTCGTAATGTTATTTGGTCTAAGAAATGCACCTACAGCATTTATGGACCTAATAAACGGAGAGTTCAAGCCATTTTTGGACAAATTTGTAGTGGTGTTTATCGACGACATTTTGGTGTATTCGAAGACCAAGGAGGAACACGTAGACCATCTAAAGGTGACTTTGGAGGCGTTGAGAAGAGAGAAGTTGTACGTTAAATTTTCAAAATGCGAATTCTGGATTTATAGGGTGCAATTTCTTGGACATGTAATTGATAGGGGCGGAATTTCAGTAGATCCCTCTAAAGTTAAAGCTGTGATGAACTGGGATCAGCCGAAGACACCGTCGGAATTGAGAAGTTTTCTTGGATTAGCAGGTTATTATAGAAGATTCATTCAGAACTTTTCCAAGATTGCAACTCTACTGACGAATTTGACTAGGAAATCGGTAAAGTTCGTTTGGACGGACAAGTTTGAGGAAAGCTTCCAAGAGCTTAAGAAGAGGTTGAGTACGGTACCTGTGTTATCTCTCCCGGATAGCACAAGAAATTTTGTGGTTTATAGTGATGCGTCACATAAAGGACTTAGTTGTGTGCTTATGCAAAATGGCAAAGTCATTACGTATGCGTCACGACAGCTGAAGGATTACGAGAAGGGGTATCCGACCCATGACTTGGAGTTAGCTGCAGTGGTATTTGCTTTGAAGATCTGGAGACACTATCTCTATGGGGAGAAGTGTGAAATATATACAGACCACAAAAGTCTGAAATATATTTTTACACAGAAAGATCTGAATATGCGCCAGAGAAGATGGTTAGAATTGATAAAGGACTATGATTGCAAGATCTTATACAATCCGGGTAAAGCAAATGTCGTTGCCGATGCCTTAAGAAGAAAGGGTCGAGAGAAGTTGATGATGTTGACTACCCATGAGGAGCTAATTTTAGCAATGGAGAAGCTAGAATTGGAAGTGAGATATCCGATGGAGACTGACGAAAAGCTATTTCAGATACAAGCTGGTACAACTTTGCTGGACAAGGTTAAGGAAGCATAACTTCAAGATGAGGACTGTTGTAAGATAAGAAAGAAGATATCTGAAGGGAATGAACAGAAATTCAAGATGGACAGTGAGGGACTGTTAAGATTTGAGAGCAGAGTTTGGGTACCGCCAGTGCCAGAGATTAAGGAGGAAATTCTGAGCGAGGCTCATTGTTCATGGTATTTGATTCACCCCGGGAGTACCAAGATGTACCAGGATCTCCGACAGCATTTCTGGTGGCCGAACATGAAAAGAGATGTTGCTGATTGTGTTGCCAAGTGCTTGACGTGTCAGAAAGTGAAGGCAGAACTGTGATGCCTCCAAATTCGGACCGCCATAGTCTCGAATTCGGTTCATCGGGTGCTAACTCTAATAATAATTAAAATCTCAAACAATGGAATAATAGAATAATTTACAATGATATAACATAAATATTCTTGTCCCAAGTCTCGAAACTATTACTAATACACTTCACAACTTAATCCAAACATATCTTAATTCATAACATTAATTAAGTCTTAATACAATATAAAGGAAACATCCTAACATAGAAGAGCACAGCTACTTCATAGCCTTGCCTTCGCTCTTGTCATGTCATGGGGTTCCACCTTGCCCTGCCCTAACTGAAATGTTTATGGGAAGCAAGAGTGAGCAACAAATTTGCCCAGCAAGTAATATGCCAATAAATGTGAACAGGTGTATATACGGTTCTTAATCTCAAGGGTAAAACGGTAATTAATAGCTCAGGAATTCAAATAAGAATGTTGTGAATAAAATAAATATCAATTACTTCCAAATCTATTCTGTGAAGTTAAATAAGAACCACTATGGGTCGAGAAGTTATTAAAGGATTCAAAGGTTTCAACAATTTCAAGTGAATGAATAGATATCACTGAGTGTCACTGTAGACCAAGAATTAATAGAAGAATCCAATGAATTCAAAGTTTCAAGTTAATAAATACTGGATACTCAGTGGTTGCTAAGAACCACGAACTTCTACTAGAATTACCAGAAATATTCCTGGTAACCCAAACAAGTACAAATAGGGGATCAGCCTACCGTACCTGGTGTTATGCATAACCTATCCTACTTTTGTCGGCACCCCGACTATATAGTTCCCCTTTTTGAGGGTTCATCTCAGTCAATTTATAAGAGTCCACACCAAAGCAATTGGTGTGGATAGCTTTCTAATTCATGATATTGGTCTAGCCGAATCAAATAGCGTAGACAATTTCAACAATGTATATAAGAACAATTTATAAGTTCAATACTCGCAACATAATTTGAAGAATATAATCGTGATTTAAATCAAGCTATGAAATATTAATTTATAAGACAAGAATTATTCTAGCACTTATTTACTCGTACAATCAATAATAGTACAAGCTCAAGTACGTGCTCAATAAAGAGTATGGTTCGAATACTTGCTCAATAAAAAGAGTAGTCCGAATACTTGCATTCAATATATAAATTAAATGAAGTTAAGAAACTTGCTTACAAGATCCATTGCATAAAGTAAATGCAAGGGTTAGGATACTTGCACAATATTCAAAGTTGTGTAAGATAGAGAACTTGCATCAAAGAGATAAGGTTTAGATACTTGCCTTAAGTGTAGTTTGCTAAAGTATAGCTTATCAGCACTTTTTGAATCCTATTATAATATGTTTACGTATATAGGATATCTATTAGTCACACCGTTTAACAACATACATTATCTCGTACATATTATCAATACAAACTTAAGTCTTTAACCTTGCTACACAGTTATACCACGTATAGCATTATATAAAATCATAGCACTTAATCGATTATATCTTTACTTATCCATGGAATTCCTTGTTATAAGTTATACATTATCCTGTTATATTATCATCACGTATAAATACCTATCAGTAGTGATCAGACTCTGATTAGCAGCTTAGGGTATCATTATAAGCCAACTGTCAAAATCAGAATTAAGCAAAATTGTCCAGACCTGAAACCAGTCTGGCGCAATTGAGCTCTGGAAAGGCTTAGGGACAGCGCAGCTGCGCTGTCCCCTGGCCAGACCAGAGTTGAGCTTTGCTCTTCTATTTCTATCTTATTCATTTTAGCCTTCAATAACACATAGCATAACATCCATTAAAGATCCTTGCATGCTTTTAAGTTCCATTTAAGTTCCACTTTTCATGTCATAGTTCTAGATTAATATCTCTAATGACTTAAGGCCATACAAGGTCATGAAATAATATAGGCTATTATGTTCATCATATATACATGTGAAGTGGTCATATAATCTGTCAATAAGCATGCTCACATGTGTTCATATTATTTACGCATGGTTAGCATTGTTATTTGCATGAAAACTTACTGAAACTCATACTTGATTAACTTTCATTGCATCTAACAAGTGTGTGCACATATGGGCCAACTTAGTGACGTTAAAAGTATTAACATGCATGACCAAAAATATCAGAACATTGATATACCACATTCATGCAATTTAATTTGTAAAATACTCTGAGTTTACTTTGAAATCATTTTCAACTTAAACCATGTATTATAGTGTATACTCAACACCTTAGACTCACGTTTTATGCATAGCTAGATCATACAAACATGCTCAAAAAGTCAGAACATAACCCATGTGGTATTTATGGATATTAGTTTCAAATATGTCAAATTTCCTTTGAAAACCATTTAACTGAAAGCCAAATAATTTGGACATGAACAAGGAACCATATATCACAACTCATGCTTGCTTATGTTCATAAATCAGTCATATATGTATATTATCATGCTCATATGGTCAGAACGCGAATATCTCAAGTACATGTCAATGTCCATTTTAAAAACTCTAACCTTCATTTAGTAAACTCATCCTAACAAGTCAAGAATGTCCATGCTATATGTTAAGGTACTTATATATACATGTTAAACCTGTTTTCATGCATGTCTAAGGGCTATCCATAAGTTAACACTTATCAGAAATAACAGAAACTAGAAATCAAAACTGGTGCATGGCGCAGCTGCGCTGCACCCTAATACAAAATGGGTGCAGCTGCGCCCCTTCCCGGTCAGAACCAGAATGGCTTCTGCTCGGCAAAAACCAAACCCAATTAAAAAAATTTCTTACGAAATCTATTCTAACTCAGCCACATTGCTATACTAGATGCATATAAACTTATATGATCACAATGTTATCAATAAGTCAATCAATTAACAAGAATTCAAGCATAATCAAGAATGTAGGATTTTCAGAAATGAAGAACAAGAATGATACCTCTACTAAATGTGATATGAGTTTGCTGCTACTATGATTCCCTCAAATTCTCAGAATTCTTACCACTGATATATACTTGCTCTCAATTCTTATACTTATAAAAAATCTCAGCAAATGAAATGAAGAAAAAGAGAGCTCTATTTATAGAGAATTCAATATACAGACAATGCATTTCTTCTCCAAATCAAACTAATGAAATGAAGGATTGCATGAACGTTAATGGAGAGTAGTTGGTAGAGTTAGTGATTTCTACTATTGGAGCCACTCCCCCTTGATCATTGGCTAGCTACATTGCTGAGATTTGGGAGAAGTAATAGGCTAGCCATTGAGTGTTTCACGTGAGTAAGGAATGAGCCTCTCATTATGGGACATGGCTATAAAGCTCAGCATTCGCAAGTTGTAAACAAATTAATGCCAATACTTATATTATATACACTTAGGTTATAATTTAATTAGAGCACAATGTAGATTTAAATGAGGAAACAATATTACAATGTAGTAAGTTGGGGTACATGTATACACATAAACATAAAATTCATGTACCTTGTGATAACACCGAATATAATCTAATTGGGTATTATCTTTCCTCGTTATCATAAACTGCATTATTTCAATTATATGAATTTATTAAAATAATCATTAAATAACACTTGTTTATTTAGTTTATGATAATATTCATACATACACCAACAATGTATCTACTTATCACATATTTGTCACATAAGCATTAATTATGTAACTTACATCATTCATTAAATCTAACTATATAGTTTTATTGTATAGTCACATGTTAGTGTCACACCCCATCATACTTTAGATGTAGGCACTTTAATACACAATCACCCATTACATAATATGACACTTAGCAATTTATTGAGTAATCATTATATTAATTATTCATTTCCTCTTTAACCGGTTATTATTCATAATAACAATTAATAACATTTTTATACGATTAATTATCGCATGTATTGCACACAACAACTAATTAAATAAATATAACTCTTATTATATTCATCAATTATTTACTCATCAATGTTTTATTACTTACAATAATAATTAATCGACATATTATTAATTAATTACTCATTAATAGGTTATCACTAATAACTATAATTAATTAACAATATAATATTAATTAATTCTTCACTTATTGATTTCCCTCTTTAATTAATCAAACCCTCAATAATTCTCATCTCGTGCCACACAAGGCATGTTACGAGCTTATCATAAACTCTACATTTTTCTCAATTATCATTAATTCAATTTAATTTAATCGAATTACTCATTTCATAACACATAAACATTTATATTCAAATAGATATTGATTTTCTTATTAATATTAAAATTAATATTTATTCGTAAAATTCACGGTTCTTACAAGAACATCAGAGGCCGAGTGATTTGCTACAACCTCTAGAGATCCCAGAATGGAAATGGGAACACATTACTATAGGATTTCGTGGTGGGCCTTCCTACAACTTAGAAAGGCTACGACGCAGTATGGGTTATCGTTGACCGACTGATGAAATCAGCACACTTCCTTCCGATCAAGATCAGATTCAACTTAGACCAGTTGGAAAAACTGTATGTGAGAGAGATTGTTTCAAAGCATGGAGTTCCGGTGTCAATTGTTTTCGACCGAGATCCGCGCTTCACATCGAATTTCTGAAAGCGACTGCAAGAATGCATGGGGATGCAGTTGAGAATAAGCACAACATATCACCCTCAGACCGACGGGCAGAGTGAAAGGACGATCTAGACATTGGAAGATATGCAAAGAGCATGCATCATGGATTTTAAAAAAAAAATTGGGATAACTACCTACCGCTTGTGGAATTCGGTTACAACAACAGTTACCACGCAAGTATTGGCATGCCGCATTACAAAGCATTGTACGACAGAAACTGCAGGACTCCACTATACTGGGATGAAGTCGGCTAAAGACAATTGCTAGGACCGGAACTGGTACAACAGACAGCCGAGATAGTCAAGGTGATCCAGACAAGATTAGTATCGGCTCAGGATAGGCAGAAGAAATACGTCGATCCACACCGCAAGAATGTAGAATTTGAATCGGGTAACTTTATTTTCATGAAAGTTTCTCCCTGGAAGGGAAAGATCAAATTCGGCAAAAAGGGGAAATTGAGCCCGAGGTTCATTTTTGAAGTGCTGCGAAGAATTGGAGAAGTTGCATATGAGGTAGCCTTACCTCAGGCACTAGAGCATGTCTACAACGTCTTTTATGTTTCAGTCTTACGACCCTATAAACCCGATTACAAACATGTGATTGAATATGAACCTCTGCAATTTGAGAAATACTTATCTTACGAAGAAGTTCCTATTCAAACTATTGACAGAAAAATAAAAGTTCTCAGAAATAAAGTGATACCTTCTGTTAAGGTAATGTGGAGGAACCACAACGCTGAAGAAGCTATGTGGGAACTCGAAGAATATATGATGAAGACTTACCCACACTTATTTGCCTTATTTAATGTGTAATCGATTCTGGAGACAGAATCTTTATAAGAGGGGAGAATGTAACGGGACGAATTTAATTAAACCGTGATTCTGGGGACAAAATCCTTTTAAGGGAAGAAAAATGTGACGGACGAGAATTTTGTAATTTAATTTAAATATTTATTGAATTAAATAAATATTTTTGATAATTTATTTATTGAGTTAAATAATTATTTGATGGAATTGTGGTAGATTAATTTAATTATATGTGTTACATTGATTAAATTAATGTGGAGAATTTTTATAATTCAAAGTAAGTATTTAATCGAGCTTATTTGATTAAATGAATTATTTAATAAGCATAATGTTATTCTAATGAATTTAATAATTAATTAGAGATTTAAAGATTTGACATGATTAATAAATGAGAATATTAATTATATGATAAAGTGATTTGATGTGTAATATTATATTTTATTTAATTGATTTAAATAAGATTATTTAATTGAGTGAGTGTGACAATTAAAAACTATGCAATAAACATTTAATTAAATTAATGAGAAAGGAAGAATAAGGGGACAAACCAAACATGGCCTTAATGGGAGTTGGAGCAGTTAACCCATTATGGGATTAACTGACAACCACTAACCCATCAGTTATATACATTATATATTATATACATATACTTATATTATATACCCAGCGGGTGTACAAGCTGTCCAGAAAATATGTTTGTGTTCTGTGTAGTTTTTATGCATTACATGATAAGCTAACTTAATGAGATGAACTTGATGACATGTTAAGTGTAAGAACCGTGCATTTCATGAATAAATATTAATTTTGATATTAATAAGAAAATGAATATTTATTTGAATATAAATGTTTATGTGTTATAAGATGAGTAATTCAATTAATTTCAAATTTAATTTAGGATAACTAAGGAGATATGGAGTATTGCGATAAACTCGTAGAATGCCTTGTGTGGCACGAGAACGGAAATGATGATGACTTAATTAATAAGTGAATGATTAATTAATAATATATTGTTAATTAATTATTATTGTAAGTAATAGAATATTAATGAGTAAATGATTAATAAATATAATAAGATTTATAGTTACTCGATTAATTGTTATGTGCAAGGTATGTGATAATTAAACATATAATATATAGTAGTTACGTCTATATTATATAAAGTATAGTGTGACACTTTAATATGACTATATAATATATAAGAACTATATATTATGATTAAATTAATTGTGTGAGTTAAGTAAATAATGTATATGTGACAATATGTGAGGTGTGGCTACATTAAATATGTACCTCATAAATATTATAATAAACTAAATAAACAATTGTTACTTAATGATTATTTCAATAGCTTAATGTAATTGAAATAATAGAGTTGTAATAGTATGGTGTGGCAATAGCCAATTAGATTATAATTGGTATTATAAATATACACGGATTATATATTAATGTGAATACATATACCACAACTTACTACATTGTAATATTGTTTCCTCATTTAAAGCTGCATTGTGACTCTAATTGAATTATAACCTAAGTATATATAATATGTATATGTATATAGCCCAAGTGTTCATATTGCTAATGCTGAGTTCCAATTGCCTTGTCCCAAAATAAATGGCCTTTTCTCATTCACGTGTATAGCATGAGTGGCCTAAAGCCTATTACTTCTTCTCCTAAACTCAGCAACTAGCCAATGATCATGGGGGAGTGGCTCTAACAGTGGAAATCAACAACTAAACCAACTACTCTTCCTTAACTAACATGTTCTTGCTCTTCCCATTGGTTTGATTTGATGGAAAATTGCATTGTCTGTGTATTCATTTGCCTATAAATGAAGCTCTCTACTTCTATTTTTCATTTGCTGAGATTTTCTGTTAAGTTAAGCAAGAGTTAATATAGCAGCATCGTAGAAGCAATTTAGCAGCAAACTCGTATAAAGTTTAGCAGAGGTATACTCCTTGTTCTTCAATTCTTGAAATTCTAAGTTCTTGATTATGCATGAGCTCTTGTTAAATTGATTGAAAAGATGACAACAATATGTTTAAGAAATTTATATACATGTTTGGCCCTATTTTGAATGAGTTTGAGCATGTTTAAATTTAAGGAAATCAAAGTTGGGTTCAACATTCTGCAGACAGAGCTCTTTTCTGGTTCTGTCCGGAAAGGAGCGCAGCTGCGCCCATTTTGTGCTAGGGTGCAGCGCAGCTACGTCAGACACCAGTTTTGAACTTTCAGTTCTGTTATTATCTGATGGGTGCTAGCATATTGATATCACTTAGACAAGCATGATAACAGGTTTAACAAGTGTAATTATGTTCCTTGACATAGCATGAACATGTTTGACTTCGTTAGTATACATTTATTGAATGAACTTATAGTCTTGAAAATGGACTTTGACATGTACTTGAGATAATTATGTTCTGACCATATGAGCATGTGTATGTGGGTTGGTTATGAATGAAATACAATCTAAAATCTGTTTGCATGCATTAAGCCATGTTAGCCTATTTCAAAATGACCTTTAAAAGGGAAACTTGAAAGTTTTGGAGAACTAATGTTTACAAGCATGTCGTGATTACATTCTGATATTCTCGGTCGTGCATGCTAGTACTCTTAACATCACTTAGATGGCCTATATGTGCACAAACCTTGTTAGACACTATAAAAGTTAGTCAAGCATGATAGTACTTTATGATTTCATGACCTTATGTGACCTTAAGTCATTAGAGATACTAATCCAAAACTATAGAATGAAAAGTTAATCTTAAATAGACCATAAAAGCATACAAGGATCTTTAATAAGTGTTTTGCTAGGTGTGAATGACTACTAGAATGAATGGGACAGAAATATAAGAGCAAAAGCTCAACCCTGGTCTGGCTAGGGGACAGCGCAGCTGCGCCGTCCCTAAGCCTAACCAGGGCACAGCTGCGCCAGCCTGCAATCTGATCTGGACATTCTGCTTATTTTCTAAGTTTGTCAGTTTGCTTATGATACACTCTAATCTGTTAGGCAGAGACTGATTGATACTAATATGTATCCATATGTGATGATAATGCAACATAAAGATGTTTAACTTATAAAAAGAAATCTAAAGACGATAAAGGTAATATCAATTAAGAGTTGTGATTTAATATGATACTATGCATGGTATGATTGTATAGCAAGGATAAGACTTAACGTATGTGTTGATTGTATATACGAGATAAAGTATGTTGCTAAACTGTGTAACTAATGAATATAAATATACACATAAATATGTTACTTGATTCCATAATGTCTTACAAACTGATTATATGTTAAGTGTATGTAACGTACGTAATGGCATACGTGTAGGATCATACGACTAAGATAGGATCGTATGTATGTGCTTAACGTTCATATCAAGTATATGTATTCGACTTATGTAACTAATGAGATACATATATACGTAACTATATTACGATAGGAATTCGAAGTATTGATAAGCTAAAGGTTGATAAACTACGCTTAAGGCAAGTATCTAAACCTTTTCTCTTTGATGCAAGTTTCCTAACTTCATTTGATTTTGGTATTGAATGCAAGTACTCGAACCCTACACTTTACTGAGCATTACTTGAGCTTGTACTGTTACTGGTTGTACAAGTATGATTCTTATCTTATGACATAATGCTTCATAGTTAGGATAGAGTTGTTTATATTCTTTAAACTTTGATTTCAAGTATTGAACTTATAATTGTTCTTATATACATTGAAAGAGCGGTCTATGCCATTTGATTCGGCTAGACTTAAATCATAATTTGAAAGCGATCCAAACTAATTGATTGGTGCGGAAATCTTATATTGACTAAGATGAACAACCTTCTTTGAAGGGGAAACTATACATTGTCGGGAGACCGACGTGCGCACTTGAGTACGATTGAACGATATGCATAATGTAGGGTACTTTAGGCTGATCACCTGTTGTACTTATTTTATTGGATTATCAGCATATTACTGTTAATTCTAGTAGAAGTTCATAGTCCTTAGTGACTGCTCAGTATTCATTATTTTGAAATCTTGAAATGTTTAAGTGTTGAATCTTATTGATATCTTTCTATCCTTAGTGACTGTTATTAATAATTTTTGATACTTCTTGTTATTCTCGAACTATCCTTTATTGTCGTACCCTTGGGAATTGAAAACTATATTGTCCCCTTATTGCTATATTACTTGTTGAGCAAACTTGTTGCTCATTCTTGCTTTTCCCTAAAAACATTTCAATTAAGACAGAGTAAGGCGGACCCTCGGGCACTGACAAGGGTAAGGGCAAGGCTACAGAGTAGCTTGTACTTGATTAGAACTATTATGATTGTAAAAAGTTTATATATTATTATGTATTAGTTAAGATTATGTATGCTTAAGCTATGTTTAAGATGTAAGAGATGTTTAAGTTACGAAATCTTAGGACATGAATGGTTATATTAAATAAATGTAATCTATTCATATGTTTTATTTCGTTGCGCGAGATATTATTTAGTCATTAAATTGTTAGAACGTGACGAACCGAATTTGAGACTGTGGCGATCTGAATTTGGGGGCATCACAGGTTGGTATCAGAGCTGTAGTTATAAACCTTAGGAGCGAGAGTCCTTACATTATAACTTAGGAGAACTTAGAAAATAGTCATTAAATTGTTATGGAATATAATTTCATTCTATACAATGAACTTATATTTTATTTAACATTCTAATGGAGTTGTTGTTTGTTTGTCTTGTATTTGTGATTGTAGAATGACAGACATGGGAGGACCTAGTAGAGTGGCAGAGGAGGAGCCCCGAGATATACATGCTGTATATGAGGCACATCTTGAGGCTGTGCATGTGCAGGCAGTTGTCCGACGATGAGGACGAGATTGAGGTAGATTCCGATCCAGAGGAGGAGCCTATGGAGGATGAGCCCATAGAGGACTCTGATGAGGCTACTGTCGATGAGCAGACGTTGGGAGAGTACGAGGAGCGGATCCTAGAGTTGGATTACAGAGTTCAGGAGCTAGAGGCTGAGGCTCCAGAGAGAGAGCCCGAATTCCAAAAACTGAGGGACGTGGACCACCAAAGGAAGCTAGTGATGTAGGAGATGGAGGTAGAGATTGCCTACCGTATAGAGGCAGGGATCCAGATGGGAACTTTATTTCATATGTCGGTGTCTAGGAATGTCGATTTGGCATGAAAGCTGGAAGAGGTGGAGCAGAGAGAATTGAGTGAGAAGACGGAGAAGGAGGATCTCCGTATTCAGCTAGAGTTGGAGGTGATGGATAGGATCCACTTCGAGGAGAAGTGGGAAGCAGCTAATGAGAGAGCAGGCGACCTAGAAGATGAGGTCAGATGCAAAAAGAGAATGCTGAACACGATGGGTTACGTGTTTCGCTCGGCTATTGAGAGGGTGATCGATGGTGTATACCACTACCCAGCAGAGCAGGGAAAGACCCGACACACTATGAGTAGAGAGCTGATGGCGTACATAGTGCAGATAGAGTACAAAAGCGTTGTGGAGCGCGAGATTTTGGGATGAGACCCCTTAGTCAGTCTAGCGGTAGCTTTAGTAGATTCTTTTATGTGATGTATATATTGATGTAATCCCAATCTTTTGTGTAAGATGTGGGATAGTTATGTAAAACCCGAGTAGGCTTATGTTAGAGGGGTAGTATGTTAGTGTTTTCCCTGTCTTTTGTGATATTAGGGTATATGTGTTGACATTTATAGAAGTATGCTAGGGATGATCATTTTGATGTAATGATTTGGCATATGAATATAAATGATCTTATTTCAAAAACGTGTTATAAATTCTATTCTTTTAGCATTAAAGAAATACTTAAGTAATATAATTGAATAATAAAAGTGAAAATTTTGTGATGCAGAAAATGCCGCCCAGATGTAGATTAACTGCACCTGAAGAATCAGTGAACAATGAGAGAGAGCAAGTAGATCCCATTCAGAAGTTAGCGGATTTTTTAGGAGAGACTCTTAGGGGAAGGAACAACGAACCCGTTCGTCCCAATCCCAATCCTCAAGTAGCTCCAGTCACAAATTTTAAAGACTTTAAGAGCGTAGGACCTCCAGAGTTTGAAGGTACTACCGATCCAATCATTGCACAGACCTGGATAAAAGAAATAGAGAAGGCTTTCACCATCGCTCGTGTGGGTGAAGACCAGAAGACGGTATTCGCTACGTATATGATGAGGGACAAAGCAAACTACTGGTGGGAGGCTAATCAACAAAGAGTGGGAGAAGGGATAATAGCATGGGAGAGATTCACGACATTAATTTTTTGAGAACTACTTCCCGAAAAGCATGAAGAACAGAATGGAGGTTAAGTTTTTAGAACTGAAGCAGGGTGATATGACGGTGGCGCAGTATGCGGCTAAGTGCAATAAACTAGTGCGATTTATAGAACACCAGGTAAGGGATGAAGAGAGGAAAGCTAGACATTTTGAGCAAGGACTGAAGCCTTGGTTGTTTAATAAGGTGTCAGTTCTATAGATTGATTCTTTTGCGACATTGCTGGAAAAGGCGATCATTGCGGAAGGTGGCAGTGAAGCCTTAAGTCTGTATAACAAGGAAAAGAAAGGTAAGAATACAGGAGGAGAAAGCCGTGAAGGAGGAAGCAACAGTGGAGGAAGTAACTTAGGGAAGAGGAAATGGGAAAATAACAACAACAACAACAAAAACAATCAGTCGGGAAAATTTTGTGGAGGTTTTAAGAAGAGGGTTGAGGGATGCCCGAAGTGTGGGAAGAATCATTAGGGTGAGTGCTGGAAGGGGCGTAGTGCTTGCTACAACTGTGGCCAGGAGGGATACATTTTGCCCAACTGCCCGAAGCCAAAGAAGATCTAAGGGGGTTTCGTTTGCAACTCAACTTAGCACCAGATCAAGGATTGCCCGAAGAAGGGAAGCGGCGGAGGAAGTGGCCAACCAGGGGGAGGCAGCTAATTAATGATCGGCGGACCAACACAATCCAACCGCCCAACTGCAAGGACCTTTAACATGACCATCCAGGACGCAGTGGCTGCGAAGGACGTGGTGTCAGGTATTATCCCAATCAATGATATAAATGCATATGTATTATTTAATTCAGGTGCCACCTATTTTTTTATATCTAAAGAATTTGCTAGTCAACTAAATTCACCCCGAGAACGATTAGGAAATCCTTAAGACATAGAAGTTGCGAATAAAGAAGTGATCCCTATAGAATTCATATATCAAAATTGTCGCGCAAACATTAGAGATCATGAACTGAGCGTAGACTTAATTCCGATTAGATTCGGAGAATTTGACGTGATATTGGGAATGGATTGGTTGTATAACCATGCTGTAATAATTGATTGTCAGAATAAAAGTGTGAACCTTCAGACTCCGAATAAGTCTAAGGTAGTGTTTTATGGTAGCCCATCGCTTAAGCAATCGTGTTGTCTTACAATGATGCAGACCAAGAAATTATTAAGGAAATGATGTGTAGGTTACTTAGCTTACATTGTAGATACTCAAAAAGAGGGAGTAGAAATTAAGAATATATCCGCTAGTGAGAGAATTCCAAGATGTATTTCCGGACGATTTGCCTGGTCTTCCGCCAGACAGAGAAATCGAATTTTTAATAGACTTAGCACCGGAAACGACACCGATTTTGAAAGCTCCATATCATATGGCGCCAGTAGAAATGGAGGAATTGATGATACAATTGCAAGAGTTATTAGATAAAGGTTACGTACGACCGAGTGTGTCTCCTTGGGGAGCACCAGTGTTGTTTGTTAAAAAGAAGGCCAGATCGATGAGGCTCTGTATCGATTATCGAGAATTGAACAGAGTAACGATCAAGAATAGATATCCACTACCAAGGATAGACGACCTTTTTGATCAACTGAAAGGAGCAAAGTGTTTCTCGAAGATAGACCTACGGGCAAGTTATCACCAATTGAAGGTACGAGAGGAAGACATATCAAAGACTGCGTTTCGAACCCGTTATGGACACTACGAGTTTTTGGTAATGTCATTCGGATTGACTAATGCCCTGGCAGCATTCGTGGACTTGATGAACCGAGTCTTCAAGCCAAACTTGGATAAGTTTGTGGTAGTTTTCATCGATGATATCTTGATCTACTTGAAGACAGAAGAAGAGCACGCCGAACATCTGAAGATTATTCTGGAGGCACTAAGGAAGGAGAATATGTATGCGAAGTTTTTTAAGTGTGAATTTTGGATGGAGAAGGTTCAATTCTTAGGACACGTGGTGGATAAGAATGGAATCTCAGTAGACCATGCAAAGGTCGAAGCAGTGAGTAATTGGGAGCAGCCGAAAACACCAACAAAGATAAGAAGTTTCTTAGGGTTAGCTGGGTACTATCAAAGATTTATCCTAGATTTTTTAAGATAGCAACCCCGTTGACCAATCTAACGAGGAAGATGGTAAAGTTTATATGGACAGACAAATGCGAGGAAAGTTTTCAAGAGTTGAAGAAGAGATTAAGCGAAGTGCCTGTATTATCATTACCAGATGATGCGGGAGGTTTTGTGGTGTATAGTGATGCATCGCACATGGGACTTGGCTGTGTGCTTATGTAACATGGCAAGGTTATTGCATATGCATCATGACAATTAATGGACTATAAAAAATGATACCTTACTCACGACTTAGAGTTAGCGGCAGTAGTTTTTGCGTTGAAGATATGGAGGCATTATTTTTACGGAGAGAAATGCGAGATATATACGGACCACAAAAGTCTGAAATATATCTTCACACAGAAAAAGTTGAACATGCGTCAAAGGAGGTGGTTATAATTGATCAAGGACTATGACTGCGAAATTCTTTATCACCCGGGGAAGGCAAACGTAGTTGCCGACGCTCTGAGCAGGAAAGGAAGGGAGAAATTGTTTCACTTGACGACTCAGGAAGAATTAATAAGAGAAATGGAGAAGTTGGAAATAAAGGTAAAAGGACCAGAGAGGTCTGAGGAAAAGTTATTTGTAATGGAAGCTCGTCCAACCTTGTTGGACAAAGTGAAGGAATCACAAGAGAAGGATGAAGAGTGTGAGGAAATCAAAAAGAGGATAGCAGAAAATGATGAGGAAAGATTCAGAATGGATAAAGACGGTATCTTGGGATTCGAAGGGAGAATGTGGGTACCAGCGGTAACCGAATTGAGGGAAGAAATTTTGCACGAGTCACACAATACAACGTATTTCGTTCACCAAGGAGGCACGAAGATGTACCGAGATTTGAGGCAACATTTTTGGTGGCCCAATCTAAAACGGGAAGTCGCAGAGTGCGTCAGTAGATGTCTTACTTGCCAACTCGTCAAAGTAGAGCATCAAAGGCCAAGTGGTTTACTTCAACCGTTGGAAATACCAGAGTGGAAATGGGAGAACATTATGATGGATTTTGTAGTGGGACTTCCAGTCACGCAGAAAGGTTATGATGCCATTTGGTTTATCGTGGATCGACTAACGAAGACTGCACATTTTGTACCGATTAAGATTCGATATAATTTGAATCAGTTAGTAAACCTATACGTAAAGGAAATCATTTCACGACATGGAGTGTCGGTATCAATTGTATCTGATCGAGATTCGCGCTTCACGTCAAACTTCTAGAAAAGCTTGCAAAAGAGGATGGGAACACAGTTGAGGTTGAGTACTGCTTATCATCCTCAGACAGACGGACAAATTGAGTGAACAATACAAATGCTGGAGGACATGCTTAGGACTTGTGTAATGGACTTCAAGGGAAATTGGGACGACCACCTACCCTTAGTGGAATATGTGTATAACAATAGTTACCATGTGAGTATCGGCATGCCACCGTACGAAACTCTTTAAGAAAGAAAGTGCAGAACGTCGTTATATTGGGACGAAGTCGGAGAACGATGAATTTTAGGACCAGAATTAGTACAACAAATCGCATACGTGGTGACAGTAATAAGAGCCAAATTGGTAGCAGCTCAAGATCGCCAGAAAAAGTATGCAGATTTGCATCGACAAGACCGAGACTTTAAAGTCGGTAGTTTCATTTTCTTGAAGGTATCTCCCTGGAAGGGAAAAATACAATTCGGCAAGAAGGGAAAATTGAGTCCGAGATTCATAGGACCGTTTGAAATATTAAAGCGAGTGGGCGAAGTGGCATACAAAGTAGCATTACCACCTGAGTTGGAGCATATCCACAACGTGTTTTATATCTCCGTGTTGCGTCCGTACAAGGCCGACTACATGAACATGATTTCTTATGAGCCCATTCAAGTAGAGAAGAACCTGGCATATGAAGAAATTTTTGTCCGAATTTTAGATAGGAAAGAAAAGATATTATGAAATAAAGTTATATCTTCTGTAAAAGTACTTTGGCGTAACCACGATGCCGAGGAGGCCACGTGGGAGTTAGAAGATAGGATGATGAGGGACTATCCCCATCTATTTGTGTAACCTTGTAACAATTCCGAAGACGGAATTTTTATAAGGGGGGAAGGATGTAAGAACCGTGAATTTTATGAATAAATATTAGTTTTGATATTAACAAGAAAATAGATATTTATTTGAATATAAATGTTTATGTGTTATGAGATGAGTAATTCAATTAATTTTAAATTTAATTTATGATAATTGAGGAAATATGGAATATTGCGATAAACTCGTAAAATGCTTTATGTGGCACAAGAATGGAAATGATGATGACTTAATTAATAAGTGAATGATTAATTCATAATATATTATTAATTAATTATTATTGTAAGTAATAGAATATTAATGAGTAAATGATTAATAAATATAATAAGATTTATATTTACTTGATTAATTGTTATGTGCAAGGTATGTGATAATTAAACATATAATATATAGTAGTTACGTCTATATTATACAAAGTGTAGTGTGACACTTTAATATGACTATATAATATATAAGAACTATATATTATGATTAAATGAATTGTGTGAGTTAAGTAAATAATGCATGTGACAATATGGGAGGTGTGGCTACATTAAATATGTATCTCATAAATATTATAATAAACTAAATAAACAATTATTACTTAATGATTATTTTAATAGCTTAATGTAATTGAAATAATAGAGTTGTGATAGTATGGTGTGGCAATACCCAATTGGATTATAATCGGTATTATAAATATACATGGATTATATATTGATGTGAATACATATACCCCAACTTACTACATTGTAATATTGTTTCCTCATTTAAAGCTGCATTGTGACTCTAATTGAATTATAACCTAAGTGTATATAATATGTATATAGCCTAAGTGTTCATGTTGCTAATGTTGAGTTCCAATTGCCTTGTCCCAAAATAAATGGCCTTTTCTCATTCACGTGTATAGCATGAGTGGCCTAAAGCCTATTACTTCTTCTCCCAAACTCAGCAACTAGCCAATGGTCATGGGGGAGTGGCTCTAACAGTGGAAATTAACAACTAAACCAACTACTCTTCCTTAACTAACATGTTCTTGCTCTTCCCATTGGTTTGATTTGATGGAAAATTGCATTGTCTGTGTATTCATTTGCCTATAAATGAAGCTCTCTACTTCTATTTTTCATTTGCTGAGATTTTCTGTTAAGTTAAGCAAGAGTTAATATAGCAGCATCGTAGAAGCAATTTAGCAGCAAACTCGTATAAAGTTTAGCAGAGGTATACTCCTTGTTCTTCAATTCTTGAAATTCTAAGTTCTTGATTATGCTTGAACTCTTGTTAAATTGATTGAAAAGATGACAACAATATGTTTAAGAAATTTATATACATGTTTGGCCCTATTTTGAATGAGTTTGAGCATGTTTAAATTGAAGGAAGTCAAAGTTGGGTTCAACATTCTGCAGACAGAGTTCTTTTCTGGTTCTGTCCGGAAAGGGGCACAGCCGCGCCCATTTTGTACTAGGGTGCAGCGCAGCTGCGCCAGGCACCAGTTCTGAACTTTTAGTTCTGTTATTATCTAATGGGTGCTAGCATATTGATATCACTTAGACAAGCATGATAACAGGTTTAACATGTGTAACTATGTTCCTTGACATAGCATGAAAATGTTTGACTTCGTTAGTATACATTTATTGAATGTACTTATAGTCTTGAAATTGGATTTTGACATGTACTTGAGATAATTATGTTCTGACCATATGAGCATGTGTATGTGGGTTGGTTATGAATGAAATACAATCTAAAATCTTTTTGCATGCGTTAAGCCATGTTAGCCAAGTTCAAAATGACCTTTAAAAGGGAAACTTGAAAGTTTTGGAGAACTAATGTTTACAAGCATGTCATGATTACATTCTGATATTCTCGATCGTGCATGCTAGTACTCTTAACATCACTTAGATGGCCTATATGTGCACACACCTTATTAGACACTATAAAAGTTAGTCAAGAATGATAGTCCTTTATGATTTCATGACCTTATGTGACCTTAAGTCATTAGAGATACTAATCCAAAACTATAGCACGAAAAGTTAATCTAAATGGACCCTAAAAGCATGCAAGGATAATTAATAAGTGTTTTGCTAGGTGTGAATGAATGCTAGAATGAATGGGACAGAAATAGAAGAGCAAAAGCTCAACACTGGTCTGGCTAGGGGACAACGCAGCTGCGCCGTCCCTAAGCCTAACCAAGGCGCAGCTGCGCCAGCCTACAATCTGATTTGGACATTCTGCTTATTTTTTGAGTTTGTCAGTTTGATTATGATACACTCTAATATGTTTGACAGAGACTGAATGATACTAATATGTATCCATATGTGATGATAATGCAACATGAAGATGTTTAACTTATAAAAAGAAATCTAAAGACGATAAAGGTAATATCAATTAAGAGTTGTGATTTAATATGATACTATGCATGGTATGATTGTATAGCAAGGATAAGACTTAACGTATGTGTTGATTGTATATATGAGATAAAATATGTTGCTAAACTGTGTAACTAATGAATATAAATATACACATAACTATGTTACTTGATTCCATAATGTCTTACAAACTGATTATGTGTTAAGAGTATGTAAGGTACGTAATGCCATACGTGTAGGATCATATGACTAAGATAGGATCGTATGTATATGCTTAACGTTCATAGCAAGTATATGTATTCGACTTATGTAACTAATGAGATACATATATACGTAACTATATTACGATAGGAGTTCAAAGTATTGATAAGCTAAAGGTTGATAAACTACGCTTAAGCCAAGTATCTAAACCTTATCTCTTTGATGCAAGTTTCCTAACTTCATTTGATTTTGGTATTGAATGTAAGTACTCGAACCCTACTCTTTATTGAGCATTACTTAAGCTTGTACTGTCATTGTTTGTACAAGTATGATTCTTTTCTTATGACATAATGCTTCATAGTTAAGATAGAGTTGTTTATATTCTTTAAACTTTGATTTCGAGTATTGAACTTATAATTGTTCTTATATACATTAAAAGAGCGGTCTATGCCATTTGATTTGGCTAGACCTAAATCATAATTTGAAAGCGATCCAAACTAATGGATTGGTGTGGAAATCTTGTATTGACTGAGATGAACAACCTTCTTTGAAGGGGAAACTATACATTATCGGGAGACCGACGTGCGCACTTGAGTACGAATGAATGATATGCATAACGTAGGGTACTTTAGGCTGATCACCTGTTGTACTTGTTTTATTGGATTATCAGCATATTACTGTTAATTCTAATAAAAGTTCATAGTCCTTAGTGACTGCTCAGTATTCATTATTTTGAAATCTTAAAATGTTTAAGTGTTGAATCTTATTGATATCTTTCTGTCCTTAGCGACTGTTATTGAGAATTTTTGATACTACTTGTTACTCTCGAACTATCCTTAATTGTCGTACCCTTGGGAATTAAAAACTATATTGTCCCTTTATTGGTGTATTACTTGTTGAGCAAACTTGTTGCTCATTCTTGCTTTTCCCTAAAAACATTTCAGTTAAGACATTGCAAGGCGGACCCTCGGGCACTGACAAGGGCAAGAGCAAGGCTATTGAGTAGCTTGTACTTGATTAGAACTATTATAATTGTAATAAGTTTATATATTATTATGTATTAGTTAAGATTATGTATGCTTAAGCTATGTTTAAGATGTAAGGGATGTTTAAGTTACAAAACCTTGGGACATGAATGGTTATATTAAATAAATGTAATCTATTCGTATGTGTTATTCTGTTGCGCGAGATATTATTTAGTCATTAAATAGTTAGAACGTGACGAACCGAATTCGAGACTGTGGCGGTCTGAATTTGGGGGCGTTACATTAATTGTATAAAATAATAATATAACATATTGTTGACATGTATAAGACAATTTGAAGTCTTATATTAACATGTTATGTGTGAACTTAGATATTGTTATCATAGGGTATGATTATGATGGTTTAAAAGATTAGACACGTGTCATATGCTTGTTGTGAGTTTAGACTCACGTTATGTGGTTAGTTAGCAAGTTAAGTTTACGAACCACGTTGTTAAGTTGGACTTAAGTGAGAAGTTCAACGGTTAAATGTAGTGGTTATGAAACTAATCGATATTGTAACGTAATGTAATATGTAGGGTTAATTGTGGAATGAGAATTTATAAATTGTAGCTTGCCCTTGAGATAAGTTTTCTTATCTATACTCTTTAAATTGAGCGAGTGTTCTATCCCTAATTTATTATTGTTAAGCAAGTTTCCTAATCTTTACTTTCATTGAGCAAGCTTTCTAAATTCAAAGTTATTCATTGAGCAAGTTATATACTTATGATTCTATATCAATCAAGTTCTTATTCTTGTTTATTCAAGTTAAGATTTCATATAAGATATTATAAGCATTGTTAAGTATTACTTCAGTATACAATCCTTATTCAATTGTACCTCGAGATTTGTATTTCAATTAGATTATCAATTATTGTTTAACCTTGTAAGGCTAGCGAACCCTTATTGATTCGACTAGTCCATAGTTGATGAACGTTCTAAATTCTAGAACTATTATTGAGCTTATCCAAACTAAACTTCCTTTGGTGCGGACTTTGATGTCAAACTGAGATGAACAACCCTTTATAGGGGATTATGTACGCTTTAGCGTTGAGATATTGTGCACAGTATGGTACTAAGGGCTGATCCCCTTAAGTACAAGTATTAGAGTCCATATAGTCTAATTAATGTTAAAGGTTTAAAGTAGAAATACTTAATAACCTGGGACATAGTTCAAGGTCTTATGACCCTCAGACATACTTTTGATTCTTGTTATTCATTCTTGATTCAAAAGCCGAGCATTCTATTATTCAGAATTCTTTGACTTATTTGCATGTTATTATATTGTTATATTTGTATACTTGTGGGCAATCATGCTCACTCTTGAATAATAACATTATAGTTAAGAACGAAAGGTCCGACGAGCCTTCCACTAGCAAGGGCAAGGGCAAATTTAACTAGTGATGAAGACTTGTTTTTTTTATTTGAGAATATTTTTCTAAGACTTATGTTTTGATGTTTAAGACTTATTTGTTTACGTTTTCGCATTTGAAATTTAAGGTTAGTATGACCTAGGATTTAATGATGTATTTATTATTCCGATGTTGTAACCCTATAAGGGGAGATGATGGAGATATTTTTATCTATTTTATGGTTTGCATTTATTATGGATAGATAGATATATGATATTTGTACAGTGAACACAAAATCCCGTGGAAATTGATGTACCCAGATTTGGGGGTGTCACAAGTATCTTACTCAAAAACTTACTTATTCACAAAAATACTTGTTGCATTATAAGTGATTTTATATGGTTATCTAAACTCAAAGTTATATCTGTTTAAACCATAGAAACACACTCTTTATAAAGAAAAACCTTTTCTAGAATTGTTTAAACTATAGAAACACATTCTTTATTAAAAAAAAATTCTTTATAAAACCGCATCAATTTACATATCTGCTTATTTCACATAAAAGTCTTGAACTTTTATTTGATTTTTGATCTTAAATTATATAACTACTGATTTGAGAAGTATCAACTATAAAAGCTATTTCAACTTTTATAAATTTGTACTAAACTTTATCTGCTTACTTTAGAAGCAAATTCAAACTAACTTTTTGTAAAAGGGAAAAGGGTAGAGTCGGTTTATTTTATGTATCTGTGAGAAAGACAAAAATTCTTTGACCAAGAACAGAGTCTTAGAGAGGTCAGCTGGGAGTTGGGTTTTAGTGTACTTGTGAGGTGAGGAAGAGATTGTTGTTTCAAGACCAGATTCTAGAATAGTTCTGAACTCAAAAGAAGATACAACTAAGCTTGAGGAAGGAGCTGGGAGTTCGCTGTCCAAGATAGTTAGTTGTGAATATTTTTAAGTTTATCTATAAAACTTTGTAAAGGTTTCTCCACCTATTGAAGGAGCATTTATTGCTGGGAGTAATAGGATCTCAAGTCCTGGAGAGGACTTACTATCTCCTCTTTCAATGATCTCTCTAATCAAATAAAACCGCCGCAACACGTGTTTGGATTTCTGATGAGACTTGGGTTCCTTGGCCTGTGCAACAGCTTTGGTGTTGTCACAGAATAAAGGTACTGCTCCTCTAATGCTAGGAACCACGCCAAGTTCAGTTATAAACTTTTTCATCCAAATAGCTTCCTTTGCAGCTTCACTTGCTACTATATACTCAGCCTCTGTCACTGAATCAGTAACTGTTTGCTGCTTAGAACTCATCCAACTTACTGCGCCACCGTTTAAGGTAAATACATACTCCGAAACGGATATACTTTCATCTTGGTCCGTTAGACAACTTGAGTCTGTATAGCCCTCTAGTTTGAATTCAGACCTACCATAGACAAGAAATACATCTATAGTTCTTCTTACGTACTTTAGGATATTTTTCACTGCCTTCCAATGCTCTTCTCTTGGATTCAATTGATATCTGCTCGTTACACTAAGTGCATAAACGACATCCGGTCTAGTACATATCATACCGTACATGATAGATCCTATTGCTGAAGCATAAGGTATCTTACTCATACGGTCTCTCTCCTCAGGTGTCTCTGGGGCCTATTTCTTGGAGAGATGTATTCCATGGCCCATCGGCATGAGGCCTCTCTTATAATCTTCCATGCTAAACATCTTTACCATCATTTCAATGTGCGTTCCATGGGACAAGCCAAGCATCCTTTTAGATCTATCTCTATAGATCTTTATTCCCAAAATATAAGATGTTTCTCCCAAGTTCTTCATTGAGAAGTGTTTAGATAACAAGATTTTAATTGACTGTAATATCGGAATATCATTCCCTATCAATAATATATCATCAACATATAGTACAAGGAATGATACAGCAGTCCCACTAACCTTCTTGTACACACATGGTTCATCCTCATTTTTGATCAAATCAAACTCTTTGATTGTCTCATCAAAACGGATGTTCCACCTTTGAGAAGCTTTCTTCAATCCATAAATGGATCGTTGCAGCTTAAAGACTTGATTTGTTCCAACCGTTGAAACAAGACCCTTTGGTTGTGTCATATACACATCCTCCTCAAGTTTTCCATTGAGGAAGGTCGTTTTCACGTCCATCTATCAGATCTCGTAGTTGTTATAAGCTGCAATCGCAAGAAAAATCCAAATGGACTTGAGCATAGCTACTGGTGAGAAGGTTTCATCATAGTCAACTCCTTACCTTTGTTTAAAACCTTTTTCAACCAGTCTGGCCTTATAGGTCTCTACCTTTTCATCTGCTCCAGTCTTTCTTTTAAAAACCCATTTGCACCTAATAGGCTTAATGCCCTCAGGTGCTGAAACCAAAGTCCATACTTGGTTTTCATACATGGAGTCCATCTTAGATTTCATGGCTTCTTGCCATTTCTCTGAGTCTTTACTACTCATAGCTTGTTCCTAATTCAAGGGATCATCATCATTCATGATGCACACCTCATCGTCATCCTATATAACAAATCCATACCTATCATGTATCTTTGGTATCCTTCTAAAATTATGAATAGGGTGTTGTACAGTTGGTTCTTCTACTTGGACAGGTTCATCCACTTGATCTATAGTGGTTTGTGGTTCTTAAATTTTTTTAAGATCTATTTCCTTCCACAAGCCCCTTCAAGGATAAACTCTTTTTCTAAGAAGGCAACGCATTTTGCAACAAACACCTTTTGCTCAGTAGGATTGTAGAAATAGTATCCTAAACTTTCTTTAGGATATCCCAAAGACTTATGAGATCTTGTCCCAAGCTTATCATTTTGAAACCTTTTCACATAAGCTGGACATCCCTAAATCTTAACATGCTTAAGACTAAGTTTCCTCCCTGTCCACATTTCATATGGAGTCTTGCGGAAGGATTTCGAGGGGACCTTATTTAGTAGGTATGTAGCCGCTTCCAGGGCATAGCCCCAGAATGATACTGGAAGATCGGTAAAACTCATCATGGAACGAACCATAGCCAACAATGTTCGATTGCTCCATTCAGATACACCATTCAACTATGGTGTTTCTGGTGGAGTCCATTATGAGATTATACCATTTTCTTTGATATAATTGAGAAACTCACCGCTTAAGTATTCACTACCTCGATCCGATCGAAGAATCTTAATACTCTTGTCGGTTTTTTTCTCTACTTCACTTCTGAATTCTTTGAACTTTTCAAATAATTCAGATTTGTATTTCATTAAATACACGTATCCAAATCTTGAATAATCATAAGTGAAAGTAATAAAGTAAAAATACCCTCCTCATGCATTCGTTGTCATAGGTCCACATACGTCTGTGTGTACCAACGCTAACAACTCTGTAACTCTTTCTCCTTTTCCACTAAAGGGAGATTTAGTCATTTTACCCATGAGACAAGATTTACAAGTTGGTTATAATTTATAATCAAATAGCTCTAAGAGCCCATCCTTATGAAACTTGGATAATCTTGTTTCATTGACATGACCGAGTATACAGTGCCACATAAAGGTATAATTATCGTTTTTTAGTTTGTTCAATTTGAAGTATATTTTTATGCAAATCAAGTATGTAAAGTCCATTCAACAGTTTACCAACACAATATAAAACATTCTTATTATAAATAGAACAACTGTTGTTCTTTATTATAATTTCAAACCCATCCATATCCAATACAGACATTGAAATAATGTTTCTTATAAGAGTTGGAACGAAATAAAAATTATTTAAAGTAATGGACTTGCCTGTAGACAATGCTAAACAATAAGTCCCTACAGCTAATGCAACAACCTTTGCTTTATTTCCCACCCGTAGGACGACCTCATCCTTGTTCAGCTTTCTACTTCTGACTAGTCCCTGCACAGTATTACATATGTGAGAATCACAGCCGGTATCCAATACCCAAGTAGAATTATGACTTTCAGAAAAATTAATTTTAATCATGAACAAACCTGAAGCTTCTCTTAACTTCTTCTACTTTTGTTCCGCAAGGTACTTATCACAGTTCCTCTTCCAGTGACCCGACTGTTGGGTTTGTACGAAATCGTGATGCAATCAAATTACAAAAATTAGCGGAAGCATGGTATATCAGAATTTAAAAATTTTCTACAAAACCATTATCCGGATCATCCTTTATGCAAATTATTAATTTAAAACGATAAATAAGAAGTTATGAAATCATACCCTTGTAGAACGAAGCTTCCACAGGTACTAGTTCAACTCCTTGTTCTTCGTGATCTCCTTGAATTTCCGGGTTAGATTCCTTCCTTTGATCAACGTTAGCCACCCAAGTATTTGGCCTCTAGAGGTGATCCACCAAGGAAGATGAATTATCAAGAAGGAGGGTGGTTGGCTTAGTTTTGTATCCTCTATAGAAAAGGAATACTCTCCAACAATTGAAATTGCATCAACTGATATTTATTATAAGACTCCTCTTATATAGATATTGGTCAACCCTTCTAATCCTATTAGAAATGGGATTTCATTTAATTAATTAGACTCCTTTAATTAATTTAGGCTTCCCACCACATTGGGAATAATTAATTAAATTTATTTATTTAATTTGTCTCCTAATCTTATTAGGAATAAATGAGAATACTAATATTAAATTAATTACTAAACCCTTTTAGAAATTAAAATAATAATAATTGTAATAATATTAATAAGACATCTCTTATTAATTTATATTTAATATTTCCAAAATATTAAATATTAAACATTAAGCTATTTAATTTATTCTATCACTATAGATTAAATTAATTATACTTAATGCATTATTACGATTATGCCATTACCTTATTAAATAATTATTCTTCCTTTTATGGTGTGACCCTTTAGGTTCTCCATATTAAACCGATTGTGAATAAATCAATTAGAATAATTCTAATCTTATTTAAATAAATAAATTAAACTAATACTCTATTTAAATAAATAATATTTATTCTACAATAGGGATAAGCCTACCTAGCAATCAACGACTTTCTAGATAATATAGATTTCAACATTAATCATAAAAGAACCTGTGAGTAAATAGTTACCGTACAATTCAATCCTTCCACCATACAATGTCCCAATTAAATATAAGACATGGATTTACTGTCAAGTCTTATTTTATTTAATTATATGTATTTCGATTAGAAAACGCACAACTCCAAATAATGCAAATTAGAAACCTCTTTCTAATTTCATTCTACCTTGTCCAAGGATTCCTGTGTTGTCATTTAACGAATCATATAGGACATATCTCCTCTTTTACTAGAGGTGGTAGATTCTTTATTGATCATTCATTATCTCCATATGTAACTCATTATACCCAAGCATACCCTTTTATATATGCCTTAAAAGGCCTTAAGGAATAAGTCAAAGTATAATTTGTTACATACAAGATACTATGATGATCTCAAGTCCAAGGATCACATGTACTACTATCACATTAGGAATTCCTATTGACAGGCGAGTAAAACTCCATTAGGTATTCCATAGCGAGTCACGTTCAGTGAACTTATTCTCCAATAAGCACCTACATACTTGCTTTAGTGTCTCCACACAAATGACCATGAGATCAGTCATCCTCATCCAATGAGCAAGCAACATATGTACCAATCTATTCGGATTTACTAATCTCCATTTTAGTAATCCCACAATTGGGAACTATTTTAGTTTTTAAGCTTTCTAAGAATTTAGATCTCATTAGCATGATCTCATCAAGATTCTAAAATCATTGCTTAAAACTTTGGGTTATTTACATATTATTAAAAATAGCACCATGTAGATAATTAAATGCCTTAAATGAATATTTTATTAATAAATAAATAAGATTGTTTCCAAAGTATGTACTTTATCATCACATATGATTGGCTTGTATGCACACTACTATCAATCTCCCACTTGCACTAAAGCCAATCGCCATGGTATCTCATACCCATCTTCTCTAAGTGACGATCAAACTGCTGTTGTGTTAGAGCTTTAGTAAATGGATCTGCAATGTTGTCTTGAGAGTGCACAGGCTCCAAGGTGACGTCTCCTCTTTCAATGATCTCCCTGATCAAATGAAATCGCCGCAACACATGTTTAGATTTTTGATGAGACCTGGGTTCCTTAGCCTGTGCAACTACTCCTGTGTTGTCACAGTAAACGGGAACTGCTTCTCCAATGCTAGGAACCATACCAAGTTCAGTTATAAACTTCTTCATCCAAATAGTTTCCTTTGCAGCTTCACTTGCAGCTATATACTCTGCCTCTGTCACTGAATCAGCAACTGTTTGTTGATTGGAACTCTTCCAACTCAATGCGCCTCCGTTCAAGGTAAACACATACCCCGAAACAGATTTACTATCATCTTGGTCTGTTTGAAAACTTGAGTCTTTGAATCCCTCGAGTTTTAATTCAGACCCACCGTAGACAAGAAAAATGTCTTTAGTCCTTCTCAAGTACTTTAGGATATTCTTCACGGCCTTCCAGTGCTCTTCTCCAGGATTTGACTGGTATCTGCTCGTTACACTAAGTGCATGAGCAACATCTGGTCTAGTACATATCATACCGTACATGATAGATCCTATTGCAGAAGCATAAGGGATCTTACTCATACGGTCTCTCTCCTCAGGTGTCTTTGGGGCCTGTTTCTTGGAGAGATGTATTCCATGGCTCATCGGCATGAGACCTCTTTTGGAATCTTCCATGCTAAACCTCTTTAGCATCGCATCAATGTACGTTCCTTGGGATAAACCAAGCATCCTTTTAGATCTATCTCTATAGATCTTTATCCCCAAAATATAGGATGCTTCTCCCAAGTCCTTCATGGAGAAGTGTTTAGATAACCAGATTTTAATCGATTATAGCATAGGAATGTCATTCCCTATCAGTAATATATCATTAACATATAATACAAGGAATGAAATTGCGCTCCCACTAACCTTCTTGTACACACATGGTTTATTGTCGTTTTTGATAAAATCAAACTCTTTGATTGTCTCACCAAAACGAATGTTCCATCTACGAGAAGCTTGCTTCAATCTATAAATGGATCGTTGCAGCTTACAGACTTGATTTGTTCCAACCTTTGAAACAAATCCCTCTGCCTGTGTCATATACACATCCTCCTCAAGTTTCCCATTGAGGAATGCCGTTTTCACGTCTATTTGCCAGATCTCATAGTCGTTATAAGCTGCAATCGCAAGCATAATCCGAATGGACTTGAGCATAGCTACTGGTGAGAAGGTTTCATCATAGTCGATTCCTTGTCTTTGTTTGAAACCTTTTGCAACCAGTCGGGCTTTATAGGTCTCTATCTTGCCGTCCGCTCCCGTCTTTCTTTTAAAGACCCATTTACACCCAATAGGCTTAATGCCTTCAGGTGGTGAAACCAAAGTCCATACTTTATTTTCATACATGGAGTCCATTTTCGGATTTTATGGCTTCAAGCCTTTTCTCTGAATCTTTATTACTCATAGCCTATTAGTAATTCAATGGATCATCATCATTCATGATGTGTACCTCATCGTCATCCTCTATAAAGAATCCATACCTCTCAGGTATCTTCGGTACTCTTCTAGATTTACGAATAGGGTGTTGTACAATAGGTTCTTTTACTTAGTCAGGTACTTGACTTTGATCCGTGGTAACTTGTGGTTCTTGAACTTCTTCAAGATATATCTTACACTCACTGACCCCTTCATGGATAAACTCCTTTTCCAAGAAGGCAGCATATTTCGCAACAAACACCTTTTGATCAGTTGGATGATAAAAATAATACCCTAAAGTTTCTTTAGGGTATCCCACAAATATACACTTATCGGATTTAGTCTGTAGATTATCATTTTCAAACTTTTTGACATAAGCTGGACAACCCCAAGTCTTAACATGCTTAAGATTTGGTTTCCTCCCCTTCCACATCTCATATGGAGTCTTTGGGACGGATTTGGTAGGTACCTTGTTAAGTAGGTATGCAGCCGTTTCTAGGGCATATCCCCAGAAGGAAATTGGAAGGTCGGTATAACTCATCACAGATCGAACCAAGTCCAACAGTGTTCGATTTCTCCTTTTAGATACTCCATTTAACTGTGGTGTACCTGGAGGAGTCCATTGTACCATTTTCTTTGAGACAATTGAGAAACTCACCGCTTAAGTATTCTCGACCTCGATCTGATCGAAGTATCTTAATACTCTTGCCCGTTTGTTTCTCTACTTCACTTTTGAACTCTTTGAACTTTTCAAATGATTCTGATTTGTATTTCATCAAATACACATATCCAAATCTTGAGTGATCATCAGTGAAAGTAATAAAATAAGAATACCCTCCCCGTGCACTTGTTGTCATAGGTCCACAAACTGCGAGAAGGTCTCAGGGATTGACTGCAAGACCAAGTCTTGACTCAGCTCCCCATCCATGACGGACCCCAGCTGTCCAAGGCGTTCAATCAAATTTATCACCTTTAGGACATAAGTCTCGACGGCAGTACCCTCGGTCATCCGAGATCGGAAGAGCTCCTTAGATATCTCATATCTAGCAGTCCTACTCTGTTCACCATACAACTCCTTGAGGTGAAGCAGCATAGCAGGAGCATCCATGTTTACGTGCTGACGCTGAAGCTCGTTATTCATGGATGCGAGCATGATGCATTGAGCCACAGATGCATCATCTTGCCACTTATTGAAAGTGACAATATCTTCCTCAGAGGCTGTTTACGAAACAGATTCAGGGATAGTTGAATTTAGGATATAAGAAATCTTTTCAGCAGTGAGAACAATTCTCAGATTTCTTAGCCAGTCCTCATAATTCGGGCCCGGAAAGCTTATTTGCATCAAGTATGCTTCGTAGTGAGATTAGTGATTTTGACATTTTTAAAATTCTGCATGTGAAAAGACAACATTTTTAGCAAACATTCATTTTATTAACTTTGCATACCAAAATAAATTTAGGTCTTTATTTTAAATTGGTATCTCCCACTATTTTCATCAAACTATATTACCCTCACTTATATAGTTCGGCAACATCTAATTAAAGATTTACTAGTAAGATTAAGGATCCAATTTCAAATGTATATAACCTTGTGGATAGCACAACAAGCAATATACAAATAAATATGTAGACAACTCTTGACAATTACATCACCATGCAACTTCTTTTATTTTTTCTCTTAAATCATAATGGTCATGTGTGTGCACATCCGAACTAAAATGATTTAAGTTAAGTCCAGCCTAGCACTTCCATAAATTCAAAAAAAAAATGTTTGTCCTTGTGGATAGCACAACAAGACTAGATCGTTCAATTTTCTTAATAAGCATCAAATGTGATTAATTAACATCTTGAATACTCAATACTCGCCTTGTGGATAGCACAACAAGCTCATATTAAATATTTAATACTCTATCAATTAATCATGCTAGAAGGCGGCGTTCGTTATTCCAAATATCATTTGAACGCTTCGGACTTAATATTATTTCTTTGAGAGGTTTGTTATTTTTGTCTCATCTTGTTTAGCGCGCATGCACATATATATATAAAATACGCGTCATTTTATTAAATATGCGAAGCATGTTTGCATAAAATATAATATATATAATATTTAGCATGCAATATAGAATACTATATTCTACCCGGATTTATTATAGACTTTTATTCAAGTTTGATTCACTAGAGCCACCAAGTGAACCAAAAGGTCAAACCTAGGAGTACAAGAATTTAAATTTAAATATAACTATTACATTTAAACCCGGGCTCCATACAAATGGGTCTTCACGCGTTCTTTTCTCCTTGGTCTCCAATTTCTTCAAAATATTACATAAACTATAATTAAATAGAAACCTTGATCAGCAGTCAAGGGGAAGTACATAGGAAGGAGATAGAATTTACATCGAGAATAAAACTAGAGAAAACGAGGTACGCAGACCCCATTTTATAAAACTCATTCATTCAAGCATTCAACTAAAATAAAATCCAATCACATTGGTCAAATAGTCCATAATCAATCCTCATTTATTATCATACATATCACCATATATATCAATAAATAAATATCCATCTCATGAATTAAAACATTTCATATATATAAGAGTATCATTTAATGGGCAATTTTAAATTGCATGAAATCCAATTTCAAGATTAAAATAAACTCTTTATTTTAATTATAAAATTATTAAGAATATATATATATATATATATATATATATATAAATATATCATATATATATATATAATATAAATTTACGTTTAATTTTTAAAAAGAAGTCACCTTCTTTTATTAAAAGAGTCCTGCATGTTTATTAAAAGAGTCATTTCCTGATGGGTCACCTTCTTTTTGGAGTAAGAAAGAGACAACGCCTTTTCTTTGCAGAATTCAAGATTAGCGCCCATAAAATAATTTTGTGATTCGTCCCAAAAAAAACGCCATTTTTTTTCTTAAAAAAAAAATTTTATACAATAAAATTATGCCCAATAAATTATTCTAAATACATAATCATATGTATATAAAATCAAAAATAAATTAATAATTGCATAAAGGTTTGGCTCTGATACCACTGTTGGGTTTGTACTAAATCGTGATGCAATCAAATTGCAAAAATTAGCGGAAGTATGGTATATCAAAGTTTAAAAATTTTCTACAAAACTATTACCCGGATCATCCTTTATGCAAATTATTAATTTAAAACTATAAATAAGAAGTTATGAAATCATACCCTTGTAGAACGAAGCTTCCACAGGTACTAGTTCAACTCCTTGTTCTTTGTGATTTCCTTGAATTTTCGGGGTAGATTCCTTCCTTTGATCAATGTTAGCCACCCAAGTGTTTGGCCTCTAGAGGTGATCCACCAAGGAAGATGAATTATCAAGAAGGAGGGTGGTTGGCTTAATTTTGTATCCTCTATAGAAAAGGAGTACTCTCCAACAATTGAAATTGCATCAACTGATATCTATTATAAGACTCCTCTTATATAGATATTGGTCAACCTTTTTAATCCCATTAGATATGGGATTTTATTTAATTAATTAGACTCCTTTAATTAATTTAGGCTTCCCACCACATTGGGAATAATTAATTAAATTTATTTATTTAATTTGTCTCCTAATCTTATTAGGAATAAATGAGAGTACTAATATTAAATTAATTACTAAACCCTTTTAGAAATTAAAATAATAATAATTGTAATAATATTAATAAGACATCTCTTATTAATTTATATTTAATATTTTCAAAATATTAAATATTAAACATTAAGCTATTTAATTTATTCTATCACCATAGATTAAATTAATTATACTTAATGCATTATTACGATTATGCCATTACCTTATTAAATAATTATTCTTCCTTTTATGGTGTGACCCTTTAGGTTCTCCATATTGAACCGGTTGTGAATAAATCAATTAGAATAATTTTAATCTTATTTAAATAAATAAATTAAATGAATAATCTATTTAAATAAATAATATTTATTCTACAATAGGGATAAGCCTCCCTAGCGATCAACGACTTTCCAAATAATATAGATTTTAACATTAATTATAAAAGAACCTGTGAGTAAATAGTTACCGTACAATTCAATCCTTTCATCATACAATGTTCCAATTAAATATAAGACATGGATTTATTATCAAGTCTTATTTTATTTAATTATATGTATTTCAATTAGAAAACGCACAACTCCAAATAATGCAAATTAGAAACCTCTTTCTAATTTCATTCTACCTTGTCCAAGGATTCCTGGGTTGTCATTTAACGAATCATATAGGACATATCTCCTCTTTTACTAGAGGTGGTAGATTCTTTATTGATCATTCATTATCTCAATATGTAACTCATTATACCCAAGCATACCCTTTTATATATGCCTTAAAAGGCCTTAAGGAATAAGTCAAAGTATAATTTGTTACATACAAGATACTATGATGATCTCAAGTCCAAGGATCACTTGTACTACTATCACATTAGGAATTCCTATTGACAGGCGAGTAAAACTCCATTAGGTATTCCATAGCGAGTCACGTTCAGTGAACTTATTCTCCAATAAGCACCTACATACTTGCTTTAGTGTCTCCACACAAATGACCATGAGATCAGTCATCCTCATCCAATGTGCAAGCAACATATGTACCAATCTATCCGGATTTACTAATTCCCATTTTAGTAATCCCACAATTGAGAACTATTTTAGTTTTTAAGCTTTCTAAGAATTTAGATCTCATTAGCATGATCTCATCATGATTCTAAAATCATTGCTCAAAACTATGGGTTATTTAGATATTATTAAAAACAGCACCATGTAGATAATTAAATGCCTTAAATGAATATTTTATTAATAAATAAATAAGATTGTTTACAAAGTATGTGCTTTATCATCATATATGATTGGCTTGTATGCACACTACTATCACCGACTTGTTGTAATGGAAGCATATTCCTTTGTTGTCTAGATCAGGTTTCTTATTTTTCTTTTTCTTCGCCTTGCCCTTAGCCTTCTTACTTTTCTTCTTTTTAGAAGATACCTTGGGCCTCTTCCCTTTTTTGGAAGAATCATCTACCATTAAGACATGATCTCGCTTGGATGGGAAGTGACCTTCAGTAGTTTTCAACATGTTAAGTAACTCAGGCAAGCTGACGTCCAACTTATTCATGTGAAAATTCACAATAAATTGTGAGAAGGTGTCCGGGAGTGACTGCAAGATCAAATCTTGACTTAACTCCCCATCCATGGTGAACCCCAATTGTTCTAGTTATTCAATCAGATTAATCAACTTTAGACAATGAGTCTCAACTGTAGTGCCCTCGGACATGCGAGATCGGAAGAGCTCTCTAGATATCTGACACCTAGCAGTCCTGCTTTGCTCACCATATAATTCTTTTAGGTGCAACAAAATAGAATAGGCATCCATTTTCTTGTGCTGACGCTGTAGCTCGTTACTCATGGATGCGAGCAGGATGCACTGTGAAAATGGATGCATCATCTTGCCACTATCTAAAAGTAGCAATCTCTTCCTCAGAGGTTGTTTTTGCAACCTTTGCAGGGACAGACGAATCTTGTGAAAGTAGTATGCATACAAGTCAATCATGTATGATGATAAAGTGTATACTTTGTAAACGATCTTATTTATTTATTAATAAAAGTATTCATTTATTAAAGGCATTTAATTATCTATATGATGCTGTTTTTTATAATATGTAAATAACTCATAGTTTTAAGCAATGCTTTTAGAATCATGATGTTGATCATGCTAATGAGATCTAAATTCTTAGAAAGCTAAAAACTAAAATAGTTCCCAATCGTGGAATTACTAAAAAGGGGATTAGTATATCCGGATAGATTGGTACATATGTTGCTTGCTCATTGGATGAGGATGATTGATCTCATGATCATTTGTGTGGAGACACTAAAGCAAGTATGTAGGTGCTTATTGGAGAATAAGTTCACTGAACGTGACTCGCTATAGAATACCTAATGGAGTTTTACTTGCCTATCAATAGGAATTCCTAATGTGATAGTAGTACAAGTGATCCTTGGACTTGAGATCATCATAGTATCTTGTGTGTAATGAATTATACTTTGACTTATTCCTTAAGACCCTTAGGGTATATCAAATGGTATGCTTGGGTATAATGAGTTACATATGGAGATAATGAATGATCAATAAAGAATCTACCACTTCTAGTAAAAGAAGATATATGTCCTATGTGATTCGTTAAATGACAACTCAATAGTCCTTGGCGAAGGCAGAATGAAATTAGAAAGGAGTTTTTAATTTGCATTATTTGGAGTTGTGCATTTTCTAATCGAAATACATATAATTAAATAAAATAAGACTTGACAGTAATTCCATGTCTTATATTTAATTAGGACATTGTATGGTGGAAGGATTGAATTGTACGGTAACTATTTACTCACATGTTCTTTTATGATTAATGTTGAAATCTATATTATCTAGAAAATCGTTGATCGCTAGGGAGACTTATCCCTATTGTAGAATAAATATTATTTATTTAATAGATTATTAGTTTAATTTATTTATTTAAATAAGATTAGAATTGTTCTAATTGATTTATTCACAACCGGTTTAATATGAAGAACCTAAAGGGTCACACCATAAAAGAAAAAATAATTATTTAAGAAGGTAATGGCATAATCGTAATAATGCATTAAGTGTAATGAATTTAATCTATGGTATAGAATAAATTAGATAGCTTAATATTTATTATTTAATATTTTGGAAATATTAAATATAAATTAATAAGAGGAGTCTTATTAATATTATTGCAATTATTATTATTTTAATTTCTAAAGGAGTTTAGGAATTAATTTAATATTAGTACTCTCATTTATTCCTAATAAGAGTAAGAGGCAAATTAATTAAAGGAGTTTAATTAATTAATCCCAATATGTTGGGAAGCCTAATTAATTAAAGAATTTTAATTAATTAAATGAAATCCTATGTCTAATAGGATTAGAAGGGTTGACCAATATCTATATAAGAGGAGTCTTATGTTATATACCAGTTGATGAAATTCCAATTGTTGGAGAGTACTCCTTTTCTATAGAGGACTGAAAACTAGGGTTTAGCCAACCACCATCCTTCTTGAATAATTCCTATTCCTTGGTGGATCACCTCTAGAGGCCAAACACTTGGGTGACTAACATTGATCAAAGGAAGGAATCAATCCCGGATATTCAAGGAGATCGCGAAGAACAAGGAGTTGAACTTGTACCTGTGAAAGCTTCGTTCTACAAAGGTATGAATTCCATAACTTCTTATTTATCGTTTTAAATTAATAATCTGCATAAAGAATGATCCAGGTAATGGTTTTGTAGAAAATTTTAAACTTTGATATACCATGCTTTCGCTAATTTTTGCAATTTGATTGTGTCACGATTTCGTACAAACCCAACAGTGGCATCAGAGCCAAACTTATATACAATTATTATTTATTTTTTATTCCATATATGTATGGAAATGTATTTAAAATAACTTATTGGACATAATTAATTGTATAAAATTATTATTTTTATCACGAAAGCTTCCAATTCGCGAAACAAGTTTTTTTTCCGTTGTGTGAATTCGTTGGAAGGTGACCCACGGATTGTTTTTTAAAAAAAGGGATCCATGTTATTCAAAAAGTCACGGATTGGTTTTAAAAAAGGGATCCGTGTTATTCAAAAATTGGGATCCATGTTATAATGCACGCCAGGATCAGGTTATAGTATATATAACCTGTTAACATAGTGGATGTATTTTATATATATATATATATATATATATATATATATATATAATATTCTTAATAATTTTATAATTAAAATAAAGAGTTTATTTTAATCTTGAAATTGGATTTCATGCAATTTAAAATTGCCCATTAAATGATACTCATATATATATGGAATGTTTTAATTCATCAGATGAATATTTATTTATTGATGTATATGGTGATATGTATGATAATAAATGGGATTGATTATGGGACTATTGACCATTATGATTAGATTTATGTTAGTTGGATACTTGAATATATGGATTTTATTAAATGGGGTCTGCGTACCTCGTCTTCTCTAATTTATTCTTGATGTAAATTCTATCTCCCTCCTATGTACTTCCCCTTGACTGTTGATCAAGGTTTCTATTTAATTTAAATAGTTTATGTAATAGAAATAGTTAGAATTTTTTTGAAGAAATTGGAGACCAATGAGCAAGGAGCGCGTGAAGACCCGTTTGTATGGAGTTCGGGTTTAAATGTAATAGTTACGTTTAAATTTAAATTCCTGCACTCCTAAGTTTGACATTTTGGTTCACTTGGTGGCTCTAGTGAACCAAACTAGAATAAAAGTTTATAATCATTTCGGGTAGAATATAGTATTCTATATGTGCATGCTAAGTATTATATATATATGTTATATTTTATGCAAACATGCTTCGCATGTTTTAATAAAATGACGCATATTTTATATATGTATGTGCATACGCGCTGAACAAGATGAGACTAATAATAACAAACCCCTCAAAGAAATCATATTAAGTCTAAAGCGTTCAACGATATTTAGAATATCGAACGTCGCCTTCTAACATGATAAATTAATAGAGTATTAAATATTTAATATGAGTTTGTTATGCACACACAAGGCAAATATTAAATATTTAAGATATTAATTTAATTACATTTGATACTTATAAAGTTAATTGAACAAAATTATTTTGTTGTGCACACACAAGAACAATATTTTTCTTTTTTGAATATATGGAGTGCTAGGTTGGACTTAACTTAAATCATTTTAGTTCGGATGTACACACACTTGACCATTATGATCTAAGAGGTAGAAGACACGGAGTTACAAGTCGATGTAATTGACAAGAGTTGTCTACCTATTTATTTATACATGGTTTGTTGTGCACACACAAGGCTATATACATTTGAAATGGGATCCTTATTCTCACTAGGGAATCTTTAATTAGATATTGCCAAACTATATCATTGAGGGTAATATAGTTTGAACAAAATAGTGGGAGATACTAATTTAAAATAAGACCTAATTTATTTTGGTATATAAAATTAATTAAATGAATGTTTGCTAAAATATTGTCTTTTAACATACAGAAATTTAAAAATGTCGAAATCACTAATTTCACTGCGTAGCATACTTGATGCTAACAAACTGACCGGATCGAATTACACGGACTGGTTAAGGAATCTGAGAATAGTTCTCACTGCTGAAAAAAAAAATTATGTCCTAAATTCAACTGTCCTTGGAACTATTTCAGAAATAGCCTTTAAGGAAGAGATTGCCACCATTGTAAAGTAGCAAAATGATGCATCTTGGGCTCATTGCATCATGCTTACATCCATGAATAACAAGCTTCAGCGTCAGCATGAAAACATGGATGCTCCAACTATGTTGCTTCACCTAAAGGAGTTGTATGGTGAACAAAGTAGGACTGTTAGATATGAGATATCTAAGGAGATTTTCTGATCTCGGATGACCGAGTGCACTGCCGTTGAGACCCATGTCCTAAGGGTGATCAATCTAATTGAATGCCTTGGACAGCTTGGGTTCGTCATGGATGGGGAGTTGAGTCAAGACTTAGTCTTCCAGTCACTCCCTGAGACCTTCTCGCAGTTCGTTGTTAATTTCCATATGAATAAGTTAGATGTCAGCTTGCCTGAATTACATAACATGTTGAAAAGTGCAGAAGGTCAATTCCCATCTAAGAAGAACTATGTCTTAATGGTGGATGATTCTTCCAAGAAAGGGAAGAAGCCCAAGGTATCTTCTGAAAAGAAGAAATCTAAGAAGGCTAAGGGCAAGGTGAACACAAAGGAACAAAAGAATCCTGATCTAGCTAGCAAAGGAATGTGCTTCCATTGGAACAAGTCGGGTCATTAGAAGAACTGCAAGAAGTTTCTAGCAGAGAAGAAGCTTCGACTTCCAATCAAGGTTTGTTCATGATTGAAATTAATTTTTCAGAAAGTCAAAATTCTACTTGGGTATTGGATACCGACTGTGGCTCTCACATATATAATACTGTGCAGGGACTGATCAGAAGTACAAAGCAGAACAAGGATGAGGTTATCCTACGAGTGGAAAATGGAGCAAAGGTTGCTGCATTAGCTGTAGGCACATATTCTTTAGAACTACCTACGGACAAGTCCATTTATTTAAATAATTGTTATTTTATTTCGAATATCATTAGAAACATTATTTCTATTTCTGTATTAGATATGGATGGATTTGACATTATAATAAAGAACAACACTTGTTCTATTTATAAAAATAATGTTTTATATGGTATTGATAATTTGCGAAATGGACTTTACATACTTGACTTGCATGAAAATATATTTCAAATAGAACAAACTAAGAAAAGAAAAAGAGATGATGTTAATTATACCTATTGCCGACGTTGAAAAATTTAAGAAAGACCGCGGGTCGATTTATAACCCGATTTTCCTCAAATCGATCTTCTTAAGTTATCTCTACCCTTTTTCTTTTTATTGCAAAAATGGTTTTGAAGGGTTTTTTAGGAAAGAGGCCAACATGTGTATATATCGACGATTTGATTCGATTTAAACAGAGTCGCCAGTTGATAGTTTTGAAAATGGTTGTACTAACTCAACCGAATTTGATTTGAAAAGAGGCCCAATTGCTGGACACTATCGAAACTTGATCTTTAAAATCAGAGTTTTGAGTTCGGTGGCTTGGTTAAGTGTGGGGAAGGTGTTAGGCACCCCACGACCCCGTGTAAACATGGTACAACAATCTTTTCAATATTTCCCTTAAAACTGGAATGCGTGAGTGAATGCTATTTGAAAATTGGGCCTTTGGATTGATTGAAAGCTTTGACAGACTTCATTGAGCCTATATACGAAGGGTTTGATTTGATTTGAAAATTAATCTTTGATTTGATTTGCAAAAAGCATCACTTAATTTGATTTTCAAAAGCTTTTGAATTGAATTGACAGTGATGTTTTGAAAGCTGGTTTTATCAAACCCTTATGCTGACATAGGAAATGAAGCATATCGATACTCTCAATTTTATCTTTATAGCCTTAAGGCTGCATGCAAATGGTGATTTCTCTAGCTGCGAAGCATCCTCGACTACAGAAATATAAAATGTCGGTCTTCTCATGGGTATGAAAACCATCGGAGGGACGCTGATACGACAATCCATATTTTCACTATGTTGAGACCTTAAATCCGGATAACCGTTTTAAGGTCTGTGCATGTACATTTTATAGAAAAAATTGACAGGGTACATCTGTAAATCGGAGTTTGTCCATCATGGGAATCAGATTCTGATCACTTTGATTATGAATCCCACGATTCCTAGGCTCACAAATAAGTATCTAGAAAACCTGCACAGTTTAAATTTGTACAAAAGCAGATAAATATCCCAAGATAGCCAGAACCAGGGATCCATTCAGTAAATCCCGGTCCGCAAGGCCGAAACATCTCGTTCCCACTAGATAGCGATCTAAGAGACGTGAGGTTGCTTTTGAAGCTGAAACTATAAAATAACTAGATTTAAAGAAATCTCAGCCATTATAGCTTCCAGGTTCTGTCGGGACCTGTTTAAACCGTTAAAAGCTAGAAGTGGCGAGATTTAGATAAATCTAGTTCGCCCGTAGATATGTCAATGCAAATTCATATACAAATGAATGTTAAATGCAACAGTTGAATAAATTGAACAAAGCGATATATATAGTTAGATATATATAAAAGTTGTAAAGGGCGATGGGTTTTCACTCGCAAGCCCGGACTAGAATTGAAATATATATGTAGATACATATATTGACGGAAATGTAGTTAACCAAGACTGGAAAGATGACCAGTGATGATGAAGGCTGCTTATATATGCATAAATATATATAAAAGCAGTAAAAAGACCACAGAATGATCTAGGCCGAACTGAAATGTAAATTGCAGAAAAATAGTCAACCAGTGACTGGGGAGAGTACCCAGTATGGCGAAGTGTGCAAAAATAGTAAAAAGGGGAATGGGTTTTCACGCCTGTGCCCGGACGGAATTACAATATATATATATATATATATATATATATGTATTGACAGAAATGTAGTCAACCAATACTGGTACGAAGACCAGTTATGGTGAAAATCGCTTAGATATGCGTAAATATATATAAAAGCGGTAAACTACCTCGGATTTGAAATCCGAGCTTGACAGAATTAAAATATTAGTACATAAACAGTTAAATATATATAGATAAAGGCCAAACCCGGACTAGGAAGACAACCTAGTCCGGCGAAGTTGCCAAAACGGTGTGTGCTAGTGCATTAAAGCTACTGAAGCGGACGGATCGTTAATCCGAGTTGTAAAAATGTTGAAAACGGAGTTTATGTACAAAAATGTATTAATTTTTGACGAAAACGGCCACAGAACTAAGTTTCGGGCATATTTAGAAGATAAAACTTGATGTGCAGGTGTAAAACAGTGCAAAGTAGTAGTATTGACTTGCTAATCATAAAAATACTTACAACGGGCTGCACTACGGGTTTTTTGCCGAATTATAGGCCTTAAACGTCTAAATTTACCGGTGGTTTTTTGATATGTGGTAGTATATGGGTATATCTATGTGTTGGAATGAAAATATTTGGGTTTGGAAGAGGTGTAAAAGTCAAAAAATCAGTCAAGCAGGGCTTCGCTGCGCTTCTTACTTATAAAAATGAGAGGGTGCTGCCCCTCTATTTATAGAGGGGGGAGCCGCACCTCTACATACGGATGCCTTAGGTAGAGGTGCGGCCACTCGAGGTGGGTCTCGCATGCCCAGCTTGGTTATCTCGAAGTACGTGCACTCCGAGCAATGCGATGTCCGGTCGAAAACTTTCTAACTTTTGATCGGAGCGTCCGTTTGAGGCGTGCGATACCTTTCCGAAAAGCTCTCGCCGAGAGTGTTGCAATGATATAGGAAAAACATTTTTTGGGTCCAGGAAGATGGGTTCATAACCATGTCTTTGATTCCCCGCAGTTTGTCCGTTGAACTGTCTTGCGTTGTTGCCACTCGGGATCGTCGTTAGGGTTCATTCTGACTTTGGCGGCATCAATTTGGCTTGAGTATAACCAAGTCAGTTGAAAGTTGGTAAAACAACCATTGTACCCCTCCCTGGGCTGCCTGTAGTGTCGGCATGGTCGCTGGTTGACTTCCGAGACCTGATTACAAGACTTGGATCCCAATCGAGTCTTTTGACCTCAGGGTTGTCTCTGAGGCTGATGTGGTCATTCCAGGTTTTGCTATGGAGTTGTTATGATGCTTTAGGCTGATGGCTGAAGTTGGCCTGACGTCCCGGGTTGAGACCGGGGTTGACCTGCACTCCCCGGGTTGAGACCAGAGTTGATTGGTACCTCCCGGGTTGAGACCATGGTTGATTGATACCTCCCAGGTTGCTGCTGGGGCTGATTGGTACCTCTCAGGTTGAGACCGGGGTTGATCTTGATGATCCGATTGACTGTCGGAGCTTAATTGATGGTCTGATTGACTATCGGAGCTTGATTGATGGTCTGATTGACTGTCGGAAATTGATTGATGGTCCGATTGACTGTCGAAACTTGATTGATGGTCCGATTAACTGTTGAAACTTGATTGATGGTCCAATTAACTGTCGGAGCTTGATTGATGGTCTGATTGACTGTTAAAACTTGATTGATGGTCTGATTGACTGTCGGAGCTTTATTGGTGGTCCGATTGACTGTTAAAACTTGATTAATGGTCCGATTGACTGTCCAAGCTTGATTGAAGGTCCGATTAACTGTCAAAACTTGATTACCGATATTGGGAATTGGATTTGACTGGAGCACCGATATTGTGGATCAAATTTGGGTTGATTGACGATTTTACCCTTCTACTAGATGAGTATCGGGGCAAAGAAAATCTCGAGTGTCTACAGATGCCCCTCTTTATCATGTCCACATAACGTAGTGGAATGGACATGATAAAAATTAGTAGACACTGGGAATAGAAAATGCCAGAGTCATTTCAAAGGCTAGGCGTCTTGAAGTAGAATGGGGCTACTTTTTGCTGCGTGCGTTATCACTTGGCTGGGGATGACGCCTTCTTGTATAGCCTTTGATGGTGTTAGGGAGTTACCACGAACTACCTTTGCCATTTTCTGTTGGGGATGACATTATTCACGATAACTGGTTTGACTTTGATGAGATTGGCAGAGTTAAGCTATCACAGATTTTTCTGTCTTAATCTATTAGGGATGACGTTCTTTTGCGATAGCTTCGCAGGTTCTGATTGATACTACCTCAATGATCCCTTTGAGGATGTGTATAATAGATTCCATCAGTTGTGATGGATTGTTATAATTGTTTCCGTTGCCAGATCCCTTCTATTGCTTGGCTGTGGTTATGCCATCAGTTGAAGCGTCATTGGGGTTGAGCCAATGATTGGACTGTATATCGATCTGTATTCGAACTTTGCTGGGGCTGAGCCAACGGCTGAAACTACTTCGGTCGAAACCCGAACTTCGCTAGGGCTGAGCCAACGGCTAAAATTGACTTTGGTCAGAACTCGAACTTCGCTGGGGCTGAGCCAACGGCTGAAACTGTGACACCCCCGAATCCGGGTCCTCTGACCCCGGTCCGGTCGTCACGAAACAATACTAAACATCCACCTCTAAACAACATACGATAACTAAAGTGCGGAATATAATAAACGTACATCGTTCATTCAAAAGGTGTTACTAGTCCCAAGATTTGATAACCTTAAATACAAAACATTCAAACATACCCTAGAATAGTCATTAGGGTTCATATTACATAACAATATTTAATTAAACATAAAGATAAAGTCTGCTCCTTGCAAACTAATCCTACATCTTCCCTTTACCCTTGTCCTTTCCTGAAGTCTCGGGCTTAACTGCAATATAAGTCACGATATAGCAAGAATGAGCAACAAGTTTGCTCAGCAAGTTTAAATACAACAATAAAGGATATATCATGATGAATAGAATATATCTGACAATGAATTCAATAATATGAATATCGGAAGCAAGAATAATGATTGCTTTTAGAATAACTGATAGTCAAGTAGACTTTGAACTATAAAACTCCAAAAGAATCAATAGCTGATTGACTCTTTGGTTACTTGCTACAGAATAAGTACTTGAGGGGATCAGCCTCGCGTACGCCATGTATATGCATAACATTCAACTCTGCTGTTTGTATCTTTATACTAGATACCTGGGGTACTCCCCTATATATATAAGGGGTGTTCTTTCAGTCTAAGAATCCTTACCATCAATTGGTTTGGATAGCTTTTATAAAATTTTATACAATTGTCTGACCGAGCAAGGGTTTAGACTCTAACTAACACAGTTCAAGAATTATAGAACTTTTAAATAAGGTACAAGTCCAAGACTGTACGAACTCAAGTGCACCAAGTGCGAATAACAATAATATCGATGTGGAATAATTGTAAAGTAATTAAACCACCTAATAGCATGCTTGGAAATAAAGTTCAAGCTTTAAATAATTAATTGTCAATACGATAGTAACCTGCTCAATACAATATAAGAAGGATAGGAACTTGCACAATAAGAATTAAAGAACTTTCACAACCAAAGAGTGAAGTTCGGAGACTTGCCTGATTGCTCAGCTACAATAAAGTTCTAGCTTTAATTAACTTGCGTTGAAACGACCTAATATTAATAAGTCGGCCTTTCAATTAGCATGTGTAAACCAATAAAAGTCTATACTTACAAGCATCTACTTATCATATAAGTTTATCACGTAATTTATGTAAGTCAATCACTATGACTGAGTCTATAAACAATTAACTCTGTCCTTGATTTAATAGTTTTAGAACACCTAGTTTCTATACATCAACATAGGTTTGAATTTTTAGCATTTCAAATTAATCATGCTTTAAGAATATACTTTCAAATTTGAATCCTAGCATGCTCACCCTATTCAATTCAAAATCATATGTCTTTCTGCCAGTAATTCACATACCTTAAGTTAATTAATTTCATGTCTCAAGGATTAGCTACATAGTTATATTACCACATAACGAGGCTAAACAATGTTTAAGTAGTCATGCTTGTGCGTATACTACATGTGTATACCTTAACCCACATTAGTTCATACCTTAGAATTTCATTACTTGAATACGTGTGCATAGGTGGAAATTATGTGTAACCAAAATGACAATCATGTCTATAGGCATAACGAATCCTAATATACATGCTTGCATAATCATAACATAACTCTCATGGTAATTGATGCTATTCGCTTTCATACTTTAAGTTTTCATTGATAAGTACACTAAGTCAACTTAGTATATACAAAGCATCTCGACATCTAGTTTATATGCATTTAAAACACATATCAACACCATATACACCTATTCAAATGGTCAGAATCTAAGAGACTCAAGTCTTGGTCAAGTTTGTTTTCAAAGTTCTTAAGTTTCTCCTTTGAAAACTTTTAAATCCATTAATCTCGTATGCTAACGTGTTTAACATTTTAAACATTCATTTCAAGTTAATATAAACTATACGATCATGTTTAGGATATCAGAATATATACATGCCCTGTATGTGTCTAAATCTATAATTAAATCTATAAGTTTCATTACAAATCCCAAGTTTTCCTTTCATGGAGTACATACTAGCATGGTTGACATTATACATGTAGTATCAAGAAACATGGTTATAGAAGTGATACTAATTTTCATGCTTGCCTTAAACCATAGTAACAAGTTATCACATAACAGGCCTTAACAGGAAGCAGGAAACAAAAACTGGCAACAGGGACCTGCACAGCTGCTCAGGCACCAGGTATAAACCCGGCGCAACTGCGCCGGTGTCCGGCCAGTGCTTGAGAAGGCTATTTTCGGCAGTAACCAAAAACCCAACACAGAAATTTCATACGAATTCCTTTCTAGACATGCTACATTAAAGAGCTAACATGCATAGCAACTTATATAAGACTCAACAAACATACATCAAATAAATTATCTACTAATACTTGCTTAACTCAAAATCAAGGATTTAGAAATTTATCAGAAAATGAAGAACATGATATACCTCTGTAATTGGTTTGCTTGAATTAACAAATCTCCCTCACTGATATCTCACTCACTATCAACTCTACACTTACATGAAAATCTCAGCAAGTGTAAATGAGAAGGAGGAAGCTCATTATATAGATAATTCAATAACCAGTCAATGCAATTCTCCTTCAAAATAAATCGAAGGATTGCAAGAATGTACAATGGATAAGAAATGGCAGGTGAGAGTTGGTAAACTCAATCATGAATCCCACTCCTCATCCACTTATTAGCTAGATTTGTTGATTTTGAGATGAATGTAGAGTATTGCTAGCTTATTGTTTGTTCACGTGTGGGAGAAGTGAAGAGGAAATGGACTCTTATTTAGGGACAATGTAACTCAGCATTTGCTAATACACTAAGTTGTATACTATATATATACACATAGTATATACTTAAGTTATATGTATTTACTCCATATATATTTAAATGGGTGGTACTATGTTATCTCAAATAGCAATTAATAATGAATAGGTACACAACATATAATCCATGCACATTTTCCTTAATACCGAATATAAATCAATTGGGTATTATTATTACTCATTATTATAATCATTATAATATATTTATAATAACTCAATAAAATCATTATAAATTAATACTTGATCTTATTATATGACAATAGGGTATACATGAATGTCCACATAATGTCATATACCTTCAATTTATCTCATCTTACTATATAGTCCATACATGCAATATTCACCACATTAATATTGTTGGGTTTGTACGAAATCGTGACGCAATCAAATTGCAAAAATTAGCGGAAGCATGGTATATCAGAGTTTAAAAAATTTCTACAAAACCATTACCCGGATCATCCTTTATGCAAATTATTAATTTAAAACGATAAATAAGAAGTTATGGAATCATACCCTTGTAGAACGAAGCTTCCACAGGTACTAGTTCAACTCCTTGTTCTTCGTGATCTCCTTGAATTTTCGGGTTAGATTCCTTTCTTTGATCAACGTTAGCCACCCAAGTGTTTGGCCTCTAGAGGTGATCCACCAAGGAAGATGAATTATCAAGAAGGAGGGTGTTTGGCTTAACCTTAGTTTTCTATCCTCTATAGAAAAGGAGTACTCTCCAACAATTGGAATTACATCAATCTAATATCTATTATAAGACTTCTCTTATATAGACATTGGTCAACCCTTCTAATCCTATTAGACATGGGATTTCTTTTAATTAATTAAACTCCTTTAATTAATTTAGGCTTCCCACCACATGGGAATAATTAATTAAATTTATTTAATTAATTTGTCTCCTAATCTTATTAGGAATAAATGAGAGTACTAAATATTAAATTAATTACTAAACTCCTTTAGAAATTAAAATAATAATAATTGTAATAATATTAATAAGACTCCTCTTATTAATTTATATTTAATATTTCCAAAATATTAAATAATAAACATTAAGCTATTTAATTTATTCTATCACCATAGATTAAATTAATTATACTTAATGCATTATTACGATTATGCCATTACCTTCTTAAATAATTATTCTTCCTTTTATGGTGTGACCCTTTAGGTTCTCCATATTAAACCGGTTGTGAATAAATCAATTAAAACAATTTTAATCTTATTTAAATAAATAAATTAAACTAATAATTTATTTAAATAAATAATATTTATTCTACAATAGGGATAAGCCTCCCTAGCGATCAACGACTTTCCAGATAATATAGATTTCAACATTAATCAAAAAGAACCTGTGAGTAAATAGTTACCGTACAATTCAATCCTTCCACCATACAATGTCCCAATTAAATATAAGACATGGATTTACTGTCAAGTCTTATTTTATTTAATTATATGTATTTCGATTAGAAAATGCACAACTCCAAATAATGCAAATTAGAAACTCCTTTCTAATTTCATTTCACCTTGGCCAAGGATTCCTGGGTTGTCATTTAACGAATCACATAGGACATATCTCCTCTTTTACTAGAGGTGGTAGATTCTTTATTGATCATTCATTATCTCCATATGTAACTCATTATACCCAAGCATACCCTATATATGCCTTAAAAGGATTTAAGGAATAAGTCAAAGTATAATTTGTTAAATACAAGATACTATGATGATCTCAAGTCCAAGGATTACTTGTACTACTATCACATTAGGAATTCCTATTGACAGGCGAGTAAATCTCCATTAGGTATTCCATAGCGAATCACGTTCAGTGAACTTATTCTCCAATAAGCACCTACATACTTACTTTAGTGTCTCCACACAAATGATCATGAGATCAATCATCCTCATCCAATGAGCAAGCAACATATGTACCAATCTATCCGGATTTACTAATCCCCTTTTTAGTAATCCCACGATTGGGAACTATTTTAGTTTTAAAACTTTCTAAGAATTTAGATCTCATTAGCATGATCATCATCATGATTCTAAAAGCATTGCTTAAAACTATGGGTTATTTACATATTATAAAAACAGCAACATGTAGATAATTAAATGCCTTTAATAAATGAATATTTTATTAATAAATAAATAAGATTGTTTACAAAGTACGTGCTTTATCATCATACATGATTGGCTTGTATGCACACTACTATCAATCTCCCACTTGCACTAAAGCCAATCGCCATGGTATCTCATACCCATCTTCTCTAAGTGACGATCAAATTGCTGTTGTGTTAAAGCTTTAGTAAATGGATCTGCAATGTTATCTTGAGAGTCTACACGCTCCAAGGTGACGTCTCCTCTTTCAATGATCTCCCTGATCAAGTGAAATCGCCGCAACACGTGTTTAGATTTCTGATGAGACCTGGGTTCCTTAGCCTGTGCAACTGCTCCTGTGTTGTCACAGTAAATGGGAACTGCTTCTCCAATGCTAGGAACCACACCAAGTTCAGTTATGAACTTCTTCATCCAAACAGCTTCCTTTGCAGCTTCACTTGCAGCTATATACTCTGCCTCTGTCACTGAATCAGCAACTGTTTGCTGCTTGGAACTCTTCCAACTCACTGTGCCTCCGTTCAAGGTAAAAACATACCCCGAAACAGATTTACTGTCATCTTGGTCCGTTTGAAAACTTGAGTCTGTGAAGCCCTCGAGTTTTAATTCAGACCCACCGTAGACAAGAAAAATATCTTTAGTCCTTCTCAAGTACTTTAGGATATTTTTCACTGCCTTCCAGTGCTCTTCTCCAGGATTCGACTGGTATCTGCTCGTTACACTAAGTGCATGAGCAACATCCGGTCTAGTACATATCATACCGTACATGATAGATCCTATTGCAGAAGCATAAGGGATCTTACTCATACGGTCTCTCTCCTCAGGTGTCTTTGGGGCCTGTTTCTTGGAGAGATGTATTCCATGGCTCATCGGCATGAGACCTCTTTTGGAATCTTCCATGCTAAACCTCTTTAGCATCGTATCAATGTACGTTCCTTGGGATAAACCAAGCATCCTTTTAGATCTATCTCTATAGATCTTTATCCCCAAAATATAGGATGCTTCTCCCAAGTCCTTCATGGAGAAGTGTTTAGATAACCAGATTTTAATTGATTGTAGCATAGGAATGTCATTCCCTATCAGTAATATATCATCAACATATAATACAAGGAATGAAATTACGCTCCCACTAACCTTCTTGTACACACATGGTTCATCGTCATTTTTGATAAAATCAAACTCTTTGATTGTCTCATCAAAACGAATGTTCCATCTACGAGAAGCTTGCTTCAATCCATAAATGGATCGTTGCAGCTTACAGACTTGATTTATTCCAACCTTTGAAACAAATCCCTCTGGCTGTGTCATATACATATCCTCCTCAAGTTTTCCATTGAGGAAGGCCGTTTTCACGTCCATCTGCCAGATCTCATAGTCGTTATAAGCTGCAATTGCAAGCAAAATCCGAATGGACTTGAGCATAGCTACTGGTGAAAAGGTTTCATCATAATCAACTCCTTGTCTTTGTTTGAAACCTTTTGCAACCAGTCGGGCCTTATAGGTCTCCACCTTGCCGTCCGCTCCAGTCTTTCTTTTAAAGACCCATTTACACCCAATAGGCTTAATGCCTTCAGGTGGTGAAACCAAAGTCCATACTTTGTTTTCATACATGGAGTCCATTTCGGATTTCATGGCTTCAAGCCATTTCCCTGAGTCTTTATTACTCATGGCCTGTTCGTAATTCAATGGATCATCATCATTCATGATGCGTACCTCATCGTCATCCTCTACAACGAATCCATACCTCTCAGGTATCTTCGGTACTCTTCCAGATTTACGAACAGGGTGTGGTATAGTAGGTTCTTCTACTTGGTCAGGTACCTGACTTTGATCCGTGGTAATTTGTGGTTCTTGAGCTTCTTCAAGATATATCTTACTCCCACTGACCCCTTCATGGATAAACTCCTTTTCCAAGAAGGCAGCATGTTTCGCAACAAACACCTTTTGATCAGTTGGATGATAGAAATAATACCCTACAGTTTCTTTAGGGTATCCCACAAATCTACACTTTTCGGATTTAGTTTGTAGCTTATCATGTTCAAACTTTTTGACATAAGCTGGACAACCCCAACTCTTAACATGCTTAAGATTTGGTTTCCTCCCCTTCCACATCTCATATGGAGTCTTTGGGGCGGATTTGGTAGGTACCTTGTTAAGTAGGTATGCAGCCGTTTCTAGGGCATATCCCCAGAAGAAAATTGGAAGGTCGGTAAAACTCATCATGGATCGAACCATGTCTAACAGTGTTCGATTTCTCCTTTCAGATACTCCATTTAACTGTGGTGTACCTGGAGGAGTCCATTGTGAGATTATACCATTTTCTTTGAGACAATTGAGAAACTCACCGCTTAAGTATTCTCCGCCTCAATCTGATCGAAGTATCTTTATACTCTTGCCCGTTTGTTTCTCTACTTCACTTCTGAACTCTTTGAACTTTTCAAATGATTCTGACTTGTATTTCATTAAATACACATATCCAAATCTTGAGTGATCATCAGTGAAAGTAATAAAATAAGAATACCCACCCCGTGCACTTGTTGTCATAGGCCCACAAACGTCTGTGTGAATCAATGTCAACAACTCTGTAACTCTTTCTCCTCTTCCACTAAAAGGAGATTTAGTCATTTTACCCATGAGACAAGATTCACAAGTTGGATATGATTCATAATCGGATAGCTCGAGGAGCCCATCTTTATGCAACTTGGATAATCTTGTTTCATTGATATGACCGAGTCTACAGTGCCACATGTAGGTATAATTAATATCATCTCTTTTCCTTTTCTTAGTTTGTTCAATTTGAAATATATTTTCTTGTAAGTCAAGTGTATAAAGTCCATTTCGCAAATTTCCAATACCATATAAAACATCGTCTTTATAAATAGAACAACTATTGTTCTTTATAACAACGTTAAATCCTTCCATATCCAATACAGAAATTGAAATAATGTTTTTAATAATATTCGGAACATAATAACAATTATTAAGATAAATGGACTTGCCCGAAGGCATTGCTAAATAATAAGTTCCTACAGCTAATGCAGCAACCTTTGCTCCATTCCCTACTCGTAGGATCACCTCATCATTGTTCAGCTTTCTACTTCTGACCAGTTCCTTCACATTATTACATATGTGAGAACCACAGCCGGTATCCAATACCCAAGTAGAATTTTGACTTTCTGAAAAATTAATTTCAATCATGAACAAACCTTGATTGGAAGTCGAAGCTTCTCCAAGCTTCTTGTCTGCCAGAAACTTCTTGCAGTTTTTCTTCCAATGACCCGGCTCGTTGCAATGGAAGCACATTCCTTTGCTAGCTGGATCAGGTTTCTTTTGTTCCTTTTCTTTCCCCTTTCCCTTAGCCTTCTTGGATTTCTTCTTTCAGAAGATACCTTAGGTCTCTTCCTTTTATTGGAAGAATCCACCATCAAGATATGGTTCTTCTTGGATGGGAAGTGACCTTCTACAGTTTTCAGCATGTTAAGCAGCTCAGGCAAGCTGACATCTAGCTTATTCATGTGAAAATTAACCACAAACTGCGAGAAGGTCTCAGGGAGTGACTGCAAGACCAAGTCTTGACTCAACTCCCCATCCATGACGAACCCAAGCTGTCCAAGGCGTTCAATCAAATTGATCACTTTCAGGACATGAGTCTCGATGGCAGTACCCTCGGTCATCCGAGATCGGAAGAGCTCCTTAGATATCTCATATCTAGCAGTCCTACTCTGTTCACCATACAACTCCTTGAGGTGAAGCAGCATAGCAGGAGCATCCATTTTTTCGTGCTGACGCTGAAGCTCGTTATTCATGGATGCGAGCATGATGCATTGAGCCACAGATGCATCATCTTGCCACTTATTGAAAGTGACAATCTCTTCCTCAGAGGCTGTTTCTGAAACAGATTCAGGGACAGTTGAATTTAGGACATAAGAAATCTTTTCAGCAGTGAGAACAATTCTCAGATTTCTTAGCCAGTCCTCATAATTCGGCCCGGTAAGCTTGTTTGCATCAAGTATGCTTCGTAGTGAGATTAGTGATTTAGACATTTTTAAAATTCTGCATGTGAAAAATAACATTTTAGCAAACATTCATTTTATTAATTTTGCATACCAAAATAAATTTAGGTCTTTATTTTAAATTGGTATCTCCCACTATTTTCATCAAACTATATTACCCTCACTTATATAGTTCGGCAACATCTAATTAAAGATTTGCTAGTGAGAATAAGGATCCCATTTCAAATGTATATAACCTTGTGGATAGCACAACAAGCGATATACAAATAAATAGGTAGACAACTCTTGTCAATTACAACACTATATAACTCCTTTTTTTTTTGCCTCTTAAATCATAATGGTCAAGTGTGTGCACATCCGAACTAAAATGATTTAAGTTAAGTCCAGCCTAGCACTTCCATAAATTCAAAAAAGAAAAATGTTCGTCCTTGTGGATAGCACAACAAGACTAGATTGTTCAATTTTCTTGATAAGCATCAAATGTGATTAATTAACATCTTAAATACGCAATACTCGCCTTGTGGATAGCACAACAAGCTCATATTAAATATTTAATACTCTATTAATTTATCATGCTAGAAGGCGACGTTCGATATTCCAAATATCATTTGAACGCTTCGGACTTAATATTATTTCTTTGAGGGGTTTGTTATTATTTGTCTCATCTTGTTTAGCGCGCATGCACATATATATATAAAATACGCGTCATTTTATTAAACATGCGAAGCATGTTTGCATAAAATATAATATATATAATATTTAGCATGCAATATAGAATATTATATTCTACCCGGATTGATTATGGACTTTTATTCTAGTTTGGTTCACTAGAGCCACCAAGTGAACCAAAAGGTCAAACCTAGGAGTGCAAGAATTTAAATTTAAATATAACTATTACATTTAAACACGGGCTCCATACAAACGGGTCTTCGCGCGCTCCTTGCTCCTTGGTCTCCAATTTCTTCAAGATAATTCTAACTATTCTTATTACATTAAACTATTTAATTTAAATAGAAACCTTGATCAACAGTCAAGGGGAAGTACATAGGAGGGAGATAAAATTTTACATCAAGAAAAAAAAAATTAGAGATGACGAGGTACGCAGACCCCATTTAATAAAACCCATTCATTCAAGCATTCAACTAAAATAAAATCCAATCACATTGGTCAAATAGTCCATAATCAATCCCCATTTATTTTCATACATATCACCATATATATCAATAAATAAATATTCATCTCATGAATTAAAACATTCCATATATATATGAGTATCATTTAATGGGCAATTTTAAATTGCATGAAATCCAATTTCAAGATTAAAATAAACTCTTTATTTTAATTATAAAATTATTTAGAATATAATATATAAATATATCATATTTATTTTTTTTTAAAAAAATCACCTTCTTTTATTAAAAGAGTCCTGCAGGTTTATTAAAAAAGTCCTTTCCTGATGGGTCACCTTTTTTTTGGAGTAAGAAAGAGACAACACCTTTTCTTTGCAGAATTCAAGATTAGCACCAAAAAAAAAATTGTGATTCGTCCCAAAAAAAGTCTTTTTTTTTTTTTTTTTTTTAAAAAAAATATAATTTTATACAATAAAATTATGCCCAATAAATTATTTTAAATACATACCCATATGTATATGAAATCAAAAATAAATTAATAATTGCATAAAGATTTGGCTCTGATGCCACTGTTGGGTTTGTACGAAATCGTGACGCAATCAAATTGCAAAAATTAGCGGAAGCATGGTATATCAGAGTTTAAAAAATTTCTACAAAACCATTACCCGGATCATCCTTTATGCAAATTATTAATTTAAAACGATAAATAAGAAGTTATGGAATCATACCCTTGTAGAACGAAGCTTCCACAGGTACTAGTTCAACTCCTTGTTCTTCGTGATCTCCTTGAATTTTCGGGTTAGATTCCTTTCTTTGATCAACGTTAGCCACCCAAGTGTTTGGCCTCTAGAGGTGATCCACCAAGGAAGATGAATTATCAAGAAGGAGGGTGTTTGGCTTAACCTTAGTTTTCTATCCTCTATAGAAAAGGAGTACTCTCCAACAATTGGAATTACATCAATCTAATATCTATTATAAGACTTCTCTTATATAGACATTGGTCAACCCTTCTAATCCTATTAGACATGGGATTTCTTTTAATTAATTAAACTCCTTTAATTAATTTAGGCTTCCCACCACATGGGAATAATTAATTAAATTTATTTAATTAATTTGTCTCCTAATCTTATTAGGAATAAATGAGAGTACTAAATATTAAATTAATTACTAAACTCCTTTAGAAATTAAAATAATAATAATTGTAATAATATTAATAAGACTCCTCTTATTAATTTATATTTAATATTTCCAAAATATTAAATAATAAACATTAAGCTATTTAATTTATTCTATCACCATAGATTAAATTAATTATACTTAATGCATTATTACGATTATGCCATTACCTTCTTAAATAATTATTCTTCCTTTTATGGTGTGACCCTTTAGGTTCTCCATATTAAACCGGTTGTGAATAAATCAATTAAAACAATTTTAATCTTATTTAAATAAATAAATTAAACTAATAATTTATTTAAATAAATAATATTTATTCTACAATAGGGATAAGCCTCCCTAGCGATCAACGACTTTCCAGATAATATAGATTTCAACATTAATCAAAAAGAACCTGTGAGTAAATAGTTACCGTACAATTCAATCCTTCCACCATACAATGTCCCAATTAAATATAAGACATGGATTTACTGTCAAGTCTTATTTTATTTAATTATATGTATTTCGATTAGAAAATGCACAACTCCAAATAATGCAAATTAGAAACTCCTTTCTAATTTCATTTCACCTTGGCCAAGGATTCCTGGGTTGTCATTTAACGAATCACATAGGACATATCTCCTCTTTTACTAGAGGTGGTAGATTCTTTATTGATCATTCATTATCTCCATATGTAACTCATTATACCCAAGCATACCCTATATATGCCTTAAAAGGATTTAAGGAATAAGTCAAAGTATAATTTGTTAAATACAAGATACTATGATGATCTCAAGTCCAAGGATTACTTGTACTACTATCACATTAGGAATTCCTATTGACAGGCGAGTAAATCTCCATTAGGTATTCCATAGCGAATCACGTTCAGTGAACTTATTCTCCAATAAGCACCTACATACTTACTTTAGTGTCTCCACACAAATGATCATGAGATCAATCATCCTCATCCAATGAGCAAGCAACATATGTACCAATCTATCCGGATTTACTAATCCCCTTTTTAGTAATCCCACGATTGGGAACTATTTTAGTTTTAAAACTTTCTAAGAATTTAGATCTCATTAGCATGATCATCATCATGATTCTAAAAGCATTGCTTAAAACTATGGGTTATTTACATATTATAAAAACAGCAACATGTAGATAATTAAATGCCTTTAATAAATGAATATTTTATTAATAAATAAATAAGATTGTTTACAAAGTACGTGCTTTATCATCATACATGATTGGCTTGTATGCACACTACTATCAAATATGTCACATTGCATTATGTATAATATAGATAGCTACCATATAGTAGAGGTTTAGTATCGCATGCTTGTGTATAACAGTAAATCAAGTAAACATAATTACATATTATATTCATTGCTTCTTTGTTCATTAATATATTATTTCCAACAATAATAATTTCATACGTTATCGATTAATTACTCAATATTGAAATTAATCACTATGTTCAATTCATGCCACTATATTCAAATAAGTTGAATATTTAATTATTAATAATCTCATCAATTCTCTGATATTAAATCCTTAAGGTCAGTCCACTAATTTAAATAACTCATTAGTGACTTCCTTTAATCATTTCATAAATTCTCACCACCACATAAGGTTTAAATAAACTCACAAAACTAACTCATTAAAATTAAATCACATATTAAATAAATAAGGAGTTTAAAATTCATGGTCGTTACAGAAACTGCTTCGGTCATAACCCGAACTTCGCTGGGGCTGAGCCAACAGCTGAAATTGACTTTGGCCAGAACCCGAACTTCGTTGGAGCTGAGCCAATGGCTAAAACTGCTTCGGCCAGTACCTGAACTTCGCTAGGGCAGAGCCAACTGCTGAAACTGCTTCGGTCGGAACCCGAACTTCGCTGGGGCTGAGCCAACGGCTGAAATTAACTTCGGTCAGTACCTGAACTTTGTTGAGGCTGAGCCAACGGCTGAAATTGCTTAGGTCGTAACTCGAACTTTGCTGGGGCTAAACCAACGGCTGAAATTGACTTCGGTCAGTACCCGAACTTTGATGGGGCTGAGCCAACGGCTGAAACTGCTTCGGTCAGTACCCGAACTTTGAAAAACGATAGTTTTTGGCAGTTTCGCGCAATTCTTGCACAATTTTTCGTAGTTTGATCTGTTGATTCCAGGACATGGCTCTAGATGAATATCAAGGGTCTTTGGGTAATTTCCCTTTCCATCAGGATTACGCTGCTTAAACACAGGATTTTTGGATAAACCGCTCAATCACGTAGCGATTTCTCTTTAGATTTGACTTGGCAGCATGTTCAAACTCCTTTTCAACTCGAACTGAACTGGGCCCGGGGGGAGTGGGACCCACCTGGGCTACCGCAGGTAGAGGTGCGGCAGCCGCAGTTGGAGTTGTGGCTTCCCAGCTTATTTATTGTGCTACGGGATTTTTCATTTTGCAAGTTTCCCGTTTGAGCAGCGAAAGGATTTTCGATCTTCTTTTTCAGATCTACGGAGTTCTGGTAGTTAGATTCTGAATCTGTCAGTTCCTACGCATTCAGCGCAGCGCAGGTAACGTTTTACATCCTTCTTTCGCAGTTTTTGACCGTTAAAAGCATGTGAACCACCTAGGGTGCTTTTAAACGTAATGTATGAAAAATGTATATCTATATGACTTGTGAAAAATTTTCTGTCTACATATGTATGCATATTTTACTGTAATGCACGTTTGGATGTAAGAAAATTCAGGTTCTGAGACAGTACTATTTTGAGCTTTTTAGTCAGTCTAATCATCCTTTTTGAGACCTAGCGAGCCAGGACTTTCAACTAAAAATGCCTATGGTATTTTGGAGACTATGTCAGGCTAGTTTTTGATTTGTTTTAGTAAATATGAACTGTTTCTTTTTTTGGATAGGTGTGCTACTAAATGGCCACCTAGGCATGCCTGTGTGCATGTGGACAGTCCATTTTACAAAGAGACTCTGGCAAAAAAAATTCAAAATCTTAGGTTTTGAAAAGCATGCATTTTTGACTATGTGGGGAGTTTTTTACTGACCCAATGCAGGTTTTGAGCTTCTGGGATTTTGAAAACATGCAGTTTTGACTATACAGGGTATTTTTGATGTACCCGTGCATGTTTTAGGACTTAGATATGTATGCTGGATTGATTGATTAATAAGCCACAGGTTTTAGGCTTACCACACCCTGTCTGAGGTGATTTCAGAGTACTGGTGTATGAGATGGATCGCGATAGACCCGGCAGCTCTACCAGGGTTTCATCAGGCGTTAGACGGAGGAGGGCTTCTGCCGTCCCACAGGCCCGTCCAGCTAGGACGCCTCACAGATTGGTAGAGAGAAGGATACATCCAGCACAGGACGAGCAGCCCATTGACATTGATGACGAGGAGGCTGCTTTTATTGCTCCTGTTCCAGCTTAGGTTCCACGTACGGAGGTCCCGGGCATTGCTATGAAGACACAGGAATTATTGGGCGACTTGAGTCGCCATCCTTCAAGATATCTTCAGGCCAACGAGGTGACTTAAAGTCTTTCTTCCCTCTGGATTCTTTTCACATCTTCTGGCCATTCTCGAGGCACAAGTTTTTGACATGGGTTAATTTTTAATGCAGGTCCCTGGCTTGACACAGCCTCGAGGGAACTGGTTTAGTGTGCACTCCCTTTATCAGACTCTGCACGAGGATTACAGGGAGATTGTAGATGGCTGGGGATTTCAGGCCTTCTTCTTGATCTTGCCCCGCCGTTGCCCTTGGGGGTATATAAGGGCTTTGTCTGAGCGCTGGTTCCACCAGACTAAGTCCCTTCATCTGCTTGATTGCGAAGTGATGATGACTCCTATGGACTGGAGATTTATCATCGACATTAAGTTTGAGGGCAAGACAGTGCCTGTCGTGTCTGACATTTTTCCCACCACAGTTAGATCCCTATTGGGAGTCCCTCAGTCGGCATTCAAGGGTCGGGTAGTCCGATCTGGTCCCTTGAGTATAGATGCCTAGGATGGGACTTTGCAGTTGCCTCCGCCTGATGATCGGAGGGCTAGAGATCGCATTCTGAGGTGATTATTTTTGTCTATCATCAGGGGTTGTTTTGTGGCGGATAACTCGTTAATGGTGTCCTTTGCTTTGATTAGCACCACTCAGCATGTAGAGCACCTTAGTGACTTTGATTGGGGCTCCAATACCTTTACCAACTTTCTCCGGGGTATGCGCCTACTTTCGGAGTGTGTGACGAAGGCTTGGTTTGGATTCCATCAATTTTTGCTAGTGAGTACATCTTTCTATACCTTTTTGATTTTTGCACTTTTTTTTTGCAGTCTTGGTCACTGAGGACTTTTGATATTTGCATGGATAGCTTTGTGCATTTGAGAGGCTTCCTTGCCTACAGCCCATTTCAATATTAGGTCTAGAGACCTATCCACGTGGACGGAGATGGCATCACTCCATTTTGACGGAGGTCCTTGTTGCTGAGGGATTCACTCATGCCCGTCTGTAGTTGGAGCTTTTGACGACGGGCTCGATCACCTGGACGCCGTACACATCCGAGCACTTGATCGTCGAATTTGATGGAGATTTCCCCATTGGTCGGGAGTTTGATTTATCGACCCGCAGAGTCCCTATGTTGACGGAGGGAGGCTAGGAGCTCTATCTTGGAGAGCGTGCCATTTGGAGCGTCACAGAGGATATCCGCATTCCCATTGTTCCTCCTATTTAGCATCACTGGCCATTGTCCGTGCCTTTAACATACATCCCTTTGGAGGGTATAGACGGCTTTGATCTATCAGAGGGTCCATATAGCCAGACAGCCTTTTACAATTGGTGGAGTCCTCGCACTATCGGGGCTCAAACTTGTGCCACCCATTTTATGGTAGACATGGTGTCGGGGTCCGTGATGATGACGGACTGGATAGCTTGTATTAGAGAGCCTACTCATGCAGACCAGATATCACATCTGATCAGGGAGTTGGACCAGGCTCGTTTCTTTATCAGGTACCTTGACCGAGATCCATCAGAGGCATCTTTATTTGACCCATCCAGCTCTGGAGCAGGCCCCTCTTCAGGTCCATTCAGTAGCAGTTATACAGGGACAGATCCTCCTTTATACCGCCCAGATATGCCTGATCCCCGCAGCTTTGTGCAGACAGAGGATCTGAAGCAGGTCGATTGGTTTGATACCGAGGTCTTTGACTTTTTGTGATAGCTATGGCAGCTATATTTTTGGTCAGCCACTGTTTTTGGCTATTCGACATCTGTACCATTATTTTAATAGACCACTGTATTAGCTGGGTGGTGGTGCCCCATTTCCCTGTATTCTTCCTTTTATTTTGTACTAGGATATAAGGATGATGTATGTAGTAGATAACTGTTTATAGATATTTCTGTCATATTTATCTACTGCATTATGTTTATATCATTGCCATCATGCATGTATTATGTGTATGCATTCAGACAGCTGCGAATTAACTTGACCTCTAGACGGTCTTGTGATACGGTGCTACAGATGACGACGTCTGCAATTAGCTGTATAAAGCATTTGCCACTATCAGAGCTGGCGGCATCATTGCGATCATGGTATGATAGTCTATTCTTTCTAGCTAGTGGGACAGTTGACCAGATGATGGGGCATTCGATGGCCCTTGTAGATTTTAGGGTTCCAGACGGCTTTATTGATGGCGTTCTACCCTTATGGGTACCAGAGAGACAGGTATTCTGCATTGGGTGGTGTGAGCTTTTGCCTACTCTGGAGGAGTACCAGAGATTTACTGGCTTAGATTTAGAGTCGTCGTGTGCTCGGATGGCTATCAGTAATATGCAGAGACCGTTTACTCAGCTGTCCGGTCTTCGACAGAGCATAGTCATGGATGAGATTTTTTCAGGGCATGTGATCTCTATTAACTTCTTGATAGAGCGCTATGGTGAGCTTGACAGCTACGACCGTCACGTCGGAGATTTCATTATTTTTGCAAAGGAGTGGCAAACAGCCAGGATAGACATATTGCTGATGTGCATTGTGGCGTATGTTTACATGCCATTGTTTTTAGATCACCTTAATGTGGGATTGGTTGTAGTAGTCAGAGCCCTTAGGCAGGGGAGTACCATTATCCCTATGATCTTGGCGGAGACTCTGAGGTCGCTCACCTATTGCAGTACCCATCCAGCGGGGTTTTTTGGGGTAGCTCGGTCGTGCTGTATATGTGGTTAATGTCACACATACGACCGATTGGATCCTTTAGACCTCATGCCAATTGTTTTAGCCATGAGATATCCTCAGTTTACTCCTTTTGTCTGCCTGATTGTGTCAACTCAGAGTCCTGGTTAGCATTTTTGTCGAATATTGAGCATCCGTTCGCAGTTTTGTTATACTCAAGGATGGCGACCCCGTTCAGCTTCATTACTCATGCATCTAGCATGGATTATTTACCTTTGGCAGGAATTAGGGGTGTGACTACTTATCATCCCTTATTAGTTATGGAGTAGTTTGATTAGTGGCAGAGTATGCACCATTTTGAGGATTCTGCTGATCAGAGGATGTCGGCTTCATCCATGTCCCCAGCTGACTTAGTTAGAGTCTATGAGTGTTGGACTCACAGGGAGAGGGCTGAGTTCTCCAGTAGACATCCGGGTCATTCTCCTGAATATTCTACACGGTTAGAGGCAGAGATCACAATTGTAGTAGCAGAGCTTCATTTACCTCCGCTTGCGGATTCTGACGAGGAGGAGCCCATGGAAGATCTCGATTCTCCTACTGAGGATGAGCTATTCACAGATTTGGCGGTAGCTTTGATTAGTGATCCCCCGATTATTCCCACAGGGAGAGATCCAACTTTGTCAAATTCTCTATTCAGATGACCTTTGAGAGAGATTCAGTTAGAGCGCAGATGTTGGCTGCCCTGTCTGGCAGGGATTTAGCTTTTGCTGAGAGGGATGGTCTCAGGACCGCTTTGGATATTGGATTAATTGAGCGGGAAGAGCTTTGCTCTGCTTTAGATACTTGCATTGTGGAGCGAGACGAGGTTCGCTCAGCCAGATATGCAGCATATGTTGAGATTGAGGAGATTTTGATTTCACAGGATGTAGCTTTTGCAGAGAGGTATGAGGCTATAGCTTCCCGTGATTTCCACATTGCTGATAGTACTTCTCTCCGATCTTACACCCATGGTTTGGTTACCGAGATGAGTGCTTACATTGATGACCACAGTGCCACCTTGCAGATGACTGTGGATGTTTTGAGCCATATGGAGGCTGAGTGGACTACTCTTACAGATGCTCCTCCATCTTCAGAGAGAGATGCCATGCTGGTATTGCTGACCCGTTTGTCCTTGGGTCCGTAGACTAGCTTTATTTTTCCTGCATAGACTAGCTCATCCATTTTTGTCATGTACAGGGTACTATGTATATAAAGCAGTTTATATATCAGAGAAATATATTTTTGAGATACTTCCCTGCTTAGATATGTATTTTCATTGCTGAGTGATTACCACTTCCGTCATGACTCGCAGTTATTGATGCATTTTGACCTTCTCCTTGATGGACTGATAGTTGAGGTGTCAAGGGAGTTCCTCAAATGGGTCGGTAACCAGACAGCTTGACAGCATTTAGCTTTTATTTGTCTTCGGTATCTTGGAACTGGTCTTCCATTTTTTTTTCTTAAAGGTCAAACCGTGCCATAGAGGGCTGCCTACGTACTCCCGGGTTGAGGGAGATCAGGTCATTCGTAGTTAATGTTGTTTAATTGAAGAGGTTTGCAAAGAGTTTATATGGGGTTTGAATTTGGTTCGATGAGCTTTGCAATTTGATGCTGGGATTTGCAAGTTCTTTGGATTTTTGCTTGGTTTGACCGCACCATAGATGGTTGCTTACGTACTCCCAGGTTGAGGGAGATCAGGTTATTCGTAGTTCATGCTTCTCTAGTGAAAAGCCGAACCTAATTCAATTTATAGGACCCAGATGCGGGTATGCATATGCTTCAGACGTAGTACTTTTTCACGGATTCTGAATTAATGAGTTAGGGATTTCGTTCCCATCCATTTCTTATAGTCTGATGGCTCCCCCTATCAGCACTTCCTTGACAATGAAAGGGCCTTCCCAATTTGGGGCAAATTTTCCTTTGGCTTCATCCTGATTGGCCAGGATTTTCTTTAGCACCAAATTGTTTTCTTTGAATTGCCAGATTCAGACTTTCTTGTTGTAGGACCTGGCGATCCTTTGCTGGTATAACCGTCCGTGAAAAAATGGTCGAGGCTCTTTTTTCATCTATCAGGGATAGTTGATGATATCGGTCTTGCAACCATTGATCTTCGTCTATCTGAGCATCTATTAATACTCATAAAGACTCCATCTCTACTTCTATGGGGAGGACTGCTTCCATGCCATAGACCAGTGAATAGGGGGTAGCCCCAGTAGTTGTGCGCATTGACGTCCTGTAGGCTAACAAGGTGAGAGGTAGCAGGTCAGGCCGGTCTTTGTGATTGGCGGACATTTTCTGCAGATCTTCTTGATGTTTTTGTTGGCCGCTTCGACAGCACCATTCATCTTGGGCCGATAGATGATGGAGTTGAGATGCTTGATGTGGAACTTGCCGCACAGTTCTACCATCATTTGATTGTTCAAGTTTTTGGCGTTGTCTGATACGATCACCTCCGGTTGTCCACATCGACAGACGACATTATTTCTGATCAAACTGATGATGACCTCGTTTGTGACTTTAGGAAAAGAGGCTGCTTCAACCTATTTAGTGAAGTAGTCGATCATGGTGAAGATGAATCGATGACCGTTGCTGGCTTTGGGTTCGACTGGACCTATCATGTCCATTCCCCACATAGAAAAAGGCCATGGCGCACTCATGTTGTGCAGCTCATTTGGAGGAGCGTGGATGGCATTTCCATGTGTTTGGCATTGAAAGCATCTCTTGACGTGATCATCGCAATCAGCTTTAAGCGAGATCCAATAATGTCCTGTTCTGATTATCTTCTTGGTCAGCAGATGGCCGCTCATGTGTGGACCATAGAGTCCTCCATGGACTTCATCCATTAGTCTTTGGGCTTACTCCTTGTCAAGGCATCTTAACAGGCCTATTCCAGCATCACTTTTGTAGAGTGCATCTCCACTTAGATAGAACTTCATGGCCATTCTGAGAATCCGTTTCCGCTCTGATTGGCTTGCACCAGCGGGTGTAGATCCATCACAGAGATATTCCTTGATGTCTTAAAACCAAGGTTGCTTGACAGGAGGTATTTCATCTGATACTTCCCCAATGTAATTCCCGTATGTTGGGGCTTTTTATTTGTGAACTGGATGTTGGGAAACCCGCTCCTGTTGGATATGCAGATTAATAAAGCCAACGTTGCTAGTGCATGGGCAAAGTTATTTCGACCTCGAGGAATGTGGACGAAGGTTATTGCTTTGAACTCCTGGGACATTTTGAGGACCTGCAGATGATATGGCAGCAGATGCAGTTTTTTTGTGAGATACTTTCCGGTGGTTTATCTGATGACCAACTCAGAATCTCCAAAGACCAATAAGTGTTTGATACCCATGGATTGGGCTAGTTTCAACCCCAGTATACAGCCTTCGTACTCGGTCGTGTTGTTGGTGTTGCCAAATTAAAGTTTGGTAGCCACAGGATATTGATCACCTGTACCAGAGATAAGGACTGCCCCAGCTCCGGAACATTCCATGTTTACCGCTTCGTCGAAATACATTTTCCATGGTTGGACTGTATTCCCTGACTTGAGTTGTTGAATTGTCATGATCCCATCATCTGGGAAATATATCTCTAGGGTCTCGAACCCTCCTGAAGGTGCTTCTGCTAATTGATCTGCAATGCCTTGGCCTTTGATAGACTTCTGAGTCACGTAGACAATGTCGAACTGCTGTAGAATCAACTGCCATTTAGACAGCCGATAATTTAATATTGGTCTGTTGAAGACGTATTTGAGTGGATCCATGAGGGATATGAGATACGTCGTGTGCCCATGCAAGTAGTGTTGCAACCTCATGGCGGCCCATGCTAATGCATAACATGTCTTCTTGATCAGGGTATACTTCTGTTCCCCACTGCTGAATCTTTTGTTGATGTAGTAGATAGCTCTTTCTTTGCTACTATCATCCTTTTGTCCTAGCATACAACCCATAGCATTAGCATTGACGGACAGGTACATGAATAAGGGGACTCAATCCCTTGGGGGTACCAAAACAGGTGCTTGGACAAGCTATTTTTTGATGGCAAGGAAGACTTGTTAACAATCCTCATTCCATTTGATGGAGGAATTCTTCCTTAATAGCTTGAAGATGGGCTCACAGGTTGCTGTGAGCTATGAAATGAATCGACTTATGAAGTTGATCCTTCCCAGGAATCCTCGTATCTCCTTCTATGTATGAGGCATGGACATTTCAGAAATGGCTTTGATCTTGGCAGGGTCTAACTCAATGCCCTGATTGCTCACCAGGAATCCTAGTAGTTTGCCTGCCTTAATGCCAAAAGTGCATTTGGTAGGATTTAGCTTGAGGTTGTACTTGCGCAACATGTTGAACAGCTTCCTGAGATGGTCTATGTGATCATCCTCCCTCCGGGACTTGATGATGATGTCGTCAACATAGACTTCTATTTCTTTGTGCATCATATCATGAAAGAGGGCCATTATGGCTCGCTGATACGTTGCTCTGGCATTGATGAGGCCGAAGGATAGTCGTCAGTAGCAAAAAGTTCCCCAGGGAGTGATAAAAACTATTTTCTCCCAATCTTCTTCAGCAACCATGATTTGATGGTAACCAGCAAAGTAGTCTATGAAGGAATACATGCCGTACTACGCAGTATTGTCAATCAGAATTTGGATAAAAGGTACCGGGAAATTGTCCTTAAGGCAGGGGACTATGTTTGATAGCCATTCGGGATATGTTGATACCATGATGATCCCGGCTTTGAATTGTTTAACAACTTCTTCTTTGACTTTAAAACTCCACTCAGGTTTTAATCGGCTGAGCTTTTGTTTGACTGGTTTGAACCCTTCTTTGATGGGCATTAGATGGATGACAATGTCTGTGGATAGACCGATCATGTCTTCATGCGACCATGCAAATACATCATGGTACTGTGTCAGGAGCGCGATCAGGTCAGCTTTTTGATCCAATGTGAGGTCTAAACCTATTTAGATTTCTTTGATGGTTTCGGAGGTTCCTGTGTTGATGGTGGAGGTTTGGTCAAGGTTTGGTTTGGGTTTTTCTTTGACCCATTCCTTGATCTCCTCTGGCACCTCATAGTCATCTTCCTCTTCTTAATCAAGATCCGTCAAGTCGAAGCTCAATCTTGCATCATAGTTGGAGTTATGTTGACAGGTTTGCATCTCAACAGCAGAGACACACACATCCAATGCTTGGGTCCTGAAAACAAAAATGCTTTCATTAATATACACAACTACTTAAATACACATAGCATTTGTGAAGCATGACAAAAGTGACTGCTCCAGCTGTGCAATCAAAAGTAAGCAGTAAATAAAAGCATAATTAAGGGCAGATTGACTGTCTGTCCCTTTACCCTTTTCGATTGAGGCAAGGGACACTGCTCCAATTATCCAGGGTTAGATCCTCATGGATAGGAAGGATGTTGGAAGTGTGCTAGTCTGTCTCATCTTGAATGACAACCAAGACAACCTTTAGGATATGGCCGAGGCTTTTCTGGGGATTGTTCCTCTGTTTGTTGCGAGGAAAGTGAGCACGATCTTCGTCGTCACTATCTGGGAGTTCATCATTCATCCCTTCGTAGTTGATAATGACTTTCATATTAGCGAATAGGTCTCGTCCTACGTACAGGATCTTTTCTTTTCCCTGTTCGCTATCTGCCTCAGGCTTGAGGGCTTTCCTTTCATGGATAGGTTTGATTGAAGGAAATAGCATGGCTGATGCCCCCGTAGGGATCTCCCTCATAGGTTTCACCCATCCGACATTTATGAGGTATGGGAGCAGAATCGTGGAGGCTTGAGCCTTGGGATTTTTATGTGGATTCCGGAGGTTTGACCCGGATGAAAATCCTAATCCTGCTCTTCCCATCTGACTTGGGAATTGGATTGGCATCTTAATGTCGTGCTTGTTTTTTCCTAACCCTTCTTTAGGCTAGAACTCGCAGCTACCATTTCTTGGCCCACTGTTATTACTTCAGTGGAAATTTTAGGCTTCCGGGCTGGTGCCCCAATCGGTAGATATTGAATATCGCTCACCACAAGAGCTTGAAAACTTGCAGGTTCAACCCCAGCGTCTAGGCTAATCACTGGCATGTCCCCATGTATGTGGGTAGGGTATTCCGGTTCAGCATTCACTGTGATGAGGCTTCTGTTGATAATGTACTTGAGTTGCTGATGGAGGGTAGATGGAACAGCCCCGGCCATATGGATCCATGGCCTACCCAACAACAAGTTGTATCCGGTGGCCATGTTGAGAACCTGGAAAGATACGTAGAAAGTGAGTGGACCAATTTCTAGAGGAAGCTCGATTTCCCCCATAGCCTGGCGCTAGATCCATCGAAAGCCCGGATAACCATGTGACTGGCTTTGATCCAATTTGGATTGATCTTCATCCTTTCCAACGTGTCGTATGGACAAATATTGAGGGAAGATCCTCCATCAATAAGCACTCCTCCGATCAAGTATTCGAAGGACATAACGCCTATATGCAAGGACTTGTGGTGGCCCCTTCCCTCAGCCTTGATATCATCGTCTGTGAAGGAAATCACATTATTGTTGAAAATGTGTTTTATCACATGATGAAATTTCTCTGTGTCTACCGTGTGTGGCAGATGGGCTTCTTCTAGTACCTTCACTAGGTTGTTACGGTGATCCTCTAATGATAGGACCAAGTCTAGGATGGATATTTGCTTGAGTGCGTCTTTCAAGCTTTACACTATCTTGATTTTATTGTGTCCCGTCTTTTTTAGGAACTCTTTTATCTTTTCTTTAGCCACCCTTTCTTTTACTTTGGTAAATGGTTTAATCACCCGCTGAGGCAGGTACAATGGATTATCCTTTGACGCGATGGAAATGTTGTTTAAAGTAGAGCTTTCAATGTCCCCGTAGTTCCATGGGACCTTCTTCAGATTGAGGATTGGATACTGGGGAGGCTGAAGTGCAGCCACCTTCACTGGATTTTGGACTTCTTGGACCCCTTTACCTGTCAGTACCAGAGGTTACTAATTCTTTATAGTAGGATATGACAGCCACTGTGTCCTGATACCATGCATTGGGGATCCAGAGGTTATTTTTATCTGTCATGTCGAGGATTTGATCTCCTCTGATTAGGTCACCTTTCTTAATCAGGTCTTAAATTAGGTTACGAAGTGCCCAGCATTCTTCTGTATCATGGCTGGGAGAGTTGGAATGGTACTGACATATTTGGTCAGGTTTAAATTTTCTAGATTGAGGGTTCAGCGGAGGTAGCAAGTTTTCAACCATTCCCTCGGTGATCATCATTTGCAGGATTTCTTCTATTGACTGGTTCAAATTGGTGAAATTTTTTTGGAATAGGAACTTCTTACCTTCTTGGACACTTGCTTCTTCGATCCACTTGTCAGTCCAGGGTGTAAGCTCACAAGTCCGGCTATAATCTTGATTGGAATTAACTTCCGCTGGAGGAGAGCGACTGCCAATAGATTGATGGATTTGCTTCAACATCTTTATGGTGAGTTAATGTTGGTAGACGACCAGTTCAGCCAACTGCTCGATTTGTTCCTTGATAGACTTTATTTCTTGCTCTATCAGGAATTATTTTTCAAAAGCTTCCCAACTCATTGGGCTGATGTTGTTGGATTGAGTTGATTCTTCAACATAGCGGAGGTATTTGGATCCTTCTCCACTTGAAGTGTTGATCATGTTGACACTCTCCTCCATGTGCTGTGGGAGAGGGTTATCTTGGACATGCGGTTGATCGGGCTTTGTGACCATAATTTCTCCATTATCAACCAAATCTTGGATTTTGTGCTTGAGGGACCAACAATCTTGGGTGTCATGGCCCGGTGATTCGGAATGATAAGAACACTTCTTGCTAGGGTCGAAGTTCCTTGAATTAGTGTTAGTTGGCGGAAGGAGTTGGCCAATCTTCTTCTGAGCTGTCAGAAGTTTGAAGACGTTCTCGAGTGAATCCCCTAGTGGGGTGAAAGTCCTTCTGCGTCTGACCTCCATGTTTTTCTGGAATGAAGGATTTGAAGGCTGTGTTGCAGCTTGGGAAGGGGTATAGTTCCTCCTTTAAATGGGTGTATTATTTGAATTACAGCTTGAATTTTGTCCTTGTAACATTAAGGAAACTTCTTTATCTTTCTTTTTGTGGACCCTTCGGGGATTACTCTCATAATTTCTGGATTGGATATGCTCAGCAACAGCTTCGAGTGCCGTTAGGTCTTTTATTTTCCCAGACTTGAGTCCCATTTCGGCCATTTCGCCGTGCTTGATTATTTCAGAGAAAGGTTTTCCTATGCCTGCTAGGACCCTTTCATAATAAGGAGCTTCTTGAATATCGATGAAAGTCATGACTATTTCAGATTTAGTCATGGCTGGGGTGACTTGTGCTGCGACCCGTCTCCATCGCTAGGCATATTCTCTAAATGATTCAGTGTTATTCTTCTTGATTTTGGTAATTTGATACCGATCTGGAGCTAGCTGAGATTGGAAACTGTACTGGATGAGGAAGACATAGGCCAATTCTTCCCAACTGCGGATTTTGGAGTTGTCCAAACAGGCATACCAGGCTCTGACTTCTCCAGTTAAACTCTTCTGAAATAGCTGCATTCGAAGTTTCTCATCCTCAACATAGGATCCGAGTTCTCCAATGAAAACTTTCAGGTGTGTATAAGGATCCCATAATCCACCATATTTCTCGAAATTAGGGACTTAAAATTTTTCGAGATACCGAGCCCCGGGAAATATGCATAGATCTGAGTAGTTGACACTACCAAATGCCCCAGTTCCTTAGATGGACAGGAGGGTTTCTTCTATTTGTTGCATTTTCTTGAGAATGTCACCAGCTTCTTGTTCTTTGCTTAGGATGGTGATTTCCGGAGTTTTGTTGATTGTATCCTGGTTCTGGGGTCTAGGGATCTGAGTTTCGACCTTTTTTGTATCTTGATCGCCAACACCACTACCAAATGCTCCTGGTTCTGGATGAGTTTGAGATTGTTTCTCTTTGAAGGCCTTGCTTTTCTCTCGAAGGAAATCGGCTAGCTCGGCTATCTGATTTTTTAATCATTCGAATTCTTCCCTAGACACAGGGGTGGATTCTGGTGGAGCACTTGAAGCCATGTCCGTAGATGGACTGGGTGCTTTTCTGGCCTTTAATCTATTGATAGGACCAATTTTTCCCTACCTACACCAAAACGTATGCGTGTCTGTTCCCTGTGGTAGGTAATGACTGGATGCATTTATGATGTGTGTTTTTTAAGTTTATCCTGCAAAACCGAGGTTAGTTATTTTGATGGCAGGATGATAGGATATTTGATAGGAAAGTAAATCTTTCCTTATTGTCATTTACATTGTGCTCCTCAGTAATTGGAGACTTGACATGGAATTGAAAGAGGAAGGCATAAAGAAGCATCCCGTCGGATTCGATTGATCAGAAGCTGACCTATCCTAGGTTACTCTCGCGGCTTTTGTTTCGGCATGAAGGTTCCCAGATCATCGCAATCTACTAGAAGGAAAGTTAATCCGATCGTTCAACTGAAGCGAATCTGGGTGGTGCATTTTTAGGAGGCAGCCCCGGAGACTTAGTCGTCCCCAGAGTCCTTACTTATCACCGACCGGGTTAGCCTCCTGGTGGAGGGACTCACAGCATACATTCACATGCATCGGCCTTACCGCTTATGCATGCAATAACAGTTCGTGCGAAGCACTAATATGGGTGCGAAGCACTAATATGGGTGTGAAGCACTAAAGCATTCATTCGCATTCATTCAATGTAAAGGCATAGCATTCATACATTCAATGAAAGACGTAACATTCACTCATCCATTGACTGTGGAGACGCAGGATTTCAAGCATTCAATAGTTTTGAAAGGGAAATGTTTGAAAAGATTGAAAGCGGCCTAAGCCCTCTACTGTCCCCAGTAGAGTCGCCACCTGTCGACGTTGAAAAATTTAAGAAATACCGCGGGTTGGTTTAGAACCCGGTTTTCCTCAAATCGATCTTCCTAAGTTATCTCTACCGTTTTTCTTTTTATTGCAAAAAAAGTTTTGAAGGGTTTTTTAGGAAAGAGGCCAACATGTGTACATGTCGACGATTTGATTTGATTTAAACAGAGTCGTCAGTTGGTAGTTTTGAAAATGGTTGTACCAACTCAACCAAATTTGATTTGAAAAGAGGCCCAATTGCTGGACACTGTCGAAACTTGATCTTTGAAATCGGAGTTTTGAGTTCGGGGGCTTGGTTAAGTGTGGGGAAGGTGTTAGGCACCCCACGACTCCCGTGTAAACACGGTACCGCAATCTTTTCAATATTTCCCTTAAAACTAGAATGCGTGAGTGAATGCTGTTTGAAAATTGGGCCTTTGGATTGATTGAAAGCTTTGACAGGCTTCATTGAGCCTATATACGAAGGGTTTGATTTGATTAGAAAATTAATCTTTGATTTAATTTGCAAAAAAGCATCACTTAATTTGATTTGCAAAAGCTTTTGAATTGAATTGACAGTGATGTTTTGAAAGCTAGTTTTATCAAACCCTTATGCTGACATAAGAAATGAAGCATATCGCTACTCTCAATTTTATCTTTATAGCCTTTAGGCTGCATGCAAATGGTGATTTCTCGGGCTGCGAAGCATCCTCGACCACAGAAATATAAAGTGTCGGTCTCCTCATGGGTATGAAAACCATCGGAGGGACGCTGACACGACAATCTATATTTTCAATATGTTGAGACCTTAAATCCGGATAACCGTTTTAAGGTCTATGCATGTACATTTTACAGAAAAAATTGGCAGGGTACATCTGTAAATTGGAGTTTGTCCATCATGGGAATCAGATTCTGATCAGTTTGATTATGAATCCCACGATTCCTAGGCTCACAAAAAAGTATCTAAAAAACCTGCACAGTTCAAGTTTGTACAGAAGCAGATAAATATCCCATGATAGCCAGAACCAGGGATTCATTCAGTAAATCCCGGTCCGCACGGCCAAATCGTCTAGTTCCCACTAGATAGCGATCTAAGGGACGCGAGATAGCTTTTAAAGCTGAAACTATAAAATTAACTAGATTTAAAGAAATCTCAGCCATTATAGCTTCCAGGTTCTGTCGGGACCTGTTTGAACCGTTGAAAGCTAGAAGTGGCGAGATTTGGATAAATCTAGTTCGCCCGCAGATATGTCAATGCAAATTCATATACAAATAAATGTTAAATACAATAGTTGAATAAATTGAACAAAGCAATATATATATATATAGTTAGATATATATAAAAGTTGTAAAGGGCGATGAGTTTTCACTCACAAGCCTGGACTAGAATTGAAATATATATGTAGATATATATATTGACAGAAATGTAGTCAACCAAGACTGGAAAGATGACCAGTGATGATAAAGGCTTCTTATATATGCGTAAATATATATAAAAGCAGTAAAAAGAACATAGAATGATCTAGGCCAAACTGCAATGTAAATTGCAGAAAAATAGTCAACTAGTGACTGAGGAGAGCACCCAGTATGGCGAAGTGTGCAAAAATAGTAAAAAAGGTGATGGATTTTCACGCCTATGCCCGAACTGAATTAAAATATATATATTGATAGGAATGTAGTCAACCAATACTGGTATGAAGACCAGTTATGGTGAAAATCGATTAGATATGCGTAAATATATATAAAAGCGGTAAACTACCTCGGATTTGAAATTCGGGCTTGACAGAATTGAAATGTTAGTACATAAACAGTTAAATATATATAGAAAAAGGCCAAACCAGGACTAGGAAGACAACCCTGTCCGGCGAAGATGCCAAAACGGTGTGTGCTAGTGCATTAAAGCTACTGGAGTGGACGGATCGTCAATCTAAGTTGTAGAAATGTTAAAAACGGAGTTTATGTACAAAAATATATCAATTTTTAACAAAAATGGCCACAGAACTAAGTTTCGGGCATATTAAGAAGATAAAACTTGATGTGCGGGTGTAAAACAGTGCAAAGTAGTAGTATTGACTTGCTGATCATAAAAATACTTACAATGGGCTGCACTACGAGCTTTTTGCAGAATTGTAGGTCTTAAACGTCCAAATCTACTGGTGGTTTTTTGATATGTGGTAGTATATGGGTATATCTATGTGTTGGAGTGAAAATATTTGGATTTGGAAGAGGTCAAAAAGTCAAAAAATCAGTCGGGCAGGGCTTCGCTGCGCTTCTTGCTTATGAAAATGAGAGGGGGCTGCCCCTCTATTTATAGAGCGGGGAGCCGCACCTCTACATGCGGCTACCATAGGTAGAGGTGCGGCCACTAGAGGTGGGTCCCGCGTGCCCGTCTTGGTCAACTCGAAGTACGTGCACTCCGAGCAATGCGAAGTTCGGTCGAAAACTTTCTAATTTTTGATCGGAGAGTCCGTTTGAGGAGTCCGATACCTTTCCGGAAAGCTCTCGCCGAGAGTGTTGCAATGACATAGGAAAAAACTTTTTTCGGGTCCAGGAAGACGGGTTCATAACCAGGTCTTTGATTCCCCGCAGTTTATCCAATAAACTGTCTTGCGTTGTTGCCACTCGGGATCGTCGTTAGGGTTCATTCTAACTTTGGTGGCATTGATTTGGCTTGAGTTTGACCAAGTCAGTTGAAATTTGGTAAAATAACCGTTGTACCCCTCCGAGGGCTGCCTGTAGTGTCGGCATGGTCGCTGGTTGACTTCTGGGAGCTGATTCCAAGACTTAGATCCCAGTCGAGTCTTTTGACCTCAGGGTTATCTCTGAGGCTGATGTGGTCATTCCAGGTTTTGAAATGGAGTTGTTGCAATACTTTAGGCTGATGTCTGAAGTTGGCCTGACGTCCAGGGTTGAGACCGGGGATGACCAGCACTTCCCGGGTTGAGACCGGGGTTGATTGATACCTCCCGGGTTGCTGTTGGGGCTGATTGGTACCTCCAAGGTTGAGACCGGGGTTGAGCTTAATGATCCGATTGACTGTCGAAGCTTGATTGATGGTCCGATTGACTGTCAGAACTTGATTGATTGTCCGTTGACTGTCGAAACTGGATTGATGGTTCGATTGACTGTCAGAACTTGATTGATGGTCCGATTGATTGTCAAAACTTAATTGATGGTCCGATTGACTGTCAAAACTTGATTGATGGTCCGATTAACTGTCAAAGCTTGATTGATGGTCCGATTGACTATCGAAATTTGATTACCGATATTGGGATTTGGATTTGACTGGAGCACCGATATTGTGGATCGAATTTGGGTTAATTAACGGTTTTACCCTTCTACTAGATGAGTATCGGGGCAAGGAAAATCTCGAGTGTCTACACCTATATATGGCATTGTAGACTCGATCATATCAATGAAACAACATTATCCAAGTTGCATAAGGATAGGCTTTTAGAGCTATTTGATTATGAATCATATCCAACTTGTGAATCTTGTCTCATGGGTAAAATGACTAAATCTCCTTTTAGTGTAAAAGGAGAAAGAGTTACAGAGTTGTTAGCGTTAATCGCGTTGGTTCGCACAGACGTTTGTCGACCTATGACAAAGAAAGCACGAGGAAGGTATTCTTATTTTATTACTTTCACTGATGATCACTCAATATTTGGATATATGTATTTAATGAAATACAAATCTAAATCATTTGAAAAGTTCAAAGAGTTCATAAGTGAAGTAGAAAAACAAACAGGTAAGAGTATTAAGATTCTTTAATCAGATCGAGGTAGAGAATACTTAAGCGTTGAGTTTCTCAATTGTCTCAAAGATAAATGGTATAATCTTACAATGGACTCCACCAGGTAAACCTCAGTTAAATGGAGTATCTGAAAAGAGAAATCAAATATTGTTGGACATGGTTCGTTCCCTGATGAGTTTTACCGATCTTCTAATTTTATTCTGGGATTATTCCCTAGAAACGGCTCAAATCTACTAAATAAGGTCCCCTCGAATCCATCCCCAAGACTCCATATGAGATGTGGACAAGATCTGATAAGTGTACGTTTGTGGAATATCCTAAAGAAAGTTTAGGATACTATTTTTACAGTCCTACTAAGCAAAAGGTGTTTATTACGAAACACGCTACCTTCTTGGAAAAGGAGTTTATCCTTGAAGGGGCTAGTGGGAGGAAAATAGATCTTGAAAAAATTTAAGAACCACAAATCACTACAGATCAATTGGATGAACCTGTCCAAGTAGAGACACCTGCTATACAACACCCTATTCGTAAATCTGGAAGAGTACCAAAGATACCTGGGAGGTATGAATTTGTCATAGAGGATGACAATGAGGTACATGTCATGGATGATGATGATCCATTGAATTACGAACAGGCTATGAGTAATAAAGACTCAGGAAAATGGTAGATGACCATAAAATCTAACATGGATCTTTGAAGCAATGGTCAAGTCCATTTGGATTTTACTTGCGATTGCAGCTTATTATTACTAGATCTGGCAAAATGGACGTGGAGACGCCCTTCCTCAAATATACATTATTAGAGGAGAATGTATGTATGATACAGCCAGATGGATTTGTTTTAATGGTTAAAGCAAATCATGTATATGAGCTACAACGATCCATTTATAGATTGAAGCAAGCTTCTCGTAGATGGGACATCTGTTTTGATGAGACAATCAAAGATTTTGATTTTATCAAAAAAGAGGATGAACCATGTGTGTACAAAAAGGTTAGTGGGAGCGCTGTTACATTCCTTGTATTATATATTGATGATATATTACTGATAGGGAATAACATTCCTATGCTACAATTGATTAAAATCTAGTTGTCTAAATATTCCTCTATGAATGATTTGGGTAGAACATCCTACATTGAGGATATAAATCTGTATAGATAGATTTAAAAGGATGTTTGGCTTAACCCAAGGAACGTATATTCATTAGATGCTAAAGGCGTTTAGCATGGCAAACTCCAAAAGGTGTCTCATGATGATGAGCCATGGAGTGTATCTCTCTAAAATTGTCCTCAATAAAGGAGAGATCGCATGAGTTACAATCATGTATGCAATGAAATATATGAGACTTGATGTTGATCAGTCATATTTTAGAGAAGATTACTGTAAGACAATGATAAACATCTTAAAGTACTTAACTGACACTGAAGATGTCATCATGACACATGATGAGTCTGAATCAAACTAGAGGACTAAACAGACTCAAGTTTTCAGACTTACCAAGACGACAGCAAATCCACTTTAGGGTAAGTCGTTACCGTGAAAGGTGGCGCAGTGAATTGGAAAGGTTCCAAATAGCAAAAGGTTGCTGGTTTAGTGACAAAGACAAAGTATATAATTGTAAGTGAAACTGCAAGTTGATGTTTTGGATAAAAGTTCATTATAGAACTAGGAATAGTTCCTAAGTCTCATCTTGAATCCAAACATGTGTTGCAGCACTTTGATTAAAGAAATTATTGAAAGAGGAGACGTCACCTTGGAGCGTGTAGAAGCTCAAGACAACATTGCAAATCTATTTACTAAAGCTTGAACACAACATCAATTTGATTGTCACTTAGAGAATATGGATATGAGATACCATGACGATTGACTTTAGTGCAAGTGAGAGATTGAAAGTAGTATGCATACAAGACAATCATGTATGATGATAAGACATATACTTTGTAAATGATCTTATTTATTTATTAATAAAAGTATTCATTTATTAAAGGCATTTAATTATCTACATGATGTTGTTTTTATAATATGTAAATAACTCATAGTTTTAAGCAATGCTTTTAAAATCATTATATTGATCATGCTAATGAGATCTAAATTCTTAGAAAGCTTAAAACTAAAATAGTTCCCAATCGTGGGATTACTAAAAAGGGGATTAGTATATCTGGATAGATTGGTACATATGTTTCTTGCTCATTAGATAAGGATGATTGATCTCATGATCATTTGTGTGGAGACACTAAAGCAAAAATGTAGGTGCTTATTGGAGAATAAGTTCACTGAACGTGACTCGCTATGGAATACCTAATAGAGTTTTACTTGCCTGTCAATAGAAATTTCTAATGTGATAGTAGTACAAGTGATCCTTACACTTGAGATCATCATAGTATCTTGTGTGTATTGAATTATACTTTGACTTCTTCCTTAAGACCCTTAGGGTATATCAAAGGGTATGCTTGGGTATAATGAGTTACATATGGAGATAATGAATGATCAATAAAGAATCTATCACTTCTAGTAAAAGAAGAGATATGTCCTATGTGATTCGTTAAATGACAACACAGTAGTTCTTGGCCAAAGCAGAATGAAATTAGAAGGGAGTTTCTAATTTGCATTATTTGGAGTTGTGCATTTTCTAATCGAAATACATATGATTAAATAAAATAAGACTTGACAGTAATTCCATGTCTTATATTTAATTGGGATATTTTATGGTGGAAGGATTGAATTGTACGATAACTATATACTCACAGGTTCTTTTATGATTAATGTTGAAATCTATATTATCAGGAAAGTCGTTGAGCGCTAGGGAGGCTTATCCCTATTGTAGAATAAATATTATTTATTTAAATAGATTATTAGTTTAATTTATTTATTTAAATAAGATTAGAATTATTCTAATTGATTTATTATCAACCGATTTAACATGGAGAACCTAAAGGGTCACACCATAAAAGGAAGAATAATTATTTAAGAAGATAATGGCATAATCATAATAATGCATTAAGTGTAATTAATTTAATCTATGGTGATAGAATAAATTAAATAGCTTAATGTTTATTATTTAATATTTTAGAAATATTAAATATAAATTAATAAGAGGAGTCTTATTAATATTATTGCAATTATTATTATTTTAATTTCTAAAGGAGTTTAAGAATTAATTTAATATTATTACTATCATTTATTCCTAATAAGATTAGGAGGCAAATTAATTAAAGGATTTTAATTAAGTAATCCCAATATGTTGGGAAGCCTAATTAATTAAAGAATTTTAATTAATTAAATGAAACCCTATATCTAATAGGATTAGAAGGGTTGACCAATATCTATATAAGAAGAGTCTTATGTTAGATATCAGTTGATGAAATTTCAATTGTTGAAAAGTACTCTTTTTCTATAGAGGATAGAAAACTACAGTTTATCCAACCACCCTCCTTCTTGAATAATTCATATTCCTTGGTGGATCACTTCTAAAGGCCAAACACATGGGTGGCTAACGTTGATCAAAAGAAAGAATCAATTCCGGATATTCAACGAGATCGCAAAGAACAAGGAGTTGAACTTGTACCTGTGGAAGATTCGTTCTACAAGGGTATGAATTCCATAACTTCTTATTTATCGTTTTAAATTAATAATTTGCATAAAGGATGATCCGGGTAATGATTTTGTAGAAATTTTTAAACTTTGATATATCATGCTTCCGCTAATTTTTGCAATTTGATTGCGTCATGATTTCGTACAAACCCAACATATTGGATATAAGAAAGCTTTTCAGAAGTGAGAATAATTCTCAAATTTCTTAACCAGCCCGTGTAATTAGGTCCGGTTAACTTGTTAGGATCAAGTATGCTACGCAGTGATATTGAGTGTGATATTTTTCAAATTCTGTATGTGAAATAAAACAACGTTTTAGCATTCATTCATTTAATTAATTATCAAAATAAATTAGGTCTTATTTTAAATTGGTATCTCCCACTATTTTCTTTAAATCTTTAATTAAAGATTTTCTAGTGAGAATAAGGATCTTACTTCAAATATATATAGCCTTGTGTGTGCACAACAAACTATATATAAATAAATAGGTAGACAACTTTTGTCAATTATATCACTATGTAACTCCTTGTATTTTGCCTCTTAGATCATTATGGTCAAGTGTGTGCACATCCGAACCAAAACGATCTTAGTTAAGTCTGACCCATAATTTCCATATAAGTGAAGAGAAAATTACAGCCCTTGTGTGTGCACAACAAAGTGGTAATGTTCAATTCATTTATAAACATTTAATGTAATAAAATAACATCTTAAATATTTAATACTCACCATGTATGTGCACAACAAACTCATATTAAATATTAAATATTCTATTGTTTTATCATTGTGACGCCCCCAAATCCGAGTCCCCAGAACCTCGGACCTAGTACGTTACGATACATCATTTCTATAACTACTGCGAAAGATATAAACATAAATTATTTATACAATAACTTTTACAACATTATTCCCAAGGTCTGCAACCTTAACTTAATACATGAATTCAATATCCTACACGACATATAATATCATTTGTATCCAATACTATTATCATTTTAACCTTATAATAATTCCATCCTGGAACTTGTCTTTGCCTTTGCCTGTGTTCGAAGTTTCGTCTTAATCTGAAATGTTTATCATGATATAGCAAGGGTGAGCAACAAGTTTGCCCAGCAAGTTTAAGTTCAAATGAAGATATATCATGATTGAAAAGAATAATAAGCTGACAAACTTTCAACAATATAAGAATTGTGAAAGAACATGAATCAATAATGCTGAATAGCCAACAATGAACATGAATAAATTTAACTGAACAATATGGTAATGAAGGTGATAAGCCTTTCATACCTGATAAATATATACAATATGCACAACGTGCGAATCAATAATTAGTATAGATGTGATATAATCAACAATGATTAACCACGAACATGCTTTACAATAACAACTCGAGTTCGAGTTAGAAAACTTGCATGAACCGTCGATTACTGTTACGCAATCTATTTTAGCTTCATCTAAAAGACCTAATATTGATAACATCGATCTCTCAATTAGAATAATATCATCACGTATACTACTGTTAATTACAGCCATAATATAACTTAAACACATAAGCACATATCCCTAACAGTCACTAAAACACATAACACCGGGTATCAACTCAATAGTTAGGGTGTCTTATCTGAATATTAAAGTTCTTAATATAACATTAGAGTTTGCCAATGTTATAGCTTATCTGATTCATACTTAACCCTTAACCACATACTGTATCATATAACTTGTGAATTAACACTTAGTCTTTCATTTTATAAGTCCTTTATAATTTAGTAAGATGAATACATAATCCAGCAACCTGGATTCAGACTGAATTTCAATTTAGTAAACTATTTTCCAATCCAGCAGACTGGATTCAACTGACCTCCAATCCAGCAAGCATGGATTCAAACTGACATCCAATCCAGCAAGCCTGGAATCAACTAACCTCAAATCCAGCAAGCCCGGAATCATCAATCCTTCAATCCAGCAACCTAGATTATCTAAACAGACCAATCCACCATTCTGGATTATCCAAACATCTCATCCAGCAACTTGATGCCCAATCCAGCAAAATAGATTGCAATCCAGCAACCTAATGGTCAATCCTACAAGTTGGATTCCCTTTTTTTAACCTAATCCTCTTATTATTATTTTTTTCTTTTGTCCGTCCATAAATACATGTATTTCATACACAAAAATAATTTTTCAGGAATTTTTCAATTTCCTTTAGTATTTTTCAAAAATCCATTTCTAGTTAATTCCTTAAGAAATTAGTTACCTCACGCTTAACTCCAGAAATTCCCAACTCTTGGTGGGATCTTACACATGTTATCGTGAGCCTCCAGTTTAAATTTCGTGGCCATCGGAGTTATAGAACTCCGATTATAGCGATTTTTGTTAGAAAAATACAAATATTGAAATAGTCATAACATGCTCAATTTAAGTCGGAAGGAGCTCATTTTTGGACACAAGCTACTTTATAATATATATTTTAATGTCCCAAAAGATTGGAATTTATTACATTAATTAAGTGGACAAAACCGCCCTTACAACTTTTGAACAGATTATTTTTTGGGTTTTTCAGATTTTGCATCCTTTGCTAAAAACAGTCCACCCGGAAATCTATAACTCCTTTTTAAGTGATTCCACTTGCAAAAGTTATAAGACTTGTATATCTAACTCCAAAAATTGACCACACTCAAAAAATCGAAGCACACTAGGAGATATGGTCGTTTCCGTTTCATGTTACGTTATCTCAAAAACTGATTTTAAAACTTTTGTGTTTTCTAAGAAATCTTCCTAGATCTCTTGAGTAACCGAACATCAAACATCATAAATTATCATAATACATAATAATACCTCTAAAACTCATGGATCTACCATGATCCATGATCTATTGTATCAAACCTTCATCAAATCAAAGTAAATCATAATCTATGCTAAGAAAAATTAAGATTTTCAAACTTTTTAAAACATAGTTCCTTTTTCTTGCTTTTGATCTAACTTTTGATCATCAAAAGTGATAGATCTAAACATAAATACTTATTAGCATATAGATCTAAGATTTAGGTATTTTGAAATCTTAGATCCAAGTTTTTTATCCAAATAACTAAAAATAATTTTGATAAAAAGTGTTTATACCTTTGCTTTGTGGATAATTTTTCTTGATCTATCAAAGGGGATGATGATTTTGGGTAAAAGAAATATCAAAGCCCCTTCCTTTCTTTCCCTTATTCCCACCGTCCTTCCTCTCTCTCTCTCTCTCTCTCTCTCTCTCTCTCTCTCTCTCTCTCTCTCTCTTCTTTGTTTTGCTTTCTATGAAATGAGATAAGATGAAAGAGAAATAAAGAGAAGAAATAATAATAGTTAGATAAAGTGTATAGATACATACCATATATATGTATAAAAGCTCCCACTAATCTTGTTTTCGCTCTCTTATTTATTAGTTGGTTGCTTACACACTTGGTGATAAGTGTTGGCTTAATCCAAGAGATGACACATGTGAGAGTTGGTGAGGAGTTGGTAAAACAAATGATTGCATATATTCCCTCCTTCTTTCTTCCTTGTTGAACCGAATTCTACCACTTCTTCTTACAAATTTTGTTTTTATTACAATTTTTAACTTACTAAATGTCTAACATGTCCCTTGATAATTGAGCTAAAAAGTTGAGCTCCAATTTAATTATTTTGGGCTTGCTAATAAAATAATTGGGCTTTGTAAATTAACATAGTCCACTAGTTTTAATTATATCCTACCCTAATCATTTAATTAGGGTTTCTATTCACTCAATTCTAATTCAAATCCTTACTCATGTAATTACTTAACCCAATTAGACTTTCTTTTATAAAATTAATTAGTAAATTGAGATAATAAAATAAATCTGTTAAGTTAGTATAAATTTTAAATACTAACATCATTTACTATTATAACCCTTAGGTTATTTAATTACCATACCTAATATATAAATTAGGTTACAAGAATTTATTTAATTCTCCTTATAAATATATAAACAATACACAAAATCATATAAGTCCTTCACAAAATTTTAAAATCCATACTCTATTTTTAGTCTAGGTCTTATTATTTAACATTTATTTAATCATTTAAAATTTTATTAAACTTATAAATTCTCGGGTTGTCACATTCACCCATTCTTCTAAGAATTTCATCTTCAAAATTACAGCCTACTAATCCCTACTCCTTCTATTCACCAAAACTAGGTTTTCAACTTAACCTTTATCTGATTTCATTATCATTTAATGAGTACACACGGCTTCCTTCTATGAGGAATTATTCTATCATCACATTTTACCTAGACTTCTCCCCAAGGAGTTAAAAACTTTTCAAATCATGCTGAGGGTCATATAGACCATAAACTCTCGGGTTTAACGGTATTCACCATAATCAAATAATAGATATGTTTACAATCACGAAGAAGGTAAACTGCAGATGCTGGCCTTAATTATTAAAATGACTGTATGCGTTCATCATCACAGCCTTTGGCGCAAAAATATTTCCCAATTTAGGGATGTTCATACTCAGCCTGGAGTCCGAATCAAAACAATATGGTTCGGGATAAATTCTCAAAGAGATACTTGAATTTTCATAAACATTGTCTAGCTGAATCAAATAGCTTTAGACATATACCAATAATTCTAACATCAATCGAAACATGTGTCTAGCCAAATTTAATTGACACTTGACTTTTCTTTAAAATTCTAAAAATAATTTTATGACGTCATTATACTGCACTGTATTTACAGTCCGTTGAAGATTCTGTCATTTTTGTGACTTTGTCATAAAATAATATACCATAGTGGGCCGACGATCTTTAGATAACATCCAACACAAGGCAATACTGCATTAATGACTCCATTATTTTTATCATCTTTGCACCAGGTTTCATGATGCATTGATGATATATAAAATATATTTTGATATTTTAAATAATTTTTGTCTAGCCGAAACAATTAGCGTAGACACTTCTTTTAAACTGTTCAAAACTATTGAAAATTATTTTTGGAATTATCATGTCGCAACAGGTAACGATGTGTCAGGGTCCCGAAGTCCACACATACACAATTGTAACTATATTTTGAAGACAAAAATTCATTTGTTTTGTTATCATGCCGCAACAGGTAACGATGTGATAATAGCTCAAAGTCCATCTCCACACCCTTGTTACCATGTTGTGAAGATAACACAAATTTATTTTATTTCGAAAAAGGCACATCAGTGCGAATTTAGCTTGATGTCAAAAATTTTGAAGTCTAGCACAGTTAGAAGATTTAGAATACCTATGCTTCCACCATCAACATCAATTCTTCTAATGATCAATTGCTTAATAATTCTATCTATTTCTATTATCCTCAATCCTTCATTTATAATTTTTCCTATACCCCGTATAGTTCATCAAACATACCACACGTTATGAGTTCAGGAACTTACCACAATAATATGGGTTTAGGAACTTATCCTAGTCAGACCAAAGTCGTCCATTCGCTGAGGGGTTCCACCATACGATTATGGGTCACGAACTTACCATACGTATGAGTTTAAAGAACTCGCACCTAATCTTATATTCTCTACCTATCCGTTTTACACAGGAGAAAAGAATCACATTCCCATCATACATATAGCGAATTGCGCGATACCGACATTTCAAGGATTATCAATGTGATAAACTAAGTAGTCGTTAGACCAAGCACAAAACCCCCGCCCATACAAAGGTTTGTACAACTCAGCTATCACATGAGTCCTCAATTGAAATCCCATATAATCCTAGCTCCCTCTTTGCTCAATACGAATTCCATTTAATCCGTATCTACAATTCACAACTCTTTCCTGAGTTTAACTCGTACCATTTCATAGTACCATATTCGTATAGCAATTCTGTTATAAAGTCTTCAATCAATAGATTGATCATCTGTCCTCTTATGACCTCATCAGATCACGTTGTAATCTGATATTATAATCGTATTATATTACGATTCTTTTCTATGTTATGATCGTTTTGTTTTACGATCTTCTTTCCCTTTATACTTTTAGTATTTTAGACTCTATCTATTCATTACTACTGTTCATCTTTATTATCAGAGTTAGGTAACACATGATCTTTATTATTTGTCAGGATTCTTCTTGGAATCTTATTGACTTATTAATACCTTGCCCAAATTCATCGCTTAGAATTTAAACTCTATTTGAGTTTATTCCTATTCCTTATTTCTGCAGTTATAGCCTAAGGTAACACTACCTAAGGTTTATAACCTACAGCTCTGATACCAACTGTGATGCCCCCAAATCCGAGTCCCCAGAACCTCGGACCTGGTACGTTACGATATATCATTTCTATAACTAATGCGAAAGATATAAACATAAATTATTTATACAATAACTTTTACAACATTATTCCCAAGGTCTGCAACCTTAACTTAATACATGCATTCAATATCCTACACGACATATAATATCATTTGTATCCAATACTATTATCATTTTAACCGTATAATAATTCCATCCTAGAACTTGTCTTTGCCTTTGCCTGTGTTCGAAGTTTCGTCTTAATCTGAAATGTTTATCATGATATAGCAAGGGTGAGCAACAAGTTTGCCCAGCAAGTTTAAGTTCAAATGAAGATATATCATGATTGAAAAGAATAATAAGCTGACAAACTTTCAACAATATAAGAATTGTGAAAGAACATGAATCAATAATGCTGAATAGCCAACAATGAACATGAATAAATTTAACTGAACAATATGGTAATGAAGGTGATAAGCCTTTCATACCTGATGAATATATACAATATGCACAACGTGCAAATCAATAATTAGTATAGATGTGATATAATCAACAATGATTAACCACGAACATGCTTTACAATAACAACTCGAGTTCGAGTTAGAAAACTTGCATGAACCGTCGATTACTGTTACGCAATCTATTTTAGCTTCATCTAAAAGACCTAATATTGATAACATCAATCTCTCAATTAGAATAATATCATCACGTATACTACTGTTAATTACAACCATAATATAACTTAAACACATAAGCACATATCCCTAACAGTCACTAAAACACATAACACCGGGTATCAACTCAATAGTTAGGGTGTCTTATCTGAATATTAAAGTTCTTAATATAACATTAGAGTTTGCCAATGTTATAGCTTATCTGATTAATACTTAACCCTTAACCACATACTGTATCATATAACTTGTGAATTAACACTTAGCCTTTCATTTTATAAGTCCTTTATAATTTAGTAAGATGAATACATAATCCAGCAACCTGGATTCAGACTGAATTTCAATTTAGTAAACTATTTTCCAATCCAGCAGACTAGATTCAACTGACCTCCAATCCAGTAAGCCTGGATTCAAACTGACATCCAATCCAGCAAGCCTGGATTCAACTAACCTCAAATCCAGCAAGCCCGGATTCATCAATCCTTCAATCCAGCAACCTAGATTATCTAAACAGACCAATCCACCATTCTGGATTATCCAAACATCTCATCCAGCAACTTGATGCCCAATCCAGCAAAATAGATTGCAATCCAGCAACCTAATGGCCAATCCAACAAGTTGGATTCCCCTTTTTTAACCTAATCATCTTATTATTATTTTTTTCTTTTGTCCGTACATAAATACATGTATTTCATACACAAAAATAATTTTTCAGAAATTTTTCAATTTCCTTTAGTATTTTTCAAAAATCCATTTCTAGTTAATTCCTTAAGAAATTAGCTACCTCACGCTTAACTCCAGAAATTCCCAACTCTTGGTGGGATCTTACACATGTTATCGTGAGCCTCCAGTTTAAATTTTGTGGCCATCGGAGTTATAGAACTCCGATTATAGCGATTTTTGTTGGAAAAATATAAATAGTGAAATAGTCATAACATGCTCAATTTAAGTCGGAAGGAGCTCATTTTTAGACACAAGCTACTTTATAATATATATTTTAATGTCCCAAAAGATTGGAATTTATTACATTAATTAAGTGGACGAAACCGCCCTTACAACTTTTGAACAGATTGTTTTTTGGGTTTTTCAGATTTCGCATCCTTTGCTAAAAACAGTCCACCCGGAAATCTATAACTCCTTTTTCAATGATTCCACTTGAAAAAGTTAGAAGACTTGTATATCTAACTCCAAAAATTGACCACACTCAAAAATTCAAAATACACTAGGAGATATGGTCGTTTTCGTTTCATGTTACGTTTTCTCAAAAACTGATTTTAAAACTTGTGTTTTCTAAGAAATCTTCCTAGATCTCTTGATTAATCGAACATCAAACATCATAAACTATCATAATACATAATAATACCTCTAAGACTCATGGATCTACCATGATCCAAGATTTATTGCATCAAACCTTCATCAAATCAAAGCAAATCATAATCTATGCTAAGAAAAATTAAGATTTTCAAACTTTTTAAAACATAGTTCCTTTTTCTTGCTTTTGATCTAACTTTTGATCATCAAAATTGATAGATCTAAACATAAAATAGTTATTAACATATAGATCTAAGGTTTTGGTGTTTTGAAATCTTAGATCTAAGTTTTTTATCCAAATAACTAAAAATAATTTTGATAAAAGGTGTTTATACCTTTGCTTTGTGGATATTTTTCCTTGATCTATCAAAGGAGATGATGATTTTGGGTAAAAGGAAGAGCAAAGCCCCTTCCTTTCTTTCCCTTATTCCCACCGTCCCTCTCCTCTCTCTCTCTCTCTCTCTCTCTCTCTCCTCCTCTCTCTCTCTCTCTCTCTCTCTCTCTCCTCTCTCTCTCTCTCTCTCTCTCTCTCTCTCCTCTCTCTCTCTCCTCTCCTCTCTCTCTCTCTCTTCTTTCTTTTGCTTTCTATGAAATGAGATAAGATGAAAGAGAAATAAAGAGAAGAAATAATAATAGTTAGATAAAGTGTGTAGATACATACCATATGTATGTGTAAAATCTCCCACCAATCTTGTTTTCTCTCTCTCATTTATTAGTTGGTTGCTTGCACACTTGGTGATAAGTGTTGGCTTAATCCAAGAGATGACACATGTGAGAGTTCGTGAGGAGTTGGTAAAACAAATGATTGTATATATTCCCTCCTTCTTTCTTCCTTGTTGAACCGAATTCTACCCCTTTTTCTTACAAATTTTGTTTTCTTTTTATTACAATTTTTAGCATACTAAATGTCTAACATGTCCCTTGATAATTGGGCTAAAAATTTGGGCTCCAATTTAATTATTTTGGGCTTGCTAATAATATAATTGGGCCATGTAAATTAACATAATCCACTAATTTTAATTTTATCCTACCCTAATCATTTAATTAGGGTTTCTATTCACTCAATTTTAATTCAAATCCTTACTCATGTAATTACTTAACCCAATTAGATTTGCTTTTATAAAATTAATTAGTAAATTGAGATAATAAAATAAATCTCTTAAGTTAGTATAAATTTTAAATACTAACATCATTTACTATTATAACCCTTAGTTTATTTAATTACCATACCTAATATATATATTAGGTTACAAGAATTTATTCTTAATTCTCCTTATAAATATATAAACAATACACAAAACCATATAAGTCCTTCACAAAATTTTAAAATATATACTCTATTTCCAGTCTAGGTCTTATTATTTAACCTTTATTTAATCGTTTAAGATTTTATTAATCTTATAAATTCTCGGGTTGTCACAATCATGCTAGAAGGCGACGTTCGATATTTCAAATATCTTTGAACGTTACAGCTTAATATAATTCCTTTGAGGGATTTGTTATTATTGTCTCATCTTGTTTAGTGCGTATGCACATATATAAATATATAAAATATGCGTCATATTAATTGACATGCAAAGCATGTTGCGTAATATATGTAAGGACCGAGAATTTTACATAATTATATGTGTAATTTTTACAAATAAATTTTTTTTAGGAAGTACTTGAACCATATAAATGAATATGTGAATTAAGCTAAATAGGTAATTTATTTATTAACTAAGATGAATACTTAATCAATTTGATTAAGGAATAGTAATATAAGTTATGTTAAAAATTAACATAGCTTGAATGTTAACCTTGAATGGTAAATTAAAAAGATTTACAATCTTTAAGTAATTAATTATTGATATTAATTATATATAGTGATTATGTGAGTGGTCATAACTTATTAAGCCAATTAGGACTATTAGGTTAATACATTAGTGGAATATGTTATGACTTATGTGGATTATGTACGTGATTGAATAAATATACATTATATAATGTGTATACATTTATTTTGTATATAAAGAGAATTAAGAATAAAGTTATGTAACCTAACACATATATTAGGTATGGTAATTAAATAACCTAAGGGATTATAATATGGGAGAATGTTAGTATTTAAAATATATACTAACCCTAAGAGATTTATTTTATACATCTCAATTAATTAATTTTATAACCTAAATAAAGCAAGTCTAATTGGGTTATGAAATTAAATGTATATGAGTAAGAAATTTATTTACAAATGTGTGTAATGAAAACCCTAACTAAATGATTAGAAAAAGATAAAATTAAAAGAATTGGACCTAACCTAATTTACATGGCCCAAATAATTGCTTAAGAAGCCCAAAACATTAAAGAATTGGCCCAACTTTTAGCCCAATTAAGGAAGGACTTTTTGGACATTTAGTAAAATAAAATAAGGCATAAAAATAAACCAAATATGGGGCAAGGAGGGGTAATTTCGGCTAAGACAAGAAGGAAGAGAAAGGAGAGCATGCGAACTCATCATTTTATTTACCAACTCCCACCTAACCTCCTTATGTGTCCAATTCTTATTTTACCATCACTTTAACCAAACTTGCAAGTTAACCAAGGAGTGCAAGACACTTAAACATGATGACGAGAGCAAGAGAGATAATGATAGGAGATGTTATTAGGAGATAAAATTAGATATAAAAAAATATATCTACTAGCACACAAAAGCCTTCATTTCTCTTTCATTTCATTTCATTAACTAGCAAAGCAAGAGAGAGAGAGAGCAAGAGAAATTTCGGTCAAGAAAAGAAGAGAGAAGGAGAGTTTTGTTAGTTTAATAGTTCTTTAACCAAATTAGGAAGAAGAATGAAGGAAAACCAAGCTAAGGTATAAAAGGTTCCTACTTAATATAGTCTAATTCCTTTTTGATTGATTTGATTTTTGATAATGTAAAGTTATGATCTGGAGGTTTAAAACCTTAGATCTATGTGTTTATAAGTGTTTTATGTTTATATCTAACCCTTTTGAGGATCAAAAGTTGGATCTAAAGTAAAAAATGAAAACTATGTTTTTCAAAAAGTTAGAAAACCCTAATTTTTCTTAGCATTGATTGTGTTTAATCTAGTGTTTGCTGAATGTTTGATGAAATAAATCATAGATCATGATAAATACTTGATCTTAAGAAGTATTAGTATGTATTATGATGGGTTATGTTGGTTAATGTGTGAGAATATGGAAGTTTTCTTAGAAATCACAAAGGATTAAAAATCAAATTTTTGAGAAAACGAAATATAAAATTCAAACGACCATATCTCTCATTGTATTTTGAATTTTTGAGTGTGTTCAAATCCTAGAGTTAGATCAATGAGTCTTTTAACATTTCCAAGTGGAATCACTAAAAAATGTGTTGTAAATTTTCGTGTGGACTATTTTTAGCAAAGTAGGCCAAATCTAAAAAAGAGCAAAAAATAATCTGCCCAAAATTTCTAGGGGCAATTTTGATAACGTAATTAATGAAATAAATTCAAACCTTTTGGGACATGAAAATATATGATATAAAGTATCTCCTGTCCAAAGATGAGCTTATTCCGATTCAAATCGACCGAGTTATGGTCATTTTAATATTTGGGTTTTTTTGACAAAAACTGCTATAACTGGAGTTTTATAACTCCGATGGCAACAAAATTTAAACTGGAAGTTCAAGTTAATACGTGTAAGATTCTGCTAAGAGTTGGGAATTGTTGGAGTTGAGCATGATATAGCTAATTTCCTTATGTTACGAACTAAAAACGCACTTTTGAGAAATACTAAAGGAAATTGAAAAATTCTAGAAAAATTATTTTTGTGTATGGAATATATGTATATATGTGTATCCAAAAGATAAAAAAATAATAAGATAATTTGGTATTATGATTTAGTTATGAATTAATGAATTAAATATGTTATGTAATGTTAAAAATATAAAAAATATGATGTTATAACTTGAAAACCCTAAATATTATGCATATTTTTTATGGGGGTTTTGGTCATTTGTGATAAGATATTAGGTGTATGGACTTTTAAAATGATTAAATGAGTTAATTAGTAAAATGTAAACAATTAAAATAAATTGTTTAATAAATGTTTAAAAGAAATAAAGTTACTTTAAATGTAGTTTGTTGAATTAGACATTTCATGGACTATATGATGATTGGACTTGTAATATGCTGAAAAGGGTAATCCAGCTTGCTGGATTGGTCAATCCAGGTTGCTGGATTAGAAATTGAATATGTTAGGAAAGGGAATACAGTTTGGATTCGGCTCGCTGAATTGATGTATTAAGTTTGCTGAATTCGTAAACAGTTTACCGAGTTGTAATAAGAACTAATAAAATGAACGAGTATGTGTTAAATCTAAAGTAGTACAGTCGTACTCTTTAATGGTTGACATATAGTATCTGGGCTAAACGATTCCTTCAGGAAGCGGAGGTATATATGAATTAGCAACAGATCTAACTCACTGTGAAAAATAGTGTAGACGAGATGGAAGCTAATTTGTTGGTTGTTTGTGGAAAACCACTCAGCATACTATATTGAACACTGTTAAAAACTCGATGTGTGATAGGTTTAGAATTATGAATACGTATGGTGTTATCTAATGATTGATTATGTGATTACATGTTCGATAAATTACTATATGTAAGATATGTGATGCTAATTGAGAGATCGATCTTAGTAATGATAGATCTTACAAAAGAAGTTAACTTAAATTGTGTAGCGGTAGTCAACGAATCAAGCAAGTTCCCTAACTCAAACTCGAGTTATTATTTTTCAAGCATGGTAGTGGATAATTATTGTTGATTATGCCACATTTAAGATTATTATTGAATATTCGCATTTATTGAAAGTTTCCAAACTCAACTTGAGTTATTAATTTCAAAGCGTGATTAGTGAATAATTATTGATAGTTATTCACATCTATAATGATTATTGTTATTCGCACATAGTGCAATTGATTCTTGTTCTATTATTGGAACTGTTATAAGCCATATCTCAGCTAGTTATTTTGGTGAGACTAGCATTTGTTAAAGCATGAAACGTTCTATTTATTATGAACTAATTTATTATTGGAAGATCTAAGCCATTAAATTTGGCTAGATCAATATTGATATTATATGTTTAAATCATAGTATTTCTTTAAAAGCAATCCATACCATATTGTTGTGGTACGGACTCATGATGTAAGACTAAGATGAATAAACTTTATTGTCGTAAAACGACCTATGCTCTATTTTTGAGTATTATGCATAATATAAGGTACAATGGAGTTGGCCACTTCAGGTACTTGTAGAAGGGTATAGTTTAGTTTTTATAACTAACTTATATTCTTGAGGTAGTCTATCAGTAAATGAACTGGTAATGCCTCTATTAGTTCATGATCCATATGCATGTGATCACTCAGCATGAATATGGGAATATCTCACTTTATTGAATATTGTTGAAGTATTGTTAATTCTTCTTATTCACTTGAATATGATTGAATCTTTGAAAGAATTTTACTCTTTCATCCTTGATATGTTATTCAGCATTAAATTTAAGAAAGTCTTGTTATTGAAAATGAATTATTATTCAGCTACTTCAAAATCCTTTGATTATTGTTGAAGTTCTATAGAAGCTAGACTCTTCTATTCATGAAATATATCCTTTATTGTATACTTTAACTTTTTGAGCAAACTCGTTGCTCACCCTTGCTTAAATAAAGCATTTCAGCTATGGCCGAGGTAGCAGAAGGTTCTAACAGGGACAAAGGCAAAGGCAAAGCTCGGGAGTAGTTATTATTGACTTTTAATTGTTATGTTACATTATGTAAATTAATTATGTAAACCTTTTGAATAGCTAAGGGTATGTAAGTTATGTCAATGTTAGTTAACCTGGGATATTATTATAAGTTGTATTAAGTAATGATATGAATGATATATTTCATAAATGAATGGGTAGTTAGATGTGATATATATGATGGATCGTGAGCACCAAACCTGAGGTTAGGGAACCCAAATTTGGGGGTGTCACAATATAATATATATATATATATATATATATATATATATATATATAGTATAAGTATGCATATAGAATAAAATATTTTACCCGGATTGGTTATGGACATTTATTTTAGTTTGGTTCACTCGAGCCATCAAGTGAACCAAAAGGTCAAACCTAGGAGTGCAAGAATTAAATTTAAATATAACTATTACATTTAAATCCCGGGCTCCATTACAAACGGGTCTTCATGCGCTCCTTGCTCCTTAATCTCTAATTCTTCAAGATAATTCTAACTAATCCTATTACATAAACTATTTACATTAAATAGAAACATTGATCAGAAGTCAAGAGGAAATACATAGAAGGGGGATAGTTATTAATTAAAGAAAAATTAGAGAAGACGAGATACGCAGACCCCATTTAATAAAATCCATACATTTAAGCATTCAACTAAAATAAAATCAAATCGCATTGGTCAATAGTCCATAATCAACCGCATTTATTATCATATATATCACCATATGCATCAATAAATAAAACATTAAGTACAAACATTGATATCAATTTAATGGGCAATTCTAGTTAGTTTCGAAATCCAATTCTAATTAAAATAAACATCTTTATTTTAATTCAATTTCAAATCTAACAAACTCCTCTATTAATCTGGAATTACAGAAAAACATATAATTTTAATTTTAATTAAAATAAACATTTTATCGTAATTAGAAATTAAAAAATTTAATAAAACAAAATTTTATTCAATTCTGACAACCGGCGCTGCGGCGCCCAATCTATACTGTAGACTGGCGCTAAGGCGCCGGGTTGCCCGTTTTTTTCAAAAAACTGAGGGCAGCGATGCAGCGCCCTGATTATACTGTAATCAAGGGCTGCAGCGCCAGGTCACCCATTCTGAACCTGAATCGGCACGACAACTAAGCCTAGGACAGGCGCTGCGGCGCCGCTGAGCAGATTCAATTTTCCTGTTTCGCGAATTGTGTAGTTTTTCTCCAAAAACATGATTACTAGCTAACAATTATGCTCAATTAAATTGTTCCAAACACATATCAAATAAAAACAATTAATAACACGCATAAAGGTTTGGCTTTGATACCACTGTTAGGTTTGTAATATCAAAATAGCATGCAACAATTACATACATAGCAGCAGAAATGTAAAATTAGAGTTTTAAAATTTTACAAACCATGAACCCGGATCGTCCTTTATGTGCAATTATTAATTCAATCTAAAGAGATGAAGAATGAATCATACCCTTGAAGATTCGTGCTTCCTCAGGTACGAGTTCAACTCCAATCCTTTCCTTGTTCAACTTGAACTACCGGGTGTGATTCCTTCCTTTGATCAACATCAGCCACCCAAGTGTTTGGCCTCTAGAGGTGATCCACCAAGGATGAACAAATATTAAGAAGGTGGGTTATTAGCAAAACCCTAGTTTTTTCTCTCTAGAAAAAGTGTGCTCTCCCAACAATTGGAATTGCATTAGCCCTTAATCAAAATAAGACTCCTCTTATTTACAGATATAGGCAACCCTCCTAACTATTTTAGGATTAAGATTTCATATTAATTAATTAAACTCTTTTAATTAATTAGGCTTCCTAATCTTATTAGGAGAAATTAATTAAACTACTTTAATTAATTTTTCTCCTAATCTTATTAGGAATATGGGAGAATACTTTTATTAATTAATTCCCAAACTACTTTAGGAATTCAAATTAATAATAATAGTAATAATAATAATAAGACTCATCTTATTAATTTTTATTTAATATTTCTAAAATATTAAATAATAATATTAAGCTATTTAATTTATTCTATCACCATAGATTAAATTAAATATACTTAACTTATTATTATGATTATATCGTTTGCTTCTTAAAAAAATATTCATCCTTTTATAGTGTGACTGTAGACACTCGATATTTCGTTTCCCTGTTACTAACACTGTAGAAGGGCAAAACTATCTTGTCAAATCGACCCCGATCTCAATACCAAACCATCAACTCAACCCCGGTCTCAATACCGGCCATTAAGGTCTCAATACCAGGCCATCAACTCAACCTCGGTCTCAATACTGGGCCATCAACTCAACCTCGGTCTCAATATCGAGCCATCAACTCAACCTCGATCTCAATACCAGGTCATCAACCCAACCCCGGTCTCAATACCGGGCCATTAACTCAACCCGAGAAGTATAGGTCAGCCCCAGTCTCAACCCGGGAGGTACAGGTCAGCCTCGGTCTCAACCCAGGAAGTACAAGTTAGCCCCGGTCTCAACCTGGAAAGTACAGGTCAGCCCCGGTCTCAACCCGGGAAGTACAGGTCAGCCACGGTCTCAACCCAAGAGGTACAGGTCAACCCCGGTCTCAACCCGGGAGGTACAGATCAGCCCTGGTTTCAACCCAAAAAGTACAGGTCAGCCCTGGTCTCAACATGGGAGGTACAGCTCAACCCCGGTCTCAACCCGGGAGGTAAAGCAGCCCCGGTCTCAACCCGGGAGGTACAGGTCAACCCCGATCTCAACTCGAGAAGTACAGGTCAGCCCTAGTCTCAACCCGGGAGGTACAGGTCAGCTCCGGTCTCAACCCGGGAGGTACAGGTCAGCCCCGGTCTCAACCCAGGAAGTACAGGTCAGCCCCTTTCTCAACCCAGGAGGTACAGATCAGCCCCGGTCTTAACCCGAGAAGTACAGGTCAGCCCCGATCTCAACCCAGGAAGTTCAGGTCAGCCTCGGTCTCAACCCAGGAGGTACAGGTCAGCCCCGATCTCCACCCGGGAGGTACAGGTCAGCCCCGGTCTCAATCCGGGAGGTACAGATCAACCCCGGTCTCAACCCGGGATGTCAGGTCAACTTATGAAATAATCCTGAAGCCTTACATCATATCCATAGACAAACCTGGAAGTACCAAGTCAGCCTCAGAGACAACCTTGAGGACAAACAAAATCGGCTAGGATCCAAACCTCGGAGACAACCCCAGGAAGTCAGTCGAAGGCCATGCCAACACTGAAGGCAACCCCGGGAGGGGCAAAACGGTCATTTTTCCAACTTGAAGTCAATTAGGTCAAATTCAAGCCGAATTGATGCCACTATGGTCAGAACGAACCATAACAATGATCCCGAGTAGAAACAGCGCAAGACAGCTCAACGGACAAACTACGAGGAATCAAAGACCTGGTTATGAACTCATTTTTTTGGAATCAGAAAAGGTTTTCTCGCATACCATTACAACACTCTCGACGAGGGCTTTGCAGAAAGGTATCGCACGCCTCAAACGGACGCTCAGATCAAAAGTTAGAAAGTTTTGAATCTGACCTTGCGTTGCTTGGAGTGCACGTACTTCGATGCAATGAGACCAGCCATGTGGAGCCGCACATCTACCTACGGCTGCCGCAGGTAGAGCCGCTTCCCCTGGGTCTATATATATGAGTTCACCCCAGCTCATTTAAAAATTGAAAACGCTTTGAACCTCTGCCCGTTTGGTTTCTCAGCCATATTCTTATCCTCCAAACCCAAATTTTTTTACTCTAACATTTAGATACACCCACATACTACCACATATCAAAAATTAACTGGTAGAAATGGACGTTTAAAGCCTATGATCTGTCAAAAAGCCTGTGTAGCAGTCCATTGTGAGTATTTTTAAGATCAGAAAGTTCCTATTACTTCATTGCACTTTTATACTTTTGCTTTCTGAATATGCCCGGAACTCAGTTTCGTGGGTTTTTTGCTTATTTTTTGTATATTTTAGTACATAAACGTATTTTCTAGCATTTTTACAACTCGGATCGTCGATCCGTCGCTTCTAACAGCTTTCATATACATATATCTTCGTTTTTAGCAACTTCGCCGGACTGGGTTATCTTCCCAGTCCGGGTTTGGCTTTTTAATGTGAATATTTAACTGTATATATACTAAGTTTTCAATTCTGTCAAGCCTGAATGTCAAATTCGAGGTAGTTTACTGTTTTTATATATAACTATATATATATATATATATATATATATATATATATATATATTTCTGACTGATTTGGGCCTGAATTTATATTTCGTGGCCTTTTTATTGCTTGAATATATATATATATATATATATATATATATATATTAACTATATATATTATTATTTACATTCCAGTTTGGCCTGGATCATTCTGTGGCCTTTTTACTGCTTTTATATATATATATATATATATATATATATATATATATATATTTACATTTTTGTCCGGGCAAAGGATAGAATGTCCGTCGCCCTTTACCGCTTTTATATATATATATATATTTACATTCTGTCCAGCATGGATCATTCTGTGGATTTTATACAACTTCTATAAATATATATAAATTTCCATTCCAGTTCAAGCCTCAGAGTGAAAACCCACCGCTCTTTACCGCTTTTATATATATTTCAATTCTGTCCAACCTGGAATACTCCATGGCTTTTTATAGTTTTTATAAATATATATATATATATATATATATATATATGTATTCATTCCAGTTCGAGCATAGGAGTGAAAACTCATCGCCCTTTATAGTTGTTTTTATATATATTTCCATTCTGTCAACCTTGGATTACTCCGTGGCTTTTTACAGCTTTTAGAAATATATATATATATATATATATATATATATATATTCATTCCAGTCCGGGCACTGGAGTGAAAACCCATCGCCCTTTACAGCTTTCGTATATATATAATTATATATATATATATATATATTGACTCATTTTGATTAAATTGTTGCTTTAAATATTCATTTGATATGAATTGGCATTGAGATTTCTGCGAGCAGACTAGATTTCCTTAAATCTCGCCATCTAGTGGGAATGGGTCCAAACAGAACCGGAAAGCTAGAATGGCTGAGATTTATTCAAATCTAGTATTTTTCTAGTTCAGTTATGAAAGCTACCTCGCATCCCTTAGATCGCTATCTAGTGGGAACGAGATTCTTCGACCACGAGTGAACCAGGATTTACTGATGAATTCTTGGTTCTGGCGACATCTAGATATAAATATATATTTCTATACATATTTGAACTGTGCAGGTTTTTATTGGCCTCCCTCTGTGAGCCTAGAAATTGTGGGATTCACGACCAAACTGATCTAAATCTGATTTCCATGATGGACAAACTCTACTTTACAGATGTACCCTGCCAGTTTTTCTGTAAAATGTACATCCAAAAAGACCTTCAAATGGTTATTCGGGTTTAAGGTCTCAGCATAATGAGAATAATGGTTTGTCGTGTCAGAGTCACTCCGATGGCTATCATGCCCATGAGAAAACCGACACTTGTATATATTTTGTGGTCGAGGGTGCTTCGCAGCCCGACAATCTGTTGTCCCCGATTGGGTATGACAATTACGCGCAAGTATACGCGGCCAACAAGTAATAAAGAGTAAGTACAGATATCGTTCCCACGGAGAATTAAGTGATAAAAGACACCAAACCACTAGCACATAATCATTTCAGTCTTATTTAAACGAGCGCTAAAGAGTTTAAATATTAAACTAGACAAGTAAGTAAACTTAAACTAATTAACCCTAGAGTAAAATCAGATAATGAAGATATGAGATCTCAATTTCCCTTAATGATTAATTTAAGTCAACATACTTCCAGTTAGGTCAAATTAATCATCTCAGTTTGCTAGCCGAGAACACGAAAATGAGATAAGGCCATCTTTTGAAGCACCTAATCCATATCGCATACAATCCACAAATGATAGAACGCACGTGAACACCCACCTTATCTAAACCCCTATATGTCTATGTGATTTACAAATAATTAGGGTTTAAGTCCAAGTTCTCAATTGACTACGAGCGACACTTCAATATATGTCTATCCTAAGCACAAATCATACATCTAACGCCATGTAAACATACAATCACCCGCTACTACGATTAGATCTAAACCCACATTTCGTCTTTCAAACCCATATGGATTATCAGGGTAATTAGTAGCTAACCAATTAAGCAAATAAAGCACAAATCGTAATAGACAATCTCATAGCAATCAATAAGACCAACATGGAAGAAAATAAACATAAACTACTCATTACGTTCCATTGAAACCTCAAAATAGAGTTTAAGATATCATACTGAAGCACATCTATCATCCACAAGTTGAATACACATTATAAGATTACAAATAGGAAGCAAGAGATTATAAAGATAAAAAATGCAAATCTGAGTGATCAAGCTCCTTAGTTGAATCTCTAATGGAATCCCCTTGCTTCAATCTTCTTTTCTAATAAAACCCTAGAAAACTAACTAACTAAACCTAATCTAGAATTAATCTACTCCTAACCTAATCTATAATAGAAATTAACGAGAGAAGAAGAGAGAGCTAAACTAGGGCTAGGGCAAAAAGATGATGTCTGATATGTGCCAATATGAGCCCCCCTTATAGCCTTCAAGTCAAAATCTGCCGAAATGAAAAGTCAATCTGTTGGTCAAGCCAAGCTAGCGCGGCCGCGCAGCCTTTAGCTTTGTTCCTGGCGCGGCCGCGCATGTCCCCAAAAATTATTATCTGCTCTGCTAATTGGCGCGGGCACGCGGCTTTGATGCCTTAACCCGGCGCGGCCGCGAGGGTATGAAAATCTGGCTTTTTGCTGGTTTGCTTCTGGCTTCTGCTGCAATAGGCTTCTCTTGTCATCTTTAACTGGCAACATTTCCTATGCCAGACAAGCTAACCTTATTTGATCCTCTTTGCATCATCACATTCCCATTTAGCCACTTGACCTCCTCCATTGTCATGCCATCATTCCATTCTTGCTCCATTTGGCACCATTTTATCCTTTTAAGCTCAATATGCGCCAAGAGAGTTCCAAAACATGCAAACTGCAAAACAAACTAAAAAGGCATGAAAAGCACAAAGATACTCGAGTTTAAACAACAAAACAAGTTAGATAATATATGAATAAGTGGTCATAAAAACCACTTATCACAATCACCATTCAAATTGAGCCAAAAGGCTAAAAATATAAAACGAAAGTGTTGATATGTTTCAATTCCTATGTTAGCGTAAAGGTTTGAAACCCTACTTTCAAAACATCATTTTAATAATCTTGTCTAAAAAAAAGACTTTTTGCAAATCAAATTAAACCCTTCGTATATAGGTTCAACGAAGCACGTCCCTGCTTTCAATCAATCAAACATAGGCCCAATTTCTTCCAGCATTCACACACTCATTGCAGATTTAAAAGGGAAATATTGAAAAGATGCGGTACCGTGTTTACACGGGAGTTGTGGGGTGCCTAACACCTTCCCCACACTTAACCAAGCCCCCGAACTTAGAACTTCGATTTCAAAGATTTAGTTTCGACAGTGTCCAGCAAATTGGGCCTCTTTTCAAACAAAACTCGATTGAGTTGGTACAACCATTTCAAATATACAAACTGGCGACTCTGTAAAACGTTCAAATCGTCGACATGATATATGTTGGCCTTTTCCTAAAAAACCCTTCAAAACCTTTTTCATAATAAAAAGAATAAGGGTAGAAAAAACTTAGGAAGAGAGAAAGATCCGAATTTGACCCGACCAGAATTTTTCCACCGACGTCGATAGGTGGCGACTCTGCCAGGGACAGTAGAGGGCTTAGGCCACGTTCAAATCTTTTCAAAATTTCCTTTTCATATCTGTGTATGTGTGAAATGCTGCATCTTTACATTGAATGAATGCGTGAATGCTGCGTTTTTACATTGAATGAATGTGAATAAATGTTTTTCTACTTTATTAGTGCTTCGCACCCATATTAGTGCTTCGCACCCATATTAGTGCTTCGCACCAATGTCATCATATGGATACAGTGAGACGCGATGTATGTGAATGTATGTTGTGTGATTCCTCCACCAGGAGGCAAACCCGTCTGTGACAGAGTAATGTCTTCGAGGACGGCTAAGTCTTCGGGGCTTATAAAAAAGCACTACTCAGATTCGCTCCAGTTGAAAGATCGGATTAATTTCCACTCTAGTAGATTGCGATGATCTGGAGACCTTCATGCCAAAAAAGCCGCGAGAGTAACCTAAGATAGGTTAGCCTCTGATTAACCAAATTCGATGGAAAGCCTCTTCATGCCTTCCTCTTTCAATTCAATGTCAAGTTTTTAATTCCAATGTAAATAACATAATGTAAATATACATTCCCTGTTGTATACATCTTATCATATTATCCTGTCATCAAAAATAAACTGACCGTTATTTTGCAGGATAAGATTAAAAAAACCTTAAAAACACATCATGGCATGCATCATATCCATACCTACCTTAGGAAATTGACACGCCTACGTTTTGTTGTAGGTGAAAGATTGGTCCTGTCACTAGATCTAATTCTAAAAAAGCACAAAGTCCATCTCGGGACATAGCTTCCAGTGCTCAGCCAGAATCCACCCCTGTCTCTAGGGAAGAGTTTGAAGGACTGAAGAATCAGATAGCCGAATTGGCTCTTTTCTTGAAAGAGCAAAGTAAAGCTCTTAAAGGAAAACAAGCACAGGGTCACACAGAACCCGGTACACCCGGTGGCAGTCAAGATACCAGGAAAAAGGACACTCAGATTCCTGAAACACAGAGTCAGGATACAACCAACAAAACCCCTGAAATCACCATCCTCGACAAAGAACAGGAAGCTGGTGACATTATGAAGAAAGTCCAATAGATGGAAGAAACCATCCGGTCTATCAAAGGGACTGAGGCATTTGGCAGTGTCAATTATTCTGACTTATGCATTTTCCCTGGGGCTCATTATCCCAAAAAATTTAGAACTCCTAATTTTGAGAAATACGATGGATTGGGAGACCCCTACACTCACATAAAGGTGTTCATTGGAAAGCTCGGATCCTATGCAGAGGACAAGAAGCTTCGAATGCAGTTATTCCAGAAAAGTTTGACCGGAGAGGCTAGAGCATGGTACGCCCGTTTAGACAACTCTAAAATTCATAGCTGGGAAGAGCTGGTGCATGCCTTCCTCAGTCAATACAGCTTCCAGTCTCAACTGGCTCCCGAAAGATACCAAATAACCAAAATTAAGAAATAAGGTACTGAATCATTCAAAGAATATGCCCAACGATGGAGGCGGGTTGCAGCACAAGTCACCCCATCTATGACTGAGTCTGAGATAGTCATGACCTTCATCAACATTCAAGAAGCCCCTTATTATGAAAGGCTAGCAGGCATAGGAAAGCCATTTTCAAAAATGATCAAGTATGGCAAAATGGCATAAATGGGGCTCAAGTCTGGAAAGATAAAGGATCTGACCGCCTTGAAAGCTGTTGTCGAGCATATCCAGTTTAGGAGTTACGGGAGTAATCCCCAGAGAACACACAAGAAGAAAGACGAAGAAGTGTCCTTAGTATTGCAATGACAAAATTAGAGGGGTGATTCAAGCAGCATGCCCATTCAAAAGAGGAACTATTCTCCTTTTCAAGCTTCAGTACAACCTTCGAACCCGTCATTCTAGAAAAATTTAAAGGCCAAACGCCGAAGAGCGTTCACCCCATTAGGGGATTCACTCGAGAATGTGTTGAAGTTGTTGACAACACAGAAAAAGATCACTCAACTTCTTCCACCAACCAATACCAGTGGACGAAATTTTGACCCAAGCAAAATGTGTGCTTACCATTCCGGATCCCCGGGACACGATACACAAGACTGTTGGTCTCTCAAGCACAATATTCAAGACTTGATTAACAACGGAGAGATTATAGTGACAAAGCCCGAGCAACCACACGTGCAGGATAATCCCCTCCCTCAGCACAAAGAGGAGGGTGTCAACATGATTAGCACCTAAAATGGAGAAGGATCCAAATACCTCCGATACGTCGGAGAATCAACTCAATCCAGCCCAGACAGTTGGGAAATCTCAGAAAGGCGATTCCTGATAGAGCAGGAAATTAAGTCTATCAAAGAGCAGATTGGACAATTAGCAGAACTGGTCGTATACCAACATCAAGTCACCAAACAACTAATAAACCAGACCAACCAGTATGCCAGAAATTAGTCCCATTCTTATGAGAGACCATTATCGTTTTCATCAGCATGAACCCTGGGCCGACAAGATAGCCAAGGAAGAAAAGTTCCAGGCTGATAGGGAATTTGCTTTCCAGAGGAATTTCACCAACCTAAACCAACCGATGAAGGAAATCCTCCAGATGTTAATCAATGAGGGAATGGTGTCAAAATTATTACCCCTGGTAAATCCACGATCCAAGAAATTCAAAACTGAACAAATCTGCCAGTACCACTCCAATTCACCCGGCCATGATACTGAGGACTGCTGGGCACTTCGTTATTTAATCCAGAACATGATTGAAGGTGGTGAACTGATAAAAGGGAATCAGGATTATAGCCTCCCAGATGAAGAAATTCTCTTTACTCCCACTGCGTGGAGTCAGGATACAGTGGCTGTTATTTCCTGTGATAAGGAGCCGACCTTTACACCCCTAATGCTACCAGGGAAAGGGGTCCAAGAAATACAAAATTCTATGAAGTTGGCCGCACCCGATCCTCTAATCCTACCATTCAGACCCCAGTATCCAGTGATCAGTCTGAAGAAAGTCCCATGGAACTACGGGAACGATGAAGGTTCCACCTCAAATAACATTGCCATTGTGCCAAAGGAGAATCCCTTGTACCTGCCTCAATGGGTGATCAAAGCAGTCATCAAGGCCAAAGAAAAGGTGGCTGAAGAGAAAATAGAAGAGTTCCTCAGTAAAATGGGACACAATGAAATTAAAGTGGTGCAAAGTATAAAAGACGCACCCAAGCAGATGTCCATTCTAGATCTGGTCTTATCATTAGTGGATCATCGCAACATTCTGGTGAAAGTACTGGAAGAAGCCTATCTGCCACATACCGTGAATGCCGAGAAATTCTGTCACGTGGTAGAATACATCTTTAACAATAATGTGATATCTTTAACTGGCGATGATATAGCCGCAGAAGGGACAGGCCATCGTAAGTCACTGCACATAGCGGTAATGTCCTCAGGATATGTGATCGGAGGTCTACTAATAGATAGAGGATAATCCCTCAACATCTGTCCCTACGACACCTTAGAGAGAATGAAGATTAACCCTAATCGGATCAAAACCAGTCATGTGGTCATCCGGGCTTTCAATGGATCTCGCCGACAAGTTATGGGAAAAATTAAGCTTCCTCTAGAGATTGGGCCACACACTTTCTATGTGTCCTTCCAAGTGCTCAACATCACCACCGGATACAACTTATTGCTGGGCAGGCCATGGATTCATATGGTAGGAGCTGTGCCATCCACCCTCCATCAGCAACTCAAATATATTATCAATGATAACCTAATCATGGTGAATGTCGAACCAGAATACCCTGTCTGCATATGGGGAGACATGCCAGTGATCAGCCTGGATGCAGGTATTGAACCTGCTAGTTTTCAAGCCTTGGAGGTAAGTAATACTCAGTACCTACCAGTTAGGGCACCAGCCTTAACGCCTAAAGTCTCCCCCGAAGTGATGACAGTGGGCCAGGAGATGGTATCTTTGGGTTTCCACCTAGGAGAAGGGTTAGGAAAGAATCACCAGGGAATCAAGAGCCCGGTGCAAATCCCGAGTCAGTCAGGGAGAGCCGGATTAGGTTATTCATCCGGGTCAAATCGTCGGAACCCACAGAAGCATCCTAAGGCTCATGCTTCCACCAAATTATTGCCAAATCTCACTGATGCTGGATTTGTGAAGATAATGAGGAAGATCCCTACTATGGTATCAGCCATGTTGTTTCCTCCAATCATACCGGTAGGTGAGAGAAAGACCCCAAAGCTTGAGGGGGAGAGCAAAAAGGGAAAAGAAAAGCTCATGTACGAAGGACGAGACCCATTTGCTAACATGCGTGTTCTCATACACTACGAAGGTATGAATGATGATATCCCAGATAGTGATGAAGAGGATAAGATCCAAATTCCTCCATCAAGAAAGAGAAGGGAGGCAGTTCAAAGAGAAACCTCGGCCCTATTTTGAAGGATGTTTTGGTTATCATCTGAGATGAGGCAGAAAAGCACAATTCCTTGATCCTCCCTGTTCATAAGGATCTAACCCTGGATAACTGGAGCAGCGTCCCTTGCCTCACTCAAAAAGGGTAAAAGGGCAGAGAGTTTGTATACCTTATAACATGGTTTCATTTACTACTTGTTTTATTGCACAGCTATAGTAGTAACTTTTGTTATGCTTTGCCAAATGCTTTGTATATTTAAGCAGTTGCATATATGGAAGTGAAAGCATTTTGTTTTCAGGTACTCCAGAGTTGGATTTGTTTGTCACTGCTGATGAGATGCCAACTTGTCACAATGACTACAACTTTGATGTAGAACTGAACTTCAACTAGATGGATATTGATCAAGAGGAGGAAGATGACTATGAGGTGCCCGAGGAGATCAAAGAATGGGTCGAAGACAAACCCAAACCAAACCTCGACCAAACCACCACTATCAACATAAGAACCTCCAAAAACTTAAAAGAAATCCAGATAGGCCTAGACCTCACTCAAGACCAAAAGACCGATCTAATCGAACTCCTAACACAGTTTCAGGATGTGTTTGCATGGTCACATAAAGACATGATTGGACTGTCGACTGACATTATCATCCATCGAATGCCCATCAAAGATGGATTCAAGCCCGTTAAGCAGAAGCTCAAGTGATTGAGACCTGAATGGAGTCTAAAAGTTAAATAAGAAGTTGTTAAACAATTCAAAGCCGTAATCATCATGGTATCAACATACACGGAGTGGCTGTCAAACATAGTCCCCATGCCTAAGCCAGGAGGGAAGGTACGAGTATGCGTGGATTATAGGGATTTGAACAAAGCCTGCTTAAAGGATAATTTCCCGGTGCCTTTTATCCACATCCTGATCGACAACACAGCGTAGTACGGCATGTATTCTTTTATGGATTACTTTACTGGTTACCATCAAATCATGGTCGTTGAGGAAGACAGGGAGAAAACAGCTTTCATCACTCTCTGGGGGGACCTTTTGTTACAGATGACTATCCTTCGGCCTTATCATGCCGGAGCCACATATCAACAAGCCATGATGGCCCTGTTTTATAACATGATGCATAAGGAGATAGAGGTCTATGTGGATAACATCATCATTAAATCCCGAAAGGAGGACGATCACATCGACCATCTCAAGAAGCTGTTCAACAGATTGCGTAAGTATAACCTCAAGCTGAATCCAGCCAAATGTGCTTTTGGAGTCAAATCAGGCAAGTTGTTGGGATTCCTAGTGAGCAATAGAGGCATTGAACTGGATCCCGCGAAGATTAAAGTTATCACGGAGATGCCAGTACCTCGAACAGAGAAGGAGATACACGGGTTCCTGGGAAGGATTAATTTTATAAGCAGGTTCATTTCCCAGCTCACAGCAACTTGTGAACCCATCTTCAAGCTACTAAGGAAGAATTCCTCCACGAAATGGAATGAGGATTGTCAGAAAGCCTTCCTTGCCATCAAGAAGCAGCTAATCAAAGCTCCAGTATTAGTACCCCCAAGGGACGGAGTTCCCCTATTCATGTAGCAATGCCAATGCAATGGGCTACATGCTGGGACAGAAAGATGATAGTAGTAAGGAGAGAGCTATCTACTATATCAGAAAAAGGTTCAGCAGTGACAAACAAAAGTACACCCTGATCAAGAAAACCTATTGTGCATTAGCATGGGCCGCCATGAGGTTGCAACATTATCTGCATGGGCACACGACCTACCTCATATCCCGCATGGATCCACTAAAATACGTATTCAATAAGCCAATGTTGAATTGTCGACTGTCCAAATGGCAGTTGATCCTACAACAGTTCGACATTGTCTATGGGACTCAGAAGTCTATCAAGGGTCAAGGCATTGCAGATCAACTAGCTAAAGCACCATCAGGAGGGTTCGAACCTCTGGAGACTTATTTCCTGAATGATGGGATCATGAAAAATTAGCAAATCCGATAAGAAAATGCAGTCCAACCATGGAAAATATATTTTGATGGAGCAGTAAACATGGAAGGTGTCGGAGCTGAGGCAGTCCTCATCTCTGGTACAGGAGAACAATATCATGTGGCTACCAAGTTGCAGTTTGTCAACACCAACAACACGGCTGAATATGAAGGCTGCATAATGGGGTTGAAATTAGCCCAATCCATGGGTGTCAAGCATCTATTAGTCTTTGGAGACTCTAAATTGGTTATCAGACAGACCACTGGGGCATACCACACCAACGAACTACATTTGCTGCCCTATCATCGGCAGGTCATCAAAATATCCATGGAATTTAAAGACATAACTTTTATCCATATTCCTCGGGGTAGGAATGACTTCGCTGATGCATTGGCGACGTTGGCTTCTTTGATCCGCATATCTGATAGGAGTGGGATTCCCGATATCAAATTTATAAGACAAAAGATCCCGACATACGGGAATTACATTGGAGAAGTATCAAATGAAATACCTCTTATCAAACAACCTTGGTATCAAGACATCAAAGAATATCTCCGAGATGGATCTACACACGCTGGGGCAAGCCACTCTGAACGAAAGCGGAATCATAAGATGGCCCTGAAGTTCTATCTGAACGGAGATGCACTCTATAAGAGGGATGCCGGAATCAAACTCTTAAGATGTCTGGATAAAGAGCAAGCTCAGAGACTGATGGATGAGGTACACGGTGAATCTGCGGTCCACACATGAGTGGTCATCTGTTGGCCAAGAAGATATTAAGAATAGGGTATTACTGGATCTCTCTTAAAGCTGACTGCGACGACCACGTCAAGAGGTGCTACCAATGCCAAATCCATGGAAATGCCATCCACGCTCCTCCAAATGAGCTACACAGCATGAGTTCACAATGGTCGTTCTCCATGTGGGGAATGTGTTGGGTTTGTACGAAATCGTGACGCAATCAAATTGCAAAAATTAGCGGAAGCATGGTATATCAGAGTTTAAAAAATTTCTACAAAAACATTACCCGGATCATCCTTTATGCAAATTATTAATTTAAAACGATAAATAAGAAGTTATGGAATCATACCCTTGTAGAACGAAGCTTCCACAGGTACTAGTTCAACTCCTTGTTCTTCGTGATCTTCTTGAATTTTCGGGTTAGATTCCTTCCTTTGATCAACGTTAGCCACCCAAGTGTTTGGCCTCTAGAGGTGATCCACCAAGGAAGAGAAATTATCAAGAAGGAGGGTGTTTGGCTTAGTGTTCTATCCTCTATAGAAAATGAGTACTCTCCAACAATTGAAATTGCATCAACTGATATCTATTATAAGACTCCTCTTATATAGATATTGGTCAACCCTTCTAATCCTATTAGACATGGGATTTCTTTTAATTAATTAAACTCCTTTAATTAATTTAGGCTTCCCACCACATGGGGAATAATTAATTAAATTCATTTAATTAATTTGTCTCCTAATCTTATTAGGAATAAATGAGAGTACTAATATTAAATTAATTACTAAACTCCTTTAGAAATTAAAATAATAATAATTGTAATAATATTAATAAGACTCCTCTTATTAATTTATATTTAATATTTCCAAAATATTAAATAATAAACATTAAGCTATTTAATTTATTCTATCACTATAGATTAAATTAATTACACTTAATACATTATTACGATTATGCCATTACCTTCTTAAATAATTATTCTTCCTTTTATGGTGTGACCCTTTAGGTTCTCTATATTAAACCGGTTGTGAATAAATCAATTAGAATAATTCTAATCTTATTTAAATAAATAAATTAAACTAATAATCTATTTAAATAAATAATATTTATTCTACAATAGGGATAAGCCTCCCTAGCGATCAACGACTTTCCAGATAATATAGATTTCAACATTAATCATAAAAGAACCTGTGAGTAAATAGTTACCATACAATTCAATCCTTCCACCATACAATGTCCCAATTAAATATAAGACATGAATTTACTGTCAAGTCTTATTTTATTTAATTATATGTATTTCGATTAGAAAATGCACAACTCCAAATAATGCAAATTAGAAACTCCTTTCTAATTTCATTTTACCTTGGCCAAGGATTCCTGGGTTGTCATTTAACGAATCACATAGGACATATCTCCTCTTTTACTAGAGGTGGTAGATTCTTTATTGATCATTCATTATCTCCATATGTAACTCATTATACCCAAGCTTACCCTTTTATATACCCTAAAGGACTTTAAGGAATAAGTCAAAGTATAATTCATTACATACAAGATACTATGATGACCTCAAGTCCAAGGATCACTTGTACTACTATCACATTAGGAATTCCTATTGACAGGCAAGTAAAACTCCATTAAGTATTCCATAGCGAGTCACGTTCAGTGAACTTATTCTCCAATAAGCACCTACATACTTGCTTTAGTGTCTCCACACAAATGATCATGAGATCAATCATCCTCATCCAATGAGCAAGCAACATATGTACCAATCTATCCGGATTTACTAATCCCCTTTTTAGTAATCCCATGATTGGGAACTATTTTAGTTTTAGAGCTTTCTAAGAATTTAGATCTCATTAGCATGATCATCATCATGATTCTAAAAGCATTGCTTAAAACTATGGGTTATTTATATATTATAAAAACAGCACCATGTAGATAATTAAATGCCTTTAATAAATGAATATTTTATTAATAAATAAATAAGATTGTTTACAAAGTACGTGCTTTATCATCATACATGATTGGCTTGTATGCACACTCAATCTCCCACTTGCACTAAAGCCAATCGCCATGGTATCTCATACCCATCTTCTCTAAGTGACGATCAAACTGCTGTTGTGTTAAAACTTTAGTAAATGGATCTGCAATGTTGCCTTGAGTGTCTACACTCTCCAAGGTGACGTCTCCTCTTTCAATGATCTCCCTGATCAAATGAAATCGCCGCAACACTGTGTTTAGATTTTTGATGAGACCTCGGTTCCTTAGCCTGTGCAACTGCTCCTGTGTTGTCACAGTAAACGGGAACTGCTTCTCCAATGCTAGGAACCACACCAAGTTCAGTTATGAACTTCTTCATCCAAACAGCTTCCTTTGCAGCTTCACTTGCAGCTATATACTCTACCTCTGTCACTGAATCAGCAACTGTTTGCTGCTTGGAACTCTTCCAACTCACTGCGCCTCCGTTCAAGGTAAAAGCATACCCCGAAACAGATTTACTGTCATCTTGGTCCGTTTGAAAACTTGAGTCTGTGAAGCCCTCGAGTTTTAATTCAGACCCACCGTAGATAAGAAAAATATCCTTAGTCCTTCTCAAGTATTTTAGGATATTCTTCACTGCCTTCCAGTGCTCTTCTCCTGGATTCGACTGGTATCTGCTCGTTACACTAAGTGAATGAGCAGCATCCGGTCTAGTACATATCATACCGTACATGATAGATCCTATTGCAGAAGCATAAGGGATCTTACTCATACGGTCTCTCTCCTCAGGTGTCTTTGGGGCCTGTTTCTTGGAGAGATGTATTCCATGGCTCATCGGCATGAGACCTCTTTTAGAATCTTCCATGCTAAATCTCTTTAGCATTGCATCAATGTACGTTCCTTGGGATAAACCAAGCATCCTTTTAGATCTATCTCTATAGATCTTTATCCCCAAAATATAGGATGCTTCTCCCAAGTCCTTCATGGAGAAGTGTTTAGATAACCAGATTTTAATTGATTGTAGCATAGGAATGTCATTCCCTATCAGTAATATATCATCAACATATAATACAAGGAATGAAATTGCGCTCCCACTAACCTTCTTGTACACACATGGTTCATCATCATTTTTGATAAAATCAAACTCTTTGATTGTCTCATCAAAACGAATGTTCCATCTATGAGAAGCTTGCTTCAATCCATAAATGGATCGTTGCAGCTTACAGACTTGATTTATTCCAACCTTTGAAACAAATCCCTCTGGCTGTGTCATATACACATCCTCCTCAAGTTTCCCATTGAGGAAGGCCATTTTCACGTCCATCTGCCAGATCTCATAGTCGTTATAAGCTGCAATCGCAAGCAAAATCCAAATGGACTTGAGCATAGCTACTGGTGAAAAGGTTTCATCATAGTCAACTCCTTGTCTTTGTTTGAAACCTTTTGCAACCAGTCGGGCCTTATAGGTCTCCACCTTGCCGTCCGCTCCAGTCTTTCTTTTAAAGACCCATTTACACCCAATAGGCTTAATGCCTTCAGGTGGTGAAACCAAAGTCCATACTTTGTTTTCATACATGGAGTCCATTTCAGATTTCATGGCTTCAAGCCATTTCCCTGAGTCTTTATTACTCATGGCCTGTTCGTAATTCAATGGATCATCATCATTCATGATGCGTATCTCATCGTCATCCTCTATAACGAATCCATACCTCTCAGGTATCTTCGGTACTCTTCCAGATTTACGAACAGGGTGTGGTATAGTAGGTTCTTCTACTTGGTCAGGTACCTGACTTTGATCCGTGGTAATTTGTGGTTCTTGAACTTCTTCAAGATATATCTTACTCCCACTGACCCCTTCATGGATAAACTCCTTTTCCAAGAAGGCAGCATGTTTCGCAACAAACACCTTTTGATCAGTTAGATGATAGAAATAATACCCTACAGTTTCTTTAGGGTATCCCACAAATCTACACTTTTTGGATTTAGTTTGTAGCTTATCATGTTCAAACTTTTTGACATAAGCTGGACAACCCCAAGTCTTAACATGCTTAAGATTTAGTTTCCTCCCCTTCCACATCTCATATGGAGTCTTTGGGGCGGATTTGGTAGGTACCTTGTTAAGTAGGTATGCAGCCGTTTCTAGGGCATATCCCCAGAAGGAAATTGGAAGGTCGGTAAAACTCATCATGGATCGAACCATGTCTAACAATGTTCGATTTCTCCTTTCAGATACTCCATTTAACTGTGGTGTACCTGGAGGAGTCCATTGTGAGATTATACCATTTTCTTTGAGACAATTGAGAAACTCACCGCTTAAGTATTCTTCGCCTCGATCTGATCGAAGTATCTTTATACTCTTGCCCGTTTGTTTCTCTACTTCACTTCTGAACTCTTTGAACTTTTCAAATGATTCTGACTTGTATTTATTAAATACACATATCCAAATCTTGAGTGATCATCAGTGAAAGTAATAAAATAAGAATACCCACCCCGTGCACTTGTTGTCATAGGCCCACAAACGTCTGTGTGAATCAATGCCAACAACTCTGTAACTCTTTCTCCTTTTCCACTAAAAGGAGATTTAGTCATTTTACCCATGAGACATGATTCACAAGTTGGATATGATTCATAATAGGATAGCTCGAGGAGCCCATCTTTATGCAACTTGGATAATCTTGTTTCATTGATATGACCGAGTCTACAGTGCCACATGTAGGTATAATTAATATCATCTCTTTTCCTTTTCTTAGTTTGTTAGATTTGAAATATATTTTCTTGCAAGTCAAGTGTATAAAGTCCATTTCGCAAATTTCTAATACCATATAAAACATCGTCTTTATAAATAGAACAACTATTGTTCTTTATAACAACGTTAAATCCTTCTATATCCAATACAGAAATTGAAATAATGTTTTTAATAATATCCCGAAGGCATTGCTAAATAATAAGTTCCTACAGCTAATGCAGCAACCTTTGCTCCATTCCCTACTTGTAGGATCACCTCATCATTGTTCAGCTTTCTACTTCTGACCAGTCCCTGCACAGTATTACATATGTGAGAACCACAGCCGGTATCCAATACCCAAGTAGAATTATGACTTTCAGAAAAATTAATTTCAATCATAAACAAACCTTGATTGGAAGTCGAAGCTTCTCCAAGCTTCTTCTTTGCCAGAAACTTCTTGCAGTTCCTCTTCCAATGACCCGGCTCGTTGCAATGGAAGCACATTCCTTTGCTAGCTGGATCAGATTTCTTTTGTTCCTTTATGTTCACTTTGCCCTTGGTCATCCGAGATCGGAAGAGCTCCTTAGATATCTCATATCTAGCAGTCCTACTTTGTTCATGTGACGCCCCCAAATCCGTGTAACATCGATTACAGGACATGGTGCTCACGATACAACATACATCCTCATCTATCTAAGTAAACTCCAGCAATAATAATAGTAATATTATAAATATTACGTACTTACTCAAAATAAAATCCCAAGTCTTTACAACCTTTAATAAACCAAAACATAAACTTAGCGTTTATCGCTACATTACATCATATGCGGAAATATAAACTTATTCTATAAGGTAACTAGCATCATTTCATCTTAGTCTTCCCCTTGTCCTTGCCCGAGCCATCAGCCTTCTCATCCTTAATTGAAAGGTTTAAGCAAGAATGAGCACAAATTGCCCAGCAAGTATATAAAGAAGTTTGAAAACATACATCAGGAGTAAAAACATCTGTATGACAATATCTCAACAGTTGAAAGAATTATCAAGTGTTAAACAAGAATATCAAAGATAAGAGTTTAGAATTCTCCATAGCATACTAAGGGGTGTTAAATACCCTGAACATTGCTTTGTTTCATCGAAAACCATCAGACGGTTTAACAATCAAATAGATTGTAAACGGTCTCTGCAAGTACTCCAGGTGATCAGCCTATCGTACCCTACATTGTGCACAAGTATAAAGTTTAAACTGCATAAGCATAAATGGGACTATATGCCCGACATCTGTTTGCCCATTTATTCGGGTTGTTCATCTTAGTATTCATGCGAGACCGCACCAAAGCAATTTGGATTGGTAAACATTAAATAGCTTCGAAAGATTTGAATTAAATCATTTTTCATCAATAATAACTAGCCGAAAACAAAGGCCAGGAAACATACTTAGAAACAGTTCGATAATGACATGAAACTTATAAGCATAGTTGTTAGGATAATAACTGAGTAATCATCGATAAGCTTGCAAGATAATTGAAGTTGTATAACTTCACAACAAAGGAACTTGCACGAATAAATAGCTAGCATAAGTCCAATACTTACCCTCACTGAGATAAAATAAGTAAGGATTGAATAAATACCCAATAGAAATTAGGGCTAGAAAACTTTCCTGATACGTCTGCTATCGTTAAAGCTAGCAATTAACCTTCACGTAACCTAATCATATGTGTCACATTAAGCCATTAGGTTCTTGAACTCTAATTCGAAAGAAAATGATTTCCTTTCATTATAATTTCATTAATCAACTACCACGTATGCTATCATCAAACTAATTTAATCATATATCATGTTGCGTCATATAGATAAAGTGGTTCAATATGAGAATCTGAGTAAAAATAAGTTTCTGGAATTTTTCCCGGTCCGACCCGGACCGGCGCAGCTGCGCAGCCTCAAGTCGTGTTACCGGCGCAGCTGCGCTGCCTGGAAAACCCGGAACCCATCTTTGAGTGGCGCAGCTGCGCATCGTTAAGCCATATGAACGGCGCAGCTGCTCTGCTCTTCATGCCCAGAAAATTTTTGCAGTTTTGAGCAGCCATCTTAGCGAATTAATTCCGATTAAACCATACATGATATGACCATGAAACTTGGACACAACATACTTCATCTAGCATACTATTTTACAAAAATATCACATTCCAGAAAATAGCAAATTAAGACCACGAACTGGCTACCTTGAAAAGCGTGCCAGGACAGGTTCTAACACTTAGAAAAATTCTGGAAAACCCAGAAATTTGCAGATTTTTATTTCCAACATGCTTGCTCTCGAAAATCATAACTTGCTCAATTTAACTCCGTTTCTTATGAAATTTGGTCAGGTTATACATCATACTACACAGTATTTTACAAAATTATTACACACACTAATCGGGTCATAGAAACCATGATTCCAAGGCTCCGAAAAACCCGAAAAGTCACAGATTCTATGTTAAGCCATCTTTGACAAATTTTGTGATTTTGATTCTAGCATGCATGGGGTTGATTCCTACTGTCCAGACCACACATACTAACATATATACACGAAACCCAACCTTTAACTTCACTAAATTATCATGATTTGAACAATTTGACATCTAAGAGGCATTTTAGCAAACACTTAGCATGCATGGCATAAATTCATACGATTCAATGTGTAAGAGACATGAATTAAACCAGAACTTTCGTTCTCTACACCCACATATCAGTAACCAACATGAACATAGCCTCACAAAATCAAAACAAATCATTTGCAAGGTCTCATATGCATATTTTCTCATTTTTACCTAAGAACATGAAAAAGAGAGTTCATGGCTACCTCTTTGATGAATTCTTTTTGTTCGAATTCCTCTAATGACTCTCTTTGCTTGGTTAGTCTCTGCAAACTCTAGAATTCGCGACCTTCTCAAGCTCTTTCCTCTCTCACTCTCAACTTCACTCACGGTAGGATATTTTACAAAAGAAAGAAATAGAATTTTAGGTGGAGAGTATATATAGAAATCATTAGTATAAGCTTCCCTTGCCTCTTCCATTCTCAATTCAGCAGTTATAACATTAAGTTAGGACATTAGTTTAGCAAATTAAATAAGAAGAATGTGGGGGTTAGAGAAAATGAAAGGATTTTTGGTTTTAAGGAGTAAAATGAAGTACTCCCTCCTTAGCTATATGTAATATACGTATACTCCTTCCCTTGTCCCAATTCGTGAGTCACAAGGGTCCCACCAGCTGCTGACTTGTACCACATAAAATATTATTATAATCAATTAAATAATCATTTTGACCATTTTGCCCCTCGTAGCAAAACGTTGTGATACTTATATCGATTCCTACTAAACTCGACGTCCCGGACGTCATGGAACTATCTGTTTCGTCAAAATCGTCTCCGAAATTCGTGGTTGACTTTTTACCCGAAAAAGTCAACCGGTTGACTTTGACCAAAAAGTCAACCGTGACACATTTTCGTGGTTACAGTCTAACCTGACTAAATTCGACGTCCCGGACTCAAATACGCAGTCCGCGTCTCTAAATTCCACTCTGATCTCAAAATCATGCTTTAAAGCCATCTCACGAAATTAATAGAATTAATTCCATACTTAACCTATTTAAATAGTTGAATTAAACTAAACCAACCATTTAAATACTCCTCATCACATATCATAAAATAACACATGTATGTATAATGCATATACATCTAAATAACAGAAAGCAGACCAAAATTTCACATAAATTCGTTTATTGATAATTGTTAAAAGACATAATAATCTCGGATATTACAGTTCACCATACAACTCCTTGAGGTGAATCAACATAGTAGGAGCATCCTTGTTTTTGTGCTGACGCTGAAGCTCGTTATTCATAGATGCGAGTATGATGCATTGATCCACAGATGCATCATCTTGCCACTTTACAATGGTGGCAATCTCTTCCTCAGAGGCTGTTTCTAGAACAGTTCTAGGGACAGGTGAGTTTAGGACATAAGAAATCTTTTCAGCAGTGAGAACTATTCTCAGATTTCTTAGCCAGTCCGTATAATTCGGCCCGGTAAGCTTATTAGCATCAAGTATGCTTCGCAGTGAAATTAGTGATTTTGACATTTTTAAAATTCTGCATGTGAAAAACAGCATTTTACCAAACATTCATTTTATTAATTTTGCATACCAAAATAAATTTAGGTCTTTATTTTAAATTGGTATCTCCCACTAATTTTATCAAACTATATTACCCTCACTTATATAGTTCGGCAACATCTAATTAAAGATTTGCTAGTGAGAATAAGGATCCCATTTCAAATGTACATAACCTTGTGGATAGCACAACAAGCGATATACAAATAAATAGGTAGACAACTCTTGTCAATTACATCACTATATAACTCCTTTTATTTTGCCTCTTAAATCATAATGGTCAAGTGTGTGCACATCCGAACTAAAATGATTTAAGTTAAGTCCAGCCTAGCACTTCTATAAATTCAAAAAAGAAAAATGTTCGTCCTTGTGGATAGCACAACAAGACTAGATCGTTCAATTTTCTTGAGAAGCATCAAATGTGATTAATTAACATCTTAAATACACAATACTCGCCTTGTGGATAGCACAACAAGCTCATATTAAATATTTAATACTCTATTAATTTATCATGCTAGAAGGCGACGTTCGATATTTCAAATATCATTTGAACGCTTCGGACTTAATATTATTTCTTTGAGGGGTTTGTTATTATTTGTCTCATCTTGTTTAGAGCACATGCACATATATATATAAAATACGCGTCATTTTATTAAACATGCGAAGCATGTTTGCATAAAATATAATATATATATAATATTTAGCATGCAATATAGAATATTATATTCTACCCGGATTGATTATGGACTTTTATTCTAGTTTGGTTCACTAGAGCCACCAAGTGAACCAAAAGGTCAAACCTAGGAGTGCAAGAATTTAAATTTAAATATAACTATTACATTTAAACCGGGCTCCATACAAACGGGTCTTCACGCGCTCCTTGCTCCTTGGTCTCCAATTTCTTCAAGATAATTCTAACTATTTCTATTACATTAAACTATTTAATTTAAATAGAAACCTTGATCAGCAGTCAAGGGGAAGTATATAGGAGGGAGATAGAATTTTACATCAAGAAAAAAAAAATTAGAGAAGACGAGGTACACAGACCCCATTTAATAAAACCCATTCATTCAAGCATTCAACTAAAATAAAATTCAATCACATTGGTCAAATAGTCCATAATCAATCCCCATTTATTATCATACATATCACCATATATATCAATAAATAAATATTCATCTCATGAATTAAAACATTCCAAATATATATGAGTATCATTTAATGGGCAATTTTAAATTGCATGAAATCCAATTTCAAGATTAAAATAAACTCTTTATTTTAATTATAAAATTATTTAGAATATAATATATAAATATATCATATATATATATATATATATAATATAAATTCACATTTATTTTTTAAAAAGAAGTTATCTTCTTTTATTAAAAGAGTTCTGCAGGTTTATTAAAAGAGTCCTTTATTGATGGGTCATCTTCTTTTTGGAGTAAGAAAGAGACAACACCTTTTCTTTGCAGAATTCAAGATTAGCACCCAAAAAAAAAATTCTGATTCGTCCCAAAAAAAAAATGACATTTTTTTTCTTAAAAAAAAATAATTTTATACAATAAAATTATGCACAATAAATTATTTTAAATATATACCCATATGTATATGAAATCAAAAATAAATTAATAATTGCATAAAGGTTTGGCTCTGATGCCACTGTTGGGTTTGTACGAAATCGTGACGCAATCAAATTGCAAAAATTAGCGGAAGCATGGTATATCAGAGTTTAAAAAATTTCTACAAAACCATTACCCGGATCATCCTTTATGCAAATTATTAATTTAAAACGTTAAATAAGAAGTTATGGAATCATACCCTTGTAGAACGAAGCTTCCACAGGTACTAGTTCAACCCCTTGTTCTTCGTGATCTCCTTGAATTTTCGGGTTAGATTCCTTCCTTTGATCAACGTTAGCCACCCAAGTGTTTGGCCTCTAGAGGTGATCCACCAAGGAAGAGAAATTATCAAGAAGGAGGGTGTTTGGCTTAGTGTTCTATCCTCTATAGAAAATGAGTACTCTCCAACAATTGAAATTGCATCAACTGATATCTATTATAAGACTCCTCTTATATAGATATTGGTCAACCCTTCTAATCCTATTAGACATGGGATTTCTTTTAATTAATTAAACTCCTTTAATTAATTTAGGCTTCCCACCACATGGGGAATAATTAATTAAATTCATTTAATTAATTTGTCTCCTAATCTTATTAGGAATAAATGAGAGTACTAATATTAAATTAATTACTAAACTCCTTTAGAAATTAAAATAATAATAATTGTAATAATATTAATAAGACTCCTCTTATTAATTTATATTTAATATTTCCAAAATATTAAATAATAAACATTAAGCTATTTAATTTATTCTATCACTATAGATTAAATTAATTACACTTAATACATTATTACGATTATGCCATTACCTTCTTAAATAATTATTCTTCCTTTTATGGTGTGACCCTTTAGGTTCTCTATATTAAACCGGTTGTGAATAAATCAATTAGAACAATTCTAATCTTATTTAAATAAATAAATTAAACTAATAATCTATTTAAATAAATAATATTTATTCTACAATAGGGATAAGCCTCCCTAGCGATCAACGACTTTCCAGATAATATAGATTTCAACATTAATCATAAAAGAACCTGTGAGTAAATAGTTACCATACAATTCAATCCTTCCACCATACAATGTCCCAATTAAATATAAGACATGAATTTACTGTCAAGTCTTATTTTATTTAATTATATGTATTTCGATTAGAAAATGCACAACTCCAAATAATGCAAATTAGAAACTCCTTTCTAATTTCATTTTACCTTAGCCAAGGATTCCTGGGTTGTCATTTAACGAATCACATAGGACATATCTCCTCTTTTACTAGAGGTGGTAGATTCTTTATTGATCATTCATTATCTCTATATGTAACTCATTATACCCAAGCTTACCCTTTTGAATACCCTAAAGGACTTTAAGGAATAAGTCAAAGTATAATTCATTACATACAAGATACTATGATTATCTCAAGTCCAAGGATCACTTGTACTACTATCACATTAGGAATTCCTATTGACAGGCAAGTAAAACTCCATTAAGTATTCCATAGCGAGTCACGTTCAGTGAACTTATTCTCCAATAAGCACCTACATACTTGCTTTAGTGTCTCCACACAAATGATCATGAGATCAATCATCCTCATCCAATGAGCAAGCAACATATGTACCAATCTATCCGGATTTACTAATCCCACGATTGGGAACTATTTTAGTTTTAGAGCTTTCTAAGAATTTAGATCTCATTAGCATGATCATCATCATGATTCTAAAAGCATTGCTTAAAACTATGGGTTATTTACATATTATAAAAACAGCACCATGTAGATAATTAAATGCCTTTAATAAATGAATATTTTATTAATAAATAAATAAGATTGTTTACAAAGTACGTGCTTTATCATCATACATGATTGGCTTGTATGGACACTACTATCAGAATGGATGTGATAGGCCCAGTAGAACCCAAAGCCAGCAATGATCATCGATTCATCTTCACCATGATCGATTACTTCACCAAGTGGGTTGAAGATTCCTCTTTTCCCAAAGTCACCAAAGAGGTCATCATTGGTTTCATCAAAAATAATGTCGTCTGTCGATATGGACAACCGGAGGTGATCGTATCAGACAACACCAAGAACCTAAACAATCAGATGATGAGAGAACTGTGCAGCGAGTTCCACATCAAGCATCTCAATTCTGTCATCTATCGGCCCAAGATGAATGGTGCTGTCGAAGCGGCCAACAAAAATATCAAGAAAATCATACATAAAATATCCGCCAATCACAAAGAATGGTCTGACCTATTGCCTCTAACCCTGTTAGTATGCAGGACGTCAATGCGTACCTCTACTGGAGCTACCCCCTATTCATTGGTCTATGGCATGGAAGCAGTCCTTCCCATAAAAGTAGAGATGGTGTCCTTGCGAGTATTAATAGATTCTCAGATGGAAGAAGACCAGTGGTTGCTAGATCGGTACCACCAACTGTCCCTGATAAATGAAAAGAGGGCTATAGCCATTTTCCACTGGCAGTTATATCAGCAAAGGATTGCTCGATCCTACAACAAGAAAGTCTGAATACGACAATTCAAGGAAAATGACTTGGTGCTGAAGAAAGTTTTGGCCAATCAAGATGAAGCCAAAGAAAAGTTCGCCCCTAATTGGGAAGGCCCTTTCATTATCAAGGAAGTGTTGACAGGAGGTGCTATCAGATTCCAAGAGATGGACGGAGTGAATTTCCCCAACTCATCAATTAAGACACCATAAGTTATCCTGGTCCTACGAATCGATCAAATCAGTTTCGATTTTCACTAAAAAACGGAACTACGAATGACCTGATCTCCCTCAACCCTGGGGTACGTAGGCAGCCATTCTTTGTACGGTCAAACCAAATAAAAACTCAAAAATCATCACACAAAACTCAAAAGAGACATTTCTCAAGCCTCTCTCACACAAAAATGGAACTACGAATGACCTGATCTCCCTCAACCCGGGAGTACGTAAGCAGCCATTCATGGTGCGGTTTGACCTTCAAAGAAAAACCAAAAACCAATAAAACCAGTCCCAAGACACCGAAATTATATGAAACCTAAATTCTATCGAGCCTTTATGGTCAACAGGCCCGTTTGAGATATTCTCTGACATCTCACTGTCAATCCATCAAGGAGAAGCTCGTGATACATCAACAATAGCAAGTCATAAAAGAAGTGGTAATCACTCAGCAATGACAATACATATCCAACAGGGAAGTGAATCAAAATATATTTCTCTGATATATAATACTGTTTGATATATACCCTGTGACGTGTACATGACAAAAATGGCTGATCTAGTATGTGCAGGAAAAATAAAGCTAGTCTATAAACCTATGGACAAGCGGGATAGCAATGCCAATATGGCATCTCTCTCTGAAGATGGAGGAGCAGTTGCAAGTGTAATACCCTCAGCCTCCATACAAACAAGCACATCCACAGCCATCTGCATAGTGGCGCTGTGACCATCGATGAAAGCACTCATCTCTCCAACCAGGTTGTTTGTATATGACCTAAGGGCTGTGCTGTCAGCAATATATACATCTCAAGTGGCTATGGCCTCATCCCTCTCTACAAAAGCAGCATCCCTGGCAATCAAAGTCTCCTTAATCTCGATAAAAGCATCATCTCAAGAAGATCAAGCCTCATCTCTCTCAACCAACGCTACATCCCGAGTAGCTCGAGCCTCGTCTCTGGCAGCGAAAGTTGTATCTCTACCAGACATGGCAGTCAACATCAGTGCCCTAACCTAATCTCTCTCAAAAGTCATCCTAGCTAATGAATCTGCCATAGCTAGATCTTTCCCAACAGGAATGATCGGCGGGTCACTAACTAAGGCTGCTGTCAGACCTATGAACAAATCATCCTCTGTAGGAGAATCAGGATCCTCCATGGGCTCCTCCTCATCTGAATCCACAATCGGAGCTGACTGGATGAACGCAGCTGATGCTATATCGGTCTCCAACCACGCTGAGTACTCCAGAAAACGATCTGGGTGGCTAGTAGAGAAATCAGCCCTCTCCCTATGAGTCTAATATTCATAAATCCTGACCAGGTCGGCTGATGAAATAGAAGAAGCTGACATCCGCTGATCAATAGCCCCCTCAAAATGGTGCAGGCTCTGGAACTGATCGAACTGACCCATAACTGCCAGAGGATGATAAGTGGTCACCCCTCTCAATCCCGCCAAGGGCAAGTAATCCATGCCAAATGAATGGGTGATAAATCTATAGGGGGAGACTAGCCCGGAGCATGGCAGAATCAAAAAAGATGCACAATATCGGACAGAAGCTGACCATGTCTCTACATCTGAACACTCTGCCGGCTGAAAGAAGTATGACATGGCTATCTCATGGGTGAAATAATACCCCTGGTGTCTGAAGAAACCAATCGGGAGAAAGTGGGACATGAGTCACACGTACAACAAGACAGGGGTACCTCTAAAAAACCCCTCTGGATGGGTACGGCAATAGGTAGCTGACCTCAGTGTCTCAGCCAATATCATCGGTAGGATGGTGCAACCCTGTCTAAGGGCCCGAACCACGACCATCAAATCGACTTCCAAGTGGTCCAAGGGTAGTGGCATATAAACATAGGACACGATGCACATCAATAAGATGTCTACACGGGCGAGCTGCCACTCATCTACCAAAATGAAAAAATCCCCAGAATGTTGCTCATAGCTGTCTAACCGGCCAAAGTGATCAATTAAAAAGTCAATGGATATCACATGGCCGGCAATAATCTCCTCAGTGATAACTAGGCATCTCAAACCCGACATAGTCATAAATGGTCTCCGCATGTCACTGATGGCGGTACGAGCGCAAGGCAAATCCAGTGCCAAGCCTGTAAGACGCTCATACTCCTCTAAAGTAGGAGTTATCTCGTAAAGCCCAAAACAAAAAACCTGTCGATCAGGTATCCAGCATGATAAGGTGCCATCCACAAACCCATACGGAACATGGAAGGCTAAAAGGGCTAGAGAATTCCCTAACATCTGGTCTACTGTCCCTCTGGCTGTGAGGGGCAGACTGTTATACCAGGACTGCAATGAAGATTCCACCAAGGACGGTGGCGAGTGCTCAATACGGCTGATGGTATATGACATCTGTATCACAGTATCACAAGACCATCCAGGGGTTAAATCTAAACTCATCTGTCTAAGTGCATATCCATGGCATAATATATGCATAATGACAATGATAAATATGATGCAATAGATAGGAAATATCATGCATATCTATAATAAACTGTCTACTGCAAGCATCATCTCTGTCTGCTAATAAAGTGCAAAATAAAAAGTACAGGGATATGGGGCACAACCCCCCCAACTACTAACAGTAGCCTATCAAAATGGGGCATAGCCGCCCAACAGCCAAAACAGTGACCTATCAAAAGATACAGCTACAATAGCTATCCAAAAAGATCCAAAATGTCTATACCCAGGCTGTTAACCTGCTCCATCTCCTCCGTGGACACAAAGTCTCGGCCATCAGGAATGTCAAGGCGGTACAAGGGAGGATCAGCCCCTGTATAACTGCTGGAAAATGGACCTGTGGAAGGTCCTGCTCTGGAGCTAGATGGATCAAAAGAGGATGCCTCTGATGGATCTCGGCCAAGATGTCTGATGAATAAATGAGCTCTCTCCAACTGCTGGGTCAGTCTTGTAATCTGGTCCAAGTGGGTAGGCTCTCGAAGACAATCTATCCAGTTTGTCATCATCACAGACCCCGGCACCATATTTGCCATGAACTGGGTGGCACGAGTCTGAGCCCCAATAGTGCAAGGACTCCACCAGCTGCTGAATGCCTTCTGGCTGTATAGACCCTCTGATATGGTAAAGCCATCTACGCCCTCCATCAAAATGTCTGTGAGTGGCTGGACTAGTGGCCAATGGTGCCAAGCAGAAGGAACAATGGGAATGCGGATCTGCCCTGTAATGCTCCTGATAGCACGCTCTCCTAAATAGAGCTCCCAACCTCCCTCTGTTAAAAATGGGACTCTACTGGTCGACAATGCAAACTCTCGGCCAGTAGGGAAGCCTCCCTCAAACCCGACTGTCAAAGTCTGAGGTATACGGCACCCATAATATTGACCCTGCTGTCAAAAGCTCCAGCTGAAGGCGAGAATGGGTGAAACCCTCAGCAATAGGGACCTCTGTCAGAGTGGAGTGGTGCCAACGCCGTCCCTGAGGATAAGTCTCCAAGCCCAAAGTAGTGGCATGACGTAGGCAAGGAAGCCAAATATACCCAAAACTGGCCATGTAACTATCAAAAGTCCTCAGTGACCAAGACTGACAAATGTAAATGCAGAAATCAAAAAGGTACAAGAAAGATGTACTCACCAGCAGGAATGGGTAGAACCCTAACCAAGCCTCAAACACACCTTCCGAGCGTATGCGCATGCCTCGAATAAAATAGACAAAGATATAGGTACCCCAATTAAAGTCACTGAGGCGCTCTACATATCGAGTGGTACTGACCAGAGCAAAGGACACAGTCGCAGAGTTGTCCTCCAGAAAACAACCCCTGATGATCACCAGAAATAATTGCCATAGGATGCGATCCCTAACCCTCTAATCATCAGGCAGAGGCTCAAGCAAAGCCCCACTTTGGGCATCTACACTCAAGGGACCAGATCGGACCATCCGACCCTTGATTGCCGTCGCAGGAACTCCCAACATGGACCGAACGACAGTGGGCGTAATGTCAGCCACGACAGGCACTGGCTCACCATCGAACTTGATGCCAGTGATGAACCTCCATTCCATAGGCGTCATCATCACCTCATAGTCCAACAAGTGGAGAGACTGAGTCTGGTAGAACCAGCGCTCAGATAAAGCCCTCATAAAACCCCAAGGGCAATGGCGGGGAAGAATAGAAAAGAACGCCTAAAACCCCTAGGTGTTAACAATGTCCCTGTAGTTCTGGTGCAGAGTGTGATATAGGGAATGCACATTAAACTAGTTCCCTCGAGTATGTGTGAAGCCAGGAACCTGCATCAAAAGCCAGCCCATGTCAAAAACTTATGCTCCGAGACTGGCAAAAGGAAGAAAAAAAAGTCCAAAAATAGGAAAAGCTTCAATCACCTCGTTGGCATAGAGGAACCTCGAGGGGTGACAACTCAAATCTCCTAGCAGATACTGGACTGGCACAACAATGCCTGGAAGCTCCACATATGGGGCCTGAGCTAGGGAAGGAGCATCAAATGGAGCCTCCTCATCGTTTATATCAACCGACGGCTCATCCTGGGCTGGACGAATCACTGACTTCGCTAACCTATGAGGCGGTCGGACTAGACGTGGCTGAGGAACATCAAAAGCTCTCCTCCGCCTAACGCCTGAAACGACCCTACTGGCACTACTAGGTCTATCTTGGTCCATAGCCGGACAAAGTCTCCAAATCACCTCAGAAATGGTGTTGTAAGCCTAAAACCTATAGCTTATTAATTTAAATCAGTACTTTATGCATTTTTAAGTCAAAAAACATGCATGGGTCAGTAAAATCTCCAGTAGAGTCAAAACTGCATGTCTTTCAAAAGCTAAATCCTAAAAAATGCATAGGTCAGTCAAAAATCCTCAGTACAGTCAAAACTGCATGTTTATTAAATGCTCGGGCTTTTAAAAAAAATTCGCCAGAGCCTCCTTTGTAAACTGGACTGTCCGCATGCACACAGGTATGTCTAGGTGGCCATTCAGTAGCACACCTTCCCAAAAATAGAAACAGTTCATATTTATGAAAAAATATAAAATAAACTTCATATATTAACCAAATTATCTTGGACATTTTTTTAGTTGAAAATCCAGGCTTGCTAGGCCTCAAAAAGGATGAGTAAACTGATCAAAAAGAGCAAAAATTGAATGTCTCAGAATCTGAATTTTCTTACATCAAAACATGCATTGTAGTAAAATAAGCATACTTATGAAGTAAGAAAATTTTTAGTAGGTTATATAAGCATACATTTTTGATACATTGCATTTAAAAGCACCCTACATGGTTTACATACTTCTAATTGTCAAAACATGAAAAGAAAGGATCTAAATGTTACCTGAGATATGAAGAACACGTGGCCAGACAGAGAAATCAAATTTGTAATAGACTTAGCACCGGGAACGGCACCGATTTCGAAAGCTCCATATCGTATGGCGCAAGTAGAAATGAAGGAGTTGATGTTACAACTGCAAGAGTTATTGGATAAGGGTTACATTAGACCGAGTGTGTCTCCTTGGGGAGCACCAGTGTTATTCGTTAAGAAAAAGGACGGATCGATGAGGCTCTGTATCGATTATCGAGAATTGAACAGAGTTTCGATCAAAAATCGATATCCGCTACCAAGGATAGACGACTTATTTGATCAGCTGAAGGGAGCGAAGTGTTTTTCGAAGATAGACCTACGGACAGGATATCACCAACTGAAGGTACGGGATGAGGACATACCAAAGACTGCATTTCGAACCCGTTATGGACATTACAAGTTTTTGGTAATGTTATTTGGTTTGACTAATGCTCCGACAGCATTTATGGACTTGATGAACCGAGTTTTCAAGCCATACTTGGATACATTTGTGGTAGTTTTTATCGACGACATCTTGATTTACTCAAAGACAGAGGGAGAACACGCCGAACATCTGAAGATTGTTTTGGAGGCACTAAGGAAAGAGAAGATGTATGCAAAATTTTCTAAGTGCGAGTTTTGGATAGAGAAGGTTCAATTCTTAGGCCACGTGGTGGATAAGAATGAAATCTCAGTAGACCCTGCGAAGGTAAAAGCAATAAGTAATTGGGAACAACCGAGAACACCGACGGAGGTGCGAAGTTTCTTAGGGTTAGCTGGATACTATCGAAGATTCATTCAAGATTTTTCTAAGATATCAACCCCGTTGACCAATCTGACGAGGAACACGGTGCAGTTTGTATGGACAGACAAATGCGAAGAAAGTTTTCAAGAGTTGAAGAAAAGATTGAGCGAGGCACCTGTGTTATCACTACCAGATGATGCAGGAAATTTTGTGGTGTATAGTGATGCATCGCACAAGGGACTTGGTTATGTGCTCATGCAACACGACAAGGTCATTGCGTATGCGTCATGACAATTGAAGGATTACGAAAAATAATACCCTACTCACGACTTAGAGTTAGCGGCATTAGTTTTTGCGTTAAAGATATGGAGGCATTATTTATACGGAGAGAAATGTGAGATATACATGGACCACAAAAGTCTGAAATATATCTTCACACAGAAGGAGTTGAATATGCGGCAGAGAAGGTGGTTGGAATTGATCAAAGATTATGACTGTGATATTCGTTATCACCCGGGAAAGGCAAACGTGGTTGTCGACGCTCTGAGCAGGAAAGGAAGAGAGAAACTATTTTATTTAACGGCTCAGGACGAGTTAATAAGAGAGATGGAGAAATTGGAGATAGAAGTGAAAGGACCAGAAAGGTCTGAAGAGAAATTATTTGTAATGGAAGCTTGTCCGACATTGTTGGATAGAATAAAGAAAGCACAGGAAAAAGATGAAGAGTGTGAGAAAATCTGAAAGAGGATTACAGAGAATGAAGAAGAGAAATTTTGAATGGATAAAGACGATATTTTGAGATTTGAAGAAAAAGTATAGGTACCAGCGGTAATCGAGTTGAGGGAAGAGATTTTGCACGAGGCACACAATACAACATATTCCGTTCATCCGGGAGGCACGAAGATGTACCGAGATTTGAGGCAATATTTTTGGTGGCCCAATCTAAAACGGGAAGTTGCAGAGTGCATTAGTAGATGTTTAACTTGCCAATGCGTCAAAGCAAAGCATCAGCGGCCGAGTGGTTTAGTACAACCGTTAGAAATACCGGAGTGGAAATGGGAGAACACTAAGATGGACTTCGTGGTAGGACTTCCAGTCACACAGAAAGGATAGGATGCCATTTAGGTTATCGTGGATCGACTTACAAAGACCGCACATTTTCTACCAATCAAGATCCACTACATTTTGAATCAGTTAGCGAGTCTGTATGTAAAGGAGATTGTTTCACGACATGGAGTGCCAGTGTCAATTATCTCTGATCGAGATCCGTGCTTCATGTCAAATTTTTGGAAGAGTTTGCAAGAGAGAATGGGAAGGCAGTTGAGGTTGACTACCGCTTATCATCCCAGACAGACGGACAGAGTGAGAAAATAATACAAATGCTGGAGGATATGCTTAGGACTTGCGTGATGGACTTCAAGGGAAATTGGGACGACCACCTACCCTTAGTCGAATTTAAGTATAATAATAGTTACCATGTGAGTATCGGCATGCCACCGTACGAAGCCCTTTACGGAAGAAAGTGCAGAACGCCATTATGTTGAGACGAAGTCGGAGAACGACGCATACTCAGACCAGAGTTAGTTCAACAAACCGCAGATGTGGTGATAGTGATAAGAGCCAGACTAGTAGCTGCTCAAGACCGCCATAAAAAGTACGCAGATTTGCATCGGCAGGATCGAGACTTTAAAGTTGGCAGTTTCGTATTCTTGAAGGTGTCTCCATGGAAGGGAAAGATCAGTTTCGGCAAGAAAGAAAAATTGAGTCCAGGATTCATAGGACCGTTCGAGATACTGAAGCGAGTGGGCAAAGTGGCATACAAAGTTGCATTACCACCCGAGTTGGAGCACATCCACAACGTGTTCCACATTTCTATGTTGCGATCGTACAAGGACGACTACAAGCACGTGATTTCATATGAGCCCATTCAAGTGGAGAAGAACTTGGCGTATAAAGAAATTTCTGTCCAAATACTAGATAGGAAAGAGCAAACCTTGAGAAATAAAATTATATCTTCTGTAAAAGTAATTTGGCGTAACCACGATGTCGAGTAGGCAACGTGGGAGTTAGAAGATAGGATGATGAGGGACTATCCCCATCTATTTGTGTAGCCTTGTAGCAATTCCGGGACGAAATTTTTATAAGGGAGGAGGAATCTGAGAATTTCTTAATATTAATAAATGAATATATTAATGGGAATGAGTATTTATTTGTAAATAAATAATTTTGTGAGTTAACTCAATTATATTAAATTGAACAATTATAATAATTGAGAAAATGTAGAGTTTGCGATAAACTCGTTGAAAGCCATGTGTGTCACAGTGATGAGAAAGATTAATGATTATATTAATTAACGAAAGAATTGTTAAGTGAATAATTAATCTATATTAATTGATAATTGTTATTGTAGAATATTAATTAATTATTATTAAATACTAATGGTGATTAATTAATAATATGTGATTATTATTACAAGAGACATAATAATAATAAGCAACGTGTTTATAAATATTATAAGATTTACATTTATTCACTGTGATAATTAAATCATGTAAGTGTTAATCAACTATTGTGGAAATTATAATTTCATTGATTAATGAGAAATGGATTAATTATTATTATTATTAATTAATTGATAAGATAAGTAAATTATTAACTTCTATGTGCGAGCATGCGAATTAAATGTATAGCGTATAGTAACTAACTATATATTATGTGAAGTGTGAAGTGTAGTGCAACTATATTATATAGTGTGGTGCAATATTTATGTAACTATGCTATATATAGGGACCATATATTAAGATTAATCGAACTATGTGAGCTACATGATTTATACGTATGTGACAATGATGTGTGAATATACATTAAAGTGAGACATCATGAATATATGGTGAACAATTTAATAACAAAGGAGATAATATAATGTAATAATATCCGAGTAAATTATACCGGCATGATAAAATGTACATGGATTATATATGTACAAATTACATTGAAGTATTATTGCATTGTGGCATTAAAATTATAACCTATGTATGGATAAAATGTGTACAAGATATAACCTAAGAGTACATATAATATATAACATAAGTATATGGTATTTGTATACAAGTATAGCATGTAGTCCATTTGCAAATGCTGAGATTAAGGCTTGTCCCAAATTTAGTGTCCAATTGCTCCTCACTTCTCATTCACGTGTAGCACATAAAGGCTAGGAGCTATTCCACATTCTTCTCCCAAGCTCCTTCAAGCTCATGATTATGGGGGGGAGTGGTTATCATGATGATCTTTAACAACCATTTACCAACTCTCTCTTAACCATCATGTAATCTAACATTCTCATTGATTTAATTTGATGTATATATGCATTGTCTGTATATTGGTTTCTCTATAAATACAACCCATCCCCTTCTAATTTGATTTGCTGAGAATTTATTGAGTCTGTGAATTGAGAGCATACAAGTATTCTAAGAGTTTGGAAATTCATTTAGCACCAAACTCATTTCACATTACGGAGGTATAATCCATCTTCCTTACTTTTCATTTTTATTCTCTGTCAAAAGAATTTCTTGAGTTCTTGAATTCCAATTTCTTGGTTATGCCAAATTAAATTGTGATTGGGTTGTAGAACACTTATATAAGTTGTTATATAGGCTTAGTAACATGTTTAGTATGCAATGCAGCTTGGTTACAGTCAAAATTATTGTGAAATTTGGAAATTAGATGTGTAGTTTGCCGTTGCTAGGTGCTCTCTGGTCTGGAACGGGAGCCGCGCGACTGCGCGTCTCCCTAGTACAACTAGCGCGCGGCCGCGCCAACCTACAATTTTTGTTTCCTGTTTAAAAATCTGCTATGTGTTGGTCAATTGATATGGTTTAAAACAGCATGCTAGCTTGAGTAACGTATATATATATATATGGATACGTAGACCTAATGTAATCATGTTCCACTATGTTTGTATACATGATTAACAAACGGTTATAGTTTTCGAAGTAAACATGAGGTTTATAATTGAACTTTAAACATACATGACTTTTGTTAGTATTCTGATTTTCAAGCATATGTATATGGCCTTAAAATGCATGAAAAGCATGTTGACTTGCTTATATATGTTTCATAGTATGACATGAGCATGTGGACTTCATTTGTGTACTTTACTAAGTGAAAGTGTAAGTTTGAAATGTAACTCTTGACATGTTATATCGAAACCTATATTCTAAAAATCGTGGACATGTTTGATAGTGCCTTCGAACCTCACTAATGTGTCATACCTATATACATGTATACATACCATGTTAGGTGCCTTGATAGTTAAATAAACACAAATAAAGCATGATTTAAGCTAAGCGACAATACTCACGATGTGTATATGAAGTAGAAACTTGCAAGCATGTCTAAAATGTGATCACTTTACATGTTTACATAACAAGCATGATAACTTACGGGAACTCATGGCGTTTCTTGACCCTAAGTCGTTAGAAATCATAATTTAGAACTATTGCAGGTATGGTTGAACTTGGAAAAGTTGAACAAATATGGAGAGACTCTTTAACATGTATATATGCTATGTGATATCATATGTTGATACTTGAAACTGATTTTGACGGTTAACTTACAATAATGTTATAATGTGCTAAAAAGAGTATGTTTGCTATTTGTTGTGATCTTATGTGATGTTAATGATATGAGAATATGTTTAAACTCAAAAGAGGAACGTTAAGGATAAAAGTTATATTAATATGATCCTATACATGGTATGACGGAATAGTAAGGTTAAAGACTTAGCTTATATGTGGATTGTATATATAAGATAAGATATGATGTTATAATATATGACTAATGGATATCATATATACATAACTATATTACGATAGGGATTCGAAAGTGTTGAATTACTTTTCGTGGATAAACTACGCATAAGGCAAGTTCTCTAATTTACACTCTTTTAAAGTGCAAGTATCCTAAACCTTTGCATTACATTATTCAACGGACATCGTAAGCAAGTACTTGAACTCTATTCTTATTGAACTCATATTAAGTTATTGTTGTGTAAGTGAGTTATTCAAATTATGACTATCGCGTCATAGTTACGATAAAGTTGATTATATTCTTCGAACTTTAAATCTTGAGATTAAACTTATAATAGTTGCGATCTATGCCATTTGATTCGGCTAGACTTATATTATTGAAAAGCGACCCAAACCAATTGATTGGTGCGGGATCATATGTTTTGACTGAGATGAACAACCTTCTTTGAAGGGAAAATATATTTGTCAGGAGACCGACGTGCGCACACTTTAGTACGATTGAACGATATGCATACCGTAGGGTACTTTAGGCTGATCACCTGTTGTACTTGTTTTTATTTGGGTTATCAGTTTAATACTGTTAATTCTAGTAGAAGTTCATAGTCCTTAGTGACTGCTCAATATTCAGTTATCTTGAAATCTTGAATTGATTTATTATTGAATCATATTGATATTATTCTATCCTTAGCAACTGTTGTTGAGAACTGTTGATATTCTTGTTATCCTTGAACTATCATACCTTGCTATACCTTGTGGAGATTTGAGAATTATATTACTCACCCTTATTGTATATTACTTGTTGGGCAATTCGTGCTCATTCTTGCTTTCTCTAAAATATTTCAGTTAAGGCAGAGCAGTGCGGACCTTCGAGCACAGATAAGGGCAAGGGAAAGGCTACGGAGTAGATTTATTTATGTAGAACTTTATGATTTGTAATAAGAACTCATGATATTATATATTAGTTAGTTTACATATGCTTAAGGTATGTTTAAGTTATATAATCGTTGTTTAAGTTACGAGACCTTGGGATATGAATAAATTATACTAATTAAATGTAATCTATTCGGTAGTAGTTGTGTATTATTCCGCTGTGCAATGCGACATTTAGTCGTATTATTTATTGTGGTATTAGGTATTAGAATGTGACGAACCGAATTCGAGTGACCAAGTGCGGTCCGAATTTGGGGGCATCATAGTGGTAGAAATTTATGAAGAACCACTAGATGCACTTCTAGAGAAATGGATTAATCATGGGAATGGAAGGCTGCATGTGGTGAAAATGACTGCAGCACATCTACTCAACCATCGTGAAACTATAAAGCTAGACTCTTCAACCTTGATTTATAATACTGAAATCAAGGATCATGTTATAAGATGGTTTCATCCTCACATGCCATGGGCAAAGGCATCCCTCACTAGAGACAACAGTTATCTCTCATGGTGCTTCTCTCACCTACCCAATCTAGAGCTAGTGGCACAGAACTTTCCAAGGGTGAAGAAGTTTGCATTTCTGCTAATCAAAGACCAATCTCACTTCAAGGTCTATCGACATGCTGGAAATCATTACATTCCCTACGATTGTCGAGCAGAGTCAGATGGTAGAAGAATTCTATCCAAGTCTACAATCGTAGAATCTTCTCACTCTAGCCTTGAAGATGATCCAGATGAAATTGAGAAGTTGTACTCTGCCCAAGAAGCGTGGAACTCAATGATTTACCAGATTCTCACTACCTTTGAGAGTCTATCCAAAAGTGAAAATCGTAGAGTCCAACCTGATACTCAGGAGGAAGCTGATCAGAAAGAGGATGAACAACATAATGCCAGACCTCCTCAAGAGCAAGAGCTTCAGAAGTCCTCAAAAGAATTGGTTGAGGAAATCTCTCTTATGGCTACAGAAGTAAAGGACCTGTCAATAGGAGAAGACAATGAGTTGTCAAAAAGACATCAAGCCAGACTCTCAGACATATCCCTCAAGCTTCAACTAAGGGATCAAGTACTTCAAAAAGCTATGAGTGAGCAGAAAGAAGAAGCTCTACGAGTTCGGAAGGCTAATGAAGACCAAATCCTATCTCTCTCTGACAAGATTGATAATCTAAAATAATCTCTCTCCCTCCAACTTGAGCTAAGTCAACAAGAACTCAAAATTAAGGTTGGCAACTCATCTCACCTGATGGAGCAGCTTATGTCAAACGTGGAGCAGCTGTCTCAAGTGATTAATGACAAAAAGGGGGAGAAAAAGAGACATCAAAAGAGACATCCAAGAGAGGAGAAAAAGAAGAGGCAATCAACGAGCAGACTGAAGTCTGAGAAGAAGAGAAGCAGAGGAGCAAAGAAGGCCAAGAAAGAGAAGAAGAAGAAAGCAGCAACAGAAGCAGAGTCATCATCTAAGGGGGAGCCAAAGGATGATGACCCCATGAACACAGAGTCTGAGGGGGAGCCAGAGAAAGGAGTGCATGCAAATGAACCAAAGCCTGAGCAAGGTGGAGCATGCATCTGAGGGGGAGCAGAGGAAAGAAGTTTGAGAAAAAAAGAAAGATGAGCATCAGCAGAAGCTGATCAACAAACAATCTGGAGACATACATGGAGTAGAAAAGGTACATCTCTATCTAGTTAGGTATGTTCTGGATCCAGGATGTAGAGTGTCATAATTTATGTAAAGTCCATATTATTCATCAATGGCATTCATGATTATCTGCTTTAGAAATACAGTTGCTCACTATATATAAGATTCATTCATCTCATACATGTGCACTGATTGTTTTTGTCATAATCAAATAGGGGGAGATTGTTAGGAATATTCAAAAGAATGTTATTCCTATTTTATATGATTTGATTATGCTATAAATGAATGAATATGCAAGTATGCTTGCATTGACAAAAGCTATAAAGTCCTTTGATAGATAATAAGAATATATATACAAGGACTTAGAATGAATTGATCAAATATGTTAGTTGATCCTACATAAGCAAAACAGCTTTGTAAAGTCCTTAAAAAGAAATGATGTACAAGGACTATAAATACAGAAAGATCAAGCTTGTAAGGTTGATCTTATACAATGTAATAGATAGGCTTGTCTGATCGTCGAGTACTGCACCAGCATCGTAGTCTGCCTGGAGAGACAAGGAAGACTCGAGAACAATCAAGGCGAAATCGTAGTCTGCAAGGATAGTAGATCTCAGAGTTCGTAGTCTGCCGGGAGAAACGAGAAAGGATCGTAGTGTGTCAGGAAGAACTTTCTCAGAACCGTAGTCTGCTGAGAAAGTTATGTTCAGAATCGTAGAGACAGCCTGTCTATAAGCCGACTGAATGTCTGCCAGAGCTAAGTCAAGAATCGTAGATCACACTTGAAGCAGTGGAGTCTACGGATCTAATCAGAAGCAGAAATCATAGTCGAGCCAGATCAGACGAGCACAGCAAGTATAAAGGCAGAAATCATAGACTATCAAGATCTGATCTCTGAATCATAGTGTCTGCAGCAACAAAGCTAAATCGTAGTCTGCAGAACTAAGGCTTCCAAAAAGGTTGCTCACAACGCTAAGGGAAGAATCGTAGTGTCAACACGATTCTCAACAGATGGGCACTCCCAGAATATCCAAAGCATAGAGCCTCTGGTCTGAGCTACAAAGATACATTCCAAGGGAACCTGTGACGCCCCCAAAATCCACGTTCCTTCGAAACCTCGAATTCGGTGCAGTCACGATACTACTATCGTCAAACTATTACATCTTTTAATCATTAGTAAAAGAATACAACTTTGTTTATTACAATTTAGAATATAAATTCTATTCATATCCAAGATCTCGTCTTTACATCATATTCGATATTACTAAAATACGGAATAATTTAAACTTTTCAATATCCTTTGAATAAAAATCTTTTTATTGATTCCATAACTTTGATACCGATTACAAATCTTGAATCAACTATATAATATGATTCCTTCTTAACTGAGTTATCGTATAAATATTTACAACTCAACTCGATATCCTCTATGTATTAATTAATACATTCTTACAATACAACAAGTATTAAACAGTGTAAGCAACTATCGAGTACATCATCTAGAATCTAACATGGTCTAGACAATAATCTAAGTAATATTCTTCAATGCGATACTATCTATCTTTATCAATCAAGAAGCACGAAATCTTTACCGTGAATCCTTAACCTGCAAAAGTGGTTATTTGCAAGAGTGAGCTCGACAGCTTAGCAATTCTAACAGTCCACATGCATCACATAGCATATAACATCATACTCAGTTCATGCATTTATAAACAGTTTATATTTACTACGCATGTTACTTTTCACATAACAAGTATATCATCAAAGATCAACTTTCAATCTCATTTATATCTCATATACAGTTCATATATAAGTTCACATTATCACAGCATAATATAATTCAACTAATAGTTATTGAATTCATATATCAAATAGGAACTGAAAGACTTGCCTGATTCGTAGTTTAATAACTACGACTTAACTGCTTAAGAATCTCTGCACTTTGTGTAATCCTACACAGTTATATTAACCATAGAGATCACACTCATCAGTTATATGCATCCACACATTCTCAATGTAATAATAAAGGTTACATTATTGTCTAACTTGTTTCTTAAAACCTTGTTTCACTTTCTTATCATACGTTTAGTATAGCTAGGTACGCAAGGTATACCTTAACCATACTCAATTAATATCATCTTTCATATACGCATGTCCGCCTACAACTAATCTATTTACCTATAGTTAGTGTAGTACATCTTCAAAACATGCTCGCACAGTGCATATCATGGTTAACTAGCGGGGTGCACATACCAATCACGACTAGAGGCATATAAGTCCTATCATGCATGTTCATAAAGTTAGAATGCCAGTAACTCTATGTTCAACCATTCTACTTTCAAAACTTCATAAGTTTTATTCTCCAAAAATCAATGTCATGCTTAACTAATCATGCAAGGCTACTTTGAATCATTTTATATCTACTTATGCCATGTACGTATGTTATCATATTTAGAACTTTAAGTACACAAGTTCCTTTAAGTTTAATTTCAAGGCTTCAAGTTTTCTCTAGAACCGCACACTAAAGTGACCAAGAGGTTCATGGTATTCAAAGGGGTTTGAAACCACATGACATACCTATTTCCATGCATAACTAGGTCATACAATCATCCTTAAAAATTAGAACATACACATCATATGTATATGTCAAGGTTCGTTTATAAAACTTTAAGTCTATTTTCAAACTACAAGTCTTTTCTATCAATAATGTATAGTAGTGTGATTAACACCTTAAACATGTATTTCATGTCAATATAAACCATACTATCGGGTTCACAAAATCAGAATATAAACATGACTTATATACGCCAAAATTCGTTTATAAAACCTTAAGTTTATTTTCAAAACTATAACTTCATCGTTCACGTAAACGATCCGAATATAATATGCACATTCTAGTTTAACAAGTCCATATATATGTATTAATCATACCAGCATGCTTGTCCTAATTTCTTTCAATATCTATCACTTAGCAGACATCAAGCAGGAACAAAATCTACAGAAACTGGGATCAGGGACCGGCGCAGCTGCGCAGCTCCCCAGTTCAAAACTAGCGCAGCTGCGCAGGGCCTTAGCCAACTCAAGTCTGGTACCGGCGCAGCTGCGCCGCTGGCCAGTATAAAACTGGCGCAGCTGTGCCACTGGCCGGCCAGAGACAGAGCAGCTTCTGCTTCGGCAGTACCTCAAGCCAAACTCAGAATTTCGCAACGATTATCATTCTAAGCTACTACATTACAGTTCTATCATGATTATAATCTAGCATAGAAACTAATAATCATACTCCAATCAAGTTATCAATAAATCTATGCTTAATTCAAGAATCAAGAAATTAGAATTTTCAGAGAATTAAATGTCAGTTAGTTATACCTTTTGACTGAAATTGTTGCTACAATGGTTCTCACAATGCTGCTACACTAACTTCCCTCACTGTTATCTCAGAATGCTAACACTGGTATATAACTCACTCTCTATTCACATTCTCCAAAATTTCCAGCAAAAGAAATGAGAAGAGAAGAGCTTATACTTATAGGCAAACGAATAACCAGACATTGCAATTTCACCTCAGATTAAACCAAAAGATTGTATGTTTGTATGATGGTTAAGGAATGGTGGTTGAGAGTTGGTAAATCTCATCATGAATCCCACACCCTTTGCAATTATTAGCTAGCTTGTGATGAAATTGAGAAGAGTAGAGTAGCCATGTGGGTTCACGTGAAGAAGAAATGGGCACTCAATGTTGGACAAGGAGAGAACTCGGCAACTTGTTTTCCCACATACTAATGTTATATATGTATACATATAGTATTTACTTAGGCTATATATATTTATTCCATATATATTTAAGTTATACACATTCCATTTTATATAACTTAAGTTATAAATTAATGTGCCACAATGTAGTCCCAATAATACTATCGTGTAGTAAATTTTAACTTGCACATATAAATTCATGTACATTTCATTCTACCGGATATAATTCTATCGGGTATCATCACAGTGTATTGTCTACTTTATTATTGAATTTTATTAATTCAATAATTGTTTGCTATATATTCATGATATATTATTTTATTGTATACTTAATATACACATTGTCACACCCACATTTCATGTACCTATTACAACTCAATAACTTTACTATATAGTTTATATTCATATATAACATAGTCGCATTGCACTTTATACTTCGCATAACATATAGTTAACTATCATACGTTATACTTAATATCGCATGGTTGCACATAGAAATTAATAAATTACTTATCTTATCAATTAATTAATCAATTTCTCATTAATCCATGGAATTATAATTCCCACGCTAATTGATTAACACTTTATATGATTTATTATCACGTTAAATAAATATAAATCTTTTTATATTTATAAATTATTTACTCATTAATCATCATATTATCAAATAATTACTTGATAATAGTATATTGTTCATAACAATAATTAATATTATAAGACAATTTATCTCATCACAAATCCGATTATACTTATAATCGATTTCTTTATTATTATACTATCACTAGCCATAATAATTTAACATACTATCATAATAACAATTAACAATTAATTTAGATTAATTGTTTAATTAATAATTCCTCCATCATTAAATTAGTCAATTCATTACCGAATCTATTATTGTGCCACACAAGGCATCTCTCACAAGCTCAATCTTAAGCTTATCATTATTCTCATCACTTACTCATTTCTCACCACATTACTACTTATAACATGTTCAATTAAATTAGAACTATTAAATCCAAGGTCCACATATAAATATTTTACAAATCGAATATTCAAATATTATATATAACCTTTACGGAAATATAATAACTCAAGCTATTAAAATATTAAATTACTTCAATTAATTATACTTATAATAAGTATAACCTTTACGCTTATAATAATTAATATATACTCTATTAATTATTCCAATAATAATATTCACGATCAAATAATAACTTAAGTTATTTAATATATTAAAATAACTTAGTTTCCTTTCATTAATTAAACTCCCTTGAAAATACATTTAAAATTATGTATTTAGCCATATCATAAAATATTATGTTTTCTCCAAATAAGCACATTCGTTATTAGAAAATAATTTACTTATTGTCTCATGATATTATTCTTAATATAATATCAAATAATTATATGTATGACACATGTACATATATTATATATAAAAAAAATAGATAATAAGTTTATTTTCTATTATAATAAATCATTTCCATCAATTTAATTACATATAGCAAATACGTTTTAATATATTTACTATATTAACCAATCACACCTCATACAAAAACATATAAGGTAATATTATTATTCAAAAATAACATTTCCTCCTTTTATTAAAATAATTCAATATTAGAAATTATTTTAATATCCTTTATTAAAATATATAATAACCATTTCTCTTTCTTTTCTATAAATTGTTCCCAAAACAATTTCTTCAAATATTCATTTAAAGATATAATGATTTCCATCTCCCTTTAATAACGTATATATATATATATATATATATATATATATATATATATATATATTTAACGTTATTCGTACATTAGACTTTCTAACATATTACTATTCTAAGTAATATATATAAAAGTACCAACTATAATTACATATTCAACACACATATTAATTCACTCATTTACTTAAGTAAATTAAACACTGCTATATCATCATAGTTAATTAAGATTCAATACTGACATTATATTATTCCATAATATAACTCACAACTTATATTAACTAATATTTATTCTTATTAGTTAATTCTTTAACTAACTCATGCTTCACTATCCAAACCTATTCACGGATAGCTTAAGTGCCATTAATAACCTATATTATAAACATACTAGTTATTAATACACATACTCAAGAATATGATGATTATACATTAAGGATATTTAATGTCACCAACTTACTATGATAAAATAATTCTATAAATTATTTAATATCGACAGGAATTTATCCACCTCCTTTATCTCAACTGGATCGTCTCTACGATAAGTAACAAATATATATTAATAATATATTTATAAATCACAAAAACACATTTTACATAGTCCATATTATCCTATGTAATATAATAGCACATATCTCATATCACATATATATATTATTATTCAAACCCATCTCACAGTTTAAGAATTTTATTTATTAAATCCTTATTTAATAATATCTGAAAATTCGGGTTCTTACATCCTCTCCCCCTTATAAGGATTCCGTCCTCGGAATCACCGAAACTTCCTCTACTCGGTGCTATTCCGATTATTACATATTCTCTTGAATAATTTTATTCATTCTCTTTTCAGAAGTTTTATTACTATAACTTTCTCAATCACATTCTACCACTTTCTCCTTTCTAAGGAACATTCTACTTACTACATTCATCCTTTAGAAGAATAAGAATCTTCCACGATTTTTCAATAATCGGGAAGTAGTATGAATAACTCAGATTCCAATTTATGCTGAGGGGTCACAAGACCGTGAACTTTTCTCCAGGTTTACTAAGGCTTCAACATAATTCTTCACACCGCAAACCAGAGTGTTTATCAATCACAAAGATTGAAAACACTCTCCACGCGTACTCTAGGTGGCCAACCTATTGTACCACTATGTTGGGCCGCAACGTAGTGTTTTGTAACGACTATATGCGTTACGTTCGGAACCATTGTCCCCGAAAATATGTCCCCTTATAGGGTTGTTCACCTCAGCTTTTCAACGTCAAAATCCGCACCAGAGCAATCTGGTTTGGCATACATACACAAGAATACTTGAATTCTATAATCCCTTTCCAACAGTCGCCTAGCCGAATCAAATAGCTTAGACTCTCATCAACAATTCGGACGTCAATCGAAATAATTTAGCCAACTTAATTGACCTTCTTTATAATTTACAAGAAAACCAGAAATTCTTTTATGACGTCATGATACCATACTAGATTAGTAGTACGTTGAGGATTCCGCCATTTTATGACTTTATCATATTACAACATACCATAGTGGGCTGACGATCTTTCGATCACAACCAACACTAGGTTCGATTGCATTGATGACTCCATCGTTTACCATTCTACATCATATCAAATGATGCACAAGGTTAAAATATATTTTGAAAGTTTGTCAAATCATTTTTATCTTAGCCGAAACAAATAGCGTAGACATACGAATAACGGTGTTGTTTTTAAAACTCATTAGTTCAGTTACCTGACCCAATGTTTTCTCAAGAAAACCGAAGTGCAAACACTAGCACGAAGTCAATAAATATTGAAAATCTAGCGTAGCTAGAGGATTTAGGAAAATCCAATTTCTCCATCGCTTCAATCTCTTACCACCATCAATGCTCACTATTCCAAAACTCTTATATAATACATCTATTCTCAATACAGTTCACCAACTTACCACACCATGGAAGCTCAGGAACCTACCACAATCATATGGGTTGAGGAACTTATCCTAGTCAGACCAAAGTCGTCCATTCGCTGAGGGGTTCCACCATACGATTATGAGTCACGAACTTGTCATAGGCATGAGTTTTAAGAACTCGCACCTAATCTTAATATTATCTAATTATATCTTAGAAACCTCTATCTATCAAAATAAATATGAGAAAAGAATCACCTTTCCACCATATGTATAATGATACCGCGACACTAACATTCCAACGATTATCAATGTGACGCACTCAGTGCAAGCACAAAACTTCTGCCCATACAAAAGTTTGTACAACTAAGCCATCACATGAGTCCTCAATGGAATTCCAACACTTAACTATATCTTACTCTATCACGAGCTTTCTACATTTCACCACATACAACTCCTCATGAGTTCATCTCGTACTTTTTATAGTACATTCTCTCATAGCATCAAGCTATACATACTTAGTCATTACAGACTATCTATCATTTCACAGTTCAATCTGATCACGTCGTGATCATCTATTTATCTTAGGGTTCTTTCCCTACTATCAACTAAACTCTATCCGAGTTTATTCTCACTATCTTCGTCATATACATATTATAGACATCGTCTTAACATTTTTATTACCGGAGTTAGGAAACTCCTGTTTCTCATTCTCTAGATATTTCGAGATTCTTCTTTGAATCTTCTTTTAGATATATTTTAATCTTATCTTTCACTCTCTCAGGTTATAGTCTAAGGTACACTTACCTAAGATTTATAACCTACAGCGCTGATACCAACCTGTGACGCCCCCAAAATCCACGTTCCTTCGAAACCTCGGATTCGGTGCAGTCACGATACTACTATCGTCAAACTATTACATCTTTTAATCATTAGTAAAAGAATACAACTTTGTTTATTACAATTTAGAATATAAATTCTATTCATATCCAAGATCTCGTCTTTACATCATATTCGATATTACTAAAATACGGAATAATTTAAACTTTTCAATATCCTTTGAATAAAAATCTTTTTATTGATTCCATAACTTTGATACCGATTACAAATCTTGAATCAACTATATAATATGATTCCTTCTTATCTGAGTTATCGTATAAACATTTACAACTCAACTCGATATCCTCTATGTATTAATTAATACATTCTTACAATACAACAAGTATTAAACAGTGTAAGCAACTATCGAGTACATCATCTAGAATCTAACATGGTCCAGACAATAATGTAAGTAATATTCTTCAATGCGATACTATCTATCTTTATCAATCAAGAAGCACGAAATCTTTACCGTGAATCCTTAACCTGCCAAAGTGGTAAAATTAGCATCAAGTATGCTTCGTAGTAAAATTAGTGATTTTGACATTTTTAAAATTCTGCATGTGAAAAGACAACATTTTAACAAACATTCATTTAATTAATTTTGCATACCAAAATAAATATAGGTCTTTATTTTAAATTGGTATCTCCCACTATTTTCATCAAAACTATATTACCCTCACTTATATAGTTCGGCAACATCTAATTAAAAACTTGCTAGTGAGAATAAGGATCCCATTTCAAATGTATATAGCCTTGGAGATAGCACAACAAACGATATATAAATAAATAGGTAGACAACTCTTGTCAATTACATCAACATGTAACTCCTTTTATGTTTCCTCTTAAATCATAATGGTCAAGTGTGTGCACATCCGAACTAAAATGATTTAAGTTAAGTCCAACCTAGCACTTTCATAAATTCAAAAAAGAAAAATATTCGTCCTTGTGGATAGCACAACAATACTATATTGTTTAATTTTCTTGATAAGCATCAAATGTGATTAAATTAATATATTAAATACGCAATACTCGCCTTGTGGATAGCACAACAAGCTTATATTAAATATTTAATACTCTATTAATTCATCATACTAAAAGGCGACGTTCGATATTTCAAATATCATTTGAACGCTTCGGACTTAATATAATTTCTTTGAGGGGTTTGTTATTATTGGTCTCATCTTGTTTAGCGCGCATGCACATATATATATATATATATATATATATATATATATAAAATACGCGTCATCTTATTAAACATGTGAAGCATGTTTGTATAAAATATAATATATATATATATATATATATATAATATTTAGCATGCACATATAGAATACTATATTCTACCTGGATTAATTATGGACTTTTATTCTAGTTTGGTTCACTAGAGCCACCAAGTGAACCAAAAGGTCAAACCTAAGAGTGCAAAAATTTAAATTTAAACGTAATTCTTACATTTAAACCCGACCTCCATACAAATGGGTCTTCACGCGCGCTCCTTTCTCCTTAGTCTCTATAACGCCCCCAAATCCGGGTCCCCAAAATCTCGGACCTGGTACGTTACGATACATCATTTCTACAACGATTGCGGAAGATATAAACATAAATTATTTATACAATAACTTTTACAATATAATTTCCACGGTCTGTAATCTTAACTTAATACCTGCATTTAATATCCTATACGACTTACAATGTCATTTGTAGCCAATACTATTATCATTTTAACCGTACATTAATCCAATCCTGGAACTTGTCTTTGTCTTTGTCTTTGCCTGTGTCCGAAGTTTCGTCTTAATCTGAAATGTTTATTATGATATAGCAAGGGTGAGCAACAAGTTTGCCCAGCAAGTTTAAGTTCAAATGAAGATATATCATGATTGAAAAGAATAATAAGCTGACAAACTTTCAACAATATAAGAATTGTGAAAGAACATGAATCAATAATACTGAATAACCAACAATGAACATGAATAATTTAACTGAACAATATGATAATGAAGGTGATCAGCCTTTCATACCTGATGAACATATACAATATGCACAACGTGCGAATCAATAAATCATAGATGTGATATAATCAACAATGATTAATCACGAACATGCTTTACAATAACAACTCGAGTTCGAGTTAGGAAACTTGCATGTACCGTCGATTACTGCTACGCAATATAATTTAATCGCTTTATTGTAAAGACCTATCAGTTATAAGATTGATCTTTCAATTAGCATAACATACCTTATAAGTAAACTATCTAACATTTAAACACATAGTCAAATATTAGATAACCTTAACACTATACATATACACAAGTCTAAACCTAGCACACATCGATTCTTTAATAATATTAAATATAGTATACTGAGTGGTTTCCCACAACCAACTAACAAATTAGTTTCCGTCTAGTCTACACTATTTTCACAGTGAGTTAGATCGGTTACTAATCATAGATCCCTTCCCCATATAAAAGAGTCATTTAGCCCAGCTACTATACATCAACCATTAAAGAGTACGATTGTACTACCTTAGACTTAACACTACTGTATCATATAACTTGTGAATTAACACTTAGTCTTTCATTTTATAAGTCCTTTATAATTAAGTAAGCCGAATACCTAATCCAGCAACTTAGATTCAGACTGAATTTTAATTTAGTAAATTATTTTCTAATTCAGCAGACTGGATTCAACTGACCTCCAATCCAGTAAGCCTGGATTCAACTGTCATCCAATCCAGCAAGCCTGAATTCAACTGTCATCCAATCCGGCAAGCCTGGATTCAACTAAAATCTAATCCAGCAAGCCTGGATTCAACTTACCTACAATCCAGCAATCTGGATTCACTAATTCTTGAATCCATCAACCTAGATTATCCAAACAGATCATTCCAGCAACTTGATGGCCAATCCAGCAAACCAAATTGCAATCCAGCAAACTAGATTTCAATCCAGCAAACTGAATTCCCCTTTTTTAACCAAATCATTACATTTTTTTTATCTTTTGTCCACACATAAATACATGTATTTCATACACACAAAAAAAATTCAGGAATTTTTCAACTTCCTTAAGTATTTTTCAAAAATTCATTTCTAGTTAATTCCTTAAGAAATTTGCTACATCGTGCTTAACTCCAGAAATTCCCAACTCTTGGCGGGATCTTATACGTATTAACATGAGCCTCCAGTTTAAATTTTGTGGCCATCGGAGTTATACAACTCCGGTAATAGCAATTTTTGTCAGAAAAATGCAAATATTAAAATAGTCATAACTTGCTTAATTTAAGTCAGAATGAGTTCATTTTTGGACACAAGCTACTTTATAACATATATTTTAATGTCCCAAAAGATTAGAATGTATTTCATAAATTAAGTGGATGAAACTGCCCTTATAATTTCCGGACAGATTGCTTTTCTTCATTTTCAGCTTTCGCGTCCTTTGCTAAAAACTGTCCTGACGAAAATATACAAGGAATTTTTCAGTGATTCCACTTGGATCCATTAGAAGACTCATAGATCTAAGTCTAGAAATTAACCACACTCAAAAATTTGAAATACACTAGGAGATATGGTAGTTTGAATTTCATGTTACATTTTCTCAAAATCTGATTTTCCAGTTTTTGTGTTTTGTAAGAAAAGTTTTATGATCTCTTGATTAATCCAACATTAGCCATCATAAACCATCATACACACATAGTAATACACCTTAAGATCAAGGATCTACCATGATCCATGATCTATTATACCAAACATACACTAAATCCAAGCAAAACATAATTTAGGCTAGGAAAATTAGAGTTTTTCTAACTATTAAAATATAGCTTCCTTTTTCTTGCTTTTGATCTTACTTTTGACACTTAAAAGTCATAGATCCAAACATAGAATACTTATTAACATATAGATCTAAGGTTTTGGAGTTTTGAAATCTTAGATCCAATTTTTGATTGAAAATACACAAAATAAAATGAATAAACTAGTTAAAGTTTATACCTTTGCTTATGATTTCTTTCTTCTTCTTTCTAATGGTTTGTTTATGGACTTAGAGTACACAAAATACTCTCCCTCTACCATTCTTATGGTTGTCGAGCCTCTTCTCCTTTCTCTCACTTAGATATTGTTTGAATAGCCTTAGAGGAAAAGAAAAAGGAACTTGCTTGCTTACAACTAGTAAACTAATATAGCTTAATGAGATGGGGACACTTGGCTTGGAGTAGGTGAACTAATCTTGACTTTGCAAGATATGAAATGATTTTATTCACATGTGAATACTTCCTCCTTATCTCATCCATCTTATGCTTGTAGAATTGGTAAAGTAAGGTGGCTTGAATCATGTGATGACACCTAGCTTTGTGTGTGGAAGTGGGTTAACTGTGACATCCCAGATTTTTAGAATTTATAAATGAGAATTTAATAAATAAAATTTTTATTATCTGATGTTTTGAGTTTAAGTATGTGAATACGTGTCATATATGGTGAAATATGTGAATCTATGTGAAGATAATTTAAATATTAATGTTAATATTTATTGGAGTAAATAAATATTTTAATTGAATTATTTATTGAGTTAAATAAATAATTATGTGATTATTATGGAGTAATGTAATTAAGTGTAGTATATTAATTAAATGAATATTTAGTATTTAATTTAATTGATATAATAATTTTATGTTATAGTTCTAATTTAATTGAGATAATTAAATTAGATGAGTAATGTGATGAGTGTTACATGCAATTATAATTAGCAATTAATTATAATTATGTGATAATTTTATGTGCTTAATTGATGTTAGACTTTTAATTAATTAAATTAGAATGTTAAGATTTAATTAATTAAAGAGTAGCATTAAAGTATGTGTTAAAAGGATTTATTAAAATAAAGAAAAGAGTTTTTAAATGATTTTTTTTCCAAACAAGGCCCTTACTTTTGTTTTAAAACTGTTTTACCCAAACATGACCTTAACTACTAAAAATCTGTTTTTAAAATAACTTGTTTTGCCAAACAAGCCTTAGGAATTTTAAAAAAAAAATTCAAAGGTGTAACCTCTATTTTAATTGTACTTAGTATAGGATTTATTATATACATTAATATTGTAAGTTACATATTATGTATATATGTTGTATGTATATTTTGTATATACGTTGGTTAAAAGAACAAAACAAAGGTTAGTCTGTGTTAGAGAGAAAACACAGAGAAAGATGGAGTGAAAAGAGAAGAAGGGAAGAAGAAGAGAAAGAAAGGGGAAAGAGACCTTGAAAGAATTCTCGCTAAGCCATTATCTTCTTCTCCTAAGCATAATCAAAGGGTATAACTTCTAAATTTAGTTTTAATAATGTGTTTTATGTTGTGGAACTTCTCTGTAAAAATGTTTTTCATGAAAGTTAGTAATTTTGTTGAATATATGTTGGAATTTTGTTAATATACTGTTTATAAATTTAATTAGATGCCATAAACAATGATTTTCAGAAATTAAATTGATTGTAGAAACATGTTTTAATAGAAAAGTTATGTTCATATGAGTTCATATGAGTTTTAGGTATTATGGTTGATTTTAGTTTGAAGAAATTGATGAAATTGATATATGTTAATATGTTTATTAAGAATTTGTTTGATGCTATCTTCAATTACGTATATAATGCATGTATATAGAGTTAAATTGCTTGAGAAAGTGATTTACAGTGAATGGTTTTATAAAATATATAAGTTTTATGAAAATATCAAATTTAATTTCTAAAACTTTTGATTATTGTTGTTTAAATATTTTTGTGTTTGGAGATATGTTATATGAGTGTATTGTATCAAGTATATGCTATACATTGTTCTAGTAGCTTGTTATTGCCGTTTGATGGCATGTTGGGTTTAATCGGTGAAACAGGGAGGCTGCACTGCCTGCTTCTGTCTGCGTACCTGCGCAGCTGCGCCGGGAGCACAGCCAGAAGCAGCGCAGCTGCGCCACTGGGTTTTCTCAGGCTGGTCACCTGCGCAGCTGCGCCGGTGCCAAGGCTTATGGCTGCGCAGCTGCGCCGTGTCCTGAGCAGAGGCAGTGAGTTTTATTTAAGTGTGCAGTTTATTTTTATGACTAAGTTACATGATCATATATTTAATAGCATGTTGATAACATGAATTTGACAATTTGGTAATTGTAAAAGAAAAGAGGTTTTGAAAACCTTAAAGTATTAATTGAATTATTGTTTAATGGTGAATTGGTTAATTATAATTTGTATAATTATAATCAAGAGTAAATGTTTAAATTAAATTATAATTTTTGTTAAATTATAATGAATATTAGTTGATTTATTTTAATCAATTAGATGTTAATTTAAATTATAATTTATGTAATTATAATTTAATAAATGCATGTTTAATTATGGATTATAAATTGATAATTGCATGATTAATTATAATTTGTGTAATTATAATGCATGATATAGTTTAATTGATTATAAGTTATAATTTGTTTAATTATAACTTAATATGTGATTATAATTTGGAATAATTATAATCAAGGTAAAAGTGTAATTTAAATTATAATTTATATAATTATAATTTAATGAGGGCATGAATAAAAATTGAGTATTTATAATCTAAGTAATGGGTTAAGTTATGTATGCTTAAATTATGATTTAATGCATGATGTAGTTGATTCATTATAAATTATGATTGTTTAATTGTAGTTTGATTAAAGTGGATGTTCAAATCATAATTTGTTTAATTATAATTTAAAATGAGTATGTAATTATTAGTTGATTAATCATGAGAAATGTAAAATGACTATGTGATGTGATTAATTATGTGGTAATTAATTATTAACTTATGATTTAAAGAGGAATGAGTTAACCTAAAGTGGACAACTAAATATTAGGATTAGCTATGTGATAATTAACTAATATTGTTAATTATACATAAGGTTTGACAGCGAGTGTCAAACGAGTAAATAGAAGAGAATTAGAAAGTATAAAGTATTATTTACTTAGACATTTGATAAGCATTGCTAGGTGACTAATAATTGATGCGTATGGTAATACGTTATGTAGGATCATGAAGCAGATTATATTAAGCTATTTTTCGGTAATTGGTAATCTACGAGCCAGGCAAGTCTTTCGGTTCCTATTTTCTATGTGAACTTGATGATATTATGAACTGTTTTAAATTGTATTGCAAAGAATATGCTATGTTGTATATGTTGCAAGCATGAAATGTTAAAGTCAATTTATGACTACATTGATTGATTTAATAATGTTGATTGAGTAAGGAACTCAATCTTTATATTTGTTATGTGATTAAAGCATGCATGCCATGTTACTTTAATATTGAGCATGTTAATTATGTGCTATGTGATGCATGAAAACTGTTAGATCTTGTTGAGCTGTCGAGCTCACTCTTGCAAATAATCATTTTTGCAGGTCAAGGATGCAAGGTAAAGATACGTGTTAAGTGATTTATAGAGATCAATGTTAAAGAATATTAATTTTGTTAAATTTCAAATTGTAGTTGATGTTTTCATTGTAACTTAATTGTTAAGTTGTAAGTTGAGCTATCCGACGTATAATGGATATTGCTTAGTGATGTAAGACTTTGTATAGTCCCTTCGTTGTAGCGATTCATGTAATAGAATTGAATCAAATATTTGTAATGTTAAGGTTGCGATTCAGGGCAATATAGAAAGAAAGTTTATAAAAGTTTTAAATATTCTGTATTTTTAGTGATTTTAATATCGAATAATGATGTAAAGATAGATTAAAGATGTATTGTTAACGATCGAGGATGAGAATTATATTGTATGAATTTTGGGGTCGTTACATTAACCAAAATATGAGATAACATGATTACTTCACATGCTTGCTATTACCTCACATTGCCGCCCCTCTCTCTCCTTCTAGCCCAAAATTTGATTTAATTTCTAATACTTTATCCACTTAACAAATATCCCACCAAAAAATCCTTTAATAATTGGGCTAAAGTCTTGGGCTCCAAATTAATTCTTTTGAGTTTGCTAATAAAATAATTGGGCTATTAACATAGTCCACTAATTTTAATTATATTCTACCATAATCATTTAATTAAGATTTCTATTCACCACATTTGTAATTCAAATCCTTAATCATGTACATTTAATTTCTTAATACAATTAGACTTGCTTTAATAAAATTAATAAATTGAGATAATAAAATAAATCTCTTAGTGTTAGTTAATATTTTAAATACTAACATCCTTTCCTATTATAACCCTTAGGTTATTTAAATTTTCATACCTAATATATATATTAGGTTACAAAATTTCATTCTTAATTCTCTTTATATGTTAAATAAATATATAAACAATACACAAAACCATATAAGTCCTTCATAAAAATTTTAAATCCATACTCTATTTCCAGTCTAGGTCTTATTATTTAACCTTTATTTAATCATTTAAAATCTTATAAATTCTCGGGTTGTCACAGTCTCCAATTTCTTCAAAATAATTCTAACTATCTCTATTACATAAACTACTTAAATTAAATAGAAACCTTGATCAGCAGTCAAGGAAAAGTACATAGGTGGGAGATAGAATTTACATCAAGAAAAAAATCAGAGAAGACGATGTATGCAAACCCCATTTAATAAAACTCATTCATGGATTCAACTAAAATAAAATCCAATCACATTGGTCATTAGTCCATAATCAACCCCATTTATTATCATACACATCAACATATGCATCAATAAATAACCATTCATCTCATGAATAATAAAGTCATTCCATATAAAGATCGATGTCATTTAATGGACAAAAGTTTTGCTAAATTTTATTTTTGAAACAAAATAAACTCTTTTATTTTAATCAAAAATAAATCCAAATTAAACTCTTTTAATTTTAGCAATCTAAAATCATATTTCAGATAAAATAAACATCTTTATTTTAAACCTTTATAAATTAAATAAAATGTTTACTTAATTAATGAAAATTAGAATTTCAGTTTCTGTCCATGGACTGGAGCAGCTGCGCCCAGAATAAACTGGGAAACGGCGCAGCTGCGCCCAGAACGAACTAGGCAACGGCGCAGCTGTACTGTTCGACACAGAATCTGCAGAATTAGATTATTGTCCAAAAAATTCGATCCAATCTCACATCAATTCATACATAGAATCATAAAATTGATAATTAGCACAAAACTAGGCTCTGATACCACTGTTCGGTTTGTACGTAACGCATACATGCAATCAAATTACATATATAAGGGCGGAAGCGCGATAATTAAGGTTTTAAAATTTTTATACAAACCCATGCCATGATCATACTTTGTGCTCAATTATCAATAACAGAAAAGTAGGAAGATCAGAATCATACCCTTGTAGAATCTAGCTTCCACAGGTATAAGTTCTACTCCTTGCTCTCCTTGATCTCCTAGAATTTCCTGTAGTGGCTCCTTCCTTTAATCAACGTTAGCCACCCAATTGTTTGGCCTCTATAGGTGATCCACCAATGAAGAGGAATTGCTTAGGAAGAATGGTGGTTGGCTAAACCCTTTTCTATTCTCTGTAGAAATTGTGTTGTACTCTCCAACTCTTGAAAAACACGTGTATATTATATCTGATATAAGACTCTCTTATATAGATATTAGGTTAACCCTACTAATCTAATTAGAATTGGGTTTCTTTTATTAATTAATTAAACCCTTTTAATTAATTAGGCTTCCCAATAAATTGGGATTAATTAATTAAACTCCTTTAATTAATTTGCCTCATAATCTCATTAGGAATAATTGAGAGTACTAATATTAAATTAATTCCTAAACTCCTTTAGAATTAAAATAATAATAATTGTAATAATATTAATAAGACTCATCTTATTAATTCATATTTAATATTTCCAAAATATTAAATAATAAACATTAAGTTATTTAATTTATTCTATCATCATAGATTAAATTAATTACACTTAATGCATTATTACTATTATGTCATTATCTTCTTAAATAATTCTTCTTCCTTTTATGGTGTGACCCTTTAGGTTCTCCATATTAAACCGGTTGTGAATAAATCAATTAGAATAATTCTAATCTTATTTAAATAAATAAATTAAACTAATAATCTATTTAAATAAATAACATTTATTCTACAATAGGGATAAGCCTCCCTAGCGATCAACAACTTTTCCGATAATATAGATTTCAACATTAATAATAAAAGAACTTGTGAGTTAATAGTTACCGTACAATTCAATCCTTCCACCATACAATGTCCCAATTAAATATAAGACATGGATTTACTGTCAAGTCTTATTTTATTTAATTATATGTATTTCGATTAAAAAATGCACAACTCCATATAATGCAAATTAAAAACTTTTTTCTAATTTCATTCCACCTTGGCCAAGAATTCCTGGGTTGTTATTTCACGAATCACATAGGACATATCTCCTCTTTTACTAGAGATGGTAGATTCTTTATTGATCATTTATTATCTCCATATGTAATTAATTATACCCAAGCATACCTTTTTATATACCCTAAAGGGTCTTAAGAAATAAGTCAAAGTATAATTCATTACATATAAGATACTATGATGATCTCAAGTCCAATGATCACTTGTACTACTATCACATTAGAAATTCCTATTGACAGACAAGTAAAACTCTATTAGGTATTCCATAGCGAGTCACGTTCAGTGAACTTATTCTCCAATAATCACCTATATACTTGCTTTAGTGTCTCCACACAAATGATCATGAGATCAATCATCCTCATCCAATGAGCAAGCAACATATGTACCAATCTATCCGGATTTACTAATCCCCTATTTAGCAAAACCACTATTGGGAACTATTTTAGTTTTAAGCTTTCTAAGAATTTAAATCTCATTAGCATGATCAACATCATGATTCTAAAAGCATTGCTTAAAACTATAGGTTATTTATATATTATAAAAACAGCATCATGTAGATAATTATATGCCTTTCATGAATACTTTTATTAATAAATAAATAAGATTATTTACAAAGTATGTGCTTTAACATCATACATGATTGGCTTGTATGCACACTACTATCACATATGAGCTCCCCGCTGCCCATTTTAAAAACGCATGAAGGAGCGGCCCCATCGACGGCAGCAGCACCTCTACCTGCGGCTTCCTAGGGTGCGCCCCACTCCCTCCGGCTTGGTTCGTTCGAGTTGAAACGGAGTTTATGAGCTCAAAAAGTCAAATATGAGAAAAAATCGCTACGCGATTGAGCGGTTTGTCCTAAAATCTCGCTTTTAAGCAGCGATATATTGACAGAATGATGAACCTCCTGAAAACCATTGGTATTCATCCCGAAGCAATAGCGGGGGCCAATAATGAAAACTGCCCAAAAACTATAAAAAAATGCCAAAAACTGCCACTTTCGAAGCATCGGGTACTGACCGATGACAGTTCAGTCGTTGGCTCAACCCCAGCAAAGCGTCGGGTACTGTCCAAAGACAGTTTAGCCGTTGGCACAACCCCAGCGAAGCGTCAAGTACTGACCGATGACAATTCAACCGTTGGCTCAATCCTAGCAAAGCGTCAGGTACTAACCGATGATAGTTCAGCCGTTGGCACAACCCCAGCTAAGCGTCAAGTACTGACCGCTGACAGTTCAGCCGTTGGCTCAACCCCATCGCAGCGTCGGGTACTGACCGATGATAATTCAGTCATTGGCACAACCCTAGCGAAGCGTTGGGTTACTGACTGATGACAGTTCAGCCGTTGGCTCAACCCCAGCAAAGTGTCGGGTACTGACCAATGATAGTTCAGCCGTTGGCTCAACCCCAACGAAGCGTAGGGTACTGACAGATGACAGTTCAGCCATTGGCACAACCCCAGCGAAGCACCGGGTACTGATCGATGACAGTTCAGCCGTTGGCTCAACCCCAGAGAAGCGTCGGGTATTGATCGATGACAGTTCAGCAGTTAGCACAACCCCAGCGGGCGTCGGGTACTGACCGATGACAGTTCAGCCGTTAGCTCAACCCCAGCGAAGCGTGTGACGCCCCCAAATTCGAGTCCCTAGAACCTCGGACCTGATACATTACGATACATCATTTCTATAACTATTGCGGAAGATAAAAACATAAATTGTTTATACAATAACTTTTACAACATAATTCCCAAGGTCTGTAACCTTAACTTAATATCTGCATTCAATATCCTACACGACATACAATGTCATTTATAACCAATACTAATACCATTTGAATCGTATAATAATTCCATCCTGGAACTTGTCTTTGCCTTTGACTGTGTCCGAAGTTTCTTCTTTAATCTGAAATATTTATCATGATATAGCAAGGGTGAGCAACAAGTTTGCCCAGCAAGTTTAAGTTCAAATGAAGATATATCATGATTGAAAGAATAATAAGCTGACAAACTTTCAACAATATAAGAATTGTGAAAGAACATGAATCAATAATGCTGAATAGCCAACAATGAACATGAATAAATTTAACTGAACAATATGGTAATGAAGGTGATAAGCCTTTCATACCTGATGCATATATACAATATGCACAACGTGCGAATCAATAATTAGTATAGATGTGAATAATCAACAATAATTATTCACGAAACATGCTTTACAATAACAACTCGAGTTCGAGTTAGGAAACTTGCCTGAACCGTCGATTACCGTTACGCAATCTAATTTAATCGCTTTATTAAAAAGACATATCAATTATAAGATATATCTTTCAATTAGCATAACATATCTTATTCCATAATTCTATTACTATACTATCTAACATTTAAACACATAGTCAAATATTAGATATCCTCAATACCATACATATACACAAGTCTAAACCTAGCACACATCGAGTCTTTAATAATATTCAATATAGTATACTGAGTGGTTTCTCACAAATAACTAACAAATTAGTTTTCGTCTCGTCTACACTATTTTCACAGTGAGTTAGATCAGTTACTAATTCGTAGATCCCTTCCCCATATGAAGGAGTCGTTTAGTCCAGCTACTATACATCAACCATTAAAGAGTACGATTGTACTACCTTAGACTTAACACTACTGTATCATATAACTTGTGAATTAACACTTAATCTTTCATTTTATAAGTCCTTTATAATTTAGTAAGTTGAATACCTAATCCAACAACCTGGATTCAGACTGAATTTCAATTTAGTAAACTATTTTCCAATCCAGCAGACTGGATTCAACTGACCTCCAATCCAGCAAGCCTGGATTCAACTAACCTCAAATATAGCAACCTAGATTATCTAAACAGACCAATCCAGTATCCTGGATTATCCAAACATCTCATCCAGCAAATTGATGGCCAATCCAGCAAACTAAATTGCAATCCAGCAAACTAGATTTCAATCCAGCAAACTGAATTCCCCTTTTTTAACCAAATCATTATATTTTTTTTATCTTTTGTCCACACATAAATACATGTATTTCATACACAAAAAAAAAAAATTCAGGAATTTTTCAACTTCCTTAAGTATTTTTCAAAAATCCATTTCTAGTTAATTCCTTAAGAAATTTGCTACATCGTGCTTAACTCCAGAAATTCCCAACTCTTGGCGGGATCTTATACGTATTAACATGAGCCTCCAGTTTAAATTTTGTGGCCATCGGAGTTATACAACTCCGGTAATAGCAATTTTTGTCAGAAAAATGCAAATATTAAAATAGTCATAACTTGCTTAATTTAAGTCAGAATGAGTTCATTTTTGGACACAAGCTACTTTATAACATATATTTTAATGTCCCAAAATATTAGAATGTATTTCATAAATTAAGTGGATGAAACTGCCCTTATAATTTCCGGACAGATTGCTTTTCTTCATTTTCAGCTTTCGCGTCCTTTGCTAAAAACTGTCCTGACGAAAATATACAAGGAATTTTTTAGTGATTCCACTTGGATCCATTAGAAGACTCATAGATCTAAGTCTAGAAATTAACCACACTCAAAAATTTGAAATACACTAGGAGATATGGTAGTTTGAATTTCATGTTACATTTTCTCAAAATCTGATTTTCCAGTTTTTGTGTTTTGTAAGAAAAGTTTTATGATCTCTTGATTAATCCAACATTAGCCATCATAAACCATCATACACACATAGTAATACACCTTAAGATCAAGGATCTACCATGATCCATGATCTATTATACCAAACATACACTAAATCCAAGCAAAACATAATTTAGGCTAGGAAAATTAGAGTTTTTCTAACTTTTAAAATATAGCTTCCTTTTTCTTGCTTTTGATCTTACTTTTGACACTTAAAAGTCATAGATCCAAACATAGAATACTTATTAACATATAGATCTAAGGTTTTGGAATTTTGAAATCTTAGATCCAATTTTTGATTGAAAATACACAAAATAAAATGAATAAACTAGTTAAAGTTTATACCTTTGCTTATGATTTCTTTCTTCTTCTTTCTAATGGTTTGTTTATGGACTTAGAGTACACAAAATACTCTCCCTCTACCATTCTTATGGCTGTCGAGCCTCTTCTCCTTTCTCTCACTTAGATATTGTTAACGTGAGCCTCCAGTTTAGAATTTGTGGCCATCGGAGTTATACAACTCCGGTTATAGCGATTTTCGTCGAAAAAATGCAAATATTGAAATAGTCATCACTTGCTCAATTTAAATGGGAATGAGCTCATTTTTGGACACAAGCTACTTTATCCCATATATTTCATATCCCAAAATATTGGAATTTTTTACATTAATTAAGTGGACGAAACTGCCCTTACAATTTCTGGACAGATTGCTTTTTGGATTTTTCAGATTTCGCGTCCTTTGCTAAAAACTGTCTAGACGGAAATTTATAAGGAACTTTTCAGTGATTCCACTTGAAAAAGTTATAAGACTTCTAGATCTAAGTCCAGAAATTGGCCACACTCAAAAATTAAAAATACACTAGGAGATATGGTCGTTTGAATTTCATGTTACGTTTTCTCAAAATTTGATTTTTCAATTTTTGTGTTTTCTAAGAAATCTTCTTAGATCTCATGATTAATCCAACATTAGCCATCATAAACCATCATAACACATACTAATACACCTTAAGATCAAGGATCTATCATGATCCATGATCTACTACACCAAACATACACCAAATCCATGCAAAACATAATTTAGGCTATGAAAATCAAAATTTTCTAACTTTTAAAATATAGTTTCCTTTTTCTTGTTTTTGATCTAACTTTTGATCATCAAAAGTGATGGATCTAAACATAACACACTTATATACATGGAGATCTAGTGTTTTGGAGTTTTGAACCATAGATCCAAGTTTTGATTCAAACAACTAAAAATAACTTTGATAAAAGGTGTTTCTACCTTTGATCTCTTGCTATCCTTCCTTGTTCTTCCAAACTAGATGTTGATCTTGGGTGTATGATTGATCAAAACCCCCTCCCCTTTACCTCTTGTGGATGCCGAACTCACCCCATTTTCTCTCTCTCTCTCTCTTCTTTGTTTTGGTTAACTTGGAAGTGAGAGAAAAGAGAAGATAGAATAAATTTTTGCTTGTAAATAAGAGATATATTTTGTATATCTACTTGTTCTCCCAACTTCTCTTTCCCTTTCTCTCTCATACTTATTAGGAGGTTGCTTGCACAGTTGCACAAACATGTTGGTTGAATGAGAAAATGACACATATGAGGGAGTTGGTGGGAGTTGGTAAGCTTAATCATTACATACATTGCACCTCCTTCTCTTCTTCCTTGTTGGGCCGAATTTCTTGGGCTTTCTTTGGCCCAAGTTTTTGTTTTTCATTTAATGCTTATTAGCTTACCAAGGGTCCAATAAATCATTTCTCCCATTGGGCTATGCTTGGGCTTTCCTTTAATTTATTTGGGCTTTGAATTTAATTCTTTTAGGCTTACTAATAAAATAGCTAGGCCATGTAAATTAACATAGTCCACTAATTTTAATTCTATCATACCCTAATCATTTAATTAGGATTTTTATTTACTCAATTTGTAAATCAAATTATTACCCATGTACATTTAATTACTTAACTCAATTAGACTTGCTTTAATAAATTAATAGATTGAGATAATAAACTTAATCTCTTAGTGTTAGTTAATATTTTAAATACTAACATCCTTTCCTATTATAACCCTTAGGTTATTTAATTTCCATACCTAATATATATATTAGGTTACAAGACTTTATTCTTAATTCTCTTTATAAATATATAAACAATACACAAAATCATATAAGTCCTTCACAAAAATTTTTAAATCCATACTCTATTTCCAGTCTAGATCATATTATTTAACCTTTATTTAATCATTTAAGATTTTACAAATCTTATAAATTCTCTGGGTTGTCACATTCACCTCTTCTTTTAAGAATTTCGTCCTCGAAATTACAACCTACTAATTCCTACTCCTTCTATTCACCAAAACTAGGTTTTCAACTTAACATTTATCTGATTTCATTCTCATTTATTGAGTACACACGGCGTCCTTCTATGAGAAATTATTTTATCATCACATTCTACCCAGACTTCTACCCAAGGAGTTAAAAACTTTTCAAATTATGCTGAGTGGCCATGAACTTTCATTTTTCAATTTTGAAAAGGTTTAAACAGAAATTCATCTGTAAACCGCTCTGGACTTATGGACACATTGGGTGATCAGCCCGTATGCCCTGCATTGATCAGATGCTACATGCTGAAACGATATTTGCGTTCATCATCACTGCCATTCGGCACAAAAATATTTTCCAATTTAGGGATGTTCATACTCAGCTTGGAGTCCGAATCAAAACAATATGGTTCGGGATAAGTTCTCAAAGAGATACTTGAATTTTCATAAACATTATCTAGCTGAATCAAATAGTTTTAGACATATACTAATAATTCCAATATCAATCAAAAATTTGTCTGGCCAAATTTAATTGGCACTTGAATATTCTTTAAAATTCTAAAAATCCTTTTATGACGTCATTATACCGCACTGTATTTACAATTCATTTTAGATTCCATCATTTTTGTGACTTTGTCATACAACAATATACCATAGTGGCCTGACGATCTTTAGATCATATCTAACACTAGGCAATACTGCATTAATGACTCCATCGTTTTTATTCTCCTTGCATCAGGTTCTATAATGCATTGATGATATATAAAATACATTTTGATAGTTTAAATAATTTTTGTCTAGCCGAAACAATTAGCGTAGACTCTACTTTTAAACGGTTCAAAAATCTTTGAAAATCAGTTTGTGTTATCATTCAACAGGTAACGATGTGTCAGGGTCCCGAAGTCCACACATACACACTTGTCATCACGTTTTAAGGATAACAAAACTTTATTTTTGGTGTTATCATGCCACAACAGGTAACGATGTGTTAGTGGTACGAAGCCCACTTCTACACAATTGTAACCATGTGTTGCTGATAACAAAAATTCATTTATATTTTAAAGGCACGTCAGTGCGAATTTAGCTTGATGTCAAAAATTTTGAAGTTTAGCATAGCTAGAAGATTTGGAATACATGCTTCCACCAACAACTTCACTTTCTAATGATCGATTGCTTAATAATTCTATCTATTCCTATGATCCTCAATTCGGCGTTCACACAATTCTATATCCAAGTACAATTCATTAAACATGCCACACGTTATGAGTTCAGGAACTTTCCACAATCATATGGGTTTAGAAACTTATCCTAGTCAGACCAAAGTTGTCCATTCGCTGAGGGGTTCCACCATATAATTATGAGTCACGAACTTACCATACGTATGAGTTTAAAGAACTCGCACCTAATCTTATATTCTCTACCTATCCGTTGTACACGTGAGAAAAGAATCACCTTCTCATCATACATATAGCGAATAGCGCGACACCGACATTTCAATGATTATCAATGTGATAAACTAAGTATTCGTTAGACCAAGCACAAAACCCCCGCCCATACAAAGGTTTGTACAACTCAGGCACTAATCAAATAGGAAGCTAAGCGGTCCAAAAACCAAGCATAAATTCCCCGCCCATACAAGAATCATACAATTTAGCTGCTAACATGAGTCCTCAATTGAAATCCCACCTATTTCTAGTTCTTTCTTTACTAGATACGAATTTCATTTAATCCATATCTACAATTCACAACTCTTTCCTGAGTTTAAATCGTACTATTTCATAGTACCATATTCGTATACCAATTCTGCTATAAAGTTTTCAATCAAACGATTGATCAACTGTCTTTCTATGACCTCATCAGATCACGTTGTGATCTTATATTATAATCGTATTATATTACGATTCTTTTCCTATGTTATGATCGTTTTGTTTTACGATCTTCTTTCACTTTATCCTTTTAGTCTTTTAGACTCTATCTATTCATTACTACTGTTCATCTTTATTATCAGAGTTAGGTAACTCTGAATCTTTATTACTTGTCAGAATTCTTCTTTGAATCTTATTGACTTACCAAAACCTTGCCCAAATTCATCACTTAAATTTTAAACTCTATTTGAGTTTATTCCTTATCCTCATCACTGCGGTTATAGCCTAAGGTAACCCTACCTAAGGTTTATAACCTACAGCTTTGATACCAACTGTGACGCCCCCAAATCCAGGTCACCAGAATCTCGGACCTGATACGTTACGATACATCATTTCTATAACTATTGCGAAAGATATAAACATAAATTATTTATACAATAACTTTTATAACATAATTCCCAATGTCCGTAACCTTAACTTAATACCTGCATTCAATATCCTACACGACATACAATGTCATTTATAACCAATACTAATACCATTTTAATCGTATAATAATTCCATCCTGGAACTTGTCTTTGCCTTTGACTGTGTCCGAAGTTTCTTCTTTAATCTGAAATATTTATCATGATATAGCAAGGGTGAGCAACAAATTTGCCCAGCAAGTTTAAGTTTAAATGAAGATATATCATGATTGAAAAGAATAATAAGCTGACAAACTTTCAACAATATAAGAATTGTGAAAAAACATGAATCAATAATGCTGAATAATCAACAATGAACATGAATAAATTCAACTGAACAATATGGTAATGAAGGTGATCAGCCTTTCATACCTGATGAACATATGCAACATACACTAAGTGCGAATCAATAATCAGTATAGATGTGAATAATCAACAATAATTATTCACGAACATGTTTTACAATAACAACTCGAGTTCGAGTTAGGAAACTTGCCTGAACCGTCGATTACCGTTATGCAATCTAATTTAATCGCTTTATTGAAAAGACCTATCAATTATAAGATATATCTTTCAATTAGCATAACATATCTTATTTCAGAATTCTATTACTATACTATCTAACATTTAAACACATAGTCAAATATTAGATATCCTCAATACCATACATATACACAAGTCTAAACCTAGCACACATCGAGTCTTTAATAATATTCAATATAGTATACTGAGTGGTTTCTCACAAACAACTAACAAATTAGTTTTCGTCTCGTCTACACTATTTTTACAGTGAGTTAGATCAGTTACTAATTCGTAGATCCCTTCCCCATATGAAGGAGTCGTTTAGCCCAGCTACTATACATCAACTATTAAAGAGTACGATTGTATTACCTTAAACTTAACACTACTGTATCATATAACTTGTGAATTAACACTTAATCTTTCATTTTATAAGTCCTTTATAATTTAGTAAGTTGAATACCTAATCCAACAACCTGGATTCAGACTGAATTTCAATTTAGTAAACTATTTTCCAATCCAGCAGACTGGATTCAACTGACCTCTAATCCAGCAAGCCTAGATTTAACTAACCTCAAATCTAGCAACCTAGATTATCTAAACAGACCAATCCAGCATCCTGGATTATCCAAACATCTCATCCAGCAAATTGATGGCCAATCCAGCAAACCAGATTGCAATCCAGCAACCTGATGGCCAATCCAGCAAGCTGGATTCCCCTTTTTTAATCTAATCATCTTATTATTTTTTTATCTTTTGTCCACACATAAATACATGTATTCCATACACAAAAATAATTTTTCAGGAATTTTTCAACTTCCTTAAGTATTTTTCAAAAATTCATTTTTAGTTAATTCCTTAAGAAATTTGCTACATCGTGCTTAACTCCAGAAATTCCCAACTCTTGGCGGGATCTTATACATGTTAACGTGAGCCTCCAGTTTAAATTTTGTAGCCATCGGAGTTATACAACTCCGGTTATAGTGATTTTTGTCAGAAAAAATACAAATATTAAAATAGTCATAACTTGCTCAATTTAAGTCGGAATGAGCTCATTTTTGGACACAAGCTACTTTATCTCATATATTTTCATATCCCAAAATATTGTAATTTATTACATTAATTAAGTGGACGAAACCGCCCTTACAATTTCTGGACAGATTACTTTTTGGGTTTTTCAGATTTCGCGTCCTTTGCTAAAAACTGTCCAGACGGAAATCTACATGGAATTTTTCAGTGATTCCACTTGGAAAAGTTAGACGACTTCTAGATCTAAGTCTAGAAATTGACCATACTCAAAAATTCAAAATACACTAGGAGATATGGTCGTTTGAATTGTATGTTACATTTTCTCAAAATTTAATTTTTTAATTTTTGTGTTTTCTAAGAAATCTTCCTAGATCTCTTGATTAATCCAACATTAGCTATCATAAACCATCATAACACATACTAATACACCTTAAGATCAAGGATCTACCATGATCCATGATCTATTACACCAAACATACACCAAATCCATGCAAAATATAATTTAGGCTATGAAAATCAAAAAAATTTAACTTTTAAAACATAGTTTCCTTTTTCTTATTTTTGATCTAACTTTTGATCATCAAAAGTGATGGACCGAAATATAACACACTTATATACATGTAGATCTAGAGTTTTGGAGTTTTGAACCATAGATCTAAGTTTTGATTCAAACAACTAAAAATAACTTTAATAAAAGGTGTTTATACCTTTGATCTCTTGCTATCCTTCCTTGTTCTTCCAATCTAGATGTTGATCTTGGGTGTATGATTGATCAAAAACCCCTCCCCTTTACCTCTTGTGGCTGCCGAACTCACCTCATTTTCCCTCTCTCTCTCTCTTCTTTGTTTTGGTTAACTTGGAAGTGAGAGAAAAGAGAAGATAGAATAAATTTTTGCTTGTAAATAAGAGATATATTTTGTATATCTACTTGTTCTCCCAACTTCTCTTGCCCTTTCGCTCTCATACTTATTAGGAGGTTGCTTGCACACTTGCACAAACATGTTGGTTGAATGAGAAAATGACACATATAAGGGAGTAGGTGGGAGTTGGTAAGCTTAATTATTACATACATTGCACCTCCTTCTCTTCTTCCTTGTTGGGCCGAATTTCTTGGGCTTTCTTTGGCCCAAGTTTTTGTTTTCCATTTAATGCTTATTAGCTTACTAAGGGTCCAATAAATCCTTTCTCCCATTGGGCTATGTTTGGGCTTTCCTTTAATTTTTTGGGCTTTGAATTTAATTCTTTTGGGCTTACTAATAAAATAGCTGGGCCATGTAAATTAACATAGTCCACTAATTTTAATTCTATCATACCCTAATCATTTCATTAGGGTTTCTATTTTCTCAATTTGTAAATCAAATTCTTACCCATGTACATTTAATTACTTAACCCAATTAGACTTGCTTTAATAAATTAATAGATTGAGATAATAAACTTAATCTCTTAGTGTTAGTTAATATTTTAAATACTAACATCCTTTCCTATTATAACCCTTAGGTTATTTAATTTCCATACCTAATATATATATTAGGTTACAAGACTTTATTCTTAATTCTCTTTATAAATATATAAACAATACACAAAACCATATAATTCCTTCACAAAATTTTTTAAGTCCATACTCTATTTTCAGTCTAGGTCTTATTATTTAACTTTTATTTAATCATTTAAGATTTTATAAATCTTATAAATTCTCGGGTTGTCACAAAGCGTCGGGTACTGACCGATGATAGTTCAACCGTTGGCTCAACCCCAGCAAAGCGTTGAGTACAGACCGATGATAGTTCAGCCGTTGGCTCAACCCCAAGGAAGTGTCGGGTACTGACCGATGACAGTTCAGCCGTTGGCACAACCCCAGCGATGTCTCAGCCGTTGACCCAATCCAGCGAAGCATCGGAAGTGATACGATGACGAAAACAATATAGTAATCCATCCCCACAAAGGATAGATGATGGAATCTGTTATACATATCATCAGAAGGAGTACCAAGAAGGATTGGTGATTCAACCTCCTGTGGCCAATTACCGGTGCAAATTACCATCGAGATGTGCATCGGGAATACCCATTGAAGTAACTCGGCGGCAGAGATATCCCCAGCTGAGGAGCCTTTAGAAATGTACAACAGCATCAGCCGAAGGGAAACATGCCTTAGGGAGAGTATTGAGAGACGTGGGAAACCATTGGTCTCAAACCAAGGTAGCATCAATAATGTCATCCCCATCAGAGTCTACAAAGCTATCACGGATAACGTCATCCCCAGCAAAAAGTGATGAAAACGTTCTATGATAGCTTAAATCTGATATCCTACCAGTAACCGGCTGACAGTGCTGCCCCAAGGGTTATCATGAATGACAATATCTCCAGCGGAGAGTGAAGTGAGCATTCAGTGATAATCCTAACCCCTCGCAGGTATCTAACATTCATCACATATCATCCCATGCATTACCTTGCCTTTGCATTTGCATTTCTAGTGTCTAGCAATCTTTATCCTATTTATTCCATTGCATTGCATGAACATGATAAAGAGGGGCATCTGTAGACACTCAAAATTTCGTTTTCCTGTTACTAACACTGTAGGAGGGCAAAACTGTCTTGTCAAATCAACCCTGGTCTCAATACTAGGCCATCAACTCAACCCCGGTCTTAATACCGGACCATCAACTCAACCCCGGTCTCAATACCGGGCTATCAACTCAAATCAGAAAGTACAGGTCAGCCCCGGTCTCAACCCGGGAGGTACAGGTCAACCCCGGTCTCAACCCGGGAAGTACAGGTCAGCCCCGATCTCAACCCGGGAAGTACAGGTCAGCCCCGGTCTCAACCCGGGAAGTACAGGTCAGCCCCGGTCTCAACCCGAGAGGTATAGGTCATCCCCGGTCTCAACCCGAGAGGTACAAGTCAGCCCCGGTCTCAACCCAAAAACTACAGGTCAGCCCCAGTCTCAACCCGGAAGGTACAGATCAGCCCCAGTCTCAATCCGGGAGGTACAGATCAGCCCTGGTCTCAACCCGGGAGGTACAGGTCAGCCCTGGTCTCAACCCGGGAAGTACAGGTCAGCCCCGATCTCAACCCGGGAGGTACAGGTCAGCCCCGATCTCAACCCGGGAAGTACAGGTCAGCCCCAGTCTCAACCCGGGAGGTACAAATCAGCCCCGATCTCAACTCAGGAAGTACAAGTCAGCCCCGGTTTCAACCCGGGAAGTTCAGGTCAGCCCCGGTCTCAACCTGGGAAGTACAGGTCAGCCCCGGTCTCAACCCAGAAGGTACAAATCAACCCCGATCTCAACCCAGGAGGTACATGTCAGCCCCTGTCTCAACCCGGGACGTACAGGGCAGCCCCGGTCTCAACCCGGGAGGTACAGGTCAACCCCGGTCTCAACCCGGGAGGTCAGGTCAACTTCTGAAACAATCCTGAAGCCTTACATCATATCCATAGACAAACCTGGAAGCACCAAGTCAGCCTCAGAGATAACCCTGAGGACAAACAGAATCGGCTAGGATCCAAACCTCGGAGACAACCCCAAGAAGTCAGTCGAAGGCCATGCCAACACTGAAGGCAACCTCGGGAGGGGCAAAATGGTCATTTTACCAACTTGAAGCCAATTTGGTCAAACTCAAGTCGAATTGATACCACTAAGGTCAGAACAAACCATAACAATGATCCCGAGTGGAAATAGTGCAAGACAGCTCAACGAATAAACTGCGAGAAATCAAAGACCTGATTATGAACCCATCTTTTTGGACTCGAAAAAGGTTTTCTCCCATGTCATTGCGACACTCTCGGCGAGGGCTTTTCGAAAAGGTATCGCACGCCTCAATTGGACGCTCCAATCAAAAGTTAAAAAGTTTTGAATCTTACATCGCGTTGCTCGGAGTGCACGTACTTCGATGCAACAGGACCAGCCACGTGAAGTCGCACCTCTACTTGCGGCTGCCGCAGGTAGAGTCCGTTTCTCCTGGGTCTATATATATGAGTGCACCCTAGCTTATTTAAAAATCAAAAACGCTCTGAACCTCTGCCCGTTTGGTTTCTCAGCCATATTCTTGTCCTCCAAACCAAAATTCTTTCACTCTAACACGTAAATACACCCACATACTACCACATATCAAAAATTAACCAGTAGAAACGGACGTTTAAAGCCTACGATCTGGCAAAAAGCCCGTGTAGCAGTCCATTGTGAGTATTTTTACGATCAAAAAGTTCCTATTACTTCATTGCACTTTTATACACTTGCACGTTAAGTTTCACTTTTTGAATATGCCCGGAACTCAGTTCTGTGGCCGTTTTTGCTTACGTTTTGTACATTTTAGTACATAAACGCATTTTCTGGCATTTTTACAACTCGGATCGTCGATCCGTCGCTTCTAACAGCTTTCATGTACATACATCTTCGTTTTTAGCAACTTCGCCGGACTGGGTTATATTTTCAGTTCGGGTTTGGCTTTTTAATGTGAATATTTAACTGTATATATACTAACTTTTTAATTCTGTCAAGCCCGGATGTCAAATTCGAGGTAGTTTACTGCTTTTATATATAACTATATATATATAAATTTTTCTGACTACTTTGGGCCAGGATTTAAATTTTGTGCCCTTTTTATTGCTTTAATATATATATATTAACTATATATATTATTATTTGCATTCCAGTTTGGCCTAGATCATTCTGTGACCTTTTTACTGCTTTTATACATATATATATTTACATTTCTGTCCGGGCAAAGGATAGAATGTCTGTCGCCCTTTACCGCTTTTATATATATACATTATGTCCAGCCTGGATCATTCTGTGGCTTTTATATAGCTTTTATAAATATATATATATATATATATATATATATATATATATATATTTTCATTCCAGTTCGGGCCTCGGAGTGAAAACCCACCGCCCTTTACCGCTTTTATATATATATATATATTTCAATTATGTCCAGCTTGGATTACTCCGTGGCTTTTTACAGTTTTTATAAATATATAAATATTTTCATTCCAGTTCGGGCATAGGAGTGAAAACTCATCGCCCTTTACAGTTTTTTATATATATATTTCCATTCTTTCAAGCCTGGATTACTCCGTGGCTTTTTATAGTTTATATATATATATATTTCCATTCTAGTCCGAGCATCGGACTGAAAACCCATCTCCCTTTACAGCTTTCGTATATATATAATAATATATATATATATTACTTTACTCATTTTGATTAAATTATTTCTTTAAATATTTATTTGATATGAATTGGCACTGACATTTATGCGGGCGGACTAGATTTCCTTGAATCTCGCCAACTCTAGCTTTCAAACGGTTCAAAATAGGTCGAGACAGAATCGGAAAGCTAGAATGGCTGAGATTTATTCAAATCTAGTATTTTTCTAGTTTCAATAATGAAAGCTACCTCGCGTCCCTTAGATCGCTATCTAGTGGGAACGAGACGCTTCGGCCACGAGCGAACCAGGATTTACTGATGAATCCTTGGTTCTGGCGACATCTGGATATAAATATATATTTCTGTATATATTTGAACTGTGCAGGTTTTTATTGGCCTCCCTCTTTGAGCCTAGGAATCGTGGGATTCACGATCATACTGATCTGAATCTGATTCCCACGATGGACAAACTCCACTTTACATATACCCTGCCAGTTTTTCTGTAAAATGTACATCCGAAAAGACCTTAAAATGGTTATCCTGGTTTAAGGTCTCAACATAATGAGAATAATGGTTTATCGTGTCAGAGTCACTCCGATGGCTGTCATGCCCATGCAAAGACCGACACTTGTATATATTCTGTGGTCGAGGATGCTTCACAGCCCGACAATCACCATTCAAATTGAGCCAAAAGGCTAAAAAGATAAAATGGAAGTGTTGATATGTTTCAATTCCTATGTCAGTGTAAGGGTTTGAAAACCTGCTTTCAAAACATCATTTTAATAATCTTGTCTAAAAAAGAGACTTTTTGCAAATCAAATCAAACCCTTCGTATATAGGTTCAACAAAGCACGTCCCTGCTTTCAAGCAATCAAATATAGGCTCAATTTCTTCCAGCATTCACACACACATTGTAGATTTAAAAGGGACATATTGAAAAGATGCGGTACCGTGTTTACACGGGAGTTGTGGGGTGCCTAACACCTTCTCCACACTTAAACCAAGCCCCCGAACTTAGAACTTCGATTTCAAAGATTCAGTTTTGACAGTGTCCAGCAAATTGGGCCTCTTTTCAAATAAAACTCGGTTGAGTTGGTACAACCATTTCAAATATGTCAACTGGCGACTCTGTAAAACGTTCAAATCGTCGACATAATACATGTTGGCCTTTTCCTAAAACAACCCTTTAAAACCTTTTTCACAATAAAAAGAATAAGGGTAGACAAAACTTAAGAAGAGAGAAAGATCCGGGTTTGACCCGACCTGAATTTTTCCACCGACGTCGAAAGTGACCCTTTAGGTTCTCCATATTAAACCGGTTGTGAATAAATTAATTAGAACAATTCTAATTTTATTTAAATAAATAAATTAACTATTAATTCATTTAAATAAATATTTATTCTACAATAAGGGGGGTAAACGCCCTTAGCGCTCAACGACTTTCCAGATAATAAAGATTTCAAAATTAATCATAAAAGAACCTTTGAGTAAATAATTATCGTACAATCACCATACAATGTCTCAATTAAATATAAGACATAGATTTACTATCAAGTCTTATTTTATTTAATTATATGTATTCCGATCCTAAATGCACAAACTCCGATAATGCAAATTATAAACTACTTTCTAATTTCAGTCTGCCTTGGCCAAGGACTACTAAGTTATCATTTATCAAATCACATAGGACATTCACTTCTTTTACTAGAAGTGGTAGTTCCTTTATTGATCATTCATTATCTTCATGTATAATTAATTATACCCAAGCATACCCTTTGATATACCCTCAGGGTCTTAAGGGACATATCAAAGTATAACTCAACTGGCGACTCTGTAAAACGTTCAAATTGTCGACATGATACATATTGGCCTTTCTCCTAAAAAACCCTTCAAACCCTTTTTCCTAAATAAAAAAAGTGAGGGTAGAGAGAACTTAGGAAAAGAGGTTAAAATCATACATAAGATACTATGATAATCTCAAGTCTAAGGATTACTTGTACTACTATCACTAAAGGAATTCCTATTGATAGGCGAGTAAAACTCCATTAGGTATTCCTTAGCGAGCCACGTTCAGTGTACTTATTCTCCAATAAGTACCTACATACTTGCTTTATTGTCTCCACACAAATAATCATGAGATCGATCATCCTCTTCCAAAGAGCATGCAATGTATGTACCAATTTATCCGGATTCACTAATTCCCTATTTAGTAATCCATCGATTGGAAACTATTCTAGTTTTAAGCTATCTAAGAATTTAGATCTCATTAGCATGATCATCATCATGATTCTAAAAGCATTGCTTAAAACTATGGGTTTATCACATTTAAATATAACAGCATTATGTAGATAATATAAACGCCTTTAAATAAATAATTCTTTTATTACTAAATGAATAAGATTGTTACAAAGTATATGCTTTATTATTATACATGATTGGCTTGCGTGCATACTACTTTCAATAACATGAAGCATGGGGAGATAAACAGATCACAGAGATGCCTTCACCTTCGTAGAGTAATCCAAGAGTGGTGAAGCAGACAGTATAGGAGGAGTAAAGAATCGAAGAACAGTTTTGTAAATCGAAAGATCTACGAATTTGTTTAAAGAGCAAAGAGAAGTCTGCACATCAAGTTCATAAAGAATAAAGCGATCAGATAGTAGAAAAGAAGTTGAAGTCACAATCATAGTAATAATGAAGAGCACAAGTCTATAATTTTTAACACTCTACTATCAACAGGCAGAAGAACAGAAAATTGAACAGAACGTAAAACTCAACCCTAAGATTCTTAAATCATCAGATCGTAGAGTTAAGTCAGGTCTGACAAGAGGACTGACAAATGGAACATTGTGAAGAAGATCCCAAGGTATCAAACAATATCCCTGAGAGAAATCAAAGGTGTTTCCATTGGCTAGTTCACCAAAAACAACCTGTCAAGAAAGTATGTAAAGTTGATAATTGATGTGACAAGTCCTAAGTTAGAAAGTACGCTAACACAAAGCTCCAGAAAGTCAACATCAGAGATATCAAAGTATCTGAGCATTAAATATTTCAACGGACACTTCTCAACAGGAAGATTTCAATCGGAATATAAAAGGAAATATCATTTGAAATGAAAGGTTGATGATGGTGGGCAATTGAACGACCAATATAAGAAGAAGATCATCATTGAAAAAGAACACAGCACTGAAAGATGAAAAACGTAGAGTAAGTTTCACTCTACGATTGAAGATGTGTTCAAGGCTGCCAAGTACAAAAGGACAAGGAGATTAAACGTCATCTTGACACCACATCATCAGACTATGAGAAGCTGATGAACATTTGAAGAAGCTTGAGCCGCAGAGCCAAGGGCAAAGAGTAAAGAGCCAAAGAGCTAAAGAGCCAAAATAATGGAGGATATGGCAAAACTAAAAGCCAAAGTATGAAGAATCCATGCAGTTGATGTTGGTGACATAAGAGTGGCAGATCAGAAGGCAAATCCCAAGTACCACTCTATGTCCCACTAAGAACACTCAGAGCCAACCAGCTAAAAATGTAGAGCAGAAGTCTATGATCCAAAAGTGTTCAAGGTTGCTAAGCACAAAAGATGTAGAGCTTAATTAATTAAGCTTAGCAACACATCAACCAAGATCATGAACAGTTGTTGATAAACAGAAAAGTTCGAGCTTCAACGACAAAGTTCAGCAAGCACCAAGGAGATGATCAACAATATTGCTAAGTAGCATAAGATGAAGAGCATACAAGCCATCTTAGCAGCACCTCCAACACACTTCAAAAAAATAGGAAATGGGGTCGATGGATCTTAGCCTGTGTGACCGAATTAGTGTCAGAGGATCCTAGTCTGTGTGACCGAATTGGGGTTAGAGGATCCTGGTCATAGTAAACAAATTGCCTAGACTTAGTGACTCGAAGGAACCTTAGTGGCTCAATTGTAAATGTTTTGTTGGGCCTATATCCTTAGTAGATATTCTACTCGTTGAGTAGAAGAGTGGATTGGGAGTTGTTTATTCTCCGAACCATTTAAAACCTCTTGTGTCTTTTACTTTACGTCACTTATAGTATGCAAACTATAACTACTATATCTGCTATGTGTTTGCCAATTCAGAAGTCTTGTTTTAGAACTGATATTTATTAGTAAATCTTTAAGGGGAGTTTTCAAACTTATATTCCGTCGTGCATAAGATAATATTAATTGATTAATTATTTGGTAATACTCCAATAAGTAATTGAGAAAGTTTTTAAATATCTATTTAACCCCCTTTCTAGATCTCTATTATGCCTCTGAGAAATAATAGAATGGTTTATTCTAAAATCCATTGTGTGGATGGTACTGAAATCACTTTGGGATGCATGGAGTAAGGTTTTAGTTGGAGGAAAGCTGCCAGGATTTGAGTTTGTATAAAGGACCATCATTATGAAAATAACTGAAAATTTGTTGGCTTTCAATACCAGTTACACACACATTAGCCTATTTAGTGTACCTGTTGATTCATTTGATGGTTCAATGACATGCAAATCAAATAGTGAAGCCAATGAAACTAATAATGTTATGCATGACATTCAAGATGTTTTGAACTTGTTCCTTGATTTTTATGGTGGTGTTGGCCTTGTTGAAGTAGAGAGTTCCATTATGGTACATTCAAAATAGTTTTTATGGTTTATTTATCCTACATGGTGGCCCGGGCAAAAGAAACTCTTGATGGACTGGGGAATACTTGTCATAATCTTGTGAAGAAGGACCAAAATTGGTTGGGCAGCTACTCACGGCAGGTGGAGAGCTTGCTAACCAAGGCTAAAGATTGTAAAGGCAATGGAGCAGGAACACTCTCTTGGAAGGAGTTTGAATTTTTAATGACAGAAAGTATGCTTGATGAATATGAGATCCGTCGTTCAGAGGATGAAGAATTTTACCATTTACGCACTGTACATCACCATCTGTGTTGTGTTATTTTCATGCTGATTGCACTTATGTGGAAGTTGGATTCCAGTGGGGGTGATAACTATGACCTTTTATGCCTAGTGAGGAAATGGAAGATCTATATTGAAGCTGAGGTGAAAATGTGGTTGAGCTAATAGCACTATTCAAGTTTCTGAGATTTGTATTTGATCCGGGAGGAATAATGCTGCTAACTACAATAAGTTCCTACATAGATCGTCAGTTGAAGTCAAATTTCATATTTTCTTTTCCTTTCTTTTACTTATTTTGTTATCCTTGAGTTGTGGTTTGTTACTCATTACAATTATCCTCGAGGATAAGAATGTTTTGAAGGGGTAGAAAATATTACGACTTTTAATAGGGTCAGTGATAGGAATATTAAAAATAGTCTTTTATGGCCATTACCTTGGTATTAATAGGATATAAAAATCCTGCCTTGGAAATTAATTAAGGAAAAATATACTTTGTTCCCAATCTATCTTGTTCTTCTCTCTAAATTCTCTCCCTTCTCTATATAATTTATGGAGTTTTTGCAAGAGACTCTAAAATCTTGCATCAAATTTCATGTTGAGTTGAGAGACCACGAGAACAGAGAACGTATGGACATGAAAGATGTGAAAATGGAACTATCTACCATAAGTGATTTGTTTGTTGGGGTTACTAGAGAAGGAGGGAGAGAGAGAATGAATGATTAGTTGAGAATTTGTAGATCAATAATAGTAGCTCTCTTCACATGATAAATAAATCATCTAGGAAACTTTTTGGAATTGTTATTTTTACGAATAAAAATTGATATTTTTACAAGGTTTCTCTTACATAAATGTAGGACCATTTACTACTCATGTTAGAAGGATATTGTGAAACTATCATTTTTACTTGTGGAAATATCAATTCCAGAACTTTTTTGTTTGTAAAGCCTATTCATCTCATTTTGCGAATAAATTTGTTCATAGTGTTGGATTTCTTTCCTTCCGTATAACTCAGAATTAGTATTGTTTGGTTGGATCCAATTACATACTCTAGACTCTGAACCGTGCTATTTGTTTGGACTGGAGTAAGATTAGGATTAGGATTAGGCCTCCCTCCCTCCAGACTGTTTGAATATTACTATGTAAAATTTATCTAACCATCATGTGTAATATATATAATCAAGAAATTTATGAACAATAAGAAGAGTCTCACCATATATTAATATATCTGGACATTATTAGAATTAAGTAAAATTTAGAAACATTGTGAATATTTTTTTGTTAAAATTCGTACACCATCTTTAATTGCACAACTTTTATCCAAAGTTTGGACCACCCGAGTGAATCCAAGTACCAATGGAGTCAAAACACAATGACAACCGAGTGCACAAAACTAATGTATGTTGAATTAGATGTTCCACCAAGCCTAATTAAAAACGGAATACAAAAAACCTAGCCGAAACAACCCACCGAATTTTAAAATTGAAATTAAATTTATTCGAAATATAATTTTAGATATAGGGATTGAAAAGATTGACACAGAAGACTGTCAACCCAAACCACCAAAAAAAAAAAAAAAAAAAAAAGCACCAATTTCTACAAAATGCCAGAAGATCAAATTTTGTCAAAGCTTCTCATTAATATGTTCATCCATGCTATAGAACAGAACTAAAGGGACTGGCATTATATATCCGTTGTATAACATGTATAAATAAGCCTTATAATTGCTTAAATCAAGCCAATTTTTCATGTATTTGATGCATAGACAAGCAAAGAGAGTTTGCTGCCAAATATCCAACAAAATAATGAACAAAACAGCAAGACATCCTTGCACTACATAAAGCACTAGTCTAATATTTGAGGCTTCAAAAAGGGTCAACTGGAAAATCCAATTACTGTTCTTTCCAAATCCTACCGGTAACCCTGAGCTTCAACTCCTTCCTGTCTCCCCCCGAGAAGAAGAGTGCCATGTTGCGGTGAATGATGTGACCATCAAAACTGTCACGAACTTTACGATGGCTGTCCCTTATGCTTCTAGGCACCCCTTGCCAAGTCATCTTCCTCCCGTTCCCTCCAACCTCGAGACTATAGCCATAGTTCTTTGCGTCGTTATCATCACCCATGAAACGCAAGAACGCTATGTAGACTGGCGCCACCCCAAGCTGGAATGCTTCAAAATGCAAACAGAAATATTGCCCAAAGCAACTAAATACCTAGAGATTGCAAAAAGATGAACAGCATATCACATATCCATTGAATTGAATATACATGTAAGAAAGATGCAAAACATGGAATTTCTGGCAACTGAAAAGCATTCAGCGGTATCAAATAAGAATGGAGGCGTCAAATACAGTTCACCCATAACGTTTTTCACAATTAAACATTTTTCATCTAACTAGAGGGTGATGACCACAAGAAAAACTCTGGGAATCAACTTAAGGGTAAGAACCGAGACAATACAAAACAAAACATACCGTAAGCATCCATGTCGCATTCTCAACCTCGTGCGGATTTGATTTAACGTATCGATGGTTGAAAGTACTACCATTGTGCATGTCAACTTTGTGATAATCTTTTAGATGGTCCACCAAATAAGGAATATCACCAACAACAGTGCACTCTGATCCAGCATAGGGACAACTATAGGGTCTGAAGGCACATTGAGATTCGTGTTTTAGCTTACTGTAGTATGGGTAGATGCCTATGCACCCAAAGCTCTGATATTTACATGGAAGTTCAAGGGATGCAGCCACTTTCTCCAATGCAAGACATCTAATATTGCCGAGTTCATTCCTACAAGTGGGGCATCGGTTCTGCACCCTAGGCTTGCAACCAGAGCACAATGTATGACCATTTGAGCACTACAACAAGAAGGGAGGGAACATAAATATACTGGAACAACAACTAATAAAAACAAGTTTGAAAAATGAAGTATAAACAAGCAACAAATAGTTCCAGCTACACTGAACATAACAAGAGATGTGTTCGACCAATCATTTTTAGTTCCAATAATTTTCATACTAAATTATTTAGTCTCAACTCAACATCTTTTTATCTAAAACTAGTCGAGGTAGGCTGGAAAACAATCCCATATGACAGCAAAAAAGGTAGAAAGATAAGGTGAAAAAACAAATACATGCCAAATATTATATTAGATTAAAAAGAGTGTAAGTATCAAACATTGTTTTGATATGTAAAAAAAACAAACATGCTGCATTTTTTTATATAAATTTCCATTGACAGGGTAGGTTATTTGGTCTCAAATTCACAAGATTTTCAGACTTTCATAATATAATTTAGGTAGGCAACACAAGGTGCAAGTCCAAGCTGAACAGAACAATGCATCTTCATTGCACTGATGCATAATTCTAATCATTTTCACACTAAATTATTTCAACAGTGGGGGGAAAATGTGTAAGAGATCACTCGTACTGCATTAACTTTTCACAAATTTCAATTCAGCGAAGGTATTTTGTCTCAAATTTGTAAGACTTTGCATACCTTCTTCACGCATACGTATCAGAGGATTGCATCAATTTAAACATTTCCTGACAATTCTTTCCATGAAGTCTAGAACCAAATAAGTAAAATATTGTAATTTAAATACTGCCTCTTCTGATTGATAGTAACTATTGCCTGGATTATATTCTACCAAGGATTGGTTTTTAGACCAAGCTCAGCAACTAAATGCAATCAATGAACTTCAGTTCTTAACAAACAATTTATGCCAAATGATATATCACATAAAGCATCCAAATACTGTTGGTAGGGGATTGGCAGATTTACTCGAAATCACGTTATGGTTAAAGTATAGCTTCCCTGAGATGCAGTTTTCATTTTTCCTAAATGAACCGCACGACACGAAAATTATTCAAAAATTGACCATGAACTTTCCACTAATGAGAAGCTATAATAAAATGAACAGTGAGAGTGCCACTAAGAATGAATTGATTCCATTCATAAACCACTGCTTTGCTATGTACAATATTTCAAGCCACGCAGAACCGGTGAAGTCACAACTAAACCTAGTTTCTTCTCGACCAGCGGAGTGCCAAAAACAAAAGTTCAGATCAAATAATATATTTTTTCTAATGCAATTTTAAAAGTATAAGATTGCAAGAGAGATGGGGAGAAGGAGATATAGGTGCAAAATAAGGAATTACTAGAACATTTATGTCTCTGAACCAAATGTCAACTTCTTTCTCGACAGATTTTTAATTGAAAATAGATTTCGAGTATTGGAAACCATAATAACAGATAAAATTCGTGAAAAGAACCAAATTTCAAGGTATATTATAAGGGGATTTCAGAATAACTTCACGAGTATTTTGCATTTAAAAGAGAAAACAGAAGATTAAAGAAGAGAAGACTTTTCATGCAAAGCAGTTTTCTGTAATCACCTGATGGATAGGAGGGTACATAGCATTTAAACACACAGGACACTCCAATAGTTCACGAACACTGCTAGAGACAGCCATAGTAGGCTTTACAGCATTTTGTGCAGGATCATTTACATGTTCAATAACATCCAGTGTGTCATCATCTTGAGGAGGATCTATTATCTCAGGTTTATTTCGCAGGTCATCAAAGTAAGATCTTCCAGTAGCCATTGTAAGTATCACACGATCACCAAACTGCTCAATATATATGCAAAATAAATAAATAAACAAAATCAGTTACATTATTAGTATTCAAACTTATATCACATCAAAAAATCCATGGAAACCATAAAATATTGCCTTTATGTTATCAATATTCTATCAAAATAATATGCTTCAGCACTGGGGATCAAACATGGAAATTTGGAGATCCCTCATAAGTCCTATAAAAAATGATTAGTGGAATATTACTCTGTTGCAACATCAAACATTAAACCATTAAGTACTCATTAACATCCAATAGGACCAAACGAGTTACAAAAATAGCATGCCTTCTTTAATCTTATTCGTATAATATGTCCAGCATCAGCAGTATTGTTGAGCCAATTGAAGCTTTTTGTTTGTTTAATTTGTTCAATCTTGTTTGTAGTTTAATATTGTATTATTTCTGTTTCCTTTTATTAGAAGCCAAGAATAACTACTTGACATTCATGAGAAAACAAATCGGTGACGGTACAAACTAAACACAAACACTGTAGTTACACCAAATCACTACAACATTTACCATTAACTTAAGGTAGCCCAACTAGCACCTAACAAATGATTTCCCATCTGAAATCAAATCATATATAAAGATCAAAAGCATACAAGAAATGGAGACATACAATATATATTCTGGTGAAGGATACCGCTTATCCTTTTTGTATGGTTATGTTAAGTATATCTTGAAGTAAGATGAAGAGAATTAGTTCATGTAGTGAAATTCCTAAGAACTATCTTGTCAAGACAATGACCTCCCTAACTAAGTTCAGGTGGATCTTCATCTGTTTAACATTATACCCTAGCCTTTTATGGAGTAGCTAACATGTAAGACTGTTAATAAGCAATTCCACCAATATTCATCATTTCCACACTCCACGATAATAATAAAAGCAGTGTAAGAAAACCACATAATCAACCTCATCCTAAAAAGAAAATGTATCATATAGTATTGGCACAATTTCATCTTATCAATTTGCTCTAAGGTATTTATTCTATGAAGCACTGACTTGGACATGGAACACAGACACAACACGATACGCGACAGAGGATACAACATTTTCCCAAAAAACAAGACACACCACTTTGGGGACACGTTCAATTTTTTATACACTGACTTGGACATGGAACACAGACACAACACGATACGCGACAGAGGATACAACATTTTCCCAAAAAACAAGACACGCCACTTTGGGGACACGTTCAATTTTTTATATATAGTTTTAATAATATAAATGCATTTTTTACAATAAATAAATTTAATCGTTTATAGAGCCTAAAAACAAATGTATAACATATTCATTTTAGGCAACCCACATGGTCCATATACAAATTTATAACATATTCAACCTATACCATATGGTCCATTCAAAAGTACCGACTTGAAGAAATTAGGTTTAAAAGATACCAGTTGCATATGGGTATACCTTCAATTAACTTTTATCTTGCAATTTAAGTACTGTAATTTTTATTTTTAAAAAAAAATTAACCCAGATGTTTCCCTCGCGTGTCCAAGGCATGCCAAGGCGAGTCGGGACGCGTTCGAGGCGTGTCCGAGTTTTAAAAAAGAAAAAGAAAAAAGGGAAGCTCAGGCACACGTGTCATGTCGAAGCGAATTTGTGTCTGACATGAATTCGTGGGCTTCCAAGACGTATATGTGCTTCTTAGTATTTTTTCTTTTTCATTCAGTCTTAAACCAACAAAAGAACTTATGACACGTTTGTATTGAAGAAATGAAATTAAGGTAGGATTGTAGGAATGGAATAGAGAAGAGATTGCAATGAAGAATGGAATGAAATGAGTCATTCCACAAACCCCCCTAAGGAATGAAAATAATATTTTATGGCAGGAATGGGAATGGTCCAATCCATTCCAATGGAACAACCAAGTGAATTTTTTTCCGTTCCATGAGAATAAGTCATTCCTTTCCACCTTTGATTCCTACAATTCAAATGCAGCATACATACTTAGATTAAAAGATAAGATTTTCTAGGCAAACCTAGTATTACAAAGATTTTACAACATCCAGCATGATTCTTTCCACCAATGCAACCAAATGACCACAATGAGGAACTATACAACCACATAACATAATATTTCATCCTACTCCACATTTGCTTCCGAAGTTTCAATTCATCATAAAATTATAGCAAAAGTATGTTGGCAAATTTGACTTTCATGGTCAAATTTACCATTTTTTAAATTAATAAATCTTAAAAAAAATCAAAATATACGCCAAGTGATTATAATCATAATAAACTACGGAAAATTTACTACAAGTGTCAATTTTCGAAATTAGAAAATTCTATATAAATATTTTTAATTAATTATTCTAAAAATGGCCAATTTGACCATGAAAGTCAAATTAGGACGTTTATTATGGGATGGAGGGAGTATATTCTATCCAATTTATGGGTGTTCAATAAATTAAATTCATATGCAAAACAAGAAGTTTGAATTATATATTAAGTTTTCACTATCCCAAAACGAATTCATTAGAAATCAAAATTGCTCAAACGGATTCTCTACCTTTAAATTAACACATCCTGAAGGTTCTTCATCCAACTGAGTTAACCGAAAAAATCAAAATGTTGAAAAAAGAAATCTAGTTCAACAAATCCAAAATTAGAAAGAAGAAAAAAACTAAAAAATTAACATTGGAAACAATTTGCCATGGAGTAAGCTATCAACTTCCAATACATGTCAGGCAAGGGCGTATTGGGCAGTTACTATCTATTAGAATACTATAGTGACAGCTATGTTATAAGTGAGTTAGTTAGTAATGGGTGAAGGATAAAAGAATATGGTGTAGATTTAGACTTTACTTTTTCCAGCAAGTCTATGTAGTCTATAAATACAAGAGTCTTGTAACTTTTATTTTAAAAAGTGATGAATGATATGAAAATCTGAGAAGCAAGTTTGCTCTCACACCTATCTCCCTCCTATCTTCCCCCCAAATTGAATCGATCTGTTTGTTTCTCTCTTTCCTCCCTAAATTTCTTCTCAAGTCAAGGCCAAAGTGTGGCCTAAAAAATTGGTATCAGAGCATGGTTGATCCCTGGAACCATCCTCTCCTTCCTCCTACTTTTCTCTCTCGTCTTTATCTTTGTTCTTCTCTCTTCAAGCTATCTCATAAACTCTCATTTCTGTTCTGAAAATCCAAACATGCACACCAGGTGTTTGATAATTTGTTCCAGTTAAATATTCATTTATTCCAATCCTCAAATCTCTCCTCTCCAATCCTTATCTTTCTACTTGATTTATTCTAGTTATAAACTCGTAATACAACTCAAAAACAACCAAAAGACAGCAGATCAAGCAAGCAAACAGTAGCAGAAAAAATTCATTTACATGTGCTTTGTTTGTGTGAGTTACTGTAGCAGTCTAAAGTCTCTCAAAAAAGTCACAAAACTTCGTTCAGTCTCTTCGCAACCTATTGGGCTTTGTTTGGACAGCAAATTCAAGTAATATCAACCTGGGAACAACATCAAATTCCTGATCGAATCATTGCAGAAAAACATATCATGTGGTGCTCTATTTTCCAGTAACCTGCAATTAAGGAAATTTTTACCTCCTAAGTATTGTTTCAGGTATAAATCCATTCCATCTTACTCGTTTCTATCCTGCATCTTACGATCATCATTAGTTCATGATTAAATCCAAATTTTGCTCAAGACTCATTATTAGTAAAATATTATGTGATTCCTTAATTAATATTTTTAGATTTGTAAGTTATGTGTGTCTGATTATTAATTCCATCAAACAACCATAGTTTGCATTTTTACTTCCTTAGAGAATGTTTTCACTCCATTACTAAACAGTTTCAGGCTTTCAGCTCATATACTAGTAAGAACACTTGTTATTTTACTGGTAACTAAGTGTTATTATTAGTAGTTGATCCTTTGGTGCTATAACTTTCATTGTTAGCTTACTTAGTGCTATAACTTACATTGATAGCTAGATTACTCTCTTAAATCATATTAAGGGGATGTTTGATAAAACTAAATAAAATGGTCTGAATAACTAAGAACGTCTAAATGGCTAAATGAAATAGAAACTCTGATTGATAATTGGACACTGAATAAATAAACTTGTTTGATAATAATCTGTATGAAACGTCTAAATGAATATACTTTCCCATTTTAACTCTCTGAACTATTTTGAATGAGTTTTTAAAATTTATATATATATACACACACATACATATCAAATCATTGTTAATGGACTTTAAAACATGTAATAATAAATTTTATTTTATAATCTAAAATATATTATATTTTAAATATAATAATATAATTATCAAAAGTACCTCAATATCAAAAATAATACTACTCCATTCATTCCAAAATATAAGATCCTCATGAGAATTTTTGAAAGTCAATTTTAAATATTTTTAATTATCTAATATATTTGTTTTTTAAAATATAGTAACACAATTATTTAGTACATCAATATAAAATATAATAATACTCTCTTTCAAAAACATAATATCATTGTTGCTTTTTTGAAAGTTACCTTTAGATATTTTTAAACTCAAAATTAGTATAAGTTCATTTAATTTTAGACAATATAAAGTATTAATAATTATAAAATTTTAGTCAATATAATTTTATTATTTTATAATTATAAAATTTATATCATTTTGTAATTATGAATGAATCACATTTTAAATTAAGTTTTAAATAGTTAATAATGTTTTTATATTTGAAATAAATGTGGTTCTATATTTTAATTATATTAACTTCATACATTTAAATTGTTAGTAAAAGTTAATCATTGTTCAAGGAACTTGGTTTAGAGAGGATGTGATATGTAATTAATTAGCGTGTGGGGGGATATAGAAGTAAAAACAATTCAGAGATCTATCTGACCCAGTAAGACAGATATGGGAGGCTTACCGATTCAGAAGAATTCCAAAATCATTCAACCCGCACGGAAGTTTATCAAACAGCAAAGAAATCTGACCGATTCAGAAATTTGGATATTCGGACTCATCCAAACACAATCAAACAGCCCCTAGGCCTTGCTAGTTTGATTTAAGTATTGTTTGGGCCTTGAATAATCAGAGATTGTTCCTGAGGAAATCCACTTCTTGCCACATAACACTACTTAAGCCTCCTTTACTCAGGCATCAAGTTGTACTGTTGCTACTTGATCTAATTCCAATTTCTGATTCTTGGTCTGAGAATCAATTTCATTCCTATTGCTATGGCTGTTACTTTCAAACCTAGTTCAATTCAGATGTTGCAACAAGATATCTTAAGCTACAGAAAGTTTGTAAATGAAAGGTTGCAGCAGATGAATAAGAAACTAGACCTGTTCATGAGCAACATTGCTGAAGTTAGGAGTCAAAAATCCACAGTAGCTGAGAATGGCTTTATTCGTTCATATGGGAATAGAAACAGGGGCACAAGGCCTACTCTTAGCGGAACTAAGGGAGCCAGGGGACTCTTTAGGGACCCTAACCATGCTGAGAGAGAAAGAATTAAAAGACATGAGGAAAAGGATGGCACTTGGGGGAAGACTGATTTTGAGGAAGATGAAGGGGAACAAAGTTGAAAATGAGGGAGAATCTGATTACAACAATCCTCCAATATTTGATGAAGATCCAAAATGGGAAGGTGATCTACATAATGATGATGATCCTATCTATGGAGGAACTCCAACCTTTGATGCATATACTATTTGTGATAAGAATGAAGGACCACAATATGAAGGCATGCCAATATTTGATGAAAAGTCAATGCAGCATAAGGAACTTTCAAAAGATTGAACAATTAAAAGCATGTGAAGGTTATGAAAGGGCCACTGCATATGATGATGAGCAAGAGGCTTATGAATCTCAAAGGTTGCAACAATATACTTCTTTAACCACCAAAGAATTTGCCCATGAAAAGGAAGAGAAATGGCAGGCAACAAGTATTTTTGAATGCAAGCATAATGATCGTGCACCAAAAGGGGAAGGACGACAGTCTATAGGACTAGTGGAGAACCGAGAAACTGATTACCAAGGTCTTCCCATCTATGATGTAGAGCCTGATTATGAAGATCCTATTATGTATGATGAGGACATAGATGTATGTTGTGATCTGGTGCATCAAGTGTTTTTTAGAGGTCCTTCCTACGTTGATGATGCTCCTATGGTTGCAGACATAGTTCATGACACAACGGCACAAGATCCTCATCAATCAGCACAAACTGTACAACAGCAAGACTTTGTGAGGCAGCAAACATGGGCTATGAAAGGGCAAGAAAACAACATTCCTATCATGTTACAGCAGTTGACTAGTTTGCAAAACATCTTACCAAATAAGCAACAACAGAAAATTAGCTCTATTGGCAGTTTTATTGAGCTTTGGCAGCAAAAGCAGTTCCCTCAATTGCCAATAGCACAATCTGGTTGCTCACGAAATGAGAAGCTTACTACCTTAGTTTGTCAAAATAAAGAGCAAGAGTTAGGCATAATTTGGAGGCTTGGCTTGAAATGCCAAGGGTGGGTCAAGTGCATGACCCCAACTAGCAAGGTGAAGGTTGCCTTAAACCAAGAAACCATGCCACTTAGTAATTCCAAATATTCACTATTCAAGTGGAAAATGAAAGAGAAAGGAATTGTTTCCAGAATTTGTGTTATAACTCTATCAACTCAAGAGATGCACGTCTTATTTTCTGAGATATCTAGCTTTCCAAAAGTACCAAGAATACTGCACTTGAGGGCTAACAATAAAGAGTTTGATTTGGTTGTGAGAAAGTTCTTAAGCATTAGCTCCAAGTTAAGTTATTTTGGAGTCAAAACAGCTTGGAGGAAATTGAAAGAAATTATTAATTTCTTAGGGACAAAGAAGACATGCAGGCTACTAAAAACTGAATCCCTTTCAACCTGTTTCAAATGGGATCAGTATCATCTCAATGGAAAGACAAGTTCCTGGGATATCTATATGCTAGTTCTTGTGTATGATTATGCTTATGCATCAAGGAGGCAGGGCAGTTGGTTACAAGGGAAATTTTGCAAAAAGTTGGTCTCCTTTGGAAAGAAGCATATGATGAGGCCTTTGAAGAACTCCAAAGAAGGTCTTGGGTTATGCTTAATCATGCTACAATCTATGGGATACTCATTCCATTCCTGGCTGTCTCTCCATCTGGTGAAAAAGACTACAATGAAAGCAGGTGATCAAAGCAAAGAAAGAAGTTTAAAGGAACCAACGCTTTTTCCTGCTGGGAATTTGGGGTATTCTATGGTGATGGAAAGGTGTTGCAAGCAGTTCATTAAAGAGTATGGCATCTTGGCAAGAGCTTCTATTTCCCTATTACAGAAAATTACCACTCTAAAGATGAAAAAGGCTGCAGAAGACTATGATAAGTTCAAGAGAACCACGAAGAGCATTCAAGAACATCACTAAACTTCTGAATATTCAGGTTAGAGCGAAACACAAGTGCCCAAGGCATGCTAAATCTAATATTGGGGAAAGCTTTTTCTATGGAAAGGTTCAACTAAACAAGTTCCTGAATTTTGTTTTTGATACTGGAAAAGTGTTGAGAGCTACCAAAACTAAATTATAGAATCAACATTATCCATGAGGACATGGATACTTTTAAGAGGGGGGATGTCAGTCAAGGGCATATTGGGCAGTTACTATCTATTAGAATATTCTAGTGACAGCTCTGGGAAGCAAGTTTGCTCTCACACCTATCTCCGTCCTTCTACCTCCGTCCTATCTTCCTCCCAAATTGAATCTATCTGTCTGTTTCTCTCTTTCCTCCCTAAATTTCTTTTATCTATATCTCTATTTGTTGTTCTAACTCTACAGAATCAAGTCAGGGCCAAAGTGTGGCCTGACAGTACCACACACTGTTCCCTCAGAAAAATCTTCATAGAAAAACACTTTTTTAAGGCTTCACAGAAATACATTATTATTGTACGGATGCACTACTATTTTTCATGTACTAAATAAATCTTTGTGATCAATTTCCATTTCAATTAAATACATCAGTATCAAACACTAATCAATCAGGCAGACAAAAAAGCATAAACAAACAAAACATGGGTAAACTCAAAAAACAGCTTACCACATTAACATACAGCAAAACCCAAAATAGATCAATACAAATATTCAAAGAAAATTTCATTAATTCCAAATGCAAATTTCAAAAAATCAAAGAAAGAAAGAGAGGGTGTACCTAAAAGATTGTTGAATTACAATCCCATGAAAAGAACACAAGCCCTAATTTAGAGAATGGAAGAATCTTGCAGAAGTTTCATAAACATGAATACATATATAGATATATAGATATATAAATAACAAAATTGTCCAAGTGGGTATTCTTCTGTTCTATTTGGGATGATAAAAATTTCAAATTAAGGCGCTTAAATAGTGAAAAAAAATATTCAAAAGAGAGGAGGGAGAAAAAAGATGAAGGAGAAAGAGCGTTGTGTACTGAAAACAGAGTGATTCTCTTTCAAGATTACAAAAAGGAAAAGGGTCAAGGAGTGTGGGACCCAGTGGAAAATTGAAATTGGGTATTTCTCGGGTGAAAACGGCAATTAAACTATCAGCAGGGCGCCAATTGGGGATTTGGATTTTTAGAGAGTGAAAGAGAATTAGGGCGAGAATTGCGCCGTCGGCATTAATGTAGATTCTCTGTAGTCACGGTTTGACGAGCCAGTTAAATTTGGACTGTGTCAAAGAATATGTCACGCGTTTTCCACTGGTTACGACTTACGAGTTGTATGTATTTATGTCTAATTTGAATTTTAAAATATAACAGGAATAATATATTATGAATGTTTATATTACTTTTTTTAATTATTAATTATGTTGATATTTTTAATTATTAATTACGTAGATAAGTATTAATGATATTTATTTTGGTGAGATAGGTAATGAGTGACTTTCTTTTATGCTGCGTTTGGATTGAAGGAATAAAGATAGAAATAAAATGACTCATTCTTATAGAATAAAAAAAATTATATTTGGTTGCAATTGAAATGAATTGAACCATCATTTTTTTGCTATTTTCGACTGAAATTTAACATTCTTGCCCAAGATTTCATGGTCAAAGCCTTGTTGGTAGTTTTTTTTATCATTGAGTCATGATAGTCTTGGGGGAGGGAGAGTATGGAATAACTCATTCCAACTAGAATGGAATGAATCATTCCAATCTCCATTCCATTCCTTCAATCCAAACGCAATATTATAGTTTTATCCAATTTTATTAATTGATATATTTTTACAATTGTAATTTGAGATAAATTTGTTACAATATATAGCAAGACTTATATAACATTCTAAAATAAAATTTTAATTTATTTTATTTTTAAATATTTTTTTAAAATGATATATATGTCAACAAATCTCTGACAAAATTGATAAGATAAAATAATAATGTGTGAGTTCCTTATTAATTCTGTAACATTTAATAACGACATAAATTTATTGTCATATATAGCTTAATGGTAAAGTCTACTCCCTCCATCCCATAATATATGACGTTTTAGAGTTGTACACAAAAATTAAAAAAATAATTGTATAATATTAAATATAGTATTAATTGTCTATAATATCATTTATCATATACTCATCGCACACACTCTCTCATCTGTAATATTTTTCTATGAGATGTAATTTTGAAAAGATTGTGGCTAATTCTCTTAAATTATATAAAACGTCGAATAATTTGAGAAAAATAAAAGAGTAAAATACATTGACATCCCCTGTAGATAACCATAATAACACTCACCACCTCTCTAGTTTTTCAAGTAACCTCTCTAGTCTATAATATGTAACATTCACTACCCCTAGTATGGTTGACCAACTAATATTCAAAAATATTTTTAATATAATGTCTAATATACCCTTCAAGTTATAATGTTTAATATATTCACTAAATATAAATTTGTATGTTATAATTTTTACTTAACTTGATCTAATTAATTAAATTATGAATTTATGCATTAATAAATAACATATTTCTCAAAAAATAATAATTTATTTTATCAAGAAAATAAAGTCATACATTTTTTGCTAATTAAATTTCTTAAAAATTAAAATTTACGTAATATACATTCAAATATATTTTTTGTAATTAAAAAAGTAAAATTTTAATAAGCATAAAAGTAAAACTTAACCCAAATATAATTATTTTTTCCAAATATTAAAATTTACATAAAATAAACTTATTATTACATAACGAATCTTATTATTCATATAAAAAATTATTAAAAATTATATTAATTATTTTTCTCAAATATTAAACTAAAGATAAGTAACTCTTAAACATAGTTATTTACACTAAAAAGGACAAATGTTATTACTCAAAAAAAGAAAAAATACATTAAAAAAATCTTTTAATAAGATAGAGGTAGTAATAAATATTATTATATTTTTTTATTCAATATTGTATAAAAACAACACTAACTGTATACTAAAAAATATAATTAAAATTATAAACATCCCAAATTTAGACATATACTAAAGAAAAATTTACATATAAAAATCAATTTAAAAAATGAAGTATAAACAAGCAACAAATAGTTCCAGCAACACTGAACATAACAAGAGAAGTATGTATTCGACCAATCATTTATAGTTCCAATAATTTTCATACTAAATTATTTTATCTCAACTCAACATCTTTTTATCTAAAACTAGTTGAGGTAGGCTGGAAAACAATCTGACAACAAAAAAGGTAGAAAGATAAGGTGAAAAAATAAATACATACCAAATATTATATTAGATTAAAAAGTGTAAATATCAAACATTATTTTGATGTGGAAAACATCAAACACTAATTAGTAAATTCTTTAGTTAAAAAAATTAATATAACAACATCTAAACACAAAACTTCATTCATATAGGCAATAATGGCTTAAATATAAATTATTGCCCTAAACTATTAACATTTATCAATTGTTTCTACTTTGGTTCAATTAAACCTGTCATTTCATAAATTGATGACGTGACTTGAATACGTAGCATGTAAAAGCACCATGATTTACCCATTATTGGCACTTTTGGTGGCATATAGTCATTAAATTCAATTTAGCCCTTATTTAACATAAATACCTATTTTTTTGAGCAATAACTCTTTTATCAACCGGGATGAGGATGCGTGTCTTTATATAGCTATATTTTCTCTCATTTCATTGTAATTCATTTTTTGGTCCCTGTTATATTTAATAAAACATTCTTTATTACCCCCCCACCCCACCCCACCCCACCCCACCCCACAATTCGAGTCTATACTATCCAATTTGAGTCGTCAAAATACATAATACAAACACAAATTCTCTCACCAAAATCAATTATTAAAATGTCGTAGATATACAATAATACACATATTTTAAGTTCTTAATACAATTATTGTGTCATATATAGTATGACAATATTAATACCCAAATTAAGTCCTCAATATAATTATTGTCACACTATTTTATAATGTATTGAAAAACTTTTACAGTCTCGGACCATCATTACATTCTCCTGCTCTCCCCACTAGATTCGGTTACACTCTTATTTCTTGAAAGTAATTATGATACAAAAGGGTGAGCACAAATAGCCTAGTAAAGAATATCATAAATTATTATTAGTTTTCAACAATGATAAATCAGATATTTAAAAAATATGGTAGATGATGTAAATAACTGTAGCGGAATGAGCAATCCATTAAAATAGTCAAATAGTTCATAATATCTACTATATTCTCCAATTGAAAATTTTAACCTCAATATTTTATCCCTCTAACACCAATCAATAGTTTCTCTTTGCACCCAGCTCAAAAAGAACTTTCACCGCATCTCTTTACCTGCAACACCAAATATTATGATTATACCAATTCAAGTTCATGTTCATAATTATGTCAATCAACAACAGTTCATGGTCATAATCATGTCGATCAATTCATCTTTGCTCCAGGCCAAAGTTATTCAATTATAATACCAATGGTCATGATCATGTTAATCCACAATTCATATTTGCACTCGGACCAAAGATATTCAACTGTAACACCAATAGTCATGATCATGCTAATCAACAATTACTCTTTGCACCCAGGTCAAAGAGAACTTTGACCATGTGTCTTCGTCACACAGGCAAAAGACACTCAACAATCATATTGTCTTTGCACCCAGGCCAATGACATTAACAACTTAATCTTGATAATTTGTACAAATAACAATGATATGATGAATGGACAAAAATAATTAGAATAATAATATAAAGAATAAATATTAATGATTTTTAACTTATCCATAGTCCAAATTGTTAACATGATATCCAAAAAATCGATTAGAGTTCTTGATAGAATTTAGAATTAAAGAACATATAAGGTTCACATTTCAAATATCACGATTAAAATTTAATAGAAAGATTGAAGTGAAAATATTAGATGAAGTACAAACTATTAAAGATATCCTAATCATTTTTAGGGATTTTCACCATTTAATGATAAATCTAGGGAACGAATAATATTTTCTTACCATAATATAGGAGTATGAAAGAAAATGATATCACTTATTGTGACACCTCCAAATTCGAGTACTTCAATTCCACAGATTTGGTGTTCACTATCCATCACAATCATTTCTAACTACCCACAATAATGAAAAATAATAAACTTCATAAACATTAATCCCATTAAAGGGTTACACAATCAATATAAGATTCCAAGTCATCTAACCTTTAGTTATTACATCATCAGGAAAAATAAAATCATAATCACAATTGAGTCTTATTACATAAGCTTTATTAATAAAAAAAGTAAACTAAACATAATTGTCTACTTATGCATTTTGCCCTTTCCTTTGCTCGTAGACGACTTCTCGGGTTTTCCGGGCTTAACTGAAATGTTTTATGCAAGAGTGAGCAAAACAATTGCTCACAAGGATAATAATAAATAATAAACAACATATGAATAATCAATGGATAAGCTGTAACTGAGTAATATAACCTTTACTGGAAACAGTCAATGATAATCAAGAACTGTGAGTTCAATAGAATATTCGGCTTTTGAATCAATATAAGAAATCAAATCAAATAGATATACTGGAGGTCATAAGACCACGAACTATGTCCTAGGTTAGTATGTATTTCTACCGTAACCTTTAACAGTCTTATAGACTATATGGACCATCCATCTCGTATTCCGGGGGATCAACCCTTCGTACAATGTATTGTGCACAAATATTTTAATGCTATCGCATAACAAAATCCCCTAATTAGAGTTGTTCATCTCAGTTTTGACATTAGAATCCGTACCAAAGGAAATTTGGTTTGGAATAACTTCAATAGAAATTCTAGATTTTAGAAAGCTCATCAACTATGGACTAGTCGAATCAAAAGGGTTCACTAGCCATATAACAGTCTGATATCAACAACAACATAATCTTTGTAAAATGAGACTGCAACAAAAATAGAATACAATGATTGCAAACGAATAAGTATCATACATCGAGGTAATGCTTTTGAAAGTCTAGAAAACTTAATCAAAATATAGGCATTGGACACTATAAGAAACCTCGCTTGAATAATAAGAAGCCAATGTTAGAAAACTTGCTCAATGAAAAAGTAGAGTTAAGAAACTTGCCTCGTGCGTTAGCTATACAATTACAACTCACGTTCTCCAAATATCCTACATATATCATTAGGATCACAATACCAATTAGTTACATTACAACTATGTTTATTGTTTTAGTTCCCACTTTAGTCAAAACCATACTCTTAAGCTTAAGATTTGATTATCGTAACCATTCACATAACACAAATATTTGTTAACATAAAACACAAGACTTAACATCTACACAACATCACCAATCCTCACGAACATCGAGTTAAAGTTGTTAGTTCCCGGGGGCACACAAGATATCTAGAAGGGGGGGGGTTGAATAGATCCTTTTTATTTTTAGAACTTTTTATTTTTTTTAATCTTGCTAAGTGATTAGCAGATGATGAATAAAGAATCAATTCATGCACAGCGGAATAGGTTAAGATCCCCTTCAAGAATATCTCATTAAACACAGTTCTAATGTTAGATTAGTTGTAAGCAGATATAGCAGCTATAATACTGAATGTAAATGACATAAAGTAAATGACACTAGGGGTTTTAAGTGGTTCAGAGACTAAATGCTCCTACTCCATTCTTCTGCTTCAACAAGCAGGAATTCCACTAAGGATTTTATCAACTACGAATCACTGAGATTCCTTCAAGACCAGCAGCCTTGGAACTCTAGTTCACTAAGAACTCTTCAAGACCAGCAGCCTTGGAAACTGTAGACTAAGCTCATCAGACTTAGAATCTCTTGTACATTCCGGTACTTAGCAAGCCCTGCAGACTTGACTTTGGTTTAGTCACAAAGATAAGAACCCCTCAGGCCCTGGATGCTTGAATGGTTGTTTGTTGTTGTTGAGCTGCTAAGATGACATTTAGCTTATTCATCTTTTGATACTTAGCAGCTTCTTGTGATCGTATGACATTCAGCATTAATACTTGATCACAACTGATGGACTGCTAAGATGTACATTTAGCTTGACATCATTGTGTACTTAGCAGTCTGATTCATCTCTTTGGTACTGCTGATCTTTGTTGTTGATCCTTGACTTCATTGTATATTCAGCATAGCACACTATCACCACTGAGGTACTGCTAAGTCTTGCATATCAGTTCGACTTTTTTTGGTACTTAGGAGCTGTTAAACACTGGTTGTCTTGTATACAGATTTGGCTCTGCATCTTCTTCCCTTCAGTTCAGAGTGTTCATGGTGAGACGTAGAGTGACTCTTGAGGTCTGCTTTCTGACCTGCCACTCTAGTTCTTGTCTTCTTAGCCTTCAGGCTCTCAGCACGGATGCCACTCTGTTGGCATACTCCTTTGTATTGAGTGAAGCTTTTAGCAGTGTAAAACTTTCATTAGATGTGCTTCACTCATTCTGTGGTAGTCTCACTCTCACTGAGACTTTTTCTCTGTTAAGCTCTATATGACTCACTTCATCTCGAGTCTACAACTCTTTTTCTCTTTAAAGCTTCAGCCCTTTATATTTTCATCCATCATCTTCCCGTTGGAATATAGCCGTTGGGAACTCTTAGTTGAAGAGCTTCCTTTTGAGCATTTAATGATTCACATATTCTAAGATCTTTGACTTAGACATACTGAGTTGATGTGACAACTCCTTTTTGACTTTCCTGACACAACAGTTTACTTTTTCACCTAACACTTCTGAGATGTAACTTCTAGCAGACTAGTTGGTGGTCACTTTTTTTCTTTCCTTTTGTTTCCTCGATTTAAACCAAGGATGTTGGTGAGAGCATTGGGATTCTTAAACATCAACGTTCATATGTCAGTCTTCACTGTTAGACATTGCTAAGACTCAATCACTAGACGAATGAACTCTACGATTCTGATGCTGACGTTTATGTACTTGGTCGTAGTTTGTCTGTGGGAATCGTGGAGTGATTTACCTAGTCCATGATTCCCCTAACATCTCTACGATTCCAAGAGAGCTCTTTGATTTGGTAGTACCATCTTGCACTTGCAGTCTGTTCTTCGACCATGCTTATCTTGCCTTGCTTCAGGAATTAGCAAATTGGCTGACTGCTTTGGCCCTTTGGTTTACATGACTCTTTTGATTAGTCATACTCAGCTTTCTCAATTTTATGCCCTGTGATCTCTTGATCATTTTTCATGGTGAGGCTGAGCATAGACAATCCTTTTTGTTTGTCCTCTATAGGTTTGTCATTACCTCTGTAGGTGCTTTATCACACTCTGCTACTAGTTGGCAAACACTACGATTGTTGTAGCCAACACTACGATTGTTGAGAAATCTTATGTTTGTTTGACAGACACTACAATCATTATCTTCTGATGAGCGCTTGTAGAAGACTCCTTATGAATGGCTTTTCTTTTCTCAATCAGCCATGCTGATAGAGTTGGTGCTTTGATCTTCTGTTTGCTTGCAGGCCATTCAGAGAATGCTTTCTGATACTCTTTAAGTAGACAGCATTCTGAAACTTGATTACTCTTATCAGAGGATGAGATCTATGCATACACTTCAGGATTACTCATCTGTTGAGAATCGTAGAGTGCTCTACGATTCTACCTTAGCATTGTGAGCACTTGACTGACTACGATTTGGCTCTGGTTTTGCAGACTATAATTCTGTAGTCTACGATTCTGAGAGTGGCTCTTCTTGACAGACTACGTTCTCTGCCTTGACTTCTGCAATCTCTTGGCTGGCTTGTCAGACTATGATTCTGATTGGTAACGACTTGTAGACTCCACAATTTTGAGTGAGGCCTAGGATTCTTGTTTTAGCTCGGCAGGTGCACGGCAGACAGCTTCTACGATTCCGAGTGTAGTCTACGATTCTGCCTTGATAGACTATGATTCTGCCTTAACTCTTTTGGCAGACTTTGATGGCTGGTGTAGTGCTTTTCGATCAGACATGCATGTCTATTACACTTTATAAGATCAACCTAACAAGTTTGATCTTTCTATTCATAGTCCTTGTACATTATGATCTTTTGAAGGACTTCACAAAGTTATTCATTCATATCAGACCAACCTAACACATTTGTTCTTTTCAATCTAAGTCCTTATCCATATTGTCTATCATCTATTAAGGACTTTATAGCTTTTATCAATGCAGACATATTTGCATATTCATTTATTAACTTCATCATCAAATCTTATAAAGGAATAACATTTTCATGCATATTCTTGATAATCTCCCCCTATTTGACGATGGCAAAAATATTAAATGCATATGTATGAGATGAATGAATCTTAATATAGAGTGAGCTGTTGTATTACTAGAATAGGTTGTTAGGTTTGTAAGATTCATGGATACAATCAAATTGCATAAAATAAGCGGAAGCATGGTAAATCAGAGTTTTAAATTTTTACAAACCAGATACCCGGATCATCCTTTATGCACAATTATTAATTAAACAAAAAGATGGAGATTAGTATTCATACCCTTGAAGATTTTAGCTTCCTCAGGTACTAGTTCAACTCCAAATCCTTTTCGCGTTCTACTTAAATCCACCGGGTTGATTCCTTCCTATGATCAACGTTAGTGACCCAAGTGTTTGACCTCTAGATGTGATCCACCAAGAAAGAATAAGAATTCAAGAAGAAGGGTGTTTGGCTAAACCCTAGTTTCCTTCTCTCTAGAAAAGGAGTGCTCTCAATAAAACATTGTTGTATTTGAATGTGTCGCAAATCTCGATAAAACTCAGGATATGCTCATTAGGATCTACTGTAGCAGCACCCCCAAACTGGACTGTGTTCTGAACCATTTGAATTGTGCCTGGTTTGATCTCAAAAGTGTTTGCAGCTATCGCTGGCCTGGCTATACTGGATTGTAAATCATTGATCTTTGGCATTGAGTAATCCCTCAACGCTCTCTGTTCCTCTCTCTGTTCTTCGGCTGCCATTTGTACCGGCTGTTCAGGATCCTCTTGTGTGTTAGCAGTTTTTGTTTTCGCTCTCCAAGCTCTACCGTTGATGTTTTCTTATAGAGGCACCAACACAGAATTTGTGGATAGAGTGTGAATATACTAACCACAAGTACCTGAAACACAAATAAAAATAAAATAGAAATGAGATAAGGTGTGAATTGTTCAAGTCAGACAAATCTAACAAAAATTGATGTCAATAGTAATAAAAATAACAACTTATCCCCGACAACGATGCCAAAAACTTGTTTGCTCCGTTTCGGTGTTAACAAAACAGATATAAACGCGTGCAAGTATACACGGTCAACAAGTAATATATGATAAGTAAAGATCATTTCCACGGAGAAAAACAATTATGTTTAAACTATCATGCAACAACTTTATAGCTATTTTCGGCTGCTTAAACGAGTATCAAAGTGTGAATTACTGATTAGAATGATTATAAACTAAAATTAACTAAATAACAGATGATTGACTCAAATTGGAGAAATATAGGATCCTAACTTCACTTATTGCATCATTTAGAACATACACCTCTTATTAAGCATAATTAATTACTTAAGATTGATATTCGAGAGTACGAAGGTGAGAAATAGCTATCTTTCGATATACCAAGTCCATATCACATAAAATCCACAAAAGAGATAGAATTCACGTGAACACCAATATTACCTAACTCACTATATGTCTATGTGACTTACAAGCAATATCAGTTTAAGTACAAGCTTTCAATTGACTACATATGGTAATCCGGTATATGTCTATCCAGATTACGAATCACAAAATTCATCACATGCAAATTTCACGAACATATGCTAGCATGGCCAAATCTAAGTTTATACTTTCTCTTTCAATTCCATGTAAACTATGAAGGTAGATGGTGATCAAGCATCTAAACATTAAATACCACCATACTAGTCAATCTATACACAATCAATTACACATAACAATGAGGCATAATAATCTGAACTAAACAATAAGATCCATTAAAATCCCATAATGGTGGTTAGTTCATCTCTGAACCAATAACCAATATGGGATTTAATCTAAATATAGAAAATATAAAATGAGAGCAAAGGGATAAAGAGATGATGAGAATGAAAATCTGATATTCCTCTGTCCACAATAAGCTTCCCAGTTCAGTTCAGATCACAATTAATCCAACTATAAACCCTAGAATGGAAATCTACTTAGAACTTGAAGAGAGAAGAAGTGAAGCTCCCAAACCCTCTCTAGCTCTCTAACCCTAAAAATAGCAATTAAAACTGTATATTAAAAAACTGAATATCATCCTTTGCAAATTACAACCATATATGGAAAACACGCTCAGCAGAAATGATTAAATGAAAAGTCAATAAATTTCCAGCCTTGACTGGCGCGGCTGCGCGGCCCCGTAGTTCATTTGGGGCGCGGGCGCGCGGTTCTTCAAAAATCCTGAATAACTGCATCCTGGTGCGGGCGCGCGTCTTTTCTTCTTCAAACCGGTGCGTGTGATGCCCCCAAATTCAGATAATCACTGATCTTGAATTCGGTTCATCACGTACTAATTCTAATAACAACTAAAATCTCAGACAATGGAATAACAGAATAATTTACATTGATATAACATAAATATTCTCGTCCCAAGTCTCGAAACTATTACTAATACACTTCATAACTTAAACCAAACATTTCTTAATACATAACATTTAAATATGTCTTAATACAACATAACGGAAACATCCTAATATAGAAAAGCACAGCTACTCCATAGCCTTGCCTTCGCACTTGTCCTGTACTGGGGTTCCACCTTGCCCTGCCCTAACTGAAATGTTTATGGGAAGCAAGAGTGAGCAACAAATTTGCTCAGCAAGTAAAACGCCATTAAATGTGAACAGAAATATATACAGTTCTAAATCTCAAGGGAAGAACGATAATTAATCGCTTAGGATTTAAAATAAGAATGTTGTGAACAAAATAAATAGCAATGACTTCCAAATCTATTCCGGGAAGTTGAATAAGGACCACTACGGGTCGAGAAGTTATTAAAGGTTTCGAAAGTTTCAACAAATTCAAGTGAATGAATAGACATCACTGAGTGTCGCTGTGGACCAAGGATTAATAAAAGAATCCAAAGAATTCAAAGTTTCAAGTTAACAAATACTGGATACTGAGTGGTTGCTAAGAACCACGAACTTCTACTAGAATCACCAAAAATATTTTTGGTAACCCAAACAAATACAATTAAGGGATCAGCCTATCGTACCTGGTGTTATGCATAACCTACCACACCACTGTCGGCACCCCGACTATATAGTTTCCCTTTTTATAAGGGTTGTTTAACTCAGTCAATTTATAAGAGTCCGCACCAAGGCAATTGGTGTGGATTGCTTTCTAATTCATGATATTGGTCTAGCCGAATTAAATGGCGTAGACAATTTCAACAATGTATATAAGAACAATTTATGAGTTCAATACTCACAACAATAATTCAAAGAATATAATCGTGATTTAAATCAAACTATGAAACATAAGTTTGTAAGGCAAGAATTATTCTAGCACCTATTTACTCGTACGACCAAAGTTAGTACAAGCTCGAATATGTGTTCAATAAAGAGTATGAATCAAATACTTGCTCAATAAAAGAGTAGTCAGATACTTGCAATTAATATACAAGAATGGTTTCAAGGAAGCTTGCACAATGAAAGAGTATAAGTTAGGGAACTTGCTTACGACGTTCCTCGAATAAGTAACCACAAGGGTAGGATACTTGCAACACAATAAAAGTAGGGTTCAGATACTTGCACTATAAATGAGTGTAAGTCAGGAAACTTGCCTTATGCGTAGTTTATCCTCGTTAAATAAATCGACACTTTCGAATCCCTATCGTAATATAGTTACGTATATATATATGATATCCATTAGTCATATCATATCATATCTTGGATATACGATCAACACATAAGTTAGGTCTTAACCTTACTACACAGTTATAACACATATAGCATTGTATTAAATCATAACGCTTAACCGATTAGGTCATTATTATCTAGGGAATCCCTTCTCTCAAGTTAAACATCTTCATAGTATGTTATTATTTACTTACACACATGTCGTACGAAATTAGATTATCGTGAAATCAAGTAACATAGTTATATCATGTATGGCATTGTAGTAAATCATAACATTAAATTGGTTATGTCTTTATTATCTCTAGAGTTCCTTATATAAGTAAAACATCCTCATATATTATTACTTTCACATAAGACCACAACTAGTACCAAACATACTTTATTTAGCAAGTTATGGCATTGCTATAAGTTTACCGTCAAGATCGGATTCAAGTATTAACATATGATATCACATAGTATATATGCATATTAAAACATGCCTTCATGCTTCCTAAGTCCATCTAAGTTATCTCTTTCATGATATGGTTCTAAGTTAACACTTTTGACAACTTAAGGTCATTCAAGGTCATGAAAATCACAAAGTCTAACATGCTTGCTTTTTAAACACATAAGGTATTCGTATAACTTGTATTAGGCATACTCATGAATATTCATATCGTATACATGCAACTAGTATCGTTTTGGTTTGAAAATATGCTTCATTTATACTTAACTTGAATCACGTCACCTAATCATGGTGTATATACATGTATGATACATGAGTGAGTCTAAGAGCGCTATCACATATGTCCATACATTTCAGAATTCAAATCTCAAAGTAGCATGTTAACGTTCACGTTCAAAGTTCGTATTTTGTTTAGTAATGTTCACTAATTAGTCCAACATGTGCATGTTATCTGTATACATATGTCAACATGTCCGACATGCATTTCTAGGCCATATAACATGCTGAAAATATCAGAATCTAGAATCCTAATATAACATGTTAAAGTCCATGTTCAAGGCTTGTGTTTTCGTTAGTAACGTTTGCTATTGAGGTCCACATGATCATGGTACATTATGAAATCCATATACATAAATTAATATGTCTTTCATGCATCTTTACGTCATACTAACTTGTCTCCAAGGTCAGAATACTAACATGGCATGCATACATATTAAAGTTTACTTTAAGAACTTATAAGTTCAATCCCAAACTACGAGTCTTTTCGTCAATCATCCATGCAACATAATGAAACATGCTTATTTTAGTTCTAAGTATCTATATATGTAGGTTACTCCCACTAGCATGCTTTATCTAAGTCACCTTGAACAACCTAACATTCACAGTTTATAGAAGAAATTACAATTTGTTTGCAGAGGCTGGCGCAGCTGCGCTGCGCCTGGGTATAAACCCTGCGCAGCTGCGCCGTGTCCAGTCCATGACAGTGAACTCCCTGCTTCAGCAGGACTTAGGCCAAACCTCAAAATTCCTTCACAACAATAGTTTTAAGCAGCCATATTGTAATCCCAACATGCATATAAGTTCATATAACAACTATATAAGTGTTCTACAACCCAATTACAATCCAATTTGGCATAATCAAGAAATTAACATTCAAGAATAGGAAGTTTTGACAGAGAATAAAAATGAAGAACAAGGAATGCATATTATACCTCTGTAACACGAATTAGCTTGCTAATGCTGCAATAGAAATCCTCCCTCAACTCAATAGATAATCACAGTATACTAATCTCACTTGGAATTCTCAGCAAATGAATTTATAAGGAGAAGGGGCTATATATATAGGAAAACCAATTTCCAGACAAAGCCTTACTCCCTTGAATTAAACTAACAGAAATATGAATTGTATGAAGGTTAAGGAGGAGTAGGTAATTAGTTGGTGAAGGAAATCATGAAAGCCACTCCCCCATTGATGATTATAGCTAGAATGCTGATTTTGAGAGAAGAGGCAATAGGCTAGCCATTGAGTTATACACGTGAGGAGAGATGAGTCTCTTATTTTGGGACAAGCCAATAGAGCTCAGCAACTTGGCAACATACAATACTGCATACTTAGTTTTATAATACATATTCATATAACATACTTAGGTTATAAATCCAATTAGAATTACAATGTAGTTTTAATGAGGAAATAATATTACATGTAGTAAGTTTAATATACACATGATATAATCCATGTACATTTTCTAATTTCGAATATAATCTAGTTGGGTATTACCTTTCCACATTACTATATTATTTCAATTATTTATATTTATTAAAATAATTATTATTTCAATTTCACATTAATATTAAAATAGATAACCATTTATTATCTCCTCTCATATATTTAAATATACACTTGGTTTAACTTAATAATCCATAAGATACACCTCTAATGTATCCATACATATACGTTGTTACATAATGTCATTACAATTCTATTATTTCCAATTATATCTATTGAAATATTCACCATATAACATTTGTTTATTTATGATAGTACATCTTTTAATGTAGCCACATACCGCATGTTGTCACATAAGCTTTATTATGTAACTCATATAATTTATTTAATCATAATACATGGTTTCTATATATAGTATAGTCACATAGATGTTGCACTACACTATATAATATAGTTTTAATAAATCTTAATATATGGTTTCTATATATAGTATAGTCACATAAATGTCGCACTACACTATATAAGATAGTTGTATCCCATATATTTTATATATTTAATTTCGCATACATGCACATAACAATTAATATAATCTCATTATATTAATAACTTACTAATTTGTTTTATTATTCATAATGGCAATTATTAATCAATTCATTCCTCATAAATTAATGAAGTTATTAATTTACATAGTAATTAACTAACATTTATATGATTAATTATCACGTTAAATAAATATAAATCTTATTATATTTATAAACAAGTTGCTTATTATCATTATATTATTCGCAATAATATTAATCAACACATTATTAATTAATCATCATTAATATTCTATTTTCTCATAATAGAAAGTAAATAACAATTAATATCGATTAATTGTTCACGTAGTAATTCCTTCATTACTTACTCTTATCGATTATTATTATACGATAAATAATCACATTCCTCAACAATATAAATCCTATTATATTTATAAACCATTTTCTTAGTATCCAATCATTACTTGCAAAAATACTAAATCAATAGATTATTATTATATTTCTCATAATAACAATTAACAATTAATATAGATTAATTATTCACTTAATAATTCATTTACTCTTTAACTGATTATTATTCATAATAACAGTTAATAATATTATTGTACGATTAACTATCACATGTATTGCACTAAAAAAATAATCAATTAAATATAACTCTTATCATATTCATCAATTACTTACTCGTAAATGTTTTGTTACTCACAATAACATATTATTAATAATTACTCATTAATAGGCTATCACTAATAACAAAATTAATTAACAATGTAATATTAATTAATCTTTCACTTATTGATTTTCCTCTTGAATTAATTAAATCATTACCATTTTCATTCTCATGCCACACAAGGCATTCTACGAGTTCGTTGAATTCCTCCATATTTCCTTCTAGATTCAATTTAATATAATCGAATTACTTTTCTCATAACTCATAAACATTTATGTTCAAGTAATATTCATTTTCTTATTATATCAAAAAAAAAATTAAATCGTGAAATTCACGGTTCTTACAGTGCGGCCGCGCGGTGCTGCGTTTTCTGCTGGTGCTTTCTGGTGCATTGCTTATCTTTTCTGCTTTCTTGCTGCTTCCTTTTGCCTTCACTTGCCTTCACTCCCTACTGAATTGAGGCCATTTGCACAGGCTATAAACTGTCTCCTCTTGCCAAGTCCACCTTTGGCTCACCAAAAGCTTTCCATCTTGCCTTCCCACCATTTCCATGCCAAAACCATGCCATTCTTTTGCCAAATGAGTTTCTATAGTAAAACCTATAAAACAAAGATAAAATATATCAAAAAGACACTAAAATACTTGAGATTAAGCCATAATCCTAGCAAGTTGATAACCAATAAGTAGGTATAAAACCTACTTATCAAATACCCCCAAACTTGAACTATTGCTTGCCCTCAAGTAACAAACACAAATGCAACTACATGCTATGCAACTATACTAACATGAAAATGAATCCCAAAATTTCAGCCATGCTATGAATTCCAATATGATGTGCCTCAGAGAAATAACAAGAACTATGAACAAAGAATCAATCCAAGCTACAGTCATAAAGACATACAATTCGAAAATCACAACATATTGCTAAGATGTAGTGTGTGTGTGCTATATCACAAATAAGCTTGACAAAGGTGAAGATTCCACATGCTATACTTCTAAGGAAGGAAAACTGAGGTTTTAAGTCAAGAATTTTTTATATATATGAAACAACGACCAATCCAACACATCGATACAAGCTAAGGTTCAACAAGGGTTTATTATACTTTTATTCACACATGAGGGCGATATTCGTACTTTCCCGTGGTTACACCCGACTGTGCAATACTAAGCCTTCTTAGGCTTTTCAATGATACCCATTTATCGAGTTTTCGACCAACGACTCCCAAATCATAAAGGCCTTAGGGCGCTGGGTGTAGAGACAATCCCCGAGAGCTTACTTGCTTGAGTAACAAAGGCTACAAGACTTAGCTAGCCAAGGTGTTTATTCTATTTTTATTTTCTTTTTCTCAATTTATTTTCTTTTTTTTTTTTTTTTTCTTTTTCGTTTTAGCATGCATACCCAATGTTTTCCCCCAAACTTGCATTTCTGTGTCATTAAGGCCATTAATCATTTTCTTACACAATTCTATCATTAAAATAAATTTTTCCCCTCAGAAAACAAGCATGTGCTAATCTAACCAACAAGCAAATAATAACAATACCGTGCTAACCGGTAACATCAAAGCAACAGGTATAGACTACATCATGTATGAAGTTATAACTAAGCTTAAACTATCCACTGAGTTCAAAAATCTATCATATTTCAATATCATCATCGGCCATACTGGAATTTAACAGGCTAAAAACATGGGATTATGCTATGCAATGCAACTAAACACATACTATCTACACAAAAACAAAAACAAAAAACTAAAATGCTGCTACTATGCAACCTAAACATGCAATAAACTATATGCGACTACTACTAACTACACCTCATACCCTCAAACTTAAAATTTACAATGTCCGCATTGGAAGTAAAGGATATGGAAACTCCCCTAATTATTGGCATGGCCACCCTCCTCGGGCGGAGAATCTGGCGGTGGATACGGCATGGTAGAACCAAAGACAGGCCACTCCACAAGCGTTCCGTGCTGTGCGAAAGCTTCACCCAGGGCTCGGGTTAGTCCATCTGCAAAAGCGGTGAAGTTGCCATGCAGAGCGTCTATCCTCCTCTCCAATCGCCTCATCTGGCGATCTTGCGGCCCTGTAATGGAGGTAGAAGGACCGGCTACTGCTGTTGGCTGCGGTGGGGGAACTGGTGGAGTAGTCGGTAGGATGAATCCTTTGCCCCGCGTGTGTGTCATGCGACCAGCCCAATCTTCAAACTTCTTAATTATGGCGTGATTTATGTCCCCGCTCTGCATTTGGACTTGCTCGTCTTCCCACTCAAGACCTGCCTCAGAACAGAGATGAGCCACCACTGATGCGTATGGAATTCCCCCAGTGGTACTGCCTCGTATGAAGCACAACATGTTCTGATGGAGCAAATGTCCAACATCGATGTTCTTCCCAGTAATGATCCCCCACAGAATAATGGCCCTCTCGATCATAATTTCATGCTGGTGAGTGGATGGCATCAGATTGGAGCACAAGAACAGATTCCATGCCTTGGCATATTTATTCAGAGCGGAGGCGGGGAAATTGGTAGGCACATTTGTGCCCTGCCTATACTTCTTCTTCGTGCCTGGCACACACAAATCAGTGAGCAACTGGTCCAGGTCAGTTTTAAAATGCTCTGCCTCGACCCAATTTACTTGGTTAGCCAGGATTGAAGGCACGCTTAAAACCTCATGGATCGTCGACGGACGATAATCGACGTTTCTACCTCGAACGAAAGAGAAGCCACTCTGTGTCTCCTTGGCGTTAGCATAGAATTCGAGAACAATGGCCAACAGGACAGGCGACGGTGTTGCACAAACTCCTTGCCAACTCCTCTTTATGATCATGGCACGTATTTGGCCATCTTCCCTTGTCGGTTTCAGTACCCGCTCCTTTACAAAAGACTTGGCTGCGATCCGATAATACTCAAGTTGTGCCTCAAGGCTAATGAACCTAGTCAAATCCACAGTGTCTTCACCCTGGCTACTCTGAGCGGGCGAACCGAGAGTGGCAGAATGTGCTCGCTTTGGACGCATTATAATCTATAGAAAATTGGCCTTGCAAACCCTAGATAATGATTGTTGAAGAACAACCCCAAACTTGTACCTCTGTAAATTGATTTAAACAAACCCTAACTTCTGAATCCGAAGAACAACCCCAAACTAGTCTCTGAACTTGCTCTGAATCACACCCTAGGTTGTAAACTGGAGATTGGAAAAGGATATGATGTAGTGGCTTGTAAATAGAATTGAAGAGAATGAGAGATAGGAGAAGGTGGTTTGTATATTTGATTAGGGCTAGGTTTGTAGAGCATAGGTTTGTGAGAAGGAGAGTTCATATAGGAGAGGGGTTATATGTTGATAGAGAGAGAGAGAGAGTGTTTGTGTGTTTGAGAGTAGGGGTCGATAAAAATAGATATATATTTAGGGCTGGAGACTAATTTTTAAAACTATAATCAGGCAGTTTGCTGGGGTCGGGCGTGGGCGCGCCTAGTTTAGCTGTGAGTGGGGCGCGACCGGGCGTGTTTCCAGTCAACTCTTTGGACATCTGCATATTGGCGCAGCTGCCCTAAATTTAGCCTTGATATTGGCACGACTGCGCTACCCTGAGCCTAGCCAAAAATTTTATTTTCTGCAGCATGAAATGAAGATTAAGCAGCAATTTGAATGGCATTCTTTTCCTAAAACACATGAATGCAAACAAATGAGATATAAAAGATTCTAAAACCCAAAATTGGACTATGTATCTCTGAATCATGCTATATTGGAATCTGTCTATACTATATTCACATGTATTCATCGTAAAACTTTTAAAATTGTCATGATTTTCAGAAAACCAACATTCAATACTATATGTATCATGAAAATCTTATGTAAACTGATCCCATACTTACAATCGAACTATGTAAGATGTATATACGTTTGAATCCTCAAAAATGCTATATGTGCGAAGCATATATACGTGAATCCTCAAAAATACTATATGTGCGTATATGCAATATGCTCACACTTTAAAGATATATTCAATAATCTCCTAAAACCAAAATTGTTCAAAAATTTTCAAACTTTTCACAATGCTTAGAATTAAACAAGAGGGGGGAAGTGGAGTTAAGTAACAAGAATTATATATGAGGGAGAAGAGAGATGATGGGGTGCCTCCCATCGAGCGCTTGTTTACAGTCCATTAGCTTGACTCTGTCTGAACTGGTCATGTGGTGGAAAGAATTAAGGCGAACTTCTCTCGATTGACTTCACTGCCATAATAATGCTTCAACCTCTGTCTATTCACTTTAAAAGGCTTGTCTGGGTATTGGTCAAAAATCTCCACTGCACCCTGTGGAAACACAGTTTTCACTATAAAAGGGCCCAACCACCACGATTTGAGCTTTCCAGGAAAGAGTCTAAGGCGAGAGTTATACAACAACACCGCGATTTGAGCTTTCCAGGAAAGAGTCTAAGGCGAGAGTCTATGATCTTCCGGTCGTGCCACCTTTTTACCTTCTCTTTATACAGCTTGGAGTTTTCATAGGCTTGCAGTCTGAATTCGTCTAACTCATTTAGTTGGAGAATCCTCTTCTCCCCTGTAGCCTTTAAATCAAAATTCACCTTTTTTATGGCCCAGTAGGCCTTATGTTCAAGTTCCATGGGAAGGTGACATGCCTTCCCATAACTAGATGATATGGTGACATACCCAGTGGTGTCTTGTAGGTAGTCCTATATGCCAACACTACATCGTCAAGCTTGAGGGACCAATCCTTCCTCGTGGGATTTACAATTTTCTTTAATATCCATTTCACCTCACGATTTGACACCTCGGCTTGACCATTTGTTTGGGGATGGTACGCCGTAGCAACACGGTGATTCACCCTATACTTGGCCAATAGAGCAGTAAACTGACGGTTGCAGAAGTGGGTTCCTTCATCACTTATGATAGCTCTAGTGGTCCCGAAGTGTGTGAATATACTCTTCTGAAGAAAACACAAGACCACCCTAGCATCATTAGTTGGTAAGGCTGCTACTTCTACCCACTTGGACACGTAATCCACTTCCAGCAAGATATATAGATTTCCACATGACGAAATAAAAGGCCCCATGAAGTTTATCCCCCAGATGTCAAAGATCTCGACCTCTAGGATCATATTCAAAGGCATCTCGTTCTTTTTGGATATGTTACCCACTCGCAGACACCGGTCACATTTCTGAACGAAGTTACAAACATCTTTAAATAATGTTGGCCAATAAAAACCTGCCTAAAGTACTTTGGCAGCTGTCCTCTCGCCCCCGTAGTGTCCTCCATAAACTGATGAATGGCAATCCTGAAGTATGCTGTCCATCTCACTTTTTGGGATGTACCGTATGATCATCCTATCAATGCACTGCTTAAACAAATACGGCTCATCCCAACTATACCATCTAACATCGTGTAGAAACTTCTTCTTTTGGGCTTTAGTGAAGTCAGAAGGGATAATATTGCTCACTAGGAAGTTCGCAAAGTCCGCAAACCAGGGCATTTCGCCTTGAACCACAAATAACTATTCTTCTGGGAAGGACTCATTAATCATCACTTTGTCGTTTGTGTCCATCCCTGGGTTCTCCTGTCTAGATAAGTGGTCAGCCACTTGGGTTTCGGTCCCCTTTTTATCTTTGATTTCTAAATCAAATTCCTGTAGAAGAAGTATCCACCGAATGAGATGAGGCTTAGCATCTTTCTTTAAAATCAGGTATCGGATTGCAGCATGATCTGTGTATACAACTACCATCGTTCCAATCAGATAAGACCTGAATTTATCAAAAGCATATACCACCACTAGAAGCTCCTTCTCTGTGGCGGTGTAGTTCAGTTGGGCATCCGTCAGGGTTTTGCTTGTATAGTAGATAATATAAAAAACCTTGTCCCTGCGTTGTCCCAAGATAACCCCCACAGCGAAGTCACTTGCATCGCACATCAATTCAAATGGAAGAGACCAGTCAGGAGCTGTAATAATGGGTGCCGTAGTCAATTTCTTCTTCAAGTGTTCAAAGGCCGCAAAGCATTCCTCATCGAATCTAAAGGTGACATCCTTCTCAAGCAGATTGCACAGAGGCTTAGTGATCTTTAAAAAGTCTGTTATAAAGCAACGATAGAATCCTGCATGCCCGAGGAAAATACGGACCCCTTTTATAGACGTTGGTGGTGGCAAACTTTCAATGGTCTCCAGCTTTGCTCTGTCCACCTCTAATCCTTTCCCTGAGACTTTGCGACCCAAAATAATGCCTTTCTGTACCATAAAATGGCACTTTTCCCAATTCAGTACTAAGTTGGTCTCAACACACCTCTTTAAGACCAATACCAAATTCTCCAAGCAGATGTCGAAAGAGTCTCCAAAGATGGAGAAGTCGTCCATGAAGACTTCTACATTTTGTTCGACCATATCAAAAATATTACCATCATACATCTCTGGAAAGTGGCTGGAGCGTTGCATAATCCGAAAGACATCCTCCTAAATGCAAAAGTACCGTATGGGCACGTGAAGGTAGTCTTCTCTTGATCTTCAAGGGCTATAACAATCTGGTTATACCCTGAATAACCATCCAGGAGGCAATAGTATTCGTGTCCCGCTAACCTATCCAGCATCTGGTCAATGAATGGGAGAGGGAAATGGTCCTTCCTTGTAGCTTTGTTCAATCTGTGATAGTCCACGCAGACCTTCCACCCTGTGACTGTCCTGGTAGGTATAAGTTCATTCTTCTCATTTGACACGACTGTCATGCCTCCCTTTTTTGGAACGCACTGCACCGGGCTCACCCTAGAGCTGTTTGAGATTGGATAAATGATTCGGGCATCTAACCACATTAGGATTTCCTTTTTGACGACCTCTTTCATAATCAGATTTAATCTCCTTTGTTGCTCTACCATAAGCTTACTGTCATCCTCCAAGAGTATCTTGTGCATGCAGTATGAGGGGCTGATCCCCTTGATGTCAGCTATAGTCCATCCAATAGCTGATTTGAACTCTAGTAGAACCCGTATCAACTTGCTTTCCTAACAGGATGATAGAGCAGAAGCAATGATAGCTGGCAACGTGGAAGATTCCCCCAAATATGTATATCTCAAATGATCAGGAAGAGGTTTAAGGTCAAGGTTGGGAGGCATCTCAAGAGAAGGCTTTAGTCGCTCTGATGTCTCTCCGGTATGTCCGAGTGGTTCAATGGGAATCTTGAACTTTCTCATCTGAGGTACCGTGTTTAGAATTTGTATGTACTCTACCACATCTGTATCTTCTATATCAGAGTCTCCCAGAAGAGCACTCTCTAATGGATCCATGCTCATAACCTGCTCAGCCTCTTCATGCAGTACCTTGTCAACAATATTAACTCTGAAGCATTCTTCTTCATCTGTGGGGAACTTCATAGCTTTGAAGACATTAAATGTGACCTCTTGGTCTTGAACACTCATAGTTAGTTCTCCCTTCTATACGTCTATGAGTGTTCGCCCAGTAGCTAGAAACGGTCTCCCAAGAATGATTGGTATGTTCTTATCCTCTTCGAAATCTAGAATGATAAAGTCGACAGGGAATATAAATTTTTCCACTTTCACCAACACATCTTCTACAATACCTCTTGGGTAGGTGATGGACCTATCGGCAAGCTGCAATGATATGCTTGTCATCTTAGGAGCCGACAATCCCAACTGAGTGAATACCGATAGAGGCATCAAGTTTATACTTGCCCCCAAGTCGCATAAGCACTTATTGAAGGACAATTTCCCAATGCAGCACGGTATCGTAAAGCTTCCAGGATCTTTGAGCTTTGGAGGTAGTTTTCTTTGCAAGACTGCACTGCATTCTTTTGTCAAGGCAACTGTTTCATAATCCTCTAACTTCTTTTTTCTTGATAGAATGCCTTTCATAAACTTCGCGTAGCTTGGCATTTGTTCCAAAGCTTCGGCGAATGGAATGTTAATCTGCAGTTTCTTGAACACCTCCAAAAACTTCATGAACTGTTTGTCTAGTCTCTGCTTCTGAATCCTCTGAGGGTATGGTGCAATAGGGTAGACCACTTGTGGTTTAGCATTGGTTTTATCAGTGGATACCTCCTTTTCTAACTCAACTGCATTGTCCCCATCTTTTTCATCATTCAAAACTACATCAGCATTTTCTGCACATGGGCTCCTGCGCTAGGTTTCCTTCTTCTTGGGGCACGGCCGTGCCAGTCTCCAGATCTGCAGTTTGCTTCCCAGACCTTAGTGTAATGGCTTGACACTGCTCCTTCCCGTCCCTTCTTCCTGGATTTGCTTCAGTATTGCTCGGTAGAGTTCCTTGCTATATGTTAAGGAGTGCATTGGCAATATGGTCTATTTGAGTCTCTAATGTTTTGAGAGACACCGCTTGGCTCTTAACCATTAACTTGAGTTCTTTTATTTTAGCTTTCTCCTCTGATTGTGGATTAGGAGCTAGATTGTGTTGATGTTGTTGTTGATGAAATTCGGGAGGATTTGACAGTCTAGGCATACTGTTGCTAAGACTGTTGCGGTTGAGATTTTTATTGTTGGTATGGTTGGTATTGAGGTTGTTGAGCACTTTGGTATGGTTGTTGCTGAGGTTGGTAATGAGACTGTTGAGCATTTTGATTGTTACTCTAGCTGAAATTTGGATGGTTCCTGTTGTTTGGATGGTAGGAGTTTGAAAATTGATTCTGCGGCTTTTGATAGTTGTTGACGAATTGCACTGATTCTGTAGTGATGACACATTGTTCTGTCGGGTGTGATCCTGCACATAACTCACATACGAAAGCAACTTGTTGAACTCTGTTTTCATCTATAGAGTCAATTTTTTTCGACATAGCCGCCATTTGAGCTGAAAGTGCTATGACGGTATCCATATCCAATACCCCGGCCACTTTTGGTTGCGGCATTCTAGATGTCGGATTCTAGTATTCATTGGCCGCCATGGTCTCTATTAAATCATAGGCTGTCTCATAACTCTTGGCCTATAGAGCTCCTCCTGATGCGGCATTAATGATTGGCCTTGACTGCCATCCCAATCCATTATAGAATGAGCTGATCACCATCCAGTCTGGCATTCTGTGATGAGGACATTTTCTTAGCATCTCTTTATATCGCTCCCATGCCTCATACAAAGATTCCCCTTGTTGTTGCGCAAACTGAGACAGGGAACTCCTCATCTGAGCTGTCTTAGCTATGGGAAAGAATTTGGCGAGAAACTTCTATGTTAAAGTCCTTCCACGTAGTAATTGAGCCTGATGGTAGCGAATGCAACCAACTCTTCGCTTTATCCCTCAAGGTGAATGGAAATAGTCAAAGTTTTACCGCATCATCCGACATATTGTTGAATTTGAATGTGTCGCAAATCTCAATAAAACTCAGGATATGCTCATTAGGATCTTCTGTAGCTGCACCCCCAAACTGGACTGTGTTCTGAACCATTTGAATTGTCCCTAGTTTGATCTCAAAGGTGTTTGCAACTATCGCTGGCCTGACTATACTGGATTGTAAATCATTGATCTTTGGCATTGAGTAATCCCTCAACGCTTTCTGTTCCTCTCTCTGTTCTTCGGCTGCCATTTGTACCGGCTGTTCAGGATCCTCTTGTGTGTTAGTAGTTCTTGTGTTCGCTCTTCAAGCTCTACCATTGATGTTTTCTTGTAGAGGCACCAACGCAGAATTTGTGGATCGAGTGTGCATATACTAACCACAAGTACCTAAAACACAAATAAAAATAAAATAGAAATGAGATAAGGTGTGAATTGTTCAAGTCAGACAAATCTAACAAAAATTGATGTCAATAGTAATAAAAATAACAACTTATCCCCGGCAACGGCGCCAAAAACTTGTTTGCTCCATTTCGGTGTTAACAAAACAGATATAAACGCGTGCAAGTATACACGGTCAACAAGTAATATATGATAAGTAAAGATCGTTTCCACAGAGAAAAGCAATTATGTTTAAACTATCATGCAACAACTTTATAGCTATTTTCGGCTGCTTAAACGAGTATCAAAGTGTGAATTACTGATTAGAATGATTATAAACTAAAATTAACTAAATAACATATGATTGACTAAAATTGGAGAAATATAGGATCCTAACTTCACTTATTGCATCATTTAGAACATACACCTCTTATTAAGCATAATTAATTACTTAGGATTGATATTCGAGAGTACGAAGGTGAGAAATAGCTATCTTTCGATATACTAAGTCCATATCACATAAAATCCACACAAGAGATAGAATTCACGTGAACACCAATATTACCTAACTCATTATATGTCTATGTGACTTACAAGCAATATCAGTTTAAGTACAAGCTTTCAATTGACTACATATGGTAATCCGGTATATGTCTATCCAGATTACGAATCACAAAATTCATCACATGCAAATTTCACGAACATATGCTAGCATGGCCAAATCTAAGTTTATACTTTCTCTTTCAATTCCATGTAAACTATGAAGGTAGATGGTGATCAAGCATCTAAACATTAAATACCACCATACTAGTCAATCTATACACAATCAATTACACATAACAATGAGGCATAATAATCTGAACTAAACAATAAGATCCATTAGAATCCCATAATGGTGGTTAGTTCATCTCTGAACCAATAACCAATATAAGATTTAATCTAAATATAGAAAATATAAAATGAGAGCAAAGGGATAAAGAGATGATGAGAATGCAAATCTGATATTCCTCTGTCCACAATAAGCTTCCCAGTTCAGTTAAGATCACAATTAATCTAACTATAAACCCTAGAATGGAAATCTACTTAGAACTAGAAGAGAGAAGAAGTGAAGCTCCCAAACCCTCTCTAGCTCTCTAACCCTAAAAATAGCAATTAAAACTGTATATTAAAAACTACATATCATCCTTTACAAATTACACCCATATATGGAAAACACGCTCAGCATAAATGATTAAATGAAAAGTCAATAAATTTTTAGCCTTGACTGGCCCGGTCGCCCGGCCCCCTGTAGTTCATTTGGGGCGCGGGCGCACGGTTCTTCAGAAATCCGAAATAACTGCATCCTGGCGCCGGCGCGCATCTTTTCTTCTTCAAACCGGCGCGGCCGCGCGGTGCTGTGTTTTCTGCTGGTGCTTTCTGGTGCATTGCTGATCTTTTCTGCTTTCTTACTACTTCCTTTTGCCTTCACTTGCCTTCACTCCCTACTGAATTGAGGCCATTTGCACAGGCCATAAACTGTCTCTTCTAGCCAAGTCCACCTTTGGCTCACCAAAAGCTTTCCATCTTGCCTTCCCACCATTTCCATGCCAAAACCATGCCATTCCATGCCATTCTTTTTCCAAATGAGCTTTTATAGTAAAACCTATAAAACAAAGATAAAACATATCAAAAGACACTAAAATACTTGAGATTAAGCCATAATTCTAGCAAGTTGATAGCTAATAAGTAGGTATAAAACCTACTTATCAATAAGATTGTTACAAAGTATATACTTTATCATCAAACATGATTAGCTTGTTTGCATACTACTTTCATAGGTAATATGAATGACATTGATGAGTATTTAATTTCAAATAATATGGCAATCTAAGTCTCGGATCCAGTACACACTATTACAATTAGAGATGTACTTTCTCTTTTTCATTATTTGCACTTTGTATGTCTTCTGGATACTCTTTTTGCTGTTGCTACTCATCTTATTGTTCTCTTGGTTCATGCTCCCCCTTAGATGATGACTTCATTGCTGCATCTTCTTTTGGCTCCCCTGTAAGACCCCAACTTTTTATGAATAAGATTTAATTTCCTCCATATATTATTTTAAATAGTAAGGTGTTGATTTGATAAATGCGATAAGTTATGGGTGATATGTGCAAATTTTACAAAGTAAGCAAGTGGTCATAAAATATTCGTTGTATCGGAGAATATTCGTTTGGTCAGGGAATATTCTTTTTGTCGGAGAATATTCGTACGACGACGCAGTCATTGGTGGGCCCCACAACGGAATAACTGTCGGATATAGAAAGCCACAAAAATAACATTTTTATAAAAATAACGGTAAAACTATTACCGTTAAACTGTTGAAATACCCGGTGATAAAAATACAGTAATACGCGTTGTTGCACAATAGCACACGGTATTGCACAGTATTTCGAATTATTGATTCTTACGTAAGAAGTCACTCATTCAATAATTGTTACAGTACTTACTGTTCAATATTTTATATTATATATTCAACAATTGCTACATTAATAATTGCATAATATTTTATATTATTGAGTCAATAATTGCTACGTTGATATTTAGTATTATTGATTCAATTATTGTCACAATAACCACTGCACAGTATTTCACATTTTCAAATCAATAATTCATATTATTTGAATAATATTATTAGATAATATTATTGACAATGTCTAAAAAGTTCTGTCGAGGAAAGGGGTTAGGTTATATAATTGCGACCGCCAATAAGAAGAAATCCTTATCAGAAAGCCCCCTCTTTCCTGGGAACGACCTGGTTATCAATATTGTAATTCTATAATATTAATTATGAATAATAATTGATGAATAAAATAAAAATTATTGATAAATATGATAAGTAAATATTTGTCCAATTTTGATATAAATGAAGGAATTATTAGCATGAGTCATTTGTTGAAAGTTGACATTTTATTTTCTCCGATAAAATAATTCATTCAAATATATTATTATAATATTACATTATAATAGTATAATGTGATAATATAATAGTATAATTTTATAATTAAAATGGTAATATTATTATAATAAATTCATAGTATAAAAATAAAATAAGGTGGAAGAGAGAAAATGGAATTGGAATTCTTTTTAATAATTATAAATATTTTAATATATATATATATAAACATGTGGTTGGAAATCTTTTTTTTCAAAAGTGGTGTGCTTTCAAAAGTGGTGTGCTGAAGAGTTTTTTCAAAAGTGTGGTGCTTGAATCATCCGTAGGTATTTTTGTCAGTCCTGGTGTGCAAAGCATTTCCTATAAATAGGGTGCTTAGTTAAGAAATAAAAATCACACCAGAATCAGAAAATTTTCTCTCTATAATATTGAGCGTATTTCTTGTGAGTATAAGGATAGTTTGAGTGTGGATAACAGTGCAAGATTTTCTCAACATAATATTCGATATTCTAGTCAGATCTAGTATTCTACTAAGGTAAAGGATATTATTTTTCTCGTAAATGATGTTATTTCCTTTCAATATTCATAAAGAATATTATTTTCTTTCATATTCCATATTATGAAAGTTATAATATTTCATTTCATATTCTTAATTTTAAACTTACTACGGTAAGTATTGTTTCTATAATTTCTGAAATGATCAGAAATTCCTTGAGTTTTGCGCTTCATCTAATATCATTTCACTGGAATATTGGTCTGAACTTTCTTATAAATTTTTTATCTTTTTATGTCGGGATACTATTCATTCGGGTACTATTCACGAAAAAAAACAATTTATTTTTTTTCTGTCCAAAGTATCTTTGATTGGATCCATATTTTGACCTTCATTTTGAACTTTGGGTAAATCCTCTAATATTTATCCTTTATTTCACTAGATTCGTTCTTTATATTATTTTTCATCATCTTCAGTCTTAAATTATGGTGAAAGTTATCTTTGGCCCGTAGTGCAAGGATGTTGGGTATTTTCTACGTGCAACACGCAAGTGTACGTGGTCAACAAGTAATAAAGTGATAAATCAGATATCGTACCCACAAAGACAATAATTACCGTTTAATCAAGCAATTACCAACTTTATAATATTTCAGCTTTATCAAACTAATGGTTAAAAGATGTTTTTATAACTAAATTACTACTTAAAACAATCGCAACACTAAATCAAGACTTTAGCAAGATTGAGAGAATTAAGCCTACAACTTCACTTATTATTTCACTTCAGATAATATCCTTTTCCCTAGTTTATTTCAATCATCCCAGATTATTAATCAAGAACACTAACACAGATAAAACCACCTCTCGATGCATAATATCCATACTCACTTACATCCACAGATGATAGAATTAAGCAAGACACCCTAATTAACTAATTCATATATCTCTATGTGAATTATAATTAAAGAGAGTTTAATATCAAGTTCTCTATCAGATTGCATATGGCGTAAAGGCATATCTCTACCCTAAACACGAATCATGAATTCCATCTACGCAGAAATCACGAACATATGTCACTATGGCTAGTCCTAATCCTATATGTCCTTTCTCAAGTTCATAAAGGATAACAGATAATTGTTGATCAGGCAATTGTATAAATTAATCGCACACATAGCAAATAATCTGGGAATAACATCCATAAACTGAAATTAAGAATAATTAATCATTCGTTACATAATAAGATCCGTCATAGGCTTAAATAGATAATTAGTTCATATTAAATGAATAAAAATCCATAATCCTCATCATAACAAACATTATGATTACAAGATAAAAAGAGAAAGAGATAATAAAATTCAGAACTCTATCACCAATCTCCGCTCCAACCCTGCGTTCGTCACGTTCCTTGATGATTCAAATCTCCGCTCCTAAGTTAAGATCCAAGAATTCGTGCTTTTTAATGGTGGCTGGGTCTCTGTCCCTCCTTTACGTTATTTTTCATTCCCCTTTTATATGCCACACAACATCCCTCCTTTATTCCCCATACTTTCGTGTCCAACTCACAAAAGGAAACCACCAGCCTTGCATGCGCGCCCCCCCGCCCTAGCGGGGAGTTCTTGGCTATGTGCACCACCCCGACGGGTTAACCTCCTGTCCAGCTGCTTTGAATTTTGTTCATGTTGATTTTCATATATTGCCTAACAGAGTGTTTGTGTGATGCATGGCTGCATGCGTGGCCCACTCATGATATTTGCTTTATTACTTTGCAAGCTAAGCACTTGCATGCGAGCCTAATTAGCATTATTGCTACTATCTTAAGCTGCTTTAAAATCTGCATAGTGCTTTATGACGTGGCTCACGCATCCTAATGAATTGCATGGCTGCTCTAATTAGGATGGCATATGATACTATAGTACTTAACCCACTTATCACTTCCTGCTTTCGTGAGCTGCTAGTGACTTAGGCTGCACCAATTAGTGAAACCTTGGCCCACTTGCTGATTATATTGCTTGCATACATATACTAATTCCGTGATTAAGCTGCCAACACAACTTCGTTGCCCACTTGATATCCCACATTAAGATACTATCCCATATTAATCCGTGGCACACATAACCAACTCCACTACTTGCATCCATGGATTTGATCTACTTGAAAGGCTATATGCCAATTACTTGTCAACGTGTCCCATCAATTCACAATTGCCAGGAAACCCAATTCAGCTCGAAAACTTTAATAATCCATAATGCTCATATTTTCCTCCAATTTATTTCCAACATCACGGAACTCTTCAATTGCACCTAAAATAAAAATATAAGAATACTGAGTATATTTAGGCACAATAAAAGAGAAGAAACATTAAAGAATAGGTATATACATGCAAATTTGTCCTTTAAAGCTACTTTCACCTCCATTTTAATATCTGCACATAAACGTATACACTTAGTAGAATTGATAGACAAATTACTCGAAAACAATCAGAATCAAGCTATAACGACTACCAATTCGTAGGTATGAAATCCACTCATCAAAGGATGAACTATGGATTGATGAATATCTTTGGCCCATAGTGCAAAGATGAACTGTTGATTGATGAATATCTTTGGGCCGTAGTGAAAAGATGAGCTGTTGATTTATGAATATCTTTGGCATGTAGTGCAAAGATGGACAGGTGTTTGACATGATCATGACCACTAGTGATATAAACAAATAACCTTGGCCCGTAGTGCATGGATAATTCGTTGATTGAAAATATTATTGATTGGTGTTATAGGGATAAAATATTGATGATGGACTTTTATATCATAGAAGATAGTAGACATCATTCTCTACTTAACTCTTCTAATGAATTGTTATTTTCGCTGCAATTGTTGATATAAAACTGGTTGTCCATCATATTTTATCTGATTTATTGAAGGCTAACGATAATTTATTTTTCATTATCTTAGTTATAATATTCTTTACTGGGATAGTTGAGCTCACCCTTTTCTTTAATTGTTCTCTTTAGGAAATGAGAATATAGCTGGGACTAGTCGGGGAATGGAGTGATGGTTCGAGTTAGAGCTGTAGAAGTCCTCACTATTTATAAAATAGTGTGATAATAATTATAATGAGGACTTATTTGAGTGTTTATATTTTCATATTATATACGATCTGTATTGAAGCTTACAGCTTGTGTGGTCGTATTTTGCACGACCGTTTGTTATAAGAATATTTGTATTCAGATTCTGTACCATGTATTTGGCGACTCAGAATGGGTTGTGTGAACCTATTTTGGGGGCGTCACAGTTGGTATCAGATCTTAGGGATATGATCTCTGGCGGAGATCTGGGAATAGAACTAGGAGGGGAGAGATGAGTAAAACCTTCGCTAGTGTGTCCTACCTAAGCTTACTTGTTATTTAATTGGTCAGTTAATTGGTCAGTCGGAACATAGGGATAATATGTGACATGATAATTTCTTTAATTAACCCTTGTTTTGTGGCAGTATTTGAGAATGACAGCTGAAAATCTAAATAATGGAGCATATGAGACCATTGAGACACCTTTAATCACCAACCAGGATAATGTGCAACAGGAAGGCAATAATCCTTCTGTAAACAACACCACCAATCAAACGATGAACGATGGGATGTTGAGAAGCTTTCTACAATTCATGCAAAATCAGGCAAGAGAGACTCCTGTTCAAAATGCATGTGGAAACAATGGTAACTCGCGGCTTGTCACTGCCAAGCAATTTAAGGAGTTGGGACCACCAGAGTTTTTGGGGAAGCCAGATCCACTCAAGGCAGAAGCTTGGGTTAAGTAAATCACCAAGATATTTGATGTCCTGGGTGCACAGAGGAGCAAAAGGTTCCATTCGCCACCTTTATGTTCCATGGAGAGGCAGATTACTGGTTGGCATCTGTGAAGCGCACTCATCTTTCCGCACTCAAGATGTCTTGGGAAGAGTTCCAGAAATTGTTCAATGACAAATACTTTCCTGAAAGTATTCGTCATATGAAGGAGGTAGAATTCATTAAACTGGAACAAGACAACAAGACTGTGTCCCAATACGAGGCTAAGTTTGCGGAGTTATCCCAATTTGCATCTCATTTGGTGGATAATGAGGAACGAATGACACGAATGTTTCTGAGAGGTTTGAAACCTAAAATTCATCAATACCTTATTTCTCACAAACTTTGTTTGTATTCAGATGTTATGAACAGGGCTCAGTTACTGGAACGGGATAATGAGTATGTTCAACCAAGGGACAACAACTGACACAATGATAATAGTCATACCGGTGGCAACAGTCATCGGAATAATGATAACCAGCGAGGAGGAAATTATCATGCCAGAAATGGTAACCACTCTGGTGGTAATCATGGCCATGATAATAGAAGAAGTGAGTTAGGGGGAAATTTCAAAAAGAGAAGGTACAACAATGACAACGTAAAGACGTCGGCAGTAACACCAGCAACCGTTTCTCGGGAAGGACAACGACCGCCAGTTAGATGCTACAGATGCGGAGAGGAGGGACACAATAGTCCAAAATGTACGCAGCCTTCCAAAGTGTGTTTCAATTGTGGGAAAACGGTCACATAGCTCAATTTTGTCTTGTAGCAAAATCAAGTCCAGCGAGGATGATAACACCAAAGGCTGTCCCAGACAAGTCAAAGTCGGTGATCCAGGGAAGAGCTTTTGTCGTGACTACCCAAAAAGTGAGGAACCCGAATGAAGTTATCACGGGTAAGCTAATCATAAACTCCATAAACTCTTGCGAAGTCTATACCTTATTAGATACCGGTTCTACCCATTCTTTTATTTCACCTGCTTGTGCTCAACGTTTAAACTTGACCCCTAACAAATTAGACTTTGATTTATCTGTTGAAACTCCGTTGGGAGAAACCTTCGTTACATCCACAGTTTACAAATCTTGTTCGATTCAAATTGGCGCCCTCACATTACCTGTTGATCTCATCTCTTTGGAAATACTTGCATTTGATGTGATTTTAGGAATCGATTGGTTAACCACTCATCATGCTAAAATTGATTGTTTTTGTAAGGTTGTTAGCTTTCATATTCCTAACCAACCTGTTATGCGAATTCAAACAACCAAACCACTAAAATCAATCACTGTTCTTTCAAATCATAAAGCTATTCGTTTATTGAAAAATGAATATCAAGCTTTCTTAGCCCATGTCACCGATTTAAACAAGAATACGTCAAATTTAAATAATATTTCTATTGTTAATAAATTCCCTGATGTATTTCCCAAAGAACTTCCTGGCCTACCCCCAGAACGTGAAGTTAAATTCTTTATTGACCTTGAACCAGGTACAAAACCCATTTCCAAAACCCCATATCAAATGGCTCCTATCGAACTTCAGGAGTTAAAGGTCCAACTACAGGAGTTGTTAGACATCGACTTTATACGTCCTAGTACATCACCTTGGGGTGCTCCTATTTTATTCGTAAAGAAGAAAGACGGAAGTATGCGACTTTGTATTGACTATCGGGAGTTGAACCATGTCACCATCAAGAATAGGTATCCGTTACCTCGTATTGATGAATTGTTTGACCAGTTGCAAGGTGCTAAATTCTTCTCAAAGATCGATCTTCGTTCTGGATATCATCAGTTAAAGATAAAACTGAGGACATTCCAAAGACTGCCTTCAGAACTCGATACAGGCATTATGAATTCTTAGTCATGTCTTTTGGATTGACTAATGCTCCTACGGCTTTCATGGATATGATGAACCGGATATTCAAGGAATATTTGGATCATTTTGTGGTTGTCTTTATTGATGACATCCTCATTTACTCCAAGAGCTGTGAAGATCATGAGCAGCACTTGAGGCTGGTACTCTAAAAGCTTTGTGAAAACAAGCTATATACCAAGTTAAAAAAATACGAGTTCTGGCTTGAGAAAGTAGCATTCCTTGGGCACATGGTATCAAAACATAAAGTATCGGTTGACCCGACGAAGATTGAAGCAATACAAAGTTGGGAACAACCCAAGTCAGTAACCGAAGTACGTAGCTTTCTGAGCTTAGCTGGTTATTATCGGAGATTCGTGGAAGGATTTTCTCGAATCGCTACTCCATTAACGCAGCTGACTCAAAAAGATAAAAAATTTGGATGGAGTGAGGAATGTGAGAAGAGGTTCCAAGAGCTCAAGAGGAGACTCATCTCAGCACCTATTCTGATAATACCATCTGGTTCGGATGGATTTGTCATTTACAGCGATGCTTCAGGCAAAGGGTTAGGATGTGTTCTCATGCAACATGGGAAAAGTTATAGCCTATGCCTCGCGATAACTCAAAGAATATGAGAGGAATTATCCTACTTATGACCTAGAGTTGGCAGCTGTCATTTTCGCGTTGAAGATCTGGAGACACTACCTGTATGGAGAGAAAGTAGAGATCTATATGGATCATAAGAGCCTCAAATATTTCTTAGCTTAAAAGGAACTCAACATGCGGCAATGACGTTGGCTCGAGCTGTTGAAAGATTATGACCATACCATCCAATTCCATCTTGGAAAAGCGAACATGGTAGCTTACGCGTTGAGTAGAAGATCATATGCAGGAACGAGTGCAATGTTGTCAACATAAAGACCTATTTTGTATGACTTGCAAAAGATGGAGATAGAGTTAAAGACTCCAGGGACTCACGTGAAATGGCAAATATACGCGTAGAACTAACTTTAATTGATAGAGTTAAAGCTATTCAAGCTACAGACCCAGAGCTGATGAATATGAAGAAGAAGATGCAAGAAGGTGCTATTCCAGAATCAAGAATTGATGAAGAGGGAATACTTCGAGTCAACTCCAGACTTTGTGTTCCTAACGACTCTGATTTGAAGTATAAAATCATGATGGAAACACACAACACACCATTTGCAATCCATCCTGAAAGTACCAAAATTTATCGTGGTCTTTGATATACATTTTGGTGGAGCAATATGAAGAGATAAATCGCAGAGTTTATTTCAAGGTGTCTAACTTGTCAACGTTTCAAAGCGGAGCATCAAGTGCCAAAAGGTCTATTGCAACCACTAGAGATTCCAAAATGGAAGTGAGAACATATCAACATGAATTTCGCTATGGGTCTTCCTAAGGTTTCTCAAGGCATAGATCCAATATGGGTTATTGTCGATAGATTAACCAAGTCTGCTCATTTCTTCCCTATACGAGAGATTTATTCACTTGAACGTCTTGCTCGTATGTATATAAATGAGATTGTAAGACTGCATGGTATGCCAGTATCCACAATTTCGGATCGAGACCCAAGATTCACTTCACGATTTTGGGTCTGCTTGTAGAAAGCTATGGGCACCGATTTACGATTTAGTTTTGCATATCATCCTCAAACGGACGGGTAATCAGAAAGGACTATTTAAACTCTTGAAGATCTATTGAGACTATGTGTTCTAGACTTCAAAGGAAGTTGGGACAAGTACTTACCATTGGAGGAATTCTTCTACAATAACAGTTATCAAGCAAGTATAGGCATGACTCCATTCGAGGCGTTGTGTGGACGAAAGTGTCGTTCTCCAGTATGCTGGGACGAGGTGGGTGAAGTAACATTGTTGGGACTGGAGTTAGTACGTATGACTACTGAAAAGATTCAAATAATCTGGCAACGTATACAAACAGCATAAGATCGACAAAAGAGTTATGATGATCTTCATCGAAGAGACGTGGAATTCAATGTCGAAGACCATGTGTTGTTACGTGTTGCTCCATGTAAAGGAGTTACGAGATTCGGAAAGAGAGGAAAGCTCAACCCATGATTTATTGGTCCATTTAAAATCCTTGACCGAGTAGGAACTGTGGCCTATAGACTCGCTTTACCACCTAGCATGTCTCGTGTTTATAATGTTTTTCACATATCCATGTTACGTAAATATGTGAAAGACCCAAACCATATTATTGAATTAGAACCAGACGAGATAGCTGAAGATTTAACGTATGAGGAGATACCTGTCAAGATCTTGGATAAGAAGGAACATGTTCTACGCTCAAAGGTTACACCTCAAGTCAAAGTTTTATGGAGAATCATGATATTGAGGAAATGACCTAGGAGTTAGAAATGGAAATGAAAGTAAGGTATCCTCACCTTTTTGACATACCAGGTACGTACGTCAATTTCGAGGACAAAATTTTATAAGGAGGAGAGGTTGTAAGACCCCAACTTTTTATGAATAAGATTTAATTTCCTCCATATATTATTTTAAATAGTAAGGTGTTGATTTGATAAATGTGATAAGTTATGGGTGATATATGCAAATTTTACAAAGTAAGCAAGTGGTCATAAAATATTCGTTGTGTCGGGGAATATTCATTTGGTCGGAGAATATTCTTTTTGTCGGAGAATATTAGTATGACGGCGCAGTCATTGGTGGACCCCATAACGGAATAACTTTCGGATATAGACAAAAATAACATTTTTATAAAAATAACGATAAAACTGTTACCGTTAAACTATTGAAATACCCGGTGATAAAAATACAGTAATAAGCGTTGTTGCACAGTAGCACACGGTATTACACAGTATTTTGAATTATTGATTCTTACGTAAGAAGTCACTAATTCAATAATTATTACAGTAATTACTGTTCAATATTTTATATTATTGATTCAACAATTGCTACATTGATAATTGCATAATATTTTATATTATTGAGTCAATAATTGTTACGTTGATATTTAATATTATTAATTCAATAATTGTCACAATAACCACTGCACAGTATTTCACATTATCAAATCAATAATTTATATTATTTGAATAATATTATTAGATAGCATTATTGACAATGTCTAGAAAGTTCTGTCGAGGAAAGGGGTTAGGTTATATAATTGCGCGCCAATAAGGAGAAATCCTTATCGAAAAGCCCCCTCTTTTCTGGGAACGACCTGGTTGTCAATATTGTAATTCTATAATATTAATTATGAATAATAATTGATGAATAAAATAAAAATTATTGATAAATATGATAAGTAAATATTTGTCCAATTTTGATATAAATGAAGGAATTATTAGCCTGAGTCATTTGTTGAAAGTTGACATTTATCTTCTCCGATAAAATAATTTATTTAAATATATTATTATAATATTACATTATAATAGTATAATGTGATAATGTAGTAGTATAATTTTATAATTTAAATGGTAACATTATTATAATAAATTCATGGTATAAAAATAAAATGAGGTGGAAGAGAGAAAATAGAATTGGAATTCTTTTTAATAATTATAAATGTTTTAATATATATATATATATAAATGTGGTTGGAAATCTTTTTTTTTCAAAAGTGGTGTGCTTTCAAAAGTGGTGTGCTGAAGAGTTTTTTCAAAAGTGTGGTGCTTGAATCATCCGTAGGTATTTTTGTCAATCCTGGTGTGCTAAATATTTCCTATAAATAGGGTGCTTAGTTAAGAAATGAAAATCACACCAGAATTAAAAAAATTTCTCTCTATAATATTGAACATATTTCTTGTGAGTATAAGGATAGTTTGAGTGTGGATAACAGTGCAAGATTTTTTCAACATAATATCCGATATTCCAGTCAGATCTAGTATTCTACTAAGGTAAATGATATTATTTTTCTCGTAAATGATGTTATTTCCTTTCAATATTCATAAAGAATATTATTTTCTTTCATATTCCATATTATGAAAGTTATAATATTTCATTTCATATTCTTAAATTTAAACTTACTACGGTAAGTATTGCTTCTATAATTCCTGAAATGATCAGAAATTCCTTGAGTTTTGCGCTTCATCTAATATCATTTCACTGGAATATTGGTCTGAACTTTCTTATAAAATGTTTATCTTTTTATGTCGGGGTACTATGCATTCGGGTACTATTCACGTGGTACTATTTATGATTTTTTTTTCTGTCCAAAGTATCTTTGATTGGATCTATATTTTGATCTTCATTTTGAACTCTGGGTAAATCCTCTAATATTTATCCTTTATTTCATTGGATTAGTTCTTTATATTATTTTTCATCATCCTCAGTCATAAATTATGGTGAAAGTTATCTTTGGCCTGTAGTGCAAGGATGAACTATTGATTGATGAATATCTTTGGCCCGTAGTGCAAAGATAAACTATTGATTGATGAATATCTTTGGCCCGTAGTGCAAAGATGAGCTGTTGATTTATGAATATCTTTGGCCTGTAGTGCAAAGATGGACGTGTGTTTGACATGATCATGACCACTGGTGATATAAACAAATATCCTTGGCCCGTAGTGCATGGATAATTCATTGATTGAAAATATTATTGATTGGTGTTATAGGGATAAATATTGATGATGGACTTTTATATCATAGAAGATAGTAGACATTATTCTCTACTTAACTATTCTAATGAATTGTTATTTTCGCTGCAATTATTGATCTAAAACTGGTTGTCCATTATATTTTATCTGATTTATTGAAGGCTAACGATAATTTATTCTTCATTATCTTAGTCATAATATTCTTTACTGGGCTAGTTGAGCTCACCATTTTCTTTCATTGTTCTCTTTAAGAAATGAGAATATAGCTGGGACTAGTCGGGAAATGGAGTGTTGGTCCTAGTTAGAGCTGTAGAAGTCCTCATTATTTTATAAAATAGTGTGATAATAATTTTATGAGGACTTATTTGAGTGTTTATATTTTCGTATTATATACGATCTGTATTGAAGCTCACAGCTTGTGTGGTCGTATTTTGCACGACCGTTTGTTATAAGAATATTTGTATTCGGATTCTGTACCATGTATTTGGCGACTCAGAATGGGTTATGTGAATCTATTCTGGGGGCGCCACATCCCCCTCAGATGATGAATTCCTTCCTTTCTTCTTTGGCTTTGTCTTCAGCTCCTTTGCTCTCCTTCTCAGTTTCTTCTTGCTCTTTTTCTCTACCTCCATTTGTCTCTTCATATGTCACTTTGAGTGTCTCTTTTTCTCCCCCTTTTTGTCATCAATCATTTGAGAGAGATGCTGAATATTTGACATAAGCTGCTCAATTAAGTGGGATGTATTTCCAACTTCAATCTTTAGTTCCTGCTGGTTGAGCTCTATCTTCTGGGAAAGAGACTGGTTGAGAGTGGTTATTTTCTCAGAGAGAGATAGAATAGAGTCTTCATTTTCCTTCTGAAGTTGCCGAGCTTCTCTCCTCTGATGCTTTATGGATTTTAGATAGATCTGATCCTTCTGATGGAGTTTGAGAGCTATATCTGAGAAGGTGGTCTGAAGATTTTTGTAGAATCCATTATTTTCACCTCCTGGCATGCTTTTTGCTTCCTCAGTGATATAGGAAAATTTCTCAATTAATTCTTTAGAGTTTTTCAATAACTCTTGATCTTGAGGAATTTGGGCAGCTGGTTTGAGTTTCTCACTTTTGTAAATGTTTTCAAAGGCAGTTAAAATATTAAGGAGATAAGAATCCCAATTGCTGTTAGAGGAGGAAGGGATATCAGAGGGTATTCTAGAATCAAGGTTTGAAATCCCAAGTGTGAAGTTTGATGGTTGAGCTTTTGGCCTATCAGGGTGAGCTTGACCACTTACAATCATAGAATATGAGACCTCTACGATTGTGGGCTTTGGGATGGCCTTCCTACTATCTAAATTTTCTAAGAGATAGTAGGGGATGTAGATATTACCAGTATATCTATAGACTTTGAAGTGAGGGAGGTCCCTTATTAGCTTGATTGGGAATGTCTTATCCATTGGAAAGTTTTGAGAGATCAGCTCAAGATTAGGAAAGTGTGAATAACACCAGCTGATGTAACTCTTATCTCCAACAGTATACGCCATTAGCCAGGGCATCCATGGGTAGAAACACTTTATCAAGTGATTCTCAGAATCATACAACACCGTAGTACGATCCAACTCCATATCTTGAAAATTGTTGAGCAGATATTCTGTGGACATCTTTACCACTTTGAGCCTCTCATTTCCATGGTTTATCCATCTTCCTGATAGTACATATTATGGTTCATCAAAGACTTCCACCACTAATCTTCTTTGAACTTTTACAGGAGAAGGAACATGATAGTATGCTGATTCCTGATCTTTAGAGCTGGAATCTGTTTCCATTCCTTCATTCCCTGATTTTGAGCCAGACTGGTGCAAGGTCATTTTAACTGACTCATTAGTATATTCTTGCAGTTGATGTTCATTTTCCTCATCCTCTGTTGAACTGGCTTTTGTTGACCCACTATCATTTTCTGCTCTTTGGACTCCATAGTCTCTTCATCATTGCTGGAGCTCGCATAACTCATCCTCCTTTTGCCTTTGATGTCTTCTTTCATCGACTTAGGTTCATTATTCTCATTACTCTCATTAAGATCTATGATCTTTGATGAAGGTCCTCCTTCATTATTATGGCTTGTCCTTTGAAGTATCCGATTACTCTTTCTTTTCCTTGGTGTTTTAGCAATGGGAGATCTGAGTGCTTTTTCTTTTTCTTCTGATTTATATTTCTCTTTATTAATAGAGGGACTTCTTGAGAGGACCTTTGGTGATTTCTTCATTGCCTTTGCTCTCTTCTTGGCTGGCTTTACTGGAGTGGACTCTGGAGATATAGAATCATCAGATTGAGAAGACTCATTTTTTATTATGCTTACTTTATTTTTCTTTGAAGTGCCCTTGCTGCTGCCAGATGTCCTCAATTTCTTGTTCTCCATGGGGTTTTTCTTCCAGTTGTCAAATAACTTGGGAGACATCACTTTGTGAACATTAAGAGGTTCTCCCTCATCGTCTCTTATCCTTCTCTTCAGTTTTTTCTTCAAGATAATGCTCAAGAGTCTTCCATGGAAAACTTTTATGAGAGGTTTATCCGTTGACTTCTTCTTCTCAGCCTTGTCCAACCATTTGGATAGCCAATCAATTAATACGGCTCCAAAATTCATCTTCTGCTTCAAGACAATTGCAGTCATGACTCTTAGTTGCTGATTGTTTACTGTATCTCTGCAATGTCTTTGCTCAAGATACATTTTCCTGTAATTTTAGTAAGAAATTCAAACTCCTCAGGAAAGTCCTTCTTCATATCTTTCAGATTTGGATTTCTCTTGTAGCGCATTAACCTCAGACCTTCCTCAATGTTAACTTCTTTAAGATTTATCAGACCTTGGTTGGGAAACCCTAGACATTGATTGATGTCTGATGCTCGTATCTTCAAATTTACTCCTTTGACTTTTGTAGATAGAAGCCTAGAATCCATTGTTGCATTTGAATAAAATTCCTTCACCAAATTGGCATAAATCAGGGTGTTAGATTCTAAGCATTTAGAAAACCCAACATTCTTCATGAGATCGAGAATGTCTCTGAACTTCTTTTCTGATTTGTCGAACTTCTTAGAGCCGAGTTAAATTTCGGTGATAACACTCCAATTATCCATTTGAAGAGTGTGTTAGTATATGGGTATTCAATTTCAGGGATTTTAAAGGAGGTACTTGAAGGCGATTTGGGTATGGCTCGAGGTTTGAGGGATTTAGGATTTGGAGAGTATTTAGAGTTTAGGGTTCAAAGAAGTCGATAGGTTTTGATTAACTATTTGGAAGATGAAATAATTTTAAATTTGCCTTTATGAAAGTTCCCTCTAACTCTGCAGATAATGCGATGTGTTAGAAGACCATTGGTTGCACGATGCCCCAAAGAAAATTTGTAACCACCATAAACTGATCAGCTTTTTAGTTTTGACTTTTCTTTTAAAAAAGTGATCATCACTTTCTTTAGTTGACCGTTGACCTTTTCATTTTGTAGAATAGCTTGATGATATAGCTTAGTAGTCCATGATTTCTTTGCCTACTCAACGATCGTCTTCTATAACCATACTTCAGTAAATGATTCTTCATTAATCTCCAACTTGGAGTTGCATGATTCATCAATAGCTTGAACTCATCTCTTGTCTTCTAAGATTTATTCTTCTTAGCTTGTTGGCTCACATCTTCTTATGAGAGACTTCTATATGCTATGTAGAGGTTATTGCAATGCATTATATTTTAGCACTTCTTCTAGGTTAAGGAAGCTCAGATAGGGCTGGCCTCTTAGTTTGAAACTTAGGGCTAGGTTTGTCTTTTAGGTGCTTATCAGAAGAAGAACTGTTTAGACTTGGTGGTAAGAATGTCATCACTATAGGCCTCTTTACTAGAGTTCATTTACCAACTTTGGATGTACTTTGATGTTGGTATTTGTAAGTGAGACAAAATGCAATGCTCTTTAGTTGTATTATCAGGAGAGTGCATTGGGGAAGTGTTTGTATAGGCTACGATCGTAGGTTTATTATGCTCTTATATTCTACGATCATGAAGTTAATTATAGGAACACTACGATTGGAGTAGTGAGGCTAATTTGATTTAGTTGCAAAGTTTAGGGACTCTACGACCGGGGATGAAGATTTATTTGGTTCATCAGCCACAGAGTTTTGGGACTCTATAACTGGGAAAGGGCTGTTTGGACAGAATGGAGTATCAACCCAAGGATCATTGGAGCTTCTCATAATACTTGAAGAATGATGTAGGTGGATAATTCATTATGAAGTGTTGTTGGATGAAGTGCCTTCTGTTTTGAGAACTTAAAATGAATAGTTGATGGCCAGCTTCTGAGCATATTGGAGAATTCTTGAAGCAACACATTTTAATGTTCGTTATAGATTCGTAGGAACTAAATGGATGTTAACTGGTGCTCTGTGGAATGGTCATCAGAGATGTAAGGGAGGATGAGCTATCTCATGACCTTATCTCTGAACTTTAGCAATGAATTCCACTTCTTCTTCTCCTTTATCTTTTTCATTTTCTTCATTATGCAACCTCACAATCTTCATATCTTCTGTTATTCTTACCTTAGCATCAGGTTTCAGCTCCTTCCATTGTTTGAGGGATCTGAAGGACTAGTTTCAATGTGTTCCTTCCTCACTTTGAGCATTGCTAGTCTTAGCAGACTATTACTCCCCCATAGTTGATACTTCCATCTTAGAGGTAGATGAGATAACTCATGTATATGCATCTTTGTAAGTTTGCCTTGCACTTCTGCTTCTAGCTGGAATCTTCTGAGCTGGTGTGATATTTCCATAGCTGAGTCAGCTCCATCGGATAGTAGAGTATTTTCTTCAAAACTGGTTACTCTTATGATTTGTTGTTCAGACACTACGAACGTAGGGTCCGATATTGAGACTTCAACATCTTCTGCACTCATGTCGTTTCCATTCTACGATTTATTCTTCATCACCATTGACATATGATCATGGATATAAGTACAATTTGGTCCTTTTGAGCTGAGATGCTTTGCATGGATGAGCTTGGACGGTCTCCTACTTCTTGTCATGAATTGAATGCTTCCATATTGAAGGATTATGGTGATCATACTATGGGTTTTAGGATCAAACTCAAACAAGCTCATTAGATTTCTTCATCCTCAGAGACACAACATGTCTTCAGAAAAGTGTTCTGGCCTTGAATGGTCTTGAATGAGAGCATTACTGAGGGATCTTGAACTTGCAACTGGTAAGAGCATGGTGACTGAAGTTATGTGCTTCAGCTTTTCTTCGCTAAGGTTAGATAGACCAAGTTCCTGCAGATTAAGTATTTTCTATTTTGGTACCCACTGCTATTTGGGTCCTGCTAAGTTAGTTTTCTCAAAAGTCCTAATCATTCAGACTTTTGGGTTCTTAATATGTATGGGGATAAGAATTAACAATCATGAAGCATGTATACATGTAAATGATGACAATTATAAAATATGATTATGAGTGTGTGTATGATTTGAGCAATTTTGATATATTAAGCTTTCTCTTTTGTTGATAAGCCTTTTGCTTGATATGTTCATAGATCTTGAACTTTCATGGAGTGAGAATCAGCTCCATAGTTTGCATCTGGTTGGTTCGTAGAGTTGATCAGTCTCTAAGAACCTTTAAGATACAACTGTAGGGTTGATCACACTCTATGCTTTATCAAAATCACAAAACATTGATTTGTATGTATCTCCAGACATACCAACCCATCAGCAAAGGTCGAGCAACTTAAAATTCTTGGATTTTAATTTACTTAAGGCATATAACAGATATCTTTCAAAAATTTATTTTTAACTTCAAAAATGGGTGGAGAGAAGGTTTTCAACGAATAGTTTCCAACCTCAAATGTACTTCTCTCTTTTCCCTTTTTGAGGAAGAAGATGATCTTTTGTTGAAGTACTATTATAGCACATAAGGTGATGCACTATGATGAGTGTCAACAGTGATGAGGAAACATACCTTGTTACTGTCAGTCTCTTGACAGTGAGTTGCTCTAATTGTTTGCACAATGATATAAGGCATTTGTTGTGCACATCTTTTTATTGTCAATATTGACATGATTTGTTGCTCCATTATAGCTTTAGATCAATTAAGAAAAGTCTTTGAATTATGATAAGAGGAAAGTCTTGGCAACTTAAATTCTTTGAAGCCCTTGAACCTTAATGTTCAGATTTATAAATTTTTGCCAAATTTATATTTGAAGAATTTTCCTTTCTCCTCTAGAGATGCAGCTCATAGCATGTTTAGGCATTTCATCTTTCAGAACTGTGAATGTAAGATTCTTAGTTCTTGCTGCATCTAGACTTCCCATCAATAGGCTGCAGACTGCTGATCGACTATAAGCATTGCTAGATTGGCTAATAGTAATTTTATTTAAGAACAAAGACCAATCTGGATTGCATCAGATAGATATGCATATTTACCAGCACATACAATTTTCAAATTATGAGCTCATCTTCATTCAGAAGTGACTTACAACTAATACTAAGCTTAGAACTTATTTGTGCCACGGATCAAACTCAAAGCGTTAGCTTTTGAATACAGTGAGAGAACCTGCTCTGATACCAATTGTTAGTTCTTGGGGGGCACACAAGAGATCTAGAAGGGGGGGGGGGGGTGTGACAACCCAAAAAATCAGATTGTCCAGAAATTAAGATTAAAGAATTAATAATTAATAAAATAAATTTTATTGATTATATTATGTGTTATGTGTTTATTAATCATTTTATGACATAGGATGCTTAGAAATGGGGAGGATTTTGGCTACGAGCTAGAATGAACGAGCAAGAATTTTCAAGACGAAAATAAAAGATTTTCGGGAATAAAAATATTTTTGAGAAAAAGACGAAATAGACACTATTCACGTATGAAACCCCAAAGGTTAGGGTTTGACCCTAAAGATTAAGGTTTGAGGTTAGGGTTTGAACCTTAAGCCTTTTTGGGAGATTGGAATGTCGAAATGACATTCTGTCGAAAGATTTGACGGTAATATACCGTGAAAAGTTAAGATAACCGAGAAAAGTTTTCTCGGAAGAAAGTCACAAAAATAACTATTCATCCGTTTCTGCTCGGGAATTTATATTGAAATTCTGAGAAACGCTTAATGATAGGATTTTAAGACGAGATGAAATATGTAATAATATTTCATTTATGGCTAGCGAAGTTTTTGCTTGCGGACTTAAAACCCTAAGGGTTAGGGAAAGTGAAGTTAAAGAAGAAAATGGTTATGTGTATAATAACGATTATTATACATAACGAATACGAGTATAATACCAATTATTATACGAGTATAATACGAGGAGGATACGAGAATTAATACAACGTATAATATAATTTTATACAAAGTAAATGGGTTTAATTTGAATTAAATTAAAAATTAAACCTGTGGGTCGAACCGGAGGGTAAACGGGTGGGTAAAACCCATTGGTCTACCCATGACCCATGGGGGACATGGGAGAGCACAAGGTGGTCATGTGCTAGCATGTACAAGCACATGGGAGGGTATGGGGTGCATGTGAAGGAAAGTGGGGGGAGATGGGGGTAAGGAGGTTTGGTCTAATGACCATGTTACCCTTGATCTTGCATTTGCCTATAAAAGAAAGCCTAAGGCTTCATTTGGTGAGTTTGGAAAAAACCAACTCATGTGGGAGAGAAGAGAGAAGAGAGAAGAGAGAAGAGAGAAGAGAGAAGAGAGAAGAGAGAAGAGAAGAGAAGAGGAAGAGCTTATGATGAGCAACCAAGAAGCAAGAGAAGCTAGCTTGGACTTTGTCAAGAACACAAAGTCATGGACTTAAGAACACTTAAAGGTATAAGTGTTTACTTTGGATTTTCATCTTTCTTTCAATTCTTGAATTGATAGAGAAGTGAGAATTATAGAGCATGAATTGTGAGAGATGATGATATTGATATTAGTGGACTTTAAATCACTAATAATCATGAACAAGTTAAACCATAATGAAATGGTTAAGAAGTTAAGGAAGAAATGAGTTAAAAACCATAATGATATGGTCAATGAACTTAATGAAGAAAACAGTTAAAACTTAGATGTTTAATATTGAGAGAATCATGGATGAATAACCAATGGATTGATTCCATTTGGTTTGACGTAAAAATATCGAGAAACGAAGATTCGGCGGAAGTTACGCGATTAGACGTTAATCGTTGAATCGTAAAATTTCTCGAAATAGAAGTCAAAAGTTGCTGTGTGATTCAGAAATGATGATTTTCTATTCCAACACGTGTAATTAGGTAAATAATACTTGCGAGAGCAAGAAAGAACCAATTCGGAGTTAAAACGAAGAAACGAGTGTTGAACGTTCTCGAACGTTTAACGAAAACGTAAAAATGGACAAAACGATCAATTTTCCGCCAACGGATTCAGAAATGAATTGCGACTGGATGGAATCGTAGAACGTAAGATATGTGAACTATTGGCTTTGGGACAAGCCAATTCCGAGTTATAACGATCGCGTTATGGGCTCGGAAATTTTAGAATTTGAAAAGTTTGAAAAAAAATTCAAGGTAACAGGGCTGGCCCCGCAGCGCCAAGATTAAGCCTACGTCGGCGCTGCAGCGCCCTTAAGGGAATTTTTTCCAACACGATTATTTTATGTCCCAACTGTTTACATGGCAATTATGGGGCAAGTATATGATTAATATTCATGAAGGGAAATCACTTAAACAACATGTTTAAGTATGATTTTATGAATTAAACGTTGAATAAACGTATTTAAATTTAAAACTCAGAAAACCCTAAAATGTGAACCGGGGATCGTAGTCGAGTTTGATGCGCACCTCAAGGTTACATGAGATGTAATAGAGGTGTGGCATGCGAGAATGATAAGAAATGAAGTTAAACCTTACAGTAATTTCTATATGGAGTCCGATAATGGGAATCTGGTGAATGTACGTGCGACTTAGCTAATCGATTAGGGTTTCGCTTATCGTGTTGTCTAACGACGATCGACGAGAGTCGGTTGATGACATATGAATGTTGATAAGCCGAGTTAGCGGTAATAACTTGAATAAACGTCCGAGTCGTATAGACCGGATGTGGTAAGAAATGTAATGATGAATAACTTAACGAACATTATAGTATAATGGTTCGGATGAATTAAGTCTAAAATGGTAATGCGGTCGTAGTCTATAATGGTCGAGATATAGTATCTGGGCTAAACAATTCCGTCAGAGAGCAACAATAATATCCGTGAATTTTATAAATAATATTAATATTTATATTAATAAACGTGTGAATCTTTATTTTAATATAAATGTTTATGTGGCACGAGATGGAAAACTCAATTAAATTAAATTGAATATATGATAATTGAGTAAGTGTGGAGAATGTAAGATGAGCCTATAAAGTGCATTGTGTGGCACAAGAATGGTTTAAATTAAATTAAAGAAGGAATGAATTTATAAGTGAAGTATTAATTAATATTATATTGTTAATTAATTGTTGTTATAAGAAATAACATATTAATGAGTAAATAATTAATTGATATAGTAGATTAATGTTTATTCAATTAATTTCTATATGCAATAATATGTTATAAAGTGGCTATACCTATTTAAAACAAATGAGGTGTGATATTACAAGGTAATTATATGATATATGAAACTATATAGTAAAATTAAATGAACCATATAAGCTACATAAATAAGCTTATGTGACAACAAGTTATGTATGGATACATTAAATGTGTACTTTAATGAGAAGAATTAAATTAGTATAAATAAATATTTATTATTAAACATTTACAATAATTGAAATAATAAAGTTATATGATAATATGGAATGATAGTACTTAGTTAAATTATATTTCGGTATTATCTGGACTAATCAAATGTACATGGATTATATAATGACGTGTATATATAATGTAATAATATTTCCTCATTAAAGCTACATTGTGACTTAAAAGAGAGTTAAAACCTAGGTATGCATATATACATTTGTGTAGGCATATATATATATGTTGTCGACGTTGGAAAATTTAAGAACCCCGCGGGGCGGTTCGTAACCCGAGTTTCCTTAAATTGATCTTCCTAAGTTCTCTCTACCCCCACTCTTTTTATTTAGGAAAAAGGTTTTAAAGGATTTTTTAGGAAAGATGCCAACATATTTTTATGTCGACGATTTGAACGTTTAGAGTCGCCAGTTGGTAGATTGGAAAATGGTTGTACCAACTCAACCGAGTTTGATTTGAAAAGAGGCCCAATTACTGGACACTGTCGAAACTTGATCTTTGAAATCGGAGTTTTGAGTTCGAGGGCTTGGTTAAGTGTGGGGAAGGTGTTAGGCACCCCACGACTCCCGTGTAAACACGGTACCGCATCTTTTTAATATTTCCCATAAAACTGTGAATGCGTGAATGAATGCTGTTTGAAAATTGGGCCTATTGATTTGATTGATTGAAAGCTTTGAAAGACTTCGTTGAGCCTATATACGAAGGGTTTGATTTGATTTGAAAATCAGTCTTTGATTTGTTTTGCAAAAGCATTTAATTTAATTTACAAAAGCTTTTTTTTTGATTGAAAATGATGTTTTGAAAGCTGGTTTATCAAACTCTTATGCTGCCATAAGAATTGAAGCGTATCGCTACTTTTATTTTTTTTTTATCTTTATAGCCTTAAGGCTGCATGTGAATGGTGATTTGCTGGGCTACAAAGCATCCTTGACCACAGAAATAGACAAGTGTCGGTCTCCTCATGGGTATGAAAACCATCGGAGGGACGCTGACACAATAATTGACATTTCATTATAATGAGACCTTAAATTCGGATAACCGTTTTAAGGTCTGTGTATGTACATTTTACAGAAAAAACTGGCAGGGTAAATCTGTAAACTGGAGTTTGTCCATCATGGGAATCAGATCGCGATTAATTTGATCGTGAAGCCCATGATTCCTAGGCTCACATATGAGTAGCCCATAAACCTACACAGTTCAAATTTGCACAGAAATGGATATATATACATCCTCACGTCGCAATGGAACCAAGGAATCATCAATAAATCCTGGCTGCGAGTGGATAAAGCGTCTTGTTCCCACTAGATAGCGATCTAAGGGACACGAGTTTGCTTTTAAAGCTGAAACTATATAAAAATAACTAGATCTAATGAAATCTCAGTCATTATAGCTTCCAGGTTCTGTTGAGACCTGTTTGGACCGTTGAAAGCTAGAATTGGCGGGATTTGGATAAATCTAGTCCTCCTGCAGATATGTTAGTGCAGATTCATAAAAATGAATATTACAGGCAGCAGTTGAATAGATGGAGTAAAGCAATATATATATATATATATATATATAGTTATATATATACAAAACTGTAAAAAGGGCGATGGGTTTTCACTCGCAAGCCCGGACTGGAATTAAAATATATATATTTATGAAAAACTGTAAATAGCCACGAAATAATCCAGGATGTGACAGAAATAAAATATATATATATATATATATATATATATATATATATATATATATATATATATATATATATATATATATAGAAAAACAGTAATAAGGGCGATGGATTTTCACGCCGGTGCCCGTACTGGAATTGAAATTGATAGAAAAGTAGGTAACTAGTGACGGGGGAGAGCACCTAGTATGGCAAAGTGTGAAAAAGTAGTAAAATGGCCATGAAGTAATCCAGGCCGGACTAAAAATATATATGTATATATATTGACAGAAATGTAGTCAACCAAGACTGATATGTGTACCAGTGATGGTGAAAGTCGCTTACATATGCGTAGATATATATAAAAGCGATAAACTACGACGGATTTGACATCCGGGCTTGACAGAATTGAAATGTTAGTCCATTTACAATTAAATAAGCACAAAAAGGGCCAAACCCGAACTACGAAAGCAACCCAATCAGGCGGAGTTGCCAAAAATGTGTGTGCTAGTGTATTGAAGCTGCTGAAGCTGACGGATCGTCAATCCGAGTTGTAGAAATGTAAAAATTTGCATTTATGTACAGAAATGTACCAAATTTTAACAAAAATGGCCACAAAACTAAGTTCCGGGCATATTTAGAAGATGAAACTTTGTGTGCAAGTGGAAAGCAGTGCAAAGTAGTAGTATTGACTTTTTGATCGTAAAAATACTTACAATGGACTGCAATACGGGCTTTTTACCAAATTGTAGGCTCTATACGTCCAAATCTACTAGTTATTTTTTGATATATGGTAGTATATGGGTATATCTACGTGTTGGAGTGAAAATATTTGGGTTTGGAAGAGGTGTAAAAGTCAGAAAATCAGACGGTCAGAGCTTCGCTGCGTTTCGAAACATAAAAATAAAGGGGGGTGAACGTTTATTTATAGGCTAGAGGGCCTTAGCTCTACCCACGGTTACCGCAGGTAGAGGTGTGGCACCTCAAGTGGGGCCCGCAGTGCATGGTTCTGTCATCTTGAAGTACGTGTACTCCGGACAACGCGTAGTCAAAGTCGGAACTTTCAAACTTTTGATCGGAGTGTCCGTTTGAGGCGTGCGATACCTTTGTAGAAAGCCCTCGCTGAGAGTGTCACAATGACGTGGGATAAAACATTTTTTGGGTCCAAGAAGATGGGTTCATAACCAGGTCTTCGATTCCCCGCAGTTTGTTCGTTGAGCTGTCTTGCGCTATTGGCACTCGGGATCGTTGTTGTGGTTCGTTCTGACTTCGATGGCATTAATTCGGCTTGAGTTTGACCGAATCTATTGAGAGTTAGATAAAATGACCATTTTCCCCCTCTCGGGATGGTCTGTGGTGTTGGCACTACCTTTGATGGAACTGGCTTCCCAGGATTGTCTATGGGGCTGAACTGCACTTCCCGGCTTGACGCCGAGGCTGATCTTTACTTCCCGGGCTGAAACCGGGGATGACTTAACACATCTTAGGTTGAAGTCAAGGTTGAACTGTACCTCCCGAGTTGATGTCAGGGCTAACTTGAAGGCCCGATATTGAGATCGGTGTTTGACTGACGGTCCGATCGGAGATCGAAGCTGGACAGACGGTCCGATTAGAGATCGGAGATGGATAGACAGTTCGATTGGAGATCGCAGATGGATTGACGCTCTGATTGTAGATCAGAGTTGGATAAATGGTCTGATTAACTACCGGAGCTGGATAAATGGTCCGATTGACTATCGGAGCTGGATTGATGGTCCGATTAGAGATCAGAGCTGGATTAACGGTCCGATTGGAGATCAGAGATGGATAGACGGTCCGATTGGAGATCAGAGATGGATAGACGGTCCGATTGGAGATCGGAGATGGTTTGATGGTCCGATTGGAGATCGAAGCTGGATTGACGGTCCGATTGGAGATTGAAGATGGTTAGAAGGTCCGATTAGAGATTACAGCTGGATTGACAGTCCGATTGGAGATCAGAGATGGATAGACGGTCTGATTGGAGATCGAAGCTGGATTGACTGTCCGATTAGAGACCGAAGATGGATAGACGGTCTGATTGGAGATTGGAGCTGGATAGACTGTCCGATTAGAGATCGGAGATGGATAGACGGTCCGATTGGAGATTAGAGCTGGATTGACGGTTTGATTAGAGATCAGAGTTGGATTGGCTGTACGATTGGAGATCGGAGCAGGATTGATGGTCTGATTAGAGATCGGAGATGGATAGACTGTTCGATTAGAGATCGGAGTTGGATTGACAGTTCGATTGAAGATCGGAGCTGGATAGACGGTCCGATTGGTGATCAAAGCTGGATAGACGGTCCGATTGGAGATCGGAGCTGGATTAACTATCGACATTGGTGATCGAATTTGGCTGGAGTACCGATATTGGGGATAGGATTTAGGTTACAGATATTGGGGATCGAATTAGGCTTAAGGAACGGCATTGACGGCTGATTTTGAATTGAAAGACCGGTATTGGTGGCCGAATTTGAGTTGAAGTATCGGCATTGGTGGTCGGATATGAATTGGTTAACGGTTTTACCCTTATATAGTGTTAGTATTGGGGCAAGGAAAATTTTGAGTGTCTACAGATGCCCCTCTTTATCATGTCCATGCAATGTAATGGAATGGATAGGATAAAGATTAGTAGACACTGGAAATAAAAAGTGCCAGAGCTGCTTCAAAGGCTGGGCGTCTTTGAGTGGAATGGGGCTTCTGTTAGCTACCTACGTTATCACTCTGCTGGGGATAACGTTGTCATGTGCAGCCATTGATGTTATTGGGAAGTTACCGCGAACTAATATTTGTCACTTCCTGCTGGGGATTACATCATTCATGATAACCTATTTGATTCTGATGGGGATGAGATTGTCGAAGATGCGATATCACAGATTGTTCATGTCTGGATCTGCTGGCGATGACGTTCTCCGCAATAGCTTTGTAGATTCTGATTGAGGTTGATCTGATTGATACTACCTCAATGATCCCTTTGAGGATGTGTATAACAGATTCCATCCTTTGTGATGGATTATTATAATTACTTCCGTCACCGGATCCCTTCTGTTGCTTGGCTGGGGCTGAGCCGACAATTGAAATGTCATTAGGGTTGAGCCAATGGTTGGACTGTATTTTGATCTGTACCCGAACTTTGTTGGGGGCTGAGCCAACGATTGAAAATTGCTTCGGTCAGTATCAGAATTTTACTGGGGCTTAGCCAACGGCTGAAACTGCTTCGGTCAGTACCCGAACTTCGCTGGGGCTGAGCTAACTGCTGAAACTGCTTCAGTCATTACCCAAACTTCGTTGGGGCTAAGCCAACGGCTGAAACTGCTTCGGTCAATACCCGAACTTCGCTGGGACTGAGCCAACGGCTAAAACTGCTTTGATCAGTACCCAAACTTCACTGGGGTTGAGCCAACGGCTAAAACTGCTTCGGTCAGTACCCAAACTTCGTTGGGACTGAGCCAACGGTTGAAACTGCTTCGGTCAGTACCCGAACTTTGTTGGGGCTGAGCCAACGGGTGAAACTACTTCGGTCAGTACCCGAACTTCGCTGGGGCTAAGACAACGACTGAAACTACTTCGGTCAGTACTCGAACTTCGCTAGGGCTGAGCCAACGGCTGAAACTGCTTTGGTCAGTACCCGAACTTCAAAAAATGACAGTTTTTGGCAGTTTTGCGCAATTCTTTGTGCAATTTTTCCGCAGTTTGATTTGTTAATCCCCGGATAAGGCTCCGAGATGACTACCAAGGGTCTTCATGGAATTTCCCTTTCTGTCAGGATTACGCTGCTTAAACGGAGGATTTCTGGCCAAACCGCTCAATCGCGTAGCGATTTTTCTTTAATTTTGACTTTACAGCCCATTTAAACTCCGTTTTGACTCGAACCGAATCGAGCCCAGGGGAAGTGTGACCCACTTGGGCTACCTCAGGTGGAGGCGAGGCAGCCGCAGGTGGAGGTGCGGCTACCTGGCCTATTTAATATGCTGTGGGATTTTTATTTTGCAAGTTTCCCGTTTTGAGTTTCGAAAGGATTTCGATCTTCTTTTTCAGATCTACATAGCTTGGACAGCTATTTTTTGAATCTGTCAGTTCCTATGCGTTCAGCGCAGCGTAGGTAATGTTTTACATGCTTTTTTCTCAGTTTTTGACCGTTAAAAGCATGCGAACCGCCTAGGGTGCTTTTAGACGCAATGTATGAAAAATGTATGCCTATATGACCTGTAAAAATTTTCTGACTACATATGTATGCATATCTTACTGTAATGCACGTTTGAATGTAAGAAAATTCAGGTTCTAAGACAGTCAATTTTTGTACTTTTTGATCAGTTTAGTCATCCTTTTCGAGGCCTAGTGAGCCTGGATTTTCAACTAAAAATGTCCATGGTAATTTGGCTACCATGTGAGTTTGATTTTTGATTTTTTTAAAAGTAAATATGAACTATTTCTATTTTTGGGTAGGTGTGCTATTGAATGGCCACCTAGACATGCCTGTGTGCATGTGGACAGTCCATTTTACAAAGGAGACTCTGGCGAAAATTTTCCAAAATCTTAGGCTTTGAAAAAATATGCATTTTTGACTTTGTGGGGATTTTTTTTACTGACCCATGCAGGTTTTGAGTTTCTAGATTTTGAAAACATGCAGTTTTAACTTTATTGGGTATTTTTTTACTGACCCATGCATGTATTAGGACCTAGAGATATATGTTGGACAAATTGAAAAAGATAAGCCACAGGTTTTAGGCTTACCACACCTTTTCTGAGGTGATTTGGAGACTCATTGTCTAGATGGATCGTGATAGACCCGACAGTTCTAGTAGGGTCTCCTCGGGTATTAGACGTAGGAGGGCTTCTGATGTGCCACAGCCACGTCCGGCTAGAATGCCTCGTAGACTGGTAAAGGGCAGGATTTGTCCCGTACAGGACGAGCAGCCACTTGATATTAACTATGAGGAGGCTCCTTTTGTTGCTTCTGTTCCAGCTCAGGCTCCACGTGCGGAGGTCCCAGGCATTGTTGTGCCTACTCAGGAGCTACTGGGCTATTTGAGTCGCCATCCTTTGAGCTATCTTCACGCCAACGAGGTAACTTGAAGTCTTTCTTCTCTCTGGATTCTTTTCTTCCTTCTTGCCATTTTCGGGCCTCAGATTTTTGACATGGGTTGATTTTTTATGCAGGTTATCGGCTTTACGCAGCCTTTAGGGAACTAGTTTAGCGTGCACTCCCAGTATCACACTTTGCATGAGGATTACAGGGAGATTATAGATGGCTGGGGATTTCAGGCCATTTTCTTGATCCTTCCCCGCCGTTGCCCCTAGGGGTATATAAGGGCTTTGTCTGAGCGCTGGTTCCACCAGACTCAGTCCCTTCATTTGTTGGATTACGAGGTGATAATGACTCCTATGGACTGGAGATTTATCACCGACATTGAGTTTGAGGGCGAGTCAGTGCCTGTCATGACTGACATTTCACCCGCTATCGTTCGGTCCCTGCTGGGAGTCCCGACGACGGCATTCAAGGGTCGGGAAGTCCGATCTGGTCCCTTGAGTATAGATGCCCAGGATAGGACTTTGCAGTTGCCTCCGCCTGATAACCAGAGGGCTAGAGATCGTATTCTGAGGCGATTTGTTTTTGTCCATCATTAGGGGTTGTTTCGTGGCAGACAACTCGTCTACTATGTCCTTCGCTTTGATCAGCGCCACTCGACATGTAGAGCGCCTCGGTGACTATGATTGGGGCTTCTATACCTTTGCCTATTTTCTCCAGGGTATGCGCATGCTTTTAGAGGGTATAACAGAGACTTAGTTAGGATTTTACCCATTCCTGCTGGTGAGTACATCTTTCTGTACCTTTTTGATTTTAGCATTTTTGTCAGTTTTGATCACTGAGGACTTTTGGTATATATATGGTCAGCTTTGGGCATTTGAGAGGCTTCCTTGCCTACGGCCCGCTACTGCTTTAGGTCTGGAGACCTATCCTCGAGGATGGAGATGGCATCACTCCACTTTGAAGGAGGTCCCTGTTGCTGAGGGATTCTCTCATACCCGTCTACAGTTGGAGCTTTTGACGGTGTATTTGATCAACTGGACGTCGTACACATCCGAGCACTTGACCATTGGATTCGAGGGAGGAGTCCTTACTGGCCGGGAGTTTGACTTAACGACCCACAGGGTACCGTTGTTGACAGCAGGAGGCTGGAAACTCTATCTTGGAGAGCGTGCTATTAGGAGCATCACGAAGGAGATCCGTATTCCCATTATTCCTCCAGCTTGGCATCATTGGCCATTGACTATGCCTTTGACAGACATCCCTTTGGAGGGCATTGATGGCTTCACCCTATCAGAGGGTCCGTACAGCCAGTAGGCATTTGGCAGATGGTGGAGCTCTCGTACTATTAGAGCTCAGACTCGGGCTACCTAGTTTATGGCAGACATGGTGCCAGGATCCGTGATGATGACAGATTGGATAGCTTACCTCAGGGAGCCGACTCATGCAGACCAGATAGCAGATCTGACTAGAGAGTTAGAGCAGGCTCGTTTCTTTATCAGGCACCTTGGCCGAGATCCATCAGAGGCATCTTCTTTTGACCCATCCAGCTCAGGAGCAGGTCCCTCTTCAGGTCCATTTACCAGAAGCTATACAAAGGCAGATCCTCCCTTATATCGCCCAGATATGCCCGATCCTAGCAGCTTTGTGCCTACAGAGGAGATAGAGCAGGTTGATTGATTCGACACTGATGTCTACGACTTCCTCTGATAGCTATACTTTTTGGTCAGCCACTGTTTTGGCTATTCGGCGTTTATGCCATCATTTTGATAGACCACTGTAGTAATTGGGTGGTGGTGCCCCATTTTCCCTATATTTTTCCTTTCACTTTGTATCAGGATACAGGGATGTTGTATGCAGTAGATAGCTTATTGTAGATATTCCTGCTATATCTTATCTTCTGTATCATGTTTATATTATTGTTACCATGCATGTATTATGTCATGTGTATGCATTCAGATAGCTGGGATTTAACTTGACCTCTGGACAGTTTTGTGGTACGGTGCTACAGATGACGTCGTCTGCAGTCAGCCGTATTGAACATTTACGACCATCTATGGTGGCAACATCATTGATGTCTTGGTATGATAGTTTGCCCTTTCCTACTAGGGGGACTGTGGACCAGATGTTGGGGCATTTATTGGCTCTTATGGATTTTTGGGTTTCGGTCAGATTTATTGAGGGCCTTCTACCCTGCTGGATTACTGACAGGCAGGTGTTTCGCTTCAGGCGGCGTGAGCTGACACCGACTCTAGAGGAGTACCAGAGATTTACTGGCTTGGATTTAGAGTTGCCGTGTGCTCGGACGATGATTAGTGATATGAGGAGGCCGTTTATCAGGCTGTCCGGTCTCCGTCAGAGTGTAGTCATGGATGAGATCATTTCGGGGCACGTGATCTCTATAGACTTCTTGATTGAGCGCTTTGGCGAGCTTAATAGTTATGGTCGCCACGTTAAAGATTTCGTTTATTCAACAGATGCATGGCATGTGGCCAGGATAGACATCCTGCTGATGTGTGATGTGGCATATGTCTACATGCTATTGCGATTGGATAATCTAGATGTGGGATTAGTAGTAGTGGTTAGAGCCCTTAGACAGGGTAGCACCATCATCCCGATGATATTGGCTGAGACATTTAGATCTGCCACGTATTGTAGTACCCATACAGAGGGGTTTTTTAGGGGCAGCTCGGTCTTGCTGTATATATATGGCTGATGTCCCATATACGACCGATTGAATCCTTCAGGCCTAGGGGTTTTTGCTTTACTCACGAGACATCCAGAGCTTTCTCTTTTCAGCTTGTGGAGTGCATTGATGCAGAGTCTTGGTCGGCATTTCTGTCGGATATTGAGCATCCGTTTGTGATCTTTCCATGCTCAGGGCTATCATCCCCATATAGCTTTATCACTCATGCATCTGGCCTGGATTATTTGCCCCTAGCGGGTTTGAGAGGAGTGACTACCTATCATCCTTTGGCAGTCATGTGCCAGTTTGATCAGCTGCAGAGTTTGCACCATTTTGAGGGGTCTGCTGATCAGAGGATGTTGGCTTCTTCCATGTCATCCGCCGACTTGGTCAGAGTATGTGAGTGTTGGACTCATAGGGAGAGGGCTAATTTCTCCAGTAGCCATTCGGGCTGTTCTTCAGAGTATTCTACATGGTTGGAGGCAGAGACAAGAGTGGTAGCAGAGGCTTCTTCATCTCTTAGTGTGGACTCTAACGAGGAGGAGCCCATGGAGGATCTAGATTCTCTTACCGAGGATGAGCTATTCACGGGTTTGATCGCTGCTCTGGTTAGTGATTCCCTGACCATTCCTATGGGGACAGATCCAGTTTTATCAGTCTCACTATTTAGGATGACCTTTGAGCAAGACTTGTCTAGAGCACATATGTTGGCTGCCTTGTCTGGCAGAGATTTAGCTTTTGCTGAGAGGGATGGTCTCAGGGCTGCTTTGGATGCTGGATTGATTGAGCGAGACGAGCTTCGCTCTGCTCTAGATACTGTAGTTGTAGAGCGAGATGAGATTCGCTCGGCTAGGGATGCAATATATGTTGAGATCGAGGAGACTTTGATTGCTCGAGACGCAGCTTTTGCGGAGAGGGATGAGGCTATAGCTCCCCGTGATTTCCATATTGCTGATAGTACTGCTCTCCGATCTTAAACTCATGGTTTGGTCACTGAGAAGAGTGGTTATATTGATGACCATAGTGCCACCTTGCAGATGATTGTGGATGTTATGGGCTGTATGGAGGCTAAGTGGACTACACTCACTACTGCTCCACCATCTTTAGAGAGAGATACCATGCTGGCATTGCTGACCCGCTTGTCCCTAGGTCCATAGACTAGCTTTATTTTTCCTGCACGGACTAGATTAGCCATTTTTGTCATGTACAGGGCATTATGTATATAAAGCAGTTTTATATATCAGAGAAATATATTTTTGATGCACTTCCCTAACTGGAGATGTATTGTCATTGCTGAGTGATTACCACTTCTTTCATGACTCGCAGTTGTTGATGTATCTTGAGCTCCTCCTTGATGGACTGACAGTTGAGATGTCAGGGAGTATCTCAGATGGGCCTGTTGACCAGGGTAGTTTAATAGAATTTAGCTTCTATTTGTCTTTGGTGTCATGGAACTGGTCTTTTATATATTTTTTGTTTTTCTTGAAGGTCAAACCGAGCCTTAGATGGCTACCTACGTACTCCCTGGTTGAAGGAGATCAGGTCATTCGTAGTTCTGGCTAGTTTGGTTGGAGAGGTTTAAAAAGAGTTTATCTTGGATTTTGAGTCTGGTTTGATGAGTTTTTGAGGTTTGATTTGGTTTGACCGCACCAGAAATGGTTGCCTACGTACTCCCGGGTTGAGGGAGATCAGGTCATTCGTAGTTCTGGCTTTTTAGTGAAAAACTGAACCTAATTTGAGTTGTAGGACCAGGATGCGGGTATGCATGTGCTTCAGACGTAATACCTTTTCACAGTGTCTGAATTGATAATTTGGGGAAATTCGGTCCCATCCATCTCTTGCATTTTGATAGCGCCCCCAGTCAACACTTCTTTGACAATGAAAGGGCCTTCCCAATTTGGGGCAAATTTTCCTTTGGCTTCATCCTGATTGGCCAGGATTTTCTTTAGCACCAAGTCATTTTCTTTGAATTGCCAAATTCAAACCTTTTTGTTGTAGGATTTGGCGATCCTTTGCTGGTATAACTGTCCGTGGAAAATGGCCGTAGCTCACTTTTCATCTATCAGAGACAGCTGATGATACCGATCTTGTAACCATTGATCTTCCTCTATTTGAGCGTCGATCAACACTCGCAAAGATTCCATCTCTACTTCTATGGGAAGGACTGCTTCCATGCCATAGACCAACGAGTAGGGGGTAGCCCCAGTAGAGGTGTGCATTGACGTCGTGTATGCTAACAGAGTTAGAGGCAGCAGGTTAGGCCAGTCTTTGTGATTGGCGGACATTTTTTGCATGTTCTTCTTGATGTTTTTGTTGGCCGTTTCGACAACGCCGTTCATCTTGGGCCGATAAATAACAGAATTGAGATGCTTGATGTGAAACTTACTGCACAGATCCACCATCATTTAATTGTTCAAGTTTTTGGCGTTGTCTGATATGATCACCTCTGGTTGTCCATATCGACAGACGACATTATTTCTGATGAAACTGATGATGACCTCTTTTGTGACTTTGGGAAAAGAGGCTGCTACGACCCATTTGGTGAAGTAATCGATCATAGTGAAGATGAATCGATGACCATTGCTGGCTTTGAGTTCCACTGGACTTATTACGTCTATTCCCCACATAGAGAAAGGTCATGGTGAACTCATGTTATGCAGCTCATTTGGAGGAGCGTGAATAACATTTCCATGTATTTGGCATTGAAAGCATCGCTTGATGTGATCATCGCAATCAGTTTTGAGCGAGATCCAGTAATGTCCTGTTCTGATTGTCTTCTTGGCCAGCAGATGGCCGCTCATGTGTGGACCACAGACTCCTCCATGGACTTCATCCATTAGTCTTTAGGCTTGCTCATTGTCGAGGCATCTTAACAGGCCTATTCCAGCATCCCTTTTATAAAGTGCATCTTCGCTCAGATAGAACTTCATGGCCATTCTGAGAATCTGTTTCCGCTTTGATTGGCTTGCACCAGCTGGTGTGGATCCATCATAGAGATATTCCTTGATGTCTTGAAACCAAGGCTGCTTGACAAGAGGTATTTCATCTGATACTTCTCCCACATAATTCCCATATGTCGGGGCTTTCTGAATTGTGAACTGAATGTTGGGAAATCCACTCTTACCGGACATGCGGATTAATGAAGCCAACGTTGCTAGTGCATCAGCGAAGTCATTTCGACCCCAAGGAATGTGAATGAAGGTTATTGCTTCGAATTCCCGAGATATTTTGAGGACTTGCCAATGGTAGGGCAGTAAATGCAGTTCTTTGGTGAGATACGCGCCTGTAGTCTGTCTGATGACCAGCTCGAAATCTTTGAAGACGAGTAGGTGTTTGATAGACATGGATTGGGCTAGCTTTAACCCCATGATATAGCCTTCATACTCGGCCGTGTTGTTGGTGTTGCCAAATTAAAGTTTGGTAGCCACAAGATATTGATCACCTATACCAGAGATAAGGACTGCCCCAGCTCCGGTACCTTCCATGTTTACCACTTCGTTGAAATACATTTTCCATGGTTGGACTGTATTCTCCGACTGGAGTTGTTGAATTATCATGATCCCATCAACCGGGAAACATGTCTCCAGGGCCTCAAACCCTCCTGAAGGTACTTCTGCTAATTGATTTGCAATGCCTTGATCCTTGATTGACTTCTGAGTCACGTAGACAATGTCGAATTGATGTAGGATCAACTGCCATTTGGACAGTCGGCAATTCTACATTGGTTTGTTAAATACATATTTGAGCGGATCCATGCGGGATATGAGGTAGGTCGTGTGCCCATGTAAATAGTGTTGCAACCTCATGGCGGCCCATGCTAATGCACAACATGTCTTTTCGATCAGGGTGTATTTCTGTTCCCCACTGCTGAATTTTTTATTGATGTAATAGATGGCTCTTTCCTTGCTACTATCATCCTTCTGTCCTAACATGCAGCCCATTGCATTGGCATTGACGGACAGGTACATAAACAAAGGGACTCCCTCCCTTGGGGGTATCAGAACAGGAGCTTCAGTCAGCTTTTTCTTGATGGCAAGGAAGGCTTGTTGACATACCTCATTCCACGTGGTGGAGGAATTCTACCTTAACAGCTTAAAAATGGGCTCACAGGTTGTTGTGAGCTGGGAAATGAATTTGCTTATGAAGTTGATCCTTCCCAGAAATCCACGTAGCTCCTTCTCTATACGAGGTACGGGCATTTCAGTAATGGCTTTGATTTTGGCGGGGTTGAGTTCAATACCCCGATTACTCACCAGGAATCCTAACAGTTTACCTGCTTTGACGCCAAAAGCACATTTGGCAGGATTTAGCTTGAGGTTGTATTTACATAACTTGTTGAACAGCTTCCTGAGATGGTCTATATAATCATCCTCCCTCCAGGATTTAATGATGATGTCGTCCATATAAACTTCTATTTCTTTGTGCATCATATCATGAAAGAGGGCCATCATGGCTCGCTGATACATTGCTCCGGGATTGATGAGGCCGAAGGATAGTCGTCGGTAGCAAAAAGTTCCCCAGGGAGTGATAAAGGCTGTCTTCTCCCGGTCTTCTTTAGCAACCATGATTTGATGGTAACCAACAAAGCAATCCACGAAGGAATACATGCCATACTGCGCAGTATTGTGGATTAAAATGTGGATGAAAGGCACTTGGAAGTTATCCTTGAGGCAGGCTTTGTTCAAATCCTGGTAATCCACGCATACTCGTACCTTCCCTCCCGATTTAGGTACGGGGACTATGTTTGATAGCTATTCGGGGTAGGTTGATACCATAATGATCCCGACTTTGAATTGCTTAGCGACTTCTTCTTTGACTTTGAGACTCCACTCAGGTTTTAATCGCCTGAGTTTTTGTTTGACTGGTTTGAACCTTCTTTGATGGGCATTCGATGGATGACAATGTCTGTGGATAGACTGATCATGTCTTCATGTGACCATGCAAACACATCCTGGTACTATGTTAGGAGTTCGATCAGGTGGGCTTTTTGATTTGGTGTGAGGTCTGAACCTATTTGGATTTCTTTGATGTTTTCAGAGGTTCCTATGTTGATGGTGGAGGTTTGGTCGAGGTTTGGTTTGGGTTTATCTTCGACCCATTCCTTGATCTCCTCTGGAACCTCATAGTCAAAGTCAAAGTTTGGTTCCTTGATCTCCTCTGGAACCTCATAGGTTTGGTTCCTCCTCTTGATCAATATCCATCAAGTCAAAGTTTAATTCTACATCCAAGTCGGAGTCATCTTGACAGGTTTGCATCTCATCAGCAAAGACAAACACATCCAATGCTTGGGTCCTGAAAACAAAAATGCTTTCATTAATAAATGCAACTGCTTAAATACACATAACATTTGCAAAGCATGACAAAAGTTACTGCTCCAGCTATGCAATCAAAAGTAAGTAGTAAATGAAAGCATAATTAAGGGCAGATGTACTCTCTGCCCCTTTACCCTTTTCGACTTAGGCAAGGAACACTACTCCAGTTGTCCAGTGTCAGATTCTTATGAATTGGGAGAATCAAGGAATTGTGCTCGTCTGCCTCATCCTAGATGATGACTGAGATATCCTTGAGAATAGGGCCGAGGCTTTTCTATAGATTATTCCTCTTCTTGATGTGAGGAATTGGGACATGGTCATCGTCACTGTAGGGGAGTTTGTCATTCATACCCTCGTAGTTAAGAATGACTCTCATGTTAGCGAATGGGTCTCGACCTTCGTACAGGATCTTTTCTTTTCCCTTTTCGCTGTTTACCTTAGGCTGGAGAGTTTTTCTTTCATGGACAGCTATGATTGGAGGAAATAATATGGATGATACCACCGTAGGGATCTTCCTCGTAGGTTTCAAACATTCGACATTTGTGAGGTTTGGGAGCAGAATTATAGAGGCATGAGCCTTGGGATGTTTGTATGGATTTCGGTGGCTTAACCCGGATGAATATCCCAATCCTGCTCTTCCCATCTGACTTGGGATTTGGACTGGCATCTTGATACCTTGCTTATCCTTTCCCAACCCTTCTCCAGGTTGGAAACCCAAAGATACCATCTCTTGACCTACGATCATTACTTCAGTGGACACTTTAGGTTTTAGGGCTGGTGCCTCGATTGGTAGATATTGAATATCTCTAACCTCGAAAGCTTGAAAACTTGCAGGCTCAATCCCCGCGTCCAGGCTAATCACTGGCATATCCCCATGTATGTAGGTAGGGTATTCTGGCTCGGCATTAACTATGATGAGGCTGCTGTTAATGATGTACTTGAGTTATTGATGGAGGGTGGATGGCACTGCTCCTGCCATGTGGATCCATGGTCTGCCCAACAGCAAATTATATCCAGTGGCAATATTGAGCACTTGGAAGGATACGTAGAAGGTGTGTGGACCAATTTCTAGGGGAAGCTCGATTTCTCCTATAGCCTGGCGGCAAGATCCATCGAAAGCCCGGATGACCATATGAATGGTTTTGATCCGGTTTGAATTGATCTTCATTCTTTCCAATGGGCCGTATGGACAAATGTTGTGGAAAGATCCTCCGTCAATAAGTACTCCTCTAATCACGTATCCGAAGGACACTACAGCTATATGCAGGGATTTGTGGTGGCCCCTTCCCTCAGCCGGGATATCATCGTCTGTGAAAGATATCACATTGTTGTTGAAAATGTGTTCTATCACGTGATGAAATTTCTCTGTGTCTACCGTGTGTGGCAGATGGGCTTTCTCTAGTACCTTCATTAGAATGTTGCGATGGTCGTCTGATGATAAGACCAGATCGAGGATAGACACTTGCTTGCTTTGCACTACCTTGATTTTATTGTGTCCCATTTTGTTGAGGAACTCTTTGATCTTTTCATTAGCCACCTTTTCTTTTGCTTTGGTAACTGGTTTAATTACCCGCTAAGGAAGGTATAATGGATTATCCTTTGATAGGATGGAAATGTTATTTGAAGTAGAGCTTTCAATGTCCCCGTAGTTCCATGGGACCTTCTTCAGACTGATGATTGAATACTGAAGTCTGAAGGGCAAGATTAGAGGCTGAGGTGCAGCCACCTTCACAGGATTTTGGACTTCTTAGACCCCTTTCCTTGTCAGTACCAGGGGTGTGAGGATTGATTCTTTATCGCAGGATATGACAGCCACTGTGTCCTGGTACCATGTATTGGGAATCCAGAGGCTATCTTTATCTGCCAAGTCGAGGATTTGATCTCCTCTGATTAGGTCACCTTTCTCAATCAGGTCTTGAATTAGGTTACGAAGTGCCCAACATTCTTTCGTATCATGGCTGGGAGAGTTCGAATGGTACTGACATATTTGGTCAGGTTTGAATTTTCTGGATTGAGGGTTTAATGGGGGTAATAGATCTGCAGCCATCCCTCGTTGATCATCATTTGGAGGATTTCTTCTATTGACTGGTTCAGATTGGTGAAATTCCTTTGAAATAGGAATTTTCTACCTTCTTGGGTATACTCATTTTTTACCATTGGTTGTTCGTACAACTAGCAATGATCCCTACTGGGGATGGAATTGACTTCCGGTGGAGGAGAATGAATGCCAATAGATTGATAGATTTGCTTCAGCACCTTCCTGGTGAGTTGATGCTGGTAGACGACCAGTTCAACCAACTGCTCAATCTGTTCCTTAAGAGACTTAACTTATTGCTCCATTAGGAATTGCTTCTCAAAAGTTTCCCAACTGTCTGGGATACTAAGATTGGATTGACTTGGTTCCCCAATGTTGCGGAGGTACTTAGATCCTTCTCCATTTGAGGCACTGATCATGTTAACATTTTCCTCTTTGTGCTGTGGGAAAGGATTGTCTTGGACATGGGGTTGGTCAGGCTTTGTTACCACAATTTCCCCGCTGTCAATCAAGTCTTGAATTTTATGCTTGAGAGACCAACAGTCTTGAGTATCATGGCCTGGAGACCTAGAATGATAAGCACATTTCTTGTTAGGATCGAAGTTCCTTCCGTTAGTGTTGGTTGATGGAAGGAGTTGAACAATCTTCTTATGAGCTGTCAGAAGTTTGAACACATTCTCGAGGGAATCCCCTAGTGGGGTGAAATTTCTTCGACTCCTGACGTCCATATTTTTCTAGAATTGAGGGTTTGCAGGCTGTGCTGTAGCTTGGAAAGGGGTATAGTTCCTCCTTTGAATGGGCATGTGGTTTGATTCACCCCTTGAAATTTGTCCTTGTAAAACCAAGGAGACTTTTTTGTCTTTCTTTTTATGGACCGTCCTGGGATTACTCCCGTAATTTTTGGATTGGATATGTTCGGTGACAGCTTTGAGGGAGGTTAGATCTTTTATCTTCCCGAATTTGAGCCCCATTTCTGCCATCTCGCCATGCTTGATCATTTCAGAGAATGGTTTTCCTATTCCTGCTAGGTCCCTCTCATAATAAGGCGCTTCTTGGATATCGACGAAGGTCATGACTATTTTAGATACAGTCATAGCAGGGGTAACTTGTGCTGCGACCCATCTCCATCGCTGGGCATATTCTCTGAATGATTCAGTGTACTTTTTCTTGATTTTGGTTATTTGATATCTGTCTGGAGCTAGTTGTGATTGGAAACTGTACTGGCTGAGGAAGGCATGGGCCAGCTCTTCCCAACTATGAATTTTAGAGTTGTCCAAGCGGGCATACCAAGCTCTGGCTTCTCCGATTAGACTTTTCTAGAATAGTTGCATTCGAAGTTCCATCTATTGCATTTTCTTGAGAATATCACCAGTTTCCGGCTCTTTGACGAGGGGGGTGATTTCAGAAGTTTTGTTGGTGTTGTCTTGGTTTTGTGGCCCAAGAATCTGAGTTTCGGCCTTTTCTACATCTTGATTGCCAACACCACTACCAGATGTTCCTGGTTCTGGATGAACTTGAGATTGTTTCTCTTTAAAGGACTTACTTTATTCTCTTAGAAAACCGACTAACTCGGCTATCTGATTTTCAGTCCTTCGAATTCCTCCTTGGAGATAGGGGTGGGTTCTGGTGGAGCACTTGAAGCCATGTCTGCGGAGGGACTGAGTGCTTTCTTGAATTTAGATCTGGTGACAGGACCAATTTTTACACCTACAACATAACGTAGGCGTGTCAATTTCCTGAGGTAGGTAAGGGTTGGATGCATGATGTGTTTTTTAGGGTTTATCCTGCAAAACCGAGGTTAGTTGTTTTGATGACAGGATGACATGTATTTGATAGGGAAAGTAAATCTTTCATTATTGATTTTTTACATTGTGCTCCTCAGGAATTGGAGACTTGACATAGAATTGAAAGAGGAAGGTATGAAGAAGCTTCCCTTTGGATTTGGTTAATCAGAGGCTGACCTATCCTGGTTTACTCTCGCGGATTTTGTTTCGCCATGAAGGCTCCCAGATCATCGCAATCTACTAGAAGGGAAGTTAATCCGATCGTTCAACTAGAGCGAATCTGAGTGGTGCATTTTCATGAGGCACCCCCAGAGACTTAATCATCCCCAGAGTCATTACTTAACACCGACCGGGTTATCCTCCTTGTGAGAGGGACACACAACATACATTCACATAAATCGTGCCTCACCGTTGTGCATATGATGATATGGGTGCAAAGCACTAAATATGGGTGCGAAGCACTAAAGCAAAAAAGCATTCATTCACATTCATTTAATGTAAAGACGCAGCATTCATTTATCTATTAACTGTGGAGACGCATAATTTCACGCATTCAATAGTTTTGAAAGGGAAATGTTTGAAAAAATTAGAAAGCGGCCTAAGCCCTCTACTATCCCTAGCAGAATCGCCACCTGTCGACGTTGGAAAATTTAAGAACCCCGCGGGTCGGTTCATAACTCAGGTTTCCTCAAATCGATCTTCCTAAGTTCTCTCTATCCTTATTCTTTTTATTTAGGAAAAAGGTTTTGAAGGGTTTTTAGGAAAGAGGCCAACATGTGTTTATGTCGACGATTTGAACGTTTAGAGTCGCCAGTTGGTAGATTGGAAAATGGTTGTACCAACTCAACCGAGTTTGATTTAAAAAGAGGCCCAATTGATGGACACTGTCGAAACTTGATCTTTAAAATCAGAGTTTTGAGTTCTGGGGCTTGGTTAAGTTTGGGGAAGGTGTTAGGCACCCCACGACTCCCGCGTAAACACGGTACCGCATCTTTTCAATATTTCCCTTAAATTGTGAATGCGTGAGTGAATGCTGTTTGAAAATTAGGCCTATTGATTTGATTGATTAAAAGATTTGACAGACTTTGTTGAGCCTATATACTAAGGGTTTGATTTGATTTGAAAATTAGTCTTTGATTTAATTTGAAAAAGCATTTAATTTGATTTACAAAAGCTTTTTTTTTGATTGAAAATGATGTTTTGAAAGCTGGTTTATCAAACCCTTACCCTGCCATAGGAATTGAAGCATATCGCTACTTTCAATTTTTTTTTATCTTTACAGCCTTAAGGCCGCATGTGAATGGTGATTTGCAGGGCTACGAAGCATCCTCAACCACAGAAATAGACAAGTGTTGGTCTTCTCATGGGTATGAAAACCATCGGAGGGACGCTGACATGATAATTGACATTTCACTATGACGAGACCTTAAATCCGGATAACCATTTTAAGGTCGGTGTATATACATTTTACAGAAAAACTAGCAGGGTACATCTGTAAACTGGAGTTTGTCCATCATGGGAATCAGATCCCGATCGATTTGATCGTAAATCCCACGATTCTTAGGCTTATATATGAGTAGCCCATAAACCTGCACAGTTCAAATTTGCACAAAAATGGATATATATACATCATCACGTCGCAATGGAACCAAGGATTCATCAATAAATCCTACCTGCGAGTGGATAAAGTGTTTCGTTCCCACTAGATAGCGATCTAAGGGACGCGAGTTTGCTTTCAAAGCTGAAACTATAAAAATAACTAGATTTAAATGAATCTCAGCCATTATAGCTTCCAGGTTCTATCGGGACCTGTTTGAACAATTGAAATCTAGAATTGGCGAGATTTGAATAAATCTAGTTCGCCCGCATATATGTTAGTGCAGATTCATATACAAATGAATGTTAAATGCAGCAGTTGAATAAATTTGAGTAAAGCAATATATATAATTATATATATATACAAAAGCTATAAAAGGGCGATGGGTTTTCACTTGCAAGCCCGGACTAGAATTGAAATATATATATATATATATATATATATATATATTTATATAAAAGAACTGTAAATAGCCACGAAATAATCCAGGCTGTGATAGAATTGAAATATATATATATATATATGTATAAAAACAGTAAAAAGGGCAAGTGCCCGTACTGGAATTGAAATTGACAGAAAAGTAGTCAACAAGTGACTGGGGAGAGCACCCAGTATGGTGAAGTGTGCAAAAGCAGTAAAATGGCCACGAAGTAATCCAGGTTGGACTGAAAATATATAAATATATATATTGACAGAAATGTAGTCAACCAGGACTGATATGAGTATCAGTGATGTAAGACCCCAACTTTTATGAATAAAAAATTAAATTTCCTCAATATATTATTTTGAAATAGTCTGGGGTTAATTTGATAATGTGAAATGTTATGGGTAAAATGCGCAAATATTTTAAATAAGCAAGTGGTTATAAAATATTCATTGTTGTCGGGGAATATTCGTTTGGTCATGAAATATTCTTGCTGTTTGGGAATATTCGTACGACGGCGCAACCAATTGTGGGCCCCATAACGAAAAAATGTCGGATGAAGAAAACGACAAGAATAAGTTTTTTATAAATAGCGATGTAGTTGTTACCGTTAACACTGTTGGAATACCCGATGGGTAAAGTAAAGTAATACGCGTCGTTGCACAGTAGCACACGGTATTGCACAGTATTTTTATATTATTGTTAATTCAATAATTGTCACTGCACAGTATTTCCCATTATCAGATCAATAATTTATACTATTTGAATAATATTATTATATAACATTATTGGCAATGTCTAAGGAAGTTCTGTCTAGGAGGGGTTATTTAATTGCGCGCCAATAAGGAGAAATTCTTATCGGAAGGCCCCCTCTTTCCTGGCAACGACCTGGTTGTCAATATTGTAGTTCTATAATATTATTTGTAAATAATTAATTATTGATTTATATGATAAGGAAATATTTATTTTTGTGGATATAAAAGAAGGAATTAGTGCTGATGTGTTTTATCAGTATTTTGTTAGAATAGAGGTGTGGAAAATCATTCGTATGTGGATTTCGGACAATTTATGTTTGGAATTTGGAAAAATTTTCTTCTACAAAATTTGTAGAGAATTAAATTTCCTATAGAATAGACATAAGATTCGAATTTTTCTGATAAAAGGGCTATTTATTATGAATTATTGAAGTTCCGGAATAATTGATTTTTGGGGTTATAAATATTTTTTTTAATAAAAATGTTTTTTTGATGGTGGGCCCCACTTGTGTGGGCTGATGAATTGGTCAAGGAGGTGTGCGAAAGATTTTTAATAAATATAATATTTTATTAAATTTTCTGCTTTGGCGTTCTAAGCATTTTCCTATAAATAGGGTGCTGAATTAGAATTTAAAAATCACACCAGAATCATAAGTTTCTTTCTCTATAATATCGAGCGTATTTTTGTGAGTATTTTGATACTTTGAGTGTTGCTATTCAGTGCAAGTTTCCTTCAGTATTATATCCGATATTCCAGTCAGAAGTACTGTTCTTTTGTGGAAGGGATGTTATTTTTTTTTCAAAAATGATGTTATTTCTTTCAATATCATGACACCGAAATATTAGTATGAATTTTATTATGAAATTTTTACATTTTCATATTGGAGTTACTATTCACGTATACGGTATTATTTACGTATACGACACTATTCACGAATACGACACTATTCATAGAAAAATTAAATTTTCTTTTCTTTGTCCCAAGTTGGCTATTATGGTTCTTATCTTTGATTGGATACAAGTTTTGATCTTCATTCTTGAATTTTGCTTCACAATTAATTATTATGGAGTATTCTTGAACTTGGATAAACTAAATTACGAATCCCTAATTTTTGTCCTTTATCTCACTGGATTCGTTCTTTAAAATATTTTTCATCATCTTTAGTCTTAAATGGTGATACAAAAGAATATCTTTGGCCTGTAGTGCAAATATGTATGATTATTTGATGAATATCTTTGGCCTATAGTGCAAAGATGAATGATTACCTAATGGATATCTTTGGCCCGTAGTGCAAAGATGAATATTTGATTCAAGATATACATTGATTGATGTTACAGGGATAAAATATTGATTATGAACTTTCAAATCATAGAAGATAGTAGACATTATTTCCTACTTAATTCTTCTGATGCATTGTTATTTCTGCTGCAGTTGTTGATCCAAAACTTGTTGTCCATAATATTTTATCTGATTTGTTGAAGACTAACGATAAATTATTTTTTATTATCTTAGTCATAATATTCTTTTTACTGGGCTAGTTGAGCTCACCCTTTTTATCTATTGCCCTCTTCAGAAAATGAGAATGTCGCAGGGACTAGTCGGGGGACAGAGTGATGGTCCGAGTTAGAGCAGTAGTAGTCCTCACTATTTTTATAAAATAGTGTGATAATAATTGTAATGAGGACTTAGTTTGAATGTTTATATTTTCTACATATTTGTATTGACACTCACAGTTGTGTGGTCGTATTTTGCACGACCGTGTGATATAAAAGTTGTATTTGGAATCTATACAATGTATTTGGCGATCCAGAATGGGTTGGTTGGAATGGACCTATTCTGGGGGTGTCACAGTTGGTATCAGAGCTTAGGGATATGGTCTCTGGCGGAGATCGGGGAATATAACTAGGAGGGGAGAGACGAGTAAATCCTTCACTAGTGTGTCCTACCTAAGCTTATGTGGTATTTAATTGGTCAATCGGAGCATAGAGTTAATATGTGATATGTTAATTTGTTTAATTAACCCTTGTTTTATGGCAGTATTTGAGAATGACAGCTAAGAATGTTAACAATGGAGTGAATGAGACCGTGGAGACACCTTTAATCACCAACTAAGAGAACGTGCAACAAGAAGGCAATGTTCCTCCTGAAAACAACACTGATCAGATGATAAACAATAAGATATTTAGAAGCTTTTTGCAGTTCATGCAAAACCAGACGAGGGAGACTCGTGTGCAAAATACAGGTGGAAATAATAACAACACGCGGATTGTCACTACCAAGTAGTTCAAAGAGTTGGGACCACCAGAGTTTCAGGGAAAGCCAGATGCAATCCAGACAGAGATGTGGGTTAAGCAAATTACCAAGATATTTGATGTCTTGGGATGCACGGAGGAACAGAAGGTTCCATTCGCCACCTTTATGTTCCATAGAGAGGCAGATTATTGGTGGGAGTCTGTGAAGCGTACCTAGCCTGCCGCACTCAAGATGTCTTGGGAAGCGTTCTAGAAACTGTTCAATGACAAGTACTTTCCTGAAAGTATTCGTCATATGAAGGAGGTAGATTTTATCAGACTAGAATAACACAACATGACTATGTCCCAGTACGAGGCTAAGTTCGCTGAGTTGTCCAGGTTTGCACCTCATTTGGTAGAGAATGAGGAACGTTTAACGCGGATGTTTCTGAGATGTTTGAAACCCAAAATTTGTCAATACCTCATTTCTCACAAATTTTCTCTCTATTCAGATGTAGTAAACAGGGCTCAGTTATTAGAACGAGATAATGAGTCAGTTCAACCAAGATCAGTAGTCATCGGAGCAATGACAACCAGCGGGGAGGAAAGTATCATGACAAAAGCAACAACCACTCCGGTGGTAATCGTGGCCATGATAATAGTAGAAGTGAGTCGGGGGGGGGGGTGATTTCAAGAAGAGAAGGTACAACAATGAGAACGTGAAGACGTCGACATCAGCACCAGCATCAACTGTTTCTAGGGGAGCATCGGTCGTATGCTATAAATGCGAGAAAGAGGGACACATCAGCCTAAACTGCCCACAACAATTCAAGGCATGCTATAACTGTGGAAATGAAGGACATATAGCTCGAGATTATCCTGTAGCGAAACCAAGTCTAGCGGGGGTGGTGATTCCAAAGGCGGTTTCGGACAAGTCAAAGTCGGTGGTTCCTAGAAGAGCATTTATCGTGACTGCCCAAAATGCGAGGAACCCAAACGAGGTGATCACGAGTAAGCTAATCATAAACTCTTGCAAAGTTTACACTTTGTTAGATACCGGTGCTACCCATTCTTTTATATCACCTACTTGTGCTCAACGTTTGAACTTGACACCTGAGAAATTAGACTTTAACTTATCTGTTGAGACTCCATTGGGAGAAACCTTCGTTACATCTACAGTTTACAAATCTTGCTTGATTCAGATTGGTACCCTCACCCTACCTGTTGATCTTATATCTTTGAAAGTATTTGCATTTGATGTGATTTTAGGAATTGATTGGTTAATCACTTATCATGCCAAAATTGATTATTTTCATAAGGTTGTTAGTTTTTATATTCCTAACCAACCTGTTGTGCGAATTCAAACCACCAAACCACTAAAATCAGTCAATGTCATTTCAAGTCACAAAGCTATTCGTTTATTGAAAAACGGATGTCAAGCTTTCTTAGCTTATGTCACTGATCTAAACTAGAATACGTCAGATTTGAGTAATATTTCTGTTGTTAATGAGTTTCCTGATTTATTTCTCGAAGAACTTCTCGGTCTACCCCCAGAACGTGAAGTTGAATTCTTTATTGACCTTGAGCCCGGTACAAAACCCATTTCTAAAACTCCATATCGAATGGCTTCTATTGAACTTCAGGAGTTAAAGGTCCAACTACAGGAGTTGTTAGACATCGGTTTCATTCGTCCTAGTACGTCTCCTTGGGGTGCTCCTGTTTTATTCGTAAAGAAGAAAGACGGGAGTATGCGACTTTGTATTGACTATTGGGAGTTGAACCATGTCACCATCAAGAATAGGTATCCGCTACCTCATATTGATGATCTGTTCGACCAGTTACAAGGAGCACAATTCTTTTCAAAGATCGATCTTCGTTCTGGATATCATCAGTTGAAGATTAAAACTGAGGATATTCCGAAGACTTGCCTTCAGAACTTGGTACGGGCATTATGAGTTCTTAGTCATGTCTTTTGGATTAACTAATGCTCCTGCTGCTTTTATGGATATGATGAATCGTGTATTCAAGGGATATTTGGATCAGTTCGTGGTTGTCTTTATTGATGACATCCTCATCTATTCCAAAAGCCGTGAAGATCATGAGCACCACTTGAAGCTGGCACTTCAAAGGCTTCGTGAAAACAAGTTATATGCCAAGTTGAAGAAATATGAGTTCTGACTTGAGGAAGTAGCATTCCTTAGGCACGTGGTGTCAAAACATGGAGTATCTGTTGACCCAGCGAAGATTGAAGCAATATAAAGTTGGGAGCAACCGAAGTTGGTGACCAAAGTACTTAGCTTTCTGGGCTTAGCTGGTTATTATCGGAGATTCGTGGAAGGATTTTCTCGAATCGCTACTCCATTAACTCAGTTGACTTGGAAAGATACAAAATTCGTATGGAGCGAGGAATGCGAGAAGAGCTTCCAAGAGCTCAAGAGGAGACTTATCTCGGCACCTGTTTTGTCAATACCATCTGGTTCGGATGGATTTGTTATCTACAGCGATGCTTCGGGCAAAAGGTTAAGATATGTTCTCATACAACATGGGAAAGGCATAGCCTATGCCTCGCGACAACTTAAGGAATATGAGAGGAATTATCCTACTCATGATCTAGAGTTCGCAGCAGTCGTTTTCGGGTTGAAGATCTGGAGACACTACCTGTACGGAGAGAAAGTGGAGATTTATATGGATCATAAGAGGCTTAAATATTTCTTCACTCAAAAGGAACTCAACATGCGGCAACGACGTTGGCTTGAGCTGTTGAAAGATTAAGATCATACCATCCAATACCATCCGACAAAAAGCGAACATGGTAGCTGATGCGTTGAGTAGAAGATCATATGCGGGAACGAGTGTGATGATGTCCACACAAAGGCCTATTCTGTGTGAATTACAAAAGATGGAGATAGAGTTCAAGACTTCGGGAACCCACATGATGATGTCAAGTATACGCATAGGACCAGCTTTGATTGATGAAGTTAAAAGCTGCTCAAGCTACAGATCCGAAGCTGATGAAGATGAAGAAGAAGGTGCAAGAAGGTGCGGTTCTAGAAGCAAGAATCGATGAAGAAGGAATACTACGAGTCAACTCCAGACTTTGTGTTCCTTGTTGAGTTTGCTAGAAACATAAGCATGCAATCAAATTACATAAACGCAGCGGAAAGGGATGAAAAATTAGATTTTAAAATTTTCTTACAAACCCTTAACCATGATCTTTCTTGTGCATCAATTATCAGTCAATACATAGAAGGAGAGGATGGAATTATACCTTTGAAGATTCAAGCTTACTCAGGTACAAGTTCTACTCCTTTGATTCCTTTGATTCCTCTGTAGTGGCTTCTTCCCTTGATCAATGTCAGCCACCCAAATGTTTGACCTCTAACGGTGATCCACCAAGGAAGATGAAGAACTCAAGAAGATGGGTTATTGGCTTAACCCTTGTTTCTATCTCTATAGAATATGTGTACTCCCAACCTTTGGAAAAATTCACGTACCTTATTTCTGATATAAGACTCTCTTATATAGATATTAAGTTAACCCTCCTAATCCAATTAGAATAGGTTTTTATTTAATTAATTAATTAAATACTTTTAATTAATTTATATCCTAATCTTATTAGGATTGAGAGAGAGTACTAATATTATATTAATTCCTAAACTCCTTTAGAATTAAAATAATAATAATAATAATAATAATAATATTAATAAGACTCCTCTTATTAATTTATATTTAATATTTCTAAAATATTAAATAATAAACATTAAGCTATTTAATTTATTCTATCACCATAGATTAAATTAATTACACTTAATGCATTATTACTATCATGCCATTTTCTTCTTAAATAATTCTTCTTCCTTTTATGATGTGACCCTTTAGGTTCTCCATATTAAACCGGTTGTGAATAAATCAATTAGAACAATTCTAATCTTATTTAAATAAATAAATTAAACTAATAATCTATTTAAATAAATAACATTTATTCTACAATAGGGATAAGCCTCCCTAGCGATCAACGACTTTTCAGATAATATAGATTTCAACATTAATCATAAAAGAACCTGTGAGTTAATAGTTACCGTATAATTCAATACTTCTACCATAGAATGTCCCAATTAAATATAAGACATGGATTTACTGTCAAGTCTTAATTTATTTAATCATATGTATGTCGATTAGAAAACGCACAACTCCAAATAATGCAAATTAGAAACCTCTTTCTAATTTCATTCTACCTTGGCCAAGGATTCTTGGGTTGTCATTTAACGAATCACATAAGACATATCTCCTCTTTTACTAGAGGTGGTAGATTCTTTATTGATCATACATTATCTCCATATGCAACTCATCATACCCAAGCATACCCTATATATGCCTTATAAGGCCTTAAGGAATAAGTCAAAGTATAATTTATTATATACAAGATACTATGATGATCTCAAGTCTAAGGATCACTTGTACTACTATCACATTAGGAATTCCTATTGACAGGCGAGTAAAACTCTATTAGGTATTCCATAGCTAGTCACGTTTAGTGAACTTATTCTTCAATAAACACCTACATACTTGCTTTAGTGTCTCCACACAAATGACCATGAGATCAGTCATCCTTATCCCATGAGCAAGCAACATATGTACCAATCTATCTGAATTTACTAATCCCAATTTAGTAATCCCACAATTGGGAACTATTTTAGTTTTTAAGCTTTCAAAGAATTTAGATCTCATTAGCATGATCTCATCATGATTCTAAAATCATTGCTTAAAACTATGGTTTATTTACATATTATTAAAAACAGTACCATGTAGATAATTAAATGCCTTAAATGAATATTTTATTAATAAACAAATAAGATTTTTTACAAAGTATGTGCTTTATCATCATACATGCTTGGCTTGTATGCACACTACTATCATTCCTAATGATTCTGATTTGAAGTATAGAATCATGATGGAGGCATACAACACACCGTTTGCAATCCATCCTGGAAGTACCAAAATATATCGTGATCTTCGACATACATTTTGGTGGAGCAATATGAAGAGAGAGATCGCGGAGTTTATTTCGAGATGTTTAACTTGTCAACGTGTAAAGGCGGAGCATCAAGTGACGAAGGGTCCATTGCAACCACTTGAGATTCCAAAGTGGAAGTGGGAACACATTACCATGGATTTCGTTACGGGTCTTCCCAAGGTTTCTCAAGGCATAGATGCGATTTGGATTATTATTGATAGATCAACCAAGTCTGCTCATTTCTTACCGATACGGGAGACCTATTCCCTTGAACGTCTTGCTCGTATGTACGTGAATGAGATTGTGAGATTGCATGGCATGCCAGTATCCATAGTTTCGGATCGTGACCAAAGATTCACTTCACGATTTTGTGTTAGCTTGGATAGGAAGGAGCATGTCCTACGCATAAAGGTTATACCACAAGTCAAAGTTTTGTGGAAGAACCATGCTATTGAGAAAATGACCTGAAAGTTGGAATCGAAAATAAAAGCGAGGTATCCTCACCTTTTCGAAACACCCGCATGTCAATTTTGAGGATGAAATTTTATAAGGAGGGTAGGTTTTAAGACCCCAACTTTTATGAATAAAAAATTAAATTTCCTCTATATATTATTTTGAAATAGTCAGGGTTAATTTGATAATGTGGAATGTTATGGGTAAAATGCGTAAATATTTTAAATAAGCAAGTGGTTATAAAATATTCATTATTGTCGGGGAATATTCGTTTGGTCGTGGAATATTCTTGCTGTCGGGGAATATTCGTTTGGTCGTGGAATATTTCTTGCTGTCGGGGAATATTCGTACGACGGCGCAGCCAATTGTGGGCCCCATAACGAAAAACTGTCGGATGAAGAAAACGACAAGAATAAGTTTTTTATAAATAACGGCGTAGTTGTTACCGTTAACATTGTTGAAATACCCGATGGGTAAAGTAAAGTAATACACGTTGTTGCACAATAGCACACGGTATTGCACAATATTTTTATATTATTGTTAATTCAATAATTGTCACTACACAGTATTTCCCATTATCAGATCAATAATTTATACTATTTGAATAATATTATTAGATAACATTATTGGCAATGTCTAAGAAAGTTCTGTCTAGGAGGGGTTATTTAATTGCGCGCCAGTAAGGAGAAATCCTTATCGGAAGGCCCCATCTTTCCTAGGAACGACCTAATTGTCAATATTGTAGTTCTGTAATATTATTTGTGAATAATTAATTATTAATTTATATGATAAGGAAATATTTATTTTTATGGATATAAAAGAAGGAATTAGTGCTGATGTGTTTTATCAGTATTTTGTTAAAATAGAGGTGTGGAAAATCATTCGTTTGTGGATTTCGGACAATTTATGTTTGGAATTTAGAAAAACTTTCTTCTACAAAGTTTGTAGATAATTAATTTTCCTATGGAATGGACATAAGATTCAAATTTTTCTGATAAAAGGGTTATTTATTATGAATTATTGAAGTTCCGGAATAATTGATTTTTGGAGTTATAAATATTTTTTTAATAAAAAAGTTTTTGATGGTGGGCCCCACTTGTGTGGGCTGATGAATTGGTCAAGGAGGTGTGCGGAAGATTTTTAATAAATATAATATTTTATTAAATTTTCTATTTTGGCGTTCTAAGTATTTTCCTATAAATAGGGTGCTGAATTAGAATTTAAAAATCACACCAGAATCATAAGTTTCTTTCTCTATAATATTGAGCGTATTTTTGTGACTATTTCGATACTTTGAGTGTTGCTATTCAGTGCAAGTTTCCTTCAGTATTATATCCAATATTCCAGTCAGAAGTACTGTTCTTTTGAGGTAAGGGATGTTATTTTGTTTTCAAAAATGATGTTATTTCTTTCAATATCATGACACCGAAATATTGGTATGAATTTTATTATAAAATTTTGACCTTTTCATATTAGAGTTACTATTCACGTATACGGCACTATTCACGTATACGGCCCTATTCACGAATACAGTACTATTCACAAAAAAATTAAATTTTCTTTTCTTTGTCCAAGTTGGCTATTATGGTTCCTATCTTTGATTAGATCCATGTTTTGATCTTCATTCTTGAATTTTGCTCCACAATTAATTATTATGGAGTATTCTTGAACTTGGATAAACTAAATTACGAATCCCTAATTTTTGTCCTTTATCTCACTGGATTCGTTTTTTAAAATATTTTTTTATCATCTTCAGTCTTAAATGGTGATACAAAAGAATATCTTTGGCCTGTAGTGTAAAGATTAATGATTATTTGATGAATATCTTTGGCCTATAGTGCAAAGATGAATGATTGTCTAATGGATATCTTTGGCCCGTAGTGTAAAGATGAATATTTGATTCAAGATATACATTGATTGATGTTACAGGAATAAAATATTGATTATGGACTTTTAAATAATAGAAGATAGTAGACATTATTTCCTACTTAATTCTTCTGATGCATTGTTATTTTCGCTACAGTTGTTGATCCAAAACTTGTGGTCTATAATATTTTATCTGATTTGTTGAAGACTAACGATAAATTGTTCTTTATTATCTTAGTCATAATATTATTTACTGGTCTAGTTGAGCTCACCCTTTTTATCTATTGTCCTATTCAGAAAATGAGAATGTCGCAAGGACTAGTCGGGGGACAGAGTTATGGTCCGAGTTAGAGCAGTAGTAATCCTCACTATTTTTATAAAATAGTGTGATAATAATTGTAATGAGGACTTAGTTTGAATGTTTATATTTTCTGCATATTTGTATTGACACTCACAGTTGTGTGGTCGTATTTTGCACGACTGTGTGATATAAAAGTTGTATTTGGATTCTGTATCATGTATTTGGCGATCCAGAATGGGTTGGTTGGATTGGACCTATTCTAGGGGCGTCACAAGCCGGATTTAAATTGAAAGACGATTTTACCCTCCTACAGTGTTAGTGCTGGGGCAAGAAAAATTTTGAGTGTCTACAATATACATTCTCACGTAGCAATGGAACCAAGGATTCATCAATAAATCCTGGCTACGAATGGCCAAAGCGTCTCGTTCCCACTAGATAGCAATCTAAGAGATGCAAGTTTGCTTTTAAAGATGAAATTATATAAAAATAACTAGATTTAAAGAAATCTCAGCCATTATAGCCTCCAGGTTCTGTCGGGACCTGTTTGGACCGTTGAAAGCTAGAATTGGCGGGATTTGGATAAATCTAGTCCGCCCGCGGATATGTTAGTGCAGATTTATATACACATGAATATTAAATGCAACAGTTGAATAAATTGAGTAAAACAATATATATATATATATATATATATATATATAATTATATATACAAAAGCTATAAAAGGGCGATGGGTTTTCACTCGCAAGCCCAGGCTGAAATTGAAATATATATATTTATAAAAAACTGTAAATAGCCACGAAATAATCAAGGCTGTGACAGTAATGAAATATATATATATATATATATATATATATATATATATACATAGAAAAACAGTAATAGGGCGATGGGTTTTCAAGTCGGTGCCCGTACAGGAATTGAAATTAACAAAAAAGAAGTCAACCAGTGACTGGGGAGAGCACCCAGTATGACGAAGTGTGCAAAAGCAGTAAAATGGCCACGAAGTAATCTAGGCCGGACTGAAAATATATAAATATATATATATATATATATATATATATATATATATATATTGACAGAAATATAGTTAACCAGGACTGATATGAGCACCAGTGATGGTGAAATTCACTTATATATGCGTAAATATATATAAAAGCAGTAAACTACCACTGATTTGATATCCGAGCTTGACAGAATTGAAATGTTAGTCCATTTGCAGTTAAATATATACAAAAAGGGCCAAACCTGAACTGGGAAAACAACCCAGTCCGGCGGAGTTGCCAAAAATGTGTGTGCTAGTGCATTGAAGCTGCTGGAGCTGACGGATCGTCAATCCGAGTTGTACAAATGCAAAAAACTGCGTTTATGTATAGAAATGTACCAAATTTTGACGAAAACGGCCACGGAACCAAGTTCCGGGCATATTTAGAAGACGAAACTTCGTGTGCAAGAGGAAAACAATACAAAGTAGTAGTATTGACTTTCTGATCTTAAAAATACTTACAATGGATTGCAATATGGGCTTTTTGCCAAATCGTAGGCTCTATACGTCCAAATCTACCTGTTATTTTCTGATATGTGGTAGTATATGGGTATATCTACGTGTTGGAGTGAAAATATTTAGGTTTGGAAGAGGTGTAAAAGTCAAAAAAATCAGACGGGCAGAACTTCGCTGCGTTTTAAAAACTTGAAAAGGAAGGGGGGGGTGCACGTTTATTTATAGGCCAGGGAGCCTTAGCTATACCTGCGGCTGCCATAGGTAGAGGTGCAGCTCCCCAGGTGGGGCCCGCAGTGCTGGGTTCCATCGTCTCAAAGTCTGTGCACTCCGGACAACGCGTAGTCAAAGTCGAAACTTTCAAACTTTTGATTGGAGCATCCGTTTGAGGCATGTGATATCATTTCGGAAAGCCCTGGCCCAGAGTGACGCAATGATATGGGATAAAACATTTTCCGTGTCCAAGTCTTCGATTCCCCGCAGTTTGTCCATTGAACTGTCTTGCATTATTGGCACTCGGGATCGTTGTTGTGGTTCAGTCTGACTTCGATGACATCAATTCGGCTTGAGTTTGACCAAATCAGTTGAGAGTTGGATAAAATGACCGTTTTGCCCTCTCGGGGTTGCCTATGGTGTCAGCACGGCCTTTGATGGATCTGGCTTCCCAAGGTTATCTCTGGGCTAAACTGTACTTCCCGAATTGACGCCGGGGCTGATCTGTACTTCCCGGGCTGAGACCGGGGATGACTTGACATGTCCTGTGTTGATATCCAGGTTGACCTATACCTCCCGGGTTGATGTCGGGGCTGACTTGAAGGCCCGATATTGAGATTGGGGTTTGACTAACGGTCCGATCGAAGATCGGAGCTGGATAGACGGTCTGATTAGAGATCGGACCTGGATAGACCGTCCAATTGAAGATCACAGCTGGATAGATGGTCAGATTGGAGATCGGAGCTGGATTGTTGGTCTGCTTGGAGATCGGAGCTGGATAGACGATCTGATTAGAGATCGGAGCTGGATAGGCGGTCCGATTGGAGATCAGAGCTGGATAGACGGTCCGATTGGAGATCAGAGCTGGATTGGAAGTCCGATTAGAGATTGGAGCTAGATAGAAGGTCCAATTGGAGATCGGAGTTGGATAGATGGTCCGATTAGAGATCAGAGCTGGATTGACGGTCCGATTAGAGATCGGAGCTGGATTGATGGTCCTATTAGAGATCAGAGCTGGATTGACGGTCCGATTGGATATCGGAGCTGGATTGAAGGTCTGATTGGAGATCCGAGCTGGATAGACGGTCCGATTGGAGATCAAAGATGGATAGATGGTTCGATTGGAGATCGAAGTTGGATTGACGATCCGATTGGAGATCGAAGTTGGATAGACAGTCTGATTGGAGATCAGAGCTGGATAGACGGTCCGATTGGAGATCAGAGCTGGATTAACGGTTTGATTGGAGATCAGAGCTGGATAGACGGTCCGATTAGAGATCGGAGCTGGATAGACTGTCCGATTGGAGATCGGAGCTAGATTAATGGTCCGATTGGAGATCGAAGCTGGATTGACGGTTCGTTTGGAGATCGGAGCTGGATAGACGGTCCAATTAGAGATTGGAGCTGGATTGGTGGTCCGATTGGAGCTCGAAGCTAGATAGACGGTTCGATGGGAGATCAGAGCTTGATAGGCTGTCCGATTGGAGATCAGAGCTGGATTAACGGTCCGATTGGAGATCGAAGCTAGATTGACGATCCGATTGGAGATTGCAGCTGGATTAACAATTTGATTGGAGATCGAAGCTGGATTGACGGTCCGATTAGAGATTGAAGCTGGATAGATGGTCCGATTGGAGATCAGAGCTGGATAGACGAATCGATTAGAGATTGGAGCTGGTTAGACTGTCCGATTGGAGATCGGAGCTGGATTGGCGGTCCAATTGGAGATCAGAGCTGGATTGACTGTCCGATTGGAGATCGAAGCTGGATTGACTGTCCGATTAGAGATCGGAGCTGGATAGACAGTTCGATTGGAGATCGGAGCTGGATTAACGGTCCGATTGGAGATCAGAGCTGGATTCACGGTCCGATTGGAGATCAGAGCTGACTGGAATACCAATATTCTGTATCAAATTTAGGTTATCGATATTAAGGATCGAATTTAAGTTACCGATATTGGGGATCGGATTTAGGTTTAAGGACCGGCATTGACGGCCGGTTTTGAATTGAAAGACTAGCATTGGCGGCCGGATTTGAATTGAAGTACCGGTATTGGTGGCCGGATTTGAATTGATTGACGGTTTTGCCCTCCTACAGTGTTAGTATTGGGGCAAGGAAAATTTCGAGTGTCTACAGATGCCCCTCTTTATCATGTCTATGAAATGTAATGGAATGGATAGGATAAAGATTATTAGACACTGGAAATAACAAGTGCCAGAGCTGCTTCGCAGGGTGGGCGTCTTTGAGTGGAATGGGGCTTCTGTTAGTTACTTACGTTATCACTCTGCTGGGGATAACGTTGTCATGTGCAGCCATTGATGTTGTTGGGAAGTTATCGCGAACTAATTTTGTCACTTCCTGCTGGGGATGACATCATTCACGATAACCTGATTGATTCTAATGGGGATGAGATTGTCGAAGATGAGATATCACAGATTGTCCACGTCTGGATCTGCTGAGGATGACGTTCTCCACAATAGCTTTGTAGATTCTAATTGAGGTTGATCTTATTGATACTACCTCAATGATCCCTTTGAGGACGTGTATAGCAGATTCCATCGTTTATGATGGATTATTATAATTGCTTCTGTCACCGGATCCCTTCTGTTGCTTGGCTGGGGTTAAGCTGACAGTTGAAACGTCATTGGGGTCGAGCCAATGGTTGGACTGTATTTTAATCTGTACCTGAACTTTGTCGGGGCTGAACCAACGGCTGAAAACTGCATCGGTCAGTACCCGAACTTTGCCGGGGCTTAGCCAACGGCCAAAACTGCTTCAGTCAGTACCCGAACTTCGCTGGGGCTTAGCCAACGGCTGAAACTGCTTCGGTTAGTACCCAAAATTCGCTGGGGATGAGCCAACGGCTGAAACTACCTTGGTCAGTACCTGAACTTCACTGGGATGAGCCAACGACTGAAATTGCTTTGGTCAGTACCCAAACTTCGCTAGGGATGAGCCAACGGCTGAAACTGCTTCGGTCAGTACCCGAACTTCGCTGGGGATGAGCCAACAGCTGAAACTGCTTCGATCAGTACCCGAACTTCGCTGGGGATGAGCCAACGGCTAAAACTACTTCGGTCAATACCCGAACTTCGCTGGGGCTGAGCCAACGGCTGAAACTACTTCGGTTAGTACCTGAACTTCGCTGGGGCTGAGCTAACGATTAAAACTACTTCGGTCAGTACCCGAACTTCGCTGGGGATGAGCCAATGATAGAAACTACTTCAATCAGTACTGGAACTTTGCTACGGCTGAGCCAACTGCTGAAACTGCTTTGGTTAGTACCCGAACTTTGCTGGGGCTTAGCCAACGACTGAAACTACTTTGGTCAGTACCCAAACTTCGCTGGGGCTGAGCCAATGGCTAAAACTGCTTCAGTCAGTACCCGAACTTCACTGGGGATGAGCCAATGGCTGAAACTACTTCGGTCAGTACCCGAACTTCGCTGGGGATGGGCCAACAGCTGAAACTGCTTTGGTCAAGACCTGAACTTCGCTGGTGATGAGCCAATGGCTGAAATTACTTCGGTCAGTACCCGAACTTTGCTGGGGATAAGCCAACGGCTAAAATTGCTTCGATCAGTACTCGAACTTTGCTGGGGATGAGCCAATGACTGAAACTGCTTTGGTCAGTACCCGAACTGTCGGGTTTGTACGAAATCGTGACGCAATCAAATTGCAAAAATTAGCGGAAGCATGGTATATCAGAGTTTAAAAAAAATTTCTACAAAACCATTACCCGGATCATCCTTTATGCAAATTATTAATTTAAAACGATAAATAAGAAGTTATGGAATCATACCCTTGTAGAACGAAGCTTCCACAGGTACTAGTTCAACTCCTTGTTCTTCGTGATCTCCTTGAATTTTCGGGTTAGATTCCTTTCTTTGATCAACGTTAGCCACCCAAGTGTTTGGCCTCTAGAGGTGATCCACCAAGGAAGATGAATTATCAAGAAGGAGGGTGTTTGGCTTAACCTTAGTTTTCTATCCTCTATAGAAAAGGAGTACTCTCCAACAATTGGAATTACATCAATCTAATATCTATTATAAGACTTCTCTTATATAGACATTGGTCAACCCTTCTAATCCTATTAGACATGGGATTTCTTTTAATTAATTAAACTCCTTTAATTAATTTAGGCTTCCCACCACATGGGAATAATTAATTAAATTCATTTAATTAATTTGTCTCCTAATCTTATTAGGAATAAATGAGAGTACTAAATATTAAATTAATTACTAAACTCCTTTAGAAATTAAAATAATAATAATTGTAATAATATTAATAAGACTCCTCTTATTAATTTATATTTAATATTTCCAAAATATTAAATAATAAACATTAAGCTATTTAATTTATTCTATCACCATAGATTAAATTAATTATACTTAATGTATTATTACGATTATGCCATTACCTTCTTAAATAATTATTCTTCCTTTTATGGTGTGACCCTTTAGGTTCTCCATATTAAACCGGTTGTGAATAAATCAATTAAAACAATTTTAATCTTATTTAAATAAATAAATTAAACTAATAATTTATTTAAATAAATAATATTTATTCTACAATAGGGATAAGCCTCCCTAGCGATCAACGACTTTCCAGATAATATAGATTTCAACATTAATCAAAAAGAACCTGTGAGTAAATAGTTACCGTACAATTCAATCCTTCCACCATACAATGTCCCAATTAAATATAAGACATGGATTTACTGTCAAGTCTTATTTTATTTAATTATATGTATTTCGATTAGAAAATGCACAACTCCAAATAATGCAAATTAGAAACTCCTTTCTAATTTCATTTCACCTTGGCCAAGGATTCCTGGGTTGTCATTTAACGAATCACATAGGACATATCTCCTCTTTTACTAGAGGTGGTAGATTCTTTATTGATCATTCATTATCTCCATATGTAACTCATTATACCCAAGCATACCCTATATATGCCTTAAAAGGTCTTAAGGAATAAGTCAAAGTATAATTTGTTACATACAAGATACTATGATGATCTCAAGTCCAAGGATTACTTGTACTACTATCACATTAGGAATTCCTATTGACAGGCGAGTAAATCTCCATTAGGTATTCCATAGCGAATCACGTTCAGTGAACTTATTCTCCAATAAGCACCTACATACTTGCTTTAGTGTCTCCACACAAATGATCATGAGATCAATCATCCTCATCCAATGAGCAAGCAACATATGTACCAATCTATTCGGATTTACTAATCCCCTTTTTAGTAATCCCACGATTGGAAACTATTTTAGTTTAAAACTTTCTAAGAATTTAGATCTCATTAGCATGATCATCATCATGATTCTAAAAGCATTGCTTAAAACTATGGGTTATTTACATATTATAAAAACAGCAACATGTAGATAATTAAATGCCTTTAATAAATGAATATTTTATTAATAAATAAATAAGATTGTTTACAAAGTACGTGCTTTATCATCATACATGATTGGCTTGTATGCACACTACTATCAATCTCCCACTTGCACTAAAGCCAATCGCCATGGTATCTCATACACATCTTCTCTAAGTGACGATCAAACTGCTGTTGTGTTAAAGCTTTAGTAAATGGATCTGCAATGTTATCTTGAGAGTCTACACGCTCCAAGGTGACGTCTCCTCTTTCAATGATCTCCCTGATCAAGTGAAATCGCCGCAACACGTGTTTAGATTTCTGATGAGACCTGGGTTCCTTAGCCTGTGCAACTGCTCCTGTGTTGTCACAGTAAACGGGAACTGCTTCTCCAATGCTAGGAACCACACCAAGTTCAGTTATGAACTTCTTCATCCAAACAGCTTCCTTTGCAGCTTCACTTGCAGCTATATACTCTGCCTCTGTCACTGAATCAGCAACTGTTTGCTGCTTGGAACTCTTCCAACTCACCGCGCCTCCGTTCAAGGTAAAACATACCCCGAAACAGATTTACTGTCATCTTGGTCCGTTTGAAAACTTGAGTCTGTGAAGCCCTCGAGTTTTAATTCAGACCCACCGTAGACAAGAAAAATATCTTTAGTCCTTCTCAAGTACTTTAGGATATTTTTCACTGCCTTCCAGTGCTCTTCTCCAGGATTCGACTGGTATCTGCTCGTTACATTAAGTGCATGAGCAACATCCGGTCTAGTACATATCATACCGTACATGATAGATCCTATTGCAGAAGCATAAGGGATCTTACTCATACGGTCTCTCTCCTCAGGTGTCTTTGGGGCCTGTTTCTTGGAGAGATGTATTCCATGGCTCATCGGCATGAGACCTCTTTTGGAATCTTCCATGCTAAACCTCTTTAGCATCGTATCAATGTACGTTCCTTGGGATAAACCAAGCATCCTTTTAGATCTATCTCTATAGATCTTTATCCCCAAAATATAGGATGCTTCTCCCAAGTCCTTCATGGAGAAGTGTTTAGATAACCAGATTTTAATTGATTGTAGCATAGGAATGTCATTCCCTATCAGTAATATATCATCAACATATAATACAAGGAATGAAATTACGCTCCCACTAACCTTCTTGTACACACATGGTTCATCGTCATTTTTGATAAAATCAAACTCTTTGATTGTCTCATCAAAACGAATGTTCCATCTACGAGAAGCTTGCTTCAATCCATAAATGGATCGTTGCAGCTTACAGACTTGATTTATTCCAACCTTTGAAACAAATCCCTCTGGCTGTGTCATATACACATCCTCCTCAAGTTTTCCATTGAGGAAGGCCGTTTTCACGTCCATCTGCCAGATCTCATAGTCGTTATAAGCTGCAATTGCAAGCAAAATCCGAATGGACTTGAGCATAGCTACTGGTGAAAAGGTTTCATCATAATCAACTCCTTGTCTTTGTTTGAAACCTTTTGCAACCAGTCGGGCCTTATAGGTCTCCACCTTGCCGTCCGCTCCAGTCTTTCTTTTAAAGACCCATTTACACCCAATAGGCTTAATGCCTTCAGGTGGTGAAACCAAAGTCCATACTTTATTTTCATACATGGAGTCCATTTCGGATTTCATGGCTTCAAGCCATTTCCCTGAGTCTTTATTACTCATGGCCTGTTCGTAATTCAATGGATCATCATCATTCATGATGTGTACCTCATCGTCATCCTCTATAACGAATCCATACCTCTCAGGTATCTTCGGTACTCTCCAAGATTTACGAACAGGGTGTGGTATAGTAGGTTCTTCTACTTGGTCAGGTACCTGACTTTGATCCGTGGTAATTTGTGGTTCTTGAACTTCTTCAAGATATATCTTACTCCCACTGACCCCTTCATGGATAAACTCCTTTTCCAAGAAGGCAGCATGTTACGCAACAAACACCTTTTGATCAGTTAGATGATAGAAATAATACCCTACAGTTTCTTTAGGGTATCCCACAAATCTACACTTTTCGGATTTAGTCTGTAGCTTATCATGTTCAAACTTTTTGACATAAGCTGGACAACCCCAAGTCTTAACATGCTTAAGATTTGGTTTCCTCCCCTTCCACATCTCATATGGAGTCTTTGGGACGGATTTGGTAGGTACCTTGTTAAGTAGGTATGCAGCCGTTTCTAGGGCATATCCCCAGAAGGAAATTGGAAGGTCGGTAAAACTCATCATGGATCGAACCATGTCTAACAGTGTTCGATTTCTCCTTTCAGATACTCCATTTAAATGTGGTGTACCTGGAGGAGTCCATTGTGAGATTATACCATTTTCTTTGAGACAATTGAGAAACTCACCGCTTAAGTATTCTCCGCCTCGATCTGATCGAAGTATCTTTATACTCTTGCCCGTTTGTTTCTCTACTTCACTTCTGAACTCTTTGAACTTTTCAAATGATTCTGACTTGTATTTCATTAAATACACATATCCAAATCTTGAGTGATCATCAGTGAAAGTAATAAAATAAGAATACCCACCCCGTGCACTTGTTGTCATAGGCCCACAAACGTCTGTGTGAATCAATGCCAACAACTCTGTAACTCTTTCTCCTCTTCCACTAAAAGGAGATTTAGTCATTTTACCCATGAGACATGATTCACAAGTTGGATATGATTCATAATCGGATAGCTCGAGGAGCCCATCTTTATGCAACTTGGATAATCTTGTTTCATTGATATGACCGAGTCTACAGTGCCACATGTAGGTATAATTAATATCATCTCTTTTTCTTTTCTTAGTTTGTTCAATTTGAAATATATTTTCTTGTAAGTCAAGTGTATAAAGTCCATTTCGCAAATTTCCAATACCATATAAAACATCGTCTTTATAAATAGAACAACTATTGTTCTTTTTAACAACGTTAAATCCTTCCATATCCAATACAGAAGTTGAAATAATGTTTTTAATAATATTCGGAACATAATAACAATTATTAAGATAAATGGACTTGCCCGAAGGCATTGCTAAATAATAAGTTCCTACAGCTAATGCAGCAACCTTTGCTCCATTCCCCACTCGTAGGATCACCTCATCATTGTTCAGCTTTCTACTTCTGACCAGTCCCTGCACAGTATTACATATGTGAGAACCACAGCCGGTATCCAATACCCAAGTAGAATTATGACTTTCAGAAAAATTAATTTCAATCATAAACAAACCTTGATTGGAAGTCGAAGCTTCTCCAAGCTTCTTCTCTGCTAGATACTTCTTGCAGTTCCTTTTCCAATGTCCCGGCTTGTTGCAATGAAAGCACATTCCTTTAGCTGGTTCAGGTTTCTTTTGTTCCTTTTCTTTCCCCTTTCCCTTAGCCTTCTTGGATTTCTTCTTTTCAGAAGATACCTTAGGTCTCTTCCTTTTATTGGAAGAATCCACCATCAAGATATGGTTCTTCTTGGATGGGAAGTGACCTTCTGCAGTTTTCAGCATGTTAAGCAGCTCAGGCAAGCTGACATCTAGCTTATTCATGTGAAAATTAACCACAAACTGCGAGAAGGTCTCAGGGAGTGACTGCAAGACCAAGTCTTGACTCAACTCCCCATCCATGACGAACCCAAGCTGTCCAAGGCGTTCAATCAAATTGATCACTTTCAGGACATGAGTCTCGACGGCAGTACCCTCGGTCATCCGAGATCGGAAGAGCTCCTTAGATATCTCATATCTAGCAGTCCTACTCTGTTCACCATACAACTCCTTGAGGTGAAGCAGCATAGCAGGAGCATCCATTTTTTCGTGCTGACGCTGAAGCTCGTTATTCATGGATGCGAGCATGATGCATTGAGCCACAGATGCATCATCTTGCCACTTATTGAAAGTGGCAATCTCTTCCTCAGAGGCTGTTTCTGAAACAGATTCAGGGACAGTTGAATTTAGGACATAAGAAATCTTTTCAGCAGTGAGAACAATTCTCAGATTTCTTAGCCAGTCCTCATAATTCGGCCCGGTAAGCTTGTTTGCATCAAGTATGCTTCGTAGTGAGATTAGTGATTTAGACATTTTTAAAATTCTGCATGTGAAAAATAACATTTTAGCAAACATTCATTTTATTAATTTTGCATACCAAAATAAATTTAGGTCTTTATTTTAAATTGGTATCTCCCACTATTTTCATCAAACTATATTACCCTCACTTATATAGTTCGGCAACATCTAATTAAAGATTTGCTAGTGAGAATAAGGATCCCATTTCAAATGTATATAACCTTGTGGATAGCACAACAAGCGATATACAAATAAATAGGTAGACAACTCTTGTCAATTACAACACTATATAACTCCTTTTATTTTGCCTCTTAAATCATAATGGTCAAGTGTGTGCACATCCGAACTAAAATGATTTAAGTTAAGTCCAGCCTAGCACTTCCATAAATTCAAAAAAGAAAAATGTTCGTCCTTGTGGATAGCACAACAAGACTAGATCGTTCAATTTTCTTAATAAGCATCAAATGTGATTAATTAACATCTTAAATACGCAATACTCGCCTTGTGGATAGCACAACAAGCTCATATTAAATATTTAATACTCTATTAATTTATCATGCTAGAAGGCGACGTTCGATATTCCAAATATCATTGAACGCTTCAGACTTAATATTATTTCTTTGAGGGGTTTGTTATTATTTGTCTCATCTTGTTTAGCGCGCATGCACATATATATATAAAATACGCGTCATTTTATTAAACATGCGAAGCATGTTTGCATAAAATATAATATATATAATATTTAGCATGCAATATAGAATATTATATTCTACCCGGATTGATTATGGACTTTTATTCTAGTTTGGTTCACTAGAGCCACCAAGTGAACCAAAAGGTCAAACCTAGGAGTGCAAGAATTTAAATTTAAATATAACTATTACATTTAAACTCGGGCTCCATACAAACGGGTCTTCACGCGCTCCTTGCTCCTTGGTCTCCAATTTCTTCAAGATAATTCTAACTATTCTTATTACATTAAACTATTTAATTTAAATAGAAACCTTGATCAACAGTCAAGGGGAAGTACATAGGAAGGAGATAGAATTTTACATCAAGAAAAAAAATTTAGAGAAGACGAGGTACGCAGACCCCATTTAATAAAACCCATTCATTCAAGCATTCAACTAAAATAAAATCCAATCACATTGGTCAAATAGTCCATAATCAATCCCCATTTATTTTCATACATATCACCATATATATCAATAAATAAATATTCATCTCATGAATTAAAACATTCCATATATATATGAGTATCATTTAATGGGCAATTTTAAATTGCATGAAATCCAATTTCAAGATTAAAATAAACTCTTTATTTTAATTATAAAATTATTTAGAATATAATATATAAATATATCATATTTATTTTTTAAAAAGAAGTCACCTTCTTTTATTAAAAGAGTTCTGCAGGTTTATTAAAAAAGTCCTTTCATGATGGGTCACCTTCTTTTTGGAGTAAGAAAGAGACAACACCTTTTCTTTGCAGAATTCAAGATTAGCACCAAAAAAAAAATTGTGATTCGTCCCAAAAAAAGTCTTTTTTTTTTAAATATAATTTTATACAATAAAATTATGCCCAATAAATTATTTTAAATACATACCCATATGTATATGAAATCAAAAATAAATTAATAATTGCATAAAGATTTGGCTCTGATGCCACTGTTGGGTTTGTACGAAATCGTGACGCAATCAAATTGCAAAAATTAGCGGAAGCATGGTATATCAGAGTTTAAAAAAAATTTCTACAAAACCATTACCCGGATCATCCTTTATGCAAATTATTAATTTAAAACGATAAATAAGAAGTTATGGAATCATACCCTTGTAGAACGAAGCTTCCACAGGTACTAGTTCAACTCCTTGTTCTTCGTGATCTCCTTAAATTTTCGGGTTAGATTCCTTTCTTTGATCAACGTTAGCCACCCAAGTGTTTGGCCTCTAGAGGTGATCCACCAAGGAAGATGAATTATCAAGAAGGAGGGTGTTTGGCTTAACCTTAGTTTTCTATCCTCTATAGAAAAGGAGTACTCTCCAACAATTGGAATTACATCAATCTAATATCTATTATAAGACTTCTCTTATATAGACATTGGTCAACCCTTCTAATCCTATTAGACATGGGATTTCTTTTAATTAATTAAACTCCTTTAATTAATTTAGGCTTCCCACCACATGGGAATAATTAATTAAATTCATTTAATTAATTTGTCTCCTAATCTTATTAGGAATAAATGAGAGTACTAAATATTAAATTAATTACTAAACTCCTTTAGAAATTAAAATAATAATAATTGTAATAATATTAATAAGACTCCTCTTATTAATTTATATTTAATATTTCCAAAATATTAAATAATAAACATTAAGCTATTTAATTTATTCTATCACCATAGATTAAATTAATTATACTTAATGCATTATTACGATTATGCCATTACCTTCTTAAATAATTATTCTTCCTTTTATGGTGTGACCCTTTAGGTTCTCCATATTAAACCGGTTGTGAATAAATCAATTAAAACAATTTTAATCTTATTTAAATAAATAAATTAAACTAATAATTTATTTAAATAAATAATATTTATTCTACAATAGGGATAAGCCTCCCTAGCGATCAACGACTTTCCAGATAATATAGATTTCAACATTAATCAAAAAGAACCTGTGAGTAAATAGTTACCGTACAATTCAATCCTTCCACCATACAATGTCCCAATTAAATATAAGACATGGATTTACTGTCAAGTCTTATTTTATTTAATTATATGTATTTCGATTAGAAAATGCACAACTCCAAATAATGCAAATTAGAAACTCCTTTCTAATTTCATTTCACCTTGGCCAAGGATTCCTGGGTTGTCATTTAACGAATCACATAGGACATATCTCCTCTTTTACTAGAGGTGGTAGATTCTTTATTGATCATTCATTATCTCCATATGTAACTCATTATACCCAAGCATACCCTATATATGCCTTAAAAGGTCTTAAGGAATAAGTCAAAGTATAATTTGTTACATACAAGATACTATGATGATCTCAAGTCCAAGGATTACTTGTACTACTATCACATTAGGAATTCCTATTGACAGGCGAGTAAATCTCCATTAGGTATTCCATAGCGAATCACGTTCAGTGAACTTATTCTCCAATAAGCACCTACATACTTGCTTTAGTGTCTCCACACAAATGATCATGAGATCAATCATCCTCATCCAATGAGCAAGCAACATATGTACCAATCTATCCGGATTTACTAATCCCCTTTTTAGTAATCCCACGATTGGGAACTATTTTAGTTTTAAAACTTTCTAAGAATTTAGATCTCATTAGCATGATCATCATCATGATTCTAAAAGCATTGCTTAAAACTATGGGTTATTTACATATTATAAAAACAGCAACATGTAGATAATTAAATGCCTTTAATAAATGAATATTTTATTAATAAATAAATAAGATTGTTTACAAAGTACGTGCTTTATCATCATACATGATTGGCTTGTATGCACACTACTATCACGAACATCGAAAAATGACAGTTTTCGGTAGTTTTGCGCAATTCTTGCGCAATTTTTTTGCAGTTTGATTTGTTTATCCCTGGACAAGGCTCCGGAATGAATACCAAGTATCTTCATGGAATTTCCCTTTCCGTCAGGATTACGCTGCTTAAACGCAGGATTTCTGGCCAAACCGCTCAATCGCGTAGCGATTTCTCTTTAAATTTGACTTGGCAGCCCGCTTAAACTACATTTTGACTCAAATTGAACCGGGCCCGGGGGAAGTGGGACCCATCTGAGCTGCTGCAGATGGAGGTGCAGCAGCTGCAGGTGGAGGTGCGACAACCTGGCTTATTTAGTATGCTACGGGATTTTCATTTTGCAAGTTTCCCGTTTTGAGTTTTAAAAGGATTCCGATCTTCGTTTTCAGATCTACTGAGCTTAGACAGCTATTTTGTGAATCTGTCAGTTCCTATACGTTCAGCATAGCACAGGTATCGTTTTACATGCTATTTTCGCAATTTTTGACCTTTAAAAGCATGTGAACCGCATAGTGTGCTTTTAGATGTAATGTATGAAAAATGTATGCCTATATGACCTATAAAAATATTTTTGCCTACATATGTATGCATATCTTACTGTAATACACGTTTGGATGTAAGAACATTCAGGTTCTGAGACGGTCAATTTTTACACTTTTTGATTAGTTTAGTCATCTTTTTTGAGGCCTAGTGAGCCTGGATTTTCAACTAAAAATGTCCATGGTAATTTAGCTATCATGTGAGGTTGATTTTTGATTTTTTTTTTATAAATATAAATTATTTCTGTTTTGGGTAGGTGTGCTACTAAATGGCCACTTAGGCACGCTTGTGTGCATGTGGACAGCCTATTTTACAAAAGGAGACTCTAGCCAAAATTTTCAAAATCTTAGGCTTTGAAAAAACATGCATTTTTGACTATGTGGGGAATTTTTACTGCCCCATGCAGGTTTTGAGTTGCTAGGTTTTGAAAACATGCAGTTTTAACTTTACTGGGTATTTTTGACTAACCCATACATGTATTAGGACCTAGAGATATATGCTGGACTGATTAAAAATGATAAGCCACAGGTTTTAGGCTTATCGCACCTTTTCTGAGGTGATTTGGAGACTTGCCGTATATGGATCGTGATAGACCCAGCAGTTCCAGTAGGGTCTCCTCGGGTATTAGACGTAGAAGGGCTTCTGATGTGCCACAGCTACGTCTGGCTAGGACGCCTCGTAGACTGGTAGAGGGCAGGATTCGTCTAACACAAGACGAGTAGCCACTTGATATTGACAATGAGGAGGCTCCTTTTACCGTTCCTGCTCCCGCTCAGGCTCCACGTGCGGAGGTCCCAGGCATTGTTGTGCCTACTCAGGAGCTACTGGGCGACTTGAGCCACCATCCTTTGAGATATCTTCACTCCAACGAGGAGACTTGAAGTCTTTCTTCTCTCTGGATTCTTTTCTTCCCTTTTGCCATTCTTAGGGCACAGGTTTTTGACTTGGGTTGGTTTTTTATGCAGGTTCCCGGCTTTACGCAGCCTCGAGGGAACTGGTTTAGCATGCACTCCCTGTATCACACTTTGCATGAGGATTATAGAGAGATTGTAGATGGCTGGGGATTTTAAGCCTTTTTCTCGATCCTTCCCCGCCATTGCCCCTGGGGGTATATAAGGGCTTTGTCTGAGCGCTGGTTCCACCAGAGTCAGTCCCTTTATTTGCTGGATTACGAGGTGATGATGACTCCTATAGACTGGAGATTTATCACCGGCATTGAGTTTGAGGGCGAGTCAGTGCCTGTCATGACTAACATTTTGCCCGCTATCGTTTGGTCCCTGCTGGGAGTCCCGACGATGTCATCAAGGGTCGGGCAGTTCGATCTGGTCCCTTGAGTATAGATTCCTAGGATGGGACTTTGTAGTTGCCTTCGCCTGATGACCAAAGGGCTAGAGATCGCATTCTGAGGCGATTGTTTTTGTCCATCATCAGGGATTATTTCATGGCGGACAACTCGTCTACTGTGTCCTTCGCTTTGATCAGCGCCACTTGACAGGTAGAGCGCCTCAGTGACTATGATTGGGGCTCCTATACATTTGCTTATTTTCTCCGGGGCATGCGCATGCTTTTGGAGGGTACGACGGAGGCTTGGTTAGGATTTTACCCATTCCTGCTGGTGAGTACATCTTTCTATACCTTTTTGATTTCAGCATTTTTGTCAGTCTTGATCACTGAGGACTTTTGGTATTTGCATGGTTAGCTTTGGGCATTTGAGAGGCTTCCTTGCCTACGGCCCGCTACTGCTTTAGGTCTGAAGACCTATCCTCGAGGACGGAAATGGCATCACTCCTCTTTGACGGAGGTCCCTGTTGCTGAGGGATTCACTCATGCCCGTCTACAGTTGGAGCTTTTGACAGTGGATTTGATCACCTGGACGCCGTACACATCCGAGCACTTGACCGTTGGATTCAAGGGAGGAGTCCATACTGGCCGAGAGTTTGACTTATCGACCCGCAGGGTACCGTTATTGACGGCGGGAGGCTGGAAACTCTATCTTGGAGAGCGTGCTATTAAGAGCATCACGATGGAGATCCGCATTCCCATTATTCCTCCAGCTTGGCATCATTGGCCATTGACTGTGCCTTTGACAGACATCCCTTTGGAGGGCATTGATGGCTTCACCCTATCAGAGGGTCCGTACAGCCAGGAGGCATTTTGCAGATGGTGGAGTTCTCATACTATCAGAGGGTCTGTACAGCCAGGATCCGTGATGATGATGGATTGGATAGCTTACCTCAGGGAGCCAACTCATGTAGACCAGATAGCAGATCTGACTAGGGAGTTGGAGCAGGCTCGTTTCTTTATCAGGCACCTTAGCCGAGATCCATCAGAGGCATCTTCTTTTAACCCATCCAACTTAGGAGCAGGTCCCTCTTTAGGTCCATTTAGCAGTAGCTATACAGGGGCAGATCCTCCCTTATACCGCCCAAATATAGCTGATCCTAGCATCTTTGTGCAGACAGAGGAGATGGAGCAGGTTGATCGATTTGACACTGATGTCTACAACTTCGTTTAATAGCTATTGGAGCTATACTTTATGGTCAGCCACTGTTTTGGCTATTCGGCGTTTGTGCCATCATTTTGATAGACCACTGTAGTTGTTGGATGGTGGTGCCCCATTTTCCCTATATTTTTCCTTTCACTTTATATCAGGATACAGGGATGTTGTATGCAGTAGATAGCTTGTTGTAGATATTCCTGCTATATCTTATCTTCTGAATCATATTTATATTACTGTCATCATATATGTATTATGTCCTGTGTATGCATTCAGACAGTTGTGTTTTGACTTGACCTCTGGACGGTCTTGTGGTACGGTGCTACAGATGATGTCGTCTACAGTCAGTCGTATTGAGCATTTACCACCATCTACGGTGGCAGCATCATTGAGGTACTGGTATGATAGTCTGCCATTTCCTGCTAGGAGGAGTGTGGACTAGATGTTGGGCATTCATTGGCCCATGCGGATTTTTGGGTTCCGATCAGATTTGTTGAGGGCCTTCTACCCTGCTGGATTACCGACAGTCAGGTGTTCTACTTTGGGCGGCGTGAGCTGACGCCGACTCTGGAGGAGTACCAGAGATTTATTGGCTTGGATTTAGAGTTGCTATGCGCTTGGATGGCTATTAGTGATATGAGGAGGCTGTTTATCAGGCTATCCGGTCTTCGTCAGAGTGTAGTCATGGATAAGATCGTTTCGGGGCACGTGATCTCTATGGACTTCTTGATTGAGCACTTTGGCGAGCTTGACAACTATGGTCGCCACGTTGGAGATTTTATTTGTTCAGCAGAGGCATGGCATGTGGCCTAGGATAGACATCCTGCTGATGTGTGTTGTGGCATATGTCTACATGCCGTTGCGATTGGATCATCTAGATGTGGGATTGGTAGTAGTGGTTAGATCCCTTAGACAGGGTAGCACCATCATCCCGATGATATTGGCTGAAATATTTAGATCCGCCACGTATTGTAGTACCCATCCAGAGGGGTTTTTTAGGGGCAGCTCGGTCTTGCTGTATATATGGCTGATGTCCCATATACGACCGATTGGATCCTTAAGGCCTAGGGGTTTTTGTTTTACTCATGAGACATCCACAGCTTTCTCTTTTCATCCTGCAGAGTGCATTAATGTAGAGTCTTAGTCGGCATTTCTGTCGGATATTAAGCATCTATTTGTGATCTTGCCATGCTTAGGGCTAGCATCCCCATATAGCTTTATCACTCATGCATTTGTCCTGGATTATTTGCCCCTAGCGGGTTTAAGAGGAGTGACTACCTATCATCCTTTGGCAGTCATATGTCAGTTTGATTAGCTGCAGAGTTTGCACCATTTTGAGGGGTCTGCTGATCATAGGATGTCGGCTTCTTCCATGTCATACGCCGACTTGGTCAGAGTATATAAGTGTTGAACTAATCGGGAGAGGGCTGCTTTCTCCAGTAGCCATCCGGGCTGTTCTCCGGAGTATTCTGCATGGTTGGAGGTAGAGACAGGAGTGGTAGCAGAGGCTTCTTCATCTCCAAGTGTGGACTCTGATAAGGAGGAGCCCATGGAGGATCCAGATTCTCCTACCGAGGATGAGCTGTTCACGGGTTTGACCGCTGCTCTGGTTAACGATTCCCTGACCATTCTTGTGGGGACAGATCCGGCTTTAACAGACTCACTATTCAGGATGACCTTTGAGCAAGACTCGTCTAGAGCACAGATGTTGGCTGCCTTGTCCGGCAGAGATTTAGCTTTTGCTGAGAGGGATGGTCTCAGGGCCGCTTTGGATGCTGGATTGATTGAGCGGGACGAGCTCTGCTCTTCTTTGGATACTGCTGTTGTAGGGCGAGATGAGATTCGCTCGGCTAGGGATGCAGCATATGTTGAGATCGAGGAAACTTTGATTACTCGAGATGCAGCTTTTGCGAAGAGGGATGAAGCTATAGCTTCCCGTGATTTCCACATTGCTGATAGTACTGCTCTTCGATCTTACACTTATGGTTTGGTCACCGAGATGAGTGTTTATATTGATGACCACAGTGCCACCTTGCAGATAACTGTGGATATTCTGGGCTGTATGGAGGCTGAGTGGACTGCACTTACGGCTGCTCCACCATCTTCGGAGAGAGATGCCGTGTTGCTGACCCGCTTGTCCTTGGGTCCATAGACTAGCTTTATTTTTCTTGCACAGACTAGATCAGCCATTTTTGTCATGTACATGGCATTATGTATATAAAGCAGTTTTATATATCAGAGAAATATATTTTTGATGCACTTCCCTGACTGGAGATGTATTGTCATTGCTGAGTGATTACCACTTCTTTCATGACTCGCAGTCGTTGATGTATCTTGAGCTCCTCTTTGATGTACTGACAGTTGAGATGTCAGGGAGTATCTCATATGGGCCTGTTGACCAGGGTAGTTTGATAAAATTTAGCTTCTATTTGTCTTTGGTGTCTTAGAACTAGTCTTTTATTTTTTTTCTTGAAGGTCAAACCGCACCGTAGATGGCTCCCTATGTACTCCCTAGTTAAGGGAGATCAGGTCATTCGTAGTTCCTACTAGTTTGGTTGGAGAGGTTTGAAAAGAGTTTATCTTGGATTTTGAGTCTGGTTTGATGAGTTTTTATTTGGTTTGACCGCAACAGAAATGGCTGCCTACGTACTCCCGGGTTGAGGGAGATCAGGTCATTCGTAGTTCCAACTTTCTAGTGAAAAACCTAACCTGATTTGATTTGTAGGACCTGGATGCGGGTATGCATGTGCTTCTGACGTAATACCTTTTCACAGTGTAGTCATCACTTCTTTAACAATGAAAGGGCCTTCCCAATTTGGGGCAAATTTTCCTTTAGCTTCATCCTAATTGGCCAGGATTTTCTTTAGCACCAAGTCATTTTCTCTGAATTGCCAGATTGGGACCTTCTTGTTATAGGATCTGGCGAGCCTTTGCTGGTATAACTGTTCGTGACAAATGGTCGTAGCTCTCTTTTCATCTATCAGAGACAGTTCATGATACCGATCTTGCAACCATTGATCTTCATCTATTTGAGCGTTAATCAACACTCGCAAAGATTCCATCTCTACTTCTATGGGAAGGAATGCTTCCATGCCATAGACCAATAAGTAAGGGGTAGCCCCAGTAGAGGTGCGCATTGAGGTTCTGTATACTAACAGAGTTAGAGGCAGCAGGTCAGGCCAGTCTTTGTGATTAGCGAACATTTTCTGCATGATCTTCTTGATGTTTTTGTTGGCTGCTTCGACAGTGCCGTTCATCTTGGGCCGATAGATGACAGAATTGAGATGCTTAATGTGAAACTTACTGCACAGATCCACCATCATTTGATTATTCAGGTTTTTGGCGTTGTCTGATACGATCACCTTCGGTTGTCCATATCGACAGATGGCATTATTTCTGATAAAACTAATGATGACCTCTTTTGTGACTTTGGGAAAAGAGGCTGCTTCGACCCATTTGGTGAAGTAATCGATCATAGTGAAGATGAATTGATGACCATTGCTGGCTTTGGGTTCCACTGGACCTATTACGTCCATTCCCCACATAGAGAAAGGCCATGGTAAACTTATGTTATGCAGCTCATTTGGAGGAGCGTGAATGGCATTTCCATGTATTTGGCATTGAAAGCATCTCTTGACATGATCATCGCAATCAGCTTTGAGAGAGATACAGTAATGTCCTGTTCTGATTATCTTTTTGGCCAGCAGATGGCCGTTCATGTGTGGGCCACAGACTCCGCCATGGACTTCATCCATTAGTCTTTGGGCTTGCTTATTATCGAGGCATCTTAACAGGCCTATTCCAGCATCCCTTTTATAAAGTGTGTCTCCACTCAGATAGAACTTTATGGCCATTCTAAGAATCCGCTTCCGCTCTGATTGGCTTGTTCCAGCGGGTGTGGATCCATCACGGAGATATTCCTTGATGTCTTGAAACCAAGGCTGCTTTATGGGAGGTATTTCATCTGATACTTCTCCCACATAATTCCCATATGTCAGAGCTTTTTGAATCGTGAACTGAATGTTGGGAAATCCACTCTTATCGGACATGCGAATTAATGAAGCCAACGTTGCTAGTGCATCAGCGGAGTCATTCCAACCCTGAGGAATGTGAACGAAGGTTATTGCTTTGAATTCCCAAGATATTTTGAGGATTTGCCAATGGTAGAGTAGCAAATGCAGTTCTTTGGTGAGATACGCGCCGGTAGTCTGTCTGATGACCAGCTTAGAATCTCCGAAGACGAGTAGGCGTTTGATAGATATGGATTGGGCTAGCTTCAACCCCATGATACATCCTTTATACTCGGCCGTGTTGTTGGTGTTGCCAAATTAAAGTTTGGTAGGCACAGGATATTAATCACCTGTACCAGAGATGAGGACTGCCCCAGCTCTAGCAGCTTCTATGTTTACCGCTCCGTTGAAATATATTTTCCATGGTTGGACTGTATTCTCAGACTGAAGGTGTTGAATTGTCATGATCCCATCATCCTGGAAATATGTCTCTAGGGGCTCGAACCCTCCTGAAGGTGCTTCTGCAAATTGATCTTCAATGCTTTGACCCTTGATTGACTTCTGAGTCATGTAAATAATGTCGAATTACTGTAGGATCAACTGCCATTTGGACAGTTGGCAATTCAGCATTGGTTTATTGAATACATATTTGAGCAGATCCATGCGGGATATGAGGTAGGTCGTGTGCCCATGCAAATAGTGTTGCAACCTCATGGCGACCCATGCTAATGCACAGCATGTCTTTTCGATCAGGGTGTATTTCTGTTCCCCACTGCTGAATCTTTTACTGTGTAGTAGATGGCTCTTTCCTTGCTACTATTATCCTTCTGCCCTAACATGCAGCCCATTGCATTGGCATTAACGTCGGTACATGAACAAAGGGACTCCCTCCCTTGGGGGTATCAGAATAGGAGCTTCAGTTAGCTGTTTCTTAATGGCAAGGAAGGCTTGTTGACAATTCTCATTCCACGTGGTGGAGGAATTCTTTCGTAATAGCTTGAATATGGGCTCACAGGTTGCTATGAGCTGGAAAATGAATCTACTTATAAAGTTGATCCTTCCCAGGAATCCACGTATCTCCTTCTCTGTACGAGGTACGGGCATTTCAGTAATAGCTTTGATTTTGGTGGGATCGAGTTCAATGCCCCGATTGCTCACCAAGAATCCTAACAGTTTGCCTGCTTTGACGCCAAAAGCACATTTGGCCGGATTTAGCTTGAGGTTGTATTTATATAACCTGTTGAATAGCTTCCTAAGATGGTCTATGTGATCATCCTCCCTTCGGGATTTGATGATGATGTCGTCAATATAGACTTCTATTTCTTTATGCATTATATCATGAAAGAGGGCCATCATGGCTCGCTGATATGTTGCTCCGACATTGATGAGGCCGAAGGATAGTCGTTGATAGCAGAAAGTTCCCCAGGGAGTGATAAAGGCTGTCTTCTCCTGGTCTTCTTCAGCAACCATGATTTGATGGTAACCAGCAAAGCAATCCATGAAGGAATACATGCCATACTACGTAGTACTATCGATTAGAATATGGATGAAAGGTACTGGGAAGTTGTCCTTGAGGCAGGCTTTGTTCAAATCCCGGTAATCCATGCATACTCATACCTTCCCTCCTAGTTTAGGTACGGGGACTATATTTAGTAGCCATTCGGGGTAGGTTGATACCATGATGATCCCGGCTTTAAATTGCTTAACGACTTCTTCTTTGGCTTTGAGACTCCACTCAAGTTTCAATCACCTGAGTTTTTGTTTGACTGGTTTGAACCAATCTTTTATGGGCATTCGATGGATGACAATGTCTGTGGATAAACCGATCATGTCTTCATATGACCATGCAAACACATCCTGGTACTGTGTTAGGAGTTCGATCAGGTCGGCTTTTTGATTTGGTGTGAGGTCTGAACCTATTTGGATTTCTTTGATGTTTTCGGAGGTTCCTATATTGATGGTGGAGGTTTGGTCGAGGTTTGGTTTGGGTTTGTCTTCGACCCATTCCTTGATCTCCTCTGGCACCTCATAGTCATCTTCCTCTTCTTGATCAATATCCATCAAGTCAAAGTTCAATTCGACATCTAAGTCGGAGTCATCTTGACAGGTTGGCATCTCATCAGCAGAGACACACACATCCAATGCTTGGGTCCTGAAAACAAAAATGTTTTCATTAATATATACAACTGCTTAAACACACGACATTTGCAAAGCATGACAAAAGTTATTGCTCTAGCTGTGCAATCAAAAGTAAGCAGTAAATGAAAGCATGATTAAGGGCAGATGTACTCTCTGCCCCTTTACCCTTTTTGGCTTAGGCAAGGGACACTGCTCCAGTTGTCCAGTGTCAGATTCTCAATAATTGGGAGAATCAAGGAATTGTGCTCATGCGCCTCGTCCTGGATGATGACTGAGACATCCTTGAGAATAGGGCCAAGGCTTTTCTGTAGATCATTCCTCTTCTTGATGTGAGGAATTTGGACATGGTCGTCGTCACTATCGGGGAGTTCGTCATTCATACCCTCGTAGTTGAGAATGACTCTCATATTAACGAATGGGTCTCGTCCTTCGTACAGGATCTTTTCTTTTCCCTTTTTGCTGTTTGCCTCAGGCTTGAGGGTTTTTCTTTTATGGACAGGAATGATTGGAGGAAATAGTATGGATGATACCACCGTAGGGATCTTCCTCGTAGGTTTCACCCATCCGGCATTTGTGAGGTTTGGGAGCAGAATTGTAGAGGCATGAGCCTTGAGTTATTTGTGTGGATTTTGGTGGCTTGACTAGGATGAATATCCCAATCCTGTTCTTCCCATCTGACTTGGGATTTGGACTGGCATCTTGATACCTTGCTTATCCTTTCCCAACCCTTCTTCGGGTTGGAAACCTGAAGATACCATCTCTTGGCCTACGGTTATTACTTCAGCGGACACTTTAGGTTTTAGGGCTGGTGCACCAATTGGTAGATATTGAATATCGCTCACCTCGAAAGCTTGAAAACTTGTAGGTTCAATCCCTGCGTCCAGGCTAATCACTGGTATGTCCCCATATATGTAGGTAGGGCATTCTGGCACGGCATTGATCGTGATGAGGCTGCTGTTAATGATATACTTGAGTTGCTGATGGAGGGTGGATGGCACTGCTCTTGCCATGTGGATCCATGGTCTGCCCAACAACAAATTATATCCAGTGGCAATATTGAGCACTTGGAAGGATACGTAGAAGGTGTGTGGACCAATTTCTAGGGGAAGCTCGATTTCCCCCATAGCCTGGCGGCGAGATCCATTGAAAGCCCGGATGACCATATAACTGGTTTTGATCCGGTTCGGATTGATCTTCATTCTTTCCAACGTGTTGTATGGACAAATGTTGAGGGAAGATCCTCCGTCAATAAGTACTCCTCTGATCACGTATCCGGAGGACACTACAACTATATGCAGGGACTTGTGGTGGCCCCTTCCCTCAACCGGGATATCATCGTCTGTGAAGGATATCATCGTCTGTGAAGGATATCACATTGTTGTTGAAAATATGTTCTATCACGTGACGAAATTTCTCTGTGTCTACCGTGTATGGCAGATGGGCTTCCTCTAGTACCTTCACTATAATGTTGCGATGGTCTTCTGATGATAATACCAGATCGAGGATAGACACTTGCTTGGGTGCATGTTTTAAGCTTTGTACTACCTTGATTTCATTGTGTCCCATTTTATTGAGGAACTCTGTGAACTTTTCTTCAGCCACCTTTTCTTTTGCTTTGGTAACTAGTTTAATCACCCGCTGAGGCAGGTATAATGGATTATCCTTTGATAGGATGGAAATATTGTTTGAAGTAGAGCTTTCAATGTCCCCGTAGTTTCATGGGACCTTCTTCAGACTGATGATTGGATATTGAGGTCTGAAGGGCAAGATTAGAGGCTGAGGTGCAGCCACCTTCACAGGATTTTGGACTTCTTGGATCCCTTTCCCTGTCAGTACCAGGGGTGCGATGATTGATTCCTTATCGCAAGGATACGACAGCCACTATGTCCTGGTACCATGCATTGGGGATCCAGAGGCTATCTTTATCTGCCAAGTTGAGGATTTGATCTCCTCTGATTAGGTCACCTTTCTCAATCAAGTCTTGAATTAGGTTACGAAGTGCCCAACATTCTTCCGTATTATGGCTAGGAGAGTTGGAATGGTACTGACATATTTGGTCAGGTTTGAATTTTTTGGATTGAGGGTTTAATGGGGGTAATAGATCTGCAACCATCCCCTCATTGATCATTATTTGGAGGATTTCTTCCATTAACTGGTTCAGATTGGTGAAATTCCTTTGAAATAGGAATTTTCTACCTTCTTGGGTATACTCATTTTTTACCATTTATTGTTCATGCAACTAGCAATGATCCCTATTGGGAATGGAATTGATTTTCGTCGAAGGAGAATGACTGCCAATAGATTGATAAATTTGCTTTAGCACCTTCCTGGTGAGTTGATGCTGGTAGACGACCAGTTCTGCTAACTGCTCGATTTGTTCCTTGATAGACTTGATATCTTGCTCCATCAGGAATCACTTCTCAAAAGTTTCCCAACTCTCTGGGCTGTTGAGATTGGATTGACTTGGTTCCTCAACGTAGTGGAGGTACTTAGATCATTCTCCATTTGAGGTACTGATCATGTTGACATTTTTCTCTTTGTGTTGTGGGAGAGGATTGTCTTGGACATGGGGTTGGTCAGCCTTTGTTACCACAATTTCCCCACTGTCAATCAAGTCTTGAATTTTGTGCTTGAGAGACCAACAATCTTGGGTGTCATGGCTTGGAGATCCAGAATGATAAGCACATTTCTTGTTAGGGTCGAAGTTCCTTCCATTAGTTTTGGTTGGTGGAAGGAGTTGAACAATCTTCTTCTGAGTTGTCAGAAGTTCGAACACATTCTCGAGGGAATCCCCTAGTGGGGTGAAATTTCTTCGACGCCTGACTTCCATGTTTTTCTGGAATTGAGGGTTTGTAGGCTGTGCTGAAGCTTGGAAAGGGGTATAGTTCCTTCTTTGAATGGGCATGTGATTTGACTCGCCCCTTGAATTTTGTCCTTGTAAAACCAAGGAGACTTCTTCGTCTTTTTTTTATGGACCCTCCGGGGATTACTTCCGTAATTTCTGGATTGGATATGTTCGGCGACAGCTTCGAGGGCGGTTAGATCTTTTAACTTCCCGGATTTGAGCACCATTTCTGCCATCTCGCCATGCTTGATCATTTCAGAGAATGGTTTTTCTATTCCTGCTATGACCCTCTAATAATAAGGCGCTTCTTGGATATCGACGAAGGTCATGACTATTTCAGATTCAGTCATGGCAGGGGTAACTTGTGCTGCGACCCATCTCCATCGCTGGACATATTCTCTTAATGATTCAGCGTTCTTTTTCTTGATTTTGGTTATTTGATATCTGTCTGGAGTCAGCTGTGATTGGAAACTATACTGGCTGAGGAAGCCATGGGCCAGCTCTTCCCAACTATAAATTTTGGAGTTGTCCAAGCGGGCATACCAAGCTCTGGCTTCTCCGGTTAAACTCTTCTGGAATAGTTGCATTCGAAGTTTCTCGTTCTCAGCATAGGATCTGAGTTCTCCGATGAAGACTTTCAGGTGTGTGTAAGGATCCCCCGTTCCGTCATATTTCTCGAACTCAGGGACTTAAAATTTTTTGGGATACCGATCCCCGGGGAATATGTAGAGGTTAGAGTAAGTAACACTTCCAAACACCCCAGTCCCTTTGATAGACCGAAGGATTTCTTTCATCTATTGCATTTTCTTGAGAATGTCACTAGCTTCCGGCTCTTTGATGAGGTGGGGTGATTTTAAGAGTTTTGTTGGTGGTGTCCTGGTTTTGTGGTGCAGGAATCTGAGTTTCAGCCTTTTTCGTCTCTTGACCGCCAGCACTACTACCAGATGCTCCTGGTTCTGTGTGAGCTTGAGATTGTTTCCCTTTAAAGGCCTTACTTTTTTCTAGCAGAAAATCGGCTAACTCGACTATCTAATTTTTTAGTCCTTCGAATTCTTCCTTGGAGACATCGGTGGGTTCTGGTGGAGCACTTGAAGCCATGTCCGCGGAGGGACTAAGTGCTTTCTTGAATTTAGATATGGTGACAGGACCAATTTTTACACCTATAAAATAACGTAGGCGTGTTAATTTCATAAGGTAGGTAAGGGTTGGATGTATGATGTGTTTTGTAGTGTTTATCCTGCAGAACCGAGGTTAGTTGTTTTGATGGCAGGATGACATATATTTGACAAATAGAGTAAATCTTTCATTATTGATATTTACATTGTGCTCCTCAAAAATCGGAGACTTGACATGGAATTGAAAGAGGAAGGTATGAAGAAGATTCCCTTCGAATTTGGTTAATCAGAGGGCGACCTATCTTAGGTTGCTATCGCGGCTTTTGTTTTGGCATGAAGGCTCCCAGATCATCGCAATCTACTAGAAGAGAAGTTAATCCGATCGTTCAACTAGAGCGAATCTGAGTGGTGCATTTTCATGAGGCACCCCCAGAGACTTAATCGTCCCCAGAGTCATTACTTAACACCGATCGGGTTATCCTCCTTGTGAGAGGGACACACAACATACATTCTCATACATCGTGCCTTACCATTTATGCATGTAATGACAGTTGGGTGCGAAGCACTAATAAGGGTGCGAAGCACTAAAGCAAGAAAGCATTCATTCACATTCATTTAATGTAAAGACGCAGCATTTACTCATCCATTGACTGTGGAGACGCAGGATTTCACGCATTCAATAGTTTTGAAAGGGAAATGTTTGAAAAGATTATAAAGTGGCCTAAGCCCTCTACTGTCCCCAGCAGAGTCGCCACCTGTCGCGGGTCGGTTCATAACCCAGGTTTCCTTAAATCTATCTTCCTAAGTTCTCTCTACCCCCACTCTTTTTATTTAGGAAAAAGGTTTTAAAGGGTTTTTTAGGAAAGAGGCCAACATATTTTATGTCGACGATTTGAACGTTTAAAGTCACCAGTTGGTAGATTGGAAAATGGTTGTACCAACTCAATCAAGTTTGATTTGAAAAGAGGCCCAATTGCTGGACACTGTTGAAACTTGATCTTTGAAATCGGAGTTTTGAGTTCGGGGGCTTAGTTAAGTGTGGGGAAGGTGTTAGGCACCCCACGACTCCCGTGTAAACACGGTACCTCATCTTTTCAATATTTCCCTTAAAACTGTGATTGCGTGAGTGAATGTTGTTTGAAAATTGGGCCTATTGATTTGATTGATTGAAAGCTTTGACAGACTTCGTTGAGCCTATATACGAAGGGTTTGATTTGATTTGAAAATCAGTCTTTGATTTGATTTGCAAAAGCATTTAATTTGATTTACAAAAGCTTTTCTTTTAATTGAAAATGATATTTTGAAAGCTGGTTTATCAAACCCTTACGCTGCCATAGGAATTGAAGCGTATCGCTACTTTTTTTCTTTTTTTTTATCTTTATAGCCTTAAGGCTGCATGTGAATGGTGATTTGTCAGGCTGCGAAGCATCCTCGACCACATGAATAGACAAGTGTCGGTCTCCTCATGGGTATGAAAACCATTGGAGGGACGTTGACACGACAATTGACATTTCACTATGATGAGACCTTAAATCCAGATAACCGTTTTAAGGTCTGTGTATGTACATTTTATCAAAAAACTGGCATGGTACATCTGAAAATTGGAGTTTGTCCATCATGGGAATCAGATCCAGATTGATTTGATCGTGAATCCCACGATTCCTGGGCTCACATATGAGTAGCCCACAAACCTGCACAGTTCAAATTTGTACAGAAATAGATATATATACATCCTCATGTTGCAATGGAACCAAGGATTCATTAATAAATCCTGGCTGCGAATGGCCAAAGTGCTCGTTCCCACTAGATAGCGATCTAAGGGACGCGATTTTGCTTTTAAAACTGAAACTATATTAAAATAACTAGATTTAAAGAAATCTCAGCCATTATAGCCTCCAGGTTCTGTCGGGACCTGTTTGGACCGTTGAAAGCTAGAATTGACGAGATTTGGATAAATCTAGTCCGCCCGCAGATATGTTAGTGCAGATTCATATACACATGAATATTAAATGTAACAGTTGAATAAATTAAGTAAAACAATATATATATATATATATATATACGAAAGCTGTAAAAGGGTGATGGGTTTTCACTCGCAAGCCCGGACTGGAATTGAAATATATATATTTATAAAAAACTGTGAATAGCCACGAAATAATCCAGGCTATGACAGTAATGATATATATATATATACATATATATACATATATATATATATATATACAGAAAAACAGTAATAAGGGCAATGGATTTTCACGTCGGTGCCCGTACTGGAATTGAAATTAATAGAAAAGTAGTCAACTAGTGACTGGGGAGAGCACCCAGTATGGCGAAGTGTGCAAAAGTAGTAAAATGGCCACGAAATAATCCAGGCTGGACTAAATATATATATATATATATATATATATATATATATATATTGACAGAAATGTAGTCAACCAGGACTAATATGAGTACCAGTTATGGTGAAATTCGCTTATATATGTGTAAATATATATAAAAGTCGTAAACTACCACGAATTTGACATCCGGGCTTGACAAAATTCAAATGTTAGTCCATTTACAGTTAAATATATACAAAAATGGCCAAACCCGGACTGGGAAAACAACCCAGTCCGGCGGAGTTGCCAAAATATGTGTGCTAGTGCATTGAAGCTGCTGGAGCTGACGGATCATCAATCCGAGTTGTAGAAATGCAAAAAAGTGCGTTTATGTACAGAAATGTACCAAATTTTGACGAAAACGGTCACAGAACTAAGTTCAGGGCATATTTAGAAGACGAAACTTCGTGTGCAAGTGGAAAACAGTGCAAAGTAGTAGTACTGACTTTCTGATTGTAAAAATACTTACAATTGACTGCAATACCGGCTTTTTGCCAAATCGTAGGCTCTATACGTTCAAATCTACTGGTTATTTTCTGATATGTGGTAGTATATGGGTATATCTACGTGTTGGAGTAAAAATATTTAGGTTTGGAAGAGGGGTAAAAGTCAGAAAATCAGACGGGCAGAGCTTCGCTGCGTTTCAAAAACTTGAAAATGAAGGGGGGGTGGGGTGCACGTTTATTTATAAGACTGGAAGCCTTAGCTCTACCTGCGGCTGCCGCAGGTAGAGGTGCGGCTCCCCAGGTGGGTTTTGCAGTGTCGGGTTTCGTTGTCTCGAAATACGTGCACTCTGGACAACGCGTAGTCAAAGTTGGAACTTTCAAACTTTTGATAGAAGCGTTCGTTTGAGGCGTGTGATACCTTTTTGAAAAACCCTCACCGAGAGTGTCGCAATGACATGGGATAAAACATTTTTCGGGTCCAAGAAGATGGGTTAATAACCAGGTCTTCGATTCCCCACAGTTTGTCCGATGAACTGTCTTGCGCTATTAGCACTCGGGATCGTTGTTGTTGTTCATTCTAACTTCGATGGCATCAATTCGGCTTGAGTTTGACCGAATCAATTGAGAGTTGAATAAAATGACCGTTTTGCCTCTCCTAGGGTTGCTTGTGTTGTCGGCACGGCCTTTGATGGATCTGGCTTCCTAGGGTTGTCTCTGGGGCTGAACTGCACTCCCCGGATTAACGCTGGGGCTGATCTGTACTGTAAAACCCCAACTTTTATGAATAAAAAATTGAATTTCCTCTATATATTATTTTGAAATAGTCAGGGGTTAATTTGATAATGTGGAATGTTATGGGTAAAATGCGTAAATATTTTAAATAAGCAAGTGGTTATAAAATATTCATTGTTGTCGGGAAATATTCGTTTGGTCGTGGAATATTCTAGCTGTCGGGGAATATTCGTACGACGGCGCAGCCAATTGTGGGCCCCATAACGGAAAACTGTCGGATGAAGAAAACAACAAGAATAAGTTTTTTATAAATGACGTCGTAGTTGTTACCGTTAACATTGTTGAAATACCCAATGGGTAAAGTAAAGTAATACGCGTTGTTGCACAGTAGCACACGGTATTGCATAGTATTTTTATATTATTGTTAATTCAATAATTGTCACTGCACAGTATTTCCCATTATCAGATCAATAATTCATATTAATTGAATAATATTATTAGACAACATTATTGGCAATGTCTAAAAAAGTTCTATCTAGGAGGGTTTATTTAATTGCGTGCCAGTAAGGAGAAATCCTTATCTGAAGGCCCCCTTTTTCCTGGGAACGACCTGGTTGTCAATATTGTAGTTCTGTAATATTATTTGTGAATAATTAATTATTTATTTATATGATAAGAAAATATTTATTTTTGTGGATATAAAAGAAGGAATTAGTGCTGATGTGTTTTATCTGTATTTTGTTAGAATAGAGGTGTGAAAATCATCCGTATGTGAATTTTGGACAATTTATGTTTGGAATTTGGAAAAACTTTCTTCTACAAAGATGTAGAGAATTAAATCTCCAAAGAAATGGACATAAGAGTTGAATTTTTCTGATAAAAATGCTATTTATTATGAATTATAGAAGTTTCGAAATAATTGATTTTTGGGGTTATAAATATTTTTTTTAATAAAAACATTTTTTTAATGGTGGGCCCTACTTGTGTGGGCTGATGAATTGGTCAAGGAGGTGTGCGGAAGATTTTTAATAAATATAATATTTTATTAAATTTTCTGCTTTAGCGTTCTAAGCATTTTCCTATAAATAGGGTGCTGAATTAGAATTTAAAAATCACACGAATCATAAGTTTCTTTCTCTATAATATCGAACGTATTTTTTTGAGTATTTCGATACTTTGAGTGTTGCTATTCAGTGCAAGTTTCCTTCAGTATTATATCCGATATTCCAGTCAGAAGTACTGTTCTTTTGAGGTAAGCGATGTTATTTTTTTTTTCAAAAATGATGTTATTTCTTTCAATATCATGACACCGAAATATTGGTATGAATTTTATTGTAAAATTTTTACCTTTTCATATTGGAGTTACTATTCACGTATACGGCACTATTCACGAATATGGTACTATTCACAGAAAAATTAAATTTTCTTTTCTTTGTCCAAGTTGGCTATTATGGTTCCTATCTTTGATTGGATCCAAATTTTGATCTTCATTCTTGAATTTTGCTCCACAATTAATTATTATGGAGTATTCTTGAATTTGGATAAACTAAATTACGAATCCCTAATTTTTATCTTTTATCTCACTAGATTTGTTCTTTAAAATATTTTTCATCATCTTCAGTCTTAAATGGTGATACAAAAGAATATCTTTAGCCTATAGTGCAAAGATGGATGATTATTTGATGAATATCTTTGGCCTATAGTGCAAAGATGAATGATTACCTGATGAATATCTTTGGCTCGTAGTGCAAAGATGAATATTTGATTCAAGATAAACATTGATTGATGTTACAGGGATAAAATATTGATTATGGACTTTCAAATCATAGAAGATAGTAGACATTATTTCCTACTCAATTCTTCTGATGCATTGTTATATCTGCTGCAGTTGTTGATCCAAAACTTGTGGTCCATAATATTTTATCTGATTTGTTGAAGACTAACGATAAATTGTTCTTTATTATCTTAGTCATAATATTATTTACTGGGCTAGTTGAGTTCACCCTTTTCATCTATTGTCCTCTTCAGGAAATGAGAATGTCGCAGGGACTAGTCAGGGAACAGAGTGATGGTCCGAGTTAGAGCAGTAGTAGTCCTCATTATTTTTATAAAATAGTATGATAATAATTGTAATGAGGACTTAGTTTGAATGTTTATATTTTTTACATATTTGTATTGACACTCACAGTTGTGTGGTCGTATTTTGCACGACCGTGTGATATAAAAGTTGTATTTGGATTCTGTATCATGTATTTGGTGATCCAGAATGGGTTGGTTGGATTGGACCTATTCTGGGGGCGTCACAGTTGGTATCAGAGCTTAGGGATATGGTGTTTGGTGGAGATCAGGGAATAGAACTAGAAGGGGTGAGACGAGTAAATCCTTCACTAGTGTGTCTTACCTAAGCTTATGTGGTATTTAATAGGTTAGTCGAAGCATAGGGTTAATATGTGATATGTTAATTTGTTTAATTAACCCTTATTTTATGGCAGTATTTGAGAATGGCAGCTGAGAATGTTAACAATGGAGTGAATGAGACTGTGGAGACACCTTTAATCACTAACCAAGAGAACGTGCAACTGGAAGGAAATGTTCCTCTTGAAAACAACACTGATCAGACGATAAACGATGAGATGTTTAGAAGCTTTTTGCAGTTCATGCAAAACCAGACGAGGGAGACTCGTGTGCAAAATATAGGTGGAAATAATAACAACACGCGGATTGTCACTATCAAGAATTTCAAAGAGTTGGGACCACCAGAGTTTCAGGGAAAGCCAGATCCAATCAAGGCAGAGACGTTGGTTAAGCAAATTATCAAGATATTTAATGTCTTGGGATGCCCGGAGGAACAGAAGGTTCCATTTGCCACCTTTATGTTCTGTGGAGAGGCAGATTACTGGTGGGAGTCTGTGAAGCGTACCGAGCCTGCCACACTCAAGATGTCTTGGGAACCGTTCCAGAAACTGTTCAATAACAAGTACTTTCTTGAAAGTATTTGTCATATGAAGGAGGTAGAGTTTATCAGACTAAAACAAAACAACATGACTGTGTCCCAGTACGAGGCTAAGTTCGCGTAGTTGTCCAGGTTTGCACCTCATTTGGTAGAGAATGAGGAACGTATGATGCGGATGTTTCTGAGAGGTTTGAAACTCGAAATTCGTTAATACCTCATTTCTCACAAATTTTCTCTCTATTTAGATGTAGTAAATAGGGCTCAGTTATTAGAACGAGATAATGAGTCCGTTAAACCAAGGGACCACAACCAGGGTTGTACCAGTGGCAGTAGTCATCGGAGCAATGACAACAGTAACCACTCCGGTGGTAATCGTGGCCATGATAATAGTATAAGTGAGTCGGGGGAGATTTCAAGAAGAGAAGGTACAACATTGAGAATGTGAAGACGTCGACATCAGCACCAGCATCAACTGTTTCTAGGGGAGCATCGGTCGTATGCTATAAATGCAGGAAAGAGGGACACATCAGCTCAAACTGCCCATAACAATTCAAGGCATGCTATAACTGTGGAAAGGAAGGACATATAGCTCGAGATTGTCCTGTAGCGAAACAAAGTCCAACGGAGGTGGTGATTCCAAAGGCAATTTCAGACAAGTCAAAGTCGGTGGTTCCTGGAAGAGCATTTGTCGTGACTGCCCAAAATGTGAGGAACCCGAATGAGGTGATCACGGGTAAGCTAATCATAAACTCTTGCGAAGTTTACACTTTGTTAGATACCGGTGCTACCCATTCTTTTATATCACCTACTTGTGCTCAACGTTTGAACTTGACACCTGAGAAATTAGACTTTGAATTATCTATTAAGACTCCGTTGGGAGAAACCTTCGTTACATCTATAGTTTACAAATCTCGCTTGATTCAGATTGGTACCCTTACCCTACCTGTTGATCTTATATCTTTGAAAATACTTGCATTTGACGTGATTTTAGGAATTGATTGGTTAACCACTTATCATGCCAAAATTGATTGTTTTTGTAAGGTTGTTAGTTTTCATATTCCTAACCAACCTGTTGTGCAAATTTAAACCACCAAACCACTAAAATCAGTCAATGTTATTTTAAGTCACAAAGCTATTCGTTTATTGAAAAACGGATGTCAAGCTTTCTTAGCTCATGTCACTGATCTAAACCAGAATACGTCAAATTTGAATAATATTTCTGTTGTTAATGAGTTTCCTGATGTATTTCCCGAAGAACTTCCCAGTCTACCCCCAGAACATGAAGTTGAATTCTTTATTGACCTTGAGTCCGGTACAAAACCCATTTCTAAAACTCCATATCGAATGGCTCCTATTGAACTTCAGGAGTTAAAGGTCCAACTACAGGAGTTGTTAGACATCGGTTTCATTCGTCCTAGTACGTCTCCTTGGGGTGCTCCTGTTTTATTCGTAAAGAAGAAAGACGGGAGTATGCGACTTTGTATTGACTATCGGGAGTTGAACCATGTCACCATCAAGAATAGGTATCCCCTACCTCGTATTAATGACCTGTTCGACCAATTGCAAGGAGCATAATTCTTTTCAAAGATCGATCTTCGTTCTGGATATCATCAGCTGAAGATTAAAACTGAGGATATTCTGAAGACTGCCTTCAGAACTCGGTACGGGCATTATGAGTTCTTAGCCATGTCTTTTGGATTGACTAATGCTCCTGCTGCTTTCATGGATATGATGAATCGTGTATTCAAGGAATATTTGGATCAGTTCGTGGTTATCTTTAATGATGACATCCTCATCTATTCCAAAAGTCGTGAAGATCATGAGCACCACTTGAAGCTGGCACTTCAAAGGCTTTATGAAAATAAGTTATATGCCAAGTTGAAGAAATGCAAGTTCTGGCTTGAGGAAGTAGCATTCCTTGGGCACGTGGTGTCAAAACATGGAGTATCTATTGACCCAGCGAAAATTGAAGCAATACAAAGTTGGGAGCAACCGAATTCGGTGACCGAAGTATGTAGCTTTCTGGGCTTAGCTGGTTATTATCGGAGATTCGTGGAAGGATTTTCTCGAATCGCTACTCCATTAACTCAGTTGACTCGGAAAGATACAAAATTCGTATCGAGGGAGGAATGCGAGAAGAGCTTCCAAGAGCTCAAGAAGAGACTTATCTCGGCACCTGTTCTGACAATACCATCTGGTTCGGATGGATTTTTTATCTACAGCGATGCTTCGGGCAAAGGGTTAGGATGTGTTCTCATGCAACATGGGAAAGTCATAGCCTATGCCTCGCTACAACTCAAGGAATATGAGAGGAATTATCCTACTCATGATCTAGAGTTGGCAGCAGTCGTTTTTGCGTTGAAGATCTGGAGACACTACCTGTACGGGGAGAAAGTGGAGATTTATACTGATTATAAGAGCCTTAAATATTTCTTCACTCAAAAGGAACTCAACATGCGGCAACAACGTTGGCTTGAGCTATTGAGAGATTACGATCATACCATCCAATACCATCCGGGAAAAGCGAACGTGGTAGCTGACGTGTTGAGTAGAAGATCATATGCGGGAACGAGTGTGATGATGTCCACACAAAGGCCTATTCTGTGTGAATTACAAAAGATGGAGATAGAGTTCAAGACTTCAGGGACCCACATGATGATGTCAAGTATAAGCGTAGAGCCAGCTTTAATTGATAAAGTTAAAGCTGCACAAGCTACGAATTCGGAGCTGATGAAGATGAAGAAGAAGGTGCAATAAGGTGTGGTTCCAGAAGCAAGAATCGATGAAGAAGGAATACTCTGAGTCAACTCCAGACTTTGTGTTCCTAACGATTCTGATTTGAAGTATAGAATCATGATGGAGGCAGACAACACACCGTTTGTAATCCATCCTGGAAGTACCAAAATGTATCGTGATCTTCGACATACATTTTGGTGGAGCAATATGAAGAGAGAGATCGCGGAGTTTATTTCGAGATATTTAACTTGTCAACGTGTAAAGGCGGAGCATCAAGTGCCGAAGGGTCCATTGCAACCACTTGAGATTCCAAAGTGGAAGTGGGAACACATTACCATGGATTTCGTTACGGGTCTTCCCAAGGTTTCTCAAGGCATAGATGCGATTTGGGTTATTGTTGATAGATTAACCAAGTCTGCTCATTTCTTGCCGATACGTTAGACCTATTCCCTTGAACGACTTGCTCGTATGTACAGTGATTGAGATTATGAGATTGCATGACATGCCAGTATCCATAGTTTCAGATCGTGACCCAAGATTTACTTCACGATTTTGGGTTAGCTTGCAGAAAGCTATGGGCACGGACTTACGATTCAGTTCAGCATATCATCCTCAAACGGACGGGCAATCAGAAAGGACTATTCAAACTCTTGAAGATCTATTGAGACTCTGTGTTCTAGACTTCAAAGGGAGTTGGGATAAGTACCTACCATTGGTGGAATTCTCCTACAACAACTGTTATCAGGAAAGTATAGGTGTGGCTCTATTTGAGACGTTGTATGCGAGAAAGTGTCGATCTCCAGTATGTTGGGATGAGGTGGGTGAGGCAACATTGTTGGGATCGGAGTTAGTACGTATGACTACGGAAAAAATCCAAATGATCCGACAACGTATACAAACGGCACAATATCGACAAAAGAGTTATGCGGATCTTCATTAAAAGAACATGGAATTTAATGTTGGGGACCATGTATTGTTACGTGTTTCTCCATGGAAAGGAGTTATGTGATTTGGGAAGAGAGGAAAGCTCAATCCACGATTCATTGGTCCATTTGAGATTCTTGACCGAGTAGGAAATGTGGCCTATAGACTCGCATTACCTCCAAGCATGTCTCATGTTCATAACATGTTTCACATATCTGTGTTACGTAAATATGTGAAAGACTCGAGCCACATTATTGAGTTAGAACCAGACGAGATAGCCGAAGATTTAACGTACGAGGAGGTACCTGTTAAGATTTTGGATAGGAAGGAGCATGTCCTACGCACAAAGGTTATACCACAAGTCAAAGTTTTATGGAGGAACCATGCTATTGAGGAAATGACCTAGGAGTTGGAATCGAAAATGAAAGCGAGATATCCTCACCTTTTCGAAACACCAGCTACGCACGTCAATTTCGAGGACAAAATTTCATAAGGTGGGGAGGTTGTAAGACCCCAACTTTTATGAATAAAAAATTGAATTTCCTCTATATATTATTTTGAAATAGTTAGGGGTTAATTTGATAATGTGGAATGTTATGGGTAAAATGCGCAAATATTTTAAATAAGCAAGTGGTTATAAAATATTCATTGTTGTCTAGGAATATTCGTTTGGTCGGGGAATATTCTTGTTGTCGGGGAATATTCGTACGATGGCGCAGCCAATTGTGGGCTCCATAACGAAAAACTGTAGGATGAAGAAAATGACAAGAATAATTTTTTTTATAAATAACGGCGTAGTTGTTACCGTTAACACTGTTGGAATACCCGATGGATAAAGTAAGTAATACGCGTTGTTGGACAGTAGCACACGGTATTGCACAGTATTTTTATATTATTGTTAATTCAATAATTATCACTGCACAGTATTTTCCATTATCAGATCAATAATTCATATTATTTGAATAATATTATTAGATAATATTATTGACAATGTCTAAAGAAGTTCTGTCTAGGAGGGGTTATTTAATTGCGCGCCAGTAAGGAGAAATCCTTATCGGAAGGCCCCCTCTTTCCTAAGAACGACCTGATTGTTAATATTGTAGTTCTGTAATATTATTTGTGAATAATTAATTATTGATTTATAGGATAAGGAAATATTTATTTTTGTGGATATAAAAGAAGAAATTAGTGTTGATGTATTTTATCAGTATTTTGTTAGAATTGAGGTGTGGAAAATCATTCGTATATGGATTTCGGACAATTTATGTTTGGAATTTGGAATTTTTTTGATAAAAAGGCTATTTATTATGAATTATTGAAGTTTCGGAATAATTGATTTTTGGGGTTATAAATATTTTTTTTAATAAAAACATTTTTTTGATGGTGGACCCCACTTGTGTGGGCTGATGAATTGGTCAAGGAGGTGTGCGGAAGATTTTTAATAAATATAATATTTTATTAAATTTTCTGCTTTGGCGTTCTAAGCATTTTCTTATAAATAGGGTGCCGAATTAGAATTTTAAAATCACACCAGAATCATAAGTTTCTTTCTCTATAATATTGAGCGTATTTTTGTGAGTATTTTGATACTTTGAGTGTTGCTATTCAGTGCAAGTTTCCTTCAGTATTATATCCGATATTTCAGTCAGAAGTACTGTTCTTTTGAGGTAAGGGATGTTATTTTTTTTTCAAAAATGATGTTATTTCTTTCAATACCATGACACCGAAATATTGGTATGAATTTTATTGTGAAATTTTTACCTTTTCATATTGGAGTTACTATTCACGTATACGGCACTATTCACGTATACGATACTATTCACGAATACGGTACTATTCACAGAAAAATTAAATTTTCTTTTCTTTATCTAAGTTGGCTATTATGGTTCCTATCTTTGATTGGATCCAAGTTTTGATCTTCATTCTTGAATTTTGCTCCACAATTAATTATTATGGAGTATTCTTGAACTTGGATAAACTAAATTACGAATCCCTAATTTTTGTCCTTTATCTCACTGGATTCGTTCTTTAAAATATTTTTCATCATCTTCAGTCTTAAATGGTGATATAAAAGAATATCTTTGGCCTGTAGTGCAATGATGGATGATTATTTGATGAATATCTTTGGCCTATAGTGCAAAGATGAATGATTACCTGATAAATATCTTTGGCCCGTAGTGCAAAGATGAATATTTGATTCAAGATAAACATTGATTGATGTTACAGGGATAAAATATTGATTATGGACTTTCAAATCATAGAAGATAGTAGACATTATTTCCTACTTAATTTTTCTGATGCATTGTTATTTCCGCTGCAGTTGTTGATCCAAAACTTGTGGTCCATAATATTTTATCTGATTTGTTGAAGACTAACGATAAATTATTCTTTATTATCTTAGTCATAATATTCTTTACTAGGCTAGTTGAGCTCACCCTTTTCATCTATTGTCCTCTTCAGGAAATGAGAATGTCGCAAGGACTAGTCAGGGGACAGAGTAATGGTCCGAGTTAGAGCAGTAGTAATCCTCACTATTTTTATAAAATAGTGTGATAATAATTGTAATGAGGACTTAGTTTGAATGTTTATATTTTCTACATATTTGTATTGATACTCACAGTTATGTGATCGTATTTTGCACGACCGTGTGATATAAAAGTTGTATTTGGATTCTGTACCATTTATTTGGCGATCCAGAATGGGTTGGTTGGATTGGACCTATTCTGGGGGCGTCACATGTACTTCCTAGGCTGAGACCGGGGATGACTTGACATATCCTGGGTTGATGTCGAGGTTGATTTATACCTCCTGATTTGATGCCGGGGTTGACTTGAAGGCCCGATATTGAGATCGGGGTTTGACTGATGGTCCGATCGGAGATCGGAGCTGAATAGATGGTCCGATTGGAGATCGGAGCTGGATAGATGGTCCGATTAGAGATCGGAGCTGGATAGAAGGTTTGATTGGAGATCAGAGCTGCACAGACGGTCCGATTGGAGATCGGAGCTGGATTGGCAGTTCGATTAGAGATCGGAGCTAGATAGCCGGTTAGATTGGAGATTGGAGTTGGATAGATGGTAAGATTGGGGATCAGAGCTAGATTGACGATCCAATTGGAGATTGGAGCTGGATTGACGGTCCGATTGGAGATCAGAGCTGAATTTACAGTTTGATTGGAGATCGGAGCTGGATTGACAGTTCGATTGGAGATCGGAGCTGGATTGGCAGTTCGATTCGAGATCAGAGCTGGATAGACGGTTCGATTGGAGATTAGAGCTGGATTAGCAGTTCGATTAGAGATCAGAGCTGGATAGACGGTCCAATTGGAGGTCAGAGTTGGATAGTCGGTTCGATTAAAGATCGGAGTTGGATAGACGGTCTGATTGGAGATCGGAGTTGGATTGGAGGTCTGATTGGAGATCAGAACTGGATAGACAGTTCGATTGGAGATCAGAGATGGATTGATGGTCTGATTGGAGATCGAAGATGGATTAACGGTCCGATTATAGATCGGAGCAGGATTGAAGGTCTGATTGGAGATCGGAGCTAGATTGACGGTCCGATTGGAGATCAGAGCCGGATTAACTGTTTGATTGAAGATCGAATCTAGATTGACGGTCCGATTGGAGATCGAAGCTAGATTGATGGTCCGATTGGAGATCGGAGCCAGATTGATGGTCCGACCGGAGATCGGAGCAGGATTCACTGCCCGATTGGAGATCAGAGATAGATTGACTGTCTGATTGGATATCGGAGCTGGATTGACGGTCTGATTAGAGATTAAAGCTGGATTGATGGTCCGATTGGATATCAGAGCTGGATTGGCAGTTCGATTGGAGATCGAAGCTAGATTGACGGTCCGATTGGGGATCAGAACTGGATTGACGGTCCAATTGGAGATCGGAGCTGGATTCATAGTCCGATTGGAGATTGGAGATGGATTGACAGTCTGATTTGAGATCAGAGCTGGATAGACAGTCCAATCGGAGATCAGAACTGGATTAGCAGTCCGATTGGAGATTGGAGCTGGATTGGTGGTCCGATTGGAGATCAGAGCTGCATAGACGGTCCGATTTTAGATCGGAGTTGGATAGACTGTCCGATTGGAGATCAAAGCTGAATAGACTATCTGATTGGAGATCAGAGCTGGATTGGCTGCCCGATTAGAGATCCGTGTTGGATAGACTGACCGATTAGAGATCGAAGCTTGATTATAGGTCTGATTAGAGATCAGAGCTGGATTAACGGTCTGATTGGAGATCGGAGCTGGATTGACAGTCTGATTAGAGATCGGAGCTGGATAGACGGTCTGATTGGAGATCAGAGCTGGATTGACAGTCCGATTGGAGATCGGAGCTGGATAGCCGGTCCGATTGGAAATCAAAGCTGGATAGATGGTCCGATTGGAGATCAGAGCTGGATTGACGGTACGATTAGAGATCGGAGCTGGATTGACGGTTCGATTAGAGATCGGAGTTGGATTGACGGTCCTATTAGAGATCAGAGCTGGATTAACGGTCCGATTGGAGATTAGAACTGGATTGATGATCCGATTGGAGATCGGAGCTGGATAGACGGTCTGATTGGAGATTAGAGCAGGATTGACAGTCCTATTAGAGATCGGAGTTGGATAGACGATTCTATTGGAGATTGGAGTTGGATAGACGGTCCGATTGGAGATCGGAGCTCGATTGATCGTCTGATTGGTGATCGAAGCTTGATTGATGGTTCGATTGGACATCGGAGGTGGATTGCCGGTCCGATTGGAGATCGAAACTGGATAGACAGTCCGATTGGAGATCGGAGTTGGATTGACGGTCCGATTAGATATCGGAGCAGGATTGACTGTCTGATTGAAGATCGGAGCTGGCTGGAATATCGATATTGGGGATCGAATTTAGGTTACCGATATTGGGGATCGGATTTAGGTTTAAGGACCGGCATTGACGGTCAATTTTGAATTGAAAGACCGGCATTGGCGGCTGGATTTAAATTGAAGGACCGACATTGGTGGCTGAATTTGTATTGATTGACGATTTTGCCCTCCTACAGTGTTTGTATTGGGGAAAGGAAAATTTTGAGTGTCTACAGATGTAATAACCACTTACAACTAAACTAACTCTAAGAACAATGTATGGATGTTTATGAATATATCAATGAAGGGGATCTTTAACTTATTCCGCTGTGCTTGAAAAGATTCTTATGTTTGTCATATGCTAATTCATTAGCAATACAAAATAAATTGGAAAAGTATTTGAAAACGAAAAGGATCTATTCAACCCCCCCTTCTAGGTCTATTGTGTGCCTACTGGGAACTAATAATTGGTATCAGAGCAGGTTATCATGCTATATTGAAAAGCTAATCTCTTTGAGTCTGATCTTAGGCACAAACATTGTTCTAAACTTAGTTTAGTAGTAAGTCACTTATAAATGCAGATGAGCTCACACGCTGGAAATAATGTGTACAGGTAAATGTGTATATACATCTGAAGCTGTTCAGATTGGTCCATGTTCTTAAATGCCATAGCAACAAGACCAATACTTGTCCACAGTCAATCTTGTAGTCTGCAGACCAGAGATGGGAAGTCAAGAGGCATCTGTTGGGTTTGTACGAAATCGTGACGCAATCAAATTGCAAAAATTAGCGGAAGCATGGTATATCAGAGTTTAAAAAATTTCTACAAAACCATTACCCGGATCATCCTTTATGCAAATTATTAATTTAAAACGATAAATAAGAAGTTATGGAATCATACCATTGTAGAACGAAGCTTCCACAGGTACTAGTTCAACTCCTTGTTCTTCGTGATCTCCTTGAATTTTCGGGTTAGATTCCTTCCTTTGATCAACGTTAGCCACCCAAGTGTTTGGCCTCTAGAGGTGATCCACCAAGGAAGATGAATTATCAAGAAGGAGGGTGTTTGGCTTAACCTTAGTTTTCTATCCTCTATAGAAAAGGAGTACTCTCCAACAATTGGAATTGCATCATCTAATATCTATTATAAGACTTCTCATATATAGACATTGGTCAACCCTTCTAATCCTATTAGACATGGGATTTCTTTTAATTAATTAAACTTCTTTAATTAATTTAGGCTTCCCACCACATGGGAATAATTAATTAAATTTATTTAATTAATTTGTCTCCTAATCTTATTAGGAATAAATGAGAGTACTAAATATTAAATTAATTACTAAACTCCTTTAGAAATTAAAATAATAATAATTGTAATAATATTAATAAGACTCCTCTTATTAATTTATATTTAATATTTTCAAAATATTAAATAATAAACATTAAGCTATTTAATTTATTCTATCACCATAGATTAAATTAATTATACTTAATGCATTATTACGATTATGCCATTACCTTCTTAAATAATTATTCTTCCTTTTATGGTGTGACCCTTTAGGTTCTCCATATTAAACCGGTTGTGAATAAATCAATTAAAACAATTTTAATCTTATTTAAATAAATAAATTAAACTAATAATCTATTTAAATAAATAATATTTATTCTACAATAGGGATAAGCCTCCCTAGCGATCAACGACTTTCCAGATAATATAGATTTCAACATTAATCATAAAAGAACCTGTGAGTTAATAGTTACCATACAATTCAATCCTTCCACCATACAATGTCCCAATTAAATATAAGACATGGATTTACTGTCAAGTCTTATTTTATTTAATTATATGTATTTCGATTAGAAAATGCACAACTCCAAATAATGCAAATTAAAAACTCCTTTCTAATTTCATTTCACCTTGGCCAAGGATTCCTGGGTTGTCATTTAACGAATCACATAGGACATATCTCCTCTTTTACTAGAGGTGGTAGATTCTTTATTGATCATTCATTATCTCCATATGTAACTCATTATACCCAAGCATACCCTATATATGCCTTAAAAGGTCTTAAGGAATAAGTCAAAGTATAATTTGTTACATACAAGATACTATGATGATCTCAAGTCCAAGGATCACTTGTACTACTATCACATTAGGAATTCCTATTGACAGGCGAGTAAAACTCCATTAGGTATTCCATAGTGAATCACGTTCAGTGAACTTATTCTCCAATAAGCACCTACATACTTGCTTTAGTGTCTCCACACAAATGATCATGAGATCAATCATCCTCATCCAATGAGCAAGCAACATATGTACCAATCTATCCGGATTTACTAATCCCCTTTTTAGTAATCCCACGATTGGGAACTATTTTAGTTTTAGAGCTTTCTAAGAATTTAGATCTCATTAGCATGATCATCATCATGATTCTAAAAGCATTGCTTAAAACTATGGGTTATTTACATATTATAAAAACAGCACCATGTAGATAATTAAATGCCTTTAATAAATGAATATTTTTTTTAATAAATAAATAAGATTGTTTACAAAGTACGTGCTTTATCATCATACATGATTGGCTTGTATGCACACTACTATCAATCTCCCACTTGCACTAAAGCCAATCGCCATGGTATCTCATACCCATCTTCTCTAAGTGACGATCAAACTGCTGTTGTGTTAAAGCTTTAGTAAATGGATCTGCAATGTTATCTTGAGAGTCTACACGCTCCAAGGTGACGTCTCCTCTTTCAATGATCTCCCTGATCAAGTGAAATCGCCGCAACACGTGTTTAGATTTCTGATGAGACCTGGGTTCCTTAGCCTGTGCAACTGCTCCTGTGTTGTCACAGTAAACGGGAACTGCTTCTCCAATGCTAGGAACCACACCAAGTTCAGTTATGAACTTCTTCATCCAAACAGCTTCCTTTGCAGCTTCACTTGCAGCTATATACTCTGCCTCTGTCACTGAATCAGCAACTGTTTGCTGCTTGGAACTCTTCCAACTCACTGCGCCTCCGTTCAAGGTAAAAACATACCCCGAAACAGATTTACTGTCATCTTGGTCCGTTTGAAAACTTGAGTCTGTGAAGCCCTCGAGTTTTAATTCAGACCCACCGTAGACAAGAAAAATATCTTTAGTCCTTCTCAAGTACTTTAGGATATTTTTCACTGCCTTCCAGTGCTCTTCTCCAGGATTCGACTGGTATCTGCTTGTTACACTAAGTGCATGAGCAACATCCGATCTAGTACATATCATACCGTACATGATAGATCCTATTGCAGAAGCATAAGGGATCTTACTCATACGGTCTCTCTCCTCAGGTGTCTTTGGGGCCTGTTTCTTGGAGAGATGTATTCCATGGCTCATCGGCATGAGACCTCTTTTGGAATCTTCCATGCTAAACCTCTTTAGCATCGTATCAATGTACGTTCGTTGGGATAAACCAAGCATCCTTTTAGATCTATCTCTATAGATCTTTATCCCCAAAATATAGGATGCTTCTCCCAAGTCCTTCATGGAGAAGTGTTTAGATAACCAGATTTTAATTGATTGTAGCATAGGAATGTCATTCCCTATCAGTAATATATCATCAACATATAATACAAGGAATGAAATTACGCTCCCACTAACCTTCTTGTACACACATGGTTCATCGTCATTTTTGATAAAATCAAACTCTTTGATTGTCTCATCAAAACGAATGTTCCATCTACGAGAAGCTTGCTTCAATCCATAAATGGATCGTTGCAGCTTACAGACTTGATTTATTCCAACCTTTGAAACAAATCCCTCTGGCTGTGTCATATACACATCCTCCTCAAGTTTTACATTGAGGAAGGCCGTTTTCACGTCCATCTGCCAGATCTCATAGTCGTTATAAGCTGCAATTGCAAGCAAAATCCGAATGGACTTGAGCATAGCTACTGGTGAAAAGGTTTCATCATAATCAACTCCTTGTCTTTGTTTGAAACCTTTTGCAACCAGTCGGGCCTTATAGGTCTCCACCTTGCCGTCCGCTCCAGTCTTTCTTTTAAAGACCCATTTACACCCAATAGGCTTAATGCCTTCAGGTGGTGAAACCAAAGTCCATACTTTGTTTTCATACATGGAGTCCATTTCGGATTTCATGGCTTCAAGCCATTTCCCTGAGTCTTTATTACTCATGGCCTGTTCGTAATTCAATGGATCATCATCATTCATGATGCGTACCTCATCGTCATCCTCTACAACGAATCCATACCTCTCAGGTATCTTCGGTACTCTTCCAGATTTACGAACAGGGTGTGGTATAGTAGGTTCTTCTACTTGGTCAGGTACCTGACTTTGATCCGTGGTAATTTGTGGTTCTTGAGCTTCTTCAAGATATATCTTACTCCCACTGACCCCTTCATGGATAAACTCCTTTTCCAAGAAGGCAGCATGTTTCGCAACAAACACCTTTTGATCAGTTGGATGATAGAAATAATACCCTACAGTTTCTTTAGGGTATCCCACAAATCTACACTTTTCGGATTTAGTTTGTAGCTTATCATGTTCAAACTTTTTGACATAAGCTGGACAACCCCAAGTCTTAACATGCTTAAGATTTGGTTTCCTCCCTTTCCACATCTCATATGGAGTCTTTGGGGCGGATTTGGTAGGTACCTTGTTAAGTAGGTATGCAGTCGTTTCTAGGGCATATCCCCAGAAGGAAATTGGAAGGTCGGTAAAACTCATCATGGATCGAACCATATCTAACAGTGTTCGATTTCTCCTTTCAGATACTCCATTTAACTGTGGTGTACCTGGAGGAGTCCATTGTGAGATTATACCATTTTCTTTGAGACAATTGAGAAACTCACCGCTTAAGTATTCTCCGCCTCGATCTGATCGAAGTATCTTTATACTCTTGCCCGTTTGTTTCTCTACTTCACTTCTGAACTCTTTGAACTTTTCAAATGATTCTGACTTGTATTTCATTAAATACACATATCCAAATCTTGAGTGATCATCAGTGAAAGTAATAAAATAAGAATACCCACCCCGTGCACTTGTTGTCATAGGCCCACAAACGTCTGTGTGAATCAATGTCAACAACTCTGTAACTCTTTCTCCTCTTCCACTAAAAGGAGATTTAGTCATTTTACCCATGAGACAAGATTCACAAGTTGGATATGATTCATAATCGGATAGCTCGAGGAGCCCATCTTTATGCAACTTGGATAATCTTGTTTCATTGATATGACCGAGTCTACAGTGCCACATGTAGGTATAATTAATATCAGCTCTTTTCCTTTTCTTAGTTTGTTCAATTTGAAATATATTTTCTTGTAAGTCAAGTGTATAAAGTCCATTTCGCAAATTTCCAATACCATATAAAACATCGTCTTTATAAATAGAACAACTATTGTTCTTTATAACAACGTTAAATCCTTCCATATCCAATACAGAAATTGAAATAATGTTTTTAATAATATTCGGAACATAATAACAATTATTAAGATAAATGGACTTGCCCGAAGGCATTGCTAAATAATAAGTTCCTACAGCTAATGCAGCAACCTTTGCTCCATTCCCTACTCGTAGGATCACCTCATCATTGTTCAGCTTTCTACTTCTGACCAGTCCCTTCACATTATTACATATGTGAGAACCACAGCCGGTATCCAATACCCAAGTAGAATTTTGACTTTCTGAAAAATTAATTTCAATCATGAACAAACCTTGATTGGAAGTCGAAGCTTCTCCAAGCTTCTTGTCTGCCAGAAACTTCTTGCAGTTTTTCTTCCAATGACCCGGCTCGTTGCAATGGAAGCACATTCCTTTGCTAGCTGGATCAGATTTCTTTTGTTCCTTTATGTTCACCTTGCCCTTGGTCATCCGAGATCGGAAGAGCTCCTTAGATATCTCATATCTAGCAGTCCTACTTTGTTCACCATACAACTCCTTGAGGTGAATCAACATAGTAGGAGCATCCATGTTTTCTTGCTGACGCTGAAGCTCGTTATTCATGGATGCGAGCATGATGCATTGAGCTACAGATGCATCATCTTGCCACTTTACAATGGTGGCAATCTCTTCCTCAGAGGTTGTTTCTGGAACAGTTCCAGGGACATGTGAGTTTAGGACATAAGAAATCTTTTCAGCAGTGAGAACTATTCTCAGATTTCTTAGCCAGTCCTCATAATTCGGCCCGGTAAGCTTGTTTGCATCAAGTATGCTTCGTAGTGAGATTAGTGATTTAGACATTTTTAAAATTCTGCATGTGAAAAATAACATTTTAGCAAACATTCATTTTATTAATTTTTCATACCAAAATAAATTTAGGTCTTTATTTTAAATTGGTATCTCCCACTATTTTTATCAAACTATATTACCCTCACTTATATAGTTCGGCAACATCTAATTAAAGATTTGCTAGTGAGAATAAGGATCCCATTTCAAATGTATATAACCTTGTGGATAGCACAACAAGCGATATACAAATAAATAGGTAGACAACTCTTGTCAATTACATCACCATGTAATTCCTTTTATTTTGCCTCTTAAATCATAATGGTCAAGTGTGTGCACATCCGAACTAAAATGATTTAAGTTAAGTCCAGCCTAGCACTTCCATAAATTCAAAAAAGAAAAATGTTCGTCCTTGTGGATAGCACAACAAGACTAGATCGTTCAATTTTCTTGATAAGCATCAAATGTGATTAATTAACATCTTAAATATGCAATACTCGCCTTGTGGATAGCACAACAAGCTCATATTAAATATTTAATACTCTATTAATTTATCATGCTAGAAGGCGACGTTCGATATTTCTAATATCATTTGAACGCTTCGGACTTAATATTATTTCTTTGAGGGGTTTGTTATTATTTGTCTCATCTTGTTTAGCGCGCATGCACATATATATATAAAATACGCGTCATTTTATTAAACATGCGAAGCATGTTTGCATAAAATATAATATATATATAATATTTAGCATGCAATATAGAATACTATATTCTACCCGGATTGATTATGGACTTTTATTCTAGTTTGGTTCACTAGAGCCACCAAGTGAACCAAAAGGTCAAACCTAGGGGTGCAAGAATTTAAATTTAAACGTAACTATTACATTTAAACCCGGGCTCCATACAAACGGGTCTTCACGCGCTCCTTGCTCCTTGGTCTCTAATTTTTAAAGATAATTCTAACTATTTCTATTACATTAAACTATTTAATTTAAATAGAAACCTTGATCAACAGTCAAGGGGAAGTACATAGGAGGGAGATAGAATTTTACATCAAGAAAATTTTTTTTAGAGAAGACGAGGTACGCAGACCCCATTTAATAAAACCCATTCATTCAAGCATTCAACTAAAATAAAATCCAATCACATTGGTCAAATAGTCCATAATCAATCCCCATTTATTTTCATACATATCACCATATATATCAATAAATAAATATTCATCTCATGAATTAAAACATTCCATATATATATGAGTATCATTTAATGGGCAATTTTAAATTGCATGAAATCCAATTTCAAGATTAAAATAAACTCTTTATTTTAATTATAAAATTATTTAGAATATAATATATAAATATATCATATTTATTTTTTTTAAAAAAAAATCACCTTCTTTTATTAAAAGAGTCCTGCAGGTTTATTAAAAAAATCCTTTCCTGATGGGTCACCTTCTTTTTGGAGTAAGAAAGAGACAACACCTTTTCTTTGCAGAATTCAAGATTAGCACAAAAAAAATTGTGATTCTTCCCAAAAAAAAAGTCTTCTTTTTTTTTTTTTTTTTTTTTTTTTTTTTCTTAAAAAATATAATTTTATACAATAAAATTATGCCCAATAAATTATTTTAAATACATACCCATATGTATATGAAATCAAAAATAAATTAATAATTGCATAAAGATTTGGCTCTGATACCACTGTTGGGTTTGTACGAAATCGTGACGCAATCAAATTGCAAAAATTAGCGGAAGCATGGTATATCAGAGTTTAAAAAATTTCTACAAAACCATTACCCGGATCATCCTTTATGCAAATTATTAATTTAAAACGATAAATAAGAAGTTATGGAATCATACCATTGTAGAACGAAGCTTCCACAGGTACTAGTTCAACTCCTTGTTCTTCGTGATCTCCTTGAATTTTCGGGTTAGATTCCTTCCTTTGATCAACGCTAGCCACCCAAGTGTTTGGCCTCTAGAGGTGATCCACCAAGGAAGATGAATTATCAAGAAGGAGGGTGTTTGGCTTAACCTTAGTTTTCTATCCTCTATAGAAAAGGAGTACTCTCCAACAATTGGAATTGCATCATCTAATATCTATTATAAGACTTCTCATATATAGACATTGGTCAACCCTTCTAATCCTATTAGACATGGGATTTCTTTTAATTAATTAAACTTCTTTAATTAATTTAGGCTTCCCACCACATGGGAATAATTAATTAAATTTATTTAATTAATTTGTCTCCTAATCTTATTAGGAATAAATGAGAGTACTAAATATTAAATTAATTACTAAACTCCTTTAGAAATTAAAATAATAATAATTGTAATAATATTAATAAGACTCCTCTTATTAATTTATATTTAATATTTTCAAAATATTAAATAATAAACATTAAGCTATTTAATTTATTCTATCACCATAGATTAAATTAATTATACTTAATGCATTATTACGATTATGCCATTACCTTCTTAAATAATTATTCTTCCTTTTATGGTGTGACCCTTTAGGTTCTCCATATTAAACCGGTTGTGAATAAATCAATTAAAACAATTTTAATCTTATTCAAATAAATAAATTAAACTAATAATCTATTTAAATAAATAATATTTATTCTACAATAGGGATAAGCCTCCCTAGCGATCAACGACTTTCCAGATAATATAGATTTCAACATTAATCATAAAAGAACCTGTGAGTTAATAGTTACCATACAATTCAATCCTTCCACCATACAATGTCCCAATTAAATATAAGACATGGATTTACTGTCAAGTCTTATTTTATTTAATTATATGTATTTCGATTAGAAAATGCACAACTCCAAATAATGCAAATTAAAAACTCCTTTCTAATTTCATTTCACCTTGGCCAAGGATTCCTGGGTTGTCATTTAACGAATCACATAGGACATATCTCCTCTTTTACTAGAGGTGGTAGATTCTTTATTGATCATTCATTATCTCCATATGTAACTCATTATACCCAAGCATACCCTATATATGCCTTAAAAGGTCTTAAGGAATAAGTCAAAGTATAATTTGTTACATACAAGATACTATGATGATCTCAAGTCCAAGGATCACTTGTACTACTATCACATTAGGAATTCCTATTGACAGGCGAGTAAAACTCCATTAGGTATTCCATAGTGAATCACGTTCAGTGAACTTATTCTCCAATAAGCACCTACATACTTGCTTTAGTGTCTCCACACAAATGATCATGAGATCAATCATCCTCATCCAATGAGCAAGCAACATATGTACCAATCTATCCGGATTTACTAATCCCCTTTTTAGTAATCCCACGATTGGGAACTATTTTAGTTTTAGAGCTTTCTAAGAATTTAGATCTCATTAGCATGATCATCATCATGATTCTAAAAGCATTGCTTAAAACTATGGGTTATTTACATATTATAAAAACAGCACCATGTAGATAATTAAATGCCTTTAATAAATGAATATTTTTTTTAATAAATAAATAAGATTGTTTACAAAGTACGTGCTTTATCATCATACATGATTGGCTTGTATGCACACTACTATCAGCATCAATAGCAAAGAATTAAGCATCCACCATTCTGAAAGATGGAAGGCATCAATAGCAAAGAATCAAGCATCCATCATACGGGCAGAGCTTCGCTGCGTTTCGAAAACTTGGAAATGAAGGGGGGTGCACGTTTATTTATAGGCCTGGGAGCCTTAGCTCTACCTGCGGCTGTCGCAGGTAGAGGTGCGGCTCCCCAGGTGGGTCTGCGGTGCCGGGTTTTGTCGTCTCAAAATACGTGCACTCCGGACAAAGCTTAGTCAAAGTCGGAACTTTCAAACTTTTGATAGGAGCGTCCGTTTGAGGCGTGATACCTTTTCGAAAAGCCCTCACCGAGAGTGTCGCAATGACATGGGATAAAACATTTTCCAGGTCCAAGAAGATGTAATAACCAGGTCTTTGATTCCCCGCAGTTTATCCGTTAAATTACCTTGCGCTATTAGCACTCGAGATCGTTGTTGTGGTTCATTTTAACTTCGATGGCATCAATTCGGCTTGAGTTTGACCGAAACGGTTGAGAGTTAAATAAAATGACCATTTTGCCTCTCCCGGGGTTGGTGTTGGTACGACCTTTGATGGATCTGGCTTCCCAAGGTTGTCTCTGGGGCTAAACTGCACTTCCCGGATTGACGTCGGAGCTGATCTGTAATTCCCGGGCTGAGATCGGGGATGACTTAACATATCCTGAGTTGATGTCCAGGTTGATTTATACCTCCCGGGTTGATGTCGGGGCTGACTTGAAGGCCCGATATTGACATCGGGGTTTGACTGACGGTCTGATCGGAGATCGGAGCTGGATAGACGATCCGATTAGAGATCGGAGCTGGATATACAGTCCAATTAGAGATCGGAGCCGGATAGACAGTCCAATTAGAGATCGGAGCTGGATTGGCGGTCCGATTGGAGATCGGAGCTGGATAGACTGTTCGATTGGAGATCGGAGCTGGATACACGGTCAGATTGGAGATCGAAGCTAGATTAACAGTTCGATTGGAGATTGGAGCTGGATTGACGGTCTGATTGGAGATCGGAGCTGGATTGACGGTCCGATTGGAGATCGGAGCTGGATTGACGGTCCAATTTGAGATCGGAGCTGGATAGATGGTCCGATTGGAGATCAGATCTGGATTGGCAGTTTGATTTGAGATTGGAGCTGGATAGACGGTCCGATTGGAGATCAAAGCTGGATAGTCGGTCCGATTAGAGATCGGAGTTGGAAAGACTGTCCGATTATAGATTAGAGCTGGATTGGCAGCTGGATAAAAGGTCCGTTTGGAGATCGGAGCTGGATTCACGGTCTGATTGGAGATCGGAGATGGATTAACTGTCCGATTGGAGATCTCAGCAGGATTCACTGTCCGATTAGAGATCGGAGCTGGATTAACTGTCCGATTGGAGATCGGAGCTGGATTGGCGGTCCGATTAGAGATCAGAGCTGGATTGACGGTCTGATTGGAGATCGGAGCTGGATTGACTGTCTGATTGGAGATCGGAGCTGGATTAAAGGTTCGATTAGAGATCGGGGCTGGATTAACGGTCTGATTGGAGATCGGAGCTGGATTCACGGCCCGATTAGAGATCGGAGCTAGATTCACGGTCCGATTCGAGATCAGACCTAGATAGACAGTCTAATAGGAGATCGAAGCTGGATTGGCTGTTTGATTGAAGATTAGAGCTGGATAGACTGTCTGATTGGAGATCGAAGCTAGATAGATGGTCCGATTGGAGATCGAAGCTGGATTGATGGTCTGATTGGAGATCGGAGATGGATTAATGGTCTGATTATAGATCGGAGCTGGATTGAAGGTCTGATTGGAGGTCAGAGCTAGATTGACGATCTGATTGGAGATCAGAGCTGGATTGATTGTTCAATTGAAGATCGGAACTAGATTGACGGTCTGATTGGAGATCGAAGCTGGATTGACGGTCCGATTGGAGATCGGAGCTAGATTAACGGTCCGAATAGAGATCAGAGCAGGATTCACGGTCCGATTGGAGATCAGAGCTGGATTGACTGTCCGATTATAGATCAGAGCTGGATTGAAGGTCTGATTGGAGATCAGAGCTAGATTAGCGGTCTGATTGGAGATCAGAGCTGGATTGACGGTCCGATTGGAGATCAGAGCTGGATTGACGGTCTGATTGGAGATCGGAGCTAGATTAACTGTCTGATTGGAGATCGGAGCTGGATTAAAGGTTCGATTAGAGATCGGGGCTGGATTAACGGTCTGATTGGAGATCGGAGCTGGATTCACGGTCCGATTAGAGATCAGAGCTAGATTCACGGTCCAATTCGAGATCAGACCTAGATAGACAGTCTAATAGGAGATCGGAGCTGGATTGGCAGTTTGATTGGAGATCAGAGCTGGATAGACTGTCCGATTGGAGATCGAAGCTAGATAGATGGTCCGATTGGAGATTGAAGCTGAATTGATGGTCTGATTGGAGATCGAAGCTGGATTGACGGTCCGATTGGAGATCGGAGCTAGATTAACGGTCCGAATAGAGATCAGAGCAGGATTCACGGTCCGATTGGAGATCAGAGCTGGATTGACTGTCCGATTATAGATCAGAGCTGGATTGAAGGTCTGATTGGAGATCAGAGCTAGATTAGCGGTCTGATTGGAGATCAGAGCTGGATTGACGGTCCGATTGGAGATCAGAGCTGGATTGACGGTCTGATTGGAGATCGGAGCTAGATTAACTGTCTGATTGGAGATCGGAGCTGGATTAAAGGTTCGATTAGAGATCGGGGCTGGATTAACGGTCTGATTGGAGATCGGAGCTGGATTCACGGTCCGATTAGAGATCAGAGCTAGATTCACGGTCCAATTCGAGATCAGACCTAGATAGACAGTCTAATAGGAGATCGGAGCTGGATTGGCAGTTTGATTGGAGATCAGAGCTGGATAGACTGTCCGATTGGAGATCGAAGCTAGATAGATGGTCCGATTGGAGATTGAAGCTGAATTGATGGTCTGATTGGAGATCGGAGATGGATTAACGGTCTGATTATAGATCGGAGCTGGATTGAAGGTCTGATTGGAGATCAGAGCTAGATTGACGGTCCGATTGGAGATCAGAGCTGGATTGACTGTTCGATTGAAGATCGTAGCTAGATTGACGGTCTGATTGGAGATCAAAGCTGGATTGACGGTCCGATTCGAGATCGGAGCTAGATTGACGATCCGAATAGAGATCAGAGCAGGATTCACGGTCCGATTGGAGATCAGAGCTGGATTGACTGTCCGATTATAGATCAGAGCTGGATTGAAGGTCTGATTGGAGATCAGAGCTAGATTAGCTGTCTGATTGGAGATCGGAGCTGGATTGGCGGTTCGATTAGAGATCGGAGCTGGATGGACTGTCCGATTGGAGATCATAGTTGGATTAACGTTCCGATTGGAGATCGGAGCTGAATTCACGGTCCGATTGGAGATCGGAGCTGGATTGACAGTTCAAATCTAGATCAGAGCTGGATAGACAGTCCAATCGGAGATCGGAGCTGGATTAGCGGTCCGATTGGAGATCGGAGCTGGATTGGTGATCCGATTAGAGATCAAAGCTGGATAGACTGTTCGATTAGAGATCGGAGCTGGATAGACTATCCGATTGGAGATTGGAGCTGAATAGACTGTCCGATTAGAGATCAGTGCTGGATTGGAGGTCCGATTAGAGATCCATGTTGGATAGACGGTCCGATTGGAGATCGAAGTTAGATTTACGGTCCGATTAGAGATCAGAGCTAGATTGACTGTCTGATTGGAGATCAGAGCTGGATTGACGGTTCGATTGAATATCGGAGCTGGATTGATGGTCCGATTGGAGATCGGAGCTGGATAGACTGTCCAATTGGAGATCGGAGCTGGATTGGCTGTCTGATTAGAGATCGGAGCTGGATTGACAGTCCGATTAGAGATCGGGGCGGGATAGATGGTCCGATTGGAGATCAGAGATGGATTGGCACTTCGATTGGAGATCGGAGCTAGATAGCCGGTCCGATTGGAAATCAGAGCTGGATAGATGGTCCGATTGGAGATCAGAGCTGGATTGACGTTTCGATTAGTGATCAGAGCTGGATTGACGGTCTGATTGGAGATTGGAGCTGGATTGACAGTCTGATTAGAGATCGGAGCTGGATAGACGGTCCGATTGGAGATCAGAGCTGGATTGACAGTCCGATTGGAGATCGGAGCTGGATAGCCGGTCCGATTGGAAATCAAAGCTGGATAGATGGTCCGATTGGAGATCAGAGCTGGATTGACGGTCCGATTAGAGATCAGAGCTGGATTGACGCTTCGATTAGAGATCGGAGTTGGATTGACGGTCCGATTAGAGATCAGAGCTGGATTAACGGTCCGATTGGAGATTAGAACTAGATTGATGATCCGATTGGAGATCGGAGCTGGATAGACGGTCTGATTGGAGATTAGAGCTGGATTGACAGTCCGATTAGAGATCGGAGTTGGATAGACGATTCTATTGGAGATTGGAGTTGGATAGACGGTCCGATTGGAGATCGGAGCTCGATTGATCGTCCGATTGGTGATCGAAGCTTGATTGATGGTTCGATTGGACATCGGAGGTGGATTGTCGGTCCGATTGGAGATCGGAACTGGATAGACAGTCCGATTGGAGATCGGAGTTGGATTGACGGTCCGATTAGAGATCGGAGCTGGATTGACTGTCCGATTGGAGATCGGAGCTGGCTGGAATATCGATATTGGGGATCGAATTTAGGTTACCGATATTGGGGATCGGATTTAGGTTTAAGGACCGGCATTGACGGTCGATTTTGAATTGAAAGACCGGCATTGGCGGCTGGATTTAAATTGAAGGACCGACATTGGTGGCTGAATTTGTATTGATTGACGATTTTGCCCTCCTACAGTGTTTGTATTGGGGCAAGGAAAATTTTGAGTGTCTACAGATGTAATAACCACTTACAACTAAACTAACTCTAAGAACAATGTATGGATGTTTATGAATATATCAATGAAGGGGATCTTTAACTTATTCCGCTGTGCTTGAAAAGATTCTTATGTTTGTCATATGCTAATTCATTAGCAATACAAAATAAATTGGAAAAGTATTTGAAAACGAAAAGGATCTATTCAACCCCCCCCTTCTAGGTCTATTGTGTGCCTACTAGGAACTAACAATTGGTATCAGAGCAGGTTATCATGCTATATTGAAAAGCTAATCTCTTTGAGTCTGATCTTAGGCACAAACATTGTTCTAAACTTAGTTTAGTAGTAAGTCACTTATAAATGCAGATGAGCTCACACGCTGGAAATAATGTGTACAGGTAAATGTGTATATACATCTGAAGCTGTTTAGATTGGTCCATGTTCTTAAATGCCATAGCTACAAGACCAATACTTGTCCACAGTCAATCTTGTAGTCTGCAGACCAGAGATGGGAAGTCAAGAGGCATCAATAGCAAAGAATTAAGCATCCACCATTCTGAAAGATGGAAGGCATCAATAGCAAAGAATCAAGCATCCATCATACGGGCAGAGCTTCGCTGCGTTTCGAAAACTTGGAAATGAAGGGGGGTGCACGTTTATTTATAGGCCTGGGAGCCTTAGCTCTACCTGCGGCTGTCGCAGGTAGAGGTGCGGCTCCCCAGGTGGGTCTGCGGTGCCGGGTTTTGTCGTCTCAAAATACGTGCACTCCGGACAAAGCGTAGTCAAAGTCGGAACTTTCAAACTTTTGATAGGAGCTTCCGTTTGAGGCGTGTGATACCTTTTCGAAAAGCCCTCACCGAGAGTGTCACAATGACATGGGATAAAACATTTTCCAGGTCCAAGAAGATGGGTTAATAACCAGGTCTTTGATTCCCCGCAGTTTATCCGTTAAATTACCTTGCGCTATTAGCACTCGAGATCGTTGTTGTGGTTCATTTTAACTTCGATGGAATCAATTCGGCTTGAGTTTGACCGAAACGGTTGAGAGTTAAATAAAATGACCGTTTTGCCTCTCCCGGGGTTGGTGTCGGTACGACCTTTGATGGATCTGGCTTCCCAAGGTTGTCTCTGGGGCTAAACTGCACTTCCCGGATTGACGTCGGAGCTGATCTGTAATTCCCGGGCTGAGATCGGGGATGACTTAACATATCCTGAGTTGATGTCCAGGTTGATTTATACCTCCCGGGTTGATGTCGGGGCTGACTTGAAGGCCCGATATTAACATCGGGGTTTGACTGACGGTCTGATCGGAGATCGGAGCTGGATAGACGGTCCGATTAGAGATCGGAGCTGGATAGACAGTCCAATTGGAGATCGGAGCAGGATTCACTGTCCGATTAGAGATCGGAGCTGGATTAACTGTCCGATTGGAGATCGGAGCTGGATTGACCGTCCGATTAGAGATCAGAGCTGGATTGACGGTCTGATTGGAGATCAGAGCTGGATTGACTGTCTGATTGGAGATCGGAGCTGGATTAAAGGTTCGATTAGAGATCGGGGCTGGATTAACGGTCTGATTGGAGATCGGAGCTGGATTCATGGCCCGATTAGAGATCAGAGCTAGATTCACGGTCCGATTCGAGATCAGACCTAGATAGACAGTCTAATAGGAGATCGGAGCTGGATTGGCTGTTTGATTGACGATCAGAGCTGGATAGACTGTCCGATTGGAGATCGAAGTTAGATAGATGGTCCGATTGGAGATCGAAGCTGGATTGATGGTCTGATTGGAGATCGGAGATGGAATAACGGTCTGATTATAGATCGGAGCTGGATTGAAGGTCTGATTGGAGATCAGAGCTAGATTGACGGTCCGATTGGAGATCAGAGCTGGATTGACTGTTCAATTGAAGATCGGAGCTAGATTGACGTTCTGATTGGAGATCGAAGCTGGATTGACGGTCCGATTGGAGATCGGAGCTAGATTGACAGTCCGAATAGAGATCAGAGCAGGATTCACGGTCCGATTGGAGATCAAAGCTGAATTGACTGTCCGATTATAGATCAGAGCTGGATTGAAGGTCTGATTGGAGATCAGAGCTAGATTAGCTGTCTGATTGGAGATCGGAGCTGGATTGGCGGTTCGATTAGAGATCGGAGCTGGATTGACTGTCCGATTGGAGATCAGAGGTGGATTAACGGTCCGATTGGAGATCAGAGCTGAATTCACGGTCCGATTGGAGATCGGAGCTGGATTGACAGTTCGATTCTAGATCAGAGCTGGATAGACAGTCCAATCGGAGATCGGAGCTGTATTAGCGGTCCGATTGGAGATCCGAGCTGGATTGGTGATCCAATTAGAGATCAAAGCTGGATAGACTGTTCGATTAGAGATCGGAGCTGGATAGACTATCCGATTGGAGATTGGAGCTGAATAGACTGTCCGATTAGAGATCAGTGCTGGATTGGAGGTCCGATTAGAGATCTATGTTGGATAGACGGTCCGATTGGAGATCGAAGCTAGATTTACGGTCCGATTAGAGATCAGAGCTGGATTGACTGTCTGATTGGAGATCAGAGCTGGATTGACGGTTCGATTGAATATCGGAGCTGGATTGATGGTCCGATTGGAGATCGGAGCTGGATAGACTGTCCAATTGGAGATTGGAGCTGGATTGGCTGTCTGATTAGAGATCGGAGCTGGATTGACAGTCCGATTAGAGATCGGGGCGGGATAGATGGTCCGATTGGAGATCAGAGCTGGATTGACACTTCGATTGGAGATCGGAGCTAGATAGCCGGTCCGATTGGAAATCAAAGCTGGATAGATGGTCCGATTGGAGATCAGAGCTGGATTGACGTTTCGATTAGTGATCAGAGCTGGATTGACGGTCTGATTGGAGATCGGAGCTGGATTGATAGTCTGATTAGAGATCAGAGCTGGATAGACGGTCCGATTGGAGATCAGAGCTGGATTGACAGTTCGATTGGAGATCGGAGCTGGATAGCCGGTCCGATTAGAGATCGGTGCTGGATAGACGATCCTATTAGAGATTGTAGCTGGATAGACGGTCCGATTGGAGATCGGAGCTGGATTGATCGTCCGATTGGAGATCGAAGCTAGATTGACAGTTCAATTGGAGATCAGAGCTGGATTGTCGGTCCGATTGGAGATCGGAGCTGGATAGACAGTCCGATTGGAGATCAGAGTTGGATTGACTGTCCGATTGGAGATTGGAGCTGGATTGACGGTCCGATTGGAGATCGGAGCTGGTTGGAATACCGATATTGGGGATCGAATTTAGGTTACCGATATTAGGAATCAGATTTAGGTTTAAGGACCGGCATTGACGGCCGGTTTTGAATTGAAAGGCCGGCATTGGCGGCTGGATTTAAATTGAAGGACCGGCATTGGTGGCTGGATTTGCATTGATTGACGATTTTGCCCTCCTACAGTGTTAGTATTGGGGCAAGGTAAATTTCGAGTGTCTACAGATGTAATATCCACTTATAACTAAACTAACTCTAAGAACAATGTATGGATGTTTATGAATATATCAATGAAGGAGATCTTTTACTTATTTCGCTGTGCTTGAAAAGATTCTTATGTTTGTCATATGCTAATTTATTAGCAATACAAAATAAACTGGAAAAGTATTTGAAAACGAAAAGGATCTATTCTTCTAGGTCTATTGTGTGCCTACTGGGAACTAACAATTGGAATCAGAGCAGGTTATCATGCTATATTCAAAAGCATTGCTTTGAGTCTGATCCTAGGCACAAACATTGTTCTAAACTTTGTTTAGTAGTAAGTTATTTATAAATGCATATGAGCTCACACGTTGGAAATAATGTGTACAGGTAAATGTGTATATACATCTGAAGCTGCTCAGATTGGTCCATGTTCTTAAATGCCATAGCAACAAGACCAATACTTGTCCACAGTCAATCTTGTAGTCTGCAGACCAGAGATGGGAAGTCAAGAGGCATCAATAGCAAAGAATCAAGCATCCACCATTCAGAAAGATGAAAGGCATCAATAGCAAAGAATCAAGCATCCACCATACGGGCAGAGCTTCGCTGCATTTCGAAAACTTGAAAATGAAGGGGGGTGCACGTTTATTTATAGGCCTGGGAGCCTTAGCTCTACCTGCGGCTGCCGCAGTAGAGGTGCGGCTCCCCAGGTGGGTCCGCGGTATCGTGTTTCGTCGTCTCAAAATACGTGCACTCCGGACAACGAGTAGTCAAAGTCGGAACTTTCAAACTTTTGATAGGAGCGTCCGTTTGAGGCGTGTGATACCTTTTCAAAAAGCCCTCGCCTAGAGTGTCGCATTGACATGGGATAAAACATTTTTTGGGTCCAACAAGATGGGTTAATAACCAGGTCTTCGATTCCCCGCAGTTTATCTGTTGAACTGTCTTGCACTATTGGCACTCGAGATCGTTGTTGTGGTTCATTCTAACTTCGATGGCATCAATTCAGCTTGAGTTTGACCGAATCGATTGAGAGTTGAATAAAATGACCGTTTTGCCTCTCCCAGGGTTACCTGTGGTGTCGACACGGCCTTAGATGGATCTGGCTTCCCAAGGTTGTCTTTGGGGCTGAACTGCACTTCCCGGATTGACGCCGGGTTTGATCTATAATTCCTGGGCTAAGACCGGGGATGACTTGACATATCCTGAGTTGATGTCCAGGTTGATTTATACCACCCGGGTTGATGCTGGGGCTGACTTGAAGGCCCGATATTGACATCGGGGTTTGACTGACGATCTGATCGGAGATCGGAGCTGGATAGATGGTCCGATTAGGGATCGGAGCTGGATAGACAGTCCGATTGAAGATCGGAGCTGGATTGATGGTTCGATGGGAGATCAGAGCTGGATAGACGGTCCGATTAGAGATCAGAGCTGGATAGACGGTCTGATTGGAGATCAGAACTGGATAGACGGTTCGATTGGAGATCGGAGCTGGATTGGCGGTCCGATTGGAGATCGGAGCTGGATAGAAGGTCTAATTGGAGATCAGAGCTGGATAGACGGTCAGATTGGAGATCGAAGCTAGATTGACAGTCCGATTGGAGATCGGAGCTGGATTGATGGTTCGATTGGAGATCGGAGCTGGATTGACTGTCCGATTGGAGATCGGAGCTGGATTGACTGTCTGATTCGATATCGGAGCTGGATAGACGGTTCGATTGGAGATCAGATCTGGATTGGAAGTTTGATTGAAGATTGGAGCTGGAAAGACGGTCCGATTGGAGATCAGAGCTAGATGGTCGGTCTGATTGGAGATCGGAGCTGGATAGTCAGTCCGATTGAAGATCGGAGTTGGAAAGACGGTTCGATTGGAGATCGGAGCTGGATTTACAGCTGGATAGACGGTCTGATTGGAGATCAGAGCTGGATTGACAGTCCGATTGGAGATTAGAAATGGATTAACTGTCCGATTGGAGATCGGAGTAGGATTCACGGTTCGATTAGAGATCGGAGCTGGATTGACGGTACGATTGGATATCGGAGGTGGATTGACAGTCCGATTGGAGATCGGAGGTGGATTGACGGTCCGATTGGAGATCGGAGCTGGATTGACGGTCCGATTGGAGATCGGAGCTAGATTGACGGTCCGATTAGAGATCGGAGCTGGCTTCACGGTCCGATTGGAGATCGGAGCTAGATTGACGGTCTAATTTGAGATCAGACCTAGATAGACAGTCTAATCGGAGATCGGAGCTGGATTGGCGGTTTAATTGGAGATCGGAGCTGGATAGACGGTCCGATTGGAGATTCGGAGCTGGATAGACTGTCCGATTGGAGATCGGAGCTAGATAGACGGTCCGATTGGAGGTCAGAACCGGATTGGCTGTCCGATTGGAGATCCATGCTGGATAGATTGTCCGATTAGAGATCAGAGCTGGATTAACGGTCTGATTGGAGATCGAAGCTGGATTAACGGTCCGATTGGAGATCAGAGCTGGGTTGGCGGTCCGATTGGAGATCGAAGCTGAATTGACTGTCCGATTGGAGATCGGAGCTAGATAGATGGCCCGATTGGAGATTGGAGCTGGATTGACGGTCCGATTGGAGATTGGAGCTGGATAGACGGTCCGATTGGAGATCAGAGCTGGATAGACGGTCCGATTAGAGATCGGAGCTGGATAGACGGTTTGATTAGAGATAGGAGCTGGATTGACGGTCCGATTAGAGATCGGAGCTGGATTGAAGGTCCGATTGGAGATCGGAGCTGGATTGACTGTTCGATTGGAGATCGGAGCTGGATTGACGGTCCGATTGGAGATTGGAGCTGGATTGACGATCCGATTGGAGATCGGAGCTAAATAGACGGTCCTATTGGAGATCAGAGCTGGATTGACAGTCCGATTGGAGATCGGAGCTGGAAAGACGATCCTATTGGAGATTGGAGCTGAATAGACGGTTTGATTGGAGATCGGAGCTGGATTGATCGTCCGATTGGAGATCGGAGATGGATTGATGGTCTGATTGGAGATCGGAGCTGGATTGACAGTCCGATTGGAGATCAGAGCTGGATTGACAGTCCGATTGGAGATCAGAGCTGGATTGACGGTCCGATTGGAGATCAAAACTGGATTGACGGTCCGATTAGAGAAGAGAGTTGGCTAGAATACCAATATTGGGGATCGAATTTAGGTTATCGATATTTGGGATCAGATTTAGGTTTAAGGACCGGCAATGGGGGTCGGTTTTTAATTGAAAGACCGGCATTAGCGGCCAAATTTGAATTGAAGGACTGGCATTGGTGGCCGGATTTGAATTGATTGACGGTTTTGCCCTCCTAGAGTGTTAGTATTGGGGCAAGGAAAATTTCGAGTGTCTACAGACGTAATAACCACTTACAACTAAACTAACTCTAAGAACAATGTATGAATGTTTATGAATATCAATGAATGGGATCTTTTACTTATTTCACTGTGCTTGAAAAGATTCTTATGTTTGTCATATGCTAATTCATTAGTAATACAAAATAAACTAGAAAAGTATTTGAAAACGAAAAGGATCTATTCTTCTAGGTCTATTGTGTGCCTACTGGGAACTAACAATTGGTATCAGAGCAGGTTATCATGTTATATTCAAAAGCTAATCGCTTTGAGTCTGATCCTAGGAACAAATATTGTTCTAAACTTAGTTTAGTAGTAAGTCACTTATAAATGCAGATGAGCTCACACGTTGGAAATAATGTTACAGGTAAATGTGTATATACATCTGAAGCTGCTCAGATTGGTCCATGTTCTTAAATGCCATAGCAACAACACCAATACTTGTCCACAGTCAATCTTGTAGTCTGCAGACCAGAGATGGAAGTCAAGAGGCATCAATAGCAAAGAATCAAGTATCCACCATTCTGAAAGATGAAAGGCCATACATGCGAAGAAATGCTTATCCAGAGGAGAATAAAGAATTTCTCTAATATTTATTTGGCTAACCAGCAGTTGGATGTGAACCCTGAGGTTCAAGGTTATCAAAAAAATAAAGCTTCCAAGACTTTCCTAGCTTATATCTCCTGGACTATAATTGATTGATCAAAGGTCAAATGGAGCAACAGGCTGTTAGCACTAAATGCAAAGATATGCACATCAATGCCTAACATCATTATAGCAGGAAAAATGACTGTCAAAGAACTGACAGTGTAAAGGTACAGTTCCTCATTTATACTTATTTGAATATCATGTTGCATCACCTTATGCACTATAACAGTATTCTATCAAGAGACCATACTCTTCCTAAAAAAAAGAAGGGGAAGAGAGAAAGTACACTAAGGTTGGAAATTTAATTGCTAACAAACTTTCTCTCAATCCAAGTTTTAGGTTGAAGATAACATCTTGAAAGAAGTCTAAAATAGGTCATAAACATATCAAGATTTAATTAAGCTTAAGTGGAGTAATCCTTGCTGAAGGGTTGGTATGTATGTACAAACCTATGTTCTAAGTTTTTGATAATACATAGAGTATGATCAATTCTAGAGGAGTATCTTGAAGATTCTTAGAAACTGATCATCTCCATGAATCAACCAGATACAAATAAGTAATAGAGTTGATTCTTACTCTGTGAACATTCAAAATTTGTGAACATAACCAAGCAAAGGATGAAACCATCAAAGAAAAAGAGTGTCTTATTAAAATGGTTAATCTTACACACACTCATCATCATGCTTTTTAAATGTCATATCTAAATCAGATACATGCATGAATATAATTATTGATGCTAAATGTAATATAAATTCAAATATATAAGGAATAGGGATTTTGAAAACTAACCTAGCAGGACCCAATCAAGCTTGGGTACCAAAAGAGAAATTATCTAAATCTGTAGGTACTTGGTCTATCTGACCACAGTAAGGAATGCTGAAGAAGATGGCTTCAGTCACGAAAATTCAACCAGCTGAAGGCTCAAGACATTTCAGCAATGTGCTTGACAAAATCATCCTATGCCAAAAGCCTATTGTAGAAGACTTGCTGAGCCCACATGAATGAAGCCCATATGGTTGCTGATCTCCATATAGAAGCGGGCTATTCATGACAAGATGAAATAAATCCTATATGCTTATTTATACAAAGCATATCAACTTAGAGGGAACAACAAAGAAGTTCACATCAGAGGATCATCAAGCATTGATCATGAAGAATGCATCATAGAAGCAGAACTCCACGTGTGCAGTCTACCTAAGAGCTTAAAGAAAATAGCAGTGCTCTCTACGATTAAGACTAAAGTTAGCTTGTGTAAGCCAACACACGACGATTATGGAATAATGATCAAAATCGTAGTGTCCCTTCAATCAGCATTAAAGTTCATGTATCTGATGAAGGAGGAAGGGCAACAAACTGAAGAAAGGCTGATAGACGTTGACAAATTGATAGTCTCAAATAACTCTTCATTCATCCTTAGTGTATAATAAAGAAACTAGGGAAGGCCTACAAAACTGCTGAAAACACCTGCTCAGGTGTCAGATGAAGAAAACTACGTTCGTAGTTCTGTCAACAATTGTGGAGTGATCAGTCTTGAAGACATCACTCTATGATCTAATGGAGTCTATTCATTCATAATGATCACATCGAGAAGGAGATATGCAAAGCTGCTCTCTTATGCTTATGAAGAAGCAAAAGAAGAAGAAAAGTAGTCACAAAACAAAGAAGTCCTCACTCACTATGATTGTGGAGTTATCACCAATCGTAGAGTTCAGACTAATTACTACTGCGAATGGAGAAGCTGCAACAGCCTCCCAGCCTAAACAACTGTCAGGGCTGTATCTGAAAAAAGGACAAAGAGGATGATGATCAAAAGATTGCTATTGAAAAGGCTGAACAAAACAATCAATCTCCAGCATCTGGTCCAACTGAGAAAGGACCAGAATGATAGAAGATGATCAGGACATGATCAGTCATGAAGAGCACACTACTGTACCTGATCAGACTATGGTCTATATTGAGAATAAAATGCAAGAACCAAGTGATGCTGATGTGAAAGAAAAGTTAAAGGTGGTGAAGATTATGGAAGAACAAATGAAGATATGGAGATGGTGAAGCTCAGGGAGCAAAATGAAGAAGTGGAATTCTTGCCAGAAGATTTGAGATAAGCTCAGAAAATAAGTCAATCATGGTGCATGTTTGTCGACCACACCACGATTATCAAAACCACTTCTGTCAAGTTCATAGAGAACAAGAGCTAACCCTAAACAGAAATATTCCAGTTATAGAGTCCCAAAACTTTATGACTGATGAACCAAATGAAGATCCATAGTCAGTAGTAACTTCCCAAAACGTGTTACTGATAACCATATCAACCACACACCTCATATCGTGGAGTGCTTACGATCAAACATCCGATCGTAGTGGAAGAGCAGGAGGATACCACAATTGCAGTCTACACTGAAACCAACACTATTGAATATCAAGAGTTGGTAAATGAACTCCCCAGCAGAGAGATCAAATGTGATGTCAGTACTGATCATTCCAAAGCTCTTCATCTGATAAGCGCCTCAGGGACAAACCTAACCCTTAGCCTTGGTCTAAGAGGTTGGCCCTTCCTAAGAAACCTTAATCCAGAAGAAGTGAAAATATTAATTACATCACAAGAATCTCTGCTAAAGCATGCAGCATCTCATCAGAAGAATACAAGTTGAAAATGAGAATTACCAATCCCTTAGAATCTAAATGAAGAAGTTGTTTATTGAAGCATGACCACAGACTACGATCTTCAAAGAAGATGCAAAGGTTGTAGGTCAGTCTGGGAAATCGTGCAGTACCAAGCTAAGTCATAAGTCACTCCATGGATTGAAGAAGTCAATAGTCAACAGAAGAAAAGTCAAATCTGGTTAACTGACACGATGGAGAAGTTACAGATTGTGACCTATCAACGTCTTACAACTGTCCCACTAAGAAACGTGGAGGGAACAGTTACAAGAGGGAAATTCAAATTATTGGCAGTTTCATTTTAGTGAGTTCATCAAAAGCTGCAAGCCTATCAAATCCATACACTCACCCTCTTAAGCCAAAACCTAAACACCTCCAAACAACCAGACCTTCTCCAACAGTCATCAAATCTCGAATCACTTCCTGATATATCACAAGATCCTCACAAATTCATAAATCCAGAAAACCCTGAGTCTTCAAATGGCAGACTGGCAAGTAATCAATGGCATTCAACTTGGAATGAAGAAGTTTGAGAAATCTGAGAAGAATTTCAGAGATATTCTTGAGCTTATAAAGAAGGCCAGATTTTCTGAATGCCTTGAGTCAAACACTCTTATATATGTCAATCTAGTTAAAGAGTTCTACTCAAATGTGAATATGAGCTCTGGAACTCTAACGACAAAGGTCAAAGGCTAGATTCTGAAGTTAAAACCTACAGACATAAATATGTGTCTAGGTTTCCCTAACCTAGGTCTAAAAAATCTTTATGAAGTCGACACTGAAGGAGCCAAAATGATTATATGGTACCAGAGAAACCCTAGTTTGAAGGATACGAAGAAAAAAGAGTTTCTTGAAGAATTTGAGTTCCTCACAGAGATTGTAGGGAAGTGCATACTATGCAAGGACACTGCTCATGACACTGTGAGTGATCAACAGTTGAAGATTATGTTTGCAATAGTTCTAAGAAAGCGAATCAATTTTGTCCAAATGGCTGGACAAGGCGGAGAAGAAGAGGTTAACAGGGAAACCATTCACAAAGGTTTTTCATGGAAGGTTCTTGAGTATCATTCTGAAGACGAAGCTGAAGAATAAGATTAAGGATGATGAAGGTGTAGTTCTAAACAGCCATGAGGTGATGACCCCTATGCTGTTTTCAAACTGGAAGAAGAACCCAATGGAGAACAAAAGGATGATAACACATAGAAGCTGTTGGGTTTGTACGTAACGCAATCATGCAATCAAATCACATAAATAGGGAGGAAGCGTAAAAACTAGGTTTTCAAAAATTTATACAAACCCATTACCATGATCATTCCTGTGCATCAATTATCAGTGAATGAAGAAGGAGAAAAACAGAATTATACCTTTGAAGATCCAAGCTTCCTCAGGTACAAGTTCTACTTCTTTGATTCCTTTGATTCCTCTGTAGTGGCTCCTTCCCTTGATCAATGTCAGCCACCCAAATGTTTGGCCTCTAACGGTGATCCACCAAGGAAGATGAAGAACTCAGTAAGATGGGTTATTGGCTTAACCCTTGTTTCTATCTCTATAGAATATGTGTACTCCCAACTCTTGAAAAATTCACGTACCTTATTTCTGATATAAGACTCTCTTATATAGATATTAGGTTAACCCTCCTAATCCAATTAGAATAGGGTTTTATTTAATTAATTAATTAAATACTTTTAATTAATTTATATCCTAATTTTTATTAGGATTGAGAGAGAGTACTGATATTATATTAATTCCTAAACTCCTTTAGAATTAAAATAATAATAATAATAATAATATTAATAAGACTCCTCTTATTAATTTATATTTAATATTTCTAAAATATTAAATAATAAACATTAAGCTATTTAATTTATTCTATCATCATAGAATTAATTATACTTAATGCATTATTACTATCATGCCATTTTCTTCTTAAATAATTCTTCTTCCTTTTATGGTGTGACCCTTTAGGTTCTCCATATTAAACCGGTTGTGAATAAATCAATTAGAACAATTCTAATCTTATTTAAATAAATAAATTAAACTAATAATCTATTTAAATAAATAACATTTATTCTACAATAGGGATAAGCCTCCCTAGCGATCAACGACTTTCCAGATAATATAGATTTCAACATTAATCATAAAAGAACCTGTGAGTTAATAGTTACCGTACAATTCAATCCTTCCACCATACAATGTCCCAATTAAATATAAGACATGGATTTACTGTCAAGTCTTAATTTATTTAATCATATGTATTTCGATTAGAAAATGCACAACTCCAAATAATGCAAATTAGAAACCTCTTTCTAATTTCATTCTACCCTGGCCAAGGATTCCTGGGTTGTCATTTAACGAATCACATAGGACATATCTCTTCTTTTACTAGAGGTGGTAGATTCTTTATTGATCATTCATTATCTGCATATGTAACTCATTATACCCAAGCATACCCTATATATGCCTTAAAAGGCCTTAAGGAATTAGTTAAAGTATAATTTGTTACATACAAGATACTATGATGATCTCAAGTCCAAGGATCATATGTACTACTATTACATTAGGAATTCCTATTGACAGGCGAGTAAAACTCCATTAGGTATTCCATAGCGAGTCACATTCAGTGAACTTATTCTCCAATAAGCACCTACATACTTGCTTTAGTGTCTCCACACAAATGACCATGAGATCAGTCATCCTCATCCAATGAGCAAGCAACATATGTACCAATCTATCCGTATTTACTAATCCCCATTTTAGTAATCCCACAATTGGGAACTATTTTAGTTTTTAAGCTTTCTAAGAATTTAGATCTCATTATCATGATCTCATCATGATTCTAAAAGCATTGCTTAAAACTATGGGTTATTTACATATTATTAAAACAACACCATGTAGATAATTATATGCCTTTAATAAATGAATATTTTATTAATAAATAAATAAGATTGTTTACAAAGTATGTGCTTTATCATCATACATGATTTGCTTGTATGCACACTACTATCAATCTCCCACTTGCACTAAAGCCAATCGCCATGGTATCTCATACCCATCTTCTCTAAGTGACGATTAAACTGCTGTTGTGTTAAAGCTTTAGTAAATGGATCTGCAATGTTGTCTTGAGAGTCTACACGCTCCAAGGTGACGTCTCCTCTTTCAATGATGTCCCTGATCAATTGAAATCGCCGCAACACGTGTTTAGATTTCTGATGAGACCTGGGTTCCTTAGCCTGTCCAACCGCTCCGGTGTTATCACAGTATACGGGAACTGCTTCTCCAATGCTAGGAACCACACCAAGTTCAGTTATGAACTTTTTCATCCAAACAGCTTCCTTTGCAGCTTCACTTGCAGCTATATACTCTGCCTCTGTCACTGAATCAGCAACCGTTTGCTGCTTGGAACTCTTCCAACTAAACACATACCCTGAAACAGATTTACTGTCATCTTGGTCTGTTTGAAAACTTGAGTCCGTGAATCCCTCGAGTTTTAATTCAGACCCACCGTAGACAAGAAAAATATCTTTAGTCCTTCTCAAGTACTTTAGGATATTTTTCACCGCCTTCCAGTGCTCTTCTCCTGGATTCGACTGGTATCTGCTTGTTACACTAAGTGCGTGAGCAACATCCGGTCTAGTACATATCATACCGTACATGATAGACCCTATTGCAGAAGCATAAGGGATCTTACTCATACGGTCTCTCTCCTCAGGTGTCTTTGGGGCCTGTTTCTTGGAGAGATTTATTCCATGGCTCATCGGGATGAGACCTCTTTTGGAATCTTTCATGCTAAACCTCTTTAGCATCGTATCAATGTACGTTCCTTGGGATAAGCCGAGCATCCTTTTAGATCTATCTCTATAGATCTTTATCCCCAAAATATAGGATGCTTCACCCAAGTCCTTCATGGAGAAGTTTTTAGATAACCAGATTTTAATGGATTGTAACATAGGAATGTCATTCCCTATCAGTAATATATCATCAACATATAATACAAGGAATGATACTGCGCTCCCACTAACCTTCTTGTATACACATGATTCATCCTCGTTTTTGATAAAATCAAACTCTTTGATTGTCTCATCAAAACGAATGTTCCATCTACGAGAAGCTTGCTTCAACCCATAAATGGATCGTTGTAGCTTACAGACTTGATTTGTTCCAACTTTTGAAATAAATCCCTCTGGCTGTGTCATATACACATCCTCCTCAAGTTTCCCATTGAGGAAGGCCGTTTTCACGTCCATCTGCCAGATCTCATAGTCGTTGTAAGCTGCAATCGCAAGCAAAATCCGAATGGACTTGAGCATGGCTACTGGTGAGAAGGTTTCATCATAGTCTTCTCCTTGTCTTTGTTTGAAACCTTTTGCAACCAGTCGGGCCTTATAGGTCTCTACCTTTCCGTCTGCTCCAGTCTTTTTCTTAAAAACCCATTTACACCCAATAGGTTTAATGCCTTCAGGTGGTGAAACCAAAGACCATACTTTGTTTTCATACATGGAGTCCATTTCGGATTTCATGGCTTCAAGCCATTTCCCTGAGTCTTTATTACTCATAGCCTGTTCGTAATTCAATGGATCATCACCATTCATGATGTGTACCTCATCGTCATCCTCTATAACGAATCCATACCTCTCAGGTATCTTCGGTACTCTTCCAGATTTACAAACAGGGTGTGGTACAGTAGGTTCTTCTACTTGGTTAGGTACCTGACTTTGGTCCGTGGTAACTTGTGGTTCTTGAACTTCTTCAAGATATACCTTGCTCCCACTGACCCCTTCATGGATAAACTCTTTCTCCAAGAAGGTAGCATGTTTCGCAACAAACACCTTTTGATCAGTTGGATGATAGAAATAATACCCTACGGTTTCTTTAGGGTATCCCACAAATCTACACTTATCGGATTTAGTCTGTACGTTATCATTTTCAAACTTTTTGACATAAGCTGGACAACCCCAAGTCTTAACATGCTTAAGATTTGGTTTCCTCCCTTTCCACATCTCATATGGAGTCTTTGGGGCGGATTTGGTAGGTACCTTGTTAAGTAGGTATGCAGTCGTTTCTAGGGCATATCGCCAGAAGGAAATTAGAAGGTCGGTAAAACTCATCATGGATCGAACCATGTCCAACAGTGTTCGATTTCTCTTTTCAGATACTCCATTTAACTGTGGTGTACCTGGAGGAGTCCATTGTGAGATTATACCATTTTCTCTGAGACAATTGAGAAACTCACTACTTAAGTATTCTCCACCTCGATCTGATCGAAGTATCTTAATACTCTTGCCCGTTTGTTTCTCTACTTCACTTCTGAACTCTTTGAACTTTTCAAATGATTCTGATTTGTATTTCATTAAATACACATATCCAAATCTTGAGTGATCATCAGTGAAAGTAATAAAATAAGAATACCCACCCCGTGCACTTGTTGTCATAGGTCCACAAACGTCTGTGTGAATCAATGCCAACAACTCTGTAACTCTCTCTCCTTTTCCACTAAAAGGAGATTTAGTCATTTTACCCATGAGACAAGATTCACAAGTTGGATATGATTCATAATCAGATAGCTCGAGGAGCCCATCTTTATGCAACTTGGATAATCTTGTTTCATTGATATGACCGAGTCTACAGTGCCACATATAGGTATAATTAATATCATCTCTTTTCCTTTTCTTAATTTGTTCAATTTGAAATATATTTTCTTGTAAGTCAAGTGTATAAAGTCCATTTCGCAAATTTTCAATACCATATAAAACATCGTCTTTATAAATAGAACAACCATTGTTCTTTATAATAACGTCAAAACCTTCCATATCCAATACAGAAATTGAAATAATGTTTTTAATAATATTCGGAACATAATAACAATTATTAAGATAAATGGATTTGCCCGAAGGCATTGCTAAACAATAAGTTCCTACAGCTAATGCAGCAACTTTTGCTCCATTTTCCACTCGTAGAATCACTTCATCTTTGTTCAGCTTTCTACTTCTGACCAGTCCCTGCACAGTATTACATATGTGAGAACCACAGCCGGTATCCAATACCCAAGTAGAATTATGACTTTCAGAAAAATTAATTTCAATCATAAACAAACCTTGATTAGAAGTCAAAGCTTCTCCAAGCTTCTTCTCTGCTAGAAACTTCTTGCAGTTCCTCTTCCAATGTCCCGGCTCATTGCAATGAAAGCACATTCCTTTAGCTGGTTCAGGTTTCTTTTGCTCCTTTTCTTTCCCTTTTCCCTTAGCCTTCTTAAATTTCTTCTTTTCAGAAGACACCTTGGGCCTCTTCCTTTTATTGGAAGAATCCACCACCAAGACATGGTTCTTCTTGGATGAGAAGTGACCTTCTGCAGTTTTCAGCATGTTAAGCAGCTCAGGTAAGCTGACATCTAGCTTATTCATGTGAAAATTAACCACAAACTGCGAGAAGGTCTCAGGGAGTGACTGCAAAACCAAGTCTTGACTCAACTCCCCATCCATGACGAACCCAAGCTGTCCAAGGCGTTCAATCAAATTGATTACCTTCAGAACATGAGTCTCGACGGCAGTGCCCTCGGTCATCCGAGATCGGAAGAGCTCCTTAGATATCTCATATCTAGCAGTCCTACTCTGTTCACCATATAACTCCTTGAGGTGAAGCAGCATAGCAGGAGCATCCATTTTTTCGTGCTGACGCTGAAGCTCGTTATTCATGGATGCGAGCATTATGCATTGAGCCACAGATGCAACATCTTGCCACTTATTGAAAGTAGCAATCTCTTCCTCAGAGGCTGTTTCTGAAACAGATTCAGGGATAGTGGAATTTAGGACATAAGAAATCTTTTCAGCAGTGAGAACAATTCTCAGATTTCTTAGCCAGTCCTCATAATTCGGGCCGGTAAGCTTATTTGCATCAAGTATGCTTCGTAGTGAGATTAGTGATTTTGACATTTTTAAAATTCTGCATGTGAAAAGACAACATTTTAGCAAACATTCATTTTATTAACTTTGCATACCAAAATAAATTTAGGTCTTTATTTTAAATTAGTATCTCCCACTATTTTCATCAAACTATATTACCCTCACTCATATAGTTCGGCAACATCTAATTAAAGATTTGCTAGTGAGATTAAGGATCCCATTTCAAATGTATATAACCTTGTGGATAGCACAACAAGCGATATACAAATAAATAGGTAGACAACTCTTGTCAATTACATCACCATGTAACTCCTTTTATTTTGCCTCTTAAATCATAATGGTCATGCGTGTGCACATCCGAACTAAAATGATTTAAGTTAAGTCTAGCCTAGCACTTCCATAAATCTAAAAAAGAAAAATTTTCGTCCTTGTGGATAGCACAACAAGACTAGATCGTTCAATTTTCTTGATAAGCATCAAATGTGATTAATTAACATCTTAAATATTCAATACTCGCCTTGTGGATAGCACAACAAACTCATATTAAATATTTAATACTCTATTAACTAATCATGCTAGAAGGTGACGTTCGATATTCCAAATATCATTTGAACGCTTCAGACTTAATAATATTTCTTTGAGGGGTTTGTTATTATATTTCTCATCTTTTTAAGCGCGCATGCACATATATATATAAAATACGCGTCATTTTATTAAACATGCGAAGCATGTTTGTATAAAATATAATATATATAATATTTAGCATGCAATATAGAATACTATATTCTACCCGGATTGATTATGGACTTTTATTCTAGTTTGGTTCACTAGAGCCACCAAGTGAACCAAAAGGTCAAACCTAGGAGTGCAAGAATTTAAATTTAAATATAACTATTACATTTAAACCCTGGCTCCATACAAATGAGTCTTCACGCGTTCCTTGCTCCTTGGTCTCCAATTTCTTCAAAATAATTCTAACTATCTCTATTACATTAACTATTTAAAATTAAATAGAAACCTTGATCAGCAATCAAGGGGAAGTACATAGAAAGGAGATAGAATTTACATCGAGAATAAAACTAGAGAAGACGAGGTACGCAGACCCCATTTTATAAAATCCATTCATTCAAGTATTCAACCAAAATAAAATCCAATCACATTGGTCATAGTCCATAATCAATCCCTTTTATTACCATACATATCATCATATGTATCAATAAAACTTATTCATCTCATGAAAATAAATTCATTCCATATATGTATTAATATCAGTTAATGGGCAAAAGTTTGCTAAACTTTGTTTTTGGAAAAATAAACTCCTTTATTTCATTCAAAAACAATTTCAAATTAAACTCTTTAATTTTAGCAACTCTGAAATCTCATTTCATATAAAATAAACATCTTTATTTTAAACCTTTATTAATTAAATAAACCATTCATTTAATTAAATAAAACAAAAAAAATTTCAGTTCCTGTCCAGTGGCGCAGCTGCGCCAAGAATGTAAAGGGAACCGGCGCAGCTGCGCAGCATGAAAACCAGGAATAGCAACCAGCGCAGCTGCGCAGCAATATTTCCTTGTACCGGCGCAGCTTCGCAGAATCTGAAAAAAAATTTTGTTGCCCAGAACTCGATCCAATCGCATATCATACATGTATGGAATCACATAGACTGATAATTAGCACAAGATTGGCTCTGTTACCACTGTTGGGTTTGTACGTAACGCAATCATGTAATCAAATCACATAAATAGGACGGAAGCGTAAAAACTAGGTTTTCAAAAATTTATACAAACCCATTACCATGATCATTCTTGTGCATCAATTATCAGTGAATGAAGAAGGAGAAAAATAGAATTATACCTTTGAAGATCCAAGCTTCCTCAAGTACAAGTTCTACTCCTTTGATTCCTTTGATTCCTCTGTAGTGGCTCCTTCCCATGATCAGTGTCAGCCACCCAAATGTTTGGCCTCTAACGGTGATCCACCAAGGAAGATGAAGAACTCAGTAAGATGGGTTATTGGCTTAACCCTTGTTTCTATCTCTATAGAATATGTGTACTCCCAACTCTTGAAAAATTCACGTACCTTATTTCTGATATAAGACTCTCTTATATAGATATTAGGTTAACCCTCCTAATCCAATTAGAATAGGGTTTTATTTAATTAATTAATTAAATACTTTTAATTAATTTATATCCTAATTTTTATTAGGATTGAGAGAGAGTACTGATATTATATTAATTCCTAAACTCCTTTAGAATTAAAATAATAATAATAATAATAATATTAATAAGACTCCTCTTATTAATTTATATTTAATATTTCTAAAATATTAAATAATAAACATTAAGCTATTTAATTTATTCTATCATCATAGAATTAATTATACTTAATGCATTATTACTATCATGCCATTTTCTTCTTAAATAATTCTTCTTCCTTTTATGGTGTGACCCTTTAGGTTCTCCATATTAAACCGGTTGTGAATAAATCAATTAGAACAATTCTAATCTTATTTAAATAAATAAATTAAACTAATAATCTATTTAAATAAATAACATTTATTCTACAATAGGGATAAGCCTCCCTAGCGATCAACGACTTTCCAGATAATATAGATTTCAACATTAATCATAAAAGAACCTGTGAGTTAATAGTTACCGTACAATTCAATCCTTCCACCATACAATGTCCCAATTAAATAGAAGACATGGATTTACTGTCAAGTCTTAATTTATTTAATCATATGTATTTCGATTAAAAAATGCACAACTCCAAATAATACAAATTAGAAACCTCTTTCTAATTTCATTCTACCTTGGCCAAGGATTCCTGGGTTGTCATTTAACGAATCACATAGGACATATCTCCTCTTTTACTAGAGGTGGTAGATTCTTTATTGATCATTCATTATCTGCATATGTAACTCATTATACCCAAGCATACCCTATATATGCCTTAAAAGGCCTTAAGGAATTAGTCAAAGTATAATTTGTTACATACAAGATACTATGATGATCTCAAGTCCAAGGATCACATGTACTACTATCACATTAGGAATTCCTATTGACAGGCGAGTAAAACTCCATTAGGTATTCCATAGCGAGTCACGTTCAGTGAAATTATTCTCCAATAAGCACCTACATACTTGCTTTAGTGTTTCCACACAAATGACCATGAGATCAGTCATCCTCACCCAATGAGCAAGCAACATATGTACCAATCTATCCGGATTTATTAATCCCTATTTTAGTAATCCCACAATTGGGAACTATTTTAGTTTTTAAGCTTTCTAAGAATTTAGATCTCATTATCATGATCTCATCATGATTCTAAAAGCATTGCTTAAAACTATGGGTTATTTACATATTATGAAAACAGCACCATGTAGATAATTATATGCCTTTAATAAATGAATATTTTATTAATAAATAAATAAGATTGTTTACAAAGTATGTGCTTTATCATCATACATGATTGGCTTGTATGCACACTACTATTAGAAGCAGCAGCAAGAGTACTTTGAAGAAGATGAAGGCCAGTGCCATGAAAGAAGAGGAGCTATCACACTCTGAAGATTCAATAATCCCAGAATCCAAGTCTGTGAGGCCATCCAAGAAGAAAGCTAAGGTGATGAAAAGGTCAAAATCAGTTCCTCAAAGAAGCTTATTTGATGAGAAGAAAAGAGTAGAGACAGAAGATGAAAAGGAAACTGAAAGCTCTACGGATAAGTCCTCAAGAAAACATCGCAATGATGAGGAAGTTAAATCTGAACAAGAAGAAGTTAAGTCTGATGATGAAGAGGAAAATGCAAGTTTTGTGGCTAAGTCTCCAAGTAGCCACTCTGCTGATGAGGAAGGTTCGAAAGCTGAAACAATTGGATCTCCTACTACTAAAGCCCCAACGAGTTCATCTGATGGTTCAAAAGACGTTGAGTCTAAAGAAGAAGCATCTGCTCCTACTGTTGCTTAGCATCAAAGAAGGTTGTCTGATGACTCAGAGACTTCAAAGTTTGAAGATGAAGAAGAGTCTGAATCTCCTGTAGCTGAACCCCCAAAAAGGAGGAAGAGCAACAGATTACGTGCCTAAGCTATTCTAGAGAAGAAAGGAGAATCTTTTACAGCAATCATCAAACTCAGTGATGATGAGACAATATCAAAGGAAGAAGATGCTAAAGGAAAAAGGAAGAAAAAGTCTGAAAAGGCTAGCAGCAAGAGACTGAAGATTACAAAGCAAGAAATGCTCAGTGAGTCTACAAGGACAAGTTCTGCTAATGAAAATGAAGATGATGATCAAATGCATGAACAAACTGATGATTCAGTTGAAGGAAGCATGCATCAGTCTAACTCCAGCTTAGAACATAAAGAAAGGGAAAGAAATTCCAGTCTAGAGAATGAAATACCAGAAGATTTTCATATTCCTTGTCCTGCTCATCGCAAGAGAAGAATAGTAGTGGAAGTTGATGAAGAACCACTAGATGTACTTCCAGGAGAATGGGTTAATCTTGGAAATGAGAGGCTGAATGTGGTGAAGATGACCGCAGCATATATGCTCAACAATTGTGAAGCTATGAAGCTGGACACTTCAACCGTGATATATGATCCTGAAATCAAAGACCATGCGATAAGATGGTTCTATCCTCATATGCCATGGGTAAAGGCATCCCTCATTGGAGACATCAACTACTTCTTATGGTGCTTCTCTCACCTCCCTAACCTAGAGCTGGTGGCACAGAATTTTCCAAGGGTAAAGAAGTTTGCAACTCAGATGATCAAGGACCAGTCTCACTTCAAAATCTATCGATATGCTGGAAACCATTACATTCCCTACAATTGTCGAGCAGATTCAGATGGTAGAAGGATCATACCTAAGTCTAAAAATATAGAGTCAGCTCACTCTACCAATGAAGGTGATCAAACTGAGTTTGAAAAGCTCTATGCTGATCCTGCAGTGCTTATTGATAGTCCTCCATCCTTCAACAACGATTGGTACTAAATGATTTATTAGATTCTCACTACCTTTGAGAGTCTGTCCAAGGATGAGAATTGTAGAATCCAACCTGATGCTCAGCAGGAGGCTGACCAAACATCTATTCAGACAAAGAATGAACAACCTGATGCCAGCTCTCTTCAAGAGAAAGAGTTGCTAAAGAACTTTGAAGAACAGATTGACGAGATCTCTCTTATAACTATAGAAGTAAAGGACCTGTCAACATGAGAAGACAATGAGCTGTCAAAAAGGCTTCAAGCAAGACTCTCAGACATATTCCTCAAGCTTCAATTAAGGGATCAAGTGTTTCTGAAGGCTATGAGTGATCAAAAGGAAGAAGCTCTACGAGCTCAGAAGGTTAATGAAGAGCAAATTTTGTCTCTCTCTGACAAGATTGACAATCTGAATCAGTCCCTTTCCCTACAACTGAAGCTAAGCCAACAAGAACTTAAGATGAGGTTGGTAACTCATCTCACCTGGTGGAGCAGCTTATGTTAAATGTGGTATAGCTTTCTCAAGTGAATAATGACAAAAAAGGGGAGAAAAAGAGACATAGAAAGAGTTCAAGGAAGAGAATAATGAAGGAAGAAAAGAAGACCAAGAGCAAAAAGGAAAAGGAGGAGAAGAAGAAAGCAGCAACAGAAGCAGAGTCATCATCAGAGGGGAAGCCAAAAGATGATGACCCGATGAAGATAGAATCTGAGGGGGAGCTAGAAAAAGAAGAAGAACAAGATGAAGAAATGGAGCATTCATCTGAGGGGGAGCAGAGGAAAGAGGAAAAAGAAAAAAAGAAAGATGAGTAGCTGAATAGATGATCAACAGACATCCTGGAGACATACATGGAGCAGAAAAGGTACATCTCTATCTAGTTAGGTATGTTTTGGATCCAGGATGTAGAGTGTCATAGTTTATGTAATTTCATATTATCATCAATGACATTTATGATTATCTATTTTAGAAATATAGCTGCTCACTATATATTAAGATTCATTCATCTCATACATATGCACTGATTATTTTTGTCATAATCAAATAGGGGGAGATTGTTAGGAAAATACATGAGAATGTTATTCCTATTTATATAAGATTTGATTATGATACAAATGAATGAATATGCAAGTATTCTTGCATTGAAGAAAGCTGTAAAGTCCTTTGATAGATAATAGGAATATTTGTACAAGAACTTAGAATGAATTGATCAAATATGTTAGGTTGATCCTACATAAACAAAATAGCTTTGTAAAGTCCTTAAAAAGAAAAGACGTACAAGGACTATAAATAGAAAGATCAAGCTTGTTAGGTTGATCTTATAAAGTGTAATAGATAGGCATGTCTGATCATTGTGCACTGCACTAGCCGTCGTAGTCTGCCAGGAGAGATAAGGAAGACTCGAGAACTATCAAGGCAGAATCGTAGTCTGCAAGGATAGTAGATCTTGGAGTTCGTAGTCTTCCAGGAGAGACAAGGCTGGATCGTAGTGTGTACAGAAGAACTTTCTCAGAGCTGTAATCTGCTGAGGAAGTCATGGTCAAAATCATAGAGATAGCCTGCTATGAGCCGACCGAGCGCCTACCAAAGCTAAGTCAAGAATCGTAGGCCACACTTGAAGTAGTGGAGTCTATTGATCATATCAGAGGCAGAGATCATAGTCGAGCCAGATCAGATGAGGACAACAAGTATGAAGATAGAAATCATAGTCTGTCAAGATCTGATCTCGGAGTCGTAGTGTCTGCAGAACTAAAGCAAGATTTTAGTCTGCAGAACTAAGGCTTCAACAAAGATGCTTACAACGCCAAGGAAGAATCGCAGTGTCAACATAATTCTCAATAGATGAGCACTCCCAGAATATCCAAAGTACGAAGCCTCTGGTCTGAGCTGCAAAGATACATTCCACCTGAAGGAAACCAGAGAGCACTCAACGAATGGCATGCAAGCAAACAGAAGATCTAAGCACAAATTCAATCAACATCCTGATTGAGTTGTGAAGCCATTCAAGATGAAGTCTTCCACAAGCAAATTAGAAGAAGACTTCAGATATAGTGATTGACTAAAGAAAGTCAGCAAGTGCAGTAGCTGTCAAGAGAACAGAAGACAACGATCTTGGGATTAACTAAGATCGTAGTGTTTGCCAAACAAAGTAGGAAATGATGCAGTTTACACAGAGATACTGGCCATCTTATGAAGAACAAGACGAAAGTGATTAAGCATGGGTTAGACCATTAATGATAGGTGAACGGGAGATCATAAGGAGAAAGAGAGCTGGGCATGCCACAAATTTGATGTGTCGTGCTATTCAGAAGAGGCCAGAGCAATAAGTCAAGCTATCTGTTCTTGAGATCAGTCAAGAAAAGCAGAAGTGTTGAAGCACTGCACAAGTAAAGGAAGAGGTGTTCTACATTGCAGATCCAAAGAACACTCTTCAGAATCGTAGTATTTTCTCTACCAGTCAATAAACATCATTCAACAAGACACACTATGATCAAGGTCTAAGAACATCTGCATCAGAATCGTAGAGTTCAGTTATCTGAAGATTAAAGCATTGGCAACAGTTTAATACGAAGATTGATATTCGAACGTTGCTGATTGAGAGCATCAATGCAGAAGGACAACTCCTGTAGATTCGAATCAAGGAATCAGAAAGGAGAAATAAAGGTGACTACCAGCCTGACACGGAAAGGTGACATCTCTGAGGTGGTAGGTAAAGTAGCATACTGATGTGTCAGTAAAGTCATAAAGGAGCTGTCACGTCACATCAGCAGTCTGTACCAAATAACTCGAGATCTGTGAAGCAATTCAAATAGCTTCCAATGGCTATTTTCCAACGGGAAGATCATGGAAGGGTATTTAACAGATGAAGCTTCAAAGATCAAGGGTTGCTGAGTTGCAAAATCATTGAGTTATTGGAATGCTATATTGTTGACTCTATGAGTTCCACCAGAGTTGAACAGAACAAGTCTCAATGGCAATGAGACTACGAAAGTGGAAGTGAAGCAGATTTGAAGAAAAACTGGAATAGACTAAAGCTTCACTCAACAACGATGAGGATGCCATTTAAGATGGCAGCTAAGCTGAGAGCCGAGAAGGCCAAGAAGATAACATTCAGGAAAGTGGCAGGGCACAAAGAAGATCTAGAGAGCCACTCTACGAATCACCATGAAGAACTAAAAGCTGAAGTTGAACAGATGCAAAACTATGTCTGCATATTATTTAAAAAGGGCTCAGGGAATGCTAAGTGCCAGATGAAGTCTACCAAAAGCTCAAAGACTTAGCAAACCCGAATGGTGATGGTGCACAGCTGACATCAGATTAAGATGAGCTGGACAGATAGAAGATCAACTGCACCAGAAAAGAAGTGGTCCAGACTCTACGCAGAATGCAAAGAGGACCACGCCAAGTTGCTAAGTACAAAAGATGTTCAAGCTTTAAAACATCTTAGCAGCAAAGCACCAACAACAACTACAACTACAACATGTAGCCAAGGCCTGAGGGGTCCTTGTCCAGAGGGACTAAATGAAGTTCCAAGCCTGCTGGGCTTGAAGAGTTTGTAGAGAATTAGAGTTCCAAGGCTGCTGGCCTTAAAGAGTTCTTAGTGAACTAGAGGAGTTTCAAGCCTGCTGGGCTTGAAGAGTTCTTAGTGAACTGAAGTTCCAAGGCTGCTGGTCTTGAAGGAATCTTAGTGATTCAGGGTGCTGCCCTTCCTTAGTGGAATTCCTGGTAGTGAAGCAGAAGAGTGGATTAGGAGCTTTAGTCTCTGAATCACTTAAAATCCCTTATGTCTTTTATATTCAGTCATTTACTTTCTGTCATTTACATTATGTACTTAGCTGCTATAACGACTATGGATGTAATAACCACTTACAACTAAACTAACTCTAAGAACAATATATGAATGTTTATGAATATATCAATGAAGGGGATCTTTTACTTATTCCACTGTGATTGAAAAGATTCTTATGTTTGTCATATGCTAATTCATTAGCAATACAAAATAAACTGGAAAAGTATTTGAAAACGAAAAGGATCTATTCAACCCCTCTTCTAGATCTATTGTGTGCCTACTGGGAACTAATAAAATGAATCTTAATATAGAGTTAGTTGTTGTATTACTAGAATAGGTTGTTAGGTTTATAAGATTCATGGATACAATCAAATTGCATAAAATAAGCGGAAGCATGGTAAATCAGAGTTTTAAATTTTTACAAACCATATACCCGGATCATTCTTTATGCACAATTATTAATTAAACAAAAAGATGGAGATTAATATTCATACCCTTGAAGATTCAAGCTTTCTCAGGTACGAGTTCAACTCCAAATCCTTTTCGCGTTATACTTAAATCCACCGGGTTGATTCCTTCCTTTGATCAACGTTAGCCACCCAAGTGTTTGGCCTTTAGAGGTGATCTACCAAGAAAGAATAAGAATTCAAGAAGAATGGTGTTTGGCTAAACCCTAGTTTTTTTCTCTCTAGAAAAGGAGTGCTCTTCCAACTCTTGGAATTAAAATGTCTAACCTTATTCCATAATAAGACTTTCTTATTTATAGATGTAGGCAACTCTCCTAAACAATTTAGGATTAGGATTTTATATTAATTAATTAAACTCCTTTAATTAATTAGGCTTCCCAATCCTATTGGGAATAATTAAACTCTTTTAATTAATTAGCCTCCTAATCTTATTAGGAATATATATGAGAGAGAGAGAGAGTATCTTATTAATTAATTTCCAAACTCCTTTAGGAATTAAATAATAATAATAATAGTAATAAAAATAATAAGACTCCTCTTATTAATTTATATTTAATATTTCCAAAATATTAAATAAAAAATATTAAGCTATTTAATTTATTCTAGCACCATAGATTAAATTAAATTTACTTAACTTATTATTACGATTATGCCATTTATTTCTTTAATAAATATTCTTCCTTTTATGGTGTGACCCTTTAGGTTCTCCATATTAAACCGGTTGTGAATAAATCAATTAGAATAATTCTAATCTTATTTGAATAAATAAATTAAACTAATAATGTATTTAAATAAATAATATTTATTTTACAATAAGGATAAGCCTCCCTAGCGATCAACGACTTTCTAGATAATATAGATTTCAACATTAATCATAAAAGAACCTGTGAGTAAATAGTTACCGTACAATTCAATCCTTCCACCATAAAATGTCCCAATTAAATATAAGAACATGGAATTACTGTCAAGTCTTATTTTATTTAATCATATATATTTCAATTATAAAATTCACAACTCCAAATAATGCAAATTAGAAACACCTTTCTAATTTCATTCCACCTTGGCCAAGGATTCCTAGGTTGTTATTTATCGAATCACATAGGACATATCTCTTCGTTTACTAGAAGCGATAGATTCTTTATTGATCATTCATTATCTCCATATATAACTTATTACACCCAAGCATACTCTTTGATATACCGTAAGGGTCTTAAAAAATAAGTCAAAGTATAAGTCATTATACACAAGATACTATGATGATCTCAAGTCTGAGGATCACTTGTACTACTATCACATTAGGAATTCCTATTGACAAGCAAGTAAAACTCCATTAGGTATTCCTTAACGAGTCACGTTCAATGTACTTATTCTCCAAAAAAGCACCTACATACTTGCTTTAGTGTCTCCACACAAATGATCATGAGATCAATCATCCTCATCCAATGAGCAAGCAACATATGTACCAATCTATCCGGATTTACTAATCCCCTTTTTAGTAATCCATCGATTGGGAACTATTTTAATTTTTAAGCTATCTAAGAATTTAGATCTCACTAGCATGATCATCATCATGATTCTAAAAGAATTGCTTAAAACTATGGGTTTATCACATATTATAAAAACAACACCATGTAGATAAATAAATGCCTTTAATTAAATAAAACTTTTATTAATAAATGAATAAGATTGTTATAAAGTATATGCTTTATCATCAAACATGATTGGCTTGTGTGCATACTACTTTCATAGGTAATATGAATGACATTGATGAGTATTTAATTTCAAATAATATGGCAATCTAAGTCTTGGATCCAGAACACACTATTACAATTAGAGATGTACTTTCTCTTTTTCATTATTTGCACTTTGTATGTCTTCTAGATGCTCTTTTTGCTATTGCTACTCATCTTCTTGTTCTCCTGGTTCCTGCTCCCCCTCAGATGATGACTTCATTGCTGCATCTTCGTTTGGCTCCCCCTCAGATGATGAATTCCTTCCTTTCTTCTTTGGCTTTATCTTCAGCTCCTTTGTTCTTTTTCTCAGCTTCTTCTTGCTCTTTTTCTCTACCTCCATTCGTCTCTTCATATGTCTCTTTGAGTGTCTCTTTTTCTCCCCCTTTTTGTAATCAGTCATTTGAGAGAGATGCTGAATATTTGACATAGGCTGCTCAATCAAGTGGGATGTATTTCCAACTTTAATCTTTAGTTCCTGCTAGTTGAGCTCTAGCTTTTGGGAAAGAGACTGGTTAAGAGTGGTTATTTTCTCAGAGAGAGATAGAATAGAGTCTTTATTTTCCTTCTGAAGTTGTAGGGCTTCTCTCCTCTGATGCTCTATGGATTTCAGATAGATCTGATCCTTTTGATGGAGTTTGAGAGCTATAGATGAGAAGGTGGTTTGAAGTTTTTTTGTAGAATCCATTATTTTCACCTCCTGACATGCTTTTTGCTTCCTCGGTGATATAGGAAAATTTCTCAATTAATTCTTTTGATTTTTTCAAAAACTCTTGATCTTGAGGAATTTGGGCAGCTGGTTTGAGTTTCTCACTTTTGTAAATGTTTTCAAAGGCAGTGAAAATATCAAGGAGATAGGAATCCCAATTATTGATAGAGGAGGAAGGGATATCAAAGGGTATTATAGAATCATGGTTTCAAATCCCAAGTGTGAAGTTTGATGGTTGAGCTTTTGGCCTATCAGGGTGAGCTTGACCACTTACAATCGTAGAATATGAGACCTCTACGATCGTGGGCTTTGGGATGGCCTTCCTACTATCTAAATTTTCTAAGAGATAGTAGGGGATGTAGATATTACCAGTATGTCTGTAGACTTTGAAGTGAGGGAGGTCCCTGATTAGCTTGGTTGGGAATATCTTAACCCCTTAAAAGTTTTGAGAGATCAGCTCAAGATTAGGAAAGTGTGAATAACACTAGATGATGTAACTCTTATCTCTAATAGTATACGCCTTTAGCCAGGGCATCCATGGGTAGAACCACTTTATCAGGTGATTCTCAGAATCATGTAACACCGTAGTACGATCTAACTTCATATCTTGAAAATTGTTGAGCAGATCTTCTATGGACATCCTTACCACTTTGATTCGCTCATTTCCATGGTTTATCCATCTTCCTGGTAGTACATCTTGTGGTTCATCAAAGACTTCCACCACTAATCTTCTTCGAACTTTTGTAGGAGAAGGAACATGATAGTCTGCTGATTCCTGATCTTTAGAGCTGGAGCTTGTTTCCATTCCTTCATTCCCTGATTTTGAGCCAGACTGATGCAAGGTCATTTTAACTGACTCATTAGTATATTCTTGCAGTTGATGTTCATTTTCATCATCCTCTGCTGAACTTTCTTTTGTTGACTCACTTATCATTTTCTGCTCTTTGGACTCCATAGTCTCTTCATCATTGCTGGAGCTGGCATAACTCATCCTCCTTTTTCCTTTGATGTCTTCTTTCATCGACTCAGGTTCATTATTCTCATTATTATCATTAAGATCTATGATCTTTGATGAAGGTCCTCCTTCATTATTATGGCTTGTTCTTTGAAGTATCCGATTACTCTTTCTTTTCCTTAGTGTTTTAGCAATGGGAGATCTGAGTGCTTTTTCTTCTTCTGATTTATATTTCTCTTTATCAATAGAGGGACTTCTTGAGAGGACCTTTGGTGATTTCTTCATTACATTTGCTCTCTTCTTGGCTGGCTTTACTGGAGTGGACTCTAGAGATATAGAATCATCAGATTGAGAAGACTCATTTTTTATTATGCTTGCTTTCCTTTTCTTTGAAGTGCCCTTGCTGTTGCTAGATGTCCACAATTACTTATTCTCCATGGGGTTTTTCTTCCAGTTGTCAAATAACTTGGGAGACATCACTTTGTGAACATTAAGAGGTTCTCCCTCATCGTCTCTTATCTTTCTCTTCAGTTTCTTCTTCAAGACAATGCTTAAGAGTCTTCCATGGAAAACTTTTATGAGAGGTTTATCCGTTTACTTCTTCTTCTCAACCTTTTCCAGCTATTTGGATAGCCAATCAATCAATATAGCTCCAAAATTCATCTTCTGCTTTAAGACGATTGCAGTCATGACTCTTAGTTGCTGATCATTTACTGTATCGTGTGCAGCGTCTTTGCTCAAGATACATTTTCCTGTAATTTTAGCAAGAAATTTAAACTCCTCAGGAAAGTCCTTCTTCTTCATGTCTTTCAGATTTGGATTTCTCTTGTAGCGTATTAACCTCAAGCCTTCCTCATTGTTAACTTCATCGAGATTTATCAGACCTTAGTTAGGAAACCCTAGACATTAATTGATGTCTGATGATCGTATCTTCAAATTTACTCCTTTGACTTTTGTAGATAGAAGCCCAGATTCCATTGTTGCATTTGAATAAAATTCCTTCACCAAATCAGCATAAATCAGGGTGTTAGATTCTAGGCATTCAAAAAGCCCAGCATTCTTCACGAGATCGAGAATGTATCTGAACTTCTTTTCTGATTTGTCAAACTTCTTAGAGCCGAGTTGAATTCTGGTGATAACACACCAATTCTCCATTTGAAGAATGTGTTGGTATATGGGTATTCAATTTTAGGGATTTTGCAAAAGGTACTTGAAGGTGATTTGGGTATGGCTCGAGGTTTAAGGGATTTAGGGTTTGGAGAGTATTTAGAGTTTAGGGTTCATAGTAAGAAGATGCAATAATTTTAAATTTGCCTTATGACAGTTCCCTCTAACTCTGCAGATAATGCGACGTGTCAAAAGACCATTGGTTACAGGATGCCCCAAAGAAAAGTTGTAACCCCCATAATTTAGTTGCAAAGTTTAGGAACTCTATGACCGGGGATGAAGATTTGTTTGGTTCATCAGCCGCAGAGTTTTGGGACTCTATAACTGGGAAAGTCTATTTGGATAGAATGGAGTATCAACCCAAGGATCATTGGAGCTTCTCATAATACTTGAAGAATGATGTAGGTGTATAATTCATCATGAAGTATTGTTAGATGAAGTGCCTTCTGTTTTGAGAACTTAAAAAGAATAGTTGATGGTCAGCTTCTGAGCATATTGGAGAATTCTTGAATCAACACATTTTAATGTTTGTTACAGATTCGTAGGAACTAAATGGATGTTAACTGGTGCTCTATGGAATGGCCATCAGAGATGTAAGGGAGGATGAGCTGTCTCATGAGCTTATCTCTGAACTTTAGCAATGAATTCCACTTCTTCTTCTCCTTTATCTTTTTCATTTTCTTCAATATGCAACCTCACAATCTTCATATCTTCAGTTATTCTTACCTTAGCATCAGGTTTTAGCTCCTTCCATTGTTTGAGGGATCGGAAGGACAAGCTTCAATGTGTTCCTTCCTCACTTTGAGCATTGCTAGTCTTAGCAGACTATTACTCCCCCATAGTTAATACTTCCATCTTATAGGTAGATAACATAACTCTTGTATATGCATCTTTGTAAGTTTTCCTTGCACTTCTGCTTCTAGCTGGAATCTTCTGAGCTGGTGTGATATTTCCATAGCTGAGTCAGCTCCATCGGATCGTATAGTATTTTCTTCAAAACTAGTTACTCTTATGATTTGTTATTCAGACACAACGAACAAAGGGTCCGATATTGAGACTTCAACATCTTCTGCACTCATGTCGTTTCCATTCTACGGTTTATTCTTCATCACCATTGACATATGATCATGGATATAAGTACAATTTGGTCCTTTTGAGCTGAGATGCTTTGAATGGATGAGCTTGAACGGTCTCCTACTTCTTGTCATGAATTGCATGCTTCCATATTGAAGGATCATGGTGATCATACTATGGGTTTTAGGATCAAACTCAAACAAGCTCATGAGATTTCTTCATCCTCAGAGACACAACATGTCTTAAGCAAAGTGTTATGGCCTTGAATGGTCTTGAATGAGAGCATTACTGAGGGATCTTGAACTTGCAATGGGTAAGAGCGTGGTGACTGAAGTCATGTGCTTCAGCTTTTCTTCGCTAAGGTCAGATAGACCAAGTTCTTGCAGATTAAGTATTTTCTATTTAGGTACCCATTGTTATTTGGGTCCTGCTAGGTTAGTTTTCTCAAAAGCCCTAATCATTCAAACTTTTGGGTTCTTAATATGTTTGGGGATAAGAATTAACAATCATGAAGCATGTATACATGTAAATGATGATAATTATAAAACATGATTGTGAGTGTGTGTATGATTTGAGCAATTTTGATATATTAAGCTTTCTCTTTAGTTGATAAGCCTTTTGCTTGCTATGTTCATAGATCTTGAACTTTCATGAAGTGAGAATCAGCTCCATAGTTTGCATCTAGTTGGTTTGTAGAGTTGATCAGTCTCCAAGAACCTTCAAGATACAACTATAGTGTTGATCACACTTTATGCTTTATCAAAATCACAAAACAATGATTTGTATGTATCTCCAGACATAACACCCCATCAGCAAAGGTCGAGCTTAAAATTCTTAGATTTTAATTTACGTAAGGCATATAACAAATATCTTTCAAAAATTTATTTTCAACTTCAAAAATGGGTGGAGAGAAGGTTTTCAACGAATAGTTTCCAACCTCAAATGTACTTCTCTCTTTTCCCTTTTTGAGGAAGAAGATGATCTTTTGATGAAGTACTATTATAGCACATAAGGTGATGCACTATGATGAGTGTCAACAGTGATGAGGAAACATACCTTGTTACTGTCAGTCTCTTGACAGTGAGGTGCTCTAATTGTTTGCACAATGATATAAGGCATTTGTTGTGCACATCTTTTTATTGTCAATACTGACATCATTTGTTGCTCCATTATAGCTTTAGATCAATCAATCAAAGTCTTTGAATTATTATTAGAGGAAAGTCTTGGCAACTTAAATTCTTTGAAGCCCTTGAACCTTAAGGTTCTGATTTATGGATTTTTGCCAAATTCATATTTGAAGAATTTTTCTTTCTCCTCTAGAGATGCAGCTCATAGCATGTTTAGGCATTTCATCTTTCAGAGTTGTGAATGTAAGATTCTTAGTTCTTGCTGCATCTAGACTTCCCATCAATAGGCTGCAGACTGCTGATCGACTATAAGCATTGCTGGATTGGTTGATAGCAATTTTATTTAAGAACAAAGACCAATCTGGATTGCATCAGATGGATATGCATATTTACTTGTACATACAATTTTCAACTTGTGAGCTCATCTTCATTCAGAAGTGACTTACAACTAATACTAAGCTTATAACTTATTTGTGCCACGGATCAAACTCAAAGCGTTAGTTTTTGAATATAGTGAGAGAACTCGTTCTGATACCAATTGTTAGTTCTTGGGGGGCACACAAGAGATCTAGACGGGGGGGGGGGGGGGTGTGTGACAACCCGAAAAATCGGATTGTCCAGAAATTAAGATTAAAGAATTAATAATTAATAAAATGAATTTTATTTATTATATTATGTGTTATGTGTTTATTAATCATTCTATGATATAGGATGATTAGAAATAGGGAGGATTCTGGTTACGAGCTAGAATGAACGAGTAAGAATTTTCAAGACGAAAATAAATGATTTTCGGGAATAAAAATATTTATGAGAAAAAGACGAAATAGACACTATTCATGTGTGATAACCTAAGGGTTAGGGTTTGACCCTATAGATTAGGGTTTAAGGTTGGGGTTTGAACCCTAAGCCTTTTCGGGAGATTGGAATGTCGGAATGACATTCTGTCAAAAGATTTGACGGTAATATACCGTGAAAAGTTAAGATAGCCGACAAAAATTTTCTCAGAAGAAAATAACGAAAATCACTATTCACCTGTTTCTGCTCAAGAATTTATATTGAAATTTCGAGAAACGCATAATGATAGGATTTTAAGAAAAGGTGGAATATGTAATAATATTTCATTTATGGCTTGCAAAGTTTTCACTTGCGGACTTAAAACCCTAAGGGTTAGGGAAAGTGAAATTAAAGAAGAAAATGGTTATGTGTAATAATAACGATTATTATACATAACGAATACGAGTATAATACTAGTTATTATACGAGCATAATACAAGGAGGATACGAGAATTAATAAGACGTATAATACGAATTTTATACGAAGTAAATGAATTTAATTTGAATTAAATTCAGAATTAAACTCGTGGGTCGAACCGACTGGTAAACGGGTGGGTAAAATCCATGGGGCTACCCATGACCCATGATGACACATGGGGGACATGGGAGAGCACAAGGTGGCCATGTGCTAGCATGTGCTAGCACATGGGAGGGTATGGGGTGCATGTAAAGGCAAGTGGGGGGAGATGGGGGTAAGGAGGTTTGGTCTAATGACCATGTTACCCTTGATCTTGTATTTGCCTATAAAAGGAAGCTTAAGGCTTCATTTGGTGAGTTTGGAAAAAACCAACTTATGTGGGAGAGAAGAGGAAGAGCTTATGATGAGCAACCAAGAAGCAAGAGAAGCTAGCTTAAGACTTTGTCAAGAACACAAAGTCATAGACTTAAGAACACTTAAAGGTATAAGTGTTTACTTTGGATTTTCATCTTTCTTTCAATTCTTGAATTGATAGAGAAGAGAGAATTGTAGAGCATGAATTGTGAGATATGATGAAATTGATATTATTTGACTTTAAATCACTAATAATCATGAACAAGTTAAATCATAATGAAATGGTTAAGAAGTTAAAGAAGAAATGAGTTAAAAATCATAATAATATGGTTAATGAACTTAATGAAGAAAACCTTTAAAACTTAGATGTTTAATATTGTGAGAATCATGGATGAATAACCAATGGATTGATTCCATTTGGTTTGACGTAAAAATATTGAGAAACGAAGATTCGGCGAAAGTTATGCGATTAGACGTTAATCGTCGAATCGTAAATTTTCCCGGAATAGAAGTCAAAAGTAGTGTGATTCAAAAATAATGGTTTTAGATTTTAACACGTGTAATTAGGTAAATAAGACTTGCAAGAGAAAGAATGAACCAATTCGGAGTTAAAACAAAGAAACGAGCGTCGAACGTTCACGAACGTTTAACGAAAACGTAAAAATGGACGAAACGGTCAATTTTCCGCTAATGGATTCACAAATGAATTCCGACTGGATGGAATTATAAAATGTAAGATATATGAACTATTGGCTTTGGAACGAGCCAATTTCGAGTTATATTGACTGCGTTATTAGCTCGGGAATTTTAAAATTTGAAAAGTTTGAAAAAAAATTCAAGGGAACAGGGATGGTGCCTCAGCGCCGCCCCAAGCCTAGAAGCTGGCGCCGCAGTGCCAGAACAGGGCATCCGGGTTCTGCAGGCCGGTGCTGCAGCGCTAAGATTAAGCCTACGCCGGCACTGCAGCGCCCTTAAGGGAATTTTTTTCGACACAGTTATTTTATGTCCCAACTGTTTACATGGTAATTATGGGGCAAGTATATGATTAATATTCATGATGAGAAATAACTTAAACAACATGTTGAAGTATGATTTTATGAATTAAATGTTGAATAAACGTATTTAAATTTAAAACTTGAAAACCCTAAAATATGAACCGGGGATCGTAGTCGAGTTTGATGTGCGGCTCAAGGTTACATGAGATGTAATAGAGGTGTGGCATGCGAGAATGATAAGAAATAAAGTTAAACCTTACGTAATTTCTATATGGAGTCCGATAATGGGAATCTGGTGAATGTACGTGTGACCTAGCGAACCGATTAGGGTTTCGCTTGTCGTGTTGTCTAACGACGATCGACGAGAGTCGGTTGATGACATATGAATGATGATAAGCTGAGTTAATGGTAATAACTTGAATAAACGTCCGAGTTGTATGGACTGGATGTGGTAAGAAATATAATGATGAATAACTTAACAAAAATTATAATATAATGGTTTGGATGAGTTAAGTCTAAAATGGTAATGCGGTCGTAGTCTATAATGGTCGAGATATAGTATCTGGGCTAAACAATTCCATCGAAGAGCGACGGTATATACGAACTAGCAATCGATCTAACTCAATGTGTAAGATAGTGTAGACGAGACGGGAAACTAGTTTGTTAGTTGTTTGTGGGAAACCGCTCAGTGTACTATATTTGACTACTGTTAGAGACTCGATGTGAGCTAAGTAAAATGTTATGGAAAGAATAGAAGAAAGGAATGGAAGTAAAGTTGGTCGCGAAAACATAGAATACAAGAACGCGAACCATAAGAAGTAAAGTGAAGTTAAGCTAATGCTTAAGTCAAGTATATGACTAATTGGATATGTGTATTCCTTATGTGTGATATAGGAATTACGATGAACGGTATCATGTAAGCTGTATGCATAGCGAATGCAGGTTTCCTAACTGCGTTCATTTCTATATGAATGTTAGTTTTTTAAGTTCCTCAGATGTTGAACATGAGGAAGTAATTCGTATGTGCAAATGTGCGATATTTGTACAAAGTATGGGTATGAATGAGGCCTTGTGCCACAATGTTAACACTTCGGTGTTTCGATGAAATTAAATGTTCAAGGTGAAAGGCTGCAGTTTATTTATGAACTGTTCTTGTTAAGCATGCGCTAATAATTCTAGCCAGACAGAATGTATATGGAAAAATGGAAGTATGACAAAGTTTATGTGATGTATGTTTTAAAATGATAGGAATCGAAATGTATTCCAGTTATTCGAGCTGCTTAATAACCATTGTTCGGTTATCGAAGTCTTAAAAGAACTTTGATTCTTGCTTTGGTTGTTATTCAACTGCTATGACTTGTTGAGCAATTGAATGCTCACACTTGCTTTAAATAAAAATATTTTCAGCGAACGACGGTAGTATGTATTAAAGGACCCGATGAAGATCAAGATGATCGATGTCCTGCTATGGTGAAATGCTATGGTTGAGAATACCATTAGCGTCACAAGATGAAGAGTTGTTCATGTTATGAACAAGTCTGAAGATCAGGCCAAGACTTGTAGAATAGTTAGTTAAAATAATTCTGTAAATATGGTGACTAGTTAAGTCACAATTGTAACGTGATAAGAATAATGTAATTATCATTATTTTTAGTGGATGAAGATTTTAAGGTAATAAAACCTGGGAATGGAATGATATATCATTAATCTTCAGGATTTAATGATGTATGTATGGAATGAGATGTACTCGTAACGTACGTAATTTGGGTGTGAAGATAGACCGGATTTTGGGGCGTCATAGGGGGGTTGAATAGATCCTTTTTATTTTTAAAACTTTTTATTTTTCTTTAATCTTGCTAAGTGATTAACAGATAATGAATAGAGGAATCAATTCATGCACAGCGGAATAGGTTAAGATCCCCTTCAAGAATATGTCGTTAAACAGAGTTCTAATGTTAGATTAATTGTAAGCAGATATGGCAGTTCTAGTACTGAATGTAAATGACATCAGGGGTTTTAAGTAGTTAAGAGACTAAATGCTCCTACTCCACTCTTCTACTTCAACAAGTAAGGATTCCATTATGGATTTGATCAACTATGAATCACTGAGATTCCTTCAAGACCAGCAGCCTTGGAACTCTAGTTCACTAAGAACTCTTCAAGACTAACAGCCTTGGAAATTATAGACTAAGCCCAGCAGACTTAGAATCTCTTGTACCCACCGGTACTCAACAAGCCCAGCAGACTTGACTTTGATTTAGTCATAAAGACAAGGACCCCTCAGGCCCTGGATGCTTGGATGGTTATTTGTTGTTGTTGTTGAGCTGCTAAGATGACATTTAGCTTGCTCATCTTCTGGTACTTAGCAGCTTCTTGTGATCGTATGACATTCAGCATTGATACTTGATCACAATTGATGGACTGATAAGATGTACATTTAGCTTGAGATCCTTGTGTACTTAGTAGTCTGATTCATCTTATTGGTCATGCTGATCTTTGTTGTTGATCCTTGACTTCATAGGATATTCAACATAACACACTGATGAGTGGAATTTATACCCGCGACTCGAATATTGTTACACTTAAGAAGTTGAAGGTTCTTATTATTTTATACTACTTTTATATTATTTTGTTAGTATTTTGTTTAATATATGTTTTGCAGAAGTTTACAGGTCATTTCCAGCTTTCAGGGGCAAAAAGATTATTTTGCAGCACTGGAGTTGCAGTGCCGGTTCCTAGTACAAAACCGGCGCTACAGCGCTGCTTCTATGCCATCTTAACTATCCTCAGTGCCACAGTGCCCCCATTCCTTCTTATTTCTAGCGCAGCAGTGCCAACTTATTGACCGAGCCCCTAACCAGGCGCTGCAGCGCCGTTTCAAGGCTTAATCTTAGCGCCGCAACGCCACCTTCTGTTTTCAGATAGAGCCAAGTGGGAATGACCTAGAGAAAATATGGATTAGATATATAACACTATCAGCCTCTTTCTAAAGAATCCAATATAGTGTGGTGCACATCTCTTCTCTCTCACTCTCTCATCTCTTAGCTTAGCTTAGTTTAATTTCTCTTAAGCTTGTATATAGCTTTTGATTACATATAGATTAGGGAGAGGATTGGGATTCCTTGGAGCATCAAGAGCATTCATCAACATGGTTTGGAGAGCATGAATTGATGGGATTACTTGGAGGTTGAAGAAAGCTTCGACAGAGTTTATTCTTCTCTTATTGATTTCCTTTGGTTTTGTAATCTATAAATGTTGTATATTACTACTTATGTTTATTTTAAGAGCTATGAACTAACTATTAGCTCTAAGATTATAATGGAACCCATTGTTATTTGAATTGATTATCTTATCTCTTTGGTTGGCACCATATGGTTTGGTTCAACATATTTATGCTTAATGATTCTTGCTAAGGAATGAGTGATGATTGTGCTAATCTATAAGAAATTGGGAAATGGATTGTAGATGTATACCTTGATATGTTGGCATGTGATTATGATTTATCTGTACCAATGGATTGCATAATTTGTGTGTAAGATAGGAATATAATTATATGCCATGTATGACCTAATTGAGAACCTATGCTCTAATTTCTTATTATGGTTAATTCGCATAGGAATGTGTAGGATTATCACCTAGCTTGGATGTTCTTTTCTGTTCTATTCCCGTTTGGGTGGATCTGGAGAGGATAGGTTTATACATACCTCGGAAGAGGCGTATGAGCACTTGTGATTTCTCAGTCAACAATCCTTCATGATGACTAAGACCAAAGAGAGAAAGTTAGGATATTTGATGAAACATAGCACACCAAGTGTTTAACAAAATGCTAGTGTGGGGTGAAGTTATGATCTTAGCTTGTAGCACCTTAGATACCAATCGTTATCCAATTCCTTGCTTTAATAATTACATTTAACTAGATTAATTACACATCTTTCATTTAACTGTTTAAATAAGACTTAAGCGATACAAAGTCGGTACTTGGTATATAATAGAAGTAGTTCGTCGTAGGTACAACAACTCTCTTATCATTATATTACTTGTTAGACCGCGTATACTTGTGCGTGTTTTATTGATCGTCGACCAACAAGTTTTTGGCGCCGTTGCCGGGGAACTATTTGTTCTAACATTGTCCAATATTGATTTAAATCAATTTTGTCTTAATTTGAACTTGTATATTTGTATTTTATCTGTTTTAGCTTTGTTTTGTTTTTAAGTTCTTTCAGATATATATGAGCATAACTACCAATGGTCTTGTGAGAGGACGACACAACCAAGTTCGGAAGGAATACTTGAGCGTTTGCAAGAACAAGTCACAAATCTCTCCAGATTCTCTGATAATCTTGAGTGTCAATCCGCTCCAAATACCTACTGTCAGGATCAAGCCGACTACGGCGTAACCTACTATCATCCAGAGAGCTATCCCAGCTTTTCATGGGAATACAACCAAGAACAAGCCTGTGATCTAACTTTTTCATACCCGTCAGAATATTCATACTACCCGTTGCCGCAATGTGAGGAAACCCCCAGATTGGAGGAGACTCTTGGCCAGCACTTTAAGCAGAAAGAATGTCGATGTCGGGAAAAAATATGGGTCGAGTTGGACCCGAACCTTTCTCTCTTCCTAATTTTTTTGTGGTCTTCCACCCTTATTATCTTGCTTGTTTTATGAAGGGTGAATGTTTTTTAGGAAAAGACCAACATGTATCATGTCGACGATTTGAAAGGTTCACAGAGTTGCCAGTTCGTAGATTTGAAATGGTTATACTAACTCAACCGAGTTTTGTTCGAAAGTAGGCCCAATTGCTAGACACTGTCGAAATTGAATCTTTGAAACTGAAGTTCTAAGTTCGAGGGCTTGGTTAAGTGTGGGGAAGGTGTTAGGCACCCCACAACTTCTGTGATAACACGGTACTGCATCTTTTCAATATTTCCTTTTTATTTGCAATGTGTGTGTGAATGCTGGAAGAAATTGGGCCTACGATTGATTTGATCTGACGCCCCCAAATTCGGGTCCCTAAAACCTCGGACTTGGTACGTTACGGCACTGCATTATCATACATATTTTATCATCTAATGCGGAATATATAAACATATATTGTTTATTTGACATGATTCTATAATATTTCCCGAGGTCTGTTAACCTTAACTGAATACATACCTTAAGTAATTTAAAAGGATTACAACATTATTTGCATCAGATAACTAATAGTTATAAATGCACAATAATCTACTCTTATAGTTTGCCTTTGCCTCTATCTTTCTTCTAGCCTTCGTCTTAATCTGAAATTTGTTATCATGATATAGCAAGGGTGAGCAACTAATTTGCTCAGCAAGTTTAAATTCAATGAAGATATATCATGATTGAAAGAAAGAATAAGCTTTTGTATTTTCAACAATATAATAATTATGAAAGAGAATAAATCAAAATTTTAATAAATGAATGACTGAACCAATAAGGTTTAATGTCAACAAGGACCATGAACAACTTTAACTGAACCATAGGGTAATGAAGGTGATCAACCTTTCATACCTGATGACCATGTGCAATTTGCACTAAGTGCGAATCAATAATCAAAGATGTGGAATAATTGTAAATAATTAAACCACTAACATGCTTGAAAGATAATAACTTGAGTTTGAGTTAAGGAAAACTTGCCTGTATCGTCGATTACTGCTACGCAATCTAATTTAATCTCTTTATTGAAAAGACCTATCAGTTATAAGATTGATCTTTCAATTAGCATAACATACTTATCCCATAATACTATTTACTTTATAAGTAAACTATCTAACACTTAACCACATAGTCAAATATTAGATAACCTTAACACCATACGAATTCACAAGTCTAAACGTAGCACACATCGAGTCTTTAATAGTATTCAATATAGTATACTAAGTGGTTTCCCACAAACAACTAACAAATTAGTTTTCGTTTCGTCTACACTATTTTCACAGCGAGTTTGATCTGTTGTTAATTCATATATACCTCCGCTCCCTGAAGGAATTGTTTAGCCCAGATACTATACATCAATTATTGTAGAATATGACTGTACTACTTTAGTCTTAGTACTTACTCATGTTATAAGTTCTTATTATAACTCGATAAACTGTTTACTATTTCAGCAAACCGAATACCTCATTTCAGCAAGCTGAAACCAAACTGTCTTCCCTTCCTAACCTTTTCAGTTTCCATTTCAGGAAGCTGAAATAGCCTTTTCATGAAAATACGAAATCAACTTAATATTTTTTTTATCATTTGGCCAAACATATATACATATATTCCATACACAAAAAGAATTTTTTTGGAAATTTTCAACTCCCTTAAGTAATTTTCAAAAATTCATTTCTAGTTCGTAGCTTAAGAAATTTTCTATATCATGTTTAACTCCAGAAATTCCCAACTCTTGGCAGGATCTTACACGTATTAACGTGAGCTTCCAGTTTAAATTTCGTGGCCATCGGAGTTATAGAACTCCGGTTATAGCTATTTTTGTCGAAAAAACCCAAATATTGAAATGGCCATAACTTGGTCAATTTAGTCGGAATGAACTCATTTTTGGACACAAGCTAATTTATCTCATATATTTTCCTGTCCCAAAAGATTGGAATTTATTTCATAAATTAAGTTGCCTAAACTTCCCTAAGCAATTAGTGGCAGCTTATTTTTTGTCATTTTTTAGTTTTGGCGTCCTTTGCTAAAAATAGTCCACACGAAAATTTACAAGGAATTTTTTAGTGATTCTACTTGAATCTATTAGAAGACTCAAAGATCTAACTCTAGAAATTGACCACACTCAAAAATTTGAAATACAATGAGAGATATGGTCATTTCAATTTTATACTTCGTTTTCACAAAAATTTGATTTTTCATACTTGGTGATTTGTAAGAAAACTTCCTAAATCTCTTGCTTAATCAAACATTACCCAAAATAAATCATCATAATACATACCAATACATCATATACTCATGGATCTACCATGATTCATGATCTATTTCATCAAATAATTACCAAACACAAGATTAACACAATCAAGGCTAAAAAATATAGGTTTTCTAACTTTTAAAAAACTTAGTTTATATTTCTTAGTTTAGATCTAACTTTTGATCCACAAAAGGGTTAGATCTAAACATATATCACTTATAAACACCTAGATCTAAGGTTTTAAATCTCAGATCTACATCTCATCAAAAGCAATTACATAAAATAAACTAAGGTAGATTTTATACCTTTGCTTTGATCTTCTTCTTCTTCTTCTTCTTCTTCTTCCTCTTCCACGGAGAACCTTTCTCTCTCCCCTTCTCCCTCTCATGGCTGCCGCCCATCCTCTTTCTCTTTCTCTCTCTCTCTGTATTAACCACCCACTTTTTTATTTTCTCTTTCTTGTTTCTTTCTATTTCTCTTTATAGTTTAACTTAGGAAAATAAAGTGAGACTAAATGATATATTTAGTTTACTAAAAAATAAATAGATATATTATATAATATTCCCAAATCCTTATCCTTTCTCTCTCACTCTCATTATTACAAGTGTTTCTTGCAAGCATAAACAAAGGTGTTGTCCAAATAAAAAAAGAACACATAATAAAGTAATTACCTACTAAAGTAAAGGTAATCATTATATACATCTCTCTTGCTCCTCCTCTCAATTTTCGGCCATGTGGCCTTATCCACCCAAATTGGTTTTATTTTATGCTTATCCAATGACTAAAATATCCTTTCTCAAATAGGCCAAGCTTGGGCTCTAATTTAATTTCTTTTGGGCTTGATTTTTCTTAGTTTACTTACTAATTAAAATAGACTTGGGCTTCCACCACTAATTAAATTGTGCCATCATTATACTTGCCCTATACATCTAATATTGGGCTAGTTTAATAATTTAATTACTCTCAAATCAAATTATCTACAAGTCCAATGCTTAATTAAATAATTGGGCTTGTTTAAATTATATATACTCTTTAGTCCATTAAATCTATTATCACTTAAACTAATGCTCATCATTATTGATATTTACATATTCTTATCAATTAATAATGTTATTTTACTTGCATAACCCAATTAGACTTGCCGTATTCAACTATATTGAGTATGTAATTATGGTTTACCTCAAATCAATTTTCTTGATTATTTAAAATACTCAGGTTATAAAATTAATTGTATGAAATAAATTTCTTAGGGTTAGTATATATTTTTATTTACTAACATTCTCCCATATTATAACCCCTTAGGTTATTTAATTATCATACCTAATATATGTATTAGGTTACATAACTTTATTCTTAATTCTCGTTATATACAAAATAAATGTATACACATTATATAATGTATATTTATTTAATCATATACATAATTTATATAAGTCACAACATATTCCACTCCTAACTCCGATTTTGACTTTACTCTATAAAAGTCAATTGTTGACTTTGACCAAGAAGTCAACCCTTACACATTTTGTGTTTACTGTCTTTTCTGACTAAACTTGACATTCTGGACGCAACCGAGCATTCCGTGCCTTAAAATTCTATCTCTAACTTAAATTTTGAGTTTTAACTTACTCCATTGTTATTGCTAATTATATTAGCTAATAACTTTATACTTATTAATCTTCTTATTTGCCAGTCAAGGCCAACATTCAAGCTACGCTAATTACTAACATAGTTTTATCTTGATTCTTAATCCTTAACTTAATTTATCATTCCTCTTGCTAAAATATATAGCACCTTACTAAGTATATATATATATATATATATGTGTGTATATATATATACATATACTCATCTTCGTTTAACCTCATAGCCTCTCTTCATGTGATTTTTTTTTATTTCCTTGATTAAATTTTCACATGTATCTTTATAACATTTCTTACACTATTCAGTTCACATCAAATTTTTATAGGTATCGTAATGCCTTATCCTTAACATTTCATCAAATACATATAACTCCGTTTCAGGATTTTGAAATTTTATAACCTATATTTTCTCTATTTTCTTTCAAATAATAAACCATATAGGTTTTACTTAAAATTTTTAAATAAATTCTCAAATTCCAATCTAGGTTTTATTCTTTATTCTTTATTTTAATCATTTAAAATCTTATAGATTTTTGGGTTGTCACATTCTTCCCCCTTTATAAGGATTCCGTCCCTGGAATCACTATTCACTAAAAATACATATAGCCAACCCCTTCTTCTAAGAATTTCATTCTCGAAGTTACAGTCTACAAATCTCTATTCCATTATTCATCAAAACTAGGTCGTTAACTTAACCTTTATCTGATTTCATGCTCAATTTATTGAGTACATACTGCTTCCTTCTATGAGGAGCTCTTCTGTCATCACATTCGACCATGACTTCTCTCTAAGGAGTTAAAAACTTATCATATTATGCTGAGGGGTCATATAGACTATAAACTCTCATGTTTAACGGTATTCACCGTAACCAAATCTAAAACATGTTGTACTAGGTATGTTTACAATCACGAAGAAGGCAAACTGTCGATGCTGGTATGTTAGGTGATCAATCTATTGTTCCTTAGTTCTCAGAACTACTATATGCGTTCAAAGATTGGAATATATTTTATCCAACACATATATCTCCCTTTTTTCAGGGTTGTTCACCTCAGACTTAGCATAAGAATCCGTACCAAAATAATTTGGTTAGGGATAAATTCTCAAAGAGATACTTGGATTTTCATAAATATTTGTCTAGCTGAATCAATTAGCTTAGACATATACTAATAATTTGAATATCAATCGAAACATTTGTCTAGCCACTTTAATTGGCATCGACATCTCTTTAAATAATTTAAAATTCTGAAAATCATTTTATGAAGTCATGATACCGCACTATATTTACAGTCCGTTTGCGAATTCCGTCATTTTGTGACTTTGTCATACTACATCATACCATAGTAATTGAAGATCCTTAGATCATATCCAACACTAGGTAATTCTGCATTGATAACTCCATCATTTTTATCATCTCTACACCAGGTTCCATGATACATCGATGATATATAAAATACATTTTGATATTTCAAATCATTTTTGTCTAGCCAAAACAATTAGCATAGACTCTTCTTTAAACAGTTCAAAACCATTGAAAAATATTTTTAGTGCTATCACATCGTAATGGGTAACGATGTGTTAGTGGTTCGAAGCCCACTTCTAAACACTTGTAATCATGGGTTGCTGATAACAAAATTTATTTACATCTTTAAAGGCACATCAGTGCGAATTTAGCTTGATGTCAAAAATTTGAAGTCTAGCATAGCTAGAAGATTTGGAATATACTTCCATCATCAACTTCGATTTCTCCAAGGATCCATTACTTAATAATTCTATCTATTCTATCACCATTAAAACTTACTATACTAAAAATTCTCAATTCTCCCTCCATAACTTTTCTATACCCAGTATAGTTCATCAAACATATCACACGTTATGAGTTCAGAAACTTTTCACAATAATATAAGTTTAGGAACTTATCCTAGCAATACGTAGTTCAAGAAACAATCAGGAACAACCATATAATTATGATTCACAAATTTACCATAAGTATGAGTTTTAAGAACTCGCACTTAATCTTATATTCTCTACCTATCAGTTATACACATGAGAAAAGAATCACCTTCTCAACATACATATAACGAATAGCGTGACACAAACATTTCAATGATTATCAATGTGATAAACTAAGTAGTCGTTAGACCACGCACAAAACCACTGCCCATACAAAGATTTGTACAACCCAGCTATCACATGAGTCCTCAATTGAAATTCCACATAATCCTAGCTTCCTCTTTGCTCAATACGAATTTTATTTAATCCGTATATCATCCTTTTCAACTTTTTTGAGTTTAACTCGTACTATTTTATAGTACCATATTCGTATAGCGATTCTGCTATAAAATTTTCAATCAATCGATTGATCATCTGTCCTCCTATGAACTCATCAAATCACGTTGTGACCTTTTCTTATAATCGTGTTATATTATGATTCTTTTCTATCGTAGGATCGTTTTGTTTTACGATCTTCTTATCTTTCCCTTTAATCATATTATATTATGATTTTACACTTTTCATCTTCATTATTGGAGTCAGGTAACTCCGGATTCTTATCTTTATAACTCTTCAAGATTCTTCTTTGAATCTTATTTATCTTCTCCTTTACTTAATAAAGAATTTCTCAAAATTCATCTCTTATCACTTAAACTCTATTTGAGTTTATTCCTTATCCTCATCTTTGCAGTTATAGCCTAAGGTAACCCTACCTAAGGTTTATAACCTACAGCTTTGATACCAACCTGTGACGCCCCCAAATCCGGGTCCCTAGAACTTCGGACCTGGTACGTTACGGTACTTCATTATCATACATATTCTATTATCTAATGCAAAATATATAAACATATATTATTTATTTCACATAATTTTATAACATTTCCCAAGGTCTGTTAACCATAACTGAATACATACCTTAAGTAATTTAAAAGGATTACAACATCATTTGCATCAGATAACTAATAGTTATAAATGCGCAATAATCTACTCTTGGAGTTTTTCTTTGCCTCTGTCTTTCTTTTAGCTTTCGTATTAACCTGAAATTTGTTATCATGATATAGCAAGGGTGAGCAACTAATTTGCTCAGCAAGTTTAAATTCAATGAAGATATATCATGATTGAAAGAAAGAATAAGCTTTCGCATTTTCAACAATATAATAATTGTGAAAGAGCATAAATCAAAATTTCAATAAATGAAAGACTGAACCAATAATGTTTAATGTCAACAAGGACCACGAACAACTTTAACTGAACCTTAGGGTAATGAAGGTGATCAGCCTTTCATACCTGATGACCATATGCAATTTGCACTAAGTGCGAATAAATAATCAAATATGTGGAATAATTGAAAATAATTAAACCACTAACATGCTTGAAAGATAATAACTCGAGTTTGAGTTAAGAAAAACTTGTATGTATTGTCTATTACTGCTACGCAATCTAATTTAATATCTTTATTGAAAAGACCTATCAGTTATAAGATTGATCTTTCAATTAGCATAACATACTTATCCCATAATACTATTTACTTTATAAGTAAACTATCTAACACTTAACCACATAGTCAAATATTAGATAACCTTAACACCATACGAATTCAGAAGTCTAAACTTAGCACGCATCGAGTCTTTAATAGTATTCAATTTAGTATACTGAGTGATTTTCCACAAACAACTAACAAATTAGTTTCCATTTTGTCTACACTATTTTCATAGCGAGTTAGATCGGTTGCTAATTCGTATATACCTCCGCTCCCAGAAGAAATTGTTTAGCCCAGATACTATACATCAACTATTGCAGAATACGACTGTACTACTTTAGACTTAATACTTACTTACTCATGTTATAAGTTCTTATTATAACTCAGTAAACTGTTTACTATTTCAGCAAACCAAATACCTCATTTCAGCAAGGTGAAACCAAATTGTCTTCCTTCCTAACCATTTTCAGTTTCCATTTCAGCAAGCTGAAACCAAAATGTCTTCCTTTCCTAACCTTTTCGATTTCCATTTAAGCACCATAAATTATTCATTTCAGGAAGCTGAAATATCTTTTTCACGAAAATACCAAATCAGCTTATTATTTTTCTATCCTTTGGCCAAACATATAGACATATATTCCTTACGCAAAGAATTTTTCTGAAAATTTTCAACTCCCTTAAGTAATTTTCAAAAATTCATTTCTAGTTCGTAGCTTAAGAAATTTGCTACATCATGCTTAACTACAAAAATTCCCAACTCTTGGCGGGATCTTACACGTATTAACGTGACCTCCCAGTTTAAATTTTGTATCCATCGGAGTTATAAAACTCCGGTTATAGCGGTTTTTGTAGAAAAAACCCAAATATTAAAATGACCATAACTTGGTCAATTTAAGTCGGAATGAGTTCATTTTTGGACACAAGATATTTTATCTCATATATTTTCTTGTCGCAAAATATTGGAATTTATTTCATAAATTAAGTTGTCAAAACTGCCCTTGGCAATTAGTGGCAACTTGCTTTTTGTCATTTTTCAGTTTTAGCGTCCTTTGCTAAAAACAGTCCACATGGAAATCTACAAGGAATTTTTCAGTTATTCCACTTAGATCTGTTAGAAGACTCAAAGATCTAACTCTAGAAATTAAACACACTCAAAAATTCAAAATACAATGAGAGATATGGTTGTTTCAATTTAATACTTCATTTTTACAAAAATCTAATTTTCTATACTTGGTGATTTGTAAGAAAACTTCCTAAATCTCTTGTTTAATCAAACATTACCCATCATAAATCATCATAATACATACCAATACATCATATATTCATGGATATACCATGATCCATGATCTATTTCATCAAATAATCATCAAACATAAGATTAACACAATCAAGGCTAAAATATTTAGGTTTTCTAACTTTTAAAAAACCTAGTTTCCATTTCTTAGTTTATATTTAACTTTTGATCCATAAAAGGATTAGATCTAAACATATACTACTTATAAACACCTAGATCTAAGGTTTTAAACCTCAGATCTACATCTCATCAAAAGCAATTACACAAAATAAACTAAAGTAGATTTTATACTTTTGCTTTGATCTTCATCTTCATCCTCTTCCATGGAGAAACTTTTTTTCTCCCCTTCTCCATCTCATGGTTGCCGCCCATCCTCTCTCTCTCTCTCTATCTGACCACTCCCCTTTTTCTTTTCTCTTTCTTATTTCTTTCTATTTCTCTTTCTAGTTTAGCTTATAAAAATAAAGTGAGACTAAATGATATATTTAGTTACTGAAAAAATAAATAGATATATTATATCTATATCTCCTAATCTTCCCAAATCCTTATCCTATCTCTCTCATTATTACAAGTGTTTCTTGCAAGCATAAACATACGTGTTGTCCAAATAGAAAAAGGACACATAATAAAGTAATTACCTACTAAAGTAAAAGTAACCATTATATACATCTCCTTTGCTCCTCCTCTCAATTATCGGCCATGTGGCCTTATCCACCCAAATTGGTTTTATTTCATGCTTATCCAATGACTAAAATATCCTTTCTCAAATGGGCCAAGCTTGGGCTCTCATTTAATTTCTTTTGAGCAAGGATTTTTCTTAGTTTACTTACTAATTAAAATAGACTTGGGCTTCCACTACTAATTAAATTATGCCATCATTATACCTGCCCTATACATCTAATATTGAGCTAGTTTAATAATTTAATTACTCTCAAATCAAATTATCTACAAGTCCAATGCTTAATTAAATAATTGAGCTTGTTTAAATTATATGTCATCCTTAGTCCATTAAATCTATTATCACTTAAACTAATGCTCCTCATTATTGATATTTACATATTCTTATCAATCAATAATGTTATTTCACTTGCATAACCCAATTAGACTTGCCGTATTCAAGTATATTGAGTATGTAATTAGGGTTTAATACATCAAATCAATTTTCTTGATTATTTAAAATACTTAGGTTATAAAATTAATTGTATGAAATAAATTTTTTAGGGTTAGTATATATTTTTATATAATAACATTCTCCCATATTATAACCCCCTAGGTTATTTAATTATCATACATAATATATGTATTAGATTACATAACTTTATTCTTAATTCTCTTTATATACAAAATAAATGTATACACATTATATAATGTATATTTATTTAATCATATACATAATTCACATAAGTCACAACATATTCCACTGCTAACTTCGATTTTGACTTTTCTCTATAAAAGTCAATTGTTAACTTTGACCAAGCAGTCAACCCTTACACATTTTGTGTTTTACTGTCTTTTTTGACTAAACTTGACGTTCTGAACGCAACCGATTAGTCCGTGCCTCAAAATTCCATCTCTAACTCAAATTTTGAGTTTTAATTTACTCTATTTTTATATAATAATTTTATACTTATTCATCTTCTTATTTACCAGCCAAGGCCAACATTCAAGCTATGCTAATTACTAATATAGTTTTATCTTGATTCTCATATCCTTAACTTAATTTATCGTTCCTCTTGCTAAAATATATAGCACCTTACTAAGTATATATATATATATATATATATATATATATATATATATATATATATATATACATATACTCAACTTCGTTTAACCTCATAGCCTCTCTTCATGCAATTTTTTTTATTTCCTTAATATTATTTTCGCACCAGGGGGCTCTTAACAATATTTATGTTCTGAAAGAGTGCGAAAATAAAAAAACAAGATTTTTCCATTAAAAAACTCCTTATCAATCTCGGGACAAAGGGCCGCGATCCCGCGAGGGTGAGCTAACTCCAAATGTATCTTTATAACATTTCTTACACTATTCAGTTCACACCAAATTTTTATAAGTATCGTAATATCTTATCCTTAACTTTCCATCAAATACATATAACTCCGTTTCTAGGATTTTAAAATTTTGTATCCCATATTTTCTCTATTTTCTTCCAAATAATAAACCATATAGGTTTTACTTAAAAATTTTAAATAACTTCTCAAATTTCCATCTAGGTTTTATTCTTTATCCTTTATTTTAATCATTTAAAATCTTATAGATTTTCGGGTTGTCACATTTGATTTGAAAGTAGTGCATTGCTTCGTTGAACCTATATACGAAGGGTTTGATTTGTTTTACAAAAGTCCTTTTTAGACAAGATATGAAAGTGATGTTTTAAAAGATTGATTTTCAAACCCTTACGCTCTCATAGGAATAGAAGCCTATTGATACTTCTATTTTTATCTTTTTAGCCTTTTTTTCAATTTGAATGGTGATTTGTTGGGCTGCGAAGCATCCTCGACCACAACATATGTACAAGTGCCGGTCTTCTCATGGGCATGGCATCCATCGGAGTGACACTAGCATGACAAACTATGATTTCATTATGTTCGAGACCTTAAACCTGGATAGCCGTTTTAAGGTCTTTCGGATGTACATTTTTATAGAAAAACTGGCAGGGTACATTTATAATGTGGAGTTTTTCCATCGTGGGAATCAGATTCTGATCAGTTTAATCATGAATCCCACGATTCCTAGACTCACAGAAGGAGTCCAATAAACCTGCACAGCTCAAATATGCACAAAAAATGGATAGTTACATCTAATCGTCACAAAAATCAAGGATTCATCAGTCAAATCCTGGCATGCGCGTAGCCAAAGCTTCTCGTTTCCACTAGATAGCGATCTAAGGGCCGCGAGATTGCTTTTGAAATGAACAAAGCTAGAAAGAAAGCTAGATTTTAATAAATCTTAGCCTTTCTAGCTTCTCGGTTCTGTCTGGACCTATTTTGAACAATTTGAAAGATAGAAGGGGCCAGATTTAAAGAAATCTAATTCGCCAAATTCACAGAAAAAGAATTCATATCACATGAACATTTGTAGTAGATATTTGATCACAATGAATAAAGAATATATATATATATATATATATAATTATATATATATATATACGAAAGATGTAAAGGGAGATGGGTTTTCACTCGCAGGCCTGTATTAAAATATATATATATATATATAAAAGCAATAAAGGGCGACGGATGTCAAATCCTATGCCCGGACTGAAATGGAAATATATATATACGGTCAGGATCTTAAGCTTACCCTTTATCCAACATACCTTATTTACCCCCTTTTAGCGACGGCTCGGGCGACGGTTAAGTCCGTTGCTATATATATAACCGCCGTCTATATGTTGTCCGTCGCTATAGTATATATGGCGACGGACCGAACCATCGCCCGGTCCGTCGTTAAAGGGGGGTAAGCAAGGTATGTTCGATAAAGGCAAGCTTAAGATCTGGACCGTATATATATATATATTTATAAAAGCTATAAAAAGCCACGGAGTAATCCAGGCTTGACAGAATTGATATATATATATATATATATATATATAAAAGTAATAAAAGCCACAGAATGATCCAGGCTTGATCAAATGTAAATATATATATATATATATATATATATATATATAAAAGTTTTAAAGGGCGACAGATTTGCAATCCTATACCTGGACAGAAATGTAAATATATATATATTTATAAAAACGATAAAAAGGCTACGAAATGATCCAGGCCACATAAAAATGTAAATGTTAATATATATAGTCAGTATATATATATTAAAGCAATAAAAATGCCACAAAGTAGAAATTTAGGCCCAAATAAGTCAGAAAAATTTATATATATATATATATATATAAATGGTAAACTACCACAGAATTGACATCCGGGCTTGACAGAATAAAAAGTTAGTATATATATAGTTAAAAATATATATAATAAAGCCAAAAAGGACACGAGTCAGCGACCCAGTCCCGAAAAGTTTATATATACGTATATATATATATATATATATATATATATATATATATATATATATATATATATATATATATAAAGCTTTTTAAAGTCGCGGATCAACGATCCGGGCTGTGTAAATGCAAAAAAACGTGTAAATGTACTAAAATATACTGAAAAGTATGCCAAAACGGCCACAGAACTGAGTTTCGGGCAAAATCAGAAAATAAAACTTAACGTGCACATGTATAAATGCGCAATGAAGTAGTAGAAACTTCCTGATCGTAAAAATACTTACAATGGACTGCTACACAGGCTTTTTGTCAAATTGTAGACTTTAAACGTCCGTTTCCACCGGTTAATTTTCGGTATGTTGTATTATATGAGTATACCTACGTGTTAGAGTGATAGAAACAAGGTTTGGAGTACTAGAAGTCGGGTTATGAAACGAAATGGGTGGAGTTTTAGAGCATTTTCTATGCCTTTTTTTTTCAAAATAGCTAGGGGCACTTGTATATAAAGACCCGATAGAAGCGGGCCTACCCGCGGCAGCCACGAGTCTACCTGTAGCACCACATGGCAAGATCTGGGTGGTGGGTCTCGTCGCCTCAAAGTACATGCACTTCGAGCAACGCAAGGTCAGATTCGAAACTTTTTAACTTTTGATCTGAGCGTCCGTTTGAGGCGTGCTATACCTTTTTGAAAAGCCCTCACCGAGAGCATCACAATGATATGGTGAAAGTAGTATGGATACAAGCCAATCATGTATGATGATAAAGCATATACTTTGGAGGCAATCTTATTTATTTATTAATAAAAATATTCATTTATTAAAGGCATTTAATTATCTACATGGTGCTGTTTTTATAATATGTAAATAACCCATAGTTTTAAGCAATGCTTTTAGAATCATGATGATGATCATGCCAATGAGATCTAAATTCTTAGAAAGCTCTAAAACTAAAATAGTTCCTAATCATGGGATTACTAAAAAGGGGATTAGTAAATCCGGATAGATTAGTACATATGTTGCTTGCTCATTGGATGAGGATGATTGATCTCATAATCATTTGTGTGGAGACACTAAAGCAAGTATGTAGGTGCTTATTGGAGAATAAGTTCACTGAACGTGACTCGCTATGGAATACCTAATGGAGTTTTACTCGTCTGTCAATAGAAATTCCTAATGTGATAGTAGTACAAGTGATCCTTGGACTTGAGATCATCATAGTATCTTGTATGTAATGAATTATACTTTGACTTATTCCTTAAAGCCCTTTAGGGTATATAAAAGGGTATACTTGGGTATAATGAGTTACATATGGAGATAATGAATGATCAATAAAGAATCTACCACCTCTAGTAAAGGAGGAGATATGTCCTATGTGATTAGAAAATGCACAACTCCAAATAATTTAAATTAGAAACTCCTTTCTAATTTCATTTTACCTTAGCCAAGGATTCCTGGGTTGTCATTTAACGAATCACATAGGACATATCTCCTCCTTTACTAGAGGTGGTAGATTCTTTATTGATCATTCATTATCTCCATATGTAACTCATTATAACTAAGCATACCCTTTTATATACCCTAAAGGGCTTTAAGGAATAAGTCAAAGTATAATTCATTACATACAAGATACTATGATGATCTCAAGTCCAAGGATCACTTGTACTACTATCACATTAGGAATTCCTATTGACAGGCGAGTAAAACTCCATTAGGTATTCCATAGCGAGTCACGTTCAGTGAACTTATTCTCCAATAAGCACCTACATACTTGCTTTAGTGTCTCCACACAAATGATTATGAGATCAATCATCCTCATCCAATGAGCAAGCAACATATGTACTAATCTATCCGGATTTACTAATCCTCTTTTTAGTAATCCCATGATTAGGAACTATTTTAGTTTTAGAGCTTTCTAAGAATTTAGATCTCATTGGCATGATCATCATCATGATTCTAAAAGCATTGCTTAAAACTATGGGTTATTTACATATTATAAAAACAGCACCATGTAGATAATTAAATGCCTTTAATAAATGAATATTTTTATTAATAAATAAATAAGATTGCCTCCAAAGTATATGCTTTATCATCATACATGATTGGCTTGTATGCATACTACTTTCAATCTCCCACTTGCACTAAAGCCAATCGCCATGGTATCTCATACCCAACTTCTCTAAGTGACAATCAAACTGCTGTTGTGTTAAAGCTTTAGTTAATGGATCTGCAATGTTGTCTTGAGAGTCTACACTCTCCTCTTTCAATGATTTCTTTAATCAAAGTGCCGCAACACATGTTTAGATACAAGATGAGACTTAGGAACTATTCCTAGTTCTGTAATGAACTTTTCATCTAAAACATCAACTTGCAGCTTCACTTACAGTTATATACTTTGTCTATGTCACTAAACCAACAACCTTTTGTTGTTTGGAACCTTTTCAATTCACTGCACCATCTTTCAAGGTAAACACATACCCTGAAACAGATTTACTGTCATCTTGGTCTGTTTGAAAACTTGAGTCTGTGAATCCCTCTAGTTTTAATTCAGACGCACCGTAGACAAGAAAAATATCTTTAGTCCTTCTCAAGTACTTTAGGATATTCTTCACTGCCTTCCAGTGCTCTTCTCCAGGGTTTGACTGGTATCTGCTCGTTACACTAAGTGCATGAGCAACATCCGGTCTAGTACATATCATACCGTACATGATAGATCCTATTGCAGAAGCATAAGGGATCTTAATCATACGGTCTCTCTCCTCAGGTGTCTTTGGGGCCTGTTTCTTGGAGAGATGTATTCCATGGCTCATCGGCATGAGACCTCTTTTGGAATCTTCCATGCTAAACCTCTTTAGCATTGCATCAATGTACGTTCCTTGGGATAAACCAAGCATCCTTTTAGATCTATCTCTATAGATCTTTATCCCCAAAATATAGGATGCTTCTCCCAAGTCCTTCATGGAGAAGTGTTTAGATAACCAAATTTTAATCGATTGTAGCATAGGAATGTCATTCCCTATCAGTAATATATCATCAACATATAATACAAGGAATGAAACTGCGCTCCCACTAACCTTTTTGTTCACACATGGTTCATCGTCATTTTTAACAAAATCAAACTCTTTGATTATCTCATCAAAACGAATGTTCCATCTACGAGAAGTTTGCTTCAATCCATAAATGGATCGTTGCAGCTTACAGACTTGATTTGTTCCAACCTTTGAAACAAATCCCTCTGGCTGTGTCATATACACATCCTCCTCGAGTTTCCCATTGAAGAAGGCCGTTTTCACGTCCATCTGCCAGATCTCATAGTCGTTATAAGCTGCAATTGCAAGCAAAATCCGAATGGACTTGAGCATAGCTACTGGTGAAAAGGTTTCATCATAGTCAACTCCTTGTCTTTGTTTGAAACCTTTTGCAACCAGTCGGGCCTTATAGGTCTCTACCTTGTCGTCCGCTCCAGTCTTTCTTTTAAAGACCCATTTACACCCAATAGGCTTAATGCCTTCAGGTGGTGAAACCAAAGTCCATACTTTGTTTTCATACATGGAGTCCATTTCAGATTTCATGGCTTCAAACCATTTTCCTGAGTCTTTATTACTCATAGCCTGTTCGTAATTCAATGGATCATCATCATTCATGATGTGTACCTCATCGTCATCCTCTATAACGAATCTATGCCTCTCAGGTATCTTCGGTACTCTTCTAGATTTACGAACAGGGTGTGGTATAGTAGGTTCTTCTACTTTGTCAGGTACCTGACTTTGATCCGTGGTAATTTGTGGGTCTTGAACTTCTTCAAGATATATCTTACTCCCACTGACCCCTTTATGGATAAAATCCTTTTCCAAGAAGGCAGCATGTTTCGCAACAAACACCTTTTGATCAGTTGGATGATAGAAATAATACCCTAAAGTTTCTTTAGGGTATCCCACAAATCTACACTTATCGGATTTAGTCTGTAGCTTATCATTTTCAAACTTTTTGACATAAGCTGGGCAACCCCAAGTCTTAACATGCTTAAGATTTGGTTTCCTCCCCTTCCACATCTCATATGGAGTCTTTGGGGCGGATTTGGTAGGTACCTTGTTAAGTAGGTATGCAGCCGTTTCTAGGGCATATCCCTAGAAAGAAATTGGAAGGTCGGTAAAACTCATCATGGATTGAACCATGTCCAACAGTGTTCGATTTCTCCTTTCAGATACTCCATTTAACTGTGGTGTACCTGGAGGAGTCCATTGTGAGATTATACCATTTTCTTTGAGACAATTGAGAAACTCACCGCTTAAGTATTCTCTACCTCGATCTGATTGAAGTATCTTTATACTCTTGCCTGTTTGTTTCTCTACTTCACTTCTGAACTCTTTGAACTTTTCAAATGATTCTGACTTGTATTTCATTAAATACACATATCCAAATCTTGAGTGATCATCAGTGAAAGTAATAAAATAAGAATACCCACCCCGTGCATGTGTTGTCATAGGTCCACAAACGTCTGTGTGAATCAATGCCAACAACTCTGTAACTCTTTCTCCTTTTTCACTAAAAGGAGATTTAGTCATTTTACCCATGAAACAAGATTCACAAGTTGGATATGATTCATAATCAGATAACTCAAGGAGCCCATCTTTATGCAACTTGGATAATCTTGTTTCATTGATATGACCGAGTCTACAGTGCCACATGTAAGTATAATTAATATCATCTCTTTTGCTTTTCTTAGTTTGTTCAATTTGAAAAATATTTTCTTGTAAGTCAAGTGTATAAAGTCCATTTCGCAAATTTCCAATACCATATAAAACATCGTCTTTATAAATAGAACAACTATTGTTCTTTATAACAACGTTAAATCCTTCCATATCCAATAAAAAAATTGAAATAATGTTTTTAATAATATTCGGAACATAATAACAATTATTAAGATAAATGGACTTGCCCGAAGGCATTACTAAACAATAAGCCCCTACAGCTAATGCAGCAACCTTTGCTCCATTCCCCACTCGTAGGATGACCTCATCATTGCTCAGCTTTCTATTTCTAACCAGTCCCTTCACATTATTACATATGTGAAAACCACAGCCGGTATCCAATACCCAAGTAGAATTTTGACTTTCTGAAAAATTAATTTCAATCATGAACAAACCTTGATTGGAAGTCGAAGCTTCTCCAAGCTTCTTCTTTGCTAAAAACTTCTTGCAGTTCCTCTTCCAATGACCTGGCTCGTTGCAATGGAAGCACATTCCTTTGCTAGCTGGATCAGATTTCTTTTGTTCCTTTATGTTCACTTTGCCCTTGGTCATCCGAGATCGGAAGAGCTCCTTAGATATCTCATATCTAGCAGTCCTACTTTGTTCACCATACAACTCCTTGAGGTGAATCAACATAGTAGGAGCATCCATGTTTTCGTGCTGACGCTGAAGCTCGTTATTCATGCATGCGAGCATGATGCATTGAGCCACAGATGCATCATCTTGCCACTTTACAATGGTGGCAATCTCTTCCTCAGAGGCTGTTTCTGGAACAGTTCCAGGAACAGGTGAGTTTAGAACATAAGAAATCTTTTCAGCAGTGAGAACTATTCTCAGGTTTCTTAGCCAGTCCGTATAATTCGGCCCGGTAAGCTTATTAGCATCAAGTATGCTTCGCAGTGAAATTAGTGATTTTGACATTTTTAAAATTCTCCATGTGAAAAACAATATTTTAGCAAACATTCATTTTATTAATTTTGCATACCAAAATAAATTTAGGTCTTTATTTTAAATTGGTATCTCCCACTATTTTTATCAAACTATATTACCCTCACTTATATAGTTTGGCAACATCTAATTAAAGATTTGCTAATGAGAATAAGGATCCCATTTCAAATGTATATAACCTTGTGGATAGCACAACAAGCGATATACAAATAAATAGGTAGACAACTCTTGTCAATTACATCACTATATAACTCCTTTTATTTTGCCTCTTAAATCATAATGGTCAAGTGTGTGCACATTCGAACTAAAATAATTTAAGTTAAGTCCAGCCTAGCACTTCCATAAATTCAAAAAAGAAAAATGTTCGTCCTTGTGGATAGCACAACAAGACTAGATCGTTCAATTTTCTTGATAAGCATCAAATATGATTAATTAACATCTTAAATATGTAATATTCGCCTTGTGGATAGCACAACAAGCTCATATTAAATATTTAATACTCTATTAATTTATCATGCTAGAAGGCGACGTTCGATATTCCAAATATCATTTGAACGCTTCGGACTTAATATTATTTCTTTGAGGGGTTTGTTATTATTTGTCTCATCTTGTTTAGCGCGCATGCACACACATATATATATATATATATATATATATATATATATAAAATACGCATTATTTTATTAAACATGCGAAGTATGTTTGCATAAAATATAATATATATAATATTTAGCATGCAATATAGAATACTATATTCTACCCTGATTGATTATGGACTTTTATTCTAGTTTGGTTCACTAGAGCCACCAAGTGAACCAAAAGGTCAAACCTAGGAGTGCAAGAATTTAAATTTAAATATAACTATTACATTTAAACCCGGGCTCCATATAAACGGGTCTTCATGCGCTCCTTGCTCCTTGGTCTCCAATTTCTTCAAGATAATTCTAACTATTTCTATTACATTAAACTATTTAATTTAAATAGAAACCTTGATCAGCAGTCAAGGGAAAGTACATAGGAGGGAGATAGAATTTTACATCAAAAATTTTTTTTTAGAGAAGACGAGGTACACAGACCCCATTTAATAAAACCCATTCATTCAAGAATTCAACTAAAATAAAATCCAATCACATTGGTCAAATAGTTCATAATCAATCCCCATTTATTATCATACATATCACCATATATATCAATAAATAAATATTCATCTCGTGAATTAAAACATTCCATATATATATGAATATCATTTAATGGGCAATTTTAAATTGCATGAAATCCAATTTCAAGATTAAAATAAACTCTTTATTTTAATTATAAAATTATTTAGAATATAATATATAAATATATCATATATATATATATATTTGATATTACCGTATATATTATATATATTTATATAACGAATCAGGTTATATATATATATATATATATATATATATAATATAAATTCACATTTATTTTTTAAAAAGAAGTCACCTTCTTTTATTAAAAGAGTCCTGCAGGTTTATTAAAAGAGTCCTTTCCTAATGGGTCACCTTCTTTTCGGAGTAAGAAAGAGACAACACCTTTTCTTTGCAGAATTCAAGATTAGCACCCAAAAAAAAAATTTGTCATTCGTCCCAAAAAAAAGAAAAAAAAACGTTTTTAATTTACGTTATTTGGAGTTGTGCATTTTCTAATCGAAATACATATAATTAAATAAAATAAGACTTGAAAGTAAATTTATGTCTTATATTTAATTGGGACATTGTATAGTGGAAGGATTGAATTGTATAGTAACTATTTACTCACAGGTTCTTTTATGATTAATGTTGAAATCTATATTATCTAGAAAGTCATTGATCGCTAGGGAGGCTTATCCCTATTGTAGAATAAATATTATTTATTTAAATAGATTATTAGTTTAATTTATTTATTTAAATAAGATTAGAATTGTTCCAATTGATTTATTCACAATCGGTTTAATATGGAGAACCTAAAGGGTCACACCATAAAAGGAAGAATAATTATTTAAGAAGGTAATGGCATAATCGTAATAATGCATTAAGTAAAATTAATTTAATCTATGGTGATAGAATAAATTAAATAGCTTAATATTTTGGAAATATTAAATATAAATTAATAAGAGGAGTCTTATTAATATTATTACAATTATTATTATTTTAATTTCTAAAGGAGTTTAGTAATTAATTTAATATTAGTACTATCATTTATTCCTAATAAGATTAGGAGACAAATTAATTAAATGAATTTAATTAATTATTCCCCATGTGGTGGGAAGCCTAAATTAATTAAAGGATTTTAATTAAGTAAAAGAAATCCCATGTCTAATAGGATTAGAAGGGTTGACCAATATCTATATAAGAGGAGTCTTATAATAGTTATCAGTTGAGGCAATTCCAATTGTTGGAGAGTACTCCTTTTCTATAGAGGATAGAAAACTAAGGTTTAGCCAAACACCCTCCTTCTTGATAATTCATCTTCCTTGGTGGATCACCTCTAGAGGCCAAACACTTGGGTGGCTAACGTTGATCAAAGGAAGGAATCTAACCCGAAAATTCAAGGAGATCACGAAGAACAAGGAGTTGAACTAGTACCTGTGGAAGCTTCGTTTTACAAGGGTATGATTCCATAACTTCTTATTTATCATTTTAAATTAATAATTTGCATAAAGGATGATCCGGGTAATGGTTTTGTACAAATTTTTTTAAACTCTGATATACCAGGCTTCCTCTAATTTTTGCAATATGATTGCATCACGATTTCGTACAAACCCAACATATGGGACTAAACCTTTTTTGAGTCCAAAAAGATGGGTTCATAACTGGGTCTTTGACTCTTCGTAATTTATCCGTTGAGCTTTCTTGTGTTATTTTCACTCGGGATCAATGTTATGGTTCTTTCTGAGCTTCATGGCATCAATTCAGCTTGATTTTGACTGGATTGGCTTAAAGTTGGTAAAATGACCATTTTTCCCCTCCAGGGGTTGTCTCTTGTACTAGCACGGTCTCTAACTGTTTTCCCGGGGTTATCTCCGATGTTTTGATCCAAGTCGATTCTGTTTGTCCTCAGGGCTGTCTTTGAGATTGACTTGGCTTCCCAGAGTTGTCTCTGGGGATGATGTGATGCTTCGGGGTTGTCTCCAAAGTAGATTTGGCCTCCCGGGTTATTACCGGTCCTGAACTAGATCTCCTGGTGTTGTCGCCGGGGTTGCTGTTCCTCCCGGTTTGTGATCGGGGTTTGGCTTGACATCCTGATATAGTGATCGGGGTTGACCTTAACATCTTGGGGTTGTCATCGGGTCTGAGCTGACATCCCGGTATTGAGACCGGGGCTGAGTTGGCATCCCGGTATTGAGACCGGGGCTGAGTTGACATTTCGGTATTGAGATCGGGGTTGAGTTGACATCCCGGTATTGAGACCGGGGCTGAGTTGTCATCTCGATATTGAGACTGGGGCTGAGTTGACATCCCGGTATTGAGATCGGGGCTTAGTTGACATCCTGATATTAAGACCGGGGCTGAGTTGACATCCCAGTATTGAGACTGGGTCTGAGTTGATAGTTTTGCCCTTGTGCAGGGTTAGTAATAGGAATACAAAATTTTTAGTGTCTACAGATGCTTCTCTTTATCATGTTTATGCAGTGTAATGGAATGAACAGGATAAAGATTGCTAGACACTAGAAATATACTAGATGCAAATGTAATGTAATGCATGACAGGATATGTTATGAATGTTAGATACCTTTGAGGGGGGTAGGGCTATTATTGGTTGTTTAGGTTATTTTCTGCTGGGGATAACATTATCCATTATAGCCCTTGGTGCCATATCATTTGAGACCAATGGTTGACCATGTCCATTGATACCTTCAGTAGTGCTAGGCCATCACTGTCTATTTACACCATTTTTTGATACTAGGCTATCACTGGTAGGATATCAATGAGAGGCTATCACAGATTATTCTCGTCACTGTCTGCTGGGGATGACGTCATCCATGGTAGCCTTTGGTGAATTCTCTTGACGCCTACTTGAACGACATATTGAAAAGTCTGGATCACCACTGTACCTCTCTCGATGCTCCCTCTAGGGATTTATATAACAAATTCCATCATCTGCCCTCTGTAGGGATAAACTGATATACTGTCTTCGCTACCGGCTCATTCCCGATGCTTCGCTGGGGTTGTGCCAACGGCTGATCGTGTCAGACCTTCTGACCTTCACTGAACTAGCCTTCAACTGCTGAGATCACCAGATTGTTCCCGAGGTTTCGCTGGGGTTGTACCAACGACTGATGATGTCAGGCAATCTGACCTTTGCTGAAGTAGCCTTCAATGGCTGAGATCACTGGATCGTGTTCGATGCTTTGCTAGGGTTGTGCCAACGGCTGATGATGTCAGGCAATTTGACCTTCGCTGAAGTAGCCTTCAACGGCTGAGATCACTGGATCGTTTTCGATGCTTCGCTGGGGTTGTGTCAATGGCTAATGATGTAAGGAAATCTGACCTTCACTGAAGTAGCCTTCAACGGCTGAGATCACCAGATCATTTCTGATGCTTCGCTGGGGTTGTCGCCAGCGGCTGATGATGTCAAGCAATCTGACCTTCGCTGAAGTAGCCTTCAACGGCTGAGATCACTGGATCATTTCTGATGCTTCGCTGGGGTTGTCGCCAGCGGCTGATAATGTCAGGCAATCTGACCTTCGCTGAAGTAGCCTTCAACAGCTGAGATCACCGAATCATTTTCGATACTTCGCTGGGGTTTTGCCAACGGCTGATAGTGTCAGGCAATCTAACCTTCGCTGAAGTAGCCTTCAATGACTGAGATCACCAGATTATTTTTGATGCTTCACTGGGGTTGTGCCAACGGCTGATAATGTCAGGAAATCTGACCTTCGTTGAAGTAGTCTTCAACGACTGATATCACCGGATCGTTTTCAATGCTTCAATGGGGTTGTGCCAACGGCTGATGACATCAGGCAATCTGACCTTCGCTGAAGTAACCTTCAAAGGCTGAGATTACCATATCATTTTTTATGCTTCACTAGGGTTGTGCCAATGGCTGATATTGTCAGGCAATCTGACCTTCGCTGAAGTAACCTTTAACGGCTGATGTCACCAGACCATTCCCGATGCTTCGTTGGGGTTGACACCAGCGGCTTATAGTGTAAGGTAATCTGATCAATCTTGACATGGAGGTGCTCTTTCTGACAAAACACACCCTCAGATCAGTCTGGACGCCTTGATATAATCCGAGCCTGCCATTCATACCGTCAGACCTTCCCGATGCTTTGACAGTGGTAGTTTTCGGCAGTTTCTCATAATTTTTCAGCAATTTTTCATCAGTTCTTATCTTTGGTCCCCGAATATCGCTTCAGGATTACAACCAATTATTTACATGAAGTTCTTCTTTTCGTCAGGAATTCGCCACTCATATGCAGGAGCGGCATCTAGTAATGCATCATTGCTATCCAAGTAATAATAAGATCGGTGATTCGATGCAACCTTTTTGTGACCAATGTTTCAATGTAATTTAATTCTTTTAACGTTGACATCCTAGATTAAACTTGAGTCATGGAATGTGTCATACTCTTCATAATTTAATCTGAGTTTTTTTGATCAATAAGTAGACTATATGAAACAAATCACTATTTGAGCATGGCCATGTATTTCGTAGTCCTACTCAATCAAGAGGCCTATGGATATCACCCCTAATATACAAGAGGGTTAAATTCCATTTAGATCACTTATATTTCTCACACGATTCATGATGTACCCATTAATCACCTTTATTGTCCACCCTATTAAAGGTGACCTTTGATGATATCAAAGTACATAAATTCTCGTGTAGTAATATAGTTATTTCAGGTCGGAGGATCATTACATCATTGTCACTATGAGAATTGCTTATGACACTTTGCTCCATGTAGAATTCTCATGGTGGGTCTGTCCAGTACATTGTTCTCTAACATGTACCTATGCATTGACTCAATATCTTATATATTTATGACTAATGAGATTTGGCCATCAGTCAATCCACATACTAGTCTCAATGTATCATTGTTGTCCCATTAACAATGATACTAGACTAGGGACATTTAAGAGCAATGATACTAATTGTAATTATATGATCTCATGTTCAAGTCACATACTTGAAGCTATATAATTTGTATCACTATTCTAAGGACTTTTATTATGCTAACATTTATATAACGCAGTATGTAAAACCATAATAAAATAATTCATTTATTCAATCAAATATAATATCAAAAATGTTAAGCAATGGCATCAAAGAATTGGCCTCTAGGGCATAAATTCTAACAGTCTCCCACTTGCACTAGAGCTAATCACTCATGTATCTAATACCCATGGAACTAGTGTGACCTTAGTGCTTTTGCTACGACAAAGCCTTGGTCAGTGGATCTGCAACATTATCATTTGTTGGCACTCTGCTTATATGTACATCTCCTTTATCAATGATTTCACGGATGAGATGGTACTGCCTAAGTATATGCTTGGATCGTTGGTGAGATCTGGGTTCCTTAGCCTGTGCAATGGCTCCATCATTATAACAGTATAGCTCAACCGGATCAACAATGGTTGGAACAACACCAAGTTCAGTGACGAACTTTTTAATCCATACAGCCTCCTTGGCCGCACTAGAAGAAGCAATATACTCAGCCTCTATCGTAGAATCGGCTATTGTCTCTTGCTTCGAACTTTTCCAGCTAACAACACCACCATTAAGGCAAAACACAAAACCTGACTGAGACTTATAGTCATTATTGTCAGTCTAGAAACTAGCATCTGTGTAACCCTTTACTGTCAGTTCGTCTTCACGTCCATATACCAAGAATGAATCCTTAGTCCTTTTCAGGTACTTGAGGATATTCTTGACTGCTGTCCAGTGACCTTCACCTAGATTCGACTGGTATATGCTCGTCATGCTCAAAGCATACGAGACATCCGGACGAGTACATATCATTGCATACATGATAGATCTAATTGTCGAAGCATAAGGGATCTTTCTCATACGCTCCTCATCATCTTGTGATTTAGGACATTGGGCCTTAGAGATCTTTATACCATGAGACATGGGTAAGTATTCTCTTTTTGCCTCTTGCATGCTAAACCGTTTCAACACTTTATCGATATATGTACTTTGACTTAGGCCGAGCATTTTTCTCGATCTATCTCAATAGATCTTGATACCTAAAATATAGGTTGCATCGCCCAAATCTTTCATGGAGAAACATTTTCCTAACCATGTTTTTACAGCCTATAAGGAAGGAATGTCATTCCCAATAATTAATATGTCGTCAACATATAATACCAGGAATATAATGTGACTCCCACTAACCTTCTTATATACACAAGGTTCATCTTCATTTTTTATAAAGCCAAACTCTTTGGCTGCTTCATCAAATCAAATATTCCAACTCCGAGAGGCTTGCCTCAATCCATAAATGGATCGCTACAGCTTACATACTTTTCCAGCATCCTTTGGATTGAGAAAACCCTCAGGTTGTGTCATATACACATCCTCAAGGAGATTTTCGTTAAGGAAAGCAGTTTTAATATCCATCTGCCAGATTTCGTAATCATAAAAGGCTGCAATAGCAAGTAAGATCCTAATGGATTTAACCATTGCCACTGGAGAGAAGGTTTCGTCAAAGTCAACACCTTGAACTTGTTTGAAACCTTTTGCTACCAGTTGGCCCTTATAGGTTTGTACATTACCATCCATGTCAGTTTTCTTCTTGAAAACACACTTGCACCTGATTGGTTTTACCCCTTTGGGTGGATCAACCAAAGTCCATACTTGGTTAGTATACATGGAGTCCATCTCAGATTTCATGGCTTCAAGCCATCTCTCAGAATCTAGTCCATTCATAGCTTCTTGGTAGTAAGCAGGCTCATCATGATCTATGAGCATCACATCGCAGTTTTGAGTCACAAGAAATCTATAATATCTCTCGGGCTCTTGGCGTGTCCTACCAGATCTACGAATGCCTCATGTAATTTGAGCAGGTTCACTTTCCACAATATTGTGGTTCCTGCTTATGTTCCAACTCAGGTTCAATGATATTTTGTGGTTCTCGAATTTCTTCAAGTTCTACTTTCCTCCCAGTGTTTCCTTCAGAGACAAATTCTCTTTCTAGAAAAATACCAGTTCGAGCAACAAATACTTTGTTCTCAGAAGGTTTGTAGAAATAATACCCTTTTGTTTCCTTTGGGTATCACATAAAATTATATTTGTCAGATTTGGGTCCGAGCTTATAAGAATCCAGACGTTTTACAAACGCCTCGCAACCCCAAATCTTCATGAATGACATACTATGATGTTTCCCAGTCCACATCTCATATGGTGTCTTTTGAACCATCTTTGTAGGAACACGGTTAAGTGTGAATGCAGCTGTCACTAGGGCATGACTCCAAAAGCTTATTGGAAGATCTGCATGACTCATCATTGATCGTACCATGTCCAACAATATGCAATTCCTCCTCTCAGACACACCATGCCATTGTGGTGTTCCAGGTGGAGTGAGCTGTGATATAATACCACACTCCTTTAGAAGGTCATCAAAGTCTTGGCTTAAGTATTCACCTCCTCGATCAGATCGAAGGGCTTTTATGCATTTGCCAAATTGGTTTTGAACTTCATTCTTGAATTCCTTGAACTTTTCAGAGGATTCGAATTTGTGTCTCATAAGATATACATATCCATATCTACTGAAGTCGTCAGTAAATGTAATGAAGTAATAAAACCCACCTCTTTCTAACGAACTCATGGGTCCACATACATCACTATGTATAAGTCCCAATACATCGCTTGCCCGTTCACTGTGTCCAGTGAAAGGGGCTTTAGTCATCTTGCCTAATAAACAAGACTCATATTTCTCATATGATTCAAAATCAAATGAATCCAAAAACCCATCTTTATAGAGTTTGGATATGCGTTTCTCATTTATATGGCCTACGCGACAGTGCTAAAGATATGTCAAATTTGAATCATTTGATTTAAATCATTTTGTATTTATGTTATAGATAGGTTCTAAATTAAGAATATAAAGGCCATTAAACAATTGTTTAACACCATAACATATTTCATTTAAGTAAAACGAACAACTATTGTTCTTTAATAAAAATGAAAAACCTTTCTTGTCCAAACAAGAAACATAAATAATGTTTTTGCTCATAGCAGGCACATAATAACAATCCTCTAATTCTAATACTAGCCCAGTGGGCAAAGATAAATGATAAGTTCCTACGGCCAGTGCAACAACTTTTGCTCTATTCCCAACTCGTAGGACAACCTCTCCATTCGCCAAAGTCCTACTCCTTTGGAGTTCCTGCACATTAACATAAATGTGAGAACCACATCCAGTATCCAATACCTATGATGTAGAAGTGGACAAATTGACTTCTATAACATATATACCTAAATCAGAAGTCACACTTCCTTTGTTTTTCTTCAGTTCTTCCAAATAAGCATGACAATTCCTCTTCTAGTGTTTAGGTTTTCCACAGAAGTAACAACCACCTTCTTTAGCCACCCCACCTTTAGGTTTTAAAGCCTGTTTGGTTTTGGAATTGGGTTTGGCACCAAATTTAGATCCTATCTTCTTCTTGCCTTTCCCCTTTCCCTTAGCATTCCCCTTTTGTAGCATCATTATGGGAGCGGGTCCTGCCTTTTTTATGTTGTTCTCGGCAGTTCTTAACATGCTCAACAACTCTGTAAGTGGTTTCTCAATTTTATTCATGAGGTAATTCATAACAAATTGAGAGTAGCTGCTGTTCAAAGATTGCAAAACAAGATCAGTTTGGGCTTCCGGAGTAATTGGAAAACCCAACCTATCAAGGTACTCAATATACCTAATCATTTTTAGCACATGTGGACCAATTGGATCACGATCACCCATCTTGCAGTGATACAACGCTTTGCTTGTATCATACCTCTCCTGTCGAGCATGCCATTCGAATAATTTCTTGAGATGATCAATCATCTCATATGCATTCATTAACTCATGTTGCTTCTGAAGCTCAGAGTTCATAGTTGCTAGCATGAGACAACTTATGTCCAGAGCATCATCTTGATGCTTCTTGTAAGTATTATGCTCTACACGTGGTGTAGTGTTAGCTGATGCTGTAGGAATGGGCCCATTAAGGACATATAGCTTGCGCTCTTGTTTGAGGACAATCCTCAAGTTCCTATGCCAGTTTAGGAAATTAAATCCACTCAGTTTTTCTTTCTCAAGGACTGATCGCAATGAAAGACTATTTGTGTTGTTGTTTGCCATTGATATCTACAATTTATAAGTGCAAAAATAATAAGTTAAATTGCAGAGTTTTGATATTATGTAATTGATAATAGTACATTCAAAATATACCTCCCACTATTTTATTCAAATTAATAGCCCTCACCAGTAATTCGGAAAACATTTTCTATTAAATCTTTCTAATGAGCCAAGATCCATATTTCATTATGCCTTAAGTTAGCTTTGGCTAATCTCTCAAAACATAATTATTTAGGTAGACAACCCTTTGTTAATTATATCATATATAACTCTTAAATAATTTGGTGAACAACATTTGTTTCTAGTCCATCTAATGGTACCTACCAAACTCAATGCCTCTAAGTCCACAATCCTATTGAGATAACTTAGTTAAGTCGGGCCCAATGATTTTAACAGTTTGGATATCACAATTATCCTTTCACATTTTACCAAGATAAATGGGGTACTTTTCTTTGGCAAACCTACATCCATCGGTGAAGGTCTTGATGAGTGTTATTCATTGGAAGGCATCTGATTTGGACTTAATAATTTTATAAGGGATTTTATTAATTAATTTAGATCTCACCAATTTTAATCTTATTAAGCATGCACATTATTTATCATATCATATCGTATACAAGTATAAATAAAGTGCAAAATTAAATGTGTCACAGTTATGGCCCAACCCTATGTCAATTTTTTCAAGCTAATGAAAAGATTGAAGGTCAGTCTAATGTGGTAAAAGATCTTCAAAATAGTAGCTTCCTTGGACCTTCCTCATGCATGTGTCTCCTCTCTATCATCATCTTGTCATCTTGATAGGTTACACTTGTACATTACATGACATAAAGAAACCTCGAGTTACATTCGAGGGGATTTAGATGAGAAGAGAATATTACATCAAAATTTATAGAAAGGCACGACATGCAAGCCGTATTTCAAAACCAAAAACCACTAACCTATGGGTCAAAAGGGCCATAACTGTGCACCATGCATATCACAATAAGCACATGACACAATTTATATAATTAAAGAAAACTATATATTAAATATTAGGGTCACGACCATCGTGCGCTACGACGGGGGGGTCCAAAGGGGGGTCTCCCCCCTGGCGGTTGAAATTTTTTTAGAACGACAATCTGTATTGTAGGATTTTTCCATACGAATCTCTAAAACAATTCCAGAATCATATACAATCCACCAAAACACTCATAATAATAGTACACCCAGAACATATCATATATGTCCAATTTCGATTAATCATATTAAACCGAATCTACATGTTTCTAATCCAATTAGAACATAAGTTGTATTGTTATTCCACCTTCTAGGATACGATTATCAGAATATCATATACATGCATATATATTACAGATTTCTAGAATACTCATACATGCAAAATATCATATATTCAATTTCAGATCGGTAAACATGCATCATCATATATCATATATATCGAATAATATTAAAACACGTAATTTGAATTAGTAGTTTCGCAAGTAGCTCTGATACCACTGTAGGGATTTCGGCACATAAACGCAGCAGAATTTAAAATTTTTCGAAACCCTAAAATAGGATCCATGCAAAAACATATTAATTCAGAGGTTTAGATTTGTTTTACCGATTATCCAAGCTTGAATGAAGATGATGGAAATTCTGGAACTGCTTCGAATCTTCAACGCAATCCAACGAAACTGCGACTCGACGGTATCCACACGTACGTCTCGCGAATCGTCACACAATCTGCAACAAAGAGAGCTGCGGTACTAGCCGCCAAGATCTGGAATTTTGAAGCTTTTCTCTCTAGTCTCTCTCTAAGAGAGGCTGGGGTTTTGTTTATGATGATCACCCTAAAATGGCTGATATATCATATATATATATATAGTAGTTCAAGAAATTATCCAAAACCTAATCCAATTAAAAAAGTAAAATCTAAATTTATATATATTATATCTTAATTAAGTCTTACTTAATTAATATATATATACAAATTATCTATTAATTTAAATTCATAATTTAAATACTATTAATCATATTGACATATTTAAATCCTTACAATTTAAATTAATTCCCTTTTAATTACGTTCTAAGTGTGTGACCCTATAGGTTTTTATTACGTTGGCAATAATTTTAAAATCATATTATAAAATTATAAACAGTGAGCGAAATCTAGTAATGCATCACTGCTACCCAAATAATAATAAGATCGGTGATTCGATGCAACCTTTTCGTGACCAATGTTTCAATGTAATTTAATCCTTTTAACGTTAACATCCTAGATTAAACTCGAGTCATGGAATGTGTCATACTCTTCATAATTTAATCTGAGTTTTTTTGATCAATGAGTAGACTATATGAAACAAATCACTATTTGAGCATGGCCATGGATTTCATAGTCCTACTCAATCAAGAGGCATATGGATATCACACCTAATATATAGGAGGGTTAAATTCCATCTAGATCACTCATATTCCTCACACAATTCATGATGTACCCAATAATCACATTTATTGTCCACCCTATTAAACGTGACCTTTGATGATATCAAAGTACATAAATTCCCGTGTAGTAATATAGTGATTTCAGGTCGGAGGATCATTACATCATTGTCACTATGAGAATTGCTTATGACACTTTGCTCCACGTAGATTTCTAATGGTGGGTCTGTCCAGTACATTGTTCTCTAACATGTACCTATGCATTGACTTAATATCTTATATATTTATGACCAATGAGATTTGGCCATCAGTCAATCCACATACTAGTCTCAATGTATCATTGTTTTCCCATTAACAATGATACTCGACTAGGGACATTTAAGAGCAATGATACTAATTGTAATTATATGATCTCATGTTCAAGTCACATACTTGAAGCTATATAATTTGTATCACTATTCTAAGGACTTTTATTATGCTAACATTTATATAACGCAGTAAATAAAACCATAATAAAATAATTCATTTATTCAATCAAATATAATATCAAAAATGTTAAGCAATGGCATCAAAGAATTGGCCTCTAGGGCATAAATTCTAACAGGAGTTTCCAGGAATTGTGGTGACACTTCTGGAGCTACTGGGAGATTTGAGGCGTCATCCATCGAGATTTCTTCATTCCAAAGAGGTGACTAAAGTTTTTCTTCTGGATTTTCTTTATTTCTTTTTCTATTTCAGGGCACAGGTTTGATATGGGTTGGCTTTTTGATGTAAGTTCCCGGCTTTACGCAGCCTAGAGGGAATTGGTTCAATGTGCTTTCTTTGTATCATACTCTGCATTCGGAGTACAGGGCCATTGTTGACACCTGGGGGTTTCAGGTGTTCTTTTCTATCCCTCCCCGTCGTTGCCCCTGGGGTTATCTGAGCACTGTTTCCATCAGACTCAGTCTCTCCATTTGCTAGATTGCGAGGTGATGATGACGCCTATGGACTGGTGGAGGTTCATCACTGGGATAGAGTTCGTTGGTGAGCCAGTGCCTGTTGTGGCTGACATTTCACCTACTTTCGTTCGGTCCCTCTTGAGAGTTCCTGCGATGACGACCAAGGGTCGGACGGTCGGTTCTGGTCCCTTGAGTATGGATGCCCAGAGTGGGGCTTTGACTGAGCCTCTACCTGATGATCAGAGGCTTGGAGATCGCATCATGCGGTGACTATTTTTGGTGATCATTAGGGCTTGTTTCCTTGCGGACAACTCTTCGACGTTGTCCTTTGCCCTGGTCAGTGCCACTCGGTACGTGGAGCGCCTCAGTGATTTCAATTTTGGTACTTATACCGTTGCCTATTTCCTCCAAGGGATGCCCATGCGCCCGGAGGGTGTGATGGAGGCTTGGTTAGGCTTTTACCCATTCCTGCTGATGAGTACATCTCTCTTGTACCTTTTTGATTGCATCATTTATATTTGGCAGTGTTGATCACTAAGGACTTTTGATATTTACATGGCCAATTTTGGGCATATGAGAAGCTTCCTTGACTATATCCTTCCACTACTCTGGGCTTAGAGACTTATCCTCATGGACGACGCTGGCATCACTCCACATTAACAGAGGTCCCTGTAGCTGAATGATTCACCCACTTCCACCTGTAGCTTGAGCTATTAATGGTCGGATCGATCTCGTGGGCCTCGTATACCTCAGACTTTTTGACAGTCGGGTTTGAGGATGGCTTTCCCACTGGTCGGGAGTTTGCATTATCCACTTGCAGAGTCCCATTTTTGACAGAGGGAGGTTGGGAGCTCTATTTAGGAGAGCGTGCTATTAGGAGCACCATGGGAGAGATCCGCATTCCCTTTGTTCCTCCTTCTTGGCATCATTGGTCACTAGTTCAGCCACTCACAGACATTCCTATGGTAGGCGTAGATGGCTTCACCCTGTCAGAGGGTCCTTACAGCTAGGAGGCATTTCACAGCTGGTGGAGTCCTCACACTATTAGTGCTCAGACTCGCGCTACCCAGTTCATGGCAGATATAGTGTCGGGGTCTGTGATGATGACAAAATGGATAGCTTGCCTGCGAGATCTGACTCATCTAGATCAGATCACAGGATTGACCCAGCAGTTAGAGAGGGCACATTTGTTCATCCGGCATCTTGGCCGAGAACCATCCGAGGTAGATTTTGTTGCTCCTTCTAGTTCTGGAGCTGGCCCTTCCACAGGTCCATTTTCTGGCAGCTTTGCCGGTGCTGATCCTCCCTTGTACAGACCGAACATTCCCACTGGCCGAGACTTTGTGACTCATGAGGAGTTGGAGCAGGTTGATAGCTTGGATGCAGATATTCTGGATCTATTTTTATAGCTTCCCTCGCTATATATTTTGATAGGCCTCTGTTTAGCTATTGGGCGGCTATGCCCTCTTTTGATAGGCCTCTATTAGTAGTTGGGCGGCTGTGCCCTATCTCCCTGTACATTTTATTTTGGATTGTATGAGCAGACAGAGATGATGCTTGCAGTAGATAGTTTATTCTAGATATGCATGATATTTCCTATCTATTGCATCATGTTTATTATTGTCATTATGCATATATTATGTCATGGATATGCACTTAGATAGATGAGTTCAGATTTGACCCCTGGATGGTCTTGTGATACGGTGATACAGATGTTGTCATCTACGGTCAGTCGAATTGAGCACTCACCACCATCCTTGGTAGCATTCTCACTGAGGTGGTGGTATGATAGTCTGCCCTTCCTAGCTAGAGGGATAGTAGATCAGATGCTGGGGCATTCCTTGGCCATTCTAGATATCCAGGTTCCATATAAATTTGTAGATGGCATTATATCCTGTTAGATACCTAAGCGGCAGGTTTTTCGCTTTGGGCGGCATGAGTTAACTAGCCTTTATAGCTTCCCGGTTCCGTCTGGACCTATTTTGAACCGTTTGAAAGATAGAAGGGGCTAGATTTAAAGAAATCTAATTCGCCAAATTCACAGAAAAAGAATTTATATCAAATGAACATTTGCAGCAGATATTTGATCACAATGAATAAAGGATATATATATATATATATAATTATATATATACGAAAGCTGTAAAGGGCGATAGGTTTTCACTCGCAGGCCCGTACTAGAATGGAAATATATATATATATATATATATATATATATATATATATATATATATATGTATAAAAGCTGTAAAAAGCCACAGAGTAATCCAGGCGTGACAAAATTGAAATATATATATATATATAAGCAATAAAGGGCGACGGATGTCAAATCCTATGCCTAGACTGAAATGGAAATATATATATACGGTCAGGATCTTAAGCTTACCCTTTATCCAACATACCTTATTTACCCCCTTTTAACCCTTTACAGCTTTTTACAGCTTTTTAATATATATATATATATATATATATATATATATATATATATTGTAAAGGGCGACAGATTTGCAATCCTATGCCCGGACAGAGATGTAAATATATATATATATACATATATATTTATAAAAGTGATAAAAAGGCCACGAAATGATCCAGACCACACGAAAATGTAAATGTTAATATATAAAGTCAATATATATATATATATATATTAAAGCAATAAAAAGGCTACGAAGTAGAAAAAATTTACATATATATATAGTTATATATATAAAAGCGGTAAACTGTCACGGATTTGACATCCGAACTTGACATAATGAAAAGTTAGTATATATATAGTTAAAAATATACATAATAAAGCCAAAAAGGATACGAGTCAGCGACCCAATCCCGAAAAGTTTATATATACGTATATATGTATATAAAAGTGATTAACAGCCGCGGATCGACTATCCAGGCTGTGAAAATGCAAGAAAAAATGTAAATATACTAAAGTGTACTAAAAAAATGTCAAAACGGCCATAGAACAGAATTCCGGGCAAAATCAAAAAACGAAACTTAACGTGCACGTGTATAAATGCGCAATGAAGTAGTAGGAACTTCCTGATCGTAAAAATACTTACAATGGACTGCAACACGGGCTCTTCGCCAAATTGTAGGCTTCAGACATAGTATATGAGTATACCTACGTGTTATGAGTATACCTACGTGTTAGAGTGATAAAAACGAGGTTTGGAGTACTAGAAGTCGGGTTATGAAATGAAATGGGCGGAGTTTTAGAGCATTTTCTCTTCCTTTTTTTTAAAATGGCTAGGGAGCACTTGTACATAAAGACCAGATGAAAGCGAGCCTACCCACGACAAATGCTGGTCTACCTACGGTGCCACATGGTAGGCCCCGGGTGGTGGGTCCCATAGCCTCAAAGTATGTGCACTTCGAGCAACGTGAGGTCAGATTCGAAACTTTCTAACTTTTGATATGAGCGTCCGTTTGAGGCATGCTATACCTTTTCGGAAAGCCCTCGCCAAGAGCGTCACAACGACATGGTACTAAACCTTTTCTGAGTCCAAGGAGATGGGTTCATAACCAGGTCTTTGATTCTTCATAATTTATTCGTTGAGCTGTCATGTGCTGTTTTCACTCGGGATCAATGCTATGGTTCTTTCTGACCTTCATGGCATCAATTCGGCTTGATTTTGACGGGATTGGCTTAAAGTTGGTAAAATAACCATTTTTCCCCTCCTGGGGTTGTCTCTTGTACTGACACGGTCTCTGACTATTTTCCCAGGGTTATCTCTGAGGTTTTGATCCCTATCGATTCTATTTGTCCTCAGGGCTGTCTCTGAGATTGACTTGGCTTCCCAGGATTGTCTCTGAGGATGATGTGATGCTTCGGGGTTGTTTTCGAAGTAGATTTGGCCTCCTGGGTTATAACCAGGCATGAACTGGATCTCCTGGTGTTATCGTCGGGGTTGCTATACCTCCCGGGTTGTGGCTTGACATCCCGATATAGTGATCGGGGTTTACCTTGACATCCTAGGGTTGTCGTCGAGACTGAGTTTACATCCTGGTATTGAGACCGGGGTTAAGTTGACATCCCGGTATTGAGACTAGGGCTGAGTTGTCATCCCAGTATTGAGACCGAGGCTGAGTTGACATCCCGATATTGAGACCAGGGCTGAGTTGACATCCTGGTATTGAGATCGGGGCTGAGTTGACATCCCGGTATTGAGACCGGGGCTGAGTTGAAATCCCGATATTGAGACAGGGGCTGAGTTGACATCCCAATATTGAGATCGAGGCTGATTTGACATCCCGGTATTGATACCGGGGCAGAGTTGATATCCCGGTATTGAGACCGGGGATGAGTTGACTGTTTTGCCCTCTTACAGGGTTAGTAACAAGAATACAAGATTTATAGTGTCTACAAAGAAGAAAGACGACTAAAGGAGCTCCTTACCAAATTCATAGAACAGAATGAGGTTTGGATGATGAACCAATACACCTCATTGTAGAACCTTGAAGCCTCAATGCAGAACCTCGAGAGACAAATGGGATAACTTGCCAATGGTATCATGAATCCACCACGAAGTAATCGATTTGGAGTTACTGATCATGACGAAGGGGTTGAAGAGCAATGCACCGTGGATATCTAAGGAAATGGAGAGGAGTCACACAAGGTTGTTGATGGTAATGTAGAAATATATCTTATGCAAACTATGGATTCTGAAGATGGAGAAAATAGGAGCATGAGTGGGCGTACTGTCAGGAATGAAGATCTGGAAACCACTTTTAAGGTTGTTGTAACCCAAGAAGACCCAAAGGAGCATGAAGAACGGTTTCAAATGTTAAAAGGCTAATTAGTGGATAATTCAACCAATGAAAGCTTCTTCGTGCCGATGGATGAAGTAGAGTTTGAGGCTCGCCAATCGTCTATGTCCGCACTACAAATCCAGGAAAAGACAAAGAGGTGGCATGAAATGGTTGTCTTCGCTTATGAGCCGGACTGAAAGTAACTGCTTAGTGTCGGGCCGTTGACTGTAAAATAAGTGCTCATAGGGAGGCTATCCCATCTCAGTATCACTCTTCTAACCTCTTTCTTTATGTTATGTTAATATTATATTTCATTTATTTATTGTAATTTAGTAATATTGTAGTCTATCTCCAGGTTTTTGTTAGTATCATGGTATGTAAATAAGCTAGTTGTAGGACTTTGCTTAAATTTTTTTATAGTAGTACAGTTCCTGAAATACTTGCATGATGAATTCTATTGGTCGTAACTCATATCTTCAATGCGTAATACATTTTTGCAATATTTTGGTTTTTGCTATTTGAGGCTCTTGTTTTCCATTGATTCTTGGACATCATGGTATCCTATGGATATTCATTATTTTAAGCCATTGGTTGCTGGTAGTCGATTTTGGTTTTGGGTAAACGTTAGGATACAATTGAGTTTTCATTTATTTTGGTATCCTAGTTGGTGTTTGTATGCCATTATTAGTATCTTGATTTGGTGTTGATATTACTTTTATATTGGTATTAACTGAGATTAATGGTTTTAGTTTGTAGTATGCAAGATTTTGGTATTCTTAAGTTCTTGCTGATGGTAATTGGGATGTTGTGCTGTTTAAAAGCTAAAACAATTTCCAAGTTGCAGGTCCAGCACTGCAGTTTACTCTTGAAATGGAGCTGCAGTGCATACGTTAAAGCCCTGGTTTTACAGTCAACGCTGCAGCGCCCCATAAAGCTCATCAACCGGCGCCGCAGCGCCACGAGCTTCCCAATTCTCTGTATGCCACGTACTGTAGCGCCAAACAAAGAAGAAATGTCAGCGCCGCAGCGCAAGAGTAAATTCAATTCTCTACCTGTCCAGCGCTGCAGCGCCACCAAACAAAGAAAATTTAGCGCCGCAGCGCCAGAACCTCTCAAACTCACTATCAAAGCAGTGTTGCAGCGCTACTTCACGAAGAATAATTGGCGCCGCAGTGCCGGTAGCAAAAATTGGTTGTTAAAAACAGCCAAGCACTCGGCAGTTAGGCCATTTACCCTACTTCTCTCGACACAGCAAATAGCCACTCGACACTAGCATCCCAATGATAGCCATTTACCGAAGCACAATTCCTCCCCTCAATTAACAAATCAACTTCGCCAAATTGAACCCCCATTTAGGAGCTCACATCAAGGACTGATCTTAGATTTGCCAAGCTAGGGTTCTTCACTAAAGGTAATTGGGAACATTTCTCTTCTCAAAGGATACCTTTGCTCTGAGTTGTGATTTTTGTATATTTTGACCTTGCTTATTGTGTGAATTAATTGATTTCCACTGAGGGAAATCTGGTTAGAGATAATACAAGTAAGGAGGCTGTCAGATTAGGGCTAGAGCGACGCACATAAGGTGTTAGATGATTTGTCAAGGTGAAGTTTGGGGGTTGTTTGGGCTCAGTTTGAATTGGAATTTGTCGAGAATATCTTGGGCATTGATTGGGGTCTGTAATTGCATTGGATTAGCATTAAAGTGACTGATTTGGTTTGGTTTTTGACTGCGGTTTGTAATTGCCACATAAGAGCTGACTTTTGCATTATGCATATGGCACTGTTTTGACTGGACTGATCCGTGGCATTTACTTTTGTTACATTGGATTTTAGTTGGGCATTGTATTTGGTCTCCTTGGGCTATTTGGCACATTTTGCTTGGGCATTTCTTTGGTTTGCTTTTGGAAATTTGTACGCGATAATTGCTGAAAATTGCAAAATGCCTCCAAAGCGTCAAAGACTTAGTATTGGCGACACTTCTTCATCAGCACCACAATGGGACCGAACCAAGTTCGTTAGTGAGGAGGTGGCTATGCGTTACAACCAAACGTTCGCCAAAAAGAGTTTAGTGCCTGAGAGGGGCTTGAGGCCAGATCATAATAAGAATGGGGACATGATGTTCATAATTCTTGAGTGAAAATAGCTGCATTTCACCAAACAGCCAGGGTCAGCTAATTTTAACCTAGTCCATCAATTTTTTATCAACGCCAGTGCTGAGGGCCCAACAGTAGTGCAGGTTAGAGGCCAGGCAGTAGCTTATGACAGAGTGGCCCTTAATGCCATTTTTGACATGCCCAACCACTACTTGGAGAATGGGGATCGAAATGACTATTTGAAGGGTGGGATCAGTGCATATAACTTGGATGACATCATCATGCAGCTTTGCAGCCAGGCACTTCATGGAGAACACACAACTCTACTGGGGAGAAGACTAATTTCCCTCAGAATGCGCTCAGCTGCTATGGCAAGGCATGGTACAATTTTATCTATGCCAGTATCATGCCTACTCTCCACCAGAGCGATGTCACCAAAGAGAGAGCGGTCTTACTATTTGCTATTGTCATCAGGCTTGACATCGATATTGGCGCTTGCATCCAAGAGTCTAGCGGGCGAAGGTGTAGTGGCGCGAGGATGAGGTCATGCAGCTAACCATGGCAGTCATTGACCATGCCACCAATTCACTGTACGGTGTGTGGGACAGTGCAAAGTCGCATCCTCGTGGCGAGGGTTATCTTCCTTCTACTCAGCCTCCATCTCCTACTTTAGAGGCCAGGACATCATAGTCGCCAGATTTGGGTTCTTCATCACAGGGAACCAGAATGAAGTTTCTTAGAGGCAGGCAAGGCATTCAGCAGCGATTGCTTAGAGGCAGGATATTATGATGCAGTATCAGGCTGAGCTCGCGAACACTATGAGGGACATCTACTCATCTTTTAGTGGCGAGGATGCTGACTTCCTGCCTTTCTAATTCCTAGAGCCTCCTATTTTCCAACCATTCCCACCACCATCACCCACTGCTGAGGACGGCACCAAAGAGGGCAATGATGAGATCCCAGATGGCGACGGCACAACCTGATTCTACTTTCCATATCTTTAGCCAATGAGGGCATTGGCCATCTGAAGTTTGGGGGTGTTTATTAGCTTTTTCTTACCTATTTTTGCTTATTATACCTATCTTGTGTTAGGATGCAATTAGTACTCTATGTTTACTGTTTTGTAGTATTTTAGGCTGCAAGTATGTATAACTTGCACTCATGAATTATCAGTGTTTGGATGATTTTGGATGCATAGATCATTTATGAATGTTTACTGCTTATTTCTATCCATGTTACAACTTTATTAGTATGAATGGATGTTTATCTATCTTTTTGTGTCGTGATAGTATCCATGATAGTATTAAACCCTATTTTGAGCTTATTCGTGCAAGGGTTTATATATTTAGTTAGATCTACCTAGTTGAGCCATGATATGGCTTTTAAACCTATATTGAACTATTTATATGATGTGTGGGTTATATATAGTAAAAAAAATTATTGTGGCCAATGATATGTGTGTTATGGCTTTTTCAAAATGGTCAAGCAAGTATAAATGAGTTTCTTAGATTAATTTTTAGTTAATACTGATGTTGATTGATAAAGATGAAATATGTTATATTTTATTCCCTTAATACTTATTCTTTTATATTTATTTTGTAATTAAATACATTTATTGTTTGTATATTTTTATTTTAGGTACAATTGGAGGATTATATAACTTTGGAAGCAAAATGATTTTAGGCCCATGAATTGGAGCAGTTAACGAAAGAAAGGAGTTGCAAGGGAATTGGATTTAAGCAGCCTAAGAATTAATCCCATGCAAACCATTGTCATGGACCCACGTGGCCAGCAGCTGCAATGGTGGGCCACGAATTTAGCCAAGCCCACAAATTAATCCATGTTCATCTTGCCAATTCATGTGGGAAATCAACGGATCAGCAGCTTGTGTGCAATAATAGGATGGGCCAAAGATTAAATGAAGCAACTCAAATTAATAAGCAACTTTGCAAAAGAAGAATTCCTAGTGGGCCACGCCATACAAAGCCTTGCATTCCATATGGGTCACGGTTTAGAAGTCCTAAGTAGCTCACGGTTATGGAATTGTAGGAAGCTCACGAAATTAATGCTGCTCACACTTCAAGCAGGTCCAGACAGTAGGAAATGCCGCCCCAGCGAGAGATTTACGGTTGGAGTACCCGCCCCAGCGGGAATGCGAAAATAAGTTACACATCTCCTTTCGCGAAGTGGAATTGGAAGCAAGCTAGGGCATAGTTAGGGCTGAAATATTATTGTTATAAATAGGGGATGAAGTAGTACATAAAAGGGGGGACTGGTATCTATTCAATAAAATACTTTTTCTCTCTATTCCGTTGGTGATTTTCATGGCTATGGATAGTTAATTTATTGTTCTTGGATTAAGGAGACGGAAGCCTTGGATTAAATACACTGTGAGATCTAATTGATTTTAATTGTTCAAATATTATTTTGAGTATTGATTATTTTTCTGTACTTGAATTATATGATTGATTTGTTTAATTGCTAGGTGCATACTAGTTTATTATTCATTGAAATCTACTGCTAAATTAGATATCAAATCCGTAATTGTTTGGTCACTCTAATTTTCGAAGCAACTAAGATTAATAATTGACTGCAAATCACGAGATTATTATATCTTAGGAAGAATATTCGACTAAATTAAATGCAACCGCTTGTGCTTGTGTTGTTTAGCTTCATCAGTTTTTCTAATTCTTAAAGCTTCTACTAGATTAAACTTTTAGCGCTTGTTTGAGGTTGTTTAGTAGTTAGGGTTATTTAGATCGCTTGTTTCTATCTAACTAAAATTAAGGAAAGACATGGGAGTGATTCTAACGATGAATATTCAAAGTATTAATTGTGTATGCTTGAGTCAATGATCAGTGTATGTTTCTAAGGTGGAAGTTGACTTAGCCCAAGGTTTGTTCTCTTGATTTAATTCGTTACAATACTTTACACATTAGTTGGTTTTAATTAAAAATATTCAAAAACCCCCTCTTTTGGAATATAAAGTATATAAAAATAGATTAATCAGTTTCTGTGGGATCGACTCTTACTTGCACTACTACATTATTATCGTTCGCAGTAAGATTTATTTTTGGTTGTCTGCGACAGCACACCAAATTTTGGCGCCGTACCCTATCGAGCACATACCAACTGTTATAATTAGTTATGTTTCTAATAGACTTAATTGGTAATTTTTACGAAAAAATTTTGCGTTAGCTCTTGCGAACTTAAGTGAGTCGATGTAGTAAGATTTAGAATCTTATGCAAGTTCGGATACATTCGTGGTCTAATAGCATATAAAAAAATTAAAAAATAAAAGAATAAATTGATAGCCCTAGTTAACCAAGTTTGATTACGTGACTTTTGTTACTCGAGTTAATAGATCCTTAGGGGTGTTCTACACCTAGTGCCCTAAAGCCATTTGGCTTGGGAGTCATTGATCAAAAGCTCATTACACAGGTAACTCTGAATAGCCTAATATGATTAGACATTGCACGGTCATGCTTGAGGTTGCATTACTTAAAAATATAACGGATAAAAATTCTAGTTTGACTTAAGTTTGGCTACGTGGCTAGTGTTACTTAAGTTATTAGAATCTTAGGGGTGTTCTACGCCTAGTTCCCTAAAGCCATTTGGCTTGGGAGTCACTGATCGAAAACTCGCTACATAGGTAACTCAGCCTAAGGTAGCCGAATTTTGCACAAGTCAAGTCTTGCCATTCTCATTCTAATACCGAGTGGTCTGTTCTTGCATTTGTGTCTTGTTCTGAAGTCTTGATGTAGCTTGAGCGTATTGAGTTAGCATTTGTTAGGTTTGTAAGATTCATGAACGCAATCAAATTGAAAAAATAAGCGAAAGCATGATAAATCATAGTTTTAAAATTTTACAAACTATATACCCAGATCATCATCCTTTATGCACAATTATTAATTAAAACAAAATAAATAGAGATTAGATTCATACCCTCGTAGAAACTAGCTTCCTCAGGTACGAGTTCAACTCCAATTCCTTTTCGCGTTCAACTTGAATACACCGGGTTGATTCCTTCCTTTGATCAACGTTATCTACCCAAGTGTTTGGCCTCTAGAGGTGATCCACCATGAAAGAATAAGAATTCAACAAGAATGGTGTTTGGCTAAACCCTAGTTTCCTTCTCTTTAGAAAAAGAGTGCTCTCCCAACTCTTGGAATTAAAATGTCTAACCTTGTTCCATAATAAAACTTTCTTATTTATAGATGTAGGCAACCCTCCTAAACAATTTAGGATTAGGGTTTTATATTAATTAATTAAACTCCTTTAATTAATTAGGTTTTTCAATCCTATTGGGAATAATTAAACTCTTTTAATTAATTAGCCTCCTAATCTTATTAGGAATATATATAAGAGAGATAGAGAGAGAGAGAGAGTATCTTATTAATTAATTCTCAAACTCCTTTAGGAATTAAATAATAATAATAATACTAATAATAATGAGACTCCTCTTATTAATTTATATTTAATATTTCCAAAATATTAAATATTAAATATTATACTATTTAATTTATTCTATCACCATAGATTAAATTAAATATACTTAACTTATTATTACGATTATGACATTTGCTTCTTTAATAAATATTCATCCTTTTATGGTGTGACCCTTTAAGTTCTCTATATTAAACCGGCAGTGAATAAATCAATTAAAATAATTCTAATCTTATTTAAATAAATAAATTAAACTAATAATTCATTTAAATAAATAACATTTATTCTACAATTAGGATAAGCCTCCTTAGCGATCAACGACTTTCTAGATAATATAGATTTCAACATTAATCATAAAAGAACCTGTGAGTTAATAGTTACCGTACAATTCAATCCTTCCACCATTCAAAGTCCCAATTAAATATAAGACATGTAATTACTGTCAAATCTTATTTTATTTAATTATATATATTTCGATTCCAAAATGCACAACTCCAAATAATGTAAATTAGAAACTTCTTTCTAATTTCATTTTACCTTGGCTAAGGATTCCTAGGTTGTCATTTATCAAATCACATAGGACATATCTCTTCTTTTACTAGAAGCGGTAGATTCTTTATTGATCATTCATTATCTCCATATATAACTTATTACACCCAAGCATACTCTTTGATATAGTATAAGGGTCTTAAGGAATAAGTCAAAGTATAATTCATTATACACCAGATACTATGATGATCTCAAGTCTGAGGATCACTTATACTACTATCACATTAAGAATTTCTATTGACATGCGAGTAAAACTCCATTAGGTATTCCTTAGCGAGTCACGTTCAATGTACTTATTCTCCAATAAGCACCTACATACTTACTTTAATGTCTCCACACAAATGATCATGAGATCAATCATTCTCATCCAATGAACAAGCAACATATGTACCAATCTAACCAGATTTACTAATCCCCTTTTTAGTAATCCATCGATTGGGAACTATTTTAATTTTTAAGCTATCTAAGAATTTAGATCTCATTAGCATGATCATCATTATGATTCTAAAAGCATTGCTTAAAACTATAGGTTTATCACATATTATAAAAACAGCACCATGTAGATAAATAAATGCCTTTAATTAAATAATACTTTTATTAATAAATGAATAAGATTGTTACAAAGTATATACTTTATCATCAAACATGATTGGCTTATGTGCATACTACTTTCAACATTTTTCTTTGTGCAATTGCCTATGTTTATGAATTATAATTAGTTAGAATAGTTGGTAGTCACACACACACAGGTTTGAATCAGTAGCAGTCTAAGCTAGAAGTTTGATCGAAGCCTTATTTATGAGTTTGCTTTTGCTTTGAAACCGTTATTCTTATCCTTGAGGCCGCAATGATGGTATATAGTAGTTTAGTGTGATTCGCAGTTATATTTACTTTTGATATTGTGGTTATAGTAGTTTTGCTTGAGGACAAGCAAAGGCTAAAGTTTAGGGGTATTTGATGAGTAGAATTTATACCCGTGAATCAAATACTTTTACACTTAAGAAGTTGCAGGTTCTTATTATTTTATATTGCTTTTATATTGTTTTGTTAGTATTTTATTTAATATATGTTTTGTAGGAGTTTACAGGTTATTTCCAACTTTCATAAAAAGGTCATTTTTGCAGCACTGGCGCTGCAGCGCCCGTTCCTAGTACAAAACTGGCGCCGCAGCGCTGCTTCTATGCCAGCTCAACTAACCTTAGTGCCGCAGTGCCCCGTTCCTTCTCATTTTTGGCGCTGCAGCGCCAACTTATTGACCGAGCCCTTGACCAGGCACTACAACGCCATTTTAAGGCTTATTCTTGGCGCCGCAGCGCCACCTCATGTTTTTAGACAGAGCCAAGTGGGAATGACCTAGAGAAAAGAGGGATTAGATATATAACACTATCAGCCTCTTTTTGAAGAATCCAACATCGTATGGAGCACATCTCTTCTCTCTCACTCTCTCATCTCTTAGCTTAGCTTAGTTTAATTTCTCTTAAGCTTGTATATAACTTTTGATTACACATAGATTAGGGAGAGGATTGGGATTCCTTGGAGCATCAAGAGCATTCATCAACATGGTTTGGAGAGCATAAATTAATTGGATTACTTGGAGATTGAAGAAAACTTTGACAGAGTTTATTCTTCTCTTATTGATTTCCTTTGGTTTTGTAATCTATAAATGTTGTATATTGCTACTTATGTTTAGTTTAAGAGCTACGAACTAATTATTAGCTCTAAGATTATAATGGAACCCTTTGTTATTTGAATTGATTATCTTATCTCTTTGGTTGGCACCATATGGTTTGGTTCAACATATTTATGCTTAATGATTCTTGCTAATGAATTAGTGATGATTATGGTAATCTATAAGAAATTGGGAAATGGATTGTAGATGTATACCTTGATATGTTAGCATGTGATTATGATTTATCTGTACCAATGGATTGCATAATTTGTGTGTAAGATAGGAATATACTTATATGCCATATGTCACCTAATTGAGAAACTATGCTTTAATTCCTTGTTATTGTTAATTTGCATAAAAGTGTATAGGATTGTCACCAAGCTTGGATGTTCTTTTCTGTTTTATTCCAGTTTGGGTGGATTTGGAGAGGATAGGTTTATACATACCTTGGAAGAGGCGTATGAGCACTTGTGAGTTCTCGGTCGACAATCCTTCGTGACCACTAAGACTAAAGAGAGAAAGTTAGGATATTTGATGAAATATAGCACACCATGTGTTTGACAAAATGCTAGTGTGGGGTGAAGTTATGATCTTAGCTTGTAGCACCTTAGATACCAATCGTTATCCATTTACTTGCTTTAATAATTAGATTTAACTAGATTAATTACACATCTTTCATTTAACTGTTTGAATAAGACTTAAGCAATACAAAGTTAGTACTTGGTATATAATAGAAGTAGTTCCTCGTGGGTTCGACAACTCTCTTATCATTATATTACTTGTTAGACTGCGTATACTTGCGCGTGTTTTAGTGAACGTGAAATCGACCAACACACACTATGTGACGCCCCTAAATTCGGGTTCCCTAACCTCGGGTTTGGTGCTCACAATCCATCATACATATCACATCTAACTACCCATTCAGTAATGACATACATCATTCATTACATTTCATAATACAATCTTATAATAATATCCCAAGTTAACTAACCTTAACATAACTTACATACCCTTAGCTATTCAAAAGGTTTACAATAATTAATTTACATAATATAACATAACCATTAAAAGTCAATAATATCTACTCTTGAGCCTTGCCCTTGCCTTTGTCCCTGTTAGAACCTTCTGCTACCTCGGCCTTAGCTAAAATGTTTGATTTAAGCAAAGGTGAGCAAGGAGTTTGCTCAGCAAGTTAAAGTATATAATAAAGAATATATATCGGGAATAGATGAGTCTAGCTTCTATAGAACTTCAACAATAATCAAAGGATTTCGAAGTAGCTGAATAATAATTCAATCTCAATAATAAAACTTTCTTAAATTTCATGCTGAATAACATATCAAGGATGAAAGAGTAAAATACTTTCAAAGATTCAATAATATTCAAGTGAATAAGAAGAATTAACAATATTGTAACAATATTCAATAAAATGGGATATTCCCAGATTTCATGCTGAGTGATCACAAAAGGATCATGAACTAATAGAGGAATCATTAGTTATTAAAACTAAATTACCTTAGAAATATAAGTTAGCTATAAAAACTAAACTATACTCCTCTGCAAGTACCTAGAGCGGCCAACTCCTTTTTACCTTATATTATGCATAATACTCAATAATAGCGCATGGGTCGTTTTACGACAATAAAATTTGTTCATCTAAGTCTTACATCATGAGTCCGTACCATAACAATATGGTTTGAATTGCTTTCAAAGAAATACTATTATTTCAACATATAATATTAATATTGATCTAGCAGAAATCAATGACATAGATCTTCCAACAATAAATTAGTTCATAATAAATAAAACGTTTCATGATTTAACAAGTATTAGTCTAGTCAAAATAAATAGCTGAGATATAGCTCGCAAATAGTTCAAATAATAGAACCTGAATCAATTATACTATGTGTGAATAACAACAATCATTATAGATGTGAATAACTATCAATAATTATTCACTAATCATGCTTTGAAATTACTAACTCAAGTTGAGTTAGGAAACTTGCAATAAATGCGAATATTCAATAACAATCTTAGATGTGGAATAATTAACAATAATTATCCACTAAAATGCTTGAAAATAATAACTCGAGTTTGAGTTAGGAAACTTACTTGATTTGTTGACTACTGCTAAACAATTTAAGTTAACTTCTTTTGTAAGACCTATCATTATAAGATCAATCTCTTAATTAGCATCACATATCTCACTTATAATATTTATCTAACACGTAATCACAAAATCAATCATTAGATAACACCATACGAATACACAAGTCTAAACCTAGCACACCTCGAGTCTTTAATAGTATTCAATATAGTACACTGAGTGGTTTCCCACAAACAACCAACAAATTAGTTTCCATCTCGTCTACACTATTTTCACAGTGAGTTAGATCGGTTACTAATTAGTATATACCTCCGCTCCCTGAAGGAATTGTTTAGCTCAGATACTATACATCAACCATTAAAGAGTACGACTGTATTACCTTAGACTTAACACTTACACGTTCATTTATAAGTTCTTAGTATATCTTGGTAAACTATTATGAATTCAGGATACTGAATATATCATTTCAGTAAACTGAAACCAAACTATTTTTCCTTCCTAACCTTTTTAGTTTCTATTTCAGCACCCTGAATTGTTCAATTGAGCAAGCTGAAATACCATTTTCACGAAAATACCAAATCATCTTATTATTTTTCTATCCTTTGGCCAAACATATGTATATATATTCCATACACAAAATGAATTTTTCTGGAATTTTTCAACTTGCTTTAGTATTTTTCAAAAATTCGTTTTTAGCTCGTAGCTTAATAAATTAGCCCTATCATGCCAAACTCCAGAAATTCCCAACTCTTGCAATAATCTTACACATATTAACATGAGCTTCCAGTTTAAATTTTGTGGCTATCGGAGTTATAGAACTCCGGTTATAGCGGTTTTTGTCGAAAAAACCTAAATATTGAAGTGACCATAACTCAGTCAATTTAAGTCAGATTAAGCTAATTTTTGGAAAGGAGCTACTTTATCTCATATATTTTCATGTCCCAAAATATTTGAATTTATTACATTAATTAAGTTGCCAAAACTGCCCCTAGCAGTTTTGGGCAAATTGCTCAAAGTCATTTTTAAATTTTGCTTCCTTTCCTAAAATCAGTCCATACGAAAATCTACAAGGAATGTTTCAGTGATTCCACTTAAATCTGTTAGGGGACTCATAGATCTAACTCTAGAAATTGGTCAAACTCAAAAATTCAAAATATAATTAGAGATATGGTCGTTTGAATTTCATATTTCGTTTTCTCAAAAATCTGTTTTTCAATCTTTTGTGATTTCTAAGAAAACTTCTATATTCTCACATAAAACCAACACAGCTCATCATAATCACTATTAATACCTCATATACTCATTGATCTACCATGATCCATGATCTATTTCATCAAACCATCATTAAACACAAGATTAAACACAATCAAGGCTAAGAAAAATTAGGTTTTCTACATTTTGAACAACCTAGTTTCCATTTCTTAGTTTAGATCCAACTTTTGATCCACAAAAGGGTTAGATAAAAACATAACAAAATTTTAAACATATAGATCTAAGGTTTTAAACCTCAAGATCAAAACTCCATACTATCAACAATCAAATCAAAATAAAAAAGAAATTAGACTACATAAGTAGGAATTTTGTTTATACCTTAGCTTTTCCTTTCTCTTCTTCTTCCTAAACCTTGATTAGGAACTATTAAACTTTGAAAAACCCTCCCTCTCTCCTACCCTCTCTTTTCCAAACTCTCTCTATTCTCTCTCTCTCTCTTAGTTGCTTTTGCTAAGTTAAGAAAGAAATAGGATGAAAGAGAAAATGAAATTTTTGTGGCTTAGTAAAAATTGAAGAGATATAATGTATATTTCTTATCATTATCTCAAAATCTCTTATTCTATCTCTCTCTCATCATGATGTAAGTTGTTTCTTCCAAGATTAACTAAAGGAGTTGGCTCCTTTAAATGGATGACACCTAAACAAAGTGGTTTACCTAATAAAGTAATGTAATCATTACATACCTCCCCCTTTCTCTCCACTTCAAATTTCAGCCAAGTGGCCTTTCTCTTGCCCAACATTTGTTTCCTTTTATGCTTTAATTAACTTACTTAATGTCCAACATATCCCCTTCCACTTGGGATAAAAGTTGGGCTTTTATTTAATTTCTTTTGGGCTTACAAATTTTCTTAGTTTAGTTACTAACTAAAATGAACTTGGGTTTACACCACCAATTAATTGTGCCACTAATATACTTGCCTTTTATATCTAATATTGGGCTAGCTCAATAATTTAATTATTCTTAAATTAAATTATCTACAAGTCCAATGATTAAATAAATAATTGGGCTTGTTTAAATTTTTTACCTTTCTTAGTTCATTAAATTTATTATCTCTTAAACTAATGCGCATCATTATTGATATTTACATATTCTTATCAATCAATAATATTATTTCACTTACATAACCCAATTAGACTTGCTTTTCTTAGGTTATAAAATTAATTAATTGAGATGTATAAAATAAATATCTTAGGATTAGTATATATTTTTAAATACTATCATTCTCTCATATTATAACCCATTAGGTTTTTTAATTACCATACCTAATATATGTATTAGGTTACATAACTTTATTCTTAATTCTCTTTATATATAAAGTAAATGTATACACATTATATAATATATATTTATTTAATCACATACACAATTCACATAAGTCAAAACATATTTCACTAGTGTATTAACTTAATAGCCCTAATCGGCTTAATAAGTTATAAACACTCACATAATCATATCAATAATTAATTACTTAAAGATTATAAATTTTTTTAATTTAATAATCAAGCCTAACATTCAAGCTATGTTAATTTCTAACATAACTTATATTACACTTCCTTAATCAAAATGATTAAGTATATATCTTGGTTAATAAATTAACTATCTAGCTTAATTCACATATACACTTATATGGTTCAAATACTTTCTTTTTTTAAAAAAATTATTTATAAAAATTACACATATAATCATCTGAAATTTTTGGTCCTTACATTCTCCCCTCATTATAAGGATTCTGTCCCCGGAATCACTATATCCTTACACTAAAATTAGGTATATCCTTAGACACTCATTTATTAATCAATAAATTTTATTGAATTACTCTCCTCGTATTTATTACTTCATTTATTCTTTTCTATCCCAATCTAGGGCGAAAAAATCTTAGTTTACTTCAAGTCTCATTTGACTTGGCATAGCTTATATTTACCTGTTGTAATTAGATATCAACATCATATTCATAATGGTATTCCTTTAATATATTAAGCAACTTGTGCTTTCTCTCACTCTACTATGGAACCTTTAAGGGTTACCATAAACTACATAGATATACTCATGTTCTAATAACTTTTTAAAGTTGTATCATCAATTCCTTCAAATTTATATACGTGATACGAACATATAACTCATATATCAACCTGTGAGTCGGACCCGTAAAGGAATAGTACCTCGCAGTGATATTTATCAACTAAATCATACACGATTATATTATTAGGTGAAATATTTATCTGTCACCACTTCCTTTGCAGCCACTGCGTCTTGAACTGTCATGTTAAACGTGTGCACCGTCGATCTTCCCGGCTGAGCAGGTCCTTTGATCGCCAGTGTCCAACTGTTGTTTCCTCTATTATTGCTTCCTCTCTCTGTATTCTTCTTTGGACAGTTACGAATTTGATGCTCTAGCGATCCACACGAAAAATAACCTTGTATCTTCTTTGGATTTGTACAATTGGGAGAGATGTGTCCCTCTTGTCCACAGTTGAAACACACTCCTTTCCCCTTTAAACATACTCCCTGATGATTTTTACCGCAATTCGCACACGGCTCGCCTCTCTTCCTACTATCTCCTGACTTTTCTCCAGATTGGGTATTGTCCTTCCACTTACGCTTATTAGTGTTACTTACTCCACTACTTCCTCCTTCATTTGTCTTTTTCTTCTTCTCCTGATGATATCTTGACACGGCTTCACTTCCTCCTTCAGCGATGATTGCTTTTTCCAACAGGGTCGAAAATGTATTAATTTGCAACACAGCTACCTTATTATATATCCTTGGCTTAAATCCATTCTCAAACCTTCGCTCCTTTTGTACCTTAGTGTCCACTTGATGCGAACAAATCTCGCTAGTTCGTTGAATTTAGAGGCGTATTCTGCAACCGACATATTCTCCTGCTTTAACTCTAAGAAGTTTACCTCCATCCTTGCTTGCAAACCAGGTGAGAAATAATTCTCGAAAAATAATTCCTTAAACCTTGTCCAGGTTACTACTGCTGTTCCGGCTCTAGCCTGGTTTGTCTCCCACTAGTAATTCGCCTCACCCTTCATCAAATAGGTAGCAAAATCTTTCTTTTGCTCCTCCGCTACTCTTGCAATAACAAAAGCTTTCTCCATCTCCTTTACCCATGTTTGGGCTTCTATAGGGTCAGTGGTTCCCTTAGATTCCGGCGGTCCTACAGCCTTAAAATCTTTAAAGTTTGCCAATCAATTAGTTGGTCGATTTCTTACTGTTGGGGCTCTAATTGCATAGCTTGAGCTAGCAGTTCTATAAAGTTCTGCATTGGATCTGCTTGATCTCCTTCATTATTCACGGACTGTTCCTCCCTTTGGTTACGATTTTGTCATCTTGGCGGCATTATCTGATGTGTAACGAATGAGATTTTGTGTAATTAAATTTTAATATTTATTAAATTAAATAAATATTTTAATTGATTTATTGAGTTAAATAAATAATTTATGTGATTATTATGGAGTAATTTAATTAAGTGCAATATGTTAATTAAATGAATATTTAATATTAAATTATTGTGTAAGCAATTTTGTGGTGTAGTTCTAATTTAATTGAGATAATTAAATTAGATGAATATTATGTGGCAATTTTAATTAATTAATGAATGTTAGCTTGTATTTAATTAAAAAAGAATGTTGGAATTTAATTAAATAAAGTGTAACATTGAAAGTATGTGGTAAAGTATTTATTAAAATAAATAAAAGGGTTTTAAAGAGTTTTTACCAAACAAGGCCCTTAAACCTATTTTTAAAGAGTTTTACCAAACAAGGCCTTAACTATTAATAATCTGTTTTAAAATTAAAGGGTTTTGCCAAACAAAGCCTTATGGCTTTTGATTTTTAGAAATTATGTAACTGATATATGTATTTAGTAGAGTAATAATATATTGGCAGTTATATGTTTATTATATCTATTATATGTATTATATCCGTTATATTTTATATTCTATACTACGTTAAGTTAGAGTTAGAAGATAGAATAGAAGAACAGAGTAAACTAGAGAGAAAAGAGAGAAGAAGAAAAGAGAAAAAAGAAAGGGGGAGGCTTTGAGAAATCAAAAGAAAAGATAATCATCACAATCATCTTCTTCTCCAAAAATCAAAGGGTATAATCTAAACTCTTAAATCTTAAAAGTTATGTTTTTACTGTTCTTCAAGTTTAGCTTCTCTGTAATTAGTTTTTTTTGAAAATCATGTGATTATAATTATTACATGTTGTAATGTATATATATACTATTATATAGGTGTTCTATGATAATCTAAATGGTTCAATTCACATAAATATGATGAACATGAAAAAATCATGTTCATAGCAATTTACAATGAACTTGCTTTGAAAAATAGTCTTTAAATTATCAAAATTTATGTTTGATGATGCTCTATTATATAAATTGAGTTTAGATTTTGACAACATGCTTAGAAACAAAATCAATATGCTTTGAATTGTGAGATTTGGATTAAAAATCAACTCATAGTATTAATTTTCTTCAAAAACGCTTAACAATGATGTTTTCTTCAAAATTATGAAATTAAGTGTTTTGATTATGTGTTGTGGTGTTTAAGTATATTAAAAACATGTTAGAAGTTTAAGATTATATTTTCATAAAGTTTTATATGCATTGTGTTAGTTAAAATCGAAATTTGGTATGAAAAAATAAGCCAAATTGGAATTTTCTCTACACAGTTCGCGAACCAGGAATCCCATCAGTAGGGGGACCGGCCCCAACGGGTCTTATTGGGGCAAAACACCCGCCCCAGCGGGTGTGAAGGCTGTCCAAAAAATGTTGTTGCATTCTGTGTAGTTTTTATGCAGTACATGATTAGCTAATTTAATGTGATGACATGTTAAGTGTATAAAACAGAAGATAACATATTGTTGACATGTATAAGATAATTTGAAGTCTCATATTAACATGTTATGTGTGAACTTAGATATTGTTATCATAGGGTATGATTATGATAGTTTAAAGTGCTATACACGTGTGATATGCATGTTGTGATTTTAGACTCATGTATGTGGTTAGTTAGCGAATTAAGTTTACAAATCACGTTGTTAAGTTGAACTTAAGTAAAAAGTTCAACGGTTAAATATAGTGGTTATGAAACTAATTGATATTGTAAACGTAATGTAATATGTTGGATAATTGTGGAACGTGATTGTAATTATAGCTTGCACTTAAGGCAAGTTTTCTAAACTCAAACTTTACTTGAGCAAGTTTCCTATTTCTAACTTGTTATTCATATGCAAGTTATTGTATTCTCTATAAATTATATATTGAGTAAATATCTTAGCAAAGTTCATTATTGAGTTAATGTGACCTTGACTTAATTGTTCAAGCAAGGTCTATCTTATCTTTCAATTGCTTTAAGCTTAGTTCTAAAGCATAAGTTATTTCGTAATCCTTTATTATTGGATTATTATTATTGTAAGTCGATTCAACTACTCCTTAGTTGACGATAGTTGAACTCTAAATTACCCTTGAAGCTTATCTAAACCATACTTTCTTTGGTGCAAACTTGTTATTAAATACTGAGATGAACACCCCTATTTAATAAGGGATTACCATGCGAAAGCGTTAAGATGTTTGTGCACAATACATAGTACGAAGGGCTGATCCCCCTAAGTACGAGTTAAGAGTCCATATAGTCTAACGACTATTAAAGGTTTTAAATAGAACTGTTTATCACCTAGGACATAGTTCAAAGTCTTATGACCCTCAGAAGAATTCTATATTCCATATTCCATTCTTTATTATTGATGAGAGAAATATTATTTGAATCAGTTGAAGTTATTCAGTTTATGTCATCACTATCAATTGTTATTTCAAGTGAGCTTTTGTTTGCTCACTCTTGCATTATATAACCATTGCAACTAAAGTTGAAAGCGTTGACACTCCGTCAACTAGCAAAGGCAAGAGCAAGATGAACAAGTGAAGACTTGTTTATATATTTGACTATGATGCGTAATAAGACTTTAATTGTTTAAGATGTGTTCTGCATTTGATGTTTATTAAGGTTAGAAACCTGGGATTTATTTGAGAAGTTGTAATCTTTTTTATAAGGAAGATTTTTATTTGATTTATAAAGGTTATAATTTATTTTACATTCCTTATTTATGGGCAGTAGTTATGTTTTATTTAGATAGTGAGCACCAAATCCCGTAGAATTGAAGTACTAGGATTTGGGGGTGTCACATGATGAAATAAAAACTTACATTAATCCTTTGTCTTTATGCCACATCTTATTAGTAGTATAATAAGAATTTAATACAAAACTTTTAAACTGAGACCAATTCAGCTTGCTGGATTTATGAATTTATCTGGCTAAATCATCAAATTCATCAGATAATCATCTTAATATTTTAATTCTCAAAATTTATGTACTTATTCAAACATATAATCATATCATTGCATTTATATTCATAGTCATGCAAATAGTACATAGTACTTTTCAATACATAGCACATACTGCTACAAACATTTACTATCCCTTTGTGACAAAATTCGGGATTCATTACTACAACTTTATGCAAAAAGTTGAGACATACAAAAGTAATCTTGATATTCTTGCAAAAGAGAAAATTATACTCATATATATATATATATATATATATATATATATATATTTACATATACCTACTCATCGTCTAGGATACTATATTCCTAACATATTATCTTACTGCAAAAGATTTTACTCCTCACACTTAATCTTTCTTCCGTCCACTTCCTTCACCTGTCTTCATCTTAGGACAATTCTTAACCCTATGACCCATTCCACAACATGAAAAACATCCTCCTTTCCTTGGCTTAGGACAATTTGGTGATATATGTCCTCCTTGTTCGCAATTATAACACACATTCTTACCCTTCATACATGCCCCAAAATACTTATTTTCGCAGTCAATACATGCCTTTTTCCTCGACGGTGAATTATCTTGCTGGTCCCCTAAGTCACTATCGTTGTTCCTTTTCCTTTTATTATTATTTCCCTTCTTCTTCTTACTTACAACTTCAGACGATACATTGCCCTCAACTCTCATACCATCGACTTGTGCCTTCAGATCATTTCGTTCTTCTGTCATCTCGCTTAATGCTTTTATCAACTGGTCATATAATAATCTTTCCGCATTTCACATTTTCTCCAAGAAAAATACCTTATCCCTTAAATCTTGAACTTCCACGGATGCTTGACCTTCTTCGATTACTACTCTGCCTTTTTCCCCATCTTCAACCTTTGTTTCTGGCTCCACCTTAGTTTCTTAGGAATATACTTCTTCCTCTTCATTCAGTTCCATCTCAGGGTACTCGTCATGATCGCTTGCTAGATTTATCGCAGGTTCATCTCTTAAAACTTCTTCAACTGACTCACTCTGAGCTGGCACACTCGGCTAGTGGCATTGGTGCAGCTGCTAACATCTCCGTAACCATCTCATCATCTCCTGACATCCTTCAATCAGTTTTAAATAACTTCATTAGTGCATCACCATTAAACACATTCTATAAACACTAAGTGTCCACATATCTAACTATTGATGAATTTTCCCAATCAATCGCTTAGAACTCTAAATGAGTTTTCTCTATTCTTCTTATGGTTATATTCCTAAAGTTTTTCCCTCACCTAAGGTTTATCACCTACAGCTTTGATACCAACTTGTGATGCCCCCAAATTCGAGTTCCCTAATCTCGGGTTTGGTGCTCACGATCCATCATACATATCACATCTAACTACCCATTCAGTAATGAAATACATCATTCATTACATTACTTAATACAATCTTATAGCAATATCCCAGGTTAACTAACCTTAACATAACTTACATACCCTTAGCTATTCAAAAGGTTTACAATATTAATTTACATAATGTAACATAACTGTTAAAAGTCAATAATATCTACTCTTGAGCCTTGCCCTTGCCTTTGTCCCTATTAGAACCTTCTGCTACCTCGGCCTTCGCTGAAATGTTTGATTTAAGCAAGGGTGAGTAACGAGTTTGCTCAGCAAGTTAAAGTATATAATTAAGAATATATATCATGAATAGAAGAGTCTAGCTTCTATAGAACTTCAACAATAATCAAAGGATTTCGAAGTAGCTGAATAATAATTCAATCTCAATACTAAAACTTTCTCAAATTTCATGCTAAATAACATATCAAGGATGAAAGAGTAAAATTCTTTCAAAGATTCAATAATATTCAAGTGAATAAGAAGAATTAACAATACTGCAATAATATTCAATAAAGTGGGATATTCCCAGATTTCATGCTGAGTGATCACAAAAGGATCACGAACTAATAGAGGAATTATTAGTTATTAAAACTAAATTACCTTAGGAATATAAGTTAGTTATAAAAACTAAACTATACTCCTCTGCAAGTACCTAGAGCGGCCAACTCCTTTGTACCTTATATTATGCATAATACTCAATAATAGCGCATAGGTCGTTTTACGACAATAAAATTTGTTCATCTTAGTCTTACATCATGAGTTCGTACCACAACAATATGGTTTGGATTGCTTTCAAAGAAATACTATTATTTCAACATATAATATCAATATTGATCTAACAAAAATCAATGACATAGATCTTCCAATAATAAATCAGTTCATAATAAATAGAACGTTTCATGATTTAACAAATATTAGTCTCGCCAAAACAAATAGCTGAGACATAGCTCGCAAATAGTTCAAATAATAGAACCTGAATCAATTGTACTATGTGCAAATAACAACAATCATTATAGATGTGAATAACTATTAATAATTATTCACTAATCATGCTTTGAAATAACTAACTCAAGTTGAGTTAGGAAACTTGCAATAAATGCGAATATTCAATAAAAATCTTAGATATAGAATAATTAACAATAATTATCCACTACCATGCGGGAAAATAATAACTCGAGTTTGAGTTAGGGAACTAGCCTGATTTGTTGACTACTGCTACACAATTTAAGTTAACTTCTTTTTTAAGACCTATCATTATAAGACCGATCTCTTAATTAGCATCACATATCTCACTTATAATATTTGTCTAACACGTAATCACATAATCAATCATTAGATAACACCATACGAATATACAAGTCTAAACCTAGCACACCTCGAGTCTTTAATAGTATTCAATATAATACACTGAGTGGTTTCTCACAAACAACCAACAAATTAGTTTTTGTCTCGTCTACACTGTTTTCACAGTGAGTTAGATCGGTTACTAATTCGTATATACCTCCGCTCCCTGAAGGAATTGTTTAGCCCAGATACTATACATCAACCATTAAAGATTTTAACTATACTACCTTAGACTTAACACTTACTCGTTCATTTATAAGTTCTTAGTATATCTTGGTAAACTATTATGAATTCACGACACTGAATATATCATTTGAGCAAACTGAAACCAAACTGTTTTCCCTTCCTAACCTTTTTAGTTTCCATTTCAGCACCCTGAATTGTTTAATTTAGTAAGCTAAATTGTTTAATTCAGCAAGCCGAAATACCATTTTCATGAAAATACCAAATCATCTTATTATTTTTCTATCCTTTGGCCAACCATATATACATATATTACATACACAAAAAGAAATTTTTTGAAATTTTTCAACTCTCTTTAGTAATTTTCAAAAATCCGTTGTTAGCTCGTAGCTTAAGAAATTATCCCTATCATGCCAAACTCCATGAATTCCCAACTCTTGGAATAATCTTACATTTATTAACGTGAGCTTCTAGTTTAAATTTCTTGGCCATCGGAGTTATAGAACTCCAGTTATAGCAATTTTTGTCAAAAAAATTGAAATGACCATAACTCGGTCAATTTAAGTCGGATTAAGTTCATTTTTGGACAGGAGCTACTTTATCTCATATATTTTCATGTTCCAAAAGATTTAAATTTATTACATTAATTAAGTTTCTGAAACTGCCCCTAGCAGTTTTGTGCAGATTGCTCAAAGTCATTTTTTAGATTTTGCTTCCTTTTCTAAAATCAGTTCATACGAAAATCTACAAAGAATTTTTCAGTTATTCCATTTAGATCTATTAGAGGACTCATAGATCTAACTCTAGAAATTGACCACACTCAAAAATTCAAAATATAATGAGAGATGTGGTTGTTTGAATTTCATACTTCGTTTTCTCAAAAATATGTTTTCAATCTTTTGTGATTTCTAAGAAATCTTCCATATTCTCACATAAAACCAACATAGCTCATCAAAATACCTATGAATACCTCATATACTTATGGATCTACCATGATCCATGATCTATTTCATCAAACCATCATTAAACACAAGATTAAACACAATCAAGTTTAAGAAAAATTAGGTTTTCTACATTTTGAACCTAGTTTATATTTCTTAGTTTAGATCCAATTTTTGATCCAAAAAAGGGTTAGATCTAAACGTAACACACTTTTAAACATATAAATCTAAGGTTTTAAGCCTCAAGATCAAAACTCCATACTATCAACAATCAAATCAAAACAAAAAGGAAATTAGACTACATAAGTAGGAATTTTGTTTATACCTTAGCTTTTCCTTTCTCTTCTTCTTCCTAAACCTTGATTAAGAACTATAAAACTTTGAAAAACCCTCCCTCTCTCCTACCCTCTCCTGTCCAAACTCTCTCTATTCTATCTCTCTCTCTCTTAGTTGCTTTTGCTAAGTTAAGAAAGAAATAGGATGAAAGAGAAAATAAAACTTTTGTGGCTTAGTAAAAATTGAAGGGATATAATGTATATCTCTTATCATTATCTCCAAATCTCTTATTCTCTCTCTCTCTCTCATCATGATGTAAGTTGTTTCTTGCAAGATTAAGTAAAGAAGTTGGCTCCTTTAAATGGATGACACCTAAACAAAGTGGTTTACCTAATAAAGTAATGTAATCATTACATACCTCCCCCTTTCTCTCCTCTCCAAATTTCGGCCAAGTGGCCTTTCTCTTGCCCAACATTTGTTTAATCACATTATTTATTTAATCACATACATAATTCACATAAGTCAAAATATATTCCACTAGTGTATTAACTTAATAGCCCTAATCGACTTAATTAGTTATAAACACTCACATAATCATATCAATAATTAATTACTTAAAGATTATAAATATTTTTAATTTAATAATCAAGGCTAACATTCAAGCTATGTTAATTTCTAACATAACTTATATTACTGTTCCTTAATCAAAATGATTAAGTATATATCTTGGTTAATAAATTAACTATCTAGCTTAATTCACATATACACTTATATGGTTCAAATACTTCCTTTTTAAAAAAAAAATTATTCGTAAAAATTACACATATAATTATGTGAAATTCTTAGTCCTTACACACTATCACCACTGAGGTACTACTAAGTCTTGCATATCAGTTCGACTACTTCTGGTACTTAGCAGCCTTTAAACACTACTTGTCTTGTATACAGATTAAGCTCTACATCTTCTTGTTAGGTGTAGACACTCAAAATTTCATTTTCCTGTTACTAACTATGCAAGAGGGCAAAATCATCTTTTTCACACTCTAGAGATAACACTGGAGGACCACAACATCAAATCCAACCCCGGAGACAGCCCCGGGATATCAAATCAACCATTAGAGACAACCCTGAGGAAGAACAGAATCGACTGCAATCAAACCCTGGAGACAACCCCAAAGGATAACCAAAAGGCCCGTTAACCCTAGAGATAACCCCCGTGAGGGCAAAAAGGTCATTTTGACTAGTCAATGTTAACAACCTCAATACAACTGCAAGTAGGGTCACAAAGAGCCATTGCAACACTTTTGAGCGCAAACTACGTAAAATAGCTCAACAAACTACCTGCGAAGACCCGAAGATGTCAGTTTGGTTATGGACCCAACTTTTCAGATTCAAAAAATGGCAAGCCCTATGTCATTGTGTATCTCTCGAACACAGCTTTCCGGAATGGTATGGCACATCTCCATCAGATTCCCGAATTGCAAGTTATAAGCATTTCAGCGGACTGCACGTCGATCGAGATTGCACGTACTTCGAGGTAGGGCCCACCATGGAACTTCTACTGGTATACCCGTGGAAGCTACAGGTCTACTTCCAGAAGCCCGGGTTTATAAATAGAGCCTCCCACCATTGGCTTCCAGAGGAAGAAATATTAGAGAAGAAGAGGTTCGCGGCGAGAGAAAGAGAGGCTAGAATAGCTAAACGGAGCTTCTATCTTACTCCGATTTCCGTAAAACTTCTTTGTAAACGTTCATATACATAAATACTACAACATATCAAATTTTAATAGGTGGGAAATGAGTATCGGGGCACCAAAAGCCGTTCGAGAGTCGTTCTCACGATATACTATAAGATTTCTCCAGATTTGTCTTCTTCGCCTACTCTAATACGTATATAAGTGTTGTATACATCTATTTAGTATTCATTTCTTATAAATAGTCAATATTGGAGTTGTATTGACTAGATCTGTACTAGATCTAGCCAGATCTAGCTTTTAACAGGTTCAAAAGTTATAAAAATTAAACCTGGAAGCTAGAATGGCTAAGATCTATACAGATCTAATTTTCTTTCTAGTTTTTGTAAATATTTAGCAACCATATGACCATATATTTGTATATAGAGGGAACTGGAAGCTATGAGCTACTCGCGTACGAAGATTTGACTGATGGATCTTCCGTTTAGTGATGTCTAGTATAGTTTTACTTTTTATTGCAATATATTCATTGTGCAGGCTATTTATTTGATATTCTGTAAGCCTAGGAGCTACAAGATCTACGATTCAAATCATGGATCTAGATTCGGTTCCAATGATGGACCTGGTTGAGTTGTACAACCATCTTTCAAATCTTCTAATTGTAAATATAGAAACTTAAAACAGTTATCCGTATTTAAGGTCCCCGAAATAATGAAAACCTTATGTGTGGTGTCCGGGCATACTTTGATGGCTTTCATGCCCATAAGGAGCCCAACACTTATATATATATATATATATATATTATTTTTTCGAGAATGTTTTGTATCTCGATAATAAAATCAAATAAAGCCGAATATGGAGTAAAATGGAAGTATCAAAGGGCTTCAATTCCTATGCGAGCGAAATGGTTTAAAAACCACTTTTCAAAACATTAATTTGACATTCTTGTCTAAAAATGGACTTTTTAATAAATTAAACCTTTCGTATATAGGTCCAACGAAGCATAACACTACTTTTAAATAAAGCACTTAGACACAATTAACTGCAACACACACACACACAATGATTAGGGAATGAAAAGTGCGGTAACCGTATTTCATGAAAGTCGGGGAGTGCCTAACACCTTCCCCCTCTTAAGAAAGCTCCCGAACTGTATGAATCTTAGTTTTCAAAACCAATTAAACATAGTCCAATAATTATGCCATATTACAAAACCTTTAAAAACTCGGTTGAATTGGTACAACCATTTAACTCACACCAACTGGCGGCTTTGTCTAATTCGGAGCAATAAAATCAATCTTTTCAAATCGTCGACATTGTATGTCGGACTCTTTCTAAAATCTCACCCACAGATCAAATAAATCCACATAGAAAACATAAAGGGTAAGAAACACCTAGGAAGAGGGAAATTTTTCTTCCTGGTGTCGACAGGTGACGACTTTGCTGGGGACTGTATAGGGCTTAAGTCGCATTTCAAACTTTTCAATTACCTTTTTCTGTGTGTGTGAATGTTGTCTTTACTTGGAACGAATAAATGTCTCTTAACCCTCCTTTATATTAGTGCTTCGCACAATGTCATCATTACATACGGTGAGGCGCGATGAATATATGTTGTGTGTTCCTCCACCAGGAGGCGAACCCGTCGATCACTGATTACTGGACTCCGATAGCGATTAAGTCCAAGTGAGGCTTAGGTAAGGTACCACTTAGATCCGCTCCAATTAAAAGATCGGATTAGCTTCCTATTTAGTATATTACGATGATCTACGAACCTCCATGCCGAAAAGCCCGTGAGAGTAACCTAAGATAGGTCAGCCTTTGATAAACCAAATGCGAAGGGAAGGATCTTCATACCTTTTCCTTTCAATTCCATGTCAAAATATCAAATGTTGTAAATATCAAATCATATCAAATATTATAAATTGTAAATTCTTTTATTGTCAAATATCAAATCCTGTCATGATATCTTGTCATAAAAATAACTGACCACTGTTTTGTAGGAAAATATTAAAAACCCCTAAAAACTAACACATTGCACAACATGCATATTATTACTGTCTATCAAGACTAAACTACCTACTCGTCTTGTAGGTAAGATTGGTCCCATTGCCAAATCAAAATATAAGAAGGCGCAAAGCCTATCCACCGACATGGCTGAACGTGCCCAACAAGAATCAGGTTCTGTATCTCGAAAGGAGTTTGAGGGACTTCAGAATCAAATAGAAAAGTTAGCTATCCTCCTAAAATATCAAAGTAAAAGCACTCAGAGCAAGACAACGCCCAATCAAACAGAGTCCTCCTCATAAGGTGACAATCAAAGTGTTGACAAAAATGGAGAAATGCAGATACCTGAACCTCGATCCGGTGAAAGAACCAACAAAACCTCTAAAATCACAAATCTCAGGGAAGACCGGGAAACTGGTGATATCCGAAAGAAAGTCCAACAAATGGAAGAAATAATTCATTCAATAAAAGGAACTGGAACCTATGGGAGTGTTAATTATGACGCTCCCAAATCTGGGTCCCTAGAACCTCGAATCTGATACGTTACGGTACTTCATCATCATACATATTCTATAAACTAATGTGGAATAAATAAACATAAATTGTTTATTTCACATGATTCTATCACATTTTCCAAGGTCCATTAACCTTAGCTGAATATATACCTTAAGTAATTTAAAAGGTTCACATATATGATTTACATCAGATAACTAATAGTTATAGATGCATAATAATCTACTCTTGTAGTTTGACTTTGTCTTTGTCTTTCTTCGAGCCTTCGTCTTAATCTAAAAATTGTTATTATGATATAGCAAGGGTGAGTGTGACAACTCAAAAATTTATAAAATCTTGAATGATTAAAATAAAAGTTAAAAGAATAAAACCTAGATGAAAATTTGAGAATTAATTAAAAATTTTAAGTAAAACCTATATGGTTTACTATTTGAATGAGAATAGAGAAAATATGGGTGACAAAATTTTAAAACCCTAGAATGGAGTTATATGTATTTGAAAGAATGTTATGGATAAGGTATTACGATACCTATAAATTGGATGGGAATTGAATAGTGTAAGAAATATTATAAAGATACATGTGGAGATTTTATTAAGGAAATAAAATTTCACATGAAGAGATGCTTTGAGGTTAAACGAAGATTAGTATATATATATATATATATATATATATATATACTTAGTAAGGTGCTATATATTTTAGCAAGAGGAATGATGAGTTAAGTTAAGGATATGAGAATCAAGATAAAACTAGGTTAGTAATTAGCATATCTTGAATGTTGGCCTTGACTGGAAATTAAGAAGATGAATAAGTATAAAGTTATTAACTAATATGATTAGCAATAAAAATGGAGTAAGTTAAAACTCAAAATTTGAGTTAGAGATAGAATTTTGAGGCATGGACTGCTCGGTTGCGTCCAGAACGTCAAGTTTAGTCAGAAAAGACAGTAAACACTAAATGTATAAAAGTTAACTTTTTGATCAAAGTCAATAGTTGACTTTTATAGAGAAAAGTCAAAATTAGAGTTAGGAGTGGAATATGTGATGACTTATGTGGATTATGTACGTGATTAAATAAATATACATTATATAATGTGTATACATTTATTTTGTATATAAAGATAATTAAGAATAAAGTTATGTAACCTAATACATATATTAGGTATGAAAATTAAATAACCTAAGGGGTTATAATATGAGAGAAAGTTAGTATTTAAAAATATATACTAACCCTAAGAGATTTACTCCATAGATCTCAATTAATTAAAAACCTAAGTATTTTAATAATCCAGAAAATTAATTTAAAGTATTAAACCCTAATTACAGACTCAATATACTTGAATACGACAAGAGTAATTGGGTTATGCAATTGAAATAATATTATTGATTGATAAGAATATGTAAATATCAATAATAATGAGTATTTAGTTGAAGAGATAATAAACTAAGAAAAGTAAGTGATTTAAACAAGCTCAATTATTTATTTAAGCATTGAACTTGTAGATAAATTGATTTAATAGCAATTTAATTGTTAAACTAGCCCAATATAATATGTATAAGAAAAGTATTATAATGGTACAATTTAATTATGGGTGAAAGCCCAAGTTCATTTTTGTTAGTAAGCAAAATAAGAAAAAAAATACAAGCCCAAAAGGATTAACTAGTGGCCCAAACTAAGCCCACTTGAGGAAGGGTATATTAGGAATTGTATGAAGCATAAATAAAATAAAATTTGAGAGGATAAGATGGCACTAGTGGCCGAAAATGAGAGATAAGAGAAAGGGGCGAGAAAGTAATGATTATGTTGTTTTTGGTGAGTGGACTTGTGCTAGGTATCATCCATTTTATGGAGCCACCATTTAAGCTTATCTTTTCATGTAATAATGAGAGAGAGAGAGAGAGGATAAGATTAGTAAAGATATGGATAGATATGATGTATCTAATCATTTTGCTAGTAAACTTAATTATTCATTTTGCTCTCACTTTATTTTTTAAGAAAGAAAGAAAGAGAAAGGTAAAGAAAGAAAGAAACAAGCAAAGAGAGAGAGAGAGAGAAAGAGAGAAAGGGGGCGACAGCCCTTTATGGGAGAGAAGAAAGAGAATTTTTTTTCCTTTTGATCAAGGTATAAATCTAATATCTAAGCTTTATTTTTTCCTTCTTATAATGGTTTAATGATAAAGGGGTTTTTGATTTGGAAGTTTAAAACCCTATAATCTATGTTTTTTTCATAGATTCAAGTATGGATCTATCATATTCAAGTGTTAGAAAGTGGATCAAAAGGAAAGAAATGGAACTAGGTTTCTAGAAAATTCTAGCTTTCTCTTCCTTTGATCAACTAGTATGTTAGATCTACATCTTCTTTTCGCGATCCGTAGAAGAGGGGTACTAGATATATGAGTTGACTAATAAACCCAAGTGGTAGAACTCAAAAATCATGTTTCTAAAAGTCGTGGTATGAGTTTTAGTCAAAACAGTCCATGTAGTAAATAAAAAGGTAAAAATTATTCTGATCAGTTTGTCACGAGGGCATTTTCGTCAAATTTTTTGCTTTAAAAATTTGGGAAAAATTTGGAGGGTTAATATCAGAGGTTATGTAGGTCCTGTAAAAATTTGGGGATTTTTGGCCTTTTGGAATGAGAGTTATGTATTTTACGGACAATGACTACTTTTGAAAAGCCACCCAAATAACTCTGTGTAACTTTAGATTTTATGAAAAAAATTTTGGAAGCACATGTATATAACAGGAGCATACCCTAAAAATTTTAGAATTTTTGGAGACAATCTCGATTTATGATAAATCTGAGAATATTTGACTATTATAGACTATTTAAATATAGTAAATGGATTTTAAAAATTTCTGAAAAAATATATTTTCATGAGGGGAATATATATAGTTGCTTTCCAGAAAAGAAATGGTTTTAGAGATATTTTACTATTTTTCATATATATGATGATGTATGGCCCTAACTTTTTATGAATAAAATTTAATTTCCTCCATATATTATTTTAAATAGTAAGCTGTTGATTTGATAAATGTGATAAATTATGGGTGATATGTGCAAATTTTACAAAGTAAGCAAGTGGTCATAAAATATTCGTTGTGTCGGAAAATATTCGTTTGGTCGAATATACTTTTTGTCGAAGAATATTCGTACGATGGCGCAGTCATTGGTGGACCCCACAACGAAATAACTTTCCGATATAGAAAGCGACAGAAATAATATTTTTATAAAAATAACGGTAAAACTGACACCGTTAAACTGTTGAAATACCCAGTGATAAAAATACAGTAATACGCGTTGTTGTACAATCGCACACGGTATTGCACAGTATGTCGAATTATTGATTCTTACGTAAGAAGTCACTCATTCAATCTATGTTACAGTAATTACTGTTCAATAGCTTATATTATTGACATAATAATTTTTACATTGATAATTGCATAATATTTTATATTATTGATTCAATAATTGCTATGTTGATATTTTATATTATTGATTCAATAATTATCAGAATAACCACTGTACAGTATTTCACATTATCAAATGTATAATTCATATTATAAGAATAAAATTATTAGATAGCATTATTGGCAATGTCTAGAAAGTTCTGTCGAGAAAAGGAGTTGGGTTATATAATTGCGCGCTAATAAGAAGAAATTCTTATCGGAAAGCCCCCTCTTTCTTAGGAACGACCTGGTTGTCAATATTATGATTCTGTAATATTAATTGTGAATAATAATTGATAAATAAAAATTGTTGATAAATATGATAAGTAAATATTTGTCTAATTTTGATATAAATGAAGGAATTATTAGCACGAGTCATTTGTTGAAAGTTGATATTTTATCTTCTCTGATAAAATAATTCATTCAAATATATTATTATAATATTACATTATAATAGTATAATGTGATAATATAATAGTATAATTTTATAATTTAAATGGTAACATTATTATAATAAATTCATGGTATAAAAATAAAATGAGGTGGAAGAGATAAAATGGAATTGAAATTATTTTTAATAATTATAAATATTTTAATATATATATATATTATTATATATATAAACATGTGGTTGGAAATCTTTTTTTTTCAAAAGTGGTGTGATTTCAAAAGTGGTGTGCTGAAGAGTTTTTTCAAAAGTGTGATGATTGAATAATCCGTATTCCGTAGGTATTTTTGTCAATAATGGTGTGCTAAGCATTTTGTATAAATAGGGTGCTTAGTTAAGAAATAAAAATTACACCAGAATCAGAAATTTTTCTCTCTTAATATTGAGCTTATTTCTTGTGAGTATAAGAATATTTTGAGTGTGGATAACGGTGAAATAATTCCTCAACATAATATCCAATATTCCAGTCAGATCTAGTATTCTACTAAGGTAAAGGATATTATTTTTCTCGTAAATGATGTTATTTTTTTTTCAATATTCGTAAAGAATATTATTTTCTTTCATATTCCATATTATGAAAGTGATAATATTTCATTTCATATTCTTAAATTTAAACTTACTACGGTAAGTATTGCTTCTATAATTCCTAAAATGATAAGAAATTCTTTAAGTTTTGCGCTTCATCTAATATCATTTCACTGGAATATTGGTCTGAACTTTCTTATGAAATTTTTATCTTTTCATGTCGGGGTACTATTCATTCGAGTACTATTCACGAGGTACTATTCAAAGAGTACTATTCACAGGGTACTATTCACGAATTTTTTTTTCCTATCCAAAGTATCTTTGATTGAATCTTTGTTTTGATCTTCATTTTGAACTCTGGGTAAATCCTCTAATATTTACCCTTAATTTCACTAGATTCGTTCTTTATATTATTTTTCATTATCCTCAGTCTTAAATTGTGGTGAAAGTTATCTTTGGCCCGTAGTGCAAAGATGAACAGTTGATTGATGAATATCTTTGGCCCGTACTGCAAAGATGAACTGTTGATTGATGAATATGTTTGGCCCGTAGTGCAAAGAAAAGCTGTTGATTTATTAATATCTTTGGCCTGTAGTACAAAGATGGACAGGTGTTTGACATGATCATGACCACTGGTGATATAAACAAATATCCTTGGCCCGTAGTGCATGGATAATTCGTTGATTGAAAATATTATTGATTGGTGTTATAGGGATAAAATATTGATGATGGACTTTTATATCATAGAAGATAGTAAATATCATTCTCTACTTAACTCTTCTAATGAATTGTTATTTCTGCTGCAGTTGTTGATCTAAAACTGGTTGTCCATCATATTTTATCTGATTTATTAAAGGCTAACGATAATTTATTCTTCATTATCTTAGTCATAATATTATTTACTGGACTAGTTTAGCTCACCCTTTTCTTTCATTGTTCTCTTCAGAAAATGAGAATATAACTGGGACTAGCTACGGAATGGAGTGATGGTCCGAGTTAGAGCTGTAGAAGTCCTCACTATTTTATAAAATAGTGTGATAATAATTTTAATGAGGGCTTATTTGAGTGTTTATATTTTCGTATTATATATGATCTGTATTGAAGTTCACAGCTTGTGTGGTCGTATTTTGCACGACCATTTGTTATAAGAATATTTGTATTCGAATTCTGTACCATGTATTTGGCGACTCAGAATGGGTTGTGTGAACCTATTTTGGGTGCGTCACAGTTGGTATCAGAGCTTAGGGACATGATCTCTAGAGGAGATCTAGGAATAGAACTAGGAGGGGAGAGATGAATAAAATCTTCGCTAGTGTGTCCTACCTAAGCTTACTTGTTATTTAATTGGTCGGTCGGAACATAGGGATAATATGTGACATGATAATTTCTTTAATTAACCCTTGTTTTGTGGCAGTTTTTGAGAATGACAGCTGAAAATCTAAACAATGGAGCATATGAGACTATTGAGACACCTCTAATCACCAACCAGGATAATGTGCAACAAGAAGGCAATAATCCTTCTGTAAACAACACCACCAATCAAACGATGAACGATGGGATGTTGAGAAGCTTTCTACAATTAATGCAAAATCAGGCAAGAGAGACTCCTGTTCAAAATGCAAGTGGAAACAATGGTAACTCACGGCTTGTTACTGCCAAGCAATTCAAGGAGTTGGGACCACTAGAGTTTTTGGGGAAGCCAGATCCACTCAAGGCAGAAGCTTGAGTTAAGAAAATCACCAAGATATTTGATGTCATGGAGTGCACAGAGGAGCAAAAGGTTCCATTCACCACCTTTATGTTCCATGGAGAGGCAGATTACTGGTGGGAATCTGTGAAGCGTACTCATCTTTCCACACTCAAGATGTTTTGGGAAGAGTTCCAGAAATTGTTCAATGACAAATACTTTCCTGAAAGTATTCGTCATATGAAGGAGGTAGAATTCATTAAACTAGAATCGAACAACATGACTGTGTCCCAATACGAAGCTAAGTTTGCGGAGTTATCCCGGTTTGCATCTCATTTGGTGGATAATGAGGAACAAATGACACGAATGTTTCTGAGAGGTTTGAAACCTGAAATTTGTCAGTACCTTATTTCTCACAAACCTTGTTTGTATTCAGATGTTGTGAACAGGGCTCGGTTACTAGAACGGGATAATGAGTCTGTTCAACCAAGGGCCAATAACCGACACAATGATAATAGTCGTACCGGTGGCAACAGTCATCGTAACAATGATAACCAGCGGGGAGAAAATTATTATGCCAGAAATGGTAACCACTCTGGTGGTAATCATGGCCATGATAATAGAAGAAGTGAGTTGGGGGAAAATTTCAAAAAGAGAAGGTACAACAATGACAATGTAAAGACGTTGGCAGCAGCACCAATAACCGTTTCTCGGGAAAGAGAACGACCACCAGTTAGATGCTACAGATGCGAAGAGGAGGGACACATCAGTAAAATCTGTACGCAGCCTTCCAAAGTGTGTTTTAATTGTGGAAAAGACTGTCACATAGCTCGATTTTATCCTGTAGCAAAATCAAGTCCAGCGGGGATGGTGATACCAAAGGCTGTCCCAGACAAGTCAAAGTCAGTGGTCCAGGGAAGAGCTTTTGTCGTGACTACCCAAAAAGTAAGGAACCCAAACGAAGTTATCACGGGTAAGCTAATCATAAACTCTTGCGAAGTCTATACTTTATTAGATACCGGTTCTACCCATTCTTTTATTTCACCTGCTTGTGCTCAACGTTTGAACTTGACCCCTGACAAATTAGACTTTGACTTATCTTTTGAAACTCCATTGGGAGAAACCTTCGTTACATCCACATTTTACAAATCTTGTTTGATTCAAATTGGCACTCTCACATTACCTGTTGATCTCATCTCTTTAAAAATACTTGCATTTGATGTGATTTTAATAATCGATTGGTTAACCACTCATCATGCTAAAATTGATTATTTTCGTAAGGTTGTTAGCTTTCATATTCCTAACCAACCTGTTATGCGAATTCAAACAACCAAACCACTAAAATCAATCACTGTTATTTCAAATCATAAAGTTATTCGTTTATTGAAAAACGGATGTCAAGCTTTCTTAGCCCATGTCACCGATTTAAACGAGAATATGTCAGATTTGAATGATATTTCTATTGTTAATAAATTCCCTGATGTATTTCCCGAAGAACTTCCTGGCCTACCCCCAGAACGTGAAGTTGAATTCTTTATTGACCTTGAACCCGGTACAAAACCCATTTTCAAAACCCCATATCGAATGGCTCCTATCGAACTTCAGGAGTTAAAGGTCCAACTACAGGAGTTGTTAGACATCATCTTTATACGTCCTAGTACATCGCCTTGGGGTGCTCCTATTTTATTCTTAAAGAAAAAAGACTGAAGTATGCAACTTTGTATTTACTATCGGGAGTTGAACTATGTCACCATGAAGAATAGGTATCCGTTACCTCGCATTGATGACTTGTTTGACCAGTTACAAGGTGCTAAATTCTTCTCAAAGATTGATCTTCGTTCTCGATAGCATCAGTTAAAGATTAAAATTGAGGACATTCCAAAGACTGCCTTCAGAACTCGATACGGGCATTATGAATTCTTAGTCATGTGTTTTGGATTGACTAATGCTTCTGCGGCTTTCATGGATATGATGAACCGGATACTCAAGGAATATTTGGATCATTTTGTGGTTGTCTTTATTGATGACAACCTCATTTACTCCAAGAGCCGTGAAGATCATGAGCAACACTTGAGGTTGGTACTCCAAAAGCTTCGTGAAAACAAGCTATATGCCAAGTTGAAAAAATGCGAGTTCTGGCTTGAGGAAGTAACATTCCTTGGGCACGTGGTATCGAAACATAGAGTATCGGTTGAACCGGCGAAGATTGAAGCAATACAAAGTTGGGAACAACCTAATTCAATAACCGAAGTACGTAGCTTTCTGGGCTTAGCTGGTTATTATCGAAGATTCGTGAAAGGATTTTCTTCGAATTGTTACTCCAATAACGCAGCTGACTCGAAAAAATACAAAACTCGAATGGAACGAGGAATACGAGAAGTGCATCCAAGAACTCAAGAGGAGACTCATTTCAGCACCTGTTTTGACAATACCATCTAGTACGGATGGATTTGTCATCTATTGCGATGCTTCATGAAAAGGGTTAGGATGTGTTCTCATGTAACATGGGAAAGTCATAGCCTATGCCTCGCGACAACTCAAAGAATATGAGAGGAATTATCCTACTCATGACCTAGAGTTGGCAGCTGTCGTTTTCACGTTAAAGATCTGGAGACACTACTTGTATGGAGAGAAAGTGGAGATCTATACGGATCATAAGAGCCTCAAATATTTCTCCACTCAAAAGGAACTCAACATGCGGCAATGACATTGGCTCGAGCTGTTGAAAGATTACAACCATACCATCCAATACCATCCTGAAAAAGCGAACGTGGTAGTTGACGCGTTGAGTAGAAGATCATATGCAGGAACGAATGCGATGTTGTCAACAAATAGACCCATTTTGTATTACTTACAAAAGATGGAGATAGAGTTAAAGACTCTAAGGACCCACGTGAAGATGGCAAATATACGCGTAGAACCAGCTTTAATTGATAGAGTTAAAGATGCTCAAGATACAGACCTAGAGCTGATGAATATGAAGAAGATTCAAGAAGGTGCTATTCTAGAAGCAAGAATCGATGAAGAGGGAATACTTCGAGTCAACTCTAGACTTTGTGTTCCTAACAACTCTGATTTGAAGTATAAAATCATGATGAAAGCACACAACACACCATTTGCAATCCATCCTAGACGTACCAAAATGTATCATGATTTTCGATATACATTTTGGTGGAGCAATATGAAGGGAGAAATCGCAGAGTTTATTTCAAGGTGTCTAACTTGTCAACGTGTCAAAGCGGAGCATCAAGTGCCAAAGGGTCCATTGCAACCACTAGAGATTCCAAAATGGAAGTGGGAACACATCAATATGGGTTTCGTTATGGGTCTTCCTAAGGTTTCTCAAGGCATATATGCAATATGGGTTATTGTCAATAGATTTACCAAGTCTGTTCATTTTTTGCCTATACGAGAGACTTATTCACTTGAACGTCTTGCTCGTATGTACATAAATGAGATTGTAAGACTGCATGGTATGCCAGTATCCATAGTTTCGGATCGAGACCCAAGATTCTCTTCATAATTTTGGGTCAGCTTGCAGAAAACTATGGGCACCGATTTACGATTTAGTTCTGCATATTATCCTCAAACGGACGGGCAATCAGAAATGATTATTTAAACTCTTGAAGATCTATTGAGACTATGTGTTCTAGACTTCAAAGGAAGTTGTGACAAGTACTTACCATTGGTGGAATTCTCCTACAACAACAGTTATCAAGCAAGTATAGGCATGACTCCATTCGAGGCGTTATATGGACGAAAGTGTCATTCTCTAGTATGTTGGGACAAGGTGGGTGAAGCAACATTGTTGGAACTGGAGTTAGTACGTATGACTACGAAAAAGATTCAAATAATCCGACAACATATACAAACAGCACAAGATCGTCAAAAGAGTTATGCTGATCTTCATCGAAAAGATGTGGAATTCAATGTCGGAGACCATGTGTTGTTACGTGTTGCTCCATGGAAAGGAGTTACAAGATTCGAAAAGAGAGGAAAGCTCAACCCGCGATTTATTGATCCATTTGAAATCTTTGACCGAGTAGGAACTATGGCCTATAGACTCGCTTTACCACCTAGCATGTCTCGTGTTCATAATATTTTTCACATATCCATGCTACGTAAATATATGAAAGACCCAAACCATATTATTGAATTAGATCCAAACGAGATAGCCGAAGATTTAACGTATGAGGAGATACCTGTCAAGATCTTGGATAAGAAGGAACATGTTCTACGCTCAAAGGTTATACCTCAATTCAAAGTTGTATAGAGAAATCATGATATAAAGAAAATGACCTGGGAGTTAGAATCAGAAATAAAAGAAGGGTATCCTCACCTTTTCGACATACCAGGTACGCAAGTCAATTTCGAGGACGAAATTTCATAAGGAGGAGAGGTTGTAAGACCCCAACTTTTTATGAATAAGATTTAATTTCCTTCATATATTATTTTAACTAGTAAGGTGTTGATTTGATAAATGTGATAAGTTATGGGTGATATGTGCAACTTTTACAAAGTAAGCAAATGGTCATAAAATATTCGTTGTGTCGGAGAATATTCGTTTGGTAGGGGAATATTCTTTTTTGTCGGAGAATATTCGTAAGACGGCGCAGTCATTGGTGGACCCCACAACGGAATAACTATAGGATATAGAAAGCGACAGAAATAATATTTTTATTAAAATACCGGTAAAACTGTTACCGTTAAACTGTTGAAATGCTCGGTGATAAAAATACAGTAATACACGTTATTGCACAGTAGCACACGGTATTGCACAGTATTTCGAATTATTGATTCTTATATAAGAAGTCACTCATTCAATAATTTTTACAGTAATTACTGTTCAATATCTTATATTATTGACTCAATAATTATTACATTGATAATTGCATAATATTTTATATTATTGATTCAATAATTGCTACGTTGATATTTTATATTATTGATTCAATAATTGTCACAATAACCACTGTACAGTATTTCACATTATCAAATCAATAATTTATATTATTTGAATAATATTATTAGATAGCATTATTGGCAATGTCTAGAAAGTTTTGTTGAGGAAAGGGGTTAGGTTATATAATTGCGAGCCAATAAGAAGAAATCTTTATCGGAAAGCCCCCTCTTTCTTGAGAACGACCTGGTTGTCAATATTGTGATTCTGTAATATTAATTGTTAATAATAATTGATAAATAAAAATTATTGATAAATATGATAAGTAAATATTTGTCCAATTTTGATATAAATGAAGGAATTATTAGCATGAGTCATTTGTTGAAAGTTGACATTTTATCTTCTCCGATAAAATAATTCATTCAAATATATTATTATAAGATTACATTATAATAGTATAATATGATAATATAATAGTATAATTTTATAATTTAAATGATAACATTATTATAATAAATTCATGGTATAAAAATAAAAAGAGGTGGAAGAGAGGAAATGGAATTGGAATTCTTTTTAATAATTATAAATGTTTTAATACATATATATATATATATATATATATATATATATATATAAACATGTGGTTGAAAATCTTTTTTTTTCAAAAGTGGTATGCTGAAGAGTTTTTTCAAAAGTGTGGTGCTTTAATCATCCGTAAGTATTTTTGTCAATCCTGGTGTGATAAGCATTTTCTATAAATAGGGGGCTTAGTTAAAAAATAAAAGTTACATCAGAATCAGAAAAAAAATTTCTCTATAATATTGAGCGTATTTCTTGTGAGTATAAGAATATTTTGAGTGTGGATAATGGTGCAAGAATTCTTCAACATAATATCCGATATTCCAGTCAGATCTAGTATTCTACTAAGGTAAAGGATATTATTTTTCTCGTAAATGATATTATTTATTTTTAATATTCTTAAAGAATATTATTTTCTTTCATATTCCATAATATGAAAGTGATAATATTTCATTTCATATTCTTAAATTTAAACTTACTACGGTAAGTATTGCTTCTATAATTCCTAAAAAGATTAAAAATTCTTTAAGTTTTGCTCTTCATCTAATATCATTTCACTAGAATATTGGTTTGAACTTTCTTATGAAATTTTTATCTTTTCATGTCGGGATACTATTCATTCAAGTACTATTCACGAGGAACTATTCACGGGGTACTATTCATGAAAAAAAATAATAATTTTTTTTCTATCCAAAGTATCTTTGATTGGATCCATGTTTTGATCTTCATTTTGAACTCTGGGTAAATCCTCTAATATTTATCCTTTAATTCACTAGATTCGTTCTTTATATTATTTTTCATCATCCTCAGTCTTAAATTATGGTGAAAGTTATCTTTGGCCCGTAGTGCAAAGATGAACTGTTGATTGATGAATATCTTTGGCCCATAGTGCAAAGATGAACTATTGATTAATGAATATCTTTAGCCTATAGTGCAAAGATGAGCTGTTGATTTATTAATATCTGTGGCATGTAGTGCAAAGATGGACAGATGTTTGACATGATCATGACCACTAGTGATATAAACAAATATCCTTGGCCCGTAGTGCATGGATAATTAGTTGATTGAAAATATTATTGATTGGTGTTACAGGGATAAAATATTGATGATGGACTTTTATATCATAGAAGATAGTAGACATCATTCTCTACTTAACTCTTCTAATAAATTATTATTTCCGCTGCAGTTGTTAATCTAAAACTGGTTATCCACCCTATTTTATCTGATTTATTGAATGCTAACGATAATTTATTCTTCATTATCTTAGTCATAATATTCTTTACTGGACTAGTTGAGCTCACTATTTTCTTTCATTGTTCTCTTCAGGAAATGAGAATATATCTAGGACTAGTCGGGGAATGGAGTGATGGTCCGAGTTAGAGCTATAGAAGTCCTCACTATTTTATAAAATAGTGTGATAATAATTATAATGAGGACTTATTTGAGTGTTTATATTTTCGTATTATATACGATCTGTATTGAAGTTCACAGCTTGTGTGGTCGTATTTTGTACGACCGTTTGTTATAAGAATATTTGTATTCGAATTTTGTACCATGTATTTGACGACTCAGAATGGGTTGTGTGAACCTATTTTGGGGGCCTCACAGATGATATATGGATAAATGAATTTAATTAAATATATGATGTCAAAAATATGAAAACTAAGATTTTACGACTTGAGACCCTTAAGCATGGTTTATGCAGATTTTTGATGGAGGTTTCGGTCGGTTGTGAAGAGTTATGATGTTTATGGCATTTTAGAATGCTTAAACAAATTAATTAATAAAAGAAAAATAATTAAAATAAATTATTTATTAATGTAATAAATGATTTAAAATATTTTTACATGACTAATGATATTTAATTAAAATATTATTAGTAGTATTTGACTTGAATGTTATTAAAAGGTTAATAAAATTAGCTTGAAATATTATTACATAATTAATAATATTAAAAGAGAAATTAAAATAAGAGAATTAAGTTATTTTTAAATATAGTTGTTGAATTTGGTATTCCAGAAACTATATTATGTATGTAATAGACTGAAAATAGAATTCAGGGTGCTGAATTGTATTTCGGGTTGCTGAAATGATTTTGGTTTACTAAATTTGAATTTGGTCTGCCGAAATAGTGATTTCAGGATGCTGAAATGTTAGCTGGTTTACTGAAATAGTAATTTCAGCTTACTGAAATGTTATCTAGTTTACTAAGACGACATATAAAGGGAAAACTTATAAATGTTAAGTCTATGGTTGTGTAATTGTACCCTTTAATAGTTGTTGTATAGTAGCTGGGATAAACAATTTATTCAGGGAGCGGAGGTATATACGAATTAGTAACCGATCTAACTAGCTGTGAAAATAGTGTAGACGAGACGAAAACTAATTTGTTGGTTGTTTGTGAGAAACCACTCAATATACTATATTGGATACTATTAAAAACTCGATGTGTGCTAGGTTTAGACTTGTGAATGCATATAAGGTTTTCTAATATTTGACTATATGGTTAAATGTTAGATAGTTTACTTATAAAGTAATAGTATTACGAGATAAAGTATGATATGCTAATTGAAATATCAATCTTATAACTGATAGGTCTTTTCAATAAGGAGATTAAATTAGATTGTGTAGCAGTAATCGACTATGCAGGCTAGTTTTCCTCAACTCAAACTTGAGTGATATTTTCAAATTATGTTAGTGAATAATATTGTTGATTATTCACGTCTATACTGATTATTGATTCGCACTTAGTGCATGTTGCATATGTTCATCAGGTATGAAAGGCTGATCACCTTCATTACCATAAGGTTCAGTTAAAATTATTCATGGTCCTTGTTGACAGTAAATATTATTTATTCAGTCATTCAATTATTGAAGTTATGATTCATGGTCTTTCAAAATTATTATATTATTAAAAACTTGACAGCTTATTCTTTCTTTCAATCTTGATATATCTTCATTGAATTTAAACTTGCTGAGCAAATTAGTTGTTCACCCTTGCTATATCATGATAACAAATTTTGGATTAAGACGAAGGCTTGAAGAAGGACAAAGACAAGAGCAAAGAACAATAATATATTGTTATACACGAATAACTATTTAGTTATCTTATGTAAACCTTTTGTAATTTTGAAGGTATGTATTCAGTTAAGGTTAATAGACCTTGAGAAATGTTGTAGAATCATGTGAAATAAATAATTTATGTTTATATATTCCGCATTAGTTTATGGAATATGTATGAAGACGAAGTACCATAACGTACAAGATCCATGGTTAAAGGGACCCAGATTTGGGGGCGTCACAGGTTGGTATCAGAGTTGTAGGTTATAAACCTTAGGTAGGGGTACCTTAGGCTATAACCACAGAGATGAAGATAACGTATAAACTCAGATCGAGTTTAGGTAATAAGAGATGAATTCAAGAAATTCATCATTAAGATAAGAATAAGATAAAAAAGATTCAAAGAAGAATCTTGGAGAATTATAAAGATAAGATTCCGGAGTTACCTGACTCTAGTAATAAAGATGACAACTGATAATAAATAGACAAAGTCTATAAGATGAAATGTGTAAAATCATGATATAATATAATTAAAGGGAAAGATAAGAAGATCGTAAAACAAAACGATCATAAGATAGGAAAAAATCATAATATAACACGATTATAAGAAGAGGTCACAACGTGATCTGATGAAGTATAGGAGGACAGATGATCAATCGATTGATTGAAAATACTTTATAGCAGAATTGCTATACGAATATGGTACTATGAAATAGTACGAGTTAAACTCAAAAGAATTGAAAAGGATGATGAGATACCAATAAAATAAAATTCGTATTGAGTAAAGAGAATGCTAAGATTATGTGGAATTTCAACTGAGGACTCAAGTGATAGCTGAGTTGTACAAACCTTTGTATGGGCTGGGGTTTTGTGCTTGGTCTAACGACTACTTAGTTTATCACATTGATAATCATTGAAATGATGGTGTCGCGCTATCGATATACCTATGACAAGAAGGTGATTCTTTTCTCATAATTATATTGGATAGGTAGAGAATATAAGATAGGTGCGAGTTCTTAAAACTCATACTTATTGTAAGTTTGTGACTCATAATTGTATGGTATGTTTTTGAACCCCTAAGCGTATGGACAATTCTTGATTGGTTCTTGAACTACATATTGCTAGGATAAGTTCTTAAACTCATATTATTATGGTAAGTTCCTTAACTCATAACGTGTGGTATGTTTGATGAACTATACTGAGTATAGAAAAGTTATGGATGAAGAATTAAGGATTTTTAATAGATAGAATTATTAAACAATGGATCATTGGAGAAATTGAAGTTGATGATGGAAGCATAGGTATTCAAAATCTTCTAGTTGTGCTAGACTTTAAAAATTTTGACATCAAGCTAAATTCGCACGGATGTGCCTTTAAAAATATAAATGAATTTTTGTTATCAGCAACACATGGTTACAAGTGTGTAGAAGTGGACTTCTAACCACTAACACATTGTTACCTGTTGCAGCATGATAACATCAAAAATGATTTTCAATGGTTTTGAACTGTTTAAAGAAGAGTCTACGCTAATTGTTTCGGCTAGACAAAAATAATTTGAGATGTCAAAATGTATTTTATATATCATCGATGCATCATGGAACTTGGTGCAGAGATGATAAAAATGATGGAGTTATCAATGCAGAATTACCTAGTGTTGGATATGATCGAAGGATCTTCAGCTACTATGGTACGATGTAGTATGACAAAGTCACAAAATGACAGAATCCTCAAACGGACTGTAAATTCAATACGGTATCATGACGTCATAAAATGATTTTCAAGATTTTAAAGACAAATTATTGCCAATTGAATTTGGCCAGATACGTGTTTCGATTGATGTTCGAATTATTATTATATGTCTAAGCTATTTGATTCAGCTAGAAAAATATTTATGAAAATTCAAGTATCTCTTTGAGAATTATCCCGAACCAAATTATTTTGGTACGGATTCTTATGCTAAGTCTGAGGTGAACAACCCCGAATAAGGGGGATATGTCGATTGGATAAAATAATCCAATCTATTAGCGCAAATAGTCGCTAAACAAGATTAATACGTTATGCATAACGTAAGCGTACGATAGGCTGATTACCTAAAGTACTAGCATCGGTAGTTTACCTTCTTTGTGATTGTAAACATACCTAGTAATTTATCGTTTTTCAGTGTGAATACCGTTAAAACTATATGTTCATGGTCTATATAACCCTTCGGTATGATATGAAAAGTTTTAACTCCTTAGAGAGAAGTCATGGAAGAATGTGATGATAAAAAAGCTTCTCACAGAAAGAAGCAGTATGTACTCATTAAATTGAGCATGAAATCAAATAGAGATTAAAATAAAAACCTAATTTTAGGAAATAGTGATTCCGGGGACGAAATCCTTGTAAGGGGGAAGAATGTGATAGCCCAAAAATTTATAAGATCTTGAATGATTAAAATAAAGGTTAAAAGAATAAAACCTAGATGAAAATTTGAGGATTAATTAAAAATTTTAAGTAGAACCTATATGATTTACTATTTGAATGAGAATAGAAAAAATATGGGTGATAAAATTTTAAAACCCTAGAATGGAGTTATATGTATTTGAAAGAATGTTAAGGATAAGGTATTATGATACCTATAAATTGGATGGGAACTAAATAGTGTAAAAATGTTATAAAGATACATGTGGAAATTTTATTAAGGAAATAAAATTTCACATGAAGAGATGCTATGAGGTTAAACAAAGATGGATATATACTTAGTAAGGTGCTATATATTTTAGCAACAGGAATGATGAATTAAGTTAAAGATATGAGAATCAACATAAAACTAGGTTAGTAATTAGCATATCTTGAATGTTGGCCTTGACTGGAAATTAAGAAGATGAATAAGTTTAAAGTTATTAGCTAATATGATTAGCAATAAAAATGGAGTAAGTTAAAACTCAAAATTTGAGTTAGAGATAGAATTTTGAGGCACGGACTGCTCGGTTGCGTCCAAAACGTCAAGTTTAGTCAGAAAATATAGTAAAAACTAAATGTGTAAAGGTTGACTTTTTGATCAAAGTCAACAGTTGACTTTTATGGAGAAAAGTCAAAATTGAAGTTAGGAGTGGAATATGTGATGACTTATGTGGATTATGTATGTGATTAAATAAATATACATTATATAATATGTGTACATTTATTTTGTATATAAAGAGAATTAAAAATAAAGTTATGTAACCTAATACATATATTAGGTATGGTAATTAAATAATCTAAGGGTTATAATATGAGAGAAAGTTAGTATTTAAAAATATATACTAACCCTAAGAGATTTACTTCATACATCTCAATTAATTAATAACCTAAGTATTTTAATAATCTAAAAAATTGATTTAAAGGATTAAACCATAATTACATACTCAATATACTTGAATACGACAAGTCTAATTGGGTTATGCAAGTGAAATAACATTATTGATTGATAAGAATATATAAATATCAATAATAATGAGTATTTAGTTTAAGAGATAATAAACTAAGAAGAGTAAGTAATTGAAACAAGTCCAATTATTTATTTAAGCATTGGACTTGTAGATAAATTGATTTAATAACAATTTAATTGTTAAACTAGTCCAATATAATATGTATACGACAAGTATTATAATGGCGCAATTTAATTATGGGTGGAAGCCCAAGTTCATGTTTGTTAGTAAGCAAAATAAGAAAAAAAATGCAAGCCCAAAAGGATTAACTAGTGGCCCAAACTAAGCCCACTTGAGGAAGGGTATATTAGGCATTGTATAAAGCATAAATAAAATAAAATTTGAGAGGATAAGATGGCACTAGTTGCCGAGAATGAGAGATAAGAGAAAGGGGGGGGGGAGAAAGTAATGATTATGTTGCTTTTGGTGAGTGGACTTGTGCTAGGTGTCATCCATTTTTTGGAGCCACCATTTAAGCTTATCGTTTCATGTAATAATGAGAGAGAGGGAGAGAGGATAATATTAGTAAAGATATGGATAGATATGATGTATATTTTGCTAGTAAACTTAATTATTCATTTTGTTCTCACTTTATTTTTTAAGAAAGAAAGAGAGAGAAAGCTAAAGAAAGAAAGAAACAAGCAAAGAGAGAGAGAGAAAAATGAGAGGGGAACTACCCTTTAGGGGAGAGAAGAAAGAGAAATATTCTCCATGAAAGAGAAGAAGAAGAAGAAGAGAAGGAGGAGAAGGAAGAAGAAGATCAAATCTAGCTAAAAATCTAATATCTAACCTTTATTTTCCCCTTCTTATAATGGTTTAATGATAAGGGGGTTTTTGATTTGGAAGTTTAAAATTCTATAATCTATGTGTTTTCCATGGATTCACGTATGGATCTAACATATTCAAGTGTTAGAAAGTAGATCAAAAAGAAAGAAAGAAAATTAGGTTTCTAGAAAACTAGAAAACCCTAGTTTTCTCTCCCTTTGATCAACTAATATGTTAGATCTACACCTTCTTTTCGCGATCAGTCAAAGAAGGTTGCTATATATATGAGTTTACTAATAAACCCAAGTGGTAGAACTTAAAAATCACGTTTTGAAAAGTTGTGGTATGAGTTTTAGTCAAAACAGTCCATGTAGTGAAGAAAAAGGTAACAAGTGTTCTGATCAGTCTGTCACTAGGTTATTTTCGTCAACCTTTTGTACTTTAAAAATTTGGAGAAAATATTTAGGGTTAATATCAGAGGTTATGTAGGTCCTGTAAAAATTTGAGGATTTTTGGCCATACGGAATGAGAGTTATGTATTTTACGGCCAAAGACTACTTTTGAAAAGCCACCCAAATAACTCTCTGTGTGTAACTCCAAATTTTATGAAAAGTTTATTGGAAGTACATGTATATAACAGGAGAGTACCCTGAAAATTTTAGAATTTTAGGAGACAATATCGATTTATGATAAATCTGAGAATATTTGGCTATTATAGATTATTTAAATATAGTAAATAAATTTTAAAAAAATTTGGAAAAATATATTTTCATGAGGGGAATATATATTTGCTTTCCAGAAAAGAAATGATTTTAGAGATGTTTTGCTATTTTTCATTTAAATGATGAGATATGGATAAATGAATTTAATTAAATATATGATGTCAAAAATATGGAAATTAAGATTTTATTACTTGAAACCCTTAAGCATGGTTTATGCAGATTTTTGATGGAGGTTTCGGTTGGTTGTGAAAAGTTATGATGTTTATGACATTTTAGAATGCTTAAACGAATTAATTAATAAAAGGAAAATATTTAAAATAAATTGTTCATTAATGTAATAAATGATTTAAAATATTTTTACAAGATTAATGATATTTGATTGAAATATTATTAGTAGTATTTGACTTGAATGTTATTAAAAGGTTAATAACATTAGCTTGAAATATTATTACATAATTAATAATATTAAACGAGAAATTAAAATAAGAGAATTAAGTTATTTTTAAATATAGTTGTTAAATTTGGAATTCCAAGAACTATATTATGTATGTAACAGACTGGAAAGAGAATTCAGGGTGCTGAATTGGATTTCGGGTTGCTGAAATGATTTCGGTTTACTGAGTTTGATTTTGGTCTACTGAAATAGTGATTTTAGGATGCTGAACTTTTAGCTAGTTTATTGAAATAGTAATTTCAGTTTACTGAAATGTTATCTAGTTTACTAAGATGACATATAAAGGGAAAACTTATAAGTATTAAGTCTAAAGTAGTGTAATCGTACCCTTTAATGGTTAAACGATTCCTTCAGGGAGCGAAGGTATATACGAATTAGCAACCGATCTAACTCGCTGTGAAAACAGTGTAGACGAGACGGAAACTAATTTATTGGTTGTTTGTGGGAAACCACTCAGTATACTATATTGAATACTATTAAAGACTCGATGTGTGTTAGGTTTAGACTTGTGAATGCATATGATGTTAAGGTTATCTAATATTTGACTATATGGTTAAATGTTAGATAGTTTACTTATAAAGTAATAGTATTACGAGATAAAGTATGATATGCTAATTGAAAGATAATCTTATAACTGATAGGTCTTTTCAATAAAGAGATTAAATTAGATTGTGTAGCAGTAATTGACTATGCAGGCAAGTTTTCCTTAACTCAAACTCGAGTGATATTTTCAAAGCATATTAGTAAATAATATTGTTGATTAATCACGTCTATACTGATTATTGATTCGCACTTAGTGCATGTTGAATATGTTCATTAGATATGAAAGGCTGATCACCTTCATTACCATAAGGTTCAATTAAAATTGTTCATGGTCCTTGTTGACAGTAAACATTATTGATTCAGTCATTCAATTATTGAAGTTATGATTCATGCTCTTTCACGATTATTATATTGTTAAAAACTTGAAAGCTTATTCTTTCTTTAAATCATGATATATCTTCATTGAATTTAAACTTACTGAGCAAATTAGTTGTTCACGCTTGCTATATCATGATAACAAATTTCAGATTAATACGAAGGCTTGAAGAAGGACAAAGACAAGAGCAAAGTACAATAATATATTGTTACGCACGAATAACTATTTAGTTATCTTATGTAAACCTTTTTTAATTTTGAAGGTATGTATTCAGTTAAGGTTAATAGACCTTGGGAAATATTGTAGAATTATGTGATATAAACAATTTATGTTTATATATTCCACATTAGTTTATAGAATACATATGAAGATGAAGTACTATAACATACCAGATCCATGGTTAAAGGGACCAGGATTTGGGGGCGTTACAGTGATCAACTACTTTGCCCAGCAAATTTAAATACAACAAGGATATATCATGATTGAAAGAAAGAATAAAGTTTCGAATTTTCAACAATATAATAATTGTGAAAGAGCATAATTCAAAATTTTAATAAATGAATAATGACTGAATCAATAATGTTTAATGTCAACAAGGACTATGAACAACTTTAACTGAACCTTAGGGTAATGAAGGTGATCAGCCTTTTATACCTGATGAACATATACAACATGCACTAAGTGCGAATCAATAATCAGTATAGATGTGAATAATCAACAATAATTATTCACTAACATGCTTTGAAAATATAACTCAAGTTTGAGTTAGGGAACTTGCCTGCACTTTTGATTACTGCTACGCAATCTAATTTAATCTCTTTATTGTAAAGACCTATCAGTTATAAGATTGATCTTCCAATTAGTATAACATACTTTATCTCATAATACTATTACTTTATAAGTAAACTATCTAACATTTAAATACATAGTCAAATATTAGATAATACTTTAACACTATACGAAATCACATGTCTAAACATAGGACACATCGAGTCTTTAATAATATTCAATATAGTATACTGAGTGATTTTCCACAAACAACTAATAAATTAGTTTCCGTCTCGTCTACACTGTTTTTACAACGAGTTAGATCAGTTACTAATTCGTATATACCTTCGCTCCCTTAAGGAATTGTTTAGCCCATATACTATACATCAACTATTGTAGAATACGACTGTACTACTTTAGACTTAATACTTAATCACTCATTTTATAAATTCTTATTATAACTCGGTAAACTATTTACCATTTCAGGAGACTGAATATATTATTTCATAAAGCTGAAACTAAACTGTCTTCCCTTTCTAACCTTTTCAGTTTCCATTTCAGCAAGCTGAAACAAAACTGACTTCTCTTCCTGACATTTTAGTTTCCATTTCAGCACCCTGAATTGTTCATTTCAGGAAGCTGAAATACCCTTTTCATGAACATACCAAATCAGCTTATTATTTTTCTATCCTTTGTCCAAACATATATACATATATTCCACACACAAAAAGATTTTTTCTGAAATTTTTCAACTCCCTTAAGTATTTTTTAAAAATCCATTTCTAGTTCGTAGCTTAAGAAATTAGCTACATCATGCTCAAATCCAAAAATTTCCGACTATTGGCAGGATATTACACGTATTAACGTGAACTTCCAGTTTTAATTTTATGGTCATCGGAGTTATAGAACTCCGGTTATAGCGATTTTCGTCGAAAAAACCCAAATATTAAAATGGTCATAACTTGGTCAATTTAAGTCGGAATGAGCTCATTTTTGGATACAAGATACTTTATCTCATATATTTTTATGTCCCAAAAGATTGGAATTTATTTCATAAATTAAGTTGTCGAAATTTCGCTTGGCAGTTTTTCGCAGCCTACTTTTAGGCATTTTTAGATTTTGCTTCCTTTGCTAAATTCTGTCCACACGGAAATCTATAACTCTTTTTTCAGTGATTCCACTTGAAAACGTTAGAATACATATAGATCTAACTCCAGAAATTGACCAAATTCAAACATTCAAAATAGAATGAGAGATATGATCGTTTCCATTTCATACTTCGTTTTCACAAAAAATTTGATTTTCAATCTTTGGTGATTTCTAAGAAAACTTCTAGATCTCTTGATTAATTAAATATTACCCATCATCAATCATCAACCATCATAATACATACTAATATCTCATATACTCATGGATCTACCATGATCCATGATCTATCTCATCAAATAATTACCAAACAAAAGATTAAACACAACCAAAGCTAAGAAAAATTAGGTTTTCTACATTTTGAACAACCTAGTTTCCATTTCATGCTTTAGATCTAACTTTTGATCCTCAAAAGTATTAGATCTAAACATGAAACACTTATAAACATATGGATCTAAGTTTTTAAACCTCAAGATCAAAATTTCATACTATCAAAAATCCAATCAAAACAAAAAGGAAAATAGATTATATAAGTAGGAATTCTTTATACCTTATCTTGATTTTCCTTCCTTCTTCTTCCTAGGACTTGATTAGGAATTATGAAACTACAATAACTCTCCCTCTCTTTCGTCTCTATGGTGGCCGAACCTCCTTGCTAGCAACTAATGGAAATGATATATTTGTTTTGTTTAAAATAAAAAGTATAGATATATGATATATATCTATACATTATCCCACATGCTTGCCACCTCTCTCTCTCTCTCTCTTCATTATGTAAGTTGATACTTGCAAGACTAAGCTAACTTGCAAGTTTAGCTAAAGTGGTGGCCAAAGGAAAAAGTGACACCTAAGGTGGTAGTTCACCAACTAAAGCTACTATCATCATTACATACACTCCCTTTCTCCTCCACTTCTTCCTTCCTTGCCATACCCGACCACTTGGCCTTATTCTCCACCCAACTTTGTTTTATATTATGCTTTATTAAATGACTATAATACCCTTCCTTAAGTGGCTAAGCTTGGGCCAAGTTTGGGCTCTCACTTAAATTCTTTTGGGCTTGCAAATTACTTCTTTGGGCCATGAAATCAACATGATTCAATACTCTTTAATTTTTTATTTACTTACTCAAATGCCCAACAAGTTCTCACTCAATTGGGCTACCACTTGGGCTACTCAATTAATCTTTGGGCTTGAATTTTTTTCTTAGTTTGCTTACTAATTAAAATGAACTTGGGCCTCCATCTCCAATTAAATTGTGCCATCATTATACTTGTCCTATACATTTAATATTGGGCTAGTTTAATAATTTAATTGCTCTTAAATCAATTTATCTACAAGTCCAATGCTTAAATAAATAATTGGGTTTGTGTAAATTATTTATCCTCCTTAGTCCATTAAATCTATTATCACTTGAACTAATACTCATCATTATTGATATTTACATATTCTTATTAATCAATAATGTTATTTCACTTGCATAACCCAATTAGACTTGTCGTATTCAAGTATATTGAGTATGTAATTAGGATTTAATACCTTAAATCAATTTCCTAGATTGTTAAAATACTTAGGTTATACAATTAATTGTATGAAGTAAATTTCTTAAGGTTAGTATATAATTTTATATACTAACATTATCCCATATTATAACCCTTTAGGTTATTTAATTACCATACTAATATATGTATTAGGTTATATAATTTTATTCTTAATTCTCTTTATATACAAAATAAATGTATACACATTATATAATGTATATTTATTTAATCATATACATAATTCACTTAAGTCACAACATATTCCACTCCTAACTCCAATTTTGACTTTTCTCCATAAAAGTCAACTGTTGACTTTGACTAAAAAGTCAACCCTTATACATTTTGTGTTTACTATTTTTTCTGACTAAACTTGACGTTCTGGATGCAACCGAGTAGTCTGTGCCTCAAGATTCTATCTTTAACTCAAATTTTGTGTTTTAACTTACTCCTTTTTTATTGCTAATCATAATAGCTAATGACTTTATACTTATTCATCTTCTTATTTGCCAATTAAGGCCAACATTCAAGCTATACTAATTAATAACATAGTTTTATTTTTATTCTTATATCCTTAACTTAATTCATCATTCCTCTTGTTAAAATATATAGCACCTTATTAAATATATATATATATATATATATATATATATATATTTCTATACATATACTCATCTTCGTTTACCCTCATAGTATCTCATCGTGTGAAATTTTATTTCTTTAATAAAATTCCCATATGTATCTTTATAACATTTCTTATACTATTCAGTTCTTATCAACTTTATAGGTATCATAATACCTTATCCTTAACATTCCTTCACATACATAAAACTCTATTTCTAGGGTTTTAAAATTTTGTAACCCATATTTTCTCTATTCTCATTCAAATAATAAATCATATAGGTTTTACTTAAATTTTTTAAATAAATTCTCAAATTCCCATCTAGGTTTTATTCTTTAATCTTTATTTTAATCATTTAAGATCTTATAACTTTTCGGGTTGTCACATTCTTCCCCCCTTATAAGGATTCCGTCCCCAGAATTCCTATTCATTAAAAATAGGTTTCCAATATAACCTTTATTTAATTTCATGCTCAATTTTATTGAGTACATGCTTGCTTCCTTCTATGAGGAGTTCTTCTATCATCACATTCTTTCATGACTTCTCTCTAAGGAGTTAAAAACTTTTTATATCATGTTAAGGGGTTATATAGACCATGAACACATAGTTTTAATGATATTCACACTGAAAAACGATAAATTACTAGGTATCTTTATAATCACAAAGAAGGTAAATTATCGATATTAGTACTTTAGGTAATTAGCCTATCGTACGCTTACGTCATGCATAACGTATCAATCTTGTTTAGCGACTATTTGCGCTAATAGATTGAATTATTTTATCCAATCGGCATATCCCCCTTTATTCGGGGTTGTTCACCTCAGACTTAGCATAAGAATCCGTACCAAAAAAAAAAGTTGGTTCAAAATAATTCTCAAAGAGATACTTGAATTTTCATAAACATTTGTCTAGCTGAATCAAATAGCTTAGACATATACTAATAATTCGAACATCAATCGAAACACGTATCTGGCCAAATTCAATTGGCATTACTTTTCTTTAAAATTCTAAAAATCATTTTATGACGTCATGATATCGCACTGTATTTACAGTCCGTTTAAGGATTTCGTCATTTTGTGACTTTGTCATACTACATCGTACCATAGTAATTGAAGATCCTTAGATCATATCCAACACTAGGTAATTCTGCATTGATAACTTCATCATTTTTTTCATCTAAGCACCAGGTTCCATGATGCATTGATGATATATAAAATACATTTTGATATCTCAAATCATTTTTGTCTAGCCAAAACAATTAGCGTAGACTCTTCTTTAGACAGTTCAAAATCATTGAAAAATCATTTTTGTGGTTATCATGCCGCAACCGGTAACGATGTGTTAGTGGTTCGAAGTCCACTTCTACACACTTGTAACCATGTGTTGCTGATAACAAAATTCATTTATATTTTTAAAAGCACATATGTGCGAATTTAGCTTGATGTCAAAATTTTCAAAGTCTAGCATAGCTAGAAAATTTGGAATACATATGCTTCCATCATCAACTTCAATTTCTCCAATAATCCATTGCTTAATCATTCTATCTATTTTCTCACTATTAAAAATTATCAATCCTCCATTCTTCATCCACAACTTTTCTATACCCCAATATAGTTCATCAAACATACCACACATTAGGAGTTCAAAAAACTTTCCACAATAATATGAGTTTAGGAACTTATCCTAGCAATACGTAGTTCAAGAACCAATCAAGAACTGTCTATACGCTTAGGGGTTTAAAAACATTCCATACGATTATGAGTCACAAACTTACCATAAGTATGAGTTTTAAGAACTCGTATATTCTCTACCTATCCAATATAATTATGAGAAAAGAATCACCTTCTCGTCATAGGTATATCGATAGCGCGACACCATCATTTCAATGATTATCAATGTGATAAACTAAGTAGTCGTTAGACCAAACACAAAACCCCCGCCCATACAAAGGTTTATACAACTCAGCTATCACATGAGTCCTCAATCGAAATCCCACATAATCTTAGTCTCATCTATGCTCAATACGAATTTTATTTAATCCGTATATCATCATTTTCAACTCTTTTTGAGTTTAACTCGTACTATTTGTTGGGTTTGTACGAAATCATGGCATGATCAAATTGCAAAAATTAGCGGAAGCATAGTATATCAGAGTTTAAAATTTTCTACAAAACCATTACCCCCGGATAATCCTTTATGCAAATTATTAATTTAAAACTAAAATAAGAAGTTATGGATCTTACCCTTGTAGAACAAAGCTTCCACAGGTACGAGTTCAACTCCTTTTTCTTCGTAATCTCCTTGAATTTCTGGGTTAAATTCCTTTCTTTGATCAACGTTAGCCACCCAAGTGTTTGGCCTCTAGAGGTGATCCACCAAGGAAGAGGAATTATCAAGAAAGAGGATGGTTGGCTAAACCCTAGTTTTCTATCCTCTATAAAAAAGAAGTACTCTCCAACAATTGGAATTGCATCAACTGATATCTATTATAATACCTTTCTTTAAGATATCCCACAAACACCTTTCTTTAGGATATCCCACAAACGTGCACTTATCAGATCTTGTCCCAATCTTATCCTTTTGAAAACTTTTCACATAAGTTGGATATCCCCAAATCTTAACATGATTAAGACTAGGTTTCCTCCCTGTCCACATCTCATATGTAGTCTTGGGGACGAATTTAGAGGGGACCTTATTTAGTAGATATGCAGCCGTTTCTAGGGCATAACCCCATAATGAAATTGGAAGATCGGTAAAACTCATCATGGAACGGACCATTTCCAATAATGTTCAATTTCTCCATTTAACTGTGGTGTACCTGGTGGAGTCCATTGCGAGATTATACCATTATCTTTGAGACAATTGAAAAACTCACCACTTAAGAATTCTCCACCTCGATCTGATCGAAGAATCTTAATACTCTTGCCCGTTTGTTTCTCTACTTCACTTTAGAACACTTTGAACTTTTCAAATGATTCAGATTTGTATTTCAGTAAATACACATATCCAAATCTTGAGCGTTCATCAATTAAATAAGAATACCCTCCTCGTGCATTCGTTGTCATAGGTCCACAAACGTCTGTGTGAACCAACGCTAACAACTCTGTAACTCTTTCTCCTTTTCCACTAAAAGGAGATTTTGTCATTTTACCCATTAGACAAGATTCACAAGTTGGATATGATTCATAATCGGATAGCTCTAAGAGCCCATCCTTATGCAACTTGGATAATCTTGTTTTATTGATATGACTGAGTCTACAGTGCCACATATAAGTATAATTAACATCATCTCTTTTCTTTTTCTTAGTTTGTTCTATTTGAAATATATTTTCATGCAAGTCAAGTATGTAAAGTCCATTTCGCAACTTACCAACACCATATAAAACGTTATTTTTATAAATAGAACAACTGTTGTTCTTTGTTTTAATTTTAAATCCATCCATATCTAATACAAAATTTGAAATAATATTTTTAATGATATTCGAAATAAAATAACAATTATTTAAATTAATGGACTTGCGCGTAGACAGTGCTAAACAATAAGTATTTACAGCTAATGCAGCAACGTTTGCTCCATTTCCCACTCGTAGGACAACCTCATCCTTGTTCAGCTTTCTACTTCTGACCAGTCCCTGCACCGTATTACATATGTACGAACCACATTCAATATCCAATATCCAAGTAGAATTTTAACTTTCTAAAAAATTAATTTCAATCATAAACAAACCTTTATTTGAAGTCGAAGCTTCTCGAAGCTTCTTCTCTGCCAGAAACTTCTTGCAGTTCCTCTTCCAATGACCCGGCTCGTTGCAATGGAAGCACATTCCTTTGCTAGCTGAATCAGGTTTCTTTTGATCCTTCACTTTCGCCTTGCCCTTAGCCTTCTTAGATTTTTTCTTTTCAGAAGATACCTTGGGCCTCTTCCTATTCTTGAAAGAATCATCCAACATTAAGACATGGTTCTTCTTGGATGGGAAGTGACCTTCTGCAGTTTTCAACATGTTAAGTAATTCAGGCAAGCTGACATCTAACTTATTCATGTGGAAATTTACGACGAACTGTGAGAAGGTCTCAGGGAGTGACTGCAAGAATAAGTCTTGACTCAACTCCCCATCCATGACGAACCCAAGCTGTCCTAGGCGTTCAATTAGATTGATCGCCCTTAGGACATTAGTCTCTACGGCAGTGCCCTCGGTCATTCGAGATCGGAAGAGCTCCTTAAATATCTTATATCTAGCAGTCCTACTTTGTTCACCATAAAACTCCTTAAGGTGAAGGAACATAATAGGAGCATCCATGTTTTCATGCTAACGCTGAAGCTCGTTATTCATGGATGCGACCATGATGCATTGAGCCACAGATGCATCATCTTACCACTTTGAAATAGTGTCAATCTCTTCCTCAAAGGCTAATTCTGGAACAGTTCCAGGGACATGTGAATTTAGGACATAAATTTTTTTTCAGCAGTGAGAATTATTCTCAGATTCCTTAACCAGTCCCTGTAATTTGGTCCAGTCAGTTTGTTAGCATCAAGTATGCTACGCAGTGAAATTAGTGATTTCGATATTTTTTAAATTTCTGTATGTGAAAAGATAATATTTTAGCAAACATTCATTTAATTAATTTTATATACCAAAATAAATTAGGTTTTATTTTAAATTGGTATCTCCCACTATTTTCTTCAAACTATATTACCCTCACTTATATAGTTCGGCAACATCTAATTAAAGATTTGCTAGTGAGAATAAGGATCACATTTCAAATGTATATAGCCTTGTGGATAGCACAACAAACGATTTATAAATAAATAGGCAGACAACTCTTTGTCAATTACATCAACATTTAACTCCTTTTTATTTTGCCTCTTAAATCATAATGGTCAAGTGTGTGCACATCCGAACTAAAATGATTTAAGTTAAGTCCAACCTAGCACTTCCATAAATTCAAAAAAAAATATTATCCTTGTGGATAGCACAACAAAATAATATTGTTCAATTTTCTTGATAAGTATCAAATATGTTTAAATTAATATCTTAAATACGCAATACTTGCCTTGTGAATAGCAAAACAAACTCGTATTAAATATTTAATACTCTATTAATTTATCATGCTAGAAGGCGACATTCGATATTCTAAATATCATTGAACGCTTTAAACTTAATATGATTTCTTTGAGGGATTTGTTATTATTTGTCTCATCTTGTTTAGCGCGCTTGCACACACACACACACACACACACACACACACACACACACACATATATATATATATATATATATATATATATAAAATACGCGTTATTTTATTAAAATATGCGAAACATGTTTGCATAACATATAATATATATAATATTTAGCATGCATATATAGAATACTATATTCTACCCGGATTGATTATGGACTTTTATTTTAGTTTGGTTCACTAGAGCCACCAAGTAAACCAAAAGGTCAAACCTAGGAGTGCAAGAATTTAAATTTAAACGTAACTATTACATTTAAATCCGGACTCCATACAAACGGGTCTTCACGCGCTCCTTGCTCCTTGGTCTCCAATTTCTTCAAGATAATTCTCACTAGTCCTATTATATAAACTATTTAATTTAAATAAAAAACTTGATCAGTAGTTAAGGGGAAGTACATAGGAAGGAGATAGAATTTTACATCAAGAAAAAATTAGAGAAGATGAGGTACGCAGACCCCATTTAATAAAACTCATTTATTCAAGCATTCAACTAAAATAAAATCCAATCACATTGGTCAATAGTCTCATAATCAATCCCTTTTATTATCATACATATCATTATATGCGTCAATAAATAAATATTCATCTCATGAATTAAAATATTCTATATATATATGAGTATCATTTAATGGATAATTTTAAATTGCATGAAATCTAATTTCAAGATTAAAATAAACTCTTTATATATATATATATATATATATATATATATAATACTAACGTGAATATGAAGTGAATATGAAGAGGTCACTCCCTTTTGAAATCCTGCTACGTGGTCACATCACTTTTTCGTTATACAACGAACTTTTCATTTTTTTTCTTTCATAAAATATAATTTTATACAATAAAATTATGTCCAATAAATTATTCTAAATACATACCCATATATATATGAAATCAAAACAATTAATAATTGCATAAAGGTTTGGCTCTTATGCTACTGTTGGGTTTGTACGAAATCATAGCGCAATCAAATTGCAAAAATTAGCGAAAGCATGGTATATCAGAATTTAAATTTGTTTACAAAATCATTACCCGTATCATCCTTTATGCAAATTATTAATTTAAAACGATAAATAAGAAGTTATGGATCATACCCTTGTAGAACGAAACTTCCACAGGTACGAGTTCAACTCCTTGTTCTTCGTAATCTACTTGAATTTTCTGGTTAGATTCCTTCTTTTGATCAACGTTAGCCACCCAAGTGTTTGGCCTCTAGAGGTGATCCACCAAGGAAGATGAATTATCAAGAAGAAGGGTGGTTGGCTAAACCCTAATTTTCTATCTTCTATAAAAAAGGAGTACTCTCCAACAATTGAAATTGCATAAATTGATATCTATTATAAGACTCCTCTTCACTACAAAAAAATGGTCATTTGGCAACGATTTTTCAAGCAACGACTTATAAAGTCATTGCCAAAAATGCATATTTAGCAACGAAATTTGTCATTCGTTGAAGTTTGTGAAGGGCTTTCATTTTTCATAATGAAACTCATAGGTCATTGCAAAATTTTGTTGTCAAATCATTGGCAGAAAAAAATAAAAACCCCGCCTATTTACTTTTTTGTTGCCGAAGAGATTTCTCCTCATCGTCGGCAACGAAAACGTTTTTGTTGCTATATTTCGTTGCCTAATATGTGCCACATTCATTGTCAACAATTTCTTTTCGTTGCTTATTTTATATATATATTTTTACCACGACTAGTAAATTGTTGCCCAAAATTATTCGGCATCTCTTTCCACATTTTTATTATGATGATTAAGTTTTTAATTAGCATTTTCTTTTATTTTATTCCAAAACATGTGCCATGGTACTTTTGTAGATTATAATCTGTAAGGTTATTTATTCATATATAATTCAAGCAGAGTTCCATTGCTTCTAATAAACATAGGTTTAGAATAATATCACCACAACCAAGCAGGCCGGCCCAAGTTTTGCAGCAAAATTTGTAAGATTACTCATTTTTCAAAATGGTACATCTGATAAATCAACTAAGAACAAGCCGTTTTCATTACCAGTTCCCCAAAAATTCAACCCATGAATATTTTGTAAATCAAACTGCACAAAAAATTTCAAACAGGAATAATATAGGATTGTAGGTTGTTTAAAACAAAATAAATATGTAAGTTCAAATTTTATTACGGGAAAGTGCTGACAAAATTATGTCCACCATGTCCCACCAAAAGCATAAAAAAGAACTATATTCCACCAACCACCTTTAAACCTCCTATTTTCTAAAAGTTCAAAACATGATCGAAAAATAAAAGCAGCAATTATTCCTCCCCAATCTTTTTCACCAATAGCTTAGGCCTCAGCAAATCTGTGCAAACACAAAATTACAACACCATCAAATAGACGAAGCTACAACAATCCAGCAGTTAATCGTAAAACAAAACTTTATGATATATATAACAGACACGAGTTACTTTAACAAAATTACCTTAGTTCAAAGAGCTTCAAGTGAGATTCTGCATAATCGGCAAAGAAAGCGTCCTCATCCTAAAATGACCCAAGGAAAACATACCATTATCTACTGTCAACATTTACCTAACAGCTTTAAAATACAACAAAAACACTTAAAAATATACTAGTCCTCTATAAAACATTGTTTTGAAAGATAACAAGTATACGAACCGCATCATATTTCTCATCAAGAGGCCGGAAGACAGGGTCATCAAGAAGAGCTTTGTCAATTGGCAATTGTAGAAGCCCTTCCTTTTCCCCAGTCAAGAGTTCACTATCAAAGTCAAACAACAATTATGCAAGTTTTTAGTACAATAACCTTCAAACAAAATAGAATTTAAACATAAACATGTGCTGGGACTATTTAAAGAGTAGTCGACGACTCACGTAAAGTATGAATTATCAAAGATGAGAGGGTTGTTGGTCTAGGGTCCCTCAAATCCAGAACGCTCCTTATGACACCTTCCATGAAGAAAAGGTGCCAAGTAACATCAAGTTTACAAATTACAAGAACAAGAATGCATAATAACATAAACTAATTAAAAAGACAAATGTGCTAGACTAAAGAAAACACATACCAGGGTATGGCCACCAGAGAGAGCAACAATGTCCTTGTCAGATAGTCCCATTTGTTTGACGAACACCTCTATCAAATGGTCATTTCCTGCAAAAGAATATGAACAGAGAGTTAGGAACGTATTTGATACCTACTAGATTTGCCGCTACAACTTAAATGTGGAAGTTTTATCTCTTGTATAAAATTTACTTCCAAAACTGCATGAAAATATAATGGAAAAGAACTATCAAGCATACAGACCCAGAGTAGCATTAGGCAGGCGACCTTCCTTTGGTGGCTCATATAAATCATGTGAGGTAAAAGAGGTTCAATTAAAACCAAGATTTAGACCAGATAAAGGAAAAAAAGGCCTGTGTATGACATCTATATTAAAACATACCAACATAAAAAACAATATTACTAATATGCATTACAATTTAAAGAAAAAAACCCAAATTTAAAAGATACGCGCCCACAACATACTGACAATTGGAAGTGAGTTGGTACCATGTTAAGCAGAGTCTCGCACTATAAATATGGCTATAATAGTTGTTCATGCCATCAAGATTATTAGTAATAAAAACGTAGTCAAAAGCAAAGGTAAAAATAATAGAAACGTCTACATATGTAGAATAAGCTTGAATATAGGAGTCCAATTCCAAATGAATTGAGGGATTACCACAAGGGAAAGCGAATAATCAAGAATTGAACATATTAAACGCCTAACAATTAATAATTAAAACTAAATATAAAATCCTTAAAGTTGTAATATGCCATACTGAAGCTATGAAGCAAATTTCTAATAAGATTAGACTCAAAAAGGGTAAATATAGTCAGAATCTTTTCACATGATCAATCAAATTAAAAACAAAACTTAGTATGCAGCTATATAAGAGAAAAAGAACTTTACAAACCTTCCTTCCTAGGTGGAATGGAACATCAGGTCCTCCAGTAACCTGAACAGCAACAACTCCAGCCAACTGCATCCAATAAAAAGAAAGCACATCAAACTAGCTCCAAATCAGGCATTTGAAACAACACTCCCAAAAACATGAATTCCTCATGCCCATTTCGCGGTTCTATTGCTCTTAGCACATATACCAGATTACAACGAATTTTAAATATGTTATATATAGTATATGAGAATATATTTGGAAGTTATAAACTCTCCATTTCGGGTTTTTACGCTGCCCAAAACAGTGCTTGAAAGTGACTTGCATACAAATTTTTAATTTCTTTTTTTTTGTTGGCTTGAAATTGATTTTCGTTTCCAATTGATATGTCAAAACTCTTTATTTATCATCATATATGATATATATGTTTAGCCCAAGCTTTAGTTCTGAATAATATTTGGTTTTCAATTAAAACAGTCCATACAGGACTTTTGTCGAACACCATGAGTGCATTTCTTTAAAGTGCAGATTTTTAGAGGTTTGGTTTGCATTCTAGCCTCATTTTCCCATCTTATTGCTCCTCACAACCCAACCTAGACTCATTTGCTCTATTTCAAACCCAATTATATCCATAATTGTACATATTTTCATTTATTATATATTTTTCCTTATAAACATTTCATATAACTTGAATGCATAACTAACTTGTGCTATGAGGAGTTCTTCAGATGTTATCCATCATCTTGTTGTTGTTGTTGATTTTGATTCTTCACAATTAGTTTACAATTTCCAATTCTTAGAAATCTCTTTATGTCACAGCCAAAACTAAGGAAGCTTGAGCTTGGACATGAAGCTTGGTAATTCTTTTAGAGAGAAAGGGAGATGTAACAGAACGAAGATGGAGGACAGAGAAGGGACACGGAACTGCTAAAGAAAAACGAAGGCTGCAATTGATGTTAATTTTATTTTTTTTATACATAGCTTTCCTTTATCAGTTCCTGGCTTTCTATTAGTTATATGCTCGTATTAAACTAATGAAGGCCACTTCCTGCTTGGTTTAAGATGACTCACTTAACCCACTCAATAATTTGTTTCTTAATTTGATTTCCCAACTCCAACTTGCTGTTTATTTAGATAACTGATTTCCAAGTATTCCCCAAATGCCTACATGTAATAACATACTACTTATTACATATATATATGTATATATATTGTATAAATATTATATTTTATACAATATCCACATTTTATATAATATTTATCACATAGATAAAAATAATATTTAGTGTAATAATTACCTCTCTATTAAAATAATTTGCCCTATTAAATTATTTTAATATTTCCTTATTTCCAAATAAAATAAGATATCATATCAGATGCAATAATTTGTTTATATTGAAACAATTTATCTTCATAAGTTATTTCAATATCCTTTAAGGTATAACATAGGTTTTGTATACTCCACTACCTGCTTAATTTCCATATTCAATTTATTTTTAACCAATTTATTCATACCCAATAAATATATAATCTTATAATATTCACCTTTACCACAGTTATTCTTACCACATTACACATATACACACATTCAAGATAATGATTATCAAAATAAAAATTTATTCATTAAATTTTTATTTTAATATTAATCTGAAAATTCAATTTATTACGGAGCTCATGACTCGTGGGTCTTAGTTTACATTTTTATGGCATGTTAGTTCCGGGCCTCCGACCCAAATTAACCCAACCTCATCAAACCTGATTATTATATCTATGATTCCTAATGTTTCCTATTTCTAGATAGAAGTAGGATATATTTAGGGGGTGTTTGATAAAAACTGAATAAATCTGAATCTGAATCTGAATCTGAATGAGCTGAATCTGAATCTGAATCTGAATGAGCTGAATTTGAATAAAAAAATTGTTTGATAATTGACATGTTGAAACATTTGAATAATAATTTTTTACTATTTTACCCCTCAACCCTACTAAATGCAAAAATCAAATAAAGTAAAATTTAAATATCTAAAAACATAAAAAATGAACACATAGCCATCATATGACGCCCCCAAAATAGGTTCAATACCAATCCATTCTGAGTCACCAAATACATGGTATAGAATACAATCTTTTATAATATAAGGTCATGCAAAATACGACCACGCAACTGTGAGTGTCAATACAGACATATAAAAAAATATAAACATTCAAATTAAGTCCTCATTACATTTATTATCACACTATTTTATAAAAAAAAATAGTGAGGACTTCTACAGCTCTAACTCGGACCATTACTCTATTCTCCGACTAGTACCCGCGATATTCTCAATTCCTGAAGAGAACAATGGAAGAAAAGAGTGAGCTCAACTAGCCCAGTAAAGAATATTATGACTAAGATAATGAAAAATAAATTATCGTTAGCCTTCAATAAATCAAATAAAATATTATGGACAACAAGTTTTAGATCAATATTCGCAGTGAAAACAACAATTCATTAGAAGAGTTAAGTAGAAAATGATGTCTACTATCTTCTTTGGTTTAAAAGTCCATCATCAATATTTTATCGCTGTAACATCAATCAATATACATCTCGAATCAAATATTCATCTTTGTACTACGGGCCAAAGATATTCATTTGTATCATCAGTTGGTCATGTTCATCTCAACACATGTCCATCTTTGCACTACGGGCCAAAGATATTCATCAGGTAATCATTCATCTTTGCACTACAGGCCAAAGATATTCATCACGTAATTATTCATCTTTGCACTACAGGCCAAAGATATTCAGTTATATCACCATTTAGAACTGAGGATGATGAAAAATAATACGAATAACGGATCCAGTGAGATAAAGGACAAATATTAGAGAATTTATCCAGAGTTCAAGAATAAAGATCAAAACCTGGATCCAATCAAAAATAATTTGGAAGAATTTTTTTTTACTGTGAATAATATCCCATGAATAGTAACTCATGAATAGTAACTTATGAATAGTAACTCGACATGAAAAGATAAAAATTTCACAAGAAAGTTCAGACCAATATTTCAGTGAAATAATATTAGATGAAGCGCAAAACTCAAGAAATTTCTGATCATTTCAGGAATTATAGAAGCAATACTTACCGTAATAAGTTTAGAGTTAGAAATCTGAAATGAAACAATATACGAAACTGCAATTGGATTTTCGTCCGTCAGGCGGTAGTCCTCTCAGACAGGTTATTTTCACAATTTAATAACAACTGAATACGAAGGGTTATTCACCAGGCATGCGGTAGTCCGCGTAGACAGGTTATTCCCACAGAATAATATAGAATAGAATAACAACAGGATTTCACCATGCATGCGGTAGTCCGCGTAGACAGGTTATTCCAACAGAATAATAAGGAATGGAATAACAACCCTTACGAGTATTGAAAGAAAATAACTCTCTTTATGAATACGAAAGAAATAATACCCCTTACCTTAAAAATTTGGAGACTGCACTAGTGTAATAGCAGAATACTCTTCTTCTTTCTCTCTTATTCTCTCTATACTTTCTTTCTCTATAGCTTTAGTGCATTGGTGAGAAATAATGAAGAAATGAGCTTCTATTTATATAGGCTCGGCAGAGTAAGGGTAAAATAGTCTTTTCGCCATAATTTATGTCATCATCGCTTACATCATCGATCTTATGACATCATTGCTTACCTCATCGCTCCGATGACATCCTTGCTTACCTCATCGCTTCGATGACATCATTATTTGCATCATAAGAGTTCAAATTCAATTTGCACTCTTTCACCTTGTTTAACTTTTATACCATGAATTTACTATAATAATGTTACCATTCTAATTATAAAAATTATACTATTATATAATCACATCATACTACTATAATGTAATATTATAACAATATATTTGAACGAATTATTTTATCTAAAAAGATAAAATACTAACTTTTAACAAATGTCACATGTTAAAAATTCCTCCGTTTAAATCCACATTGAATAAATATTTCCTTATCATATATATCAAAAATTACTTATTCATAAATAATATTATAGAACTACAATATTGACAACCAGGTCGTTCCTAGGAAAGATGGGGCCTTCCGATAAAGATTTCTCCTTACTGGCGCGCAATTAATCAACCCCTTTCCTAGACAGAACTTCCTTAGACATTGCCAATAATGCTATCTAATAATATTATTCAAATAATATGAATTATTGATTTGATAATTTGAAATAATGTGCAATGATAATTATTGAATCAATAATATAAAATAGCAAAGTAGCACTTATTGATATAAAATATCAATGTAGCAAATATTGAACCAATAAAATATTATGCAATTATTGAATCAATAATATAAAATATTGAACAGTAATTACTGTAACAATAATTGAGTAAGTGTCTTCCTACGTAAGAATCAATAATTCAAAATACTGTGCAATACCGTGTGCTATTGTGCAACACCACGTATTACTGTATTTTAACCACCGGGTATTTCAACAGTTCTAACGGTAACAGTTTTGTCGTTATTTTTATAAAAAGGTTACTTCTGTCGCTTTCTATATCCGACATTCATTCCGTTGTGGGGTCCACAAATAATTGCGCCGTCGTACGAATATTCTTCGACAAAAAGAATATTCCTCGACCAAATGAATATTCTCCGACACAACAAATATTTTATAACCACTTGCTTACTTTGTAAACTTTGCACATTTCACCCATAACTTATCACATTTATCAAATCAACACCTTACTATTTCAAAATAATATATAAAGAAAATTAAATCTTATTCATAAAATTTGGGGTCTTACACATCAGGTATTTCAATTCATTTTCTCCACCCACTCGCCCAGTACCTTTATTTTCTCTCTCATCCCACCTCTGTTGCCGTAATTCTCTTTCTCTCTCTTTCAGCTACTACATATGTGGGTTTTTGTAGGATATCATCTCTCTAGTATTTCAATCCATCAGGTATTTCAATCATGCCTTCTTTCAATTCCTTTTTTCTCTCTCTCTGATCTCTATATTTGTGCTCGTGTGATCAAATCTCTACAATTTCTGCGGAGGAATCAAGGAACGAGGAGGAATCAAGGAACGGCGAGGAATCAAGGAACGGGGAATTTTACGGTAGGGATGGAAATCGAAACGAGAGTGAGGCTATTTGGGTAAAAGAGATTATTCAGCCCATTCAGGCCAATTTTTTTAAATGAATCGCTCAGACCTATTAAGCCCAATTCAGATTTTAAAATTTGTAAACAAACAGACTGAATGACTGAATTGCTCAGATTCAACCCCATTCAGCCTTATTCAGCCTCTATCAAACAGGCCCTTACAAATACTCCCTCACTCCTAGAATAAAAATGATGATTGATTTTATGTAAATTTTTAAAAAAAGGTCAAATGATAAAATTATTCATATTTAAATTCTCATCTAATTGCATATTTTTATATACATGACTAGTGATATTCCATAAATATTTATAGATAATAAAATTATGACATTTAATACTAAGGGTATTATACACAAATTATTGTAAAAAAATAGATTATTTAATATAATAAATATTTAACTTGGGACAACCTAAAATAATAATAAGAACTTTTATCCTTAGACGGAGGGAGTAACTTAAATCATGTACATATTTTTAAGTCCAAAATAAAACATAAAAAGAAGAATATTAGTAATGGTATACCCCTAACTATTCCTAGTTCTCCTTTTACCTTTTTTCCAAATATATTATAAAATTAAATTATAATACTATCAGTTCTAAGAGAAAACATAAAAGAAGAAGAAAATTTATTACTCCCTCCGTCCCCTTAATATAAGACATTTTAAAGAAGTTTTTGTGTCCCTTAATATATGACGTTTTAAAATTTCAAGTAAGCATTAATTGCTTAGTTTCCAATATTACCCTAAGTATTAAATATAACTTTGGTTCTCTCACTATTTTTTGTCCAATAAATAACAATCTCTTTTTCCAATACAAGGACAATATAGACATTTGATAATATATTTAATACTATACAATCATTTCCTTAATGTTTGTGCACAACCCTAAAAAGTCTAATTTTAAGGGACGGAGGGAGTATGTTTTATGAACTAATACATAATAAAGTTATTTTAAAATGACTTATAAGTCAGTCCTAATAAGTTAGTTTGACCAAATGTAATATCAAATTTATCCTGGTTTTATTTTAATTTTAAAAAAAACGAATTTGTAAAAAAGAAGAGTAAGATGCAACGTCACTTTAACTGGCATTGGAATTTTTATTTTTATTTTTTTATAGCTGAAGTCTTATATACTCCTTCATTTCCAACGCCCATGACAGAGAATAGACATAAAAAAATATTGATGTTTTTAAACAAGTATAAGAGATCAAAGAAATTTTAAAAAAAGATTCCAGCGTCAGTTAAAGAGATGTTACATCTTACTGTTCTTTTTTACAAATTTGCTTTATAAAAAAAATTTAAAAAAAGTTACAATGCTGGTTAGTTTGACATTGGATCAAATTTTTATTTTTTTTCAAATTTCTTAAAAAAATAAAATCATTTTAAACAAAATTAGGATAATTTTTTTTAAAAAATTCGCTTTTAAAAAAAATAATTTTTAAAGTGGCGTTGGTTGCCTTTCTGATTTTTAGCCAAACAAAAAAATCCAAAAATTCGCCATTTCAAATGGCGTTCATTAGTTTTTCCCAAATTAGATGTGAGAGCCTTTACTCCCAACGGCAGTCACATTGGCGTTAAAGTTTTTATTTTTTAAAAAATATTTGTTTAAAAATAATTTTTTTTTAAAAAAATTAAAGTTTTTTTAAAAAATAAGGTTTTTTTTTTAAAATAAAGTTTTTTTTTTTTATAAAAAATTATTCTTAAATTAATTAATTTAATTAAGAGAAGAGCCTATTCCGAGAAAATTTGAACAAAATGGATATACTTGAGAAAGTTCAACATAATTTAGGCCATTCTGGGAAAATACTCCAGATCTAGATATCATTCACCTTTATTTCTCCTAATATATATACCGATTTCTCATTTGTCTCCAACCCAACCCAAACCTTCCATGGCGTCCGAAAAAGAAATGTCTCTCACTGTTATTCCACCCGATACTCCTACCATGTAATTGCTCTGTTACTCTCTCTTTATCTCCACCACCTTCTCCCTCATAGTCTTTCTCACTTTCAGCCGTTTCAACCTAGAAAGAGAATCTACAGAGAGAAAGTGAAAAGGTATGTTATGATCTGTGTCTAATTTGCTCAGATTAGTCAGTTTAAGTGATGAAATTGTGTGATTATGAAGTTTTTAATTTGTAATTTTGGATCTAAATCTGTGTTTGTAAGCTTTTAACATTTTCTTCTAAGTCCAGTCGACAAAAAATTTGGGGATCTGACTTTAGAACCCTAAAATGGAAGAGGCGTTTAGAGATTGATTCAAAATCAGTTCCTTCAATTCCCCTGCAATTGATGGAGCGGCGAACGGAGGAGAACGAGAAGGAGGGAGAAAGCGGCGGTGAAAAGGAGTTAGAGGAGTTTCAGATTTTAGGGCATTTTATGTGCTTGTACTCAATAACAGAAGCAATTCCAGTAGGTTTAGAATTAAAAGGAAAAATAAAATAAAATATGTTTCCAACACTGCTTTTAGGGGCTCAAAGAAGAAGTCAATTTAATACAGGAAGTAGGTGCTAATCATTATTGTGAAATATCATATGATGTAGAAAATGCTAAAGAAAGAATATGGGCAGTAAGGCAATGCAAAATTGGAGTGAGAAAAGGTACTAATTATGTTATGTTGTTAAATAATAATAATCTCAAGATACTAGTTAGGAAATGTAATTGATTAGTCTGTAGCCGATATTGCGTAAATGTGTGCCTTCCTTACTATAAGGATTTTTGTAGAGTATCACAAATTGGAGTGAGTCACTGCCCTGCTATTAAGAAGTTGAGCAGTGTGCAATTTCTTGTGCATTTCTCAAGATGCCTTGATATTATACAGAATGCAGACTATGTGGTTGGATAGTCTTGAAAGACACTCAAGTTCATTATTAGAAAAGTAGTTGAAATGGTAATCTCTTAACATTACAAAAATGAATGCACAAGAAAGGATAGAATTTGAAAGTAAGGTGTGAAGCCTTCAAAAAGATTATTGTCATTGTTATTTGTTACTTCTTTTTTTCTTGCGAGATTAAGAAATCAAAGATATAGAAAAGACCATCTATTTTTAATAATAAACTCTGACACCAAGTAGAAATTTTACTCTATTAGCCCAATAATCTGTCATGACTTTGGTTATGATAAGCCTAGTTGATCCAGGTGACATTGACTAATGCTTTTACTTGTCCAAAATAACTAGAGAAATAAAGAGAATCAAATTACCTGATTCAATACATACTATCCTCAAGTTGCTTCGGTGATTGCACCATTCTTTAAGATTTTAGGTGCCTTGCTGTGCCAACATACTTGCTGCCTTAGGTGTCTCTGATATGCTGTCACCTGGGGTGTTTGGACAGAGGGAAACACCCATATCTTAAGTGATCATACTTGCCTCGTCTGTTGTGGGACAGCCACATTCTTGTTTTTTCACGGGTTTCGACCATGGATACTTTTGGGGTATTGCTATTTCTGATTTACTTGGGAATTAGACTAGGGTCATACTCTAGGACCTGCTATTTCTTCCACTTGGTTTTGCTTGGAGGATTTATCATTCTACTCTCTTCTTGTATTTTGTATCTTTTCTAATATAAATTTCTTTAATTTTTCAGACAAGATTATCATGGCGTGAATTATGGACTACTTGCTTTATCACTAAATAAAGTGTTGGAGCTTCTAGCATAATAAAATTGGGGATGTGTGGAAAGCCCATCAGAATTATATATAGAGCATTCAAGTTTTATTTGTTCAATGTGAGACTTTATATCTCAACAAGCTCCTCACGTGTGGCCTAATTTTGAGTCAAACATGTGGATTTGATTTGCCTTGCACACAAGTGACTTTGCCTAATATGATACCATGTTAAAGCATCCGACTTAAAATTAACTGACAATAAGTTGAGTAGCTCATGAAGATTATATATCAAGCCTTCCTATCTTATTCTTTGATGTGTGTCCTTGTATCTGAATATAAAGTAAGGTGGTCACTAGAATTGGTTTTTATCAAAGTACTTTTACTTGTTTTTATGTGGAGAATTAAATCTTTGGCATGAAGTTCACTTATAAGATTTGTATCCTCCTACGTCCAAGTTCCTCATCAACTCCTAAACCCATGCACTGGTGAATCTAATATCTTAACTAACTATTTAGAATAACTCCTTTCCTGAACTTAAGTTGTTGTTGCTTGTATGCTATAATCTGTCATGAGTTTGCTGGATAGGATGTAAGTAATGTTCGATTTCCTGTTACAATCAATACACATATCTCAGAATTTCACATCTTTATCATTCAAAAAATATTTGAGATATGTGTATTGATTTTTGTGATTTCACCTTATAAGCATAAACTGAAAAAGTATCTAGTCCCACGTTGGTTGAGGATGGTTGGTGTAAGTTTACCTTATAAGACTACCAGTTATAATCTCATTTTAATGTGGATTGTTGTAGTATGATACTATAACCTACATTATACATGTATTAACCTATTTTTATCGAATTCTCCTTTCGTTATCTCCAAACTTACAGCTGACAAATTTTGATTTGGAAGCCTTCTGTCACTTGTCATTCTTCTGGAAAAACTGACAGGGTATACATGAAAGGTTCTGGAGGACGTGGGGAAGTTGAAGTAGCAGTTTCTGGTGTTTTACGTATATTAATAACTCTTTCCTGCTTTGATCTAGTGATGTTGCCAAAGCATATTGGATTATCTTCTTTTGTACTTAAATTTGAACTTAACATCAATTAGCCTTTGTCACTTGTGGTCATTCTTCTGGCAAAACCAACTTCTATTGATGTTTTTTTGTTGTGTGTGTCTAATGTAATGGATTTAATTAAATAAGAGATACTAATGCTTGGGAACACTTTCTTTATAACTTAAAAAAGGTGACTTAATTTAGCTTAAGATGTTTTTTTTAAATATCGTCACACGACATTTAACGCATATTTTGTAAGAGATATAGGGTGAACTTTTAAGTGTTAGTACCTTACTACCTTTAGAGTATTAGTTCAGATTTTTTGTTAGTTGCATTAAGGCAAGTAATATAGGACAAGTTAGAGTTATTAATATTCTTGATAATTGTGGGTGGAGAATTGAAATTATTTAACACTCCCTCCGTTTCTCAATAAGAATCTGATTGTGGATGGATAATAGTGTATCAATATATTAGGCTTTTAGTTAACTTGTTTCTCTATATTATTGGGGTTTAGACTTCATAATTATTTAACTGATTGATTAATATATTATTCTATGACAAATATGTATGGATATACTATATACTATATTTTATCATTTTTTTAGAAATTATTTTGTCCCCTCTCATTCGGGAGAAAATTCTTATGTCCTATACTCCTTTGTATGCAACTGCCCTACAAGGACCTTGCTCTTTTAGTCTTTTAGCCTAATGACTTATGTGGTTTGCTATACTCTATTATGTTGTTCATCTTGTCTCTTAGTTGAGTGTTTGCTGCTTATTATCACCTTTATAGGTGCATGATTGTTTATAGTGGATTATCAATTATTTGCAGATCCAAAAGCTGATGAGATCAACACTAATGGATGTCGCTCAGTCAAACTTTGTTAAGAGCGAACAAATATATAAATGTGTTTTGCACTTATGGTTCCAAAAAGAGATACAAATGGTAATTTCGCTTCTCATTACCCAGGTACAATAGTTCACTCAAGTGTTTATTGTTTTCTGCTAGTAAGGAATTCATCTGTTTTTCAAACAACGAAATTGAATTAATTCTTCTAATTTCATATATTTAATGACTTTTATGATACTTTTATCCCCCTCTTCATCTTGTATTATTCATGTGACTACAGCCATACATAAGGAATGTGATTGAATACATGTTGGAAGTCAATAAGGATTCTGATGATGAAGTATCTCTTGAAGCCTCTGAATTTTGGTAATCCTTAACTTGTGCACTCATGCTTTGAATGCTGTGAAAACGAGTAGCAGTCATGTTTGTGTGTACTGGACTTAACAGTTCTTTTCCTAGTTAAGTAGTGATCTGGAATTTCATGGGTAGTTTGTTGAAGGCGCCAACTTTGTACATGTGCCCTAATAAATAATTTAGATAGTTAATTGTAAAGATGAATGATCATGCACTGAATGATTTTATTTAATTAATAATGTTCGATTTTTTTTGTACTTCTGCCATAATTTGTTATAGGGTCATTGAGTCACGATTTATTTTGTTTGTAAAATAATTTCGACATTCGTTACATAGCAAAGGAAAAAAATAATATTAATATCGTTGCAAATCATAACAACTTTCGTTGTACATGTAAAGTAAACGACAACGTATAGTTCCGTTAATTGGTAACAACTTTTGTTGCTCTTGAAAAATAATCAGCATCAAACATTCTTGTTGCTAATTGATCATAACTATCCATAACAAGACCAATGACAACGAATAATCTCATTGCAAAATAATATAAGATTGATATATTTTGCACATTTAGTAACGAACATCGTTGCCAAAAAGTATATAATCAGCAACGAAAATCATTTAAGGCAATAATTTTCATATTGTTCAGCAACGATAAACATTGTTGGCAAAAGTGACTCAATCGCAATGAAATTTCATGTTTGTTGACCAAAAAATTAATATTTTCGTTGCCAATTAGAAGGATTTTGCAACGAAAATTGCTTTTCGGTAACAATTTCTTAATAAATTTGCAACAATACATTTCGTTGTTAAATGATCTTTGCTTTTACACGAAAACCAACATTCGTTGCGAAATATCTCACTTTTTACAACAATAAAAAAAATTCGTTGCTAGACAATTAGCAACGCTTATTGCGCAACGGATGGTCCAACGACCGAAAAATCGTTGCAAATGACATTTAGCAACGAAATTTCATATCTTTAGCAACAAAAACTGGTTGTTGCTGAATCACCATTTTTTTGTAGTTTAATTTATTTATTTAAATAAGATTAGAATTGTTCTAATTGATTTATTCACAACCGATTTAATATGGAGAACCTAAAAAGTCACACCATAAAAGGAAGAATAATTATTTAAGAATTTTAATGGCATAATTGTAATAATGTATTAAGTGTAATTAATTTAATCTATGGTGATAGAATAAATTAAATAGCTTAATATTTATTATTTAATATTTTGGAAATATTAAATATAAATTAATAAGAGGAGTCTTATTAATATTATTATAATTATTATTATTTTAATTTCTAAAGGAGTTTAGGAATTAATTTAACATTAGTACTCTCATTTATTCCTAATAAGATTAGGAGGCAAATTAATTAAATGAATTTAATTAACTATTTTCAATGTGGTGGGAAGCCTAAATTAATTAAAGGAGTTTAATTAATTAAATGAAATCTCATGTCTAATAGGATTAGAAGGGTTGACCAACATCTATATATACTAACTTCTTCGCACTTTTATACACTTTATCAAGTTTCGTTTTCAAAATATGCCCAGAACTCAGTTTTGTGGCCGTTTTTCGTCAACTTTTGGTATATTTTTGTACATAAACTCATTTTCTGGTATTTTTACAACTCGGATTGACGATACGTCACTTCCGACAGCTTTTATATACTTGTATCTTCGTTACTAGCAACTTCGTCGGACTGGGTTATCTTTTCAGTCCGGGTTTTACTTTTTTTTTTTTGTATATATTTAATTGTATATATACTAACTTTTCAATTCTGTTAAGCCTGGATGTCAAATCCGTGGTAGTTTACTAATTTTATATATAAATATGCATATATAAGCAGGCTTCACCACACTGGGTTATCTTTCCAGTCTTGGTTGACTACTTTTCTGTGTATATAAATATATATATATATATATATATATATATATTTATATTTCGGTTCGGCCTGGATCATTCTGTGGCCTTTTTACTACATTTATATATATTTATGCATATATAAGCAGCCTTTACCACACTTGGTTATCTTCCTAGTCTTGGTTGACTAATTTTCTATATATATATATATATATATATTTACATTCCTGTTTGGCCTTGATCATTCTGTGGCCTTTTTACTGTTTTTACACCATTCACCATATTGGGTTATCTTTTCCAGTCCTAGTTGACTACGTTTCTGTATATATTTATATTTCAGTCTGGGCACAAGCGTGAAAATCCATCACCCTTTTTACTGTTTTATACATATATATTTCAATTCTGTCCAGCCTGGATCATTCCGTGGCTTTTATACAGCTTTTATAAATATATATATATATATATATATATATATTTCAATTTCAGTCTGGGCACCAGAGTGAAAACTCATCGCCCTTTATAGCTTTAATATATATATATATATATATATATATATATATATATATATATATATATATATATATATATATATATATATATACGGTCCGGATCTTAAGCTCACCCAACTCACCCCCCTTTAGTGACGGACCGGGCGACGGTTTGGTCCATTGCTATATATACAACCGTCGTCTTAGCTTTTAGCGACGGATAACATATAGCAACGGACAACATATAGACGACGGTTGTACATATAGCGACGGACGAACCGTCGCCCGGTCCGTCGCTAAAGGGGGGTGAGTTGGGTGAGCTTTTAGTTGGGTGAGTCTAAGATCCTTATCGTATATATATTTTGCTTTATTCATTTTTTATTAAATTGTTGCTTTAAATATTCATTTTATATGAATCAGTACTAACATTTCTGCGGGCGAACTAGATTTATTTAAATCTAGTATTTTTTCTAGTTTCAGCTATCAAAGCTACCTCGCGACCCTTAGATCGCTATCTAGTGGGAACGAGATGTTTTGACCATATGCGAACCAGGATTTACTAAATGAATCCTTGGTTCTGGCAATATTTGGATATATTTCTGTACAAATTTGAGCTGTGCAAGTTTATCGGCCTCCCTTTGTGAGCCTAGGAATCATGGGATTCATGATCCAACTGATCAGAATCTGATTCCCACGATGGACAAACTCCATTTTACAAATGTACCCTGCCAATTTTTCTGTAAAAATGTACATACAAAAGACTTTAAAACGGTTATCCGGATTTAAGGTCTCAACATAGTGAAAATATGATTTGTCGTGTCAGAGTCCCTCCGATGGCTATCATGCCTATGAGGAGACCGACACTTGTATATATGTTGTGGTCGAGGATGCTTCGCAGCCCGACATTCACCATTCAAATTGAGCCTTAAGGCTGAAAAGATAAAACTAAAGTATCGATATGCTTCAATTCCTATGTTAGCGTAAGGGTTTGAAACCTTCTTTCAAAACATCATTTTAATAATCTTTTTGAAAAAAAGAAGCTTTTGCAAATCAAATCAAACACTTTTGCAAATAAAATCAAAGACTTTTTGCAAATCAAATCAAACCCTTCGTATATAGGTCCAACAATGCATAAACATACTTTCAATCAAGCATATGCCCAATTTTCAAACAGCATTCACAAAACATTGAAGATTTAAAATGGAAATATTAAAAAGATGCGGTACCGTGTTTACACAGGAGTTGTGAGGTGCCTAACACATTCCCCACACTTAACCAAGCCCTTGAACTCAAAATTTCGGTTTCAAAGATCAAGTTTCGACAGTGTCCAGCAATTGGGCCTCTTTTCAAACAAAATTTGGTTGAGTTGGTACAACCATTTTAAATCTACCGACTGGCGACTCTGTAAAACTTTCAAATCGTCGACATGATACATGTTGGCCTTTTCCTATAAAACCCTTCAATACCTTTTTTCACAATAAAAAGAGTAAGGGTAGACATAGCTTAGGAAGAGAGAAAGACCCGGGTTGTGACCCGACCCACAAATTTTTTCCCAACGTCGACAGGTGGTGACTTTGCTGGGGACAGTAGAGGGCTTAGGCTGCGCTCAAATCTTTTCAAAAATTTCCCTTTTAAAACTATGTATGTGTGAATGCCGCGTCATTACATTGAATGAATGCGTGAATGCTTTATATACATTGAATGAATGCGTGAATGTTGCTTTCCTATTTTTTAGTGCTTCACACCCATATTAGTGCTTCACACCAATGTCATCATATGCATACGGTGAAGCACGATGTATGTGATTGGATGTTGTGTGATTCCTCCTTCAGGAAACATAACCCGTCGTTGATAAGTAATGACTCTGGGGACGGCTAAGTTTATCGGGGCTCATGAAAATGCACCACCCAGATTCGCTCCAGTTGAAAGATCGGATTAATTTGCCCTCTAGTAGATTGCGATGATCTGGGGACCTTCATGCCAAAAAAGTAACGAGAGTAACCTAAGATAAGTCAGCCTCTGATTAACCAAATTCGACGGGAAGCTTCTTCATGCCTTCCTCATTAAATTCAATGTCAAGTTTTCAATTTCAATGTAAAGGGACACAATGTAAATATCATAATAAAGATTTACATTCCATTATCATATACATCTTGTTATGTTATCCTGTCATCAAAAATAACTGACCTCTATTTTGCAGGATAAGATTAAAAAACCATAAACACACATTATGGCATGCATCCTATCCTTACCTACCCCAGGAAATTGACACGCCTACGTTTTGTTGTAGGTGAAAAATTGGTCCAGTCACTAGATCTAAGTCAAAAAAGGCATTAAGTCCATCCACGGACATAACTTCCAGTGGTCAACCAGAATCCACCCTTATCTCTAGGGAAGAGTTTGAAGGACTGAAGAATCAAATAGCCGAATTGGCCAGTTTCCTGAGAGAACAAAGTAAGGCTCTTAGAGGGAAGCAAGCCCAAGCCCACACAGAACCGGGAACACCTAGTGGTAGTGGTGGCAGTTAAGAGACTGAAAAGACGGAGACTCAGATTCCTGGATCACAAAACCAGGACACAACCAACAAAACTCCTAAAATCACCACCCTCAACAAGGAATAGGAAGTTGGTGACATTCTGAAGAAAGTACAGCAGATGGAGGAAACTATCCGATCTATTAAAGGGACTGGGGCCTTTGGCAGTGTCAATTATTCAGACCTCTGTATTTTCCCCGGGGCTTGTTATCCCGAAAAAAATTAAAACTCCTGATTTTGAGAAATACGGTGGATTAGGAGACCCCTACACCCACCTGAAGGTATTCATTAGAGAACTCGGATCCTATGCAGAGGACGAGAAACTTTGAATGCAGTTATTCCAGAAGAGTTTGACCAGAGAGGCTAGAGCCTGGTACGCCTATCTAGACAACTCTAAGATTCACAGTTGGGAAGAATTGGCATATGCTTTCCTCAGTCAATATAGCTTCTAATCTCAGCTGGCTCCAGACAGATACCAAATAACCAAAATCAAGAAACAAAATTCTGGGTCATTCAGAGAATATGCCCAACACTGGAGGCAGATTGCAGCACAAGTCACCCCATGCATGACTGAATCTGAGATAGTCATGACCTTCATCGACATCCAAGAAGCTCCATATTATGGGAGGGTCCTAGCAGGCATAGGAAAACCATTCTCTGAAATGATCAAACACGGCGAGATGGCAGAAATAGGGCTCAAGTCTGGGAAAATAAAATATCTAACCGCCCTCGAAGCTGTTGCTGAACATATCCAGTCCGAAAATTAAGGGATTAATCCCCAGAGGGTACTCAAAAAGAAAGATGAAGAAGTGTCCTTAGTGTTACAAGGACAGAATCAAAGGGGCGAGTCAAACAGTATGTCCATTCAAATGTGGAACTATACACCTTTCCAAGCTACAACACAGCCTTCAAACTAGCCATTTCAGAAAAATATGGAGGTCAGGCATCGAAGAACTTTCACCCCTCTAGGGGATTAACTCGAGAATGTGCTAAAGCTGTTGATGGCGTAGAAGAAGATTGTACAACTCCTTCCACTAACTAACACTGATGGATGGAGTTTCGACCCAAGCAAGAAGTGTGCTTACCATTCCGGATCCCCGGGCCAGGACACTCAAGATTGTTGGTCTCTCAAGCACAAAATCCAAGACTTGATTGACAATGGAGAGATTGTGGTGACCAAACTAGCACAACCACACGTACAAGACAATCCCCTCCCTCAGCACAAAGAGGAGAGTGCCAACATGATCAGTATAGAAAATGGAGGAGGATCCAAACACTTCTGATATGTCAGAGAATCAACTCAATCCAGCAAAACCAGCCCAGATAGTTGGGAAGTCTTAGAAAGGCGATTCCTGATAGAGCATTAAGTCTATTAAGGAACAAATTGAACAGTTAGCAGAACTGGTTGTATACCAACATCGAATTACCAAGCATTTGATAAACCAGACTAACCCGTCTGATGCAAATTCTCCCACACCAGAGATCAGTCCACTGGAGATCAGTCCCATCCCCATGAGAGATCATTACCAATCTCATGAGCATGAACCCTAGGGCCGAAAAGATGGCCAAAGATGATAATTTCCAAGCTGGTAGGAAATTTTTATTTCAAAGGATTTTTACTAACCTGAACCAGCCAATGGAGGAAATCCTCCAGATGTTAATCAACGAAGGAATGGTTGCAGATTTATTACCTCCGGTAAACCTACGATCCAAAAAATTCAAGCCTGACCAAACTTGTCAGTACCACTCCAATGCACCCGGCCATGATACTGAGAATTGCTGGGCACTTCGTAACCTGCTTCAGAACATGATTGAAAGCGGTGAATTGATAAGAGGGAATCGGGATTATGGCCTCCCAGATGAAGACACTCTCTTTATTTCCACTACGTGGAATCAGGATACAGCGGCTGTTGTTTCCTGTGATAAGGAGTCATCTCTGACACCCTTTAGTACTGCCATGGAAAGGGGTAAAAGAAACAAAAAATCTTGTGAAGTTGACCTCACCCGAGCCTTTAATCTTTCCCTTCAGACCTCAGTATCCAATTATTAGTCCGAAGAGGGTCCCATGAAACTACGGGAATAACGAAGGTTCAACCTTAAACAACATTACCATTGTACCAAAGGAAAATCCATTATACATGCCTCAGCGGGTGATTAAACCAGTCCTTAACCCCAAAAAAAAGGTGGCTGAAGAGAAAATAGAAGAGTTCCTCCATAAAATGGGACACAATGACATCAAAGTGGTGTAAAACCTAAAAGACGCACCCAAGCAAATGTCCATCCTAGACTTGGTCTTATCATCGGTGGATCATCACAACATTCTGGTGAGAGTACTAGAAGAAGCCCATCTGCTGAAAATAGTGGATGCCGAGAAATTCCGTCATGTGGTAGAACACATTTTCAATAGCAATGTGATATTTTTCACTGACGATGACATCCCTATAGAAGGGACGGGCCATCGTAAGTCCATGCATATAGCTGTAATGTCATCCGGGTATGTGATCGGAGGTGTGCTTATAGATGGAGGATCATCCCTCAATATCTGTCACTAGATACCCTGGAGAGAATGTAGAGCTTCCTTTGGAGATTGGTCAGCACACTTTTTACGTGTCCTTTCAGATGCTCAACATTGCCACTGGATACAACTTGTTGCTGGGTAGGCCATGGATCCACATGGCAGGGGCAGTGCCATCCACCCTCCATCAACAACTCAAATACATTATCAACGACAACCTAATCACGGTCAATGCTGAACCAGAATACCCTGTCTACCTATAGGGAGACATGCTGGTGATCAGCCTGGATGTAGGGATTGAACCTGCAAGTTTTCAAGCCCTGGAGGTGAGTGATACTCAGTATCTACCTATCGGAGCATCAGCCCTAAAGCCAAAGGTCTCCCTTGAAGTAATGACAGTGGGCCAAGAGATGGTATCTTTGGGTTTCCAACTTAGAAGAGGGTTGGGAAAGAACCAACAAGGTATCATAAGTCCTGTCCAAATCCCGAGCCAGACAGGGTGAGCCGGATTGGGTTATTTATCCGAGTCAAGCCGCCGGAACCCACACCAGCATACTAAGGCTCATGCTTCCATAATTTTGCTGCCAAACCTTACAAGTGTTAGATGGGTGAAACCCATGAGGAAAATCCCAGCTGTGGTATCAACCATATTATTTCCTCCCATTATACCAGCCAGTGAGAGAACAACTCCCAGATCCGAGATGGATAGCAAAAATAGAAAAGAAAAGATCCTATACAAAGAACGAGACCCATTTGCTAACATGCGGGTTATCATAAACTACGAGGGTATGAATGATGAGATCCTAGACAGCAACTATGAGGATCAGATTCAAATTCCTCACATCAAGAAGGGAAAATAGGGTAGTTCAAAGAAAAAACCCGACCCTATTTCGAAGGATGTCTTAGTCATCATCCGAGATGAGGCGGATGATCACAAATTCTTGATCCTCCCTATTCATGAGGATCTCACTCTAGATAACTGGAGTAGTATCCCTTGCCTCAGTTAAAAAGGATAAAGAGGCAGAGAGTCCGTCTGCCCTTTAAACATGCTTTCATTTACTACTTACTTTTGATTGCATAGCTATAGCAGTAACTTTTGTCATGCTTTGCCAAATGCTTTGTATATTTAAGCAGTTGTATATATTAAAGTGAAAGCATTTTGTTTTCAGGACTCAAGCATTGGATGTTTTTATGTCTGCTGATGAGATGACAACCTGTCAAAGTGACTACAACTTTGATGTAGAACTGAACTTTGACTTGATGAATATTGATCAAGAGGAGGAAGATGACTATGAGGTGCCCAAGGAGATCAAAGAATGGGTCGAAGACAAACCCAAACCAAACCTCGACCAAACCACCACTACTAACATAGGAACTTCCGAAAACATCAAAGAAATCCAGATAGGTTTAGACCTTACACCAGTTCAAAAAGCCGACCTGATCGAGCTCTTAACACAGTTCCAGGATGTGTTTGCATGGTCACATGAAGACATGATTGGCATGTCTACTGACATTGTCATCCATCTAATGCCCATCAAAGATGGATTCAAGCCAGTCAAACAAAAGCTCAGGCAATTGAAACCTGAATGGAGTCTAAAAGTCAAAGAAGAAGTCGTTAAACAATTCAAAGCCGGAATCATCATGGTATGAACAAACCCAGAGTGGCTGTCAAATATAGTCCCCGTGCCAAACCCTAGAGGGAAAGTGCGAGTATGTGTGGATTACCGGGACTTGAACAAAGCCTGCCTCAAGGATAATTTCTCGGTGCCATTTATCCACATCCTGATTGACAATACGACGCAGTACGACATGTATTCCTATGTAGATTTCTTTGCTGGTTACCATCAGATCATGGTTGCTGAAGAAGACCGAGAGAAAATAGCTTTCATCACTCCCTGGGGAACCTTCTGCTATAGGAGACTATCCTTCAGCCTCATCAATACCAGAGCCATATATCAATGAGCCATGATGGCCTTGTTTCATGACATGATGCACAAGGAGATAGAGGTTTATATGGATGATATTATCATCAAATCCTGAAAAGAGGACGATCACATCGACCATCTCAAGAAGCTGTTCAACAGGTTGCGTAAATACAACCTCAAGCTAAATCCCGCCAAATGTGCTTTTGGTTTCAAATCTGGCAAGTTGTTGGGATTCCTGGTGAGTAATCAAGGCATCGAACTAGACCTTACCAAGATCAAAGCTATCACCGAGATGCCATTACCTCGAACAGAAAAGGAGATACGTGGGTTCTTGGGGAGAATCAACTTTATCAGCCAATTTAATTCCCAGCTCACAGCAACCTGTGAACCCATATTCAAGCTCCTAAGGAAGAATGCCTCCACCAAATGGAATGAGGATTTTTAACAAGCCTTCCTTGCCATCATGAACAAACAAATGATGAAAGAACTTTGCAGTAAGTTCCACATCAAATATCTCAATTTCGTCATCTATCGGCCCAAGATGAATGGTGCTGTCAAAGCGGCCAACAAGAACATCAAAAAGATCATGCAGAAAATATCCGCCAATCACAAAGAGTGGCCTGACTTGCTGCCTCTAACCCTGTTAGCATAAAGGACGTCAATGCGTACCTCTACTAGGGCTACCCCCTATTCATTGATCTATGGCATGGAAGCAGTTCTTCCCATAGAAGTAGAGATGGAGTCCTTGCGAGTGTTAATCGATGCTCAAATAGATGAAGATCAGTGGTTGCAAGACTGATACCACCAACTGTCCCTGATAGATGAAAAGAGGGCTACAACCATTTTCCACGGGCAGTTATATCAGGAAAGGATTGCTCGATCCTACAACAAGAAGGTCCGAATATGGCAATTCAAAGAAAACGACTTGGTGCTGAACAAAGTTTTGGCCAATCAAGACGAAGCCAATGAAAAGTTTGCCCCAAATTGGGAAGGCCCTTTCATTGTCAAAGAAGTGTTGACAGGAAGAGCTATCAGACTACAAGAAATGGATGGGAGAGAATTTCCCCAACTCACCAATTCAGACACCATAAAAAGGTACTATGTCTGAAACGCATGCATACCCGCATTCGGGTCCTATAAATCAAATCAGGTTCGGTTTTCACTAGAAGCCGGAACTACGAATGACCTGATCTCCCTCCACCAAGAAGTACATAGGCAGCCATTTCTGGTGCGGTCAAACCAAACAAAAAAAAAAGTAAAAAACTCATCAAACTAAACTCAAAACACAAGATAAATACTTTTCAAACCTCTCTCACACAAAAACTGAACTACGAATGACCTGATCTCCCTCCACCCAGTAGTACATAGGCAGCTATTTATGGTGCGGTTTGACCTTCCAAAAAAAACAAAAACTAATAAAAACCCAGTTCCAAGACACCGAAATCATATGAGACCTAAAAGACTATTAAGCCTCCATGGTCAGCAGGCCTATCTGAGATATTCTTTGACATCTCACTGTCAGTCCATCAAGGAGAAGCTCAAGATACATAAACAATAGCAAGTCATGAAAGAAGTGGTAATCACTTAGAAATGACAATACATATCCAAACAGGGAAGCGAATCAAAATATATTTCTCTGATATATAACACTGTTTGATATATACATAGTGTCTTGTACATGACAAAAATGGCTGATCTAGTATGTGCAGGAAAAATAAAGCTAGTCTATGGACCCAAGGATAAACGGGCCAGCAATGCCAACATGGCATCTCTTTCTGAAGATGGAGGAGTAGCTGCAAGTGCAATACCCTCAACCTCCATACAGTTCAAAACCTCCACAGTCATTTGTAGTGTGGCACTGTGGTCATCAATATATGCACTCATCTCGGTAACCAGACCATGAATATAAGATCGGAGAGCAGTACTGTCGGCAATGTGGAAATCCCGAGAAGCTATAGACTCATCCCTCTCCACAAAAGCAGCATCCCTGGCAATGAAAACCTCCTCAATCTCCTTAAATACTACATCTCTGGCAGATCAAATCTCATCCCTCTCCGTGAAAGATGCATCCTTGGCGATTAAAGTCTCCTCAATATCGACAAAAGCAGCGTCGTGAGAAGATCGAGCCTCGTCTCTCTCAATCAATGTCATATCCTGAGCGGCTCGAGCTGCATCCCTCTCAGCAAAAGCTATATCCCTGCTAGACAGGGCAGTCAACATCAGGGCTCTAGCCTGATCTTTCTCAAAGGTCATCCTAGCTAGCGAGTCTGCCAAAGCTGGATTTGTCCATACATGAATGATTGGCGGGTCACTAACTAGTGCTGTTGTCAGAACCATGAACAACTCATCCTTAGTAGGAGACTCATGATCCTCCATAGGCTCCTCCTCGTTTGAATCCACTATAGGAGCTGACTGGATGAATGTAGCTGATGCAATATCTGCCTCCAACCACGCTGAGTAATCTGGAGAACAATCCGGATGGCTACTGGAGAAATCAGCCCTCTCTTTGTGAGTCCAACACTCATACACTCGGATTAAATCAGCGGATGACATAGACGAAGCTGACATCCTCTGATCAACAGCTCCCTTAAACTGATGCAGGCTCTGAAATTGATCGAACTGGCCCATAACAGCCAGAGGATGGTAAGTAGTCACTCCCCTCAATCCTGCCAGGGGCAAATAGTCCATGCTAGATGCATGGGTAATAAAGCTATAGGAGGAGACTAGCACTGAGCAGGGCAGAATTGAGAACGAATGCGTAATATCAAACAGAAATGATGACCATGTCTCGGCATCGGTACACTCCGTAGGTTAAAAGGAGAGTGACATGGCTATCTCATGGGTGAAACAATACCCCTCGTGTCTGAAAAATCCAATCGGTCGTAGATGGGACATGGGCCTACGTACAGCAAGACCGAACTTCCTCTGAAAAACCCCTTCGGGTGGGTACTGCAGTAGGTGGCTGCTTTCAGGGTATCAGCAAATATCATCAGAATAATGGTGCTACCATACCTAAGGGCCCTAACCACAACTATCAATCCCACATCCAAATGGTCCAAGCGTAGTGGCATATAGACGTAGGCTACTATACATATCAACAAAACGTCTATCCTGGCCAAACACCACGCCTCTGCCGATACGATAAAATCCCCGGCATGGCGATCGTAACTATCAAGCTCACCGAAGTGATCTATCAAAAAGTCAATGGAGATCACACGTCCAGAGATAATCTCATCTATAACTACGCTCTGGCGAAGACCTGACATCCGTATAAACGGTCTCCTCATATCACAGATCGTCGTACGAGCGCATAGCACCTCTAAAGCTAAACCAGTAAACCTCTGGTACTCCTCAAGGGTCGGAGTCAGCTCATGATGCCCAAAGCAAAAGACCTGTCTATCGGGTATCCAACAGGATAAGATGCCATCCACAAATTCATATGGCACCCTAAAGTCTACAAGGGCCAATGAATTCCCCAGCATTTGATCCACTGCCCCTCTAGCTGGGAAGGGCAGACTCTCATACCACGATCTCAAGGATGATGCCACCTCAGACGGTGGTAAATGCTCGATACGACTAACATTAGAGGACGACATCTATATCACTGTATCATAAGACCATCTAGGGGTCAAATCTGAACTCATCTGTCTAAATGCATACGCATGACATAATACATGCATGATGATAAATATAAAACATGATGCGATAGATAGGAAATATAATGCATATCTATAATAAACTATATACTGCAAGCATCATCCCTGTTTGGTAATACAAAGCAAAGTAAAAAGTACAGGGATATGGGGCACCACCACCCAACTACGAACAGTGGTCTATCAAAATAGGGCACAGCCACCCAAAAGCGAAAATAGTGGCCGATCAAAAGATATAGCTACAATAGTTATCCAAAAAGATCTAAAACATCTACGCTAAGGTGGTTAACCTACTCCATCTCCTTCGTGGACATAAAGTCGCGGTCATTAGGTATGTCTCGGCGGTACAAAGGAGGATCAGCCCCTGCAAAACTGTTGGAAAATGGACCTGATGAGGGCCTTCTCCTGAGTTGGATAGGTCAAAAAACGATACCTCTGATGGGTCTCTACCAAGATGTCTGATGAATAAATGAGCTCTCTCTAACTCCTAAGTCAGTCCTGCAATCTGGTCTAAATAAGTAGGCTCCCTGAGGCAAGCTATCCAGTCTATCATCATCATAGACCCAGGCACCATATCTGCCATAAATTGGATAGCACAAGTCTGAGCTCCAATCGTGCGAGGACTCCACCAACTGCTGAATGCCTCCTGGCTAGAAGGGCCCTCTAATAGGGAAAATCCGTCTATGCCCTCCATAGGGATATATGTCAGTGGCTGAACCAATGACCAATGATGCCAAGCAGGAGGAACAATGGGAATGCGGATCTGACCCATGATACTTCGGATGGCACACTCGCCTAGATAGAGCTCCCAGCCTCCCTCTGTTAACAACGGGACTCTGCGGGTTGACAATGCAAATTCTCGACCAGTAGGGAAGCCTCCCTCAAATTCGACAGTCAAAAACTCAGAGGTATATGGGACCTATGACCAAGACTGACAAATATAAATGCAAAAATCAAAAAGGTACAAGAAAGATGTACTCACCAGTAGAAACGGCTAGAACCCTAACCAAGCCTCAGTCAAACCCTCTGAAAGCATGCACATGCCCCAGAGAAAATAGGAAGGGTGTAGGAAAAGATGGACGTTTTCATCGAGTAAATTGCAAAGATCTTGGAACCAATTTCAAAAACCTCGTGAGAGTAACCCTAAGATAGGCCAACCTCTGATAAACCAAATGCGCAGTGTGTTTCTTTATGCCCTATTTACTCTTTCACGTATATAAATGGCAATCATCTTGAACTGTCATTTGTACATCCTTCTTACCTTGTCATCAAGTCGACTAACCCTTTGTTTCGCAGGAAAAGATTAAAAAACCATTAAACTGATGCATATCGTATCGTATATCCCTGTCCACTAATATCCAGTCTAAACTAGATATCGATTTTGTGCAGATTGGTCCTAGAACTCAATTCTGAGCCAAAAATACCTGTTCACCACCAGTCAAAATGGATGAAGGAAGTTCATTAGAACCCATCCCTGTATCTCGAGAGGAATTCTAGGAGTTTAAGAAATAGATTGCTAAGATGACTACCCTATTGAGAGAACAGTGCAAAGTATCTCAGGAACCTAAGCATAAAAGTCAGACAGAACCCTCTGTGAAAGGAAATATGAAAATACTGAAAAAGGACAGTGATACCCAGATGTCCACACCTATCTCTCCCCTAGATGTCGAAGTAGCCAAGGAGGCCCCGGTCCAAAAGACGACACGAGAAATAGTAGACCTCCGAGAAGACAGAGAAACTGGAGATATTAGGGAAAAAAATTAAGCAAATGGAGGACGTTATCCGGTCTATGAAAGGGACAGGATCCCACGGGAGAGTGAATTATTCGGATCTATGTATTTTCCTAAAAGCGAGATACCCAGATAAGTTTCAAGACCCAGAGTTCGAGAAATACAATGGATTGGGTGATCCCTATACTTAGTTAAAAGTCTACATAGGTGAACTTGGAACTTACGTCGAGGATGAGAACCTCAAAATGCAACTATTCCAGAAAACCCTTACCGGTGAAGCCCAAACTTGGTATATCCGAATAAATAATTCCAAAGTCCGAGGTTGGGAGGATTTGGACCACGCTTTCCTCAACCAATATATTTTCCAATCCTAGATGGCAACTGATCGCTACCAGGTTACCAAAGTCAAGAAACTGAGAAATGAGTCATTCAAAAAATATGCACAGCGATGGGGGCGAATGGCAGCCCAAGTTAACCCACCGATGGATGAAAGTGAGATGGTGACAACGTTCATTGACATATAAGAAGCTCCTTTCTATGAGAGAGTCCTTGCCGGGTTAGGCAAATCCTTCTCTGAAATGATTAAACATAGAGAAATGGCTAAAATGGGTTTGAAGTCCCGTAAAATCAAAGATCTCACTACTTTGGAGGCCGTAGTAGAGCACATACAGTTGGGAAACTATGCGAGTGCCCCCGAAAGAGTATCTAAAAGGAAGGAAGAAGATGTCTCTTTTATATTGCAAGGACAAGCTGCCAATAAAAGCCCTAGTCTGCCTATCCAGAAATAGAACACTCATCCTGGGGAGAACAAGCGAAGAAGGATATTTACTCTTTTAGGGGACTCTTTGGAGAATATATTGGCACTATTGATCACCCAGCAGAAGATCGTTGAGCTTGCTCCACCTTCTGATCCAAATGGAAGACAAATTGATCCCAGCAAGAAATGCGCTTACCATTCCAACTCACTGGGGCATGATACTCAGGAATGTTGGACTTTAAAACATAATATTTAGAACTTAATTGACAGTGGGGAGATTGTAGTCAAAACGCCAGAGTAGCTGAATGTCAACAATAACCCTTTACCTCAGCATAATGCGGAAGGAGTCAACATGATCAGTGTAGGAGGTAGGGAAAATCGCAAATACCTGAGGAAGCTGGGGGAAGCTCCCTCTATGAATGATTTTGTAATATGGGGATAACCAGAAGAGAAGTATATGGTGGAGCAAGACTTGGCGTTGATTAAGTCGTGAGTAGACTAATTGGCAGATCTGGTCGTATATCAACATCAGTTGTCCCGATAGCTAACCGACACCATATTCGTCCAATATATCCCAATCTCAAGAAGGGACCGGATTCGCTGACAAGAATAGAAAAAACAGATAAAAAATATGGCTAGGGAAGCTAGAATTCAACACCGACGAGAATTTGCAGCCAAACAAAAATTCACCCCCTTGAGGCAGTTTAGGAAAGAAATTCTGTGCACCTTGATCAATGAAGGAAAGATCATAGAATTTTTGCCACCCTCGGATTCGCGATCAAAGTTTTTCAATCCTTCTAGGTCATGCGTCTATCATTTGAATGCCCCTGGACATGCCACTGAGGAATATTGGGCCCTGCTACACTTAATTTAGAATATGATCGAATAAGGAGAGCTAGAATTGATGAGAAAAATTGAGATCTTCCTTGAGGAAGAGATAATATACCCTCGAGGGGCAAGGAGTTTGGAGGAAATGGTAGTTGTTATCCTTTGCATAGAAGGAGCATTTGACCAACCCATAACCATAAAAGGATTATCTGAGCAGGGAAACAAGACTACTCTGGAAATACCGACACCAAAACCACTGATGTTAGCTCCTTAGCCTCAAATCCCAATTTTTAGTCTGAAGAAGGTACCGTGGAATTATGGAGAGGGCATAAAATTGGCACCCGATTGTACAACTATCGAACCTAAGGAGAATCCACTTTACCTCCCAGGGCGTTTATTGAAACCAGCAACCAAGATATTGGGGAAGGTATCAACGGGAAAGGTCGTAGAATTCCTCCATAAGATGGGGCACAGTGAAGCAAGAATGGTGAAGCAGTTGGAAGCTGAACCACATCAAATCTCCATTATGGATTTTGTATTGGCTTTTGACGACCATCATTAAATTCTAATCCAAGTATTGGAGGAGGCACACCTACCCAAAACCATTGATACTGAAAATTTTTGGCACCTGATTAGCCATGTATTAGACAGTAATGTGATATCATTCACCAATGAAGATATACCGGTCGAGGGAACTGAGCATTGCAGACCATTGCATATCGCTGTCGTATCATCTGGATACGTGGTAGGAGGCGTACTTATCGATGGCGGATCATCCTTGAACATCTGTCCACATGATACTCTGGATAGGATGAAGATCAATCTAAATCGGATTCGGGAAAGCCATGAAGTGGTACGAGCATTCGACGGATCAAGAATGGATACAAGTGGGAAAATTCAACTTCCTGTAGAGATTGGCCCATTCATATTCAATATACCTTTCCAAATCCTGAAAATCACTACTAGATATAATCTGTTGCTGGGACGACCGTGGATCCATATGGCTGGTGTCGTTCCTTCGACTCTTCATCAGCAATTGAAATACATCGTCAAAGGCAATCTAGTCACCGTCAGTGCAGAACCTGATTATCCTATACATAATCTGGGAGATATGTCCCTGATCAGCGTAAATGAGGGTGTTGAACTAGCCAGTGTTCAAGCCTTCAAAGTAAGCAACCCACGTTACCAATCCACATACCCATGCAGTTAGGAAGGGCTGGGTTAGGATAATCTGGTGGATCCAAATATTGTAAGCCTCACAAACACATGCCGACCAACCATTTGATTCCTCTCAAGACAAACTTCAATGAAGCCGAATTTAAGGAGCCGTTGAAGAAGGTCCATGCTATTATCTCAAACCTCCTGATCCCTAAAGTCAATCAGAACGAATATAAGGAGATTGGTGATGAAGAGCCTCTCAAGGATACTTCCCGGATGGCCAAAGATAAGAAGTTTCTGGATAAAATTCAGTTGTAATTTGTGAGCAGCTTTTGACTTTCTGAAGATGACATGAAGAAATCTAATGGGGTAAACCTGTCAAATGATACACACATCCTCTCAGTCCTTAACTGGGGAAGTGTGAACATCCCGAAGGAGGATCCAGGGACCTGTTCCAAATCAGTTACGGTCATCCTGGAAGACACTGATAACTCCAGCAATGCATCTATCTCAGCTATCCCCCAGGATCTTGCTACCAGTAATTGGACGATCACCCCTCAGATCGTCCGAAAAGGGTAAAAACTAGAAAATGATCCGTTGATAGGGAACTTTACCTTTATATATTTATGTCTATTTTATTTTATGTTCAACTTGTTATTGCCTTTTGTCATACCAACTGTTGAATCCTTTTGTAATTGATAACCGTTTGTATATATTTAGCAATCGAGTTTTTTGCCTTAGGTTTCCAAATTTGAGTATTTCTAGCCCTGTCCATGACTTGCCAAATTTGAGTAATGATTACGATTTCGATATAGAATTAGACTTTGACTTGATGGGGATCGAGCAAGAGGAAGTGGATGATGACGAGGTGCCCGAGGAAATCAAAATATGGGTCGAAGATAAACCTAAACCCAACCTTGATCAAACCACCACCATAAATATTAGAACCCTTGACAATCCCAAAGAGCTACAGATCATAACCAACCTCCCATCTAACCAAGAAAAAGAACTAATCAAACTCCTAACTCAATTCAAGGATGTTTTTGCCTGGTCTCATGAAGACATGATAGGTCTATCCACCGATATAGTTGTCCATCGACTACCAATTATGGAATGGTTCAAACCAGTCAAGAAGAAATTAAAACGATTGAAACCAGAATGGAGCCTGAAGGTCAAAGAAGAGATTATCAAACAGTTCAAAGCGGGAATCATTATGGTCCAATGTAGGCCCAGTGCTGAAATCTGGAGGGAAGGTGCGAGTATGTGTAGATTATCTAGATCTCAATAAGGCCAGCCTTAAAGATGACTTCCCAGTGTCGTTCATCCACGTGTTAGTTGACAATACGACACAGTTCGAAATGTATTCTTTCGCCGATTGCTTTGCCAGATATCATCAGATTATGGTTGCTGAAGAAGATAGGGAGAAGACCGCCTTTATTACCCCTTGGGGAACATTCTATTATCAAAGACTAGCTTTTGGCCTTACCAATGCTGATGCTACTTATTAAAGGGCCATGATGACATTATTTCACGATATGATGCATAAAGAGATTGAAGTGTATGTGGATGATATCATTGTAAAGTCCAGAAAGGCTGATGACCATTGCACCCATCTTTGGAAGTTGTTTGAACGGCTCCGCAAATTCAATTTGAAGTTAAACCCAGCGAAGTGCGCTTTTGGTGTGAAGTCCGGTAAACTTCTGGGATTTCTTGTGAGCAATCGGGGCATTGAATTGGATCCTGCCAAGATAAAAGCCATCATTGAGATGCCCGAACCAAAGACGGAGAAGGAAATTCGAGGTTTCCTGGGAAGAATAAACTTCATCAGCCAGTTCACATCGTAGCTGATAACAACCTGTGAACCCATTTTCAAATTGTTAAGAAAGAACTCCTCGGGAAAATAGAATAAAGGTTGCCGAAAAGCTTTCAGTACCATCCAGAAGAAGATGACCGAAGCACCTGTCTTGTTATCCCCAAGGGATGGAATCCCGCTATTCATGTATATCTCAGTCAATTCCAACTCCAGGGATTGCTTACTAGGGCAAAAGAATGATATGGGGGAAAGAAAGGGCAATTTATTATCTCAGTAAACTTTTTAGCTGCGGAGAGCAGAAGTACACACTGATAGAAAAAACCTATTGTGCATTAGCTTGGGCAGCCACGAGGTTACAGCATTACCTACACGGCCATACGACTTATCTCATCTCTAGGATGGATCCCTTGAAATACATCTTCCGTAAACCGATGTTAAATTGTTGATTATCCAAGTGGCAGTTGATCCCCCAACAGTTCGAGATCATCTATGTGACCCAAAAGTCCATCAAAGGGCAAGGAATTATAGATCACCTGTAAGCCGTTATGAACCTCTTGAAACCTATTTCCCTAAGGAGGAAGTAATGACTATTTAGCTGGATAGTAAAGAAGATAGCGGTCAATTCTGGAAAATGTATTTTAACGGCGCATCTAACACTGAAGGCAGGAGCAGGGGTCGTTCTGGTGTCCATCACAGGAGATCAATATCCCGTGGCAATCAAGTTACATTTTAACAATTCCAACTACACAACAGAATACGAAGGATGCATTGTGGGGTTAAAACTAGCTTAGTCCATGGGAGTTAAACGATTACCTGCGTTCAGAGGTTCAGAACTAGTCATCAGACAGTCCACCGGGGCCTACACCACCAAGGAATTACATTTACTGCCTTACCATCACCATATTCTCAAATTGGTAGGAGAGTTTAAAGACATTGCCTTCATGCATATTTCCTGGAACCGAAATGATTTCGCCGATGTATTGGCTACATTAGCTTCATTGGTGAACCTATCAGCGAGAAAGTGAATGCCTGTCATCACCTTCACTATACAAAGTGCACCATCATATGGAAACAGTGTAGGGGAATATCAGATAAAATAGCACCTACTGGACCACCTTGGTACCACCACATTAAAGAATATTTGCGAGATCGATCAACCCCTGAAGTAATGAGTTAAGCCGCAAAGAAGTGAATTCAGAAGATGGCCATTCTTTTCTACCTAAGTGGAGATGCTCTCTACAAGAGAGACCCGAGTGTAGGCCTGCTGAGATGTCTAGACAGAGATTAGGCCCAGTGACTTATGAATAAAGTACATGGTGGGGTGTGCGGAGCGCATATGAGTGAACCCCTGTTTGCAAAGAAAATTCTAAGGACAGGACATTACCGGATATCCCTCAAAGCTGATTGTGACAATCACGTTAAGCGTTGTTATCAATGCCAGATCCATGCCAATATTATTCATGCACCCCCGAATCAACTGCATTTCATGACATCACTATGGCCCTTTTCCATGTGGGGAATGGACGTGATCGGACTTGTTAAGCCTAAAGCCAGTAACGGTCACAGATTCATCTTCAATATGATTGATTACTTTACGAAGTGGGTTAAAGCAGCTTCATTCTCCAAGGTCACCAAGGAGACCAAGGAGGTCATCGTTGGTTTCATTAGAAACAACGTCATCTGTCGGTATGGACAACCCGAGGTTATCATATCGGATTGCGCAAAAACTATGAATAATGAGAACACCTCAATTCGGTTATTTATCGTCCAAAAATGAACGACACGGTGGAAGCTGCTAATAAGAATATCAAGAAGATAATGATGAAGATGTCGGCAAATCACTGGGGATGGCCTGAACTATTGCCGTTAACCTTACTTACATATCTAACGTAGACTCAAACCTCGACTGGGGCAACACCTAATTCGTTAGTCTATGGTATGGAGGCCGTACTTCCTGTTGAAGTGGAGATGGAATCGTTAAGAGTGATGCTAGATTCCCAGATAGAGGAGAGCCAACGGATACAAGATCGATACGATCAGTTATTCCTGATAGATGAAAAGAGGGCTGCTGCTATCTTTCACGTCCAACTATATCAGCAACGAATGTCCCGATCTTATAATAAGAAGGTGCAACCTCGAGAGTTTAAAGAGCATGATTTGGTACTAAAGAAGATCATTCCAGGCCAGGATGCAACTAAAGGGAAATTTGCCCCAAATTAGGAAGGACCTTTTGTTGTCAAAGCAATTCTATAGATTGGAACTGGAGGAGATGAACGGTAAAGAATTCCTGTAACTGATCAATTATGATTATGTGAAACGGTATTATATCTGAGACCCCTTTTAGTCGAACTGATATACGTTGTCTTGATAAAAAGAAGAAAAAAGGAAAAAAGAAAACAAAGAAAACAAAGAAAAATGAAAAAAAAAGAGAAAAAATATTAAGTCCGGCATTCAGGTCTAAGCCTGAACTACGAAAGACCTGATCTCCCATCTGCGGGAGTACGTAGGAAGCCATTTATGGTGCGGTCTAACGCTCAAAAAACAAACCAAACAAAAAAATCAAAATCCCTTCAAACCAAGCTCAAACCCATATAAACACTTTTCAACTGTTCAGGCCAAGCTTGAACTACGAAAAACCTGATCTCTCATCTACGAGAGTACGTAGGCAACCATTTATGGTGCGGTCTAACCCTCGAAAAAGAATTCAAACACTTTCACCTTATATCTCCAAATCTAAAATCCTAACCTATACAGAAACTGAAATATACCACAAACATGCCAAATCGATGGCTCATGTGGAGAGGGCCTAACGACATCTCAGCATCACCCTACCAAATCTGGCGCAAGTATGAAGAGACCAATTCTATGTTGACATAATAAATCATGAAGCTAGAATGATAACAGTGTACAAGGCTAGACATGCTCAGACAAGGGAAGTGAACTAAACTTGTTTCTTTTTATATATAAAACTGTTTAGAACACAAAAGTTGATTGTAGCATGTGACAAAAGATAATAACAAAGTCTGTATAGGAAAATGAAATAGGGCTATAAATCGGCGGTAAGACGAATCAATATAGCCAAATATCCAGCCGTCTCTACAGTCTGAGGAGCATCCCTGAGCTTATGCTCCAACACATCAACGCGTCTCAGCAGCTCTACTGCCATACGATAAACACCCTCATAACTCTGCACTACATACTGAACATGACAAGTGAGTCCATCTGCAAAAGTCTGGGCATCATCTCTATAAACAATGGTCTAATCTCTGGCAACAAAAGTTGCATCTCTCTCAATAATAGCAGCATCCCCACCAGCTAAGGTGGTCAACATCAGGGACCGAGCCTGATCCCTCTCAAAGGTTACCAGATGATGTTGTATGTCCATCGCCTCCATGGAAACTGATGACGAACTCGGAACAGTACTAACTAAAGAAGCTGTCAACTCTGCAAACAAAGCATCCTCGGTCGGAGATATAGGATCCTTCATAGGCTCCTCAACATTAGTGGACCAACCCTCATCATTAGATAAAGATCCTTCCTCAACCTGATCCGCTGCATCTGATGCTAAATCCGACTCTAACCAAGCTGAGTACTCTATAGATCGGCTCGGATGGCAGTCTTTGAACTCCACTTTCTATCGATGAGACCAAAATCTATAGACACGAGCTAGATCAGCCTCGATAGCTGAGCAGATGGGAAGCGATAATCCTCAGTCCCCTCAAATAAATGGGCCTCCTGATACTGATCAAACTGGCCCATGACCACCAGAGGATGATAAGTCGTCACACCCTTCAAACCAGCCAAGGGAAGAAAATCCAGGTCAGCCACATGAATGGTGAAACTCAAAAAGGAGCAATAACCAAAGTATATGACTATCTCAAAAGGCTCCTCCATAGCACCCAGGAATATAGTCTAAAATGCCTCATCGATGCAGGAAGTCGGGCGGTAGGAGTAGATCTGCGAAATGCCATGTCCAAAGCAAAACCCATGACTATAAAGCCGGCCAATCGGTCTAAGGTGGGTCATGAACCAGATGTATAAGAGAATGGGGCTACCTTTAAACTCCTGATCCCCAACAGTCTCCGCCAAGATGAGAGGGAGAATGGTGAAGTAATCTCTGAGAGCTCTGATAGCCATCAACATCCCAACATCCAGATGGTCAGAATAAAATAGCATATATAGATATGATATGAGGCACATGACCACTGCATCCACTCATAAAGTGTGCCATCTCTCCTCCGAAATGGCAAAATCTCCATGATAAACAGCAAAGCTATCAGCATATGCAAAATGGTCTATCACGAAGTCCATAGAAATGATGTGGCTACCACCCACCTCGGCCTGGATGACTTCCCTCGTTAATCATGTGGCCGTCAAAAACTGGCGGCGCATATGGCCAAACGCCATCTGAGCACACGGTCCCTCCATGGATAACCCGGAGATGCGACCATACTCCTCCAGTGTAGGAGTTAACTCGTCAGAACCGAACCTGCAAACATGCCTCCTAGGAAACTAATGAACTAGCATGCTATAAAGACAGAGAATGGCCTAACATGTGACCTATAATGATTCGGTCAGAATATGGTAAGGCATCATGCCAAACTCTCAGACTGGTGGATATCCGACCAGGCGGAGAATGCTCCAGACGAGCCACTGCCGAAGAGGCCATCTGTAAAATTGTGTTAAAAAGACCAGACAGGGGTCAATCTTTATCAAATCATTTAAATATATATAAAGAATGCATCATAATGAGTGATAATATAGCATGTGCGATAAATAAATAGAAAACATCATCATATATAAATATCTACCAAATACATCAGTGTTATATATACATCACTGTCATCCCTATGATACTTGTGAAAACTAAGAAATAAAAAGTACAGGACATTGGGGCACAAACGCCCAGTGACTAATAAGGCAGCTGTAACTCAATGTCGAAATCCTCCAGAAAGGTGCTAGAATCATCAAACTGATCAACCCGGGGCAAGTCACCTTGAGTGGGCATATCATGCATGTCTGAGCAATAAGGCATATCCGGCACATCTGGGCGATAAGCAAAGGGACCACCGCCATTGTCAGAACCACTTGTATCTGATGGTCCAGCCCCATGAGAACCACAAGTGCCTAAGGGTCCAGCCTCGTGATCCAGAGCAGCAAAAGCAGTAGCTAATGAAGGGTCCCCGCCCAGATGATGATAATACATCGACAGCTGCTCCAACTGACGTCTCAAATCAGCTATCTGAGTCTGATGAGAAGGCTCTCGGAAGCATGATATCTAGTCCATCATCACAAGAGACCCCGGAACCACATCTCCCAAAAATTGGGTAGCCCAGTCTGAGCTCCTATTGTGCGTGGGCCCTACCAATTGGAAAAGTTCTGGGAACTGATAGGACCATCTGAAAAAAGAAACCCTCGTACCCACCGGTGGGAATCACTGCGGCCGGTTGAGATAATGGCCAGAATAGCTAAACCGGAGGAAGGAAAGGAAGGCGAATCTCCCCAGTGATACATCTAAAAGCACGCTCCTTGAGGTAGTGCTCCTAACCTCCATCAAATAGGAATGGAATCCGGTAAGTAGACAAATAATACTCTGGCCCTATCGGTAGATCATCCTCAAACCCCTTAGACAAATGTTGTGCAAAATAGGGGACCCAAACTATGTCGAAAGCCGTCAATGTCTCCAGCTGAAGATGGACATGTGTGAAGCACTCCGTGACCAGGACCTCTGATAAAGTAGACTGGTGCCATCTACGCCCCAGAGGATAAGTGTTCAAGCCCAGAACAGAGATAGGGCGAAGACAAAGAAGCTTTTCATAAACCCAAAACTGTTAATCCAAAGAACCCGACATTAGTCATGGGAAAAGATAAACCAATAGAAATTCAGACAAGTGAAATTCAGTCAAAATGACTCACCAGAAGAAACGGGTAGAATCCGAGCCATGCATCGGTGACTCCCTCAGATCGCAATCGCATCCCGTGAAGAAAGATAGCGAATGTGAAAGATCTCTAATCGTAGTCCCCAATGCGATCTACATCCTGAACAGTCCCTACCAAGCTAAAGGGAACAGTGGAGGATTTGTTCGCAATGAAACAACCCCTCACGATGGTCAGGAACAAATGCCGCAAAATGTGATCTCTATCCCTCAAATTTATAGATAATGGCTGCTGAAGAGTGCCTCGAGCAGCATCGACGCCCAAACATCCATACCGAATACTACAGGCCTTGAAGGCCCTCTCCTAAGAAGAAAACCCCAGAAGGGTGAGAACAGCTATCGGAGTGATACCAGTCTCTGTTGGTCGTTGTATCGATCAATATAAACGTTCAAGAATACACGGTCAACAAGTAATAAAGAGTAAGTAAGATATCGTTCCCACGGAGAATTAAATGATAAAAGTCACCAAACCACTAGCCCATAACCATTTCAGTCTCATTTAAATGAGCGATAACGATGTGAATTTAAACTAGACAAGTAATTAAACTAAAACTAAATAATCCTAGAGTAAAATCAGATAATGAAGACATAAGATCCCAATTTTCCCTAATGATTCATATAAGTCAACATACTTCCAGTTAGGTCAATTTAATCGTCATAGTTTGTTAGCCGAGAACACGAAAGTGAGATAACACCATCTTTCAATGCACCTAATCCATATCACATACAATCTATAGATGATAGAACGCATATGAACACCCACATTACCTACACCACTACATGTCTATGCGATCTACAAGTAAATAGGGTTTAAGCACAGGTTCTCTATTGACTACGAGCGGCGCTTTAGTATATGTCTATCCTAAGCACAAATCATACATCCCAACGCCATGTAGAATATATAATCACTCGTTACTACAATCAGATCTAAACCCACATTTCATCTTTCAAGTCCATATGGGTTATCACAGTAATTGGTAGCTAATCAATTAAGAAATTAAAGCACAAATCATAATAGACAATCACATAACAATCAATAGACCGACATGGAAGAATATCAAAGTAAATTACTCATTAGGTTCCATTGAAACCTCAAAATATAAGCTAACTCCTACTAGAATTAGATATATCATCCACAAGTTCATTACACATCATAAGATTCCAAGGAGAGAGCAAGAAGAGTATAAAGATAGAGAATGCAAATCTGAGTGCTCAAGCTTCTAAGTTGAATTTTCAATGAAATCAACTTGCTTCAATCTTCTTCTCTAATTAAACATAGGGTTCTACTCTAATCTAACCTAATCTAATCAAGAGAAGAAGAGAAGAGAGGAGAATATGTAATCTCATCTAACCTAAGGGTGGAATCCCTTTTAATCTAATCCTATGTTTCTATATCTAAGCCCTCATATGAATGCCCCCCTCCATTTGCTTCAAATCTCACTCTTTAATGAAAAAGTAAAGTCTGGTCACGTTCAAGAGTAGCGGGGCCGCGCTGGGAATGGCCTGGAATTGGGCGCGGGCGCGTTGGAAACAAATATCAGATTTTTGGCCTTGGGACTGGCACGGCCATGCCCAAAATATACTACAAATAGGCGCGGCCACGCTGCTGGAATTTTGTTGCAGTGTACTCTGGTAGAATAGCCATAACTTTTAATCCGGAAGGAGTTACGGGGCGTGCTACCTGTCAAATCGAAACTATCGAAGAGATCTACAACTTTAATTCTTTGAGCATTGAGAAATAATAGACGAATGAAGGTCTAAATTGAGCTCCAAGTGACAGCTGTGCAATAGAAACCCAAAACTGTGAAGTTAAGTTCAATGTCCGTTGGTAAAAGGGCCATAACTCTAGCCTCCAAACTCCGATTGGGATGATTCAAGATGTTCCAGAAAGCTTATAAGATGCTCTACAATATGACCCAAGTTCTAATCCAAGAACATGTAATGAACATGAAACCCCCAAACAATGTCCGAATTGCATTTCCTTCCCATTTTTGCTTCAAATGCCACCAAGAGAGTTCGCAATATGAAAACTACAAAAGAAAGCGAAAATTCATGAAAAGCACAATGATACTTGAGTTTAATCAACCAAACAAGTTAGATAATATCTGAATAAGTGGTCATAAAAACAACTTATCAAATACCCCCAAACTTAAACGTTGTTTGCCCTCAAGTAACCAAAACAAAACCAACAAAAGATGCAATGCAGTATCTATAATGAATGCAACCTATCCTATCATGAATTCGAATCCAAGTCTTAGTCAGAATTTATATTCAAATGAAATGCCTTAGAAAAATCACAAGATAATTAAACAGGAAAGCTACCCAAGACAAGGTCATAAGGTATATCCTCGTAAATCCAAACCTGTCAGCACTGATGCATTGTGTGTCTGCCTAGCAACCATTAAATATGCTTTTGAACAAATTTATCACATACTATGTTTCTTAGGGGAAAAACCAGTTTTAACTTAAGAAAAGCAGTAAATCAGATAAGTTCTAACCAAGACCATGCATTACTTAAGCTAAGAGTCACAGAGGATTTATTATGCTTTTTATTTACTCACGAGGGCGTTTTTGCACTTTCCCGTGTACACACTCGACTGTGCAATGCCTAGTCCTCTTAAGCTTTTCAATGATACCCGTGTAGCGAGCTTTCGACCAACGACTCGCAGACCAAAAGGCCTTAGGGCGCCTGGTGTAGAGACACCCCTAGGGCTTACTTGCTCGAATATCAAAGGCCACAGAACTCGATGTAGTCAAAGTGTTTATTCAATTTTTTTTTCTTTTTCACTACATTTTCTTTTCTTTTCTTTTTCATAGGAGAGTGAGTCTTACGCTCCATCTCCCCAAATAGCATGCATACCTCCTGTTTCCCCCAAACCTAAGCTTTTTACAGCCTATTTGTTATCACATGAGTACTGAAACTCTTCCATTAAAATATAGATTTCCCACCAGAAGACAAGTATGTGAAAATTTAAACTAAGCAAGTCATGGTAGTTACTCTTAGAGTGCTAACCAGTTACATCAGTATCTGACAGATAAGGATTTACATATATGACACTATAATCAATCTTAAGTCTCAAATCAGTTAAAAAATCAAGTAATTTCCGTTTCCTCATAGGCCAAATAAATGACAAACCAACAGAAAACTGGATTCATGCAGTATGCCCTAACACAGTTAACTAAAACAAAACAAAAATTTTTGACAAATTTTAACAAACTATGCAAAATACGACCTAACATGCACTATATGAACTAAACAATATGCAATATCAAATAAACTATAGTAAATGCAAAAATAAACCATAATACCCCCAAACTTAAAGTATTCAATGTCCTCATTGAAGGTAAAAGGCAAAATGGGAGCTCCCCGAGTCAGCCTCGTTTGCTACATAAAATGATGTGGTGCTCAATTTTTGCTAAATTTTTGCCTTAAGTCTGAGACAACCTGCATGCCGCGCGGCCGCGCACCTATTAGCCTTGATTCCGGCGCAGCCGCACCCTTCCCAAGATTTTTGATATGCAGCCTTTTTAATGCATTGAGGATGGCCTTTGGACTTGTGATTCATTCTAGCAGCCTTGACCTGAGAAAAGCATATAATATTTATTAAGCCCTCTAAATCACCAAAACTTAATATCAACCATTTACAAATAGGAGAATGAAACATAGGAGGATATATATGTGAAATCCCAAAAATTCCTATATGTGCGTAAACGCAAAATGCTTGTGCATCAAAAATATGTTCAATAAACTTTATAGTCCCAAAAGCATACGCATCAATGCTTAAGTCCAAAAATGTAGGCAACGAACTCCTAATTCCAAAGGTATTCAAAAAAAATTTAACTAAGAATTAAACAGGGGGAGGGAAATGTAGTTAAGAAAGTAGAAATAAACAAGTAGAGAGAGAAAGAGATTTGATGGGGTGCCTCCCATCGAGCGCTTGGTTTATAGTCTGTTAGCTGGACTCTCTCTTGACAACGCTATCTGATCCATCTACGATATTTGAGAAACCCTCCATCCATTAGAACAACATTGTGCGTTAGGAGGTTCCCCTTCACGAGAGGCTTCAGATTTAAGTCGCCTAGCATATGATGTGTATATGAATTCCCCATTTTGAAGTTCGGGGAGCTAGGCGCTTCTTCCGTTGTGTTCGTGAAGCTATTGGGGCATTGAGGTACAACTAACACAACGGGCTCTTCTTCAATTCTCTCTTATTCAGACCACCATTGTTTCAAAAGTGCGGACTCTCTCATATCCTCGAGATCCATATCTGTGATGTGACTACCAAGGGGGCATGGGTGTGCAAACTTCACTGGCTTTACCAACTTAGGCGGAGACGACACTTGGGGTTTCATGTACCCAATTGTCTCCTCGATATTCCTTTCTTTCAGTTCGTCCAGTTATATGTGCACTTCGGGCTCTCCATCATTGTCATCATCCATGTCATAACACCAATTTATCTGAAGACCATTGCTCACGGCTTCCAATATTGGACCTAATTGATTCTAAAGATTCTGAGTCTTTATCCCTTGCTCAATCCATTCCTCTTTCATGACAGCCATGCTAATTTTATCCGTCCACTTCTGAAGGTTCTCAATTGACTTTGCTTGCTCAATCAAGGTCTCCTTCACTGATGCTATGCCACATTCTTCCTCCAAGATTGCCTTTTCTGTGTCACCCTCAATGTAATGAGGCTCATGAGTTGGAGTCTGGAATGTGAATTCTAGTGCGTATGCTGGACTTTGCTCACAATATTGGTCTTGATAATAGCTCGCTGAAGAGTTTGGGTGATACTCCAAATCTTGGTGATAATTGGGATACTCTTTGTGGTTGAAGTAATCACCCCCATACTGCTCTCGTCCATAACTGATGGGGCACGGATGGCTCATATAGTTTCCAGCACCATAATCATAAGTAACTGTCGACTCTTGACTCTGTTTTGTCGCAACAATGTCCAACTTCCTCGAGAGATCCTCTAGTTGTGCTGATAATGTTGCAATTGGGTTGAGTCCATCAGTGTATGTTTCCCTTGGTTGATCATTCCTCGTGTAAAACCATGGATAAGTGTTGAGATCCATTGTCACTGCAAAGAGAATATAGGAAGAGAATTAAACAAAATAAAAATGTTTAAATTAAGACTAATTTGATTGAAACTAATGTTGGAAAACAGTTATCAAATTAATTCCCCGGCAATGGTGCCAAAAACTTGTTGGTCGTTTTACCGATCAATATAATCGTGCAAGCATATACGATCAACAAGTAATAAAGAGTAAGTAAGATATCGTTCTCACGGATAATTAAATGATAAAAGTCACCAAACCACTAGCCCATAACCATTTCAGTCTTATTTAAACGAGCGATAACGATGTGAATTTAAACTAGACAAGTAATTAAACTAAAACTAAATAATCCTAAAGTAAAATCAGATAATGAAGACATGAGATCCCAATTTCCTCTATTGATTCATCTACGTCAATATACTTCCAGTTAGGTCAATTTAATGGTCATAGTTTGTTAGCCTGAGAACACGAAAGTGAGATAAGACCATCTTTTAATGCACCTAATCCATATCACATACAATCCACATATAATAGAACGCACATGAACACCCACATTACCTACACCACTATATGTCTATGTGATCTACAAGTAAATAGGGTTTAAGCACAGGTTCTCTATTGACTACGAGCGGCGCTTCGGTATATGTCCATCCTAAGCATAAATCATACATCCCAATGCCATGTAGAACATACAATTACTCGCTACTACAATCAGATCTAAACCCACATTTCATCTTTCAAGTCCATATGGGTTATCACAGTAATTGGTAGCTAATCAATTAAGTAATTAAAGCACAAATCGTAATAGACAATCACATAACAATCAATAGACCAACATGGAAGAATATCAAAGTAAATTACTCATTAGGTTCTATTGAAACCTCAAAATATAAACTAACTCATACTAGAATTAGATATACCATCCACAAGTTCAATACACATCATAAAATTACAAGGAGAGAGCAAGAAGAGTATAAAGATAGAGAATGCAAATCTTAGTGCTCAAGCTTCTAAGTTGAATCTTCAATGAAATCTACTTGCTTCAATCTTCTTCTCTAATTAAACCTAGGGTTCTACTCTAATCTAACCTAATCTAATCAAGAGAAGAAGAGAAGAGAGGAGAATATGTAATCTCATCTAACCTAAGGGTGGAATCCCCTTTAATCTACTCTTATGTTTCTATCTCTAAGCCCTCATATGAATGCCCCCCTCCATTTGCTTCAAATCTCACTCTTTAATGAAAAAGTCAAGTCTGGTCATGTTCAGGAGTGGCGCGGCCACGCTGGGAATGACCTGGAATTGGACGCAGGCGTGCTGAAAACAAATATCAGATTTTTGGCCTGGGGACTGGTGCGGCCACCCCCAAAATACACTACATACTGGCGCGGCGACGTCGCTGGAATTCTGCTGCAGTCCACTCTGGTAGAACAACCATAACTTTTAATCTGGGAGGAGTTACGGGGCTTGCTACCTATCCAATCGAAGATATCGCAGAGATCTACAACTTTCATTCTTTGAGCATTGAGAAATAATAGACTAATGAAGGTCTAAATTGAGCTCCAAGTGACAGCTGTGCATTAGAAACCCAAAACTGTGATGTTAAGTTCAATGTCCGTTGGTAAAAGGGCTATAACTCTCGCCCCCGAACTCTGATTGGGATAATTCAAGATATTCCAAAAAGCTTATAAGATGTTCCAAAAAGCTTATAAGATGCTCTACATTATGACCCAAGTTCCAATCCAAGAATATGAAATGAACATAAAACCCCCGAACAATGTCTGGATTGCATTTCCTTCCCATTTTTGCTTCAAATGCCACTAAGAGAGTTACCAATATGAAAACTACAAAAGAAAGTGAAAATGCATGAAAAGCACAATGATACTTGAGTTTAATCAACAAAACAAGTTAGATAATATCTGAATAAGTGGTCATAAAAACCACTTATGAAATACCCCCAAACTTAAACGTTGCTTGCCCTCAAGTAACCAAAACAAAACCAACAACTGATGCAATGCAGTATCTATAATGAATGCAACCTATCCTATCATAAATTCGAATCCAAGTCTTAGTCAGAATTTATATTCAAATGAAATGCCTCAAAAAAATCACAAGATAATTAAACAGGAAAGCTACCCAAGACAAGGTCATAAGGCATATCCTCGCAAATCCAAACCTGTCAGCACTGATGCATTGTGTGTGTGCCTAGCAACCAGTAAACATGCTTTTGAACAAATTTATCACATACTATGCTTCTTAGGGGAAAAACCAGTTTCAACTTAAGAAAAGCAGTAAATCAGATAAGTTCTAACCAAGACCATGCATTATTTAAGCTAAGAGTCACAGAGGGTTTATTATGCTTTTTATTTACTCACGAGGGCATTTTTGCACTTTCCCGTGTACACACTCTACTGTGCAATGCCTAGACCTCTTAGGCTTTTCAATGATACCCGTGTAGCGAGCTTTTCAGACCAACGATTCGCAGACCAAAAGGCCTTAGGGCACTGGGTGTAGAGACACCCCTAGGGCTTACTTGCTCGAATATCAAAGGTCACAGAACTCGACGTAGCCGAAGTGTTTATTCAATTTTTTTTCTTTTTCACTGCATTTTCTTTTCTTTTCTTTTTCATAGGAGACTGCGTCTTACGCTCCATCTCCCCAAATAGCATGCATACATCCTATTTCCCCAAAACCTAAGCTTTTTACAGCCTAGTTATTATCACATGAGTACTGAAACTCTTCCATTAAAACATAGATTTTCCACCAGAAGACAAGTATGTGAAAATTTAAACTAAGCAAGTCATGATGGTTACTCTTAGAGTGCTAACCGGTTACATCAGTATCTGACAGATAAGGATTTACATATATGACACTATAATCAATCTTAAGTCTCAAATCAGTTCAAAAATCAAGTAATTTTCGTTTCCTCATAGGCCAAATAAATGACAAACCAACAGAAAACTGGATTTATGCAATATGCCCTAACACAGTTAACTAAAACAAAACAAAATTTTTTAACAAAATATGCAAAATACGACCTAATATGCACTATATGAACTAAACAATATGCAATATGAAATGAACTACACTAAATGCAAAAATAAACCCTAATACCCCCAAACTTAAAGTATTCAATGACCTCATTGAAGGTAAAACGCAAAATGAGAACTCCCCTAGTCAGCATAAAACATAACTAATTGCCCATTTCCACAGGATTTGGTGTTCAGTATCTAAATAAAACAAAACTAACTGCCCATAAATAAGGAATGCAAAATATTTATAATCTTATTTAAAAATCTTCCTTATAAAAGGATTACATCAATGTCAATCGTGTTTGTACGGTCGCAATACCGAAATATGGAAAATGTTATGAATGTGATCTAATTCCGGAGGTAACGCAACCTCGTAAGCTACCTCACCAACCCTTTGCAGTACCTCAAAGGGTCCAATGAATTTGGGACTCAGTTTCCCTTTCTTGTCAAATCGAATCTTCCCTTTCCAGGGAGATACCTTCAGAAAAATAAAGCTTCCCACTTCAAACTCTCGATTCTGAGGATGATAATCATCATATTTCTTCTGTCTGTCCTGAGCAGCAATCAATCTTGTTCTAATCAGCTTCACGATCTCAGCAGTTTGTTGTACCAATTCTGGTACTAATAGTTGTCGTTCACCAACCTCATCCCAATATAATAGAGTTTTGCATTTCCTGCCGTACAATACTTCGTAAGGCGGCATGCCAATACTTGCAAGGTAACTATTGTTGTAAGCGAATTCCACCAACGGTAGATGATCATCCCAACTTCACTTAAAGTCCATAACACAAGCTCTCAGCATATCCTCTAAAGTCTGGATCGTTCTCTCACTCTACCCATCAGTTTGAGGATGATACGCGGTACTCATTCTTAACTGCGTTCCCAAACATTCCTTTAATTTCTTCCAATAATTTAACGTGAAACGCGAATCTTTGTCCGATATAATTGACACCGGAACACCGTGTCTAGAAATAATTTCCTTAACATACAACTTCACCAACTGATCTAAATTGAATCTAATCTTGATTGGTAAAAAGTGCGCTGACTTCGTCAGTCGATCCACAGTAACCCATACTACACATCAGCGCACATGTGCAATAAGCGCTACATCAGCGCACATCTCCATCAAAACATTAGGCATACAAACCCTAGAGAGTCAAAAATGCATACACATTTAACACACAAACTCGATGAAAAAGTCTGCTACCATTCGAGTAGGCATCGGGACAGTCCAATAATCAACCATTGTCCCTACCATCAGGGTAGACACTGTTGCAAACTACCGAAATAAGTTATCATCAGGATAGGCATCAGGAGCACCCAATGAGGTAACTCTACAAAAGAGATATATCCCCATCAGAGGAGCCTTCAGAAATGTACAACGGCATCAGCCAAAAGAAAATTGCCTCGGATAGTATCGACAGATTGGGGAAACCATTGGTCTTAAAACCAAGATAACAGCAAAGGGCCATCACCGACGACGTCATCCCCAATAGAAATATGGAAAACATTTAAGTTTATCTTCATCAAATAGAGCATCGGCAGCACCGATAGAAATCAAACCATTCTAATCAACACCAACATAGACATCAGCAGCACTGATGAAAGTCAACCGTTGAGATCAGCCCCAACACAGGCACCGGTAAAGGTAATGCGATGCGATGCGATGCGATTTGCGATGCGATGTGATTTGCGATGCGATTTATGATGCGATATGCGATTTGTGAAAACATGTTAACATTCATTGCATTGCGATTTGCATCATTAATATCTTGTCATATTTCAAGTGTCTAGTAATCTTTATCCTATTCATTCCATTGTATTACATAAACATGATAAAGAGGGGCATCTGTAGACACTCGAAATTTCATTCTCCTGTTACTAACACTGTAGGAGTGCAAAGCCATCTTTTTAACTCAACCCCGGTCCTGATACTGAGCCTCCAATCCAAACCCGATCAACTCCGATAGTCAATCAGATAGTCAATTCAACTCCGATAGTCAATCAGACCGTCAATCCAGCTCTGATAGTCAATCAGGCCGTCGATCTAGCTCTGATAGTCAATCGAACCGTCAATCCAACTCCGATAGTCAATCGGACCGTCAGATCATCCCCGATCTCAATATTAGGATATCGCTCAAACCTGGTCACCAATATCGGGATAACCACAGCACCGATCAACCATATTGGGATGCCAACTCAGCCCCGACAGCAACCCAAGAGGTATAAATCAGCCCCGACAGCAACCCTGGAAGTATAAATCAGCCCCGGCAGCAGCCCGGGAAGTCAGGTCAACTTTAGATATAAACCTGAAGCATAACAACAACTCCAGAAGAAAACTTGGAACGATCCCGTCAGCCACAAAGGCAACACTGGGGACAAACAGACTTGAATGGGATCCAAGTCTTGGAAACAGCTCCCGGAAGTCAACTAAAGGCCATGCCGACACCAAGGGCAACCTCGGGAGGGGAAAAATGGTCATTTTACCAACACTCAGCCGATTTAGTGAAAATTAAGTCGAATTGAGGACACCAAGGTCAGAAAGAACCATAACGGTGATCCCGGGTGAAAACAGCACCAGACGGCTCGACGGATAAACTGCGGGGAAATGAAGACCCAGTCATGAACCCACCTTTTGCGACTTAAAAGGAGTTCAATCCTATGTCATTGTGACACTCTCAGCGAGGTCTTTCCAGAAAGCTATAGCACTCCCCAAACGGATGCTCCGATCAAAAGTTATGAAGTTTCGAACCTGACATCGCGTTGCCCGGCATGCACGCACCTAGAGATGACGAAGTCGGGCATGTGGACCCACCTTGGGGAGCTACACCTCTACCTGCGGAAGCTGCAGGTATAGCTAAGGCTCCCTGGCCTATAATTAAATGTGCACCCCCATTTATTTTTAAGTTTTTGAAACGCAGCGAAGCTCTGCCCGTCTGATTTTCCGACTTTTACACCTCTTCCAAACTCAAATATTTTCACTCTAACACGTAGATATACCCATATACTACCACATATCCAAAAATAACAGGTAGATTAGGACGTATAGAGCCTACGATTTATTAAAAAGCCCGTATTGCAGTCCATTGTAAGTATTTTTACGATCAGAAAGTCAATACTACTACTTTGCACTGTTTTCCACTTGTACACGAAGTTTCATCTTTTAAATATGCCCGGAACTTAGTTCCGTTGCAGTTTTCGTCAAAATTTGGTACATTTCTGTACATAAACGCAGTTTTTTATATTTCTACAACTCGGATTGACGATCCTTCAGCTCCAGCAGCTTCAAGGCACTAGCACACACATTTTTGGCAACTCCGCCGGACTAGGTTGTCTTCCCAGTCCGGGTTTGGCCATTTTTGTATATATTTAACTGTAAATGGACTAACATTTCAATTCTGTCAAGCTCAGATGTCAAATCCGTGGTAGTTTATCGCTTCTATATATATTTACGCATATATAATCGAATTTCACCATCACTGGTACTCATATCAGTTTTGGTTGACTACATTTCTGTCAATATATATATATATATATATATATATATATATATATATATATATATATATATATTTTCAGTCCGGCCTGGATTACTTCGTAGCCATTTTACTACTTTTGCACACTTCGCCATACTAGGTGCTCTCCCCAGTCACTGGTTGACTACTTTTCTGTCAATTTCAATTCAAGTACGGGCACCGGCGTGAAAACCCATCGCCCTTATTACTGTTTTTATACATATATATATATATATATATATATATATATATATTTCATTTCTGTCACAGCCTGGATTATTTCGTGGCTATTTACAGTGCTTTTATATATATATATATATATATATATATATATATATATTTCAATTCCAGTCCGGGCTTGTGAGTGAAAACCCATCGCCATTTTATAGCTTTTCTATACTTATAATTATATATATTGCTTTACTCAAATTTATTCAACTGCTGCATTTAATATTCATTTGTATATGAGCCTGCACTGACATATCTCCGAGCGGACTAGATTTATCCAAATCTCGCCAATTCTAGCTTTCAACGGTTCAAATAGGTCCCGATAGAACCTGGAAGCTATAATGGTTGAGATTTCTTTAAATCTAGTTATTTTTATAGTTTCAACTTTGAAAGCAAACTCGCGTCCCTTAGATCGCTATCTAGTGGGAATGAAACGCTTTATCCATTCGCAGCCAGGATTTATTGATGAATCCTTGGTTCCATTGTGACGTTATGATGTATATATATATATCCATTTTTGTGGAAATTTGAGCTATGCATGTTTATGGGCTACTCATATGTGAGCCTAGGAATCATGGGATTCACGATCAAATCGATCGAGATCTGATTCCCATGATGGACAAACTCCAATTTACAGATGTACCCTGCCAGTTTTTCTGTAAAATGTACATACACAGACCTTAAAACGGTTATCTGGATTTAAGGTCTCGTCATAGTGAACTATCAATTGTCGTGTCAGCGTCCCTCTGATGGTTTTCATACTCATGAGGAGACCGACACTTGTCTATTCCTGTGGTCGAGGATGCTTCGCAGTCCGGCAAATCACCATTCGCATGCAGCCTTAAGTCTATAAAAATAAAAAAATTGAAAGTAGTGATACGCTTCAATTCCTATGGCAGAGTAAAGGTTTGATAAACCAACTTTCAAAACATCATTTTCAATCAAAAGAAAAGCTTTTGTAAATTAAATTAAATTCTTTTGCAAATCAAATCAAAGACTGATTTTCAAATCAAATCAAACCCTTCGTTTATAGGCTCAACGAAGTCTGTCAAAGCTTTCAATCAATCAAATCAATAGGCCCAAATTTTAAACAGTATTCACTCACGCATTCACAGTTTTAAGAGAAATATTGAAAAGATACGGTACCGTGTTTACACGGGAGTCATGGGGTGCCTAACACCTTCCCCACATTTAACTAAGCCCCTGAACTCAAAACTCCGATTTCAAAGATCAAGTTTCGACAGTGTCCAACAATTGGGCCTCTTTTTAAATTAAACTCGGTTGAGTTGGTACAACCATTTTCCAATCTACCAACTGGCGACTCTAAACGTTCAAATCGTCGATATAAATACATGTTGGCCTCTTTCCTAAAAAACCCTTCAAAACCTTTTTCCTAAATAAAAAGAATGAGGGTAGAGAGAACTTCCCTTCTAGTAGATTGCAATGATCGGTGTTAAGTAATGACTCTAGGGATGATTAAGTCTCTGGGGGTGCCTTATGAAAATACACCACTCAGATTCGCTCCAGTTGAATGATCGGATTAACTTCCCTTCTAGTAGATTGCAATGATCTGGGAGCCTTCATGCCGAAACAAAAGCCGCGAGAGTAACCTTATATAGGTCAGCCTCTGATTAACCAAATTCGAAGGGAGGCTTCTTTATGCCTTCCTCTTTTAATTCCATGTCAAGTCTCCAATTACTGAGGAGCACAATGTAAATATTAATAATGAAAGATTTACTTTCCCTGTCAGATAAATACCATGTCATCCTACAATCAAAACGACTAACCTCTGTTTTGCAGGATAAACTCTAAAAAACACATCATGCATCCAATCCTTGCCTACCTCAGGAAATTGGCACGCATACGTTTTGTTGTAGGTAAAAAGTGGTCTCACTACTAGATCATAATCTGAAAAGGCACAAAGCCTATCCACCAACATAGCTAAAAGTAGCCAATGTGAGTCGGGTTTCGTATCTCAAAAAGAGTTTGAGGAACTTAAGAATCAAATAGCAGATTTGGTTATCCTTCTAAGAGAACAAAGCAAAAACACTCAGGGCCAGCCAACACTCAATCAAACAGATACCTCCTCACAAGGTGGTAATCAAAGTGCTGACAAAACGGGGGAAATACAGATCCCTGAACCGCGATACAGTAAAAGAACCAACAAAACCCCTGAAATCACAGATCTCAGGGAAGATCGGGAAACCGGCGATATCTGAAGGAAAGTCCAACAAATGGAAGAAACCATCGGTTCAATTAAAGGGACTAAAAACCTTGGAAGTGTCACATATTCAGATCTATGCATATTCCCAGGGGCTAGATATCCTGACAAATTCCAAGTCCCAGAGTTTGAAAAGTACAATGGGGCAGGCGATCCTTACGCATTTAAAAGTATACATTGGCGAGCTAGGGTCTTATGCTGAAGATGAAAGCCTCCGAATGCAGCTTTTCCAAAAGAGTCTCACTGGAGAGGCTAGGACGTGGTATGCCCGACTTGACAATGCCAAAATTCACAGTTGGGAAGAGTTAGCTCATGCCTTCCTAACTCAATACAGCTTCCAGTCTTAGATGGTTCCGGATCGATATTAAGTGTCCAAAGTAAAAAAGCAGAGTACCGAGTCTTTTCCTGAGTATACCCAATAATGGAGACATCTAGCAGCATAAGTCAGCCCGCCTATGATAGAAGCTGAAATGATGATGACTTTCATAGACATCCAAGAGGCACCTTACTACGAGAGGATCCTGGCCGGAATAGGAAAGCCTATTCTCAGAGATGATCAAATATGGCGAAATGACAGAGATGGGCCTGAAAGCAGCAAAGATCAAAGATCTCATAGCCTTGAAAGTAGTCGCCGATTATATACAATCTGGTAGTTATACGAGTGATCCCATAAGGGTACCCAAGGAGGGCGATGAAGATGTATCCCTCGTTGCACAGGGGAAGTCTAGGAGACCTAACCGTAGTCCTCCCATTTGGAAGAGGGAAAGCAATCTGCCGTCACAACAGACTGCATTCAATAATTACCAGGAGAGAAAGAGAAAATTCGAAAGAACAGAAAATCGGGTGTTCACTCCACTAGGAGATTCCCTTGAAAACATGTTGGTGATGTTAATAGATCACAAGAAAATTACCGAACTGGCTCCACCTCTGGATCCAAAAGGCAAAAGATACAATCCTAACCAGAGATGTTCTTACCATTCAGGATCTCCAAGACACAATACACAAGATTGTTGGTCCTTGAAGCATAAAATCCAAAACCTGATTGAAAACGGCAATATTGTGGTCCAACAACATAACCATCCCAATGACAACACCAACCTTCTAATGCCACATGATACAGAGCAAGTAAACATGATCTGGTCAGGAAGCGATGAAATGCATCCAAATCATAAATACATACGAAGGATAGAGGAATACCCCCAAAGGAACATAACAAATGTCCTCAAGTTGGAAAATACAGAGGTGGGTATGACAATAATGCAAAAATTGGATACGAACCAACACCAAGTAACTCTACTGGCTAATCTGGTAGTACGCCAACATCAGGATACGAGGCAGGTTTTCACTCAACTATCAGAAAATCAAGAGAAAGAGAAGGTTCTTCAGAATGTAAGCCTACCTCCCTCTAAGATCCACCGGCTAAATGAAGAGGATCAAAGCATGTTGAATGAACGAGAAAGATGGAAATGATAAAACTATTAGAAGATCTCAACAAAGGAAAAATCATCTAGAGGAAAGCGAATTCCCAAATAAGAAACATCAATCAATATGCCAAACACTGGCAAACCCTCAAAATCCTACGGCACTGAATGTCGGGGAGAGTAGGCAAAGAAGGGTATTCACACCTTCGGGGGACTCATTAGAAAATGTATTAGCGCTGTTGACTTCGCAGAAAAAGATCACTGAGCTCGCTCCACCTATGGATTCCAAAGGAAGGCAATATAATCTCAACAAGAGATGTGCTTATCATTCCAGAGCACCAAGACATGCGACCAAGAAATGTTGGGCTTTGAAACACAAAATCCAGGATCACATTAAAAATGGAGAAATGAAGAAAGAATTCCGCATAACCAGAAAAGGCGAGAGGGAGATAAAGTGCTCAAGATGTCCACTCGAAGCAGGCAGTTCAAAGAATATGACGGCTATGAGCACCAATCCTGGCAGAACACAAGGTGGACCGATCCTAATACTGGGAGTGACCGAGGAGACAAAAGAATCTCCCAATAAATTCATCCACCATCATCAAATATCTTTTTGCCCTAAGCCAACAACTGCATGCTTGACCTTATCCTTCTGGAAAATGAGGAGGAGATATTGATCCTTCCCCGTATGGAAAAAGCACAAAAGGAAAGTTTCTTACGAGAGATACCACATCAGTGTGAGGGGGATTTCATGCTCAAATCCTCTCAAGACTATGAGAATGGTGGAGGAGCAGACGAAGAAAAAGGTGGCAAAGTTCTCAAGGAAGCCAACCCCTCGAGGAATCTGGAGTTCATACCTTTTTGCGACGAGTCTAGTTTAAGCCTCCTTAAGGGATATGCTGATTTAGGAGGCGATCAATTTATGGTAGGGATTGAAGATATTCAGAGTCAAGAGGGAACCTCTATCACAAGCCTCAAAGGCGACATAACCACTGACGACTGGACTATCAGGTTTCAGCTAGTTAGGAGGACGTAGATCCAGGGGAAAGTTGCGAGTTCCAGGAGTTGTTGGAACGTAATCACTTTCTTAAGCCTTATTCCTTTTATTTTCCATGCATGTAAAAAGAAAAAAAATCAAAAAATCAAAAAATTAAAAAAATTAAAAAAATTAAAAAAGAAAAAAAGAAAAAAAAAATCAAATCAAAAATCGAGCCTTTCATGCAAACGTGAACTACGAAAGAGCTGATCTCCCTCAGCCCGGGAGTACGTAGGCAACCATCTTGGTGCGGTCAAACCAAAATTCAAAAACCCTCGAATCCAAACACAAAAATTCAAAAACATATCAAACCAGACTCAAAATCCAAGATAAACTCCTTTCAAGCCTTTCCAACCAAACAACCAGGAACTACGAATAACCTGATCTCCCTCAACCCGGGAGTCCATAGGCAGCCATCTACGGCGCGGTTGGACCTTCAAGAAAAAAAATAAAAAACAAAGACCAATTCCAAGACACCGAAGATAAATAAAAGCCAAATTCTATCAAACCACCTGGTCAACAGGCCTTGCTGGGGAAAATCAAAGCTAGTCTCTGAACCTGTGGATAAGCGGGATAACAGTGCCAACATGGCATCTCTCTGAAGATAGAGGAGCAGCTGCAATCTCCTAACCCTCGGTCTCCATACAAGCCAGAACATCCACTTCCATCTGCACATTATGGCATCGTCCCTCTCATCAAAGGCAGCTTCCCGAGTAGCTCGAGCCTTGCCTCTATCAACAGAATCCACTACCTGTTAACCATGGGAGTCATGCGATTAAAGACTTTTGCGATCTTGGCATCTTATCAGCCCAATAGATCAAATACAACCAAGCAATCCTCCCAGATGACAAGCAAGACTGGGGCAAGTTCAAAGTCAACGACAACCCGATGTTGGGGCAGTTACAACAAGACTGGACCAATTTTGGAAATTGTGCAATTCAATACTAGGGAATTTATCAACCATCTAATCAACATGCACCAGTCGGCACCATCAGCATGGTCCATCATCATCCAAGCTTCCATCATTGGCGATTCGGTATGACCAATCAACCTTTGCCAATTATAATTTTCTTAGAATACTGCGATCTGCTGATAAGGTATGACTCTTTCCTCTCTTTGTGAGCTTTCAAATTCCATGCATTAGCGATAATGCACATAAGTCCTGCATTAGAGTCTCAAAAAAAGAGAAAAAGAAAAAGAAAAAGAGATTTTTGCTTAACTTGTTATGAATTGGATTAATTCTGATAAACGTCTGTGGAGTAAGAATTATGAAAGCAATTAGAGAATTAAAACTATTTAACCTTTTGATTAGGCACGACGTCCTAGTTCAAAGCACTTTTTAGAGCAAACATGACCTCATATGCATGTCTGCACTTTGCGATTGACCTGACTCTTAGTTGTGGGGTATGAAACTATGACGACAGGGATGACATCTAGTAGCCAGCCTAATATCTTGAATTATGGTCTGGGTTACTTGAGTTATTAAGCCTGAGGAGTGTCTTTACACCTGGTGCCCTAAAGCCATCTGGTTTGGGAGCCACCAGCCTAGTGCTCGTTACATAGGTAACTTAGTGCCTAAGAAAATGAGCATTACAAGAAGTCAAAACCTGAGCTGATCCGAATAATGGCCTAGGTTACTCGAGTAATTAAGCCCGAGGGGTGTCTCTACACCTGGTGCCCTAAAGGAGTCTGGTTTGGGAATCACCGGCCCAACACTCGCTACACGGGTAATTTAGAGCCTAAGAAAATGAATCTTGTACAGGGTCAGGCAAAGATCAAAAGAGTAGACCGCCTAACTTCTCTCAAAGTGTGGCCTTTGTTACTCGAGCCAGTAAACCCTAAGGGGTGTCTCAACACCTAGTGCCCTAAAATCGTTAGGTTTGGGAGTCATTGGTCCAAAACTCGTTACATGGGTAACATTGAAAAGCCTAAGAAAATGAGACAAAGTTAAGCAAGAAAGGCAGAAAGTTTTGCAAGAAAAAAATGAGGTCATCTAGAAATCATAAAAGAGAAACCCCTACTAAAGGTTGCATCACACATAGTGCACAAGTCATATGATCTTAATCTTGTGAAGAACAGTGTCTAGAGCTAAGATGAGGTGTCTCTGATGAAGGAAGATAAGTTTTTTGAATATAATCCTACCCATGAAAAATGACCATGGACGCTTAAAAGTTTTCTTACGATTTCATAACTTGCCAAGCGAAAATTTGGATTTCCTTAAGAAAAAATCATTTTCATACTCCCTTTCAAAATCTTTAGCGATAAGATAAGAGCTCGGTGAATACAAGCATTCAATTTCATAAACTTTACCTTCAAATGCCTGATTCACAAGATCATACTAATCCCGACGGCCCGAGCCATCAAGCTGTCAGCACATATTGTTGTTTGTCTGAATGTGCAGGATATTGCTCACCGTGGACATGGTCAACAAAATGAGTTTTTTTTATGAACCCTAGTAACAACCTGCGAAAGGGCTGGGGCATTTTGCCATTCAATAAAATGGAAGGAGTCTATGACGGGACCAAACCTCTCATCAAAAGGAAGGGGAAGAACTCCTGAAAGAAATCAAGGCGACATCAGCTGTCCCTTCACAAAAAGGGAAAAATCCTCAACAGAATCCTTAACTCGGGAAGAGCAAATGCCCGATGACAAAAAGATCTAGCGAAGGAAATCTGCATCATCAAACATGTCAACCTGCTCTAAGTCCTCACAAGTCGAGCCCTCTACACTAAAGTTTAAATCTAGGCAGTGAAAGAATGGGCTACATCCTCCAGGACGTCAGCATCACCCGGATCATCAGTCGAGCTAGAGATAAACCAGCAGGGTCGCAAGTAAAGAGCTGGCCCCTTTTGCACTCAAGGATCAGCCGTTGGCACAACCCCAGCAAAGCATCGGGGAATGATCCAGGGACGAAGACAGTATATCAAATCTGATCCCCAATATCAGTCCTTTAACCCAAATTTGATGCCCACTATCGGTCCTTTAACCCAAATTTGATCCCCAATATCGGTCCTTTAACCCAAATCTGATCCCCAATATCGATCCTTTAACCCAAATTTGATCCCCAATATCGGTCCTTTAAACCCAAATTCGGTCCCCAATATTGGTAAAATCAAATCATATCAACCCCGATCTCCAATCAGGCCGTCAGATCAACTCCGATCCATGCCTGAAAAGAAACTCCTAATCACCTCAGAAAGGGTGAGGTATGGTCCTGCATCAATTTAATTAAGCATATGCATTAATCTAGGATAAATTAAGATCATCTTATCTTGTCTGCTCTGCACATGTGCAACAAGCGCTACATCAGCACATATCTCCATCAAAACATTAGGCATACATACCCCAGAGAGTCAAAAATGCATATATATTTAATACACAAACTCGATAAAAAAAAGTCTGCTACCATTCGAGTAAGCATCGGGACAGTCCAATGATCAACCATTGTCCCTACCATCAGAGTAGGCACTGTTGCAAACTATCAATTTAAGTTATCATCAGGATAGGCATCGGAAGCACCCAATGAGGTAACTCGGCAAAAGAGATATATCCCCATCAGAGGAGCCTTCAGAAATATACAACGGCATCAGCCAAAAGAAAATTGCCTCGGATAGTATCGACAGATTGGGGAAACCATTGGTCTTAAAACCAAGATAACAGCAAAGGGCCATCACAGACGACGTCATCCCCAATAGAAATATGGGAAACATTTTAGTTTATCTTCATCAAACAGAGCATCTGCAGCACCGATAGAAATTAAACTGTTCTAGTCAACACCAACATAAACATCAGCAGCACTGATGAAAGTCAACCGTTGAGATCAGCCCCAACACAGGCATCGGTAAAGGTAATGCGATGCGATGCAATTTGCGATGCGATGCGATGTGATGCGATATGCGATTTGCGATGCGATGTGATTTGCGATGCGATGCGATATGCGATTTATGAAAACATGTTAACATTCATTGCATTGCAATTTGCATCATTAATATCTTGTCATATTTCAAGTGTCTAGTAATCTTTATCCTGCTCATTTCATTGCATTGCATAAACATGATAAATAGGGGCATCTGTAGACACTCAAAATTTTGTTCTCTTGTTACTAACATTGTAGGAGTGCAAAGTCGTCTTTTCAACTCAACTACGGTCCTGATACCGAGCCTCCAATCCAAACCCGACCACCCATACCGGTCCTTTAACTCAAATTCGATCCTCAATATCGGTAATCTAGTTAATTTGATCGCCGATATTGGTAATCCAGCCAGCTCCGATTGTCAATCGGACAGTTAATTTAGCTCCAATAATCAATCGGACCATCAATCCAGCTTCGATAGTCAATCGGACTGTCGATCCAGCTCCGATAGTCAATCGGACCGTCAATCCAGCTCTAATAGTCAATCGGACCGTCAGATCATCCCTGATCTTAATATCTGGATATCAGCTCAAACCCGATCACCAATATCGGGACAACCACAACATCGATCAACCATATCAGGATGCCAACTCAGCCCCGACAGTAGTACGGGAGGTACAAATCAGCCCCGGCAACAACCCAAGAATTATAGATCAGCCCTGGCATCAGCCCAGGAAGTCAGGTCGACTTCAGACATAAACCTGAAGCATCACAACAACTCCAGAAGAAAACCTGGAATGATCCCGTCAGCCACAGAGGCAACACTAGGGAAAAACATACTCGAATGGGATCCAAGTCTTGGAAACAGCTCCCAAAAGTCAACTAGAGGCCATGCCGACAACAATAGCAACCCCGAGAGGGGAAAAATGGTTATTTGACTAACTCTTAGCCAATTCAGTCAAAATCAAGCCTAATTGAGGCCACTAAGGTCAGAAAGAACCACAACGGTGATCCCGGGTGAAAACAGCACCTGACGGCTCAACGGATAAACTACGGGGAAACGAAGACCCGATCATGAACCCACCTTTTGTGACTTAAAAGGGGTTAAATCCTATGTCATTGCGACACTCTCAGCGAGGGCTTTCTGGAAAGCTATAGCACGCCCCAAACGGATGCTCTGATCAAAAGTTATGAAGTTTCGAACCTGACATCGCGTCTCCCGGCATACACGCACCTCGAGACGATGAAGCTAGGCATATGGGCCCCACCTTGGAGAGCCGCACCTTTACCTGTTGCAGCTGCAGGTATAGCTAACGCTCCCTGGCCTATAAATAAATGTGCACCCCCCCCCCCTCTTTATTTTCATGTTTTCAAAACGCAGCGAAGCTCTGCCCGTCAGATTTTCCAACTTTTACACCTCTTCCAAACTCAAATATTTTCACTCCAACACGTAGATATACCATATACTACCACATATCAGAAAATAACTGGTAGATTTGGTCGTATAGAGCCTACGATTTGGCAAAAAGCCCATATTGCAGTCCATTATAAGTATTTTTACGATCAGAAAGTTAATACTACTACTTTGCACTGTATTCCACTTGCACACGAAGTTTCATCTTCTAAATATGCTCGGAACTTAGTTCCGTGGCAGTTTTCATCAAAATTTGATACATTTCTGTACAAAAACACAGTTTTTTTCTTTTTTACAACTCGAATTAACGATCCGTCAGCTCCAGCAGCTTCAATGCACTAGCACACACATTTTTGGCAACTCCACCGGACTGGGTTGTCTTCCCAATCCAGGTTTGGCCCTTTTTTTTATATATTTAACTGCAAATGGACTAACATTTTAATTCTGTCATGCCCGGATGTCAAATCCGTGGTAGTTTACTGTTTTTATATATATTTACGCATATATAAGCGAATTTCACCATCACTGGTACTCATATCAGTCCTGGTTGACTATATTTCTGTCAATATATATATTTATATATTTTTAGTTCGACCTGCATTATTTCGTGGCCATTTTACTTCTTTTGCATACTTTGCCATACTGGGTGCTCTCCCCAGTCACTGGTTGACTACTTTTCTTTCAATTTCAATTCTAGTACGGGCACCGGCATGAAAACCCATCGCCCTTATTACTGTTTTTATGCATATATATATATATATATATATATATTATTTCTATCACAACCTGGATTATTTCGTGGCTATTTACAGTTCTTTTATATAAATATATATATATATATATATATATATATATATATATATATATTTCAATTCCAGTCCGGGCTTACGAGTGAAAACCCATCGCCCTTTTATAGCTTTTGTATATATATAATTATATATATTGCTTTACTCAAATTTATTTAACTGCTGCATTTAATATTCATTTGTATATGAATCTGCACTAACATATCTGCGGGCGGACTGGATTTATCCAAATCTCGCCAATTCTAGCTTTCAATTGTTCAAACAGGTCCTGATAGAACGTGGAAGCTATAATGGCTGAGATTTCTTTAAATCTAGTTATTTTTATAGTTTTAGCTTTGAAAGCAAACTCGCGTCCCTTAGATCGCTATCTAGTGGGAATGAAACGCTTGATCCACTCGCAGCTAGGATTTATTGATGAATCCTTGGTTCCATTGAGATATGATGATGCATATATATCCATTTCTGTGAAAATTTGAGCTGTGCAGGTTTATGGGCTACTCATATGTGAGCCTAGGAATCATGGGATTCACGATCAAATCGATCGAGATCTGATTCCCATGATGGACAAACTCTAATTTACAGATGTACCCTGCCAGTTTTTCTGTAAAATATACATACACAGACCTTAAAACGGTTATCCAAATTTATGGTCTCGTCATATTGAAATGTCAATTATCTTGTCACCGTCCCTCCAATGGTTTTCATACCCATGAGGAGACAGACAGTTGTCTATTCCTGTGGTCGAGGATGCTTCGTAGCCCGACAAATCACCATTCACATACAGCCTTAAGGCTATAAAGATAAAAAAATTGAAAGTAGCGATACGCTTCAATTCCTATGGCAGCATAAGGGTTTGATAAACCAGCTTTCAAAACATCATTTTTAACCAAAAGAAAAGCTTTTATAAATCAAATTAAATGCTTTTGCAAATCAAATGAAAGACTGATTTTTAAATCAAAACAAACCCTTCGTATATAGGCTCAACGAAGTCTGTCAAAGCTTTCAATCAATAAAATCAATAGGCCCAATTTTCAAGCAACATTCACTCACGCATTCATAGTTTTAAGGGAAATATTGAAAAGATGCAGTACCGTGTTTACACGGGAGTCATGGGGTGCCTAACACCTTCCCCACACTTAACCAAGCCCCCGAACTCAAAACTCCGATTTCAAAGATCAAGTTTCGACAGTGTCCAGCAATTGGGCCTCTTTTAAAATCAAACTCGGTTGAGTTGGTACAACCATTTTCCAATCTACCAACTGGAAACTCTAAACATTCAAATCGTCGACATAAATACATGTTGGCCTCTTTCCTAAAAAACCCTTCAAAACCTTTTTTCTAAATAAAACGAATGATGGTAGAGAGAACTTAGGAAGATCGATTTGAGGAAACCCGGGTTACAAAACCGACCCGCGGGGTTCTCAAATTTTCCAACGTCGACACCTACCATCATCCTGGTCCTACGAATCGATCAAATTAGTTCGAGTTTTCACTAGAAGATCTAACTATGAATGACCTAATCTCCCTCCGCCCGGGAGTACGTAGGCAGCCATTCCTGGTGCAGTCAAACCAAACAAAAAACTTAATAAACCATCAAACCAAACTCAAAAGAAACACTTCTCAAACCTCTCACACAAAACTTGAACTACGAAGGACCTGATCTCCCTCCACCCGGGAGTACGTAGGCAGTCATTCATGGTGCGGTGTGACTTTTAAAGAATGAATAAAAAAACCAATAAAAACCAGTCCTAAGACACCGAAACCCTCTAAAACCCAAATCCTATCACGCCTTCTAGTCAACAAGCCCTTCTGAGGTAATCTCCGACATCTTAATGAACATCCATCAAGGAGAAGCTCATGATACATCAACAACAACAAGTCATGAAAGAAGTGGTAAGCACTTAGTCATGACAATACATATCCAACAGGGAAGTGAATTAAAATATATTTCTCTGATATATAATACTGTTTAATATATACATGGTGTCCTATACATGACAAACATGGTTGATCTAGTATGTACAGGAAAAAAATAAAGCTAGTCTATGAACCCATGCGCAAGCGAGATAGCAATGCCAATATGGCATCCCTCTCTGAAGATGGAGGAGCAGCTGCAAGGTCAATGCCCTTAGTCTCCATGCGAGCAAAAACATCCACAGCCATCTGCATAGTGCTGTTGTGACCATCTATAAAAGTGCTCATATCTGCAACCAGGCTGTGGGTATACGATCTGAGTGCCATACTGTCCGTAATATCTATATCCCGGGTAGCTATGGCCTCATTCCTCTCTACATAAGCAGCATCCCGGGCGACCAAAGTCTCCACAATCTCAACAAAAGCCGCATCTTAGGAAGATCGAGCCTCATCGCTCTCAACAAGTGCTGCATCCATAGTAGCTCGAGCCTCGTCACTATCAGCAAAAGATGTGTCTCTGCTAGAAAGGGCTGTCAATATCAACGCCCTAGCTTGATCTTTCTTGAAAGTCATCCGAGCTAGTGAATCAATCATAGCTGGATCAGTCCCGGGGGGGAATACTCAGAGGGTCACTAACTAAAGCAGCTGTCAAACCGATAAATAACTCATCCTTCATGGGAGAATCAGGATCCTCCATAGGCTCCTCCACATTTGAATTAACATTCGGAGCTGACTGGATAATCGCATCTGCTGCTATATTAGCCTCCAACCATGCTGAATACTCTGGAAAACGATCCGGATGGCTAGTAGAGAAATCATCCCTCTCTATGTGAGTCCAACACTCATAAATCCTGATCAGGTCAGCTAACGACAAAGATGAAGCTGGTATCCGTTGATCAATGGCCCCCTCAAACTGGTGGAGGCTCTGAAACTGATCAAACTGACCCATGACTGCCAGCGGATGGTAAGTGGTCACCCTTCTCAAACCCGCTAGGGGCAAATAATCCATGCTAACTGCATAAGTGATAAAGCTGTAAGGGGAGACAAGCCCTGAGCATGGTAAGATCGAAAAGGGATGCTCAATATCTGATAAAAAGGCTGACCATGTCGCTGCATCTGAACACTCCGCTGGCTGGAAGGAGTATGACATGGCTATCTCATGGGTAAAGCAGTACCCATGGTGTCTAAAGGTGCCGATCGGACGTAAATATGGCATGAGCCATACATACAGAAAAATAGTGCTACCTCTAAAAAAAACCCCGGGATGGGTGCTGCAAAATTTAGCTGACCTCAAGGTCTCGACCAATATCATCAGCAGAGTAGTACTACCCTGTCTAAGGGCACAGACCACGACCATCAAGCCAATATTCAAATGGTCCAAATATAGTGGCATGTATACATAAGTCGTGATGCACATCAGCAAGACGTCTACACGGGCAAATTGCCACTCATCTGCCGGAATGATAAAATCCCTAGAGTATAACTCATAGCTGTCCAATCTACCAATGCGATTGATTAGAAAGTTAATGGATATCACATGTCCTGCAATGATCTCCTCAGTGACGACTCTGCGTCTCAGACCTGATATAGTCATAAATGGTCTTCTCATGTCACTGATGGTTGTACGGGCGCAAGGTAGATCCGGTACCAAACCTGTAAGGCGCTCATACTCCTCTAAGGTAGGAGTCAACTCATGAAGGCCAAAATGAAAAACCTGCCGCTCAAGTATCCAGCATGATAAGATGTCATCCACAAATCCATTCAGAAATTGGAAAGCTATAAGGGCTAGAGAATGCCCTAGCATCTGGTCTACTGTCCCCTCTGGCTGGGAAGGGCAGACTGTCATACCACGACCGTAACGAAAATGCTATCAGAGATGGCGGCGAATGCTCAATACGGCTGACCATAGATGATGACATTTGTATCACCGTATCATAAGACCATCTAGGGGTCAAATCTCAACTCACCTGTCTAAGTGCATATCCACGACATAATATATGCATAATGACAATGATAAATAGAATGCAATAGATAGGAAATATCATGCATATCTAGAATAAACTATCTACTGCAAGCATCATCTCTATCTGCTCGTAAAATATAAAGTAAAAAGTACGGGGAAATAGGGCACAGCCGTCCAACTACTAGCAAAGGCCTATCAAAAGATATAGTGAGAAATGGGGCACAGCAACCCAATAGCTAAACAGAGGCCTATCAAAATATATAACGAAAAAAGCTATCCGAAGAGATCAAGAATATCTATCTCCAGGCTATTAATCTGCTCTAGCTCCTCCTGAGTCACAAAATCTCGGCCAGTGGGAATGTCTGGTCGATACAAGGGAGGATCAGCACCTGCAAAGCTGTTAGAAAATGAACTTGATGAGGGGCCAGCTCCGAAGCTGGAAGGATCAAAAGAGTCTGCCTTGGATGGATCTCGGCCAAGGTGCCTGATGAACAAATGAGCCCTCTCTAACTGCTGGGTCAGTCCTATAATCTGGTCCAGATGAGTCGAATATCAGAGATAAGCTATCCAGTTTGTTATCATCATAGACCCTGGCACCATGTTTGCCATAAATTAGGAAGCACGAGTCTGAGCCCCAATGGTATGAGGACTCCACCTGCTGTGAAATGCCTCCTGGCCGTAAGGACCATCTAACAAGGTGAAGCTATCTACGCCCACTAGGGGAATGTCTGTGAGTGACTGAGCTAGTGGCCAATGATGCCAAGCAGAAGGAACAAAGGGAATGCAGATATCTCTCGTGGTGCTCCGAATAGCACGCTCTCCTAAATAGATCTCCCAACCTCTCTCTGTCAAAAATAGAACTCGGTGAGTGGACAATGCAAACTCCCGGCCAGTGGGAAAGCCGTCCTCAAACCCAACTATCAAAAAGTCTGAGGTATATGGGACCCACAAGATCGACTTGGCCATCAATAGCTCTAGCTTCAGGCGGGAATAGGTGAATCCCTCGGCTACGGGGACCTCTGTCAATGTGGAATGATGCCAACGTCGTCCTCTCGGATAGGTATCTAGACCCAGAGTAGTGGCAGGGCGTAGGCACAGAAGCCTCTCATATGCCCAAAATTGGCCATGCAAATATCAAAAGTCCTTAGTGATCAAGACTAACAAACAAAAATGAGGAAATCAAAAAGGTACAAGAGAAATGTACTCACTAGCAGGATTGGGTAAAAACCTAGCCAAGCCTCCGTCACACCGTCACAGCGCATTCGCATCCCTCGGAGAAAATAGGCAAAGGTGTAGGCACCCCAATTAAAATCACTGAAGCGCTCCACATAGCTAGAAGCGCTGACCAGGGCAAAGGACACCATCGAGGAGTTGTCCGCAAGGAAACAACCCCTGATGATCACCAAAAATAGTCTCCGCAGGATGTGATCACTAACCTTCAGATCATCAGGCAAAGGCTCAGTCAAAGCCCCACTCTGGGAATCTATGCTTAAGGGACCAGAACGGACCGTCCGGATGGCCGTCGTAGGAACTCCCAAGAGGGACCGAACGACAGTGGGTGAAATGTCAGCTACAACCGGCACTAGCTCACCTGTAAACTCTATCTTGGTGATGAACCTCCAGTCTATAGGCGTCATCATCACCTAGCAATCCAACAAATAAAGAGACTGGGTCTGGTGGAACCAGCGCTCAGACAAAGCCCTCAGATAACCCCAGGGGCAACGGCAGGGAGGGATAGAAAAGAACGCCTAAAACCCCCAGGTATCAATAATAACCCGATACTCCGGATGAAGAGTATGGTACAAGGAATGAACATTGAACCAGTTACCCCTGGGCTATGTAAAGCCAGGAACATGCATCAAATATCCAGTCCAGATCAAACCTGTACCCTAAAAATGGCAAAAGAAAGAATGAAAATCAAAAAGAAAAACTTCAGTCACCACGTTGGCATGAAGGTATCTCAATGGATGGCGCCTCAAATCTCCCGAAAGCTCCTGAAGCAGCACCACAATGCCTATAAGCTCCCCACGTGGAGCCTGAGTTATGGCAGGATCAACAAATGGGATCCTCCTCATCGTCCACATCGACCGGCAGCTCAGCCTGGATGGGACGAATCACAGACTTAGCCAAACTGGTGAGGTGGCCGGGCTAGACGTGGCTGTGGAACATCAGAGACTCTCCTCCGCCTAACTTCTGAAGTGACCCTGCTAGCACTGCCGGGTCTATCTGGCTCCAAACCTGGACAAAGTCTCCAAATCACCTCAGAAAGGGTGAAGTAAGACTTAAACTTGTGGCTTATTAAATTAAATCAGTGCTTTATGCATTTTTAAATCCTAGAACATGCATTCGTTAACAAAAATCCCCAGTAGAGTCAAAATTTCATGCTCATTAAATAGTCAGACTTTTGAAAAACTTTCGCCAGAGTCTCCTTTGTAAAATAAATTGTCCGCATGCACACAGGCATAACTAGGTGGCCATTCAGTAGCACACCTACCAAAAAATAGAAACAATTCATATTTATGAAAAAAAAAATCAAAAGTAAACTCCACGTGGCAGCTAAATTACCACATGCATTTTTAGTTGAAAATCCAGGCTCACTTGGCCTAAAAAAGGATGAGTAAACTGATAAAAAAAAGGGCGTCAATTGATTCTCTCAGAAATTAAATTTTTTTATATCAAAATGTTTAGCACAGTAAAATATGGATATTTACTAAGTCTAAAATTTTTTATCAAGTCATATAGGCACATCTATTTTATACATTGTGTTTAAAAGCATATTACGTTGTTTATAACATTCTAACAGTCAAAACTGGAAAAGAAAAGATGTAAACGTTACCAGAGATGTGCAGAACATTTGTATGGTGACGGAATCTAAAAAAAAGCCCAAACTCCGTAGATCTAAAGAAGAAAATCGGATTTCCTTTAGGATTCAAACTTGAAAATGAATTTGAGAAGCTATGGCTGCCCAACTTAAACTCGCAAGAGGGAGCAGCCCTACTTGCGGCTACCGCACCCCTACCTATAGCTCCCTAAGGTGGGGCCCACTCCATCTGGCTCGGTCCAGTTAGAGTAGAAACAGAGTTTACAGAAGCTTAAAAGTTAAATCCGAAAAAAAAAATTGCTACGCGATTGAGCGGATTGGCCTAAAATCCTGCGTTTAAGCGGCAAGGGCCTGACAAAGGGAAAAACTCCATGTAATCCATTATTTAAGGCCTTGAAGTGATATTCAAGGGCCAATGATGAAAACTGCTGAAAAGCTGCTGAACAACTACTGAAAACTGCTGAAAACTGCCTCTATTAGAGCACCGGGAAGGTCCGAGGTTTTGAATGTGTCAAGGCATCCAGATTAATCCAAGAGTATGATTTATCAAAAAGAGTACCCCCACATCGAGGTCAATTAGGTCTTACACTATCAGCCGTTGGCGACAACTCCAGCGAAGCACCGAGAACATTCTAGTGGTATCAGCCGTTGAAGGCTACTTTAGCGAAGGTCAGAGGGTCTGACACTATCAGTCGTTGCGGAAAACTCCAGCGAAGCATCGGGAATGGTCCGGTGGTATCAGCCATTGAAGGCTACTTCAGCGAAGGTAAGAGGGTCTTACACTATCAGCCGTTGGCGATAACTCCAGCGAAGCATCGGGAACGGTTCGGTGGTATCAGCAGTTCAAGGCTACTTCAGCGAAGTCAGAGGGTCAAACACTATCAGCCGTTAGGAACAACTCCAGCGAAGCATCGAGAACGGTCCGGTGGTATCATCCGTTCAAGGCTACTTTAGCGAAGGTCAAAGGGTCTGACACTATCAGCCGTTAGCGACAACTCCAGCGAAGCATCAGGAACAGTCCGGTGATAAAGTCGTTGGATGCTTCTTTAACGAGGGGCAGATTGAATGACACTATCAACCGTTGGCGATCACTCCATCGAAGCATCGGGAATGAGCCAGTGATGGAAACAACGTCTAAGTTTATTCCCACAAAGGACAGATGATGGAATCTGTTATACAAATCCCCAAAGGGAACACTGAGGAGCATCGGTGATTCAACTGACCATGGCCAACTACCGTTCGAGTAGCAACCAAGTCGAGATCAATAGGCCTGTGGAGACTACTAGTAGGGTAGGCATCAACGGAAATGTCGGCATCGACCAAATAGTAATTTAAACCATTAGCGACAACTCCAACGTAGCGTCGAGAAAGGTCCGATGATGTAAATCGGTGGGAGCTAAGATCAGGATAGGCATCGGGAATCTCCAATAGGATAACTCATTATAGAAAGAATATCCTAAGCAGAGAAGGAAGTCAGAAAACCTATCTGAAGGCGTTGAGTGTTTGTGATAACTCCAACATCGAGGTCAGAAATGTCAACCGGCATTAGGCAAGAGAAAATCTTCCCCACAGACAGTATCAACAGACTTGGTAAACCATTGGCCACAAACCAGTGTAGCAACAAGGGTTATCATGGATGACGTTATCCCCAGCAGAAAATAACATAAACAGTCAGTGATAGCCCTATCCCCTCGAAGGTATCTAAAATTCATAACATGTCATGCCATGCGTTGCATTACATTTGCATCTATCATATTTCCAGTGTCTAGCAATCTTTATCTTGTTCATTCCATTGCATTGCATAAACATGATAATAGGGGCATCTGTAGACACTCAAAATTTTGCATTCCTGTTACTAACTATGCAGGGGGTAAAACTGTCTTTTACCTTTCGAAGACTACCCTGGAAGTTTAAACCAAACTCAGGAACCCCGGCGACAACATCGGGAGATCCAGCTCAACCCCGGTCATAATACCGGGATGTCAACTCAACCCCGATCACAATATCGGGATGTCAACTCAACCACGGTCACAATACCAGGATGTCAATATCAACCCCGATCACTAGACCGGGATGTCAAGTCAAACCCCGGGAACCCCGGGATATCAAGCAGCCCCGACGATAACCCTGGGATTTTAAGACCCCGACAACACCGGGATGTCAAGTCAAGCCCCGATCATAACCCAAGAGGTATAACAACCTTGGAGACAACATCGGGAGATCCAACTCAACCCCGGTCACAATATCGGGTTGTCAACAGCCCCGACGACACCCCAGAATGTCAAGCTCAACCCCGGTCACTATACCGGGATGCCAAGTCAAACCCCGACAACACCAGGATGTCAAGAGAAGCCCCGGTCACAACTCGGGAGGTACAGGAACCCAAGAGGCAACCCTGGGAAACCAAGTCAATCTCGGAGACAAACCCGAGGACGAACATAATCGATTGGGATCAAAACCTCAGAGACAACCCCGGGAAAATAGTCGAAGATCGTGCTAACACAGGAGACAACCCTTAGAGGGGCAAAATGGTTATTTTACCAATTTAAAGCCAATCCGGTCAAAATCAAGTCGAATTAATGCAATGAAGGTCAGAAATAACCATAATATTGATCACGAGTGAAAACAGCACAATACAGCTTAACGGACAAACTACGAAGAAACAAAGATCCAGTTATAAACCCGTCTTCTTGGACTCGGAAAAGGTTAAGTCCTATCATTGTGACACTCTCGGAAAGGGCTTTACGGAAAGGTATAGCATGCCTCAAACGGGCGCTTTGATCAAAAGTTAAAAAGTTTCGAACCTGACATCGAGTTGCTCAGAGTGCACGTACTTCGAGACGACGAAACCCACTAGGTGGGGCCCACCTTAAGGAGCCGCAGGTAGATCCGCGACTACTGCAAGTAGTCCCGCTATCATCTGGTCTTTAAATATAAAACCCCCTTGCCAAGAAAAGAGGGAAAAATAGAAAACGCTCTGAAACTCCGCCCATTTTGTTTCCTAGCTCGACTTCTTGTACTCCAAACTTTAATTTTATTCTTCTAACACGTTGGTATACGTATATTCTATGACATATCTAAAATTAATCGGTGGAAACATCCATTTGAAGCCTACTAAGTGGCAAAAATCCCATGTAGCAGCCTATTATAAGTATTTTTACGATCAAAACTAATTTCCTACTTATTACGTATATTTGCACTTGCACGTAAAGTTTTATCTCCTGGTTTTGCCCGAGAACTCAGTTCCGTGGCCCTTTTTGCTTACTTTTTAGTATATTTTAGTACATATATACGTTTTTTTGCATTTGCACAGCCTGAATTGTAGATCCGTGCCTTTTATCCACTTTTATGCACATATATATATATATATATATATATATATACGTACTAACTTGTTTGGCCTGGATCGATAATTCGTGGCCTTTTTAGCTTTATTATGTATATATTTAACTACATATATATATATATATACTAATTTTCAATTATGTCAAGCCCGGATTGCAAATTCGTGGTAGTTACTACTTTTATATATATAACTATATATATATACAAATTTCTCTGACTTCATTTGGCCTGGATTGCTAAATTCATGGCCTTTATTGCTTTAATATATATAATAACCATATATATATATATATATTAACATTTATATTTCAGTTTGGCCTGGATTAAAAATCTGTGGCCCTTTTACCGCTTCTATATATATATATATATATTTACATTCAAGTTGAGCCTGGAGAAATTCGTGGCTCTTTACCGCTTTTATACATATATATATGTATATATATATATATATTTACATTCTGTCAAGCTTGGATTATTCCGTGGCTCTTTTATATATATATATATATATATATATATATATATATATATATATATATATATATATATATATATATATATATATATATATATATATATATATATATATTTACATTCAAGTTGAGCCTGGAGAAATTCGTGGCTCTTTACCGCTTTTATACATATATATATATATATATATATATATATATATATTTACATTCTGTCAAGCTTGGATTATTCCGTGGCTCTTTTATAGCTTTTATTAATATATATATACATATATATATATATATATTTACATTCTGTCAAGCCTGGATTATTTTGTGGCTATTTTACAGCTTTTATAAATATATATATATATATATATATATATATATATATATATATATATTCTGTCAAGCCTGGATTATTCTGTGGCTCTTTTACGGCTTTTATAAATATATATTTATATTTATATTTATATCCAGGCCTGGGATTGGAAATATAAAGATATAAATATATATATATAAAGATATATATATATATATATATATATATATTCTTTATTTATTTTGATTAAATATTTGCTTTAAACATTCATTTGATATGAATTTGCACTGATGTAAATATTGGGGATTAGATTTATCTAAATCTGGCCCTTTCTACCTTTCAAACGGTTCAAAATAGGTCCAACCAAAATCGGGAAGCTAGAATGGCTAAGATTTCGTTAAATCTAGCTTTTTTCTAGTTTTGTTAAATATTAAGGCAACCTCGCGACCCTTAGATTGCTATCTAGTGGGAACGAAAAGCTTTGGCTACGCGCATGCTAGGATTTGACTGATGAATCCTTGGTTTTTGCGACGTCTTGATATAAAAATACATTTTCTGTAAATATTTGTGCTGTACAGCTTTTCTTAGCCTTCTTTTATGAGCTTAGGAATCGTGGGATTCATGATCAAACTAATCAGAATCTGATTCCCACGATGGACAAACTCCACATTATAAATGTACCCTGCTAGTATTTCTGTAAAAATATACATCCGAATGACCTTAAAACGGTTATCCGGGTATAAGGTCTAGAATATAATGAAATAATGGTTTGTCGTGCTAGAGTCACTCTGATAGCTGTCATGCCCATGAGAAGACCAACACTTGTATATATTTTGTGGTCGAAGATGATTCGTAGCCCGACAATCACCATTTTAATCGAGCCAAAGGCCGAAAAAGATAAAACGGAAGTATCTACATGCTTCAATTCCTACGTGAGCGTAAGGGTTTGAAAATCAACCTTCCAAAACATCATTTTCATATCTTTTCTAAAAACGGACTTTTTACAAATCAAATCAAACCCTTCGTATAGAGGTTCAACGAAGCACGACAATACTTTTAAATCAAAACGTAGGCCCAATTTCTTCTAGCATCCACACACACACTACAAATAAAAAGGGAATTATTGAAAAGATGCAGTACCGTGTTTTCACAGGAGTTAGGGGGTGCCTAACACCTTCCCCCCACTTAACCAAGCCCCCGAACTTATGAATTTCGATTTCAAGATCAAGTTTCGATAGTGTCCAGTAATTGGGCCTACTTGTAAACAAAACTCGGTTGAGTTGGTACAACCATTTCAAAATCTACCAACTGGCAACTCTATAAACCGTTCAAATCGTCGACATGATACATGTTGGCCTTTTCCTAAATAAAACTTCACCCTTCATAAAACAGATAAGGCAATAAGGGTAGAAAACAAAAAACTTATGAAGAGAGAAAGATCACGTCCAACTCGACGGGATTTTTTCCCGACGTCACAATTCTCTTCTTTTACTAGAAGTGGTAGATCCTTTATTGATCATTCATTATCTTCATGTATAAATCATTATACCCAATCATACCCTTTAATATACCCTTAGGGTCTTAAGGGACATGTCAAAGTATACCTCATCATACACAAGATACTATGATGATCTCAAGTCTAAGGATTATTTGTACTACTATCACTTAAGGAATTCCTATTGATAAACAAGTAAAACTCCATTAGGTATTCCTTAGTGAGCCACGTTCAGTGTACTTATTCTCCAATAAGCACCTACATATTTGCTTTAGTGTCTCCACACAAATGATTATGAGATCGATCATCCTCATCCAATGAGCAAGCAACGTATGTACCAATCTATCCGGATTCACTAATCCCCTTTTTAGTAATCCAACGATTGGAAACTATTTTAGTTTTAAGCTATCTAAGAATTTAGATCTCATTAGCATGATCATCATCATGATTCTAAAAGCATTGCTTAAAACTATGAGTTTATCACATATTATAAAAATAGCACCATGTAGATAAATTAAATACCTTTAATTAAATAATACTTTTATTAATAAATGAATAAAATTATTACAAAGTAAATGTTTTATCATCAAACATGATTGGCTTGTATGCATATTACTTTACATCTCCCACTTGCACTAAAGCCAATCGCCATGGTATCTCATACCTATCTTCTCTAAGTGATGATCAAGCTGCTGTTGTGTTAAAACTTTAGTAAATGGATTTGCAATGTTGTCTTGAGAGTCCACTCGCTCCAGCGTGACATCTCCTCTTTCAATGATCTCTCAAATCAAATGAAACCGTCGCCACACGTGTTTGGGTTTTTGATGAGACCTGGGTTTTTTAGCCTGTGCAACAGCTCCGGTGTTGTCACAAAATAAAGAAACTGCTCCTCTAATGCTAGGAAGCACACCAAGTTTAGTTATGAACTTCTTCATCCAAACTGCTTCCTTTGCAGTTCACTTGCAGCTATGTACTTTGCCTCTGTCACTGAAATCAGCAATTGTTTGCTGCTTGGAACTCTTCCAACTCAGTGCGCCACTATTTAAGGTAAACACATACCCCAAAATGGATTTACTGTTATCTTGATCCGTTTGAAAGCTTGAGTCTGTGCAGCCTTTTAGTTTCAATTCAGACCCACCGTAGACAAGAAATACATCCTTAGTGCTTCTTAAGTACTGCAGGATATTTTTCACTGCCTTCCAGTGTTCTTCTCCAGGATTTGACTGATATTTTCTAGTTACACTAAGTGCATGAGCGACATCCGATCTATTACATATCATACCATACATGATAGATCCTATTGCTGAAGCATAATGTATCTTACTCATACAGTCTCTCTCCTCAGGTGTCTTTGGGGCCTGTTTCTTAGAGAGATGTATTACATGGCTCATCGACATAAGTGATGAGTGGGATTTATACCAGCAAATCGAGCACTAAAAGCTTTAAGAAGTTGCCTTTTTATCGTATTAGATACTACTTTTATATATTGTTTGTGGTTATTTGGCTTAAAAGTGTTTTGTAGGAGTTATTAGGTCATTTCCAGCTTTTTAAGAGCAAATTTGTCTTTTTCATAGAGCCAGCGCCGCAACGCCGGGTTCCCTTTGTAAACTGATGCCGCAGCGCCAGCCCTTTGCCAGCAAGGCCAGAAGCCAATGCCGCAGCGCCAAGGCAAAGCACAAGTGTGGCGTCGCAGCGCCAGACGCCTGCCAGCTCACTCCCTGCCAGCGTCACAGCGTCTCAATGCCTATACAAAAATAGTGCCGCAGCGCTAGTAATTGACCAGAGGGCTTTGACCGACGTCCAAGGCATAATGGGAGCGCCGCAGGGCCACCTTTTGTTTTTAGGCAGACAGCCTCAGTTAATGACCTAGCTGCTTAACACTTTACTGACTGATCATTTTCTCAAGAGCCAGAGCTTAGCGAATATACTTAGAATAGAAACTAGTTAGTGATAGCTTAGCAAGAGAGAAAAGTTGGAGCTTGAATTCTTCCAAGATTATTACATCCTCGATTGCTCGGACTCTACACGGAGAAGAGAAGAGTTGGAGCCAGAAAACTTCAATAGAGGAGTTTTCTTTATCCAAATATGTCATTAATTTATGTAATTTTGAGCATGTAGAACACTATGATGATGTTATTTAGTTCTATAGTTATGAACTAATTACATTTCTAGGATTGCAATGTCAAAGTAGTATGCATACAAGCCAATCATATATAATGATAAAGCATATACTTTGCAGACGATCTTATTTATTTATTAGTAAAAGTATATACTTATTAAAGGCGTTTAATTATCTACATGATGCTGTTTTTATAATATATAAATAACCCATAGTTTTAAGCAATGTTTTTAGAATCATGATGTTGATCATGCTAATGAGATCTAAATTGTTAGAAAGCTTAAAACTAAAATAGTTCCCAATCGTTGGATTACTAAAAAGGGGATTAGTAAATCCGAATAGATTGGTACATATGTTACTTGCTCATTGGATTAGGATGGTTGATCTCATGATCTTTTGTGTGGAGACATTAAAGCAAGTATGTAGGTGCTTATTGGAGAATAAGTTCACTGAACGTGACTCGCTATGGAATACCTAATGGAGTTTTACTTGTCTGTCAATACGGATTCCTAATGTGTTAGTAGTACAAGTGATCCTTGGACTTGAGATCATCATAGTATCTTGTATGTAATGAATTATACTTTGACTTATTCTTTAAAACCCTTAGGGTATATCAAAGGGTTTGCTTGGGTATAATGAGTTACAAATGGAGATAATGAATTATCAATAAATAATCTACCACTTCTAGTATAAGAAGAGATATGTCCTATGTGATTCGTTAAATGACAACCCAGTAGTCCTTGGCCAAGACAAAATTTTAGAAAAGAGTTTCTAATTTGCATTATTTGGAGTTGTGCATTTTTTAATCGAATTATATATACTAAAATAAAATAAGACTTGACAGTAATTCCATGTCTTATACTTCCTCCGTCCCAAAATAACTACTTATTTTTGACTTTTTAAAGTCAAATTGACTATTTTTTAAAACTATTTTTTGTACCATTTTTGTCAGAATATAGGTGCAGAAGTTATAACAAAAAAAATATATACAATTTACTATTAATACCAATTTTTATAATGTTAAAAATATATTTATACATGCTTAATTATTATTTTTAAAAATAGTCAATTTGACTAAAAAAAGTCAAAACTGAGCAGTTATTTTGGGACGGAGGGAGTATTTAATTGGGACATTGTATGGTGGAAGGATTGAATTGTACGGTAACTATTTACTCACATGTTCTTTTATGATTAATGTTGAAATCTATATTATCTGGAAAGTCGTTGATCGGTAAGGAGGCTTATCCTTATTGTAGAATAAATATTATTTATTTAAATAGATTATTAGTTTAATTTTATTTATTTAAATAAAATTAGAATTGTTCTAATTGATTTATTCACAACCGGTTTAATATGGAGAACCTAAAGGGTCACACCATAAAAGAAAAAATCATTATTTAAGAAGATAATGGCATAATCGTAATAATATATGAAGTGTAATTAATTTAATCTATGGTGATAGAATAAATTAAATAGCTTAATGTTTATTATTTAATATTTTAGAAATATTAAATATTAATTAATACGAGAAATCTTATTAATATTATTACAATTATTATGTTAATTTCTAAAGGAGTTTAGAAATTAATTTAATATTAGTACTCTCATTTATTCCTAATAAGATTAGGAGACAAATTAATTAAAGGAGTTTAATTAAATAATCCCAATATGATTGGGAAGCCTAATTAATTAAAGGAGTTTAATTAATTAAATGAGTTTAATTAATTAAATGAGTTTAATTAATTAAATGAAAATCTATTTCTAATAGCATTAGAAGGGTTGACCAATATCTATATAAGAGGAGTTTTATATTAGATATCAGTTGATGCAATTTCAATTGTTGAAGAGTACTCCTTTTTTATAGAGGATAGAAACTAGGGTTTAGCCAACCACCCTCCTTTTTGAACAATTTCTTTTCTTTGGTGGATCACCTCTAGAGGCCAAACACTTGAGTGGCTAATGTTGATCAAAGGAAGGAATCTAACCCGGAAATTCAAGGAGATTACAAAGAACAAAGAGTTGAACTCGTACATGTGGAAACTTCGTTCTACAAGGGTATGATTACATAACTTCTTATTTATCATTTTAAATTAATAATTTGCATAAATGATGATCCGGATAATGATTTTATAGAAATTTTTAAACTCTGATATACCATGCTTCCGCTAAATATTTGCAATTTGATTGCGCCGTGATTTCGTACAAACCCAACAATGGCATCAGAGTCAAACATTTATGCAATTATATATATATATATATATATGGATATATATTTAGAATAATTTATTGAGCATAATTAGTTGTATAAAATTATTTTTTATGAGAAAGAAAAAAAAGGCAAGTTCGCGAAGCTGATTTTTTTTTTTTTTGCGAAAACTTCTTTTTTAAGCTAGTCACGTAAGTGATTCCACTTTGCAGGATGTCAAAACTGATATCACATAACCTTATGATTTTATATATATATATCTCTCTGTGTGTGTGTGTGTGTGTGAACCGCCAAGAAGGATCTAAAGCCTGGAGGATTTTAAAGTAACCTTTTGATTATATATATATATATATATATATATATATATACATATATATATATATACGGTTACTATATATATATATTCTTAATAATTTTATAATTAAAATAAAAAGTTTATTTTAATCTTGAAATTGTATTTCATGCAATTTAAAATTGCCCATTAAATGATACTCATATATATATGTAATGTTTTAATTCATGAGATGAATATTTATTTATTGATGCATATGATATATATATATATATATATATATATATAATAATAAATGGGATTGATTATGGGACTATTGACCAATGTGAATGAAATTTATTTTAGTTGAATGCTTGAATGAATGAGTTTTATTAAATGTGGTCTGTGTACCTAGTCTTCTCTAGTTTTTTCTTGATATAAAAATCTATTTCTCTCCTTTGTACTTTCCCTTGACTGCTGATCAAGATTTCTATTTAATTTAAATAATTTATGTAATAGAGATAGTTAGAATTATCTTGAAAAAATTGAAGATCAAGGAGCAAGGAGCTCGTCTTCTCTAGTATTTTCTTGATATAAAAATCTATCTCCCTCCTTTGTACTTTCCCTTGATTGCTGATCCAGATTTCTATTTAATTTAAATAGTTTATGTAATAGAGATAGTTAGAATTATCTTGAAGAAATTGAAGACCAAGGAGCAAGGAGCGCGTAAAGACCCGTTTGTAAGGAGCCCGGGTTTAAATATAATAGTTACGTTTAAATTTAAATTCTTGCACTCCTAGGTTTGGCCTTTTGGTTCAATTGGTGGCTCTAGTGAACCAAACTAGAATAAAAGTTCATAATCAATCCGAGTAAAATATAGTATTTTATATGTGCATACTAAGTATTATATATATTATATTTTATGCAAACATGCTTCGCATGTTTTAATAAAATGACGGGTGTTTTATATATATATATATATATGTGCATGTGCGCTAAACTAGATGAGACTAATAATAAGGCTCCTCTTATATAGATATTGGTTAACTCTTCTAATCCTATTAGACATGGGGTTTTATTTAATTAATTAAACTCCTTTAATTAATTTAGGCTTCCCACCACATTGGGAATAACTAATTAAATTTATTTAATTAATTTACCTCCTAATCTTATTAGGAATAAATGAGAGTACTAATATTAAATTAATTCTTAAACTCCTTTAGAAATTAAAATAATTATAATTATAATAATATTAATAAGACTCCTTTTATTAATTTATATTTAATATTTCCAAAATATTAAATAATAAATATTAACCTATTTAATTTATTCTATCATCATTGATTAAATTTATTACACTTAATGCATTATAACGATTATTCCATTACCTTCTTAAATAATTATTTTTTCTTTTATGGTGTGACCCTTTAGGTTCTCTATATTAAACCGATTGTGAATAAATCAATTAGAATAATTCTATTTTATTTAAATAAATAAATTAAACTAATAATCTATTTAAATAAATAATATTTATTCTACAATATGGATAAGCCTCCCTAACGATCAACGACTTTTCAGATAATATAGATTTCAACATTAATCATAAAAGAACATGTGAATAAATAGTTATCGTACAATTCAATCATTCCAGCATACAATGTCCCAATTAAATATAAGACATGGAATTACTGTCAAGTCTGATTTTATTTAATTATATGTATTTCGATTAGAAAATGCACAACTCCAAATAATGCAAATTAGAAACTCATTTCTAATTTCATTTTGCCTTGGTCAAGGACTACTGGGTTGTCATTTAACGAATCACATATGAACATATCTCTTCTTTTACTAGAAGTGGTAGATTCTTTATTGACCATTCATTACCTCCATATGTAACTTATTACACCCGAGCATACCCTTTGATATACCCTAAGGGTCTTAAGGAATAAGTCAAAACATAATTCAATACACACAAGATACTATGATGATCTCAAGTCCAATGATCACTTGTACTACTATCACATTAAGAATTTCTATTGACAGGAAAGTAAAACTCCATTAGGTATTCCATATCGAGTCATGTTCAGTGAACTTATTCTCCAATAAGCACCTACATACTTATTTTAGTGTCTTTACGCAAATGATCATGAGATCAATCATCCTCATCCAATGAGCAAGCAACATATGTATCAATCTATCCGGATTTACTAATCCTCTATTTAGTAATCCATAGATTGAGAACTATTTTAGTTTTAAGCTTTCAAAGAATTTAGATCTCATTAGCATGATCAACATCATGATTCTAAAAGCATTGCTTAAAAATACGGGTTATTTACATATTATAAAAATAGCATCATGTAGATAATTAAATGCCTTTAATAAGTAAATACTTTTATTAATAAATAAATAAGATCGCCTTCAAAGTATATGCTTTATCACCATACATGATTGGCTTGTATATATACTACTTTCAATCTCCCACTTGCACTAAAGTCAATCGCCATGGTATCTCATACCCATCTTCTCTAAGTAACGATCAAACTGCTGTTGTGTTAAAGCTTTAGTAAATGGATCTGCAATGTTGTCTTGAGAGTTCACCATCTCTAGTGACTTCTCATCTTTCAATGATTTCTTTAATCAAAGTACCACAACTCATGTTTGGATTCAAGATGAGACTTAGGAACTATTTCTAGTTCTGTAATGAACTTTTCATCCGAAACATCAATTTGCAGCTTCACATACAGTTTATATACTTTGTCTTTGTCATTAAACCAGCAACCTTTTGCAGTTTGGAACCATTCCAATTCACTTCACCACCTTTTAAGGTAACGGCTTACCCTAAAGTGGATTTGTTGTCGTCTTGGTCAGTCTGAAAACTTGAGTCTATTTAGTCCTCTAGTTTAATTCAGACCCATTATGTGTCATGATGACATCCTTAGTGTTAGTTAAGTGCTTTAGGATGTTTATCACTGTTCTATAGTGATCTTCTCTAGAATTTGATTGATCAACATCAAGTCTCGTATATTTTATTGCATACATGATAGTAACTCATGCGATCTCTCTTTTATTGAGGACAATTATAGAGATATACACTCCATGACTCATCATCATGAGACACCTTTTGGAGTTTGCCATGCTAAACGCCTTTAGCATCTAATGAATATATGTTCTTTGGTTTAAGCCGAACATCCTTTTAAATCTATCTATACAGATTTATATCCCCAATGTGGGATGTTCTACCCAAATCATTCATGGAGGAATTTTTAGACAACATTATTTTGATCAATTGTAACATAGGAATGTCATTCACTATCAGTAATATATCATCAACATATAATACAAGGAATGAAACAACGCTCCCACTAACCTTCTTGTACACACTTGGTTCATCCCCATTTTTGATAAAATCAAATTTTTTGATTGTCTCATCAAAACGGATGTTCCATTTACGTGAAGCTTGCTTCAATCCATAAATGGATCGTTGTAGCTCATATATATGATTTGCTTCAACGATTGAAATAAATCCATCTGGTTGTATCATACATACATTCTCCTCTAATAATGTACATTTGAGGAAGGGCGTCTCCACGTCCATGTTGCCAGATTTAATAATAATAAGCTGCAATCGCAAGTAAAATCCAAATGGACTTGAGCATTGCTTCAAAAATCTATTTTAGATTTTATGGTCATCTACCATTTCTCTGAGTCTTAATTACTCATAGCCTGTTCGTAATTCAATGGATCATCATCATTCATAATGTGTACCCCATCGTCATCCTCTATGACGAATCCATACCTTTCATGTATCTTCGATACTCTTTTAGATTTATGAATAGGGTGTTGTACAGTAGGTATTCTACTTGGACAGGTTCATCCAATTGATCTGTAGTGTTTTGTGGTTCTTGAATTTTTTTAAGATCTATTTTTCCTCCCACTGGCCCCTTCAAGAATAACTCCTTTTCCAAGAAGGTAGTGTGTTTTGCAAGAAACATCTTTTGCTCAGTAGGATTGTAGAAATAGTATCCCAACTTTCTTTAGGATATCCCACAAACGTGCACTTATCAAATCTTGTCCCAAGCTTATCATTTTGAAACCTTTTCACATAAGCTGGACATCCCCAAATCTTAACATGCTTAATACCAGGTTTCCTCACTGTCCACATTTCATATGGAGTCTTGGGGATGGATTTTGAAGGGACCTTATTTAGTAAATATGTAGCTGTTTCTAGGGTATAACCCCATAATGAAATTAGAAGATCGGTAAAACTCATCATAGAACGAACCATGTCCAACAATATTTGATTTCTCCTTTCAGATACTCCATTCAACTGTGGTGTACCTAGTGGAGTCCATTGTGAGATTATACCATTATCTTTGAGATAATTGAGAAACTCACCACTTAAGTATTCTCTACCTCGATCTGATCGAAGAATATTAATACTCTTGTCCGTTTGTTTCTCTACTTCACTTCTGAACTCTTTGAACTTTTCAAATGATTCAGATTTTTATTTTATTAAATACACATATCCAAATCTTGAGTGATCGTCAGTGAAAGTAATAAAATAAGAATACCCTCCCCGTGCATTTTTTGTTATAGGTCCACAAACATCTATGTGAACCAACGCTAATAACTGTGTAACTCTTTCTCCTTTTCTACTAAAAGGAGATTTAGTCATTTTACCCATGAGACAAGATTCACAAGTTGGATATGATTCATAATCGGATAGCTCTAAGAGCCCATCCTTATGCAACTTGGATAATCTTGTTTCATTGATATGACCGAGTCTACAGTGCCACATATAGGCATAATTAATATCATCTCTTTTCTTTTTCTTAGTTTGTTCAATTTGAAATATATTTTCAAGCAAGTCAAGTATATAAAGTTCATTTCGCAAATTACCAACACCATATAAAATATTATTTTTATAAATAAAATAATTGTTGTTCATTATTATAACTTCAAATCCATCCATATCTAGTACAGAATTTGAAATAATATTTCTAATGATATTCGGAATAAAATAATAATTATTTAAATAAATGGACTTGCCCGTAGGCAGTACTGAACAATAAGTGCCTACAGCTAATGCAGCAACCTTTGCTTTATTTCCCACTCGTAGGACAACCTCATCCTTGTTCAGCTTTCTACTTCTGACCAATACCTGCACAGTATTACATATGTGAGAACCACAACCGGTATCCAATACCCAAGTAGAATTTTGACTTTCTTAAAAATTAATTTCAATCATGAACAAACCTTGATTGGAAGTCGAAGCTTCTCCAAGCTTCTTCTCTGCCAGAAACTTCTTGCAGTTCCTCTTCCAATGACTCGGCTCGTTGCAATTGAAGCACATTCCTTTTCTTGTTGGATCAGGTTTCATTTGATCATTCACTTTTACCTTGCCCTTAGCCTTCTTAGATTTTTTCTTTTTAGAAGATACCTTGGGCCTCTTCCTTTTCTTGGAAGAATCCACCATTAAGACATGGTTCTTCTTGGATGGGAAGTGACCTTCTGCAGTTTTCAAGATGTTAAGTAATTCAGGCAAGCTGTCATCTAACTTATTTATGTAAAAATTAACAACGAATTGCAAGAAGGTCTCTGGGAGTGACTGAGAGACCAAGTCTTGACTCAACTCCCCATCCATGACGAACCCAAGCTGTCCAAGGCGTTCAATCAGATTGATCACCCTTAGGACATGAGTCTCAATGGCGATGCCCTCGGTCATCCGAGACCGAAAGAACTCCTTAGATATTTCATATCTAACAGTCCTACTTTGTTCACCATACAACTCCTTGAGGTGAAGCAATATAGTAGGAGAATCCATGTTTTCGTGCTGACGCTGAAGCTCGTTATTCATGGATGCGAGCATTATGCATTGAGCCACAGATGCATCATCTTGCCACTTTACAATAGTGGCAATCTCTTCCTCAGAGGCTGTTTCTAGAACAGTTCTAGGGACAAGTGAATTTAGGACATAAGAAATCTTTTCAGCAGTGAGAACTATTCTCAGATTCCTTAACCAGTCCGTGTAAATCGGTCCGGTCAGTTTGTTAGCATCAAGTATGCTACACAGTAAAAATAGTGATCTCGACATTTTTAAATTTCTGTATGTGAAAAAATAATATTTTAGCAAACATTCATTTAATTAATTTTATGTATCAAAATAATTTAGGTCTTAGTTTAGATTGGTATCTCCCACCATTTTCTTCGAACTATATTACTCTCACTTATATAGTTCGGCAACATCTAATTAAAGATTTGCTAGTGAGATTAAGGATCCCATTTTAAATGTATATAGCCTTGTATGTACACAATAAACGATATATAAATAAATAGGTAGACAACTCTTGTCAATCATATCAACATGTGACTCCTTGTATTTTGCATCTTAAATCATAATGGTCAACTGTGTGCACATCCGACTAAAATGATTTAAGTTAAGTCCAACCTAGCACTCCATATATTCGAAAAAGAAAAATATTGTCCTTGTGTGTACACAACAAAATAATATTGTTCAATTAACTTTATAAGCATTAAACGTGATTAAATTAATATCTTAAATACGCAATACTCGCATTATGTGTGCACAACAAACTCGTATTAAATATTTAATACTCTATTAATTTATCATGCTAGAATTCGACGTTCGATATTCCAAATATCTTTGAACGCTTTGGACTTAATATAATTTTTTTATGGAATTTGTTATTATTTATCTCATCTTGTTTAGCACGCATGCACATATATATATATAAAATTCGCGTCATTTTATTAAACATGCGAAGCATGTCTGCATAAAATATAATATATATAATACTTAGCATGCACATATAGAATTATATTCTACCGGATTGATTATGAACTTTTATTCTAGTTTGGTTCACTCGAGCCACCAAGTGAACCAAAAGGTCAAACCTAGGGGTGCAAGAATTTAAATTTAAACGTAACTATTACATTTAAACCCAGGCTCCATACAAACGGGTCTTCACGCGCTCTTTGATCTCCAATTTATTCAAGATAATTCTAACTATTTCTATTACATTAAACTATTTAATTTAAATAGAAACCTTGATCAGTAGTCAAGGAGAAGTACATAGGAGGGATATATAATTTTACATAAATTTTTTTTAGAGAAGACGAGGTACGCAGACCCCATTTAATAAAACTCATTCATTCAAGCATTCAACTAAAAATAAAGTCCAATTACATTGGTCAATAGTCCTATAATCAATCTCATTTATTATCATACATATCATCAAATGCATCAATAAATAAATTTTTATCTCATGAATTAAAACATTCCATATATATATAAGTATCATTTAATGGGTAATTTTAAGTTGCATGAAATCTAATTTTAAGATTAAAATAAACTTTTTATTTTAATTATAATATTATTAAGAATATTATATATATATATATATATATATTTATATAAATATAATATTACCGTACATATATATATAGTAATATAAGTTACCTTTATATATAAACTATACTACCTATACTACTATAGTACAGTACTATTACGTGTATATATATATATATATATAAGGGTAGGTGTAACTTATATTACTATATATATATTAACGTAAACCGTGATTCTCAAATCACTTTTTAAGAATCAATCCGTGGGTAATATAACGTTAAGGATCCAAAGCGAAAGAAAGAAAAAAAATTATTTTCGCGTTTTTTTTTCTTCTTTCATAAAAAAAGTAATTTTATACAACTTATTATGCCTAATAAATTATTCTAAATATATACCCATACATATATGAAATTAAAATAATTAATAATTGCATAAAGGTTTGACTCTGATGTCACTGTTGGGTTTGTACGAAATCATGACGCAATCAAATTACAAAATTTAGCGAAAGCATGGTATATCAGAGTTTAAAATTTTTTACAAGACCATTACCCGGATCATCCTTTATGCAAATTATTAATTTAAAATGATAAATAAGAAGTTATAAAATCATACCCTTGTAGAACGAAGCTTCCACAGGTACGAGTTCAACTCCTTGTTCTTCGTGATCTACTTGAATTATCCGGGTTAGATTCCTTCCTTTGATCAACGTTAGCCACTCAAGTGTTTGGCCTCCAGAGGTGATCCACCAAGAAAGAGGAATTATCAAGAAGGAGGGTGGTTGGCTAAACCCTTATTTTCTATCCTCTATAGAAAAGGAGTACTCTCCAACAATTAGAATTACATCAACTGATATCTATTATAAGACTCCTCTTATATAGATATTGGTTAACCCTTCTAATCCTATTAGACATGGGGTTTCATTTAATTAATTAAACTCTTTTAATTAATTTAGACTTCCCACCATATTGGGAATAATTAATTAAATTTATTTAATTAATTTACCTCCTAATCTTATTAGGAATAAATGAGAGTACTAATATTAAATTAATTTCTAAACTCCTTTAGAAATTAACATAATAATTGTAATAATATTAATAAGATTTCTCGTATTAATTAATACTTAATATTTCTAAAATATTAAATAATAAATATTAAGCTACTTAATTTATTATATCATCATAGATTAAATTAATTATACTTAATGCATTATTACGATTATGCCATTACCTTCTTAAATAATTATTCTTCCTTTTATGGTGTGACCGTTTAGGTTCTCCATATTAAACCGGTTGTGAATAAATCAATTAGAACAATTCTAATCTTATTTAAATAAATAATTTAAACTAACAATCTATTTAAATAAATAATATTTATTCTACAATAAAGATAAGCCTCCCTAGCGATCAACGACTTTTCAGATAATATAAATTTTAACATTAATCATAAAAGAACCTGTGAGTAAATAGTTACCGTATAATTCAATCATTCCACCATACAATGTCCCAATTAAATATAAGACATGGAATTACTGTTAAATCTTATTTTATTTAATTATATATATTTCGATTCTCAAATGCACAACTCCAAATAATGCAAATTAGAAACTCCTTTCTAATTTCATTCTGCTATGACCAAGGATTCCTGGGTTGTCATTTATCGAATCACATAGGACATATCTCTTTTTTTACTAGAAGTGGTAGATTCTTTATTGACCATTCATTATCTCCATACGTAACTTATTACACCCCAAGCATAACCTTTGATATACCCTAAGGGTCTTAAGGAATAAGTCAAAGTATAATTCATTACACACAAGATACTATGATGATCTCAAGTCCAAGGATCACTTGTACTACTATCACATTAAGAATTCCTATTGACAGGCAAGTAAAACTCCATTAGGTATTCCATTTCGAGTCACGTTCAGTGAACTTATTCTCCAATAAGCACATACATACTTGCTTTAGTGTCTCCACACAAATGATCATGAGATCAATCATCCTCATCCAATGAGCAAGCAATATATGTACCAATCTATCCGGATTTACTAATCTCCTATTTAGTAATCCATCGATTGGAAACTATTTTAGTTTTAAGCTTTCAAAGAATTTAGATCTCATTAGCATGATCAACATCATGATTCTAAAAGCATTGCTTAAAACTACGGGTTATTTACATATTATAAAAACAGGATCATGTAGATAATTAAATGCCTTTAATAAGTGAATATTTTTATTAATAAATAAATAAAATCGCCTTCAAAGTATATGCTTTATCATCATACATGATTGGCTTGTATGCATACTACTTTCAGTCTTTTCATATGCAGAAATTTAAAAATGTCAAAATCACTAATTTTACTACGTAGCATACTTGATGCTAATAAACTAACCGGACCGAATTACACGGACTGGTTAAGGAATCTGAGAATAGTTCTCACTGTTGAAAAGATTTCTTATGTCCTAAATTAACCTGTCCTTGGAATTGTTCCAGAATCAGCCTCTGAGGAAGAGATTGCCACCATTGTAAAGTGGCAAGATGATGCATCTGTGGCTCAATGCATCATGCTCGCATCCATGAATAACGAGCTTTAGCGTCAGCATGAAAACATGGATGCTCCTACTATGTTGCTTCACCTCAAGGAGTTGTATGGTGAACAAAGTAGGACTGCTATATATGAGATATCTAAGGAGCTCTTCCGATCTCGGATGACCGAGGGCACCGCCGTTGAGACTTATGTCCTAAGGGTGATCAATCTGATTGAACGCCTTGGACAGCTTGGGTTCGTTATGGATGGAGAGTTGAGTTAAGACATGGTCTCTCAGTCACTCCCTGAGACCTTCTTGCAGTTCGTTTTTAATTTTTACATGAATAAGTTAGATGTCAGCTTGCCTGAATTACTTAACATGTTGAAAACTACAGAAGGTCACTTCCCATCCAAGAAGAACCATGTCTTAATAGTGAATGATTCTTGCATGAAAAGGAAGAGGCCCAAGTTATCTTCTAAAAAGAAAAAATCTAAGAAGGCTAAGGGCAAGGTAAATATGAAGGAACAAAAGAAATCTGATCCAACTAGCAAAGGAATGTGCTTTCATTGCAACTAGTCGGGTCATTGGAAGATGAACTGCAAGAAGTTTCTTACAGAGAAGAATCTTGGAGAAGCTTCGACTTCCAATCAAAGTTTGTTCATGATTGAAATTAATTTTTTTAAAAGTCAAAATTCTACTTGGGTATTCGATACCGGCTGTGGTTCTCACATATATAATATTGTGTAGGTACTGGTCAGAAGTAGAAAGCTGAACAAGGATGAGGTTCTCCTACGAGTGGAAAATGGAGCAAAGGTTGCTGCATTAGCTGTAGGCACTTATTGTTTAGCAATGCCTACGGGCAAGTCCATTTATTTAAATAATTGTTATTTTGTTCCGAATATCATTAGAAACTATATTTTTATTTTCGTATTAGATATGGAAGGATATGATATTATAATAAAGAACAACAATTGTTCTATTTATAAAGACAATATTTTATATGGTGTTGGTCATTTGCAAAATGGACTTTATATACTTGACTTGCATGAAAATATATACTTCAAATAAAACAAACTAAGAAAATGAAAAGAGATGATGTTAATTATACATATATGTGACACTGTAGACTCGATCATATTAATGAAACAAGATTATCCTAGTTGCATAAAGATGGGCTCTTAGAGCTATTTGATTATGAATCATATCCAACTTGTGAATCTTGTCTCATGGGTAAAATGACTAAATCTCCTTTTAGTGGAAAAGGAGAAAGAGTTACAAAGTTGTTATTATTGGTTCACACAGACGTTTGTGGACCTATGACAACAAATGCACGAGGAGGGTATACTTATTTTTCTGATGATTACTCAAGAGTTGGATATGTATATTTAATGAAATACAAATCTGAATCATTTGAAAAGTTCAAAGAGTTCAGAAGTGAATTAGAGAAACAAACAGGCAACAGTATTAAGATTCTTTGATCAGATCGAGGTGGAGAATACTTAAGCGGTGAGTTTCTCAATTGTCTCAAAGATAACGGTATAATCTCACAATGGACTCCACCAGGTACGACACAGTTAAATGGAGTATCTGAACGGAGAAATCAAACATTGTTGGACATGGTTCGGTCCATGATGAGTTTTACCGATCTTCCAATTTCATTCTGGGGTTATGCCCTAGAAACGGCTGCATATCTACTAAATAAGATACCCTCGAAATCCGTCCATTAGACTTTATATGAGATGTGGACAAGGAGGAAACCTGATCTTAAGCATGTTAAGATTTGGGGATGTCCAACTTATGTGAAAAGGTTTCAAAATGATAAGTTTGGGACAAGATCTGATAAGTGCACGTTTGTGGGATATCCTAAAGAAAGTTTGGGATACTATTTCTACAATCCTACTGAGCAAAAGGTGTTTATTGCGAAACACGCTGCCTTCTTGGGAAATGAGTTTATTCTTGAAGGGGCTAGTGGGAGGAAAATGGATCTTGAAGAAATTTAAGAACCACAAACCACTACAGATCAAGTGGATGAACTTGTTCAAGTAGAGACACGTACTATACAACACCATATTCGTAAATCTGGAAGAGTACCGAAGATACTTGAAATGTATGAATTTGGCATAGAGGATGACAATGAGGTACACGTCATGAATGATGATGATCCATTGAATTACGAATAGGCTATGAGTAATTAAGACTCAGAGAAATGGTAGATGACCATAAAATCTAAAATGGATCTTTGAAGTAATGCATAAGACCATTTGGATTTTACTTGCGATTGCAGCTTATTATTACAAGATCTGGCAAAATGGATGTGGAGACGCCCTTCCTCAAATATATATTATTAGAGGAGAATGTATGTATGATATAGCCAGATGATTTTGTTTCAATGGTTGAAGCAAATCATGTATATGAGCTACAACAATCCATTTATGGGTTGTAGCAAGCTTCTCAAAGATGGAACATTCATTTTGATGAGACAATTAAAGAGTTTGATTTTATCAAAAATGAGAATGAACCATGTGTGTACAAGATGGCTAGTGGGAGCGCTGTTTCATTCCTTGTATTATATGTTGATGATATATTACAGATAGGGAATGACATTCCTATGCTACAATCGATCAAAATAAAATTGTCTAAACATTCCTCCATGAATGATTTGGGTAGAACATCCTACATTGGGGATATAAATCTGTATAAATAGATTTAAAAGGATATTCGGCTTAACCCATTGAGCATATATTCATTACATGCTAAAGGCGTTTAGCATGGCAAACTCCAAAAGGTGTCTCATGATGATGAGCCATGGAGTGTATCTCACTAAAATTGTTCTTAATAAAAGAGAGATCGCATGAGTTATTATCATGTATGTAATAAAATATACAAGACTTGATGTTGATCAGTCATATTCTAGAGAAGATCACTGTAAGACAATGATAAACATCTCAAAGTACTTAACTGATACTAAGGATGCCATTATAACATATGATAGGCCTGAATTAAACTAGAGGACTAAACAAACTACAATTTTTAGACTGACCATGACAACAGCAAATCCACTTTAGGGTAAGTCGTTACCTTGAAAGGTGGTGTAGTGATAGAAAGGTTCCAAACAGCAAAAGGTTGCTGGTTTAGTGACAAAGACAAAGTATATAACTGTAAGTGAAGTTGCAAGTTGATGTTTTAGATGAAAAGTTTATTACAGAACTAGGAATAGTTCCTAAGTCTCATCTTGAATCCAAACATGTGTTGCTGCAATTTGATTAAAGAAATCATTGAAAGAGGAGCGTGTAGATTCTCAAGAAAACATTGCAGATCCATTTACTAATGCTTTAGCACAACATCAGTTTGATCGTCACTTAGAGAAGATGGGTATGAGATATCATGGCGATTGGCTTTATTGCAAGTGGGAGATTGAAAGTAGTATGCATACAAGCCAATCATGTATGATGATAAAGCATATACTTTGCAGATGATCTTATTTATCTAGTAATAATAGTATTCACTTATTAAAGGCGTTTAATTACCTACATGATGTTGTTTTTATAATATGTAAATAACCCATAGTTTTAAGCAATGCTTTTAGAATCATAATATTGATCATGCTAATGAGATCTAAATTCTTAGAAAGCTTAAAATTAAAATAAATCTCAATCGTTGAATTACTAAAAATGGGATTAGTAAATCTAGATAGATTGGTACATATGTTGCTTGCTCATTGGATGAGGATGGTTGATCTCATGATCATTTGTGTGGAAACACTAAAGCAAGTATGTATGTGTTTATTGGAGAATAAGTTCACTGAACGTGACTCGCTATGGAATACCTAATTGAGTTTTACTTGTCTGTCAATAGGAATTCCTAATGTGATAGTAGTACAAGTGATCCTTGGACTTGAGATCATCATAGTATCTTGTATGTAATTAATTATACTTTGACTTATTCATTAAAAACCCTTAGGGTATATGAAAGGGTATGCTTGGGTATAATGAGTTACATATGGAGATATTGAATGATCAATAAGGAATCTACCACTTCTAGTAAAAGAAGAGATATGTCCTATGTGATTCGTTAAATGACAACCCAGTAGTCCTTGCCAAGGCAGAATGAAATTAGAAATGAGTTTCTAATTTGCATTATTTGGAGTTGTGCATTTTCTAATCGAAATACATATAATTAAATAAAATAAGACTTGACAGTAATTCTATGTGTTATATTTAATTGGGACATTGTATGGTGGAAGGATTGAATTGTACGGTAACTATTTACTCACATGTTCTTTTATGATTAATGTTAAAATCTATATTATCTGCAAAGTCGTTGATTGCTAGGGAGACTTATCCATATTGTAGAATAAATATTATTTATTTAAATAGATTGTTAGTTTAATTTATTTATTTAAATAAGATTAGAATTGTTCTAATTGATTTATTCATAACCGGTTTAATATGGAGAACCTAAAGGGCCACACCATAAAAGGAAGAATAATTATTTAAGATGGTAATGACATAATCGTAATAATGCATTAAGTGTAATTAATTTAATATATGGGGATAGAATAAATTAAATAACTTTATGTTTATTATTTAATATTTTAGAAATATTAAATATTAATTAATATGAGAAATCTTATTAATATTATTACAATTATTATTTTAATTTCTAAAGGAGTTTAAGAATTAATTTAATATTAGTACTCTCATTTATTCCTAATAAGAATAAGAGACAAATTAATTAAAGGAGTTTAATTAAATAATCCCAATATGATTGGGAAGCCTAATTAATTAAAGGAGTTTAATTAATTAAATAAAATCCTATTTCTAATAGCATTAGAAGGGTTGACCAATATCTATATAAGAGGAGTCTTATATTAGATATCAGTTGATGAAATTCTAATTGTTGAAGAGTACTCCTTTTCTATAGAGGATAGAAACTAGGGTTTAGTCAACTACCCTCCTTGAATAATTCTTTTTCCTTGGTAGATCACCTATAGAGGCTAAACACTTGGGTGGCTAACGTTGATCAAAGGAAGGAATCTAACCCATAAATTCAAGGAGATTACGAAGAACAAGGAGTTGAACTCGTACCTGTAGAAGCTTCGTTCTACAATGGTATGATTACGTAGCTTCTTATTTATCATTTTAAATTATAAATTTGAATAAAGGATGATCCGGGTAATGGTTTTGTAAAAAATTTTAAACTCTGATATACCATGCTTCCGCTAAATTTTTGCAATTTGATTGCGCCATGATTTCGTACAAACCCAACACAATGTAACCTAATGTTTAGTTTAATCGAATTTCTCTCCTATTTATTATAATGAATCATGTTTGAATGAGTTGTTTTATTTCATGCTTATTTATTAATTGCTTGATTAAGGTATTGATATGGCAATTATTTGATATTGAAAAATGGATTTTAATGCCTAACCCTAAATACAACAACACTTGTTATGGCCATGCCTATGGGAATGAGAGCATATTTTTCATAATAGAATAGGAATATATATATATATATATATATATATATATATATTTGCCTTGTGTAATCATTGAGAACTAAGCTTAATAACCCTTAGACTAATTATTTTCACCATAGGAATATTGTGATTTATTTAGCTAAGGGATTGCATTTGACCATCGGAAGAGGCTTATGTATACTTGTCGTTCTTGGTTGACCATTCTTGTGATTCGTTAGATAATTTGGAGAGTTAGGAGATTAAACGATGCATTAGGGGAGTTGTAATCCTAGCTTGCCTTATTTGAACCAACTCAATCTCACGTTTTACTGTTTTTATTAATATTAGTTTTAAAAACACCATCACTATTAAGTTGTTTAGATAAGACCGTATTGATATAATTTAGTATTAAAATAGCGTTAGTACTTTGTCCTCGTGGGTTCGACACTCTACTTTCTATTATATTACTTGTTAGACCGTGTATACTTGTGCGAGTTTATTGATCGTGAAAATAACCAACAAGTTTTTGGCGCTGTTGCCGAGGACTTTGTATTATTTATCTTTCAATATTAATACTAATTCATAACGATCTTAATTTAAACTGATTCATCTGTTTAATCTTTCTCTCAGGTACTCTTGACTGTACATGCCACCTCGTCGGAATCGGAATACAATACCTCTTGTTCCTGAGGTTGACAAACTTTTTAGAAGACTGAGAAGAGAAAGAGCTCGGGAAGTACCTACCCCGATTATAATGGCTGAGGAAATCCAAAAATCTCTAAGGGAGTATGTCATGCCTCATATCACAGACATCCAAGCTAGCATACTACGACCCGCGATTCAGGCGAATAACTTCAAAATCAAGCCGGGCACAATTCAAATGATACAAAATAACGTTCAATTCAGTGGGATGCCGAATGACGATCCGAACGATCATTTGAATAATTTCTTGGAAATCTATGATACCTTTAAATGGAACGGAGTCTCTGATGATGTTATCAGACTCAGACTATTCCCGTTTACCCTTCGGGAGAAATCCAAGAGCTTGTTGCATTCGCTTCCTCCGGGCTTCATTACCACATGGGCTGACCTAGCTCAGAAATTCATGGTGAAGTTCTTTTTGCCGGTGAAAACAGCAAGGCTCAGACATCACATCACCTCTTTCACCTAATATGAATCCGAATCTCTTTACGACTTGTGGGAACGATTTAAAGATTTGTTGAGGAAGTGTCCACACCATGGGTTGCCCGAATGACTTGCAGTTCAGACTTTTTATAACGTATTATCCGGCTCTACTCATTCGAGTATTGATGCCGCGTCTGGAGGGGATTCTATGTTGAAGCATCATACTGTTGGTTATGAACTGATAGAGACAATGGCGAAAAATAATTACCAGTGGCCTAATGATAGGCAAACACCACGGAAGGTGGCAGGGGTGCATGAGGTTGACACAGTTACTGCATTGTTTGCCCAGGTTGATGCTCTGACTAAAAGATTGGACACTATGGGGGTGCAAGCAGTGAAGAGTGTAGCTCCGCTATATAATTTGTGTGCGCGGAGCCACCCTACTGATCAGTGCGCCATTAGCTCTGAATCAATCTAATTTATCTCAAATTACGGGTGACAGCAGAATTCAAATCTCCCAAACCACTATCATCCCGGATTGAGAAATCACCCGAATTTTTCATGGAGAAACTACAACCAAGATCAAACCTCTACAACCAGACCAATATATTCTAATCCTCCCGATTTTTAATCCCAAAGTCAGCACCAATAGCATCCACAAGGCTCTTACTAACCCCCACTTCCCCAGGACAGATAGCCGAGTTTGGAAGATCTCCTCACGAGGTATATTGCTCAGAATGAGACAAGGAGCAATAGTCAAGAGGCATCCATTCAGAATCTGGTGGTCCAAATGGGACAAATGGCAACTGCTCTAAATAGTCGCCCTCTAGGCACCTTGCCAAGCGACACTGATGTCAACCCCAAACGGGAAGGCAAGGAGCAATGCAAGGTAGGCACTCTTCGAAGTGGCAAGATAGTGATTGAGGCTGGAGGTGAGACCTAAATAATGCAACAAGAAGTTTTTGATGAGGAAAACAGTGTTGAGCTGACTTATGACAAGTCTGGGGGAGAAGAGAAGGTGCATGAAGAAAACACAACACCAACCCCTACTGTTAACAAATCTAGTCCCGTGATTCAACAAGTACACCATTTCCCAGAGCCTGCAAAAACAGAAGCTAGATAAGCAATTCTCGAAGTTCTTAGAGATTTCTAAGAAACTCCACATCAATATCCCGTTTGCTGAGACGTTGGAGAAAATGCCTAGCTATGTCAAATTCATGAAGGACATCTTGTCAAAGAAAAGGAAAATGGGGGACTACGAGATAGTAGCACTTACTGAGGAATGTAGTGAAATTATACAGAATAAGCTTCCTCCTAAGCTGAAAGACCTAGGCAGCTTCACAATACCATGCACAATTGGATATCAGTTCATCGGGAAAGCCCTATGCGATTTAAGGGCTAGCATAAATTTAATGCCCCTATCTATCTACAAGAAGTTGGGGTTGAATGAGGCTAAACCTACAAGTGTAACCTTGCAGTTGACCGACAGATCCCTCACGTACCCAAAGGGAATTTTGGAAGATGTCCTTGTCAAGGTGGACAAGTTCATCTTTCCAGTTGATTTTATCGTTCTGGACTTCGAGGAAGATAGGGAGGTCCCTATTATCTTGGGGAGACCATTTTTAGCCACGGGCAAGACACTTATAGATGTGCAAAAGGGGGAACTAACAATGCGAGTACAAGACCAGGAAGTAACTTTCAATGTCTTCAGGGTCAATGAAGTACCCCTCTGCCTCTGAAGACTGTTTCCAGGTTAATGTGATTGACGAAGCTGTACAGGAGGTGTTCTCTGAAAACTGTTGTTTCGACTCGCTTGAGGCTATTATGACTATTGCAAGTAATGAGGAAGAGCCTACTCATCTCGAATATGCTCAGTGGTTAGATGCAATCTCGAGATTTAATCACTTCAAGCGCCAATTTGAAATTGTGGATGAGCAAGATGAAAGTAGTATGCACACAAGCCAATTATGTTTGATGATAAACCATTTATTTGTAACACTCTTATTCATTTATTAATAAAAGTATTATTTAATTAAAGACATTTAATTTATCTACATGGTGCTGTTTTTATAATATGTGATAAACTCATAGTTTTAAGCAATGCTTTTAGAATCATGATGATGATCAAGCTAAAGAGATCTAAATTCATAGATAGCTTAAAAACTAAAATAGTTCCCAGTCGATGGATTACTAAAAAGGGGATTAGTAAATTCGGATAGATTGGTACATATGTTGCTTGCTTATTGGATGAGGATGATTGATCTCATGATCATTTGTGTGGAGACACTAAAGCAAGTATGTAGGTGCTTATTGGAGAATAAGTACACTGAACGTGACTCGCTAAGAATACCTAATGGAGTTTTACTCGCCTGTCAATAGGAATTCGTAATGTTATAATATTACAAGTGATCCTCAGACTTGAGATCATCATAATATCTTGTGTATAATAAATTATACTTTCACTTATTCCTGAAGACTCTTAGGGTATATCAAAGGGTATAATTGGGTGTAATAAGTTATATATGGAGATAATGAAGGATCAATAAAGAATCTACCGCTTCTAGTAAAAGAAGAGATATGTTCTATGTGATTCGATAAATGAAATTAGAAAGGAGTTTCTAATATACATTATTTGGAGTTGTGCATTTGAGAATAGAAATACATATAATTAAATAAAATAAGACTTGACAGTAATTCCATGTTTTAGATTTTATTGGGACATTATATGGTAGAAGGATTGAATTGTATGGTAACTATTAACTCAAAGGTTCTTTTATGATTAATGTTGAAATCTATATTATCAGAAAAGTCGTTGATCGCTAGGGGGCATATCCCTATTATAGAATAAATATTATTTATTTAAATAGATTATTAGTTTAATTTATTTATTTAAATAAGATTATAATTATTCTAATTGATTTATTCACAACCAGTCTAATATGGAGAACCTAAAGGGTCACACCATAAAAGGAAGAATAATTATTTAAGAAAGTAATGGCATAATAGTAATAATATGTTAAGTATAATTAATTTAATCTATGGTGATAGAATAAATTAAATAGCTTAATGTTTATTATTTAATATTTTAGAAATATTAAATATAAATTAATAAAAGGAGTCTTATTAATATTATTATATTTATTATTATTTTAATTTCTAAAGGAGTTTAGGAATAATTTTAATATTAGTACTCTCATTTATTCCTAATAAGATTAGGAGGCAAATTAATTAAAAGAGTTTAATTAATTATTTCCAATGGGTTGGGCAGCCTAATTAATTAAAGGAATTTAATTAATTAAATGAAACCCTTTTTCTAATTGGATTAGAAGGATTGTGCAATATCTATATAAGAGGAATCTTATGTTAGATATCAGTTGATGCAATTCTAATTGTTGAAGATTACTCATTTTTTATAGAGAATAGAAAACTAGGGTTTAGCCAACCACCCTCCTTCTTGAACAATTCATCTTCCTTGGTGGATCACCTCTAGATGCCAAACACTTGGGTGACTAACGTTGATCAAAGGAATGAATCAATCCCGGATATTCAAGGAGATCGCGAAGAACAAGGAGTTGAACTCGTACTTGTGGAAGCTTAGTTCTACAAGGGTATGAATCTAATCTCATTCTATTTCATTTTAATTAATAACTGTGCATAAAGGATGATCCGGGTAATTGGTTTGTAGAAAAATTTTAAACTCTGATTTTACCATGCTTCCGCTATTTTGTAATTTGATTGCGCCCATGATTTTATACAAACCTAATAGTGGCATCAGAGCCAAACCTTTATACAAGTTATTAATTGTTCAGATTTGATATTTATGTTGATGTGTTTAGAACAATTTTTTGGGCATAATTATTGACATATCATATTTTTTGAAGAAAAACTTCACAATTCGCGAACTGAAAAAACAGTTTTCGGAGACTAGCGTCGAAACGCTTGATTGTAGTACAATCATGGCGCCGCAGCGCCGGCTCTTTGTTTTGACACTGATGACATGGCGCCGCAACGCCTGATGCTAGTTCACTAGCGGCGCCACAGCGCCACTCTCCAGAAACAATCTTTTTTTTAATTAAGATAAAAGGTTTATTTTAATTAAAATTAAAGGCTGAATGACACTTCTGTCCCTCTAAGTTATTACCCACTTTCAAAGTCATCCCTAAAGTTTAATTTTTGTCAATTAGGTCCTTAAAATGGTATTGTGTTGGCGTTTCCGTTCCTTCAACCCAATTTGACCTCAACTCGACCCATTTTGACCAATTTAAACCCAACCTAGTTTGACCCAACAAAAAAATTTAATATTTTAAAATATAATATTATTTTTAAATTAAGTTTAAAATAATAATTATATTTAACATTTTTTAAAAATAATATTAATTTTTTAAAATATTAATTATTTTAATACTTTATAATAGAATAATTATTTTAAAAATAGTTATTTTTAATATTTTAAATTTTTTTTAGTTTTTTTAAAAAAATTAAAAAAATATATTTAATATTTTAAAATAATTATTTTTTAAATAAGGGCTAAATACACTTCTGTCCCTTGAAGTATGACCCCTTTTACACTTATGACCCTAATATTTAAAACTTTACATTAGCATACTCTAAGTACATTTAAGTAAACAAAAGTGACCCTAAAACCTTTTTCGGCCAAAAAATACGTCTGAATGGTGACGTGTCACTGGAGAGACTCGTATTTCACTGTATTTGTAGTTTACTTTGTATTTTCAGTGTATTTTGACATTAAAATCAAATAAATTCAAGTATATACTCATTTCCCTCCAACTGACACAACAGTAATGACCATCCCCTATATATCAGCTCTAATGGTGGAAAAAGAAAGAGAGGGAGTAGAAAAACAGAAGAAAGAGAAGGAGAAAGAGAAGGTGCAGAGAAAGAGCATACCTGAAAATTCCATGGCTTCAATATTGTGTCACAATCATCTTTTGGTTGACCTCGGGACATCTTGGACTGATAGAAATCCAGGTAGGAGATTTTTTTCTTGTCGAATTGTAATCAACAACAGATTTCTCTAATACATTCCGAATGTTCGTTAATTCCTTCATCAACTCCAAAAAAACTTTTTTCAGCATCTTGCATCTGATTTCTAGAGAATTCAAAGGCCCTCTCTGTATGGAGATGAAAAGTAGCATAATTCAGACAATTACGTACAAAGCCCTCTACCCATCAAGTTCCCTGGTTTCCTCATAGTTAGCGGCAACATCAGAGTCTTTATTTGAGTCCAAATTAGGGCACATGAAAGTGAAATTCTGACTTTTGCAAGGTAACTCAATATCAACCACCTCAACTTTTGGAAAAGTTGAAAAAAATATAAGTTTGTATGTATAATATCTTTAAAAAGATCAAAAATTGTATTGAAAAGCCCAATAGACAATACTTACAAGAATCAATACTCTTCAAATCAATTTGAATTCTCCCAAGCTGAATAACTCCCCCATTGAATAAATCGCTAGAGATATTAAGTGAATGGATGTGTTCCAAACCAACAAGTGCACCCAAAACCGGACTAGTTAACATGTTATGACTCAAATCAAGAACTTTCAGCTGCTTCAAATTCGAAAGATCATTAGGTAATTCACCTTGGAGTTGATTGCGCGAGAGATCAAGCAGATTTAGCTTATCTAAGCGGCCCAAAGCATGTGAAACTTCACCTTCCAAACATTTGTTGGACACGTTTAACATAATCACTCTACGTGTAACTGACACATTACCACCATTCCCACAGACAACTCCATTCCAATTACAACACATGGATTCTTTCGACCATGCTGCAATAATGGATCCATTTGTGAGGTTACCTGCAAATTCCTTCAGTGCCAGTAAATCAATCGGATGACAGGCTTGACCACTAGGATCAAAATTCCTTCATCTAATACAAAATTTCCAATAAAAATTCCCAACAATCAGAAACAAGTTAGGATCAAAATTCCTAATAAAAATCAGATTAAGGCCACAAATGAAGGAAACTAGGAACTTAATACAAGTAGAAAATGACACATCAGAAACCCACAAATCAACAATCAAGTACTAACAACTTGAAAGTAAAGTAGTCAACAGCAGTAAAAAAAACCGCTGAGGTCTCTAACCCCACATAAAGTCTAATCCCCAGACCAAAAGATTAAAGAACTCAAAACCTGATTCAAATTGGTTGAGTAGAAACAAGCTAGATAGCACCGATCCTTAAATGAATAAAGAAAAAGTTGTTAAGCTTAAAACCCACATTTCAAAACACCTCAAAATCCACAATGAAGACTAAACTAACAGCTTCAAAATGAAGCAACAACTACGAGGAAGAGGAACACAAAATGATTCCAAATGCCCAGATTAGTTATAAAAAAACTTTACACTTTAGTTGAAAAGAGTTAACAGAAAGGATAGAGAAAAATGATTGAATTTAAGTGTTGTTGCAGTTGAAGCAAAGAACTCGTGTTTCTCCTCTATGTAGTTTGAACTGAGAGTCAATAATATATATGTCTAGCAAGTTATTGAATGATATAGTTGCCAAATTAAAAGAATCCTCCACACCAGGGTTTAAACCATTTGCATTCTTGATAAACAAATCCTCTGAATCAATACTCTTCAAATCATCTTTACCAGGGGAAAGATCCTTTGAATTAGGGTTCACATTTGTCAAATTCTGATTTTTGCCATCTATTTCCAGCTTTTCTACCACGGAAGTGGGAGAGAAGACGCACCTTGCGTGGGTGCTTTGCTACGAGAGTCAACTGGATATGATTACGCCATTGGATTTCGTCAGAGCGAGCTTGGCCGGAGCGGTTGTGATGGAGATATATATGAGATTTGATGCGTGTGTAGATGCCGATAAACGGACTAGATATTGGTAAAGATTGCTTTCGCTTTTTGGGTATAAGCTTCGGCTCCTTGGCTTTCGTTCTTCAGAATTTGATTTGGGGTTTTGTAGAAGAGAGGTTCGGTGTTTGTTGTGCGCGACCCCTCCCTTGTATTTCACATGTATTTAGTAAAAAAAACCCTATATTATAATAGTTGTATACATTTAAACTGTATAAAATCGTCTCTCCGGTGACACGTCACCATTCAAGCGTATTTTTTGGCTGAAAAAGTTTTTAGGATCACTTTTGTTTACTTAAGTGTACTTAGAGTATGCTAATATAAAGTTTTAAACATTAGGGTCATAAGTGTAAAAGGGGTCATACTTCGAGGGACAAAAGTGTTTTTAGCCCTTAAAATAATTATTATTTTTAATATATTAAAAGTAAATAATTTTTTTAAAATAATAATTATATTTAATATTTTAAAATAAAATATTATTTTTTAAAAGTTATAAAAATAATTAGTATTCTAAGGGAAAAATATTAAAAACTTTATTTTTTTCAAAAATGAATAAAGTTTCATAAAATATAGATTTAAAAAAATTACATAAGAAAATAAAACTTTATTCTTTAAAAAATAAAGTAGATTTTTTCATTTTTTATGTAAAACTTTATTTTCAGAAAAACATTCAAAGTGAACGGCCAACGCCTCAAGCACTATTGGGGCGCAGACATCGATCGCCAGGCAACCGCAGTCGACCTGTTTGAAACAGGGAGTACTCAGGCTGAACGACTTAAAAGCAATCGCTCGATGGGAGGCAACCCATCCTTACTTTCATTTTTCATAAATATATATTAAATAGATGTAATAATGTATATTAAGTAGTAAATTTGTCGTTAAAATGCTTGTTCTAACAATTGTAATGATGTGCGGTGTAGGTATGGCCCAAGTACAAGACTAGGCAAGTGAGACCACATTGGGCCAACAAGAAATCAATAAGAGAAGCCTAGTCTAGTCAACATCCAGCAAAAATAGCAAAAAAATCACTATTTTGAAAAAGTTCAAGGCCCGTCCCTGGGGGCAGAGCAAGGCCAAATTGCCCGCCCCCGTGGGCTAGTTTTCTGCATGGTACCCACCCCCGCCGGCTTCTCAAGCACAACGTGCCCGCCCCGGCGGGCTATATACAGTTCTATTTTTAAAAAACTGCTTTAGGCACTCGACATGGGCCATTCTACAACATAAACAAGACCTAACCTGCTGAAAACCACCCTTTAAAGGCAAGAACCTTTGATCACTACACTAAGTTTATATTTTAAGAGGACTACCACAAACCAATCGGGATTGGAAGCATCATTCCTCATCCTACCAACATCAAACAACAAGTTCAAGCTGTACAACTACCTCTCCAATTGGGAAAGTTTGTAGGCAATTATGGGTTATCTGTGTTAGGAATATACACGAGAATGTTATTCCTATTTTATATAATTTGATTATGATATAAATGAATGAATATGCAAGTATGATTGCATTGATAAAAGCTGTAAAGTCCTTTAATAGATAATAGGAATATATGTACAAGGACTTAGACTGAAATGATCAAATATGTTAGGTTGATCCTACATAAGCAAAACAGCTTTGTAAAGTCCTTAAAAAGAAATGATGTACAAGGACTATAAATATAGATAGATCAAGCTTGTTAGGTTGATCTTAGAAAGTGTAATAGCTAGGCTTGTCTGATCGTCGAGCACTGCACCAGCATCATAGTCTGCCAGGAGAGACAAGGAAGACTCGAGAACTATCAAGGCGGAATCGTAGTATGCAAGATAGTAGATCTCGGAGTTCGTAGTCTTCCAGGAGAAAAGAGGAAGGATTGTAGTGTGTCGAGAAGAACTTTCTCAGAGCCGTAGTCTGCTGAGGAAGTCATGTTCAGAATCGTAGAGACAGTCTGTTTATGAGCCGATCGAGCGTCTGCCAGAGCTAAGTCAAGAATCGTAGATCACACTTGAAGTAGTGGAGTCTGCTGATCATATCAGAGGCAGAAATTGTAGTCGAGCCAGATCAGACGAGGACAGCAAGCATGAAGGCAGAAATTATAGTCTGTCAAGGTCTGATCTCGGAGTCGTAATGTCTGCAGAAACAAGGCTAAATCATAGTCTACAGAACTAAGGCTTCTACAGAGATTGCTCACAATGCCAAGGCAGAATCGTAGTGTCAACACGAATCTCAATAGATGAGCACTCCCAGAATACCGAAAGCATGAAGTCTCTAGTTTGAGTTGCAAAGATACATTCCACTTAAAGGAAACCAGAGAGCACTCAACGAATGGCAGGCAAGCTAACAGAAGATCTAAGCACCAACTCAATCAGCATTCAGATTGAGTTGTGAGGCCATTAAAGATGAAGTCTACCACAAGCCCATCAGAAGAAGACTTTAGATAAAGTGACTAACTAGAGAAAGTCAGCAAGTACAGTAGCTGTCAAGAGAACAGAAGACAATGGCTTTGAGAATCACTTAGGATCGTAGTGTTTGCCAAGCAAGAACTGATGAAGTTTACACAGAGATACTGGCCAGCTTTTGAAGAATAAGACAGAAGTGATTAAGCATGGGTCAGACCATTAAAGATAGGTGAACGGGAGATCACCAGGAGAAAGAGAGCTGGGTATGCCATAAATCTGATGTGTCTTACTATCCAAAAGAGGCCAGAACAAGAAGTCAAGCTATCAGTTCCTGAAATCAGTCAAGGCAAGCAGAAGTGTTGAAGCACTGCACAAGTAAAGGAAGAAGTGTTCTACATTGCAGATCCAAAGAACACTCTTCAGAATCGTAGTGTTGTCTCAACCAGTCAAAGAGCAACATTTAACAAGACACTACTATCAAGGTCCAAGAATATTTGCATCAGAATGGTAGATTTCGGGCATCTGAATATTGAAGCACTAGCAACGTCTCAATATAAAGACTGACATTCGAACGTTGCTAATTGAGAACATCAATGCAAAAGGACAACTCCTAAAGATTCGAATCAAGGAATCAGAAAGGAGTAATAAAGGTGACTACCAGCCTGACACAGAATAGTGACATCTCTGAGGCGGTAGGTGAGAAAGCAGACTGTTGTGTCAGTAAAGTCAAAAAGGAGCTGTCACGTCACATCAGCAGTATGCACCAAATAACTCGAGATCTGCGAAGCAATTCAAATAGCTCCCAACGGCTATATTCCAATGGGAAGATTGTGAGGGAGTATATAACAGCTAGAGCTTCAAAGATCAACAGTGGCTGAGAAGTAGAATCGTTGAGTTGTTGGAATGCTATATTGTTAACTCTACTAGTTCCACCAGAGCTGAACAGAACAAGTCTCAGTGGCAGTGAAACTACGAAAGTGGAAGTGAAGCATATTGGAAGAAAGACTTGAACAGACTAAAAGCTTCACTCAACAAGGATGAGAATGCCACTGAAGATGGCAGCTAAGCTGAGAGCCGAGAAGGCCATAAAGATAGCATTAAGGAAAGTGGTTGAGCATAAAGAAGATCAGAAGAGCCACTCTATGGATCACCATGAAGAACAAGAAGCTGAAAAGGAAAAGATGTAGAACCATGTCTTCTTATCAATCAAGAAGGGTTCAAGGGCTGCTAAGGACCAGAAGAAGATGACCCACAATGAAAAGCCTTAGCAGTCCTATGTGGTGATGGTGCACAGCTTACATCAGAAGAAGATGAGCTGAACAGAATGAAGATCAGCTGCACCTGAGAAGAATAGGTCCAGACTTGAAGTAGAATGCTGTGGACCAAGCCAAGCTGCTAAATACAAGAGATGATAAAGCTTCAAGTCATCTTAGCAGCAAAGCACAAACAACAACAACAACTACAACAACGAGTAGCCAGGGCCTAAGGGGTCCTTGTCTGGAGGGACTAAATGAGTTCCAAGGGTGCTGGCCTTGAAGAGTTCTTAGTGAACTAGAGGAGTTCCAAGCTTACTGGGCTTGAAGAGTTCTTAGTGAACTGAAGTGCTAAGGCTGTTGGCCTTGAAAGAATCTTAGTGATTCAGGGTGCTGCCCTTCCTTAGTCGATTTCCTGCTAGAGTGCAGAAGAGTGGATTAGGAGCTTGAGTCTCTGAACCACTTAAAACCCCTTATGTCTTTTACATTCTGTCATTTACTTTCTGTCATTTACATTATGCACTTAACTGCTATAACTGTTATGTTTGTATTGACTACTTACATCTAAACTAACTCCAAGAATAATGTATCAATGTTTATCAATATATCAATGAAGGGGACATTTAACTTATTCTGTTGTGCTTGAAATGATTCTTATGTTTGTCATGTGCTAACCTCTTAGCAATACAAAATAAAATGGAAAAGAGTTTTAAAACGCAAAGGATTTATTCAACCCCCCTTCTAGATCTATTGTGTGCCTACTGGGAACTAATAATTGGTATCAAAGCTGGTTCTCATGCTATATTCAAAAGCAAATCGCTTTGAGTATGATCCTAGGCACAAACATTGTTCTAAACTTAGTTTAGTAGTAAGTCACTTGTAAATGTAGATGAGCTCACACGTTTGAAATAATGTGTACAGGTAAATATGTATATACACCTGAAGCTGCTCAGATTGGTCCATGTTCTTAAATGACATAACATCAAGACCAATCCTTGTCCACAGTCAATCTTGTAGTCTGAAGACCAGAGATGGGAAGTCAAGAGGTATCAACAGCAAAGAATCAAGCATCCTCCATTCTGAAAAATGAAAGGCCATACATGCTAAGAAATGCTTATCCAGAGGAGAAAGAAGAATTTCTCAAATATGTATTTGGCTAACCAGTAGTTGGATGTGAACCCTGAGGTTCAAGGTGATTAAAGAACTGAAGATGCCAAGACGTTCTTAGCTTACCTCTTCAAGGCTATGACTGATTGATCGAAGGACAACTGGAGCAACAAGCTGTCAGAAATAAATATAAAGATATGCACATCAATGCCTAACCTATAGAAAGGTAAATAACTGTCAAGAGACTGACAGTATAAAGGTACGGTTCCTCATTCATTATAAATGTGTACATCATGTTGCATAACCTTATGTACTATAACAATATTCTATCAAGAGACCATACTCTTCCTAAAAAGGGGAAGAGAGAAAGTACACTAAAGTTGGAAACATAATTGCTAACAAACTTTCTCTCCATCCAAGTCTTAGGTTGAAGATAACATCTTGAAAGATGTCTGAAATAGGTCATAAGCATATCAAGATTTAATTAATCTTAAGTGGAGTAATCCTTGCTGAAGGGTTAGTATGTATGTACAAACCTATGTTCTAGGTTTTTGATAATACATAGAGTATGATCAGTTCTAGAGGAGTATCTTGAAGATTCTTAGAAACTGATCATCTCCATAAATCTACCAGATACAAATAAGTAATAGAGTTGATTCCTACTCTGCGAACATTCAAGATCTGTGAACATAACCAAGCAAAGGGTGAAACCATCAAAGAAAAAGAGTGTATTATTAAAATGATTAATCTTACATACACTCACTATCATGCATTTTAAATGTCATAGCTAAATCTGATACATGCATGGATATGATCATTGATGCTAAATTTGATGTAAATTCAAATATATGAGGAATAGGGATTTTGAGAAAACTAACCTAGCAGGACCCAATCAAGCTTGGGTGCCAAAATAGAAATTATCTAAATGTGCAGGTACTTGGTCTATCTGACGACACTAAGGAATGCTAAAGCAGATGGCTTCAGTCACGAAGATTCACCCAACTAGAGGCTCAAGACATTTCAGCAATGTTCTTGTCAAAATTCATCCTATGCCAAAGCCAGTTTCTGAAGATTTGTTGAGCCCACATTAACAAAGCTCACAAGATTGCTGATCTACACATGGAAGCTGATCATTCATACCTAGATGAAAAAAAGGGATCTTCTATGACCCATCCATGCAAGGAATATCTTCAAAGAAGAAAACGCGAAGAAGTTCACATCAAAGGATCATAAAGCTTTAATTATGAAGAATTCTTCATAGAAGAAGAACTCCACGAGTGCAATCTATCAAAAGAGTTTAAGGAAAATTGTAGTGTTCTCTATGATCAAGACTGTGTCAAACCTGTGCAAGCCAACACACAACGATTATGGTACAATGATCATAATCGTAGTGTTCCTCCTGTCAGCATCAAAGTCTGCAGTTCTGATTAAGGAGGAAAGGAAACTAACTGAAGGAAGGCTATTAGATGTTGACAAGTTAATAGTCCCAAATGAGTCTTCATTTATCCTTAGTGTATATTGATGAAACTAAGGAAGGACTACAAGCCTACTGAAAATGCCTGTTTAGTTATCAGATAAAGAAAACTACGTTCATAGTTCTGTCAACAATTGTGGAGTGATCAGTCCTGAAGATATCTCTCTCCATGATCCAAGACTGCCTTCTGATGAATATGAAGAAGAATAATTCATGCTTCTTTGAGAAGATAGCATCATCTATAGGGGAGCAGTGATCTGCTAACAGCACTAAAGGTGTCTAAGATGATTAATGAAGTAAATTCTTTAGATCTTCTAAGAAGAAAAGATAGTCACTTGATTGACTCAGAAAGATCAAGTCAGAAGCTGAAGAAGCTGTGAATTTTAGAAGAAGAAGAAAAGCAGTCACAGAACTAAGAAGTTCTCACTCACTACGATTAAAAAGGTGTCACCAATCGTAGAGTCCAGACAAATTATGACTGCAGATGGAGAAGCTGCTACAGCCTCTCAGCTTGAACAATTATCAGGGCTGAATCTAAAGAAAGTACAAAGGCTGTGTCCAAATCATAGAAGAGGACCACGAAATTTATCCAGGAGTTTGATCTGACAGATGAAGATATGGAGATGGTGTAGCTTAGGGAAAAAAATGAAAAAGTTGAATTCTTGCCAAAAGTTGTGAGAAAATCTCAGAAGATAAGTCAATCATGGTGTATACCACGATTATGAAGGCCACTTCTGCCAAAGATCATAGAGAACATGAGCTAACCCAAAACAGAAAGATTCCAGTTATAGAGTCCCAAAATTCTGTGACTGATGAACCAAATGAATATCCATCAGAGTTAGTAGTAATGTCCCAAAACATGCTACTGATAGTCATATCAGCCACCCACCTCAAAATTATGGAGTGCCTATGATCAAACATCTTAATCATAGTATAAGAGCAGAAGGACACCACGATTACAACCTTTACAAAATAAACCAACACCAATGAATATCATGAATTGGTAAATGAACTCCCCAGCAGAGAGGTTAGATGTGATGTCAGTACTAACCTTGTCTAAGGCTTTTCATCTGGTAAGCGCCTCAGGAATAAACCTGATCCTTAGCATTGAGCTAAGAGGTTAGCCCTTCCTGAGCTACCTTACTTTAGAAGGAATGCTAATGAGGAATGCATCACAAGAATCTTTGCTGAAGTAAGCAACATCTCATCAGAAGATTACAAGCTACAAATGAGAATTGCCAATCCCTCAGAGGCTAATGGACAAGTTGTCTATTGAAGCTTGATCACAGACTACGATCATCAAAGAAGAAGCAAAAGTTGTAGATTAGTCTAGGAAATCGTGGAGTATTAAACCAAGTTATGAATCAATCCACGGATTGAAGAAGTCAACAGTCAACTGAAGAAAAGGTAAATATGATAAACTGACGAGGGAGAAGAAGTTACAGATTGTGACCTATCAGAGTCTTACAACTGTCCCACTAAGGAACGTGGAAGGAACAGTTACAAGAGGGAAATTCAAATAATTTGCAGTTTCATTTTAGCGGGTTTATCAAAAGCTACAAACTTGTCAAATCCATACATTCATCCTCTCAAGAAAAATCCTAAACAATTCCAAACAGTCTGATCTTCACCAATAGTCATCAGATCTCAAACTGCTTTTTGACATCTCACAAGATTCTTTACAAAGCCATAAACCCAAAAAACCCTAACTCTTCAAATGGAACATTAGCGAGTAATCATTGGTATTCAGCTCGGAACCAAGACGTTCGAAAAATCTGAGAAGAAGCTTAGAGATATTCTTGAACTAGTGAAGAGGGCTGGATTCTCAGAATGCATTAAGTCAAATACTCCTATTTATGTTGACTTGGTTAAAGAGTTCTACTCCAACATGACTACGAATTCTGGAACTCTTTCCACCAAAGTAAAAGGTCAAATTATGAAGTTGAAATCTTTTGACATCAATCAGTGCTTAGGTTTCTCTGACCTAGGACTGAAAAGCCTTGATGAAGTTGACATCGAAGGAGCCAAGAAGACTATGGGATACAAAAGAAATCCTAGTCTGAAGGATATGAAGAAAAAGGAGTTTCCTGAAGAGTTTGAGTTCCTTGCAGAGATTGTAGGCAAATGTATACTATGCAAAGACACTGCACATGACACTGTGAGTGATCAACAGCTGAAGATCATGTTTGCAATAGTTTTGAAGAAGCTGATCAACTTTGGAGTTATTCTGCTAGACCAAATGTCCAAATGGATGGATAAGGCAGAAAAGAAGAGGTTAACAGGGAAACCACTTACAATGGTTTTCAATAGAAGGCTATTGAGTATTATTCTGAAGAAGAGGCTGAAGAATAAGATTAAGGATGATGAAGGTGAAGTCCTAAACAGTTATAAGATAATAACTACACAGCTATTTACAAACTGGAAGAAGAACCTAATGGAGAATAAATGACTAACACATGGCAGCAGTAGCAAGAGTACTTCAAGGAAGAGGAAGGCAAGTGTGCTATGAAAGAAGAAGAGTCTTCGTCCTCTGAAGGTGCAATTATCCCAGAGCCCAAGTCTGCAAAGCCTTCTAAGAAGAAAGTCAAAATGGTGCAGAAGCAAAAATCAGTTCCCCAAAGAAGTATATCTACTGAAGAAGAAAATGTAGAGTCAGAAGATAAAGTGGGAACTGAGAACTTTAAGGATGATTCTTCAAGGAGCAAGTCTGATAATGAAGGAGAAGCTGCAAGTCCTAAGGCTAATCCTCAAAGTAGCTATTCTGCTGATAAAGGAGAATCTAATCCTAAAACAGTTAGATCTCTTAGTGTTGAAGTATCAAGGAGCCCTTATGATGGTTCAAAAGACATAGAGTCTGAAGAAGAAACACATGTCCCTCCTGCTGTTGAACCTCAAGGAAGTCTGTCTAATGATTCAGAGACTTCAAAATCTGAAGATGAAGAAAGATCTAAATCTCCTGAAGTTGAACCCCCAAAAAGGAGGAAGAGCAACAGCTTGCGTGCTCAAGCTATTCTCAGAAAGAGAGAAGAATCGCCTACAGCTATCATAGAACTCAGTGATGATGAGGCTGTATCAAAGGGAAGACAAATGAAGATGTCTGCAAAGAATAGCATCAAAAGGCTAAAGACTAAAGAGCTAGAAGAGGCTAGTGAATCTGCAAAGGCAAGCTCTGCTGATGTTAATGCTGATGATGATCAAATGCTGAAACAAACTGATGAGTTAGTTGAAGGAAGTCTACACCAGTCTGACTGTAGCTCAGATCATGAAGAAAGTAAAGGACATTCAAATCCTGAGGATGACGTGCCAGAAGATTTTCACATCCCTTGTCCTGTTCAACGCAAGAGAAGAATAGTGGTAGAAATTGATGAAGAACCACTAGATGCACTTTCAAAGAAATGGATTAATTATGGGAATGGAAGGCTGCATGTGGTGAAAATGACTGCAGCACATCTACTCAACCATCGTGAAACTATAAAGCTAGACTCTTCAACCTTGATTTATGATACTAAAATCAAGGATCATGCAATAAGATGGTTTCATCCTCACATAACATGGGTAAAGGAATCCCTCACCAGAGACAGTGGATATCTCACATGGTGCTTCTCTCATCTTCCTAACCTAGAGCTAGAGGCATAGAACTTTCCAAGTGTCAAGAAATTTACAACTCTGCTAATCAAAGACCAATCTCAGTTCAAGGTCTATCGACATGCTAAAAATTATTACATTCCCTACGAATGTCGAGCAGACTCTGATGGTAAAAGGATCATACCAAGGACTGTGATCGTAGAGTCCTCTCACACTACCTCTGAAGATGGTCAAGATGATTATGAAAAGATATATTCTGCCCAAGCAGCATGGAACTCAACGATTTATCAGATTCTCACTACCTTTGAAGGTCTATCCAAGAGTGAAAATTGTAGAGTCCAATCTGGTGTTCAGCAGGAAAAGAATCAATCAAATGCTCAGTAGGAGACAGATCAAACAATTGCTCAGAAGCAAGATAAACAACTTGATGACAGATCTCCTCAAGGACACGAGTTGCTAAAGAACTCTGAAGAATTGATTGAGGAAATCTCTCTTATTGCTGCTGAAGTAAAGAACATGTCAACTGAAGAAGATAATGAGTTGTCCAAAAGGCTTCAAACCAGAATTTCAGACTTGTCCCTCATGCTTCAACTAAAGGATCAAGCTTTTCTTAAGGCTATGAGTGATCAGAAGAAAGAATCTCCACGAGCTCAGAAGGCTAATGAAGACCAAATCCTATATCTCTTTGACAAGATTGACGATCTGAAGCAGTCTCTCTCCCTTTAACTTGAGCTAAGCCAACAAGAACTCAAGATTAAGGTTGGTAACTCATCTTACCTGATGGAGCAGCTTATGTCAAATGTGGAACAACTGTCTCAAGTGATTAATGACAAAAAAGGGGAGAAAAAGATACATCAAAAGAGACATTCAAGAGAGGAGAAAAAGAAGAGGCACTCAATGAGCAGACTGAAGTCTGAGAAGAAGAGAAGCAGAGAAGCAAAGAAGGCAAAGAAAAGAAAGAAAGAAGAAAGCAGCAGCAGAAGCAGAATCATCATCTGAGGGGGAGCCAAAAGATGATAACCCCATGAACACAGAATCTAAGGGGGAGCCAGACAAAGGAGAGCATGCAACTGAACAAGAGGCTGATCAAGCCAAAGAAGTGACACGTTCATTTAAGGGGGAGCAGGGGAAAGAAGAAAAAGAAGAAAGAAAGATGAGCAGCAGCAGAAGCTGATCAACAGACATTCTAGCGACATACATGGAGCAGAAGAGGTACATCTCTATCTAGTTAGGTATGTTCTGGATCCAGAATGTAGAGTGTCAAAGTGTATGTAATTTCATATTATCATCAATGACATTCATAATTATCTGCTTTAGAAATGCAGCTGCTCACTGTATATAAGATTCATTCATCTCATGCATATGCACTGATTGTTTTTGTCATAATCAAATAGGGGGAGATTGTTAGGAATATACATGAGAATGTTATTCCTATTTTATATGATTTGATTATGATATAAATGAATGAATATGCAAGTATTCTTGCATTGATAAAAGCTGTAAAGTCCTTTAATAGATAATAGGAATATATGTACAAGAACTTAGACTGAAATGATCAAATATGTTAGGTTGATCCTACATAAGCAAAACAGCTTTGTAAAGTCCTTAAAAAAAAGATGTACAAGGACTATAAATATAGAAAGATCAAGCTTGTTAGGTTGATCTTAGAAAGTGTAATAGATATGCTTGTCTGATCGTCGAGCATTGCACCAGCAACGTAGTCTGCCAGGAGAGACAAGGAAGACTAGAGAACTATCAAGGCAGAATCGTAGTCTGCAAGATAGTAGATCTCAGAGTTCGTTGTCTGCCAAGAGAAATGAGGAAGGATTGTAGTGTGTCGAGAAGAACTTTCTCAGAGCCGTAGTCAGCTGAGGAAGTCATGTTCAGAATAGTAAAGACAGTCTGTTTATGAGCCGATCGAGCGTCTGCCAGAGCTAAGTCAAGAATCGTAGATCACACTTGAAGTAGTGGAGTCTGCTGATCATATCAGAGGCAGAAATCGTAGTCGAGCCAGATCAGACGAGGACAGCAAGAATGAAGGCAGAAATTATAGTCTGTCAAGGTCTGATCTTGGAGTCGTAATGTCTGCAGAAATAAGGCTAAATCATAGTCTGCAGAACTAAGGCTTCTACAGAGATTGCTCACAATGCCAAGGCAGAATCGTAGTGTCAACACGAATCTCAACATATGAGCACTCCCAGAATACCCAAAGCATGAAGTCTCTGGTTTCCGCTGCAAAGATACATTCCGCTTAAAGGAAACCAGAGAGCACTCAACGAATGGCAGGCAAGTTAATAGATTATCTAAGCACCAACTCAATCAGCATTCAGATTGAGTTGTGAGGCCATTAAAGATGAAGTCTTCCACAAGCCAATCAGTAGAAGACTTCAGATAAAGTGACTGACTAGAGAAAGTCAGCAAGTGCAGTAGCTGTCAAGAGAACAGAAGACAATGGTCTTGAGAATCACTCAGGATCGTAGTGTTTGCCAAGCAGGAACTGATGAAGTTTACACAGAGATACTGGCCAGCTTTTGATGAATAAGACAGAAGTGATTAAGCATGGGTCAGACCATTGAAGATAGGTGAATGGGAGATCACCAGGAGAAAAAAAGCTGGGTATGCCACAAATTTGATGTGTCTTACTATCCAAAAGAGGCCAGAACAAGAAGTCAAGCTATCAGTTCCTGAGATCAGTCAAGGCAAGAAGAAGTGTTGAAGCACTACACAAGTAATGGAAGAAGTGTTCTACATTACAGATCCAAAGAACACTCTTCAAAATCGTAGTGTTGTCTCAACCAGTCAAAGAGAAACATTCAACAAGACACACTACGATTAAGGTCCAAGAATATCTGCATCAGAATCGTAGATTTCAGGCATCTGAATATTAAAGCACTGACAACGTCTCAATATAAAGACTGACATCTGAACGTTGCTAATTGAGAGCATCGATGCAAAAGGACAACTCCTAAAGATTCGAATCAAGGAATCAAAAAGGAGTAATAAAAGTGACTACCAGCCTGACACAGAATAGTGACATCTCTGAGGTGGTAGGGGATAAAGCCGTCTGCTGTGTCAGTAAAGTCAAAAAAGAGCTGTCACGTCACATCAGCAGTCTGCACCAAATAACTCGAGATCTGTGAAGTAATTTAAATAGCTCCCAATGACTATATTCCAATGGGAAGATTGTGAGGGAATATATAACAGCAAGAGCTTCAAAGATCAAGAGTGGCTGAGAAGTAGAATCGTTGAGTTATTAGAATGGTATATTATTGACTCTACTAGTTCCTCCAGAGCTGAACAGAACAAGTCTCAGTGGCAGTGAGACTACAAAAGTGGAAGTGAAGCATATTAGAAGAAGGAATTGAACAGACTAAAAGCTTCACTCAACAAGGATGAGAATGCCACTGAAGATGGCAGCTAAGCTGGGAGCCGAGAAGGCCATGAATATAGCATTCAGGAAAGTGGCTGAGCATAAAGAAGATCAGAAGAGCCACTCTACGGATCACCTTGAAGAACCAGAAGCTAAAAAGGAAAAGATGCAGAACCATGTCTGCTTATCTATCAAGAAGGGTTCAAAGGCTGCTAAGGAAGGCTGCTAAGGACCAGAAGAAGATGACCCACAATGAAAAGCCTTAGCAGTCCTATGTGGTGATGGTGCACAGCTGACATCAAAAGAAGATGAGCTAAACAGAATAAAGATCAGCTGCACCTGAGAAGAAGAGGTCCAGACTTGAAGCAGAATGCTGAGGACCAAGCCAAGCTGCTAAGTACAAGAGATGATAAAGCTTCAAGTCATCTTAGCAGCAAAGCACAAACAACAACAACAAAAACTACAATAACGAGTAGCCAGGGCCTGAGGGGTCCTTATTATGACGCCCCCAAATTTGGACTGCCACTTGGTCACTCGAATTCGGTTCATCACGTGCTCATGGTAATAAAATAATAACTAAAATCGCACATTCACAGTGGAAGATCTAATCTAGAATAATTTACAATGATTTATTATAAATATTCCCCCAAGTCTCGCAACCTACAGTACTTAATAGATTACATAATAATATCAAATAACGACTTATTATATAGTCTAACTTAAGCTTAAACATAGTCCGAAGACAGTCTTAATACAATCATTAAAATATTTAAAACATAAAGGAACAAGCTAGTTGATAGCCTTGCCCTTGCCCTTTTCAACACTCGAAGGTTCGCCCTGCTCTGCTTTCACTGAAAAGTTTTAGGGAAAGCAAGAATGAGCACAAATTGCTCAGCAAGTAATATACAATAAGGGTGATGAGTATTATATCACGAGTTTGAAATATCAAAGTATAATCTCTAAGATAATTCAGAGTTTCAGAATATAAACAACGAATATCAACAATTCTCGAATCAAATCTTTGGAATATAAAATTCAATATAGATCAACAGATATATATGAGTTCAAAGGCTATCAACGTACCCAACTGGATAAAATAATTTATACTGAGCAGTCACTAAGGACTATCGAACATCTACTAGAATCATCAATATTAAACTGATAACCCAAAAAAAATAAGTATGATAGATGATCAGTCTACAATACTCTATGTTATGCATAACACCACGTTAATATTCATGCGTGTGTTGGGGCTTCGAACAATATACACTCCCATTACCATAAGGGTTGTTCAACTCAGTTTTCAAGATTTCCACACAGTCAATTGGTTTGGACGGTTTTATAAACATGCATATAGTCTAGCCGAATCAAATGGCATAGACACTTTCACAATATTCAAGAGCAATACCAAGTTCAACATGAATAATAGCTTTCATAAGACTTAATGAAATAAGAGTTCAAGTTAGAGAACTTGCACAATAAAAGTAGGGTTCGGATACTTGCAAATAATACAAGAACGGGTTTAAGGAAACTTGCCTTAAGCGTAGTCTATCCACATAAAGTAATTCAACACTTTCGAATCCCTATCGTAATATAGTTATGTATATATATGATATTCATTAGTCCAATAATTTAAAATCATATCTTATCTTCGGATATACGATCAATACACAAGCTAAGTTTTAACCTAGCTACACAATTATACCATATATAGTATCATATTAATATAACTTTTATCCTTAACGTTCCTCCTTTCGAGTTTAACATATTCTTATATCATTAATATCACATAAGATCACAACAAATAGCAAACATACTCTTTTTAGCACGTTATAGCATTATTGTTAGTTAACCGTCAATTGGATTCAAGTATCACATAACATATGATATCACATAGTATGTATACTTATTAAAGGATACTTTCATTCTTGTTCAACCTTACCTCGTTTCAAATAGACGTGATATAGATTCTAGTCAATACTTTCAATAACTTTAAGCCATTCAAGGTCATAAAATTACAACGTCTAACATGCTCACCTTGTAAACATATAAGGTAGTTATATAACTCATATTAGGCATGCTTATGAGTATTCACATTGCATACACGTAACTATCATAGTTATTAGTTCAAAAACATGCTTCAATTATGCTTAAATTGATATCATGGCATCTAGCATAATATATATACATGTATGATACATGAGTGAGTCTAAGAGTACTATCTCATATGTCCATAAACTTCAGAATACGAAACTCGCAATAGCATGTTAAGGTTTACAATCAAAGCTTATATTTTCATTAGTAAAGCTCACTAATAAGGTCTAACATGCTCATGTTACATTATGAAATCCTTATACATAAGTCAATATGTTCGACATGCATTTCAAGGCTATATGAACATGCTTAAAAAATCAGAACTCATATATGGTACATATATGTCAAAAGTTCGTTTGTAAAAACTTATATTTCCATTACTAGTGAGGTTTGCATGTTCGTATTTCATTATGAAACTTACCTACGCAAGTGAACATACATTTCATATATTTCTAGGTCAAACAAACATGTCTCAAAAGTCATAATGTCTAAAACAGATAAAACAAGTCAATGTCCATGTTGAAACTCTAAGTTCATTGTGAAATCTATAACTTCACCATTCAAGCATGCGATCCTAATATCACATGCTCACATTAGTTTAATATGTTCATATATACACATAACACATGCTTGCATGCTGATTTAAGCCATAGCAATTGTAATACCCGAGAATTTTTATATATTATTAAATGAATATATTATTGGAAGTGAATATTTATTCATATATAAATGATTTTGTGTTATGGATGAGTTAACTCAATTATATTCAATTGAATATTTACAATAATTGAGAAAATATTGGAGCCTTGTGTGGCACAGTAATGAGATATATTAATGATGATATTAATTAACAAAAGAAATTTTAAGTGAAAATTAATTTATATTAATTATAGTACGTTGAATTATTATTAATGCGTGTGATAGCATAATAATAATTGATAAGGAAATTCTATATGAACGATTAATCAGTATAGATTAATAAATTGTTAATCGTATAATATTAATTAATTATTATCGTAGAATATTAATTAATTGTTATAGAATATTAATGATAATTAATGATGAGTGAATTATTATTATTGCAAATAATATAATAATAATACGCAACGTGTTTATAAATATAATAAGATTTATATTAAAGTGATAATTAATCATATAAGGGTTAATTAAATTATTATGGAGATTAACAATTATATTGATTGATGAAGGATGGGTGTATATTATTAATTAATATTTAATTAATAAGATGAGTAATTCTATGTGCAAGCATACGAATTAAATGTGTAACATATAGTAGCTAACTATGTATTATATGAAATGTAATATGACACTATTATATAGTAAGGTTTATTGAATTATGGGACTTGCATGAAATGCCTATGTGACAATGTGAATATACATTAAAATGGTACATCAAGAATATATATATAGTAAATAATTATAGTTGATGATTACTTCAATATATAATTAAATAATAAATGTGATAGTACCCAATTGAATTACATTCGGTAGTGATAAAATGTACATGGATTATATGATATGAGTACATATATAATCCCTAATTTTTCCTAATATAGTAACAATTGTACATTAAACCCATTTTTGGAAAGCATAGTAACTGAATTGAACTAATTAATCACAGTGCTGGAAATTTAAACGCATCAGTTGCTCCAACAGTGGCCAAACAGTGGCCTATAATCTCATTGCGTAAATTTGAGCAGCTAGGATTAGCAGTGATGATAGCTACAAAATGGGCAGTTGGCCAACCTTTGTATATCTGTTGTTTACTTCCATTTTCCGTTGATTCAAACTATAGAACAAAGCTAATGCCTGGTTATACATTCCTCTATATAAAGCACCCTTCCTTCTCATTTTCTGTTGCGTGAAAATCTTCTCCTAAGTGTAAACTGAGAGTGTGAGTTGCTAAGAAGTTAAAGAAGTATAATCAGTGTGTGAGGAGTTCAATTCAAACTTGGATTGCATTGCAGAGGTATAAAACCTCTCCCTTATTCTCCATTTCTTGTTCTCTGAAGTTTTCTAACTTCTTGAATCCAGTACGAAAGTCATGAAGCTATACTTGGATATTGTTTGTGGGTTGTGGTATAAAACTTATAATCATAGTAACTTGTTAGAAATCAAATTCTTATAACAACTCCCATGTTCTTCATTTTTTCCAGTTTTTTGTTTCTTCAATTATTCTTGAATTTCAATTTCTGATTATTCCAAATTGGACTGTAATTGGATTGAAGGAAGTTTGTTTAGTAGCTATATGGCTTATATACATGTTTGAACTGGAATGTAGTTGTTTAAAAACTATTTTTGTGAAGTCATTTCATGAGTTAAGCTAAAAACTGCCGTGGCTGCTTGCTGTCTGGTGCAAACCAGTAGTGGCGCAGCTGCGCCGGTTTAAGCCTGGGATGCGGCGCAGCTGCGCCGGCACCCTGCTGAAGTTTTCTGCATCTTGCTGCAATCTGTTGAGTCATGGCTTGCTCGTATAGGTTTAAACAAGCTTGGTGTCTGGTTAGACATGTATAGTGATATACCTAGACCTAGTATGAACATGTATTGCTATGTTTGCATGTAAAGTATATGAAACGACATGTAGTTTGGAAATGCACTTAAAGTTTTATGAACGAATGTTAGCATAAATAAAGCATGTTAGTATTCTGATTTTTCGAGCATGTAATATAACCTTAAAATGCGTGTCAGACATGTTAACATACAAATCAAGATATCAATAACATGATAGGCCCTATTAGTAAGATTTACTATTGAAAATATAAGCTCTGATTGTGAACCTTAACATGTTATTGTAAGTTTCATATTCTGATATTTATGAACACATGTGATAGTACTCTTAGACTCATTCATGTGTTATGCATGTATATATACCATGATTAGTTGCCGTGATTAAAAATTTGCGTAAACGAAGCATGTTTTTAAACTAATGACAATGATAGTTGTATGTATGCGATATGAATACTCCTAAACATGTTTAATATAAGTATATGATTACCTTCTGTGTTTTAAAAAGCAAGCATGATAGGCTTTGTGAATTCTATGGCCTTGAATGATCGTAAGTGTCGACCTAGAATCTATATCACCTATGTTTGGAATGAGGAAAAGTTATACGAACATGGAAAGACTCTTTAATATGTATATATGCTTTGTGATATCATATGTTGATATGTGGATCCGATTTCGACAGTTAACTTATAGTAATGCTATAATTTGCTAAAATAGAGTATGTTTGCTATTTGTTGTAGTCTCACATGATAGTAATGATGTATGAAGACGATTAACTTGAGAAGAGGAACGTTAATGATAAAAGATATTAAAAGTCGAGACTTGTGAAATTATATGATACTATGCATAGTATAACTGTGTCGCTAGGTCAAGACTTAGCTTATGTGTTAATCGTATATACGAGATGAGGTATAATGTTAAACTATATGACTAATGGATATCATATATACGTAACTATATTACGATAGGGATTTGAAAGTGTTGAATTACTTATCGTGGATAAACTACGCATAAGGCAAGTATCCAAACCCTACTTTTATTGTGCAAGTATCCTATCTTTGTGTTTACGTTATTCGAGGAACGTTGTAAGCAAGTATCTAAACCTTATCTCTTTGGATGCAAGTTTCATAACTTATACTCTTTTACAGTGCAAGTATTCTATCCTTGTATATTGCGAGCTAGTTTCTTTATTTACTCGTTTGAATTGAATTAGCATACTTGAACTCTTATTTCATTAAAGTTATTATTCATGATGAACTTAGTATTGTTCTTGAATATTGTGAAAGTGTCTATGCCATTGGATTCGGCTAGACTTATATTATTGAAAAGCGACCCAAACCAATTGACTAGTGCGGGATCTTGTATTTGACTAAGAAGAACAAAATATAACTGTTGGAGAACCGACGAGCGCACTTGAGTATGATTGATTGTTATGCATAACGATGGTACTTTAGGCTGATCACCTGTTGTACCTGTTTTTGTTGGATTTTCAGTTTAATACTGTTAATTCTAGTAGAAGTTCATAGTTCTTAGTGACTGCTCAGTATTCAGTTATCTTGAAATCTTGAATTGATTTATTATTGAATCACATTGATATTATTCTGTCCTTAGCGACTGTTATTGAAAACTGTTGATATTCTTGTTATCCTTGAACTATCAAACCTTGCTATACCCTTTCGAGAATTGAGAATTATATTACAAACCCTTATTGTATATTACTTGCTGAGCAATTTGTGCTCATTCTTGCTTTTCCTAAAATATTTCAGTTAAGGCAGAGCAGTGCGGACCTTCGGGCACAGATAAGGGCAAGGGAAAGGCTACTAAGTAGCTTAAATTATGTAGGACTTATGATTGTAATAAAGAACTTATGATATTATGTACTAGTTAAGGTCATTTATTCTTAAGCTATGTATAAGCTATGTAATCACTGTTTAAGTTACGATACCTTGGGACGTGAATAATTATATTATTTAAATGTAATTTATTCGATATTAGTTGTGTATTATTCCGCTGTGCGATGCGACATTTAGTCGTATTATTATTGTGATATATTTCCATGAGCACGTGACGAACCGAATTCGAGAGACCAAGTGGCGGTCCTGGATTTGGGGGCGTCACAACAATTGACCAATACTTAACAAATTTTAAACAGAATGCAGAAAACCATATCCAGTGCCCAGCGCAGCTGCGCTGCGCTTCAGTTATAAACTGGCGCGTTTGCGCCACTACTGCTTCATGCCAGAAATCGGCCTTTTACTGCAGAAGCTTAGCCCAATCACAAAAATTCCTCACAAATTCGATTATAACTAACAACATTGTATTACCAATATGTTTTTAAGCTAATATAGCAACTAAACAAGTATGCTACAATCCAATTACAATCTAATTTGGCATGATTAAGAAATCTTAAAATTTACAGAGAAGAAAAAATGAAGAACAATAACATGTGATTATACCTCTGTTAGCTAATGAAACTTGCTGCTAATTCACTTCCTTCTCAACTGATATGTATGGTCACTCTCTACTACTTCTTACTTGGAATTTCTCAGCAAATGGAATGGGAAGATTAGACCTCAATTTATAGAAAATATATTAACCAGACAATGTTTTTTCCTCTTAAACTAAACCAACAAAAATGTGGATTTTATGGAGGTTAAGGAGAGGTTGGTGAGTGGTTGTTGAAGCTCATCACCAGAACCACTCCCTTGTTCATCATGATAGCTAATCTATGTTGCCGAGTTTAAGGAATATATGAGAGTAGCTTCATGATGCATTCACGTGTGCAAAGATTGAGACTATTAATATGGGACAAACAAAGAAATCTCAGCATTCTAATAGTATACACAATACTTAGTTTATACACTTATGTATTATATACATAGGCTATCACACACACACACACACACACACACACATATATATATATATATATATATACTATATATTTAGATTATAATCAAAGTTACAATGTAATCCCAATAATACTACCATGTAATTCATATAATGTAGTAAATGTAATTTACACACGTATAATCCATGTACATTTTATCTTACCGGTATAATTTACTCGAATGTTATCACATTATTAAATTCTACAATCAACAATTGATTACAATATATTCGTATTATTTTAATGTATACTTACATGCATATTGTCACATAGGTATTAATCATGTAGCTCACATAATTTAGTAAATCCCAATACATGGTCCATATATATAGTATAGTCACATAAATGTTGCACCACACTATATAATATAGTTGTATTTCATATACTTTATTTAATTATTGCATGCTTGTACATAAAAATCAATATAATCTTATTATATTAATAACTTACTTATTTGCTTTATTATTCATAATGTCAAATAAATAAATTATTCATCTTTTCGATTAATTAACAATAATATTAATTAATCCACTCCTTGTCAATTAATGAAATTATTAATTCCCACAACAATTGCTCATTTATCACGCATAGTATATAAATATAAATCTTATTATATTTATAGACATGTTGCTCATTATTATTATTATATTTCTTGCAATAATAATAATCACATATCATTAATTAATTGCCATTAATATTCTATAACAGTTAATTAATATTCTACGATAGTAACTAACAATTAATATAGATTAATTGTTCACTTAATAATTCATTCGTTAATTAATATCATCACTAATATTTCCCATCACTGTGCCACATAAGGCTTTCAACGAGTTTATCGCAAACTCCATATATTCTCAATTTATTCAATTATTTAATTTAATATAATTGAGTTAACTTATCTCATAACACGAAATCATTTATATTCAAATAAATATTCATTTCCATTTATAAATTCATTTAATAATATTCAAAAATTCTCGGGTATTACACTTGTCCGGATGGACTAAATGAGTTCCAAGGCTGTTGGCCTTGAAGATTTCTTAGTGAACTAGAGGAGTTCCAAGCCTACTGGGCTTGAAGAGTTTTAGTGAAGTAAAGTGCTAAGGCTGATGGCCTTGAAGGAATCTTAGTGATTCAGGGTGATGCCCTTCCTTAGTGGATTTCCTGTGAGAGTGCAGAAGAGTGGATTAGGAGCTTGAGTCTCTGAACCACTTAAAAACCCTTGTGTTATTTACATTATGTCATTTAAATTATGCACTTAACTGCTATAACTGTTATGTTTGTATTAACTACTTACATCTAAACTAACTCCAAGAACAATGTCTCAATGTTTATCAATATATCAATGAAGGGGACATTTAACTTATTCCGCTGTGCTTGAAATAATTCTTATGTTTGTCATGTGATAACTTCTTAGCAATACAAAATAAAATGGAAAAGAGTTTAAAAACGCAAAGGATCTATTCAACCCCCCTTCTAGATCTATTGTGTGCCTACTGGGAACTAACAATCTGTTTTGGGAATTCTGAGTGGCACTTAAAATTGTTGTGATTGCTAGATATATCTTGCTTGTGATGGTTGTTTGAGATAAATTGGGGGAAACCAAAGAAACAAACATCATCAACCTCAACCTATATTACTCTTGCACACAACCTGTTCGACAGAAAGCCTCAACCAAAACTCTTCAAAAATAGTTGATTGTGAACACTTGAACAACATGACAGCAAGAGCACATAAGCTACAAAAGGGTGAGGGATCTTCCACCCCGGCTAGGATGTTTGATCCGAAAATTTTTTGAAGTGAGACCGCCGCCGATAGATTTGATTATTTGGCGAGGAATAATCTTACCCCCGAGCTTGGACTCCGGCTTGACGCGTCAGATAGGGAGATGGCACTACAGATTCTAGATCAAGCCTAGGACACTTTCACAGATCAGCTCGACGCGGCAGTTTTGGCCGTCGTAAAAGAATTCTATGTGAATGCTGAGGACATAACCCCATTTTAGGCATTTTTCGGGGGAAATTGGTGGATTTCAGTGCCACAGCGATCAGTGAGTTCTACAATCTGTAACGGCTGACAATGTGTCCATACCAAGAGTTCATAGATGAGGGGACTGATTGTGACGAGATTCTAACAGAAATATGCAAGGCAAACACAGAGTGGACGAGTGGCAAGAAAGGGGGAACGTTGATCATGAGCTCGAGCTTAAGCCTCTACGGGAAATTTTGGTATTCATTCCTTTGTGCCAAACTACTTCCTTCGACAAACTACTTCCTGCGAGATCACCAAAGAAAAAATCTCCCTCTTATATGCTATCATCAATAATTACGACATCGACATCGGGTTAATCATTAATTTCTCGATTCGCCGATGTTTGAGAGGATTACTGTCGGGAGGTTTGCCACATCCATCATTAATCACCGAGTTATGCCGCCGTGTTGGTGTAAGGTGGACGGACGATGAGCTGACTCAGCCACCACTACAGTTGCTAGACATGAGGATGATATCTAGATTCGAGAAATGGCCGATAGCATCGCAACATCCCCGTGGTCGAGGATTCATTTTTCCTTTAGACGCGGATGCGGAGAAAGGAGACTGAATGCCTGCCGAGGGAGAGGCAGCCATGTCGAGCAATCCTCGACCGGCGAAGTCTAAGTTCAGTTCACAGTTCAAAGCTCTGTAGCAGCAATTGGATGAGCAACGCCGGGTGGACGACAGAAAGAAAGACCAGTTGGCGGCGCGACAAAGCTACATGTTTGACACACAGAACCAATTCAATGCCGTGGTCGTTGAGGCATTTGCCAGACTGAATGCTTCCGCCAATCCCTTCTAATTCCCGACTCCCCAGCCACTTCCAGGTTGTCCACCTTCAGATTCTGATATGGAGGAGGTGGAGCCAGATACATGTGGTCTCAGGGAAGTCCTCTAAGCTTTAACTGCTTTTTTTTCATCAATGGGGACATTATGCTAAGTAAGTTTGGGTGTGTGTATATTATTCATCATAATATGGTTAAAACTGCATATAGTTAGCATTGCATGTTAGTAGTAGTTTATTATTTGCATAAGTAGTGTAGTTCAGAGTTTTTATGCTTATTTAAAAAAAATGAAAAAATTAGAAAATATCAAAAAGAGTCGTTAATTAGGATGTAATGAGTCAATATGTCAGTTGGTATAGAGTAACCTTAGCCAGTGATGAGATTAGATTTACATAGAGTTGGAACAGTAATGATAACTAGGACATATATGTAATTTTAGACCTTTATATGAATCATTGCCTAGTTGACACTGTTGTACTGGTTAGCACGATAGGATAACAATATAGTCAACTTGGGTCAAATAGTCACATAATTGACGTCTTGAACAAAATTATGCTTTAATGATAGAAATTCATTGAACTGGTAGTAATGGATCAGATTAGACTAAAACCTAACTTTGGGGGAAGATATGGGAGCTATCTGAAAAAAAGAAACGAAAAATGAAAAAAAATGGAAAATATGAAAAAGAGAAAAAAGAGAAACTCGTAAATAAACACAGTGACTAGTTTGGTTTCGTAGCCTTTGATACTCGAGTAAGTACGCCCTAGGGGATGTCTTTACACCCAGCGCCCTAAAGCCATTTGGTTTGGGAGTCGTTGGTTGAAAGCTCGCTACATGTATATCACTAAAGAGCTTAAGGGAACTAGACATTGCACAGTCATGAGTAAAATAGAGATACGAGAAAACGAGCAAAATGCCCCAGTAAATGAATAAAGATAGAAAATCTCCCATTTTGACTTCCGACTTGGTTGACATTGAGTCGAGTTCACTTTACCTTGTTTACGCGATTCCTTGAGTTAAAGTTGAATTTTCTTCCTAAGATGCGTATTATGTGATATATTTGAACTATAGTTGAGTTCATTATTATAGAGCACACACACACACACTGCAATGGTGTTAACAGGTATTGATTCGTAGGTTGTTTTGAATTGCGGATATGTTTTTGGTTGGTTGTGTTGTTTCTATCTGTTGTGAATTCTCTGAGGCATCATTGGTTATCTTTGTATTATCTGACAGTTGCATTCGTAAGCATTGTATTTATGTGCATATGCATTATTTTTCTTGAGGACAAGCAAAGTCTCAAGTTTGGGGGTATTTGATGAGTTAGTTTTATAGCTACGAATCGATATCCGTTATAGCTTGATTATTTCTTACTTCAAGTAGTTTTTGTATCATGTTACTGTGTTTTTGGCTTGTTAATTTCAGGGAGCAGATTGGACGGGAATCAGGGCTTAAAGACAACACTTCAGATTTTTAGGAAAAAGTGGATGCCTGCCGAGGCTGGCCATCACGAGGAAAACCACCCGCTGGGGCGGGGGTGCAGAAAACCCATCATCAGAATGTGGACGCCCGCTAGGGCGGGTGTCGACAAGAGTAAAACCCTGCCGGGGCGGGGGTACGGCAGTTAAGTTGACAATTTCTTGTTTTAATTGGGATTCTACATATTTGAAGAGATTTATTTGGTGCGAGATTAGGAGGAAATTTAAGTTACGTAGAGAGGCTGGTACAGACACACTTAGACAGATTTTGAAGCCCTAATTCGCAGATTGACTAGCAAGGAGATTTGACGCATCATTGGAGCACGAAGAACGCAAGAATTGTGGAGACGAGCGGTGATATAACTTTAGAGTTTATTTTCTCTCTTCTTTAACAACTTGTATTCAAAAATTTTTTTATGTTGTGGATTATGGATTTTAATTCATTGATTATGAACTAACTTTCTATTTAAGCCTATAACGAATCTTATTATGTAACAGAGGATTAAATAGCTTTAATTCAGTTTATGAATATTATTTCCAGATTATTCGCTATAGTTTGTGCACAATTTACATAGTTGCTTGATCACCAATTATCTGTTATCCTATATGAATTCGAGAGATGACATATGGTATTGGAACTAGCTATAGAGACATATGTTTGTGATTTATGCTGTAGTTGGGATTCATAATTCATGTATAGGATAGAGATATCTATGTATCATATGTAATCTGATAAGAACATGATTTTAAACCATATTCAATTGTAATTCACATAGAGATATAGTGAGTTAGTTTATTAAGGTGTCTTGCTTAATTCTATCATCTGTGGATTTGAGTGAGTATGGGTTTAACGTATTGAGAGATGGTTCTATCTACGTTTGTGTTCTTAGTTAATAATCTGGATTAATTGATATAAACTGAAGGAAAGTATATTATCTGAAGTGAAATAATAAGTGAAGTTGTAGGCTTAATTCTCCAAAACTTGTTAAATTCCCTAGTTAGTGTTAATTTTGTTTAAGTAGTAGTTGTTTATAAAAATTATATTTTAATCATTAGTTTAATAAAGATGAAATAATATAAAATTGGTATTTGTTTGATTAAATCGGGATTATTGTCTATGTGGGTACGATACTTGATCTTATCATTATATTACTTGTTGACCACGTACACTTGCGTGTAGCGCATATAGAAAATACCCAACACTATCACTGCGTAGCATATTAAGATGCTAATTAACCAAACCGAATTAAACGGATTGGTTAAGAAATTTGAGAATAGTTTTCAAGGCTGAAAAGATATCTTATGTATTTAATACGTCTATCCCTGCAATGGTTGCAGACAATGCCTCTGAGGAAGATACTGCTACTTTTAGAAAGTAGCAAGATGATGCATATTTGGCTCAATGCATCATGCTCGCATCCATGAGTAACGAACTTCAGCGTCAGCATGAAACCATGGATGCTCCTACTGATCCTACACTTCAAAGAGTTGAATGGTGAGTAAAGTAGGACTAATAGATATCAGATATCTAAGGAGTTCTTCCAATCTAGAATAATCGATAGTACTAAAGTAAAGACATATGTCCTAAAAAATGATCAATTTGATTGAATAATTAGGACAACAGGGTTTTGTTATGGATGGAGAGTTGAGCTAAGATTTGATCTTGCACTCTCTCCCGGACTCCTTATCACAATTGTTGTGAATTTTAAGATGTACAAGCTAGATGTCAGCCTTGCTAATTTGCTCAAACAAATTGAAAATTGTTGAGAGTCACTTTTTGACCAAGAAAGTCCAAGTCTTACTGATAGGGGCCAAAGGCTATTCTGAAAAGAAGAACGATTCAAAGAAGGTAAATAGAAAGGCAAATACAAAGGATAATAAGAACAAAACTGATACGGATAGCAAATGAGTTTGCTTCCACTACAATAAGCCTGGACACTAGAATAGAAATTGTGAGAAGTTTCTTGCAGAGGCTAACCTGAAGAAGCTTAGTGAAGCTTCGGTTACAAATACAAGTTTGTTCATAATTGAAATAAATCTTTCAGTAAGTAAAATTTCCACTTGGGTATTGAATACTGGCTATGGTTTTCATAAATACAGGTTTATGAAGGGACCAAGCAGAAGTAGAAAGCTAAATAAAGGAAGTCTTCCTGCGTGTGGGAATGGAGCAAAGGTTAGTCCATTAAATGCAGGAACTTATTGTTTAGCGCCGCCTACGGGCAATTCTATTAGTTTAAATAATTAACAACTTACTAAGTGGATTTTACATACTTGACTTACATGAAAAATAAATTTAAATTGAACAAACTAGTAAAATAAAAGGAGATGATCATTCAAAGAGTTGAATATTTGTATTTGGTGAAATACAAGTTTGAATCATTTGAAAGGTTCAAAGAATTCAGAAGTAAGACTAATGGAAAAGGTATATTGATTCTTCGATTGGATCGAGGAATAAATACTTGTGCAATAAGTTTTAAGATCATCTTAAACGGTTTTCTTAAAAATGGACACTTCCTGATATACAATAATTGATTGGTGTATCTAAAAGAAAAAATAATACCATGTTGGACATGGTGTGGTCCATAACGATTTTACTGACATTCCAGTATCTTTCTAGGGTAATGCCCTGTAAACGGCTGCATAACTACAAAATAAGGTAACCTTAAAATCCGTTCCCAAGACTTCATAAGAGTTATGGACAAGGTGGATTCTTAATCTTAAGTATGTTAAGATAAAGGGTTGTCCAGCTTATGTGAAAGGGTTTCAAAAGGATATGTTTGGGATAAGATTTAACAAATACAGGTTTGTGGGACATCCTAAAATAAGTTTAGGGTAAATGTTCTATAATCCTACTTAGCAAAAGGTGTTTGTTGCGAAACATGCTACCTTCTAAGATAAAGATGTTTATCATTGAAGTGCTAGTGGGAGGATAATAGATCTTGAAGGAGTTCAAGAACCACAAATCACTATTAGTTAATAGGAGGAACCTATAGATAGACCTGTTGTACCACAACTGAATCATAAATTTGGAATAGTACCAAAGATACCTAGGAGGTATGGATTCATCATAGATGATGATGATGAGGTACGCAGCATAGAGGATGATGATCTAGTTATATACAATAGGCTAAGAGTTATAGACACTCAGAGAAATGGTATATGACCATAATTTTTGAAGCAATGCTCAAGACCTTTCGAATTTTACTTGTAATTGAAGCTGGTTACTAAATATGGCAAATGGACGTGGAGACGCCCTGCCTCAAATATAAATTATTAGAGGAGAATGTATGTATGATACAGCCAGATGGATTTGTTTCAATGGTTGAAACAAATCATGTATATGAGCTACAACAATCCATTTATGGATTGAAGCAAGCTTCTCAAAGATGGAACATTCATTTTGATAAGACAATCAAAAGAGTTTGATGTTATCAAAAATAAGAATGAACCTAGTGTGTACAAAAGTGACATTCTTAGTATTATATGTTGATATACTACTGATAAAGAATGACATACCAGTGCTATAATCAGTAAAGATAAAGTTGTCTAAACATTCCTCCATGAATGATTTGGGTAGAACATCCTAAATTGGGGATATAAATCTATATAGATAGAATAAAAAAGATGCTCCAATGAACGTATATTCATTTGATGCTAAAGGCGTTTAGCATGGCAAACTTCAAGAGATGTCTCACGATGATGAGCCATGGAGTGTATCTCTCTAAAATTATCCTCAATAAAAGAGGGATCGCATAAGTTACTATCATGTATGCAATGAAATATACGAGACTTGATGTTGATCAGTCATATTCTGGAGAAGTTCACTACGAGACAGTGAAAAACATCTTAAAGCACTTAGCCAGCACTAAAGATGTGAGCATAATTCATGGTGGGTCTGAATAAAACTAGAGGATTAAAAGACTCAAGTTTTTTGGACTGACCAAAACGATAACAAATCCACTTTAGGGTGAAACGTTACCTTGAACGGTGGTGCAGTGCATTGGGAAGGTTCCAAACAGCAAAGAGTTGCTGGTTTATTGACAAAAATAAAGTATATAACTGTAAATAAAGCTACAACTTGATGTTTCGGATGAAAAGTTCATTAAAGAACCAGGAATAATTCCTAAGTTAGATCTTAGATCCAAACATGTGTTGCGACACTTTCATTTGATTAAAGAAATCATTGAAAGAGGAGAAGTCACTATAGAGAAAGTGAACTCTCAAAAACGAGATTGCATATCCAGTTACTGAAGCTTATCCAACAGCAGAATAATCGTCACTTAGAGAAGAAGGGTATTAGATACTATGACGATTGACTTTAGTGCAAGTGGGTGATTGAAAGTAGTATGCACACAAGCCAATCATGTTTGATGATAAAGCATTTACTTTGTAACAATCTTATTTATTTATTAATAAAAGTATTATTTAATTAAAGGCATTTAATTTATCTACATGGTGTTATTTTTATAATATGTGATAAACCCATAGTTTTAAGCAATGCTTTTAGAATCATGATGTTGATCATGCTAATGAGATCTAAATTCTTAGATAGCTTAAAAACTAAAATAGTTCCCAATCGATGGATTACTAAAAAAGGAATTAGTAAATTAGGATAGATTGGTACATATGTTGCTTGCTCATTAGATGAGGATGATTGATCTCATGATCATTTGTGTGGAGACACTAAAGCAAGTATGTAGGTGCTTATTGGAGAATAAGTACACTGAACGTGACTCGCTAAGGAATACATAATGGAGTTTTACTCACCTGTTAATAGGAATTCTTAATGTGATAGTAGTAAAAGTGATCCTCAGACTTGAGATCATCATAGTATCTTGTGTATAATGAATTATACTTTGACTTATTCGTTAAGACCCTTAGGGTATATCAAATGGTATGATTGGGTGTAATAAGTTATATATGGAGATAATGAATGATCAATAAAGAATCTACCGCTTCTAGCAAAAGAAGAGATATGTCCTATGTAATTCGATAAATGACAACCCAGTAATCCTTGGCCAAGGTGGAATAAAATTAGAAAGGAGTTTCTAATTTACATTATTTGGAGTTGTGCATTTGAGAATAGAAACACATATAATTAAATAAAATAAGACTTGACAGTATGTCTTATATTTAATTGGGACATTGTATGGTGGACGGATTGAATTATACGGTAACTATCAACTCAAAGGTTCTTTTATGATTAATGTTGAAATCTATATTATCTGAAAAGTCGTTAATCGTTGGGGAGGCTTATCCCTATTGTAGAATAAATATTATTTATTTAAATAGATTATTAGTTTAATTTATTTATTTAAATAAGATTAGAATTGTTCTAATTGATTTATTCATAATCGGTTTAATATGGAAAATCTAAAGGGTCACATCATAAAAGGAAGAATAATTATTTAAGAAGGTAATGTCATAATCGTAATAATATGTTAAGTATAATTAATTTAATCTATGGTGATAGAATAAATAAAATAGCTTAATGTTTATTATATAATATTTTAGAAATATTAAATATAAATTAAAAAGAGGAGTCTTATTAATATTATTACAATTATTATTATTTTAATTTCTAAAGGAATTTAGGAATTAATTTAATATTAGTACTTTTATTTATTCCTAATAAGATTAGGAGGCAAATTAATTAAAAGAGTTTAATTAATTATTCCCAATGGGTTGGGAAGCCTAAATTAAAGGAGTTTAATTAATTAAATGAAACCCTATTTCTAATTATATTAGAAGGGTTGACCAATATCTATATAAGAGGAGTCTTACGCTAGATATCAGTTAATGCGATTTCAATTGTTGGAGAGTACTTCTTTTCTATAGAGAATAGAAAACTAGAGTTTAGCCAACCACCCTCCTTCTTGAACAATTTCTCTTCCTTGGTGGATCACCTCTAGAGGCCAAACACTTGGATGGCTAATGTTGATCAAAGGAAGGAATTAATCCCGGATATTCAAGGAGATCGCGAAGAACAAATAGTTGAACTCATACATGTGGAGGCTTAGTTCTACAAGGGTATGAATCTAATCTCCTTTTATTTTGTTTTAATTAATAACTATACACAAAGGATGATTTGGGTAATTGGTTTGTAGAAAAATTTTAAACTCTAATTTTACCATGCTTCCGCTATTTTGCAATTTGATTGCGCTTATGATTTCATACAAACCTAACACAAGGGGCATCTACTTCCCAGTCATAACCATCAATTATATAACCACCTGTGCTTGATCTGAAGTCGTTGCCAAGCCATTTGCAATATGCCTATCTCGGCAAATCATCTACCTTGCCCGTTATCATTTTTGCATCATTAGATGAGGCACAGGAAGAGAAGCTCCTTCGAGTTCTCAAGACATACAAAACAACCTTGGGGTGGTCTATCGCTGATATAAAGGGCATTAGTCCATTGTTTTGCATGCACAAAATCTTCCTCGAGGATGGGTTTAAGCCTTCAATTGAGCATCAAAGGCTGTTAAACCCCATCATGAAGGAGGTGGTCAGAAATAAATAATCAAGTTGCTGGATGCGGGTATTATCTACCCGATCTCTGACAGACCCTGGGTGAGTCTAATTCAATGTGTGCCAAAAAAGGGCGGCATGACAGTGGTTCCGAATGAGAACAATGAGCTCATTCCTACACGGACAGTGACTGGGTGGAGGTATATATGGACTACCAGAAATTGAATAAGTCCACATACAAGGATCACTTCCCTCTTCCCTTCATTGACCAAATGCTAGATAGACTCGTCGGGCACGAATTCTATTGTCTTCTAGATGGGTACTCGGGTTACAATCAAATATCAATAGCATCCGAAGACCAGAAGAAAACCACATTTATATGCCCATATGGGACATTTGCCTTCTGGAAAATGTCTTTCGGGCTATGTAATGCTCTTGTGACAATCCATCGGTGTATGATGTCCATCTTCTCTGATATGGTGGAACAGACACTAGAGGTGTTTATAGATGACTTCTCTGTCTTCGGGAGTTCTTTTGAGGCCTGTCTACAAAATCTTACCGCAATTCTAAAAAGATGCGTAGAGACTAACCTGGTTTTGAATTGTGAGAAATGCCACTTCATGGTCAGAGAGGGAATTATTCTAGGGCATCGAGTGTCTGCTAGTGGAATTGAAGTAGACAAGGCAAAAATAGATGTTATTGAAAAACTCCCTCCTCCATCAAATGTAAAACGAGTCTGAAGCCTCTTGGGGCATGCCGATTTCTATAGGCGGTGCATCGTGAATTTCTCCAAAATCACCAAGCCCCTTTGTAGACTTTTGGAAAAAGATGTTCCTTTCACATTTGATAAGGCTTGCCTTAATGCATTTGATATTCTCAAGCAGAGACTTGTGTCAGCACCCATTGTCGTTGCCCCAAACTGGGAATTGCTATTTGAACTCATGTGCGATGCCAACGATTATGCAATTGGGGCAGTGTTGGGACAAAGGCAAGACAAGGTGTTTCACATAATTTACTATGCAAGTAAAACATTGACAGATGCTCAGCTTAACTACACCACAACCGAGAAAGAGCTATTGGCGGTAGTTTATGCCTTTGATAAGTTTCGCGTATATCTCATCGGAACCAAAGTCATTGTATATACTGACCACTCGGTGATCAAATATCTGATCTCGAAGAAGGATGGAAAGCCGAGGTTGATCAGATGGGTCCTTCTCCTCCACGAATTCGATCTGGAGATTTGCAATAGAAAAGGAACTAAGAATCAAGTTGCGGATCAGCTATCGAGACTGGAAAACCCAAGTCACTCGGGGAAAATGAGACGGATATCAATAACTTCTTCACGGATGAGCAGTTGTATATAGTTCACACTGTAGCACCATGGTATGCAGACTTCGCAAATTATGTCGCATACAATGTGCTCCCTCCTAATATGAACTATCAGCAGAGGAAGAAATTCCTGAATGATGCAAAGCACTATCTGTGGGATAAGTCCTTCTTATTTAAGCATTGTGTAGATGAAATTTTAAGAAGGTGTCTGCCCGAAGAAGAAATCGAAGGTGTGCTCCACCACTACCACTCATCTAACTATGGGGGTATTTTGGTGGGCAAAGAACAGCAGCGAAAGTGCTCCAATCGGGTTTCTACTGGCCAACCAAGTTTAAGGATGCCCACCTATATGTATCGCGTTGCGATAATTGCCAGAGAGTAGTAACCATTTCAAAAAGGCACAAAATGCCTCTACAGAATATTCTTGAGGTAGAGCTGTTTGATGTCTGGGGAATAGATTTCATGGGCCCGTTCTCATAGGCCAGTTCCCATCCTCTTACAACAATCTGTACATACTAGTCGCTGTGGACTATGTGTAGACACTCGAGATGTAAGACCCCAACTTTTATGAATAAAATTAAATTTCCTCTATATATTTTTTTGAAATAGTAAGGGGTTGATTTGATGAATGTGAAAACTTATGGGGTGAAATGCGCAAGTTTTACAAAATAAGCAAGTGGCCATAAAATATTTATTGTGTTGGGGAATATTCTTTTTGTCGAGGAATATTCGTACGACGATGCAATTATTTTTGGGCCTCATAACGGAAAATTGTCGGATGAAAAAAATGACAAGAATAAGTTTTTCTAAAAATAACGACGTGGTTGTTACCGTTAAAACTGTTGTAATACCCGGTGATTAAAATACAATAATGCGCGGTGTTGCACAGTAGCACACAGTATTGCACAATAATTCTAATTATTGATTCTTACGTAAGAAGTCACTACTCAATAATTATTACAGTAATTAGTGTTCAATATTTTATATTATTGATTCAATAATTGCTACATTGATAATTGCATAATATTTTATTGATTCAATAATTGTCATTGTGCAGTATTTCACATTATCACATTATCAATAATTCATATTATTTGAATAATATTATTAGATAGCATTATTGGCAATGTCTAAGGAAGTTCTGTCTATGAGGGGTTATTTAATTGTGCGCCAGTAAGGAGAAATCCTTATCGGAAGGCCCCCTCTTTCCTGAGAACGACCTGGTTGTCAATTTTGTAGTTCTGTAATATTATTTGTGAATAAATAATTATTGATTCATATGATAAGGAAATATTTATTTTTGTGGATATAAAAGAAAGAATTAGTGCTAAGGTATTTTTATCAGTATTTGTTATAAATTTGGCTTATTATTTGGACCCCCCACTTACCCATTTTTCAAAACTATCGGTAGAAGTTATCTCAATTTTATTTTATATATATATATATATATATATATATATATATTTAAATGATTTTGGAAATGGGGGGGGGGGAAGGAAACGTGAAGGGGAGGGAGTATTATTATTATTATTATATATATATATATATATATTATATTTTATTTAAAATTTTGTTTTATTAGAATATTTTATTGCACAGTAATGAATAGTAAAAATAAGAAAATCAGTTTTTCTCCGGCGAATTCATCCGTGAGTTTTCTAAACTGTACATCCGTGATTTTTCTTAAATAGTATCCTTCCATTCTCCTATAAATAGGATGCTTAATTTAGAATTGAAAAACACACCAAAATTACAGAATTCTTCTTCTATAATATTGAGCGTATTTCTTTAGAGTTTAAGGAAGCTTTGAGTGTAGAAAACAGTGCAAGTTTTCTTCAAGAATATCCCTGCCCTACCAGTCAGATATACTTTTCTTTTAATGTAAGGGATGTTATTTTCTTTCGTAAATGATGTTATTCTTTTAAATATCATTATACCAAAATATTGGCATGGATTTTATTATAAAATTCTTACTTTTTTCGTCAGGGTTACTATTCACGTATACGGCACTATTCACGTATACAACACTATTCACAAAAAAAATAAATTTTCTTCTATTTGTCCAAGTTGGCTATTATGGGTCCTATCTTTGATTGAATCCAAGTTTTGATCTTTATTCTTGAATTTTGCTCCACAAAGTATCATTATGGAGTATTCTTACACTTGGATAAACTAAATTACGAATTTCTAATCTTTGTTCTTTATCTCACTGGATTCGTTATTTATATTATTTTTCATCATCCTCAGTTCTAAATGGTGATATAACTGAATATCTATGGCCTGTAGAGCAAAGATGAATGATTACCTGATAAATATCTTTGGCCTGTAGTGCAAAGATGGACATGTGTTGAGATGAACATGACCAACTGGTGATACAAATTAAATGAATATCTTTGGCCGGTAGTGCAAAGATAGATATTTGATTTAAGATGTATATTGATTGATGTTACATGGATAAAATATTGATGATGAACTTTTAAATCATAGAAGATAGTAGACTTCATTCTCTACTTAACTCTTCTAATGAATTGTTATTTTCGCAGCGAATATTAATCTAAAACTTGTTGTCTATAATATTTTATCTGATTTGTTGAGGACTAACGATAAATTATTCTTTATTATCTTAGTCATAATATTCTTTACTGGGCTAGTTGAGCTCATCCTTTTTATCTATTGTCCTCTTTAGGAAATGAGAATGTTGCGGAAACTAGTCGGGGAGCAATGTGATGGTCAGAATAGAGCAGTTGTAGTCCTCACTATTTTTGTAAAATAGTGTGATAATAATTATAATTAGTGAGGACTGAATTTGAGTATTTATATTTCGTATTGCATACGTTTGTATTGACACTCACAGTTGTATGGTCGTATTTCTCTCGACCTTTTGTTATAAAAGATTTGTATTTGAGATTCTGTACCATGTATTTGGTGACTCAGAATGGGTTGGTATTGAACCTATTTTGGGGGTGTCACAGTTGGTATCAGAGCTTAGGGATATGATCTCTGGCGGAGATCGGGGAATAGAACTAGGAGGAGTGAGACGAGTAAATCTTTTACTAGTGTGTCCTACCTAAGCTTATCTGATATTTAATTGGTCAGTCGGAGCATAGGGTTAATATATGATATGTTAATTTATTTAATTAACCCTTGTTTTATGGCAGTATTTGACAATGACAGCTGAAAATTTAAGCAATGGAGTGAATGAGACAGTTGAGACACCTTTAATCACCAACCAGGAGAACGTGCAATAGGAAGGCAATACCACTGATCAGACGATGAATGATGGGATGTTTAGAAGCTTTTTGCAGTTCATGCAAAATCAGACGAGGGAGACTCGTGCGCAAAATATAGGTAGAAATAATAACAACTCGTAGCTTGTCACTGCCAAGCAGTTCAAAGAGTTGGGATCACCAGAGTTTCAGGAAAAGCCAGATCCAATCAAAGCAGAGACGTGGGTTAAGCAAATTACCAAGATATTTTATGTCTTGGGATGCACGGAGGAACAGAAGGTTCCACTACAAGAAATCACATATTTTATGACGAATATTTTTTCCACGCACAACATTTTGTCACAATTTGTTAATTAATAATTACGAAATTCATAATCGTCACTAAAACTTTTGCTTTTGTGACGACCTTTAATTTTGTTACTATTAATCATATATATCGTAACTAATTTACACATTTGATGACGGTTAACAAAATTTTGTCATAATTTATTTGGGAGGTAGAATTTCGTACAAAAATTTTAGAGGAAAACCTTTTAGTGACATGTTTGTAATAATTGATGACAGTATTTATTGTCACAATTTTTCTTTCGGTGACAACATAATAGTTTGTCATTAATTATTTGTAAAATTTAGTGACAATATGATTTCGTCACTAATGTTTACATTTAGTGGCGCCAAATACAAATTCATCACAATTTTATTTTGGAGGCAAAAATTTTCTGAAAAATTTTTGAGGGAAATTTTCTAAAGACGAAAAAAATAATAATTTATGACAATTTTTATTGTCACAAATACCAACTTTATATGAAGAGAGACTCGTTCGTCACTAATTAGATGGGTGGATAAGTGACAAAAATGGTTCGCCATAAATTCTTATATTTAGTGATAAAGTACGTAATATCGTCACAATTTTATTTGGAGGAAAAAAAAATTTAAGAAATTTTGGAGGCAAATTTTGTAAAGACGAAAAATTAATAGTTTATGACAATTTTTATTCTCATAAATACCAATTTTATATGACGAGATACTATTTCGTCACTAAAAAGATGAGTGAATAAGTGACAACACTAATTCGTTATAAATGCTTATATTTAGTGACAAATATGTAATATCGTCTCATTATTATATAGAGGTAAATTTTTTTAAAAAAAATTTTGAGGCAAATTTTTTAAAGACGAAAAATTAATAGTTTATGATAATTTTTATTATCACAAATACCTATTTCATATGACGAGATACTAGTTCGTCACTAATAAGATGAGTGGATAAGTGACAACACTGGTTCGTCATTAATTCTTATATTTAGTGACAAAGTATGCAATGGCGTCGCATTTTTATATGGAGGCAAAATTTTTCCCAATCAAACTTGTATCCAAGCGACATCACCGGTCTTCCTTTCATCATTGGCAGCCTCCATTTAGTCAAGAACCTCTATTATCAATTTTTAATAATCCCAATTTGAAGGTAGAAATTATTTGACATTTTAGGTATGTTTCTATATTTTGATTTGAATTTATTAGCAGTTGTTCTAATTGAACAACTTTGATTTTGAAATGATTTATAATGGTTGCTATTGTTGTTGATGATCTTGTACAATTTTGATAATCTAAATCACTACTTGGTTTAAATTTTTGACGAAGCAACTTCATAGCTTTGATTAATAAGTGTAGTGAATCGACATCATAGAATGATTCTGTTTTCTTGAAAATAAATGAGAGTAGTGATTTCGTTTATCAAGAGACTTAAATTCATAAAGTTGCTTTATCCTGTCCATTCCACCACGTTACATGGACATGATAAAGAGGGGCATCTGTAGACAGTCGAAATTTTCCTTGCCCCAATACTAACCCGATAGGAAGGGCAAAACCATCAATCAATCCAAATCCAGCCACCAACGCCGGTCCTTCAACCTAAATCTGATTCCCAATATACCCTTAGAGTCCCTTAAGACTCTAAGGGTATATCAAAGGGTATGATTGGGTATAATGATTTATGCATGGAAATAATGAATGATCAATAAAGGATCTACCACTTCTAGTAAAAGAAGAGAATGTCTTATGTGATTCGATAATTGACAACCAGTAGTCCTTGGCCAAGGCATAATGAAATTAGATAGTAGTTTCTAATTTGCATTATTTAGTGATGTGCATTTTAGAATCGAAACACATATACTTAAATAAAATCAGACTTGATAGTAAATCCATGTCTTATATTTAATTTGGACATTGTATGGTGGAAGGAATGAATTGTACGGTAACTATTTACTCACAGGTTCTTTTATGATTAATGTTGAAATCTATATTATTTGGAAAGTCGTTGATCGCTAAGGAGGCTTACCCTTATTGTAGAATAAATGTTATTTATTTAAATGAATTATTAGTTTAATTTATTTATTTAAATAAGATTAGAATTGTTCTAATTGATTTATTCACAACCAGTTTAATATAGAAAACTTAAACGGTCACATTATAAAAGGAAGAATATTTATTAAAGAAGCTAATGACATAATTGTAATAATAAATTAAATATGTTAAGTTTAATTTATGGTGATAGAATAAATTAAATAGCTTAATATTTATTATTTAATATTTTGGAAGTATTAAATATAAATTAATAAGAGGAGTTTTATTATTATTATTATTTAATTCCTAAAGAGGTTTGAAAATTAATTAATAAGATACTCTCTCTCTCTCATATATTCCTAAGATTAGGAGCCTAATTAATTAAAAGAGTTTAATTATTTCCAATAAGATTGGAAAGCCTAATTAATTAAAAGGTTTAATTAATTAATATGAAACCCAATTTCTAAAAGGTTTAGGAGGTTTGCCTACATCTATAAATAAGAAAGTCTTATTATGGAACAAGGTTAGACATTACACTATTTCAATAGTTGGGAAAGTATACACATTCTATAGAGATAGAATTAGGGTTAGCCAAACACCCATCTTCTTAGTTCATCTTCTTCCTTGGTGGATCACCTCTAGAGGGCAAACGCTTGGGTGGCTTGCATTGATCAAAGAAAGGAACTAATCTCATGGATTCAAATTGGAGTAGAACTCGTACCTGTTGAAGCTCGATTTACAAGGGTATATTCTGATCTCCTACTCTTTTATAGATTGATAATCAATCACAAAATATGATCATGGTTTATGGTTTGCAAGAAAAATTTTAAAATCCTATTTTATTACACTTTCGCTTTGTTTATATGTAATATGATTGCATGTGTGCGTTTCTAGCAAACCTAACACTCTTATCTCAAAACCAAGTTAGATCTATGTATATTCTTGTGGTTGTTTTAGATCAAATGATGAGTTTATATTTCTTAACTCATATGATAGTATATATATGTATTATATGATGTTTCATTGTTAGATAAAGTCATTTTAGGTGTGATAAGCTTTGATGGAAAAAGAAAACAAAAATATAGTTTTTGCTCATGAAACCCTAAAATTTCAATCCACTTTAGACCACTGCGATTTTTGATCTGTAAATATGAAATATTTACTGGAGTCAGTGTTTGATGTCATGAGGCTACCGTATAAATTTAAGATTTTTTGTAGAAAAGGATAGTTTTTAGTAAATGTTGTCATTTTGGACTGTTTTAGCCTATTTCAAAATATGAAATGAGCTTGAAAAATTATAAGAAAATTATTTTGTGACTAAAAATTATATAATAAGTTTTTCAGGAAGATATAAAAATAATAAGTTGATTTGGTATTTTTAATGCCTATGCTTGAGTTAAGGATAATTTAGAAAATTAAGTTATATTAAGTTATAAAATTTGTTAATGTGATTTTATTGACTAATGAATAATAATATGATGTATTAAGAATATATGAGGGTAATTTGGTTATTTTTAATAAAATTTTATAAGAATGACATGTTATGTTTGTTAAATAAATTAAATAGTAAAGGATAAACAATTAAATTAAATTATTTATAAATGATTAAAATATTATTAAATAATTAATAATATTAGTAAATGATTAAAATATTATTAAATGATTAATAATATTAGTAAATAATTAAAATATTATTAAATATTAAATAACATAAGTAATTGATTTAAATATTATTAAATAATTAATAATATTAGTAAGGGATTAAAATATTATTAAATGATTAATAATATTAGGAAGTGAATAAAATATTATTAAATAATTAATAATATTAGATGAGAGTTTAAGATGATGATTATGTGATAGCAATATTATTAAGGAATGATAATATTACTAAGGGTTTAATGTAATATTTAATATTTATTTATGTGACTAAATGTTAGATAATTTATTATAAGAGTAGTAGTACTATGGATTAATATGTGATATGCTATTTGAAAGATCAATCTTATCAATGATAGGTCTTTAAATTAAATTATGTAGCAGTAGTTAGCGAAAGAGGCAAGTTCCCTAACCCAAACTTGAGTTATTATTTTTCAAGCAAATTAGTTGATAATCATTGTCAATTATTCCACATCCATGATAATTGTTGATATTCACACTTAGTGCAAGTTCTTATATTCAGACTTGTATCTATTTTGAAGATCTCAAAGTGGTTTAATTATTGAAAATTATCTCACATCGATATTATTATTGTTTATTTCACTTGTGTGCCTTTGAAGTATTGTTTCATTATTTAACCATGAAACAATTTAAGTTTTGTTATTAATGAACTGTTTATGAATTAGGTCTAAGCTAGTTGTATCAGCTATACTGAATATGTTTAAATTTGATTAATTCAAATAATTTTTAAAATCTGTTCCAAGATAATTTTTGGTACGGACTCTTAGACTAAGAAAAATAATAATTTTTTACTAAGGTATTATATCAGAAAACGAATATTTGCCCATTTACTTAAGTGTTATGCATATTCACCAAGTATGAAAGGCTTCTCCCCTTGATTACCAAAACTTACTAAAATGTCCAATTTAATTACTGATAAACCTTCGTATTTGTTCATGGTCATTGCTGGCCACTCAGCATTATCTTTCATTTATTAGAACTTGAATTCTTATTCTGCCACAATCATTATATATTGTTGAAAATTCAAAAGTTGAATTCTTTTCTAATCATGATATATCGTTCTTGTATTTAAACTTGCTGAGAGAATTAGTTGCTCACTCTTGCTATATCATGATATTATTTCAGTTAAGCCCGAGTGTTCCAAGAAGAAAGACAAGGGCAAAGGCAAATTTCAAGAGTACTTTAATGTGAACGTTTAATTATTATGTTATCTTATGTAAATTGATTATGTAAACCTTTTGAGTAACTTAGGGTATGTATTTAAGTTAAGATTGTTAGACCTTGGGATTGCTGTAGAACCTAATTGTAATGAACAATATATGTTTATTTATTCAGCGATAGTTTATAGAATGTGTTTGATGATGGATCATGAGCACCAAACCCGAGGTTAGGGAACCCACAGACGCCCCCAAAATAGGTTCAATCCACAACCCATTCTGAGTCGCCAAGAAATACATGTTACAGAATCCAAATATAAATCTTTTATATCAAATTGTCGTGCACAATACGACAACACATAAAGTGTAAGACCCCAACTTTTATGAATAAAGATTTAATTTTCTTTATATATTATTTCGAAATAGTAAGGTGTTGATTTGATAAATATGAAAGTTATGGGTGAAATGTGCAAACATTTTTAAAATGAGCAAGTGGTTATAAAATATTCTTGTTGTCGGGGAATATTCGTTTGGTCGTGGAATATTCTTGTTGTCGGGGAATATTCGTACGACGGCGCAGCTATTTGTGGGCCCCCACAACGGAATAACTGTCGGATATAGAAAGCGACAAAAATAACTTTTTACAAAATAACGGCGTGGTTGTTACCGTTAGTACTGTTGAAATACCCGGTGGTTAAAATACAGTGATACACGGTGTTGCATAGTAGCACACGGTATTGCACAGTATTTCGAATTATTGAGTCTTACGTGAGAAGCCATTACTCAATTATTGTTACAGTAATTACTGTTCAATATTTTATATTATTGACTCAATAATTGCTACGTTGATATTTTATATTATTGACTCAATAATTGCTGCATTGATATTTTATTGACTCAATAATTGCTACGTTGCTATTTTATATGATTGATTCAATAATGGCTACAGTTGATATTTTGTAGTATTGATTCAATAATTGTCGTTGCACAGTATTTCACGTTATCAACTCAATAATTCATATTATTTGAATAATATTATTAGATGGCATTATTGACAATGTCTAAGGAAGTTCTGCCTAGGAGAGGTTATTTAATTGCGCGCCAGTAAGGAGAAGTCCTTATTGGAAGGCCCCCTCTGTCCTGGGAACGACCTGGTTGTTAATATTGTAGTTCTATAATATTATTTGTGAATAATTAATTATTGATTTATATGATAAGGAAATATTTATTTTGTGGATATTAAAGAAGGAATTGGCGCTGGTGAGTTTTTATCAATATTTTGGTGTGAGAAATCATCTGTTTTTGAATTTCGGATAATTTATGTTGGGAATTTGGAAAAACTTTCTTCTGCAAAGTTGTAGAGAATTAAATTTCCTATAGAAGGACACATCATTTGTATTTTTCTGACAAAGGGGCTATTTATTATGAATTATTGAAGTTTCGGAAAATAAATATTTTTTAATAAAATGGTGGGCCCCACTTTTGGTTGGTGTGGTGGCTGATGGCTTTTGGAGGCTGCTGGAGTGAGGCGGCTGGAGAAAAAAAAAATTATTATTTTATTCATTTAGTCTCCTTTGGCATCCTAAGCTTTTCCTATAAATAGGGTGCTTAGGTTAGAATTGAAAATCACACCAGAAATCAGAAGTTTTGTCTCTCTATAATATCGAGCGTATTTTTGTGAGTATTTTAATACTTTGAGTATTAGCATTCAGTGCAAGTTTCTTTCGAAATTATATCCGATATTCCAGCCAGAAGTACTATTATTTTGAGGTAAGGGATGTTATTTTCTTTCGTAAATGATATTATTCTTTTCAATATCATTATACAGAAATATTGTCATGGATTTTATGTTGAAATTCTTACTTTTTCCGTCGGGGTTACTATTCACGTATACGGCACTATTCACGGAAAAATTAAATTTTCTTCTATTTGTCCAAATTGCTTGTTAAGGTTACTATCTTTGATTGTATCCAAGTTTTGAGCTCTATTCTTGAATTTTGCTCCATAATTGATTATTACGAGGTATTTTTGAATTGGATATACTGAAATACGAATCCTTAGTCTTTGTCTTTTATCTCACTGGATTCGTTTTTTTTAAAATGTTTTTCATCATCCTCAGTCCTAAAAGATGAATGATTACTTGATGAATATCTTTGGCCTGTAGAGCAAAGATGAATGATTACCTGATGAATATCTTTGGCCTGTAGTGCAAAGATGACAGGTGTTGAGATGAATATGACCACTGATGATACAAATGAATATCTTTGGCCTGTAGTGCAAAGATGAATATTGATTCGAGATGTATATTAATTGATGTTACAGGGATAAAATATTGATGATGAACGGTTATTTCCGCTGCGAATATTGATCTAAAACATGTTATCAATAATATTTTATCTGAACTGTTGAAGGCTAACGATAATTTATTTTTCATTATCTTAGTCATAATATTCTTTACTGGGCTAGTTGAGCTCACCCTTTTCATCTGTTGTCCTCTTCAGCAAATGAGAATGTTGCGGGGACTAGTCGGGGGACAGAGTGATGGTCCGAGTTAGAGCAGTAGTAGTCCTCACTATTTCTGATAAATAGTGTGATAATAATTATAATGAGGACTTAGTTTGAATCTTAATATTTTCTACATCTTTGTACTGAGACTCACAGTTGTGTGGTCGTATTTTGCACGACCGTATGATATAAAGTTTGTATTTGAATTCTGTACCATGTATTTGGCGACTCAGAATGGGTTGGGTTGAATGGACCTATTCTGGGGGCGTCACAGTTGGTATCAGAGCTTAGGGATATGATCTCTGGCGGAGATCGGGGAATAGAACTAGGAGGGGAGAGACGAGTAAATCCTTCGCTAGTGTGTCCTACCTAAGCTTATGTGGTATTTAATTGGTCAGTCGGAGCATAGGGTTAATGTGTGATATGTTGACTTGTTTAATTAACCCTTGTCTTATGGCAGTATTTGAGAATGGCAGCTGAGAACGTTAACAACGAAGTGAATGAGACCGTGGAGACACCTTTAATCGTTAACCAGGAGAACGTGCAACAAGAAGGCAATGCTCATCCTGAAAATAACGCTGGTCAGACGATAAACGATGAGATGTTTAGAAGTTTTTTGCAGTTTATGCAAAATCAGACGAGGGAGACTCGTGTGCAACATACAGGTGGCGATAATAACAACACGCGAGCTGTCACTGCCAAGCAGTTCAAAGAATTGGGACCACCAGAGTTTCTGGGAAAGCCAGATCCGATCAAGGCGGAGACGTGGATTAAACAAATTACCAAGATATTTGATGTCTTGGGATGTACAGAGGAACAGAAGGTTCCATTCGCCACGTTTATGTTCCGTGGAGAGGCAGATTACTGGTGGGAATCCGTGAAGCGTACCCAGCCTGCTGCACTCCAGATGTCTTGGGAAACGTTCCAGAAACTATTTAATGACAAGTACTTTCCTGAAAGTATTCGTCATATGAAGGAAGTAGAGTTTATCAGACTCGAGCAAAACAACATGACGGTATCCCAGTATGAGGCTAAGTTCGCGGAGCTGTCCAGGTTTGCACCTCATTTGGTGGAGAATGAGGAACGTATGACGCGGATGTTTCTAAGAGGTTTGAAACCCGAAATACGTCAATACCTCATTTCTCATAAGGTTTCTTTATATTCGGATGTAGTAAACAGGGCCCAGTTATTAGAACGAGATAATGATTATGTTCAACCGAGGGACCACAACCAAGGTCGTACTGGTGGCAGTAGTCATCGGAGCAATGACAACCAGCGAGGAGGAAAGTATGACAGAAGAGGTAACCACTCCGGTGGTTATCGTGGCCATGATAGTAGAAGAAGCGAATCGGGGGGAGATTTCAAGAAGAGAAGGTACAACAATGAGAACACGAAGATGTCAACATCAGCACCAGAATCAACTGCTTCGAGGGGAGGAGAACGACCACCGGTCGTATGCTTTAAATGCGGGAAAGAGGGACATATCAGCCCAAACTGCCCACAACAATTCAAAGGATGCTATAACTGTGGAAAAGAAGGACATATAGCTCGAGATTGTCCTGTTGCGAAACCAAGTTCAGCGGGGGTGGTGATTCCAAAGGCGGTTGCAGACAAGTCAAAGTCGGTGATTCTTGGAAGAGCGTTTGTCGTTACAGCCCAAAACGCGAAGAATCCACACGAGGTGATTACGGGTAAGCTGATCATAAACTCTTGCGAAGTTTATACCTTGTTAGATACCGGTGCTACCCATTCCTTTATTTCACCTGCTTGTGCTCAACGTTTGAACTTGACTTCTAATAAATTAGACTTTGACTTATCTGTTGAAACTCCGTTAGGAGAAACCTTTGTTACATCTACAGTTTATAAATCTTGCTTGATTCAGATTGGTACCCTTACCCTACCTGTTGATCTTATATCTTTGAAAATACTTGCATTTGACGTGATTTTAGGAATTGACTGGTTAACCACTTACCATGCCAGAATTGATTGTTTTCGTAAGGTTGTTAGTTTTCATATTCCTAATCAACCTGTTGTACGAATTCAAACTACCAAACCACTAAAATCAGTCAATATCATTTCAAATCCCAAGGCTATTCGTTTATTGAAAAACGGATGTCAAGCTTTCTTAGCTCATGTCACTGATCTAAATCAGAATACATCAGATTTGAATGATATTTCCGTTGTTAATGAGTTTCCTGATGTATTTCCCAAAGAACTTCCCGGTCTACCCCCAGAACGTGAAGTTGAATTCTTTATTGACCTTGAGCCCGGTACAAAGCCCATTTCTAAAACCCCGTATCGAATGGCTCCTATTGAACTTCAGGAGTTAAAGATTCAATTACAAGAGTTGTTAGATATCGGTTTTATTCGTCCTAGTACGTCTCCTTGGGGTGCTCCTGTTTTATTCGTAAAGAAGAAAGACGGGAGTATGCGACTTTGTATTGACTATCGGGAGTTGAACCATGTCACCATTAAGAATAGGTATCCGTTACCTCGTATTGATGACCTGTTCGACCAGTTGCAAGGAGCGCAATTTTTTTCAAAGATCGATCTTCGTTCTGGATATCATCAGTTGAAGATTAAAACTGAGGATATTCCAAAGACTGCTTTCAGAACACGGTACGGGCATTATGAGTTCTTAGTCATGTCTTTTGGATTGACTAATGCTCCTGCTGCTTTCATGGATATGATGAACCGTGTATTTAAGGAGTATTTAGATCAATTCGTTGTTGTCTTTATTGATGACATTCTCATCTATTCTAAAAGCCGTGAAGATCATGAACACCATTTGAAGTTGGTACTTCAAAAGCTTCGTGAGAACAAGCTATATGCTAAGCTGAAGAAATGCGAGTTTTGGCTTGAGGAAGTAGCATTCCTTGGGCACGTGGTATCGAAACGTGGAGTATCGGTGGACCCGGCGAAGATTGAAGCAATACAAAGCTGGGAGCAACCTAAGTCGGTGACCGAAGTACGAAGCTTTCTGGGCTTAGCTGGTTATTATCGGAGATTCGTAGAGGGATTTTCTCGAATCGCTACTCCATTAACTCAGTTGACTCGGAAAGATACAAAATTCGTTTGGAGCGAGGAATGCGAGAAGAGCTTCCAAGAGCTCAAGAGGAGACTTATTTCGGCACCTGTTCTGACAATACCATCTGGTTCGGATGGATTTGTTATCTGCAGCGATGCTTCGGGCAAAGGGTTAGGATGTGTTCTCATGCAACATGGGAAAGTCATAGCCTATGCCTCGCGACAACTCAAAGAATATGAGAGGAATTATCCTACTCATGATCTAGAGTTGGCAGCTGTCATTTTTGCGTTGAAGATCTGGAGACATTACTTGTACGGAGAGAAAGTGGAGATTTATACAGATCATAAGAACCTTAAATATTTCTTTACTCAGAAGGAACTCAACATGCAGCAACGACGTTGGCTTGAGCTGTTGAAAGATTACGATCATACTATCCAATACCATCCTGGAAAAGCGAACGTGGTAGCTGACGCGTTGAGTAGAAGATCATATGTGGGAACGAGTGCGATGATGTCAAGTATACGCGTAGAACCAGCTTTGCTTGATAAAGTTAAAGCTGCTCAAGCTACGGATGCGGAACTGATGAAGATGAAGAAGAAGGTGCAAGAAGGTGCAATTCCAGAAGCAAGAATCGATGAAGAGGGAATACTTCGAGTCAACTCCAGACTTTGTGTTCCTAACGATTTCGACTTGAAGTATAGAATCATGATGGAGGCACACAACACACCGTTTGCGATCCATCCTGGGAGTACTAAAATGTATCGTGATCTTCGACATACATTTTGGTGGGGCAATATGAAGAGGGAGATCGCGGAGTTCATCTCGAGATGTTTAACTTGTCAACGTGTAAAGGCGGAGCATCAAGTGCCGAAGGGTCCATTGCAACCACTGGAGATTCCGAAATGGAAGTGGGAACACATTACGATGGATTTCGTTACGGGTCTTCCTAAGGTTTCTCAAAGCTTAGATGCGATTTGGGTTATTGTTGATAGATTAACCAAGTCTGCTCATTTCTTGCCGATACGAGAGACTTATTCCCTTGAACGTCTTGCTCATATGTACGTGAATGAGATTGTAAGATTGCATGGCATGCCAGTATCCATAGTTTCGGATCGTGACCCCAGATTTACTTCACGATTTTGGATCAGTTTGCAGAAAGCTATGGGTACGGATTTACGATTCAGTTCGGCTTATCATCCTCAAACAGACGGACAATCGGAAAGGACTATCCAAACTCTTGAAGATCTATTGAGACTTTGTGTTCTAGACTTCAAAGGGAGTTGGGATAAGTACTTACCATTGGTGGAATTCTCCTACAACAACAGTTATCAGGCAAGTATAGGCGTAGCTCCATTCTAAGCGTTGTATGGGAGAAAGTGTCGTTCTCCAGTATGTTGGGATGAGGTGGGTGAAGCAACATTGTTGGGACCAGAGTTAGTACGTATGACTACAGAAAAGATCCAAATAATCCGACAACGTATACAGACGGCACAGGATCGACAAAAGAGTTATGCAGATCTTCATCGAAAGGACGTGGAATTTAATGTTGGAGACCATGTGTTATTACGTGTTGCTCCATGGAAAGGAGTTACAAGGTTTGGGAAGAGAGGAAAGCTTAACCCACGATTCATTGGTCCATTTGAGATTCTTGACCGAATAGGAAATGTGGCTTATAGACTCGCTTTACCTCCAAGCATGTCTCGTGTTCATAATGTGTTTCACATATCCGTGTTACGTAAATATGTGAAGGATCCAAACCGCATTATTGAGTTAGAACCAGACGAGATAGCTGAAGATTTAACGTACGAGGAGGTACCTGTCAAGATCTTGGATAGGAAGGAGCATGTCCTACGCTCGAAAATTATACCTCAAGTTAAAGTTTTGTGGAGAAACCATGCAATTGAGGAAATGACCTGGGAGTTGGAATCGGAAATGAAAGCGAGGTATCCTCACCTTTTCGACATACCAGGTACGTACGTCAATTTCGAGGACGAAATTTCATAAGGAGGGGAGGTTGTAAGACCCCAACTTTTATGAATAAAGATTTAATTTTCTTTATATATTATTTTGAAATAGTAAGGTGTTGATTTGATAAATATGAAAGTTATGGGTGAAATGTGCAAACATTTTTAAAATGAGCAAGTGGTTATAAAATATTCTTGTTGTCGGGGAATATTCGTTTGGTCGTGGAATATTCTTGTTGTCGGGGAATATTCGTACGACGGCGCAGCTATTTGTGGGCCCCCACAACGGAATAATTGTCGGATATAGAAAGCGACAGAAATAACTTTTTACAAAATAACGGCGTGGTTGTTACCGTTAGTACTGTTGAAATACCCGGTGGTTAAAATACAGTGATACACGGTGTTGCATAGTAGCACACGGTATTGCACAGTATTTCGAATTATTGAGTCTTACGTGAGAAGCCATTACTCAATTATTGTTACAGTAATTACTGTTCAATATTTTATATTATTGACTCAATAATTGCTACGTTGATATTTTATATTATTGACTCAATAATTGCTGCATTGATATTTTATTGACTCAATAATTGCTACGTTGCTATTTTATATGATTGATTCAATAATGGCTACAGTTGATATTTTGTAGTATTGATTCAATAATTGTCGTTGCACAGTATTTCACGTTATCAACTCAATAATTCATATTATTTGAATAATATTATTAGATGGCATTATTGACAATGTCTAAGGAAGTTCTGCCTAGGAGAGGTTATTTAATTGCGCGCCAGTAAGGAGAAGTCCTTATGGGAAGGCCCCCTCTGTCCTGGGAACGACCTGGTTGTTAATATTGTAGTTCTATAATATTATTTGTGAATAATTAATTATTGATTTATATGATAAGGAAATATTTATTTTGTGGATATTAAAGAAGGAATTGGCGCTGGTGAGTTTTTATCAATATTTTGGTGTGAGAAATCATCTGTTTTTGAATTTCGGATAATTTATGTTGGGAATTTGGAAAAACTTTCTTCTGCAAAGTTGTAGAGAATTAAATTTCCTATAGAAGGACACATCATTTGTATTTTTCTGACAAAGGGGCTATTTATTATGAATTATTGAAGTTTCGGAAAATAAATATTTTTTAATAAAATGGTGGGCCCCACTTTTGGTTGGTGTGGTGGCTGATGGCTTTTGGAGGCTGCTGGAGTGAGGCGGCTGGAGAAAAAAAAAATTATTATTTTATTCATTTAGTCTCCTTTGGCATCCTAAGCTTTTCCTATAAATAGGGTGCTTAGGTTAGAATTGAAAATCACACCAGAAATCAGAAGTTTTGTCTCTCTATAATATCGAGCGTATTTTTGTGAGTATTTTAATACTTTGAGTATTAGCATTCAGTGCAAGTTTCTTTCGAAATTATATCCGATATTCCAGCCAGAAGTACTATTATTTTCAGGTTAGGGATGTTATTTTCTTTCGTAAATGATATTATTCTTTTCAATATCATTATACAGAAATATTGTCATGGATTTTATGTTGAAATTCTTACTTTTTCCGTCGGGGTTACTATTCACGTATACGGCACTATTCACAGAAAAATTAAATTTTCTTCTATTTGTCCAAATTGCTTGTTAAGGTTACTATCTTTGATTGTATCCAAGTTTTGAGCTCTATTCTTGAATTTTGCTCCATAATTGATTATTACGAGGTATTTTTGAATTGGATATACTGAAATACGAATCCTTAGTCTTTGTCTTTTATCTCACTGGATTCGTTTTTTTTAAAATGTTTTTCATCATCCTCAGTCCTAAAAGATGAATGATTACTTGATGAATATCTTTGGCCTGTAGAGCAAAGATGAATGATTACCTAATGAATATCTTTGGCCTGTAGTGCAAAGATGACAGGTGTTGAGATGAATATGACCACTGATGATACAAATGAATATCTTTGGCCTGTAGTGCAAAGATGAATATTGAGTCGAGATGTATATTGATTGATGTTACAGGGATAAAATATTGATGATGAACGGTTATTTTCGCTACGAATATTGATCTAAAACATGTTATCAATAATATTTTATCTGAACTGTTGAAGGCTAACGATAATTTATTTTTCATTATCTTAGTCATAATATTCTTTACTGGGCTAGTTGAGCTCACCCTTTTCATCTGTTGTCCTCTTCAGGAAATGAGAATGTTGCGGGGACTAGTCGGGGGACAGAGTGATGGTCCGAGTTAGAGCAGTAGCAGTCCTCACTATTTCTGATAAATAGTGTGATAATAATTGTAATGAGGACTTAGTTTGAATCTTAATATTTTCTACATCTTTGTACTGAGACTCACAGTTGTGTGGTCGTATTTTGCACGACCGTATGATATAAAGTTTGTATTTGAATTCTGTACCATGTATTTGGCGACTCAGAATGGGTTGGGTTGAATGGACCTATTCTGGGGGCGTCACATAAAGTGTTAGTTTCAATACAAATACAGTACCCACACTCCAAATCAATGATACGTTACATAAAGGTAAAGTCAATAACTATTTTAGGAATTAAAATCTTTGGAAAATGCTCAAGGAAACCTTCGTACATGGGCGACCATGCATCTAAGTTATCATAGGTCTTGAGAATTATCCTTGGTTGACCCAATAGAACCCAAAGAAGAACGAGAAGATTACTATCATGTTCTTTCCAATGGTGGGTTTTCTCTTGCCATATAATTATCTCAATTTTCTCAAACTGAGAATTATATTTCAACCATACTCCAAGATTATATAGGTAGTGCTCATAGATATAATCCAAGTGGATGTGCACAACCCTATCTTATGATAACCCGAAGTCGTATGTCATTAGACATCTTGTATGATAGTGGAAAAACACCCTTTCAAAGTTGGGTTCACCTCCCCCTATTTGGTTTACTAAAATCAACTGTTAAATGACGTATAAAATATAACATACACATTTAAAGTTCTCAATAAAATTATTTTCATACTGTTTGGTGGAAAACTTCAACTGTTATAGACCCTCGTTCTATTCACCTGTTATTCCTGCTCGACCCAGCTACACTCTTATTACCTGAAAGGAATTATGAAGCAAAAGGGTGAGCACAAATAGCCCAGTAAAGAATATCATAACTAAAGATAATCAAATTATCAATAGCATTCGTCAATAATAAATCAGAGATTTAGAACATATGGTAGATGATAAAACTTTTCAACCATAGTTGCAGCGGAACAAACAATCCGTTAGAAGAGTCAAATAGACCATAATGTCTATTATCTTCTCCATGTTAAAAGTCCACCAACAATGTTTTATCTCTGTAACATCAATCAACAGTTCATGTCCACAATCATGTGAATAATTCATAATCATAATTGTGTTGCTAAATTTCTCTTCGCACCAAGGATGAAGATAACTTTCATCACCTGTCTTTACCTGAAACACCAAAGATTATGGTTATACCAAATCACAGTTCCTGTTCATAATCATGCTAATCAATTCATCTTTGCACTACGGGCCAAAGATATTCAACAATTAATCATTCATCTTCGCACTACTGGCCAAAGATATTCATCAATAGTTCATCTTTGCACTACATGCCAAAGTTATTCACAAATCAACCGCTCATCTTTGCACTACAGGCCAAAGATATTCATCAATAGTTCATCTTTGCACTACAGGCCAAAGATATTCATAAATCAACAGCTCATCTTCGCACTACATGCCAAAGATATTCAAATCTCAAATAAATATCTAATCATTTCATAATTTATAAAAACAACATTTATAACCTTGTTGATCAATTCACCTTTGCACTTAAGCTAAAGATATTCAATTGTAAACTCAATGGTCATGATCATACCAGTCAACAATTCATCTTTGCACTACTAGCCAAAGAGAACCCATAGTCATAGTCGTACCAATAATCTACTCATCTTTACACTCAAGTCAAAGAGAACTTTCATCACCATGATTATAAAAAATGTTATATATGATAATAAGAATAATATGATCAAAACATGGATCTAATTTCAAGAGTAAGATTCATAAATCAAAGATAATTTGCACAGGAAAAAAAAAATATTATATAATTTTTTATCATGAATAGTACCTCGTGAATAGTAACTCATGAATAGTAACTCATGAATAGTAACTCGTAAATAGTAACTCGTAAATAGTAACTCCGACATGAAAAGATAAAAATTTTACGAGAAAATTTAGAAAATTATTCTGGTGAAATGATACTAGATGAAGCGCAAAACTCAAGAAATTTTTGATCATTTCAGGAATTATAGAAGCAATACTTACCGTAGTAAGTTCAGATTTAGGAATATGAAATGAAATATTATTACTTTCATAATATGGAATATGAAAGAAAATAATATTCATTATGAATATTGAAAGGAAATAACATCATTTACGAGAAAAATAACATCCTTTACCAAAATACCCTTTACCATCCTTACGAATACGAAAGCAATAAGGTACCTTACGAGTATAAAATCACGTCCTTTACCAAAATATCTTTTCACAAAAATATTATTATTTACGAAAAAATAATATCATTTACGAAAAATAACCTCTTCTACGAAACATAATAACATTCCTTACAACAATGGTATCCCTTACCTTAGTAGAAGAGTAGTTTTGACTGGAATATCGGATATTATGTTGAGAAAAATCTTGCACCGTAATCCACACTCAAAATACTCTTATCCTCACAAGAAATACGCTCAACATTATAGAGAGAAAACTTTTTTGATTCTGGTGTGATTTTCATTTCTAAATTAAGCACCCTATTTATAGGAAAATGCCAAAACACCAAAGTTGACTAATGAAACCAAATATGAATTTTCAAGCCTTACATTTTTGAAAACGTGTAGCACCCCAACAATTCAAAGCCTCCACCAAAAAAAATCAGCATTTTACAACCCAAAAAGACAAGTGGGGCCAACACATGTTTTAAATTTAAATAATATTCAGAAACTTCAATAATTCATAATAAATAGCCCATTTATCAGAAAAATACAAACCTTATGTCCATTCCATATAAAATTTAATTCTCTACAACTTTGTAGAAGAAAGTTTTTCCAAATTTCGAACGAAAAAATGACCCAAATTTACATACGGATGATTTTTTTTCACACTCATCACTCTTGAAAATCTTCAACACACTCAAAATTTCAAAGCCTCCATTTTTAAAATAATGAATTCCACACATGTTTATATATATATATATATATATATATATATATATTAAAACATTTATAATTATTAAAAGAATTTTAAATTTTATTTTCTCTCTTTCACCTCATTTTATTCATATATCGTGAATTTGTTGTAAAAAAAATATCATCACTATTATATTATTATATTATCACATTATACACTTATAATACACTATTATAATAATACATTTGAATGAATTATTTTATCAGAACAGATAAAATATCCATTCTCAATAATTGTCACCTTTGCTAAAAAAAATTCCTCCGTTTAAATCCACATTGAATAAATATTTACTTATCATTTTTATTAATAATTACTATTCACAAATAATATTACAGAATTATAATAATGACAACCAGGTCGTTCCTAGGAAAGAGGGGGATTTCCGATAAGGATTTCTCCTTACTAGCGCGCAATTAGATTAACTAACCCCTTTCTAGACCGAACTTCCTAGACATTGCCAATAATGTTGTCTAATAATATTATTCAAATAATATGAATTATTGATTTGATAATGTGAAATACTGTGTAGTGATTACTGTGACAATTATTGAATCAATAATATAAAATATCAACGGTAGCAATTATTGAATCAATAATAAAAAATACTGAATAGTAATTATTATAACAATTATTGAATGAGCGACTTCTTACGTAATAATCAATAATTAGAAATTACTGTGCAATACCGTGTTCTACTGTGCAATAACGCGTATTATTATATTTTTGACCACCAATATTTCAATAGTTTTAACGGTAACAGTTTTACTTTTATTTTTATAAAAATGTTATTTCTGTCGCTTTCTATATCCGACAGTTATTTCGTTGTGGGGTCCACCAAAGACTGCGCCGTCGTACGAATATTCTCCGACAAAAAGAATATTCCCCAACCAAACTAATATTCCCCGGCACAACAAATATTTTATAGCCACTTGCTTACTTTATAAACTTTACATATATCACCCTTAACTTTAACCATTTATCAATTTAACCATTTACTGAATAATAATAATAATAATAATAAGAAGAAGAAAAATTTAATACTTTTATTTCATAAAATTCAGGGTCTTACAGTGTCACAGGTTGATATCAAAGCTGTAGGTTATAAATATTAGGATGTGAAACCTAGGTTATAACCTCAGAAGAAAACTCGTATAGATTATGCTAAGAGATGGATTATGGAAATTCATCGAGTATGTTTGTGCATAATAAAATATCATTTCATTTCATCAATGAATATATTTTATTGTGATGCTGATGTTGTTTGTTTATTGTTGGTGTTGTGATTATAGGATGCCTGAGAAGGGGCAGGATTGTCACACAATCGAGGAAGGGCAGATGGACCTCGCCGAGGATCCCGATTCTGAACCAGAACTATAAGAGGAGCCCATAGAATATGAGATGATGGAGGACACCACTGAGGATGTCTTGAGTGGGGATCTGATGGACAAAAATGCAGAGTTAGAGAACAGAATTGAGCATTTAGAAGAAGAGAATATGACCCATCAATATATGGAAGTTCAGTATAAAAAACTGGCCTATCAGTAAGAGAATGAGATGGCAGAGATGAAAGTATAGCTTCAAGGATACGAGACTTCAACACAGTATGTTGGGCCATTACTTCATCAGTTGGCTGCCCGAAATACCGAGTTAAGAGAGAAGCTAGAGCAGGAAGATTTGAAGTTGGGAGAACTGAGAGTTGAACATCAAGTTATGAAGCTTGATTTCTGTGATATCCCAAATATTAATAATATTTCTTTTAAGGGAAAATATTAAATGATTGAATAAACATTAGAGATTTAACTTATTATATATAATCAAGGAAATGTGAAAAGAGTGGATTAAATTTTTTATTTTATCTATGTGCTATAAAGAGCCCATAGGGTATAAAATGATTGTGAAGAGAGACTTTTAAGATAAAAGGCTCTAACTAAGAATGTACGAGATATTATAAATATTACTCATTCATAATGAAAAGAAAGTAATATGCAGAATTAAATAAATTTTATGAGACGTAGTAAGTAAATCTATTGTTAAAAATATACATTTATTATTCAAAATAAAAAGGGAAGCTAACATGGCTTACTTGTGAAATATTCTTGACATAAATCTACCTATGAGATCAATGAAATAATTATATTATATTATAATTAATTTCATTCAAAAAGTATTATTTACTGACAAATAAGAAAATTGGTGTACTACCATGAGTATTTGAATTACATAGAGCCATCATGAGGTTGTGCTAACTATTTTACTATCATAAGCAAGTGTTGTGGATAAAAATCCATGTATATTAGTATGTAATATGAGTCCATATTAAATATTGAACCATATCCATTTTGCTAGGTGTGCTTGCAAATAATTTAGTGTTATTGACCCTTACCTTACTTAAAAAGGTGTAATGAGAATTTTGTGATAATAATTATATGCAATATGTAATCATAGAATTAATTAATGCAGTGAATTTGTATCCTGGATGGATTGCGAATAGGAACCGGGTGTGGTCTAATGATTCATGGTAAATCAATTAAAAGTATGAATTAAAAGGAATTAATAATTATCCAATTTAAGTGAATAGAGATTAAATATGATTCTCTAGATTCAGTACTGAACTATAAAAGGACTGATAATCTAGAGGAATAAAGGTAGTGGACTATTAATTTAGCTGAGTCCAACCGAGTTGTGTTTCAAGCCCAAATATATGGAGGTGGAAATTAAGCTATTAGAGCCCCACAATTTTTTTTTTTTGCAAATGGTAGTGGACAAACCCAATGATGCGAGGCAGTCTTGTTAAACCATTAGGTTCGGGTCAATGAGCCCAAGGGGGGAAATCAGCTTGGTGAGTTGTTGTTCACTTGTGCTATTAGAATTATATATATATATATATATATATATATATATATATATCAGTTGGTTGCTTGTTCTCAGCCGAGCTAGACCAAGGGTCTACAACCACCCTATGTTAATTTAGATTAAATTAATCCCATGTGGGCTGAAATGATTTTCTACAATATGGCTAGCAAGGATTTGGTAAGAAACTTTTCACCAAACTTTTATTAACCAACGGTTGATTCAGTTAGAACAAGTCCAAAGATCTGAGTAATGCCCAATGATTAGACAAAATGTCTCCCTATAAATAGAGACCCTAATACACCCTACAGAGCTTGTTGAAATTCTTAGTTCTAATAAAGAGGGGGATACAGTGAGTTTAGAATTAAAGAACCAAGAGGAACTCTTACAGTTCGGTGAGCAGAGGAGATGGGAGGGAAGAAGCAAGCTAGTAGCTTACACTGGTATCTTAGCAGTGGAGCGTCGAGAGGTATGCAGTAAACTCAATTCTGCAACAGTTGGATAGTAGAGTGAAAATCGTAGAGTGAACTCTGCACTCTTGGAGTGAAGTCTACAATCTTAGAGTGGACTCTGCAATCTTAGAGCGAACTCTGCAACCGTAGAGTGAACTCTGCAAACTTAGAGTGAACTCTGCAATCGTAGAGTGAATTCTGCAATCGTAGAGTGAATTATGCAAATTATAAAGTGAACTCTGCAATCGTAGAGTGAATTATGCAAATCGTAGAGTGAACTCTGTAATCGTAGAGTGAATTATGCAAATCGTAGAGTGAACTCTGCAATCGTAGAGTGAATTGTGAAAATTTTAGACTGATTCTCGTAATCGTTGAGTACAAATCGTGAAGTGAAAATAGTAGAGTGAAAATGGGTAAACACCCTAGTTTGTGTCCAATTTTGGTTAACTTCCATAACTGAATTCAAGGAACCAAACTCATGGAAAAATACTATGATATATGATCTAAATGCTCTCACAAACATAAGATCTAATGGTCTAACCCATAAAGTCCAAAAACATCATCAACGTGGCCTTAAAATTCACTTATGCTGCAGGTGGCAGTAGAATGGGTAGTAGAGTGGAAATGTAAAACACCCATATTGAAGCACTATCTTGAGAAGCCATAAGAGGTTGTTTCAGTTGACTAACTATGGAATAAAATACTATGATGTATGGTCAAAAAGCTTGTTCAAGACTTGGAAGTCAAAAGTTCATTACAAAGATTCATAAAAATCCCCAAAGTATGGTAGAAAATTATATTTTCTATTTTTGAACTATGATGGAATAATGGGATTTGATCCTTGGAAATGTTATAACATGACTTAAGTGTATAAATAACCAACGATTGGTATCATGTTATGTTTGGACCAAAATGAGTATATTTGAGAATGTATAGAAACTAAGTATGTAATGTATACCATGTGTGTATGATCACAAAGTGATGAACGAAGGCCATATGCATAATCTAAGTCTAAGGAACTTAATGAGTAATGTTTAACCAAATGTGGTATGCTGTAATGGTGTGATACACATACAGTAAACTACAAGTGCGACAAGCTAGCACATGTGGTAATGAAGGAAAATAAATCTTAGTTATATAAATAACAAAGTTGAATATAAAGATTGTATAAGGATAATATAAGTTAAAGTAGGTTATTAAAGTAAGGTTAACCATGAGATCAGGTATTGATTTTGTTTATTATCAATCTCACATACCGTGTAGGTCAAGCAAAGGAACACGAAAGGTTAATGGTAAAACGCCGGTACATGCATGTTTTCAAAAACGAATTATGTATAAATTGCAAAGCATGAATCATTTAAATTGTGTTTAAAATGCTAAATATATGTTATATGATAACTGTTAAACTTGTTGGGCAACGTAGTTGCTCACCCTTGCTATAAAATTTTTTTTCCAGCTAAACCAGAGTGGATCAAATGATTCAGGATAGACAAAGGAAAAAAGGGAGAAGTACTTATTGAAGTTGTTCGTATAGCTCTAGATATTCTAGTTAACGTTCATATGACATATTGTAATTGCATAGTAAAAGAACATTGGATAGAAGAATATTTAGGTCGAGTTATGAGATCGTGGATACTTAAAAATAAATATATCCAAGTGAAAAAAATATTATTTATAACTTGAAATGTATATGTTAAATCAATATGATTTAAAAGTGTAATACCAAGTGGTAAAGGTTGCAAATTCTGGAAATAGAAATAATTAATGTATTAATTACCAAGCGAGGTTATATTAATTATTTTATGAATAAAGGTTATAAATATTCAGATAAAGGTTGTATTTTGATGCACCAGGTCCGAGGTAACAAGTACCCGAATTTGGGGGCGTTACAATTTTGACTTAGAGATTGCAGATAAGATCAGGATTGAAGATAATTGGGTTAGAGCTGCCTAAAGTGTAGACCAGTTGGAAAAAGAGGTGCAAGCAGGTGATGTGACGATTGAGACTCTGGGATTGGCATTGGACATGACCTATGGGAGTCAGAGAGGCAGGGATAGGAGGTACCATATGGAAGAAGGTCATATTAGTCGTTCGGTACGACGTTGAGTGATGGATGGAGTTATTTAGAAAGAGCATGCAGACGCGGTTCGACATGACATGCAATGATGTTATGAGTCAGTTGTTATGTGTTGTATATAGATGCAGTTAGTACCCTTTTTATTTATAGGGTAATATATATTATGTAAACCTCAGACTATAAGAGGTGGTAGATGAATATGATGCATCCCCCCTTTATGTGTTTAGGGGAGTATTGTACTTGTAAATCCCATCTTTTGTTGCTTAAGTGGGATAACTAGCATTTATAGGAATATGTAAAAATATTATAAATGTGTGACACTATTATTTGGTATATAGACATAAATGCAACTTTATGATTACATGTTTGACTTAGCTTAAATTACGTGTTAAATTTTAAATGCTAACACGAATAAGATGTGGCATAAAATGTAAAACACGAAGGAATAATTTAAGGTTTGTTTTAATCAGACAATGCTGCCAAGAAGAGAACCACAAAATCGAAGGGTGGAAGAATCCGTTAATGATGAAAGAGGTTAAGCAGACCCGATGCAAAACTTTGTGAATATGTTAGTAGAAGCAATGCAGAACCGAGCACCAGTAGCAAGGAATCCGCCAGATAATCGTTTGACGGATTTTAAAGACTTTAAGGTAGTAGGTCCGCCATAGTTTAAGGGAACAACAAACCCAATCGAAGCTCAAACATGGGTGAAGGCAATGGGGAAAGCCTTTATTATTGCGAGAGTAGATGAGGAGCAAAAGATGACTTTTGCTACATACTTGATGAAAGGTGAGGCAAATTTCTGGTGGGAATCGTATCAGAATAGTGCCGAAGAGGGAGTTGTAACGTGGGAGAGATTCAAAGAATTATTTTTTGAGAACTACTTTTCGCGAAGTATGCAAGGAAGAATGGAAGTTAAATTGTTGGAATTGAAGTAGGAGAATATGTCAGTTTCGGAATACGCCGCCAAATTCAATGAGATAGCAAGGTTCGCACCACACCAAGTGGACACAAAGGAACGAAAGGTGCGACATTTCGAGAACGGACTGAAGTTGTAGATATTCAGCAAAGTAGCTGTGTTGTAGATTGATTTATTTTCGACTCTATAAGAAATGGCGATCATTGCAGAATGAGGACCTAAAATAGTATCAAAGTATAATCAGGAGAAAAATGAGAAAAAGAATGAAGGTGGAAATAAGAATGTCAGCAATGGTGGTCGTAATAGCAAAAAGCGCAAGTGGTACAAAAACAGTGGCAACAACTCAGGGAACCAGCAAGGGAGTTCTCAGTAGAAAAAAAAAGTCATGTGGTAAATGTGGAAAGAATCATTTGGGAGAATGTATGAAGGGGAAGAATGTGTGTTATAATTGCAGTCAAGATGGTCATATCGCTCCAAATTATCCCAAACCTAAGAAAGGAGGATTTTTTTTTCGTGGGGAGCAACGAGTCATCGATTCAAGGCCTATCTATTGAATAAGGGTACTGATGGAGGAATCGGCAATAAGGGTAGTAATAACAAGTTAACTGTTGGAGGATTAGTTCAGGTAAGCAAGTTGACAGCTTGAATGTTCAATATGACTGCACAAGACGCAGTAGCATCAAAGGAAGTGGTGTCAGGTATTATTTTGATTAATTGTGACACCTCCAAATTCGGGTACTTCAATCCTACAAATTTGGTGTTCACTATCCAAAACAATCACATCTAACTATCCAAAAATAAAGGATACAAATAGAACTCACAAACTTTAATAAATAATCCTCCCATTAAGGGTTACATCAATAATACTTAATACTAGGTTATCTATCCTTTATTAAAACTTTACAGAAATAAAACATAATAATAAATTAGTCTCGTTACGCAAACTTAAGCAATTGAAAATAAATTAATCTTCATCACTTATACAACTTGCCCTTGCCCTTACTCGAGGACGGCTCGTCAGTCCTTTCAACTTTAGTTGCAATGTTTTTATAGAAGGGTGAGCAAACAATTGTCCACAAGAATCACAATTGCAATAATAATATATGTATGATCAATAAATAGATCTCAAATGAATAACATAATCTTTCCTGAAATCAATTAACGATAATCAAGAAATAAAAGTTCAATAGGAAACTTGGTTTTTAAATCAAGATTAGAAAGCAAGATTAAAAGTACATCTAAGGGTCACAAGACTATGAACTATGTCATAGGTTAACGAATATCTCTACCATAACCTTTAACAATCTTATAGAGTATATGGACCATCATCTCGTACTCTGGGAGATAAGCCCTTCGTACAATGTATTGTGCACAAATATTTTAACGATGTCGCGTAATATAATCCCCTATAACAGGGTTAATCATCTCAACTTTGTCATTAGAGTTCGTACCAAATAAAATTTTGTTTGGAATAACTTTAACGAAAGTTCTAAAATTATAGAATGCTAATCAATTATGGACTAGTCGAATCAAAAGGGTTCACTAGCCATTTAACAATTCGATAACAACATAAGTTTGAACAATTATTTATAAACATGGATAGTATGACATTGAATCTCAATTGAATAACATCTCATGTTGAAATAATGGTTTCGAAAGAATTAGAAAGCTTAACTAGAAACTAAAGACTTAAACAATTTAGGAAACCTTGCTTGAAATAAAGAAGCAAAGGTTAGGAAACTTGCGTAATTGTAAACAGGATAAGGATAAAGAACTTTCCTCGTAAGCCTGTTACACAATTATAACTCATGCTCGATAGATATCCTATATACACCATATAAGTTTATAATACCAATTAGTTACCTTATTAGTAACTTCATTGGTTTACTTATAATTCTAATCAAGTTACAGTTTATAGCTTAAAATATGATTATCCCAGTTACATAACGTGGAACTGAAATCCTTGTTATCACAGAACATAAGGCTTAGCATCCCCATTCTTACGAATAACACAATCAAAGCCTCCATAACTCAGTAATTCATGACTTATAAACAGCATCTATGTAATTGTAACATGTTATTTCAACTTATTACAGGATTTAAGTTTCACTATACACGTTACAGTAGATTAGAATCACATTCCAGAACTATAACATCAAAAAACTAAATTCCAGCCCAAACTGTCCACCCCCGCTGGGGGTGGATTTTGAACTGCAAAAGGCTCGCTGGGGCCAAAAAAATGAACTAAGAACCCCGGCGGGGCGGGGAAAGCCAGACTCGGCTACTGCAGGTTCGCGACAACATACCGTTCTAAGCCAAAAACTCTAAATTTCTCCACTTAAACAGAAATTTAACACACCTAGAAGATAGAGATTTCATAATCAACACCAATCATCCTTAGAATGATTCAAACAATATAAACAACTAGAACAACCAAATTTAAAGGATTTAAAACCAAATTCTTGCTAGTTTTTTCAAAATTCACACATTTAACGAATCCAACCACTATGAACTCGTTTCTCAACCAAATTGGTTCATATAACTTGCATTCTTTTTGTTTATTAACATATTAATAATATCCAACACCAATTTACAGATTTATATCAAGAAATAACCATCAATTTTAGTATCAAAGAAAGCCATAAGATATATATATCACTTGAATTCAATTTCTTCATTTTTAACATGTTTTCATGGATTAATTCAACAAAAATTGATTATAAACAACATATAAATATTTATACATACTAACCAACACATATAATCAGTTTCTCAACAATTCAACCATAGAAATTCAATTACAGAGAAATATTTTTGAGAAAGCATAAACTAAGAACTTAAAGCTATATTATTACCTTGATTCTTGTTTAGACTTAGCAAATATGATTATAATAGCTTGCTTAATCCTCCTTTTCCCTTTGATTCTTAAAATTTCTCCTTCTCAATTACCCAGTACTCTCAATTTCTCTATTTCTCGCTGTTCTTCTCCGCTCTCTATCTCTATATATATACTTAGACTTAGGAAATAAATTAATAGAATAATAATACGTAAACATATTTGGCCAGTTACAAAGCTGAACGTCTCAGCTGTTACAAACACCAAAGGTCATAAGACCTTGTTTGGTTAGAACCAATTCAATTTCCTTCTAATTTATTGTTATAACCTTCTTATAATATAGTTCATTTGTCACATCTTTTTATAAATTAAATTAACATAGTTTTTAAATCAAATTAATCCTTGTCACAATATTTAACAAATTATTAAATCTCTAATTTAGTTATTAAATTAAATTAGAATATTACCATTACACTATATTGCAATTACTTAGCAATTCACTTATCCTTTAATTTAACTCTTAAATTAAATCAAAATATTACCAACACACTTGCGTAATAAAAATACGCACAATTTATAAAATTATTTAATATCAATTGAATTAATATTATCACACTTAATTAAATTAATCCACCATAATTTTCATCAATTAGTTACTTTATTCAATAAATAAACTAACTAAAATATTTATTTAATTCAATAAATATTTTTAAATTACAAAATTCTCATTCGTTACATCAATAATATAAATGCCTATGTATTATTTGATTCGGGAGCTACCTGTTCATTTGTGTTTGAGAATTTTGCTAGAAGACTAGGTTTACCTCGTGAAAAGCTAGAAAACCCAATGAATATAGAGGTTGCAAATAAAGAAGTAATCCCTGTTGAGTATATCTTTAGAAACTGTTGTGTGGAAATAAGGGGATATAAGTTATGCGTGAATTTAATTCTGATATACTTAAGAGAATTTGATGTAATCCTAGGAATGGATAGATTATTTAACCATGAACCAATTATTAACTGGCAGAAGAAAGCATACTTCTTAAGACACCAAATAAGTCTAAGGTTGTATTTTATGGTAGCAAGTCGCCAAGACAAACGTGTTGTCTGACGATGATGCAGGCCAAAAAGTTATTGAAGAAACGATGTGAAGGATATTTGGCTAATGTAGTGGATATTCAGATGGTTAGTCCTGAAATAGGGCAGATACCTATAGTTAATGAGTTCGTGGACGTCTTTCTAGAGGAATGGTCAGGACTTCCACTAGATCGAGAGATAGAGTTTGTGATTGATTTAGTACCGGGGACAACGTCAATATCGAAAACACCATATAGGATGACTCTAGTAGAAATAAGAGTTAATGGTCTAACTACAAGAATTATTGGACAAGAAATATATTCAACCGAGTGTCTCACCATGGGGAGCACCAATGTTATTTGTAAAGAAGAAGGACGGATTGATGAGACTACGCATGAATTATAGGGAATTGAACAAAGTGACAATGAAGAACAAGTATCCGTTACCGAGAATAGACGACCTGTTTGATCAACTTAAAGGAGTAAAGTATTTTTCAAAGGTTGATTTGAGGACTGGTTATCATCAATTGACGGTGAGGAAGGAGGATGTACCAAAGATAACATTTAGGACTCGTTACGACCATTAAGAGTTTATAGTGATGTCCTTTGGATTGACGAATGTGTCAGCTGCATTTATGGACTTGATGAACAGAGTGTTCAAGTAATACTTGGACAAGTTTGTAGTTGTGTTCATTGATGATATCTTGGTGTATTCAAAAACTGAAGAGGAGCATGCCGAACATTTAAGGATAGTGCTGGAGACATTATGGAATAAAAAGTTATACGCGAAATTTTTAAAGTGTGAATTCTGGTTGAACAGAGTTCAACTTTTAAGACACTATTGACAATGAGGGAATTTCTGTTGATCCTGCAAAGGTAGAAGCGGTGAAAAATTGGGGACAACCAAAGACAGCAATGGAGGTCAGGAGTTTCTTAGGACTAGCATGTTATTATCAGAGGTTTATTCAAGATTTCTCAAAGATAGTAACACCATTAACTAATTTGACAAGGAAGACGGTTAAGTACATATGGACGGAGAAATGTGAGCAGAGTTTTCAGGAGTTGAAGAAGCGACTAAGTGAAGCACCTGTGTTATCCTTACCAGATAATACGGGAGGTTTTACGGTGTATAGTGATGCGTCTCACAAGGGACTAGGTTATGTGTTGATGCAGAATGGTAAAGTCATTGCGTACGCGTAATTCTAGTTAAAGGATTATGAAAAGGGATACCCTACCCATGACCTGGAATTGGCAGCGATAGTATTTGCCCTTAAGATTTGGAGACGTTATCTCTATGGGGGGGAAAGTGTGAGATATTTACGGATCATAAGAGTCTGAAGTATATCTTTACATAAAAGGAGTTGAACATGTGGTAGAGGAGATGGTTAGAATTGATCAAGGATTATGATTGTGATATTTTATACCACCCTAGAAAAGCCAATGTAGTGGTAGATGCTTTAAGAAGAAAGAGTAGAGAGAAGTTGTTTGCATTGATAGATCAGGAAGAATTAGTAAAAGAAATGGCTAGAATGGAGTTAGAGGTGAAAATTTTGAATGATTCAGAGGAGAAATTGATGGAGATAGATGGAAGTCCAACCTTATTTGACAAGGTGAAAAAGGCTCAAGATAAAGATGAAGAATGTGGTAACATTAAGAAACGATTAGCTTAAGGTGAAGAATTAAAATATAAAATTGATGGCACCAGATTGTTGAGGTTCGAAGAGCGAGTTTGGGTACCTTCAGTACCAGAGTTAAGAGAAGATATTTTTCAAGAGGCCCATAGTATGAGATACTCGATACACCCGAGTAGCACAAAGATGTATCAAGATTTACGCCAACATTTTTAATTGTCGAACATAAAGAGAGAGCTTGCTGAATGTGTTAGTTGATGTTTAACTTGTCAACGAGTCAAGGCAGAACATCAACGACCAAGTGGATTTTTGCAACCGTTAGAGATTCTTGAATGGAAATGGGAGCACATCCTGATGGATTTTGTGGTAGGACTTCATATGGGTGATTGTAGATTGTCTAACAAAGTCAGCGCACTTTTTGCTGATCAAGATTAGGTACAATCTGGATCAACTAGCCAAATTGTATATCAAAGAAGTAGTTTCAAGACATGGAGTGTCGATATCAATTGTATCTGATAGGGATCCGTACTTCACGTTAAATTTTTGGAGGAGTCTTTAAGAAAGAATGGGGACACAGTTAAGGTTAAGTACTGCGTATCATCCACAGACCGATGGGCAAAGCGAGAGAACGATTCAGACATTGGAAGACATGCTTAGAGCATGTGTGATGGACTTCAAGGATAGTTCGGAGGACCATCTACCGTTACTAGAGTTTGCGTATAATAATAGTTATCACGCGAGCATTGGCATGCCACCATACGAAGCATTGTAGGGTAGAAAATGTATAACACCCTTATATTAGGATAAGGTAGGTGAACGCAGATTGTTGGGGCCAGAATTGGTGCAGCAGACTATGGAGATAATCAAAATGATAAGAGCTCGTTCAGTTGCAGCTTAAGACCTGTAGAAGAAGTATGCAGATTTACATCGCAAGAAAAGAGATTTTGAAGTGGGAAGCTTCATGTTTTTGAAAGTATCTTCCTGAAAATGGAAGATAAGGTTTGGCAAGAAAGGAAAATTGAGTCCGAGATTCATAGGACCGTTTGAGATATTGAAGAAAATAGGTAAAGTGGCGTACGAGTTAGCTCTATTTCCTGAACTAGAACATATTCATAATGTGTTTCACGTGTCAGTGTTGAGACTATATAAACCTGATTATGAGCATGTTATATCTTATAAGCCGATTCAAGTCTAGAAGGACTTATCTTATGAAGAAATTCCTATAGAAAGTTTAGATAGAAAAGAGCAAAAGTTAAGGAATAAGGTTATACATTATGTCAAAGTTCTTTGGAGGAACCACAACGCTGAAGAAGCTATGTGGGAACTCGAGGAAAAGATGAGGAAGAATTTTCCGAATCTTTTTAAGTAGCCTTTATGTTGTAATTCCGAGGACAAAATTCTTATAAGGAGGGGAGAATGTAATAACCAGAAATTATTAGGTCACATTGTAAGTGTAGACACTCAAAATTTTCTTTCCCTGTTAGTAATACTGTAGGAGGGAAAAATTATCTTTTGAATCAACCTTGGTCTAAATATCGGGTCGTAAACTCAACCCCGATCTCAATACCTGGTCGTCAATTCAACCATGGTCTCAATATCGGGTCGTCAATTCAACCCCAGTCTCAATACCGGGTAGTCAACTCAACCCCGATCTCAATATTGGGCCATCAATTCAACCCCAGTCTCAATATTGGGTCGTCAACTCAACCCCGATCTTAAAACTGGGCCATCAACTCAACCCCGATTTCAATACCGGGTTGTCAATTCAACCCTGGTCTCAATACTAGGTCGTTAACTCAACCCCGATCTTAATATCGGGTCGTCAATTCAACCCAGGTCTCAATACCGAGTCGTCAACTCAACCCCGGTCTCAATACCGGGCCATCAATTTAACCCCGGTCTCAATACCAGGTCGTCAACTCCACCCCGGTATCAATACGGGATCGTCAATTCAACCCCGGTCTTAATATCGGGTCATCAATTCAACCACGGTCTCAACCCAGAAAGTACAGATCAAACCTGGTCTCAACCCGAGAAGTAAAGGTCAGCCCCGGTATCAACCCGGGAAGTACAAGTCAGCCCCGGTCTCAACCCAGGAAGTACAGGTCAGCCCCGGTCTCAACCTGAGAAGTACAGGTCAGCCCCGGTCTCAAACCAGAAGGTACAGGTTAGCCCCGGTCTCAATCCAAGAAGTACAGGTCAGTCCCGGTCTCAACCCGAGAAGAAGAGGTCAGCCCTGGTCTCAACTTGGGAAGGACAGGTCAGCCCCGGTCTCAACCAGAGAAGTACAGGTCAGCCCCGGTCTCAACCCGGGAGGTACAGGTCAGCTCCAGTCTCAATTTGGGAGGTACGGGTCAGCCCCGATCTCAATTCAGGAGGTACAGGCTAGCCCCGGTCTCAACCTGAGAGGTACAGGTCAGCCCCGGTCTCAACTCGGAAGTGTAGGTCAGCCCCGGTCTCAACCCGAGAAGTCAGGTCAACTTCAGAACCAATCCTGAAGCATCATAACATCTCTAGAGGAAAACCTGGAACAACAAAGTCAACCTCAGAGACAACATTGAGGACAAACAGACTCGAATGGGATCCATACCTTAGAAACAACCCTAGGAAGTTAATCAAATGTCATGCCAACACTGAAGGCAACCCTAGGAGGGGAAAATGGTTATTTTACCAACCCTAAGATGATTCGATCAAATTCAAGCAGAATTGATACCCCCAAGGTCAGAACGAAGTATAACGATGATCCCGAGTGCAAATAGCGCAAGACAGCTCAATGGATAAACTATGGGGAATCAAAGACCTGGTTATGAACCCATCTTCTTAGACCAAAAAAATATTTTATCCCGTGTCATTATGACACTCTCAGCAAGGGCTTTCCGGAAAGGTATAGCACACCTCAAACGGACGCTCCGATCAAAAGTTAAAATGTTTCGAATCAGACTTCGCGTTGCTTAGAGTGCATGTACTTCGAGACGATGGGACCCGCCACATGGGTCCTGCCATGTGGAGCCGAACCTCTACCTATGATAGCAGCAGGTAGAGTGGAGGCTCCCTGGCCTATATATAGAGGTGTACCCCCCTCTCATTTGAAGAATTCAGAAACGCTCTGAACCCTGCCCGTTTGGTTTTCTGGCTATTTTCTTGTCTTCCAAACCCAATTTTTTCACTATAACACGTAGATATACCCACATACTACCACATATCAGAAACTAACCGGTAGATTTGTACGTTTAATGCCTATGATTTGGCAAAAAGCCTGTGTAATAGTCCATTTTGAGTATTTTTACAATCAGCAAGTTTATATTACTTCTTCGTACTTTTATAGACTTGCATATCAAGTTTCGTTTTCTAAAGATGCCTAGAACTCAGTTCCGTGGCCGTTTTTGTTAACTTTTGGTACATTTTTGTACATAAACACAATTTCTGGCATTTCTACAACTCGAATTGATGATCCATCGCTTTCGACAGCTTTTATACACATGCATCTTCATATTAAGCAACTTTGCCGGACTGGGTTATCTTTCCAGTCCGGGTTTTGCTTTTTTTTGTATATATTAAACTGTATATATACCAACTTTTCAATTCTGTCAAGCCCGAATGTCAAATCCGTGGTAGTTTACTGCTTTTATATATATATATATATGCATATATAAGCAGCCTTCACCACACTGGGTTATCTTCTCAATCTTGGTTGACTATTTTTCTGTCTATATATATATATATTTACATTCCAGTTTGGCCTGGGTTATTCTATGACCTTTTTACTGCTTTTATATATAAATATGCATATATAAGCAGCCTTCACCACACTGGGTTATCTTCCCAGTCTTGGTTGACTACTTCTCTGTCTATATATATATATATATATATATATATATATATATATTAATATTTACATTTTAGTTTGGCCTGTATCATTCTGTGGCCTTTTTACTGTTTTTGCAACATTCACCATACTAGGTTATCTTCCTAGTCTTGGTTGACTACGTTTCTGTACATATTTATATATCAATCTGGGCACAGGCGTGAAAAACTCATCGCCTTTTTTACTATTTTATATATATATATATTTCAATTCTGTCCAGCTTGGATCATTCCGTGGCTTTTATACAGCTTATATATATATATATATATATATAGATATATATATATATATATATATATATATATATTTCAATTCTAGTCCGGGCACCGGTGTGAAAACCCACCGTCCTTTAAAGCTTTCGTATATATATAATTATATATATATATATATATATATATATATATTGCTTTACTCATTTTCTATTAAATTATTTCTTTAAATATTCATTTTATATGAATCGACACTAACATTTCTACGGGCGAACTAGATTTATTTAAATCTTGCCAACTCTAGCTTTCAAACGGTTCAAAATAGGTCCAGACAGAACCGGGAAGCTAGAATGACTAAGATTTATTTTAATCTAGCATTTTTCTAGTTTTAGTTATAAAAGTTACCTCGCGGCTCTTAGATCGCTATCTAGTGGGAACGAGATGCTTCGGCTATGTGCAAACTAGGATTTACTGAATGAATCCTTGGTTTTGGCGATATTTGGATATATTTTTGTACAAATTTGAGTTGTGCAGGTTTATTGGCCTCCCTATGTAAGCCTAGGGATCGTGGGATTCATGATCCAACTGATCAGAATTTGATTCCCACGATGGACAAACTCCATTTTATAGATGTACCCTGCCAATTTTCTGTAAAAATGTACATACAAAAAACCTTAAAATAGTTATCCGAATTTAAGGTCTCAACCTAGTGAAAATGTGGTTTGTCGTGTCAGAGTCCCTCCGATGGCTATCATGCCCATTAGGAGACCGACACTTGTATATATATTGTGGTCGAGGATGCTTCGCAGTCCGACAATCACCATTCAAATTGAGCCTTAAGGCTGGAAAAAGATAAACTGAAGTATCGATATGTTTCAATTCCTATGTTAGCGTAATAGTTTTAAAACCTTTTTTCAAAACATCACTCAATAATCTTTTTTCGTAAAAAGAAGCTTTTGCAAATCAAATTAAACACTTTTGCAAATCAAATCAAAGACTGTTTTTGCAAATCTAATCAATCCCTTCGTATATAGGTTCAACGATGCATATACATGGTTTGAATAAAATATAGGCCCAATTTTATTCCAGCATTCACACATATTGCAGATTTAAAAGGAAAATATTAAAAAGATGCGGTACCGTGTTTACACGGGAGTTGTGGGGTGCCTAACACCTTTCCCAAACTTAACCAAGCCCCCGAACTGAAAACTTCAGTTTCAAAGATCAAGTTTCGACAGTGTCCATCAATTGGGCCTCTTTCAAACAAAACTCAATCGAGTTGGTACAACCATTTCAAAACTACCAACTGGCGACTCTATAAAACGTTCAATTGTTGACATGATACATGTTGGCCTTTTCCTAAATAAAAAGAGTAAGGGTAGAGATAACTTAGGAAGAGAGAAAGATCCGGCTTGTGACCCGACCCGCGAATTTTTTCCCGACGTCGACAGATGGAGACTCTGCTAGGGACAGTAGAGGGCTTATGCCGCGTTCAAATCTTTTCAAACATTTCCCTTTCAAAACTACGTATGTGTGAATGCTGCATATTTACATTGAATGAATGCATGAATGATGTATCTTTACATTGAATGAATGCGTGAATGCTTTCATGTTTTTAGTGCTTCGCACCCATATTAGTGCTTCACACCAATGTCATCATATGCATAATGGTGAGATGCTATGTATGTGAATGTATGTTGTGTGATTCCTCCTTCGGGAGACACAACCCGTCGGTGATAAGTAATGACTCTGGGGACGGCTAAGTCTCTCGGGGCTCATGAAAATGCACCACCCAGATTCGCTCCAGTTGAAAGATCGGTTTAATTTCCCCTCTAATAGATTGCGATGATCTGGGGACCTTCATGCTAAAAAGCAGCGAGAGTAGCCTAAGATAGGTCAGCCTCTGATTAACCAAATCCGATGGGAAGCTTCTGCATACCTTAATCTTTCAATTCAATGTCAAGTTTTAAATTCCAATGTAAAGGAGCACAATGTAAAGATCAATAAAAATTTACATTCCTTGTCATAAACGTCCTATCATGTTATCCTGTCATAAAAACAACTGACCTTTGTTTTGCAGGATAAGATTAAAAAACCACAAAAACACATCATGGCATGCATCCTATCCATACCTACCTCAGGAAATTGACACATCTACGTTTTGTTGTAGGTGCAAAATTGGTCTTGTCACTAGATTTAAGTCTAAGAAGGCACTAAGTCCAGCCACGAACATAGCTTCCAGTGCTCAACCAAAATCCACCCCTGTCTCTAGGGAAGAATTTGAAGGGCTAAAAAATCACATAGCCGAATTGGCCAATTTCCTGAGAAAATAAAGTAAGGCTCTTAAAGGGAAGCAAGCCCAAGCTCACACAAAATCGGGAACATCTGGTGGTAGTGGTTGCAGCCAAGAGACCGAAAAGGCAGAGACTTAGATTCCTGGACCACAAAACCAGGACACAACCAACAAAACCCCTGAAATCACCATCCTCAACAAAGAACAGGAAGCTGGTGACATTCTAAAGAAAGTACAATAGATGGAAGAATCCATCCGGTCTATCAAAGGGACTGGCGCATTCGCAAGTGTTAGTTACTCAGACCTCTGTATATTCCCCGGGGCTCGTTATCCCAAAAAATTTAGAACTCCTGATTTTGAGAAATACGATGGATTGGGGGACCCATACACTCACCTTAAGGTATTCATTAGAGACCTCGGATCCTATGCAGAGGACGAGAAACTTAGAATGCAGTTATTCCAGAAGAGTTTGACCGGAGAGGCTAGAGTATGGTACACCTATTTAGACAACTCCAAAATTCACAGCTGGGAAGAGTTGGCCCATGCCTTCCTCAATCAATACAGCTTCCAATCTCAGCTGGCTCCGGACAGATACCAAATAACCAAAATCAAGAAACAAAATACTAAGTCATTTAGAGAATATGCTCAATGATGGAGACGGATCGCAACACAAGTCATTCCACCTATGAATGAGACTGAGATAGTCATGACCTTCATCGATATTCAAGAAGCTCCATATTACGAGAGGGTACTAGCCGGTATAGGAAAACCATTCTCTGAAATGATCAAACACGGCAAGATGGCAGAAATGGGGCTCAAGTCCAGAAAGATAAAGGATCTAACCGCCCTCGAAGCTGTTGCTGAACATATTAAGTCCAAAAATTATGGGAGTAATCCCCAGAGGGTACACAAAAAGAAAGATAAAGAAGTGTCCTTAGTATTACAAGGATAGAATCAAAGAACCGAGTCAAATAGTATGCCCATTCAAAGGAGGAACTATACCCCTTTCCAAGCTCCAACACATCCTTCAAACCCTCCATTTTAGAAAAATATGGAGGTCAGGCATCGAAGAACTTTCACCACATTAGGGGATTCACTCGAGAATGTGCTGAAATTGTTAACCGCACAGAAAAAGGATGTGCAACTCCTTCCGCCAACCAATACTAGTGGACGGAATTTCGACCCAAGAAAAAAGTGTGCTTACCATTCCGGATCCCCGGGCCATAACACTCAAGACTGTTAGTCTCTCAAGCATAAAATTCAAGACTTGATTGACAATGGAGAGATTGTGGTGACCAAACCAGAACAACTACACGTACAAGACAATCCCCTCCCTCAGCACAAAGAGGAGAGTGTCAACATGATCAATACAGAAAATGGAGGAGGATCCAAATACCTCCGATATGTCGGAGAATCAACTCAATCCAGCAACAACAATCCAGACAGTTGGGAAGTCTTAGAAAGGCGATTCCTGATAGAACAAGAGATTAAGTCTATCAAGGAACAAATTAAACAGTTAGCAGAAATGATCGTATACCAACATCAGATCACCAGGCAGATGATAAACCAGACTAACCCGCCTGATGCAAATTCTCCAACATCGGAGATCAGTACACCGGAGATTAATCCCGTCTCCAGGAAGGATCACTACCGATCTTATGAGCATGAACCCTAGGCCGACAAGATGGCCAAAGAGGAAAATTTTCAAGCTAGTAGGAAATTCGCCTATCAAAGGAATTTCACTAACCTGAACCAGCCAATGGAGGAAATCCTCTAGATGTTAATCAAAGAGGGAATGGTTGCAGAATTATTACCACCACTTAACCCTCGATCCAAGAAATTCAAGCTTGACCAAATCTGTCTGTACCACTCTAATGCACCTAGTCATGATACTGAAGATTGCTGGGCACTTCGTAACCTGATTCAGAATATGATTGAAAATGGTGACTTGATAAGAGGGAATCGGGATTATGGCCTCCCAGATGAAGACACTCTCTTTATTCCCATCGCGTGGAATCATGATACAGTGGCTGTTGTTTCCTGTGACAAGGAGCCATCCCTCACACCGTTAGCACTGCCAGGAAAAGGGGTCAAAGAAATACAAAATCCTGTGAAGGTGGTCGCACCCAAGCCTTTAATCTTGCCCTTCAGACCTCAGTATCCAGTTATCAGTCTGAAGAGGTTCCCATAGAACTACGGGAATGATGAAGGTTCCACGTCAAACAACATTGCCATAGTACCAAAGGATAATTCATTGTACCTACCTCAGCGGGTGATCAAAGTAGTCATCAAAGCCAAAGAAAAGGTGTCCGATGAGAAAATCGAAGAGTTCCTCAACAAAATGGGACATAATGACATCAAAATAGTGCAAAGCTTGAAAGACGCACCCAAACAGATGTCCATCCTAGACTTGGTTTTATCCTCAGTGGATCATCGCAACATTCTAGTGAATGTACTGGAAGAAGTCCATCTGCCACATACCGTGGATGCCGAGAAATTCTGTCACGTGGTAGAACACATTTTCAACAACAATGTGATATTTTTCACTGACGATGATATCCTCGCAGAAGGGATGGGTCATCTCAAATCCCTACACATAGCAGTAATGTCTTTCGGGTATATAATCGGAGGTGTGCTCATAGATGGAGGATCATCCCTCAACATCTGTCCCTACAACACCTTGGAGAGAATGAAGATTAACCCAAATCGGATCAAAACCAGTCATGTGATCATTCGGGCTTTCGATGGATCTCGCCGATAAGCTATGGGAGAAATAGAGCTTCCTCTAGAGATTGGTCCGCACACTTTCTATGTGTCCTTTTAGATGCTCTACATCGCCATTGGATACAACTTGTTGCTGGGCGGGCCATGGATCCACATGGCAGGGGCAGTGCCATCCACCCTCCATCAACAGCTCAAATACATTATCAACGGCAACCTCATCACGGTCAACGCCAAATTAGAATATCCTGCCTGCATACAGGGAGACATGCTGGTGATCAGCCTTGATGCAGGGATTGAACCTGCAAGTTTTCAAGCCCTGGAGATGAGTGATACTCAGTATCTACCTATCGAAGCACCAGCCTTGAAGCCTAAAGTCTCACTTGAAGTAATGACAGGAGGCTAAGAGATGGTATCTTTGGGTTTCCAAACTGGAAAAGGGTTATAAAAGAACCAACAAGGCATCACAAGTCCAGTCCAAATCCCAAGCCAGATAGGGAGAGCCGGATTGGGTTATTCATCCGAGTCAAGCCACCGAAATCCATATAAGCACTATAAAGCTCATACTTCTACAATTTTGCTGCCAAACCTTACGGGTGTCGGATGGGTGAAACCCATGAGGAAAATCCCAGCTGTGGTATCAACCATGTTATTTCCTCCAATTATATCATCCAGTGAGAGAACAACTCCCAGATCCGAGATGGATGGCAAAAAAGGAAAAGAAAAGATCCTGTACAAAGGACGAGACCGATTTGGTAACATGCGGGTAATCATAAACTATGAGGGTATGAATGATGAGATCCCAGACAGCGACGATGAGGATCAGATTCAAATTCCTCTCATCAAGAAGGAAAAAGGGGGCAGTTCAAAGAAAAACCCCCTGCCATAATTTGAAGGATGTCTTAGTTATCATCCGAGATGAGGCGGATGATCAAAAATTCTTGATCCTCCATATTCATGAGGATCTAATTCTGGATAACTAGAACAGTATCCCTTGCCTTAGTCAAAAAGGGTAAAGGGGCAGAGAGTCTGTCAGCCCTTTAAACATGCTTTTATTTACTGCTTACTTTTGATTGCACAACTATAATAGTAACTTTTGTCATGCTTTGCTAAATGCTCTGTATATTTAAGCAGTTGTATATATTAAAATGAAAGCCTTTTTTTTAGGACTCAAGCATTGGATGTGTTTGTCTCTGCTGATGAGATGCCAACCTGTTACGGTGACTACAACTTTGATGTAGAACTGAACATCGACTTAATAGATATTGATCAAGAGGAAGAAGATGACTATGAGATGCATGAGGAGATCAAAGAATGGGTCGAAGATAAACCCAAACCAAACTAAACCTCGACCAAACCACCACTATCAACATAGGAACCTCCGAAAACATCAAAGAAATTCAGATAGGCATAGACCTCACCCAAGACCAATAAACTGACCTGATTGAGCTCCTAGCACAGTTCCTGGATGTGTTTGCATGGTCATATGAAGACATAATTGGCCTATCTACTGACATTGTCATTCATCGAATGCCCATCAAAGATGGATTCAAACCAGTCAAACAGAAGCTCAGGTGATTGAAACCTGAATGGAGTCTGAAAGTCAAAGAAGAGGTCGTTAAACAATTCAAAGCCGGCATCATCATGGTATCAACATACCCAGAGTGGCTATCAAACATAGTCCCTGTGTCGAAACACAGAGGGAATGTACGAGTATGTGTGGATTATCGGGATTTGAACAAAGCCTGCCTCAAGGATAATTTCTTGGTACCTTTTATCCAAATCTTGATCGACAATACGGCGCAGTATGGCATGTATTTCTTCTTGGATTGTTTTGTTGGTTACCATCAATTTATGGTTGCTAAAGAAGACCGGGAGAAAATAGCTTTCATCACTCCCCGGGGAACTTTATGCTATAGGCGACTATCCTTCGGCCTCATCAATGCCGGAGCCACATATCAGCGAGCCATGATGGCCCTGTTTCATGACATGATGCACAAGGAGATAGAGGTCTATGTGGATGTCATCATCATCAAATACCGAAGGGAAGATGATCACCTAGACCATCTCAGGAAGCTGTTCAACAAGTTGCGTAAGAACAACCTCAAGCTAAATCCCTCCAAATGTACTTTTGGCCTCAAATCAGGCAAGTTGCTGGGATTCCTGGTGAGTAATGGAGGCATCGAGCTAGACCCTGCCAAGATCAAAGCTATCACTGAGATGCCAGTACCTCAAATAGAGAAGGATTGTCAACAAGCCTTCCTTGCTATCAAGAAATAGCTGGTTGAAGCACCTGTTTTGGTACCTCCGAGGGATGGGGTTCCCTTATTCATGTACCTGTCCGTCATTGCAATGGCTACATGCTAGGATAAAAGGATGATAGTAGTAAGGAGAGAGCCATCTACTACATCAGTAAAAGATTCAGCAGTGGTGAACAAAATTACACCTTGATCAGAAAGACGTGTTGTGCGTTAGCATGGGCCGCTATGAGGTTACAACACTATTTTCATGGGCTCACGACCTACCTTATATCCTGCATGGATCCCCTGAAGTACGTATTCAACAAGCTAATGTTGAATTGTTAACTGTCCAAATGGCAGTTGATCCTATAATAGTTCGACATTGTCTACGTGACTCAGAAGTCAATTAAGGGTCAAGGCATTGCAGATCAATTAGCTGAAGCACCTTCAGGAGGGTTCGAGCCCCTGGAGACTTATTTCTCAGATGATGGGATCACGGCAATTCAACAACTCTAGCAAGAGAATACAGTCCAACCATGGAAAATGTATTTCGATGGAGCAGTAAACATGAAAGGTGCAGGAGCTGGGGCAGTTCTTATCTCTGGTACATGAGAACAATATCATGTGGCTACCAAACTTCAATTTGGCAACACCAAAAACATAGTCGAGTATGAAGGTTGCATAATGGGGTTGAAATTAACCCAATCCATGGGTATCAAACACCCACTGGTCTTTGGAGACTCTGAGTTGGTCATCAGACAAACCACTAGGGCATATCACACCAAAGAACTGCATTTGCTGCCCTATCATCGGCAAGTCATCAAAATATCTTTGGAGTTTGAAGACATAACCTTCATCCATATTCCTCGGGGTAGGAATGACTTTGCAGATGCATTGGCGACGTTAACTTCCTTGATCCGCATATTCGATAGAAGTGGGATTCCCAACATCAAATTCACAAGTCAGAAGGCCCCGACATATGAGAATTATATTGGAGAAGTATCAAATGAAATACCTCCTGTCAATCAGCCTTGGTATCAAGACATCAAGGAATATCTACGAGATGGATCTACACCCGCTAGGGCAAGCCAATCAGAACGAAAGCGGATTCACAAGATGGCTATGAAGTTTTATATGAGCAGAGATGCACTATACAAAAGGGATGCTAGAATAGGCCTGTTAAGATGCCTTGATAAAAAGCAAGCCCAGAGATTGATGGATGTAATCCACGGTGGAGTCTGTGTTCCACACATGAGCGGTCATCTGCTGGCCAAGAAGATAGTAAGAATAGGACATTATTGGATCTCACTCAAAGCTGACTGTGATGATCATGTCAGGAGATGCTTTCAATACCAAGTACACGAAAATGTCATACACGCTCCTCCAAATGAGCTACACAACATGAGTTCACCATGTCCTTTCTCAATATGTGGAATGGATCTGATCGGTCCGGTAGAACCTAAAGCCAGCAATGGTCATTGATTCATATTCTCCATGATTGATTACTTCACCAAGTGGGGTGAAGCAACCTCTTTTCCCAAAGTCACCAAAGAGGTCATCATTGGTTTCATCAGAAATAATGTCATATGTCGATATGGACAACCGGAAGTGATCGTGTCAGACAATGCCAAGAACCTGAACAATCAGATGATGAGAGAACTATGCAGTAAGTTCCACATCAAACATCTCAATTCCGTCATCTATCGACCCAAGATGAATGATGTTGTCGAAGCGGCCAACAAGAACATCAAAAAGATCATGCAGAAAATGTCCGCCAATCACAAAGAATGGCCTGACCTGTTGCCTCTAACCCTGTTAGCATACAGGACATCAATGCGTACCTCTACTGGGGCTACCCCCTATTCATTGGTCTATGGCATGGAAGTAGTCCTTGTGACGCCCCCAGATCAGGGATCATTTCGAACCTCGCGATCCGGTTCGCCACGATACTACTATCACCAAATATTTATATCTTTTATTCATAACTTAAAGAATATAACTTCGCTTATTACAATTTAGAATATAAATTCTTCCATTTCCATGATCAGTGTAATGACCCCGAACTTTAATAAGTTCCAATCTTGGTCATTTACCATTCCTGTCTTTACATCATATTTGATGTTATAATAATGCGGAATAATTTAAACTTTTTCAATCCCTTTTTAAAAAAATCTTTTATTGATTTCATGACTTGAATCAATTACATATCCTTGAATCAAATTATGTTATGATTCACTTTATTCGAATTACTGTATAAACTTTTACATCTTAATTCGATATCCTCTATGTCTTTAACTAATACATCTTTACAACACAACAAGTAATAACATCGTAGGACGTACACTACTAGCATGTACATCTCCTAGAACCTAAACATGGTTCAAGAGCATATATTTAAATAAATAAATAAATCTCCTTCGTTACTATTGAACTCTATTAATCAAGTAGCACGTAATCTTTACCGTGAGTCCTTAACCTGCAAAAATGGTTATTTGCAAGAGCGAGCTTGACAGCTCACCAATTCTAACAGTTTTTATACATTACATAGCATATATTATCATACTCAACTCATGCAATCGTAATCATTTAGATTTACTACGCATGCTGTTTCTCACATAACAAGTATAGAGATTAACTTCATAAATATATCATCAAAGATCAACTTTCAATCTCATACATATCTCATATACATTTCATATATATAAGTCAACATCCTCATAGTATAATATAATTCAATTAACAGTTATCGAATTCATATATCAAATAGGAACTGAAAGACTTGCCTGATTCATAGTTTATCAACTATGACTTAACTGCTTATAGCTATCTGCACTCTATGTATTCCTACACAGTTATATAATCATGGATTCATACCCATCAATCATACATATCCATACATTCTCAATATAAGAATTGTTTGTATAACGTTTCCTAACTTGGTTTCATTCCACTTTAACTTAGGATAACCATGAGACTCATTCTACTTTCATGTTTATCTAAAAAATCTTGTTTCATATCTTGTAATCCTTAAGAAAAATATATAACCATAACTTAAGACCATGAAGTTAACAAACTTCTTTTGGCAACTCTGCAGAACGGCGCGGCCGCGCTGCATTTAAGCTTGGGAGTGGCGCGACCGCACTACTCCCTGCCAAAACCAGACTTGAGTATTTCATTGGATAGTTTAGTCTCTAGTCCTAACAAGTGTTCTGATATATATTTTACATCAAGTAGACTGTGATCTACATTCAAACTACTTAGCTCCATATCAATTTATTTCAATCAATAAGACTTAACAACTTCCTTTAACAAGGGTTCAATGTGTATAAGCTTTTAACACTCATGCTCACATGTATCTATCTCATTTACATAGATATAGTATAGTAAACTACTTAAAAACTCATTTTAAACCCTGTTTGAATAGTCTAGTTCATGCTTAGCTACATGGTGAACACATTCGTCATTTCTAGAGGCATAAAGGGCCATAGTGTACATGCTTTGAAAAGTCATAATATCATTTACACAATGTTTAAAAATGATTAGTTCTCAACTTTTAAGTTTTCCTTCAAAACATTTTAAGCCAAGCCATAGTTCTAGCATATGTAAGGTAACTACATTTCATGCATGTTGATATGCGTACATAGGGTCCAAGGTCAGAACTCAAATGACACCAACTCCATCAGCTTTTGTGTCTCAAAAAAACTTTAAGTTTTTTTTTAGAAAATCATGTTAAACCTACTACTATCATTCATTACATGCATGGAAATCTTAGTACACATGTCAGACTCCTATATACACTTATTGAGGTCTAACTAGCATGCCTCACATATTAGAAAACAACAACAACCATTTTCCATTTCTGCAGAACGGCGCGACTGCGCTGCAGTTGTACTAGGGAGTGGCGCAGCCGCGCCACTCCGGTTCCAGACCAGAATCGGCTTCTGTATTTCAGAGCTCAACCATGTTTCATAATTAACCAGCTAGCACTCTTGATTACTATCACAATGTATCTATAACATATATATATATATATATATAGGCTCTACTTAACATGTTATCATCATCTTACTTATCAATTCTTCACTAATTCATGAAATCTCTACGAATTTATCAAATTCAAGACTAAGAATTCAAAGTAAGAGTTATACCTCTTGGAGCTTTGAATTACTAAGCTTGCTTCCCAAATCAGTTTGCTCATATAACTCTCATCACCATATTCTCTATATCAACTTAGCAATGAATTCAAGCAACTAGAATTGTGAAGGGAAGGGTCTCTATTTATAGAAGAACTCTTACCCAATTCATAGCTTTGCCGAATAATGTAAACCAAGGGAAAGAAGGAGAAGTCATTGGGCAAGGAGGAGTTGGTGGAAGCAACTATGCAAGCCACTCCCCCCACCATCATTGCCATAGCCATTATCACTTTTAGCATAGGCCAATGGCCTCTACTTCACATGTATGAGAAGAAGATGGGACTCTCTTATTGGGACAAACTTTATTTACTCAGCATTTGGTCAACATTGGTGCAAGTATACTTAGGTTATATTCCTTTTGGGCTTATTAAGTCAATTTGATAACTTAATATTGCTACATTAATATATTTTATAGGTGCATATACACAAATACATATGTACACCCACATAAGTATATCCATGCGTTAAATATACACCAACACATATAATCATGTACCTCATGTTCATTGGTTTAATTCAATTAATATTTTAATTGGACTAGATATAAAATAGTTTGGTATTCCCATAATTTCCATAAAATTTATTATCTCGAATATACCCATTTATTACAATGATAATTAAATACCTCTCTTATACATCCATATACCTATACGTATATGTATACATGTGTCTATCAACTTATATTACACATTATATAATTCATGTTCATTCGACAATACCGAATATATTTTAATTGAGTAGTGTCACACCACATTACTATAAGCTTTATTATTTCACTTATACTTAATCATTGAAATAATTATTATCAATAATTATTAATTTTGTTTAATATAATATCCTTCATAAAGTTCATATTAATGTACCTCACATAACACATTGTCACATAGGTCCATTTATGTAACTCATGCGACTCATTTTACTTTACCATATAGTTTCTTATATTATATAGTTTTCTTGAAGTGTCACACTTCATTCCATATCATATAGATGTAGATACTATATAATATATAATTACATATCATTGCACATAGCAATTACTTCACATAATAATACTAATTAATCAATTTAATTATTCATTTATTAAATTATTTAATAAATGCTCTTTCCACCACTTTGCCACACTAGGCACATCTCACAAGCTTATATTAAGCTTATTCTCATTCTCATCACTTATTCATTACTACTTATAAAATGTTCAATTTACTTAAAACTATTATATCTTAAGGTTCACATAAATACATATATTATGAACGAAAATATTCAAATATTATTTATAACATTTACGCTAATATAGTAACTCAAGTTATTTAGTAAATTAAAATAACTTAGTTTTCTTTTATAACTCTAACCCTCTTGGAAATACATTGCTATTATAAAAATTTTGTATTTCGCCATAACATGACCTAAAATGTTTTTATTACATTTTTTCCAAATATAGACATTAATTATAATAAAATGATTTACTCATTTTCTCAAGATACTATTTTAATATAATATCTAAGTATTATTAAAATAATTACATGTACGACACATGTACACATATTATATAAAAAATAGATCATAAGTTTATTTTTTATTATGATAAATTGTTTCCATCAATTTATTACATATAGCAAATATATTTTAATATATTTACCATATTAATTAATCATACATATTACCTCATACAAAGACATATAAGGTAATATTATTATTTAAAATAACATTCTCCCTTTTATTAAAATAATTCAATATTAGAAATTATTTTAATATCCTTTATTAGAAATATACAATAATTATTTCTCTTTCCTTTCTATAAATTGCCCCAACACAATTTCTTTAATCTTCACATTTAGCCATATCTTAAATGCTAATATAATACCTCCATTTCTAACCAATATTCATTTATAAATACATCACTTATCTTTCAATTATTAACCCTTTTATATATTACAATACTATGTAATATATTAAAAATATCAATATTAATTAACATATTCCTTTCATCCTCTTATGTAAAACACATATATTAATTTACCGTCTTATGTAAGTGAATTAACTCTTTTTCATTTACTATCACGCCACTACCACACAAGGATTTATAATATATAATATTACGTAATGTAACTTACTTAACAAATATTTATTCATGGTTAATTAATTCTCATTCAAATCATGTTTTGCTAACTTAATCCATTCATGGACAACTTAATCACCAATTATGACTTTTATTACACTTATTAACCATTAATAATTATGCCTTGAAATTCTGATTTCACAAGCTTACTTAGAACCTTCTGCAGACCGGCGCAACTGCGCTGGTCATAAGCTTGGAAACGGCGCAGCTGCGCCATCCCAAGTTCAGACGCAGATAATTTCTTGCTTAGCAAAACAGAACCTACCTCTCTAAATACTTAGAGCATGCTTCTGAAATGCTAACTTGTCATACTACATTCAATTTCATCTTTGATTTCACAATAAAAATTATTGCTTTATCAATAATTTAGAGATTAAACTTCCCAGTCCAAACTCTATTTTCTTTAATAATTTAAAAGTCAAACTTCAAGTATTAAAACTCTATTTTTCTTTAAAAGTTAATCAACTATAAAATCTCATATATATATATATATATATATAAATATATATATATATATATATAATTCCTTCTTACCAAACCACAAACTTTAAATACATAACGCATATATATTCTTATTTGAACCCATCTCATGCTTTAAGAATTTTATTTACTAAATTCTTATTTTAATAATTTTTGAAAATTCGGGTTCTTACATCCTCTCCTGTGACAACCCGAAAATTTATAAAATCTTAAATAATTAAATGTTAAATAATAAGACTTAGACTGGAAATAGAGTATGGATTTAAAAATTTTCTGAAGGACTTATATGGTTTTGTGTATTATTTATATATAAAGAGAATTAAAAATAAATTCTTTTAACCTAATATATATATTAGGTATGGAAATTAAATAACTTAAGGGTTATAATATGTAAGGATGTTAGTATTTAAAATTTTTACTAACCTAAGAGATTAATTTTATTATCTCCATTTGTTAATTTTATAACCTAATTAAAACAAGTCTAATTGGGTTAAGAAATTAAAGGTACATGAGTAAGAATTTGAAGTACAAATTGAGTGAATAGAAACCCTAATTAATTGATTAGGGTAGGATATAATTAAAATTAATGGACTATGTTAATTTATATGGCCTAATTATTTTATTAGCAAGCCCAAAGTAATAAATAAGGAAGCCCAAAAATTAAATAAAATGGCCCAAGCTTAACCATTTGAGGAGGGACATTTTGGACGTTTTATAAAGCAAAATAAGTAAATAAAATAAGACAAAAATTGGGCAATTTGGGAAGGGGATGAATCCGGTCATTTAGGGGCAAAATAAGAGCACATGATGTTTTGAATTTTGTCAAAGGAGTAGTTCACCAACTACACCTATGTGTCACTCTAATCATTACTTCCATTTATTTTGTTTAAGTGTGCAAGTTATGTGAAAGATAAGAGAGAGAAAATAGAAGAGATATGGAGGATATGTATAGATATTGAAGTAGTATATTTATACATTCTATTAATTATTACACCTCTCTCTCTCACCATTAGAAATAAAGTTAATTTCTCTTTCTTTATTTCTCTTCAAAAAGCTTAAAAAAATAGAAAAGAGAGGGAGAGGAGTGAGGTTAGGATATTCAAGGAGAAAAGAGGAAGAATATTGATCTTCATAATACCAAAGTTCCTTGGCTACTTTGGAGAAAAAGAAAAGGAAAGATGCTCTCAAATCAAAGGTATAAACACCTTTTATCAAAGTTATTTTTAGTTGTTTGAATCAAAACTTGGATTTATGGTTCAAAACTCCAAAAATCTTAGATCTATATGTTAATAAGTATTATATGTTTGGATCTATCACTTTTAAGTGTCAAAACTTAGATCAAAAGCAAGAAAAAGGAAACTGTGTTTTAAAAGTTAGAAAACCTTAATTTTCCTAGCTTAAATTATGTTTTGCTTGGATTTAGTGTAAGTCTGGTGTAATAGATCATGGATTATGGTATATACTTGATCTTAAGGTGTATTAGTAGGTATTATGATAGTTTATGGTGGCTAATATTAGATTAATCAAGAGATAATGAAAGTTTTCTTACAAAACACAAAGATTAGAAAAACTATTTTTGATAACGTAACCTGAAATTCAAAAGACCATATCTCCCATTCTATTTTGAATTTTTGAGTGTGGTTAATTTTTAGAGTTAGATCTATGAGTCTTCTAACGGATCCAAGTGGAATCACTGAAAATTCCTTGTAGATTTCCGTCTGGACAGGTTTTAGCAAAGGACGCAAAATCTGAAAAGTCAAAAAAATAATGTGTCTGGAAATTTTAAGGGCAATTTAGGCCACTTAATTAATGTAATAAATTCCAATCTTTTGGGACATTAAAATATATGGGATAAAGTAGCTTGTGTCCAAAAATGAGCTCATTCCGACTTAAATTGAGCAAGTTATGACTATTTTAATATTTGTGTTTTTTCGACAAAAAATGTTATAACCAGAGTTGTATAACTCCGATGGCCACGATATTTAAACTGGAGGCTCCCGTTAATACGTATAAGATCCCGCCAAGAGTTAAGAATTTTTGGAGTTAAACGTGATGCAGGAAATTTCTTAAGGAATTAACTAGAAATGAATTTTTGAAAAATACTAAAGAAAATTGAAAATTTCCTGAAAAAATTATTTTTGTGTATGAAATACATGTGTTTATGTATGGAAAAAAGATAAAAAAATAATAAGATTATTTGGTTAAAAAGGGGAATCCAGCTTGCTGGATTGCAATCTAATTTATTGGTTGGCCATCGGGTTGCTGGATTGAAGGATAAATGAATCCAGGCTTGCTAGATGAGATGTTTGGATAATCCAGGATGCTGGATTGGTCTGTTTAGATAATCTAGGTTGCTGGATTGAAGGATTGATGAATTCAGGCTTGCTGGATTTGAGGTTAGTTGAATCCAGGCTTACTGGATTGGATGTCAGTTTGAATCCAGGCTTGCTGGATTGGAGGTCAGTTGTATCCAGTCTGCTGGACTGGGAATTAGTTACTAAATTGAAATTCAATATGAATCCAGGTTGCTAGATTAGGTATTCAATTTACTTAATTATAAATGACTTATAAAGTGAAAGACTAAGTGTTAATTCACAAGTTATATGATAAAGTAGTGTTAAGTCTAAGATAGTACAGTCGTACTCTTTAAAATGATTGATGTATAGTAGCTGGGCTAAACGACTCCTTCATATGGGGAAGGTATCTACGAATTAGTAACCGATCTAACTCACTGTGAAAATAGTGTAGACGAGACGGAAGCTAATTTGTTAGTTGTTTGTGGGAAATCACTCAGTATACTGTATTGAATACTATTAAAGACTCGTTGTGTGATAGGTTTAGACTTGTAAATAAGTTTTGTGTTAAGGATATCTAATATTTGACTATGTGTTTAAATGTTAGATAGTTTACTTATATGTTATGCTAATTGAAAGATTAATCTTATAACTGATAGGTCTGTACAATAAAGCGATTAGTTTATATTGCGTAGCAGTAATCGACGGTACAGGCAAGTTTTCTTTAACTCAACCTTGAGTAATATTTCAAAGCATGTTTGTGAATATGCGTTACGTTCTGAACTATTGTCTCCGAAAATATGTCCCCTTTATAGGGTTGTTCACCTCAACTTTTCAACATCTAAATCCGCACCAGAGCAATCTGATTTGGCATAAATACACAAGAATGCTTGAATTCCATAATTATTCTCTACCAGTCGTCTGGCCGAATCAAATAGCTTAGACTTTTATCAACAACTCGGACATCAATCGAAATTAATCAACTTGATTGACCTTTTTTATAGTTTAAATAAAAACCAAAAATCCTTTTATGACATCATAATACCGTACCACCTCAGTCGTACGTTGCAGATTTCGTCATTTTATAACTTTATCGTACTACATCATACCATAATTGACAAATGATCTTACGATCGCTCCAGACACTAGGTTCGATTTAATTTCTGACTCCATCGTTTACCATCCTACACCATATCAAATGATGCATATGGTCAAAAATATATTTTAAAAGATTTTCAAATCATTTTTGTCTTAGCCGAAACAAATAGCATAGACATACGAATAACGATATCATTTTTAAAACTCATTGGTTCAGTCATCTGACCCAATGTTTTCTTAAGAAAATAGAAGTGCAAACACTAGCACGATGTCAATAAATTTTGCAAATCTAGCGTAGCTAGAAGATTTAGAAAAGTCCAAATTTCTCCATCAACTCCAATCTCTTACTCCATTGCTTTATCATTCTATCAATCTTCTATACCATCAATGCTTACTATACCAAAACTCTTAATTCTTGATATATAATATTTCTATTCTCAGTATAGTTCATCGAACTTACCACACCATGAAAGTTCAAGAACTTACCACAATAATAAGATTTTAGGAACTTGTCCTAGCAATACGTAGTCCAAGAACCAAACAGGGACTGTCCATACGCTTAGGGCTCAAAAATTCATATGATTATGAGTCACAAACTTATCATAGGCATGAGTCTAAAGAACTCGCACCTAATCTTAATATTATCTAAATTTAATCTTAGAAATCTCTATCTATCAAAATAAATATGAGAAAAGAATCACCTTTTCACCATATGTATAACGATAGCGCGATGCCAACATTCTAACGATTATCAATGTGATACACTCAGCGCAAGCATAAAACCTCCGCCCACACAAAGGTTTGTACGACTAAGCCATCACTTGAGTCCTCAATGAAAATCCAACACCTAACTCTATCTTACTATCAACTTGCTCTTTGCTCATTATGAATTTTCTATATTTCATCATATACAACTCCTCATGAGTTCATCTCGTACCATTTTATAGTATATTCTCTTATAGCATCAAGCTATAACCACTTAGTCGTTATAGACTATCTATCATTTCATAGCTCAATCTGATCATGTCGTGATCATCGATTTACCTTAGGGTTCTTTCCTTATTATCAACTAAACTCCATTCGAGTTCATTCTTATTATCCTTGTCATATTCAACTTATAGACATCGTCTTAACATTTTTATTACCGGAGTTAGGTAACTCCTGATTCTAATTCTCTAAATACTTCAAGATTCTTCTTTGAATCTTCACGTATATATTTTAATCTTTATCTTTCCCTTTCTCAGGTTATAGACTAAGGTACTCTTACGTAAGGTTTATAACCTACAGCTCTGATACCAACCTGTGACGCCACCAGATCCGGGTTCCTTTCAAACCTCGCAATCCAGTTCGCCACGATACTACTATCACCAAATATTTATATCTTTTATTCATAATTTAACGAATATAACTTCTCTTATTACAATTTAGAATATAAATTCTTCCATTTCCAAGATCTGTGTAATGACCACGAACTTTAATAAGTTCCAATCTTGGTCATTTACTGTGACGCCCCCAAATCCGGGTTCCCTAACCTCGGGTTTGGTGCTCACGATCCATCATACATATCTCATCTAACTACCCATTCATTTATGAAAAACAACATTTATTACATGTTTTTAATAAAAACAGACTTCAAAACATACTTTTATCGTTATCCCATGTTATCTAACCTTAATATAACTTACATACTCTTATGTATCCAAAAGGTTTACATAATTAATTTACATAATATAACATAACCATTAAAAGTTGACAATAACTACTCCTGAGCTTTGCCATTGCCTTTGTCCCTATTAGAACCTTCTGCTACCTCGGTATTAGCTTAAATGTTTTATTTAAGCAAGGGTGAGCAACGAGTTTGCTCAGCAAGTTAAAGTATACAATAAAGGATATATATCAAGAATAGAAGAGTCTAGCTTCTATAGAACTTCAACAATAATCAAAGAATTTCGAAGTAGTTGAATAATAATTCAATCTCAATAATAAAATTTTCTCAAATTCCATACCGAATAACATAACAATGATGAAAGAGTAAAATTCTTTCAAAGATTCAATAATATTCAAGTGAATATGAAGAATTAACAATATTGCAACAATATTCAATAAAGTGGGATATTCCCCAGATTTCATGCTGAGTGATCTCAAAAGGATCATGAACAACTTGAGGAATTATTAGTTATTAAAACTAAATTACCTCAAGAATATAAGTTAGTTATAAAAATTAATTATACTCTTCTGCAAGTACTTGGAGCGGCCAACTCCTTTGTACCCTATATTATGCATAATACTCAATAATCGCGCATGGGTCGTTTTATGACAATACAGTTTGTTCATCTCAGTCTTACATCACGAGTCTGTACCACAACAATATAATTTGAATTGTTTCTAAAGAAATACTATGATTTCAATAAATAAAATCAATATTGATCTAGCCGAAATCAATGGCATAAATCTTTCAATAATAATTCAGTTCATAAGATATAGAACGTTTCATGCTTTAACAGATATTTGTCTTGCCAAAACAATTAGCTGAGACATAACTTATAAACAGTTCAAATAATAGAACAAGAATCAATTGCACTACTGCGAATAACAACAATCATTAAAGATGTGAATAACTATCAATAATTATTCACTACCATGCTTAAAAAATAGTAACTCATGTTGAGTTAGGAAACTTGCCTGATTCGTTGACTACTGCTACGCAATTTAAGTTAACTTCTTTTGTAAGACCTATCATTAATAAGATCGATCTCTTAATTAGTATCATATATATCTTACTCATAATAATTTATCTAACATGTAAACACATAATCATCATTAAAGAGTACAACCATACTACCTTAGACTTAACACTACTATATCATATAATTTGTGAATTAACACTTATTAGATCTTTAAATAATTTATTTTAATTGTTTAATTAAGGAGTTATTTAATTTCGTTCAATTGTTAACTCCCTCTTTCTTCGATTACCATTTAATATTAGTTAAATAGTAATTAACTATTTACCTTTAGTTATTACTTACAAATAACCAATTATAACTCCTCATTATTTAATGTTAATTAAATAATGGACAATTAAATTATCATTTGTCTTTAAATAATAATTAATAACTCCCTCATCTTTGAATAAATAATATTTGATTTGTTCACTTCATTCTTCTTTAATTATTCCTTATTATTTTAAAAGGATAATTAATTAACATTAATCTTTATTTATTATTCAAATAATAAATAATTAATTCTATAAATTTTCATGTCAAAGTAAGTAAGTAATTAATTCATCTTACTTAATTATACTTTAATTATTATTTAATGTTAATTAATTAATAATTAATTAATTGATTAACTCAAGTTATTATTTAAGCTTAGTTAAATAATAAGTAGTTATCTTACTAACACTAACCCATTTTAATTATTACTTAACATCATTTAAATAATAATTAAATAATTAATTAAATTTCATTTGATATGTATTTAACTTAATAGCTCATTAGTTGCTTTAAAGTTATTTATTACAATATCTTACTTTCATTTCGTTCCATAATGATACTCAAATTTTCGCCCAACATTTTCAGATTTGGGGTCCTTTACGGAAACGCCCGTAGAACAAAGTCTACAACTCGAATTTTGGTTCCGTCGGAGGCGTTGGATTCGTATCTTCCCGAAATCCAATTTCCATTCATCAAACATCAGATTATATTTTGTTTAGGTCCCAGAAATCAATGCCAAAGTGACTGATCAGCAAGAAAATTCGAAACAGTTTAGTCGTTTTCCAGATTTGAGATACTTTACGGAAACGCTCATATCTCGAGATATACATCTCGAATTTGGGTCCATTTGATATCGTTGGATTCGTATTTTCCCGAAATAAATTTTCCATATATCAAACACTAAATTTGAGTTTGTTTAGGTTATCGAAAATAGTTCACAAGTGACTGATCCGTAACATGTTCTCAACAGTTGGGTAGTTTGGGATTTAATCCATATCTTGCTCATTTTAAAACATATTTTAGTGATTCCGAAGGGTTTAGCCCTTAACTCATGCGTCTAGCATACCAAGAAAAAAAACCTAAAATATCACTTGTAGATCTCAACATACACATGATAAAGCATACTAGTTAAGCAAAAATTCCTTAAAAAATCCATTTAACTTCCTTTTTCCAAATCTCACCATATGAACTCATATAAATCCACAAGTCTCATTTGTTAAACTCAAGATCTAAGACTCTAATCATGATATTAACCATATTCAACATGCATCACAAGAATCTATCACAAAATCACCTAGTGCATGCATGCATGTGCCTTTCTTTACTCTTTTGGTACAAATCTCTCTTTTTGATCTTACATTCAACTTCAAAAATGTTTTGATCATCAAATAAAACATTTATACACCAATAAATGAAGAGTGTATCAAAGATCAAACTTAAGACTTTTAATTCATCAAAAACCCACTAAATAAGAAATCAAACTTTAAAAATAAAGAGAATCAATACCTAGTTTTTCTTCCAATCTTTCTTATCTTGCCAAAGTAGCTTACAAACTTGGCATGCATGAAGCACAAGATCCTCTCTTCTTCTTCCTCTTGGCCGAAAATCTCTCCCTCTTTTCTCTCGATGTTTCCTTTCTTTCTCTAGCTAAAAGGGCTTGAAGTGTAAGTGTGCAAATGAAGTATAGTTAGTGAGAATGTGTATAATTGAAATTGTAAGCATGCATCCCACTCACTTCTAACATAATCATTACTTGCAAGCTTAGTCACTAAATATATGTGTTGGGCATGCTAAGAGGATGACACTTGTCATGGGTGTTGGGCTCAAAGATTATATACAAGATATTGTCCAAGCTTTGTTAAAATTTGAATTTTTCTCCCCCTTTTGCCCTCATGTGGCCGGTCATATCCCTATTTACCCATTATAGATTTTTTTTATTGTGTTATATACATACTATAATTATTAATTGTCCTTTCTTCCATGGACCAAAGGTTGAGCCTTTTTAATTAATGTTTGGGCTTGCAATTAATTAGTTTGGGCTATTAGTAGTCAAGTTTATTTTTATATTACTTGGGCCACTATTATAATTCCACAAGTTGGTCTAAGTTAATTCATTTAACTAAGGTCATTAAATTATATCTCCCAATAAAATTAGTGGGCTTGATTTAATCATTCAATTGGGCTAGCCCACTAGTAACACTTACTACTTGGACTATAACACATACTCATAAATCAAGAATACCACTTTACTTTCATAACCCAATTAGACTTGCCTTACTTAGGTTATAAAATTAATTAATTGTAAAATAAATCTCCTAAGATTAGTTTATATTTTTAAATACTATCATTCTCTTATATTATAACCCATTAGGTTATTTACTTACCATACCTAATGTATGTATTAAGTTACCCCAACTTTATTCTTAATCTCTTTACAAAATAAATGTATACACATTATATAATATATATTTATTCAATCACGTACATAATTCACATATGTCATAACATATTCCCCTAGTTTAGTTTGACTTGGCATAGCTCATATTTACCTGTTATAATTAGGTATCAACGTTATATTCATAAGGGCATTCCTTCAATATGTTAAGCAACTTGTGCTTTCTCTCACTCTATTATGGAACCTCTAAAGGTTACCAAAGATCACATAGGCATACTCTTGTTCTACTAACTTTTTAAAGTTGTATCATCAATTTCTTTATTTCTATCTACATAATACTAATCTGTAACTCATATATCAACATGTGACTTGGACTAGTAATGGAATAGTTCCTCGCATTGATATTTATCAACTAAATCGCATATGGTTATATTATTAACGAAAATCTTTACCTGTCACCACTTCTTTTGCTGCCACTGCGTCTTGAACCGTTATGTTAAACATGTGCACTGTCGGTCTTCCCGGCTTAGTAGGTCCTTTGATTGCTAGTGTTCCACTGCTGGTTCCTCTATTGTTGCTTCCCCTATCTGTATTCTTCTTTGGACAGTTACAAATTTGATGTTCTAACGATCCACACAAGAAACAACCTTGTATCTTCTTTGGACTTGGACAATTTGGAGAGATGTGTCCCTCTTGTCCACAGTTAAAACACACTCCTTTTCCCTTCAAACACACTCCCAGATGATTTTTACTGCAATTCACATATGGCTCCCCTTTCTTCCTACTATCTCCTGACTTGTCTCCAGATTAGATATTGTCCTTCCACTTATGCTTATTGGTGTTACTTCCTCCACTACTACCTCCTTCATTCGTCTTTTTCTTCTTTCTGGATGATACCTTGACATAACTTCACTTCCTCCTTCGGCGATGATTGCTTTTTCCAACAGTGCCGAAAATGTCTTAATCTGCAACATAGCTACCTCGTTATATATCCCTGGCTTCAGTCCATTTTCAAACCTTCGCGCCTTTCGTACCTCAGTGTTCACCTGATGCGGAGCGAATCTCGCTAGTTCGTTAAATTTGGCGGCGTATTCTGCAACCGACATACTCTCCTGCTTTAACTTCAAGAAGTTTACCTCGATTCTTGCTTGCATACTCTCTGAGAAATAATTCTCAAAAAATAATACCCTAAACCTTGTCCAGGTTACTACTGTTGTTCCGGCTCTAGCCTTATTTGTCTCCCACCAGTAATTCGCCTCACCTTTCATCAAATAGGTAGCAAAATCTGTCTTTTGCTCCTCCGCTACTCTAGCAATGACAAAAGCTTTCTCCGTCTCCTTTACCCATGTTTGGGATTTCTATAGGATCAGTGGTTCCCTTGAATTTCGGCGGTCCTACAGCCTTAAAGTCTTTAAAGTTAGCCAATCAATTAGCTGGTCGATTTCTTACTGCTGGGGCTCTAGTTTGCATAGCTTGAGCTAGCATGTCTACCAAGTTCTGTATTGGATCGGCTTGATCTCCTTCATTATTCACAGATTGTTCCTCCATTTGGTTACGGTTTTGTCGTCTTGGCGGCATTATCTGATGAATAAAGACTTACATTAATACTTTGTCTTTATGCTACATCTTATTAGTAGTATAATAAGGATTTAATACAAGATTTTAAACTTAAACCAATTTCAGCTTGCTGGATTAACTAATTCAGCTTGCTGAATTATCAAATTTATCAGATAAACATCTTAATATTTTAATTCTCAAAATTTATTTACTTAATCACCCATACAATCATATCATTGCATTTATATTCATATTCATGAAAATAGTACATAGTACTTTTCACTACATAGCGCATACTGCTACAAACATTTACTATCCATTTGCCACAAAAGTCGGTATTCATTACTACAACTTTATACAAAAAGTTGAGACTTACAAAAGTTATCTTGATATTCACACCAAAAACGAGAATTACATTCATATAGATATATATATATATATTTACATATACCTACTCATTGTCTACGATACTATATTACTAAAATATTATTTTACTTAGAAAGGTTCTACTTCACATACTTAATCTTTCTTTTGTTCACTTCCTTCACCTGTCTTCATTAATTCCTCTTTTAGGGCTTCCACTTAATCTTCCATCCTTAATCGATTCCTAACTTCATCCTCCCAATAGGATAGTATCACTTCTTTACCAATCTGAAGGTCTCGAATTTTTTCCTCCAACTCCCCGATTTTATTCTCCTTCTCAGAGTTCTGAATCACTAAATTATCCATATGCGTCCATATTTGAAAGAAACATCTTTCTGCGGATCCCTGTTCGGACTCTGTTTCTGACTCTGTCTCTGACTCCGTCTCCTCCTCATCTAGGGCTACCACAGAAGTGGGCTAGACTATTCGGAGTGTTTCAGACACCACATGTATGTCACATGGTTTCTCTTCCATTGCTCTACTATGTTAACCAATCTCTGACAACCTACAACCATATCACAACAAACAAATTCGATTAATATCTCTCAATAAAATATAATTTCATTGTAGGGAATGAAAATATATTTCATAACACTACTAATTCTCCAAGAAAACTCTTCATGAGTTTTATCTCCTTCTATTCTTTAATTTCATCATCTACTGATATCCTTTAATAAGTTTTAAACAATTTAATTAATACCTCACCATTAAACACAATCTATAGACACTAAGTGTCCAGATATCTAACTATTGATGAATTTTCTTAATCCATCGCTTAGAACTCTAAATGAGTTTTCTCTATCCTGTTTATGGTTATATTTCTAAGGCTTTCCCCCCACCTAAGGTTTATAACCTACAGCTCTGATACCAACCTGTGACGCCCCCAAATTCGGGTTCCCTAATATCGGGTTTGGTGCTCACGATCCATCATACATATCTCATCTAACTACCCATTCATTTATGAAAAACATCATTCATTACATGTTTTTAATAAAAACAGACTTCAAAACATACTTTTATCGTTATCCCAGGTTATCTAACCTTAATATAACTTACATACCCTTATGTATCCAAAAGGTTTACATAATATAACATAACAATGATACATGAGAGAGTCCAAGTGTACTATCACGTATGTCCATAAACATCAAAATCCCAAATCTTAAGGGAACATGTTATCATCCACGTTTAAAGCTCGCATTTTTATTAGTGGAGCTCACTAACAAAACCTAACATGTTCATGCTATCTATATATAGGTTGACATGTCCGATATTCATTTCTAAGTCATCTAAACATACTCACAAAAATTAGAATATATACATGCTATGTATATGTCCAAGTTCAAATCTAAAACTAGAAGTTTTATTTTAAAATCATACGTTTTCCTTCCATAGTACATACTAACATGGCCATGCATGTACACGTAGTATCAAGAACACGTACTATACGTTAATACCAACTTTCATGCATGTCTAGACCGTACAAATGCGTTTAATAGGTTAGAACACACATGTTTATACAAGTATCAAAGTTCATATCGAAAACCATAAGTTTCATTTAAAAATTATGAGTTCTTCATCAGTAATGTATAATATCATGCTTATGTCATGTCATGATACTCATATATACATGTTATTTAAGTGTGCATGCTTGTTCTAATTAGATAACTTATGCTAGCATATAAAAGAACCTGCAAAAGAAAACAAAACCCAAAAACTGGTCCCGGACGCAGCTGCGCAGGGCCTTGGCCAACTCAAGTCTGGTACCGGCGCAGCTGCGCCGCTGGCCAGTGTAAAAAAGGCGCAGCTGCGCAGGGCTCCGGTCAGGTGCAGAGACAGCCTGCTTCGGCAGAACTGCAAACCCAACTCACAATTTCTCAGCCAAATCGAATCTAAACATGCTTTATTATAATTCTAACATATCTATAAGCTTGTATTACTCATAACAAGTGTCTCTCAATTCAATTAACATCCAATTCAACAAAATCAAGAACTTTGGAAAGTTACAGAGAATAAGAAATGAAGAACACAAGGGAAGTATACCTCTGCTAAAGCTCAAATGAATACTCCTTCAATGTACTCATTCTCAATTATCAGACTCTTCACCAACATGCTATACACTCTCTAAATTCTCAGTTACAAAAACTTATACTAGCTCTACAAAGAATCTCAGCAATTAGAAAAGAGAAGAAGAGAGGCTGCATTTATAGAAATTTGTTTACACATACCATGAAATCCTCCACCAATTCAAACCAATGAATTAAAAGATTACATGATGGTTATAGAGTGGAGTTGGTAGAGTAGTTGATTTTCACTATTAGGACCACTCCCCCTTCATGATTGTTGCTAGTTTGCTGAGTTTGAGAAATGGAGATAGGCTAGCCTTGTAGCCATTCACGTGTAGAGAAGATGGGACTCTCACTATGGGAGAATTTTAATCTCAGCAACATAGCAAGTGTGAATACTTAGGCTATATACATGTACATTGCTTATACACTTAGGTTTAAAATAAAGTTACAAGGTAATCCCAATAATTAATTAATACTATCATGTAGTAAATTCTAACTTGCACATATATAATTCATGTACATATCATCCTACCGGATATAATTCTTTCGGGCACCATCATAGTGTATTGTCTCCTTTATTATTAAATTTCATTAATTCAATAATTGTTTACCATATATTCATGATATATTATTTTATTGTACACCCACATTTCATGTAACTCACATAGTTTAATTAGTTTTAATACATGGTTCCTATATATAGTATAGTCACATAATTGTTGCACTACACTATATAATATAGCTGCACTACACTTCACACTTCATATAATATATAGTTAGTTACTATACGTTATACTTTAATATCGCATGGTTGCACATAGAATTTAATAAATTACTTATCTTATCAATTAATTAATAATAATATTAATTAATCTATTTCTCATTTAATCAATGGAATTATAATTTCCATAACAATTAATTAACATTTATATAGTTAATTATCTTATTATATTTATAACAAATATACTTATTATCATGCTATCACTCGCAATAATATTAATTCAACATATTATTATAATAACAATTAATATAGATTAATTGTTTAATTAATAATTCTTTCATCCTTGAATTAATCGATTCATTACCGAATCTATTATCGTGCCACACAAGGCATTTCTCACAAGCTTAATCTCAAGCTTATAATTATTCCCATCACTTACTACTTATAACGTGTTCAATATAATTAGAATTATTAAATCATAAGGTTCACATATATAAATATATCGTGAATGAGAATATTCAAATATTCTATATAACCTTTACGGTAATACAATAACTTAAACTATTAAAATGCTAACTACTTCAATTAATTATACTTATAATAAGTATAACCTTTACACTTATAATAATTAATATATACTCTATTAATTATTCAAATAATAATATTCACGATCAAATAATAACTTAAGTTATTTAATATATTAAAAATAACTTAGTTTCCTTTCATTAATTAAACTCCCTTGAAAATATATTTAACATTATGTATTTAGCCATATCATAAAATATTATGTTTTCTCCAAGTAAAGATATTCATTATTAGAAAATACTTTATTTATTTACTCAAGATATTATAATATAATATAATATCGAATAATTACATGTACATCACATGTACATATATTATATATAGAAAATAAATAGTGAGTTTATTTTCTATTATAATAAATTATTTCTATCAATTTATTTATATATAGCAAATATGTTTTACCATATTAATTAATCATACCTATTACCTCATATAAAACATATAAGGTAATATTATTATTCAAAAATAACATTTCTTCCTTTATTAAAATAATTCAATATTAGAATTTATTTTAATATCCTTTATTAGAAATATATAATAATTATTTCTCTTTCCTTTCTATAAATTGCCCCAACACAACTTCTTTAATCTATACATTTAATCATATCTCAAATATTAAATGTTTATTTAAAGATATAATGATTTCTATTTCTTTTTAATAACGTATATATATATATATATATATATATATATATATATTAACGTTATTTGTACATTAGACTTTCTCACATATTACCATTCTAAGTAATATATATAAAAAGTAGCAACTATAATCATATATTCAACGCATATATTAATCCATTTCTTTACTTAAGTAAATTAAACAATGTACTATATCATCATAGTTAATTAAGGTTCAATACTCATATTATATTATTCCCTAATATAACTCCCAACTTAAATTAACTAATATTTATTCTTATTAGTTAATTCCTTAACTAACTCATGCTTCACTATCCAAACCTATTCACGGATAGCTTAAGTGCTATTAATAACCTATATTATAAACATACTAATTATTAATATACATACACAAGAATATGGTGATTATACATTAAGGGTATTTAATGTCACCAACTTACTATGATAAAATAATTCTATAAATTATTTAATATCGATAGAAATTTATCCACTTCCTTTATCTCCATTGAATCGTCTCTACGCTAAATAACAAATATATATTAATAATATATTTATTAATCACAAAAATCACTTATTACATAGTTCATATAACCCTATGTAACAAAATACCACATACCTCATATCACATATATATATATATATTTTTATTCGAACCCATCTCACGGTTTAAGAATTTTATTTATTAAATCCTTATTTAATAATTTCTGAAAATTCGGGTTCTTACACCCGTAGGCAGTGCTAAACAATAAGTGACTACAGCTAATGCAGCAACTTTTGCTTCATTTCTCACTCATAGGACAACCACATCCTTGTTCAGCTTTCTACTTCTGACCAGTCCCTTCACAGTATTACATATGTCAGAACCACAGTCGATATCCAATACCCAAGTAGAATGTCGACTTTCTAAAAAATTAATTTTAATCATAAACAAACCTTGATTGGAAGTCGAAGCTTCTCTAAGCTTCTTCTCTAACAGAAACTTCTTGCAGTTCCTCTTCCAATGACCCGGCTCGTTACAATGGTCGCATATTCCTTTGCTAGCTGGATCAGATTTCTTTTGTTCCTTTATGTTCACCTTGCCCTTGGTCATCCGAGATCGGAAGAGCTCTTTAGATATCTCATATCTAGCAGTCCTATTTTGTTCACCATACAACTCCTTGAGGTGAAGCAACATAGTAGGAGTATTCATGTTTTCATGCTGACGCAGAAGCTCGTTATTCATGGATGCGAGTATGATGCATTGAGTCACAGATGCGTCATTTTGCCACTTTACAATGGTGGCAATTTCTTCCTCAGATGCTGATTCTAGAACAGTTCCAAAGACATGTGAATTTAGGACATAAGAAATCTTTTCAGCAGTGAGAACTATTCTCAGATTCCTTAACCAGTCCGTATAATTTGTTCCGGTTAATTTATTAGCATCAAGTATGCTACACAGTGAAATTAGTGATTTTGACATTTTTTAAATTTCTGTATGTGAAAAGACAATATTTTAGCAAACATTTATTTAATTAATTTTGCATACCAAAATAAATTTAGGTCTTTATTTTAAATTGGTATCCCCCACTAATTTTATCAAACTATATTACCCTCACTTATATAGTTCGGCAACATTTAATTAAAGATTTACTAGTGAGATTAAGGATCCCATTTCAAATGTATATAGCCTTGTGGATAGCACAACAAACGATATATAAATAAATAGGTAGATAACTCTTGTCAATTACATCAACATGTAACTCCTTTTATTTTGCCTCTTAAATCATAATGGTCAAGTGGGTGCACATCCGAACTAAAATAATTTAAGTTAAGTCCAGCCTAGCACTTTCATAAATTCAAAAAAGAAAAATGTTCGTCCTTGTGGATAGCACAACAAGACTAGATCATTCAATTTTCTTGATAAGCATCAAATGTGATTAATTAACATCTTAAATACTAATACTCGCCTTGTGGATAGCACAACAAAAATTTCATATTAAATATTTAATACTCTATTAATTTATCATGCTAGAAGGCGACGTTCGATATTCCAAATATCTTTGAACGCTTCGGACTTAATATTATTTCTTTGAGGGGTTTGTTATTATTTGTCTCATCTTGTTTAGCGCGCATGCACACATATATATAAAATACGCGTCATTTTATTAAACATACAAAGCATGTTTGCATAAAATATAATATATATATAAATATAATATTTAGCATGCACATATAGAACACTATATTCTACCCGGATTGATTATGGACTTTTATTCTAGTTTGGTTCACTAGAGCCACCAAGTGAACCAAAAAGGTCAAACCTAGGAGTGCAAGAATTTAAATTTAAACGTAAATATTACATTAAAACCCGGGCTCCATACAAACGGGTCTTCACTCGCTCCTTGCTCCTTGGTCTCTAATTTTTCAAGATAATTCTAACCAATACTATTACATAAAAATTATTTTTAATTTAAATAGAAACCATGATCAGAAGTCAAAGGGAAGTACATAGGAGGGAGATAGAATTTTACATCAAGAAAAAACTAGAGAAGACGAGGTACGCATAACCCATTTAATAAAACTTATTCATTCAAGCATTCAACTAAAATAAAATCCAATCACATTGGTCAATAGTCTCATAATCAATCCCTATTTATCATCATACATATCACCATATATATCAATAAATAAATATTCATCTCATGAATTAAAACATTCTATATATATATGAGTATCATTTAATGGGCAATTTTAAATTGCATGAAATTCAATTTCAAGATTAAAATAAACTCTTTATTTTAATTATAAAATTATTAAAAATATTATATATATATATATATATATATATATATATTATATAATATATCCTGCCTGCAAGTTTCTTATATATATATATATATATATATATATATATATATATATATATATATATATATTATATGTACCTTTTTGTTTTTTTGAATCATCAAATTATCCTTTTGCATCCTGCAGTATGACCTTGAATAAACAAGATCCACTTTTGGAATAAAAACCCGAAATAATGATTCCAGGTCAGTTTTTTTAAAAAAAAACGAAGCTGTCACTTGTGAAATCCTTTCGCCTTTTTAAACATTCTTTTCAATTCGTGGGTTACTTTTTAAAACTATCCCGGATCCCACACAACGATTTGAGATGCACGACAGAAGAAAAAAAAATTCGCCATTCAAATTTTTTTCTTTCATAAAAAATAATAATTTTATACAATTAATTATACCCAATAAATTATTTCTAAATACATACCTATACATATATGAAATCAAAAAAAAATTAATAATTGCATAAAAGTTTAGCTCTGATGCCACTTTTGGGTTTGTACGAAATCGTGACGCAATCAAATTGCAAAAATTAGCGGAAGCATGGTATATCAGAGTTTAAAATTTTCTACAAAACCATCACCCGGATCATTCTTTATGCAAATTATTAATTTAAAATGATAAATAAGAAGTTATGGAATCATACCCTTGTAGAACGAAGCTTTCACAGGTACGAGTTCAACTCCTTGTTCTTCTTGATCTCCTTGAATTTTCGGGTTAGATTCCTTCCTTTGATCAACGTTAGCCACCCAAGTATTTGGCCTCTAGAGGTGATCTACCAAGGAAGATTAATTATCAAGAAGGAGGGTGGTTGACTTAGTTTTCTATCCTCTATAGAAAAGGAGTACTCTCCAACAATTGAAATTGCATCAACTGATATCTATTATAAGACTTCTCTTATATAGATATTGGTCAACCTTTCTAATCCTATTAGACATGAGATTTTATTTAATTAATTAAACTCCTTTAATTAATTTAGGCTTCCCACCACATTGGGAATAATTAATTAAATTTATTTAATTAATTTGTCTCCTAATCTTATTAGGAATAAATTAGAGTTCTAATATTAAATTAATTACTAAACTCCTTTAGAAATTAAAATAATAATAATATTAATAATATTAATAAGACATCTCTTATTAATTTATATTTAATATTTCCAAAATATTAAATAATAAACATTAAGCTATTTAATTTATTCTATCGCCATAGATTAAATTAATTACAGTTAATGCATTATTACGATTATGCCATTACCTTCTTAAATAATTATTCTTCCTTTTATGGTGTGACTCTTTAGGTTCTCCATATTAAACCAGTTGTGAATAAATCAATTAGAACAATTCTAATCTAATTTAAATAAATAAATTAAACTAGTAATCTATTTAAATAAATAATATTTATTCTACAATAGGGATAAGCCTCCCTAGCGATCAACGACTTTTCAGATAATATAGATTTCAACATTAATCATCAAAAATCTTGTGAGTAAATAGTTACCGTACAATTCAATCCTTCCACCAGACAATGTCCCAATTAAATATAAGACATGAATTTACTGTCAAGTCTTATTTTATTCAATTATATATATTTCTATTAGAAAATGCACAACTCTAAATAATGCAAATTAGAAACTCCTTTCTAATTTCATTCCACCTTGGCCAAGGATTCCTGGGTTGTCATTTAACGAATCACATAGGACATATCTCCTCCTTTACTAGAGGTGGTAGATTCTTTATTGATCATTCATTATCTCCATATGTAACTCATTATACCCAAGCATATCTTTTTGTATACCTGAGGGCCTTAAGGAATAACTCAAAGTATAATTTATTACATTGAAGATACTATGATGATCTCAAGTCCAAGGATCACTTGTACTACTATCACATTAGGAATTCCTATTGACAGGAGAGTAAAACTCCATTAGGTATTCCATAGCGAGTCACGTTTAGTGAACTTATTCTCCAATAAGCACCTACATATTTGATTTAGTGTCTCCACACAAATGATCATGAGATCAATCATCCTCATTCAATGAGCAAGCAACATATGTACCAATCTATCCGGATTTACTAATCCCTTTTTTAGTAATCCCACGATTGGGAACTATTTTAGTTTTAAAGCTTTCTAAGAATTTAGATCTCATTTGCATGATCATCATCATGATTCTAAAAGCATTGCTTAAAACTATGGGTTATTTATATATTATAAAAATAGCACCATGTAGATAATTTAAATGTCTTTAATAAATAAATATTTTTATTAATAAATAAATAAGATTGTCTCCAAAGTATATGCTTTATCATCATACATTATTGGCTTGTATGCATACTACTTTCAAGAACTTGGTGTGGTTCCTAGCATTGGAGAAGCAGTCCCCATATATTGTGACAACACAGGAGCAGTTGCACAGGCTAAGGAACCCAGGTCTCATCATAAATCTAAACACGTGTTGCGGCGATTTAACTTGATCAGGGAGATCATTGAAAGGGGAGACGTCACCTTTGAGCGTGTAGACTCTAAAGACAACATTACAGATCCATTTACTAAAGCTTTAACACAACAACAGTTTGATCGTCACTTAGAGAAGATGGGTATGAGATACCATGGTGATTGGATTTAGTGCAAGAGGGAGTTTGATAGTAGTGTGCATACAAGCCAATCATGTATGATGATAAAGCACATACTTTGTAAACAATCTTATTTATTTATTAATAAAATATTCATTTAAGGCATTTAATTATCTACATGGTGCTGTTTTTATAATATGTAAATAACCCATAGTTTTAAACAATGCTTTTAGAATCATGATGAGATCATGCTAATGAGATCTAAATTCTTAGAAAGCTTAAAAACTAAAATAGTTCCCAATCGTGGGATTACTAAAAAGGGGATTAGTAAATCCGGATAGATTGGTACATATGTTGCTTGCTCATTTGATGAGGATGATTGATCTCGTGATCATTTGTGTGGAGACACTAAAGCAAATATGTAGGTGCTTATTGGAGAATAAGTTCATTGAACGTGACTCGCTATGGAATACCTAATGGAGTTTTACTTGTCTGTCAATAAGAATTCCTAATGTGATAGTAGTACAAGTGATCCTTGGACTTGAGATCATCATATTATCTTGTATATAATGAATTATACTTTGACTTATTCCTTAAAGTCCTTTAGGGTATATAAAAGGGTATGCTTGAGTATAATGAGTTACATATGGAGATAATTAATGATCAATAAAGAATCTACCACCTCTAGTAAAAGAGGAGCTATGTCCTATGTTATTCGGTAAATGACAACCCAGGAATCCTTGGCCAAGGTGGAATGAAATTAGAAAAGAGTTTCTAATTTGCATTAAATGGAGTTGTGCATTTTCTAATCGAAATACATATAATTAAATAAAAAAAGACTTGACAGTAATTCCATGTCTTATATTTACTTGGGACATTGTATGGTGGAATGATTGAATTGTACGGTAACTATTTACTCACAGGTTCTTTTATGATTAATGTTAAAATCTATATTATCTGGAAAGTCGTTGATCGTTAGGGAGGCTTATCCTTATTGTAGAATAAATGTTATTTATTTAAATAGATTATTAGTTTAATTTATTTATTTAAATAAGATTAGAATTGTTCTAATTGATTTATTCACAACCGGTTTAATATGGAAAACCTAAAGAGTCACACCATATAAGGAAGAATAATTATTTAAGAAGGTAATGGCATAATCGTAATAATGCATTAGGTGTAATTAATTTAATCTACAGTGGTAGAATAAATTAAATAGCTTAATGTTTATTATTTAATATTTTGGAAATATTAAATATAAATTAATAAGAGGAGTTTTATTAATATTATTACAATTATTATTATTTTAATTTCTAAAGGAGTTTAGTAATTAATTTAATATTAGTACTCTCATTTATTCCTAATGAGATTAGGAGACAAATTAATTAAATGAATTTAATTAATTATTCTCCATGTGGTGGGAAGCCTAAATTAATTAAAGGAGTTTAATTATTTAAATAAAATTCCATGTCTAATAGGATTAGAAGGGTTGACCAATATCTATATAGGAGGAGTCTTATAATAGATATCACTAGATGCAATTCCAATTGTTGGAGAGTACTCCTTTTCTATAGAGGATAGAAAACTAAGCCAACCACCCTCCTTCTTGATAATTCATCTTCCTTAGTGGATCACCTCTAGAGGCCAAACACTTGGATGGCTAACGTTGATCAAAGGAAGGAATCTAACCCAGAAATTTAAGGAGATCACAAAGAACAAGGAGTTGAACTCGTACCTGTGGAAGCTTCGTTCTGCAAGGATATGATTCTATAACTTCTTATTTATCGTTTTAAATTAATAATTTTCATAAAGGATGATTCGGGTAATGGTTTTGTGGAAATTTTTTAAAACTCTGATATACCATGCTTCCGCTAATTTTTGCAATTTAATCGCGTCACGATTTCGTACAAACCCAACACAATGATGCCAAGTAGGAAGAACAATGGGAATGCAGATCTACCCCGTAATGCTTCTGATCGCACACTCTCCTAAATAGAGCTTATAGACTCCCTATGTCAACAACGATACTCTGCGGGTCGATAACACAAACTGTCGACCAGTGGGGATGTGACACCCCCAAATCCGGTATCCTAATTTCCACAGGATTTGGTGTTCACTGTTCCAATATCATACAACTATCTACCCATAAATAATGAAATTCATTTATTAGATAAATAAATCATCATCTTACATCATCTGAAGTAATAATACATCATAAATCCCAGGTTAAACTTAACCTTAAATCTCTGTTGCGGAAACGTAAATAAATAAGTCTTAAGTCATCACACATAAATCTTGAACTTTAACATTCTTAACATCAACACAAGTCTTCAACACTTGTTAGCTTTTCCTTTGCCCTTGCTACTAGAAGGTACATCACTTCGTTCATTACTAGCTGCAATGTTATTATGCAAGAGTGAGCACGGAGGCCCGCAAGTATAAAAATATGACAGAATAATAACATGCGAGTGAAAGAATTCTGAATAACAGAAAGCTCAACATTTGAATCAAGAATATTAATTAAGAGCCAAATTATTTCCCAACTTTTGAATCAAGAATATTAATCGATAGTCAAATTACTTCTGAGGGTCATTAAGACCTTGAACCGAGTCTTAGGTTGTCAAGTATATTAACATTTCCAACCTTTAACAGTCATAAGACTATAGACTTTACTTCTCGTACTTAGGGAGATCAGCCCTTCGTACTGATACTGTGCACACTATCTTAACGCTTTAAGCATCTTCATTAATTTCGTATATTAGGGTTGTTCATCTCAGTTTGACATCAGAATCCGCACCAAATAAAGTTGGTTTGGATAACTCAATAAATGATATTCAAATTGAATATTAACTTCTCAAGGTATACAATCGAATAAGTATTGTACACTTAAATGATACTTTTAAAAGAATCATGACATCTCATGTGAAATTCTAAACTTGGATATTCAAGAGTAAGAATTTGCTCAACAATAGTAATTAAGCATAGCAATTGCTTAATTTAAAGAGTTTAGTTTAGGAAACTTGCCCAACAATAATAGTAAGTTAGGGATAGAAAACTTGCCTCGTGCACAAGCTACAATTATTTCTCACTTCTTTAATTACTCTTACCTATCACACATTTACAATATCAATTAATCACAAGTTCGATATGGTTATTGATTTACAATATTATTCTTCAAACTCATTATTAAGTTTTCAAATAATGGTTTACGTTGATTAATTAACTTGTTAATTAATCACGTAACTTAAGTTATTAACTTGTATTAATAACTCATTACATACATAACATGTCTTCATATTAATTTGATTTAAAATAATGTCTTAATGTTTATAACACATTATTTAACCTTTACAAATAATAGTTTAAGTCACGTAATTAATTTATTAATTAATTACATAACATAAATTATTAAACTCGTATCAATATTTTATTATATTTATACAACATGTGTTCATGTTCATTAGACTCAAAACACATTTCACAAATTTCCAACACTTAGCATTTTTTTTTTAAATTTTTGGACGGGCGCGGCCGCGAGCCATTTTGCCTTGCAGCCGGCGCGGCCGCGCGGCTGCGGAATTTCAGAATCTAAAGTTCGCGAACGAACACAGATTTTCTCCCATTTTCGCCCAATTCACATCATTACACTGATTAATAACGTTACCCATGAAGTATAAACTTCACAGAAACATTATACAACACTTATATCATGTTCTTAACAATCATAATCACATAGTTATACAATCTAACACCATCAATTTCATTGTTCTTCATAACTTTCAAGAGTTAAATGAAAAACATAAAAATCTCCTTACGGATTCGTTACTACACCGAATCCATTCATTTCAATTCCATTTTCTTTGTTTTAACATATAAAATCATATTCATGTATCAATTTAGATATAAACATATGATTCAATCATTAATTTAACCCATATGGGTTATTCACCCATATTCAATACTCTGTAATTTCATCAAACCCATTTATTAACAAAGTTATTTGGTGTGATCAGTGTAAATCATGGATACATGATCCAACACATAATACTAACATATACGGTCACATATATAATAGCCTCACACTTTAATTTTCCAAAAATAAGTACTGACAGAGAAATTTTACAACATCGTAGAAAACTCTGTAACTTTTCGAAAAACCAATTAAGGCCAAATTATATAAAATTGATTACTTTAAAACATGTATATACGTTAGAAAACATGTTATAATCACATACCCATACAGATAAAGCCATATCATAACCCAATTGGCAAATTTTCAAAGACTTTAGAATACGTATATGAAAAACTTTGGAAAACTTAATTTTAAAAACTTTGAAAGAAGATTACCCTTTGTTAGTATGAAGATAAATCTAATACAACACTCAAGATTCCTCAAATCTCTTTCTCTTTGAAAATTTCTAAGTTTTTTTTCCTTTCTTTCTCTAACTTTGAACAAAATGAAAACAATCCCGTTTAACAGAATAATATACGTATATATAATATATCCGTTGTATCACAAACGGACTAACTCCCCTTAAGGCCTTGTTTGGCTACAACCTTAATTCCTTTTTCATTTATTTTAATTAACTAGTTTAGTATATAGTTAATTGTAACACTTTTATTAACCAATAAATTTTATTTAAATCAATTAAATAAAATATAATAAATTTTACATTAAATCATATTGTCACATAATTAATATTTTTATTTATTAATTATGTCAATTCATTAATTCATTAATTAATTATTAAATTAACTAAAGTAACATATGCTTATTTAATTAATTCAATTAATCAAATAAACTCCATTAAATATATTCTTTGAACTATTAAATTAATACATATTAATTTAATTAATGTCACGCATATAATTAAATTAATCTACCACAAATTCATGAATTAATTATTTAACTCAATAATTAAATCATTAAAAATAATTATTTATTTCAATAAATATTCAAATACCCGTGAATTTTATGAATAATATCAATATTGTTATTAATAAGAATGTGAATATTTATTTGAATATAAATGTTTATATAGCATAAAGTGAGTAACTCAATTAAATTAAATTGAATTAATGATAATTAAGAAAATGTGGAGTTTATGATAAGCTCGTAGAATGCCTTGTATGGCACAGGGATGGGGATTACTATGGATTTTTTAATTAAAGAAGGAATTAATAAGTGAATGATTAATTAATATAGTAATGTTAATTAATTATTATTATGAGTAATCACATATTAATGAATAAATTAGTAATTGATATAATAGATTAGTGTTTATTCAATTAATTGCTAAGTGCATTATTATGTGAGGAGTAATGGTATATTGTGTAGTACCTACATCTATATAATATACAGTATAGTGTGACATTGTAATGTGACTATGTAATATAGGAACTATTTGGTAAAATGAAGTGGGTCACATGAATTACATAAATGGACCTATGTGAATAAATGTTATGTGTACTTTGTGCAATATTAAATTAAACTATATAAATAATTGATATTAATAATTATTTCAATAATTAAATATAATTGAAATAATAAAGTTTATGATATTGTGAAAAGATAATGCTAAATTAGATTATATTCGGTATTATCAAAATGTACATGGATTATATTATGTGTATAGATATATACTACCAACTTGCTATTATGTAATATTGTTATCTCAATAAAAGTCCATGTGTACACCCAAATGAATTTAAAAACCTAGGTATATTATATGTATATGTATATTAACCTAAGTGTGGGATACTCATTTGCCAAGTTGCTGAGATTAGGAGATATGTCCCAAATTGAGTGGCCTTTCTCTAATCACGTGTATAGCTCAAAGGCTAAGCCTATTACTGGCAAAAATCAAACCCAGCAACTAGCCAATGATTAAAGGGGGAGTGGCTTCTACAGTAAACTTCAACTACTCCACCAACTCCTCTCAATCCAATGTGTTCTTCTTCTTTCCGTTAGTTGAAAATGGTAGGCAAAACCATTGTCTGTGTAACAAATTCTCTATAAATGAGGCTCTCTTCTTCTTCTTTTCAATTGCTGAAATTTCTGTTAAGTGAGAATTGAGAGTGAGTATATTGAAGTGGTGGGAAGTCGGAGAGTGGAAAATTAGAAGCAAGCTTAGCAATTTCAAGCCTCAAGAGGTATTATTACAATCCTACATTCTTAATTTCAAGGTTGACAAGTTTCATGAATTTATTGATAATTGAATGGTGAATTGGCATGAATGAGTTATATAAGTGTATATACATGTTAGTAGAGTTATATGTATGTGATAGATGAAATGTGATAGTATTCAAACATGCTAACTGAGTAATGTTGGAAATGGAATTGAAGCTCTACAATAGCAGAAAACTTCTTGGCTTGAACAGGAGTGGCACTGCCACGCCACTCCCTAGTACAAATAGGACGCGACCGCGCCCTTCTTCAGAACCAAAAGATAATTTTTATGCCTTCTGATTAATGGAGCATGCTAGTATAACTTCATTATGCCTATTTTTGACCATGACATGCTGACATAAGTGGCCTTGCATGTTAACACCTACCCTAACTTGGCTTAAAACATTATAAAGGAACATTAGCTTAGAGAACGTAAGCTAACGAACTTAGTAGCTTTTGACTTGTGACCTTAAGGATGCTTATATGGTCTGATTTCATATGTACATGAGCATGAAACATGGAATGTGAAGCTACTTTGCATATTTGAATGGTTTAACATGAGATTTTCTAGGAAAACTTAAGAGTTTGAAAATTTGTTTTACCAATAACTACGTTAAGAGTATTATAAAATTTTGACTATCATATTAGGATATAATTATGCATCTAGATATGATTGAAAGGTATGCCTAACTAGCCACGTGCGTTGTAAACTAGTTGAGCATGATTTAAAATAAGTTTTAAAGAAGTGAAACTATATAACTTGAAATACATGACTAAAATAACTTGAGCGTGTATAATTGAAGCTTATTGATATCCTTGCCTATTTATAATGACTAAACGTGAAGGACATTGTTAATTGAACACTTAAAGCCTTGATTAGATGAGAATTAATAACGAACCATGTTAAAGACAAGGTATAGGATCAAACCTAGTTGTAGACCTCATGACATGTGTGTTTCACATATATCATCATTTAAAGTGCAAATCGGGATGAGTTTGGATTCTGCAGGAGCAGGCCCTTCCTGGTTTGAACTAGGAGCAGCGCGGCCGCGCCACTCCCTAGTTTAAACCAAGCGTGGCAGCGCCACCCTGCAGAATGGACAGAGTATGTTATTGTAAATCTTAAATTTGACGCATGCTAGCATTGTTATCCTAATCTACAATACATGTTTGGTGTAGTTTGAAGTGTTAATGAGAATGATGAAACCATATAGTGATAAGTATTTATAAACTTTTAAAACGCTAAGTTAAGTAATGATTACGAACTATGTTATTGATTTCATAGTTTCCTATAAACTGATTTTTGTGCTATGTGTATGTGAGGTACGTAATGACGTACGTATGAGATTATACGACTAAGTTAGAATCGTATGCGCGTGTTTAGCTTACATATCAAGTATATGTATTCAATGTACGTAACTAATGATTATCCTATATACGTAACTATGTTATAATAGGATTCGAAAAGTGTTGATAAGCTATACATTGGTAAACTACGCATAAGACAAGTTTTCTATCTTACACAACTTTGAATATTGTGCGAGTATCCTAATCGACGCCTTTACTTTATGCAAGTATTCAGACCTTACTTTTATTGAGCAAGTTCTGTAACTCTTTTCACTTTACATAGAGTATAAATCCGAATTATTGCCATGTCAACTAATATTCGTTATTATTCGAACATCGACTTTATATATGGATGTTTTTGCAAGCATTTGAACTTATCGTTTCTAAATGCATTACAAAAGTGTCTAAGCCATTTGATTCGGCTAGATTAATATCTTATGTTAGAAAGCTATCCAAACCAATTGATTGGTGCAGAATCTTATATTGACTGAGATGAACAACCTTCCTTGAAGGGGAAACTATATGTTATCGGGCGACCGACGTGCGCACTTGAGTACGATTAAATGTTATGCATGACGTAGGGTACTTTAGACTGATCACCTGCTGTACTTGTTTTTGATGGATTATCAGCGTATTACTGTTAATTTTAGTAGAAGTTCATAGTCCTTAGTGACTGCTTAGTATTCATTATTTTGAAATCACGAAATGATCAAGCGTTGAATCCTATTGATATCTTTTTGTCCTTAGTTACTATTGTTGAGAACTATCGATACTTCTTGCTACTCTTAAACTGTCAACTATTATTGTATCCTTGGGAGATTGAAAACTATATTGATCCATTATTGCTATATTACTTGCTAAGGAAACTTGTTGCTCATTCTTGCTTTTCCTAAAAATATTTCAGTTAAGGCAGAGCAAGGCGGACCCTCGAGGACTGATAAGGGAAAGGGCAAGGCTACGGAGTAGCTTTGTACTTAGTTAAAAATATTATGATGATGTAATAAGACTTAATTTGTATTATGTATTAACTATGTATAAGCTATGTCTAAGCTATGTAAGAGATGTTTAAGTTACAAGACCTTGGGACCCGAATAATTATATTAAATAAATGTAATTTATTCTGTTATTTCCGTTGTGCGAGATGATATTTAGTCATTAGATATTTAGAATGTGGTGAACCAAATTCGAGACGCGAGTGGTCTGAATTTGGGGGCGTCACAGGTTGGTAGCAGAGCCGTAGTTATAAACCTTTGGAGCGAGAGTCCTTAGATTATAACTTAGGAGAAATTAGAAGATAGAAAGGGATGAAACTCATGCAGAGTTTTCCTGGAGAGACTTAGTGTGTTATGAAATATAATTTCATTCTATACAATGAACTTATGTTCTATTTAACATTCTAATGGAGTTGTTTTTTACTTGTCTTGTGTTTGTGGTTGTAGGATGACAGACATGGGAGTACCTAGTAGAGTGGCCGAAAAGGAACCCCGAGATATACATGTCGTATATGAGGCACCATTGGAGGCTGAGCCTGTGAAGGCAGTTGCACCATCCGAGTTTGACGATGAGGACGAGATTGAGGTGGAGTCTGATCTAGAGGAGGAGCCCATGGAGGAAGAGCCAATGGAGGACTCTGACGAGGCCACTATCGAGGAGAGGATGTTGGGAGAGTATGAGGAGTGGATCCTAGAGTTAGACTGTAGAGTACAGGATTTAGTGGTAGAGGCTCAAGAGAGGGAGATCGAGTTCCATAAATTAAGGGACGAGGATCACCAGAGGAATCTAGTGATGCAGGAATTGGAGCTAGAGATTGCTTACCGCAGGGAGGCAGGGATCCAGATGGGGACTTTATTTCACAAGTTGGTGTCTTTGAATGTCGACTTAGCGGGAAAACTGGAAGTGGTGGAACAGACAGAGTTAAGTGTGAAGACGGAGAAGGAGGCTCTTCGTACTCAGCTAAAGTTAGAGGTGATGGAGAGGATCCACTTCGAGGAGAAGTGGGAAGCAGCTAACGATACGGCAGAGGATCTAGAGGATGAAGTAAGGTGTAAGAAGAGGAAGGTGAACAAGATGGGTTACGTGTTTCACTCGGCCATAGAGAGGGTGATCGATGGTGTATACCACTACCCAGCGGAGCAGAGATAGACCCGACACACAATGAGCAGGGAGTTGATGGCGTATATAGCCTAGATAGAATACAAGAGCGCTATGGAGCGCGAAATGTTGGGATGCCTTAGTTAGTAGTAGTAGTATTAGTTGTTTCTTTTATGTGATGTGTATATTGTGTTGTAATCCTAATCTTTTGTGTAAGATAAGGGATAGTTGTAAACCCCGGATAGGCTTATGTTAGAGGGGTAGTATGTTAGTGTTTTCCCCATTTTTTGTGATATTAGGGGATATATGTTGATATTTATAAAAGTATGCTAGGGATGATCATTTTGATGTAATGATTTGGCATATAAATATAAATGATCTTATTTCAGAAACGTGTTATAAATTCTATCCTTTTTGGCATTAAAGAAATACTTAAGTAATATAATAAATAATAAGAATGAAATTTGTGATGCAGATAATGCCGCCCAGACGTAGATTAACTGCTCCTGAGAAATCAGTTAACAATGAAAGAGAGCAAGTAGATCCCATTCAGAGATTAGTTGATTTGTTAGGGGAGGCTCTTAAGGGAATGAAGAATGAACCCGTTCCTAAGCAGTTCCAGTCATAAACTTCAAAGACTTTAGGAGCGTAGGACCCCCAGAGTTTAAGGGTACTACCAATCCGATAATGGCACAAACATAGGTAAAGAAGATCAAGAAGGCCTTTACTATCGCTCGTGTGAGTGAGGACCAAAAGACGGTGTTTGCCACCTACATGATAAGGGACGAGGCGAACTACTGGTGGGAGGCAAATCAGTAAAGAGTAGGAGAAGGGATAATAGCATGGGAGAGGTTTAAGACGCTGTTCTTCGAGAACTATTTCGCGAAGAGCATGAAAAATAGAATGGAGGTGAAGTTCTTAGAACTTCGGCAAGGAGATATGACAGTGGCGCAATACGCGGCTAAGTTCAATGAGCTAGCGCAGTTTGCAGAACACTAGGTAGGGGATGAAGAGAGGAAAGCTAGACATTTTGAACAAGGACAGAAACCTTGGTTGTTCAACAAGGTGTCGGTTCTTCAGATCGATTCATTTGCGACGTTGCTGGAAAAGGCGATTATTGTAGAGGGAGGTAGTGAAGCTTTGAGTCTGTATAACAAAGAGAAGAAGGGTAAGAACACGGGAGGAGAAAGTCGTGGAGGAAGCAGCAGCGGGGGAAGTAACTTAGGAAAGTTAAAATGGGAGAATAACAACAACAACAACAACAACAAAAATAATCCGTCAGGAAATTTTCATGGAGGTTATTAGAAGAGGGCAGAGGGATGCCCGAAGTGTGAGAAAAATCATCAGGGCGAGTGCTGGAAGGGGCGTAGTACCTGCTATTATTGTGGCCAGGAGGGACACATTTTGCCCAACTGCCCGAAGCTAAAGAAGATCCAGGGATGTTTTGCTTGTGGCTCAACTGAGCACCGGATCAAGGATTGCCCGAAGAAAGAAAATAGTGGAGGAAGTGGCCAGCAAGGGGGAGGCAGCAAGTTAATGATCGATGGACCAACGCAATCCAACCGCCCAGCTGCCAGAACCTTTAATATGACAGTCCAGGATGCAGTAGCTGCAAAGGAAGTGGTGTCAGGTATTATCCCATCAATAATATAAATGCTTATGTATTATTCAATTCGGGTGCTACCTGTTCATTTGTGTCGGAAGAATTTGTTAGTCGGTTAAACTTACCCTGAGAACGATTAGGAAATCCTTTAGACATAGAAGTTGCAAATAAGAAAGTGATCCCTATAGAATTCATATACCAAAATTATCGTGCAAACATTAGAGATCATGAATTGAGCGTAGACTTAATCCCAATTAGATTGGGAGAATTTGACGTAATATTGGGAATGGATTGGTCGTATAACCATGTTGCGATAATTGATTGTCAGAACAAAAGTGTGAACCTTCAGACTCCGAATAAGTCTAAGGTAGTGTTTTATGGTAGCTCATCACTGAAGCAATCGTGTGGTCTTACGATGATGCAGGCCAAGAAATTGTTAAGAAAAGGATGTGTATGTTACTTAGCTTATATTGTAGATACTCAGAAAAAGGGAGTAGAAATTAAGGATATATTCCTAGTGAGGGAATTCCAAGATGTATTTCTGGATGATCTGCTTTATTTTTCGCTAGACAGAGAAATCAAATTCGTAATTGACTTAGCACCGGGAACGGCACCGATTTCGAAAGCTCCATATCGTATGGCGCCAGTAAAAATGAAGGAATTGATGATACAATTGCAAGAGTTACTAGATAAAGGTTATATACGACCGAGTGTGTCTCGGTGGGGAGCACCAGTGTTGTTTATTAAGAAGAAGGACAGATCGATGAGGCTCTATATCAATTATCGAGAATTGAACAGAGTGACGATCAAGAATAGATATCCGTTACCAAGGATAGACGACCTTTTTAACCAATTAAAGGGAGCGAAGTGTTTCTCAAAGATTGATCTGCCAACAGGTTATCACCAGTTGAAAGTACGAAAAAAGGACATACCAAAGACGGCGTTTCGAACCCGTTATGGGCACTACGAGTTTTTGGTAATGTCATTCGGATTGACTAATGCTCCGACAGCATTCATGGACTTGATGAACCGAGTTTTCAAGCCCTACTTGGACAAATTTGTGGTATTCTTCATCAACGACATCTTGATCTACTCGAAGACGAAAAAAGAGCACGCCGAACATCTGAAGATGGTTGTGGAAGCACTAAGAGAAGAGAAAATGTATGCGAAATTTTCAAAGTGTTAATTTTGGATGGAGAGAGTTCAATTCTTAGGACACGTGGTTGATAAGGATGTAATTTTAGTAGACCATACAAAGGTAGAAGAAGTGAGTAATTGGGAGCAGCTGAAAACACCAACAAAGATAAGAAGTTTCTTAGGGTTAGCTTGGTACTATCAAAGATTTATCCAGGATTTTTCTAAGATAGCGACCCCGTTGACAAATCTAACGAGGAAGACGGTAAAATTCGTATGGACGGAAAAATGCGAAGAAAGCTTGCAGGAGTTGAAGAGGAGATTAAGCAAAGCGCCTGTATTATCATTACCAGACGATGCGGGAGGTTTCGTGGTGTATAGTGATGCATTACATAAGGGACTTGGCTGTGTGCTCATGCAACAAGGCAAGGTCATTGCGTATGCATCACGACAATTAAAGGATTACAAAAAATGATACCTTACTCAAGATTTAGAGTTAGCGACAGTAGTTTTTGCTTTAAAGATTTGGAGACATTATCTGTACGGAGAGAAATGTGAGATATACATGGACCACAAGAGTCTAAAATATATCTTCACATAGAAGGAGTTGAACATGCGACAAAGAAGGTGGTTATAATTAATCAAGGATTATGACTGTGATATTCTTTATCACCCGGGAAAGGCGAACGTAGTTGCCGACGCGCTAATCAGAAAAGGAAGGGAGAAATTGTTCTAATTGATAACTCAGGAAGAGTTAATAAGAGAGATGGAGAAATTAGAACTATAGGTAAAGGGACCGGGGAGGTCTGAGGAAAAATTATTTGGAATGGAAGCTCGTCCGACATTGTTGGATAGAGTGAAGGAATCACAAGAGAATGATGAGGAATGTGAGAAAATAAGGAAGAGGATAGTAGAAAATGAAGAGGAAAGATTTAGAATGGATAAGGACGGTATCTTGAGATTCGAAGGAAGAGTCTGGGTACCAGCGATAATCGTACTAAGAGAGGAGATTTTACACGAGGCACATAATATGATATATTTCGTTCATCTAGGAGGCACAAAGATGTACCGGGATCTGAAGTAACATTTTTGGTGGTCCAATTTGAAATGGAAAGTCGCAGAGTGCGTCAGTAGATGTCTTACTTGCCTATGGGTCAAAACAGAGCACCCGAGGCCGAGTGGTCTACTTTAACCGTTGGAGATATCAGAGTGGAAATGGGATCACATTACGATGGACTTCGTGGTGGGACTTCCAGTCACGCAGAAAGGTTATGATGCCATTTGGGTTATCGTAGATCGACTAACGAAGATGACTCATTTTCTACCGATCAAGATCCGATATAATTTGAATCAGTTAGCGAATCTGTACGTAAAGGAGATTGTTTCACGACATGGAGTGCCGGTGTCAATTTTCTCTAATTGAGATTGGTGCTTCACGTCAAACTTCTAAAAAAGCTTGCAAGAGAGGATGTGAACACAGTTGAGGTTGAGTACTGCTTATCATCCTCAGACAGACGGATAAAGTGAGCGAACGATACAAACGCTGGAGGAAATGCTTAGAACTTGCGTGATGGACTTCAAGGGAAATTGGGACGATCAACTACCCCTAGTAGAATTTGCATATAACAATAGTTACCATGCGAGTATCAGCATGCCACCATACGAAGCTCTTTACGGGAGAAAGTGCAAAACACCATTATATTGGGCTGAAGTCGAAGAACGACGAATTTTGGGACCAGAGTTAATGCAACAAACCGCAAACGTGGTGACAGTGATAAGAGCTAGACTGGTAGCAGCTCAAGATCGCCAGAAAAAGTACACAGATTTACATTCACAAGACCTGGACTTTAAAGTCAGTAGTTTCGTGTTGTTGAAGGTATCTCCCTGAAAAGGAAAAATACGATTCGGTAAGAAGGGAAAATTGAGTCCGAGGTTCATAGGATCATTCGAGATATTGAAGCGAGTGGACGAAGTGGCATACAAAGTTGCATTACCACCCGAGTTGGAACACATCCACAACCCGTTTCACATCTCCTAGTTGCGTCCGTACAAGCCTGTCTACAAGCACGTGATTTCCTATGAGCCCATTCAAGCAGAGAAGAACCTGGCGTACGAAGAAATTCCTGTCCAAATACTAGATATGAAAGAACAGACATTAAGAAATAAAGTTATATCTTCTGTAAAAGTACTTTGGCGTAACCTCGATGCCAAGGAGGCCACGTGGAAATTAGAAGATAAGATGAGGAGGGACTATCCCCATCTATTTGTGTAACCTTGTACCAATTTCGAGGACGAAATTTTTATAAGGGGGGAGGATGTAATACCCGTGAATTTTATGAATAATATTAATATTGATATTAATAAGACTGTGAATATTTATTTGAATATAAATGTTTATATAGCATAAAGTGAGTAACTGAATTAAATTAAATTGAATTAATGATAATTGAGAAAATGTGGAGTTTATGATAAGCTCGTAGAATACCTTGTGTGGCACGGTGATGATAATAATGATGGATTAAGTAATTAAAGAAGAAATTAATAAGTGAATGATTAATTAATATAATAATACTAATTAATTGTTATTATGAGCAATCACATATTAATGAATAAATAATTAATTGATATAATAGATTAGTGTTTATTCAATTAATTGTTAAGTGCAATATTATGTGAGGAGTAATGGTATATTGTGTAGTACCTACATCTATATAATATAAAGTGTAGTGTGATATTGTAATGTGACTTTGTAATATAGGAACTATATGGTAAAATGAAGTGAGTCACATGAATTACATAAATGGACCTATGTGAATACATGTTATGTGTACTTTGTGCATTATTAAAATAAACTATATAAATAATTGATATTAATAATTATTTCAATAATTAAATATAATTGAAATAATAAATTTATAATAATGTGGAAAGATAATGCTCAATTAGATTATATTCGGTATTATCAAAATGTACATGAATTATATTATGTATATAGATATATACCCCCAATTTGCTATTATGTAATATTGTTATCTCATTAAAAGTTCATGTGTACACCCAAATGAATTTAAAAACCTAGGTATATTATATGTATATGTATATTAACCTAAGTGTGGGATACTCATTTGCCAAGTTGCTAAGATTAGGAGATATGCCCTAAGTTGAGTGGCCTTTCTCTCATCACGTGTATAGCTCAAAGGCTAAGCCTATTACTTGCAAAAATCAAACTCAGCAACTAGCCAATGATCAAAGGGGGAGTGACTTCTACAGTAAACTTTAACTACTCCACCAACTCCTCTCAATCCAATGTGTTCTTCTTCTTTCCGTTAGTTGAAAATGGTAAGCAAAGCCATTGTCTGTGTAACAAATTCTCTATAAATGAGGCTCTCTTCTTCTTCTTTTCAATTGCTAAAATTTTTGTTAAGTGAGAATTGAGAGTGAGTATATTGAAGTGGTGAGAAGTCTGAGAATGGAGAATTAGAAGCAAGCTTAGCAATTTCAGGCCTCAAGAGTTATTAATACAATCCTACATTATTAATTTCAAGCTTGACAAGTTTCATGAATTCATTGATAATTGAATGGTGAATTGGCATGTATGAGTTATATAAGTGTATATACATGTTAGTAGAGTTATATGTATGAGATAGATGAAATGTGATAGTATTCAAGCAAGCTAACTGAGTAATGTTGGAAATGGAATTGAAGCTCTGCAATAGCAAAAAACTTCCTGGCTGGAACCGAAGTGGCGCGACCAGTACAAACAGGGCGCGACCGCGCCCTTCTGCGAAACCAAAAAATAATTTTTATGCCTTCTAATTAATGGATCATGCTAGTATAACTTCATTATGCCTATTTATGACCACGACATGCTGACATAAGTGGCCTTGCATGTTAACACCTACCCTCGCTTAGTTTAAAATATTATAAAGGAACCTTAGCTCAGAGAACGTAAGCTAACGAACTTAGTAGCTTTTAACTTGTGACCTTAAGCATAGTTATGTGGTTTGATTTCATATGTACATGAGCATGAAACATGGTATGTGAAGTTACTTTGCATATTTGAATGGTTTAACATGAGATTTTCAAGGAAAACTTAAGAGTTTGAAAATTTATTTTACCAATAACTACGTTAAGAGTATTCTGAAATTTTGACTATCATATTAGGATATGATTAGGCATCTAGATATGATTGAAAGGTATGCCTAACTAGCCACGTGCGTTGTAAACTAGTTGAGCATGATTTAAAATGAGTTTTAAAGAAGTGAAACTATATAACTTGAAATACATGACTAAAATAACTTGAGCATGTAAAATTAAAGCTTATTTATCTTATTGCCTATGTATAATGACTAAACATGAAGGACTTTGTTAATTGAACACTTAAAGCCTTGATTAGATGAGAATTGATAACGAACCATGTTAAAGACAAGGTATAGGATCGAACCTAGTTGTAGACCTCATGACATGTGTGTTTCACATGTATCACCGTTTAAAGTGCAAATCGGGATGCATTTGGATTCTGCAGGAGCAGGCCCTTCTTGGTTTGAACTAGGAGTAGCGCGGCCGCGCCACTCCCTAGTTCAAACCAAGTGCGGCCGCGCCACCCTGCAGAATGGACAGAGTATGTTATTGTAAATCTAAAATTTGACACATGCTAGCATTGTTATCCTAATCTACAATACATATTTAGTGTAGTACGAAGTGTTAATGAGAATGATGAAACCATATAGTGATAAGTATTTATAAACTTTTAAAACGCTAAGTCACGTAATGATTACAAACTATGTTATTGATTTCATTGTATCCTATAAACATATTTTTGTGCTATGTGTATATGAGGTACGTAATGACGTATGCATGGGATTATACGACTAAGTTAGAATCGTATGCGCGTGTTTAGCTTACATATCAAGTATATGTATTCAATGTACGTAACTAATGAATATCCTATATACGTAACTATGTTATAATAGGATTCAAAAAGTGTTGATAAGCTATACATTAATAAACTACGCATAAGGAAAGTTTTCTAACTTACACAACTTTGAATATTGTGCAAGTATCCTAACCAACGCATTTACTTTATGCAAGTATTCAGACCTTACTTTTATTGAGCAAGTTCTGTAACTCTTTTCACTTTACATAGTGTATAAATCCGAATTGTTACCATGTCAACTAATATTCGTTATTATTCGAACATCGACTTTATATCTGGATGTTGTTGCAAGCATTTGAACTTCTTGTTCCTAAATGCATTACAAAAGTGCCTAAGCCATTTGATTCGGCTAGACTAATATCTTATGCTAGAAAGCTATCCAAACCAATTGATTGGTGCAGAATCTTATATTGACTAAGATGAACAACCCTCCTTGAAGGGGAAACTATATATTGTCGGGCGACCGCCGTGCGCACTTGAGTACGATTAAATGTTATGCATGACATAGGGTACTTTAGTCTGATCACCTGTTGTACTTGTTTTTGATGTATTATCAGCATATTACTATTAATTGTAGTAGAGGTTTATAGTCCTTAGTGACTGCTCAATATTCATTATTTTGAAATCTCGAAATGATTAAGCGTTGAATCTTATTGATATCTCTTTGTCCTTAGCGACTATTGTTGAGAACTATCGATACTTCTTGCTACTCCTGAACTACCAACTATTATTGTAACCTTGGGAGATTGAAAACAATATTGATTCGTTATTGCTATATTACTTGCTAAGCAAACTTGTTGCTCATTCTTACTTTTCCTAAAAACATTTCAGTTAAGGCAGAGCAAGGCGGACCCTCGGGCACTGATAAGGGCAAGGGCAAGGGCAAGGCTACGTAGTAGCTTTGTACTTAGTTAAAAATATTATAATAATATAATAAGACTTAATTTGTATTATGCATTAACTATGTCTAAGTTATGTTTAAGTGTGTTTAAGCTATGTAAGAGATGTTTAAGTTACGAGACTATGGGACTCGAATAATTATATTAAATAAATGTAATTTATTCTGTTATTTTCGTTGCGTGAGATGACATTTAGTCATTGGATGTTTAGAATATGAAGAACCGAATTCGAGACGCGAGTGGTCTGAATTTGGGGGCGTCACAAATACGCCCAGAACTGGCCATGTAAATATCAAAAGTCCTCAGTGACCAAGACTGACAAATATAAATGCAGAAATCAAAAAGGTATAAGAAAGATGTACTCACCAGCAGAAACGGGTAGAACCCTAACCAAGCCTCCGTCAAACCCTCTGAAAGCATGTGCATGCCCAAAGAAAAGGTGTAGGAACCCCAATCAAAGTCACTGAGGTGCTCTATATATCGAGAAGCACTGAACAGGGTGAAGGACACAGTCGAGGAGTTGTCCGCCACAAAATAACCCATGATGATTAACCAAAATAATCGCCTCAAGATGTGATCCCTAACCCTCTGATCATCAGGCAGAGGCTTAAGTAAAGCCCCACTCTAGGCATCTATACTCAAGGGACCAGTTCGGATCATCTGACCCTTGATCGCAGTCGCAGGGACTCCTAGCAGGGATCGAACGACAGTAGGTGTGATGTCAGCCATAACAGGCACTGGCTCACCCTCGAACTTAATGCCGGTAATGAACCTCTAGTCCATAGGGGTCATCATCACCTCACAGTCCAACAAATGAAGGGACTGAGTCTGGTGGAACCAGCTCTCAGACAAAGCCCTCATGTACCCCCAGGGTCAACGACGGGGAAGAATAGAGAAAAAGGCCTGAAACCCCCAGCTATCAACGATATCCCTGTAGTCCTGGTGCAAAGTATGGTACATGGAATGCACATTGAACCAGTTCCCTCGAGGCTGCGTAAAGCAGGGAACCTGCATCAAAAAACCAACCCATGTCAAAATCTGTGCCCCGAGAATGGCAATAGAAAGAAAGAGAATCCAGAGAGAAGAAAACTTCAAGTCACCTCGTTGGCGTGAAGAAATCTCGATGGATGACGACTCAAGTCTCCCATCAAATCCTAGGTCGACAAAATAATGTCTGGAACCTCTACACGTGGGGCCTAAGCAGGAGCAGGAGTAGCAAAAGGAGCCTGCTCATCATCAATATCCATCGGCTGCTCGTCTAAGGGCTTGACGAATCATCGACTTTAATAGTATGCGAGGCGGCCGAGCTGGACGTGGCTTAGGAACATCAGAAGCTCGCCTCCGTCTAACGCCTGAAACTACCCTGATAGCACTGCCGGGTCTATCTCGGTACATCACTTGGACAAAGTCTCCAAATCACCTTAGCAAGGGTGTGGTAAGCCTAAAACCTGTGGCTTATTATTTTAAATCAGTACTATATGCATTTCTAAGTCTCAAAACATGCATGGGTCAGTCAAGAATACCTAGTGAAGTCAAAGCTACATGTTTTTCAAAAAGCTAAATCTGAAAACCAGCATGGGTCAGTAAAAAAAAAAATCCCCAGTAGAGTCAAAATTGCATGTTTTTAAATGCCTAAACTTTTGAAAAAATTTCGCCAGAGTCTCATTTGTAAAATGGACTATCCGCATGCACACAAGCATGTCTAGGTGGCCATTCAGTAGCACACCTTTTCAAAAACAAGAACAATTCATATGTATAAAATAAAATCAAAAGTAAACTTCACATGGTATCTAAATTACCATGGAAAATTTTAGTGTAAAATCCAGGCTCACTAGGCCTCAAAAAGGATGAGTAAACTGATAAAAAAGAGCAAAATATGACTGTTTCAGAATCTGAATGTTCTTACATCAAAATGTGCATTACAGTCAAATATGCATATATATGAAGTCAAAAAAATTTTAGCAGGTCATACAGCCATACATTTTTCATACATTGCATTTAAAAGCCCCCTACGTGGTTTACATGCTTTTAACTGTCAAAACTTGCCAAAAAAGGACGTAAAACGTTACCAGCAATGCGTTGAACGCGTAGAAACTGCCGGAATCAAAAAAAGGCTATCCAAACTCCCTAGATCTGAAAAAGAAGATCGGATTCCGTTTGAAACTCGAAATAAAACTGATTCAAATAAACTCCCGCTGCCCAATATAAAGCCATCGGTGGGAGCGAGCCCACCCGTGGTAGCCGCACCTCTACCTATGGCTCCCCAGGGTGGCTCCCACTCCCTCGGGCTCGGTTCAATTCAGTTCAAGTTGAAACGTAGTTTATAAGAGCTGCTGAGTTATATCTGAAGAAAAATCGCTACACGATTGAGCGGTTTGTCCTGAAATCCTGCGTTTAAGCAGCGTAATCCTGACAGAAAGGGGAACTCTCTGAAAACCCTTGTTATTCAACCCAAAGCAATGTCCGGGGATTAATGATGAAGAATACTAAAAAACTGCCAAAAAACATCATCAAACTGCAGAAAACTGCCACTTTCAAAGTGTCGGGTACTGACCGATGATAGTCCAGCCGTTGGCACAACCACATCAAAGCAACGGGTACTGACCGGTGACAGATTAGCCATATGCACAACCCCAACGAAGGGTCGGGTACAGACCGGTGACATATCAGCCGTTGGCACAACCCCATTGAAGCGTCGCGTACAAATCAGTGACAGATCAGCTGTTGGCACAACCCCAGTGAAGCGTCGGGTACTGACCGAGGACAGTTCAGCCATTGGCACAACCCCAAAGAAGCATCGGGTGCAGAACAATGATAGATCTGCATTTGGCATAACCCCAACGAAGCGTCGGGTACAGACCGATGAACAGATCAGCAGTTAGCACAACCCCGACGAAGCGTCGGGTACTGACCGATGACAGTTCAGCCGTTGGCACAACCCCATCAAAGAGTTGGGTATAGACCAATGACAGTCAGCCGTTGGCACAACCCCAGCGAAGCGTCGGGTATAGACCGATGACAGATCAGTCGTTGGCACAACCCCAACGAAGCATCGAGTACTGACCGATGACAGTTCTGTCGTTGGCATAACCCCAGCGAAGCGTCGGGAATAGACTGAGATAGTTCAGCCATTGGCACAACCCCAGCGAAGTGTCGGGTACAGACCGAGACAGTGCAGCCGTTGGCTCAACCCCAACAAAGTGTCGGGTACAGACCGAGACAGTTCAGCTGTGACGCCCCCAAATCTGGGTACCTTCAAACCCAAGAAATAGTGCTACACGGTGCTACAATCTACTCATACATTCAATTGAGGACATCAATATCAATGCATAATTTTACTAATTATTACATTCTATTAAATCCCTTCCCAAGTATTCGTAACCAATACAATGTTCTATGTCATAATATCAGTAAATACAATACTAATACTATGCTATTACAAAGGTCACTACTTGTCCAGCTTGGACTTGCCTTTGTCTTTATTGGATCCTTCAGTCCGTTTGTTCTTAGCCGAAATCATTTAGTTTTAAGCAAGAATGAGCATAAACAGCTCAGCAAGTTAAATAGTATATCTTGAAACCACAAAATCAAGAATCATATTCCTTGATCTTCAATAACTGTATAATAGTTATGAATTACTTAAGAATAATCAAAATATCATTTTGATTCCTTTAAAATCATTTCCAAGGACTTTATAGCCTCTTCGAAATCCATTTTGGTCAACGACCATGAACCATATATTTTAGTTCTCATTCATGAAAGGAACAACCCGGCACGAAGGCCGTAAGTTTGAGATAGCTTACGAGCACATCCAGGTGATCAGCCTGTAGTACTCTATGTTGATCAACACTCATACAGTAAACGTGTTTACGTTTAATTGGTGGCAACCTCACGTGCCTGTCGAATTAACGACGTTTAAAACTTTTGTTTTATTCATACTCAGGTTTACCTGAGAATCAGTACCAAGCAATTGGCATAGGATCACAACATTATATATATTTTGGAAAGATTTGTGGAAAAACCCACCAAAATATGCTAAATCTCAGTCTAGCTGAATCAAATGGCATCGACTATTTAATAATAGTTCATGCATAAGAAATTATGTACAATGACCTCTTGTTGAACCATAATGTATAGACAAGAGTTTAGAAAACTTGCATTCATAATAAAATATGAACGAAGTTAGAAAACTTGCCTTTGCGTCTTCTAAACCTTTACACATAGTCTATTCAGTCTTTACAACATCTACAAAGCATAACACAAAGCATACCTATGAGAATTCATCATCGATATACCAAGTATAGCCTAACTTCTCCTTCTTGTATAACTTAATCGAAATGTTAAATTAATAACATTCATTTAAGTTATTTAATGTCCATTACGGTTTATTAACATCCTATGTTATAAACCACCTCTTTTTAATCATCACTAGGCATGATGATTAAACGAGTATTTAACTTATTACTTAACTTAGTTTTGGTTAACGTCCAAAACTTAAGTTTAATTATGTTTATTTAACATTTAATTTTCATAAACTCTTACTTAAACATGTTGTTTAAGGTTTACATTACATCATTTACTGGCCCCTTAACGATATGCAAAAGGTTAAGTAATTATTAACAATGTCAACTTTTCTCCCATGCTGGCGCTGCGACGCCAGATATTGCCCTTGGAGTGGCGCTGCAGTGCTACTCTCCAGAGGTTTCTCCTGGGTGTGGTGCTGCGGCGCCGGCTTAAGCCTATTGGTTGGCGCTGCGGTGCAAGCTCTGCAACTAAGAAAAATTTTCTAAGTCTTTGAAAATTCTAAAATTCCGGAGTCTGTAACTTGATCGTTATAACTCGGAATTGGTTCGTTCCAAAGCCAAAAGTTCATAAATGATATGCTCTACCATCCTATCAAGTCAGAATTCATTTTTGAATCTGTTGGCGAGAAATTCGCCAATTAGTTCATTTTTTTACATTTTCGTTAAACGTTCGTGAACGTTCGACGCTCAAATCTTCGTTTTAAGTCGGAATCAATCCGTTCTTTCCCTCGCAAGTCTTATTTACCTAAATTCACGTATTGCAATAAAAAAACTATCGTTTTCAATGCTCATAGCAACTTTTGACTTCTAATCCGAGAAATTTACATTTTCGACGATTATCGTCTAATCGCGTAACATTCGCCGAATCTTCGTTCTTCATTATTATTACTCCAAACCACTTGGAATCAATCCCATGGTTGATTATTACTAATTCTAATCATTCAAAACATTTAAGTTTTTTATGGTTTCACATGTTCAGTAGTCCATTTCCTATGAATTCATTAAGTCCATTATTAGTACCTAATCAATTCTTAGTCTTCCATCAGGCATGGCTTGTTAAGGTTCTTAGTTCACTATTAAGCCATCCTTATAACTTCTTAGGGTTCAAGATTTCTTTAACACTTCTCTATTAACACTAATATTGAAAGAAAAGAAAGTTTTACATAGTGTTCCTGATGGGAATACCTTTAAGGTTCTTGGTGGAGTAAGTAGGAATACTTAAAGCATTCTTAATCCCCTTGGTTGATGAAATGTCTTCACAAACACAAGCTAGCTTCTTTTCTTATCTCTTTCTCTAGATGTTAGGATTTCTCAAGCAACCAAAATATGAAGACAAGGCTCTCTATTTATAGAGTTGGCAAGGCTTAGGGTAGAAGAGTCATTTAGGCCCAACCTCCTCTAATATTCCCACCTCCTCTCCTTTCTTTCCCACCAAGTTAAGGCCCATGTCCTAGCACATGGCCAACCATGTCCCCCCTTGTGCTCCCACATGCTCCCATGTGGCCTTGTTCCCCCATGTCCAACATGGGTTGTGGGTTGAACCATGGGTTAAAACAACCCGTTTACCCAATGGTTCGACCCACGGGTCAAACTTATCAACTTTTAATCCCAATTCAATTCGTTTTAACGTTTTTACTCCGTATAAAAATTTGTATTGTACGTTGTATAATTCTCGTATTCTCTCCGTATTATTCTTGTATAATATCTCGTATTATACACGTATTCTTTCTGTACCGTAATCATTTATTATTATACATAAACAATTATTTCATTAGATCACTTTCCTTAACCGTTAAGATTTTAAGTCCCTACGCGAAAACTTCGTGAGTCATAATTGAAATATTATTACATATTCTATCTTGTATCGAAATCCTATCATTACGCGTTTCTCGGAATTTCAAAATAAATTCTTGAGCAGAAATGGATGAATAGTGATACCTGTACTTTTCTTCCCGAGAAAACTTTTCTTGGCTAACTTAACTTTTCATGGTATATTACCGTCAAATCTTTTGACAGAACGTCATTCTGACATTCCGAACTCTCGGAATGATATAGGGTCTCAAACACTAACCCTTAGGGTTGAATAGTGTCTATTTTGTCTTTTCCCAAAAATATTTTTATTCTCGAAAACCTTTTTTTTCGTCTTATAAATTCATATCATTTATTCCTAGCACGTAGCCAGAATCCTACTCATTTCTGCATTCTCTAGGCCATAAAATGACCTATAATTTACTTACTCAGTTTAATAAACAAATAATCTAAATTTTATTCAATAAATCAAATAAAAATTCATTTACATAAACGTTCGATTTTCTCAGGTTTTACATTCTCCTCTTCTTATAAGAATTCTGTCCCCAGAATTACCATAGAAGTTAATCAAACAAATGAGGGTAAGCCTTCGTCATCTTGTCCTCGAGTTCCCACATTGCTTCTTCAGCATTGTGGTTCCTCCATATCACCTTCACCGAAGGTATAATTTTGCTTCTTAACGCTTGTTCCTTCCTATCAACTATTTGAATATGAATCTCCTCATAAGTTAAGTCTTTCTCGTCTTGAATTGGTTCATACTCGATTACGTGCTTGTAATCTGGCTTATAGGGACGTAATACCGAAATGTGAAACACGTTATGGATATGCCCCAACTCTGGAGGTAATGCTATCTCATATGCTACCTCTCCTACCCTTCGTAAAATTTCAAAAGGTCCTATGAACCTAGGGCTTAACTTCCCCTTTTTCCCAAAACGTATCTTCCCCTTCAAAGGTGAGACCTTCACGAATGCATACGAACCGACTTCAAACTCCATGTTTTTCTGATGTGGATCGGCATACTTTTTCTGTCTGTCCTGAGCTGCTACTAGCCGCGTTCGTATTAAATTAACTACTTTCGCCGTTTTTTGTACCATCTCAGGTCCTAACATTCGACGCTCTCCCACTTCATCCCTACAAAGTGGCGTTCGACACTTCCGTCCATATAACGCTTCGTAAGGCGGCATGCCTATACTAACGTGATAACTGTTGTCGCAGGCGAACTCTACTAATGGTAGATGATCGTCCCAACTCCCCTTGAAATCCATAATGCAAGACCTTAGCATGTCTTCTAGCGTCTGAATTATTCTTTCGCTTTGTCCATCTGTCTGTGGATGGTACGCCGTACTTAACCTCAATTGTGTTCCCATATGGTCTTGCAAACTCTTCCAGAAATTTGAAGTGAATCGCTGGTCGCGATATGGCACGATCGAAACTGGCACTCCATGTCTCGAGACAATCTCTTTAACATAAAGCTTAGCTAACTGGTCTAAATTGTATCTGACTCTTATCGGCAAGAAATGAGCCGACTTCGTCAAACGATCCACTATTACCCAAATAGCGTTGTATCCTTTCTATGTCGTTGGAAGTCCCACCACAAAGTCCATCATGATATGCTCCCATTTCCACTCTGGAATCTCCAATTATTGTAACAAACCACTGGGTCGTTGATGTTCGGCCTTAACTTTTTGACAAGTTAAGCACCTACTGACATACTCTGCTATCTCCCTCTTCATATTTGACCACCGAAAATTGGTTCGAAGGTCTTGATACATCTTGGTACTACAAGGATGAATCGAGTACCTCAAGTGATGAGCTTCATCCATTATCTCCTCTTTTAACTCTGGTTCACACGGAACCCAAATTCTTCCTTCAAATCTCAATAACCCTTCGTTATCAAGACTGCACGCTATTTCGGTACCGTCTAAAATCTTCTTCCTTATCCGCTCGCATTCATCAGCTATGAGTTGCACTTTTTTCACCTTTTCCACTATTGTGGGTTGAACTTCAATTGCAAATAGTTTCTCCCCTTCTTTGATTGGACATCGTACTTCTAATTCCATTCTTGCCATCTCTGTAACCAACTCATCTTGAGATGTTAACATCGATAGCTTCTCCCGACCCTTCCTACTTAAGGCGTCGGCCACCACATTCGCCTTCCCTAGGTGATACAGGATTTAGCAATCGTAATCCTTTATCAACTCCAACCATCTCCGCTGTCTCATATTTAACTCATTCTGCGTGAAGATATACTTCAGACTTTTATGGTTTGTGTAGATCTCCCACTTCTCCCCATATACGTAATGCCTCCAAATCTTTAAAGCAAAAACCACTGCGGCAAGTTCAAGGTCATGAGTAGGATAATTCCCCTCATACTCCTTCAACTGCCAAGATGCATACGCAATGACCTTGCTATGCTGGATGAGCACGCAACCTAATCCTTTATACAAAGCATCACTATACACTACGAAATTCCCCGTCTCATCCAGTAATGATAATACAGGGGCTTGACTCAACCTCTTCTTCAGCTCTTGAAAGCTGTCATCACACTTTTCTGTCCATACGTATTTCACCATCTTCCTGGTTAAGTTGGTTAGTGGAGTAGCTATCTTCGAGAAGTCCTGAATAAACCTCCGATAGTAACCGACTAACCCTAGGAAACTCCGCACCTCAGTCGGCGTTTTAGGTTGTTCCCAGTTCATCACTGATTCCACCTTTGTTGGATCCACTGAAACTCCTTCCTTGTTAATGACGTGCCCCAAAAACTGCACTCTCTCTAACAAAAATTCACACTTTGTGAATTTTGCATACAACCTCTCTTTTCTTAGTGCCTCCAACACTAATCTCAAATGTTCAGCATGATCCTCCTTCGTCTTGGAGTAGACTAGGATATGATCAATGAGCACCACGATGAACTTGTCCAAATATTATTTGAACACTCGGTTCATCATGTCTATGAATGCGGCTGGTGCATTCGTCAACCCAAAAGATGTCACTAAGAACTCGTAATGGCCGTAACGAGTCCTAAATGCTGTCTTAGGTACATCCTCCTCCCTCACCTTCAACTAGTGATACCCCGTACGTAAATCTATCTTCGAAAAATATTTTGCCCCTCTTAACTGATCAAAGAGATCATCGATCTTGGGCAATGGGTACTTATTCTTTATCGTTAGTTTGTTCAACTCTCGGTAGTCGATACAAAGCCTCAACGATCCATCCTTCTTCTTTTTAAACAATACCAGCTCTCCCCATGGAGAAAAACTTTGTTGAATATACTTCTTGTCCAACAGTTCTTGCAACTGAATCATCAACTCCTTTAACTCCACTGGCGCCATACGATATAGTGCCTTCGAAACTAGTGCCATCCCTGGCGCAAGGTCTATAACAAATTTGGTCTCCCTATCAGGTGGAAGACCTGGCAAGTCACTCGAAAATACATCCGCATACTCGTTGACTATAGGTATCTGTTCCAACGTTGCTCCCAACCGTTGGGTATCAACAACATGGCACAGGTAACCTTCGCATCCATTCTTCAACAATTTTCTAGCTTGTGTCATGGTTAGACAACAAGAGCGTCCCGGTGATTTACTACCGTAGAACATTACCTTGGGTTTTTTAGAAATCCGAAGATTCACACTCTTATTTTGGCAATCTATCATCGCCCCATGGTTAATTAACCAGTCCATCCAGGGAATTACATCGAATTCTCCCAACTTTATCGGTATAAGATCTACCGACAATTTGTTACCTCTAATATCCACACAACAACTCCTATGAACAGAATCAACAGGAATTACTTCGTCGTTAGCTACCTTAATTTTTAAAGGTATTACAAGTTTTTCAGGGAGTAATCCTAATCGTTTAGCAAACTCATAAGCTATGAATGAACACGTTGCACCTAAATCAAACAGTACATATGCATTAATGTCGTTGACCGAAATGATACCTGCTACGACGTCGCTTGATACTATCGCATCTTGGACCGTCATATTAAAAGTACGAGCAGTCGGTCTACCCTGTGGTACGGCACCACCAATAGCCAGCTTATTACCGCTAGCTCCCTTCCACTATCCGAACCCTTCTTCGGACAGTTATGCGCCATATAGTCCATAGATCCACATACAAAACAACCGCGACTCTTCTTGGGTTTGAGACAGTTAGGCAAAATATGCCCCTCCTGTCCACAGTTATAACAGACCGCCTTACCCTTGAGGCAGACTCCCAGATGAGTCTTACCGCAATTCTTGCACACTTCCATTTTCCTCTTGGAAAACTCCTGTTTTACTCCGGTATTCCCGGAGCTAAAATCTTTCGTCTTCTGGCCACTTCCACTGGCTCCCTCAATCTTGACTGATACCTCAGTCTTGGTTTTATTCTTCTTCTCTTTGTGGTATACGGTCAACGCTTCACTACCACCCTCGGCGATAATCTCCTTCTCTAACACCGCTCCAAAGGTAACACTTTGGAAAACTGATATCCGGTTGTAGCGCCAGGGTTTCAATCCCTGCTCGAATCATCGTGCCTTTCGCAATTCTGTGTCCACTTGGTGTGGAGCAAACCTTGCCAGTTCATTGAACCTGGCTGCATATTAGGGTACCGTCATGTCCCCCTACTTCAGTTCTAGGAATTGAATCTCCATTCTCCCCTGCATGCTCGTGGGGAAGTAGTTCTCAAAGAATAACTCCTTGAACCGCTCCCACGTAACCACTTCTGTTCCGGCCCTACCCTGGTTGGCTTCCCACCAGTAGTTGGCCTCCCCCTTCATCATGTAAGTTGCAAAAGAAGTCTTCTGCTCCTCACCGACATTTGCTATGACAAATGCCTTCTCTATTTCTTTCACCCAAACTTAGGCAGCTATTGGGTCCGTAGTTCCATAGAACTCAGGCGGACCTATTATCTTGAACTCCTTAAAGGTAATCCCCCGACCTATCCCAGGATTAGTGCATACGGTACCTCTCGTTCGATTGAGAGCTGTAGCTAAAAGATTCACAAATTCCTGTATCGAGTTATTATTCCCTTGCTCCTCCTCATTACGAGGTTCTTCTTCATGATTTTTGGCACATCCTCTTGGCGGCATTTTTTGTTAATATGAAAACATTTTGTTATTCTTTATTTCTTCATTCGGTTATTATTAACAATCGAATAATAACTCAATCACATTGCCAAGTATTTTAAATAAAACCTTTATATTAAAATACTTCCTTGTAGTATAACACTACACTTTACATTACATGGCTTCAGCCATTTACATTACTATCCCGCAATTACTTTCCAAAAGTTGGGACTTACAAAAGACTACCCTTATCTATACAAAAGAGGGTTTTACATCATCACTAGTTATACACATATTTACATAGCTATTTACATCGCAATCTTTCTATACATACTACGGAACTACATCTGCAACACGGCATTCATGTAATCCGCATCGGCCATACTGGCCACAATGTCCCGGCTAATAGTATGCTGAGTCTGTCTTTCCTTCACAGGATACTCAGCCATCTACTGCTGGTAATTCTCGTGCAAGCACCTATGAATATAACACATTCTACCTATCTTCTGCTTCATGTTCAGAAGTTCAGCCTTCAATTCTTGGACTTCTAGCTTCAAGTCCTGGACTTTATCCTTAGCCAGCACTTTCTCATCGTGCTCGGCCTCCCAGAAGATCTCTATATTCTCTCTATCTTCTACCACATCATCCACCACTTTCTTGAGGTCACGGACCTCCTTACTTAGTTGGACATTTCTGTCCAGTATTGCCATGAATAGTAGTTTCATGGACTTTACCGGTGTAGAATCCTTCACATATACCTCCGTAGGCAATACCGTATTAATCGGCATTGTCTCCTCCTCCTCAGTAGGTAGTACCGTATTAATCGGCACCGACTCAACCTCCTCCTCCGACATACCCTCAAACAATGACGCATAGTCAAAGTTATCAGAGTACTTGGACAGGTCCTCTTCCTCTATATTAGTCCCCTCTAGAATCACTAATGGTACCTCCGCCACCGACATTGGTACAACTTCTACCAAGTTGACTACATCCTCTCTAACCTCATGTATTTCATTATACATGTTCATTATTCCTGTTATCTACATAAAACATAAATAACTGGATTAGTATACAATCAAATATAAACAGTTTATATCACATTTAATATGTTTAAGGTAACTTTCTTCTTTAAAAACTTTACCCGAGTTTATTGACTTCTAACTTCTACTTCACTTCTCTAGGTTATAGCCTAATATTTTTTACCCCTTAAGTTTTATAACCTACAACTTTGATACCAACCTGTGACGCCCCCAAATCTGGGTACCTTCAAACCCAAGACATGGTGCTACAATCTACTCATACATTCAATTGAGGACATCAATATCAATGCATAATTTTACTAATTATTACATTCTATTAAATTCCTTCCCAAGTATTCGTAACCAATACATTGTTCTATGTCATAATATCAGTAAATACAATACTAATACTATGCTATTACAAAGGTCACTACTTGTCCAGCTTGGACTTGCCTTTGTCTTTACCGGATCCTTCAGTCCGTTCGTTCTTAGCTGAAATTATTTAGTTTTAAGCAAGAATGAGCATAAACAGCTCAGCAAGTTAAATAGTATATCTTGAAACCACAAAATCAAGAATCATATTCCTTGATCTTCAATAACTGTACAATAGTTATGAAGTACTTAAGAATAATCAAAATATCATTTTGATTCCTTTAAAACCATTCCCAAGGACTTTATAGCCTCTTTGGAATCTATTTTGGTCAACGACCATGAACCATATATTTTAATTCTCATTCATGAAAGGAACAACCCGACACGAAGGCCGTAAGTTCGATATAGCTTACGAGCACATCCAGGTGATCAGCCTGTAGTACTCTATGTTGATCAACACTCATACATTAAACGTGTTTATGTTTAATTGGTGGGGCAACCTCACGTGCCTGTCGAATTAACGACGTTTAAAACCTTTGTTTTATTCATACTCAGGTTTACCTGAGAATCCGTACCAAACAATTGGCATAGGATCACAACATTATATATATTTTGGAAAGATTTATGGAAAAACCCACCAAAATATTCTAAATCTCAGTCTAGCCGAATCAAATGGCATCGACTATTTAATAATAGTTCATGCATAAGCAATTATGCACAATGACCTCTTGTCCAACCATAATGTATAGACAAGAGTTTAGAAAACTTTCATTCCTAGCAAAATATGAACGAAGTTAGAAAACTTGCCTTTGCGTCTTCTAAACCTTTACACGTAGTCTATTTAGTCTTTACAACGTCTACGAAGCATACCACAAAGCATACCTATGAGAATTCATCATCGATATACCAAGTATAGCCTAACTTCTCCTTCTTGTATAACTTAATCAAAATGTTAAATTAATAACATTCATATAAGTTATTTAATGTCCATTACGGTTTATTAACATCCTATGTTATAAACCAACTCTTCTTAATCATCACTAGGCATGATGATTAAACGAGTATTTAACTTGTTCCTTAACTTAGTTTTGGTTAACGTCCAAAACTTAAGTTTAATTACGTTTATTTAACATTTAATTTTCATAAACTCTTACTTAAACATGTTGTTTAAGGTTTACATTACATCATTTACTAGCCCCTTAATGATATGCAAAAGGTTAAGTAATTATTAACAATGTCAACTTTTCTCCCATGCTGGCGCTGCGGCACTAGATATTGCCCTTGGAGTGGCGCTACAGTGCTACTCTCCAGAGCTTTCTCTCGGGTGTGGCGTTGTGGCTCCTGCTTAAGCCTATTGGCTGGCGCTGCGGCGTTAGCTCTACAACTTAGAAAAATTTTCTAAGTCTATGAAAATTCTAAAATTCCGGAGTCCGTAACTTGATTGTTATAACTCGGAATTGGTTCGTTCCAAAGCCAAAAGTTCATAAACGACATGCTCTACCATCCTATCAAGTTGGAATTAATTTCTGAATCCATCGGCGAGAAATTCGCTGATTAGTGCATTTTGTTATATTTTCATTAAACGTTCGTGAACGTTCGTCGCTCAAATCTTCGTTTTAAGTCAGAATCAATCCGTTCTTTCCCTCGCAAGTCTTATTTACCTAAATTCACGTGTTACAATTGAAAACTATCATTTTTGATTCTCACGACGACTTTTGACTTCTAATCCGAGAAATTTACGTTCTCGACGATTATCGTCTAATCGCGTAACTTTCGCCGGATCTTCGTTCTTCATTATTATTACTCCAAACCACTTGGAATCAATCCCATGGTTGATTATTACTAATTCTAATCATTCAAAACATTTAAGTTTTTCATGGTTTCACATGTTCATTAGTCCATTTCCTATAAATTCATTAAGTCCATTATTAGTACCTAATTAATTCTTAGTCTTCCATCATGCATGGCTTGTTATGGTTCTTAGTTCACTATTAAGCCATCCTTACAACTTCTTAGGGTTCAAGCTTTCTTTAACACTTCTCTATCAACACTAATATTGAAAGAAAAGAAAGTTTTACATATTGTTCCTGATGGGAATACCTTTAAGGTTCTTGGTGAAGTGAGTAGGAATACTCAAAGCTTTCTTAATCCCTTTGGTTGATGAAATGTCTTCACAAACACAATCTAGCTTCTCTTCTTATCTCTCTCTCTCTAGATGTTAGGATTTCTCAAACAACCAAAATATGAAGACAAGGCTCTCTATTTATAGAGTTGGAAAGGCTTAGGGTAGAAGAGTCATTTAGGCCCAACCTCCTCTACTATTCCCACCTCCTCTCCTTTCTTTCCCACCAAGTCATGTCCCCCCCTTGTGCTCCCATATGCTCCCATGTGGCCTTGTTCCCCTATGTCCAACATGGGTTGTGGGTTGAACCATGGGTTAAAACCACCCGTTTACCCAATGGTTCGACCCACGGGTCAAACTTCTCAACTTTTAATTCCAATTCAATTCGTTTTAATGTATTTACTCCGTATAAAAATTTATATTGTACGTTGTATAATTCTCGTATTCTCTCAGTATTATTCTTGTATAATACCTCGTATTATACACGTATTCTTTCTGTACCGTAATCACTATTATTATACGTAAACAATTATTTCATTAGATCACTTTCCTTAATCGTTAGGATTTTAAGTCCCTATGTGAAAACTTCGTGAGTCATAAATGAAACATTGTTACGTATTCCATCTCGTATCGAAATCCTATCATTACGTATTTCTCAGAATTTCAAAATAAATTCCCGAGTAGAAACTGGATGAATAGTGATTCCCGTACTTTTCCTCCCGAGAAAACGTTTTTTCGGCTAACTTAACTTTTCACGGTATATTACCGTCAAATCTTTCGACAAAACATCATTTTGACATTCCGAACTCTCTGAATGATGGGGTCAAACCCTAACCCTCAGGGTTGAATAGTGTCTATTTCGTCTTTTCCCAAAAATATTTTTATTCTCGAAAACCTTTTTTTTTTCGTCTTATAAATTCATATCATTTATTCCTAGCACGTAGCCAGAATCCTACCCATTTCTGCATTCTCTAGGTCATAAAATGACCTACAATTTACTTACTCAGTTTAATAAACAAATAATTCTAAATTTTATTCAATAAATCAAATAAAAATTCATTTACATAAACGTTCGATTTTCTCGGGCGTTACATCAGCCGTTGGCTCAACCCCAATGAAGCATCGGAAGGGATCCGGTGACGGCAGTAATATCATAATCCATCCCCAATGATGTAATCTGTTATACACATCTTCAGAGGGAGCACCAAGAAGGATTGGTGATTTAAACCCTTGTTGTCAACTATCGGTATAAAGTATCATCAGGATAAACATCAGAAATGCCCACTGATGTCATTCTGCAACAAAGCTATATCCCCAGTAGAGGACCACCTTCAGAAATATACAACAGCGTCAATCAAAAGGAAATATGCTCCAACCAAGAATATCAATGGATGAGGGAGAATCCTTGGTCTCAAACCAAGAACTCACTTAGGCTATCCTGAGTAACGTCGTCCCCCATAGAAAGCGACAAAAATAGTTCGCGATAGCCTATTAGTGACATCCCTAGCAGAACAAGACAGCAGCCTAACTATGATAACCTATCAGTTGATGACCTACCAGCAACCGGCTAACAATGCCGCCCCAAGGGTTATCTTGAATAACGTTATCCTCATCAGAAGCTAACATAATTAAATCAATGATAACCTTACCCCCTCGATGGTATCCAACATTCATCGCATATCATGCCATGCATTGCCTCCCCTTTGCCTGTGCATTTCCCGTGTCTACTAATCTTTATCTTGTCCACTTCATTGCATTACATGAATATGATAAAGAGGGGCATCTATAGACACTCAAATTTTTTTGTCTCTGTTATTAACATTATAGGAGGGCAAAATTATCTTTTGAATCAACCCCGGTCTCAATATCGAATCGTTAATTCAACTCCGATCTTAATATCAGGTCGTCAATTTAACCCCGGTCTCAATACCGGGTCGTCAACTCAACCACAGTCTTAATACCGGTCCATCAACTCAACCCCGGTCTCAATACCGGGTTGTCAATTCAATCCCGGTCTCAATACCGGGTCATCCACTCAACCCCGGTCTCAATATCGGGCCGTCAATTCAACCCTAGTTATAATAACGGGTAATCAACTGAACCCCAGTCTCTATACTGGGCCATTAATTCAACCCCAGCCTCAATACCGGGTTGTCAACTCAACACCGATCTCAATACTGGGTCGTCAATTCAACCCCGGTCTTAATACCGTGTCTTCAATTAAACTCTATTCTCAACTTGGGAAGTACAGATCAGCCCCGGTCTCAACCCGGGAAGTACAGGTCAGCCCCGATCTCAAACTGGGAAGTATAGTTTAGCCCGGTCTCAACCCGAGAAGTACAGGTTAACCCGTCTTAACCCGGGAGGTACAGGTCAGCTCCGGTCTAAACCCGAGAGGTATAGGTCAGCCCCGATCTCAACCCGAGAAGTACAGTTCAGACCCGGTCTCAACTAAGGAAGTACAGGTTAGCCCCGATTTCAATTCGGGAAGTACTGGTCAGCCCCGGTCTCAACCCGAGAAGTACAGGTCAACCTCGGTCTCAACCCGAGAAGTACAAGTCAGCCCCGATCTCAACTCGAGAAGTATAGGTCAACCCCTGTCTCAACCAGGGAGTTCCAGGTCAGCCCCGGTCTCAACCCGGGTGGTACGAGTCAGCCCCGGTCTCAACCCGGGTGGTACAGGCCAGCGCCGATCTAAACCCGGGAGGTACAGGTCAACCCTAGTCTCAACCTAGGAAGTGCAGGTCAGCCCCGGTCTCAACCCAGGAAGTCAGGTCAACTTCAAGAACCAATCCTGAAGCATCATAACATCTCTAGAGGAAAACTTGGAGCAACCAATTCAGCCTTAGAGACAACACTGACGACAAACAGACTTGAATAGGATCCAAACCTTGGAAACAATCCCAAGAAGTCAATCGAATGCCATGCCAACACTGAAGGGAACCTCGAGAGGGGCAAAAAGGTTATTTTACCAAACCCTAAGGTGATTCAGTCAAACTCAAGCTGAATTGTTGCCACCAAGGTCAGAACGAACCATAACGATGATCCTGAGTTCAAAAAGCGTAAGGCAGCTAAACAAATAAACTGTGGGTAATCGAAGACCTGGTTATGAACATGTCTTCTTGGACCAGGAAAATATGTTATCCCATGTCATTGTAACACTCTCTGCGAGGGCTTTCTGGAAAGGTATAGCACGCCTCAAACGAACGCTCCGATCAAAAGTTAGAAAGTTTCGAATCAGACCTCGCGTTGCTCGGAGTGCACGTACTTCGAGATGATGGACCCACCACATGGAGCTGCACCTCTACCTGTGGTAGAAGCAGGTAGAGTGGAGGCTCCCTGGTCTATATATAGAGGTGCACCCCCCTCTAATTTGAAAATTTTAGAAACGCTCTGAACCCCTGCCCGTTTGGTTTTCTGGCTATTTTTTTGTCTTCCAAACCCAAATATTTTCACTCTAACACATAGATATTCCCACATACTACCACATATCAGAAAATAATCAGTAGATTTGGATGTTTAAAGCCTACGATTTGGCAAAAAGCTCTTGTAGCAGTCCATTATGAGCATTTTTATAATTAATAAGTTTATATTACGTCTTCGTACTTTTATACACTTGCATATCAAGTTTCAGTTTTCTAACTATGCCCGGAACTCAGTTCCGTGGCCGTTTTTGTCAACTTTTGATAGATTTTTGTACATAAAACGTAATTTTTGGCATTTCTACAACTCGGATTGACAATCCGTCGCTTTCGACATCTTTTATACACTTGCATCTTCATATTAAGAAATTCTCCGAACTGGGTTATCTTCCCAATCCGGGTTTGGATTTTTTTGTATATATTGAACTGTATATATGCTAACTTTTCAATTCTATCAAGCCCGGATGTCAAATTCGTGGTAGTTTACTACTTATATATAAAAATATGCATATATATAAGCAGCCTTCACCACACTGGGTTATCTTCTCAGTCTTGGTTGACTATTTTTCTATCTATCTATATATATATATATAAATTCCAGTTTGGCTTTGATCATTCTGTGGCCTTTTTACTGCTTTTATATATAAATATGCATATATAAGCAGCCTTCACCACAATGGGTTATCTTCCCAGTCTTGGTTGACTACTTTTCTGTCTATATATATATTTACATTTCAGTTTGGCTTGGATCATTTTGTGGCCTTTTTACTATTTTTGCAACATTCACCATACTGGAATATCTTCTCAGTCCTGGTTGACTACGTTTTTGTATATATTTATATTTTAGTCCGGGCACAGGCGTGAAAACCCATCGCCCTTTTTACTGTTATATATTTATATTTTAATATTGTCTAGCCTGGAACATTCTGTGGCTTTTATATAGCTTTTATAAATATATATATATTTCAATTCCAGTCCGGGCACTGGTGTGAAAACCTATCGCCTTTTATAGCTTTCGTATATATATAATTATATATATATTGCTTTACTCATTTTCTATTAAATTGTTGCTTTAAATATTCATTTTATATGAATCGTGTAACGCCCCCAAATTCAGACCGTCACTGATCTCGAATTCGGTTCATCACGTACTAATTCTAATAACAACTAAAATCTCAAACAATGGAATAACAGAATAATTTACATTGATATAACATAAATATTCTCGTCCTAAGTCTCGAAACTATTACTAATACACTTCATAACTTAAACCAAACATTTCTTAATACATAACATTTAAATAAGTCTTAATACTACATAACGAAAACATCCTAAGATAGAAAAGCACAGCTACTCCATAGCCTTGCCTTCGCACTTGTCTTGTCCTGGGGTTCCACCTTGCCCTGCCCTAACTGCAATATTTATGGGAAGCAAGAGTGAGCAAAAATTTGCTCAGCAAGTAATATGCCAATAAATGTGAACATGAATATATACAGTTCTAAATCTCAAGGGTAAAACGGTAATTAATCACTCAGGATTTCAATTAAGAATGTTGTGAACAAAATAAATAGCAATGACTTCCAAATCTATTCTGTGAAGTTGAATAAGGACCACTACGGGTCGAGGAGTTATTAAAGGATTCAAAAGTTTCAACAATTTCAAGTGAATGAATAGATATCACTAAGTGTCGCTGTGGACCAAGGATTTATAAAAGAATCCAAAGAATTCAAAGTTTCAAGTAAATAAATACTGGATACTGAGTGGCCGCTAAGAACCACGAACTTCTACTAAAATCACAAAAAAATATTTCTGGTAATCCAACCAAGTACAATTAGGGGATCAGCCTATCGTACCTGGAGTTATGCATAACCTACCACACCACTGTCGGCACCCCGACTATATAGTTCCCCTTTTTACAAGGGTTGTTCAACTCAGTCAATTTATAAGAGTCCGCACCAAGGCAATTGGTGTGGATTGCTTTCTAATTTATGATATTGGTCTAGCCGAATTAAATGGCGTAGACAATTTTAACAATGTATATAAGAACAATTTATGAGTTCAGTATTCGCAACAATAATTCGAAGAATATAATCGTGATTTAAATCAAACTATGAAACATAAGTTTGTAAGGCAAGAATTATTCTAGCACCTATTTACTCGTACGACCAAAGTTAGTACAAGCTCGAATATGTGTTCAATAAAGAGTATGAATCAAATACTTGCTCAATAAAAGAGTAGTCAGATACTTGCAATTAATATACAAGAACGGTTTCAAGGAAACTTGCACAATGAAAGAGTATAAGTTAGGGAACTTGCTTACGACGTTCCTCGAATAAGTAACCACAAGGATAGGATAGTTACAACACAATAAAAGTATTGTTCAGATACTTGCACTGTAAATGAGTGTAAGTTAGGAAACTTGCACTTTAAAAGAGTGTAAGTTAGAGAACTTGCTTACGACGTTCCTCGAATAAGTAACCACAAAGATAGGATACTTACAACACAATAAAAGTATTGTTTAGATACTTGCACTGTAAATGAGTGTAAGTTAGGAAACTTGCACTTTAAAAGAGTGTAAGTTAGAGAACTTGCCTTATGCGTAGTTTACCAACGTAAAGCTTATCAACACTTTTCGAATCCTATTATAACATATTTACATGTATAGAATATTCATTAGCTAAATACATTCGGTACGCAAGCTCGATACGTAAGTTACACATACACTTAACACATAATTAGTTTATAAGACATTACAGAATCAAGTAACATAATTATATCCATTAGTTACACAGTTAATCAACATATACTACCTCATATAAGCAATGCTTACATAACTCTTATCCTTGCTACATAGGTATACCGCATATAGCATTGTATTAAATCATAACGCTTAACCGATTATGTTATTATTCTCCATGAAATTTCCTCTCTTAAGTTTAAACATCTTCATAGTATGTCATTACGTACTTGTACACACGTAGCACGACATCAGATTATAAGACATTATGAAGTCATCAACATAGTTTCTAATCGTTGCTTTATAGTTCACAAACACCTTTTAGTCTTATCATTGGGAAGTTTATAATCAAACGTTCAATTCTATCACTTAGCATGCCTCTTAACACATTACTTAGCATACTGGTCATATACTACAAGTTAAAGTAATCATATAAGCTAACTGTCAAAAATCAGATTAACAAACTGACTCAATCCTGATTCCAGTATGGCGCAGCTGCGCCATGGCTAAGCCTAGGGCCGGCGCAGCTGCGCAGCCCTCTGGCCAAGCCAAGGCTGAGATGTTGCCTTGTGGTTTCTGTCCGGTCATGAACGCAACATTCACATAAGTTATCATGCTTGCTATTTAGACATATACGGTAGTCATATAACCCAAGCTAGGCATGCTCACGAGTATTCACATCACATATATATAACTAGCACCGTTATTGGTTTTTAAAAACTTAATCAACCTCATACTCGATTAACTCGCATTGTTTTTAACAAGTATGTGTACATACATGATATATTAGCGATGTTATTACACTATGATCATGCAACTTAGTTTGCAAAAAATCCGAACTTTGCTTTTGAAATCGTTACGACTTAATCATGTATACTAGCGTAAACTCAACACCTTATATTCACATTGCATAGGTAGTTAAGTCAAATTTACATGCTCACAAGGTTAGAACATCTCTTATATGGTATTCATAGATATTAGTTTCAAATATATCAAGTTTCCTTTGAAAAACCATTTAGTTTAAGTTTAAACAATTGGACACGAGCAAGGAAACAATGTATTGCTAATCATGCTAGCTTATGGTCATAATTAGTCATATAAGTATATTATCATGCCCATATGGTTAAAATATGAATATCATACTTATATGTCAAAGTCTCTTTTTTAAAACGTATACTTTCTTTAGTAATTATATACTAACATAACCAAACATACTCATGCTACTTCATGACACATATATACACATGTTATCATGATCTTCATGCATATCTAGACCACCCAAACACGCTTACAAGGTTAGAGCATATATCGTGTAATATTCATACATATTAGCTTTGATATCGTCAAGTTTCTTTTCTTTGAAAAAGTTCGCTAGCTCAATGCTTAACCACTTGGTCATGAATAAAGGACCACAACTCATGCTTATTTATTTTCAAAAATCATGCGTATGCTATCCTATGTACACATGTTTACAAAAATTAGAACTTAAGTTCATTAGTTTCATTCAAGCCTATTTTCATGCATACTAGCACCAACCAACTCATTCATGCTATGCCAAGGAACCTAAATAGTCTTGTTAAACTTATTTCCATGCATGTTTCAAGTCATATCAGTACGCTAGAATTGATCAGATTAAGAAACAAAAATCAAAAATTGGTGCAGGGTACCGGCGCAGCGCAGCTGCGCCGCAGTGTAATGCCGGCGCAGCTGCGCCGTAAGCAGTTCAAGCCAGAATTTTTCTTGCTTCGGCAGGTTTCAAGCCAAACCTCAAAATTCCTTCACAACAATAGTTTTAAGTAGCCATATTAAAATCCCAACATGCGTATAAATTCATATAACAACTATATAAGTGTTCTACAACCTAATTATAATCCAATTTGGCATAATTAAAATTCAAGAATAGGAAGTTTTGACAGAGAATGAAAATGAAGAACAATAGTATGTGATTATACCTCTGATGCTAACAATTCCTTCGATTCTAAGAATGCTTATTAGTAATATATAATTTGCTCTCACTTCTACACTTAGGAAAATTATCAGCAAATCAAATTGAAGGAGAAGAGGCTACATTTATAGAATTTCAATTACACAGACAATGTATTTGTTCTTCAAATTAAACCAATGGCAATGTTAGATTACATGGTGGTTAAGAAGGAGTTGGTAGATGGTTGGTGAAGGAAATCATGAATCCCACTCCCTTGCCCATCATGAGCTATGAAGCTATGAGAGTTTATTGAAATTGAGAAGAAAGAGTAGGCTTAGACTTTGAGTATTTCACGTGAGGAAAAATTGTGACTCTCATATTGGGACAAAGCAACATATCTTCAGCATTTTGCAAATCTCATATACTAAGGTTACATATATATCAATGTAGTAAATGTAATTCATACATATATAATGTAGTAAAAATGTAATTCATACATATATATGTAATACATTATATATGATATAACCTAAGTAATTCATACATATATAATGTATGTAATTCATACATATATAATGTATTTACTTAGGTTATAATGTAATGTCACAATGTATTTCAATGAATAAGTAACATATCAATGTAGTAAATGTAATTCATACATATATAATCCATGTACCTTTTATCATATAACATTATCTCCTTTATTATTAAATTTTATTAATCAACAACTATTATTTATATTCATGATACATTTATCTTACCGGTATAATTTAATCGGATATTATCTCATTACACTGTATCCCTTATTTATTAAATTACCTACCATATATTTATGATGTCTCACTTTAATGTATATTCACATCGTCACATAGGCATTTCATGTAACTCATATAATTTAATAACCCTACTATGTAGTTTATATAACATAGTCACATTATAATATATAGTTAGTTACTATACTGTATACTTTTTAATTCGCATGCTCGCACATAGAAGTAAATAATTTTCTTATCTTATCACTTAATTAATAATATTAATTAATCCATTCTTCGTAATTATTAATAACACTTAATTCATAATCATAGGATTAATTATCACATTAATAAATATAAATCTCAGCATATTTATAAACAGGTGGTTTATTATTATTTCATCGCTTGAAATAATAATAATTGACGTATTATTAATTGCTACTAATATTCCATAACAATTAGTTAATATTCAACAATAACAATTAACAGTTAATATAGATTAATTGTTCACTTATTAAGTCCTTCGTCAATTAATATCATCAGTAATATTCTTCATCACTATGCCACACAAGGCTTTCACGAGTTTATTATAAACTCCACATTTTTCTCAATTATTATAATTACTTAATTTAATATAATTGAGTTAACTCACAAAATTATTTATATTCAAATAAATTCTCATTTCCATTAATATCTTTATTTATTCTTTAACCAGTTATTATTCTTAATAACATGTATTGCAATCATCAATAATCAATTACACATCAATTATTTACTTGCAAATGTTTTGTTTCTCATAATGACGTATTATAAATAATTACTTATTAATATGCTATTACTAATTACGACGATTAATTAATAATGTAATAATAATTAATCCTTCACTTATTAATTCCTTCATCATTTAATTTATTAAATCACCACCATTTCTCTTCTCACGCCACACAAGGCATTCTACAAGTTCGTTGAATTCCTCCATATTTTCTTCTAAATTCAATTTAATATAATCGAATTACTTATCTCATAACTCATAAACATTTCTGTTCCAATACGTATTCGTTTTCTTATTATATCAAATAAAAGAAAATTTTTAATTATTCATGAAATTCACGGTTCTTACAAATCGGCACTAACATTTCTGCGGGCGAACTAGATTTAATTAAAATCTCGCCAACTTTAGCTTTCAAACGGTTCAAAATAGGTCCAGACAAGAACCGGGAAACTAGAATAGCTGAGATTTATTTAAATCTAGCATTTTTCTAGTTTCAGTTATAAAAGTTACCTCACGACCCTTAGATCGCTATCTAGTGGGAACGAGATGCTTCGGCCATGTGCAAACTAGGATTTACTAAATGAATCCTTGGTTCTGGCGATATTTGGATATATTTTTGTACAAATTTGAGCTGTACAGGTTTATCGGCCTCCCTTTGTGAGCCTAGGAATCGTGGGATTCATGATCCAACTGATCAGAATCTGATTCCCACGATGGACAAACTCCATTTTACAGATGTACCATGCCGGGTTTTCTGTAAAAATGTACATACAAAAGACCTTAAAACGGTTATCCGAATTTAAGGTCTCAACCGTAGTGAAAATGTGGTTTGTCATGTCAGAGTCCCTCCGATGGCTATCATGCCCATGAGGAGACCAACATTTGTATATATATTGTGATCGAGGATGCTTCGCAGCCCGACAATCACCATTCAAATTGAGCCTTAAGGCTGAAAAAGATAAAACTGAAGTATCGATATGTTTCAATTCATATGTTAGCGTAATGGTTTGAAAACCTTCTTTCAAAACATCACTCAATAATCTTTTTTAGTAAAAATAAGCTTTTGCAAATCAAATTAAACACTTTTACATATCAAATCAAAGACTGTTTTTGCAAATCCAATCAAACCCTTTGTATATAGGTTCAACGATGCATAGACATGCTTTCAATAAAATATAGGCCCAATTTTCTTCCAGCATTCACACATATTGCAGATTTAAAAGGGAAATATTTAAAAGATACGGTACCGTGTTTACACGGGAGTTGTGGGGTGCCTAACACCTTCCCCACACTTAACTAAGCCCTCGAACTCAAAACATCGGCTTTAAAGATCAAGTCCATGAAACAAAAAGGAGAGTCAAACAGTATGTCCATTCAAAAGAGGAACTATACCCCTTTCCAAGCTCCAGCACAGCCTTCAAACCATCCATTTTAGAAAAATATGGAAGTCAGGCGTCGAAGAACTTTCACCCCATTAGGGTATTCACTTAAAAATATGCTAAAATTATTAACCGCATAGAAAAAGAATGTGCAACTCCTTCCGCTAACCAATACTGGTGGACAAAATTTTGACCCAAGCAAGAAGTGTGCTTACCATTCCGGATCCTCGGGCCATGACACTCAAGCCTGTTGGTCTCTCAAGCATAAAATCCAAAACTTGATTGATAATGGAGAGATTGTGGTGACCAAACCAGAACAACGACACGTGCAAGACAATCCCCTCCCTCAGCATAAAGAGGAGAGTGTCAACATGATCAGTACAGAAAATGGAGGATCCAAATACCTGCGATATGTCAGAGAATTAACTTAATCCAGTAACAACAACCCAGACAACTGGGAAGTCTCAGAAAGGCTATTCCTGATAGAACAAGAGATTAAGTCTATCAAGGAACAAATTGAAAAGTTAGCAGAACTAACCGTATACCAACAACAGATCACCAGGCAGCTGATAAACCAGACTAAATTGCCTAATGTAAATTCTCCCACACCGAAGATCAATACACCGGAGATCAATCCCGTCTTCATGAAGGATCACTACCGGTCTTATGAGAACGAACCTTTGGCCGACAAGATGGCCAAAGAAGAAAATTTTCAAGCTGGTAGGAAATTCGCCTTTCAAAGGAATTTCACTAACCTGAACCAGCCAATAGAGGAAATTCTCCAAATGTTAATCAATGAGGGAATGGTTGCAGAACTATTACCTCCACTTAACCCTCGATCGAAGAAATTCAAGTCTGGCCAAATCTGTGTGTACCACTCCAATGCATATAGTCATTATACTAAAGATTGTTGGGCATTTCATAACCTAATTTAGAATATGATTGAAAATGGTGACTTGATAAGAGGGAATCGGGATTATGGCCTCCCAGATGAAGACACTCTCTTTATTCCCACCGCGTGGAATCAAGATACAGTGGCTGTTATTTCCTGTGACAAGGAGCCATCCCTCACACCGTTAGTACTGCCAGGGAAAGAGGTCAAAGAAACACAAAATCCTGTGAAGGTGGCCTCACCCGAGCCTTTAATCTTGTCGTTCAGACCTTAGTATCCAGTTATCAATCTGAAGAGGGTCCCATGGAACTACGGGAATGACGAAGGTTCCACCTCAAACAACATTTCCATAGTACCAAAGGATAATTCACTGTACCTGTCTCAGCGGGTGATCAAAGCAGCCATCAATGCCAAAGAAAAGGTGACCGATGAGAAAATTGAAGAGTTCCTCAACAAAATGGGACACAATGACATCAAAATAGTGCAAAGCTTGAAAGACGCACCCGAACAGATGTCCATCCTAGACTTGGTTTTATCCTCAGTGGATCATCACAACATTCTAGTGAAAGTACTGGAAGAAGCCCATCTGCCACATACCGTGGATGCCGAGAAATTCCGTCATGTAATAGAACACATTTTCAACAACAATGTGATATCTTTCACTGACGATGATATCCTCGCAGAAGGGACAGGTCATTACAAATCCCTACACATAGCAGTAATGTCTTTCGGGTATGTGATTGGAGGTGTGCTCATAGATGGAGGATCATCCCTCAACATTTGTCCCTACGACACCTTGGAGAGAATGAAGATTAACCCAAACCAGATCAAAACCAGTCATGTGGTCATCGGGGCTTTCGATGGATCTCGCCGACAAGCTATGAAAGAAATAGAGCTTCCTCTGGAGATTGGTCCGCACACTTTCTATGTGTCCTTTTAGGTGCTCAACATCGCCACTGATTACAACTATTTGTTGGGCAGGCCATGAATCCACATGGCAGGGGCAGTGCCATCCACCCTCCATCAACAGCTCAAATACATTATCAACGACAACCTCATCACAGTCAACACCAAACCAGAATACCCTGCCTGTATAAAGGGAGACATGCCGGTGATCAGCCTGGATGTAAGGATTGAACCTGCAAGTTTTCAACCCCTCGAGGTGAGTGATAATCAGTATCTACCTATCGGAGCACCAGCCTTGAAGCCTAAAGTCTCCCTTGAAGTAATGACAGTAGGCCAAAAGATGGTATCTTTGGGTTTCTAACCTGGAAAAGGGTTAGGAAAGAACTAACAAGGCATCACAAGTCCAGTCCAAATCCCGAGCCAGACAGGGAGAGCCGAATTGGGTTATTCATCCGAGTCAAGCCACCGGAATCCACATAAGCACTCTAAAGCTCATGCTTCCACAATTTTACTGCCAAACCTTACGGGTGTCGGATGGGTGAAACCCGTGAGGAAAATCCCAGTTGTGGTATCAACCATTTTATTTCTTCCCATTATACCAGCCAGTGAGAGAACAACTCCCAGATCCGAGATGGATAGCAAAAAAGGAAAAGAAAAGATCATGTACAAAGGACGAGACCCATTTGCTAACATGCGGGTTATCATAAACTACGAGGGTATGAATGCTGAGATCCCAGACAGCGATGATGAGGAACAGATTCAAATTCCTCGCATCAAGAAGAAAAAAGGGGGCAGTTCAAACAAAAACCCCGACCATATTTTGAAGGATGTCTTAGTCATCATCTGAGATGAGGCGGATGATCACTAATTCTTGATCCTCCCTGTTCATGAGGATCTAATTCTGGATAACTGGAACAGTATCCCTTGCCTTAGTCAAAAAGGGTAAAGGTGCAGAGAGTCCGTCTGCCCTTTAAACATGCTTTCATTTACTTTTTACTTTTGATTGCACAACTATAATAGTAGCTTTTGTCATGGTTTGCTAAATGCTCTGTATATTTAAGCAGTTGTATATATTAAAATGAAAGTATTTTTGTTTTCAGGACTCAAGCATTAGATGTGTTTGTCTCTGCTGATGAGATGCCAACCTGTCACGGTGACTACAACTTTGATGTAGAACAGAACTTTGACTTGATGGATATTGATCAAAAGGAGGAAGATGACTATGAGGTGCCCGAGGAGATCAAAGAATGGGTCAAAAATAAACCCAAATTGAACCTCGACTAAACCACCACTATCAACATAGAACCTCCAAAAACATCAAAGAAATCCAGATAAGCATAGACCTCACCCAAGACTAAAAAACTGACCTGATTGAGCTCCTGACACAGTTCCTGGATGTGTTTACATGGTCACATGAAGATATGATTAGCCAACCTACTAACATTGTCATTCATCGAATACCCATCAAAGATGGATTCAAACCAGTCAAACAGAATCTCAGGCGATTGAAACCTGAATGGAGTCTGAAAGTCAAAGAAGAGGTCGTTAAACAAATTAAAGCCAGTATCATCATGGTATCAACATACCCGGAGTGGCTGTCAAACATAGTCCCAGTGCCGAAACCCGGAGGGTAGGTATAGGTATATGTGGATTACCGGGATTTGAATAAAGCCTGCCTCAAGGATAATTTCCCGATACCTTTTATCCACATCCTGATAGACAATACGGCGCAGTATGGCATATATTCCTTCGTGGATTTCTTTGTTGGTTACCATCAAATTATGGTTGCTGAATAAGACCGGGAGAAAATAGTTTTCATCACTCCCTGGGGAACCTTCTGCTATAGGTGACTATCCTTCGGCCTCATCAATGCCGGAGCCACATATAAGCCATCCATGATGGCCCTGTTTCATGACATGATGCACAAGGTGATAGAGGTCTATGTGGATGACATCATCATCAAATCCCAGAGGAAAGATGATCACCTAGACCATCTTAGGAAGCTTTTCAACAGGTTGCATAAGTACAACCTCAAACTAAATCCCACCAAATGTACTTTTGGCGTCAAGTCAGGCAAGTTGCTGGGATTCCTGCTGAGTAATCGAGGCATCGAGTTAGACCCTGCCAAGATCAAAGCCATCACTGACATGCCAGTACCTCAAACAGAGAAGGAGATACGTGGGTTCCTGGGAAGGTTCAATTTTATAAGCCAATTCGTTTCCCAACTCACAGCAACCTATGAACCCATATTCAAGCTTCTAAGGAAGAATTCCTCCACCAAATAGAATGAGGATTGTCAACAAGCCTTCCTTGCCATCAAGAAACAGCTGGTCAAAGCACCTATTTTGGTACCTCCGAGGGATAGGGTTCCCTTATTCATGTACCTGTCCGTCAATGCCAATGCAATGGGCTGAATGCTAGGACAAAAAGATGATAGTAGCAAGGAGAGAGCCATCTACTAAATCAGTAAGATTCAGCAATGGTAAACAAAAGTACACCCTGATCGAAAAGACATGTTGTGCGTTAGCATGGGCCGCCATGAGGTTGCAACACTATTTGCATGGGCACACGACCTACCTCATATCCCGCATGGATCCCCTGAATTACGTATTCAACAAGCCAATGTTGAATTGTCGACTGTCCAAATGGCAGTTGATCCTATAACTATTCGACATTTTCTACGTGACTCAGAGGTCAGTTAAGGGTCAAGGTATTGCAGATCAATTAGCTGAAGCACCTTCAGGAAGGTTCGAGCCCCTAGAGACTTATTTCTCGGATGATGGGATCATGGCAGTTCAACAACTCCAGCAAGAGAATACAGTCCAACATTGGAAAATATATTTCGATGGAGCAGTAAACATGGAAGGTGCTGGAGTTGGGGCAGTCATTATCTGTGGTACCGGAGAACAATATCTTGTGGCTACCAAACTTCAATTTGGCAACACCAACAACACAGCTGTAATACCCGAGAATTTCCTAATATTAATGGGAATAAATATTTATTTGAATATAAATGGTTTTGTGTTATGAGATAAGTTAGCTCGGTTATATTAAAATGAATAATTATAATAATTGAGAAAATGTGGAGTTTATAATAAACTCGTGAAAGCCTTGCATGGCACAGTGATGAGGAATATTAATTAACAAAGGAATTATTAAGTAAATAATTAACCTATATTAAATGTTAATTGCTATTGTAGAATATTAATTAATTGATGATGATTAATTAATAATAAGTGATGATTATTATTTCAAAAGGTATATTAATAATGAACAACGTGTTTATAAATATAATAAGATTTACATTTAATGAAATATTTAATCGTGTAAGTGTTAATCAATTATTGTGGATATTAATAATTGCATTGATGAGTAATAAATTAATTAATATTATAATTAATTAATTAATAAGGTAAGTCAAATATTTACTTCTATGTGCAAGCATGCAATATTAAAAATGTAACGTATAATAGCCAACTATATTATATATAGTGTAGTACAACATCTATGTGACTACACTATATATAGAAACCATATAATAAGACTTATATTTATTGAAACTATGTGAGCTACATGATTTATGCTTATGCAACAACGATGTGTGAATATACATTAAAATGAGACAGCACGAATATATGGTGAACAATTTAATAATACATGAGATAATGCAATATGAAGAAAATGTACATGGATTATGTATGTACAAATCACATTAAAGTATTACTTATGTAAATGTATATTGTGACATTAAAATATAACCTATGTATGGGTAATATGTATATATAAATATAACATAAGGATAGAAATTATGTATTAGTATATAGCATAAGTATTGAGGAATGCTAAGTTGCTTGTCCCCCAATATGAGTCCCCTCCTTCACGTGCTTGACAAAAGGCTAAGGTCTATTTCCCTTTTCTTCTCCCAATTCTCAGCAACCTTAGATAAGCAATGATCAATGGGGAGTGGTTTTGATGATGGGATTTACCAACCCATTTACCTACTCTTTTATAACCTCCATGCAAATCAAAAGTTCGTTGGTTTAATTTGAACAACAAAAGCATTGCCTATGTATTAATTCTTCTATAAATATGGCTCCCTCCCTTCTCTTTTCAAATTGCTGATACACTTAGATATAAGAAAGGGAGATATCAGTTGAGAGTGAGATTTCATTTGTGGGATAGCAGCAAGCTCAATTCACAGTTAACAGAGGTATAATACCTCTTGTTCTTCATTCTTGCTTTTGAATTTTAAAGTTCTAATTCTTGAATTAAGCATGGTTATCATGATAAATTGATTGGGTTGTAATTGTTAGTTGTTATATAGACTTAGTAATATGTTAGTATACAATGTGGCATGTTTTAAATCGAATTCATGAAGTGATTTCTGTGTTTAGGTTTTGAAGTTGTCGATTTCTAGAACTGTCTACAGCTGGCCGCCAGCCGGCGCACCTGCTCTAGTTTTGCACTGGGCAGCTGCACAGCTGCGCCAGTAGCCTGCTGCAGTTTCTGCAATCTGCTTGAAAATCTGCTATATACTATTTGCTTATATAACTTAGATGAGCATGCAAGCATGTGTAACATATATATATATATATATATATATATATATATAAACATAATGAGGCAATGTAAGTATGTTTTAGTATATTAGCATGCATGGTTAACAAAAAGGATATGGTTTCTGTTATAAACTTAGTATTTTAAAAATAAACTTTGAAGTAATACATGTTCTACGAATTCTGAACTTAGTGTGTTATATACGTGTTTGATTTCAGATATACATAAGCATGATATAGTGGTTATAGCGTCTTTGTCATGATCAAATGAGTTAGCCTGTGTTAGAAATTATTTTAAAAGAAAAGCTTAGCATAGTAAGCTAATTAACATGAATGCTACAAGATATAGTTCCTGATCTTGAAAGGAGGTTATCATGACTTAGTTACGTATGAGAAGAGCTTTTAAAGTTGCCTTATATGTGTTCTATTGCAGTATTATGATAAAGTGATTTCAAAGGCAATCTTGAACATGTTTTCAAAAATAGAGTTGCATCACATGAGTATCTAGATTCTGAAGGGTTAAGATGGTATGTTGGGTTTAATATGTCTCTAAACATGATTCGTATGTGGGTGACATAATGATAATTTAATCAGACATGAGTTTAAAGCATGTTTCCAAGCACTAAACAATGCTAGTTATGAAAAAGTAATATGAACACTATGAGCATGTGTATTAACAAATTATGTGACCTCTATTGAGAACGTATAGTCAAGTTATAAAGCATGATAACCACATGGCTTTTCTATCCCTTAATACCATGTAAATTGTAAGTTAAAACTTGCGACAATGAAATCAAGAATGGTTATATGCTATGTGATATCATATGTTGTTACTTGAATCCGATTTGACGGTTAGCTTATAGTAATGCTATAACTCGCTAAATAAAGTATGTTTGCTATTTATGGTAGTCTCACATGATAGTAATGATGTATAAAGATGATTAACTTGAGAAAAGAGGAACATTAAGGATAAAAATTATATTAATACGACACTATATAAATGTATGGCTAGATTAAAACTTAGCTTATGTGTTGATCGTATATCCAAAGATAAGATGTGACATTAAATTATATAACTAATGAATATCATATATACACATAACTATATTACGATAGGAATTCGAAAGTGTTGATTTGCTTTTCGTGGATAAACTACGCTAAAGGCAAGTTTCCTTACTTACACTCATTTATAGTGCGAGTATCCTATCTTTGTGTTTGTTTTATTTCGAGGAACGTTGTAAGCAAGTTCCCAACTCTACTCTTTGTTTGACATGCATTTAGCTTGTGCTATTATTGTCGTACAAGTAAACTATTGAGATTGGAATTCAAATATTATGAATCATATATGAGATAAAACTCGATTTATATTCTACAAACTTTAAACCTTGAGATTGAACTTATAATTGTTGTGATCTATGCCATTTGATTCGGCTAGACTTATATTATTGAAAAGCGACCCAAACCAATTGATTGGTGTGGGATCTTGTCTTTGACTGAGAAGAACAACCTTCTTTGAAGGGAATATATAATTGTCATAGAACCGACGTGCGCACTTGAGTACGATTGATTGTTATGCATAACGTAGGGTACTTTAGGCTGATCACCTGTTGTACATATTTTTGATTTGGGTTATCAGTTTAATACTATTAATTCTAGTAGAAGTTCATAGTCCTTAGTGACTGCTCAGTATTCAGTTATCTTAAAATCTTGAATTAATTTATTATTGAATCACATTGATATTATTCTGTCCTTAGCAATTGTTGTTGAGAACTGTTGATATTCTTGTTATCCTTGAACTATCAAACCTTGCTATACCCTTTCGAGAATTGAGAATTTTATTACTCACCCTTATTGTATATTACTTGTTGGGCAATTTATGCTCATTCTTTCTTTTCCTAAAACATTTCAGTTAAGGCAGAGCAGTGTCGACCTTCGGGCACAGATAAGGGCAAGGGAAAGGGTACTGAGTAGCTTTAATTATATAGGACTTATGATTGTAATAAAGAACTTATGATATTATGTACTAGTTAAGGTTATTTATGCTTAAGATATGTCTAATCTATGTAATCACTGTTTAAGTTACGAGACCTTGGGACGTGAATAAATTATATTATTTAAATATAATCTATTCGGTTATAGTTGTGTATTATATTTTCGCTGTGCAATGCGACAAATAGTCGTATTATTATTGTTATATATTATTGTGAGAACGTGACGAACCGAATTTGAGTGACCAAGTGGCGGTCCTGAATTTGGGGGCGTCACAACAGCCGAGTATGAAGGCTGCATAATGGGGTTGAAATTAGCCCAATCCATGGGTATCAAACACCTACTGATCTTTGGAGACTCGGAGTTGGTCATCAGACAAACCACTGGGGCATATCACACCAAAGAACTGCATTTGCTGCCCTATCATCGACAAGTCATCAAAATATCTTTAGAGTTTGAAGACATAACCTTCATCCATATTCCTCGGGGTAGGAATGACTTCGCTGATGCATTGGCGACGTTAGCTTCCTTGATCCGTATATCTAATAGGAGTGGGATTCCCGACATCAAATTCACAAGTTAGATGGCCCTGACATACGGAAATTACATTGGAGAAGTATCAAATTAAATATCTCCTGTCAATCAGCCTTGGTATCAAGACATCAATGAATATCTCTGAGATGGATCTACACCTGCTGGGGCAAGCCAATCCAAACGAAGGAGGATTCACAAGATGGCTATGAAGTTTTATCTGAGCTGAGATGCACTATACAACAGGGATGCTGGAATAGGCCTGTTAAGATGCCTTTATAAAGAGAAAGCCTAGAGGTTGATGGATGAAATCCACGGTGGAGTCTGTGGTCCACACATGAGCGGTCATCTGTTGGCCAAGAAGATACTAAGAACAGGACATTATTGAATCTCGCTCAAAGCTGACTGTGATGATCATCTCAAGAGATGCTTTTAATGCCAAGTACATGGAAATGTTATACACACTTCTCCAAATGAGCTACACAACATGAGTTCACCCATAGCCTTTCTCCATGTGGGGAATGGATGTGATTGGTCCGGTAGAAACCAAAGCCAGCAATGGTCATCGATTCATCTTCACCATGATTGATTGCTTCACCAAGTGGGGTGAAGCAACCTCTTTTCCCAAAGTCACCAAAGAGGTCATCATTGGTTTCATCAGAAACAATGTCGTATGTCAATATGGACAACCAGAAGTGATCGTATCAGACAACGCCAAGAACCTAAACAATCAGATGATGAGAGAACTATGCAGTAAGTTCCACATCAAGCATCTCAATTTCGTTATCTATCGGCCTAAGATGAATGGTGTTGTCGAAGCGGCCAACAAGAACATCAAAAAGATCATGCAAAAAATGTCCGCCAATCACAAAGAATGGCCTGACCTGTTGCCTCTAACCCTGTTAGCATATAGGACATCAATGCGTACCTCTACTGGGGATACCCCCTATTCATTGGTCTATGGCATGGAAGCAGTTCTTCCTATAGAAGTAGAGATGGAGTCCTTGTGAGTGTTAATAGATGCTCAGATGGATGAAGATCAATGGTTGCAAGATCGGTACCACCAACTGTCCCTGATAGATGAAAAGAGGGCTACAACCATTTTCCATGGACAGTTATATCAGCAAAGGATTGCTCGATCCTATAACAAAAGTCTGAATCCGATAATTCAAAGAAAATGACTTGGTGCCGAAGAATGTTTTGGCCAATCAAGATGAAGCCAAAGGAAAGTTTGCCCCAAATTGGGAAGGCCCTTTCATTGTCAAGGAGGTGTTGACAGGAGGAGCTATCAGACTATAAGAAATGGATGGGAGAAAATTTCCCCAACTCATCAATTCAGACAACATAAAAAAATACTATGTCTAAAGCACATGCATACCCGCATCTGGGTCCTACAAATCAAATCAGGTTCGATTTTCACTAGAAGCCGGAACTACGAATGACCTGATCTCCCTCCACCCGGGAGTACATAGGCAGACATTTCTAGTGCGGTCAAACCAAACAAAAATTTCAAAAACTCATCAGACCAAACTCAAAACACAAGACAAATACTTTGCAAACCTCTCTCACACAAAAAATTGAACTACGAATGACCTGATCTCCCTCCACCCAGGAGTACATAGGCAGCTATTTACGGTGCGATTTGACATACAAGAAAAAACAAAAACCAAATAAAAACTAGTCGTCAAGACAACAAAACCATATAAAAGCTAAGTCCTATCAAGAAACCCTGATCAACAGGCTCTTTTGAGATACTCTCTGACATCTCAACGGTCGGTCTATCAAGGAGAAGCTCAAGATACATCAACAACAGCGAGTCATGAAAGAAGTGTTATTCACTCAGCAATGACAATACATATCCAAATAAGGAAGTGAATCAAAATATATTTCTCTAATATATAACACTATTTGATATATACACAGTGTCTTGTGCATGACAAATATGGCTGATCTAGTATGTGCAAGAAAAATAAAGCTAGTCTATGGACCCAAGGATAAGCGGGCCAACAATGCCTACATGGAATCTCTCTCTGAAGATGGAGGAGCAGCTGTAAGTGCAATACCCTCAGCCTCTATACGGCTCAAAATCTTCACAGTCATTTATAGTGTGGTACTATGGTCATCAATATATGCACTCATCTCAGTAATCAGACCATGAGTATAAGATCGGAGAGCAATACTATCGACAATGTGGAAATCCCAGGAAGCTATAGCCTCATCCCTATACACAAAAGCGGCGTCCCTAGCAATCAAAGTCTCCTCTATCTCAAAAAAAGTTGCATCTCTGGCAGATCGAATCTCCTCTCGCTCAATCAACCCTGCATCCTGAGCGGCTCGAGCCACGTCTCTCTCCACCACAGCTATATCTCTGCCAGACAAGGCGGTCAACATCAGCATTCTTGCCTAATCCCTCTCAAAGGTCATCTAGGCTAGTAAGCCTGCCAAAGCGGGATATGTCTTGGCAGAAACAATCGGCAAGTCACTAACTAGAGCAGCTGTCAGACCCATGAATAACTCATCCTCAGTAGGAGACTCAGGATCCTCCACAGGCTCCTCCTCATCTGAATCCACTATAAAAGCTGACTGGATGAATGCAGCTGATGCAATATCTGCCTCCAACCATGCTGAGTACTCTGGAGAATGATCTGGATGGCTACTAGAGAAATCATACCTCTCCCTATGATTCCAACACTCATACACTCGGATCAACGAAGCTGACATCCTCTGATCAGTAGCCCCCTCAAACTGATGCAGGCTCTGAAACTGATTGAACTAACCCATAATAGCCAGAGGATGATAAGTAGTCACCCCTCTCAATCCTGCTATGGGTAGATAATCCATGTCAGAAGCATGAGTGATGAAGCTATAGGGGGAGACTAGACCTGTGCATGGCAGAATCGAGAATGGATGAGCAATGTTAGACAGAAATGCTGACCACGACCCCGCATCTGAGCACTTTACGGGCTGAAAGGAGTAGGATATAGCTATATCATGGGAGAAACAATACCCCTGATGCCTGAAAAATATAATCGGTCGAATATGGGACATGAGCCATATATATAACAAGATTGAACTTCCTCTAAAAAACCCCTCTGGGTGGGTACTGCAGTAGGTGGCTGCTCTCAGCGTCTCAGCCAATATCATCAGGATGATGGTGCTACCATGCCTAAGGGCACTAACCAAAACTATCAATCCCACATCCAAATGGTCCGAGCGTAGCGGCATATAGACGTAGGCTACGATGCACATCAGTAAAACGTCTATCCTGGCCAAATGCCACGCCTCTGCCGATATAATAAAATCCCCAACATGACGATCGTAACTATCAAGCTCACCGAAGCGATCGATCAAAAAGTCAATTGAGATCATACGTCCATAGATGATCTAATCCATTACTATGCTCTGGTGAAGACCTGACATACGTATAAACGGCCTCCTCTTATCACTAATCGTTGTACGAGCACATGGCAACTCTAAAGCTAAGCCAGTAAATCTCTGGTACTCCTCAAGGGTCAGAGTCAACTCATGATACCCAAACCGAAAGACTTGTTTATCGGGTATCCAAAATGATAAGATGCCATCTAGGAACCCGTATGGCACCTAAAAGTTTACAAGGGCTAATGAATGCCACAGCATCTGATCCACTGTCCCTCTGGTTGGGGAGGGCAGACTGTCGTACCAAGATCTCAAGGATGATGCCACCTCAGATGGTGGCAAGTGCTCGATACGGCTAATAGTAGAAGATGACATCTGTATCACCGTATCACAAGACCATCCAGTGTCAAATCTAAACTCATCTGTCTAAATACATATATATGATATAATACATGCATAATGATGATTGTAAACATGATGAAATAGATAGGAAATATCATACATATCTACAAAAAACTATCTACTACAGGCATCATCCCTGTCTGATAATATAAAGCAAAATAAAAAGTACAGATAAATGGGGCACCACCACCCAGCTACTAACAGTGGTCTATCAAAATGGCTCATAGCCGCCCAAAAGCCAAAATAATGGCCGGCCAAAAGATATAGCTACAATAGCTATCCAAAAATATCTTAAACATCTACGCGCAGGTGGTTAACCTGCTTCGTCTCCTCCGTGGACACAAAATCGCGGTCATCAGGCATGTCTGGACGGTACAAGCGAGGATCAGCCCCTGTAAAACAGCTGTAAAATGGACCTGATGAGGGACTCGCTCCTGAATTGGAAGGGTCAAAAGAAGATGCCTCTGACGGGTCTTTGCCAAGATGCCTGATGAATAAATGAGCTCTTTCCAACTCCTTGGTCAGTCCTGCAATCTGGTCAAAATGAGTCGACTCCCTGAGGCAAGCTATTTAGTCTGTCATCATCACAGACCCAGGCGCCATGGTTTCTATAAACTGGGTAACACGAATCTGAGCCCCGATAGTGCGAGGACTCCACCAACAGCTAAGTGCCACTTGGCTGTAAGGGCCCTCTGATAGGGTAAATCCATCTATGCCCTCTATAGGAATATTTGTCATTGGCTGAACCAATGGCCAATAAAGCCAAGCAGGAGGAACAATGGGAATGCGGATCTACCCCATAATGCTTCTGATCACACGCTCTCCTAAATAGAGCTCCCAGCCTCCCTCTGTCAACAACGGGACTCTGCAGGTCGACAATACAAACTCCCAACCAGTGGGGAAGCCTCCCTCAAATTCGACAGCCAAAAACTCGGAGGTATATGGGATCCATGTGATCGCTCCGGCTGTCAATAGCTCCAACTGCAGACGGGAATGGGTAAAACACTCAGCAACAGGGACCTCTGTCAGAGTGGAGTGATGCCAATGCCGTCCTAGGAGATAGGTCTCCAGACCTAAAGCAGTGGCGGGCCGTAGGCAAGGAAGTCTCTCATACTGTAATACTTGTGAATTTTATGAATAATATTAATATTGATATTAATAAGTATGTGAATATTTATTTGAATATAAATGTTTATATAGCATAAATTGAGTTACTCAATTAAATTAAATTGAATTAATGATAATTGAAAAAATGTGGAGTTTATAATAAGCTCGTAGAATGCCTTGTATGGCACGTTGATGGGAATTATGATTGATTAATTAATTAAAGAAGGAATTAATAAGTGAATGATTAGTTAATATAATAATGTTAATTAATTGTTATTATGAGTAATCGCATATTAATGAATAAATAATTAATTGATATAATAGATTATTGTTTATTCAATTAATTGCTAAGTGCAATATTATGTGAGGAGTAATGGTATATTGTGTAGCACCTACATCTATATAATATAAAGTGTAGTGTGACATTGTAATGTGACTATGTAATATAGGAACTATATGGTAAAATGAAGTGAGTCACATGAATTACATAAATGGACCTATGTGAATACATGTTATGTGTACTTTGTGCAATATTAAATTAAACTATATAAATAATTGATATTAATAATTATTTCAATAATTAAACATAATTAAAATAATAAAGTTTATGATAATATGGAAAGATAATGCTCAATTAGATTATATTCGGTATTATCAAAATGTACATGGATTATATTATTTGTATAGATATATACCCCCAAATTGCTATTATGTAATATTGTTATCTCATTAAAAGTTCATGTGTACACCCAAATAAATTTAAAAACCTAGGTATATTATATGTAAATGTATATTAACCTAAGTGTGGGATACTCATTTGTCAAGTTGCTAAGATCAGGAGATATGTCCCAAATTGAGTGGCCTTTCTCTCCTCACGTGTATAGCTCAAAGGCTAAGCCTATTACTTGCAAAAATCAAACTCAGCGACTAGCCAATGATCAAAGGGGGAGTGGCTTCTACAGTAAACTTCAACTACTCCACCAACTCCTCTCAATCCAATGTGTTCTTTTTCTTTCTGTTAGTTGAAAATGGAATGCAAAGCCATTATCTGTGTAACAAATTCTCTATAAATGAGGTTCTTTTCTTCTTCTTTTCAATTGCTGAAATTTCTTTTAAGTGAGAATTGACAGTGAATATATTGAAGTGGTGAGAAGTCTGAGAGTGGAGAATTAGAAGCAAGCTTAGCAATATTAAGCCTCAAGAGGTATTATTACAATCTTACATTCTTAATTTCAAGCTTGACAAGTTTTATGAATTCATTGAAAATTGAATGGTGAATTGACATGTATAAATTATATAAGTGTATATACATGTTAGTAGAGTTATATGTATATGATAGATGAAATGTGATAGTATTCAAGCATGCTAACTGAGTAATGTTGGAAATGGAATTGAAGCTCTATAATAGCAAAAAACTTCCTGGCTGGAATCGAAGTGGCGCAGTCGCGCCACTCCCTAGTACAAATAGGGCGCGACCGCGCCCTTCTGCAGAACCAAAAGATAATTTTTATGCCTTTTGATTAATGGAGCATGCTAGTATAACTTCATTATGCCTATTTTTGACCACGACATGCTGACATAAGTGGCCTTGCATGTTAACACCTACCCTAGCTTGGTTTAAAACATTATAAAGAACCTTAGCTTAGAGAACGTAATCTAACGAACTAACTAGCTTTTGACTTATGACCTTAAGCATGCTTATATGGTCTGATTTCGTATATACATGAGCATGAAACATGGTATGTGAAGCTACTATGCGTATTTGAATGGTTTAACATGAGATTTTCAAGGAAAACTTAAGAGTTTGAAAATTTGTTTTACCAATAACTACGTTAAGAGTATTCTAAAATTTTGACTATCATATTAATATATGATTATGCATCTAGATATGATTGAAAGGTATGTCTAACTAGCCACGTTCTTTGTAAACTAGTTGAGCATGATTTAAAACGAGTTTTAAAGAAGTTAAACTATATAACTTGAAATATATGACTAAAATAACTTGAGCATGTATAATTGAAGCTTATTGATCTCATTGCCTATGTATAATGACTAAACATAAAGGACTTTGTTAATTAAACACTTAAAGCCTTGATTAGATGAGAATTGATAACGAACCATGTTAAAGACAAGGTATAGGATCGAACCTAGTTGTAGACCTCATGACATCTGTGTTTCACATGTATCACCGTTCAAAGTGAAAATTGGGATGAGTTTGGATTCTGTAGGAGCAGACCCTTCCTGGTTTAAACTAGGAGCAGCGCGGCCGCGCCACTCTCTAGTTCAAACCAAGCGTGGTCGCGCCACCCTGTAGAATGGACAGAGTATGTTATTGTAAATCTGAAATTTGACTCATGCTAGCATTGTTATCCTAATCTAAAATACATATTTAGTGTAGTATGAAGTGTTAATGAGAATGATGAAACCATATAGTGATAAATATTTATAAACTTTTAAAACGCTAAGTCAAGTAATGATTACGAACTATGTTATTGATTTCATAATATCCTATAAACTATTTTTTGTGCTATGTGTATGTGAGTTATGTAATGACGTACGTATGGGATTATACGATTAAGTTAGAATCGCATGCGCGTGTTTAGCTTACATATCAAGTATATGTATTCAATATACGTAACTAATGAATATCCTATATACGTAACTATGTTATAATAGGATTCGAAAAGTTTTGATAAGCCATACATTGGTAAACTACGCATAAGGCAAGTTTTCTATCTTACACAACTTTGAATATTGTGCAAGTATCATAACTGACGCATTTACTTTATGCAAGTATTCAGACCTTACTTTTATTGAGCAAGTTCTGTAACTCTTTTCACTTTACATAGTGTATAAATCCGAATTATTACCATGTTAACTAATATTTGTTATTATTCAAACATCGACTTTATATTTGGATGTTGTTGCAAGCATTTGAACTTATCGTTCATAAATGCATTACAAAAGTGTCTAAGCTATTTTATTCGCCTAGACTAATATCTTATGTTAGAATGTTATCCAAACCAATTGATTGGTGCAGAATCTTATATTGACTGAGATGAACAACCCCCCTTGAAGGGGAAACTATATATTGTCGGGCGACCGACGTGCGCACTTGAGTACGATTAAATGTTATGCATGACGTAGGGTAATTTAGCCTGATCACCTGTTGTACTTGTTTTTGCTGGATTATCAACATATTATTGTTAATTTTAGTAGAAGTTCATAGTCCTTAGTGACTACTCTATATTCATTATTTTGAAATCTCAAAATGATTAAGCGTTGAATCTTATTGATATCTTTTTGTCCTTAGCGACTATTGTTGAGAACTATCGATACTTTTTGCTACTCTTGAACTATCAACTATTATTGTACCCGTAGGAGATTGAAAACTATATTGATCCATTATTGCTATATTACTTGCTGAGCAAACTTGTTGCTCATTCTTGCTTTCCCTAAAAACATTTCAGTTAAGGCATAACAAGGCGAACCCTCAGCCACTGATAAGGGTAAGGGCAAGGGCAAGGCTAAGGAGTAGCTTTGTACTTAGTTAAAATATTATGATGATGTAATAAGACTTAATTTGTATTATGTATTAACTATGTCTAAGCTATGTTTAAGTGTGTTTAAGCTATGTAAGAGATGTTTAAGTTATGAGACCATGGGACTCGAATAATTATATTAAATAAATGTAATTTATTCTGTTATTTCCGTTGCGTGAGATGATATTTAGTCATTGGATATTTATAACGTTACGAACCGAATTCGAGACGCGAGTGCTCCGAATTTGGGTGTGTCACACATACGCCTAGATCTGGCCATGTAAATATCAAAAGTCCTCAGTGACCAAGACTGACAAATGTAAATGCAGAAATCAAAAAGGTACAAGAAAGATGTACTCACCAGCAGAAACGGGTAGAACCCTAACAAAGCCTCCGTCATACCCTCTAAAAGTATATGCATGCCCCGGAGAAAATAGACAAAGGTGTAGAAACCCCAATCAAAGTCACTGAGGCGCTCTATATGTCGAGTAGCACTGACCAGGGCGAAGGACATAGTCGAGGAGTTGTCCGCCACAAAACAACCCCTGATGATCACCAGAAACAATCACCTCAAGATGCGATCCCTAACCCTTCGATCATCAGGCAGAGGCTCAGTAAAGCCCCGCTATGGGCATCTATACTCAAAGGACCCGATCTGACTGTTTGACCTTTGATTGTCGTCTCAGGACTCCCAGCAGGGACCGAACAGCAGTAGTTGTGATGTCAACCATGACAGGCACTGGCTCACCCTCGAACTCAATGCCGGTGATGAACCTCCAGTCCATAAGGGTCATCATCACCTCACAGTCCAACAAATGAAGGGACTGAGTCTGGTGGAACCATATCTCAGACAAAGCCCTCATGTACCCAGGGGCAACGGCGGAAAAGAATAGAGAAAAAGGCATGAAACCCCCAGCCATCAACGATATCCATGTAGTCCTAGTGCAAAGTATGATACAGGGAATGCACGTTGAACCAGTTCCCTCGAGGCTGCGTAAAGCGGGGAACCTGCATCAAAAAACTAACCCATATTAAAAATCTATGCCCCAAGAATGCCAAAATAAAGGAAGAGAATCTAGAGAAAAGAGAACTTCAAGTCACCTCGTTAGCGTGAAGAAACTTCAATTAATGACGACTCAAGTCTTCCAATAAATCCTGGGTCGACACAATAATGCCCGAAACCTCCACACGTGGGGCCTGAGCAGGGGCAGGAGCAGCAAAAGGAGCCTGCTCATCATCAATATCAATCGGCTGCTCGTCCTGGGCTGGACGAATCACCGACTCTGCTAGTTTATTAGGCGGCCGAGCTAGACGTAGCTGAGGAACATCATAAGCTTGCCTCCGTCTAACGCCTGAAACTACCCTGTTAGCACTGTCGGGTCTATCTCGGTCCATCACCTGGACAAAGTCTCCAAATCACCTTAGCAAGAGTGTGGTAAGCCTGAAACCTGTGGCTTATTATTTTAAATTAGTACTCTATGCATTTATAAGTCTCAAAACATGCATGGATCATTCAAAAATTCCAGTGAAGTCAAAACTGCATGTTTTTCAAAAAGATAAATCCAAAAAACTGCATGGGTCAGTAAAAAAATCCCAGTAGAGTCAAAACTGCATGTTTTTAAATGCCTAAACTTTTGAATTTTTTTTTCGAGAGTCTCCTTTGTAAAATGGACTGTCCGCATGCACAGAGGCATGTCTAGGTGGCCATTCAGTAGCACACCTTCCCAAAAACAAGAACAATTCATATATATGAAATAAAATCCAAAGTAAACTTTATATGGTAGCCAAATTACCATGGACGTTTTTAGTTGAAAATCCAGCTGACTAGGCCTCAAAAAGGATGAGTAAACTGATAAAAAAGAGCAAAATATGACTGTCTCAGAACCTGAGTTTTCTTACATCAAAACGTGCATTACAGTTAAATATGCATACATATAAAGTTAGAAAAATTTTAGCAGGTCATATAGGCATACATTTTTAATACATTGCGTCTAAAAGCCCCGTACGTAGTTTACATGCTTTTAACTGTCAAAACTTGCAAAAAAAGATGTAAAATGTTATCTGCAATGCGCTGAACGCGTAGAAATTATCGAAATCAGAAAAAGGCTGTCCGAACTCCGCAAATCTGAAAAAGAAGATCTGATTCCGTTTAAAACTCGAAATAAAACTGATTCAAATGAACTCCCGCTGCCCAATATAAAGCCACAGGTGGAAGCAGGCCCACCTGCGGTAGCTGTACCTCTACCTGTGGCTCCCCAGGGTGGGTCCCACTCCCCTGGGCTCGGTTCGGTTCGAGTTGAAATGGACTTTATATGAGCTGCCAAGTCAAATCTGAAGAAAAATTGCTACGCGATTGAGCGGTTTGTCCTGAAATCCTGCGTTTAAGCAGCGTAATCCTGACAGAAAGGGTAACTCTCTAAAAACCCTAGGTATTCATAACTTGAAATACATGACTAAGGTAACCTGAGCATATGTAGTTGAGACATATGGACCTCATTGCATGTGTATATTGAGTAAACGTGAGGAACATTGTAATCGAACACGTTAAGCCTCGTTAATTGGAAATTATTAAGACTATGTGGAAAACATAACATAAGAATCAAACTTATCACAACATGTATGTTTTTGCATGTGTTATCATATATATATGTGGGCGTGTAAGCTAGGCCAGGCATTGTGTAGCTCAGCTCTGATCTGAACTGGGAGCAACGCGGCCGCGCCACTCCCTAGTTCAAATCAGGCGCAGCCGCGCCACCTTGCAGAGAAGTCTAACTGTCTTGTTTATAATCTGAGATTGATGTATGCTTACATTGTTAACCTAATCTCTAGTACATGTCCAGTACAGTATTTAAGTAATAATGAGCATGTTATGATGAAACCATATTAAATTGATAAAGTGTTTATAAACTTTCAAGTGTTAAGATAACGATTACGAACTATGTTATGTGATTTTATAGTGTCTTATTAACGAATGTGGTGCTGTGTGCACGTAAAGTACGTAATGACGTACGTATAGGATTATACAACTAAGTTAGAATCATATGAATATACTTGAATTTTATATCGAGCATATGTATCGAAAGTACAATGCTAATGCATATCCTATTTATGTAAATATGTTATAATAGGATTCAAAAAGCGTCGATAAGCTATACTTTGGTAAACTATGCTTAAGGCAAGTATCCTAAACTCTTGCATTACTTTATTCAACAGATATTGTAAGCAAGTATTCTACTCATATTGAACAAGTATTGAGCTATTACTATTATTCATTATACAAGTAAGCTATTCGAATTATGATTCATGACTTGTTGCTTCATAGCTAAGATAAAGTTGATTATATTCTTCAAACTTTAATATCAAGTATTGCACTTATAAAGTGGGGTCTATGCCATTTAATTCGGCTAGACTTATATTATGAATTTGAAAAGCGATCCAAACCAATTGATTGGTGCGGAATCTTGTATTGACTGAGAAGAACAACCTTCTTTGAAGGGAAAATATAATTGTTGGGAGACCGACGTGCGCACTTGAGTACGATTGAATGTTATGCATAATATAGGGTACTTTAGGCTGATCACCTGTTGTACTTGTTTTATTGGATTATCAGTATATTTCTTTTTATTCTAGTAGAAGTTCATAGTCCTTAGTGACTGCTCAGTATTCAATTATCTTAAAATCTTGAATTGATTTAGCATTGAATCTTATTAATATCTTTATGTCCTTAGCGACTGTTATTGAGAACTGTTGATATTTCTTACTATCCTCGAACTATCATATTCTGTTATACCCTTTGGGATTCAAAAACTATATTTCTCGCCTTTATTGTCATATTACTTGCTGAGCAAACTTGTTGCTCATTCTTGCTTTTCCCTAAAAACATTTCAGTTAAGGCAGAGCAGGATGGACCTTCGGGCACCGACAAACGCAAGGGCAAGGCTACCGACTAGCTAGTCCCTTTATGTTTTAGACATTCTCGTGTTATATTATGACAACTATGATGATGTATGAAGACTGATTCAGAACTATATTTAAACTTAAGTAGGGTTATGTAATAAGTCTCTATTTGATATTATTATCTAATCTATTAAGTACTGTAGGTTGCGAGACTTGGGGAATAAATATAATAAATCATTGTATATTATTCTAGATTATCCGATGTGATTGTATGATTTTAGTTATTATTGTTAGATAGTGACACACCGTATTCGAGGCATTATGGACCGAATTTGGGGGCGTCACAGGTTGGTATCAAAGGTGTAGTTATAAACCTTAGGAGCAAGTGTCCTTAGATTATAACTTCGGAGAACTTAGAAAGTTAGAAGGAAATAAAACTCATGTAGAGTTTTACTTGAGAGACTTAGTGTGTTATGAAATGTAACTTCATTCTATACAATGAACTTATATTTATTTAACATTCTAATGGAGTTGCTGTTTATTTGTCTTATGTTTGTGATTGTAGGATGACAGACATGGGAGGACCTAGTAGAGTGGCAGAGGAGGAGCCCAGAGATGTACATGTGGTATATGAGGCACCTCTAGAGGCTGTGCCTGTGCAGGCTGTTGCACCGTCTGAGTTTGATGACTAGGACGAGATCGAGGTAAAGTTTGACCCAGAGGAGGAGCCCATGGAGGACTCTTACGAGCCTAACCTGGAGGAACTGTAACGACCAAGAATTTTAAGCTCCTTATTAATTTTATATGTGATTTAAAATTGTTAGGAGTTAATTTTTCAAACTTATTTAAACCTTATGTGGTTATGTGCTTATGTGATTTAACCTATGCGAATAAATGCTAGGATTTTATTAAAGGGAATCACTAATGGTTATTTTTAAATTAATAGATTAACCCTAAGACCTTTATATCAGAGTACTGATAAAAATGTTAGTAATTACATATTCAAATTTACTTGAATATAGTGTAGAGAGTTAATCGTTATTGATTAATTGATATTGGTGTAATTAATTGATAATGTATGAAATTATTATTGTTGAGAATAATAAAATATAAGAGTATAATTTATTAATAATTAATGAGTAAGAGATTAATAAATATAATAATATTATATTTACTTAATTAATTATTTTATACAAACATGTGTTATATAAATGGTAGTTAACTATAAGGTGACCTTTGATAAGGCTATTATATATAGACTATATAGTAATCTTAATTGTATTATGTAAGATTGATAAGTGTAATGTGTACTTAGAGCATGTGACATGATGAGGGTAAGAAAACAATTATGAATACCCTATCACCTTACATTAATATCAATAGCATTATTAATTGATAATGTTTTCCCATAAGTTATTATTATAATAACAGTGATTAAACACAATTATATTATATTTAGTGTTAATAAAAAATGTACATGGATTATATGTATGTACATTACATGACACCTTGTAATTTGAAAATACATTGTATACTTTTTTTTTTACTCATTATAACCTAAGTTATATAGAATAAAATGTTTATACATGATATAACCTTAGTAAGCATGGTGCATATAATGATAGTGTAGTGTATTGCATCCAAGTTGCTATTGCTGAGATTAGTTGGTTGTTCCATAATAAGAGCCCATTTCCTCTTATTTCTCTCATTCACTTGAAACACCCACATTCTATGCTACTCTATCTCTTTCTCCTCAAACTCAACCAAGCTAGCTAATCATGAGATGGGGAGTGGGATTCATGAGTGGAATCACCAACTACTCACCTACCAATCCTTGACCATTATGTAATCTTGCTATCCTTTGTTTTGATTTGGTGAACAAAGGCAAGAACCGGATATACATTTGCCTATATAAGGGCTCTCCTCCTTCATAATTTACATTGCTGAGATTTTCTCTAAGTTTAGAATTGAGCTTGTATTATGAGATTTCAATTGGGTTGAGGGAGAGAAATATTGCAGCTAGGTGCATTCCATAACAAAGGTATAATCATTGCATTCATGTTCTCCATTTTTCTATTTTTGAGATTTGCTAAATTCTTGATTCTTGATTTCAATTGAATTGGATGTTAATTGATTGGAGATATAATTGTTAAATGCTATACAAGATGTTAAAAGTGTTGGAATTGTTTCATAACATAGCTAGAGTAGAATTCATATGATATTTCTGAGTTGGGTTTCCAGTCTGCCAAATAGGAAGCAGCTTCTGGTCTGGCCGCCAGCTTGCACAGCTGGGCCAGTATTGCACTGGCCAGCGGCACAGCTGCGCCAGTACCAGTTGCTGGTTTTCTTTTCTGATGCAAACCTGCTACATGATAAGTGTTGACATTGTTTAAAGAAAGCTTGAGGACTAGTTCAACTCATGTATATATATATATTCTTGTTGCAACATGCATGACTTTAACCATGCTAGTATATGTTATGGAAGGAAGCTTTATAGTTTTATAAATGAACTTAGGATTTGTTAAAGTAAACTTATCATGAGCATATAAGTACCCCGGCTATATTCTAACTTTTGGGACTTTCTGGTATGACCTAGAAACACATGAGAAGCATGTCAACTTGCATACATAAGTTTCATGATGGAATGTGAACATGCGAACCCCACTATTAAACATTTCTAATGAAAAATATAAGTTTCAAAGGTGAGCTTTAACATGTAGATATTATGTATGCATTCTAATTTAACGAGCATGTTAGTATAACCTAGATAGGCATGAAGAGCATGTTAATTGGTATATACATGTTTAAAAATGTGCACGGTCATATTAGACCTCATTAGGGAAAACTTACTAACGAAACGTGAGCATTGAACATGGACTTGGCATGTTACATTGAGATATGAATTCTGATTTTATGAACCTGACCGTATAGTCTATATTGACATGAAATGTACGTTTAAAGTGTTGAACACACTAGCAGGCACGATTGCAAGATTTTAACGATTTCAAAAGAGAAACTTAAGACTTTCAACGTAAACTTAACCAAGACTTTTGTCTATAGATTGTGACCACTTAAATACATGTATGTGGCTTATATATGCGTTCTAATACATGTGAATAACGGTTACAAGATGCTTTACATGTACCGTGTTGTCTTTTTAACTTAGTGTACTTTGCAAATGGAAACTTAGAATGTGGAAGCTAAATAGCATTGATTACCATGCGAATTACATTATGATTCTGCGAGCATAAGTATTAAGATTTCATTATGCCTATAGACGTATTGACATGAACCTCATTTATTTATATACAAATTTCACAGATGCATGCTCAATCATAAGATCAACTTCAAGTATGAACTACGTGATTAAAGTATATGTGTGTAGTATACTCGAGCATACATATTAAGTATTGTTTGACATTGTTATGTGATAACATGACTTTAGTAACCAATCTTGAAGCATGAACTTATATTGTTTAAAGTATATGAATGTCTGACATAAAAATATGTGGTCTTGAAGTGAACATAGAATGAACATGTTAGCTTTCGAACTTGAGTTAGATAAACATGATAAGCATGTGTGTTGATTTATATCAGTAACTGGAAGTGCTATGTGTTCAAGCCTATATTGACGCATAGAAACTAAGTAATCTAAAGTTATTAAATCTAAGACGGGATTAGATTGACTTACGTGAACTATGTGATAAAATTATATAATGATAAGATTCTTGTAAGTGTAGACTTTTATTACTTTATACATGCTAATTGAAAGATTAACTTGTTATTATTAGGCCATTCCAACGCCGTTTAAATTAAAGCTAGAATTATTTGTAGCTGAGTAAACAGGCAAGTTCTTTTGAACCCGTTCTTGTATTATTTGCAAGTCTACCAAACTTTACTCAAATTTATATTGAGCAGGGTATTATCATATTGCATGTTTTCCTGAACTACTCTTTTATTTGAGCAAGTTTTTCTTGACTTATACTTATTTATTGTACAAGTATCCGGACCCTATTGTGCAAGTATTCTAAATTCTTGTACTACCTTATTTAATGAACCGTATAAGCGAGTTTCTAAACTTCACTTATTTTTGGTGAAAGTTTCCTATCCTTCTCATATTGTATAAAGCAGGTTATTATTGTATTGTGCAAGTTCCTCAAACTTTACACTTTGAGTATTGTGAAAGTTCCCCGAACTTCACACTTTGGTTATTGTGAAAGTTCCCCGAACTTCACATTTTGAGTATTGTGAAAGTTCCCCGAACTTCACACTTTGGTTATTTTGCAAGTTCCCGAACTTCATTTCTTTATTATGCAAGTTCTCTAAACTTATACAAACTCGTATATTGTGCAAGTATCTTATCTTTGTGTTTACTTTATTAAAAGAACGTTGTAAGCAAATGTCCTAACCTATGCATTTACTTTATGCAAGGGATCAATTATGGTGAAATTCCCCGAATTTCACTCTTTGATGTTGTAAGTGTCTAAGCCTATGCATTTATTTTATGCAAGGAATGTATTATCGTGCAAGTTCCCCAAACTTCACACGTTGAGTATTGTGCAAGTTCCCCGAACTTCACACGTTGAGTATTGTGCAAGTTCCCCAAACTTACACAAATTTATATATTGTGCAAATTCTAAACTTCACTTTGTGCAAGTTCTCTATCCTTCTCATATTGTATTAAGTAGGTTATTGTTGAATTGAAAGTTGTTTACTTAATTGCTTGAACTTTATTTCCAAACATGTTATTTAGTTGTTTAATTACTTATCAATTATTCCACATTGATATTATTGATGTCCGCACCTAGTGCATTTGAGCTCGTACAATCTTGGACTTGTACATTATTCAAGGTTCTAAATTTCGTGAACTATGTCAATAAGAGTCTGAACCTTTGCTCGGTCAGACTAGTATATGAAGTTTTCTTTAAAGCTATCCAAAACCAATTGATGGTAAGGATTCTTAGACGGAACAAAACACCCCTCATATGTAGGAATGTGCCCAGGTATCTAATATATATGATACGAGTAAGCAGATATAAGTGTGATGCATATTCACGTTGTACCCGAGGCTGATCTCCTCGAGGTACTAAGTTTCTATAGCCAGAAGCCAATAATCCAAAAAGGGTCAATTAGCTATTGAACCCATTGGAAAGTTATAGTTCAAAGTCTACTTGACTATCAGTCATTCTAAAGGCAATTATTATCTTTGCTTTTAATAGTCATATTATTGAATCTTTTAGATATTCATAGTGTTGAATCATACAGGTTATTGAACCTTACAGATATTCATATCGTTGAATCATACAGATATTCATAGTATTGAATTATACAGATTGTTGAATCATTCTAACATTCATATTGTTGAATCTTTAAGATATTCATTTTGTTGAAATCATTGTAAGATATTTTTCCATTCATCATGATATATCCTTTATTGTTGTATTTAAACTTGCTGAACAAACTTGTTGCTCATTCTTGCTATATCATGACTTATATTGCAGTTAAGCCCGAGCCCTCAGGGAAGGACAAGGGTAAAGGAAAGATATAGGATGGTTTGCAAGGAGCAGACTTTGTCTTTATGATTTGTTTAATTACTATTAATGTAATATGAACCCTCAAGTTTATTCTAGGGTATGTTTGTATTGATGTATTAAGGTTATCGAATCTTGGGACTAGTAACACCTTTTGAATGAATGACGTACATTTATTAGATTTAGCATTTTAGTTATCGTATGTTACTTAAAGGTGGATGTTAGTATTGTTTCGTGGCGACCGGACTGGAGTCAGAGGGCCCGGATTCGGGGGTGTCACAGGTTGGTATCAGAGCTTTAGGTTATAAACGTTAGGAATGCAAAACCTAAGTTGTAACCTTAGTAGAAAACTCAAGTAGAGTTTGTAGGCGATGGATTGAGGATATCCATCGAGTCTTATTGTGATAGTGAAGTTGTTTATTTAAATCAGCTATGATTGATAGACGTCCTAACTTCTTAATGCTAACATGAATAGCATATCACATAAAGCCTAATGTTTTCTTCCTGTCCTCAGGATCATGCCGCCTAGGGAATTTTTGCAGAACCAGAGGGAGGAAGGATCTGTTAGCAATGGTGGAGGGGGAAATGTCGACCCAATGCAGAGCTTCGTTAACCTATTAACAGAAGCAATACATAATATAACCCCGCCAGCAGCTGAGCAGCCAGGACATTACTTGGCTAGCTTTAAGGACTTTAAATTGGTAGGACCACCGAAATTCTGAGAAACCTTGTACCCAATTGAAGCCCAGACATGGATAGAAGAAATTGAGAAGGTGTTTGAGGTCACACGGGTGGCCGAGGCACAGAAGACGAGTTTTGCCACATTCATGATGAAGGGCGAAGCTAATAATTAGTGGGAACCCAATAAAGGACTAGCAGGCGAAGGAGTTATTATGTGGGACAGATTTAAGAATTTCTTTTTGGAGAATACGCAACAAGATATGGAACTTAAGTTTCTGGAGCTGAGACAAAGAGGTATGTCAGTCGCAAAGAACGCGACAAGATTTAAAGAGTGGGCTCGATTCACCTCGCATTAGGTGGATACGGAGGCCAAGAAAACATAGAGATTTGAATTAGGATTGAAACCATGGGTGCAGAAGGTAGTAGATGTATTGAAGATTAATACCTTTTCTGATCTTTTGGAAAGGGCTATCATTGCTGAAGGAGGTAATGAAGCTATAGCGCAATTTAAGCAAGTTAAGAAGACCGGTAAGGAAGGACAGAAGGGGGGAAATGGTGGAGGCAGCAACCCCAATAAGCGTAAATGGATGGAGAGCAAATCATCCGAAGGTAGCAAATCCGAGGGAGAGGCTAAGAAAAGTTTAAAGTGCAACAACTGTTGAAGGAACCACTCGGGGGAATGCATGAAGGGCAAGAACACGTGTTATCGTTGTAGATAACCAGGGCACATGGCTCCTCAGTGTCTGAATAAGCCAAAAGGAAGATGTTTCGCGTGTAAAGCCACAGACCATCAAATCAAGGACTACCCGAAGAAAAAGGGCGATGCAGTTAGCTGAAACCATAACAACAACAACAATGGACTGAGCATCGGAGGGCCAGCCAGTCAAGCCAACATAACCATACAGGATGCGGTGGAGTCAGGTATCATCCCGATCAATGATATAGATGTATATGTGTTATTCGATTTGGGTGCCACCTGCTCTTTTGTTTCTAAATTTTTTTTTAACTAAACAGTTAGACTTACCCCTGAGAAATTAGAACACCCTATGGGCGTAGGAGTAGCAAACAAGGAAGTTATCCCCGTAGAATACATTCATAAGAACTGTTATACCGATTTGAAGGGAATTCGTGGATGTCTTCCCAAACGAGATTTAGCAGCAGTAGTTTTTGCCTTGGAGTTTTGGAAGCATTGTTGGTATGGCGAGAAATGTGAGATATACACAGTCTGAAGTATATCTTCACACAAAGGGAATTAAATATGAGGCAGCGCCGATGGCTAGAATTGATCAAAGATTATGATTATGAAATTCTGTACCATCCAGACAAAGCAAATGTAGTGGCAGATGCCTTAGATAGGAAAGGCAGAGGGACGTTATCGAAGTTGACCATTCAAGAGGAATTTGTGAAAGATTTTGAACAACTAGACTTAGAGATTAAGTATCCGATGGAGACCGAAGAGAAATTATTTACAGTGTCAGCAAGCCCGACTTTATTAGATAAGGTTAAGGAGGCATAAGAGAAAGATGAAGATTATGATAACACCAAGAAGCGATTAGCTGAAGGTGATGAGTTGAAATTTAAGATTGATAGCACTGAACTGCTAAGATTTGAAGGACGAATTTGGGTAGTTAGTACCAGAACTAAGAGAAGAGATTTTTCTAGAAGCATTTTATAGGAGGAAGTGTCGAACATCGTTGTGTTGGGACGAATTAGGTGAACGTCGACTGTTGGGACCAGGAGTGGTACAACAGATAGTAGAGATTATCTAAGTGATAAGAGCGAATTATCCGTTTTTATTAGAGTAGCCTTATTTTTTTCAATTCCGAGGACGGAATTTTTATAAGGGGGGAGGGATGTAACGACTAGGATTTTTAAGCTCCTTTTAATTATATATGTGATTTAAAAATTTTAGGAGTTAATTTTTCAAACTTATTTAAACCTTATGTGGTTATGTGCTTATGTGATTTAACCTATGCGAATAAATGCTAGGATTTTATTAAAGGGAATCACTAATGGTTATTTTTAAATTAGTAGATTAACCCTAAGACCTTTATATCAGAGTACTGATAAAAATGTTAGTAATTACATATTCAAATTTACTTGCATATAGTGTAGAGAGTTAATCGTGATTGATTAATTGATATTGGTGTAATTAATCGATAATGTATGAAATTATTATTGTTGAGAATAATAAAACATAAGAGTATAATTTATTAATAATTAATGAGTAAGAGATTAATAAATATAATAATATTATATTTACTTAATTAATTATTTTATACAAACATGTGTTATATAAATGGTAGTTAACTATAAGGTGACCTTTGATAAGGCTATTATATATAGACTATATAGTAATCTTAATTGTATTATGTGAGATTGATAAGTCTAATGTGTACTTAGAGCATGTGACATGATGAGGGTAGGAAAACTATTATGAATACCCTATCACCTTACATTAATATCAATAGCATTATTAATTGATAATGTTTTCCCATAAGTTATTATTATAATAATAGTTATTAAACACAATTATATTATATTTAGTGTTAATAGAAAATGTACATGGATTATATGTATGTACATTACTTGACACCTTGTAATTTGAAAATACACTGTATACTTTTTTTTTACTCATTATAACCTAAGTTATATAGAATAAAATGTGTATACATGATATAACCTTAGTAAGAATGGTGCATATAATGATAGTGTAGTGTATTGCATCCAAGTTGCTATTGCTGAGATTAGTTGGTTGTTCCATAATAAGAGCCCATTTCCTCTTATTTCTCTTATTCACTTGAAACACCCACATTCTATGCTACTCTATCTCTTTCTCCTCAAACTCAACCAAGCTAGCTAATCATGAGATGGGGAGTGGGATTCATGAGTGGAATCACCAACTACTCACCTACCAATCCTTGACCATTATGTAATCTTGCTATCCTTTGTTTTGATTTGGTGAACAAAGGCAAGAACCGGATATACATTTGCCTATATAAGGGCTCTCCTCCTTCATAATTTACATTGCTGAGATTTTCTCTAAGTTTAGAATTGAGCTTGTATTATGAGATTTCAATTGGGTTGAGGGAGAGAAATATTGCAGCTAGGTGCATTCCATAACAAAGGTATAATCATTGCATTCATGTTCTCCATTTTTCTATTTCTGAGATTTGCTAAATTCTTGATTCTTGATTTCAATTGAATTGGATGTTAATTGATTAGAGATATGATTGTTAAATGCTATACAAGAAGTTAAAAGTGTTGGAATTGTTTCATAACATAGCTAGAGTAGAATTCATATGATATTTCTGAGTTGGGTTTCCAGCCTGCCAAACAGGAAGCAACTTCTGGTCTTGCCGCCAGCCTGCACAGCTGCACAAGTATTGCATTGGCCAGCGGCGCAGCTACGCCAGTACCAGTTGCTGGTTTTCTTTTCTAATGCAAACCTGCTACATAATAAGTGCTGACATTGTTTAAAGCAAGCTTGAGGACTAGTTCAACTCATGTATATATATATTCTTGATGCAACGTGCATGACTTTAACCATGCTAGTATACGTTATGGAAGGAAGCTTTATAGTTTTATAAATGAACTTAGGATTTGTTAAAGTAAACTTGTCATGAGCATATAAGTACCCCGGCTATATTCTGACTTTTGGGACTTTCTGGTATGACCTAGAAACACATGAGAAACATGTCAACTTGCATACATAAGTTTCATGATGGAATGTGAACATGTGAACCCCACTATTGAACATTTTTAACGAAAAATATAAGTTTCAAAGGTGAGCTTTAACATGTAGATATTGTGTATGCATTCTAATTTAACGAGCATGTTAGTATGACCTAGATAGGCATGAAGAGCATGTTAATTGGTATATACAAGTTTAAAAATATGCACGGTCATGTTAGACCTCATTAGGGAAAACTTACTAACGAAACGTGAGCATTGAACATGGACTTGGTATGTTACATTGAGATATGAATTTTGATTTTATGAACCTGACCGTATGGTCTATATTGACATGAAATGTACGTTTAAAGTGTTCAACACACTAGCATGCACGATTGCAAGATTTCAACGATTTCAAAAGAGAAACTTAAGACTTTCAAAGTAAACTTAACCAAGACTTTTGTCTATAGATTGTGACCACTTAAATACATGTATGTGACTTATGTATGCATTCTAATACATGTGAATAACGGTTACAAGATGCTTTACATGTACCGTGTTGTCTTTTTAACTTAGTGTACTTTGCAAATGGAAACTTAGAATGTGGAAGCTAAATAGCATTGATTACCATGTGAATTACATTATGATTCTGCGAGCATAAGTATTAAGATTTCATTATGCCTATAGACGTATTGACATGAACCTCATTTATTTATATACAATTTTCACATATGTATGCTCAATCATAAGAAATGAACTTCAAGTATGAACTACGTGATTAAAGTATATGTGTGTAGTATACTCGAGCATACATATTAAGTATTGTGTGACCTTGTTATGTGATAATATGACTTTAGTAACAAATCTTGAAGCATGAACTTATATTGTTTAAAGTATATGAATGTCCGACATAAAAATATGTGGTCTTGAAGTGAACATAGAATGAACTTGTTAGCTTTCGAACTTGAGTTAGATAAACTTGATAAGCATGTGTGTTGATTTATATCAGTAACTGGAAGTGCTATGTGTTCAAGCCTATATTGACGCATAGAAACTAAGTAATCTAAAGTTATTAAATCTAAGACAGGATTAGATTGACTTACGTGAACTACGTGATAGAATTATATAATGATAAGATTCTTGTAAGTGTAGACTTATATTAGTTTAAGATCGACTTGTTATTATTAGGTCATTCCAACACCGTTTAAATTAAAGCTAGAATTATTTGTAGCTGAGCAAACAGGCAAGTTCTTTTGATCCCGTTCTTGTATTATTTGCAAGTCTCCGTAACTTTACTCAAATTTATATTGAGCAGGGTATTATCATATTGCAAGTTTTCCTGAACTACTCTTTTATTTGAGCAAGTTTTTCTTGACTTATACTTATTTATTGTACAAGTATCCGGACCCTATTGTGCAAGTATTCTAAATTATTGTACTACCTTATTCAATGAACCGTGTAAGCTAGTTTCTAAACTTCACTTATTTTTGGTGAAAGTTTCCTATCCTTCTCATATTGTATTGAGCAGGTTATTATTGTATTGTGCAAGTTCCTCGAACTTCACACTTTGAGTATTGTGAAAGTTCCCCGAACTTCACATTTTGAGTATTGTGAAAGTTCCCCGAACTTCACACTTTGATTATTTTGCAAGTTTCTAAACTTCATTTCTTTATTATGCAAGTTCTCTAAACTTATACAAACTCGTATATTGTGCAAGTATCTTATCTTTGTGTTTACTTTACTCAAAGAACGTTGTAAGCAAATGTCCTAACCTATGCATTTACTTTATGCAAGGGATCGATTAAGGTGAAATTCCCCGAATTTCATTCTTTGATGTTGTAAGTGTCTAAGCCTATGCATTTATTTTATGCAAGGAATCTATTATCGTGCAAGTTCCCCGAACTTCACGCGTTGAGTATTGTGCAAGTTCCCCGAACTTCACACGTTGAGTATTGTGCAAGTTCCCCAAACTTACACAAATTTATATATTGTGAAAATTCTAAACTTCACTTTATGCAAGTTCTCTATCCTTCTTATATTGTATTGAGTAGGTTATTGTTGAATCGAAAGTTGTTTACTTAATTGCTTGAACTTTATTTCCAAACATGTTATTTAGTTGTTTAATTACTTATCAATTATTCCACATTGATATTATTGATGTCCACACCTAGTGCATTTGAGCTCGTACAGTCTTGGACTTGTACATTATTCAAGGTTCTAAATTTCTTGAACTATGTCAGTAAGAGTCTGAACCTTTGCTCGGTCAGACTAGTGTATGAAGATTTCTTTAAAGCTATCCAAAACCAATTGATGGTAAGGATTCTTAGACGGAACAACACACCCCTCATATGTAGGAGTGTGCCCAGGTATCTAATATATATGATACAAGTAAGCAGATATAAGTGTGATGCATATTCACGTTGTACCCGAGGCTGATCTCCTCGAGGTACTAAGTTTCTGTAGCCAGAAGCCAGTAATCCAAAAAGGGTCAATTAGCTATTGAACCCATTGGAAAGTTATAGTTCAAAGTCTACTCGACTATCAGTCATTCTAAAGGCAATTATTATCTTTGCTTCTAATAGTCATATTATTGAATCTTTTAGATATTCATAGTGTTGAATCATGCAGGTTGTTGAACCTTACAGATATTCATATCGTTGAATCATATAGATTGTTGAATCATTCTAACATTCATATTGTTGAATCTTTAAGATATTCATTTTGTTGAAATCATTGTCAGATATTTTTCCATTCGTCATGATATATCCTTTATTGTTGTATTTAAACTTGCTGAGCAAACTTGTTGCTCATTCTTGCTATATCATGACTTATATTGTAGTTAAGCCCGAGCCCTCAGGGAAGGACAAGGGTAAAGGAAAGATATATAATGGTTTGTAAGGAGCAGACTTTGTCTTTATGATTTGTTTAATTACTGTTAATGTAATATGAACCCTAATGTTTATTCTAGGGTATGTTTGTATTGATGTATTAAGATTATCGAATCTTGGGACTAGTAACACCTTTTAAATGAACGACGTACATTTATTAGATTATGCATTTTAGTTATCGTATGTTACTTAAAGGTGGATGTTAGTATTGTTTCGTGGCGATCGGACCGGGGTCAGAGGACCCGGATTCGGGGGTGTCACAGGAACATATGGTGGGAGAGTACGAGGAGCGTATTCTAGAGTTGGACTGCAGAGTGCAGGAGCTGGAGGCTGAGGCCCATGAGAGAGAGTCCGAGTTCCAGAAGCTGAGGGATGAGGATCATAGAGGAAGCTAGCGATGCAGGAGTTAGAGGTGGATATTGCATACCATAGGGAGGCAGGGATCCAGATGTGGACCTTGTTTCACAAGTCGGTGGCTAGGAATGTGGATCTGGCAGGAAAGCTAGAAGAGGTAGAGCAGAGAGAACTAAGTGAGAGGACAGAGAAAGAGGCACTCCGTACTCAACTAGAGTTGGAGGTGATGAATAGGATTCACTTCGAGGAGAAGTGGGAAGCAGCGAATGAGAGGGCAGACGACTTAGAGGATGAAGTCAGATACAAGAAGAGAAAGATGAACAAGATGGGGTATGTGTTTTGTTCAGCTCTTGAGAGGGTGATTGATGGTGTATACCACTACCCAGCGGAGCAGGGACAGACCCTACGTACCATGAGCAGAGAGTTGATGGCGTATATAGCGCAGACCGAGTACAAGAGCGCTGTGGAGCATGGGATGATGGGATGAGACCTTTAGTCAGTCTAGTAGTAATATTTACTTTATGTGTTGTATATACTGTGTTGTAATCCCAACTTTTTGTGTAAAGTATGAGATAGATATGTAAACCCCGAGTAGGCTTATGTTAGAGGGGTAGTAGGTTGATATTTTCCCCATCTTTTGTGATACTAGGGGATATGTGATGACATTTATAGCAGTATGCTAGGGAAAATCATGTAATGAAAGGAATTGGCATATGAATATAAATGAAGCTTATTTCAGAAACGTGTTATAAGATTTTATACCTTTAGTATTAAAGGAATACTTAAGTAATATAAATTGAGTATTAATAAAATGAAAATTTTGTGATGTAAAAAATGCCCCCCAGACATAGATTAACTGCACCTGAGGAATCAGTTAACATTGAGAGGGAACAAGTAGACCCGATCCAGAAGCTAGTAGACTTGTTAGGAGAAGCTCTTAGGGGAAGGAACAACGAACTCGTTCGCCCCAATCCTCAAGCAGTACCAGTCACAAGTTTCAATGATTTTAGGAGTGTAGGACCCCCAGAGTTTGAGGGTACTACCGATCCGATCATAGCTCAGACATGGGTTAAGGATATAGAGAAGGCTTTCACTATCGCTCGAGTAGGTGAAGACCAGAAGATGGTATTTGCTACGTATATAATGATAGGCGAAGCCAACTACTGGTGGGAGGCTAATCAACAAATAGCTGGAGAAGGGATAATAGCGTGGGAGAGATTCAAGACGCTGTTTTTCGAGAACTACTTCTCGAAAAGCATGAAGAACATAATGGAGGTCAAATTTTTGGAACTTAAACAAGGTGATATGATGGTGGCGCAATACTCGTCTAAGTTCAATGAACTAGTGATGTTTGCAGAACACCAAGTGGAAGACGAAGAAAGGAAGGTGAGACATTTTGAACAAGGACTAAAGCCTTGGCTGTTTAATAAGGTATCAATTCTTCAAATTAATTCCTTTGCGACATTGTTGGAGAAGGCGATCATTGCGGAAGGTGGCAGTGAGGCCTTAAGTCTGTATAACAAGGAGAAGAAAGGAAAGAATACCGGAGGTGAAAACCGGGGGGGAGGTAGCAGCAGTAGAGGAAGTAATTTGGGAAAAAGAAAGTGGGAGAACAATAACACCAACAACAACAAAAATAACAATAATCAGTCGGGGAATTTTCGTGGAGGTTTTAAGAAAATGGTTGAAGGATGCCCAAAATGTGGACAGAATTACCAAGGTGAGTGCTGGAAGGGACGCGACACTTGCTATAACTGCATCCAGGAGGGACACATTTCTCCCAACTACCTGAAACTAAAGGAGATCGAAGGATGTTTTGCTTATGGCTCGACAGAGCACCGGATCAAGGATTACCCGAAGAAGGGAAGTGGCGGAGGTAGCAGCCAATAAGGGGGAAACAAATTAATGATCGGCGGACCGACACAATCCAACCGCCCAACCGCCAGAACTTTCAACATGACCGTCTAAGCCACAGTGGCTGCGAAGGACGTGGTATCAGGTATAAACCCAATCAATGATATAAATGCATATGTATTGTTTGATTCGGGAGCCACCTGTTCTTTTGTATCTGAAGAATTTGATGATACAACTTCAAGAGTTATTAGATAAGGGTTACGTACGACCAAGTGTGTCTCCTTGGGGAGCACCAGTGTTGTTTGTTAAAAAGGACGGATCTATGAGGCTCTGTATCGATTATCGAGAATTGAACAGAGTAATGATCAAGAACAGATATCTGTTACCGAGGATAGACGACCTTTTTGATCAACTGAAGGGAGCGAAGTGTTTCTCAAAGATAGACCTACGGACAGGTTATCACCAACTGGAAGTACGGGAGGAAGATATACCAAAGACTGCATTTCAAACCCGTTATGGACATTATGAGTTTTTGGTAATGTCATTCAGATTGACTAATGCTCCGGTAGCATTCATGGACTTGATGAACCTAGTTTCTAAGACCTACTTAGATAAGTTTATGGTAGTTTTTATCGACGACATCTTGATCTACTCGAATACAGAGGAAGAGCACGCCGAACATCTGAAGATTATTTTGGAGGCACTAAGGAAGGAGAAGATGTACGCGAAATTTTCCAAGTGTGAATTTTGGATGGAGAAGGTTCAATTCTTAGGTCACGTGGTAGATAAGGATGGAATCTCCGTAGACCCTGCGAAGGTAGAAGCATTAAGTAATTGGGAACAGTCGAAAACACCAACGGAGATAAGAAGTTTTGTAAGAACCCGAATTTTCAAGAACTATTAATAATGAGAATTTAATAAATAAAATTCTTAAAGCACGAGATGGGTTCGAATAAGAATATATTTTCAAGAATATATATTGTGTTACATAGGGTAATATGAGCTATGTAATAAGTGATTTTGTGTTTAATAAATATATATCATTATTATATATTTGTTATAAATTGTAGAGATGAATTAGTTAGAAGATGGATAAGATTTATCTATCGACATTAAATAATTTATAGAATTGTTTTATCATAGTAAGTTGGTGACATTAAATATCTTTGATGAATAATCACCATTTTCTTGAATGTATATACTAGTGACTAGTATGATTATAATATAGGTTATTATCAGTGCTTAAGCTATCCATGGATAGATTGAGATAGTAAAGCATGATTTAGTTATAGGAATTAACGAATAAGTATAAATGTTGGTTAATTTGAATTGAAAATTTTAGTATGGAATAATATAATTTGAATATTAAAGCCTCAATTAACTATGGTGCTATAGTAAGGGGTTTAAGATCACTTAAGTAAATAGTGAGTTAACACATGCGTGGAATATGTGATTATAGTAAGTGCCTTTATATATATCACTTGGCATGGTATTATATGAATGTGCAAACGACGTTAATAAAATACGTTGCTAAACCAATATATCTTTAAATAAATATTGATTAGAGAATTAATTAATATTGAGATATGGTTAAATATATAGATTAAAGAAATTGTTTTGGAGACAATTTATAGAAAGGAAAAAGAAATGAATATTATATATTTCTAATAAAGAATATTAAAATAATTTCCAATAGTGAATTATTTTAATAAAAGGGAGAAGGTTATACCTTGTATGACTTTGTATGAGGTAATATGAATGGGGGCAAATATATTAAAACATATTTACTATATGTAATATATTAATAGGAAATAAACTTATGGTATATTTTCTATATAAAACGTGTACATGTGTCGTATATGTAATTATTTTAATGAGATATAGATATTATATTAAGAATAATATGTTGAGATAATGAGTGAATTCTTTTATTATAATTAACGCCTTTAGTTTCCAAAATTATAATAAAAACGTTTTGTCATGGTGGAATACATAATTCTTATAATAATAATGTATCTCTAAGAGTGTTAAATTTATAAAAGAATACTAAGTTATTTTAATTTACTAAATAACTTGAGTTACTATTTTATTGTAGATTTTATTATTTAAATAATTAATAGAGTAAATATTAATTATTCTAAGCATAAAGGTTATACATATTATAAGTGTATAATTATTTAAGGTAGCTTGACATTAGAATGCATGTGTCACACAAACCTTATATTAAAGGAATATTAAAGTGTGGTGGAAGTAATAATAATCTTAAGGTAAGCTTGTGAGATATGTCTAGTGTGGCAAAGTGGTTGAATAAGCATTCATTAAATAATTAATGAATGAATAATTAAATGAATTAATTAGTATTATTATGTAGATAAATTGCTATATGCAATGATGTGTAATTATAAGTTATATAGTAGCTACATCTATATAATTTAAAATGAAGTGTGACACTTCAAGAAAACTATATAATATAGGAAACTATATGGTAAAGTGAAATGAGTCACATGAGTTACATAAATGGACCTATGTGACAATGTGTTATGTGCGGTACATAAATGTGTACTTTATGAAGGATATTAAATTAAACTAAATAAATAATTGTTGTTAATAATTATTTCAATGGTTAAGTATAATTGAAATAATAAAATTTACAATAATGGGGTGTGACACTACTCAATTAAAATATATTCGGTATTGTCTAATCTACATAGATTATATGATTGGGTGTATGTGTGACCCAATCATATTATATAGTAATAACACTAAGTTATTAGATATAAGCTTGCAAGTTAGTCCATGTGAGAACAATAATGGTTAATCAAGTGGTTAAGGTACATGAATAGTAGTAGTTGGTGAGAGTTAGCCACCAACTCCCCTTTGCCCTTTGGGTAATGACCATAGGAGGATAATAGCTTAATAATAATTAGAGGCAATGCATTGGTGTGTAGAGTTTGTTAATTCAATTACTATATTGTTACTAGGAGAGCATATAATAAGAAATGTAATTACATCATGAGCATATTATAAGGTGTAATGATGAGGAAGGACCATGAATAGTAGTAATTGGTGGAGTTAGCCACCAACTCTTCTTTGACCATTGGGTATTGCCCATAGGAGGGTAATAGATAGATTATAATTAGAGAACATGTAAATAAGAAATGTAATAGTATTACATCATGAACTTATTATAAGATGTGACATTGAGAGTAATATTATTTTGTGAGCTTGAGGCCTATTAAATACTAAGCTTACATAATTGTGCCTTGTGTGGCATGAGTGGTAAAGTTAAATCAATTAGAGGTTTAACTATAATTATTAAAAGAAATGGCAAGTTAATAAATAATTGATATTAATTATCATTATATATTTGGGTGTAATTGAGATAATAATTTTATGGAAAATTATGGGATGAGAATACCCAACTATTTTATATCTAGTCCAATTAAAATATTTACCCAATGTACATGAGGTACATGATAATATGTGTTGGTATATATTTAAAGTATGGATATACTTATGTGGGTGTACATATGTGTCTGTATATATGTATCTATGACTTATATTAATGTAGCATTATTAAGTGAACATAGTGTAACTTATATTGTCCAAAAGAATAAAACCTAGTGTACTAATATTGCAAATGCTGAAAATTGAAATGCTAGAATGATAGTGATGATGGCTATGCAATGATGGTAGTGATGAAGGGGGAAGTGGTCTCAATAGTGACCCTCCACCAAACCCCTCTTGCCCAATATATTTTTCATTCTTCCAATGGTTTGATTCAATGTGCAAGACCTAAAATTGGGCAATGAATTGTCTATAAATAGAGCCCCCCTCTTCCCATAATCAAGTTACTAGTATTATTGCTAAGTTCGTGATAAGTTCATATAGTGAGTGTGTGATGAGTATTGTGAGAGAGTTCTGAAAATGGAAGCTAGTTGAGTAATACAAGCTTCAAGAGGTATAACTCCTTTATTATGTCCTTAAATTTCTAAGTTGATAAATTCTTAGAACGTTATTAGATTCTTGATAATTGGTTTGGTAATGGCTACCAATGTGTCATATAAGTTATATGCATGTTTATGTAGTTGTCTAAGCATGCTACATTAAAGTATTAAGAGTCAAGTTTCTGAAAAATTCTGCAGAAACAAGCCTTCTAGACCTGAACCGAGGTGGCGCGGTCGCGCCAGTTCCCCATATAAAACCAGTGCGGCCGTGCTGGTGGGCAGTTCTTGAAATATGAATTTTTGTGTTTTCTGGTTTATTAAGCATGCTAGTTAGACTTCAATAAGTATAAAAAGGGGTCTGACATGTGAACTAAAGTTTTCATGCATGTAGTTAAAGGTAGTAGTTGGTTTAACATGCTTTTTCTAAAAGAAAACTTGGGGTTTTGAAAATGAAACTTGACGAACATAGTATCTTTCAAGTTTCGACACTTCGACCATGTGTATGTGACCTAGTCATGTGCAAGAATGGATTAGGAATGTGGTTTCAATGAATATTGCATATAGAAGGTTGTTAAGCATGATATAACCTATCCGAGCATATTTTGAAGTAAGTTTTCAAAAGAGAGATTTTATTAACTATGTGTAAATGAAGTTTTAAAGTTGCCTTGCATATACTTTGAAATTGTTATAGCTTGGTTTAGGATGATTTGAAGGAAAACTTGGAAGTTGAGAACTAATAGTCTTGAACCTTGTGTGAAGTGTATTACGACTTTTCAAAGCATGTACACTAGGACGTCTTATGCCTCTAGACATGACGAATATGTTCATCATCTAGCTAAGCATGAGTTAGACCTTTCAAACATGGTTTAAAATAAGTTTTCAAATAAATGAACTATGATATGTCTATGTAAATAAAGATTGTGACACCCCCAAATCCGGGTACTTCGTTTTCACATGATTTGGTGTTCACTTTCTAACTATAACAAACATCTACCCAAATATCTCAAAATAAATTACAACCTTTATTCAAAATAATAAAATCTCCCTTAAAATAAGGGTTACAACCTTCTCAAAAATCAATCTCAGGGTTACTCTAACCTTGTACATAAACAATAAAGTGCGGAATAAAAATATGACATAAAAGTCTTATTACAACCATTTCAAAATAATTAAACAAGTCTTCACTTGTTCATCTTTCCCTTGCCTTTACTCGTAGACGGGGCATCAACGCTATCAACCTTAACTGCAATTGTTATTTAATGCAAGAGTGAGCAAACAACAGCTCACTGGAGTTTAACAATAATATAGACATGAAAGAATATCTTTAAAAGAATCTGAATAATATGATTCGCTTCAACAATAAAGAATTGAATAATAGTTCTTTCATCGCAATTACAATTCGAATATAGAATTTATCTGAGGGTCATAAAACCTTTGAACCCTTGTCCTAGGTTATAAATATTTCTATTTAAACCTTTAACAGGCAATAAGACTATGGACCTTAACTCGTACTTAGGGGGATCAGCCCTTCGTACCATGTATTGTGCACAAACATCTTAACGCTATGCGTAATAATCTTCCCTAATAATTAGGATTGTTCAACTCAGTAATTTGAATTCAAGTCCGCACCAAAGAAAGTTTGGTTTGGATAAGCTTACAAGGGTAATTTAGAATTCACGTTCATCAACTAAGGATTAGTTGAATCGACTTTCAATAATTCATAAATAAAAGAATTATGAATTAACATATGATTTAGAAGTAAACTTAAAGCATTTAAAATAATAAACTGGATCTTACTTGAACAATAAGTTAAGATCATTTCAATTAAATAAACAATTGTCCAATACAAAAATGGAAAGGACATTCTCAACAATGAATATATGAACTCAAAGAAATTGTATAGAATTAACAAGTTTAGAGTTAGAAGACTTGCCTCAAGCGCAAGCTACTTAATACAATTCACGTACTTTAATACTTCCTATACACATTCAATTATAATAATCTAAATCAGTTAACACATAACTAATTCACATAAGTGGTTAACCGTCATGGTTAACTCACTCTAATTAAATAAATAATCAACTATCATATAGTTAATTACATCACACACATACTCACATAATTAAATTAATTTTTGTATTTAGCTAAATTATAATTAAACAATTATAATTTAAACACTTAATTTAATTATAATTACTCAATTATAACTACCTCTTAAATTATCACCAATTCATAATTAATAATTAATTAAACTATATCATGCATTATAATTACACAAATTATAATTAATCATGAAATTATAAACTTAAAATCAATAACTAAACATGCATTTATTAAATTACAATTACTTCAATTATAATTTAAATTAACATCTAATTGACTAAAATAAATCAATTTCTATCCATTATAATTTAACCATATTATAATTTAAATTAAATATTTACTCTTAATTATAATTAATCACATTATAATTAAATAACTCATTTACAATAAAACATTTATAATCTAATTAAAGTTTTCAAAATTTCTTTTATTTCCCAAATATGAATTTGTCACAATCATATAACAACATGTTATATCATTTAAACATATGTCCACTATCATGGAATAATTAAACTAAGGCTTTAAAATAAATTGTACAAGAAACTAAAGTCACTGTCCAAGCACTGTGCGCGGCACAGCTGCGCAGCTAGCAGCCTGGGCACCGGCGCACCTGCGCAGCAACTCGGCCAAACGCAGACAGCCACAGCTCTCTGCTTTACCGAACAACCCATACAAGCCAACAAACGGAAAATTACAGTAACGTAGCCATTGTAACTCCATACACATGCAATAATACATAACATAACATATTTCTACAACATAACAACCATCTAAATAATGATAATCACAAGTTTTAAAAATCCAATTTGGCCATTTTCATGAAAACTCATATTTTTCCAAAATAATCCACTGTAAGAAATTTTCTCCATCAATTCCACTTTATATACATACATTATATACATAATTGAATATAATCATCATAACCAATTCTAATTAGGCATAATAACACATATAAATTCCTAAATTTTCCATTCTAAAATCAATCAATATACATAAAACCATATGAACAAAACTTTTTCCATGAAACTTGTTTTAACAGTAGTTTAATTCTTGAAAATCCTCTTATGTCATACAATTACCACAATCAACACATTGATACAATACATATATATATATAATTCATGATTTTTACAACTTCACAAAATTCACATAAAATTAAAATTTACAGAAACTTAAAACAATGAAAAACAACTACTTAACGTTTTTAAAACTATGAGATAGTAATTACCTTTATGCTTAGAGATTGAAGAAGAACATGAAGATGATTTCTCTAGCATTCTCAAGCTTTTCTCTTCCTTTTTCCTTCTTCTTCCTCTCTAACACTGTATAGTTCTAACTTTCTCTGCTCTTTTCTCTATTCTTCTTTTAGTCTTAGGCTTAGAATACTAACGTAAACACATATAATAGTTATAATACGATATAACTTATACGATATAATAACTGACAAAATAATAATACCCTTATTAAGTATATCAGTTACGTAAGTTTTAAAATTCAAAAAGCCTTAAGGCTTTGTTTAGTACACAGTTTATTTAAAAATAGATTATTAGCTAAGGCCTTGTTTGTTTAAAATCATTTAAAATCTTTTTTCTTTTATTTTAACAAATCATTAACACATATTTTAATGTCACCTTTTAATTAATTAAATAATTTAACATCCTTATTTAATCAACTAAAATCAATTAACCATATAAATATTTGTCACATAATTATAATTACTCGCTAAATATAATTCCCGTAACACTTAACACACATCTCATCTAATTTAATTCTATCAATTAAATTAGAACTATAATATAAAATTAATATACATTAATTAAATAAATATTACACATTCATTTAATTAATATATAACACTTAATGAAATCACTACATAAATCACATAATTTATTTATTTAACTCAATAAATAAATCACATAAAATATTTATTTAACTCAATAAATATTTAAAATTATTATATAAAATCATAATCGTTACAAAGATAGATACATGGGAGCATGCTATTAGAGGCCTATTAGTAGCATTATATAGTTTAAAGACTTATGTCAATAACCCTTTGATAAATGAAATTGTTAAGCCTTGTTGATCAAAATAATTTAATATAGAGCTATGTGATTCAAAAGTAAAACTAAATAGTTTGAATATGAAATGAAAGGAAGATGAAAACCTACTTGATGTATGTGTATAATATATATCAGAATGCATAGTATGTTAGGACTAGACTGAGCAATGAAAAGCTCAAGTTTGGTGTTGGCAGGAAGTAGCGCGGCTGCGCCACTCCCAAGCTTAAATGTCGCGCAGCCGCGCCGTTCTGCAGAGCCGCCAAGAGCAGTTCGTTAACTGATTGAACTTAAGTCGTGTTTACATACTTTCCTGAAAAGACCATAAGGACTGAAACAGTGTGGTTTCAATAGAATGAGTATGAGATTATGCAGTAACGATATTGTCACCCTATGTTGAAATAAAATGAAACTATGTTACGAGACAATGTAATATTTATTATTATATTGAGAATGTATGGATGCGTATAACTGATAAGCATTAATCCATAATTATATAATTGTGTAGGAATACACAAAGTGCAGATAGCTTTAAGCAGTTAAGTCGTAGTTGATAAACTACGAATCAGGCAAGTCTTTTAGTTCTTAGTTGAATTATATTATGCTATGATGATGTGAACCTATATATATGAACTTTGTATGAGATATGTATGAGATTGAAAGTTGATCTTTGATGATATATTTGTTATGTGAGAAGTAACATGCGTAGTAAATATAAATTGATTATAAATGCATGAACTAAGTATGATATTATATGCTATGTGATGCATGAAAACTGTTAAAATTGCTGAGCTTTCGAGCTCACTCTTGCAAATAACCATTTTTTGCAGGTTAAGGATTCACGGTAAAGATTACGTGCTTCTTGATTGATAAAGTAAATAGTATCGCAATGAAGAATAATATTTAGATTATTACTTGAACCATGTTTAGGTTCTAGGAGTTGTTCTTGATAGATGCTTACGATGTTTAGTACTTGTTGTATTGAAAAGATGTAATAGTAAATACATAGAGGATATCGAGTTGAGTTGTAAAAGTTTATACAGAAATTCAAGTAAAGTGAATCATAATATAGTTTGATTCAAGGTTATGTAATTGATTCAAGATTATGAGATCAATAAAAGATTCTTTTCGAAGAGGATTGAAAAAGTTTAAGTTATTCTGTATTTTTATAACATCAAATATGATATAAGACAGGAATGGTAAATGACCCAGATTGTAACTTGTAAAAGTTTGGGGTTATTATACGAGATCCTGAAAATGAAAGAATTTATATTCTAAATTGTAATGAAGCGAAGTTATATTCTTTAAGTTATGAATAAAAGATGTAATGTTTTGACTAGTAGTATCGTGACTGTACCGGATTCGAGGTAATAAAAGGGACCCAGATTTGGGGGCGTCACATGTTTCTTAGGGTTAGTTGGGTACTATCTAAGATTCATTCAGGATTTTTCTAAGATAGCAACCCCGTTAACCAATCTGACAAAGAACATGGTGAAGTTTGTATGGACGGACAAATGCGAGGAGAGTTTTCAAGAATTGAAGAAGAGATTAAGCGAGGCACCTGTGTTGTCACTACCAGACGATGCGGGAGATTTTGTGGTGTATAGTGATGCATCGCACAAGGGACTTGGTTGTGTACTTATTCAACATGGCAAAGTCATTGCGTATGCATCACGACAATTAAAGGACTACAAAAAATGATACCCTACTCATGACTTAGAATTAGCGGCAGTAGTTTTTGCGTTAAAGATTTGGAGGCATTATTTATACGGAGAGAAATGTGAGATATACATGGACCACAAAAGTCTGAAATATATATTCACACAGAAGGAGTTGACTATGCGTCAGAGAAGGTGGTTAGAATTGATCAAGAACTATGACTGTGATATTCTTTATCACCCGGGTAAAGCAAATGTGGTTGCCGATGCTCTGAGCAGGAAAGGAAGGGAGAAACTGTTTCACTTGACAACTCAAGAGGAGTTAATAAGTGAGATGGAAAAATTGGAAATAGAGGTAAAAGGGCCGGAGAGGTCTGAAGAAAAGTTATTTATAATGGAAGCTCGTCCGACATTGTTTGATAGAGTGAAGGAATCACAAGAGAAAGATGAGGAGTGCGAGAAAATTTGAAAGAGGATCGCAGAAAATGAAGAAGAGAGATTCAGAATGGATAAAGAAGGTATCTTGAGATTCGAAGGGAGAGTATGGGTGCCAGTGGTAACCGAATTGAGGGAAGACCTTTTGCACGAGTCACACAATACAACGTATTCCGTTCATCCGGGAGGCTCGAAGATGTACCAAGATTTAAGGCAACATTTTTGGTTGCCCAATCTGAAATGAAAAATCGCAGAGTGCGTTAGTAGATGTCTTACTTCCCAACGCGTCAAAGCATAACACCAGAGGCCGAGTGGTTTACTATACTTGTTGGAAATATAGGAGTGGAAATGGGAGCACATCACGATGGACTTCATGGTGGGACTTCCAGTCACACAGAAAGGTTATGATGACAATTGGGTTATCGTGGATCGACTAACGAAGACCGCACATTTTCTACCAATCAAGATTCGCCATAGTTTGAATCAGTTAGCGAGTCTGTACGTAAAGGAGATTATTTCACGACATAGAGTGTCGCTGTCCATTGTCTCTGATCTAGATTAGCGCTTCACGTTAAACTTCTGGAAAAGCTTACAAGAGAGAATTGGAACACAGTTGAGGTTGAGTACCGCTTATCATCCTCAGACAGACGGGCAAAGTGAGCTAACAATACAAACGCTGGAGGACATGCTTAGGACTTGCATGATGGATTTCAAGGGAAATTGGGACGACCACCTACCCTTAGTAGAATTTGCATATAACAATAGTTACCATGCGAGTATCGGCATGCCGCCGTACGAAGCTCTTTACGAGAGAAAATGCAGAACACCGTTATGTTGGGAAGAAGTCGGAGAACAACGAATACACGGACCAGAGTTAGTACAACAAACTGCAGACGTGGTGACAATGATAAGAGCCAGACAAGTAGCAGCTCAAGATCGCCAAAAAAAGTACGCAGACTTGCATCGGCAGGATCGAGACTTTAAAGTCGGTAGTTTTGTATTCCTGAAGGTATCTCCATGGGAAGGAAAAATCTAATTCGGCAAGAAAGGAAAATTGAGTCCAAGATTTATAAGGACCATTTGAGATACTGAAGCGAGTGCGCGAAGTGGCATACAAAGTTGCATTACCACCTGAGTTGCAGCACATCCACAACGTGTTCCACATCTATGTGTTGCGTCCATACAAGGCCGACTACAAGCACGTGATTTTTTATGAGCCCATTCAAGTGGAGAAGAATCTAGCATATGAAGAAATTCCTATCCAAATATTAGATAGGAAAGAGCAAGCCTTAAGAAATAAAGTTATATCTTCTGTAAAAGTACTTTGGTGTAACCATAATGTCGAGGAGGCTACGTGGGAATTAGAAGATAGGATGATGAGGGACTATCCCCATCTATTTGTGTAACCTTGTAGCAATTTTGAGGACGGAATTTTTATAAGGGGGAGGATGTAATACCCGAGAATTTTCGGGTATTATTAATGAATAAATTAATGGAAATGAATATTTATTTGAATATAAATGATTATGTGTTGTGTGGTGAGTTAATTCAATTATTTCAAACCAAATTTATAATAATTGATAAAAATGTGGAGTTTATGATAAGCTCGAAGAATGCCTTGTGTAGCACAGTGGTGAGAATTATGGTGATTTAATTTAATTGAAGAAGGGATTAAGGAGTGGATGATTAATTAATAATGTATTGTTAATTAATGATTATTATAAGTAATAGCGTATTAATGAATGAATAGTTAATTAATATTTTGAGATTAATGTTTGTTCAATTAATTGCTTAGTATATAGTTATGTAATCGCATATTGTATAGTAACTACAACTATATAATATAAAGTATAGTGTCACAATGGGTTATGACTATGTAATATAGAAACTATATGGTAAAAGGAAGTGAGTCACATGATTGGACCTATGAGAATACATGTTATGTGTACATTGTGCAATATGGAACCAAATTATATTATAAAGTGTAGTGTGACACTTTAGTGAGACTATGCAATATGGAAACTATATTGTAAGAGTAATATTGTATAAGTTACATAAATGATGCTTATGTGAATATGTGATAGGCATAATACATTAATGTATATTATATGAAATATTAAATTAAAGTATGTGAATAATTAATATTAATAATTATTTCAATAAGTAACATAGTTGGAATAATGAGGTTTATAATAATGTAGTATATCACTATTCAATTAAATCATAAATTAGCATATTAAAATGTGTATAGATTATATATTGAGGTGTATACATGTACCCCAATTTGCTACCATATAATATTGTTGTGACATTTAAAGTCCGTGTATACCCCTAAGTGAATTTAAGCCAAAGTAAGCATATATGTGTATTAAGCATATAGTATATGATATTTCACTCTTTCCAAATGCTGAGCTTTGTAGCCACTTGTCCCAAAAGGAGAGTCACCTCCTCCATTTCTCATTCATGTGAAAGGCAAATAGCTTATTCTACTTCATCATATCAACTTCCTAGCTAGCAATGATGGTGAGGATAACAAGGGGTGTGGGTTGAGGTAGTAATTGGGCACTATTCCATCAACTCCCCTCAATCCTTTGGTTCTTCTTTTCCTCCATTGTTTCAAACCTTGGGGCAATTGCTTTGCATGGGTATAGAATTCCCCTATAAGTACCAAGCTCCTCTTCTCATTATCAAGTTACTAGAATTATTACTAAGTGTTGCAAGAGTGAGTGGAGAGCATAATCTGAGAATTCAAGCAAAGCTCTGTCAAAATTTAAAACTCAAGAGGTATAATGCTTGAACCCACCTTGACATTTAATTCATAAAAATTCACATGAGATAGTTGAAATTGATATATGTGAGGGTACTAGCATGATTAGTAAAGTATATAGGTGTGTTGTATGTACAATATGGTAGTGTGTAAGCTTGTGTCATAAGCAAATTAAGTGATGGTCTGAAGCTCTGCACCAGCAGAAAGCATTCTAGTTTGGAACCGGAGTGGCGCGGCCGCGCCACTCCCTAGTACAAACAATGCACGTCCGCCCCCTTCTGCAAAATCAGTTGATGATTTTGTTATGCTTTCTAATATAGGGAGCATGCTAGTATAACTTCATTATGACTATTTAAGCCCCTGATATGCTGACATAAGTGACCTTGCATATTATCACATTCCATAACTTGATTTTTATGACTTTCTAATTGAAACTTAATTTTTCAAAAACAAACTTGACAAACTAAGAATACCTTGAGTTCTGAAAATTTAAGCATGTTTATGTGGTCTATTTATATGTATATGAAAGCATGATATAAGATGTATGGACTTATCTCACATACTTGAATGGTTTTGACAACCTTCTAAAAGGAAATGTAGAGCTTCAAATACAAACTTGATAAACTATGTGCCCTTTAAATTTTGAACTTGTGAGCATGTGTAGGTAGTATAATTATGTATATACATGAGTATGCCATATCATATATGAAGCTACTTTGTATAATTAGTTAAACATGAGGTTTTTTGAAGAAACCTTAACAGTTCATGAAACTAGTTGGTTGATAACCACCTTGCACGTATTCTGAAAATTTTGACTATCTTGATAGGGTCTCATATGCCTCTAGACATGATAGAAATGAATGCCTAGCTAGTCATATGCATTGTAAACTAGTTGAGCATGAATTAAGACAAGTTGAATGAACTTCATAACTTGAAATACATGACTAAAGTAACCTGAGCATATGTAGTTGAGACATATGGACCTCATTGCGTGTGTATATTGAGTAAACGTGAGGAACATTGTAATCGAACACGTTAAGCCTCGTTAATTGGAAATTGTTAAGACTATGTGGAAAGCATGACATAAGAATCAAACTTATCACAACATGTATGTTTTTGCATGTGTTATCATATATATATATGGGTGTGCAAGCTAGGCCAGGCATTGTATAGCTCAGCTCTGATCTGAACTGGGAGCAGCGCGGCCGCGCCACTCCCTAGTTCAAATCAGGCACGGCCGCGCCACCTTGCAGAGAAGTCTGACTGTCCTGTTTGTAATATGAGATTGATGTATGCTTATATTGTTAACCTAATCTCTAGTACATGTCCAGTACAGTATTTACGTAACAATGAGCATGTTATGATGAAACCATATTGGATTGATAAAATGTTTATAAACTTTCAAGTGTTAAGATAATGATTACGAACTATGTTGTGTGATTTCATAGTGTCTTATTAACGAATGTGGTGCTATGTGTACGTAAAGTACGTAATGATGTACGTATAGGATTATAGGACTAAGTTAGAATCATATGAATATACTTGAATTTCATCTCGAGCTTATGTATCGAATGTATAATGCTAATGAATATCCTATTTACGTAAATATGTTATAATAGGATTCGAAAAACGTCGATAAGCTATACTTTGGTAAACTACGCTTAAGGCAAGTATCCTAAACTCTTGCATTACTTTATTCAACGGATATTGTAAGCAAGTATTCTACTCATATTGAACAAGTATTGAGCTTGTACTATTATTCCTTATACAAGTAAGCTATTCGAATTACGATTCATGACTTGTTGCTTCATAGATAAGATAAAGTCAATTATATTCTTCAAATTTAATATCAAGTATTGAACTTATAAAGAGGGGTCTATGCCATTTGATTCGGCTAGACTTATATTATGAATTTGAAAAGCGAGAATCTTGTATTGACTGAGAAGAACAACCTTCTTTGAAGGGAAAATATAATTGTCGGGAGACCGACGTGCGCACTTGAGTACGATTGAATGTTATGCATAATATAGGGTACTTTAGGCTGATCACATGTTGTACTTGTTTTATTGGATTATCAGTATATTTCTGTTAATTCTAGTAGAAATTCATAATCATTAGTGACTGCTCAGTATTCAATTATCTTGAAATCTTGCTTTGATTTAGCATTGAAGCTTATTGATATCTTTCTGTTCTTAGCGACTGTTATTGAGAACTGTTGATATTTCTTGCTATCCTCGAACTATCATATTCTGTTATATCCTTTAGGATTCAAAAACGATATTTGTAATACCTGAGAATTTACGAATATTTTTAAATGAATATATTAATAGAAATAAATATTTATTTGAATATAAATATATATGTGTTGCGAGATGAGCTCATTCAAATGAATTCAAATTGAAAATATAATAATTGAGGAAGAATGTGGAGTTTCTGAAAATGCCTTGTGTGGTATGAGAATAGAAACAATAATGAGCTTAATTAAGCTTAATTGATAAGCCTTGTGTAGCCTAATTAATTTCCTAATCTAGTTGGGTCATTGACTTAATATTGTATTGGACTTAGGATATATCCAAGCCCAACAACATTAATGTGATATGTTATAAGAATTAAGAGATGTGGCCCAATCAATTTATCTGCCAGATTAAATAATAGAGTCCATGTGCTTTAGTGTGCTTAGCCCAATTGATTTAATTTGATGTGGCCCAATGTGTAATGTATGATGATAGGAATATGTATATACATGAAGATATATATGTATGTAGTTGTATAATAGAGATTGTAAAATGAGGTGCGACATTGGAATGTGAATAATTATTATATAAAACTATATGATAAAAGTAAGCTTAACTTATGTAAATTACTAAGTAGTATGAAAGAGTCTTATGTGACCCCATGATGTGTGTGGGAGTATTTAAATTGGTATTCTCAACCTATGAGGAAAAATGACATTTACTAAATAAATAATTAATATTAAATGATTATTTTAATATTTATGTAGAATTGAAATAATGAGTTTTATGGAAAATAATATTGGTACCCAACTAAATTATTCTAGTCTAGGGTAAATATTATTTCAAATAAACCAATGTACATAGATTATATAATTCTATGTGTGTAATGTATGAGTGAGTGTATATGTATGCTCATTTGGGGACAAATATCAAATAAACCTAAGTATGCTAATAGTAATACCAAATGCTGAGTTTTTGCTCTTGTCCCAAATTGATAGTCATTTTGGCCCCCATTTGTTCATTTTCGTGTATTGTAAAAAGGCTACAAACCTAGCCTTCATCTACCTTGCAGTCTTAGGTATTTCATGCTGGTGATGATGAGAGGGGTGTGGGCAAAATAGTTGCCATGATTTGCCAAGCTATCTACTCTACTTTGTCCACCATTCTTCTTCTTCTTCCTTTGGGTTCAAACTCAAGGGCAATGGATTTCTATGGGTTTTCATTTTCCTATAAATTAGAGCCTTACCTTCTCATATGGGTTGCTAGAAATCTGAAATTTGTTCAAGTAGAGAGTGAGTGAATGAGTAATCAGAAGTTAGAAGCAAGTGTTAGGAGTTTCAAGCTATAGAAGGTAATAATCCTATTTTATGTTTTGGTATCATTTTCTTTAAAGTCTTAAAATTTCTTGTTAGTTAGTTTGATAATGGATACCATGATGTTGGTCAAGTTTATATACTTGTTACTAAGGTGTTGATCATATTCTATGCTATCAAATTTCAAGTTTTACAAGTTTTAGATATATCATGAAATACTTGCTTTTAATGTCCAAATTGATGAGCTAAGTTTGTAGAAATCTGTAAATAATTGTTAGAATCATGCTATGTATGTTGGGTGGCAAGTTTATGGAGATTATACATAGTGAGTATGCTTAAAATTGCTATTTGTTGTGATTTTGGGATGTTGGTTCATAGCAGGGGAAAGGGGTTTTCGAACTGCAATAGCTATGCCTGCCCCGGCGGGCTTCCTATAGCTCAATTGCCGCCCCGGCGGGGGGTGGCCAGAGAATTGCAATGGCATTGTTTGGACAATGCCTGCCCCGGCGGGCCTCCTGTGGTTCATTTACCCGCCCCGGCGAGGGGTGACCAGGGAACCAAGACTGGGCTGTTATGTTATTCAAACCTTGTAACCTAACCTAACTTAACTTAAGGAGCTTACATAATCCTTAAACATGTGTCAATGCGTATTGCAGGATGTGTTAGTAGGATTAGAGTTTGAGTTATAATCTTTTGAAAGAAAAGTTAAAGGACGAAGACCATGTTTATAAAACTTTACACCTTTTTGAAATCTAACCTTTTTAGAATGTATTCGCAACTTAGTTAGTTTTATGAATACATATGAAATGTGAAATCAAGATGGCTTGTATGCTTAACTTGTCGGTCATGAGATTTTAGTATTTGAAAACCAATTGAGTTGAAAACTCTATGACTTGTATTGAGAACTATTGAACGAACTATGATAACCGACGTATTCACACATCTAGTTAGACACGTTATAAACTACGCAAGCATAAACTAAAAGAGTTTCTAAGTAGAGAGTTATACAACCAAATCTAATACCTGCAAGCATGCGTAGAAAGAGGTTATTTGGCAATGTTATGTGATTTAATAAGTACTATGGTTAGTCTTTGACGTGATAAGCTCCTTTGGCTTTGTAAAATGAAGATTTGTGAATAAAACTATCCATTGTTGAAAGTAAATGGAAAAGACCAAACCTAGTTCCTCAACATGCATGTATGAATGCCTTAAGCTATAATACATGGCTCAAGCAATGTTTTAAGTGTTCAAGCATATATTGACTTTATGGAATTAAGTTTTGCCAAGGTGTTTCTAAGGTTTTTAAAACAATGTGGATTATACATCTATGATTAGAAACTATGTTATTTGACTTCATAGTGATTTATAAACTAAACTTTTGCGCTATAAGTACGCAAAATGTGTAATGGAGTATGTAAAGAGTATACAACTAAGTTAGACGTTTATGTATGCATTTAAACTTACATATCATGTATGAGTATACGTAACTAATGTATATCTTATACGCATAACTATATTATTATAGGGATTTGAAAAGTGTTGAATTATTTAACGTGGATAGACTACGCTTGAGGCAAGTATCCTAAACCCTTGCATTACTTATTCAATGAATATTGTAAGCAAGTACTCGAAACCTACTCTTTATTGAGCACTACTTAAGCTTGTACTATTATTAATCGTACGAGTAAACAATTGATAGTATGATTCATATTTTATGAATTAATGCTTCATAGCTTAAGGTAAAGTCTGTTTATATTCTTCGAACTATGATTTCTAGTATTAAACTTTAAAATTGTTCTTATATACATTGAAAGAGCAGTCTATGCCATTTGATTCGGCTAGACATATATCATTAATTTAAAAGTAATCCAAACCAATTGTTTGGTGCGGAATCTTATAATGGACTGAAATGAACAACCCTTATTGAAGGGGAAACTATATATATTTATCGGGAGACCGACGTGCGCACATGAGTACGAGTAAATGTTATGCATGACATAGAGTACTTTAGGCTAATCACCTGTTGTACTCGTTTTGTAAAATTATCAGTTTATTACTGTAAATTCTAGGAGAAGTTCATAGTCCTTAGTGACTGCTCAGTATTCATTACCTTGAAATCTTGAATTGATAATTGTTGAATATTACTGATATTTTCTGTCCGTAGCGACTATTATTGATAATCATCGATACTTCTTGCTATCTTTGAACTATCATTATTGTTGTACCCTTGAGAAATTTAAAATTACATTGAACATCCTTATTGCTATATTACTTGCTGGGCAAACTTGTTGCTCATTCTTGCTTTCCCTAAACCATTTCAGTTAAGGCAGAGCAGGGCGGACCTTCAAGCACCGACAAGGGCAAGGGAAAGGCTACAGAGTAGCTTTATTTATGTAGAACTTTATAATTGTAATAAGAACTTATGCTATTATGTATTAGATAGGTTTATATATGCTTAAGGTATGTTTAAGCTATGTAATCGATGTTTAAGTTACGAGACTTTGGGACGTGAATAAATTATATTAATTAAATGTAATCTATTCGGTAGTAGAGTTGTGTATTATTCCGCTATGCGATGCGGCATTTAGTTATACTATTATTATCATGATGTTAGATTCTAGAACGTGATAAACCGAATTTGAGAGACCAGTGGCGGATTCGAATTTGGGGGCGTCACAATATTATTCGCCTTTATTGTCATTTTATTTGCTGAGCAAACTTGTTGCTCATTCTTGCTTTTTCCTAAAAATATTTCAGTTAAGGCAGAGCAGGGTGGTGGACCTTCGGGCACCGACAAAGGCAAGGGCAAGGCTACCGACTAGCTAGTCCCTTTATGTTTTAGACATTCTAGTGTTATATTATGACAACTATGATGATGTATTAAGACTGATTCAAAACTATGTTTAAACATAAGTAGGGTTATGTAATAAGTCTCTATTTGATATTATTATGTAATCTATTAAGTACTGTAGGTTGCGAGACTTGGGGGAATAAATATAATAAATCATTGTATATTATTCTAGATTATCCGCTGTGATTGTATGATTTTAGTTATTATTGTTAGATAGTGACACACTGTATTCGAGGCATTGTGGCCCGAATTTGGGGGCGTTACATGTACTAGCTTATCGCACTTGTAGTTTACTATGTGTGTATCACACCATTACAACATACCACACCTGGTTAAACATTACTCATCTAAGTTCCTTAGACTTAGATTATTCATATAGCCTTCGTTCATCACTTGGTGATCATACACACATGGTATACATTACATATTTAGTTCTTATACATTCTCAAATATACTTATTTTGGTCCCATCATAACATGAAACAAATCATTGGACATTACACACTTCAAATATCATCTTACGTTATGCTATAATATTTCCAAGAATCAACTCCCATTATTCCATCACGGTTCACAAATAGAAAGTATGATTCTCTAAGGTATTTTGAGGATTTTTACGAATCTTTGTAATGAACTTTTGACTTCCAAGTCTTGAACAAGCTTTTAGACCATACATCATAGTAGTTCATTCCACAGTCAGTCAATTGAAGTAACCCCTTATGTCTTCTTAAGAGAGTGCTTCAAAATGGGTGTTTTATATTTCCACTCTACTACCAACTCTACGATTTCGAGAGTCATTCCACGATTTGATAAAACCACCCTACGATTCTGCGAGAGCATTCCGCGATTAAAGTGAAACCACACTAAGATTGTGAGGTTCAGTCTACGATCTACGAACTAAACCAACTATCAAGTCTTGGTCTGGGGTTGGACTCCACGATCAGCAGAGTAAGTCTATGATCTACGAACTAAACCAACTATCAAGTTTTGGTCTGGGGTTGGACTCAACAATCATCAGAGTCAGTCGAAGATTTAATGGAATCATTCCATATTGGTCGGGTTTACTCCACGATCTACGATAGCGTTCCACGATTGAAGTGAAGCCATACTACGATCGTGGGGTTAAGTCTACGATCTACGAACTAAACCAACTATCAAGCATTGGTCTTATCTACTCCACGATCGGCGAGAGCGTTCCATGATTGAAGTGAAGCCACACTACGATCGTGGGGTTCACTACTACAATTTGATTTATGGTTGGCCTAGTCTACTCCACGATCGGCTAGAGAATTCCACTATTGAAGTGAAGCCACACTACGATTATGGGGTTCACTTCGACGATCTGAGGCTAAGGCATACTCTTACATTCTAGTCCAAAGGACAACTTTGGCTAATTGTTTTAATATTATACTCCTTTTCATTTGGGCAGACTTAGAACTGTGTTTGGGCCTGACTGGGCTGTAAGAGTGTTAAGGTTTGAAGAGAACACCATCATAGATTCTTTGGGAAACAGAACTCGATCTCAGGTTTGTCATACCTTTGTAGAACTCAATGGTTCTCAAGTTAGGTTACTGACACAGGCAGATTAACAGACGGACATGCATTTGAACTATTTTGGTATAGAATCACCACCTTTAGTAAGATTAATATTTTTCCTTATTTCACAAGAGTTCGAACATAAATTCATTGTTAGCACTCGTGGTCTGTATCATTCATAAACATAGGGCACCACGCTTCTTTTACAAGTTTTGATCTGGTCTTTAAGGTTATCTCGATAAAATATCATATGATATCTTTTAGTTTAAATGTGTTATAACTCTTAACACATATCAGTGCACTCCTTTTATCACATTATTTTAATGGACTCTTCCTACAACTAACATGCAATATTATAACTTACTTTAGTTTAAGAGTCTTAAGGTTAAGGAGTATGTGTACCTTCTTAAAACAAAGAAATAGTGCAAGCTTCTCGTTACCCTCTTCCTTTCTAGACTCCTCTGAATTATCGAGCTGCCGAGTTCCTCTTGGACTCTCCCTTCATCTCTCAAACCCTCTCTTTCTTTATTAGAACTAACAATATCAGCCAGCTCTATAAGGTGTATCAGGGTCTCTATTTATAGGGAGACATTTTGTCTAATCATTGGTCATTACTCAAATCTTTGGACTGGTTCTAATTGAATCAACCGTTGGTTAATAAGGGTTTGGTGAAAAGTTTCTTACCAATTCCTTGCTAGCCATACTGCAGGAAATCATTTTAGCCCATATGGGACTAATTTAATATAAAGTAACATAGGGTGGTTGTAGACCCTAGGTCTAGCTCGGCTGAGAACAAGCACCCGACTGAAATTTGTATATATATAATTCTAATATCACAAGTGAACAACAACTCACAAAGCTGATTTTAGCCCATGGGCTCACTAACACGAACCTGATAGTTTAACAAGACTGCCTAACATCATTAAGTTTGTCCACTACTATTTGTAAAAACATTTCGTGGGGCTCTAATAGCTTAATTGCCACCTCCATAAATTTGGGCTAGAAACACTACTCGGTTGGACTCAACAAAATTAATAGTCCACTACCTTTATTCCTCTAGATTATGAGTCCTTCTACTGTTCAGTACTAAATCTAAATAATCATATTTAATCTCTATTCACTTAAATTGGATAATTATTAATTCATTTTAATTCATACTTTTAATTGATTGACCATGAATCATTAGACCACATCCGGTTCCTATTCGCAATCCATCCAAGATACAAATTCATTTTATGATTACATATTGTACATAATTATTATCACAAAATTCTCATTGCACCTTTTTAAGTAAGGCAATGGTCCATAACACTAAATTATTTACAAGCACATCTAGCAAAAATAGATATGGTTCAATATTTAATATGGATTCATATTACATTCTAATATACCTGGATTTTTATCCACAACACTTGTTTATGCTAGTAAAATAATTAGTACAACCTCATAACGGCTCTATGTAATTCAAATACTCATGATGGTAGTACACCAATTTTCTTATTTGTCACTAAATAATACTTTTTGAATGAAATTAATTATAATATAATATAATTATTTCATTTATCTCATAGGTAGATTTATGTAAAGAATATTTCACAAGTAAGCCATGTTGGCTTATTTTGAATAATAAATGTATATTTTTAACAATACATTTACTTACTACATCCTATAAAATTTATTTAATTCCTCATATTACTTTCTTTTCATTATGAATGAGTAATATTTATAATGTCTCGTACATTCTTAGTTATATCCTTTTATCTTAAAAGTCTATCTTCACAATCATTTTGTACCCTATGGGCTCTTTGTAGCACATGGAAAAAATTTAATCCACTCTTTTCATATTTGCTTTATTAATAATTTCGTTAATTCCCTAACCTTTATTTAATTTTTAATATTTCCCCTAAAAGAGATGTCACTAATATTCGGGATATTACAATATCTATGCGTTATATGACGTCTCATGGTTAGATAAAGTCATTTTAATTGTTGATGAGCATTGATGGATAAAGAAAACAAAAAAAAATTGTTTTTGCTCATGAAACCCTAAAATTTCAGTCCATTTTGGACCACTTCCATTTTTGATCTGTAAATTATTTTTGAGATCCGTCAAAGCCATGAGTTAGATACATGACTTATCTAATGAAACCAACATGAATCACTCAAAAATTTTATACGAGTTAACCGTATCGCGATTTTTAGTAAAACGGTTCCTGCCTGAAAAATTAGGGAAAAACCTAAAAATTTCCTAGGCATGTTTTTGTGAGGGTTGTTTCGGCTAGTTAGAAGGCCTTAAAAATTCTGATCTTTTGTGGTATGTTAATATATCAAGTTATCTAGTTTTTTTTCCAAAGATGAGCATTTTCCAATTTCCTGAGATGGAGTTATAGTCCATTAAAGAAAATGCGATTTTAAAATGAAACTGTTATACTCAGAATCTGGATCTCAAAAAATTGTGAAATATTTACTGAAGTCATTGTTTGATGTCATGAGGCTACTGTATAGATTTTATAATTTTTGGATAAAAGGATAAGTTTTAGTAAATGTTATTATTTTGGACTGTTTTAGCCTAATCAAAAATAGGAAATGAGCTTGGAAAATTATAAGAAAATTATTTTGTGTCTAAAATGTTATATTTTATGTTTTTTCAGAAGATATAAAAATAATAAGTTGATTTGATATTTTTAATGCCTATGCTTGATTTAAGGAAAATTGAGAAAATTAAGTTCTATTAAGTTATAAAATTTGTTAATGTGATTTTATTAAATAATGATCAATAATATGATGTATTAAGAATATATGAGGGTAATTTGGTCATTTTTAATAAAATATTATAAGAATGACATGTTATGTTTGTTAAATAAATTAAATAGTAAGGGATAAACAATTAAATTAAATTATTTGTAAATGATTAAAATATTATTAAATGATTAATAATATTAGTAATTGATTAAAACATTATTAAATGATTAGTAATATTAGTACATGGTTAAAATATTATTAAATAATTAATACTATTAGTAAATGATTAAAATATTATTAAATGATTAATAATATTAATAGATGATTAAAATATTATTAAATTATTTATTATAGTACGAAGTGAATAAAATATTATTAAATAATTAATAATATTAGTAAAATTTTAAAATATTATTAAATAATTAATAATATTAGTAAGGTATTAAAATATTATTAAATGATTAATAATATTAGAAAGTGAATAAAATATTATTAAATGATTAATAATATTAGACGAGAGTTTAAGATGATGATTATATGATAGAAATATTATCAAGGAATGATAATATTTCTAAGGGTTTAATGTAATATCTAATATTTATTTATATGACTAAATGTTAGATAATTTATTACAATAGTAGTAGTACTACGGATTAATATGTGATATGTTAATTGAAAGATCAATATTATAAATGATAGTTCTTTAAATTAAATTGTGTAGCAGTAGTCAGCGAAAGAGGCAAGTTTCCTAACTCAAACTTGAGTTATTATTTTTCAAGCATGTTAGTGGATAATCAATGTCAATTATTCCACATCCATGATAATTGTTGATATTCGCACTTAGTGCAAGTTCTTATATTCAAAGTTATATCTATTTTGAAGATCTCTAAGTGGTTTCATTATTAAAAATTATCCCACATCGATATTATTATTTTTCATTGCACTTGTGTGCCTTTGAAGTATTGTTTCATTATTTAACTGTGAAACAATTTAAATTCTGTTATTCATGAACTGTTTATGAATTAGGTCTAAGCTAGTTGTATCAGCTAGACCGAACATGTTTAAATTTGATTATTTAAAATATTTTTTAAAAGTTTTTCCAACCAATTGTAGGTACGGACTCTTAGAATAAGAAAAAGAACAATTTTTACTAAGGCATTATATCAGAAAACGAATATTTGCCCGTTTACTTAAGTGTTATGCATATTTACCGGGTATGAAAGGTTGATTCCCTTGATTACTTAAACTTACTAAAAAGTGCAATTTAATTATTAATAAACCTTCGTATTTATTCATGGTCATTGCTGGCCACTCAACATTATCTTTCATTTATTAGAACTTGAATTCTTATTCTTTCACAATCATTATATTGAAATTAGTATACATACAAGCCAATCAAATTTGATATCATAAAACATATACTTTGTAACAATCTTATTCATTTATTAATAATAAAAGTTAATTTATAAAGGTATTTAATTATCTACATGGTGCTGTTTTATAATATGTGATAAACCCATAGTTTTAAGTAATATTTTTAGAATCATGATAATGATCATACTAATGAGATCTAAATTCTTAAATAGCCTAAAACTAAAATTGTTCCCAATCGTTAGATTACTAAAAAGAGATTAGTGAAACCGGATAGATTGGTACATACGTTGCTTGCTCATTGGAAGAGGATGATTGATCTCATGATCATTTGTGTGGTGACACGAAAGCAAGTATGTAGGTGTTTATTGAAAAATAAGTTCACTGAACGTGGCTCGCTAAGAAATACCTAATGGAGTTTTACTTGCATGTCAATAAGAATTCCTGTAGTGATAGTAGTACAAGTGATCCTTAGACTTGAGATCATCATAGTATCTTGTGTATGATAAGTTATACTTTGACATATCCCTTAAGACCCTTAGATATATCAAAGGGTATGCTTGAGTGTAATAAGTTATATATAGAGATAATGAATGATCATTAAAGAATCTACCGCTTCTAGTAAAAGAAGAGAAATGTCCTATGCTATTTGATAAATGACAACCCAGGAATCCTTGGCCAAGCTTGAATAAAATTAGAAAGGAGTTTCTAATTTGCATTATTTGGAGTTGTGCATTTAAGGATCGAAATACATATAATTAAATAAAATAAGACTTGACAGTAATTCTTTGTCTTATATTTAGAGCTGCAAACGATGTGACGCCCCCAGAATAGGTCCATTCCAACCAACCCATTCTGGATCGCCAAATACATGGTACAGAATTCAAATACAACTTTTATATCACACGGTCGTGCAAAATACGACCACACAACTGTGAGTGTCAATATAAATATGTAGAAAATATAAACATTCAAACTAAGTCCTCATTATAATTATTATCACAATATTTTATAAAAATAGTGAGGATTACTATTGCTCTAACTCGGACCATCACTGTCCCCCTACTAGTCCCTGCGACATTCTTATTTCCTGAAGAGGACAATAGATGAAAAGGGTGAGCTCAACTAGCCCAGTAAAGAATATTATGACTAAGATAATAAAGAACAATTTATCGTTAGTCTTCAACAAATCAGATAAAATATTATGGACCACAAGTTTTGGATCAACAACTGCAGCGAAAATAACAATGCATCAGAAGAATTAAGTAGGAAATAATGTCTACTATCTTCTATGATTTGAAAGTCCATAATCAATATTTTATCCCTGTAACATCAATCAATGTATATCTTAAATCAAATATTCATCTTTGCACTATGGGCCAAAGATATTCATCAAGTAATCATTCTACTTTGCACTATAAGCCAAAGATATTCATCAAATAATCATCCATCTTTGCACTACATGCCAAAGATATTCTTTTGTATCACCATTTAAGACTGAAGATGATGAAAAATATTTTAAAGAACGAATCCAGTGAGATAAAGGACAAAAATTAGGGATTCGTAATTTAGATTATCCAAGTTCAAGAATACTCCATAATAATTAATTGTGGAGCAAAAATCAAGAATGAAGATCAAAATTTGGATCCAATCAAAGATAGGAACCATAATAGCCAACTTGGACAAAGAAAAGAAAATTTAATTTTTCTGTGAATAGTACCGTATTCGTGAATAGTGCCATATACGTGAATAGTGTCATATACGTAAATAGTAACTCCAATATGAAAAGCTAAAAATATCACAATAAAATTCATACCAATATTTCGGTGTCATGATATTGAAAGAAATAACATTATTTTTGAAAGAAAAAAAACATCCCTTACCTCAAAAGAATAGTACTTCTAACTGGAATATCGGCTATAATATTGAAGAAAACTTGCACTGAATAGCAACACTCAAAGTATTGAAATACTCACAAAAATGCGCTCGATATTATAGAGAAAGAAACTTATGATTCTGGTGTGATTTTTAAATTCTAATTCAGCACCCTATTTATAGAAAAATGCTTAGAATGACAAAACAAAAAATTTAATAAAATATTATATCTATTAAAAATCTTCCGCACACCTCCTTGACCAATTCATTAGCCCACACAAGTGGGGCCCACCATCAAAAAAATGTTTTTATTAAAAAAAATATTTATAACCCCAAAAATTAATTATTCTGGAACTTCAATAATTCATAATAAATAGTCATTTTATCAGAAAAATTCGAATCTTATGTCTATTGCATAGGAAATTTAATTCTGTACAACTTTGTAGAAGAAATGTTTTTCAAATTCTAAACATAAATTGTCCGAAATTCACATACGGATGATTTTCCACACCTCTATTCTAATAAAATACTGATAAAACACATCAGCACTAATTCCTTCTTTTATATCCATAAAAATAAATATTTTCTTATCATATAAATTAATAATTAATTATTCACAAATAATATTACAGAACTACAATATTGATAATCAGGTCGTTCCTAGGAAAGAGGGAGCCTTCCGATAAGGATTTCTCCTTACTGGCGCGCAAATTAAATAACCCCTCCTAGACAGAACTTCCTTAGACATTGCCAATAATGTTATCTAATAATATTATTCAAATAATATGAATTATTGATCTGATAATGGGAAATACTGTGCAGTGATAATTATTGAATTAACAATAATATAAAAATACTGTGCAATACTGTGTGCTACTGTGCAACAACGCGTATTACTTTACTTTATCCATCGGGTATTCCAACAGTGTTAACGGTAACAACTACGCCGTTATTTATAAAAAAAACTTATTCTTGTCGTTTTCTTCATCCGACAGTTTTTCGTTATGGGGCCCACAATTGGCTGCGTCGTCGTACGAATATTCCCCGACAGAAAGAATATTCCACGACCAAACGCATATTCCCCGACAACAATGAATATTTTATAACCACATGCTTATTTAAAATATTTGCGCATTTTACCCATAACATTCCACATTATCAAATTAACCCCTGACTATTTCAAAATAATATATAGAGAAAATTTAATTTTTTATTCATAAAAGTTGGGGTCTTACAACCGAACCGAACCGAACCGAACCGAATTTTGTCGAACTCGAACCGAACTCGAACACTTTTAGTCGAACTTGAACATGTTCGAGTAACTCGATCGAACCAACAACTATGTACGAGTTCGGATCATTTGGTGTTCGCAAACTGTTCGCGAACATGATCGAGTTCGCGAACAAGTCGAACATAAACTTGTTCGCGAAACTATGTTCACGAACATAAACTTGTTCACGAACACAAACTTGTTCACGAATACAAACTTAGAATTCTGAAGCAAAAAATAGTTAAATAAATATAAAAAATATTTTTTCTAAGAGTCTAAGCATTCAACCAAAAATTAGTCTAAATATTGTTATCATAATTCATCCAAAAAGACCAAAACCAAAAATGATTACTTAGAACTTAGAAGTGGTAATTAACTTAAAAGTTAAAAGTTAACAAGTACTTAAAAATTCTTGATTTACAAATATCAACAATCAAATATTAATATTGAAAATCTTTTCTACTCTTCAAAGTCCAACCACTGTTATCAAAAACTCACAATTTAATATTAGTAATGTATTTCTTTTGTTGTCATTTTTAATTAATATTTAATTTTTTTATAATTTTTAAATTTAATATCTAGTTTTTATTTTCGATCTTCAAATTTATGTATAGTTTTTTAAAGTTTCAAAATTATTCAGTAAATAATTTAATGATTATTACTCTATTACTGAAGTCTCGATACGTACATTGAAGACTTGATTTCTCTATTCTCTATCTCAATTTGAGAATTTCAATAACTCATGTACATGTAAGCAACTGTATTGTATCATTCTTTAATTAATGTCAAATTGTCATTGCATGATGATTAATGACTTTATTTATGTGATTTATGGCATGGGTTATAATTTATTAAATTATTTGAAATGTAAATTATAATAATCCAACAATCATTGTTCAAAATTTTATAAAAATATTAAAATTATTTTAATTAAATTAGAATTTAGAGGTGAAAAAGTACACATTATTATTTATTAATTATTTAATAAAAAAGTTTACTTATAATAAATTATTAAAAAAATAAAAAGATATTTAGGTAATAAAAAAATAACTACAAATTTAACAATTATTAATAAGTCAAACTTTAGAATTTAATATGAAATAACCAATTATTTGTATTTAGAATTTTAGAAATAATTTAAACATGTAATTAAGAAATCGAACTACTCGAACTGATCTCGAACTTATCGATCCGATCTCGAACTTATCGAACTGAACTCGAACCTATCGAACTGAACCGATCTCGAACTCAAACTTACCGAACTCGAATTATTCACGAACAAAGACGAACCGAACCACATGGTTCGCAAACATGTTCGATCGAGCAATCGAACAGAACACTCTGTGCGAACTCGACTCAACTAGGCGAGCAAGTCGAACTCGAACCGAATCGAGCTCGAACCGAACCGAACCGGTTCGCGAACAGTTCGGTTCGTTTGCAGCCCTACTTATATTTAATTGAGACATTGTATGGTGGAAGGATTGAATTATACGGTAACTATTAACTCAAAGGTTCTTTTATGATTAATGTTGAAATCTATATTATTTGAAAAGTCGTTTAGCGCTAAGATGGGTTACCCTTATTGTAGAATAAATGTTATTTATTTAAATGAATTATTAGTTAATTTATTTATTTAAATAAGATTAGAATTGTTTTAATTAATTTATTTACAACCGGTTTAATATGGAGAACCTAAAGGGTCACACCATAAAAGGAAGAATATTTATTAAGAAACAAATGACATTAAGTGTATTTAATTTAATCTATGGTGATAGAATAAATTAAATAGAATAATATTTATTATTTAATATTTTAGAAATAATGAATATAAATTAATAAGAAGAGTCTTATTATTATTATTATTATTACTATTATTATTATTAGTGTAATTCTTAAAGGAGTTTGAGAATTAATTAATAAAAGTACCCTATCTCTCTCTCTCATATTTCCAATAAGATTGGTAGGCTAATTAATTAAAGGAGTTTAATTAATTATTCCTAATAAGATTAGGAAGCCTATATAATTTAAAGACTTTAATTAATTAAAATGAAACACTATTCCTAAATGGTTTAGAAGGGTTGCTTACATCTATGAATAAGAAAGTCTTTTTATGGATTGGGGTTACACATTTTATTCCAAGAGTTGGGAAAGTACACCTTTTCTATAGAGATAGAAACTTGGTGTAGACACTCGAAAATTTGCATTCCTGTTACTAACGATGCAGGAGGGCAAAATCATCTTTTACCTTCAAGAGACAACCCTGGAAGTCTAGATCAAGCTGTCGACGCCGGGAAAAAGCAATCTCTTTTCCTCTAATCTCCCTTTTTTTGTTTGAAGAAGGAGATTCTTTTTTCTATGGTTGTGTTTCCCTTCCTCTCTTATCCGGGGGAAAAAGAGGAATGCCCATATTTCCTAAGTTGAATCTTATTCTACCCTTTCGCTTTCGCTTTGTCTTTCGGGTTCCGTTTAAAGGGTGAATTTTGTAGGAAACTGGTACCGACATATGTGTAGACGATTTTAAAAAGTTTGATTTTATTTTGATGATTGGACCGATTGAGACAGAGTCGCCAGTTGGTATTTTTTAAATGGATGTACCAACTCATCTGAGTTTTAATGGTTTTTTCGCAAGATGGTCCAATGCGTGACTCTAAAGATTGGTCTTGAAACCCGAGATTCGTGGAATCTAGGGGCTAGGTTAAACAGGGGGGGCGGAGGTGTTAGGCACCCCGTGACTCCCGTGCAAGCACGGTACCGCATCTTATTGATTTTCTATGCAAAAAATGTGTGTGTGTGTGTGTTTGTGTGTGTGTGTGTGTCTTAATTTTGAAAGCTTTATTATTTTGTTTCTAAGTCTTTATTCTGGTGACTTGAAAGTAGTGCTGGACATCTTTTGCGCCTAGGTACAAAGGATTTGATTTAATCAAAAATTCATTTTTAACAAGATATATAAATTGAAATGATGTTTTGGAAAGTAAGGTTTTTAAATTCTTTGCCCGACTAGGAATCGAGGACTTCGATACTTCCTTTTATTCTTTACGTTATTTACGTGATCTACCCCGAATCGCTGTATTTTATCAAAAGCTCTTTGTGGTTTTCTTTGAGAAATCATTTTGATGATATGAATGCAAAAGCGTTAAGAAGGTTCAGATCATCATCGGGCCTATTAGCCATCTCGATGAATCGAGCTCCCATAATGAAAGTTTTCACTATTACGGGATCTTGAATCCGAGCTCTCGAGACTAACCCCTCGAGTTCATTTTTAAGATCCAAATATTACATGTACATCGATATTTACGCTATTTAAAGCAATTACAATATAAAAACCGGTCCATCGTAGGAATCAAGTCGGATCCATTTGGGGATCTCAACACTGAAATTCTTAGGCTCACATTATTTGCACAATATTACATATACATAACGTCCACGGCTTTGATACTAGATGATTTCATCTGTTGAAATCACCGTTCCAGCCGATTCGGCCCCTCTTTCACCTCTAAATATAGATTTAGTGCTATACGGGTTAACCGGGATCGATCAAAGCAATAAACCCATAGATATACCGTGGATCTAAGCCGTTATAGCCCCCGGGTTAAAGCTTCATGCTTATTAACCTCTCGGGGACTAGATTAGGCTTAGATCTAGGTATATCTAGCCTCCGAAGTCGATATATAACGTATTAAGCACAATATAACCAATAAAAATGTAAAATCTATCAACTATTACACAATATGCTTAAAATACAACAAGTTTAACTATATTAAAACAAGATACTTCATTAATCTATCATTTGAACCAAGTTTACAAAGAAAACGAAGCTAAAAGTGCGTTATTTCACCTTGGGGGACGCGTAAAAGAGCGTTTTGACTACCAGGATGAACTAAGAACACTAAAAGGACTTCAAGTAGATGTTAGATGGGAGAAATGAGCTTCAAGTTGGTTGTTTAAGGTTCCACCCGAGCCTCTCTCTCTAGAAATGTCTATCTCTCTCTAAACATGTATCTCTCTCCCTTTAAAATGAACTAAGTGGGATGTTATAAGCTGCCAGAGGCAGCCGCAGATGTGGTTACGGCTGGCCTCAGATGTGGTCAAGGCTGGCCCAAGTGAGCCCCACCTGCTCAGCTATTGGTCCTTCGGTCTCGGTTCGACAGGAGTTGACGTCCATCGCTCGACCTTTCGGACTGTCTTTGATACGCGTAGAGGGAATAGATTGATTCTGACGAGATTAGGGTTCGAGAATTTGATACTTGTAGCCGAGATATATCCACCAGGTCCAGATATCAATTAGCTGGCTTATCTTATGATGGCATGTCGTTTGAGGTTTGCTAAGGTGGTTTTCGATGATCATTGTCTCAGCTCGTCGCTCTTCGATCGGGTCACAGTATGTTTGGACTTCATTGGTCCTCTTTATCATTCCCGGGGTTGTCTCTGAGATGATCGAGATCTTTTGCCCTCTTCGGGGTTGTCTCCGAAGTAAAATAATGCTTTTACCTTCCTACAGGCTTAGTACGACAAAAGCAAAATTTTGAGTGTCTACAGATGCCCCTTTTTGTCATGTTTATGCAATGTAATGGAATGAACACGACAAAGATTAATAGACACGGACAATGCATGATAAGGTATATCTTATGATGCAATGTCATGTATAATATATGCGATTATATGTGAGATTTAGAAAAGGGTTACTTCCTTGGCTGGGGAAGTTAAGGATTACGTTGTCGGGGTTGAGTCGACCTGCGTTGAATTGTAGTCAACGAATTGCACCATTGGGATCATACTGATGCCTTCACTGGTTTATTGCCAACAGATTACATCATCAGGGTTGAGCTGACGCCTTCACTGGGTTATAGCCAACGGATTACATCATCAGGTTTGAGCTGATGCCTTTACTTGTTTGTAGCCAACGGATTACGTCATCGGGGATTTGCCGACCTGCGTAGGGTTGTAGCCAACGGATTACATCATCGGGGATTTGCCGATCTGCGTAGGGTTGTAGCCAATGGATTACGTCGTCGGGGATTTGTGGACCTGCGTAGGGTTATAGCCAATGGATTACATCATCAGGGATTTGCCAACCTACGTAGGGTTATAGCCAATGGATTACATCATCGGGGATTTGCCGACATACGTAGGGTTGTAGCCAACGGATTATATCATCAGGGTTGAGCTGACGCCTTCACTAATTCGTTGTCGATGGATTACATTATCGGGGGTCGAGCCGATGCCTTAGCTGATTCGTTGTCTATGGATTTCATCGTCGGGGGTCGATCCTGACGCCTTCACCGATTCGTTGTCGGTGGCTTTGATCGTTGGGGGTCGAGCTGATGCCTTCACTGATTCGTTATCGGTGGATTACATTGTCGAGGGTCGAGCCTGACGCCTTCACTGATTCATTGTCGATAGATTTCATCGTCAGGGGTCGAGCCGACGCCTTCACTGATTCGTTATCGGTGGATTACATCATCGGGGGTCGAGCCGACGCCTTCACTGATTCGTTGCCAGTGGAATACATCGTCTGGGGTCGAGCCGACGCCTTCACTGATTCGTTGTCGGTGGATTACATGGTGTAAGGTTGATCTGGACTGATTTTCTGGTCTTTCGGCGTTCGACGTCGGGTTTTTTGATCTTCGTCGAACTTCTGCTATTTTGGAGGATTTTTTATGCTTTTCGGGGTTTCAAACTATCCCGGAAAGGTAGCTTCTTGTCTAAAGTGACCATTCTGAACCCAAAAGAACACATTTTGGACATCGTGTTACCAAACAGGAGGCCGCGGGACCCACTTATGGCAGTCACATATATGGTTGAGGCTGGAGCAACCATGGTCAAGGCTTCCCCTGATCAAGTTTATACCCTCAAGAGGCCTCATTTCCACCCATTCCATTCGGATTTCTTCTATTTTCTCTCTACAAAATTGAGCTCTCTTCCATTTCTACTCTATTCCGGCTTGATTTGGAGCGATCCGCCACCATACATTCCTTCTTTGAATTACGGGTAACATCTAGACTCCGTTCTTTCGTGTTTTCATTGGTGAAAACGCGTATTTCCTTTCTTAAAGGTAATATATCTAACATGTATGCATGTATAGATAGATAAACGTGTTTATGATGCAATATATGCCTACAGATTATCTTATGGACCATATGGATGCGAGATATTGTCATTTATCAGTTAATCTATACATACATTGTATATATGTGTTAAAATAATAGTTTAAATTGATGTTTACATGCTTGGTTGTGATGGTGTACCCTCAGAGGGTGATTTAATACATGCTTCGGGCATGTGGATAGTCTGTTTTACAAAGGAGACTGTGGCAAGAAAAATTCATGAGCCAAATGTCCGGATCCTAGATACATTATAAATATACTAGGATGCACATAATGTACACATTTAATGACACATGTAAGACATACATGATGTGATGATTATATTTTATGGATTTAATTTGAAATTTACGAATGGTAAGAATATATCTGACTTGGCTTTAATTCCTACGAACTCATTGTTTAGATATGGATTCTGAGGGACTTAGTCGTTCCACAGGATGACCGATCACATCTGGAGTTTGTCGTCATAGAGCTCCGTCCGAGGTTCCAGTTCCGCGCATTAACAGACTGGTGCAGCGATTGACAGAGCCCGCTCGCCTACCTGTTGGGGAGGATCATCTACTTGTGGATGAGGACGGCATTCCCGAGCCTGAGGTTCCGTCTCAGCCCCCTACTGTGCCTATATTTCTTCTGGGCATTGAGGTAGAGGTTCCGAATTTACTGGGTACGGATCTTAGCCACCATCCCTCTATTCACTTGCCGGCAAATGAGGTAAGTGATTTAATTTATTTTCTTTTCTCCTTTCTGTCAAAGAATGGTTTTCTTAACCTTTATGTCGTGCAGGTTTCGAAGTTTACCCAGCCCAGGGGTAATTGGTTTAGCATCTACGCTCTGTATCACTCTCTGCATCCCGAGTACAGGGCGATTGTGGATTCTTGGGGGTTTGCGGCGTTCTTCACCATTGCTCCCCGTTGCTGCCCTTGGGGCTATTTGCAAGCTTTGGCCAAGAGATGGTTTCACCAGAGTCAGTCTCTGCATCTGCTGGACTGCGAGGTTATGATGACTCCCCTGGACTGGAGATACATCACTGGCTTGGAGTTTACCGGTGATAGGGTGCCTTTGGAGCCGACTATCACTGCGACTGTAGTGCGCACCCTCCTAGGGTTTTCTTCTCAGGAGTGAGCCTTCAAGGCTCGTAGTATTCTATCGGGATGCTTGGGCATCGATTTCGCTCGAGGCACCTTGCAGCAGGAGTTGCCTGTTGATTTGGCAGAGAGGGATCGCATCTTGTGGCATCTGTTCCTGACCATCATGAGGGGTTGTTTCATAGGGAACAACTCTTCCACTGTGTCCTTCTGCTTGGTAGGAGCCGTTCAAAATGTATACCGCATTGGGGACTATAATTGGGGATCGTTTACATTTGCTCTTTTCCTGCACGGGATGCGACTGCGATCCAAGGGAGTTACCAATGCCTGGGTCGGATTCTACCCGTTTCTTCTGGTAAGTCTTTTTGACCGTATTTTATTTGTTTGACTTTTGATCGATTTATCTTTTCCCATGACTAATGGAGGGTTCGTTTGAATTGGAAATTCTAAGCTTATGAGAGGCTTTCATGTCTTCGCCCTATCTCTGACTTGGGTTTGGACATTTATCCCCGGGGACGTAGATGGAATCAATCTACTTTGTAAGAGGTCCCAGTCGCGGAGGGCTTTACCCATGTCCGTCTTCAGCTGGAGACATTGATAGCTCAGGACATAGTATGGATCCCATATTCGAGATAACACTTAACTGAGGGATTTGAGAATGGCTTGCCGATAGGGCTAGAGTTTCAGTTATCCACCTGCCGGATTCCATTCCTTTTAGATGGAGGTTGGGAGCTCTACCTTGGGGAGCGCACTATTCGATGCATTACTGGGGAGATTTTCCTTCCTTATCTTCCTCCAGCTCAGCGCTTCTGGCCTTTATCTTCGTCGATTGCATCGATTCCCACTCTGGGGTTTGATGGTTTTCACTTGTCCGACGGTCCGATCTCTTCGGCGGACTTTATCACTTGGTGGGTCCGACGCACGATAGGAGCTCAGACCCGGGCTACCCAGTTCTTGGGAGACATGGTTCCAAGATCCCTTATGATAAAGCACTGGATATCATGTTTTCAGGAGCCTTCTCATCAGGATCAGATTGCTGCTTTAAGACTTCAGTTGGAGCAGCTATAGGCCTATTGTAGTTACAATGGCTTATACCAGTCCTTGGCTAGTACTTTTGCTTCTCGGGGTCATGAGGCTGGACCGTCAGGCGGTGGTGGCTCTCATGGTGTTGGACCCTCTGGTTTTGGTGGATTCCAGGATAGAGATGTTCCATTCACCGATCACCCGGATGCGCAGGAGACGCCTTATCGCCCAGATCAGCAGGATGTGCCCACCCCCGATAGACGACCTCAGGTTGATCAGTTTGATGATGCCCTCACCTTCTTGGGTGATTTTGACGAGGTGGAGAACCCATATGTCATCTGTTAGTCATTGGGCCTTTGCACCCCAGTATCCTGTACTTTTTTATTTTTAGTTTTCATATGTATCATAGGTATGACAATGATGTTTATGAAACTAATGTACTTGGCGGATATCTATGTATGATGTTTTCTATTTATTCATCTCACATGCTATTTTATCACGCGTTATGATGCATGCTTCAGATATATTTAAATGATTGGATAAGGATTTACCCCTGTATGGTCTTATTGACACAATTTTTATAGATGTTGTCTTCTATTGTGGTGCGTTTGGACCACCTTCCTCCTAGCCGCGTAGCTACTAGTTTGAGGGTTTGGTATGATCAGTTGCCATATACCGACCGTGTTGATGTCAGCCGCATGTTAGGCCACTCCATGTCTCTGCTATTATTTCAGATTCTGGAGGGATTTGTTGCAAGGATACTCAGGTATTGGATTTCTAAGCGTCATGTCTTCTGGTTCTGCTCGGCCGAGTTGACTCCTACGTTGGAGGAGTATAGTCGTATCTCGGGATTATCGATGGAGGGGCCATGTTCTCGGATGGATTTGTGCCATATGCGCCACCAGTTCATGACGATGTCTGGACTTAGGAGGGCAGTTATGATGGTCGAAGTGGGTGGTAGCCACATTATCTCTATGAACTTTATGATTAGGCACTTTGCTTTCGCAGACAACTTTGTTGTTTATCACAGAGACTTCGCCATTTTAGAGGAGCGATGGCACGTTTCCCGAGTGGATGCCTTTGTTATGTGACTCATAGCCTATCTATACATGCCATTTTATACTGATCATCTGGATGTGGCGATGTCGATGGTTGTTAGAGCTCTTCGAGAGGACTTTACTATATTGCCCCTTATCCTGGTAGAGACATTGATATCAGCCTCTATTTGCCATGATGCTGGTGATCAGGAGTTCAGAGGTAGCCCAGTGCTTCTATACATCTGGTTGATGACGTACTTTCGACCGATAGGGTGGCTTCATCGTCATGGTTTCTGTTTTGGACATGGCTTGTCTCAGGTCTATTCATATCACCCGACTTCTTGCGTCGATAAGGCGTCCTAGACTTCATTTCTGGGTGCCATGGAGGAGCCTTTTGCTATAGTCATGTATTCTGGGTACTGCTCCTTTATGAGTTTCACCGCCCATGTGGCCGATCTAGATTTCCTCCCCTTGGCGGGTTTTAGGCGTGTGACGACCTATCATCCTCTGGGGGTGATGGGTCAGTTTGATCAGTACCAGGAGGTCCATTCATTTGAGGGGATTGAGGATTATCGCTTCCCCATCTGCTCAGTTACCGAGGTTGATTTAGCTCGGGTTTATGGGTTCTGGTCTCATCGACAGACAACAGAGTTTAGAGATGGCCATAAGTACCGCTCCACAGATTATTCAGCTTGGCTTGAGTCAGATTTGGCACCAGAGACCGCAGATCAGGTTGGAATAGGATCTTTATCTAATGACGATGGTTGGTCCACGGATGCGATAGAACCGATGAAGGATCCTATATCTCTGACTGAGGATGCTTTATTTGCAGAGTTGACAGCTTCTCTAGTGAGCACTGTCCCGCGTTCAGCCTCAATTTCCATGGAGGCGATGGATAGACAGCTTCACCTGGTGACCTTTGAGAGGGATCAGGCTCGGTCCCTATTGTTGACCACCATAGCTGGTTGGGATGCTGCTATCACTGAGATAGATGTAGCCCGTGCTTCCAGAGACCAGGCCCTCGTTGACAGAGATGAGGCCCAGACTTTCTCGGATGGACTCATTGGTCTCGTACAAGGTGTAGTGTAGAGTCAAGAGGAGATTTCTCGTATGGCAGCAGAGATGCTGAGGCAGGTTGATATATTGGAGCACGAGTTCAGAGCTTCTCCCCCGACTACAGAGACTGCTAGATATTTGGCGATGTTAGCTCGTCTCACCACTAATTTATAGCTCTATTTTATTTTCATGTAGAGACTTTGTTATTATCACTTGTCATAGGTTAGATTCAACTTTTGTATTCTAAAAAGTTGTATATATAAAAAAAGCAAGTTCAATTCACTTCCTTTGTTTGCGCATGTCTAACCATGTCCACGGTTGCCATTTTTGATTCATGATTTATTATGTCGACATAGCACTAGTCTCGTCATGTGGCATCAGATTCGGCGGGAGTGATGCTGAGATGTTGCTAGGTCTTCTCCGCATGAGCCGTCGATTAGATGGGCTTATAGATAGGTTTCTGTATAGGTTAGGATTTTGAATAATAGAAAAGTGTTTGGATTTTTGAAGGTTAGACCGCACCATAAATGGCTGCCTACGTACTCCCACAGATAGGAGATCAGGTCTTTCGTAGTTCAGGCGTAGACCTGAAAAGTTTGAAAAGGAGTTTACTTGAGTTTGAGTTTGGATTTGATAGGATTTTGATTTTATTTGAAGGGTTAGATTTGATAGCATTTTGGTGTTTTTCAATGGCTAGACCGCACTATAAATGGCTGCCTACGTACTCCCACAAATAGGAGATCAGGTCTTTCGTAGTTCAGGCTCAGACCTGAAAAACTAGTCTTCATATATTTTTTCTTTTTCTTTTTTTTCTTTTTTTTTCTTTTTTTTTTATTTTTTTTAGCAAGACATAGCAGTCCGGTTTGAAAGCGAAAAGGGGTCTCAGACATAATACTGTTTCACCAAGTCGGAATTGATTAGTTGCGGGAATTCCTCACCGTCCATCTCTTCCAGTTTCAAAGCTCCACCCGATAGGACTGCTTTGACAAGAAAGGGTCCTTCCCAGTTTGGGGAAAATTTTCCCTTAGCTGCATCCTGGCCCGGAATGATCTTCTTCAGTACCAAATCATGCTCTTTGAATTCCTGATGTCGCGCCTTCTTGTTATAAGATTTGGACATTCGATGTTGATAGAGTTGACTGTGGAATATAGCAGTAGCTCTTCTTTCATCTAACAGGGATAACTGATCGTATCGATCTTGTATTCAATGGCTCTCCTTTATCTGGGCATCTAGCATCACTCTTAGTGATTCAATCTCCACTTTGACAGGAAGTACAGCCTCCATACCATATACCAGTGAGTAAGGTGTTGCCCCAGTCGAGGTTCGAGTCGACGTCCGGTATGCGAGTAGGGTTAACGGCAATAGCTCAGGCCATCCCCGGTGATTCGCTGACATCTTCATCATTATCTTCTTGATGTTCTTATTAGCCGCTTCCACCGTGCCATTCATCTTAGGACGATAAATAACCGAATTGAGTTGTTTGATATTGAACTTACTGCACAGTTCCCTCATCATCTTGTTATTCAGGTTCTTCGCGTTGTCTGATATGATAACCTCGGCTTGTCCATACCGATAGATAACATTATTTCTAATGAAACCAACGATGACCTGCTTGGTGACCATGGGGAAAGAATCTGCTTCCACCCACTTGGTAAAGTAGTCAATTATAGTGAAGATGAATCGATGACCGTTACCGGCTTTAGGCTCAACTGGTCCTATCAAGTCCATTCCCCACATGGAAAAAGGCCATGGTGACGTCATGGAATGTAGTTGATTCAGAGGTGCATGAATAATGTTGGCGTGGACTTGGCATTGATAGAAACGCTTGACATTATCATCGCAATCCGTTTTGATGGATATCCAGTAGTGTCCGGTCCTCAAAATCTTCTTGGCAAGCAGAAGTCCACTCATATGTGCTCCGCACACTCCACCATGTACTTCATTCATAAGTCGTTGGGCTTGATCTTTGTCTAGGCATCTCAGAAGTCCTACACCTGGATCTCTCTAATAGAGAGAATCTCCACTTAGGTAGAAATTCATGGCCATTTTTTGTATTTGCTTCTTCGCGGCTTGAGTCATCCCTTCAGGGGTTGACTGATCTCTCAAATATTCTTTTATATGGTGGTACCAAGGTGGTCCCACAGGTGGTTTCTCATCTGATATCTCCCCTACATTATTTCCATATGACGGTGTATTCTGCACAGTGAAAGTGATGACATGCATTCCCCTTCTTGCTGACAGGTTCACTAGTGAAGCTAATGTGGCCAATGCATAGCCAAAATCATTTTGGTTCCGGGGGATATTCATGAAGGCAATGTCTTCAAATTCCCCTGCCAATTTGAGGATATGTCGATGATACGGCAGTAGATGCAGTTCTTTGGTGGTGTTTGCCCTGGTAGACTATCTGACGACTAGCTCCGAATCTTCAAATACCGTTAAATGTTTTACTCCCATGGACTGAGCTAGCTTTAACCCTACAATGCAGCCTTCATATTCTACGGTATTGTTGGAGTTATTGAAATACAACTAGGTGGCCGCGGGGTATTGATTTCCCGTGATGGATACCAGGACTGCCCTGGCTCCGCCACCCTCAGCGTTTGATGCGCCGTCAAAATACATTTTCTAGAATTGACCTTGATCCTCCTTATCGATCAGTTGAACAGTCAACACTTCCTCCTCCGGGAAATAAGTTTCTAGAGGCTCAAAACCCCCTGTTGGTGCAACCGACAGGTGATCCACAATCCCTTGCTCTTTAATGGACTTTTGGGTTACATAGATGATGTCGAACTGTTGAAGGATTAACTGCCACTTGGATAAGCGACAGTTCAAAATCGGCTTGCTAAAGATGTATTTCAAAGGATCTATCCTTGATATGAGATAAGTGGTATGGCCGTGTAGGTAATGCTATAACCTCGTGGCTGCCAAAGCTAATGCATAGCAGGTTCTTTCTATCAGAGTATATTTCTGTTCTCCGCTGCAGAAGCGCTTACTGAGATAATAGATAGCTCTTTCTTTCCCCATGTCATCCTTCTGCCCCAGTAGACAACCCATAGCGTTGGAGTTGATGGAGATATACATGAACAACAAAATTCCATCCTTTGGGGGTACCAATATAGGTGCTTCAATCAACCTCTTCTGGATAGTGTGGAAAGCTTTTCAGCAAACTTCATTTCATTTTCCCAAAGAATTCATCCTTAACAGTTTGAAAATGGGCTCACAGGTTGCTGTCAACTGTGATATGAACCGGCTGATGAAGTTGATTCTTCCTAGGAAACCTTGGATTTACTTCTTGGTCTTTGGCACATGCATTTTCGTGATGGCTTGGATTTTGGTAGGATCCAATTCAATGCCCCGGTTGCTCACGAGAAATCCCAGTAGTTTGCCGGATTTTCACACCAAAAGCACACTTCACTGGGTTTAACTTCAAATGGAACTTGCAGAGTGGTTCAAATAACCTCTGAAGATGGGTGCAATGATCATCAGCCTGTCGGGACTTTACGATGATATCATCCACATACACCTCGATTTCTGTGTGCATCATATCGTGGAATAAGTTCATCATGGCTCTTTGATAAGTAGCGCCAGCATTGGTAAGGCCAAAAGCTAGTCTTTGATAATAGAAGGTTCCCCAAGGGGTAATGAAGGCGGTATTTTCCCTGTCTTCTTCAGTAACCATGATCTGGTGATATCCCGTAAAGCAATCAACGAAAGAATACATCTCGAACTGTGCAGTGTTGTTGATTAATTCGTGGATGAACGGCACTAGGAAGTCATCTTTAAGGCTGGCTTTGTTGAGATCTCGATAATCTACACAAACTCGCACCTTTTCTCCAGATTTCGGCATTGGGACTACATTGGACAACCATTCAGGGTACGTTGACACCATAATGATTCCCGCTTTAAACTGTTTGATAATTTCTTCTTTAACTTTCAGGCTCCATTCTGGTTTCAATCGTCTCAGTTTCTGCTTGACCGATTTGAACCCTTCTTTAATTGGTAGTCGATGGACGACGATATCGGTGGATAGACCTATCATATCTTCATGAGACCAGGCAAAAACATCCTGGAACTGGGTTAAGAGTTGGATTAGTTCTTTGTATTGGTTAGAGGGAAGGTTAGTTCCTATCTGTATCTCTTTAGGATCGCCAAAGGTTCTGATATTTATGGTGGTGGTTTGATCGAGGTTAGGTTTAGGTTTATCTTCGACCCATGCTTTGATTTCCTCGGGCACCTCGTCATCATCCCCTTCCTCTTTCTCGATTCCCATCAAGTCAAAGTCCAGTTCTATGTCAAAATCATAATCATTACTCAAATTCGGCAAGTTATGGACATGTCTAGGACTACGCAAATTTGGAAACCTGAGACAAAAACTTGATTGCTAAATATATACAAGTAGTCGTCAATTACAAAAAGGTTCATCAGTTAATATGACAACTAGCAATAACAAGCTACAGATGAAATAAAATAGACATAAAAATAGGTAAAGGTAGAGCTCCCTGTCAGCGGTCACTTTCTGGTTTTTACCGTTTTAGAACGATCTGTGGGGTGAACGATATGTGGGGTGATCGTCCAATTGCTGGTCATGAGATCCTGGGGAGTTGCTGAGATAGACGTGCTACTAGAGTCGTTGTCTTCCAAGATGGCCATAACTGGTTTGGAACTGGTCCCTGGATCCTCGTTCGGGATGTTTACATTTCCCCAGTTAAGGACTGGGAGAATAGGTTGATCACTTGACAGATCTGCCCCATCAGACTTCTTCAGGTCCTCTTCAGAGTGGCAAAAACTGCTCAGGAATTGCAACTGGATCTCTTCCAAAAACTTCTTATCTTTGGCATTCCGGGGCAAATCCTGGATAGACTTTTCATCCCCGTTTGTCTGATGTCCTCTTTAATTGACTTTAGGAATCAGGAGGTTTGAAATAATGAGGGGGATCTTCTTGAGTGGCTCTTTAAATCCTATTTCACTGAGGTTTGGCTTGTGGTGAATCAGATGATTAACTGGTTTATGCTTGTGAGGATTCTGATGTTTGGATCCACCAGAGTACCCGAGTCCAGCCTTCCCCAACTGCGTGGGTATACGAATTGGGTTCCTGATTCCTTGGCCATTCTTCCCCAGTCCTCGGCCTAGTTGATGTCCTCGGGACAGCATCTCTTGGCCAACCGCCATCACTTCAGGAGATATCCGGGGGATTAAGACTGTCGCCCCCACAAAGTGATAACGCGGATTACTGATTTTGAAGGCTTGAAAACTAGCGGGCTCGATACCTTCATTCACACCGATTAAGGGCATATCTCCAAGGTCATTAATAGGATAATCAAGTTCTACACTGACAGTCACCAGATTGTTGTTGACGATATATTTTAGTTGTTGATGAAGAGTTGAAGGAACGGTGCCAGCCATATGGATCCATGGTCGTCCTAACAACAGATTATACCCGATGGTGATCTTCAGGATCTGGAAAGGTATGTTGAAAGTGAAAGGGCCAATCTCCACAGGAAGTTCAATCTCCCACACGGTATCCCTTCTTGATTCGTCGAAAGACCGTACCACGACATGGCTTTCCCGAATTCGGTTCGGTTAATCTTCATCTTCTCCAAAGTATCCTGTGGATAGATGTTCAAAGACAACCCTCCGTTGATTTGAACACCACCTACCACATATCTTGACAAAACGACAACGATATGCAATAGTTTGTGATGCCCAGTTCCTTCGGCTGGTATATCGTCGTCAGTGAAGGATATCAAATTACTGTCCAGTATATGGCTGATTAAGTGCTGGAATTTCTCAGTATCGATAGTCTTGGGTAAGTGTGCTTCCTCCAATACTTGGATCAGGATTTGACGATGGTCGTCAGAAACTAAAACCAAATCCAAGATGGAGATTTGATGGGGTTCAGCTTCCAACTGCCTCACTGTCTTGGCTTCATCGTGCCCCATCTTATGGAGGAACTCTGTGATCTTTCCAGTAGATACCTTCCCCAATACCTTGGTTGTCAATTTTGCCAAACGCCCCGGGAGGTAAAATGGATTCTCCCTATGTATGATGGTGGTACAGTCAGGTGCCAATTTTATACCTTCTCCATTATTCCACGGTACCTTTTTCAGGCTAAGAATAGGATATTGCGGCCAAGGAGCAAACATCAGGGCTTTAGACACTGATATCTTGAGAGTGGCTTTGTTTCTCTGCTCAGATACTCCTTGGATGGTTATGGGTCTGCCGGATGTTCCTTCCATGCAAAGGATAACGGCTATCATACCCTCTAAGTTCCTCGGTCCTTGAGGGTAGTTTATCTCTTCCTCGCAGAAGATCTCAGCTTTGTTCATCAATTCCAATTCCCCTAATTCATTCAAGTTCTGGATTAGATGTCGCAGGGCCCAACATTCCTCCATGGCATGTCCAGGAGCATTTGAATGGTAAAGCTAGGATCTGGAAGGATCAAAACACTTTGATCTCATATTTGGGGGTGGCAAGAATTCTGTAATCTTCCCCTCCTCGATCAAGGTGCAGAGAATCTCCTCCCGGGACTGCCTTAACGGGGTAAATTTCTGTTTGGCGGCAAAATCTCATCAGTTCTGCAGTCTAGCTTCTCGAGCCATCTTTTCGGTCCATCTATCCTGCTCTTGGCAGCAAATTTGATCCCTTCTGGAGGTTGAAACGTCTTGGACAGCTATGGGGTCAGCTGGCTTTGATAAGACCTAGTCTATTAGTTGTCGGGTCAACTGGGGTTGGTATACAACCAATTCTGCCAGCTGATCAACTTGCACCTTGATTGAAGCTAATTCTTTCTCTACCCCGTACTTTTCTTCAGGGTATCCCCATATAGCAGGGTCCTATGCAGAGGGTAACTCTCCCGTCTTCCTCAGGTATTTACGGTTTTCCCTGCTTTCGGCACTGATCATGTTGACTCCTTTATCCGCATGCTGAGGCAGAGGGTTGTTGTTGACATTCGGTTGTTCAAGGGTTTTGACTATAATCTCCCCGCTGTCAATCAAGTTTTAAATTTTTTGTTTCAGAGTCCAACACTCCTGAGTATCATAACCCGATAAGTTGGAATGGTAGGCGCATTTCTTGCTGGAATCGAATTGTCTTCCATTTGGATTGGAAGGTGGAGGAAGCTCAACGATCTTTTTTAGGGCCATCAGTAGGGCTAAAATGTTCTCCAAGGAGTCTCCTAAAGGAGTGAATATCCTTCTTCGCTTGTTTTCCCAGGCCTTTATTGCAGTATAATTTCGGGTATTCACTGGATGAGGGTTCTGCCTTTGGATAGATGAGTTAGGGCTCTTGTTAGCAGATTGTCCTTGAAATATTAAAGAGACATCTGCTTCCTTTCTCTTCGATCCTCTTTTGGGAGTGCTTGCATAATTTCCCGACTGTATGTGCTCGACTACGGCTTCCAAAGCAGTGAGGTCTTTGATTTTTCCAGACTTCAAACCCATTTCCCCGTGCTTAATCATTTAGGAAAAGGATTTTCCTTACCGGGCGAGGACTCTTTCATAGAAAGGGGCTTCTTGTATATCAATGAAGGTTGTCACCATCTCACCCTCATCCATTGGTGGGTTGACTTGGGCTGCCATTCGCCTCCACCTTTAAGCATATTCTCTGAACGATTCATTGCCCAGCTTTTTGACTTTGGTAACCTGGTAGCGATTGGGTGCCATCTGGGATTGGAAACTGTATTGATTGAGGAAATCATGAGCCAAATCTTCCCAACCTCTGACTTTGGAATTGTCTATCCGTGCGTACCACATTCGGGCTTCACCGGTAAGGCTCTTCTGAAACAGCTGCATCCGGAGGTTTTCATCCTTAGCGTAAGTTCCAAGTTCACCTATGTAGACTTTTAAGTGAGTGTATGGGTCTCCCAGTCCGTTGTATTTCTCGAACTCAGGGACTTGAAACTTATTCGGGTATCTCGCCTTTGGGAAAATACACAGATCCGAGTAATTCACGCTCCCGTGGGATCCTGTCCTCTTCATAAACCGGATAGCATCTTCCATCTATCTGACTTTCTTCCTAATGTCTCTAGTGTCTCTGTCCTCCCAGAGGTCTGTAATTTCCTGTGTCGTCTTCTGGATCGGAGCCTCATTGGGTACTTCAACATCGAGGGGAGAGATAGGTGTGGACGCATGGGTATCACCTTCCTTCTTGGGTACTTTAATGTCTCCTTGAACAGAGGATTCAGTCGGACTCTTGTGCTTAGATTCCTGAGATACTTTGCACTGTTCTTTTAATAGGGTCGTCATCTCGGTCATCTGTTTCTTAAACTCCTCAAATTTATCTCGAGATACTGGGATTGGTTCTGATGAACTTTATTCAGCCATTTGGACTGGTGAAAGGGCCTTTTTGGCTCGAGATCGGGTTCTAGGACCAATCTGCACAAAATTGATATCTAGTTTAGACTGGATATTGGTGGATAGGGATGCATGATATGCTATGCATCAGTTTAATGGTTTTTTAATCTTTTCCTGCAAAACAAAGGGTTAGTTAATTTGATGACAGGATATGAAAGATGCATGTATGTCAGTTAAAGATAACGGTCATTTATATACGCAGAAGATTAAATAGGGCATGAAGAAGCACACCGCGCGTTTGGTTTATCAGAGGCTGACCTATCTTAGGGTTACTCTCACGGGCTGTTTGAAATTGGTTCCTAGATCTTCGCAATTTACTTGATGAAAACATCCATGTTTCAATTGGAGCGGATCGGAGTGGTGCCTTCCTGAGCCTCACAATGGAAACATCCATAGGAGTCCAGTAATAAACAACCGACAGGATTGCCTCCTAATGGATGTACCACACAACATACATTCACATACATTCACGTCCTCACCGCATGTAATATGAGGACATTGTGCGAAGCACTAATATATTGTGCTAGGAACTAATATAAAATGCTAAAAGATTGACACACACAGAGATCATTTACACAAAATGCATATGCAGAATGAAAATCAAAAAGTTTGATCTCGGCTTAAGCCCTCTTTGAGTCTCCAGCAGAGTCGCCACCTGTCGACGCCAGGAAAAAGAAATCTCTTTTCCTCTGATCTCCCTTTTTTTGTTTGAAGGAGGAGACCCTTTTTTCTTTTGTTGTGTTTCCCTTCCTCTCTTATCTGGGGGAAAAATAGGAATGCCAATATTTCCTAATTTGAATCTTATTCTACCCTTTCGCTTTCGCTTTGTCTTTGGGGTTCCGTTTAAAGGGTGAATTTTGTAGGAAACTGGTACCGACATATATGTCGACGATTTTGAAAAGTTTGATTTTATTTTGATGAATGGACAGATTGAGACAGAGTCGCCAGTTGGTATTTTTTAAATGGATGTACAAACTCATCCGAGTTTTAATGGTTTTTTTGCAAGATGGGGGCTAGGTTAAGCGGGGGGAAAGTGTTAGGCACCCCCCGACTCCCGTGCAAGCACGGTACCGCAACTTAATGATTTTTTGTGCAAAAAGTGTGTGTGTGTTTGTGTGTGTATGTGTTTGTGTGTCTTGATTTTGAAAGCTTTATTATTTTGTTTCTAAGTCTTTATTCTGGTGACTTGAAAGTAGTGTTGTACCTCTTTTGCGCCTAGGTACGAAGGATTTGATTTAATTAAAAATTCATTTTTAACAAGATATATGAATTGAAATGATGTTTTAAAAAGTAAGGTTTTCAAATCCTTTGCTCGACTAGGAATCGAGGACTTCGATACTTCCTTTTATTCTTTACGTTATTTACGTGTCTACCTCGAATCGCTTTATTTCATCAAAAGCTCTTTGTGGTTTTCTTTGAGAAATCATTTTGATGATATGAATGCAAAAGCGTTAAGAAGGTTCGGATCATCATCGGGCATATTAGCCATCTCGATGAACCGAGCTGCAGTAATGAAAGTTTTCACTATCACGGGATCTTGAATCCGAGCTCTCGAGACTAACCCCTCGAGTTCGTTTTCAAGATCAAAATATTACATGTACATCGATATTTACGTTATTTAAAGCATTTACAACATAAAAACCAGTCCATCGTAGGAATCAAGTCAGATCCATTTGGGGATCTCGACACAGGGATTCCTAGGCTCAGATTATTTGCACAATATTACATATATATAACGTCCACGGCTTTGATACTAGATGATTTCATCAATTAAAATCACCGTTCCAGCCGATTCGCCCCCCTTTCACCTCTAAATATAGATTTAGGGCTATACGGGTTAACCGGGATCGTTCAAACCAATAAATCCATAGATATACCATGGATCTAAGCCATTATAGCCCCCGGGTTAAAGCTTCATGCTTAATAACCTCTCGGGGACTAGATTAGGCTTAGATCTAGGTATATCTAGCCTCCGAAGTCGATATACAACGTATTAAGCACAATATAACCGATAGAAATGTAAAAGCAATCAACTATTACAAAATATGCTTAAAATACAACAAGTTTAACTATATTCAAATAAGATACTTCATTAATCTATCATTTGAACCAAGTTTACAAAGAAAACGAAGCTAAAAGTGTGTTATTTCACCTTGGGGGACACGTGGATGAGCGTTTTAACTCCCGGGAAGAACTAAGAACACTAAGAGGACTTCAAGTAGATGCTAGATGGGAGAAATGAGCTTCAAGGTGGTTGTTTAAGGTTCCACCGAGCCTCTCTCTCTTTCTAGAAATGTCTATCTCTCTTTAAACATGTATTTCTCTATCTTTAAAATGAACTAAGTGGGATGTTATAAGCTGCGGGAGGCAGCCGCAGATGTGGTTGCGGCTGGCTGCAGATGTGGTCAAGGCTAGGCCAAGTGGGCCCTACCTACTCAGCTGTTGGTCCTTCGGTCTCGGCTTGGCAGGAGTTGAATTCCATCGCACGACCTTTCGGACTACCTTTGATACTCGTAGAGGGAATAGATCGATTCTGACGGGATTAGGGTTCAGGAATTCGATACTCGTAGCCAAGATATATCCACCAGTTCCAGATATCAGTTAGCTGGCTTATGTCTTGATGGCACGTCATTTGAGGTTTGCTGAGGTGGTTTTTGATGATCATTGTCTCAACTCGTCGATCTTCGATCGAGTCACAATATGTTTGGACTTCATTGGTCCTCTTTATCAATCCCGGGGTTATCTTCGAGATGACCGAGATCTTTTACCCTCTTTCGGGGTTGTCTCCAAAGTAAAATGACGCTTTTACCCTGCTGCAAGGTTAGTACGACAAAAGAAAATTTTTGAGTGTCTACACAAGCCAAAACCCCCGGCGACATCCCCGGGAGATCAAATCATACCCCGACGACAACCCCGGGAGATCAAATCAAACCCCGATGACAACCTTGGGAGATCTAGTCAAACCCCCTGCGACAACCTCAGGAAATCAAATCAAACCCCGACAACAACTCTAGGAGATCAAATCAAAATCCCCGGCGACAACCCCGGGAAATCAAGTCAAACATCGGCGACAACCCTTAGAGATCCAGTCAAACCCCCGGCGACAACCCCAAGAAATAAAGCCAAACCCCGGCGACAACCCAGATAGATCCAGTCAAACCCCCGACGACAACCCCAGGAGATCAAATCAAACCTTGGCGACAACCCCAGGAGATCAAGTCAACCTTCGAAGACGACCCCAAAGCATCAAATTAATTCTCTGAGACAACCCTGTGATATCAAATCAACCCTCGGAGATGACCCTAAGGAAGAACAGAGTCGGCTGGGATCAAACATCGGAGACAACCCCCGAGAAATAGTCGAAAGCCCTGACAATCCTAGAGACGACCCCCGAAAGAGTAAAATGGTTATTTTGCTAAATTAAAATTAAATCAAGTCAATATTGAGTCAAATCACTGCTATGAAGGTCCTGAAGAACCATAATGACAATCCTGAGTGAAAACAGCACAAGACAGCTCAACGAATGGACTGGGAAGACTTGAAGATCTGGTCATGGACCCATCTTCCTGGACTCAAAAAAGGTTAAATCACATGTCATTGTGTATCTCTCAAAAAAGGGCTTTCCGAAAAGGTATAGCACACCTCCATAGGATTCCCGGATTAAAAGTTATGAAGGTTTTAAGTAGATAGCGTGTAGGTTAGATTGCACGTACTTTGAGATGACAGGATCCACGGGACCGAGGACCACTTGGGTCAGCCACAGGTAGACCTGCGGTTCCCATAACTGGACCCGTTCCTCCCTGGTCCATAAATAAGACCCCCCACCAACAAAGAAAAAGAAGAAAAAGAGAGGAAATTCCGCCCGTTTGATTCGGATGTGTCACCACTTGATCAAAATAATCTAAGAGGCAAAAGGAGTTACATGATAATGTAATTGACAAGAGTTGTCTACCTATTTGTTTATATATAGTTTGTTGTGTTACCACAAGGCAATATACATTTGAAATGGGATCCTTAATCTCACTAACATATCTTTAATTAGATATTGCCGAACTATATAAGTGAGGGTAATATAATTGGAAGAAAATAATGTGAGAAACCAATTTAAATAAATACCTAATTTATTTTGGTAATTAATAAAAGAATGTATGCTAAAATGTTTTTAATTATAAATTCATTTATAGATTTTTACAATGTCTAATTCACTATCACTTCGTAGCATACTAGATGCTATTTAATCGAACCGAATTAAACGGATTGGTTAATGAATTTGAGAATAGTTCTCAAGGCTGAAAAGCTTTCTTATAACTTTAATACGCCTATCCCTGCAATGATTACAAAAAATGCCTCTGAGAAAGAGATTGCTACTTTTAGAAAGTGGCAAGATAATGCACAGTTGGCTAAATGCATCATGCTCGCGACTATGAGTAACGAGCTTTAGCGTCAGCATGAAACTATGGATGCTCCTACTATATTCCTGCATTTCAAGTAGTTGAATGGTGTGGAAAGTAAGACTACTAGATATTAGATATCTAGGGAGCTCTTCCGGACTAGAATGGCCGATGACACTACAGTACAGATTCCTCAACATGATCAATTTGATTGAACAATTAGGACAACAAGTTTTTTCTTAGATGGAGAGTTTAGCCAAGATTTGATCTTGCACTCACTCCCAGACTCCTTCTCACAATTGTTGTGAATTTTCACATGAACAAGCTAGATATTAGCCTCGTTGATTTGTTTAACATGTTAAAAAATTGTTGACAGTCAGTTTCCAACCAAGAAAGACCAAGTCTTACAGCAGGGGCCAAAGGATCTTCTGAAAAAGAAGAATAATTCAAAGAAGGTACATAGAAAGGCAAATACAAAGAATAATAAGAACATGACTGATACGGATAGCAAAGGAATTTGCTTCCACTGCAATAATCCTGGACACTAGAATAGAAACTGCGAGAAACATCTTGCAGAGGCTAACCAGAAGAAGCTAGTTAAGCTTCGATTACATATGCAGGTTTGTTCATGATTGAAATAAATTTTTTAGTAAGTAAAGTTTCTACTTAGGTATTGGATACTGACTGTGGTTCTCATAAATAAAGATTTATCAAAGGATCAAGTAGAAGTAGAAAACTAAATAACGGAAGTTATTCTACGTGTGGGGAATGGAGCAAAGGTTGGTTCATTAGCCCCCAGAACTTATTTTTTGCACCATCTAGGGCAAGTCCATTAGTTTAAATAATTAATATTACGTTCCAACACCTATAAGAACCATTATTTCAATTTCTGTATTGGATATGGATGATTTTGATATTATAATAAAGAACAACAATTGTTCTATTTATAATAAAATGTTTCATATGGTGCTGGTAATTTACTGAATGGACTTAACATACTTAACTTACATGAAAATAATTTTGCAAATTGAACAAACTAGTAAAAAAAAGGAGATGATCATTTAAAGAGTTAAATATATGTATTTAATGAAATACAAGTCTGAATCATTTGAAATGTTCAAAGAATTCAGAAAAAAAACTAATTGGCAGGGTATTATGATTCTTTGATTGTATCGAGGAATAAATACTTGTGTAATAAGTTTTATGATCATCTTAAATGGTTTTCTCACAATGGACGCTTCCTGATACACAATAATTAATTGGTGTGTCTAAAAGGAGAAATATTACCTTATTGGACATGATGCGGTCCATAATGAATTTTACCTATATTCGAGTATCCTTCTAGGGTAATGCCCTGAAAACGGCTGCATATCTACAAAATAAGAAAACCTCAAAATCCATCCTCAAGACTTAATAAGAGTTATGGATATGGGTGACTCCTAAGCTTAATATATTAAGATAAAGAGTTGCCCAACTTATGTGAAAAAATTTCAAAAGGATAAGCTTGGAACAGGATTTGACAAGTACATATTTATGGGACATCCTAAAATAAGTTTAGGGTATATGTTCTATAATTATACTTAGCAAAAAATGTTTGTTACGAAACACGCTACCTTCTAAGATAAATGTGTTTATCATTGAAGGGTTTGTAGGAGGATAATAGATCTTGAAGGAGTTCATGAACCACAAAGCACTATTAGTCAAAAGGAGGAACTTGTAGATAAACCTATTGTACCACAACCAAATTGTAAATCTGAAATAGTACAGAAAATACCTGAGAGGTATGGATTCATCATAGATGATGATGATGAGGTACGCATCATAGTGGATGATGATCCAGTTATATACGATGAGGCTAAGAGTTGTAGACACTCAGAGAAATGGCATATGGCCATAAACTTCGAAATGGATCTTTGGAGTAAATGGCAAGGTGGAGACCTATAAGGTAGACTGGTTTGAAAAGGTTTTCAAATAAATTCAAGTAGTTGACTGTGATAAAACCATATTACCTGTAGTAATGCTTAAGTTCATTTGGATTTTACTTGTTATTGTAACTTATTATTACTAAATCTGGCAAATAGACGTGGAGATGTCCTTCCTCAAATATAAATTATTAGAGGAGAATGTATGTATGATACCGCCAGATGGATTTGTTTAAATGGTTAAAGAAAATCATGTATATGAGCTATAACAATCCATTTATGGATTAAATCAAGCTTTTCAAAGATGGAACATTCATTTTGATAAGACAATCAAAAGAGTTTAATTTTATTAAAAATGAGAATGGTGTATACAAAAGGGTCAGTGGGAGCGCTGTGAAATTCCTAGTATTATATGTTGACATATTACTGACAAGGAATGACATACCAGTGCTATAATCAATAAAGATAAAGTTGTCTAAACATTCCTCCATGAATGATTTGGGTAGAACATCCTATATTTTGGGATCTCAATCGATAGATTTAAAAGGATGCTCGGTTTGACCCAAGGGAAATATATTCATTCAATGCTAAAGGCGTTTAGCATGACAAACTCCAAGAAATGTCTCATGATGATGAGCGATGGAGTGCATCTCTCTAAATTATCCTCAATAAAAGAGAGATCACATGATTCAATATCATGTATGCAATGAAATATACGAGATTTGATGTTGATCAGTCATATTCTGGAGAAGTTCACTGTAAGACAGTGGAAAATATCTTAAAGTACTTATCCGACACTAAAGATGTGATCATAATTCATGGTGGGTCTGAATAAAACTAGAGGGCTAAACAAACTCAAGTTTTTCAGACTGACCAAGATGATAACAAATCCACTTTAGGATAAAACGTTACCTTGAACGGTGGTGCAGTGAATTGGAGAGGTTCCAAACAGCAAAGAGTTTCTAGATTAGTGATAAAGATAAAGTATATAACTGTAATTGAAGTTGCAAGTTGATGTTTTGGATGAAAAGTTCAATAAAAAACTAGGAATAGTTTCTAAGTCTCATCTTGGATCCAAACATGTGTTGCGACATTTTCATTTGATTAGATGAATCATTGAAAGAGAAGAAGTCACTATAGAGATAGTGGAGTCTCAAGAATAACATTTCATTTCCATTTACTGAAGCTTTATCAAACAGCAGGACTATCGTCACTTAGAGAAGAAATGTATTAGATACCATGGTGATTAGCTTTAATGCAAGTGGGAGATTGAAAGTAGTATGCATACGAGCCAGTCATATTTGATATGATAAAACATGTACTTTGTAACAATCTTATTCATTTATTAATAATAAAAGTTAATTTATAAAGGCATTTAATTATCTACACGGTGTTGTTTTATAATATGTGATAAACCCATAGCTTTAAACAATACTTTTAGAATCATGATGATCATGCTAATGAGATCTAAATTCTTAGATAGCTTAAAACTAAAATTATTCCCAATCGTTGGATTACTAAAAAAAAGATTAGTGAATCCGGATAGATTGGTACATACGTTGTTTGCTCATTGAATGAGGATGATTGATCTCATGATCATTTGTGTGGAGACACTAAAGCAAGTATGTAGGTGCTTATTGGAGATTAAGTTAACTGAACGTGGCTCGCTAAAGAATACCTTATGGAGTTTTACTTACCTGTCAATAAGAATTCATGTAGTGATAGTAGTACAAGTGATCCTTAGACTTGAGATCATCATAGTATTTTGTGTATGATAAGTTATACTTTGATATGTGACCCTTAGTGTATATCAAAGGGTATGCTTGGGTGTAATAATTTATATATGGAGATAATGAATGATCAATAAAGAATCTACCGCTTCTAGTAAAAGAAAAGAAATGTCCTATGTGGTTCGATAAATGACAACACAGGAATCCTTGGCCAATGTGGAATGAAATTAGAAAGGAGTTTCTAATTTGTATTATTTGGAGTTCTGCATTTAAGTATCGAAATACATATAATTAAATAAAATAAGACTTGATAGTAATTTCATGTCTTATATTTAATTGGGACATTGTATGGTGGAAGGATTAAATTGTACAGTAACTATTAACTCAAAGGTTCTTTTATGATTAATGTTAAAATATATATTATCTGAAAAGTCGTTGAGCGCTAAGGGGGCTTACCCTTATTGTAGAATAAATGTGACAAACGAGAATTATGTAATTTAATTTAAATATTTATTGAATAAATAAATATTTTTAATGATTTATTTATTGATTTAAACAATTATTTGATGGAATTGTGGTAGATTAATTTAATTATATGTGTTACATTGATTAAATTAATATGAAAAAATTTTATAGGTCAAAGTATGTATTTAATTAAGTTTATTGGATTAAATGAATTATTTAATAAGCATAATATTATTCTAATTAATGTAATAATTAATTAGAGATTTAATGATGTGATATAATTAATAAATGAGAATTTTTTAATTATGTGATGATGTGAATTAATGTGTAATATCATATTTTAGTTAATGGATTTAAATAAGATTATTTAATTAATTAAAGTGTGACAATTAAACTATATAGTAAACACTTTAATTAAAATAATGGGAAAGGAGGAATAAAGGAGGACTAACAAACAATGCCTTAGGGAGTGGGAGCAGTTAATTACATGGTGGGAATTAACTGACGACCCACTAAACTATCAGTTTTATCTTATACGTATATTATATACCTAACCTTACATATTATATCAGTGTTCATATAGTCATATCTGTAGAAACTTCAGAGAACTTAGAGAGTACTTGGAGAGAAAATTGAGAGAGAATTTGTGAGTTGAAGAAGAGAAGTGGAAGATTATGTCATTATCTTATAAGAGATTGCAAGGGTAATCCCTTCATCCCAATTTTATATTTCACGTTATAATATTTTCTCCAACAAACCCAATTTATGTTATCTGTAACTGATTTGTATTGACAATTGTTGTATATATGATAATATATATGTGTTAATATATGTTCATAACATGTTTTCTATCACTTATGTATGTTTTAAAACAATCAAAATCATGTAATTATACTTTAATTGGAGATTTGAAAGTTACAGAGTATGAAAAGTATGAATATGGCCCATATGTACAAAATATCATGATTTAATTGTTTATTTAACTTTAAATTGATAGTTGATTATGATTATGCATGTTAAAACAAAGAAAACGAGCTTTAAATGGACAGATTCAGAGTTATAACGAATCTAAAATGTCGAATTTCATGATTTCTCTCGAAACTTTGAAAACTACCAAAAATAGTAAATTTAGGTGTTCTAATTTGAGTAATTACATGATCTAAAGTGTTAAAAATATGCTAGAAGCATTGTATGATGTTTATGTTAAGTTTACAAACTATGGGTAACATTAAATGTGTTGTTTGAATTTAATTTTTTTCAATTTCGTGGGTTAATTGGGCTGATGAACAGTGCAGTCGTGAACTATAGTTCATCATGTCGAGGATCCCCCCCCCCCCCGCCCCGGCGGGCTTTTTAGTGTAGGACCCCCCTCGCCCCGGCAGGCCCCGGTGGGCATCTTGCAGCATAAACCCCCGCCCCGACGGGGATCACAGAGTCTAAGTTGTTATGGTTTTATGTGTTTTTAATCCATGACATGATGAGTTAACTTAACCTAATGAACCTGAGAATGTGTTGTCCGTGTAACACAGTACTATAATATATTGTTGACATGTATAAGACGATTTTAAGTTGCATATTAACTAGTTATGTGTGAACTTGGTTTTTGTTGTTGTAAGGTTTGATTTTAACTGTTTAAGAGTTTATACTTGTGTGGTAGGCATGTTGTGGGTTCAGATTTATGTTTTGTGGTTAGTCAACAAGTTAATATTATGAACCAAGTTGTTAAGTTGAACTTAAGTGAGAAGTTCAACAGTTAAACGTAGTGGAAATGGAACTAATCGATATTGTAAACGTAATAAAATATGTAGGACATTGAGAAAGTGAATTGTAATTATAACTGTAGCTTGTGCACGAGGCAAGTTTCCTAATTCCTACTTTTAATTAAGCAAGTTTTCTAACTTTACTTTTATTGAGCAAGTATTCTAAACTCAAATCAATTATTGAACAAGCTTTCTATTCTCGAACTATTATCATGATGCAAGTTCTTATTCTTGTTTATTCAAGTCAAGATTTATAGGATATATTATAATTCTTTTAAAGTATTACTTCAGTTATACAATACTTATTCGATTGTATACTCTTGAGATTTATTTTTCGATTTGAATATCTTTCTTTGTCGAACCTTGTAAGACTAGCAAACCCTTATTGATTCGACTAGTCCATAGTTGATGAGTGTTCTAAATTATAAAACTAGTATTGAGCTTATCCAAACCAAAGTTCCTTTGGTGCGGACTCTAATGTCAAACTAAGATGATCAACCCTTTTGTAGGGGATTATTTACGTGTTAGCGTTGAGATGATGTGCACATTATGGTACTAAGGGCTGATCCCCTTAAGTACGAGTAGTAGAGTCCATATAGTCTTATGACTGTTAAAGGTTTAAAGTAGAGATACTTGACAACCTCGGACATAGTTCATGATTTTATGACCCTCAGATGTACTTTTGATTCTTGTTATTCATTCTTGATTCAAAATTCTTTGATTCACTAGCGTGTTATTTATATTGTTATATTGTTATACTTGTGGAAAATCGTGCTCACTCTTTCAAAATAACATTGCAGTTAAGAACGAAAGGTCCGACGAGACTTCCACTAGCAAAGGCAAGGGCAAGGTTAACAAGTGTTGAAGACTTGTTATTTAATTTGAGAATGTTATGTTTAAGACTTTGATGCGTTAAGACTTATGTATTTGATTTTGTTTTCGCATTTGAGATTTATGGTTAGTTCAACCTGGATTTATTTATGTATTTAGAAGTTGTAACCCCTTAAGGGGAGGATTTTTATTTATTTCATGGTTTGCATTTATTTTGGGTAGATAGATATGTGATATTTGTACAGTGAATACCATATTCCGTGAAAATTGAAGTACCCGAATTTAGGGGTGTTACAAGTTGGTATCAGAGCTATAGGTTATGAACCTTAGGTTGGGGAAAACCTTAGGGTAGTAGCCTTCGATAACATAGTAATGATATACTCTTATCGAGTTCTAAGAAAGATAATAAATTACTTTATGTGCTATGTGTTTATATTTTTGTACTTGCGCGAGTATCGATTAGCATCACGTAATAACTAAGACTTAAAATTTTGATTGTCAGGATGTCGGATGTTAGAGGATCCATTCAGCCTAGGGAGGTCATACCCCGAGTGGCTATTGAGGAGGAGCCCTGAGACATTCATACAGTATGGGAGCAGTTGGTTCATAGAGAGTCATCTCCTTTGATTACTGTTGTTGGTCAGGAGCATGAGCCAGTGTTTGACTCAGAGGAGGACTCTGAGGAGATTGAGGTTAAGGATGAGGCAGCTGAGGAGGAGGATGAAGACCCTCATGAGTTCCCACCGAACTCTATCAATGCTGAGATGTTCGACGAGCTGTATGACCGTAACAATGAGTTACAGGATACTGTTCAGAAGCTGAAGGAGGAGACAGTTAATCAGCAGACTACCATCGAGCAGAAGGACGGCGAGACCGAGACTCTAGATACACGTCTTGGAGACGTGGAGTGGGAGTTGGTTCATGAGAAGGGCCAAATTGAAGAAAAGTCAGAGGAGATAGAAAAGCTGAAGAATGATTTGCTTAAAGAATCAACAAAGCGTGCCATAGCAAAGGATGCCTAGATGAGGGCTTCCCGACGTGCAGATCTTGTCGAGGATAACAATCGGGCAAAGAAGGCTAAGATTGAGGAGACGGACTACACGTTTAGACTGCGATTGATAAGGCCCAAGATCGAGTTATGTGCTATCCAGTGCAGTTAGAAGATCTACCTTGGTATATACTGGATCGTAGGACGATGTTCTGCATTATGGAAGAAGAGCGCAGGAAAGCTGTTCGACGCCTTAGTAGGCCGTGATAGGAACAATATGATTATGTGAATATTTCTTTGTTAGTTAATAATGTAAATTCCGATGTGATTATAAACCACAGAATATGTTGATGATTTAATCTTGAAGATTCTTTATCTCAGGATAGTTGATGTAAATAGCAGTGATGCTATCTTGTTTTGTTTAAAACTTTGGATAAAATAAAATATCAGAGTTTATTTGAGGTGTTATGTGTTAAGTGTTATCTTAAAGTATTTAAGTTGAGTCTTAAAGAATTGAATAAAGATCTAATAAGCGTATATCTTAACAGAAATATGCCGCCGATAAGACGCCCAATTCGTCAACCTACCTAAGAAGGGTCAACGAATAACCATGACGCCAATGCCAACGCCAACCCCATTCAGCAGTTGGTAACCTTATTGATCAGAGCACTTAACAACCAGCCACAAGCTCCACTAAACACGTCATTCAAAGACTTCAAGGAGGTGGGATCGCCAAAATTTAAGGGATCCATGAACTCGATCGAAGTACAGACTTGGGTCATGGAGATGGAGAAAGTTCTTGACGTCGCTAGGATCAGGGAGGATCAGAAGACCGCGTATGCCACATTCATGCTGAAGGCGGAGGCTAGCTATTGGTGGCAGGGAAAAAAGGTTCAAAGAGATATTCTTCGAAATGTACTTCCTGACGAGCTCACAGAACCAAATGGAGGTTCAGTTTCTAGAGCTAAACTATGTCTCTGCCAAACTATGCAGCGAGATTTAATGAGTTGGCCAGGTTTGCCACATACCAAGTGCACACTGATGAGAGGAGGGCCAAGAGGTTTGAACAGGGACTGAAGCCTTGGTTGTATAGCAAAGTGTCAATGTTCCAGTTGAACACTTTTGCTGGAGTATTGGAGAAAGTAATCATCGCTGAAGGTGGAAGTGATGCTATGATAAAATACAACAAAGAGCTGAAGAAGAAAAAGAGTGAAGTTGAAAGTAACAATAAGGAGAGTGGCAGTAACACTGGAGGAGGTACTAATCAGAAGAGGTCGATTGATAGCACATCGATCGAAAATCAACAGGGAAACCAGAAGAAGAGTGTAGAAGCATGTCCGACCTGCGGGAAGAACCACCTGGGGGACTGTATAAAGAGAAAACGAGTCTGCTACAATTGTGGTCAGGAAGACCACATAGAAACTAACTTCCCTAACCATAAGAAGGACGCCTGCTTCACATGTGGGTCGAAGGACCATTTCGCAAGGGACTGTCCAAAGAAGGTATTCGGAGGGGCAGGATCAGGTGGGAACAAGGGAAACAGCGGTGGTAATGCTCTGACGATTACAGGACCGACATCAACCAACTAATCTACTGCTAGGACTTTCAACATGACCGTACAGGATGCTGTGCAGTCTTGCGATGTGGGGTTAGGTATCATTCAGATCAATAAAGTTAATGCTAATGTATTATTTGATTCGGGTGCTACTTGCTCATTTATATCCGATGACTTTGCTAAGAACTTAGAATTGCCTAAGGATGAGTTAGTTCGCTATGAACATAGAGATTTCAAATAGGGAAGTGATTCCTGTTAAGTATGTACACAAGAACTGTAGGGTGGATATTAAGGGTAATGTGATGAGCATAGATCTTATCTCGATTAGACTTGGGGAATTTGACGTTATCTTGGAAATGGATTGGCTATTCCATTATGGGGCAATAATTGATTGCCAGAGGAAATGTATTAACCTTATGACTCAGTCAAAGGTTATGTTCTATGGCAGCAAGTCGCCTAGACAAGCGAGTTGTCTAACGATGATGCATGACAGGAAGTTGTTGAGACAAGGTTGTGTAGGATATTTAGCCTATATAGTCGATAGTCATAAACAGAGCCCGAAGTTAGAGGAGATGGCAATCATGAGAGACTTCGTGGATGTATTTTCGGATAATTTGCCAAGACTTCCGCCAGATAGAGAAGTGGAGTTCGTAATCGATTTGGCGCCATGAACTGCCCCGTTATCAAAGGCCCCGTACAGTATGGACCTGGTAGAGATGAAAGAATTGATGGTACAGCTACAAGATCTATTGGACAAGAAATACATTTATTCGAGCGTATCGCCGTGGGGAATGCCGGTGCTATTCCTTCAGAAGAAAGATGGGACGATGCGGCTCTACATCGATTATAGATAGTTGAACAAAGTCACGATCAAGAATATATATCCATTGCCTAGGATTGATGTGATATCCCCAAATCCGATATCTAAATTTCCACAGGATTTGGTGTTCACTGTTCCAATATCATACAACTATCTACCCATAAATAATGAAATTCATTTATTAGATAAATAAATCATCATCTTACATCATCTGAAATAATAATACATCATACATCCCAGGTTAAACTTAACCTTAAATCTCAGTTGCGGAAACGTAAATAAATAAGTCTTAAGTCATCACACATAAATCTTGAACTTTAACATTCTTAACATCAACACAAGTCTTCAACACTTGTTAGCTTTTTCTTTGCCCTTGCTACTAGAAGGTACATCACTTCGTTTATTATTAGCTGCAATGTTATTATGCAAGAGCGAGCACGAATGCCAGCAAGTATAAAAACATGACAGAATAATAACATGCGAATAAAAGAATTCTGAATAACAGAAAGCTCAACTTTTGAATCAAGAGTATTAATCGAGAATCAAATTACTTCTCAACTTTTGAATCAAGAATATTAATCGTGAATCAAATTACTTCTCAACTTTTGAATCAAGAATATTAATCGTGAATCAAATTACTTCTGAGGGTCATTAAGACCTTGAACCGAGTCTTAGGTTGTCAAGTATACTAACCTTTCAAACCTTTAACAGTCATAAGACTATAGACTTTACTTCTCGTACTTAGGGATATCAGCCCTTTGTACTGATACTGTGCACACTATCTTAACGCTTAAAGCATCTTCATTAATCCCCTATATTAGGGTTGTTCATCTCAGTTTGACATCAGAATCCGCACCAAATAAAGTTGGTTTGGATAACTCAATAAATGATATTTAAATTGAATATTAACTTCTCAAGGTATATAATCGAATAAGTATTGTACACTTAAATGATACTTTTAAAAGAATCATGGCATCTCATTTGAAATTCTAAACTTGGATATTCAAGAGTAAGAATTTGCTTAACAATAGTAATTAAGCATAGCAATTGCTCAATTTAAAGAGTTTAGTTTAGAAAACTTGCCCAACAATAATAGTAAGTTAGGGATAGAAAACTTGCCTCGTGCGCAAGCTACAATTATTACTCACTTCTTTAATTACTCTTACCTATCAATACATTCACAATATCAATTAATCACAAGTTCGATATGATTATTGATTTACAATAGTATTCTTCAAACTCATTATTAGGTTTTCAAATAATGGTTTACGTTGATTAATTAACTTGTTAATTAATCACGTAACTTAAGTTATTAACTTGTATTAATAACTCATTACATGCATAACATGTCTTCATGTTAATTAGATTTAAAATAATGTCTTAATGTTTATAACACATTATTTCACCTTTACAAATAATAGTTTAAGTTACGTAATTAATTTATTAATTAATCACATAACATAAATTATTAAACTCATATCAACATTTTATCATATTTATACAACATGTGTTCATGTTCATTAGACTCAAAATACATTTCACAATTTTCCAACACTTAGCAATTTTTTTCAAAAATTCAGGCCTGGCGCGGCCGCGCGCCGTTTAGCCTTGCAGCCGGCGCGGCCGCGCAGCTGCGTTTTTCAAGAATTTCCAGTTCGCGAAGAACACAGAAATTCAGCCATTTTCTCCAATTTTACACCAATACACTGATTTATAATGTTACCCATGAAATATAAACTTCACAAGAACATTATATATCACTTATAACATGTTCTTAACATTCCAAGTCATATAATTACATAATTTAACACCATCAATTTCACTGTTCTTCATAAATTTTACAAAATTTAATAAAAAGTATATAATCTAACATTACGAATTCGTTACTACACCGAATCCGTTCATTTTAATTCCATTCTCTTTGTTTAAACATATACACTTATAATCAAACGTTAATTTTAATCAAAACATATGATTACAACATGTATTTCACCCATATGGGTTATTAACCCATATTCAACTCTCTGTATTTTTGAAAAATCCAATTCTTAACAAAATTTCTTGGTGTGATTAGTGTAAATCATACCTACATGATTCTACACATAATATCAACATATATGATTACATATATAAATATATCTTTGTTTAATTTTCCAAAATAATTCTTAACAGAGAAAATTTGAACATATGTTTAAATAAACTCTATGATTTCCAAAAACCAAATTAAGGCCATCTTAAATAAAATTGATCCTTTTAAATCATGATTATATATTATAAAACACGTTATCATCACATACCCATATAGATAAAATTATATCGTAACCCAATTTCACAGAAAACTTAAAAGTACATATTTAAGAAATCTTAATTTTGAAAACTTAAAAGAAGAATTACCCTTTAGTAGTGAAGATAAATCTAAGTTAACAACACAATGATCTCTCAATTCTTCATTTCTCAATTTCTCTCAATCTCTTCCTCTTTTTCTCTCTGAATTTTTTCTGATATTTCTAAGTGTTTCTCTGATAATGGATTAGAAAAATAACGTATACGTATTATAAATACTACCGTTGTAGACTAACTCCTCCAAAGGCCTTGTTTGGCTTGCTCCCTTATTCCTTTTCCATTTATTTTAATTAACTATTTTACTTTATAGCTAATTGTCACCTTACTTATTGATTAATTAATTTTATTTAAATCAATTAAATAAAATAAGATAATTCACATTAAATCACATTGTCACATAATTAATATTTTTATTTATTAATTATGTCAATTCATTAATTAATTATTAAATTAACTAAAGTAACATATGCTTATTTAATTAATTCAATTAATCAAATAAACTCAATTAAATATATACATTGAACTATTAAATTACTACACATTAATTTAATTAATGTAACACACATAATTAAATTAATCTTCCACAAATTCTTGAATTAATTATTTAACTGAATAATTAAATCATTAAAATATTTATTTATTTCAATAAATATTCAAATATCTTTACAAAATTCTCGTTCGTCACATCTTTCCCCCCTTAAAAAGATTCTGTCCTCAGAATCACGGTTCGATTAATAATTTCATCTTTCATCACATTCTCCCCCTTACAAAGATTTTGTCCCCAGAATTGCGTTCACCTATTCAAGAAAATAAGTGGGGATAATTCTTTATCATATTCTCTTCAAGTTCCCACGTAGCTTCTTCAGCGTTGTGGTTCCTCCAAATTACCTTAACAGAAAGTATTACTTTGTTCCTGAGAACTTGCTCTTTCCTGTCAACAATCTGAACAGGAACTTCTTCGTAGGATAAATCTTTCTCAAATTGTAGGGGTTCATATTCTATCACATGTTTGTAATCGGGTTTATAACGTCGTAATACCGACACATGGAAAACGTTGTGGACATCTTCCAGTGCCAGAGGTAAAGCTACCTCATAGGCTACTTCTCCAATTCGTCGTAATATCTCAAAGGGTCCAATGAACCTCTGGCTCAATTTTCCCTTCTTACCAAATCTGATCTTTCCCTTCCAAGGAGAGACCTTCAAAAATACAAAGCTACTCGATTCAAACTCTTTATTCTTGCGGTGTGGATCGGCGTATTTCCTCTGCCTATCCTGAGCCGCTACTAATCTTGTCTGAATTACTTTAACTATCTCTACCGTTTGTTGGACTAACTCTGGTCCTAGCAATTGTCTTTCGCCAACTTCATCCCAGTACAGTGGAGTTCTGTACTTTCTACCGTACAACGCTTCGTAAGGCGGCATACCAATACTAGCGTGGTAACTATTATTATAAACGAATTCTATAAGCGGTAAATGATCATGCCAATTGCCATTAAAATCCATGATACATGCCATTAGCATAGCCTCTAATGTTTGGATCGTTCTTTCACTTTGCCCGTCAGTTTGAGGGTGATAGGCAATACTCATCCTCAACTGTGTTCCCATGCATTCTTGCAGTCTTTTCCAGAAATTCGATGTAAAGCGCGGATCTCGGTCAGAAACAATTGACACTGGCACTCCGTGCCTCGAAATAATCTCTTTCACGTATAACTTTGCCAATTGTTCTAAGTTAAATCTAATTCTGATCGGAAGGAAGTGTGCGGATTTCGTTAATCGGTCGACGATAACCCATACTACGTCGTAGCCTTTCTGGGTCGTAGGAAGGCCAACAACAAAATCCATTGTAATATGTTCCCATTTCCATTCTAGGATCTCTAGAGGTTGTAGTAAACCACTTGGTCTCTGATGTTCTGCCTTGACCCTTTGGCAAGTCAGACACTTGGCAACACAATCGGCAGTGTCCCTCTTCATATTTGGCCACCAAAAGTGTTGTGGTAAATCTTAATACATCTTGGTACTTCTAGGATGAAAGGAATACCTCGAACTATGAGCCTCGCTCAGAATGTCCTCCTTAATTTCTAGTACTAGCGGTACCCAAACTCTATTTTCAAACCTCAACAATCCTTCACTATCCACTTTAAATCTAAGTTCAGTCCCTTCAGATATCTTTTTCTTTACTTCCTCACATTCCTTATCCAGAATTTGAGCTTCTTTAACCTTATCCAATAAAGTTGTTCCAGCTTGCATCTAAAACAGTTTCTCATCAATCTCCATTGAACATCCTACTTCCAATTCCAGCTTCTCCATCGCTGAAATCAACTCTTCTTGTGCTGTCAGCATCATCAACTTCTCCCGACCCTTTCTGCTTAAGGCGTCGGCTACAACATTCGCTTTTCCCGGATGGTATAAGATATCACAATCATAATCATTTATTAACTCCAGCCACCTTCTTTGGCACATATTCAAGTCTTTCTGTGTGAAAATATACTTCAGACTCTTATGGTCTGTATATATTTCACACTTCTCCCCATAGAGATAGTGTCTCCAAATCTTTAAAGCAAATACCACCGCAGCTAATTCCAAATCATGGGTTGGATATCCCTTCTCATCATCTTTCAACTGTCTTGACGCATACGCAATGACTCTGTCATTTTGCATAAGCACACAGCCTAGCCCTTTATGCGATGCATCATTATATACCACAAAGTTTCCTGTATCATCCGGTAGGGACAACATAGGTGCTGTACTCAACCTTCTCTTAAGCTCTTGAAAACTTTCCTCACACTTCTTCGTCCAAATTTTTTTACAACTCTTCTAGTCAAATTCGTTAGCAGAGTGGCGATCTTGGAAAAATCCTGAATAAATCTTCTATAGTAACCAGCTAATCTAAGAAAACTTCTTACTTCCGACGGTGTTTTCGGCTGATCCCAATTCATCACCGCTTCAACTTTGGAGGGATCCACCGAAATTCCGTCCTTATCAATCACATGTTCGAGAAATTGTACCCTTTCAATCCAAAATTCACACTTTGAGAACTTGGCGTACAACTTTTCTCTTCTCAACGCTTCCAATGTTAACTTCAAATGTTCAACATGCTCTTCCTTAGTCTTAGAATATACCAATATATCATCGATAAAAACCACTACGAATTTGTCCAAAAAGGGCTTGAACACTCCATTCATTAGGCCCATAAATGCTGCAGGCGCATTCGTTAGACCAAATGACATAACCAAAAATTCATAGTGACCATATCGTGTCCTAAATGCTATCTTTGGGACATCTTCAGGCCTCACCTTCAGCTGATGATAACCACTTCTCAGGTCTATCTTCGAGAAATATCTCACTCCTTTTAATTGATCAAACAGATCATCAATCCTTGGCAATGGATACCTATTCTTAATGGTATCCTTGTTCAATTCTCTATAGTCGATGCAGAGTCGCATCGTTCCATCCTTCTTCTTAACAAATAATACCGGCGCTCCCCACGGTGATACGCTCGGTTGAATATATTTCTTGTCCAACAACTCTTGTAGCTGTACCATTAATTCCTTCATTTCTACCGGAGCCATCCGGTATGGTGTTTTCGATATTAGAGCCGTTCCTGGCACCAAATCGATTACAAAGTCTACTTCCCTGTCAGGCGGAAGTCCTGGCAGATCATCCGTGAAAACATCCACGAAGTCTTTTACGACTGGTATTTCTTTTAACTTTGGATTCTCTTTACGACTGTCGACTATGTAGGCTAAATGCCCCACACAGCCTTGTCTCAATAACTTCCTGACCTGCATCATCGTCAGACAACTCGCTTGTCTAGGCGACTTGCTGCCATAAAACACAACCTTTGACGAAGTCATAAGGTTAATACATTTCTTCTGGCAATCAATTATGGCTCCATAATTGAATAGCCAATCCATTCCCAAGATAACGTCAAATTCTCCAAGTTTAATCGGGATCAGATCTACATTCATAACGTTACCCTTAATATCCACTCTACAGTTCTTGTGTATATACTTAACCGGAATTACTTCCTTATTCGCAATCTTTATGTTCATAGGGATCTCTAATTCATCTTTAAGCAATTCTAAATTCTTTGCAAAGTCATCGGATACAAATGAACAAGTAGCACCCGAATTAAATAAAATATAAGCATTGACTTTATTGATCGGAATTATACCTGACACCACATCACGAGACTGCATAGCGTCTTGTACGGTCATGTTAAATGTCCTTGCAGTTGGTCGGTTTGTCGAAGTCGGTCCGATAATGGTAAGAGGATTTCCACTATTATTTCCCTTATTTCCACTTGACCCTGCCCCTCCAGATGCCTTCTTTGGACAGCCTCTAGCCAAATGATCCTTTGACCCACATGTGTAGCAGGCGCCCTTCTTAGGGTTAGGGCAGTTAGGTGCTATGTGGCCTTCCTGACCACAATTGTAGCAAACTCTTTTTCCTTTCATGCAGACTCCCAAGTGAGTCTTTCCACAGGTTGGGCATGGTTCTAACTTTTTCTTCTGACTACCTTGCTGACTTACAAACGACGGGTTGTCATTCCACTTTTGTTTATGATTATTAGTTCCCCCTGTGTGACTGCCACTAGCCTTATTATTTCATTCACTATCATTCTTCTTCTTCTTTTGATCCTAATTGTACTTGGACACTGCCTCGCTTCCACCTTCAGCGACGATGGCCTTCTCCAAAACTCCAGTAAAAGTGTTCAATTGAAACATTGATACCTTGCTATACAACCAGGGTTTCAGTCCCTGTTCAAAATGCCTAGCCTTTCTTTCGTCAGTATGCACCTGATATTGGGCAAACCTAGACAATTCGTTAAACTTTGCCGCGTAGTTGGGCACAGACATATTCCCCTGCTATAACTCCAAAAACTGCACCTCCATTTGATTCTGGGAGCTGGTCGAAAAATACATCTCAAAAAACATTTCTTTAAATCATTCCCAGGTTATTACACCTTCTCCTCCACTGATCTTATTTGCCTGCCACTAGTAGCTGGCTTCTGATTTTAACATAAATGTCACGTAGGCGGTCTTCTGGTCCTCCCTAACTCGGGCGACCTCAAAAATTTTCTCCATTTCCATAACCCAAGTCTGAGCTTCTATCGGGTTCGTGGAACCCTTAAAATCTGGCGGTCCCACTGCCTTAAAGTCTTTAAATAAGGTGTTCGGTGGAGCTTGAGACTGAATGTTCATCGCTCCAACCAACAGATTTACCAACTGCTGAACGGGGTTCGCATTGGCATCATTGTTGTTATTGTTATTGGTTGACCCTTCTTGGGCTTGTCGACGATTTTGTCTCCTTCTTGGCGGAATATTTATGTTAAGAATATACTCTCATTAGATCTTTATTCAATCTCTTAAATACTTAAACTTTAACTCAAATATTTGACATAATCACTTTAACTCTTTTCTTTTCAAATAACCTTTGATATTCTATTTAAATCAAAAGTTTTAAACATAGTACTATAGCATCTCTGCCGATTACTTCAACTATCCCAAGAAAAAGAATCTTCAGGATTTAGTTTCTCAAAATATTCCTTTGTTTTTAATCACATTAGAATTTACATTAACTACTCCGAAGAGTATCACATAATGTTAAATATTTTAACATACTCACTTAACCCATATCATCTTGAACAAACTTTATTATTTTATTAAAACCAAAAGCTTTTAATACAATACAATAGCATTTCTGCCATTTACATCAACTATCCTGAAATAAAGTTTCTACAGGATTTACATTATCACAATATTCCTTTGTTTATAATCACATCAGAATTTATATTATTTACTAATATTTAAACATTAACAATATCATATTGTCCTATCACGGCCTACTAAGGCGTCGGATAGCTTCACTACGCTCCTCCTCTATAATGCGGGACATAGTCCTGCGATCTAACATATACCCAGGCAGTCCCTCGAACTGAATTGGATATCTCATAACTCGGTCCTGGGCCTCATCCATTGCCCTCAGAAACGTGTAGCACGTCTCTGCAACCTTAACTCTCTTCGCACGCGCATCATCCTCTGTCAGATCTGCACGTCGTGCATTTCTCACCCAAGCTTCTTCCACTATGGAGAGTCTTTCAGATTTCTCTTTCAACTCATTATTTAACTTTTCTATCTCCTCTATCTTCTGCTCAGTTTGGCCCTTCTCATGAACCAAATCCCACTCCACATTGCCAAGACGGGTGTGGAGTGTCTCAATCTCACCACCCTGAGCAACTGACTGCTCCCTCAACTCCTGAATTATATCTCGTAACTCTACATTGCGATCATACAATAAATCATACATATCAGCAGTGACAGAGTTCGGTGGGAACTCCTCAGGGTCTTCCTCCTCCTCTTCCTCTTCGGGGTCTTCCTCTTCCTCCTCCTCGGCTGCCTCAGCCGGGATCTCGACCTCCTCGGGGTCCTCCTCTGAGTCAATCTATGGCACATGCTCCTGACAAAAATTTGGAATCACAGGAGATGGCTCTGGCTGTACTAACTGCTCCCAGACAATATATATGTCCCGGGGCTCCTCATCTCTAGTCTCTAGGAGTACAACATCCCTGGGCTGACTAGCTCCTCCAGTATCTGACATCCTGACAAAATAAATTTTAAGTCTTAGTTTTTATGTGATGTTAATCAATACTCTAACAAGTATGAACACATAAGCACATAGCACATAAGGTAATTTTATTATCTTTCTTAGAACTCAATCGGAGTTGTCATTACTATCTTCACGAAGGCTACTATCCTAAGGTTTTTCCCCCACCTAAGGTTCATAACCTACGGCTTTGATACCAACTTGTGACACCCCCAAATCCGGTATCTTAATTTCCACAGGATTTGGTGTTCACTGTTCCAATATCATACAACTATCTACCCATAAATAATGAAATTCATTTATTAGATAAATAAATCATCATCTTACATCATCTGAAATAATAATACATCATAAATCCCAAGTTAAACTTAACCTTAAATCTTTGTTGCGGAAACGTAAATAAATAAGTCTTAAGTCATCACATATAAATCTTGAACTTTAATATTCTTAACATCAACACAAGTCTTTAACACTTGTTAGCTATTCCGTTGCCCTAGCTACTAGAAGGTACATCACTTCGTTCATTATTAGCTGCAATGTTATTTTGCAAGAGTGAGCACGAATGCCCGCAAGTATAAAAACATGACAGAATAATAACATGCTAATAAAAGAATTCTGAATAACTAAAAGCTCAACTTTTGAATCAAGAGTATTAATCGGGAATCAAATTACTTCTCAACTTTTGAATCAAGAATATTAATCGTGAATCAAATTACTTCTCAACTTTTGAATCAAGAATATTATACGTGAATCAAATTACTTCTGAGGGTCATTAAGACCTTGAACCGAGTCTTAGGTTGTCAAGTATATTAACCTTTCAAACCTTTAACAGTTATAAGACTATAGACTTTACTTCTCGTACTTAGGGAGATCAACCCTTTGTACTGATACTGTGCATACTATCTTAACTCTTAAAGCATCTTCATTAATCCCCTATATTAGGGTTGTTTATCTCAGTTTGACATCAGAATCCGCACCAAATAAAGTTGATTTGGATAACTCAATAAATGATATTCAAATTGAATATTAACTTCTCAAGGTATACAATCGAATAAGTATTGTACACTTAAATGATACTTTTAAAAGAATCATGGCATCTCATGTGAAATTCTAAACTTGGATATTCAAGAGTAAGAATTTTCTCAACAATAGTAATTAAGCATAGCAATTGCTCAATTTAAAGAGTTTAGTTTAGGAAACTTGCCCAACAATAATAGTAAGTTAGAGATAGAAAACTTGTCTCGTGCGCAAGCTACAATTATTACTCACTTTTTTAATTACTCTTACCTATCAATACATTCACAATATCAATTAATCACAAGTTCGATATGATTATTGATTTACAATAGTATTCTTCAAACTCATTATTAGGTTTTCAAATAATGGTTTACGTTGATTAATTAACTTGTTAATTAATCACGTAACTTAAGTTATTAACTTGTATTAATAACTCATTACATACATAACATGTCTTCATGTTAATTAGATTTAAAATAATATCTTAATGTTTATAACACATTATTTAACCTTTACAAATAATAGTTTAAGTCACGCAATTAATTTATTAATTAATCACATAACATAAATTATTAAACTCATATCAACATTTTATCATATTTATCCAACATGTGTTCATGTTCATTAGACTCAAAACACATTTCACAAATTTCCAACACTTAGCAATTTTTTTCAAAAATTCAGGTCTGGTGCAGCCGCGCGCCGTTTAGCCTTGCACCGGGCGCGGCCGCGCTGCTGCGTTTTTCCAAAATTTCTACTTCGCGAAGAACACAGAAATTCAGCCATTTTCTTCAATTTTACTCTAATACACTGATTTATAATGTTACCCATGAAGTATAAACTTCACAAGAACATTATATATCACTTATAACATGTTCTTAACATTCCAAGTCATATAATTACATAATTTAACAACATCAATTTCACTGTTCTTCATAAATTTTACAAAATTTAATGAAAAATATAAAATCTAACATTACGGATTCGTTACTACACCGAATCCATTCATTTTAATTCCATTCTCTTTGTTTAAACATATACACTTATAATCAAATGTCAATTTTAATCAAAATATATGATTACAACATGTATTTCACCCATATGGGTTATTAACCCATATTCAACACTCTGTATTTTTGAAAAATCCAATTCTTAACAAAATTTCTTGGTGTGATCAGTGTAAATCATACCTACATGATTCTACACATAATATCAACATATATGATTACATATATAAATATATCTTGGTTTAATTTTCCAAAATAATTCTTAACAGAGAAAATTTGAACATATGTTTAAATAAACTCTGTGATTTCCAAAAATCCAATTAAGGCCATCTTAAATAAAATTGATCCTTTTAAATCATGATTATATATTATAAAACACGTTATCATCACATACCCATATAGATAAAATTATATCGTAACCCAATTGGAAAACCCAATTTCACAGAAAACTTAAAAGTACGTATTTAAGAAATCTTAATTTTGAAAACTTAAAAGAAGAATTACCCTTTAGTAGTGAAGATAAATCAAAGTTAACAACATAATGATCTCTCAATTCTTCCTTTCTCTCAATCTCTTCCTCTTTTTCTCTCTGAATTTTTTCTGATATTTCTAAGTGTTTCTCTGATAATGGATTAGAAAATCAACGTATACGTATTATAAATACTACCGTTGTAGACTAACTCCTCCTAAGGCCTTTTTTTGTTTGTTCCCTCATTCCTTTTCCATTTATTATAATTAACTAGTTTACTATATAGTTAATTGTCACCTTACTTATTGAATAATTAATTTTATTTAAATTAATTAAATAAAATAAGATAATTCACTTTAAATCACATTGTCACATAATTAATATTTTTATTTATTAATTATGTCAATTCATTAATTCATTAATTAATTATTAAATTAACTAAAGTAACATATGCTTATTTAATTAATTCAATTAATAAAATAAACTCAATTTAATATATACATTGAACTATTAAATTACTACACATTAATTTAATTAATGTAACACACATACTTAAATTAATCTTCCACAAATTCATGAATTAATTATTAAACTCAATAATTAAATCATTAAAAATATTTATTTATTTCAATAAATATTCAAATATCTTTACAAAATTCTCGTTCGTCACAATTGACGACCTGTTTAATCAGTTGAAAGGAGCGAGATACTTCTCGAAGATAGACCTGAGAAGTGGTTACCATCAGTTGAAGGTGAGGACAGAAGATGTTCCGAAGACAGCGTTCAGGACTCGATATGGTCACTACAAATTTTTGGTGATGTCATTCGGTCTAAAAATGCGCCTACAACATTTATGGACCTAATGAATAAAGTATTGAAACCGTTTTTGGATAAGTTCGTAGTGGTATTTATCGACGACATTCTGGTGTATTCAAAGACCAAAGAGGAACACGTAGAGCATCTGAATGGGACATTGGAGGAGTTAAGTAGGGAGAAGTTGTATGCCATATTTTTGAAATGCAAATTTTGGATTGAGCAGGTGAAATTTCTTGGGCATGTAATTCATAAGAACGGAATTTAGGTAGATCCCTCCAAGGTTGAAGATGTGATGAACTGGGATCAGCCGAAGACACTGTTGGAAGTTAGAAGTTTTCTTGGATTGGCCGTATATTATAGAAGATTTATTCAAGACTTTTCCAAGATCGCAACTCCGCTGAAGAATTTAACTAGGAAATCGGTGAAGTTTGTTTGGATGGAGAAGTGTGAGGAAAGCTTCTGAGAGCTTAAGAAGAGGTTAAGTACGACACCTATATTATCTCTTCCGGATAGCACAGGGAATTTTGTGGTGTTGATGTGTCGCTTAAAGGACTAGGATGTGTGCTTATGCAAAACGACAAAGTCATTGCGTATGCATCACGATAGCTGAAGGATTATAAGAAAGGGTATCCGACCCATGGTTTGGAATTGGCCGCGGTAGTATTTGCTTTGAAGATCTGGAGGCACTATCTCTATGGGGAGAAGTGTGAAATATATACAGAACACAAGAGTCTGAAACATATTTTTACATAGAAGGATTTGAATATGTGCCAGAGAAGATGGTTGGAATTGATAAAGGACTATGATTGTGAGATCTTATAACATCCGGGTAAAGCGAATGTAGTTGCGGACACCTTAAGCAGAAAGGGTCGAGAGAAATTAATGTTGTTGACTGCCCAAAAGGAATTAATTTCAGCGATGGAGAAACTGGAATTAGAGGTGAGGTATCCGATGGAATCTGATGAGAAGCTGTTCCAGCTAGGAGCTGGTATAACTTTGCTGGAATAGGTTAAGGAAACATAACTTCAAGATGAAGACTGTCAAAAGATAAAGAAGAAGATATCCGAAGGGAATGAACTAAAATTCAAGATGGACAGTGAAGGACTGCTAAGATTCTAGAGCAGAATTTGGGTACCGCCAGTGCCAGAGATTAAAGAGGAAATTTTGAGCGAGGCTCATAGTTCACGGTATTCAATTCTCCATGGGAGTACCAAGATGTATCAGGATCTCCGACAGCATTTTTGGTGGCCAAATATGAAACGAGACGTTGCTGAGTGTGTTGCCAAGTTCTTGACTTGTTAGAAAGTAAAAGAAGAACATCAGAGACCAAGTCGGTTGCTACAACCACTAGAGATCCTAGAATGGAAATGGGAACATATTACTATAGATTTTGTATTTGGCCTTCCGACAATTCAGAAAGGCTACGATGTAGTATGGGTTATCGTTAATCGACTAACGAAATTAGCACACTTCTTACCGATCAAGATCAGATTCAACCTAGAGAAGTTGGCAAAGCTATATGTCAAGGAGATTATTTTAAAGCACGGAGTTTTTGTATCGATTGTCTCCGATCGAGATCCGCGATTTACATCGAATTTTTGGAAGCAACTATAGGAATGCATGGGGACGCAGTTGAGAATGAGTACGGCATATCACCCTCAGACAGACGGGCAGAGAGAAAGAACGATCCAGACATTGGAAGATATGCTAAGAGCGTGCATCATGGATTTCAAAGGAAGTTGGGATGATCACCTACCACTCGTGGAATTTGGCTAGAATAACAGTTACCACGTAAGTATTAGCATGCCGCCTTATGAAGCGTTGTACGATAGAAAGTGCAGAACTCCATTATACTAGGATGAAGTTGGCGAACAACAATTGCTAGGACCTGAACTAGTACAACAGACAACCAAGATCGTCAATGTGATCCGGATAAGATTGGTAGCTGCTCTGGATAGGCAGAAGAAATACGCCAATCCACACCGCAAGAATGTTGAATATGAATCGGGTAGCTTCGTTTTCTTGAAAGTCTCTCCTTGGAAGGGAAAGATCAGATTCGGCAAGAAGGGAAAATTGAGCCCGAGGTTCATTGGACCCTTTGAGGTGTTGCGAAGAATCGGAGAAGTTGCGTATGAGGTAGCCTTACCTCCAGCGCTAGAGTATGTCCACAACGTCTTCCATGTGTCAGTGTTACGACCATATAAACCAGATTACAAACATATGATTGAATATAAACCCCTATAATTTGAGAAAGACTTATCATATGAAGAAGTTCATGTCCAGATTATTGACAGAAAAGAACAAGTTCTTAGAAATAAAGTAATACCTTCTGTTAAGGTAATATGAAGAAACCACAACGCTGAAGAAGCTACGTGGGAACTCGAAAAACATATGATGAAGACTTGCCCACACTTATTTGCCTAATTTATGTGTAAGTGATTCTGGGGGCATAATCTTTATAGGGGAGAGAATGTAACGGGATGAATGTAATTGAACCGTGATTCTGAGGATAGAATCCTTTTAAGGCGGGAAAGATGTGACAAATGAGAATTTTGTAATTTAATTTAAATATTTATTGAATTAAATAAATATTTTTAATGATTTATTTATTGATTTAAACAATTATTTGATGGAATTATGGTAGATTAATTTAATTATATGTGTTACATTGATTAAATTAATGTGGAGAATTTTTATAGTTCAAAGTATGTATTTAATTAAGTTTATTGGATTAAATGAATTATTTAATAAGCATAATGTTATTCTAATTAATTTAATAATTAATTAGAGATTTAATGATGTGACATAATTAATAAATGAGAATTTTAATTATGTGATGATGTGAATTAATGTGTAATATCATTATAGACACTCGAAATTTCGTTTCTCTGTTAGTAACACTATACGAGGCAAAACTGTCTTGTCAAATCGACCCCGGTCTCAATATCGGGCAATCAACTCAACCCCGATCTCAATACCTGGCCATCAACTCAACTTCGGTCTCAATACCGAACCATCAACTCAACCCGGTCTCAATACCGGGCCATCAACTCAACCCTGGTCTCAATACCAGGCCATCAACTCAACTCCGGGCTCAATACTGGGCCATAAACTCAACCCCGATCTCAATACCTGGTCATCAACTCAACCTCGGTCTCAATATCGGGCCATCAAATCAACCCTGGTCTTAACCCGGGAGGTACAGGTCAGCCCCGATCTCAACCCGGAAGGTACAGATCAGCCTCGGTCTCAACCCAAAAAGTACAGGTCAGCCCCAGTCTTAACTAGGGAAGTTCAGGTCAGCCCCGGTCTTAACCCGGGAGGTACAGGTCAGCCCAGTTTCAACCCGGGAAGTACAGGTTAGCCCCGGTCTCAACCCGGGAAGTATAGGCTAGCCCCAGTCTCAACCCGGGAAGTACAGGTCAGCCCCGGTCTCAACCCGAGAGGTACAGGTTAGCCCCGGTCTCAATCTTGGAAGTACAGGCCAGCCCCAGTCTCAACCTGGGAAGTACAGGTCAGCTCCAATCTCAAGTCGAGAGGTACAAGTTAGCCCCGGTCTCAACCCGGGAAGTACAGATCAGCCCCGGTCTCAACCCGGGAGGTACAGATCAGCTTCGATCTCAACCCGGGAAGTACAGGTCAGCTCCGGTCTTAACCCGGAAAGTTTAGGTCAGCCCCGGTCTCAACCCAATAAGTACAGGTCAGCCCTAGTGTCAACCCGGGAGGAACAGGTCAGCCCCGGTCTTAACTTGGGAGGTACAGGCCAGCCCCGGTCTCAACCCGAGAGGTACAGATCAACCCCGATCTTAACCGAGGAGGTCAGGTTAACTTATAAAACAATCATGAAGCTTTACATCATATCCATAGACAAACCTGGGAGCACCAAGTCAGCCTCAGAGATAACCTTGAGGACAAACAGATTCGGCTAGGATCTAAACCTCGGAGACAACCCCGGGAAGTCAGTCGAAGGCCATGCCAACACTGAAGGCAACCCCTGGGAGGGGAAAAATAGTCATTTTACCAACTTGAAGCCAATTCAGTCAAACTCAAGCTGAATTGATGCCACTTAAGTTAGAATGAACCGTAACAATTATCCCGAGTGGAAACAGCGCAAGACAACTCAACGGACAAACTACGAGGAATTAATAACCTAGTTATGAACCCATATTTTTAGACTCGAAAAAGGTTTTCTCTCATGTCATTGTGAAACTCTCGCGAGGGCTTTCCGAAAAGGTATCGTACGTCTCAAACGGACTCTTCGATCAAAAGTTAGAAAGTTTCAAATCTGACCTCGCATTGCTCGGAGTGCACGTACTTTGATGCAACAGGACCAGCCAAGTGGGCCCCGCCACGTGGTGCCGCACCTTTATCTGCGGCTACTGCAGGTAGAACCGCTTCTCTTGGGTCTATATATGAGTGCGATCCCAGCTTATTGGAAAAAATCAAAAACGCTTTGAACCATTGCCTGTTTGTCTTCTCAGCCATATTCTTATCCTCCAAACTACCCAAATTTTTTCACTTTAACACGTAGATACATCCACATACTACCACATATCAAAAATTGACTGGTAGAAACGGACGTTTAATGCCTACGATCTGGCAAAAAGCCCATGTAGCAGTTCATTGTGAGTATTTTTATGATCAGAAAGTTCCTATTACTTCATTGCACTTTCATACACTTGCACGTTAAGTTTCACTTTCTGAATATGCCCGAAACTTAGTTTTGTGGCCGTTTTTGCTTATGTTTTGTACATTTTAGTACATAAACGCATTTTCTAGCATTTCTACAACTCGAATTATTGATTTGTCGCTTCTACCAGCTTTCATATACATATATCTTCATTTTTAGCAACTTCGCCAGAGTGGTTATCTTCCCAGTCCGGGTTTGGCTTTTTAATGTGAATATTTAACTATATATATACTAATTTTTCAATTCTGTGAAGCCCGAATGTCAAATTCGAGGTATTTTACTGCTTTTATATATAACTATATATATATATATAAATTTTTATGACTGATTTAGGCCTATATTTATATTTTGTGGCCTTTTTATTGCTTTAATATATATATTAACTATATATATTATTATTTACATTCTAGTTTGGCCTGGATCATTCTGTGGCCTTTTTACTATTTTTATACACATATATATATATATATATATATATTTACATTTCTGTCTAGGCAAAGGATAGAATGTCTGTCGCCCTTTACAGCTTATATATATATATATATATATATATATTTATATTTTATCCAGCTTGGATCATTCTGTGGCTTTTATACAGCTGTTATATATATATATTTCCATTCCAGTTCGGGTCTCAAAGTGAAAATCCACCGCCTTTTACCGCTTTTATATATATATATATATATATATATATATATATATATATATATTTCAATTTTTTCTACCCTGGATTACTTGTGGCTTTTTACAATTTTTATAAATATATATATATATATATATATATATATATATATTTTCATTCCAGTCCGGGCACTAGAGTGATATGAATATATGTATATATATATATATATATATATATATATATTTCTTTACTCATTTTGATTAAATTATTGCTTTAAATATTTATTTGATATGAATTGGAACTGACATTTCTGTGGGCGGACTAGATTTTCGTAAATCTCGCCAACTCTAGCTTTCAGACAATTCAAAATAGGTATAGACAGAACCAAGAAGCTAGAATGGCTGAGATTTATTCAACTCTAGAATATTTCTAGTTTCAGTTATGAAAGCTACCTCGCGTCCCTTAGATCGCTATCTAGTGGGAACGAGATGCTTCGGCCACGAGCGAACCAGGATTTACTGATGAATCTTTGGTTCTGGAGACATCTTGATATAAATATATATTTCTATACATATTTGAACTGTGCAGGTTTTTATTGGCCTCCCTATGTGAGCCTAGGAATCGTGGGATTCACGATCAAACTGATCTGAATCTGATTCTCACGATGGACAAACTCCACTTTACAGATGTACCATGCCAGTTTTTCTGTAAAATGTACATCTGAAAAGACCTTAAAACGGGTTATCCGGGTTTATGGTCTCAACATAATGAGAATAATGGTTTGTCATGTCAGAGTCAATACGATGGTTGTCATGCCCATGACAAGACCGACACTTGTATATATTCTGTGGTCGAGGATGCTTCGCAGCCCGACAATCATCATTCAAATTGAGCCAAAAGGCTAAAAAGATAAAACATAAGTGTTGATATGTTTCAATTCCTTTTTTAGCATAAGGGTTTGAAAACCTGCTTTCAAAATATCATTTTAATAATCTTGTCTAAAAAAGAGACTTTTTGCAAATCAAATCAAATCCTTCGTATATAAGTTCAACGAAGCACGTCTCTGCTTTCAATCAATCAAACATAGGCCCAATTTCTTCCAGCATTCACACACACACATTGCAGATTTAAAAGGAAAATATTAAAAAGATGCAGTATCGTGTGTACACGGGAGTTGTGGGGTGCCTAACACCATCCCCATACTTAACCAAGCCCCCGAACTTAGAACTTTGATTTCAAAGATTCAGTTTCGACAGTGTCTAGCAAATTGGGCCTCTTTTCAAACAAAACTCGGTTTAGTTGGTACAACCATTTCAAATATACCAACTGGCGACTCTATAAAACGTTCAAATCGTCGACATGATACATGTTGGCCTTTTCCTAAAACACCCTTCAAAACCTTTTTTACGATAAAAAGAATAAGGGTAGACAAAACTTAGGAAGAGAGAAAGATCCGGGTTTGACCTGACCCGAATTTTTCCACTGACGTCGACAGGTGGCGACTCTACTGGGGACAATAGAGGGCTTAGGCCGCGTTCAAATCTTTTCAAAATTTCCCTTTCATATCTGCGTATGTGTGAAATGCTGAATCTTTACATTGAATGAATGCGTGAATGCTTCGTATTTACATTGAATGAATGTGAATAAATGCTTTCCTACTTTATTAGTGCTTCACACCCATATTAGTGCTTCGCACCAATTTCATCATATGCATACGGTGAGACGCGATGTATATAAATGTATGTTGTGTGATTCCTCCACCAGGAGGCAAACCAGTCGGTGACAGAGTAATGTCTTCGAGGACGGCTAAGTCTTCGGGGCTCATGAAAAAGCACCACTCAGATTCGCTCCAGTTGAAAGATCGGATTAATTTCCCCTCAAGTAGATTGCGATGATATGGGGACCTTCATGCCGAAAAAGCTGTGAGAGTAACCTAACATAGGCCGGCCTCTAATTAACTAAATCCGATGGAAAGCCTCTTCATACCTTCCTCTTTCAATTCAATGTTAAGTTTTCAACTCCAATGTAAATAGCATAATGTAAATATACATTCGTTGCTGTATACATCTTGTCTTATTATCCTGTCATCAAAAATAAACTGACCGCTGTTTTGTAGGATAAGATTAAAAAACCTTAAAAACACATCATGGCATGCATCCTATCCATACCTACCTCAAAAAATTGACACACCTACGTTTTGTTGTAGGTGAAAGATTGGTCCTCTCACTAGATCTAAGTCTAAGAAAGCACTAAGTCCATCTCGGGACATGGCTTCCAGTGCTCAGCCAGAATTCACCCCTGTCTCTAGGAAAGAGTTTGAAGGACTGAAGAATCAGATAGCCGAATTGGCTTTTTTCTTGAGAGAGCAGAGTAATGCTCTTAAAGGAAAACAAGCACAGTGTCACAAAGAACCCGATACACCCGGTGGCAGTCAAGAGACCGGGAAAAAGGACACTCGGATTCCTGAAACACATAATCAGGATACAACCAACAAAACCCCTAAAATCACCATCCTCAACAAAGAATAGGAAGCTAGTGACATTATGAAGAAAGTATAACAGATGGAAGAAACCATCCGGTCTATCAAAGGGACTGGGGCATTTAATAGTGTTAATTATTCTGACTTATGCATTTTCCCTGGGGCTTGTTATCCCGAAAAATTTAAAACTCTTGATTTTGTGAAATACAATGGATTGGGAGACCCCTACACTCACTTGAAGGTGTTCATTAGAGATCTCAGATCCTATTTAGAGGACGAGAAGCTTCGAATGCAGTTATTCTAGAAAAGTCTGATCGGAGAGGCTAGAGCATGGTACGCTCGTTTAGGCAACTCTAAAATTCACAGCTGGGAAGAGCTGGTGCATGCCTTCCTCAGTCAATATAGCTTCCAGTCTCAACTGGCTCCCGACAGATACTAAATAACCAAAATCAAGACACAATGTACTGAATCATTCAGAGAATATTCCTAACGATAGAGGCGGATTGCAGCACAAGTCACCCCATCCATGACTGAGTCTGAGATAGTCATGACCTTCATCGACATTCAGGAAGCCCTATATTATGAAAGGGTCCTAGCAGGCATAGGAAAGCCATTTTCAGAAATGATCAAGCATTGCGAAATGGTAGAAATGGGGCTCAAGTCTGGAAAGATAAAGGATCTGACCGCCTTGGAAGCTGTTGCCGAGCATATTCAGTCCGGGAGTTATGAGATTAATCCCCAGAGAACACACAAGAAGAAAGACGAAGAAGTGTCCTTAGTATTGCAAGGACAGAATCAGAGGGGTGATTCAAGCAGTATGCCCATTCAAAAGAGGAACTATTCTCCTTTTCAAGCTTCAGCACAACCTTCGTACCCGCAATTCCAAAAAAATTTGGAGGCCAGACGCTGAAGAGCGTTCACCCAGTTAGGGGATTCACTCGAGAATGTGCTAAAGTTGTTGACAGCACAGAAAAAGATCACTCAACTCCTTCCACCAACCAATACCAGTGGACGAAATTTTGACCCAAGCAAAAAGTGTGCTTACCATTCCGGATCCTCGGGACATGATACACAAGACTGTTGGTCTCTCAAGTACAAAATTCATGACTTGATTGACAACGAAGAGATTGTGGTGACAAAGACCGAGCAACCACACGTGCAGGATAGTCCCCTCCCTCAGCACAAAAAGGAGGGTGTCAACATGATTAGCACGCAAAATGGAGAAGGATCCAAATACCTCTGATACGCCGGAGAATCAACTCAATTCAGTCCAGACAGTTGGGAAATCTCAGAAAGGCGATTCCTAATAGAGCAGGAGATCAAGTCTATCAAAGTGCAGATTGGACAGTTAGCAAAATTGGTCGTATACCAACATTAAGTCACCAGATAACTAATAAACCAGACCAACCAGTCTGATGCAAATCCTTCCACACCAGAAATCAATCCCATTCTTATGAGAGACCATTATCGTTTTCATCAGCATGAACCTCGACAAGATAGCCAAGGAAGAAAAGTTCCAGGCTGATAGGGAATTCGCTTTCTAGAGGAATTTCACCAACCTAAACCAACCGATGAAGAAAATCCTCCAAATGTTAATTAATGAGGGAATGGTGTCATACTTATTACCCCTGGTAAATCCAGGATCCAGGAAATTCAAACATGAACGAATCTGCCAGTACCACTTCAATGCACCCGGCCATGATACTAAGGACTTCTGGGCACTTCGTCATTTAATTTAGAACATGATTGAAGGTGGTGAACTGATAAATGGAATCGGGATTATGGCCTCCCAGATGAATAAATTCTCTTTACTCCCACTGCATGAAGTCAGGATACAGTGGCTGTTATTTCTTGTGATAAGGAGCAGACCTTTACACCCCTAATGCTACCAAGGAAAGGGGTCCAAGAAATATAAAATTATGTGATTTTGGCTGAACCCGATCCTCTAATCCTACCATTAAGACCCCAATATCCAGTGATCAGTCTGAAGAGAGACCCGTGGAACTACGGGAACAATGAAGGTTCCACCTCAAATAACATTACCATTATGCCAAAGGAGAATCCCTTGTACCTGCCTCAACGGGTGATTAAAGCAGTCATCAAGGCCAAAGAAAAGGTGGTTGAAAAGAAAATAGAAGAGTTCCTCAATAAAAAGGGACACAATTAAATCAAAGTGGTGCAACGCCTGAAAGGCGTACCCAAGCAGATGTCCATTCTAGATCTGGTCTTATTATTAGTGGATCATTACAACATTCTGGTGAAAGTACTAGAAGAAGCCCATCTGCCACATACCGTGAATGCCGAGAAATTCTGTCATATGGTAGAACACATCTTTAACAACAATTTGATATATTTCACTAACGATAATATACTCGCAGAAGGGACGGGCCATCGTAAGTCACTGCACATAGCGGTAATATCATCAGGATATGTGATCGAAGGTGTACTGATAGATGGAGGATCATCTCTCAACATCTGTCCTTACGACACCTTGGACAGAATGAAGATTAACCCTAACCGGGTCAAAACAAGTCATGTGGTCATCCGGGCTTTTGATGGATCTCGCCTACAAGCTATAGGAGAAATTGAGCTTCCTCTGGAGATTAGGCCACACACTTTCTATGTGTCCTTCCAAGTGCTCAAAATCACCACCGGAAATAACTTATTGTTGGGCAGGTCATGGATTCATATGACAAGAGTTGTTCCATCCACCCTCCATCAGCAACTCAAATACATTATCAATGACAACCTAATCACGATGAATGCTGAACCAGAATTCCCTTTTTGCATACAGGGAGACATGCCAGTGATCAGCCTGGATGCAGAGATTGAACCTGCTAGTTTTCAAGCCTTGGAGGTAAGTGATACTCAGCACCTCCCAGTTGGGGCACCAACCTTAAAGCCTAAAGTCTCCCTCGAAGTTATGACAGTGGGCCAGGAGATGGTATCTTTGGGTTTCCACCCTAGAGAAGGGTTAGGAAAGAATCACCAGGGAATCAAGAGCCCGATGCAAACCTCGAGTTAGTCAGGGAGAGCTGGATTAGGTTATTCATCTGGGTCAAACTGTCGGAACCCACATAAGCATCCTAAAGCTCATGCTTCCACCATACTATTGGCAAATCTCACTGATGTTGGATTTGTGAAGCCAATGAGGAAGATCTCTGTTGTGGTATCAGCCATGTTGTTTCCTCCAATCATACCGGTAGGTGAGAAAAAGACCCTAAAGCTTGAGGGGGAGAGTAAAAACGGAAAAGAAAAGCTCCTATACGAAGGAGGAGACCCATTTGCTAACATATGTGTTCTCATACACTACGAAGGTATGAATGACGATATCCCAGACAATGATGAAGAGGATCAGATCCAAATTCCTCGCATCAAAAAAGAGAAGGGAGGTAGTTCAAAGAGAAACCCCGACCCTATTTTGAAGGATGTCTTGGTCATCATCAGAGATGAGGCAGAAGAGCACAATTCCTTGATCCTCCCTGTTCATAAGGATCTGACCCTAGATAACTAGAGCAGCATCCCTTGCCTCACTCAAAAAGGGTAAAAGGGCAGAGAGTCTGTCTACCCTATAACATGGTTTCATTTACTGCTTGTTTTATTGCACAGCTATAGCAGTAACTTTTGTCATGCTTTTCCAAATGCTTTGTATATTTAAGAAGTTGCATATATTAAAGTGAAAGCATTTTTTTTAGGACTCCAGGGTTAGATTTATTTGTCACTGCTGATGAGATGCCAACCTATCACAGTGACTACAACTTTGATGTAAAATTAAACTTCGACTTGATAGATATTGATCAAGAGGAGGAAGATGACTATGAGATGCCCGAGGAGATCAAAGAATGGGTCAAAGACAAACCCAAACCAAACCTCAACCAAACCACCACTATCAACATAGGAACCTCTGAAAACCTTAAAGAAATCCAAATAGTCCTAGAGTACGTAGGCAGCCATTTCTGGTGCGGTCAATCTAAACAAAAACTCAAAAACTCATCACACCAAACTCAAAAGAGACACTTCTCAAGCTTCTCTCACATAAAAATGAAACTACAAATGACATGATCTCCCTCAACCTAGAAGTACGTAGGCATCCATCCATGGTGCGGTTTAACCTTCAAGAAAAATAAAAAACCAATAAAAACCAGTCCCCATATAACAAAACATAAATCCTATCAAGCCTCCCTGATCAATAGGCCCATCTGAGATATTCTCTAACATCTAACTATCAATCCATCAAGGAGAAGCTCGTAATACATCAACAACAGCAAGTCATAAAAGAAGTGGTAATCACTCAGCAATGACAATACATATCCAACAGGGAAGTGAATCAAAATATATTTCTCTGATATATAATACTTTTTGATATATACACTATGTCCTGTACATGACAAAAATGGCTGATCTAGTATGTGCAATAAAAATAAAGCTAGTCTATGGACCCAGGCTGTCTGTATATGACCTAAGGGCTGTGCTGTCAGCAATATATACATCTTTTGTGGCTATAGCCTCATCCCTCTCTACAAAAGCAGCATCTTTGGCAATTAAAGTCTCCTCAATATCGATAAAAATAGCATCTTGAGAAGATCGAGCCTCATGTCTCTCAACCAACGCTACATCCCGAGTAGCTTAAGCCTCGTCTCTGGCAGCGAAAGCTGTATCTCTGCCAGACATGGTAGTCAATATTAGCGCCCTAGCCTGATCTTTCTCGAAGGTCATCCTAGCTAATGAATCTGCCAAGGCTGGATCTGTCCCGGTATGAATGATGAGTGGGTCACTAACTAAGGTTGTTGTCAGAGCTATGAACAAATCATCCTCCGTAGGAAAATCAGGATCCTCCATGGGCTCCTCCTCATCTGAATCAACAATCGGAGCTGACTGGATGAATGCAGCTGATTCTATATCGGTCTCCAACCACGCTGAGTACTCCAAAGAACGATTTGGGTGGCTAGTAGAGAAATCAGCCCTCTCCCTATGAGTCCAACACTTATAAATCCTGATAAGGTTGGCTGATGACATAGAAGAAGCTAACATCCGCTGATCAATAGCTCCCTCAAAATGGTGCAGGCTCTGGAACTAATCGAACTGACCCATAACTGCTAGAGGATGATAAGTGGTCAACCCTCTCAATCCCTCCAGGGGCAGGTAATCCATGCCAAATACATGGGTGATAAAGCTATAGGGGGAGACTAGCCCGGAGCATAGTAGAATCTAAAAAGGATGCACAATATCGGACAGAAAAGCTGACCATGTGTCTACATCCGAACACTCCACCGACTGAAAGGAGTATGACATGGCTATCTCATGGGTGAAACAATACCCCTGGTGTCTGAAGAAGCCAATCGGGACCAAGTGGGAAATGAGCCACAGGTACAACAAGACAGAGCTACCTCTGAAAAATGCATCTGGATGGGTACGGCAATAGGTAGCTGACCTCAGTGTCTCAGCCAATATCATCGGTAGGATGGTGCAACCCTATCTAAGGGGCCAAACCACGACCATTAAACTAACGTTCAAGTGGTCCAAGGGTAGTGGCATATAAACATAGGCCACGATACACGAGCGAGCTGCCACTCAACTCCCGAAATGATAAAATCCCTAGAATGTCGCTCGTAGTTGTCTAACCGGCCGAAGTGATCGATCAAAAAGTCTATAGATATCACATGGCCGACAATAATATCCTCAGTGATAACTTGGCATCTTAGACCCGATATAGTCATAAATGGTCTCCGTATGTCACTGATGGTTGTACGAGTGTAAGGCAGATCCAGTGCCAAGCCTGTAAGATGCTCATACTCCTCTAAAGTAGGAGTCATCTTGTCAAGCCCAAAATGGAAAATCTGTCGATCAAGTATCCAGCATGATAAGATGCTATACACAAAACCATACGGAACATGGAAGGCTGAAAGGGCTAGAGAATGCCCTAACATATGGTCTATTGCCCCTCTGGGTGTGAGGGGCAGACTGTCATACCACGACTGCAATGAAGATGCCACCAAGGACGGTGGCGAGTGCTTAATACGGCTGACGGTGGAAGACGACATCTGTATCATTGTATCACAAGACCATCAAGGGGTCAAATCTGAACTCATCTGTCTAAGTGCATATCCATGGCATAATACATGCATAATGACAATGATAAACATAAGGCAATAGATAGGAAATATAATGCATATCTACAATAAACTGTCTACTGCAAGCATCATCTCTGTCTGCTAATAAAGTGCAAAATAAAAAGTACAGGTATATGGGGCACAACCCCCCAACTACTAACAGTGGCCTATAAAAATGGGGCACAGCTGCCCAACAGCCAAAATAGTGACCTATCAAAAGATATAGCTACGATAGCTATCCAAAAAGACCCAAAATGTCTACACTCAGGCTGTTAACCTGCTCCATCTCCTCCGTGGACACAAAGTCTCGGCAATCAAGAATGTCAGGGCTGTACAAGGGAGGATCAGCCCCTATATAATTGCTCGAAAATGGACCTATGGAAGGGCCCGCTCCGAAGCTGGATGGATCAAAAGAGGATGCCTTTAATGGATCTCGGCCAAGATCCCTAATGGACAAATGAACTCTCTCCAACTGCTGGGTCAATCTTGTAATCTGGTCCAAGTGGGTAGGCTCTCGAAGATAAGCTTTCCAGTCTGTCATCATCACAGACCCCGACACCATATCTGCCATGAATTGGGTGGCATGAGTCTGAGCCCCAATAGTACGAGGACTCCATCAGCTGCTAAATGCCTCCTGGCTATATGGACCCGCTGACAGGGTAAAGTCATCTACGCCCTCCGTCAAAATTTTTGTGAGTGGCTGGACTAGTGGCCAATGATGCCAAGTAGGAGGAATAATGGGAATGCAAATCTGCCCTATAATGCTCCTGATAGCACGCTTTACTAAATAGAGCTCCCAACCTTCCTCTGTCAAAAATGGGACTCTGCGGGTCAACAATGCAAACTCCCGGCCAGTAGGGAATCCTCCCTAAAACCCAACTGTCAAAAAGTCTGAGGTATACAGCACCCATGATATCGACCCTGCTGTCAAAAGCTCCAGCTGAAGGCGGGAATGGGTGAAACCCTCAGTAACAGGGACCTCTGTCAGAGTGGAGTGGTGTCAACGCCGTCTCCGAGGATAAGTTTCCAAGCCCAAAGTAGTAGCTAGACGTAGGCAATGAAGCCTCTCATATGCCCAAAACTGGCCATGTAAATATCAAAAGTCCTCAGTAACCAAGACTAACAAATGTAAATGTAGAAATCAAAACGGTACCAGAAAGATGTACTCACCAGAGGAATGGGTAGAACCCTAACCAAGCCTTTGCCACACCTTTCGAGTGCATGCCAATGCCTCAGAGAAAATAGACAAAAATATAGGTACCCCAATCAAAGTCACTGAGGTGCACTACATATTGAGTGGCGCAAATGAGGGCAAAGGACACAGTTGCAGAGTTATCCTCTAGAAAATAACCCCTGATGATCACCAGAAATAATCGCCACAGGATGCGATCCCCAACCCTCTGATCATCAGGCAGAGGCTCACGTAAAGCCCCACTCTGGGCATCTACGCTCAAGGGACCAGATCGGACCATCCGACCCTTGATCACCGTCGCAGGAACTCCCGGCAGGGACCGAACATCAATGGGCGTAATATCAGCCACGACAGGCACTGGCTCACCCTCGAACTCAATGCCAAGTGATAAACCTCCAGTCTATAGGCGTCATCATCACCTCAAAGTCTAACAAGTGGAGAGACTGAGTCAGTTAGAACCAGCGCTCAGATAAAGCCCTCATAAACCAGTTCAACAATGACCCTGTAGTCCTGGTGCAAAGTGTGATACAAGGAATGTACATTAAACCAGTTCCCTCAAGGCTGTGTGAAGCCAGGAACCAGCATCAAAAGCCAACCCATATCAAAAACCTGTGCCCCGAGAATGGCAAAAGGAAGAAAAAAAATCCAAAAATAGAAAAAGCTTCAGTCACCTCGTTGGCATGGAGGAACCTCGAGGGATGACGAGTCAAATCTCCCAGCAGATCCTGGATTGGCACAACAATGCCTGGAAGCTCCACACATGGGGCTTGAGCTGGGACTGGAACAGCAAATAGAGGCTCCTCATCGTCTATATCAACCGGCGGCTCATCTTGGGCCAGACGAATCACTGACTCCACTAACCTACGAGGCGGCCGGGCTAGACGTGGCTGAGGAACATCAGAAGCTCTCCTCCGCCTAACGCCTGAAACGACTCTGTTGGAACTACCAGGTCTATATCGATGCATAGCCGGGACAAAGTCTCCAAATCACCTCGAAAGGGTGTGGTAAGCCTAAAACCTGTGGCTTATTAATTTAAATCAGTACTATATGCAGTTCTAAGTCCAAAAACATGCATGGGTTAGTAAAAATTCCCAGTAGTGTCAAAACTGCATGTTTTTCAAAAGCTAAATCCTAAAAAATGCATGGGTGAGTCAAAAATCCCCAGTAGAGTCAAAACTGCATGTTTATTAAATGCTCGGGCTTTTGAAATTTTTTTGTCAGAGTCTCCTTTGTAAACTAGATTGTCTACATGCACACAGGCATGTCTAGGTGGCCATTCAGTAGCACACCTTCCCAAAAATAGAAATAGTTTATATTTATGAAAAAATATAAAATAAACTTCACATGGTAGCCAAATTACCATGAACATTTTTTAGTTGAAAATCCAGGCTCGCTAGGCCTCAAAAAGGATGAGTAAACTGATCAAAAAGAGCAAAAATTAAATGTCTCAAAATCTGAATTTTCTTAAATCAAAACATGCATTGTAGTAAAATATGCATACTTATGAAGTCATATAATTTTTAGCAGGTCATATAGGCATACATTTTTGATACATTGCGTTTAAAAGCACCCTACGTGGTTTACATACTTCTAATTGTCAAAACTTGAAAAGAAAGGATATAAATGTTACCTGAGATGTGCAAAACGCATCGCCACTGACGAAATCTAAAAAAAGCAGCCCGAACTCCGTAGATCTGAAAAAGAAAATCGGATTTCGTTTGAAACTCAAAACTGAAAATGAACATATGAGCTCCCCACTGCCCATTTTAAAAATGAAGGAAGGAGCGGCCCCACCGGCGCCAGCCGCACCTCTACATGCGACTCCCTAGGGTGGGCATCAGTCCCTCTGGCTCAGTTCGATTCGAGTTGAAACGGAGTTTATATGAGCTAAAAAGTCAAATCTGAGAAAAAATCACTACGCGATTGAGCGGTTTGTCCTTAAATCTCGCTTTTAAGCAGCGATATATTGATAGAATGAGAAACCTCCTGAAAACCATTGGTATTCATCCCGAAGCAATAGCCAGGGACCAGTAATGAAAACTGTCAAAAAATTGTAAAAAACTGCCACCTTCGAAGCATCGGGTACTGACCGATGACAGTTCAGCCTTTGGCTCAACCCTAGCGAAGCGTCGAGTACTGATCGTTGACAGTTCAGCCGTTGGCTCAACCCCAGCGAAGCATCGGGTACTGGCCGATAATAGTTCAGCCGTTGGCACAACCCCAACGAAGCGTTGGGTACTGACTGATGACAGTTCAGCCATTGGCTCAACCCCAGCGAAGCATCGGGTACTGACCGATGATAGTTCAGCTGTTGGCACAACTCCAGTGAAGCGTTGGGTACTAACCGATAACAGTTCAGCCATTAGCTCAACCCCAGCAAAGCGTCGGGTACTGACCAATGATAATTCACCATTGGCTCAACCCCAGCGAAGCATCGGGTACTGACCAATGATAATTCAGTCAGTGGCTCAACCCCAGCGAAGCGCCAGGTACTGACCGATGACAGTTCAGCCTTTGGAAGAACCCCAGCGAAGAGTCGGGCACTGACCGATAATAGTTCAGTCGTTGGCACAACCTCAGCGAAGCGCCGGGTACTGACCGATGATAGTTCAGCTGTTGGTTCAACCCCAGTGAAGCGTCGGATACTGACCGATGACAAGTTTAGCCATTGGCACAACCCCAGTGAAGCGTCGGGTACTGACCAATGACAGTTCAGCCGTTGGCTTAACCCCAGTGAAGCGTCGGGTACTAACCGATGATAGTTTAGCTATTGGCTCAACCCCAGCAAAGTGTTAGGTATAGACCGATGACAGTTCAGCCGTTGGCTCAACCCCAACAAAGCGTCGGGTACTGACCGATGACAGTTCCACCGTTGGCACAACCCCAGTTACGTCTCAGCCATTGGCCCAATCCAGCGAAGCATCGGAAGTGATCTGGTGATGGAAACAATATAATAATCCACCCCACAAAGGACAGATGATGGAATATATTATGCACATCCTCAGAATGATCACCAAGACGGATTGGTGATTCAACCTCTTGTGGCCAATTACCGGTGCAAATTATCGTCGAGATGTGCATCGAAAATACTCATTGAAGTAACTCAATGGCCTAGATATCCCCAGCTGAGGAGCCTTTAGAAATGTACATAGACATCAGCCGAAGGCAAACATGCCTAAAAGAGAGTAATGACAGACGTGGGAAACCATTGGTCTCAAACCAAGGTATCATCACATTAGAGTTGACAAAGCTATCACGGATTACGTCATCCCCAGTAGAAAGTGACAAAAACATTATGTGATAGCTTAAATCTGATATCCTACCAGTAACCGCCTGCCAGTGCTGCCCTAAGGGTTATCATGAATGACAATATCCCTAGCAGAGAGTGACGTGAGCATTTAGTGATAATCCCAACCCCTCGCAGGTATCTAACATTCATCATATATCATCCCATGCATTGCCTTGCCTTTGCATTTGCATTTCTACTGTCTAGCAATCTTTATCATATTCATTCCATTGCATTGCATGAACATGATAAAGAAGGGCATTTGTAGACACTCGAAATTTTGTTTCCCTATTACGAACACTGTAGGAGGGCAAAACTATCTTGTTAAATCGACCTCGAACTCAATATCGGGCCATCAACTCAACCCCGGTCTCAATATCGGGCCCTCAACTCAACCCCGGTCTGAATACCGGGCCATCAACTCAACCACGGTCTCAATACCGGGCCATCAACTCAACCCCGGTCTCAATACCCGGCCATCAACTCAACCCCGGTATCAATATCGGGCCATTAACTCAACCCTGGTCTCAATACCGGGCCATCAACTCAACCCCGGTCTCAATACCGGGCTATCAACTTGTTTGGTTTATACAAAATCATGGATGCAATCAAATTGTAAAATTTAACGGAAGTATGGTATATCAGAGTTTAAAAAATATCTATAGATCCATTACCCGGATCATCCTTTATGCAAATTATTAATTTAAAACGATAAATAAGAAGTTATAAAATCATACTCTTGTAGAACGAAGCTTCCACAGGTACGAGTTCAACTCCTTGTTCTTCGTGATCTCCTTGAATTTCTGGGTTAGATTCCTTCCTTTAATCAACGTTAGCCACCCAAGTGTTTGGCCTCTAGAAGTGTTCCACCAAGGAAGAGGAATTATCAAAAAGGAGGGTGGTTGGCTAAACCCTAGTTTTTTATCCTCTATAAAAAAGGAGTACTATCCAACAATTAGAATTGCATCAACTGATATCTATTATAAGACTCATGTTATATAGATATTGGTTAACCCTTCTAATCCTATTAGACATGGGGTTTCATTTAATTAATTAAACTCTTTTAATTAATTTAGGTTTCCCACCACATTGGAAATAATTAATTAAATTCATTTAATTAATTTGACTCCTACTTTTATTAGGAATAAATGAGAGTACTAATATTAAATTAATTTCTAAACTCCTTTAAAAATTAAAATAATATTAATTATAATAATATTAATAAGACTCCTCATATTAATTTATATTTAATATTTTTAAAATATTAAATAATAAACATTAAGCTATTTAATTTATTCTATCACCATAGATTAAATTAATTATACTTAATATATTATTACGATTATGCCATTGCCTTCTTAAATAATTATTCTTCCTTTTATGGTGTGACCCTTTAGGTTCTCCATATTAAACCGGTTGTGAATAAATCAATTAAAATAATTCTAATCTTATTTAAATAAATAAATTAAACTAATAATATATTTAAATAAATAATATTTATTCTATAATAGGGATAAGTCTCTCTACCGATCAACGACTTTCCAGATAATATAGATTTCAACATCAATCGTAAAAGAACTTGTGAGTAAATAGTTACCGTTCAATTCAATCCTTCAACCATACAATGTTTCAATTAAACATAAGACATGTAATTACTGTCAAGTTTTATTTTATTTAATTATATGGATTTCGATTAAAAAATGCACAACTCCAAATAATACAAATTAGAAACTCCTTTCTAATTTCATTTTACCTTGGCCAAGGACTACTGGGTTGTCATTTAACGAATCATATAGGACATATCTCTTCTTTTACTAGAAGTGGTAGATTTTTTATTGACCATTCATTATCTCCATATGTAACTTATTACACCCAAGCATACCCTTTGATATATCCTAAGGGTCTTAAGGAATAAGTCAAAGTATAATTCTTTACATACAAGATACTATGATGATCTCAAGTCCAAGGATCACTGGTACTACTATCACATTAGGAATTCCTATTGACAGGCAAGTAAAACTCTATTAGGTATTCCATAGCGAGTCACGTTCAGTGAACTTATTCTCCAATAAACACCTACATACTTGCTTTAGTGTCTCCACACAAATGATCATGAGATCAGTCATCCTTATACAATGAGCAAGCAACATATGTACCAATCTATCCAGATTTACTAATCCAATTTTTAGTAATCCAACGATTGGGAACTATTTTAGTTTTAAGCTTTCTAAGAATTTAAATCTCATTAGCATGATCAACATCATGATTTTAAAAGCATTGCTTAAAACTATGGGTTATTTACATATTATAAAAATAGCATCATGAAGATAATTAAATGCCTTTAATAAATTAATTTTTTTATTAATAAATAAATAAGATCGTCTCCAAAGTATATGTTTTATCATCATATATGATTAGCTTGTATGCATACTACTTTCAATCTCCCACTTGCACTAAAGACAATCGACAGGTATCTCATACCCATCTTTCTCTAAGTGACGATCAAACTGCTGTTGTGTTAAAGCTTTAGTAAATAGATCTGCAATGTTGTCTTAAGAGTCTACTCGCTCTAAGGTGACGTCTCTTCTTTCAATGATTTTTTTAATCAAAGTGCCACAATACATGTCTGGATTTAAGATGAGACTTAGTAACTATTCCTAATTCTGTAATGAACTTTTCATCCGAAACATCAACTTGCAACTTCACTTACAGTTATATACTTTGTCTTTGTCACTAAACCATCAACCTTATGCTATTTGGAACCTTTCTAATTCATTGCACCACCTTTCAAGGTAATAACTTACCCTAAAGTGGATTTGATGTCGTCTTGGTCACTCTAAAAACTTAAGTCTGTTTAGTCCTCTAGTTTAATTAAGACCCATCATGTGTCATGATGACATCCTTAGTATCAGTTAAGTACTTTAAGATGTTTATCACTGTCTTACAGTGATCTTCTTTAGAATATGACTGACCAATATCAAGTCTCGTATATTTCATTTGATAATGATAGTAACTTATGCGATCTTTCTTTTATTGAGGAAAATTTTAGAGAGATGCACTACATGGCTCATCATGAGACACATTTTAGAGTTTGCCATGCTAAACGCCTTTAGCATCTAATGAATATACGTTCATTGGGTTAAGCCGAACATCCTTTTAAATCTATCTATAGAGATTTGTATTCCCAATGTAGGATGTTCTACCCAAATCATTCATGGAGGATTGTTTAGACAATCAGATTTTAATTGATTATAGCATAGGAATATCATTTCCTATCAGTAATATATCATCAACATATACTACAAGGAATGAAACAGCGCTCCCACTAACCTTCTTGTACACACATGGTTCATCCTCGTTTTTGATAAAATCAAACTCTTTGATTGTCTTATCAAAAAGAATGTTCCATCTTTGAGAAGCTTGCTTCAATCCATAAATGGATTTGTGTAACTCATATACAGGATTTGCTTCAACTATTGAAACAAATGCATATGGCTGTATCAAACATATATTCTCTTCTAATAATATATATTTGAGGAAGGACGTCTCCACGTCCATTTGCTAAATTTAGTAATAATAAGCTCCAACCGTAAGTAAAATTCAAATGATCTTGAGCATTACTTCAAAGATCCATTTTAGATTTTATGGACATCTACCATTTCTCTGAGTCTTTATTACTCATAGCCTGTTCGTAATTCAATGGATAATCATCATTTATGACGTGTACCTCATCCTCATCCTCTGGGACGAATCCATACCTTTTAGGTATCTTCGGTACTTTTCCAGATTTAAGAATAGGGTGTTGTACAGTATGTGTCTCTACTTGGACAGGTTCATCCAATTGATCTGTAGTGGTTTGTGGTTCTTGAATTTCTTCAAGATCTATTTTCCTCCCACTAGCCCCTTCAAGAATAAACTCATTTTCCAAAAAGGTAGTGTATTTCACAACAAACACCTTTTACACAGTAGGATTGTAGAAATAGTATCCCAAACTTCCTTTAGGATATCCCACAAATGTACACTTATCAGATCTTGTCCCAAGCTTATCATTATGAAACCTTTTCACATAAACTGGCCATCCCCAAATCTTAACATGCTTAAGACCAGATTTTCTCCCTGTCCACATCTCATATGGAATCTGGGGGACGGATTTTGATGGGACCTTATTTAGTAGATATGTAGCCGTTTCTAGGGCATAAACCCAGAAAAAAATTAGAAGATCGATTAAACTCATCGTGGAATGAACCATATCCAACAATATTCGATTTCTTCTTTTAGATACTCCATTTAACTGTGGTGTACCTGGTGGAGTTCATTGTGGGATTATACCATTATCTTTGAGATAATTTGAGAAACTCACGCTTAAGTATTCTCCACCTTGATCTGATCGAATAATCTTAATAATTTTGTCAGTTTATTTCTCTACTTCACTTCTAAACTCTTTGAACTTTTCAAATGATTCAGATTTGTATTTCATTAAATACACATATCCAAATCATGAGTGATCATCAGTGAAAGTAATAAAATAAGTATACCCTCCCCGTGCATTCGTTGTCATAGGTCCACAAACGTCTGTGTGAACCAACGCTAACAACTCTGTAACTCTTTCTCCTTTTCCACTAAAAGGAGATTTAGTCATTTTACCCATGAGACAAGAATAACACGTTAGATATGATTCATAATAGGATAGCTCTAAGAGCCCATCCTTATACAACTTGGATAATCTTGTTTCATTGATATGACCGAGTCTACAGTGCCACATATAGGTGTAATTAACATCATCTCTTTTCCTTTTCTTAGTTTGTTCTATTTGAAATATATTTTCATGCAAGTCAAGTATGTAAAGTCCATTTTGCAAATTACCAACACCATATAAAACATTATTTTTATAAATAGAACAACTGTTGTTCTTTATTGTAATGTCAAATCCATCCACATCTAATACAGAAATAGAAATAATGTTTATAATGATATTCGGAACAAAGTAACAATTATTTAAATAAATGGACTTGCCCGTAGGCAGTGCTAACCAATAAGTGCATATAGCTAATGCAACAACTTTTGCTCCATTTCCCACTCATAGGACAACCTCATCCTTGTTCAGCTTTCTACTTCTGACCAGTCCTTGCATAGTATTACATATGTGAGAACAACAACTGGTATCCAATACCCAAGTAGAATTTTGACTTTCTGAAAAATTAATTTCAATCATGAACAAACCTTGATTGGAAGTCGAAGCTTCTCCAAGCTTCTTCTCTACCAGAAACTTCTTGCAGTTCCTCTTCCAATGACCCGGCTCGTTACAATGGAAGCACATTCCTTTGCTTGCTGGATCAGGTTTCTTTTGATCCTTCACTTTCGCTTTGCCCTTAGTTTTCTTAGATTTCTTCTTTTCAAAAGATACTTTAGGCATCTTCCTTTTCTTGGAATAATCCACCATTAAGACATAGTTCTTTTTAGATGGGAAGTGACCTTCTGCAGTTTTCTACATGTTAAGTAATTCAGGCAAGCTGACATCTAACTTATTCATGTGGAAATTAACAACGAACTGCAAGAAGGTCTCAGGGCGTGACTGCAAGACCAAGTCTTGACTCAACTCCTCATCCATGACGAACCTAAGAGTTGTCCAAGGCGTTCAATCAGATTGATCACGCTTAGGACATGAGTCTCTACGGCAGTGCCCTCGGTCATTTAAGATCGGAAGAGCTCCTTAGATATCTCATACCTAGCAGTCCTACTTTGTTCACCATACAACTCCTTGAGGTGAAGCAACATAGTAGGAGGATCCATGTTTTCATGCTGACGCTGAAGCTCGTTATTAATGGATGCAAGCATAATGCATTGAGCCATAGATGCATCATCTTGCCACTTTACAATGGTGGCAATCTCTTCCTTAGAGGCTGATTCTAGAACAGTTCCAGGGATAGGTGAATTTAGAACATAAGAAATCTTTTCAGCAGTGAGAACTATTCTGAGATTCCTTAACTAGTTCATGTAATTCGGTCCGATCAATTTGTTAGCATCAAGTATGCTACGAAGTGAAATTAGTGATTTCGACATTTAAAAATTTCTGTATTTTGAAAACACATTATTTTAGCAAACCTTCTTTTAATTAATTTTATATACCAAAATAAATTAGGTCCTATTTTAAATTGGTATCTCCCACTATTTTTTTCAAACTATATTACCCTAACTTATATAGTTCGGCAATATCTAATTAAAGATTTGCTAGTGAGATTAAGGATCTCATTTTAAATGTATATAGCCTTGTGTGTGCACAACAAACGATATATAAATAAATAGGTAGACAACTCTTTGTCAATTACTCCTTTTTATTTTTCCTCTTAAATTATAATAGTCAAGTGTGTGCACATGCGAACTAAAATAATTTAAGTTAAGTCCAACCTAGCACTTCCATAAATTCAAAAACAAATATTATCTTTGTGGATAGCACAACAAAATAATATTTTTCAATTTTCTTGATAAACATCAAATGTGATTAAATTAATATCTTAAATACGCAATACTTGCCTTATGGATGGCACAACAAACTCGTATTAAATATTTAATACTCTATTAATTTATCATGCTAGAAGACGACATTCGATATTCCAAATATCATTGAACGCTTTAGACTTAATATGTTTTCGTTGAGGGATTTGTTATTATTTGTCTCATCTTGTTCAGCGCGCATGCACATATATATGTATATATATATATAAAATACGTGTCATTTTATTAAACATGTGAAGCATGTTTTGCATAAAATATAATATATATATATAATACTTAGCATGCACATATAGAATACTATATTTTACCTGAATTGATTATGGATTTTTATTCTAGTTTGGTTCACTAGAGCCACCAAGTGAACCAAAAGGTCAAACCTAAGAGTGCAAAAATTTAAATTTAAACGTAACTATTACAATTAAATCCGGGCTCCATACAAATGGGTCTTCGCGCGCTTCTTGCTCCTTGGTCTCCAATTTCTTCAAGATAATTCTAACTATCTCTATTACATAAATTATTTAATTTAAATAGAAATCTTGATCAGCAGTCAAGGGGGAGAACATAGGAGGGAGATAGAATTTTACATTAAGAAAAAACCAGAGAAGACGAGGTACACAAACCCCATTTAATAAAACTCATTAATTCAAACATTCATCTAAAATAAAATCCAATCACATTGGTCAGTAGTCTATAATCAACCTCATTTATTATCATACATATCACCATATGTATCAATAAATAAATATTCATATCATGAATTAAAATATTCCATATATATGAACCATTTTTGCCCAGCTATATATGTATATATATATATATGAACCATTTTCGCCCAGCTAATCAGGTGGTGACATTTTGAATAAGTAAGGAATTTCAGCCGGGTCCTTTTAAATTAGGCCACGGATTCCAACGAAAGAGAAAAAAAATTGGTTTTTTGTTTTTTCCCTTTTTTTTCTTTCATAAAATAATAATTTTATACAATAAAATTATGTCCAATAAATTATTCTAAATACATACCCATACATATATAGAATCAAAACAATTAATAATTGCAAAAAAGTTTGGCTCTGATACCACTATTGAGTTTATACGAAATTATGGACGCAATTAAATTGTAAAATTTAGCGGAAGCATGGTACATCAGAGTTTAAAAAACTTCTACAAAACCATTACCCGGATCATCCTTTATGCAAATTATTAATTTAAAACGATAAATAAGAAGTTATAAAATCATACCCTTATAGAACGAAACTTCCACAGGTACGAGTTTAACTCCTTGTTATTCGTGATCTCCTTGAATTTTCGGGTTAAATTCCTTCTTTTGATTAACGTTAGCCACCTAAGTGTTTGGCCTCTAAAGGTGATCCACCAAGGAAGAGGAATTATCAAAAAGGAGGGTGGTTAACTAAACCCTAGTTTTCTTTCCTCTATAGAAAATAAGTACTCTCCAACAATTAGAATCGCATTAACTGATATCTATTATAAGACTCCTCTTATATAGATATTGGTCAACCCTTCTAATCTTATTAGACATGGAGTTTCATTTAATTAATTAAACTCCTTTAATTAATTTAGGCTTCCCACCACATTGAGAATAATTAAATAAATTTATTTAATTAATTTGCCTCCTAATCTTATTATGAATAAATGAGAGTACTAATATTAAATTAATTCCTAAACTCCTTAAAAAATTAAAATAATATTAATTGTAATAATATTAATAAGACACCTCTTATTAATTTATTTTTAATATTTCCATAATATTAAATAATAAATATTAAGCTATTTAATTTATTCTATCACCATAGATTAAATTAATTATACTTAATATATTATTATGATTATGTCATTACCTTCTTAAATAATTATTCTTCCTTTTATGGTGTGACCCTTTAGGTTCTCCATATTAAACCAGTTATGAATAAATCAATTAGAACAATTCTAATCTTATTTAAATAAATAAATTAAACTAATAATCTATTTAAATAACTACTATTTATTTTACAATAGGGATAAGCCTCCTTAGCGATCAACGACTTTCCAGATAATATAGATTTCAACATCAATCATAAAAGAACATGTGATTAAATAGTTACCGTACAATTCAATTCTTCCACCATACAATGTCCCAATTAAATATAAGACATGGAATTACTGTCAAGTCTTATTTTATTTAATTATATGTATTTCGATTATAAAATGCACAACTCTAAATAATACAAATTAGAAACTTCTTTCAAATTTCATTTTGCATTGGCCAAGGACTACTGGGTTGTCATTTAACGAATCATATAGGACAGATCTCTTCTTTTACAAAAGTGGTAGATTCATTATTGACCATTCATTATCTCCATATGTAACTTTTTACACCCAAGCATACCCTTTGATATATCCTAAGGGTCTTAAGGAATAAGTTAAAGTATATTTCATTACATACAAGATATTATGATGATTTCAAGTCCAAGGATCACTTATACTACTATCACATTAGGAATTTCTATTGACAGGCAAGTAAAACTCCATTAGGTATTCCATAGCGAGTCACGTTCAGTGAACTTATTCTCCAATAAACACCTACATACTTGCTTTAGTGTCTCCACACAAAAGATCATGAGATCAATCATCCTCATCCAATGAGCAAGCAACATATGTACAAATCTATTCGGATTTGCTAATCCCCTTTTTAGTAATCCAACGATTGGGAACTATTTTAGTTTTAAGCTTTCTAAGAATTTAGATCTCATTAGCATGATCAACATCATGATTCTAAAAGCATTGCTTAAAACTATGAGTTATTTACATATTATAAAAATAGCATCATGTAGATAATTAAATGCCTTTAATAAATTAATATTTTTATTAATAAATAAATAAGATGATCTCCAAAGTATATGCTTTATCATCATACATGATTGGCTTGTTTGCATACTACTTTCAGAACTCAACCCCGGTCTCAATACCGGGCCATCAACTCAACCCCGGTCTCAATATCAGGCCATCAACTCAACCCCGGTATCAACACCGGGCCATCAACTCAACCTCGGTCTCAATATCAGGCCATCAACTCAACCCCAGTATCAACACTGGGCCATCAACTCAACCCCGGTCTCAATACCGGGCCATCAACTCAACCCCAGTCTCAATATCGGACCCTCAACTCAACCCCGGTCTCAATACCAGGCCATTAAATCAACCCCGAAAGGTATTTGTCAGCCTCGGTCTCAACTCGGGAAGTACAGGTCAGCCCCGGTCTCAACCCGGGAAGTTCAGGTCAACCTCGGTCTCAACCCGGGAGGTACAGGTCAGCCCTGATCTCAACCCGGGAAATACAGGTCAGCCCCGGTCTCAACCCAGGAAGTATAGGTTAGCCCCGGTCTCAACACGGGAAGTACAGGTCAGCCCCGGTCTTAACCCGGGAAGTACAGGTCTGCCCCAGTCTCAACCCGGGAGGTACAGATCAGCCCCGATCTCAATCGGGAGGTACAGGTCAGCCCCGGTCTAAACCCTGGAAGTTCAGGTCAGCCCCTAGTCTCAAACCCGAGAAATTTAGGTCAGCCCCGGTCTTAACCCGGGAGGTACAGGTCTACTCCGGTCTCAACTCAAGAAGTACAGGTCTGCCCCGGTCTCAACCCAGAAGGTACAGCTCAGCCCCGGTCTCAACCCGCGAAGTATAGGTCAGCCCCGATCTCAACCTGGGAGGTTCAGGTCAGCCCTGATCTCAACCCGGGAGGTACAGGTCAGCCCCAGTCTCAACCCGGGAGGTACAGGTCAGCCTCGATCTCAACCCGGGAGGTACAGATCATCCCCGATCTCAACCGGGGAGGTCAGGTCAACTTATGATACAATCCTAAAGCCTTACACCATATCCATAGACAATCTTGGAAGCACCAAGTCAGCCTCAGAGACAACCCTGAGGACAAACATAATCGGCTAGGATCCAAAGGTCGGAGACAACCCCGAAAAGTCAGCCGAAGGCCATGCCAACACTGAAGGCAACCCCGAGAGGGGAAAAATAGTTATTTTATCAACTTAAAGCCAATTCAGTCAAACTTAACCCGAATTGATGCCACTAAGGTCAGAACGAACCATAATAATGATCCCGAGTGGAAACAGCGCAAGACAGCTCAACGGATAAACTGCGAGGAATCAAATACCTAGTTATGAACCCATCTTTTTGGACTCAAAAAAGGTTTTCTCCCATGTCAGTACGACACTCTCGGTTAGGGCTTTCTGGAAAGGTATCGCACGCCTCGAATGGACGCTCCGATCAAAAGTTAGAAAGTTTCGAATCTGACCTCGCGTTGCTCAAAGTGCACGTACTTTGGTGCAACAGGACCAGCCATGTGGGCCCCACCACATGGAGCCACACCTCTACCTTCTGCTTCAGCAGGTAGAGCCACTCCTCCTAGGTCTATATATATGAGTGCACCCCCAGCTCTTTTAAAAAATCAAAAACGCTCTGAACCTCAGCCCGTTTTGTTTATCAGCCATATTCTTATCCTCCAAACCCAAATTTTTTCACTCTAACACGTAGATACACCCACATATTACCACATATCAAAAATTAAATAGAAATAGACTTTTAAAGCCTACGATCTGGCAAAAAACCCGTGTAGCAGTCCATTGTGAGTGTTTTTACGATCAGAAAGATCCTATTACTTCATTGCACTTTTATACATTTGCACAATAAGTTTCACTTTCTGAATATGTCCGGAACTCAGTTTCGTGGCCATTTTTGTTTACATTTTGTATATTTTGGTACATAAACGCATTTTCTAGAATTTCTATAACTCGGATCATCGATCTGTCGCTTCTAACAGCTTTCATATACATATATCTTCGTTTTTAGCAACTTTGCCGGACTGGGTTATCTTCCCAGTCTGGGTTTGGTTTTTTAATGTGAATATTTAACTGTATATATACTAACTTTTTATTTCTGTCAAGCCCGGATGTCAAGTCTGAGGTAGTTTACTTCTTTTATTTATAACTATATATATATAAATTTTTGACTGATTTGGGCCTTGATTTATATTTTGTGGCCTTTTTAATGCTTTAATATATATATATATATATATATATATATATATATTAACTATATATATTATTATTTACATTCCAGTTTGCCCTGGATCATTCTGTAGCCTTTTTACTACTTTTATACATATATATATATATATATTTATATTTCTGTCCTGGCAAAGGATAGAATGTGACGCACCCAAAATAGGTTCAATACCAACCCATTCTGAGTCGCCAAATACATGGTACATAATCTCAAATACAAATTTTTTATAACAAAAGGTCGAGAGAAATACGACCATACAACTGTGAGTGTCAATACAAACGTATGTAATACGAAATATAAATACTCAAATTCAGTACTCATTAATTATAATTATTATCACAATATTTTACAAATATAGTGAGGACTACAACTGCTCTACTCTGACCATCACACTGTTCCCCGACTAGTTCCCGCAACATTCTCATTCCCTGAAGAGGACAATAAATAAAAAGGATGAGCTCAACTAGCCCAGTAAAGAATATTATGACTAAGATAATAAATAACAATTTATCATTAGTCCTCAATAAATCAGATAAAATATTATGCACAACAAGTTTTAGATCAATATTCGCAGCGAAAATAACAATTCATTAGAAGAGTTAAGTAGAGAATGAAGTCTACTATCTTCCATGATTTAAAAGTTCATCATCAATATTTTATTCCTGTAACATCAATCAATATACATCTTGAATCAAATATTCATCTTTGCACTACGGGCCAAAGATATTCATTTGTATCACCAGTTGGTCATGTTCATCTCGACACCTGTCCATCTTTGCACTACGGGCCAAAGATATTCATTAGGTAATCATTCATCTTTGCTCTACAGGCCAAAGATATTCTGTTATATCACCATTTAGAACCGAGGATGATGAAAAACAATATACATAACGAATCTAGTGAGATAAAGAACAAAGATTAGGAATTCGTAATTTAGTTTATCCAAGTTTAAGAATACTCCATAATGATACTTTGTGGAGCAAAATTCAAGAATAAAGATCAAAACTTGGATCCAATCAAAGATAGGACCCATAATAGCCAACTTGGACAAATAGAAGAAAATTTAATTTTTCCACAAATAGTGTCGTATACGTGAATAGTAACCCCGACGAAAAAAGTAAGAATTTCATAATAAAATCAATACCAATATTTTGGTATAATGATATTGAAAAGAATAACATCATTTACGAAAGAAAATAACATCTCTTACCTTAAAAGGAGAGTATTTTTAACTATTATAGCGGATATATTTTTGAAGAAAACTTGCACTATTTTCTATACTCAAAGCTTCCTTAAACTGTAAAGAAATACGCTCAATATTATAGAAGAAGAATTCTCTGATTCTGGTGTGTTTTAAATTCTAAACTAAGCATCCTATATATAGGAGAATGGAAGGATACTATTTAGGAAAAATCACGGATGCACAGTTTAAAAAACTCACAGATGAATTCGGCGGAGGAAAACTGATTTTTTGATTTTTACTATCAGGAAAACTGAGATAACTTCTACCGACAGTTTTGAAAAAAGGGTAAGTGGGGGGTCCAAATAATAAGCTAAATTTACAACAAATATTGATAAAAACACATCAGCACTAATTCTTTCTTTTATATTCACAAAAATAAATATTTTTTTATCATATAAATCAATAATTACTTATTCACAAATAATATTACAGAACTACAAAATTGACAACCAGATCGTTCGCAGGAAAGAGGGGGCCTTCCGATAAGGATTTCTCCTTACTGGCGCGCAATAAAATAATCCCTCCTAGACAGAAATTCCTTAGACATTGTCAATAATGCTATCTAATAAAATTATTCAAATAATATGAATTATTGATAATGTGATCATGTGAAAATACTGTACAATGACAATTATTGAATCAATAAAATATTATGTAATTATCAATATAGCAATTATTAAATCAATATTATAAAATATTGAACAGTAATTACTGTAATAATTATTGAGTAGTAACTTCTTACGTAAGAATCAATAATTAGAATTACTGTGCAATACAGTGTGCTACTGTGCAACACCGCGTATTACTGTATTTTAACCACCAGGTATTACAATAGTTTTAACGGTAACAACCACGCCGTTATTTTTAGAAAAACTTATTCTTGTCGTTTTCTTTATCCGACAATTTTCCGTTATGGGGCCCACAAATGATTACGCCATCGTACGAATATTCCCCGACAAAAAGAATATTCCCCGACCAAACGAATATTCCCCGACACAATAAATATTTTATGGCCACTTGTTTATTTTGTAAAACTTGCATATTTCACCCCATAAGTTACCACATTCATCAAATCAACCCCTTACTATTTCAAAATAATATATAGAGAAAATTCAAGTTTATTCATAAAAGTTGGGGTCTTACAACCTCCCATCCTTATGAAATTTCATCCTCGAAATTGACGTGCGTACCTGGTGTTTCGAAAAGGTGAAGATACCTCGCTTTTATTTCCGATTCTAACTCCCAGGTCATTTCCTCAATAGCATGGTTCCTCCACAAAACTTTGACTTGTGGTATAACCTTTGTGCGTAGGGCATGCTCTTTCATATCCAAGATCTTGACAGGTACCTCCTCGTACGTTAAATCTTCGGCTATCTCGTCTTGTTCTAGTTCAATAATGTGGTTTGGGTCTTTCATATATTTATGTAGCACGGATATGTAAAACACGTTATGAACACGAGACATACATGGAGGTAAAGCGAGTCTATAGGCCACATTTTCTACTCTGTCAAGAATCTCAAATGGACCAATAAATCATAGATTGAGCTTTTCTCTCTTCTCGAATCTTATAATTCCCTTCCATGGAGCAACACGTAAAAGCACATGGTCCCCAACATTAAATTCCACGTCCTTTCGATGAAGATCCGCATAACTCTTTTGTCGATCATGTGCCGTTTGTATACGTTGTTGGATCATTTGAATCTTTTTCGTGGTCATACGTACTAACTCTGGTCCCAACAATGTTGTTTCACCCACCTCATCCCAACATACTGGAGAATGACACTTTCTCCCATACAACGCCTCGAATGGAGCCATGCCTATACTTGCTTGATAACTATTGTTGTAGGAGAATTCCACCAATGGTAAGTACTTATCCCAACTCCCTTTGAAGTCTAGAACACAGAGTCTCAATAGATCTTCAAGAGTTTGAATAGTCCTTTCCGATTGCCCGTTCGTTTGAGGATGATATACCAAACTAAATCGTAAATCCGTGCCCATAGCTTTTTGTAAATTGACCCAAAATCGTGAAGTAAATCTTGGGTCACGATCCAAAACTATAGATACTGGCATGCCATGCAATCTCACAATCTCATTTATGTACATATGAGCAAGACGTTCCAGTGAATAAGTCTCTCGTATAGGCAAGAAATGAGCAGACTTAGTTAATCGATCGACAATAACCCAAATCGCATCTATGCCTTGAGAAACCTTGGGAAGACCCGTAAAGAAATCCATGGTAATGTGTTCCCACTTCCATTTTAGAATCTCAAGTGGTTGCAATGGACCCTTTGGCACTTGATGCTCCACCTTGATGCATTGACACATTAAACACCTCGAGATAAACTCCACGATCTCTCTCTTCATATTGCTCCACCAAAATGTATGACGAAGATCACGATACATTTTGGTACTCCCGGGATGGATTGCAAACTGTGTGTTGTGTGCCTCCATCGTGATTCTATACTTCAAATCAGGATCGTTAGGAACACAAAGTCTGGAGTTGACTCGAAGTATTCCTTCTTCATCGATTCTTGCTTCTAGAATAGCACCTTCTTGCACTTTCTTCTTCATCTTTATCAGCTTCGGGTCTGTAGCTTAAGTAACTTTAACTTTATCTATTAAAGCTGGTTCTACATGTATACTTGACATCATCGCACTCGTTCCCGCATGTGATCTTTTACTCAACGTGTTAGCTACCACGTTTGCTTTTCTAGGATGGTATTGGATGGTATGGTCGTAATCTTTCAACAGCTCAAGCCAACGTCGTTGTCGCATGTTGAGTTCCTTTTGAGTGAAGAAATATTTAAGGCTCTTATGATCCGTATAAATCTCCACTTTCTCTTCATATAGGTAGTGTCTCTAGATCTTCAACGCGAAAGCGACTGCTGCCAACTCTAAATCATGAGTAGGATAATTCCTCTCATATTCTTTGAGTTGTTGCGAGGCATAGGCTATGACTTTCACATGTTGCATGAGAACACATCCTAACCCTTTGCCCGAAGCATCGCTGTAGATAACAAATCCATCTGAACCAAATGGTATTGTCAGAACAGGTGCTGAAATGAGTCTCCTCTTGAGCTCTTGGAAGCTCTTCTCGCGTTCCTCGTTCCATACGAATTTTGTATCTTTCCGAGTCAGCTGAGTTAATGGAGTAGCGATTCGAGAAAAGTCTTCCACGAATCTCTGATAATAACCAGCTAAACCTAGAAAGCTACGTACTTCCGTCACTAACTTCAGTTGCTCCCAACTTTGTATTGCTTCAATCTTCTCTGGGTCAACAAATACTCCACGTTTTGATACCACGTGCCCAAGGAATGCTACCTCCTCAAGCTAAAACTCACATTTCTTTAGCTTGGCATATAGCTTGTTTTCACAAAGCCTTTGAAGTACTAGCTTCAGGTGGTTCTCATGATCTTCACGACTTTTGGAATAGATGAGGATGTCATCAAGAAAGACAACCACAAACTGATCCAAATATTCCTTGAATACTCGGTTCATCATATCCATGATGACAGCAAGAGCATTGGTTAATCCAAAAGACATAACTAGGAATTTTTAATGCCTGTACCGAGTTCTGAAGGCAGTTTTTGGAATATCCTCAATTTTAATCTTTAACTGATGATATCCAGAACGAAGATAGATTTTTGAAAAGAATTTTGCACCTTGCAACTGGTCGAACAGGTCATCAATACGAGGTAGCAGATACCTATTCTTGATGGTGACATGGTTCAACTCCCGATAGTCAATACAAAGTCGCATACTCCCGTCTTTCTTCTTTACGTATAGAACAGGAGCACCCCAAGGAGATGTACTAGGACGAATGAAACCAATGTCTAACAACTCCTATAGTTGGACCTTTAACTCTTGAAGTTCAATAAGAGTCATTCGATATGGGGTTTTAGAAATAGGTTTTGTACTGGGTTCAAGGTCAATAAAGAATTCAACTTCATGTTCTGGGGGTAGACCAGGAAGTTCTTCGGGAAATACATCAGGAAACTCATTAACAACAGAAATATCATTCAAACCTGACGTATTCTGGTTTAGATTAGTGACATGGGCTAAGAAAGCTTGACATCCATTTTTTAATAAATGAATAGCTTTATGACTTGAAATGACATTGATTGATTTTAGGGGTTTGGTTGTTTGAATTCGCACAACAGGTCGGTTAGGAATATGAAAACTAACAACCTTACAAAAACAATCAATTTTGGCATGATAAGTGGTTAACTAGTCAATTCCTAAAATCACATCAAATGCAAGTATTTTCAAAGATATAAGATCAACAGGTAGGGTGAGGGTACCAATTTGAATAAAGAAAGATTTGTAAACCGTGGATGTAATGAAGGTTTCTCCCAAAGGAGTTTCAACAGATAAGTCAAAGTCTAATTTCTCAGGTGTCAAGTTCAAACGTTGAGCACAAGTAGGTGATATAAAAGAATGGGTAGCACCAGTGTCTAATAAGGTGTAAACTTCACAAGAGTTTTTTATTAGCTTACCCGTGATCACCTCGTTCGGGTTCCTTACGTTTGGGCAGTCACAACAAACGCTCTTCCAGGAACCACCGACTTTGACTTGTCCGGGACGGCCTTTGGAGTCACCATCCTCGCTGGACTTGGTTTTGCTACAGGACACACTCGAGCAATGTGACCTTCCTTTCCACAGTTATAGCACACCTTAGATTGATGTCTATAGTTAGGGCTGATATGTCCCTCTTTCCAGCATTTATAGCATGCGACCGGTGGTCGTTCTCCTCCCCTAGAAATAGTTGATGCTGGTGCTGCTGTCAACGTTTTCACGTTCTCATTGTTGTACCTTATCTTCTTGAAATCTCGCTCCGACTCACTTCTTCTATTATCATGGCTACAATTACCACCGGAGTGGTTACCGCTTTTGTCATAATACTTTCCTGTCCGCTGGTTGTCATTATTCTGATGACTGCTGCCACCGGTACGACCTTGGTTGTTGTCCCTTGGTTGAACATAATCATTATCATGTTCTAACAATTGGGCCCTGTTCACTACATCTAAATATAAAGAAAGTTTATGAGAAATGAGGTACTGACGAATTTCGGGTTTCAAACCTCTTAGAAACATCTGCGTCATATGTTCCTCATTATCAACCAAATAAGATGCGAACAGGGATAACTCCACGAACTTAGCCTCATACTGGGACACAGTCATATTGTTCTGTTCCAGTTTAATAAACTCTACCTCCTTTATTTGACGAATACTTTCTGGAAAGTACTTGTCATTGAACAGTTTCTGGAACTCCTCCCATGACATCTTAAGTGCGGCAGGCTGGGTACGCTTTACAGATTCCCACCAGTAATTTGCCTCTCTACGGAACATAAACGTGGCGAATGGAACCTTCTGTACCTCTGTGCATCCCAAGACATCAAATATCTTAGTAATTTGCTCAACCCACGTCTCTGCTTTGATTGGATCTGGCTTTCCCTGAAACTCTGGTGGTCCCAACTCTTTGAACTGCTTGGCAGTGACAAGCCGCGAGTTGTTATTATTTTCACCTATATTTTGCGCACAAGTCTCCCTCGTCGGATTTTGAATGAACTGTAAAAAGCTTCTAAACATCCCATCGTTCATTGTCTGATCAGTGGTATTGCCTTCCTGTTGCACGTTCTCCTAGTTGGTGATTAAAGGTGTCTCAACTGTCTCATTCTCTCCATTGCTTAAATTTTCAGCTGCCATTCTCAAATACTACCACAAAACAAGGGTTAATTAAACAAATTAACATATCACATATTAACCATCTGCACCGACTGACCAATTAAATACTAGATAAGCTTAGGTAGGACACACTAGTGAAGGATTTACTCGTCTCTCTACTCCAAGTTCTATTCCCCGATCTCCGCCAGAGATCATATCTCTAAGCTCTGATACCAACTGTGACACCCCCAAAAGTTGCCAAATACATGGTACAGAATCTCAAATATAAATCTTTTATAACAAAAGGTCGAGAGAAATACGACCATACAACTGTGAGTGTCAATACAAACGTATGTAATACGAAATATAAACACTCAAATTCAGTTCCACTAATTATAATTATTATCACACTATTTTACAAATATAGTGAGGACTACAACTGCTCTACTCTGACCATCACACTGTTCCCCGACTAGTTCCCGCAACATTCTCATTCCCTGAAGAGGACAATAGATAAAAAGGATGAGCTCAACTAGCCCAGTAAAGAATATTATAACTAAGATAATAAAGAACAATTTATCATTAGTCCTTAACAAATCAGATAAAATATTATGGACAACAAGTTTTAGATCAATATTCGCAGCGAAAATAACAATTCATTAGAAGAGTTAAGTAGACAATGAAGTCTACTATCTTTTATGATTTAAAAGTTAATCATCAATATTTTATCCCTATAACATCAATCAATATACATCTTGAATCAAATATTCATCTTTGCACTACGGGCCAAAGATATTCATTTGTATCACTAGTTGGTCATGTTCATCTCAACACCTGTCCATCTTTGCACTACGGGCCAAAGATATTCATTAGGTAATCATTCATCTTTGCTCTACAGGCCAAAGATATTCAATTATATCACCATTTAGAACTGAGGATGATGAAAAATAATATAAATAACGAATCTAGTGAGATAAAGAACAAAGATTAAGGATTCGTAATTTAATTTATCCAAATTTTAGAATACTCCATAATGATACTTTGTGGAGCAAAATTCAAGAATAAAGATCAAAACTTGGATCCAATCAAAGATAGGACTCATAATAGCCAACTTGGACAAATAGAAGAAAATTTAAATTTTTTTTTTTGTGAATAGTGCCGTATACGTGAATAATAACCCTGACGGAAAAAAGTAAGAATTTCATAATAAACTCCATGCCAATATTTTGGTATAATGATATTAAAAAGAATAACATCATTTACGAAAGAAAATAACATCCCTTACCTTAAAAGGAGAGTATTTCTGACTGGTATAGCGGATATATTCTTGAAGAAAACTTGCACTGTTTTCTACATTCAAAACTTCCTTAAACTCTAAAGAAATACGCTCAATATTATAGAAGAAGAATTTTCTGATTCTGGTGTGTTTTTCAATTCTAAACTAAGCATCCTATTTATAGGAGAATGGAAGGATACTTATTTAGAAAAAATCACGGATGCACAGTTTAGAAAACTCACGGATGAATTCGGCGAAGGAAAACTGATTTTTTGATTTTTACTATTCATTACTGTGCAATAAAATATTCTAATAAAATAAAACTTTAAATAAAATATAATATATATATATATATATATATATATATGTATAGGATAAGGCTCTAGAACGAACAGTTCGTTTACGAACATATGTAGGGCCAAGTGTTGAAGGTTGTTGATTGGTCCAATTATTTACCATCATATATTCGTAATTAGTGTTAAATATTCTCATCCAATCAACAACCTTCAACACTTGGCCCTACATATGTTCGTAAACGAACTGTTCGTTCCAGAGTCCTATCCTATATGTATATACAATAATAATAATAATACTCCCTCCCCTTCACGTTTCCTTCCCCCCCCCCCCCATTTCCAAAATCATTTATATATATATATATATATATATATATTATATGTATTATATATATATATATATATATATATATAACAAAACTGAGATAACTTCTACCGACAGTTTTGAAAAATAGATAAGTGGGGGGTCCAAATAATAAGCCAAATTTACAACAAATACTAATAAAAATACTTCAGCACTAATTCTTTCTTTTATATCCATAAAAATAAATATTTTCTTATCATATAAATCAATAATTACTTATTCACAAATAATATTACAGAACTACAAAATTGATAACCAGGTCGTTCGTAGGAAAGAGGGGGCATTCCGATAAGGATTTCTCCTTACTGGCGCACAATTAAATAACCCCTCCTAGACAGAATTTTCTTAGACATTGTAAATAATACTATCTAATAATATTATTCAAATAATATGAATTATTGATAATGTGATAATGTGAAATACTGTACAATGAAAATTATTGAATCAATAAAATATTATGCAATTATCAATGTAGCAATTATTGAATCAATAATATAAAATATTGAACAGTAATTACAGTAACAATTATTGAGTAGTGACTTCTTACGTAAGAATCAATAATTAGAATTACTGTGCAATACCGTGTGCTACTGTGCAACACCGCGTATTACTGTATTTTAACCACCGGGTATTACAACAGTTTTAACTGGTAACAACCACACCGTTATTTTTAGAAAAACTTATTTTTGTCATTTTTTTCATCCGATAATTTTTTGTTATGAGGCCCACAAATGATTGTGTCGTCGTACGAATATTCCCCGACAAAAAGAATATTTCCCGACCAAACGAATATTCTCCGACACAATGAATATTTTATGGCCACTTGCTTATTTTGTAAAACTTGCACATTTCACCCCATAAGTTACCACATTCATCAAATCAACCCCTTACTATTTCAAAATAATATATAGAGGAAATTCAATTTTATTCATAAATGTTGGGTCTTACATAGAATGTATGTCGCTCTTTACCGCTTATATATATATATATATATATATATATATATTCGTTCCAGTTCGGGACTCGGAGTGAAATCACACCGTCCTTTATCATTTTCATATATATATATATATATTTCAATTATGTCCAGCCTGGATTACTCTGTGGCTTTTTACAATTTTTATAAATATATATCTATATATATATATATATATATTTCTATTCCAGTTCGGGCATAGGAGTGAAAACCCATCGCCCTTTACAGTTTTTTTATATATATATTTCCATTCTGTCAATCTTGGATTACTCCGTGGCTTTTTACAGCTTTTATAAATATATATATATATATATATATATATTTTTTTTTCTATTTCAGTCCGGGCGCCGGAGTGAAAACCCATCGCCCTTTACAGCTTTCGTATATTTTTATATATATATATTGCTTTACTAATTTTGATTAAATTGTAGCTTTAAATATTCATTTGATATGAATTGGAACTGACATTTCTGTGGGCGGACTAGATTTCCTTAAATCTAGCCAACTCTAGCTTTTAAACAGTTCAAAATAGGGTCAGACAGAACCGAGAAGCTAGAATGGATGAGATTTATTCAAATCTAGTATTTTTTCTAGTTTCATTTATGAAAGCTACCTCGCATCCCTTAGATCGATATCTAGTGGGAACAAGACGCTTCGGCCACAAGCGAACCAGGATTTACTGATGAATCCTTGGTTCTGGCGACATCTGGATATAAATATATATTTCAGTACATATTTAAACTGTGCATGTTTTTATTGGCCTCCCTTTGTGAGCCTAGAAATCATGGGATTCACGATCAAACTGATCTAAATCTGATTCTCATGATGGCTAAACTCTACTTTATAGATGTACCCTGCCAATGTTTCTATAAAATGTATATTAAAAAAGACCTTAAAACGGTAATCTGGGTTTAAGGTCTCAACATAATGAGAATAATAATTTGTCGTGTCAGATTCAGTCTGATGGCTGTCATGCCCATGAGAAGACCGACACTTGCATATATTCTGTGGTTGAGGATGCTTTGCAGCCCGATAATCACCATTCAAATTGAGCCAAAAGGCTAAAAAGATAAAACAGAAGTGTTGATATGATTCAATACCTATGTTAGCGTAAGGGTTTGAAAACCAACTTTCAAAAATTCATTTTAATAATCTTGTCTAAAAAAGAGACTTTTTTCGTATATAGGTTTAACGAAGCACATCCCTACTTTCAATCAATCAAACATAGGTCCAATTTCTTCCAGTATTCACACACACATTGTAGATTTAAAAGGGAAATATTGAAAAGATGTGGTACCGTGTTTACACGTGCGTTGTGGGGTGCCTAACACATTCCCCACACTTAACCAAGCCCTCGAACATAGAACTTCAATTTTAAAGATTCAGTTTCGATAGTGTCCATCAAATTGGGCCTCTTTTCAAAAAAAAATCGGTTGAGTTGGTACAACCATTTTAAATATACTAACTAGCGACTCTGTAAAACGTTCAAATCATCAGCATGATACATGTTGGCCTTTTCCTAAAAAACCCTTCAAAACCTTTTTCACAATAAAAAGAATAAGGGTAGACAAAACTTAGGAAGAGAGAAAGATCCGGGTTTGACCCGACCCGAATTTTTCCACCGACGTCAACAATCATATTTTAGTTAATGGATTTAAATAAGATTATTTGATTAATTAAAGTGTGACAATTAAACTATATAGTAAGCACTTTAATTAAAATAATGGAAAAGGAGGAATAAAGGAGGACAAACAAACAAGGCCTTAGGGAGTGGGAGTAGTTAATTATATGGTGGGAATTAACTGACGACCCACTAAACTATCAGTTTTATCTTATACGTATATTATATATCTAACCTTACATATTATATCAATGTTCACATAGTCATATCTGTTGAAACTCCAGAGAACTGAGAGAGTACTTGGAGAGACAATTGAGAGAGAATTTGTGAGTTGAAGAAGAGAAGTGGAAGATTATATCATCATCTTAAAAGAGATTGCAAGGGTAATCCCTTCATCCCAATTATATATTTCACGTTATAATATTTTCTCCAACAAACCCAATTTATGTTCTCTGTAACTGATTTGTATTGACAATTGTTGTATATATGTGTTAATATATGTTCATAACATATTTTCTATCACTTATGTATGTTTTAAAAAAATCAAAACCATGTAACTATGCTTTAATTAGAGATTTGAAAGTTATAGAGTATTGAATATGGCCTATATGTACAAAATATCATTCTTTAGTTGTTTATTTAACTTTAAATTGATATTTGATTATGATTATGCATGTTAAAACGAAGAAAACGAAATTTAAACGGACAGATTCGGAGTTATAATGAATCTGTAATGTCGAATTTCATGATTTCACTCGAAACTTTGAAAAATACCAAAAATAGTAAATTTAGGTGTTCTAATTCGAGTAATTACGTGATCTAAAGTGTTAAAAACATTCTAGAAGCACTGTATGATGTTTCTTTTAAGTTTACAAACTATGGGTAACATTAAATGTGTTGTTTGAACTTATTTTTTTTTACATTTTCGTGGGTTAATTGGTCTAATGAACAGTGCAGTTGTGAACTGCAGTTCATCATGCCAAAGACCCCCGTCCCGACGGGCTTTTTAGTGTAGGACCCCCCCCCCCCCCCGCCCCGACGGGCCCTGATGGGCATCTTGCAGATCAAACCCCCGCCCCGGCGGGGATCACAGAGTCGAAGTTGTTTTTGTTTTGTGTGTTTTTAATCCATGACATGATGAGTTAACTTAACCTAATGAACCTGAGAATATGTTGAGCATGTAACACAGTACTATAACATATTGTTGACATGTATAAGATGATTTTAAGTTACATATTAACAAGTTATGTGTGAACATGGTTTTTGTTGTTGTAAGGTTTGATTTTGACTATTTAAGAGTTTATACTTGTGTGATAGGCATGTTGTGGGTTCAGATTCATGTTATGTGGTTAGCCAACAAGTTAATATTATGAACCAAGTTGTTAAGTTGAACTTAAGTGAGAAGTTCAACAGTTAAACGTAGTGGTAATGAAACTAATCGATATTGTAAACGTAATGAAATGTGTAGGACGTTGAGGAAGTGAATTGTAATTATAACTGTAGCTTGTGTACAAGGCAAGTTTCCTAATTCCTATTTTTAATTAAGCAAGTTTTCTAACTTTACTTTTATTGAGCAAGTATTCTAAACTCAAATCAGTTATTGAACAAGCTTTCTATTCTTGAACTATATTTCATGATGCAAGTTCTTATTCTTGTTTATTCAAGTCAAGATTCATATGATATATTATAATTCTTTTAAAGTATTACTTCAGTTATACAATACTTATTCGATTGTGTACTCTTGAGATTTATTATTCGATTTGAATATCGTTCATTGTCGAACCTTGTAAGACTAGCGAACCTATATTGATTCGACTAGTCCATAGTTGATGAGCGTTTTAAATTCAAGAACTAGTATTGAGCTTATCCAAACCAAAATTCCTTTGGTGTGGACTCTGATGTCAAACTGAGTTGAACAACCCTTTTATAGGGGATTATTTATGCGTTAGCATTGAGATGATGAGCACATTATGGTACTAAGGGCTGATCCCCCTAAGTACGAGTAGTAGAGTCCATATAGTCTTATGACTGTTAAAAGTTTAAAGTAAAGATACTTGACAACCTAGGACATAGTTCATGGTCTTATGACCCTCAGATGTACTTTTGATTTTTGTTATTCATTCTTGATTCAAGAGCCGAACTTTCTTTATTCAGAATTCTTTGATTCACTCGCATGTTATTATTATTGTTATATTGTTATACTTGTGGGCAATCGTGCTCACTCTTGCATAATAACATTGCAGTTAAGAACGAAAGGTCCGACGAGCCTTCTACTAGCAAAGGCAAGGACAAGGTTAACAAGTGTTGAATACTTGTTATTTAATTTGAGAATGTTATGTTTAAGACTTTGATGTTAAGACTTATGTATTTGATTTTGTTTCCGCATCTGAGATTTAAGATTAGTTCAACCTGGGATTTATTTATGTATTCAGATATTGTAACCCCTTAAAGGGAGGATTTCTATTTATTTCATGGTTTGCATTTATTATAGGTAAATAGATATGTGATATTTGTACAGTGAATACCAAATCCCATGAAAATTGAAGTACCCGAATTTGGGAGTGTCACAATAAATGTTATTTATTTAAATAAATTATTAGTTAATTTATTTATTTAAATAAAATTAGAATTGTTCTAATTGATTTATTCACAGCCGGTTTAATATGGAGAACCTAAATGGTCACACCATAAAAGGATGAATATTTATTAAAGAAACAAATGACATAATAGTAATAATAAGTTAAGTGTATTTAATTTAATCTATGGTGATAGAATAAATTAAATAGCTTAATATTTATTATTTAATATTTTAGAAATATTAAATATAAATTAATAAGATGAGTCTTATTATTATTATTATTATTAGTTTATTTCCTAAAGGATTTTGGGAATTAATTAATAAAAGTACTCTCTTTCTCTATCATATTCCCAATAAGATTGGGAGGCTAATTAATTAAAGGAGTTTAATTAATTATTTCTAATAAGATTAGAAAACCTAATTAATTAAAAGAGTTTAATTAATTAAAATAAAACCCTTTTCCTAAATGATTTAGGAGGGCTGCCTACATCTATAAATAAGAAATTCTTATTATGGATTTGGGGTTACACACTTTATTCCAAGAGTTGGGAGAGTACATCTTTACTATAGAGATAGAAACTAGAGTTTTGCCAAACACCCTTCTTCTTGAATTCTTGTTCTTACTTGGTGGATCACCTCTAGAAGCCAAACACTTGGGTGGCTAACATTGATCAAAGGAATGAATCAACCCGGTGGATTCAAATAGAACTCAAAAAGGATTTGGAGTTGAACTCGTACTTAAGGAAGCAGGAATCTTCAAGGGTATGAATCTTATTCTTAATTTTTTTGTTTAATTAATAAATGTGCATAATGGATAATCCGTGTATATGGTTTATAAAATTTAAAACTCTGATTTACCATCCTTCCGCTATTTTAATGCACTTTGATAGTTTTCATGAATCTTACAAACCTAACATATATATTGTTGAAAATTCAAATTTTAAATTCTTTTCTAATCATGATATATCGTTCTTGTATTTAAACTTGATGAGCGAATTAGTTCCTCATTCTTGCTATATCTTGATATTATTTTAGTTAAGACTGAGTGTTCCAAGAAGAAAGACTAGGGCAAACGCAAAGTTCAATAGTAATTTAATGTGAACATTTAATTATTATGTTATCTTATGTAAATTGATTATGTAAACCTTTTGAGTAACTTAGGGTATGTATTTAAGTTAAGATTGTTAGACCTTGGGATTGATGTAGAACTTAATTGTAATGAACAATGTATGTTTATTTATTCCGCGATAGTTTATATAATGTGATTGATGATGGATCGTGAGCACTAAACCCGAGGTTAGGGAACCCGAATTTGGGGGCGTCACAGTATTTCTATCTCCATCTTCTATATGTCAGACAGAGTGTGCCCTTATGTTATCAGTATTGCACTTGTACTCGCTGTAGACACTCAAAATTTTCCTTACCCCAATACGAATACTGCGGGAGGACAAAACCGACAATCAAGCCAATCCAGGTATCGATACCAGGCTTCCGATCCAAATTCGATCCCCAATATCGGTAAACTTAAATCCGGTCCCCAATATCGGTAAACATAAATTCGATCCCCAATATCGGTAAACTTAAATCCGATCTCCAATTGCACCGTCAATCCAGATCTGATCACCAATCGGACCGTCAATCCAGCTCCGATCTCCAATTGAACCGTCAATCCAGCTCCGATCTCCAATCGACCGTCAATCTAGCTTCGATCTCCAATCGGACAGTCAATCTAGCTTCGATCTCCAATCGGACCTTCAATACAGCTCCGATCTCCGATCAGACCGTAAATACAGCTCCGATCCCCAATCGGACAGTTAATCCAGCACCGATCTCCAATCGGACCGTCAATCCAGCTCTGATATACAATCGGACAGTCAATCCAGCTTCGATCTCTAATCGGACAGTCAATCCAGCTCCGATCTCCAATCGGACCGTCAATCCAGCTCCAATCTCTAATCGGAAAGTCAATCCAGCTCCGATCTCCAATTGGACCGTCAATCCTGCTCCGATCTCCAATCGGATCGTCAATCCAGCTCCGATCTCCATTCGAACAGTTAATCCAAGTTCGATATCCAATCGGACCGTCTATCCAGCTCCGATCTCCAATCGGACAGTCTATCTAGCTCCGATGTCCAATCGAATCGTCAGATCAACCTTGACATCAACCTAGAACATGTCAAATCATCCCCGGTCTCAGCCCGAGAAGTACAGATTAGGCCCGGTATCATTTCGGGAAGTGCAGTTCAGCCCCAGAGATAACCTTGGGAAGCCAGATCCACCAAGGACCACCCTGGGAGGGGAAAAATGGTTATTTTATCAACACTTAGTAGATTCAGTCAAATTGAAGCTGAATTGATGCCATCAAAGTCAGAATGAACCATAACGACGATCCCGAGTGCAAACAGCGCGAGACAACTCAACGGATAAACTGCAGGGAATCGAAGACCTGGTTATGAACCCTTCTTCTTGGACCTGGAAAACATTTTATCCCATGTCATTGCAACACTCACGCCGAGGGCTTTTTGAAAAAGTATCGCACGCCTCAAATAGACGCTCCGATCAAAAGTTAGAAAGTTTTGACTTCGATTGCGCGTTGTCCGGAGTGCGCGTACTTCGAGATAATGGAACTCAACACCGCGGGCCCCACCAGGGGCGCCGCACCTCTACCTGTGACAGAAGCAGGTAGAGTGGAGGCTTCCTGGTCTATAAATATGAGGTCACCCCGCTCATTTTCAAGAATCGAAAAACGCAGCAAAGATCAGGTAGTTCAATTTTTTGACTTTTACACCTCTTCCAAATCCAAATATTTTCACTCTAACTCGTAGATATACCTATATACTATCACATATCAGAAAATAACCGGTAGATTTGGACGTATAGAGCCTACGATTTGGCAAAACGCCCGTGTAGCAGTCTATTATAAGTATTTTCACGATCAGAAAGTGAATATTACTTTTTCGTAATTTTATACACTTGCACGTTAAGTTTCGTTTTCTAAAAATTCCCTGGACTTAGTACCGTGGCCGTTTTCGTCAAAATTTGGTACATTTTTGTACATAAACTAATTTTCTGGCATTTCTACAACTCGGATTGACGATCCGTCAGCTCCAGCAGCTTCAATGCACTAGCACACACATTCTGGCAACTTTGCCGGACTGGGTTATCTTCCCAGTCTGGGTTTGGCCCTTTTTTGTATATATTTAACTGTATATATACTGACATTTCAATTCTGTCAAGCCCAGATGCAAATTCGAGGTAGTTTATCGCTTTTATATATATTTATGCATATATGAGCGATTTTCACCATCACTGGTCCTCATATCAGTCTTGGTTGACTACATTTCTATAAATATATATATATATATATATATATATATATTTCAATTCTAGTCTGGGCACCGACGTGAAAACCCACCTCTCTTTATACTGTTTTTGCACACTTCACCATAATGGGTGATCTCCCCAGTCACTGGTTGACTACTTTTCTGCAATTTTAATTCCAGTCCGGGCACCGGCGTGAAAACCCATCGCCCTTTATACTATTTTTTGCACACTTCGCCATACTGGGTGATCTCCCCAGTCACTAGTTGACTACTTTTCTATATATTTACATTCTCGTTCGGCATGGATCATTCTGTGGCCTTTTTACTACTTTTATATATATTTATGCATATATAAGCAGCCTTCACCATCACTAGTCCTCTTTCCAGTCTTGGTTGACTACGTTTCTGTCAATATATATACATATATATATATACATATATATATATATATATTTCAATTCTAGTCCAGACACCGGCGTGAAAACCCATCTCCCTTTACAGCTTTTATATATATTTGTATATATATATATATATACCTTTACTCGTTTTCTATTCAACTGTTGTTTTAAATATTCATCTTATATTAATTGCCATTGACATATCTGCAGGCGGACTAGATTTATTTAAATCCCGCCATTTCTAGTTTTCAAACCCTTCATAACCTCCAGACTAAACCGGGAAGCTAGAATAGCTGAGATTTCCTTAAATCTGGCTTTCTTTCTAGTTTCAGCTTCAAAAGCAACCTCGCGTCCCTTAGATCGCTATCTAGTGGGAACGAGATGCTTTGGCTGTGCGGACCAGGATTTACTGAATGAATCCTCGATTCTGGCAATTTTGGGATATTTATCTATTTTTGTACAAATTTGAACTGTGCAGGTTTTGACTACTCATATGTGAGACTAGGAATCGTGGGATTCACGATTAAAACGATCGGAATCTAATTCCCACGATGGACATACTCCGATTTAGAAATGCACCCTACAAGTTTTTCTGTAGAAATGTACATGTAAACAGACCTTAAAATGGTTATCCGGATTTAAAGTCTCAAGATAATGAAAAATATCGATTGTCTTGTCAGCGTCCCTCCGATGGTTTTCATACCCATGAGGAGACCGACACTTGTAAATTCTGTGGTCGAGGATGCTTTGCAGGCCGACAAATCACCATTCACATGCAGCCTTAAGGCTATAAAGAAAAAACTAGAAGTATCAACAGGCTTCAATTTCTATGGCGGCGTAAGGATTTGATAAACCAGCTTTCAAAATATCATTTTCAAATCAATCAAAAGAAAAGTTTTTCAAAGAAAATCAAAGTAAATGCTTTGGCAAATCAAATCAAATACTGATTTTTAAATCAAATCAAACCCTTCGTATATAGGTTCAACGAAGCAAAGTACTACTTTCAATCAATCAAATTAATAGGCCCAATTTTCAAACAGCATTCACTCACGCATTCCAGTTTTAGAGGGAAATATTGAAAAGATGCAGTATCGTGTTTACACGGGAGTCATGGGGTGCCTAACTGAAAGTAGTATGCATACAAGCCACTCATGTATGATGATAAAGCATATACTTTGGAGACAATCTTATTTATTTATTAATAAAAATATTCATTTATTAAAGGCATTTAATTATCTACATGGTGCTGTTTTTGTAATATGTAAATAACCCATAGTTTTAAGCAATGCTTTTAGAATCATGATGATGATCATGCTAATGAGATCTAAATTCTTAGAAAGCTCTAAAACTAAAATAGTTCCCAATCGTGAGATCACTAAAAAAGGGATTAGTAAATTCGGATAGATTGGTACATATGTTGCTTGCTCATTGGATGAGAATGATTGATCTCAAGATCATTTGTGTGGAGACACTAAAGCAAGTATGTAGGTGCTTATTGGAGAATAAGTTCACTGAATGTGACTCGCTATGGAATACCTAATGAAGTTTTACTCGCCTGTCAATAGGAATTCCTAATGTTATAGTAGTACAAGTGATCCTTGGACTTGAGATCATCATAGTATCTTGTATGTAATGAATTATACTTTGATTTATTCCTTAAAGCCCTTTAAGGTATAAAAAAGGATATGCTTGGGTATAATGAGTTACATATGGAGATAATAAATGATCAATAAAAAATCTACCACCTCTAGTAAAAGAGTAGATATGTCCAATGTGATTCGTTAAATGACAACCCAGGAATCCTTGGCCAAGGTGGAATAAAATTAGAAAGGAGTTTCTAATTTCCATTAAATGGAGTTGTGCATTTTCTAATCGAAATACATATAATTAAATAAAATAAGACTTGACAGTAAATCCATGTCTTATATTTAATTGGGACATTGTATGGTGGAAGGATTGAATTTTACGGTAACTATTAACTCACAGGTTCTTTTATGATTAATGTTGAAATGTATATTATCTAGAAAGTCGTTGATCGCTAGGGAGGCTTATCCCTATTCTAGAATAAATATTATTTATTTAAATAGATTATTAGTTTAATTTATTTATTTAAATAAGATTTGAATTGTTCTAATTGATTTATTCACAACTGGTTTAATATGGAGAACTTAAAGGGTCACACCATAAAAGGAAAAATAATTATTTAAAAAGGTAATGGTATAATCGTAATAATGCATTAAGTGTAATTAATTTAATCTATGGTGATAAATAAATTAAATAAATTAAATAGATTAATGTTTATTATTTAATATTTTGAAAATATTAAATATAAATTAATAAGAGGAGTATTATTAATATTATTACAATTATTATTATTTTAATTTTTAAAGGAGTTTAGTAATTAATTTAATATTAGTACTCTCATTAATTCCTAATAGGATTAGGAGGTAAATTAATTAAATGAATTTAATTAATTATTCCTAATGTGGTGGGAAGCCTAAATTAATTAAAAGAGTTTAATTAATTAAATGAAATCCTATGTCTAATAGGATTAGAAGGGTTGACCAATATCCATATAAGAGAAGTTTTATAGTAGATATCAGTTGATGAAATTCCAATTGTTGGAGAGTACTCCTTTTCTATAGAGGATAGAAAATTAAGCCAACCACGCTCCTTCTTGATAATTCCTCTTCCTTGGTGGATCACCTCTAGAGGCCAAACACTTGGGTGGCTAATGTTGATCAAAGAAATGAATCTAACCCAGAAATTCAAGGAGATCACGAAGAACAAGGAGTTGAACTGGTACATGTGGAAGCTTCGTTTTACAAGGGTATGATTCCATAACTTCTTATTTATCGTTTTAAATTAATAATTTGCATAAAGGATGATCCGGGTAATGGTTTTGTAAAAAAATTTTAAACTCTGATATACTATACTTCCGCTAATTTTATAATTTGATTACGTCACGATTTCGTACAAACAAAACAGTGGCATCAGAGCCAAACCTTTATGCAATTATTAATTATTTTGATTTTATATATACATATGAGTATGTATTTAGAATAATTTATTGAGCATAATTAATTGTATAAAATTATTATTAAAAAAAATCGCATTTTTTTTATTTTTTTATTTTTTTAAATTTGGCAACAAGTTTTTTCTTTTTTGTTTTTGTTGTCGCCTTCCGTGTTATTAAACAAGCTGACCTGCTTCGTCCCAAAAAAAAAAACTGCGTGAATTTGGTGGTACCTAATTGATTTCAAAAGGTGACTTAGGAATCATAATATTAGTCTGCTGAAGGATTCCCACGCCACTTATATATATGTGGTTTCTTAAGGAATTCACAAAAGGTGTCTATGAAGTTTTGTTTAATGGGGACAGTCACTACATATATATAATATTATACGATAATATTATATATATATATATATATATATATATATATATATATTTTGAATAATTTTATAATTAAAATAAAGAGTTTATTTTAATCTTGAAATTAGATTTCATGTAAATTAAAATTGCCCATTAAATGATACTCATATATATATGGAATATTTTAATTCATGAGATGAATATTTATTTATTGATATATATATATATATATATATATATATATGGTGATATATATGATAATAAATGAGAATTGATTATGGACTATTTGACTAATGTGATTGGATTTTATTTTAGTTGAATGTTTGAATGAATGAGTTTTATTAAATGGGGTCTGCGTATCTCGTCTTCTCTGTTTTTTTCTTGATGTAAAATTCTATCTCCCTCCTATGTACTTTTCCTTGACTGCTGATTAAGGTTTCTATTTAATTTTAAATAGTTTATGTAATAGAGATAATTAGAATTATCTTGAAGAAACTGGAAACTAAAGAGCTTGGAGCACGTGAAGACCCGTTTGTATGGAGCCCGGGTTTAAATGTAATAGTTACGTTTAAATCTTATTTCTTTCACACTTAGGTTTGACCTTTTGGTTCACCTAGTGGCTCGAGTGAACCAAACTAGAATAAAAGTCCATAATTAATCCGGGTAGAATATAGTATTCTATATGTGTATGCTAAATATTATATATATTATATTTTATGCAAACATGCTTCGTATGTTTAATAAAATGATGCGTATTTTATATATGTATGTGCATGCACGCTAAACAAGATGAGATAAATAATATAAAACCCCTTAAAGACGAAGCGTTCAAATGATATTTGGAATATCGAACGTCACCTTCTAGCATGATAAAGTAATAGAGTATTAAATATTTAATATGAGTTTGTTGTGCTATCCACAAGGCGAGTATTGCGTATTTAAGATGTTAATTAATCACATTTGATGCTTGTCAAGAAAATTGAACGATCTAGTCTTGTTGTGCTATCCACAAGGACGAATATTTTTTTTTTTTGAATTTATGAAAGTGCTAGGCTGGACTTAACTTAAATCATTTTAGTTCGAATGTGCACACAATTGACCATTATGATTTAAGAGGCAAAATAAAAGGAGTTACATGGTGATGTAATTGACAAGAGTTGACTACCTATTTATTTGTATATCGCTTGTTGTGCTATCCACAAGGTTATATACATTTGAAATGGGATCCTTATTCTCACTAGCAAATCTTTAATTAGATATTGCCGAACTATATAAGTGAGGGTAATATAGTTTGATGAAAATAGTCGGAGATACTAATTTAAAATAAAGACCTAAATTTATTTTGGTATGCAAAAATTAATAAAAATGAATGTTTGCTAAAATATTTTCTTTTCACATGCAGAATTTTAAAAATGTCAAAATCACTAATCTCACTACGAAGCATACTTGATGCAAATAAGCTTATCGGCCCGAATTATGAGGACTGACTAAGAAATCTGAGAATTGTTCTCACTGCTGAAAAAGATTTCTTATGTCCTAAATTCAACTGTCCCTGAATCTATTTCGGAAACAGTCTCTGAGGAAGAGATTGCCACTTTCAATAAGTGGCAAGATGATGCATCTGTGGCTCAATGCGTCATGCTCGCATCCATGAATAACGAGCTTCAGCGTCAGCATGAAAAAATGGATGCTCCTGCTATGCTGCTTCACCTCAAGGAGTTGTATGGTGAACAGAGTAGGACTGCTAGATATGAGATATCTAAAGAGCTCTTCCGATCTCGGATGACCGAGGGCACTGCCGTCGAGGCTCATGTCCTAAAGGTGATCAATTTGATTGAACGCCTTGGATAACTTGGGTTCATCATGGATGGAGAGTTGAGTCAAGACTTGGTCTTGCACTCACTCCCTGAGACCTTCTCGCAGTTTGTGATTAATTTTCACATTAATAAGCTAGATGTCAGCTTTCCTGAGCTGCTTAACATGCTGAAAACTGCAGAAGGTCACTTCTCATCCAAGAAGAACCATGTCTTAATGGTGGATTCTTCCAATAAAAGGAAGAGGCCCAAGGTGTCTTCTGAAAAAAAGAAATCCAAGAAGGCTAAGGGAAAGAGGAAAGAAAAGGAACAAAAGAAACCTAAACCAGCTAAAGGAATGTGCTTTCATTGCAACGAGCCGGGACATTGGAAGAGGAACTGCAAGAAGTTTCTAGCAGAGAAGAAGCTTAGGGAAACTTCGACTTCCAATCAAGGTTTGGTTATGATTGAAATTAATTTTTTTGAAAGTCATAATTCTACTTGGGTATTAGATACCAGCTGTGGTTCTCACATATGTAAGACTGTGCAAGGACTGGTCAGAAGTAGGAAGCTGAGCAATGTTGAGGTCATCCTATGAGTGGGGAATGGAGCAAAGGTTGCTGCATTAGCTGTAGGGACTTATTGTTTAGCGATGCCTTCGGGCAAGTCCATTTATCTAAATAATTGTTATTTTGTTCCGAATATTATTAGAAACATTATTTCTATTTTTTTATTGGATATGGAAGGATTTAACGTTATTATAAAGAACAATGGTTGTTCTATTTATAAAGACGATGTTTTATATGGTATTAAAAATTTGCGAAATGGACTTTATATACTTGACTTGCAAGAAAATATATTTTAAATTGAACAAACTAAGAAAAGAAAAAGAGATGATATTAATTATACCTATATGTGGCACTGTAGACTCGGTCATATCAATGAAACAAGATTATCCAAGTTGCATAAGGTTGGGCTCTTAGAGTTATCCGATTATGAATCATATCCAACTTGTGAATCTTGTTTCATGGGTAAAATGACTAAATCTCCTTTTAGTGGAAAAGGAGAAAGATTTACAGAGTTATTGGCATTGATTCACACAGACGTTTGTGGACCTATGACAACAACTGCACAGGGTGGGTATTCTTATTTTATTACTTTCACTGATGATCACTCAAGATTTGGATATGTGTATTTAATGAAATACAAGTCAGAATCATTTGAAAAGTTCATAGAGTTCAGAAGTGAAGTAGAGAAACAAACGTGCAAGAGTATTAAGATATTTCAATCAGATCGAGGTGAAGAATATTTAAGCGGTGAGTTTCTCAATTGTCTCAAAGAAAATGGTATAATCTCACAATGGACTCCTCCAGGTATACCACAGTTAAATGAAGTATCTGAAAGGAGAAATCGAACATTATTGGACATGGTTCGATCCATGATGAGGTTTACCGACCTTCCAATTTCCTTCTGGGGTTATGCCCTAGAAACGGCTGCATACCTACTTAACAAGGTACCAACCAAATCTGCCCCAAAAACTCCGTATGAGATGTGGAAGGGGAGGAAACCAAATCTTAAGCATGTTAAGACTTGGGGTTGTCCAACTTATATCAAAAAGTTTGAACATGATAAGCTACAGACTAAATCCGACAAGTGTAGATTTGTGGGATACCCTAAAGAAACTGTAGAGTATTATTTCTATCATCCAACTGATCAAAAGGTGTTTGTTACGAAACATGCTGCCTTCCTAGAAAAGGAGTTTATCCATAAAGGGGTCAATGGGAGTAAGATATATCTTGAAGAAGTTCAAGAACCACAAATTACTACAGATCAGAGTCAGGTACCTGACCAAGTGGAAGAACCTACTGTATCACACCCTATTTCTAAATATGGAAGAGTACCGAAGATACCTGAGAGGTATGGATTTATCATAGAGGATGACGATGAGGTACACATCATGAATGATGATGATCCATTGAATTACGAACAGGCTATGAGTAATAAAGACTCAGAGAAATGGTAAATGACCATAAAATATAAAATGGATTTTGAAGCTATGCTCAAGTCCATTTGAATTTTACTTGCGATTACAACTTATTATTACTTAATCTGGCAAAATGGACGTGGAGACGCCCTTTCTCAAATATATATTATTAGAGGAGAATGTATATATGATACAACCAGATAGTTTTTGTTTCAATGGTTAAAGCAAATCATGTATATGAGCTACAAAAATCCATTTATGGATTGAAGCAAGCTTCTCGTAAATGGAATATTTGTTTTGATGAGACAATCAAAGAGTTTAATTTTATCAAAAATGAGAATAAACCATGTGTGTACAAGAAGGTTAGTGGGAGCGCTATTTCATTCCATATATTATATATTGATGATATATTACTGATAGGAAATGAAATTCCTATGCTAAAATCGATCAAAATATAGTTGTCTAAACATTCCTCTATGAATAATTTGGGTAGAACATCCCGTATTGGGGATATAAATCTGTATTAATAGATTTAAAAGGATGTTCGGCTTAACCCAAGGAAACGTATATTCATTAGATTCTAAAGGCGTTTAGCATGGCAAACTTCAAAAGGTGCCTCATGATGATGAGCCATGGAGTGTATCTCTCAAAACTTGTCCTCAGTAAAAGAGAGATCGCATGAGTTACTATCATGTATGTAATGAAATATACGAGACTTGATGTTGATCAGTCATATTCTAGAGAAGATCAATGTGAGATAGTGATAAACATCTTAAAGTATTTAACTGACACTAAGGATGTCATCATATCACATGATGAATCTGAATTAAACTAGAGTGCTAAACAGACTCAAGTTTTCAGACTGACCAAGACGATAGCAAATCCACTTTAGGGTAAGTCGTTACCTTAAAAGATGGTGCAGTGAATTGGAAAGGTTTCAAACAACAAAAGGTTGTTGGTTTAGTGACAAAGACAAAGTATATAACTGTAAGTGAAGCTGCAAGTTGATGTTTCGGATGAAAAGTTCATTACAGAACTAGGAATAGTTCCTAAGTCTCATCTTGAATCTAAACATGTGTTGCGGCACTTTGATTAAAGAAATCATTGAAAGAGGGGCATATAGACTCTCAAGATAACATTGCAGATCCATTTACTAAAACTTTAACATAACAGCAGTTTGATCGTCACTTAGAAAAGAAGGATATGATATACCATGGCGATTGGCTTTAGTGCAAGTGGGAGATTGAAAGTAGTATGCATACAAGCCAATTATGTATGATGATAAAGCATATACTTTGGAGACAATCTTATTTATTTATTAATAAAAATATTCATTTATTAAAGGCATTTAATTATCTACATGGTGCTGTTTTTGTAATATGTAAATAACTCATAGTTTTAAGCAATGCTTTTAGAATCATGATGATGATCATGCTAATGAGATCTAAATTCTTAGAAAGCTCTAAAATTAAAATAGTTCCCAATCGTGAGATTACTAAAAAAGGGATTAGTAAATCCGGATAGATTGGTACATATGTTGCTTGCTCATTGGATGAGGATGATTGATCTCAAGATCATTTGTGTGGAGACACTAAAGCAAGTATGTAGGTGCTTATTGGAGAATAAGTTCACTGAACGTGACTCGCTATGGAATACCTAATGGAGTTTTACTCGCCTGTCAATAGGAATTTCTAATGTTATAGTAGTACAAGTGATCCTTGGACTTGAGATCCTCTTAGTATCTTGTATGTAATGAATTATACTTTGATTTATTCCTTAAAGCCCTTTAAGGTATATAAAAGGGTATGCTTGGGTATAATGAGTTACATATGGAGATAATAAATGATCAATAAAGAATCTACCACCTCTAGTAAAAGAGGAGATATGTCCTATGTGATTCGTTAAATGACAACCCAGGAATCCTTGGCCAAGGTGGAATAAAATTAGAAAGGAATTTCTAATTTCCATTAAATGGAGTTGTGCATTTTCTAATCGAAATACATATAATTAAATAAAATAAGACTTGACAGTAAATCCATGTCTTATATTTAATTGGGACATTGTATGGTGGAAGGATTGAATTGTACGGTAACTATTAACTCACAGGTTCTTTTATGATTAATGTTGAAATCTATATTATCTAGAAAGTCGTTGATCGCTAGGGAGGCTTATCCTTATTCTAGAATAAATATTATTTATTTAAATAGATTATTAGTTTAATTTATTTATTTAAATAAGATTGGAATTGTCCTAATTGATTTATTCACAACCGGTTTAATATGGAGAACTTAAAGGGTCACACCATAAAAGGAAGAATAATTATTTAAAAAGGTAATGGCATAATCGTAATAATGCATTAAGTGTAATTAATTTAATCTATGGTGATAGAATAAATTAAATAAATTAAATAGATTAATGTTTATTATTTAATATTTTGAAAATATTAAATATAAATTAACAAGAGGAGTCTTATTAATATTATTACAATTATTATTATTTTAATTTTTAAATGAGTTTAGTAATTAATTTAATATTAGTACTCTCATTAATTCCTAATAAGATTAGGAGGCAAATTAATTAAATGAATTTAATTAATTATTCTCAATGTGGTGGGAAGCCTAAATTAATTAAAGGAGTTTAATTAATTAAATGAAATCCTATGTCTAATAGGATTAGAAGGGTTGACCAATATCTATATAAGAGGAGTTTTATAATAGATATCAGTTGATGAAATTCTAATTGTTGGGGAGTACTCCTTTTCTATAGAGGATAGAAAACTAAGCCAACCACCCTCCTTCTTGATAATTCCTCTTCCTTGGTGGATCACCTCTAGAGGCCAAACACTTGGGTGGCTAATGTTGATCAAAGGAAGGAATCTAACCCGGAAATTCAAGGAGATCACGAAGAACAAGGAGTTGAACTCGTACATGTGAAAGCTTCGTTCTACAAGGGTATGATTCCATAACTTCTTATTTATCGTTTTACATTAATAATTTGCATAAAGGATGATCCGGGTAATGGTTTTGTAGAATTTTTTTAAACTCTTATATACCATGTTTCCGCTAATTTTGCAATTTGATTGCGTCACGATTTCGTAGAAACCCAACACTAACACCTTCCCCACACTTAACCAAGCCCCCGAGCTCAAACTTTGTTTTTAAAGATCAAATTTCGACAGTGTCCAGCAATTGGGTCTCTTTCAAACAAAACTCGGTTGAGTTGGTACAATCATTTCACATATACCAACTGGCGACTCTGTAAAATGTTCAAATCGTCGACATGATACATGTTGGCCTTTCTCCTAAACAACCCTTCAAAACCTTTTTCCTAAATAAAAAGAGTGAGGGTAGAGAGAACTTAGGAAAAGAGATTAAAAGACTCGGGTTGTGACCCGACCCGCTGGTTTTTTAAACCAACGTCAACAGGTGGCGACTCTGCTGGGGACAGTAGAGGGCTTAGGCCACTTTCAAATCTTTTCAAACATTTCCCTTTTAAAACTATTGAATACGCAAAATTCTGCATCTCCACAGTCAATGAATGAGTGAATGCTGCATCTTTACATTAAATGAATGTGAATGAATGCTTTCTTGCTTTTTAGTGCTTCACACCCATATTTAGTGCTTCGCACCCATGTCATCATATGCACTACCGTAAGGCACGATATATGTGAATGTATGTTGTGTGTCCCTCTCACATGGAGGAAAACCAAGTCGGTGATAAGTAATGTCTCTGGGGACAGCTAAGTCTCTGGGCTCATGAAAATGCACCACCCAGACTCGCTCCAATTGAAAGATCGGATTAATTTCCCCTCTAGTAGATTGCGATGATCTGGGAGCCTTAATGCCGAAACAAAAGCCGCGAGAGTAACCTAAGATAGGTCAACCTCTGATTAACCAAATCCGAAGGGAAGCTTCTTCAAGCCTTCCTCTTTTAATTCCATGTTAAGTCTCCAATTATCGAGGAGCCGCATGTAAATATCATAATGAAAGATTTACTTTCCTTGTAAAAATACCATCTCATCCTGCCATCAAAACAACTAACCTCAGTTTTGCAGGATCAAATCTAAAAAACACATCATGCATCCTGTCCCTACCTACATCAGGAAGTTGACACGCCTACATTTTGTTGCAGTTAAAAACTGGTCCTGCTACTAGGTCTTAATCCAAAGCACCCAGTCCATCTACGGACATGGAGTCCAGCGCTCGAACAGAATCCATCCCGGTATCCCGGGAAGAGTTCGAAGGACTGAAAAATCAGATAGCCGAGTTAGCCGATTTTTTACGAGAACAAAGCAAGGCCATTAGAGGGAAGAAATCTCAAGCTCACACAGAACCAGGAGCATCTGGTGGTAGTGCTGGCGGTTAAGAGACTGAAAAGGTCAAAACTCAGATTCTTAGACCACAAAACCAGGACACGACCAACAAAACCCCTGAAATCACCCCCCTCGTCAAAGAACAGGAAGCTGGTGACATTATGAAGAAAGTACAAAAAATAGAAGAAGCTCTCCGATCAATCAAAGGGATTGGGGCATTCTGTAGTGTCAATTACTCCGACCTCTGTATATTCCCCGGGGCTCGTTATCCCAAAAAATTTAAGACTCCTGACTTCAAGAAGTATGATGGAACAAAAGATCCTTACGCACATTTAAAAGTATTCATTGGAGAACTCGGATCCTATGTAGAGGACGAGAAGCTTCGAATGTAACTCTTTCAGAAAAGTCTAACCGGAGAGGCGAGAGTATGGTATGCCCGTCTGGACAACTCCAAAATCCACAGTTGGGAAGAACTGGCCCACGCTTTCCTTAGGCAATACAGCTTCCAATCTCAGCTGGCTCTAGACAGATACCAAATTACCAAGATCAGGAAGAATAACACTGAATCATTCAGAGAATATACCCAGCGATGGAGACGGGTTGCAGCACAAGTCACCCCAGCCATGACTAAATTTGAAATAGTCATGACCTTCATCGACATCCAAGAAGCACCTTATTATGAGAGGGTCATAGCAGGAATAGGAAAACCATTCTTTGAAATGATCAAACATGGCGAAATGGCCGAATTGGGTCTCAAATCCGGGAAGATAAAAGATCTAACCACCCTCGAAGCTGTCGCTGAGCATATCCAATCCGAAAATTATAAGAGTAATCCCTGTAGGGTCCACAAGAAGAAAGACGAAGAAGTCTCCTTAGTGTTACAAGGATAAAATCCAAGGGGCGAGTCAAACAGTATGCCCATCTAAAGGAGGAATTATACCCCTTTTCAAAATCAAGCGCAACCTTCAAACCCTCCACTCCATAAAAATATGGAGGTTAGGTGTCGAAGAACTTTCACCCCTCTAGGGGATTCACTCGAGAATGTATTCAAACTTCTGATAGCCCAGAAGAAGATTGTCCAACTCCTTCCACCAACCAACACTAATGGTCAAAATTTAGACTCAAGCAAGAAGTGTGCTTATCACTCTAGATCTCCAGGCCATGACACCCAAGACTGTTGGTCTCTCAAGCACAAAATACAAGACTTGATTGACAGCAGAGAGATTGTGGTCACAAAGCCTGAGCAACCCCATGTGCAGGACAATCCTCTGCCACAGCATAAAGAGGAGAATGTCAACATGATCAGCACCACAAATGGAGAAGGATCCAATTACCTCCGTTATGTGGGAGAATCAATTCAATCCAACAACACCAGCCCAGATAGTTGGGAAGTTTTTGAAAGGCGGTTCCTGATAGAGCAGGAGATCAAGTTTATCAAGGAGCAGATCAAGCAGTTAGCAGAACTGATCGTTTACCAGCATCAGATCACCAGGAATATGGTGAAATAAATCAACCAGTCCATTGTCGATTGTCCTCCCACACTAGAGATCACTTCCCCGAGAAGTCAATACCAATCTAATGAGAATGATCTTTGGGCCAACAGGGTGGCCGAAGAAGAGAATCTCTTAGCAGATGGGAAATTTCTATTCCAAAGGAACTTCACCAACCTAAATCAATCAATGGAAGAAATCCTTCAAATGCTAATCAACGAAGGAATGGTTGCAAACTTGTTACCTCCATTGAATCCTCGAGCCAAAAAATTCAAACCTGACCAAATATGTCAGTACCATTCAAATTCACCCAGCCATTATACTGAAGATTGCTGGGCATTTCGTAACTTGATTCAAGACATGATTAAAAATTGGGACCTGATAAGGGGAAATCAAATCCTCGATCTCCCAGACAATGACACTCTCTGGATCCCCACTGTATGGAACCAGAACACAGTGGCTGTTATATCTTGCGATGGGGAGTCGACTCTCAAACCCTTAGTACTGCCTGGGAAAGGGGTTCAAGAACTACTAGATCCCATGAAGGTGGTTGTACCTCAGCCTCTAATCTTTCCTTTCAGACCTCAGTATCTAATCATCAGTCTGAAGTGTGTCCCATGGAACTACGGGGACAATGAAGGCTCCACTTCAAACAATGTTATCGTTATGTCAAAGGACAATCCCTTATACCTACCTGAGCGGGTAATCAAACCGGTCATCAAAGAAAAAGAGAAGGTGGCTGAAGAGAAAATCAAACAGTTCCTCGAACAGATGGGACACCATGAAATCAAAATAGTGCAAAGCCTGAAGGACGCACATAAACAAATGTCCAGCCTCGACTTGATCCTATCCTTAGTGGATCATCGCAATATTCTAGTATAAGTACTAGAAGAAGCTCATTTGCCATATACAGTGGACACCGAGAAATTTCGTCACGTGATAGAGCACATCTTCAACAGTAATGTGATATCTTTCACAGACGATGATATCCCAACAGAGGGAATGGGCCACCACAAGTCCCTGTATATAGCTATAATATCCTTCGAATATGTGATCGGAGGTGTGCTCATCGATGGAGGATCATCCCTCAACATTTGTCCATACTACACTTTAGAAAGGATGAAGATCAATCCGAACCAAATCAAAACCAGTCATATGGTCATCCGGGGCTTCGATGGATCTCGTCGACAAGCTATGGGGGAAATAGAGCTTCCTCTAGAGATTGGCCCACACACTTTCTACGTATCTTCCCAGGTGCTCAACATCGCCACCGGATATAACTTATTACTGGGTAGACCCTGGATCCACATGGCAGGGGCAGTGTCATCCACCCTCCATCAATAACTCAAGTACATTATCAATGGCAGCCTCATCACAGTGAATGTTGAACCAGAATACCCTACATATATACATGGGGATATGCCAGTGATCAGCCTGGATGCGGGGATTGAACCTGCTAATTTTCAAGCTCTAGAGGTGAGCGATACTCTGTATCTACCTATCGGGGCACCAGCCCTAAAACCTAAAGTCTCCACCGAAGTAATGGCAGTGGGGAAAGAAATGATATCTTTAGGTTTCCAACCTGGAGAAGAGTTGGGAAAGGATAAGCAAGGTATTAAGATGCCAGTCCAAATCCCAAGTCAAATGGAGAGAGCAGGATTGGGATATTCATCCGGGTCAAGCCGCTGGAACCCACATAAACATCCCAAGGCTCATGCCTCCACGATTCTGCTGCCCAACCTCACAAATGCTGGATGGGTGAAACCTACAAGGAAAATCCCAGCTGTGGTATCAGCCATGCTATTCCCTCTAATTATACCTATCCATGAAAGAAAAGCCCTCGAGCCTGAGGCAGATAGCGAAAAGGGAAAAGAAAAGATCATGTACGAAGGACGAGACCCATTCGCTAACATGACTGTCATTATCAACTATAAGGGTATGAATGACGAACTCCCAGACAACGACGACGAGGATCAAGATCAAATTCCTCGCATCAAGAAGGGAAAAGGGAGCAATTCAAAGAAGATCCCTGGCCCTATTATAAAGGATGTCTCAGTCATCAGCCAAGACGAGACAGATAATCACAAATCCCTGATCCTCCCGGTTCATGAGGATCTGACCTTGGACAACTAGAGCAGTGACCCTTGCCTCGGTCGAAAAAGGTAAAGGGGCAGAAAGTCAATATGCCCTTAATCATGCTTTCATTTACTGCTTACTTTTGCTTGCACAGCTATAGCAGTAGCTTTTATCATGCTTTACAAATGCTCTGTATGTTTAAGAAGTTGTATATATTCATGAAAGCATTTTTGTTTTTAGGACCCAAGCATTGGATGTGTGTGTCTTTGCTGATGAGATGCCAACCTGTCCAAATGACTACGACTTTGATGTAGAACTGAGCTTTGACTTGATGGATATTGATCAAGAGAATGAAGATGACTATGAGGTGCCCAAGGAGATCAAAGACTGGGTCAAAGAAAAACCCAAACCAAACCTCAAACAAACCACCACCATCAACATAGGAACCTCCGAAAACATCAAAGAAATCCAAATAGGTTCAGACCTCATACCCAATCAAAAAGTCGACCTGATCAAACTCCTAAAACAGTACCAGGATGTATTTGTATGGTCACATGAAGACATGATTGGCTTATCCACTGATATTGTCATCCATCGAATGCCCATCAAAGATGGATTCAACCTAGTCAAGCAAAAGCTTAGGCGATTGAAACCTGAATAGAGTCTGAAAGTCAAAGAAGAAATTGTTAAACAATTCAAAGCCGGAATCATCATGGTATCAACATACCCAGAATGGCTGTCAAACATAGTTCCCGTGCCAAAACCCAGAGGGAAGGTACGAGTCAGCGTGGATTACCGGGATTTGAACAAAGCCTGCCTTAAGGACAATTTCCCGGTACCTTTCATCCACATCCTGATTGATAATACTGCGCAGTATGTCATGTATTCCTTCGTGGATTGCTTTACTGGTTATCATCAAATCATGGTTGCTGAAGAGGACAGGGAAAAAAACAACTTTTATTACTCCCTGGGGAACCTTCTGCTATAGATGACTATCCTTCGACCTTATCAATGCCGGAGCCACGTATCAGAGAGCCATGATGGCCTTCTTTCATGACATGATGCACAAAGAGATCATAGTTTATATGGATGACATCATCATCAAATCCCGAAGGGAGGATGATCACATCGACCATCTCAGGAAGCTGTTTAATAGGTTATGTAAGTATAACCTCAAAGTCAATCCCGCTAAATGTGCTTTTGGCGTCAAAGCAGGCAAGCTGCTAGGATTTTTGGTGAGCAATCGGGGCATCGAACTCGACCCTGCCAAGATCAAAGCCATTACTAAAATGCCTGTACCTCGTACAGAGAAGGAGATACAGGGATTCCTAGGAAGGATCAACTTCATAAGCTGATTCATTTCACAGCTCACAGCAACCTGTGAACCTATCTTCAAGCTGTTAAGGAAGAATTCCTCCGCCAAATGGAATAATGACTGTCAACAAGCCTTCCTTGCCATCAAGAAGTAGCTGAATGAAGCACCTATTTTGGTACCCCCAAGGGATGGAGTTCCCTTATTCATGTACATGTCCATCAATAACAATGCAATGGGTTGCATGTTAGGACAGAAGGATGATAGTAGTAAAGAAAGAGCTATCTACTACATCAGCAAAAGATTCAATAGTGGTGAATAGAAGTACACCCTGATTGAAAAGACATGTTGTGCGTTAGCATGGGCCGCCATGAGGTTGCAACACTATTTGCATAGGCATACGACCTACCTCATATCCCGCATGGATCCACTCAGATACGTATTGGACAAACCAATGCTGAATTACCGACTGTCCAAATGGCAGTTGATCCTACAGCAGTTCAACATTGTCTATGTGACTCAGAAGTCAATCAAGGGTCAAGGCATTGCAGATCAATTAGCTGAAACACCTTCAAAAGGGTTCGAGCCCCTGGAGAAATATTTCCCAGATGATGGGATCATGACAATTCAACAACTCCAGTCAGAGAATACAGTCCAACCATGGAAAATGTATTTCGACAGAGCAGTAAACATGGAAGGTGCCGGAGCTGGGGCAGTCCTCATCTCTGGTACAGGAAAGCAGTATCCTGTGGCTACCAAACTTCAATTTGGCCACACCAACAACACGGCAAAGTATGAAGGCTGTATAATGGGGTTGAAATTAGCCCAATCCATGTCTATCAAACACCTACTCGTCTTCGGAGATTCCGAGCTGGTCATCAGACAAACCACCAGTGCGTATCTCACCAAAGAACTACATTTGCTGCCCTTTCATCAGCAGGTCCTCAAAATATCCCGAGAATTTAAAGACATAACCTTCGTTCATATTCCTAGGGGTCGGAATGACTTTGCTGATGCATTGGCAATGTTGGCTTCATTAATCCGCATATCCGATAAGAGTGGATTTCCCAACATCAAGTTCACAATTCAGAAAGCCCCGACATATGGGAATTACATTGGAGAAGTATCAGATGAAATCCCTCCTGTCAAGCATCCTTGGTATCAAGACATCAAGGAATACCTCCGTGATGGATCCACACCCATTGGGGCAAATCCATCAGAGCGAAAATGAACTCACAAAATGGCCATGAAGTTCTATTTGAGTGGAGATGCACTTTACAAAAGGGATGCTGGAATAGGCCTGTTGACATGCCTCGACAAAGAGCAAGCCCAAAGACTTATGGATGAAATCCACGGTGGAGTCTGTGGTCCACACATGAGCGGTCATCTGCTAGCCAAGAAGATAATCAGGACAGGCCATTATTGGATCTCTCTTAAGGCTGACTGCGATGATCACGTTAAGAGATGTTTTCAATGCCAAATACATGGAAATGCCATCCACGCTCCTCCAAGTGAGCTGCACAACATGAGATCACCATGACCTTTCTCCATATGGGGAATGGTTGTGATAGGTCCAGTGGAACCAAAAGCCAGCAATGGTCATTGATTTATTTTCACCATAATCGATTACTTCACAAAATGGGTTGAAGAAGCCTCTTTTCCAAAAGTCACAAAATAGGTCATCATTAGTTTCATCAGAAATAATGTCGTCTTTCAATATAGACAACCAGAGGTGATCGTATTAGACAACGCCAAGAACCTAAACAATCAAATGATGAAAGAATTGTGTAATAAGTTCCACATTAAGCATCTCAATTCCGTCATCTATCGGCCCAAGATGAACGGCGCTGTCTAAGCGGCCAATAAAAACATCAAGAAAATCATACAGAAAATGTCTACCAATCACAAAGAATGGCCTGACCTGCTGCCTCTGACCCTGTTAGCATACAGGAGGTCAATTCGTACCTCTACTGGGGCTACCCCCTATTCGTTGGTCTATGGCATGGAGGCAGTCCTTCCCATAGAGGTAGAGATGGAATCCTTATGAGTATTGATCGATGCTCAGATAGACGAGGATCAATGGTTGCAAGACCGATATCATCAACTGTCCCTGATAGATAAAAAAAGGGCTATGACCATTTTACACGAACAGTTATACCAGTAAAGGGTCACCAGATCCTACAACAGAAAGGTCCGAATCTGGCAATTCAAAGAAAATGACTTGGTGCTAAAGAAAATCCTGGCCAATCAGGAAGAAGCCAAAGGAAAGTTCGCCCCTAATTGGGAAGGCCCTTTCATTGTCAAGGAGGTGTTGACAGGGGGAGCTGTCAGACTACAAGAAATGGACAGGAATGAATTTCCCCAACTTATCAATTCAGATACCTTAAAAAGGTACTACGTCTGAGACACAGGCATACCCGCATCCGGGTCCTACAAATTAAATCAAGTTATATTTTTAACTAAAAAGCCAGAACTACGAATGACCTGATCTGCCTACACCTGGGAGTACGTAGGCAGCCATTTCTAGTGCTGTCAAACCAAAAAAAATTGCAAAAACTCATCAAACCAAACTCAAAAACCCATGATAGATACTTTTCAAACCTCTCTCTAACCAAATAACCTGAACTACGAATGACCTGATCTCCCTCAACCTGGGAGTACGTAGGCGGCGCGGTTTGACCTCCAAGAAAAAAAAAACAAATAAAAGACCAGCTCCAAGATACTAAAGACAAATAGAAGCTAAATTCTATCAAGCTACCCTGGTCAACAGGCCCATCTGAGATACTCCCTGACATCTCAACTGTCAGTCCATCAAGGAGAAGCTCAAGATACATCAACAACTGCGAGTCATGAAAGAAGTGGTAATCACTCAGCAATGACAACACATATCCAATCAGGGAAGTGAATCAAAACTATATTTCTCTGATATATAACACTGTTTAATATATATATAGTGCCCTGTATATGACAAAAATGGCTGATCTAGTCTGTGTAGGAAAAATAAAGCTAGTCTATGGACCCAAGGACAAGCGAGTCAGCAATGCCAGCATGGAATCTCTCTTTGAAGATGGGGGAGTAGCTGTAAGTGCCATCCACTCAGCCTCCATATAGCTCAATACCTCCACAATCATCTGTAAGGTGGCACTATGGTCATCAATGTATGCACTCATCTCAGTGACCAAACCATGAGTGTAAGATCAAAGAACAGTACTATCAGCAATGTGGAAATCACGGGAAGCTATAGCCTCATCCCTCTCCGCAAGAGCTACATCTCGAGCAATCAAAGTCTCCTCGATGTCAACATATGTTGCGTCTCTAGCCGAGCGGATCTCGTCTCGCTCCACAACCACTGCATTTCTGTCAGATCGGAGCTCCTCTCGCTCAATCAATCCAACATCCAAAGCGACCATGAGTCTATCTCTCTCAGCAAAAGCTAAATCTCTGCCAGATAAGGCGGCTAACATATGCACTCTAGCTGAATCTCGCTCAAAGGTCATCCTGAATAGTGAGTCTGCTAAAGTCAGATCTGTCTTTGCAGGAATAACCGACGGATCATTCACTAGGCCCGCTGTCAAAATCGTAAATAACTCATCTGCGGAAGGAGAATCCAGACTCTCTATAGGCTCCTCCTCGTCGGAGTCCACAATCGGAGATAAATGAGGCTCTGCTACTGCAACTGTTGTCTCTGCCTCCAACCATGCAGAATACTCCAGAGAACGACCCCGATGGCTACCAGAGAAATCATCCCTCTCTCGATAATTCCAACACCTATATACTCTAACCAAGTCGGTGGACGATATAGAAGAAGCCGACGTCCTCTGATCAGTAGACCCCTCGAAATGGTGCAAACTCTGCAGCTGATCAAACTGACACATGACTACCAGGGGATGATAGGTAGTCACTCCCCTCAAGCCCGCTTGGGGAAAATAATCCAGGCTAGAAGCATGGGTGATAAAGCTATATGAGGACGCTAGCCCTGAGCATGGCAAGATCGAGAACGGATGCTTAATATCCGATAAAAATTCCAACCATGACTCTGCATCAATGCACTCCGCAGGCTGAAAGGAGTAAACTGTGGATGTCTCATGAGTAAAGAAAAAACCCCGAGGCTTGAAGAATCCAATCAGTCGTATATGGGACATCAACCATATATACAGCAAGACTGAGTTGCCCCTAGAAAACCCCTCTGGATGGGTACTACAATGTGTGGCGGATCTAAATGTCTCAGCCAATATCATCGGGGCGATGGTGCTACCCTGTCTAATGGCCCGAACCACAACTACCAATCCCACATCTAGATGATCCAAGCAAAGCGACATATAGACGTATGCTATAGTACACATCAGCAGAATGTCTACTCTGGCCAAATGCCATGCCTCTGCTGAAATAATAAAATCTCCGATATGGCGATCATAGCTGTCGAGCTCGCCAAATCGATCGATCAGGAAATCAATTGAGATCACGTGTCCAGATACAATCTCGTCCCTGATCACACTCTGACAGAGACCGGACATAAGGGTAAACGGTCTCCTTATATCACTAATAGTCGTACCAGCACACGACATATCCAGAGCCAACATAGTAAATCGCTCGTACCCCTCGAGAGTCGGCGTCAACTCATGCCACCCGAAGCAGAACACCTGTCTCTCAGGTATCCAGAAGGGTAAAATTCCATCAATAAATCCAAACAGCACCCAAAAATATACAAGGGCCAGCCCCAGCGAAGTTCGGGGTCTGACCGAAACAAATTCAGCCGTTAGCACAACCCCAGCGAAGCGTCAGGGTATTAACCGATGACATTTTTGTCGTTGGTTCCATTCTAGTGAAGTTCAAATTCTGACAGAAACAGATTTAGACATTGGCACAACCCCATCGAAGCATCGGGTACTGACCGATGACAATTCAGCCGTTGGCACAACCCTTGCGAAGCGTCGGGTATTGACCGATGACATTTCAGCCGTTGGTTCCATTCTAACGAAGTTTGAATTCTGACCGAAATAGATTAAGTTGTTGGCACAACCCCATCGAAGCATCGGGTTATGACCGATGATAACTCAGCCGTTGGCACAACCCCAACGAAGCGTCGAGCACTGACCGATGATAATTCAATCGTTGGTTTCATTCCCGCAAAGTTTGGGTACAGACCAAAATCCAGTACAGCCATTGGGTCAACCCCGATGATGCTTCAACCGTCGGCTCAACCCCAGCCAAGCATTGAAATGGATCCGGTGACAGGAGCAATTATAATATTCCATCGTCAATGATGGAATCTGTTATACACATCCTCGAAGGGATCACTGAGGTAGTATCAATCATATCACCCTCATCAAAATTTACAAAACTATCGCAGAGAACGTTATCCCCATAGATCAAGACGAGAATAATCTGTGATAACTCATCTTCGACAACCTCATCCCCATTAAAGTTAAACAAGCTATCATGAATAACGTCATCCCTAGTAGATAGATGATGTAAGCAGCCAAGAGCCACCCCGTTCCATTCAAAGACAACCAGCCTTCGTAGCGACTCTGGCATTTGTCTTATTTTTAGTGTCTACTAGTCTTTATCATGTCCATTCCAGTACATTGCATGGACATAATAAAGAGGGGCATCTATAGACACTCAAAATTTTCCTTACCCCAATACAAATACCGCGGGAGGACAAAATCGTCAATCAAGCCAATCTTGGTACCGTTACCAGGCTTCCAATCTAAATTCGATCCCTAATATTGGTAAACTTAAATTTGATCCCCAATATCGGTAAACTTAATTCCGATCCCCAATATCGGTAAACTTAAATCTGATCTCCAATCGGACTGTCAATCCAGCTCCAATCTCCAATCGGATCATCAATCCAGCTCTGATCTCCAATCGGACAGTCAATCCAGCTCTGATCTCCAATCAGGCCATCAATCTAGCTCCGATCTCCAATCAAAGAGTCAATCCAGCTCCGATCTCCAATCGGACCGTTAATCCAGCTCTGATCTCTAATCGAAAAGTCAATCCAGCTTCGATCTCTAATCGGACAGTCAATCCAGCTCCGATCTCCAATCGAACCGTCAATCTAGCTCCGATCTCCAATCGAACTGTAAATCCAGCTCCGATCTCCAATCGGGCCGTCAATCCAGCTTCGGTCTCCAATCGGACCGTCAGTCCAGCTCTGATCTCCAATTAGACCATTAATCCAGCTCCGATCTCCAATCGAACTGTTAATCCAGCTCCAATCTCCAATCAGATAGCCAATCCAGCTCTGATCTCCAATCGGACCGTCAATATAGCTCCGATCTCTAATCAGACCGTCAGTCCAGCTTCAATCTCTAATCGAACTGCTAATCTAGCTCTGATCTCTAATCGAACCATCAATATAGCTTCGATCTCCAATTGAACCATTAATCCAAGTTCGATCTCCAATCGGACCGTCTATCCAGCTCAGATCTCTAATCGGACAGTCTATCCAGCTCCAATCTCTAATTGGACAGTCTATCCAGCTCCGATCTCGAATCAGATCGTCAGATCAACCCCGATCTCTGATTGTACCATCAGTTCAAACCCTGATCTCAATATTGAGTCTTCAAATCAGCCTCGGCAGCAACCCGAGAGGTACAAATCAGCCACGACAGTAACCCAAGAGGTACAAGTCATCCCTGATATCAACCCTGGAGGTACAGGTCAACCTTGACATCAACCTAGAATGTGTCAAATCATCCCCGATCTCAGCCCGGGTAGTAAAGATCAGCCCCGGTATCAATCCGGGAAGTGCAGTTCAGCCCTAGAGATAACCCTGGGAAGCAAGATCCACCAAGGACCACCCAGGGAGGGGCAAAATGGTCATTATATCAACCCTCAGTCGATTCGATCAAACTCAATCCAAATTAATGCCATCAAATTTAGAATGAATAATAATAACGATCCCGAGTGTAAACAGCGCGAGACAACTCAACAGAAAAACTGCAGGGAATCGAAGATCTGGTTATGAACCCGTATTCTTGAACCCGAAAAACATTTTATCCTATGTCATTGCAACACTCTCTGCGAGGTCTTTTCGAAAAGGTATCGCACGCCTCAAACGGACGCTCTGATCAAAAGTTAGAAAGTTTTGATTTCGACTGCGCGTTGTCTAGATTGCACGTACTTCGAGATGACAAAACCCAGCACTGCGGGCCCCACCAGGGGAGCTGCACCTCTACCTGCAGTAGCAGTATGTAGAGTGGAGGCTCCCCAGTCTATAAATATGAGGGTGGCCCTCATTTTCAAGAATCCCAAATATACTACCACATATCAAAAAATAACCGGTAGATTTGGACGTATAAAGGCTACGATTTGGCAAAAAACCCGTGTAGCAGTCTATTGTAAGTATTTTCAGGATCAGAAAGTGAATATTACATATTTGTACTTTTATACATTTACACATTAAGTTTCATTTTCTAAAAATGCCCGGAACTTAGTTCCGTGGCTGTTTTCGTCAAAATTTGGTATATTTTTGTACATAAACTTATTTTCTGGCATTTCTACGACTCAAATTGACGATCCGTCAGCTCCAGAACGTTTTGGCAACTTCGTCGGACTAGGTTATCTTCCCAGTCCGGGTTTGACCCTTTTTTGTATATATTTAACTGTATATATATACTAATATTTCAATTCTGTTAAGCCCGGATGGCAAATCTGAGGTAGTTTACCGCTTTTATATATATATATACGTATATATGAGGGATTTTCACCATCACTGGTCCTCGTATCAGTCTTGGTTGACTACATTTTTGTCAATATATATATATATATATAATTTTTTTAATTCTAGTCTGGGCACAGGCGTGTAAACCCATCGCCCTTTATACTGTTTTTGCACACTTCACCATACTGGATGATCTCCCGAGTCACTGGTTGACTACTTTTTTGCATTTTCAATTCTAGTCCAGGCACCGGCGTGAAAACCCATCGCCCTTTATACTATTTTTTGCACACTTCGCCATACTGGGTGATCTTCCCAGTCATTGGTTGACTACTTTTCTGTACATTTACATTCTAGTTCGGCCTGGATCATTCTGTGGCCTTTTTACTGCTTTTATATATATTTATGCATATATAAGCCGCCTTCACAATCACTGGTCCTCTTCCCAGTCTTGGTTGACTACGTTTTTGTTAATATATATATATATATATATATATATTTCAATTCAAGTTCGGGCACCAGCGTGAAAACCCATCGCCCTTTACAGCTTTTATATATATTTGTGTATATATATATATATATATATATATATTGTTTTACTCGCTTTCTATTCAACTGCTGTTTTAAATATTCATCTTATATGAATTGGCATTGACATATATGCAGGCGGACTAGATTTATTTAAATCTTGCCATTTTTAATTTTCAAACGGTTCAAAACCTCTAGACTGAACCGGGAAGCTAGAATGGCTGAGATTTTCTTAAATATGGCTTTCTTTCTAGTTTCAGCTTCAAAAGTAACCTCGCGTCCCTTAGATCGCTATCTAGTGGGAATGAGATACTTTGGCCGTGCGGACCAGGATTTACTGAATGAATCCTCGGTTCTGGCAATTTTGGGATATTTATCTATTTCTGTACAAATTTGAACTGTGCAGGTTTTGACTAATCATATGTGAGCCTAGGAATCTTGGGATTCACGATTAAAACGATCAGAATCTGATTCCTACGTTGGACAAACTCCGATTTAGAAATGTACCCTACCAGTTTTTCTATAGAAATGTACATGTAAGTAGACCTTAAAATGGTTATCCGGATTTAAGGTCTCAAGATAATGAAAAATATCGATTGTCGTGTTAGCGTCCCTCCGATGGTTTTCATACCCATGAGGAGACCGATACTTGTATATTCTGTGGTCGAGGATGCTTCACAACCCGATAAATCACCATTCACATGCAGCCTTAAGGCTATAAAGATAAAATTGGAATTATCAACAGGCTTCAATTCCTATGGCAGCGTAAGGGTTTGATAAACCAACTTTTAAAACATCATTTTCAAATCAATCAAAAGAAAAGCTTTTCAAAGAAAATCAAATTAAATGCTTTTTCAAATCAAATTAAAGACTGATTTTTGAATCAAATCAAACCCTTCGTATATAGGTTCAACGAAGCAAAGCACTACTTTCAATTAATCAAATCAATAGGCCCAATTTTCAAATAGCATTCACTCACGCATTCCAGTTTTAGAGGGAAATATTGAAAAGATGCGGTACCGTGTTTACACGGGAATCGTGGGGTGCCTAACACCTTTCCCACACTTAACCAAGCCCCCGAGCTCAAACTTTGTTTTCAAAGATCAATCTTCGACAGTGTCCAGTAATTGGGCCTCTTTCAAACAAAACTTGGTTGAGTTGGTACAACCATTTCACATCTACCAACTAGCGACTCTATAAAATGTTCAAATCGTCGACATGATACATGTTGGCCTTTCTCCTAAAAAATCCTTCAAATCCTTTTTCCTAAATAAAAAGAGTGAGGGTAGAGAGAACTTAGGAGAAGAGATTAAAAGACCCGGGTTGTGACCCGACCCGCGGGTTTTTTAAACCAACGTCGACACTCGCATATGATCGTCTGCTTAATGTGTTATCTACTACGTTCGCCTTTCCAGGGTGGTACTGGATGGTGTGGTTGTAATCCTTCAACAGCTCAAGCCAATGTCATTGTCGCATGTTGAGTGAAGAAATATTTGAGGCTTTTATAGTCTGTATAGATCTTCATTTTCTCTCCATATAAGTAGTGTCTCCAAATCTTCAATGCCAAAACACCCGTTGTCAACTTTAGATCATGAGTGGGGTAGTTCTTCTCATATTCCTTGAGTTGTCGAGAGACATAATCTATAACTTTTTCATGTTATGAGAACGCAACTAAGGCCTCTCTGCCTAAAGCATCGATTTAGATGTCAAATCCTTCCGATCCTGATGGTATGGTCAGAATAGGAGCTGAAACAAGTCTTTTCTTGAATTCTTGAAAGCTTTTCTCACATTCTTCACTCCGTTTGAATTTTGTACTTTTTCGAGTCAACTGAGCTAATGGAGTGGCAATTCGATAAAATCTTTCAATGAATCTCTTATAATAATCAGTTAGGCCCAGAAAGATTTGTACTTTAGTGACTATCTTAGGTTGTTCCCATTTTACTATTGCTTCAATCTTTGCAAGGTCAATCGATATTCCTTATTTAGATATCACATGCCCAAGAAGTGTTACCTCCTCTAGCCAGAACTTGTATTTTTTTCAACTTAGAATACAGCTTATTCTCACGAAGTTTTTAGAGTATCAATCTCAAGTGGCATTCATGGTCTTCACGACTCTTGGAGTATATGAGGATGTCATCAATAAAGACGACCAAAAAATGATCCAAATATTCCTTAAAAATTAGGTTCATCATATCCATGAAGGCAACAAGAGCATTAGTTAGTCCAAAAGGCATGACTAAGAAATCATAATGCCCGTACCGAGTTTTGAAAGAAGTCTTTGAAATGTCATCAGCCTTAAGCTTTAGCTGATGGTATCCAGAACGAAGATTAATCTTTGAAAAATATTGGGCACCTTGAAACTGATAAAATAAGTCATTGATTCGAGGTAATGGATACCTATTTTTTATGGTAACATGGTTTAACTCTCGATTATCGATGCATAGTCTCATACTCCCGTCCTTCTTCTTCACAAATAACACAAGAGCACCCTAAGGCGATATGCTCAGACGTATAAAGCAAGTATCTAACAATTCCTATAGTTAAACTTTCAACTCTTGAAGTTAAATGGGGGCCATTCGGTATGGGCCTTTGGAAATGGGTTTAGTATCGGGTTAAAGGTCAATGCAAAATTTAATTTCACGGTTTGGAGGTAAGCTAGGGAGTTCTTCGGGTAATATATCAGGGAATTCATTAATAGTGGGAATATCATTCAAGTCTGATGTATTTTTGTTTAAATAAGTGATATGAGCTAAAAAGGCTTGACTTTCATTTTTTAATAAGTAGATGACTTTATGGCTAGAAATGACAGTTATTGATTTCAACGGTTTAGTTGTTCGAATTCGTATTACATGTTGATTAGGAATATGAAAACTAATGATTTTATGAAAATAATCTATTTTAACATGATGGGTAGTCAACCAATTAATTCCTAATATCACATCAAATGCATGCATTTCCAAAGAGATAAGATCATCAAGTAATGTACGGGTACCGATTTAGACTAAATAAGATTTATAGGCAGTAGACGTAATGAATATTTCTCCTAACTGAGTTTCAACAATTAAGTCAAAGTCTAATTTTTTAGGAGTCAAGTTCAAATGTTGTGCACATGCAAGTGAAATAAGTTATAACTTCATTTGGGTTCCATGTCTTTTGAGATGTCATAACAATAGCCATCCTTTGAACCATATGTTTTGGCTTGTCTGCATTGGTCTTATAACGATCGAGAAATTTTACTTAGATTATAATTGAGCATTATAGAATATTATTGAATAAAATAATATTTTATGAATATTATTTGTATTATTTGTTTAAAGGTTGATTTTATGACCTTGAATGTGTTTACTTGTTAGGGTTTACGAATTTGAGTTCGTATAAGAAAATAAAAAAAATTCGAGAAAAAGACGTAAAAACATTATTCATCCAATGAAACATAAGGGTTAGATATCCTATGCTGTTTACAGAGATCTTTGTGTCGTAATGACATTCCGTTTCAAGATTTATCGATAATATGTTGTGAAAAGATGTATTATCCAATAAAAGTTTTTCTTGAAAAATGTGCAGTAATAAGATGAAATAGGAAAAAGACGGAAAAATATTTTTATAGGCTTTTTGCTCCTTTAACCATTTTCTGAGAAATGGTCGCCGAAAACATTATTCACCAAAAACGTAATTTTTTGATTGCGGAATGACTTTCGGCAGTTAAAATATCTTAGAGTAGTGAAGCTCCAGGAGAAGCTAAGCACGAAACTTAGAAGCTAATCGAGGGATATTCCAAGGAATATCCTAGGGCAAAAGGGTGAAAAGCCATGTCTTAGATGGAAAATGACCAAAATGCCCCAAGTTTTAGATTTTTATATATACAAGCCATTTCTCTTCATTTCTTCACAAATTCATCAAATCCAAGAGAGAAAACTCTAGACAATTTAAGAGAGGAAGTGAGAGAGGAAGATCTTCAAGTCTCGCAGGAAGAAAACGCAAGATTAATTTATTAGTTAATAAACAACGTGAAGTAAACCAAGAGGTAAGAACGAAAAACTTGAACTCTTCATCTATTAATCCCTTTGTAGATTGTTAATGAAGTGCTTTGTTGTTTGTTGGATGATTCGTATGAATTGTATAGTTTTTTTTAGAGAAATAAGGAAGAATTAGTGGACTTAAAACACTAATATATGTATGCAAAGTGGAATCATTATCAAAATAATGATTTAAGAACGAACAAAGAACGTAGTAAATGTTTGTTGCTGAAAAAATTTAAAACCATCGGTAGGATGTTGTTGATGGACAAGTTTAAAACAATCATTCGTAAGTTAGATTTGAAAGTTCCATGTGGAACGGATTAAGAACATGCTATAACGAAGTTATGGCAAAATTTTAAGTAAAAGACGTTAAACGTTAAAATCCTAGTTCGGTACAATTTTTGGACTAAATTTGGATGCAAGTTAATGAATTCGAATAATAAAGGTTTCATGATAATGGTGTAAAACGTAGAAAATGTGAGTCATAGGCTCGAGAACAAACCCATTCTGGTATCGGGTGAAGAAGTTATGAATGTACAAAGTATATGCGTTAAAAATAACAAAGAAATTAAATTTGCCAAAATGGGCACAAAATTCCCTGTCAGGTTGGCACGGCCCCGCGCCGGAGTAACATCAAGTTAGACAGTCTGGACGTCCATTAGTAAATTAGACATAACTTTTTTGTTCAAACTCTGATTGAGGTTATTCAAGATGATCTAGAAAGATAAGAAGTATACCTACAACATTAATTTTTTAGGTTTTGAGATTTGAGGTCCGGATCAAAGTCTAAAATGAGCATCTTTAGGACTGTTATGTAATAGGAGGCAAACCGTGGTGGTTTCTTCGAAACGTCGTGGTGCCAAACCATGTTGGACTAGTATTTCTGAGTTCTAATCATTAAACTTTGGAAATATGGTCTAGGAGAATGTAAACCAAGTAATGGTAGATGAATTGGACGTGTTAGTCGTACGTAAGAGTATGTCGATTGGGTGTTCGGGTTAGACAAGTTGGACATTCACGTTTGTGATCGTGCATGTCTTTGACGACTTAAAACATTGTTCTATGCTATAAAAGACCAACATTAGTAAGTGTAAAACACTTAACTTAAATCAAAGAGTGTTATAAAAGATTTTGGGATTGTGCTAAGCATATGCAAGGGCATATAACTTGGGCGTTCGTGAAGGTGATGATGGGCGTACGACGAATGAATGCCAAAAAGCTATGATAAATAATAATTAACTTGAGAAGTTCTCCGAGTCTAATGATACGAACATAAAAAGTAATAAATAGAGTTAATGTAAACCAAACTTGGTGTCGTTATGTGCCTAATTGGTGTGTTATGGTTAATGTAGATGTTTAGGACATTCAAAGGACGAATATCGTTAAGATTATAAAGAACACTTAAGGCAAGTTTCCTAAACTTATTTTGATTTATGTGAACATGTTTTTCTAACTTCATCTGAATATATTCTTATGAAGCCTATGTGACATTTTAAAATAAAATGAACACAATTCTTGTATGAATGTGTAAATTTCATGCTTATACAAATCTTTTAATATTTGTGTAAGTATTCATGATATGTTATACATGAACTATTTAAGGAAGTGTCGATGCCATTTGTTTCGGCTAGACAAATGTTAAAATATTTTGTCGATTTAATATTAAATCCTTGAAATATTATTGATGTTATACTATCCAAATCCAATTGCTTTGGTATGGGTTCAAAGGTAAGCTTAAGGATGAACAAACAAATGTATTTAGTCGAGTTTTTGATTGACACGCAAGGTGTCAAAACTAAACGTAAATACATTTAACGGATGAGTGTTGTACAACATAGGGTACTATAGGCTGATCACCTAGATGTACTCGTAAGTGATATCAGATTTACGGTTTTAATGATAGGGTTTATCCTTTCAATGAAACAAAGAAAGGAAAAAAGAAAGTTTTTAGTCTGATGGCCATCTTATTACAAATGACCATTATGTCATTTCAAAATGTTCTTCAACTCATCATCTCCGATATAATAATAATGATCTTCTAACATAATTAGAGACTACACATATAAGTGTTTTAGTGTTTAACATTTTGTCGAGTATAAATACTTTAACAGGATTACACCAATGTGCTTGCTGTTACTAAAACACCAAACATCTTCTATCACAATTCCTTCTTGTGAACCTTCGTCTATTCTGAAGTCTTTGACGCTATGGTCATCTGTTTGTATTGACCGTTATCTGCAAAAACTATTTGCATGGTTGAGCACGACGGCTCAGCAAGTCCAACAGTCTACACATTTCATGTATCACATAGCATACATATTACATGAATCATAAGTTTTAGTCATTGCATGTACATATGCTTCATACATCTCATGATATGCATCATACTTATCATTCAACATATTATAAGCTTCATGCCGATTAGCTAACATATACTTCACAATTTTCATACTTCGCATTTAGTCACATAATATTCATATAGCCAACGAGTTCACATAAAGCAAAATATTTCATTAATTACCATAAACATGGTTTAATACACATTATCACATAAGAGCAAGTTACTGAAGAACTTTCCTTAAATCATCCCTTACGTAGTTGGGAGAACTCGTCCTTTAATTGTCCTACACGATTAAGTGTACATACAACCAGAATTAGCCACATAATGACACTTATTAGTCACTTATGTTAACTCTATTTTACATTTTATTATTCTTCTCTTTTTAAATCTGATTCACAATGCTCAATCATGTGTTTAAGACTTACTAGGACACTTTATTATCCATTCGGTTATTACATTAAACTTTATTTTACGTCTTATTACGTTTCCTCTTTCTTTTCACTTAAGATATAAACTCAAGTTATGAAAAACTCGCACGCTCTGGCGTTTTATCATCTACTTCATCCTCATTCATAATTTGCTTCAAATGATAACTCACAGCATCGATGAGCATCTATTTGATTAAGTAATTAATCATCACCTCATAACTTAATCTAGTAGTTATCCTTTCGACTTATACCAAAGTATACATCCCTTCACATTATTTTTATAATATTCGCATAAAAATATGTGATTAAACTTTTCATAGTCTCTTACGACAGAAGTCGACTTACTCTAGTCGATTTAATTTGCTTCCACGATCCCCAACTCGTCAGTTTCTAATTATTTTTATTCTGATGAAAGCCTAATACCCTCATTAAGCCTTCTTAACCACTTTATTATTCATTTTAAACTGTCGTCTAATATTATTAATCATTTAATAATATTTTATTCCTTTACGAATATTATTAATCATTTAATAATATTTTAATCATTTATAAATATTATTAATCATTTAATAATATTTTATTTATTTACAAATATTATTAATCATTTAATAATATTTTATTCATTTACAAATATTATTAATCACTTAATAATATTTTAATCTCATTAATCATTTAATAATATCTTAATCATTTAAAAATATTATTAATCATTTAATAATATTTTAATCACCTTTTAATATTATTAATCAATTAATAATATTTTAATCATTCTCAAATATTATTAATCCTTTAATAATATTTTAATCACTCACTAATATTATTAATTATTTAATAATATTCTAATTACTTACTAATATTATTAATAATTTTGTAAGAATAATATAATTTTTCTTGTGGTGTATTAAGATATTTGTATGATAGCATCAGAATTCGATTTTAAAGATAAAACCCAAATTCAAGGCTGTCACAGTTAGTATCAAAGAAGTTGGTTATAGCTCTAGGGTAAGAGTACCTTAGGATATCATCTGAGAGAAATTAGCAAAGCTAGTAAGTAAGGAGGTAAACTCAGATGGAGTTTTATGAGATGAATTAAGGCATTCATCGCGAGAAAATAATAAAGGATATTTTGTTATTTTGGGATGTTAATTAAGTCATTAGGCTTGATTTGGAATGCCAGAAAAGGCATATATAACAATCGTAGGATAAGATCACGACGTAATCTAATTAGGAAGGACAGATGATCAATCGAAGGATTGAAGAATTTTACCTAATGCTATACAGAAATGGTACTATTAAATAGTACAAGATAAACTCAGAAAGAGTTGTTAATGATAACATACAGATTAAGAATATTCGTATTGAGCAAGAGAAAGTTAGAATTTATGTGGGATTTCAATTGAGGACTCATGTGGTGACTAAATTGTACAAACCTTTGTATGGACAGGGGTTGTGCTTGATTTAATGACCACTTTGTTTCCCACATTGATAATCTTTGAAATGTTGGTGTCGCGCTATGAATATACTGATGATGAAGAGGTGATTCTTTTCTCATAAGTATATTTGATAGTTAGAGGATATTAAGATAAGTTGCGAGTTCTTGAAACTCAAGCTTATGATAAATTTGTGACTCATTATTGTATGGTATGTTTTGAACCCCTAAGCGTATGGATAGTCCCTGATATGTTCTTGGACTACGTATTGCTAGGACAAGTTCCTAACTCATATTATCGTGGCAAATTCCTAAACAGATAATGTGTGGTAAGTTTGATGAACTATACGAGGTTATAAAAATATTGTAAATTGAGAACTAATTATTTTCAATGTATAGTGCATTGATGGAGCGATGAGAAAGTTGAAGTTGATGGAGGAAATATGGATCTTCCAAATCTTCTAGCTATGCCAAATTTTGAAAGTTATTGAAATCAGGCAGATAGATGCATTTTTGAAAAATAATATATTGGATCAGATTATTGAACCAATGAGTTTTAAAAGTTTTGTTATTTACATGTCTATGCTAATTGTTTCGGCTAACACAAAATGATTTCAAGGAATCAAAAGGTATTTTACATAGTCGTTGATGCATAATTGAATATGGTGCATATATGACAATTGATGGAGTCATCAATGCAGTTTAACCTAGTGTTGGATATGATCATAGAATCGTCAGCGCACTATGGTATGTTGTGTTATGATAAAGATATAAAATGACAGAATCCTCAACGTCCTGTTAAAACGGTGTGGTATCATGATGTCATAAACTGATTTTCAGTATTTTGAATTATTTAAATAAAGGTTTGCCAGTTAAGCTAGTTAAAAATATTTCGATTGATGTTCGAGCTGTTAATGAAAGTCTAAGCTATTTGATTCAGCTAAAAAATATTAAAATTGATTGATGAAATTCAAGTGTTCTTTGAGAACTTATGTTCAACCAAATTGTTTTGGTGCGGACTCGTATAATAAAATTGAGATAAGCAACCCTAGTATTGGGGAAAATGCTTTATATTATCGACATGTAATGTCGATTGACAGAAGAACAAAAATTAAGTCGTTCGCCATGTAGTATTGATCAATACAGGGTATAAATGACTGATCACCTAATGTACTCATAAGTTCATACGGTTTACATCGGAGTAACTTTTTAAACCCTTTCGAAAATGAAAATGAAAGTTCGATGTTACTTCACAATTATCGAACATTTGTTAAGATTCCTGAAAGACATTCTATTATTTAGGGAATAGGGAGAGTGATGATAGAATGTGATGATTGATAAAGAAATCCTTAGAGAAGGAGAAAGAGTTGAGTAGACATGTAAAGGTTGATTTGGAAACCAAGCGTTGATGAATGAGGTTAGTAAATCATGATGTTAAACCACTACGATGATAGTGGCATTTAAGGGTCCCTAGAAAAGGAAATGGAGGGAATAGTACTCATAATATAAATGAGTTATTAAAGGTTATGAAATAAAACCTACAAGGATTGGTTGAGATTTGGATTGAATAGGTAATATAATACCTAAGTGGAAATAGTATACTAAAACTATTCAGTGATTTAACTTTAGAAGAAGATGGATGTAGACCGAGTAAGATTGGTTCGGTGATTGTGATTCCGAGGACGGAATGCTTATAAGGGGGAAAGAATGTGACGACCCAGAAATTTAACTTAATTTGTAAATTAAGTATTTTGGAATATTATTGAATAAAATAGGATTTTATGAATATTATTCCGTAATATGTGTTTAAAGTTGATTTTTTTGTGGTGGATAGTGATTTTGTGATAGAATTTACGAGTTTTACAATCGTATGAGAAAAAAAATTCAAGAAAAAGACGAAAAGTTACTATTCATAAAGAACACAAAAAATGTGGGAAAACGCTAATAAACAAACTTTTCGAGAATTTTTAAATTCGTTAGTGTTTATTTGAGAAGGTGAGATGAAATATGTAATAAAAAATTTTTGGGAAAAAGCCGTAAAAATACTATTCACGCTAAAAACAAAAACTTGTTTTTTTTTCAAATTTTTGAATTACGATATAGCGTTTCTTCATAAAGGGAGAACTATGGCGAAATTGGATTTTCTTAAATCAAAAGTCGATTTTTAGGCTAACTGAGCGGATTACAAAATCGTAATCGAAAAAGTTAAGAAAATCTAACTAAAAAGAAATCGTGTAACCGAAATAGTTCTGGAATTATACCCTAATCAAATGTATGAAAGGGCAAAATAGTCTTTTTTTTCTTGCTTAATGAATTAGGAAGGGAAAAATGGACATTTTGCTAACTTAATGAAGTATGGAAGTGAATTATGAAAGTTAAGAGAGAATAATATGAATTAGGAAAACCTTAGGGGGTGAAAACATAAGATTTGAAACTAAGAAAATATCTAAAGAGAATATGCTAAGGAATAAGTATATTCGCAGAATATGCCAGGAATATACCAAGGGGTGTTTTGCAAGCTTTAAAAGCTAAGGGGAAAGACCATAAGAGACTTAAGTTGGGTGACCAACTTATAAGAAATTAAAACAAGGTTTTATATAATCAAAAACCAAAGTATCATCTCTTTCATTTGGTAAAAATCAGCAATTGTTCGAGAGAAAGAGAAAGGAAGAAGACAAGAACAAGAGAGAGAGAAAGAGAAAGAGAAAGCAAGAACTCTAGAGAGAGAGAAAGAGAGAGCCTGTCGAATTTCAAGAGGGGAAAGGAAGGCCATGTATAACAAAGATTAAGTTTGATCAAGGCTAAGGGAGAAGAAGAATCTCAAGAGGTAAGATTTTTAACAATCAAACCTTTCATTTTTAAAGTTATTTCCTTTGAATCATTAGTTTTGATTGTGTTTTTATGGAGGATCATGTAAGATCTTGGAGAAATAAAGTTACTTGTGGTTTAGATATGATAAATCACTTGTTAATATGTATGGAAAATGAATCTAAGATCAAAAATGGTAATCCTAAGCGTAAAGGATGGAAAACTATGTAGAGGACTTAAATCGGACTTGTAAACGTGTTATTGATGAAGTTATTTATGAAGTTCAGGAAGAAGGATTTATAGATAAGGAAGTTATAAAAAAATCCAATTAGAACGGACTAAAAACGAGACAAAACAAAGTCATAGCGAATTCTTTCGTAAAGGATGATAAACGGTGAAAATCTTAGTCTCGGGGGACTTTTGAGCGAATTTTTGGACTAATTAATGAATCTATAAAATTATTGGGGTTTTTTTAGAGCACGTTACAAGCTTTCCATAGCCTTAAAAACGGACTAATTTCGATAACGGATGACCAAGTTATAAAGATTTGAAGTTTGTGCGTCAAGATAAACAAAATCTAGAAAGTTAAATTTTTGGCAAAATGGCCGAGAAACCCATTCTACTCTTGAGCGCCGGGGCGCTCAAGATAGGCCTAAGTTGGGCGCCCGGGCGCCGACGTTAAAATTCAGGTGTACTACTTTGACGTCCTATAGTAAATCGTGCATAACGTTTTCATACGAACTCCGATTGAGATGATTCAAGAGGCTCCAGAAAGATAAGGAGTAGAAATACAACTTTCATTCTTTAAGTTTTGAGATTTGAGGTTAGGAGCAGGGGCTAAAATGGCCATTTTGGGGACTGATGTTCATTTGGAGGCAATCGAAGGGCATTAGGCATGCACGTATGCAACGTGGATGCTTTCGACGATAAAAGATGTTGCTCTAAGTTCTAAAACTTGAACATTATGAAATATAATGATGATTAACATTAGTCAATGATGTATTAAAAAAATAGTATGAGTATGTTAAACATAGGAAAAGGAGGCGAATCGGGAGTGTGATGTATGAACGTCGAGACTTCGAGTCAAATGTTGATGAACTTAAAATGTGTTTCGATTCAAATGAAATGAACATTATAAGATATAGAATGGGGTTAATATAAACCAATAAAGATGGATGATTATTGTGACACCCCTAAATCCGGGTACTTTGTTTCCACACGATTTGATGTTAATTTTCTAAAATATACATCTACCCAATATTAAGGAATGCAAAATAAATTACAACCTTATAATTAAATAAAAAAATCTTCCTTGTAAAAAGGATTACAACTTTATCCAAAATATCCTAAGGTTTAATCTAACCTTAACTTAAACATCAAATGCGGAAAATAAAAACATAACATAAAGTAATCCAGTCTTGTTACAATTCCTAATTAACAAATAAAATAAGTCTTCACTTGTTCAGCTTGCCTTTGCCCTTATTAGTTGACGGAGCGTCAACACTTTAAACTTTAGCTGCAATGGTTATTTAAATTGCAAGAGTGAGCAAACGAAAGCTTACTAGAAATATTAATAATATAACATAACTAAATAGTTTCAATAGATTTGAATAATTTTTCTTTCATAAAGAATTGAACAATAATTCTTTCTTCTATGTTTAGAATCTCGAATATTGAAATCATCTGAGGGTTGTAAGACCTTGAACTTTGTCCTAGGTTATAAACATTTCTATTTAAAACCTTTAACAATCATATAGACTATGGACTCTTAACTCGTACTTAGGAGAATCAGCCATTCGTACCATGTATTATGTACAAACATTTAACGCTTTTGCATAGTAACCCCCTAATTAATAGGGTTGTTCATCTCAGTATTTGAATACAAGTCTGCACCTAAGAAAGTTTGGTTTGGATAGCTAAAAGGAAATTTGGAGTTTCAACTATCATCAACTAAGGAGTAGTTGAATCGACTCACAATAATCAAGAATAATTTAATAATAACGAATTATTAAATAACTTATGCTTTAGAATTTAAACTTAAAGAATACGAAAGCAGGATAGACCTTACTTGAATAATTAAGTCAAGGTCACTTCAATTATTTCATGAACTTTAAATAAGAACTTGTCCATTGCAGAAACAAAAGAACAATCTCAAATACAATAAATATTTGAATTTAAAACACTTGTATAACTATAACAAGTTTGAGTTTAGAAAACTTGCCTCAAGCGCAAGCTATAGTTACAACTCACGTTCTTTAACACTTCTTACATATATATACATAATAATCTAAATTAGTTATTACATAACTAATTCACATAATTAGTTAACCCATATAGGTTAACTCATTCCTCTTTAATTATTAAATAATTAATAATTAATTATCATATAATTAATCACATCACATGTTCACAAAATAAATCAAATAATAATTATGTACTCATATTAATTAAATTATAATTTAAACATATTATAATTTAAATTAAACAATTCATTTTAATTATAATTAATTAAATTATAATTATATCTTACATTAATTAAATTATAATTAAATAAATTATTATTTAAATTAAACATGTACTTTGACTAAAATTAAACAAACTAAATTTTTGCATTTATATTAATTAAATTATAATTTAAATAAACTATAATTTAAATTAAATAATTACTTTGATTATAAATAATCAATTTCAATTCATGCACTAATTAAATTATAATTAACAATTTATAATTTAAATTACACATTTTTTTTAATTATAATTATTCAAATTATAATTACATATTATATTTTATTAATATGATTCATTACTGTCCAATTAGTATTTTAATTTTATTAACATGCTTTATAATTTATTACAAATTAAATCTTATAATTTTGTACAATAAAAAATAATTTTCTGCCCAATCTGCAAGACCAGCGCGACCGCGCTCCAAATGGCCTTGGGAGCGGTGCGGCCGCGCCACTATTCAGACAAGTTTGACAGTTCGCGAACTTTGTAGAGAAAAAGCCAATTTGACTTATTTCTCCACATCAAGTTCCGAATTCAGAACCCATAAATCACATAAACTATTGTAGAAATATTAGTTTATGATTCTAATCATATTCTAACACATGTATTATCAAAACACATAATCTAAAACACTTAATTTTGTAAAAATTGGAGAAAATTATTTTTCCAGTGTTCTTGATAAAATTGAACATTGTAAGTTTATTTTTCAATCAAAAGATACAATTCAAATCACATTGAATTCATATCTCAACATATTACATAATCTAAAACTAATTTATACAACAATTCACAATAAATCATGAATTTTAATTTGAAAAGAAAACTATCTATTTTTAAAATACTTTACTGTCACTTTTGATGAACATAAATTCTTCATGTTCATCATCTTTATATGAATTAAATGACTAACTTATGCATACAATTCATATATAAGCATGTTATGAACACAAATTATATATATATATATATATATATATATATATATCATGTTATACAATTTCATAAAAACTTATATTAACAGAGAATAAAACTTGAAGAACATACAATTTTTAATAGTTATAAGTTTAGAGATTATACCTTTTTTGCTTATTGAAACGAAGAAGATGATGATAGTTGTTGATTTCTCAAGCATCTACTCCCACTTCTTCCTCTTTTCTCTTTTTCTCTATAACTCTCTATTTCTTTCTTCTTTGTTTGTTCTTCTAACTTAACTAGCGTATGTTCTACTGACATAATATACTATACATATAATTATTTAATATATATAACTGACATATACTTATATCATATAATAATTGTCATTTAATTTTCCTTAATAAATTGTCAGTTTCATTTTTTTTTTTGAAAAATCAAATGTGACAACTCAAAAATTTATAAAATCTTAAATGATTAAAATAAAGGTTAAAAGATAAAACCTAGATAAAAATTTGAAAAATAATTTAAAATTTTTAAAGAAGAACCTATATGGTTTACTAATTAAAAGAGAATTGAGAAAATATGGGTTACAAAATTTTTAAACCCTAGAAATAAAATGTACTTGAAGGAATATTAAGGATAATGTACTACGATACCTATAAAGTGTAGTGACCTAATATATAAATTAGGTATTATAATTAAATAACCTCAAGTGTTATTTTTATTTAATTGTCCTAGTATTTTAATTATATACTAGTAACCTAATCTAAGATATTTGTGAAATATGTATCAACCTATTAGATTATTTTGCATGATTATGTGAGTGTTTATAACTTATTAAGTTAATTAGGACTATTAAGTTAATATACTTGGTGGAGTATGTTATGACTTATGTGAATTATGTGTATGATTAAATAAATATATATTATATAATGTGTATACATTTATTTTGTGTAAATTAAAGAGAATTAAGAATAAAGTTATGTAACCTAATACATATATTAGGTATGGTAATTAAAAACCTAAAGGATTATAATATAAGAGAATGTTAGTATTTAAAAACATATACTAACCCTAAGAGATTTATTTTATATATCTCAAATAATTAATTTTATAACCTAAATAAAGCAAGTCTATTTGGGTTATGAAATTAAAGATACATGAGTAAGGATTTAGATTACAAAGGAGGGGAATGGAAACCCTAACTAAATGATTAGGGTAAGATAAAAATTAAAAGTATGAGACTAAATTAATTTTATGGCCCAAAGAATTGTTTATTTAGCTAAATTGATTTAATAACAATTAAGTTATTAAGCTAGCCCAATATATCATGTATGAGACAAGTATTATAATGACACAATTTAATTATGGGTGGAAGCCCAAGTTTATTTTATCTAGTAAGTAAATTAAGAAAAGATCCAAACCCAAAAGAAATTCAATCAAAGCCCAAGCTTAGCCCAATGGGAGAAGGGACTTAATGGACTTTAGTAAGTTAAATGAGTAATTATGAAAAAGAAAAACTTGGGCCAAAGGAGGCCCATTTCGGCCCAAGCTAGGAAGAAATGGAGCATGAGAATTAAATCTTGTGAATAAGATATTGGATAGATTTGAAAAGGTATTTGATAGATATTGAAAGATATGAAAAGATATATGGAGAGAGAAGATGAGATATGAAAAGATAAATGGAGAGAGAAGATGAGATATGAAAAGATATTGGAGAGAGAAAGAAAATATTTTGTTTAGATATACAAGCTAGCTAATGATAAGAGAGAGAGAGAAGATGAAGATATTGGGAGAAAATGTTAGATATACAATATATCTATACTAACTTTACTAGCATCTAATTTCCTTCTCTTTTATCTTTTATTTCATTTTCATCTTTTATTTCTCTCACTTCTTAAGTTAGCAAAAGCAAAACTAGAGAAAGATAAGAGAGAGAGGAGAGGGGCGGCTACTTTGAGGAAGAAGGAGGAATAAATTTTTTTATACTTTCAAGCCCCATAATCATCCATAGAAGAAGGAGAGCATGGAGATCAAATGTATAAATACATTTTGTTTATATTATTTTTAGTTATGTTCAATCAAAACTTGAATTTATTTTTTTGAACTTCAAAACTCTAGATCTATATGATCTAGAGTGTGCTATATGTGGATCTATCCATTTTGAGGATAAAAAGTCAGATTTAAGTATTAAATGGAAACTAGGTTTTTCAAAATGTAGAAACCCTAATTTTTATTAGCCTTAGTTGTGTTTAATCTTATGTTTGGTGAATCTTGAGGTAATAGTTCATGGATCATGCTAGATCCATGAGTATATGATGTATAGGTATGTATTATGTTAGTTTTTGGTGGTTAATGTTTGAATAATAAAGAGATCTTGGAAGTTTTCTTAAAAATCTCCAAGGATGGAAAAATCAGATTTTTAAAAAACTCAACATATAATTTAAAAGGCCATATCTCCTAGTGTATTCTGAAATTTTGAGTGTGATTAATTTTTAGAGTTAGATATACAAGTCTTCTAACTTTTCCAAGTTGAATCACTGAAAAAAGAGTTATAGATTTTTATGTGGACTGATTTTAGTAAAGGAAGCAAAAGTTAAAAAAGGAAGAAAAGCAATCTGTCTAGAATTTGTAAGGACAGTTTCGTTTACTTAATTTATGAAATAAATTCCAATCTTTTGGGACATAAAACTATATGAGATAAAGTATCTTGTGTCCAAAAATGAGCTCATTCCGACTTAAATTGAACAAGTTATGACCATTTTAATATTTGGGTTTTTCAGAAAAAAAAATTGCTATAACCGGAGTTCTATAACTCCGATGGCCACGAAATTTAAACTGGATGTCCACGTTAACATGTGTAAGATCCTGTCAAGAGTCGGGAATTCTTGGATTTAAGCGTGAGGTAGCTAATTTCTTAAGGAATTAACTAGAAATCAATCTTTGAAAAATACTTAAAGGAGTTAAAAAATTTCAGAAAAATTGTTTTTATGTAAGGAATATATGTGTATATGTTTGGGCAAAGGATAGAAAAATAATACACTGATTTGGTATTTTTGTGAAATGGCTATTTCAGCTTCCTGAAATGAACATTTCAGGTTGCTGAAATGAAAACGAAAAATGTTAGGAAGACAGTTTGGTTTCAGCTTGCTGAAATGGGAACTGAAAAGGTTAGGAATGGAAGATAGTTTGATTTCAGTTTACTGAAATAGTAAACAGTTTACCTAGTTTTAATAATAACTTATAAAGTGATCAAGTCAGTGTTAAGTCTAAGGTAGTGCAGTCGTACTTATTAATGATTGATGTATAGTAGCTGGGCTAAACAATTCCTTCAGGGAGCGGAGGTATATACGAATTAGCAACCGATCTAACTCGCTGTAAAAATAGTGTAGACAAGACGGAAGCTAATTTGTTGGTTGTTTGTGGGAAACCACTAAGTATACTATATTGAATATTATTAAAAACACGATGTGTGCTAGGTTTAGACTTGTGAATAAGTATAAAGTTAAGGATATCTAATATTTGACAATGTGGTTAAGTGTTAGATAGTTTACTTATAAAATAATAGTATTATGGGATAAGGTATGTTATGCTAACTGAAAGATCAATCTTATAATTGATAGGTCTTTTCTGTAACGATTGAGATTTTATATTTAATTTTAAATATTTATTGAGTTAAATAAATATTTTATGTGATTTATTTATTGAGTTAAATAAATAAATTATGTGATTTAATTAAAAGTTATATATTAATTAATTGAATGTGTAATATTTATTTAATTAATGTATATTAATTTTATATTATAGTTCTAATTTAATTGAGAGAATTAAATTAGATGAGATGTGTGTTAAGTGTTACGGGAATTATAATTATCGAGTAATTATAATTATGTGACAAATATTTATGTGATTAATTAATTTTAATTGATTAAATAAGAATGTTCTATGTTTAATTAATTAAAATATTACATTTAAAATATGTGTTAAAATGATTTGTTAAAATAAAAAAAAAGGATTTTAAATAAATAAGGCTTTGCATTTGTTTTTAAATCTAGTTTCCAAACAAGGCTTTAGCTAATAATCCGTTTTTAAATAAAGAGTTTGCCAAACATGACCTTATGGATATTCAAATTCAACTTTTGTAACTTACTTAATTAGTAGTTGTTAGTGTATATAATTATTATTAGGAGTTACATGTTTTATGTAATATATGTATTATATGTATATTGTATATACTATAACTACGTTAATTTTACAAACTAAGAAAAATAAAGAAAGAAAAGAGCAGAGGAAAAAGAACAGTGAAGAAGGGAAGAAGAAGAGAAAGAAAGGAGAAAGAGACTTTGAAATAATTCTCGCTAAGCCATCATCTTCTTCTCCTAAGCCTAATCAACGGGTATAACTTCTAAATTTAGTTTTAATAATGTGTTTTATGTTGTGGAACTTCTCTGTAAAAATATTTTCATGAAAGTGGTATAATCATGAATTGAATATATGTATTTTGTTCATGTTATACTAATAGTGATTGTATGCTATAATGATTTTCAGAAATCAAAGTTGTCAGAAACATGTTTTAAATGAATAGTATGAGTTCATATGGAATTTCATGTATTTGGTTGATTTTAGAGTAAAATTGATGAATTAGTATATGCTAACATGCTTATTAAGAATTTGTTTGATGTTATCTTCCATATTGTATATAATGCATGTATATAAAGTTAAATTGCTTGAGAAATTTTACTACAGTAGATTATTTTATGAAAAATATGAGTTTTTATGAAAATGGCCAAATTAGACTTTTAAAACTATTGATTCTTGTTGTTTAGATGACTTTTGTGTTTTAGAAACATGTTATATATATGTATTATTGCATAGGTATGATTTACAATGTTTAAGTTGCTGTAAATTGCTGTTTTTTGGCTTGTTTGGGTTAATCAGTGAAGCAGAGTATCGTGGCTGTCTGCCTCTGTATGTGCTCCTGCGCAACTGCGCCGGTAGTACAGCCAAAAGCAGTGCAGCTGCGCCGCTTGCCTTTCCCAGATTCGACCCTTGCGCAGCTGCGCCGGTACCAAGGCTGCTGGCTGCACAGCTGTGCCGTGTCTTGGGCAGAGGCAGTGAGTTTTAATCAAGTGTGCAGTTTATTTTTATGACTAAGTTACATTGTTGCTAGAATAATGATCATGTATTTATGTTGCAATAGCATGTTGATAACATGAAGTTGACAATTTCATAATTTGAGAAAAAATGAAGTTTTGAAAACCTTAATAAAGTATTTAAATTAAGATATAATTATTTAATTGTAAAATAAGTTACTTAATTATAATTTGATTAATTATAATTAAGAGTAAAGGTTTAAATTATAATTTTGTGAAATTATAATGTATAGAAGTTGACTTATTTTAATCAATTAGATGTTAATTTAAATTATAATTTATGTAATTATAATTTAATAAATGCATGTTTAGTTATGGATTATAAATTGATAATTACATGATTAATTATAAATTGTGTAATTATAATGCATGATGTAGTTTAAGTGATTTTAAATTATAATTATTTATAATTTAAATGGTAATTATAATTTGATTAAGCGTTTGAATTATAATTGTTTAATTATAATTTAGTTAAATACATACTTAATTTAATTATGTGAGTATTTTATGTGATGTAATTAACTATGTGATAGTTGATTATTATTTATTTAATTAGAATGAGTTAACCATGAGGGTTAACCAATTATGTGGATTAGTTACATGTTAACTAATTTAGGTTATTATGATTTGATGTATATAGGAAGTGTTTAAGTGTGTGGTTGAGTTAAGTAGCTTGCGCATAAGGCAAGTTTTTTAAACCCTGATCTTGTATTAATTTTATGCAAGTCTTCTAAACCCTAAACTTGCTATTTCTACGCAAGTTTCTTTGAGTTCATATATTCATTGTTGAGAATGTTCTTTTCATTTCTGTACTGGACAATTATTTACTTAACCGAAGAGATCTTGACTTATTGTTCAAGATCCAGTTTACTATTTTAAATACTTTAAGTTTACTTCTAAAGCATATGTTAATTCATAATTCTTTTATTTATGAATTATTGGAAGTCGATTCAACTAATCCTTAGTTGATGAACATGAATTTAAATTACCCTTGTAAGCTTATCCAAACTAAACTTTCTTTGGTGCGGACTTGAATTCAAATTACTGAGTTGAACAACCCTAATTATTAGGGGAGATTATTACGCATAGCGTTAAGATGTTTGTGCACAATACATGGTACGAAGGGCTGATCCCCCTAAGTACGAGTTAAGGTCCATAGTCTTATTGACTGTTAAAGGTTTAAATAGAAATATTTATAACCTAGGACAAGAGTTCAAAGGTCTTATGACCCTCAGATAAATTCTATATTCGAATTTTAATGTTGATAGAGAATTATTATTCAATTCTTTATTATTGAAGCAAGCTAAGTTTTTTAGATTCTTCAAAAGATATTCTTTCATGTATTTATTATCGTTAAACTCTAGTTAGCTGTTGTTTGCTAACTCTTGTATTAAATAACAATTACAGTTAAGGTTGATAACGTTGATGCCCCGTCTACTAGTAAAGGCAAGGGAAAGATGAACAATTGAAGACTTGTTTAATTATTTTGAAATGATTGTAATAAGACTTTTATGATATGTTTTTATTCTGCACGTTATTGTTTATGTCAAGGTTAGAGTAACCCTGGGATTGAGTTTTGAGAAGGTTGTAACCCTTGTTTTAAGGGAGATTTTATTATTTTGAATAAAGATTATAATTTATTTTGAGATATATTGGGTAGATATTTGTTATAGTTAGAAAGTGAACACCAAATCATGTGGAAACGAAGTACCCGAATTTGGGAGTGTCACAGGTTGGTATCAAAGCTGTAGGTTATGAAACCTTAGGTGGGGAAAAACCTTAGGTAGTAGCCTTATAGGTAAGATCGAAAAGATAGGTGTGCTAGGTAAAGATAATAAATTACCTTATGTGTCTATGTGTTTACGTTTTAGTATTCGAAGAGTGTCGATTCGTTATCACGTAATAATGAACTTTAAAATTCTTTTGTCAGGATGTCGAACGTTGGAGAACCTAGTCAGGCTAGAGAGGATGTACCTCAGATGCCTAGAGAGGAGGAACCCCGTGACATATATATTATCTGGGAGCAGCTGGTTATAAGAGAGCCATCTCCAGTGATCACCATAGCTGGTCGGGAGCGTGAGTTGACACCTATTCCAGAAGAAGAGGACGAGGACGAGTCTGAAAAGGAGGAAGAGGATCCTGAAGAGGAATTCCCACCTCACTCTATTAGTGCTGAGATGTACGAGGCAGTCTACGACAGCAACGTGGAGCTTTATGTTCGAGTCGGAGAGCTCGAAGAAACCATTCAGCAGCGAGACGAGACGATCGAGGAAATGGCAAGTGACCTAGGAGATGCACAGTGGAACCTAATACATATGGAGGTTGATAGAGATGCTGCTCGATTTGAACTGGCAAAGCTGAAGTAAGACATCCAGGAGGAGTCGAGGAAGCGTGCCAGAGCTGAAGAGTCAAGCTTGAGAGCTAATCAACGAGCCGATCGAGCTGAAGCTGAAGTTGAAGCCAAGAGGGCCAAGTTGAGGGAAACAGAGTATGCTTTCCATACAGCGATAGAGAGAGCTCAGGACCGTGTTTTCTACTACCCAGCTCAGTTCTAAGGTTTACCGTGGTATGTGGTGGACCGAAGAACGGTGTTTCGGGTAATGGAAGAGGAACGCAGAGAGGCTGTGCGACGTATTAATATGCCTAGGCAGTGGCAGTAGCAGTAGTAGTAGTAGCAGTAGCAGTAGCAGTAGCAGTAGCGGTAGTAGTAGAGCTTTTATTTATGTGTTGCTTTTTGTAGTAAATAAAGTAAATCCCATAATTTGAGATAAGAATGGGATAAGTTAATAATGTAATCCTGTAACTTTTCCAGTTCAGGAAGGGTGATGTAAATGGCAGAAATGCTATCTGATTGATGTTTTTAAACTACGACTAATGAATAAAAGAAGTTTATTGACGTGCTATGTGTTCTATGTGAACTGAATTGTTTAAAACGTTTAAGTATGAACTTGAATATTTAAAAATTGAATAAAGGGTCTAATAATAATATTTTCTTAACAGAAAATGCCTCCTAGAAGAAGAATAACACGTCAAAACCCCGAGGGTTCGATGAACAACAACAATAACGATGGGACGAATCCCAACTCGGTTCAGCAGTTGGTGAACCTGTTGACAGGAGCTCTTGCGAATCAGCCGCAAGTGCAGGTTACTATGTTTAAGGAATTCAAGGCTGTAGGACCGCCTGAATTCAAAGGATCGACCAATCCTATCGAAGCTCAGACGTGGGTTACGAAAATGGAGAAGGTATTCGACGTAGCCAGAGTAGGTGAAGACCAGAAGACAACATTCGCGGCTTTCATGTTAAACTCGGATGCTAGCTTCTAGTGGCAGGCTAATAAGACCCGAGAGGGAGAAGGAGTCATAACGTGGGAACGTTTCAAGGAAATGTTCTACGAAATGTACTTCCCAGTGAGTTCCCAGGACCAGATGGAGGTCCAGTTTGTAGAGCTTAAGCAAGGAGGGATGACGGTGTCCGAGTATGCCGCTGAGTTCAACGAGTTGGCCAGGTTTGCTACATACCAGGTCAGCACTGAAGCTAGGAAGGCGAGAAGGTTTGAGCGGGGACTGAAGCCATGGCTCTATAGCAAGGTTTCCATGTTCCAGCTGAACACATTTGTGGCTGTGCTAGAGAAGGCCATACTTGCTGAAGGAGGAAGCGAAGCGGTGACGAAGTTCAACCAAGATAAGAAGAAGAAGAATGAGGTAGAAACCAAGACTGGGAACAGCAGCGCTGCGAACCAGAAGAGGAAATGGAATGACAACACCTCTGCTGGGAGTCAGCAAGGAAGCCAATAGAAGAGGAAGTTCGAAGCATGTGCTACATGCTGTAAGAATCACACTGGCGTGTGCATGAAGGGGAAGCGAGTGTGCTTCAACTATGGTCAGGAAGGCCACATCGCATCTAATTGCCCAAACCCATAGAAGGGAGCTTGGTTTACATGTGGATCCAAGGATCACATAGCTCGCAACTGCCCGAAGAAGCTGACGGCAGGGTCAACAGGGAGCGGAGGGAATGGAAGCGGCAGTTCCGTGACCATCGCTGCACCATTGCAAGCTATTCGACCCACTGCACGAACATTCAATATGACGGTGCAGGATGCTGTGCAATCAAAAGACGTGGTTTTAGGTATTATTTCGGTCAATAGTATAAATGCATATGTATTATTTGATTCGGGTGATACTTGTTCATTCATATCTGATGATTTTGCTAAAACCCTAGACTTACTTGTAGAAGAGTTAGTTTACCCCTTGAACATAGAGATTGCGAATAGGGAAGTTATTCCTGCTAGGTGTGTTTATAAAAACTGTAGACTGGACATTAAGGGTCAGGAGCTGAGAGTATATTTGATTCCAATATAACTTGGGGAATTCGATGTCATACTGGGTATGGACTGGTTGTTCAACCATGGGGCGATAATCGACTGTCAGAAGAAGTCGGTAAACCTTACGGCTCCGTCGAAGTTAGAGTTCTATGGTAGCAAATCGCCTAGACAAGCGAGTTGTCTGACGGTTATGCAAGCCAAGAAACATCTGATGCAAGGCTGTGTGGGATATCTAGCCTATATAGTAGATACACGTATGGAAAGCCCGAAGGCGGAAGAGATATCGGTAGTTAAGGAGTTTGTGGACGTTTTTTCGAGCGATTTGCCAGGACTTTCGCCAGATAAGGAGATAGAGTTCGTGATCGATCTAGCACTGGGAACTGCTCCGATTTTGAAGGCTCCGTACAGCATGGCTCCAGTTGAGATGAAGGAATTGATGGTTCAACTACAAGAATTACTGGACAAGAAGTATATTCAACCGAGCGTTTCGCCGTGGGGAGCGCCTGTTTTATTCGTGAAGAAGAAGGATGGGTTGATGAGTCTTTGTATTGATTATAGGGAGTTGAATAAAGTTATGGTCAAGAATAGGTATCCTTTACCTAGGATTGATGACTTGTTTGATTAACTGAAGGGTGCGAAGTACTTCTCAAAAATTGATTTGAGAAGCGGGTATCATCAATTGAAGGTGAGGAAGGAAGATATACCTAAAACGGCTTTTAAGACTCGATATGGTCATTACGAGTTCTTGGTGATGTCATTTGGTCTCACGAATGCCCCAGCTGCATTTATGGACTTAATGAACAGGGTGTTCAAGCCATTTTTTGACAAGTTCGTGGTAGTGTTCATAGATGACATCTTGGTTTATTCCAAGACCAAGGAGGAACATGCTGAATACTTACGACTAACCTTAGAATCCCTAAGACGAGAGAAGCTTTACGCTAAATTCTCAAAATGCGAATTCTGGTTGGAACGTGTGCAATTTCTTGGCCACGTGATCGACAAGGATGGTATTTCGGTGGATTCGTCGAAGGTTGAAGCTGTTATGAATTGGAATCAGCCGAAGACGCCGTCTGAAGTGAGAAGTTTCTTGGGATTGACAGGTTATTACCGTAGATTTATCCAAGACTTTTCTAGAATTGCAACTCCGTTGACGAATTTAACTCGTAAAACGATTAAATTTGTTTGGACGGAGAAATGTGTGGAATGTTTCCAAGAGCTGAAGAAGAGGTTGAGTACTGCGCCTGTATTGTCTTTACCGGATAGTTCGGGGAATTTCGTAGTATATAGCGATGCCTCACATAAAGGATTAGGCTGTGTGTTGAAGCAGAGCGACAAAGTCATTGCCTATGCGTCACGTCAGCTAAAGGATTATGAGAAGGGGTATCCGACCCATGATCTAGAATTGACGGCAGTAGTGTTTGCCCTAAAGATTTGGAGGCACTACTTATATGGAGAAAAGTGTGAAATATACACAGATCATAAGAGTCTGAAGTATATATTTACCCAGAAGGATTTGAACATGCGCCAAAGAAGATGGTTGGAACTGATTAAAGACTACGATTGCGAGATACTTTACCATCAGGGTAAAGCTAACGTTGTCGCCGACGCTTTGAGCAGGAAAGGTCGGAAGAAGCTGAACGTGTTAACTGATCAGGATCAGTTAATAGAACAGATGGCGAGATTGGAGTTGGAGGTGAAGCTTCCGAAGGAGTCGGATGAGAAGTTATTTCAAGTAACCACTGGTTCTACTCTAGTAGACAAAGTGAAAGAAGCAAAACTTCACGATGAAGAATGTAAGAAGGTTTGGAGGAGGATAACCGATGGCGAAGAGTTCAAGTTCAAGATCGATAATGAAGGGATGTTATAGTTTGAAGGTAAAATCTGGGTACCGCCAGTACCTGAGGTCAAAGAGGAGATTCTGAGTGAAGCTCATAGTTCTAGATATTCTATTCACCCTAGGAGTCCGAAGATGTACCAGGATCTTAGACATCATTTCTGGTGGCCGAATATGAAGAGGGATGTGGCTGAATGCGTTGCAAAATGCTTTACGTGCCAAAAAGTTAAAGCAGAACACCAGAGACCGAGTGGTTTGCTACAACCGTTAGAGATTCCAGAGTTGAAGTGGGAGCACATCACGATGGATTTTGTGGTAGGTCTTCCAATGACTCAAAAAGGGATTTGATGCGATATGGGTTATAGTGGATCGACTGACAAAGTCAGCCCACTTTCTGCCGATCAGGGTTAAGTACAACCTGGATAAGCTAGCGAAGCTATACGTGAAGGAAATTATTTCTAGACACGGTGTTCCGGTGTCAATTGTGTCCGACAGAGATCCACGTTTTACGTCTAATTTTTGGAAGAGATTGCAAGAATGTTTGGGAACGCAATTGCGAATGAGTACAACGTATCATCCTCAGACCGACTGACAGAGCGAGAGAACGATTCAGACGCTTGAGGATATGCTGAGAGCTTGTGTGATGGACTTTAAAGGAAGCTGGGAGGATCATCTACCGTTGGTGGAGTTCTCCTACAATAATAGTCATCATGCAAGTATTGGCATGCCGCCCTACGAAGCGTTATACGACAGAAAATGCAGAACTCCTTTGTGCTGGGATGAAGTCGGTGAACGTCAATTGTTGGGACCAGAATTAGTACAACAAACCGTCGAAATTATGAAGCTGATCAGAACGAGATTAGTTGCTGCTCAAGACAGACAGAAGAAGTATGCTGATCTTCATCGACAAAATCGAGAATTCTTACCAGGAAGTTTCGTGTTCCTGAAAGTATCTCCCTGGAAGGGGAAGATTCGTTTTGGTAAGAAGGGAAAGCTGAGTCCCAGATATATTGGACCTTGTGAAGTGTTGCAAAAAGTTGGCGAGGTAGCTTACGAGATTGCATTACCTCCGGAGCTCGAGAATATACATAATGTCTTCCATATTTCTATGTTAAGACCTTACAAGCATGATTATAAACATATAATAGAATATGAACGTTTACAATTTGATAAGGACTTAACATATGAGGAAGTACCTGTTCAAATAGTTGATAGAAAGGAACAAGTACTTAGGAATAAAGTGATACCTTCTGTTAAAGTAATCTGGAGGAACCACAGTGCTGAAGAAGCTACGTGGGAACTCGAAGATGTTATGATGAAATCTTATCCGCATTTATTTGATTAGTTTTGTGTAACCCCTTATATGCTGATTCTGGGGACATAATCCTTTTAAGGAGGGAAGAATGTATTAGACAAGAATTTTTTTATGTGTGATTCTGGGGACAGAATCCTTTTAAGGAGGGAAGATTGTAACGATTGAGATTTTATATTTAATTTTAAATATTTATTGAGTTAAATAAATATTTTATGTGATTTATTTATTGAGTTAAATAAATAAATTATGTGATTTATGGAGTGATTTAATTAAGTGTTATATATTAATTAAATGAATGTGTAATATTTATTTAATTAATGTATATTAATTTTATATTATAGTTCTAATTTAATTGAGAGAATTAAATTAGATGAGATGTGTGTTAAGTGTTACGGGAATTATAATTAGCGAGTAATTATAATTATGTGACAAATATTTATATGGTTAATTGATTTTAATTGATTGAATAAGAATGTTCTTTGTTTAATTAATTAAAATGTGACATTTAAAATATGTGTTAAAATGATTTGTTAAAATAAAAGAAAAAGGATTTTAAATAAATAAGGCTTTGCATTTGTTTTTAAATCTAGTTTCTAAACAAGGCCTTAGCTAATAATCCGTTTTTACATAAAGAGTTTGCCAAACATGACCTTATGGATATTCAAATTCATTTTTTTCAACTTAAGTAATTAGTAGTAATTAGTGTATATAATTATTATTAGGAGTTACATGTTTTATGTAATATATGTATTATATGTATATTGTATATACTACAACTACGTTAGTTTTACAAACTAAGAAAAACAAAGAAAGAAAAGAGCAGAGGAAAAAGAACAGAGAAGAAGGGAAGAAGAAGAGAAAGAAAGGAGAAAGAGACTTTGAAAGAATTCTCTCTAAGACATCATCTTCTTCTCCTAAGCCTAATCAACGGGTATAATTTCTAAATTTAGTTTTAATAATGTGTTTTATATTGTGGAACTTCTCTATAAAAATATTTTCATGAAAATGGTATAATCATGAATTGAATATATGTATTTTGTTCATGTTATACTAATAGTGATTGTATGCCATAATGATTTTCAGAAATCAAAGTTGTCAGAAACATGTTTTAAATGAATAGTATGAGTTCATATGGAATTTCATGTATTTGGGTGATTTTAGAGTAAAATTGATGAATTAGTATATCCTAACATGCTTATTAGGAATTTGTTTGCTGTTATCTTCCATCTTGTATATAATGCATGTATATAAAGTTGAATTACTTGAGAAATTTTATTACAGTAGATTATTTTATGAAAAATATGAATTTTTATGAAAATGGCCAAATTAGACTTTTAAAACTGTTGATTCTTGTTGTTTAGATGACTTTTGTGTTTTAGAAACATGTTATATATATGTATTATTGCATAGGTATGATTTACAATATTTAAGTTACTGTGAATTGTCGTTTTTTGGCTTGTTTGGGTTAATCGGTGAAGCAGAGTATCGTGGCTGTCTGCCTCTGTCTATGCTCCTGCGCAGCTGCGCCGGTAGTACAGCCAAAAGTAGCGCAGCTGCGCCGCTTGCCTTTCCCAGATTCGACCCCTGCGCAGCTGCGCCGGTACCAAGGCCGTTGGCTGCGCAGCTGCGCCGTGTCTTGGGAAGAGAGAGTGAGTTTTAATCAAGTGTGCAGTTTATTTTTATGACTAAGTAACATTGTTGCTAGAATAATGATCATGTATTTAAGTTGCAATAGCATGTTGATAACATGAAGTTGACAATTTCATAATTTGAGAAAAAATGAAGTTTTGAAAATCTTAATATAGTATTTAAATTAAGCTATAATTGTTTAATTGTAAAATAAGTTACTTAATTATAATTTGATTAATTATAATTAAGGGTAAAGGTTTAAATTATAATTCTGTGAAATTATAATGTATAGAAGTTGACTTATTTTAATCAATTAGATGTTAATTTAAATTATAATTTATGTAATTATAATTTAATAAATGCATGTTTAGTTATGGATTATAAATTGATAATTACATGATTAATTATAAATTGTGTAATTATAATGCATGATGTGGTTTAAGTGATTTTAAATTATAATTATTTATAATTTAAATGGTAATTATAATTTAAGTAATTATAATTTGATTAGGTGTTTGAATTATAATTGTTTAATTATAATTTAGTTAAATACATAATTAATTTAATTATGTGAGTATGTTATGTGATGTAATTAACTATGTGATGGTTGATTATTATTTATTTAATTAGAATGAGTTAACCATGAGGGTTAACCAATTATTTAATTAGTTACATGTTAACTAATTTAGGTTATTATGGTTGGATGTATATAGAAAGTGTTTAAGTGCGTGGTTGAGTTAAGTAGCTTGCGCATAAGGCAAGTTTTCTAAACCATGATCTTGTATTAATTTTATGCAAGTCTTCTAAACCCTAAACTCGCTATTTCTATTCAAGTTTCTTTGAGTTCATAGATTCATTGTTGAGAATGTCCTTTTCATTTCTGTACTGGACAATTATTTACTTAACCGAAGAGATCTTGACTTATTGTTCAAGTAAGATCCAGTTTATTATTTTAAATGCTTTAAGTTTACTTCTAAAGCATATGTTAATTCATAATTCTTTTATTTATGAATTATTGGAAGTCGATTCAACTAATCCTTAGTTGATGAACGTGAATTCTAAATTACCCTTGTAAGCTTATCCAAACCAAACTTTCTTTGGTGCGGACTTGAATTTAAATTACTGAGTTGAACAACCCTAATTATTAGGGGAGATTATTACGCATAGTTTTAAAATGTTTGTGCACAATACATGGCACGAAGGGCTGATCCCCCTAAGTACGAGTTAAGGTCAATAGTCTTATTGACTGTTTAATGTTTAAATAGAAATATTTATAACCTAGGACAAGAGTTCAAAGGTCTTATGACCCTCAGATAAATTTTATATTCGAATTTTAATGTTGATAGAGAATTATTATTCAATTCTTTATTATTGAAGCAAGCTATGTTGTTCAGATTCTTCAAAAGATATTCTTTCATGTATTTATTATCGTTAAACTCTAGTGAGCTGTTGTTTGCTAACTCTTGCATTAAATAACAATTGCAGTTAAGGTTGATAAGGTTGATGCCCCGTCTACGAGTAAAGGCAAGGGAAAGATGAACAAGTGAAGACTTGTTTAATTATTTTGAAATGATTGTAATAAGACTTTTATGACATGTTTTTATTCCGCACGTTATTGTTTATGTCAAGGTTAGAGTAACCCTAGGATTGAGTTTTGTGAAGGTTGTAACCCTTGTTTTAAGGGAGATTTTATTATTTTGAATAAAGATTATAATTTATTTTGAGATATATTGGGTAGTTGTTTGTTATAGTTAGAAAGTGAACACCAAATCATGTGGAAACGAAGTACTCGGATTTGGGGGTGTCACATTTTCAATAAAGAGATTAAATTATATTGCGTAGCAGTAATCAACGATACAGGCAAGTTTCTATACTATTTTATTGAGCAAGTTTTCCCTAACTCAAACTCGAGTTATATTTCAAAGCATGTTAGTGAATGATTATTGATGATTATTCACGTCTATACAGATTATTGATTCGTACTTAGTGCATGTTGCATATGTTCATCAGGTATAAAAGGCTGATCACCTTCATTACCCTAAGGTTCAGTTAAAGTTGTTCATGGTCCTTGTTGACATTAAACATTATTGGTTCAGTCATTCCTTTATTGAAACTCTGATTTATGCTATTTCACAATTATTATATTGTTAAAACTTCGAAAGCTTATTATTCTTTTCAATCATGATATATATTCATTTGAACTTAAACTTGCTGGGCAAACTTGTTGCTCACCCTTGCTATATCATGATAAACATTTTAGATTAAGACGAAACGACACAGACAAATGCAAAGGCAAGTTCTAGGATTGGATTATTGTACTGTTAAAATTGAAATAGTATTGGATGCAAATGACATTGCAAGTCGTGTAGAAAATGAATACGTGTATTAATTGAAGGTTACCGACCTTGGGAGTTATGTGTAAAGGTTATTGTATAAACAATTTATGTTTATATCTTCCGCAATAGTTATAGAAATGATGCACCAGGTACGAGGTTCTTGGGACCTGAATTTGGGGGCGTCACAGTTGGTATCAAAGCTGTAGGTTATAAACCTTAGGTAGGATTACCTTAGGCTATAACTGCAGAGATGAGAATGATAAATAAACTCAAATAGAGTTGAAGTGATAAGAGATGAATTCAGAAAATTCATCATTAAGATAAGAATATGATAAATAAGATTCAAATAAGAATCTTGAAGAATTATAAGATAAGAATCTAGAGTTACCTGACTCCAATAGTAAAGATGAAAAGTGATAATAAATAGACAAAGTCTATAAGATGAAAAGTGTAAAATCATAATATAATATGATTAAGGGGAAAGAAGATCGTAAAATAAAACGATCACGAGATAGAAAAGAATCGTAGTATAACACGATTATAAGAAGAGATCACAACGTGATCTGATGAGGTTATAGGAAGGAAGATGATCAATCATTTGATTAAAAACTTTATAGCATAATTGGTGTACGAAAGTTGTAATATGAAATTCTACTATGAAAACTCAGGAAAGAGTTGTAGAATTGTAGATACGGATTAAATGAAATTCGTATCGAGTAAAGAGGGAGCCAGGATTATGTGGGATTTCAATTGAGGAATCATGTTAGCAGCTAAGTTGATGATTCCTTGTTTCGGCGGGGAATTTATGCTTGGTTTTAGTACCACTTAACTTCCTATATTAATATAGTGGTTGAGTTGAACAATTCCTTGTATGGGTAGGGAGTTGTCCTTAGTTTAACAAACCGCTTAGCTTCTTATATTGATTAGTGGCTGAGTTGACCAATTCCTTGTATGGGCAGGGGATTGTGTTTGGTTTGACAACCACCTATCTTCTTATATTGATAATCATTGAAATGTTGGTGTTGCGCTATTCGCTATATGTATGTTGAGAAGGTGATTCTTTTCTCATGTGTATAACGGATAGGTACAGAATATAAGAATAGGTGCGAGTTCTTAAAACTCATACTTGTGGTAAGTTCGTGACTCATAATCGTATGCTATGTTTTTGAACCCCTAAGCGTATGGACAGTTCCTGATTAGTTCTTGAACTACATATTGCTAGGATAAGTTCCTAAACTCATATTATTGTGGAAAGGTCCTGAACTCATAACGTGTGGTAAGTTTGATGAACTGTACTTGGGTATAGAAAAGTTGGGGATGAAGAATTGAGGATTTTTACTATAGTTTTAATGGTGATAGAATAGATAGAATTTTTAAGCAATTGATCATTAGAAAAATTGAAGTTAATAGTGGAAGTATAGGTATTCCAGATCTTCTAGCTATGCTAGACTTTGAAATTTTTGACATCAAGCTAAATTCGCACTGATGTGCCTTTAAAAATATAAATGAGTTTTTTATTATCAGCAACACATGGTTACAATTGTGTAGAAGTGGGCTTCGAACCACTAACGCATCGTTACCTGTTGCGGCATGATAACCCCCAAAAATGAATTTTTGTTATCCTCAAAACATGATGACAAGTGTGTATGTGTGGACTTCGGGACCCTGACACATCGTTACCTATTGAGGTATGATAACACTAAAACTGATTTTCAAAGATTTTTGAACTGGTTAAAAGAAAAGTTTATGCTAATTATTTCGGCTAGACAAAAATTATTTGAAATATCAAAATATATTTATATATCATCAATGCATCATGGAACCTGGTGCAAAGATGATAAAAACGATGGAGTCATTCATGCAGTCTTACCTAGTGTCGGTTGCGATCAAAAGATCGTCAGCCCACTATGGTATATTGTTGTATAACAAAGTCATAAAAATGACAGAATCTTAAACGGACTGTAAATACAATGCGGTATAATGACGCCATAAAATAATTTTTAGAATTTTAAAGAAAATTTAAGTGTCAATTAAAGTTGGCCAAATACATATTTCGATTAATGTTCAAATTATTGGTATATGTCTAAGCTATTTGATTCAGCTAGACAAAGGTTTATGAAAATTCAAGTATCTCTTTGAGAATTATCCCGAACCATATTGTTTTAATTCAGAATCCAAGTTGAGTATGAACATCCCTAAATTAGAAAATATTTTTGCGCCAAAGGCGGATATGATGAACACAAATGTCGTTCCAGCATGTAGCATCTGATCAATGCAGGGTATAACGGGCTGATCACCCATGCTTGTAAGTATGACGGTTTACAGATTTCTGTTTAAACCTTTTCAAAATTGAAAAATAAAAGTTCAAGGTCTATATGACTCCTCAGCATTATATGAAAAGTTTTTAACTCCCTAGAGAGAAGTCTGGGTAGAATGTGATGATAGAATAGTTCCTCATAGAAGGAAGCCGCATGTACTCATTAAATGATGATGAAATCAGATAAAGGTTAACTTAAAAACCTAGTTTTGGTGAATTAAAGGAGTAGGGATTAGTAGGCTGTAATTTCGAGGACAAAATTCTTAGAAGAATGGATGAATGTGACAACCCAAAAATTTATAAGATCTTAAATGATTAAAATAAAGGTTAAAGGATAAAACCTAGACGAAAATTTGAGGAATAATTTTAAAATTTTAAAGAAGAACCTATATGGTTTACTAATTAAAAGAGAATTGAGAAAATATGGGTTACAAAATTATTAAACCCTAGAAAAAAAATATACTTGAAGGAATATTAAGGATAAGGTACTACGATACCTATAAAGTGTGGTGGCCTAATATATAAATTAGGTATTAGAATTAAATAACCTCAAGTGTTATTTTTATTTAACTGTCCTAGTATTTTAATTATATACTAGTAACCTAATCTAAGAGATTTATGAAATATGTATCAATCTATTAGATTATTTTGCATGATTATGTGAGTGTTTATAACTTATTAAATCAGTTAGGGCTATTAAGGTAATATACTTGGTGGAGTATATTATGACTTATGTGAATTATGTGTATGATTAATTAAATATATATTATATAATGTGTATACATTTATTTTGTATAAAAATAGAATTAAGAATAAAGTTATGTAACCTAATACATATATTAGGTATGGTAATTAACAACCTAAGGGATTATAATATGAGAGAATATTAGTATTTAAAAACATATACCAACCCTATGAGATTTATTTTATATATCTCAAATAATTAATTTTATAACCTAAATAAAGCAAGTCTAAATGGGTTATGAAATTAAAGATAAATGAGTAATGATTTAAATTATAAAAGAGGGGAATAGAAATCCTAACTAAATGATTAGGGTAAGATAAAAATTAAAAGTATGAGACTAAGTTGATTTTATGGCCCAAAGAATTTAATAAGTAGCCCAATTGTTTATTTAAGCATTGGACTTGTAGCTAAATTGATTTAATAGCAATTAAGTTATTAAGCTAGCCCAATATATCATGTATAGGACAAGTATTATAATGGCACAATTTAATTATGGGTGGAAGCCCAAGTTCATTTTATCTAGTAAGTAAATTAAGGAAAGATCCAAGCCCAAAATAAATTAAATCAAAGCCCAAGCTTAGCGCAATGGGAGAAGGGACTGAATGGACTTTAGTAAGTTAAATGAGGAATTAAGAAAAACAAAAACTTGGGCCAAAGGAGGCCCATTTCGGCCCAAGCTAGGACGAAATGGAGCATGAGAATTAAATCTTGTGGATAAGATATTGGATAGATTTGGAAATATATTTGATAGATATGGAAAGATATGAAAAGATATATGGAGAGAGAAGATGAGAAATGAAAAGATATATGGAGAGAGAAGATGAGCTATGAAAAGATATTGGAGAGAGAGAAAAAATATTTTGTTTAGATATACAAGCTAGCTAATGATAAGAGAGAGAGAAGATGAAGATATTGGGAGAAAATGTTAGATATACAATATATCTATACAAACTTTACTAGCATATAATTCCTTTCTCTTTTATCTTTTATTTCTCTCACTTCTTAAGTTAGCAAAAGCAAAACTAGAGAGAGATAAGAGAGAGAGGAGAGGGGCGGCTACTTTGAGGAAGAAGGAGGAAGAAATTTTTTTATACTTTCAAGCCCCATAATCATCCATAGAAGAAGGAGATCATAGAGATCAAAGGTATAAATATCTTTTGTTTCTGTTATTTTTAGTTATGTTCAATCAAAACTTGGATTTATTTCTTGAACTTCAAAACTCTAGATCTACATGATCTAGAGTGTGTTATGTGTGGATCTATCCATTTTGAGGATCAAAATTAGATTTAAGTATGAAATGGAAACTAGGTTTTTCAAAATGTAGAAACTCAAATTTTTCTTAGCCTTAGTTGTGTTTAATCTTATGTTTGGTGATTCTTGAGGTAATAGTTCATGGATCATGGTATATCCATGAGTATATGATGTATGGGTATGTTTTATGTTAGTTTTTGGTGATTAATTTTTGAATAATAAAGAGATCTTGGAAGTTTTCTTAGAAATCCCCAAGGATGGAAAAATTAGATTTTTAGAAAACGCAACATAAAATTTAAACGACCATATCTCCTAGTATATTTTGAAATTTTGAGTGTGGTCAAATTCTGAAGTTAGATATACAAGTCTTCTAACTTTTCCAAGTTGAATCACTGAAAAAAGAGTTATAGAGTTTTGTGTGGACTGATTTTAGTAAAGGAAGCAAAAGCTGAAAAAGAAAGAAAAGCAATCTGTCCAGAATTTGTAAGGATAGTTTAGTTCACTTAATTTATGAAATAAATTCCAATCTTTTGGGACAAGAAAATATATGAGATAAAGTATCTTGTGTCCAAAAATGAGCTCATTCCGACTTAAATTGAACAAGTTATGAACATTTCAATATTTGGGTTTTTTAGAAGAAAATTACTATAAACGGAGTTCTATAACTCCGATGGCCACGAAATTTAAACTGGATGTCCACGTTAACATGTGTAAGATCCCGTCAAGAGTTGGGAATTCTTAGATTTAAGCGTGAGGTAGCTAATATCTTAAGGAATTAAGTAGAAATCGATTTTTGAAAAATACTTAAAGGAGTTGAAAGATTTAAGAAAAAATGTTTTTGTGTAAGGAATATATGTGTATATGTTTGGGCAAAGGATAGAAAAATAATACACTGATTTGGTATTTTTGTGAAATGGCTATTTCAGCTTTCTGAAATGAACATTTCAGGATGCTGAAATGAAAACGAAAAATATTAGGAAGACTGTTTGGTTTTAGCTTGCTGAAATGGGAACTGAAAAGGTTAGGAATGGAAGATAGTTTGATTTTAGTTTATTGAATTAGTAAACAGTTTACCTAGTTTTAATAATAACTTATAAAGTGATCAAGTAAGTGTTAAGTCTAAGGTAGTGCAGTCGTACTCATTAATGATTGATGTATAATAGTTGGGCTAAACGATTCCTTCAGGGAGCAAAGGTATATACGAATTAGCAACCGATCTAACTCGCTGTGAAAACAGTGTAGACGAGACGGAAGCTAATTTGTTGGTTGTTTGTGGGAAACCACTCAGTATACTATATTGAATATTATTAAAGACTCGATGTGTGCTAGGTTTAAACTTGTGAATAAGTATAACATTAAGGTTATCTAATATTTGACAATATGGTTAAGTGTTAGATAGTTTACTTATAAAGTAATAGTATTATGGGATACGGTATGTTATGCAAACTAAAAGATCAATCTTATAACTGATAGGTCTTTTCAATAAAGAGATTAAATTATATTACGTAGCAGTAATCAATGATACAGGCAAGTTTCTATACTCTTTTATTGAGCAAGTTTTCTCTAACTCAAACTCGAGTTATTTTTCGAAGCATGTTAGTGAATGATTATTGATGATTATTCACGTCTATACAGATTATTGATTCGCACTTAGTGCATGGCATATGTTCATCAGGTATGAAAGGCTGATCACCTTCATTACCCTAAGGTTCAGTTAAAGTTGTTCATGGTCCTTGTTGACATTAAACATTATTGGTTCAGTCATTCTTTTATTGAAACTCTGATTTATGCTCTTTCACAATTATTATATTATTAAAAATTTGAAAGCTTATTATTCTTTTCAATCATGATATATATTCATTTGAACTTAAACTTGCTGGGCAAACTTGTTGCTCACCCTTGCTATATCATGATAAACATTTTAGATGAAGACGAAACATCGGACACATGCAAATGCAAAAGCAAGCTCCAAGATTGGATTATTGTACGGTTAAAATTGTAATAGTATTGAATGCAAATGACATTGTAAGTCGTGTAGAAAATGAATATGTGTAGTAGGTTAAGGTTACCGACCTTGGGAGTTATGTGTAAAGGTTATTGTATAAATAATTTATGTTTATATTTTCCGCAATAGTTATAGAAATGATGTACCAGGTCTGAGGTTCTTGGGACCCTGATTTGGGGGCGTCACATCAAAAGCCATAAAGCTTTGTTTGGCAAAACCCCCTTAATTTTAAAAACTAGCTTTTTAATAGCTAAGACCATGTTTTGTAAAATAAGATTAAAATAAGGGCAAGGGCCCTGTTTGGCAAAACTAATTTAAAACCTTTTTATTCTTTTAATAAATCATTTAGCACATATTTTTAATGTTACACTTTAATTAATTAAATCTTAACATTCTAATTTAATTAATTAAAAGCTAACATCAATTAAGCACATAAAAATCACCACATAACAATTATAATTACTCGCTAATTATAATTTCATGTAACAATTATCACATAAACTTCATCTAATTTAATTATTTCAATTAAATTAGAACTATACCATAACATTATTATACATCAATTAAATCAAATATTAAATATTCATTTAATTAATATATTACACTTAATTAAATTACTCCACAAAAATCACATAATTTATTTATTTAACTCAATAAATAAATTAAAATATTTATTTAATTCAATAAATATTTTAAAATTCTCATTTGTTACAATTATAAGGGTCGTAACGTTTTCTGAACGACGCGACACCGAGAGATGTTTTGGAGTTAATCGCGTAAATTAAACTATAATGCGCGAGTGATATTAAATAAGAATTAATATAAACCAAACTGAGAGTCATTAAGTGACTAATTGGTATATTCATGTACACTTATATGTGTAGAACATGTGAAGGACTAGTAAAGTAAGTAGTAAAGGATAGCAGATGCTTCAGGCAAGTTTTCTAAATTTTCGCAGATTTTATTGAGCAAGTTTCTTAACATGTGCAAATGTGTATATTTGTGCAAGTTTTCTGTATGATGTATAACTTATATGTTATGCAAATATTGTATGATTCTTGTATATATTATTTTCTGTGCAAAGCATGTATTTAAGTGTTGGAATTTCATTTGTTATATGAAATTCATTGTAAGATTTATGAAAAAGGAGTTATTAGCCATTTGTTTCGGCGTAGCTCAAGTGTAGAATTATTCTGAATAGAATATATATATATGGTTGAAGGAATTATAGTTCTAAATTCTAGTAAGTGAGATAACTTGTTAGTTCCAAATCAAATAATTTGGGCAAGAAATGGTGTTAACTTGCACTCCGTGCAAGAATGTATGTTATAAAAGCAAGATGTTGCTATATTTTTTATGTACTCTAAGTGAGCAGATAAAGTTTTGATTTCACCTTGTGCAATGGCATGGTTATTGATGGTTATACGAAAGATCGTATTGAACTAGTATATGTGCACTTATGTGCAATGTTAAGAAGAAGAGTTCTAAGAAACAGAACTATTAAAGATAGTAAGTAATTCACAGAATAGCAAATGACATGAATAAGAAAGTTGATATGGATAGTTTAGATTAGTTAAAGTTACGGGGTTAACTAAGTTTAAGTCACGAGTGTAGTCACATATTTTTTTAACATTTGACATATAGCTAATAAGTAGAAAAACTCCTTTGTATGAGCAGGAGATTTGTGACCACTCAATTCACTTCATTGATAACTATTGAACACTTGTGATGTACTGTTTATATATATATATATATATATATATATGTTGAGAAGGTGATTCTTTTCAAATATATGTAATTATTTAGGCTAAGTTGAGTCCTAGAATAGTTATTTAAGAAAGTTGTTCTTAATAAATATGAGAAGACATATGGTCTTAGGTTATTATGATTAAGTTTATGATGATGAACTTCAGGTGGAAGGATTAACGAGGCTATTCTCTTAGAATGGTAATGAAGGTGTTATATGATAGCAATCTGATTTAATTCCTATTTATTCAAGCTGCTTCATAACTCTTGTTTGGTTAATGAAGTTTCAAGTAATGATAAGTTGTTTATAACTTTGTTGTTTATTCAATTGTTTTCAGTTGCTGACCAATTAAATGCTCACTCTTGCAAATTATAATATCATTGGAGCTAAGCTAAAGCAGACCGAAGAATCCGGTACTGTACATGAGCAGAAGAGATTAAAAATAGAAAATGGTTGTAATATTAGTACAAATTATAAATTATATTTTAATATTCAATGATGTAATAAGTTAAAGTCTTCGTACCTAGGTGTAGAAGGTAAGATTCTGCATATGTTTTGTAAGAAATAGTATAATTATTCTTGTGGTATATTAAGATGTTTGTATGATAGCACTAGAATACAGTTTTAAAGATAGAAATGGAATTCAAGGCTGTCACAAAATATGAATTAAAAGATATTCCTTTCATGTAACATTTTAAAACGATATACTGAGCGGTTATAAAGGCCTTAAACTTCTTGAACAAAGTTTAACAATTTATATAACTGTAAACCAACTAGAATATTTAACAATCAAAAAGACTACAAATATTCTATACAAGTACGCTAGGGGATCAGCCTATCGTACCCTATATTATGCACAACATATAAATCTTAGACACTTGAGTGTAAAACTAAAATCATAATGTCCAATCTAAGTTTTCCCTTTTTATAAGGGTTTCTCATCTCAGTTTAACATAGTGTCTACACCAAAAATATTTGGCTTAGAGTAACCTGTAAATAACTTTAATGAATTTTCAATAATTTAAAAAATCATTTCAATATATGTCTAGTAAAAACAAATGACATAAACTTACTCTTAACACAAATCATGAATAGTAGAACCTTTGTAAATCAAAATAGTCCAATGATAAAACTAGTCTTTTCCAATGAGACATAGTGCGAATACTAGCATGCAAATCAATTAAGAAACTAGCATGAATTGAGCAACTTACACAAGTATATAGGTTTGAGTAAGTTTAGAACTTGTCTGACTTATGTAATTCCACCTTGGTTATGCTACTAAACCCTTCCAAATGTTTACCTACAACATCCAAAAGGATTTGTTTAATTACCTTAATCGTTACCCTTTTAATACATATCGTCGATAATTATCGTAACCTAATCTGATAATTGTTCCTTCTACTTAATTCAAATATAAAACATCCCCTCACATTATTTTTATAGCACTTTTCATAAAAATAGGTGTTTAACATTTACTTAGAATCATTCGTCACATGTTGACATATTCTAGTCGATAGTTACTAAATTTACGGTATTTAATTATTTTACCTACTCGTAACTCTACTTTCTTCATTAAGACTTTTTAACGTAAAAATAATTTTATTATAATTTTTTAGCTTTATTAAGTATTTTTAAAAGGGTCATTTTAGTTCGTAACTTCGCAAATTTTGTTATATCATAATTAATTCCAAAAATCATCAAATTTGGTCAGTTTCATAATCATATGAAAGTATACTTTCAGTTAAAATTTCATGGCCACCTGAGTTATAGAACTAAAGTTATATTAGTTTTCGTGCTTGAAACCTTAATTTTTGATTGGTCATAACTCCCTCATCCGAAGTCGGAATTTGATCATCTTCGAACATGAGTTTTGTTATACCATATATTTTCATGTCCCAAAAGGGCTTAATTTTTCTAACTTTCTAAGTAGACGAAACTATCCATGGAAATTTAGGGCAAATTATTTTGACAGTTTTTCAAATTTTGTCCTTTATGGTAGAATGTTTAGAGGACTCATATATCTATATCTGGAAGTTGACCACACTTAAAATTTCAAAATAGAATGAGAGATATGGTTGTTCAAATTTTAATTTCTATTTTTAGGTTTTATAGTTTTCTAACTACATTTCCATTTCATGAACTTTTCATTATTTCGTGATTTATCAAACATATTAGCATACAACAAGCACATAACTCCATTATAACCACCCTTACACCTTAGGATCCACCATAATCCTAATCACAACAATCCTCCCACAACAAACATGCAAGAACAAACTACTAAGAACATAAGCTATCAAATAATCTAACTAGTTTTAGGGTTAGAGAACTTTTAAACATTCAATGTTCTTCTTCTTGCTAGGTTGATGACTCATTTCTAGCCTTTCTTGCTCCTTTCTTCCTCTTACAAATTGTGGGACTCCTCTCTCTCTCTCTCTCTGTGACGCCCCCAAATTTGGACCGCCACATCGTCTCAAATTCGGTTAATCACGTTCTAAATACTAACATAATAATATGGCTAAATATCATATCACACAGCGGAATAACACATAATACGAATAGATTACATTTATTTAATATAATCATTCATATCCCAAGGTTTCGTAACTTAAACATCTCTTACATAGCTTAAACGTACTTAGGCATACTTAACTTAACTTAGTACATAATAGACTAGAATCTTATTACAATTAACATAAAAGTTCTACATAATAACAAGCTACTCCGTAGCTTTGCCCTTGCCCTTATCAGCGCCCGAAGGTCCGCCTTGCTCTGTCTTAACTGAAATATTTTTAGTAAAAAGCAAGAATGAGCAACAAGTTTGCTCAGCAAGTAATATAGCAATAAGGGTTAATATAGTTTTTAATTCTTCAGGGGTATGACAATAAATGATAGTTCGAGGATAACAAGAAGTATCAACGGTTTTCAACAAAAGTCGCTAAGGACCAAAAGATATCAATAAGATTCAAGGTTTAACCTCTTCATAGTTCAAGAATAATGAATACTGAGCAGTCACTAAGGACTATGAACTTCTACTAGAATTAACAGAAATTATACTGATAATCCAATAAAACAAGTACAATAGCTGATCAGCCTAAAGTACCCTACGTTATGCATATCATTCAATTGTACTCAAGTGCGCACGTCGGTCTCCCGACAATATATAGTTTTCCCTTCAAAGAAGGTTTTCATCTAAGTCAATACAAGATTTTGCACCAATCAATTGGTTTGGATAGCTTTCTAATCATGATATTGGTCTAGCCGAATCGAATGGCATAGACCGCCCTTTCAATATATATAAGAACAATTATAAGTTCAATACTCGATATTAAAATTCAAAGAATATAATCAAATTTATCTTAGCTATGAAGCAATGAGTCATAAGACATGAATCGTAATTTCAATGGTTTACTCGAACAACAAATAATAGTACAAGTCTAAGCAATACTCAATAAGGAGTAGGGTTCGAGAACTTGCTTACAATATCCGTTGAACAAAGTAAATGCAATTAGGATACTTGCCTTAAGCGTAAATTATCAACCTTTATCTTATCAATACTTCGAATTTCTATCGTAATATATTTACATTTAGAGGATATTCATTAGCTAAGTATATTCGATACACAAGCTCGATATGTAAGTTAAATGTACACATATGATTATACTTTAGTTATATAACTCTATACGTACGTCACTACGTACTTGTACGCATGTATCACGAAATCAGTATATAGGACATTGTGAAATCAAGTAACATAGTTATGTGTATAATTATATCCTTTAGTTACACACATCATCTCGTATATACAATTAACACATAAGTTAGGTCTTAACCTTTGCTACACAGTTATACCACGTATAAGATTATATAAAATCATAGCACTTGATCGATGATGTCTTTACTTATCTATGGAATTCCTTTTTATAAGTTAAACATCATCATGTTACATTATCATCACCTATAAACATATATTAGTAGTGATCAGACTCTGTTTAGCAGCTTAGGTATCATTATAAGCCAACTGTCAAAATCAGAATTTAGCAGAAAACTCATATCAGGTTGCAGGTTGGCTCAGCTGCGCCCTAGTTAAGCCTAGGGACGGCGCAGCTGCGTTGTCCCCTGGCCAGACCAGGGTTGAGCTTTGCACTGCTGTTTCTGTCCCATTCTTTAACATGCTAAGTCATTACCACTTATTATGCATACATGCCAGAGGACTTTACATACTTGTATGACCATTCTATGTTCATTTTTCACATCATGGTCTTAGTTTGAGATTCCTAAGGAAATAGGCCAATTGAGGTCATACATCACAAGGACTACTATGCTCACCATGTACACACATAAGATAGTCATGAAATCAGTTTAGTATGCATGCTCACTAAGACCTTCATCATATACGCATAGCTAGCATCATTCGTTGCTTTAAAATATGTCTAAATCATGCTTAGCTAACTTTCATAGTGTTTAACAAAGTGTGTGCACATATAGGCTATCTAAGTGATGTTAAAAGCACTATCATGTATACTCAAAAATATCAGAACGTAGATACACCATGTTTATGTAGTTTAGTTTGCAAAAAGTCCAAGTTTTGCTTTTGAAATCATTTTAGACTTAAACCATGTGTCCTAGTGTACACCCAACATCTTAGACCCACACTTCATGCATATCTAGACCATACATACATGTTTAAAAGTCAAAATATAAACATCAATATAATATGTCAAAGTCCATTTTGAAAACACTAACTTTCATTTAGTAAACTTATACTAATAAGTCAAGAACGTCCATACTATATCAAAGAACATATATTTACATGCTAACTCTGTTTTTCATGCATGTTAGAGTGATACCAACAAGTTAACACTTATCAAAAACTAACAGAAATTGAAATTCAATATCAGTGGCTGGCGCAGCTGTGCTGCACCCAAGTACAAAATGGGCGCAGATGCGCCGTCTCTCGGCCAGGACCCGAATAGCTTCTGCTCGGCAAAAACCAAACCCAATTACAAAATTTTCTTACAAAATCTATTCTAACTCAGTCACATTGCTATACTAGATGCATATAAACTTATATAATCACAATATCATCAATAATTCAATCAATTAACAAGACTTCAAGCATAATCAAGAAGTCAGAAATTTTCAGAAATGAAGAACAAGAATGAGTTATACCTCTGCTTAAACAGTTTGCTGCTAAAAGGTTTCCTTCAATCTCAGAATCCTTACAACTATGATATACTCACTCTCAATTCACTTTATAACACTTAGCAATATCTCAGCAAAATCAAATGAGGATGGAGTTTTATTTATAGAAAATCCAATATACAGTCAATGGCATTCTCCACCAAATCAAACTAATGGAATGAAGGATTGCATGAAGGTTAATGGAGAGTAATTGGTAGTTGTTGAAGATCACTATTTAGCCCACTCTCCATATGATGATTAGCTAGCTACATTGCTGAGATTTGGGAGAAGAAGGAATAGGCTAGCCATTGAGTCTTTCACGTGAATAAGAAATGAGCCTCTCATTATGGGGCAAGGCTATAAAGCTCAGCATTTGCAAGTTGTAAACAAATTAATGTCAACACTTAGGTTATATACATATACATAGTATATACACTTAGGATATAATCTAATTAGAGTCACAATGTAGATTTAAATGAGGAAACAATATTACAATGTAGTAAGTTAGGGTACCTATATACATATACATCAACATATAATTCATGTACATTTCATAATATAGAATATAATCTAATTGGGTATTACATTACCATAACTATATTATTTCAATTATTTATAATCATTGAAACAATTTTAATTCCACATTAATATTAAAATAGATAATAATTTATTATTTCCTCTCATATATTTAAATATACACTTAGTTAAATTTAATAATCCAGAGGGTACACCTCTAATGTATTCGTACATACATGTTGTCACATAATTGTCACATAAGCATTATTATGTAACTCACACACTTTATTTAACCTTAATATATAGTTCTATAATATAATCACATGTTAGTGTCACACTCCATCATACTTTAGATGTAGGCACTTTAATACACAATATATGACAGTTAGCAATTAATTGAGTAATTATTATATTAATTATTCATTTACTCTTTAACCGATTATTATTAATAATAATAATTAATAACATTATTATACAATTAATTATAACATGTATTGCACACAACAATTAATTAAATAAATATAACTCTTATTATATTCATCAATCATTTACTCATTTATATTCTATTACTCACAATAACAATTAATTAATAATATAATATTAATTAATCATTCACTTATTAATTCCTTCATTAATTAATTACATCATCATAATTCTCATTATCGTGCCACACAAGGCATTCTTCGAGCTTATCATAAACTCCACATTCTCCTCAATTATTATATATTCAATTTGAAGCAAGTGAGTTAACTCATCTCACAACACATAAATATTTATATCCAAATAAATATTCGACTTTCATTAATTTATTCATTAATAATATTCAAAAATTCTTGAATATTACATCCTCCCCCACTTCTAAAAATTCTGTCCTCAGAATTGTTACAATGTTACACAAAAAGATGGGGATAGTCCCTCATCATCTAATCTTTTAATTCTCACGTGGCATCCTCGACGTTGTGGTTACGCCAAAGTACTTTCACAGAATATATAACCTTATTTCGTAATATATGTTCTTTCCTATCTAGTATTTGGACAAGAATTTCTTCATATGCCAGGTTCTTCTCTACTTGAATGGGCTCATAAAAAATTGCGTGCTTGTAGTCGGCCTTATACGGACGCAACATGGAGATGTGAAACACGTTGTGAATGTGCTCCAACTCGGGTGGTAATGCAACTTTGTATGTCACTTCGCCCACTAGCTTCAGTATCTCGAACGGTCCTATGAATCTTGGACTCAACTTTCCTTTCTTGTAGAATCGTATTTTTCCCTTCCAGGAAGATACCTTCAAAAAAATAAAACTACCGACTTTAAAATCTCGATCTTGTCGATGCAAGTCTACGTAGTTTTTCTGGCGATCTTGAGCTGCTACCAATCTGGCTCTTATCACTGTCACCACGTCTGCGGTTTGTTGCACTAACTCTGGTCTTAGAATTCGTCGTTCTCCGACTTCGTCCCAACATAACGGCGTTCTGCACTTCCTTCCGTAAAGAGCTTAGTATGGTGGCATGCCGATACTCGCATGATAACTATTGTTATACACAAATTCCATTAAGGGTAGGTGGTCGTCCCAATTTCTCTTGAAATCCATCACACAAGTCCTAAGCATGTCTTCCAGCGTTAGTATTGTTCGCTCAGTTTGTCCGTCTGTCTGTGGATGAGACGCAGTACTCAATCTCAACTGTGTTCCCATCCTCCCTTGCAAGCTTCTCCAAAAATTTGACGTGAAGCGCAGATCTCGATTAGAGACAATTGACACCGGCACTACATGTCGTGAAATAATCTCCTTTACGTATAGATTTGCTAACTGAGTCAAACTATATCAAATTTTGATAGGTAGAAAATGTGTGGTCTTCGTTAGTCGATCCACGATAACCCAAATGGCATCATATCCTTTCTGCGTGACTGGAAGTCCCACCACGAAGTCCATAATGATGTGCTCCCATTTCTACTCCGGTATTTCCAACAGTTGTATTAAACCACTTGGCCTCTGGTGCTCTATTTTGACGCGTTGGCAAGTAAGACATCTACTAACGCATTCTGCGACTTCCCGTTTCAGATTGGGCCACCAAAAATATTGCCTCAAATCTTGGTACATATTTGTGCCTCTCGGATGAACGGAATACGTCGTATTGTGTGCCTCGTGCAAAATTTCTTCCCTCAATTCGATTACCGCTGGCACCCACAGTCTCCCTACGAATCTCAAGATACCTTCTTTATCTATTCTGAATCTTTGTTCATCATTTTCTGCGATCCTCTTTCTGATTTTCTCGCACTCCTCATCTTTCTCTTGTGATTACTTTACTCTATCCAACAAGGTTGGACGAGCTTCCATTACGAATAACATTTCTTCAGACCTTTCTAGTCCCTTCATCTCTATCTCTAATTTCTCTATCTTATTTATCAGCTCTTCTTGAGTCGTCAAATGAAACAATTTCTCCCTTCCTTTTCTGCTCAGAGCGTCGGCAACCACGTTTGCCTTACCCGGGTGATAAAAAATATCACAGTCATAATCCTTGATCAATTCTAACCACCTTCTCTGACGCATATTCAACTCCTTCTGTGTAAAGATATATTTCAGACTTTTGTGGTCTGTGTATATCTCACATTTCTCTCTATACAAATAATGCCTCCATATTTTCAACGCAAAAACTACTGCCGCTAACTCTAAGTCGTGAGTAGGGTATCGTTTTTCGTAGTTCTTTAATTGTCGTGATGCATATTTAATGACTTTTCCATGTTGCATAAGCACACAGCCAAGTCCCTTGTGCGATGCATCACTATACACCACAAAACCTTTCGCATCGTCTATTAATAATAATACAGGAGCTTCGCTTAATCTCTTCTTCAACTCCTGAAAACTTTCTTCGCATTTGTCCATCCATACAAACTTTACCGTCTTAATAGTCAGATTGGTCAACGGGGTTGCTATCTTAGAAAAATCTTGGATAAATCTTCGATAGCACCCAGCCAACCCTAAGAAACTCCTTATCTCTATTGGTGTTTTTGGCTGCTCCTAATTACTTACTACTTCTACCTTCGCAGGGTCTACTAAGATTCCATTCTTATCCACCACGTGTCCTAAGAATTGAACATTCTCCATCCAAAATTCACACTTAGAAAATTTTGCATACATCTTCTCCTTCCTTAGCGCCTCCAAAATAATCTTTAGATGTTCGGCGTGCTCTTCTTCCGCTTTCGAGTAGATCAAGATGTCGTCGATGAAAACTACCACAAACTTATCCAAGTATGGCTTGAAGACTTGGTTCATCAAGTCCATGAATGCTGCCGAAGCATTAGTCAATCTGAATGACATTACCAAAAACTCGTAGTGTCCATAATGGGTTTGAAACGCAGTCTTTGGTATGTCTTCCTCCCGTACCGGCAGTTGGTGATAACCCGTCCGTAGGTCTATCTTCAAGAAACACTATGCTCCCTTTAGTTGATTAACAAGGTCGTCTATCCTTGGTAGTGGATATCTGTTCTTGATCGTTACTCTGTTCAATTCTCGATAATCGATACAGAGCCTCATCGATCCGTCCTTTTTTTTAACAAACAACACTGATTCTCCCCAAGGAGACACACTTGGCCGTATGTAACCCTTATCTAATAACTCTTGTAGTTGTATCATCAACTCCTTCATTTCTACTGGCGTCATGCGATATGGAGCCTTTGAAATCGGTTCCGTTCCCGGTGCTAAGTCTATTACGAATTCGATTTCTCTATTTGGCGGAAGACCAGGCAGATCGTCCTGAAATACATCTTGGAATTCATTCACTACAGATATATCCTTAATTTCTACTCCTTTTTTCCTAGTATCTACAATATAAGCTAAGTAACCTACACATCCTTTCCTTAATAATTTCTTGTCCTGCATCATCGTAAGACAACACGATTGCTTAAGCGATGAGCTACCATAAAACACTACCTTAAACTTACTCGGAGTCTGAAGGTTCACACTTTTATTCTGACAATCAATTATTGCAGCATGGTTATACAACCAATCTATTCCTAGTATTGCGCCAAATTCTCCCAATCTAATTGGAATCAAGTCTATGCTCAATTCATGATTTCTAATGTTTGCGCGATAATTTTGGTATACGTATTCTACAGGGATTACTTCCTTATTCACATCTTCTATGTCTAAAGGATTTCCTAATCGTTCTCGGGGTAAATTAAGTCGACTAGCAAATTCTTCAGATACAAAAGAACAGGTGGCACCCGAATCAAATAATACATATGCATTTATATCATTAATTGGGATAATACCTGACACCATGTCCTTCGTAGCTACTGCGTCTTGGACGGTCATGTTAAAGGTCCTAGCGGTTGGGCGGTTGGATTGTGTCGGTCCACCGATCATTAACTTGCTTCCTCCCCTTTGTTGGCCACTTCCTCCGCTGCTTCCCTTCTTCGGGCAATCCTTGATCCGGTGCTCAGTTGAGCCACAAGCGAAACACCCTTGGATTTCATTTGGCTTCGGGCAGTTTGGCGAAATGTGTCCTTCCTGGCCACAGTTGTAGCAAGTACTGTGCCCCTTCCAGCACTTTCCCTGATGATTTTTCCCACACTTCGGGCATTCCTCAGCCCTCTTCTTAAAACCTCCACGAAAATTTCCCGACTGATTGTTCTTGTTGTTGTTGTTGTTGTTATTATTCTTCCACTTTTTCTTTCCCAAGTTACTTCCTCCACTACTGCTTCCTCCTCTATGGTTTTCTCCTCCCGTATTCTTACCATTCTTTTCCTGTTATAAAGACCTAAGGCTTCACTGCCACCTTCCGCAATGATCGCCTTCTCCAGTAATGTTGCAAAGGATTCAATCTGTAGAACTAACACCTTATTAAACAACCAAGGCTTTAGTCCTTGCTCAAAACGTCTAGCTTTCCTCTCTTCATCTTCTACCTGGTGTTCTGCAAACGGTGCTAGTTCATTGAACTTAGCCGCATAGTGCGCCACCGTCATATCACCTTGCTTTAGTTTTACAAATTTAACCTCCATTCTGTTCTTCATGCTTTTCGGGAATTAGTTCTCGAAAAACAGCGTCTTAAATCAATCCCATGCTATTATCCCTTCACCAGCTCTTTGCTGATTAGCCTCCCACCAGTAGTTTGCTTTGCCCCTCATCATATATGTAGCAAATACCATTTTCTGTTCTTCACCCACACGAGCGATAGTGAAAACCTTCTCTATATCCTTAACCCATGTCTGCACTATGATTGGATCGGTAGTACCTTCACACTCTAGAGGTCCTACGCTCCTAAAGTCTTTGAAATTTATGACTGGGGCTGCTTGAGGATTGGGGCGAACGGGTTCGTTGTTTCTTCCCGTAAGAGCCTCTCCTAACAAATCCACTAACTTCTGGATCGGGTCTACTTGTTCCCTCTCATTATTTACTGATTTCTCAGGTGCAATTAATCTACGTCTGTGCGGCATTTTCTACATCACAAAATTTCCACTTTTATTATTCAATTATATTCCTTAAGTATTTCATTAATGCTAAAAAGAACAGAATTTATAACACGTTTCTGAAATAAGATCATTTATATTCATATGACAAATCATTACATCACATGATTATCCCTAGCATACTTCTATAAATGTCAACAAATATCCCCTACTATCACAAAAGAGGGTGACAATACTAACATAGTACCCCTTCTAACAAAAGTCTACTCGGGGTTTACAATTATCCCGTATCTTACACAAAATATTGGGATTACAACACAGTATATACGTCACATAAAGTAAATACTACCACTAGACTGACTAAAGGATCTCATCCCAACATCCCGCGCTCCATAGCCCTCTTGTACTCTATATGCGCTATGAACGCCATCAGCTCTCTACGCATAGTATGCCGGGTCTGTCCCTGCTCTGTTGGGTAGTGGTATAGACCATCGATCACCCTCTCAATAGCTGAGCGAAACACGTAACCCATCTTGTTCACCTTCCTCTTCTTGCTTCAAACCTCATCTTCTAAGTCATCTGCCCTCTCATTTGCTGCTTCCCACTTCTCCTCGAAGTGGATCCTCTCCATCACCTCCAACTCTAGCTGAGTACGGAGAGCCTCCTTCTCCGTCTTCTTGCTCCACTCTCTCTGCTCTACCTCTTGTAGCTTTCCTGCCAGATCCACATTCCTAGCCACCGACCTGTGAAATAAATTCCCCATTTAGATTCCTACCTCTCTACGGTAAACAATCTCTACTTCCATCTCTTGCATCACTAGCTTCCTCTGATGGTCCTCATCCCCCAGCTTCTGGAATTCGAACTCTCTCTCTTGAGCTTCAGCCTCAAGCTCTTGTACTCTGCAGTCTAGCTCTAGAATACGCTCCTCATACTCTCCCAACATTTGCTCCTCGACAGTAACCTCATCAGAGTCCTCTATGGGCTCATCCTCCATAAGCTCATCCTCCATAGGCTCGTCCTCTGGATCGGACTTTACCTCGATCTCGTCCTCGTCATCAAACTCGGACGGTGCAACTGCCTGAATAGGCACAACCTCTAGAGGTGTCTCATATACAACATGTATATCTCGGGGCTCCTCCTCTGCCACTCTACTAGGTCCTCTCATATTTGTCATCCTACAATCACAAACACAAGACAAGCAAACAGCAACTCCATTAGAATGTTAAACAAACATAAGTTTATTATATAGAATGAAGTTATATTTCATAACACACTAAGTCTCTCTCTAGGAAAACTCTACATAAGTTCTGTCTCCTTCTATCTTCTAAGTTCTCCTAAGTTATAATCTAAGGACTCTCACTCCTAAGGTTTATAACTACAGCTCTGATACCAACCTATGGCGCCCCCAAATTCGGACCGCCAAATCGTCTCGAATTCAGTTTGTCACATTCTAAATACTAACATAATAATATGGCTAGATATCATATCGCATAGCGGAATAACATATAATACGAATAGATTACATTTATTTAATATAATCATTCATGTCCCAAGGTTTCGTAACTTAAACATCTCTTACATAGCTTAAACATACTTAAGCATACTTAACTTAACTTAATACATAATAGACTAGAATCTTATTATAATTAACATAAAAGTTCTATATAATAATAAGTTACTCCGTAGCTTTTCCCTTGCCCTTATCAGCGCCCGAAGGTCCGCCTTGCTCTGTCTTAACTGAAATATTTTTAGTGAAAAGCAAGAATGAGCAACAAGTTTGCTCAGCAAGTAATATAGCAATAAGGGTTAATATAGTTTTCAATTCTCCAGGGGTATGACAATAAATGATAGTTCGAGGATAACAAGAAATATCAACGATTTTCAACAAAAGTCGCTAAGGACCAAAAGATATCAATAAGATTCAAGGTTTAACCTCTTCATAGTTCAAGAATAATGAATACTGAGCAGTCACTAAGGACTATGAACTTCTACTAGAATTAACAGAAATTATACTGATAATCCAATAAAACAAGTACAACAGCTGATCAGCCTAAAGTACCCTACGTTATGCATATCGTTCAATCGTACTCAAGTGCGCACGTCGGTCTCCCGACAATATATAGTTTTCCCTTCAAAGAAGGTTGTTCATCTCAGTCAATACCGCACCAATCAATTGGTTTGGATAGATTTCTAATCATGATATTGGTCTAGCCGAATCGAATGGGATAGACCGCTCTTTCAATATATATAAGAACAATTATAAGTTCAATACTTGATATTAAAGTTCGAAGAATATAATAAAATTTATCTTAGCTATGAAGCAATGAGTCATAAGACTTGAATCGTAATTTCAATGGTTTACTCGAATAACAAATAATAGTACAAGTCTAAGCAATACTCAATAATGAAGTAGGGGTCGAGAACTTGCTTACAATATCCGTTGAACAAAGTAAATGCAAGGGTTTAGGATACTTGCCTTAAACGTAGATTGTAACGACCCCAAAATTCATACAATAATATTCTCCTTCTCGATCGTTAATAATACAACTTTAATCTCTCATTACATCATTATTTGATATTAAAAATCACTAAAAATGCGGAATATTTAAAACTTTTATAAACTTTCTTTCTATATTGCCCTGAATCGCAACCTTTACATTACATCTCTTCGATTCAAATCTATATTATGAATAGTTACAACAAAATGACTATACAAAGTCTTTCATAATAAAACAATATCCATCTACATTGAATAACTCTATTTATAACTCAGCGACATATTTCATTCAAAACATTAACTACAATTTGAAATTGAACATAACTAATATTCTTGAACATTGATCCCTATAAATCACATAACACGTATCTTTACCTTGCATCTTTGACCTGTAAAAATGGTTATTTGCAAGAGTGAGCTCGACAGCTCAGCAAGTTCTAACAGTTTTCATGCATCACGTATCACATAATAAACATGCTCAACATAAATTTCATAATAATAGAAGTAACATGGCATACCTGCTTTAATTCACATAACAAATATAAAGATTGAGTTCCTTACTCAATCAACATTATTTAACCAAAATAGTGTAGTCATAAATTGACTTTAACATTTCATGATTACAACATGTATAACATATCATGCTCGCTTACAACATATATAACATATCATGCAATTTAAAACAGTTCATCAAATTCACGTAGACAAGTAAGAACCGAAAGACTTGCCTGGCTCGTGGATTATCAATTACCGAAAAACTGCTTAATATAATCTGCTTCATGATCCTACATAACGTATCACCATACGCATCAATTATTAGTCACTTAGCAACACTTATCAAACGTCTAAGTAAATTCTAATTTACACTTTCTAATTTACACTTCGTAATTCTCTTCCATTCACTCGTTTGACACTCGCTGTCAAATCGTATGTATAATTATTACATAGCTAATCTTCATTGTTAGTTAACCAATTTAGGTTAACTCATTCCTCATTAACTAATAAGTTAATAATTAATCACCACGTAATTTAATCACCTCACATAATCATGTTACATTTCACATAATTAATCAATTATAATTACATCTTACGTCAATCAAATTACACTTCAAGTTAAACATCATTATATTTACTAACATTCATATTTTATAACTTAGAACAACATCTATTATCGTCGACAGCACTATAGTTGCGTATGTGCATGTCCGACGCCCTCCGATTGCCTCCGAATACGCATTAGTCACAAAGATGAGCATTTTTACCCTTTCTAACGACCTTAAATCAAAAAAGTTAAAAAACAAAAGTTGTAGGTCTACTCGTGCTCATTCCGGATCATCTTGAATCGCCTCAATTGGAGTTCGTATGAAAAGGTTATGGCCATTTTAGTAATAGAGGTCAAAACAGTTTCGCATTACAACAACTAAACTACCCCGGACAGCAAGGGTACCAGCTGGGGCGGGTCCTACAGGGCAAAAACACCCGTTGGGGCGGGTCCAAGGGCTTGTGGAGGGGCTGGTTCGCGAACTGGTGGAGAAATAAGCCAATTTGGCTTATTCCGTCACACCGAATTCGAATTTTCCCAACATGACAAACATGAAACATGTGACAAATAATATTTTAAGCTTATTAACATGCTCATAACATAAAAATTTCATATAAACACATAATCACAACCAAGATTTCATGGAATTCGAAGAAAAACACAATTTTAAGCGTTCTTGACGAAAATTGCTACTACGAATTCATTATTCATCCAATTCAAGTGATTCCAATTGTAATCACTTTTATTCTTAACATACTAACATAATACTTAATCAATTTTAACAATAACTCATAATCAACATCAATTTTGATAGTTTCAAAAGCAATTTTTAGAAATTAACTCAAAGAAAAATACTATGAACACGATTCCTATTGTTTATCAAAAATCCATGGTTTAAATTGCTAATACAACCATATAATTCATATACAATCATGATATATCACGTATTACATATAACTTCATGCTTTCCTCAATTCCTTTGATAATTTAAGAACTATTTTCAAGATAACTTCATGATAAAACACTATGAACATGACTTCTCCATGTTCATCCTATCTTTGCGAATTAAAACACTTATATAACTATAAAATCATATGTAACATATATATACACACACACACACATAAATATATATATATATATATATATATATATATATATGTACGCATCCCATACATATATCAAAATCAAGAGCTTTCACACCAAGACATTACAAGAAACTCTAAAACCATGAAAACATAGAAGAACATAGTTTAAAACTTGTTTTTACAACAATTGATTTTGAAAACCATTTCATGGCATACAATTACCTATGAAAACATATGAACATCATAGATACATATAAATTCATGATTATGAAAACCTAATTTGACAAAGACTAAATACAAAACATATGAATTGAGTACAAGGGTTAAGATTATAATCTTACTAGTTTTAATTAAAGAGATGATGAAGATGATGATCCTCTCTTGCATTCTCAAGCTTTTCTTCCTCTTCTCTCTCCTTCTTCTCTAACAATTCTCTCTAACTCTCTTCTTCTTTTTCTTTCTTTGTTTTGACTTAGGCTTTTAAAAACTAATGTATCTTTTAACTTAGCATATATTATACAATATACAATATACATATACATATATAATGTATATGTAACTTATATTATTAATATAGCTAATAAATAATATACTAATTGCTATGCTAACTACCACTTATTACATAGGTTACAAAATTTGAAAAGTCCAAGGCCATGTTTGACAAATCCACATTATTTTTAAAAACTAACTTTTTGAGCTTAAGGCCATGTTTGGTAAAACAAAGCTATTTTAAAAATCACTTTTTAGCTAAGGTCTTGTTTGGAGAAATAGGGTTAATCAAGTACAAGGGTCTTGTTTGGTAAAACTATTTAAAATCTTTTCCCATTATTTTAATAAATCTTTTACTCCATAGTTTAATTACTACACTTATTTAATTAAATTACCATATTCTAATTAAATAAAACTAACACCCATTTAATAATAAAAACACACAATACTAAATTGTTACACAATTATAATTTCATTATTAAACATAATATATGTAACAAATTATTATTAACACGTAGCACATAACATTAAATCTAATTCAATTATTCTCAATTAAATTAGAATTATTCTACACCATTACTAATATATCAATTTAATTAAATATATGGCACTTAATTAAATCAATCCACATCATCACATACTTAATTTATTTTACTCAACAAATAAATTCAATAAAATATTTATTCACTTCATTTAATTAATATAATACGCTTAATTACATTACTCTATAATAATCACATAATCTCAATAATTAATTCAATTAAAATATTTATTTAATTCAATAAATATTTAAATTCTCTTCACACCAAATCACATATTTCACAATATTTCTTACATATACACATACTCATACTCGAAACATCTAAAAATAAGAATTTTATTTATTAAATTCTCCTTTATAAATTCTTAAAAATTCGGGATGTCACATCCTTCCCTTCTTATAAGGATTTCGTCCTCGGATTCAATGAAAACTCCCTTACTCGATTTTCGCAAAATCTCTTTCACAATTATCGTTGAATAACTTCAACACGTTAACTTAGCAAAAAGTTTTACATATATATATACTTCATTCATTTCTTCAACAACTATTAGGTTATATTACACAATCTTCAATCAAACATAATCACATATCAAATATTATATATCTTTAACTCGTTCATTCCTTTCTAAGGATCATTATCGAATGCTCTACTTGTCGAATTAATATACTACATAATTCACCATCTATAATTATTCAGGTTAGCACATTCACACCTTCTTCTAAGAATTTTATCCTCGAAATTTTAGTCTATCAATCTTTATATATCAATCTATCAAAATAGATTTTACGTTAATCTTTATTCACTGGATTAAAGTGTTCTACAACTAACTCTTTCTAAGGAATATTCTTCTTCCCACATCCTCCTTCAGAATAATAAGAATCTTCCACAATTTCTCAATAATTGGGAAGCGATATAAATAACTCAGGAATTTAAAAGATTCCAATAATGCTGAGTGGTCGCAAGACCTTGAACTTCTTTCTAGGTTTAATAGTGTTTCACCCCCGGTACTTCACACTATAAACCGCATCGGTACTCTAGGTGGCCAGCCTATCATACCCCTACGTCGGGCCCAAACGTAGTACATCGTAACGACTTTATGCGTTACCTTCGGAACTATAGTCTCCGATAACATGTCCCCCTTTTATAGGGTTGTTCAACTCAGCTTCTTAACATCTGAATCCGCACCAAAATAATTTGGTTTGGCATAACCAAGAACGCTCGAATTTCATAAACATCTTTCAACATTCGTCTAGCTGAATCAAGTAGCATAGACTTCTAGCAAAAATTCAAACATCAATCAAAATATATATATATATATATATATATATTTAACCAACTCAATAAAATAATATATATATATATATATATATTTTCGTTTAAGGAACTAAAAGTAAATAAATCTTATTTTTTTTTAAGGAAAGTAAATTAATAAGTAAATCTTTTCATAATATCCTGATACCGTACCGTAGTAATGATACGTTGAGGATTTCGTCATTACATGACGTCGTCATACTACATCATACCATAGTGGGCTGACGATCATACGATCACATCCAACACTAGGTTTAACTGCATTGATAACATCCTCGATTGTTTTTACACCATATCAAATGATGCATATGAAATACATTTTGAAGATTTAAAATCATTTTGTCCAGCTGAAGCAATTAGCATAGACATGTGAATAATAGCACTATTTTAAAAATTCATTGGTTCCATCATTGATCCAATGTTTTTCAAGAAAACAGAAGTGCAACATCAGCACGAAGTCAATAAATTTCGAAAAACTAGCAAAGCTAGGAGATTTAGAATATAAAAACTTTCTCCATCAATATAAATCTTTACTCCACCATTACTTAATCATTCTATCAATCTTAAATAACCTCAATGCTTTCTATACCATAACCTTTCTATACCCAGTATAGTTCATCGAACTTACCACACTTTGGAAGTTCAAGAACTTGCCATAATAATATGAGTTTAGGAACTTGTCCTAGCAATACGTAGTCAAAGAACTAATCAGAGACTGTCCATATACTTAGGGGTTCAAAAACGTACATACGACTATGAGTCAAGAACTTACCATAAGTATGAGTTTTAAGAACTCGCCTAACCTTAAGATCATCTAATGTAATCTTAATATCATCTAATCTAATCTCTATTGACTCTAACTATCAAATATACTATGAGAAAAGGATCACCTCCTCGTCATATATATATCGATAGCGCGACACCAACCTTCCAATGATTATCAATATAGTGTAAGCACAAAACCCTGCCAATACAGAAGTTTGTACAACTCAGTCACCACATGAGTCCTCAGTTGAAATCTCACTTAACTCTATCTTACTCATAACTTTTTGCTCTATACTCGATACAGACTTTCTGTATCCCATCATTTATAACTCCTCGTGAGTTAATCTCGTACTATCTCATAGTACATTCTCGTTATAGTCTCAAACTATAACTATTCAATCATTACAGATCATCTGTCTTTTAACTTAAAAGATATCACGTCGTGATCTTATTCTATAATCATCTCCCTTATGATTCTTCCTTATCCCATTATCATTTTGTTTTAAAACTTCATATCTCTACCTATCATCATGTCATAACATGATTTCATTATGCTCTTAATCTTATAGACTTCGTCTATTCATCGTTATTCGTCATCTAGATCATTGGAGTTAGGCAACTCCTAGTTTTTTATCTCTACATCTCTTCAAGATTCTTCTTTGAATCTTCTTGTTTATTAATCACTTCTCGTTCTTTAATAATTTCTAATCCCATTCCTGTTGCTCAATATTTTATTCTAGTTTCATTCCTCGCCATTCTAATCTTCTTCTTATAACATTTCTAGGACTAAACTCATCCTATACTTCTACGTATGTGAAAAGAATCACCTTTTCATTATACGTAACTTAACTTAACTTCTCATTCTCTAAGGTCATAGCCTAAGGTACTCTTACCTAAGGTGTATAACCTACAGCTCTGATACCAACTGTAACGACCCCAAAATTCATACAATAATATTCTCCTTCTCGATCGTTAACAATACAACTTTAATCTCTCATTACATCATTATTCGATATTAAAAATCACTAAAAATGCAGAATATTTAAAACTTTTATAAACTTTCTTTCTATATTGCCCTGAATCGCAACCTTTACATTACATCTCTTCGATTCAAATCTATATTATGAATAGTTACAACAAAATGACTATACAAAGTCTTTCATAATAAAACAATATCCATCTACATTGAATAACTCTATTTATAACTCAGCGACATATTTCATTCAAAACATTAACTACAATTTGAAATTGAACATAACTAATATTCTTGAACATTGATCCCTATAAATCACATAACACGTATCTTTACCTTGCATCTTTGACCTGTAAAAATGGTTATTTGCAAGAGTGAGCTCGACAGCTCAGCAAGTTCTAACAGTTTTCATGCATCACGTATCACATAATAAACATGCTCAACATATATTTCATAATAATAGAAGTAACATGGCATACCTGCTTTAATTCACATAACAAATATAAAGATTGAGTTCCTTACTCAATCAACATTATTTAACCAAAATAGTGTAGTCATAAATTGACTTTAACATTTCATGATTACAACATGTATAACATATCATGCTCGCTTACAACATATATAACATATCATGCAATTTAAAACAGTTCATCAAATTCACGTAGACAAGTAAGAACCGAAAGACTTGCCTGGCTCGTGGATTACCAATTACCGAAAAACTGCTTCATATAATCTGCTTCATGATCCTACATAACGTATCACCATACGCATCAATTATTAGTCACTTAGCAACACTTATCAAACGTCTAAGTAAATTCTAATTTACACTTTCTAATTTACACTTCGTAATTCTCTTCCATTCACTCGTTTGACACTCGCTGTCAAATCGTATGTATAATTATTACATAGCTAATCTTCATTGTTAGTTAACCAATTTAGGTTAACTCATTCCTCATTAACTAATAAGTTAATAATTAATCATCACGTAATTTAATCACCTCACATAATCATGTTACATTTCACATAATTAATCAATTATAATTACATCTTACGTCAATCAAATTACACTTCAAGTTAAACATCATAATATTTACTAAAATTCATATTTTATAACTTAGAACAACATCTATTATCGTCGACAGCACTATACTTGTGTATGTGCATGTCCGACGCTCTCCGATTGCCTCCGAATACGCATCAGCCACAAAGATGACCATTTTGACCCTTTCTAACGACCTCAAATCAAAAAAGTTAAAAACCAAAAGTTGTAGGCCTACTCGTGCTCGTTCCGGATCATCTTGATTCGCCTCAATCGGAGTTCGTATGAAAATGTTATGGCCATTTTAGTAACAGAGGTCAAAACACTTTCGCATTACAACAACTAAACCACCCCAGACAGCAAGGGTACCCGCTGGGGTGGGTCCTATAGGGCAAAAACACCCGCTGGGGTGGGTCCAAGGGCTGGTGGAGGGGCTGGTTCGCGAACTGGTGGAGAAATAAGCCAATTTGGCTTATTCCGTCACACCGAATTCAAATTTTCGCAACATGACAAACATGAAACATGTGACAAATAATATTTTAAACTTATTAACATGCTCATAACATAAAAATTTCATATAAACACATAATCACAACCAAGATTTCATGGAATTCGAAGAAAAACATAATTTTAAGCGTTCTTGACGAAAATTGCTACTATGAATTCATTTTTCATCCAATTCAAGTGATTCCAATTGTAATCACTTCTATTCTTAACATACTAACATAATACTTGATCAATTTTAACAATAACTCATAATCAACATCAATTTTGATAGTTTCAAAAGTAATTTTCAGAAATTAACTCAAAGAAAAATACTATGAACACGATTCCTATTGTTTATCAAAAATCCATGGTTTGAATTGCTAATACAACCATATAATTCATATACAATCATGATATATCATATATTACATATAACTTCATGCTTTCCTCAATTCCTTTGATAATTTAAGAACTATTTTCAAGATAACTTCATGATAAAACACTATGAACATGATTTCTCCATGTTCATCCTATCTTTGCGAATTAAAACACTTATATAACTATAAAATCATATGTAACATATATACACACACACACACACACATAAATATATATATATATATATATATGTACGCATCCCATACATATATCAAAATCAAGAGCTTTCACACCAAAACTTTACAAGAAACTCTAAAACCATGAAAACATAAAAGAACATAGTTTAAAACTTGTTTTTACAACAATTGATTTTGAAAACCCTTTCATGGCATAAAATTACTTATGAAAACATATGAACATCATAGATACATATAAATTCATGATTATGAAAACCTAATTTGACAAAGACTAAATACAAAACATATGAATTGAGTACAAGGGTTAAGATTATAATCTTACTAGTTTTAATTAAAGAGATGATGAAGATGATGATCCTCTCATGCATTCTCAAGCTTTTCTTTCTCTTCTCTCTCCTTCTTCTCTAACAATTCTCTTTAACTCTCTTCTTCTTTTTCTTTCTTTGTTTTGACTTAGGCTTTTAAAAACTAATGTATCTTTTAACTTAGCATATATTATACAATATACAATATACATATACATATATAATATATATGTAACTTATATTATTAATATAGCTAATAAATAATATACTAATTGTTATGCTAACTACCACTTATTACATAGGTTACAAAATTTAAAAAGTCCAAGGTCATGTTTGACAAATCCACATTATTTTTAAAAACTAACTTTTTGAGCTTAAGGCCATGTTTGGTAAATCAAAGCTATTTTAAAAATCACTTTTTAGCTAAGGTCTTGTTTGGAGAAATAAGGTTAATCAAGTACAAGGATCTTGTTTGGTAAAACTATTTAAAATCTTTTCCCATTATTTTAATAAATCTTTTACTCCATAGTTTAATTACTACACTTATTTAATTAAATTACCATATTCTAATTAAATAAAACTAACACCCATTTAATAATAAAAACACACAATACTAAATTATTACACAATTATAATTTCCTTATTAAACATAATATATGTAACAAATTATTATTAACACGTAGCACATAACATTAAATCTAATTCAATTATTCTTAATTAAATTAGAATTATTCTACACCATTACTAATATATCAATTTAATTAAATATATGGCACTTAATTAAATCAATCCACATCATCACATACTTAATTTATTTTACTCAACAAATAAATTCAATAAAATATTTATTCACTTCATTTAATTAATATAATACGCTTAATTACATTACTCTATAATAATCACATAATCTCAATAATTAATTCAATTAAAATATTTATTTAATTCAATAAATATTAAATTAATATTTAAATTCTCTTCACACCAAATCACATATTTCACAATATTTCTTACATATACACATACTCATACTCGAAACATCTAAAAATATGAATTTTATTTATTAAATTCTCATTTATAAATTCTTAAAAATTCGGGATGTCACATCCTTCCCTCCTTATAAGGATTTCGTCTTCGGATTCAATGAAAACTCCCTTACTCGATTTTCGCAAAATCTCTTTCACAATTATCGTTGAATAACTTCAATACGTTAACTTAGCAAAAAGTTTTACATATATATATACTTCATTCATTTCTTCAACAACTATTAGGTTATATTACACAATCTTCAATCAAACATAATCACATATCAAATATTATATATCTTTAACTCGTTCATTCCTTTCTAAGGATCATTACCGAATGCTCTACTTGTCGAATTAATATACTACATAATTCACCATCTATAATTATTCAGGTTATCACATTCACCCCTTCTTCTAAGAATTTTATCCTCGAGATTTTAGTCTATCAATCTTTATATATCAATCTATCAAAATAGATTTTACGTTAATCTCTATTCACTGGATTAAAGTGTTCTACAACTAACTCTTTCTAAGGAATATCCTTCTTCCCACATCCTCCTTCAGAATAATAAGAATCTTCCACAATTTCTCAATAATTGGGAAGCGATATAAATAACTCAAGAATTTAAAAGATTCCAATAATGCTGAGTGGTCGCAAGACCTTGAACTTCTTTCTAGGTTTAATAATGCTTCACCCCCGGTACTTCACACTATAAACTGCATCGGTACTCTAGGTGGCCAGCCTATCATACCCCTACGTCGGGCCCAAACGTAGTACATCGTAACGACTTTATGCGTTACCTTCGGAACTATAGTCTCCGATAACATGTCCCCCTTTTATAGGGTTGTTCAACTCAGCTTATTAACATCTGAATCCGCACCAAAATAATTTGGTTTGGCATAACCAAGAACGCTCGAATTTCATAAACATCTTTCAACATTCGTCTAGCTGAATCAAGTAGCATAGACTTCTAGCAAAAATTCAAACATCAATCAAAATATATATATATATATATATATATATATATTTAACCAACTCAATAAAATAATATATATATATATATATATTTTCGTTTAAGGAACTAAAAGTAAATAAATCTTCTTTTTTTTAAGGAAAGTAAATTAATAAGTAAATCTTTTCATAATATCCTGATACCGTACCGTAGTAATGATACGTTGAGGATTTCGTCATTACATGACGTCGTCATACTACATCATACCATAGTGGGCTGACGATCATACGATCACATCCAACACTAGGTTTAACTGCATTGATAACTTCCTCGATTGTTTTTACACCATATCAAATGATGCATATGAAATACATTTTGAAGATTTAAAATCATTTTGTCCAGCTGAAGCAATTAGCATAGACATGTGAATAATAGCACTATTTTAAAAATTCATTGGTTCCATCATTGATCCAATGTTTTTCAAGAAAACAGAAGTGCAACATCAGCACGAAGTCAATAAATTTCGAAAAACTAGCAAAGCTAGGAGATTTAGAATATAAAAACTTTCTCCATCAATATAAATCTTTACTCCACCATTACTTAATCATTCTATCAATCTTAAATAACCTCAATGCTTTCTATACCATAACCTTTCTATACCCAGTATAGTTCATCGAACTTACCACACTTTGGAAGTTCAAGAACTTGCCATAATAATATGAGTTTAGGAACTTGTCCTAGCAATACGTAGTCAAAGAACTAATCAGAGACTGTCCATATACTTAGGGGTTCAAAAACGTACATACGACTATGAGTCAAGAACTTACCATAAGTATGAGTTTTAAGAACTCGCCTAACCTTAAGATCATCTAATGTAATCTTAATATCATCTAATCTAATCTCTATTGACTCTAACTATCAAATATACTATGAGAAAAGGATCACCTCCTCGTCATATATATATCGATAGCGCGACACCAACCTTCCAATGATTATCAATATAGTGTAAGCACAAAACCCTGCCAATACAGAAGTTTGTACAACTCAGTCACCACATGAGTCCTCAGTTGAAATCTCACTTAACTCTATCTTACTCATAACTTTTTGCTCTATACTCGATACAGACTTTCTGTATCCCATCATTTATAACTCCTCGTGAGTTAATCTCGTACTATCTCATAGTACATTCTCGTTATAGTCTCAAACTATAACTATTCAATCATTACAGATCATCTGTCTTTTAACTTAAAAGATATCACGTCGTGATCTTATTCTATAATCATCTCCCTTATGATTCTTCCTTATCCCATTATCATTTTGTTTTAAAACTTCATATCTCTACCTATCATCATGTCATAACATGATTTCATTATGCTCTTAATCTTATAGACTTCGTCTATTCATCGTTATTCGTCATCTAGATCATTGGAGTTAGGCAACTCCTAGTTTTTTATCTCTACATCTCTTCAAGATTCTTCTTTGAATCTTCTTGTTTATTAATCACTTCTCGTTCTTTAATAATTTCTAATCCCATTCCTGTTGCTCAATATTTTATTCTAGTTTCATTCCTCGCCATTCTAATCTTCTTCTTATAACATTTCTAGGACTAAACTCATCCTATACTTCTACGTATGTGAAAAGAATCACCTTTTCATTATACGTAACTTAACTTAACTTCTCATTCTCTAAGGTCATAGCCTAAGGTACTCTTACCTAAGGTGTATAACCTACAGCTCTGATACCAACTGTAACGACCCCAAAATTCATACAATAATATTCTCCTTCTCGATCGTTAACAATACAACTTTAATCTCTCATTACATCATTATTCGATATTAAAAATCACTAAAAATGCAGAATATTTAAAACTTTTATAAACTTTCTTTCTATATTGCCCTGAATCGCAACCTTTACATTACATCTCTTCGATTCAAATCTATATTATGAATAGTTACAACAAAATGACTATACAAAGTCTTTCATAATAAAACAATATCCATCTACATTGAATAACTCTATTTATAACTCAGCGACATATTTCATTCAAAACATTAACTACAATTTGAAATTGAACATAACTAATATTCTTGAACATTGATCCCTATAAATCACATAACACGTATCTTTACCTTGCATCTTTGACCTGTAAAAATGGTTATTTGCAAGAGTGAGCTCGACAGCTCAGCAAGTTCTAACAGTTTTCATGCATCACGTATCACATAATAAACATGCTCAACATATATTTCATAATAATAGAAGTAACATGGCATACCTGCTTTAATTCACATAACAAATATAAAGATTGAGTTCCTTACTCAATCAACATTATTTAACCAAAATAGTGTAGTCATAAATTGACTTTAACATTTCATGATTACAACATGTATAACATATCATGCTCGCTTACAACATATATAACATATCATGCAATTTAAAACAGTTCATCAAATTCACGTAGACAAGTAAGAACCGAAAGACTTGCCTGGCTCGTGGATTACCAATTACCGAAAAACTGCTTCATATAATCTGCTTCATGATCCTACATAACGTATCACCATACGCATCAATTATTAGTCACTTAGCAACACTTATCAAACGTCTAAGTAAATTCTAATTTACACTTTCTAATTTACACTTCGTAATTCTCTTCCATTCACTCGTTTGACACTCGCTGTCAAATCGTATGTATAATTATTACATAGCTAATCTTCATTGTTAGTTAACCAATTTAGGTTAACTCATTCCTCATTAACTAATAAGTTAATAATTAATCATCACGTAATTTAATCACCTCACATAATCATGTTACATTTCACATAATTAATCAATTATAATTACATCTTACGTCAATCAAATTACACTTCAAGTTAAACATCATAATATTTACTAAAATTCATATTTTATAACTTAGAACAACATCTATTATCGTCGACAGCACTATACTTGTGTATGTGCATGTCCGACGCTCTCCGATTGCCTCCGAATACGCATCAGCCACAAAGATGACCATTTTGACCCTTTCTAACGACCTCAAATCAAAAAAGTTAAAAACCAAAAGTTGTAGGCCTACTCGTGCTCGTTCCGGATCATCTTGATTCGCCTCAATCGGAGTTCGTATGAAAATGTTATGGCCATTTTAGTAACAGAGGTCAAAACAGTTTCGCATTACAACAACTAAACCACCCCAGACAGCAAGGGTACCCGCTGGGGTGGGTCCTATAGGGCAAAAACACCCGCTGGGGTGGGTCCAAGGGCTGGTGGAGGGGCTGGTTCGCGAACTGGTGGAGAAATAAGCCAATTTGGCTTATTCCGTCACACCGAATTCAAATTTTCGCAACATGACAAACATGAAACATGTGACAAATAATATTTTAAACTTATTAACATGCTCATAACATAAAAATTTCATATAAACACATAATCACAACCAAGATTTCATGGAATTCGAAGAAAAACATAATTTTAAGCGTTCTTGACGAAAATTGCTACTATGAATTCATTTTTCATCCAATTCAAGTGATTCCAATTGTAATCACTTCTATTCTTAACATACTAACATAATACTTGATCAATTTTAACAATAACTCATAATCAACATCAATTTTGATAGTTTCAAAAGTAATTTTCAGAAATTAACTCAAAGAAAAATACTATGAACACGATTCCTATTGTTTATCAAAAATCCATGGTTTGAATTGCTAATACAACCATATAATTCATATACAATCATGATATATCATATATTACATATAACTTCATGCTTTCCTCAATTCCTTTGATAATTTAAGAACTATTTTCAAGATAACTTCATGATAAAACACTATGAACATGATTTCTCTATGTTCATCCTATCTTTGCGAATTAAAACACTTATATAACTATAAAATCATATGTAACATATATACACACACACACACACACACATAAATATATATATATATATATATATATATATATATGTACGCATCCCATACATATATCAAAATCAAGAGCTTTCACACCAAGACTTTACAAGAAACTCTAAAACCATGAAAACATAAAAGAACATAGTTTAAAACTTGTTTTTACAACAATTGATTTTGAAAACCCTTTCATGGCATACAATTACTTATGAAAACATATGAACATCATAGATACATATAAATTCATGATTATGAAAACCTAATTTGACAAAGACTAAATACAAAATATATGAATTGAGTACAAGGGTTAAGATTATAATCTTACTAGTTTTAATTAAAGAGATGATGAAGATGATGATCCTCTCATGCATTCTCAAGCTTTTCTTTCTCTTCTCTCTCCTTCTTCTCTAACAATTCTCTTTAACTCTCTTCTTCTTTTTCTTTCTTTGTTTTGACTTAGGCTTTTAAAAACTAATGTATCTTTTAACTTAGCATATATTATACAATATACAATATACATATACATATATAATATATATGTAACTTATATTATTAATATAGCTAATAAATAATATACTAATTGTTATGCTAACTACCACTTATTACATAGGTTACAAAATTTAAAAAGTCCAAGGTCATGTTTGACAAATCCACATTATTTTTAAAAACTAACTTTTTGAGCTTAAGGCCATGTTTGGTAAATCAAAGCTATTTTAAAAATCACTTTTTAGCTAAGGTCTTGTTTGGAGAAATAAGGTTAATCAAGTACAAGGATCTTGTTTGGTAAAACTATTTAAAATCTTTTCCCATTATTTTAATAAATCTTTTACTCCATAGTTTAATTACTACACTTATTTAATTAAATTACCATATTCTAATTAAATAAAACTAACACCCATTTAATAATAAAAACACACAATATTAAATTATTACACAATTATAATTTCCTTATTAAACATAATATATGTAACAAATTATTATTAACACGTAGCACATAACATTAAATCTAATTCAATTATTCTTAATTAAATTAGAATTATTCTACACCATTACTAATATATCAATTTAATTAAATATATGGCACTTAATTAAATCAATCCACATCATCACATACTTAATTTATTTTACTCAACAAATAAATTCAATAAAATATTTATTCACTTCATTTAATTAATATAATACGCTTAATTACATTACTCTATAATAATCACATAATCTCAATAATTAATTCAATTAAAATATTTATTTAATTCAATAAATATTAAATTAATATTTAAATTCTCTTCACACCAAATCACATATTTCACAATATTTCTTACATATACACATACTCATACTCGAAACATCTAAAAATATGAATTTTATTTATTAAATTCTCATTTATAAATTCTTAAAAATTCGGGATGTCACATCCTTCCCTCCTTATAAGGATTTCGTCTTCGGATTCAATGAAAACTCCCTTACTCGATTTTCGCAAAATCTCTTTCACAATTATCGTTGAATAACTTCAATACGTTAACTTAGCAAAAAGTTTTACATATATATATACTTCATTCATTTCTTCAACAACTATTAGGTTATATTACACAATCTTCAATCAAACATAATCACATATCAAATATTATATATCTTTAACTCGTTCATTCCTTTCTAAGGATCATTACCGAATGCTCTACTTGTCGAATTAATATACTACATAATTCACCATCTATAATTATTCAGGTTATCACATTCACCCCTTCTTCTAAGAATTTTATCCTCGAGATTTTAGTCTATCAATCTTTATATATCAATCTATCAAAATAGATTTTACGTTAATCTCTATTCACTGGATTAAAGTGTTCTACAACTAACTCTTTCTAAGGAATATCCTTCTTCCCACATCCTCCTTCAGAATAATAAGAATCTTCCACAATTTCTCAATAATTGGGAAGCGATATAAATAACTCAGGAATTTAAAAGATTCCAATAATGCTGAGTGGTCGCAAGACCTTGAACTTCTTTCTAGGTTTAATAATGCTTCACCCCCGGTACTTCACACTATAAACTGCATCGGTACTCTAGGTGGCCAGCCTATCATACCCCTACGTCGGGCCCAAACGTAGTACATCGTAACGACTTTATGCGTTACCTTCGGAACTATAGTCTCCGATAACATGTCCCCCTTTTATAGGGTTGTTCAACTCAGCTTATTAACATCTGAATCCGCACCAAAATAATTTGGTTTGGCATAACCAAGAACGCTCGAATTTCATAAACATCTTTCAACATTCGTCTAGCTGAATCAAGTAGCATAGACTTCTAGCAAAAATTCAAACATCAATCAAAATATATATATATATATATATATATATATATTTAACCAACTCAATAAAATAATATATATATATATATATATATATATTTTCGTTTAAGGAACTAAAAGTAAATAAATCTTCTTTTTTTTAAGGAAAGTAAATTAATAAGTAAATCTTTTCATAATATCCTGATACCGTACCGTAGTAATGATACGTTGAGGATTTCGTCATTACATGACGTCGTCATACTACATCATACCATAGTGGGCTGACGATCATACGATCACATCCAACACTAGGTTTAACTGCATTGATAACTTCCTCGATTGTTTTTACACCATATCAAATGATGCATATGAAATACATTTTGAAGATTTAAAATCATTTTGTCCAGCTGAAGCAATTAGCATAGACATGTGAATAATAGCACTATTTTAAAAATTCATTGGTTCCATCATTGATCCAATGTTTTTCAAGAAAACAGAAGTGCAACATCAGCACGAAGTCAATAAATTTCGAAAAACTAGCAAAGCTAGGAGATTTAGAATATAAAAACTTTCTCCATCAATATAAATCTTTACTCCACCATTACTTAATCATTCTATCAATCTTAAATAACCTCAATGCTTTCTATACCATAACCTTTCTATACCCAGTATAGTTCATCGAACTTACCACACTTTGGAAGTTCAAGAACTTGCCATAATAATATGAGTTTAGGAACTTGTCCTAGCAATACGTAGTCAAAGAACTAATCAGAGACTGTCCATATACTTAGGGGTTCAAAAACGTACATACGACTATGAGTCAAGAACTTACCATAAGTATGAGTTTTAAGAACTCGCCTAACCTTAAGATCATCTAATGTAATCTTAATATCATCTAATCTAATCTCTATTGACTCTAACTATCAAATATACTATGAGAAAAGGATCACCTCCTCGTCATATATATATCGATAGCGCGACACCAACCTTCCAATGATTATCAATATAGTGTAAGCACAAAACCCTGCCAATACAGAAGTTTGTACAACTCAGTCACCACATGAGTCCTCAGTTGAAATCCCACTTAACTCTATCTTACTCATAACTTTTTGCTCTATACTCGATACAGACTTTCTGTATCCCATCATTTATAACTCCTCGTGAGTTAATCTCGTACTATCTCATAGTACATTCTCGTTATAGTCTCAAACTATAACTATTCAATCATTACAGATCATCTGTCTTTTAACTTAAAAGATATCACGTCGTGATCTTATTCTATAATCATCTCCCTTATGATTCTTCCTTATCCCATTATCATTTTGTTTTAAAACTTCTTATCTCTACCTATCATCATGTCATAACATGATTTCATTATGCTCTTAATCTTATAGACTTCGTCTATTCATCGTTATTCGTCATCTAGATCATTGGAGTTAGGCAACTCCTAGTTTTTTATCTCTACATCTCTTCAAGATTCTTCTTTGAATCTTCTTGTTTATTAATCACTTCTCGTTCTTTAATAATTTCTAATCCCATTCCTGTTGCTCAATATTTTATTCGAGTTTCATTCCTCGCCATTCTAATCTTCTTCTTATAACATTTCTAGGACTAAACTCATCCTATACTTCTACGTATGTGAAAAGAATCACCTTTTCATTATACGTAACTTAACTTAACTTCTCATTCTCTAAGGTCATAGCCTAAGGTACTCTTACCTAAGGTGTATAACCTACAGCTCTGATACCAACTGTAACGACCCCAAAATTCATACAATAATATTCTCCTTCTCGATCGTTAACAATACAACTTTAATCTCTCATTACATCATTATTCGATATTAAAAATCACTAAAAATACAGAATATTTAAAACTTTTATAAACTTTCTTTCTATATTGCCCTGAATCGCAACCTTTACATTACATCTCTTCGATTCAAATCTATATTATGAATAGTTACAACAAAATGACTATACAAAGCCTTTCATAATAAAACAATATCCATCTACATTGAATAACTCTATTTATAACTCAGCGACATATTTCATTCAAAACATTAACTACAATTTGAAATTGAACATAACTAATATTCTTGAACATTGATCCCTATAAATCATTTAACACGTATCTTTACCTTGAATCTTTGACCTGTAAAAATGGTTATTTGCAAGAGTGAGCTCGACAGCTCAGCAAGTTCTAACAGTTTTCATGCATCACGTATCACATAATAAACATGCTCAACATAAATCTCATAATAATTAAAGTAACATGGCATACCTGCTTTAATTCACATAACAAATATAAAGATTGAGTTCCTTACTCAATCAACATTATTTAACCAAAATAGTGTAGTCATAAATTGACTTTAACATTTCATGATTACAACATGTATAACATATCATGCTCGCTTACAACATATATAACATATCATGCAATTTAAAACAGTTCATCAAATTCATGTAGACAAGTAAGAACCGAAAGACTTGCCTGGCTCGTGGATTACCAATTATCGAAAAACTGCTTAATATAATCTGCTTCATGATCCTACATAACGTATCACCATACGCATCAATTATTAGTCACTTAGCAACACTTATCAAACGTCTAAATAAATTCTAATTTACACTTCGTAATTCTCTTCCATTCACTCGTTTGACACTCGCTGTCAAATCGTATGTATAATTATTACATAGCTAATCTTCATTGTTAGTTAACCAATTTAGGTTAACTCATTCCTCATTAACTAATAAGTTAATAATTAATCACCACGTAATTTAATCACCTCACATAATCATGTTACATTTCACATAATTAATCAATTATAATTACATCTTACGTCAATCAAATTACACTTCAAGTTAAACATCATTATATTTACTAAAATTCATATTTTAAAACTTAGAACAACATCTATTATCATCGACAGCACTATACTTGTGTATGTGCATGTCCGACGCTCTCCGATTGCCTCCGAATACGCATCAGCCACAAAGATGACCATTTTGACCCTTTCTAACGACCTCAAATCAAAAAAGTTAAAAACCAAAAGTTGTAGGCCTACTCGTGCACGTTTCGGATCATCTTAAATCGCCTCAATCGGAGTTCGTATGAAAATGTTATGGCCATTTTAGTAACAGAGGTAAAAACAGTTTCGCATTACAACAACTAAACCACCCCGGACAGCAAGGGTACCCGCTGGGGTGGGTCCTACAGGGCAAAAACACCCGCTGGGGCGGGTCCAAGGGCTGGTGGAGGGGCTGGTTCGCGAACTGGTGGAGAAATAAGCCAATTTGGCTTATTCCGTCACACCGAATTCAAATTTTCGCAACATGACAATCATGAAACATGTGACAAATAATATTTTAAGCTTATTAACATGCTCATAACATAAAAATTTCATATAAACACATAACCACAACCAAGATTTCATGGAATTCGAAGAAAAATATAATTTTAAGCGTTCTTGACGAAAATTGCTACTATGAATTCATTTTTCATCCAATTCAAGTGATTCCAATTGTAATCACTTCTATTCTTAACATACTAACATAATACTTGATCAATTTTAACAATAACTCATAATCAACATCAATTTTGATAGTTTCAAAAGTAATTTTCAGAAATTAACTCAAAGAAAAATACTATGAACACGATTCCTATTGTTTATCAAAAATCCATGGTTTGAATTGCTAATACAACCATATAATTCATATACAATCATGATATATCATATATTACATATAAATTCATGCTTTCCTCAATTCCTTTGATAATTTAAGAACTATTTTCAAGATAACTTCATGATAAAACACTATGAACATGATTTCTCCATGTTCATCCTATCTTTGCGAATTAAAACACTTATATAACTATAAAATCATATGTAACATATACACACACACACACACACATAAATATATATATATATATATATATATATATATATATATATATATGTACGCATCCCATACATATATCAAAATCAAGAGCTTTCACACCAAGACTTTACAAGAAACTCTAAAACCATGAAAACATAAAAGAACATAGTTTAAAACTTGTTTTTACAACAATTGATTTTGAAAACCCTTTCATGGCATACAATTACTTATGAAAACATATGAACATCATAGATACATATAAATTCATGATTATAAAACCTAATTTGACAAAGACTAAATACAAAATATATGAATTGAGTACAAGGGTTAAGATTATAATCTTACTAGTTTTAATTAAAGAGATGATGAAGATGATGATCCTCTCATGCATTCTCAAGCTTTTCTTTCTCTTCTCTCTCCTTCTTCTCTAACAATTCTCTTTAACTCTCTTCTTCTTCTTCTTTCTTTGTTTTGACTTAGGCTTTTAAAAACTAATGTATCTTTTAACTTAGCATATATTATACAATATACAATATACATATACATATATAATATATATGTAACTTATATTATTAATATAGCTAATAAATAATATACTAATTGCTATGCTAACTACCACTTATTACATAGGTTACAAAATTTAAAAAGTCCAAGGTCATGTTTGACAAATCCACATTATTTTTAAAAACTAACTTTTTGAGCTTAAGGCCATGTTTGGTAAACAAAGCTATTTTAAAAATCACTTTTTAGCTAAGGTCTTGTTTGGAGAAATAGGGTTAATCAAGTACAAGGATCTTATTTGGTAAAACTATTTAAAATCTTTTCCCATTATTTTAATAAATCTTTTACTCCATAGTTTAATTACTACACTTATTTAATTAAATTACCATATTCTAATTAAATAAAACTAACACCCATTTAATAATAAAAACACACAATACTAAATTGTTACACAATTATAATTTCCTTATTAAACAAAATATATGTAACAAATTATTATTAACACGTAGCACATAACATTAAATCTAATTCAATTATTCTTAATTAAATTAGAATTATTCTACACCATTACTAATATATCAATTTAATTAAATATATGGCACTTAATTAAATCAATCCACATCATCACATACTTAATTTATTTTACTCAACAAATAAATTCAATAAAATATTTATTCACTTCATTTAATTAATATAATACGCTTAATTACATTACTCTATAATAATCACATAATCTCAATAATTAATTCAATTAAAATATTTATTTAATTCAATAAATATTAAATTAATATTTAAATTCTCTTCACACCAAATCACATATTTCACAATATTTCTTACATATACACATACTCATACTCGAAACATCTAAAAATATGAATTTTATTTATTAAATTCTCATTTATAAATTCTTAAAAATTCGGGATGTCACATCCTTCCCTCCTTATAAGGATTTCGTCTTCGGATTCAATGAAAACTCCCTTACTCGATTTTCGCAAAATCTCTTTCACAATTATCGTTGAATAACTTCAATACGTTAACTTAGCAAAAAGTTTTACATATATATATACTTCATTCATTTCTTCAACAACTATTAGGTTATATTACACAATCTTCAATCAAACATAATCACATATCAAATATTATATATCTTTAACTCGTTCATTCCTTTCTAAGGATCATTACCGAATGCTCTACTTGTCGAATTAATATACTACATAATTCACCATCTATAATTATTCAGGTTATCACATTCACCCCTTCTTCTAAGAATTTTATCCTCGAGATTTTAGTCTATCAATCTTTATATATCAATCTATCAAAATAGATTTTACGTTAATCTCTATTCACTGGATTAAAGTGTTCTACAACTAACTCTTTCTAAGGAATATCCTTCTTCCCACATCCTCCTTCAGAATAATAAGAATCTTCCACAATTTCTCAATAATTGGGAAGCGATATAAATAACTCAGGAATTTAAAAGATTCCAATAATGCTGAGTGGTCGCAAGACCTTGAACTTCTTTCTAGGTTTAATAATGCTTCACCCCCGGTACTTCACACTATAAACTGCATCGGTACTCTAGGTGGCCAGCCTATCATACCCCTACGTCGGGCCCAAACGTAGTACATCGTAACGACTTTATGCGTTACCTTCGGAACTATAGTCTCCGATAACATGTCCCCCTTTTATAGGGTTGTTCAACTCAGCTTATTAACATCTGAATCCGCACCAAAATAATTTGGTTTGGCATAACCAAGAACGCTCGAATTTCATAAACATCTTTCAACATTCGTCTAGCTGAATCAAGTAGCATAGACTTCTAGCAAAAATTCAAACATCAATCAAAATATATATATATATATATATATATATATATATATTTAACCAACTCAATAAAATAATATATATATATATATATATATATTTTCGTTTAAGGAACTAAAAGTAAATAAATCTTATTTTTTTTTAAGGAAAGTAAATTAATAAGTAAATCTTTTCATAATATCCTGATACCGTACCGTAGTAATGATACGTTGAGGATTTCGTCATTACATGACGTCGTCATACTACATCATACCATAGTGGGCTGACGATCATACGATCACATCCAACACTAGGTTTAACTGCATTGATAACTTCCTCGATTGTTTTTACACCATATCAAATGATGCATATGAAATACATTTTGAAGATTTAAAATCATTTTGTCCAGCTGAAGCAATTAGCATAGACATGTGAATAATAGCACTATTTTAAAAATTCATTGGTTCCATCATTGATCCAATGTTTTTCAAGAAAACAGAAGTGCAACATCAGCACGAAGTCAATAAATTTCGAAAAACTAGCAAAGCTAGGAGATTTAGAATATAAAAACTTTCTCCATCAATATAAATCTTTACTCCACCATTACTTAATCATTCTATCAATCTTAAATAACCTCAATGCTTTCTATACCATAACCTTTCTATACCCAGTATAGTTCATCGAACTTACCACACTTTGGAAGTTCAAGAACTTGCCATAATAATATGAGTTTAGGAACTTGTCCTAGCAATACGTAGTCAAAGAACTAATCAGAGACTGTCCATATACTTAGGGGTTCAAAAACGTACATACGACTATGAGTCAAGAACTTACCATAAGTATGAGTTTTAAGAACTCGCCTAACCTTAAGATCATCTAATGTAATCTTAATATCATCTAATCTAATCTCTATTGACTCTAACTATCAAATATACTATGAGAAAAGGATCACCTCCTCGTCATATATATATCGATAGCGCGACACCAACCTTCCAATGATTATCAATATAGTGTAAGCACAAAACCCTGCCAATACAGAAGTTTGTACAACTCAGTCACCACATGAGTCCTCAGTTGAAATCCCACTTAACTCTATCTTACTCATAACTTTTTGCTCTATACTCGATACAGACTTTCTGTATCCCATCATTTATAACTCCTCGTGAGTTAATCTCGTACTATCTCATAGTACATTCTCGTTATAGTCTCAAACTATAACTATTCAATCATTACAGATCATCTGTCTTTTAACTTAAAAGATATCACGTCGTGATCTTATTCTATAATCATCTCCCTTATGATTCTTCCTTATCCCATTATCATTTTGTTTTAAAACTTCTTATCTCTACCTATCATCATGTCATAACATGATTTCATTATGCTCTTAATCTTATAGACTTCGTCTGTTCATCGTTATTCGTCATCTAGATCATTGGAGTTAGGCAACTCCTAGTTTTTTATCTCTACATCTCTTCAAGATTCTTCTTTGAATCTTCTTGTTTATTAATCACTTCTCGTTCTTTAATAATTTCTAATCCCATTCCTGTTGCTCAATATTTTATTCGAGTTTCATTCCTCGCCATTCTAATCTTCTTCTTATAACATTTCTAGGACTAAACTCATCCTATACTTCTACGTATGTGAAAAGAATCACCTTTTCATTATACGTAACTTAACTTAACTTCTCATTCTCTAAGGTCATAGCCTAAGGTACTCTTACCTAAGGTGTATAACCTACAGCTCTGATACCAACTGTAACGACCCCAAAATTCATACAATAATATTCTCCTTCTCGATCGTTAACAATACAACTTTAATCTCTCATTACATCATTATTCGATATTAAAAATCACTAAAAATGCAGAATATTTAAAACTTTTATAAACTTTCTTTCTATATTGCCCTGAATCGCAACCTTTACATTACATCTCTTCGATTCAAATCTATATTATGAATAGTTACAACAAAATGACTATACAAAGCCTTTCATAATAAAACAATATCCATCTACATTGAATAACTCTATTTATAACTCAGCGACATATTTCATTCAAAACATTAACTACAATTTGAAATTGAACATAACTAATATTCTTGAACATTGATCCCTATAAATCATTTAACACGTATCTTTACCTTGCATCTTTGACCTGTAAAAATGGTTATTTGCAAGAGTGAGCTCGACAGCTCAAGCAAGTTCTAACAGTTTTCATGCATCACGTATCACATAATAAACATGCTCAACATAAATCTCATAATAATTAAAGTAACATGGCATACCTGCTTTAATTCACATAACAAATATAAAGATTGAGTTCCTTACTCAATCAACATTATTTAACCAAAATAGTGTAGTCATAAATTGACTTTAACATTTCATGATTACAACATGTATAACATATCATGCTCGCTTACAACATATATAACATATCATGCAATTTAAAACAGTTCATCAAATTCATGTAGACAAGTAAGAACCGAAAGACTTGCCTGGCTCGTGGATTACCAATTATCGAAAAACTGCTTAATATAATCTGCTTCATGATCCTACATAACGTATCACCATACGCATCAATTATTAGTCACTTAGCAACACTTATCAAACGTCTAAATAAATTCTAATTTACACTTCGTAATTCTCTTCCATTCACTCGTTTGACACTCGCTGTCAAATCGTATGTATAATTATTACATAGCTAATCTTCATTGTTAGTTAACCAATTTAGGTTAACTCATTCCTCATTAACTAATAAGTTAATAATTAATCACCACGTAATTTAATCACCTCACATAATCATGTTACATTTCACATAATTAATCAATTATAATTACATCTTACGTCAATCAAATTACACTTCAAGTTAAACATCATTATATTTACTAAAATTCATATTTTAAAACTTAGAACAACATCTATTATCATCGACAGCACTATACTTGTGTATGTGCATGTCCGACGCTCTCCGATTGCCTCCGAATACGCATCAGCCACAAAGATGACCATTTTGACCCTTTCTAACGACCTCAAATCAAAAAAGTTAAAAACCAAAAGTTGTAGGCCTACTCGTGCACGTTCGGATCATCTTAAATCGCCTCAATCGGAGTTCGTATGAAAATGTTATGGCCATTTTAGTAACAGAGGTAAAAACAGTTTCGCATTACAACAACTAAACCACCCCGGACAGCAAGGGTACCCGCTGGGGTGGGTCCTACAGGGCAAAAACACCCGCTGGGGCGGGTCCAAGGGCTGGTGGAGGGGCTGGTTCGCGAACTGGTGGAGAAATAAGCCAATTTGGCTTATTCCGTCACACCGAATTCAAATTTTCGCAACATGACAATCATGAAACATGTGACAAATAATATTTTAAGCTTATTAACATGCTCATAACATAAAAATTTCATATAAACACATAACCACAACCAAGATTTCATGGAATTCCGAAGAAAAATATAATTTTAAGCGTTCTTGACGAAAATTGCTACTATGAATTCATTTTCATCCAATTCAAGTGATTCCAATTGTAATCACTTCTATTCTTAACATACTAACATAATACTTGATCAATTTTAACAATAACTCATAATCAACATCAATTTTGATAGTTTCAAAAGTAATTTTCAGAAATTAACTCAAAGAAAAATACTATGAACACGATTCCTATTGTTTATCAAAAATCCATGGTTTGAATTGCTAATACAACCATATAATTCATATACAATCATGATATATCATATATTACATATAAATTCATGCTTTCCTCAATTCCTTTGATAATTTAAGAACTATTTTCAAGATAACTTCATGATAAAACACTATGAACATGATTTCTCCATGTTCATCCTATCTTTGCGAATTAAAACACTTATATAACTATAAAATCATATGTAACATATACACACACACACACACACATAAATATATATATATATATATATATATATATATATATATATATATATGTACGCATCCCATACATATATCAAAATCAAGAGCTTTCACACCAAGACTTTACAAGAAACTCTAAAACCATGAAAACATAAAAGAACATAGTTTAAAACTTGTTTTTACAACAATTGATTTTGAAAACCCTTTCATGGCATACAATTACTTATGAAAACATATGAACATCATAGATACATATAAATTCATGATTATAAAAACCTAATTTGACAAAGACTAAATACAAAATATATGAATTGAGTACAAGGGTTAAGATTATAATCTTACTAGTTTTAATTAAAGAGATGATGAAGATGATGATCCTCTCATGCATTCTCAAGCTTTTCTTTCTCTTCTCTCTCCTTCTTCTCTAACAATTCTCTTTAACTCTCTTCTTCTTCTTCTTTCTTTGTTTTGACTTAGGCTTTTAAAAACTAATGTATCTTTTAACTTAGCATATATTATACAATATACAATATACATATACATATATAATATATATGTAACTTATATTATTAATATAGCTAATAAATAATATACTAATTGCTATGCTAACTACCACTTATTACATAGGTTACAAAATTTAAAAAGTCCAAGGTCATGTTTGACAAATCCACATTATTTTTAAAAACTAACTTTTTGAGCTTAAGGCCATGTTTGGTAAAACAAAGCTATTTTAAAAATCACTTTTTAGCTAAGGTCTTGTTTGGAGAAATAGGGTTAATCAAGTACAAGGATCTTATTTGGTAAAACTATTTAAAATCTTTTCCCATTATTTTAATAAATCTTTTACTCCATAGTTTAATTACTACACTTATTTAATTAAATTACCATATTCTAATTAAATAAAACTAACACCCATTTAATAATAAAAACACACAATACTAAATTGTTACACAATTATAATTTCCTTATTAAACAAAATATATGTAACAAATTATTATTAACACGTAGCACATAACATTAAATCTAATTCAATTATTCTTAATTAAATTAGAATTATTCTACACCATTACTAATATATCAATTTAATTAAATATATGGCACTTAATTAAATCAATCCACATCATCACATACTTAATTTATTTTACTCAACAAATAAATTCAATAAAATATTTATTCACTTCATTTAATTAATATAATACGCTTAATTACATTACTCTATAATAATCACATAATCTCAATAATTAATTCAATTAAAATATTTATTTAATTCAATAAATATTAAATTAATATTTAAATTCTCTTCACACCAAATCACATATTTCACAATATTTCTTACATATACACATACTCATACTCGAAACATCTAAAAATATGAATTTTATTTATTAAATTCTCATTTATAAATTCTTAAAAATTCGGGATGTCACATCCTTCCCTCCTTATAAGGATTTCGTCTTCGGATTCAATGAAAACTCCCTTACTCGATTTTCGCAAAATCTCTTTCACAATTATCGTTGAATAACTTCAATACGTTAACTTAGCAAAAAGTTTTACATATATATATACTTCATTCATTTCTTCAACAACTATTAGGTTATATTACACAATCTTCAATCAAACATAATCACATATCAAATATTATATATCTTTAACTCGTTCATTCCTTTCTAAGGATCATTACCGAATGCTCTACTTGTCGAATTAATATACTACATAATTCACCATCTATAATTATTCAGGTTATCACATTCACCCCTTCTTCTAAGAATTTTATCCTCGAGATTTTAGTCTATCAATCTTTATATATCAATCTATCAAAATAGATTTTACGTTAATCTCTATTCACTGGATTAAAGTGTTCTACAACTAACTCTTTCTAAGGAATATCCTTCTTCCCACATCCTCCTTCAGAATAATAAGAATCTTCCACAATTTCTCAATAATTGGGAAGCGATATAAATAACTCAGGAATTTAAAAGATTCCAATAATGCTGAGTGGTCGCAAGACCTTGAACTTCTTTCTAGGTTTAATAATGCTTCACCCCCGGTACTTCACACTATAAACTGCATCGGTACTCTAGGTGGCCAGCCTATCATACCCCTACGTCGGGCCCAAACGTAGTACATCGTAACGACTTTATGCGTTACCTTCGGAACTATAGTCTCCGATAACATGTCCCCCTTTTATAGGGTTGTTCAACTCAGCTTATTAACATCTGAATCCACACCAAAATAATTTGGTTTGGCATAACCAAGAACGCTCGAATTTCATAAACATCTTTCAACATTCGTCTAGCTGAATCAAGTAGCATAGACTTCTAGCAAAAATTCAAACATCAATCAAAATATATATATATATATATATATATATATATATTTAACCAACTCAATAAAATAATATATATATATATATATATTTTCGTTTAAGGAACTAAAAGTAAATAAATCTTCTTTTTTTTTAAGGAAAGTAAATTAATAAGTAAATCTTTTCATAATATCCTGATACCGTACCGTAGTAATGATACGTTGAGGATTTCGTCATTACATGACGTCGTCATACTACATCATACCATAGTGGGCTGACGATCATACGATCACATCCAACACTAGGTTTAACTGCATTGATAACTTCCTCGATTGTTTTTACACCATATCAAATGATGCATATGAAATACATTTTGAAGATTTAAAATCATTTTGTCCAGCTGAAGCAATTAGCATAGACATGTGAATAATAGCACTATTTTAAAAATTCATTGGTTCCATCATTGATCCAATGTTTTTCAAGAAAACAGAAGTGCAACATCAGCACGAAGTCAATAAATTTCGAAAAACTAGCAAAGCTAGGAGATTTAGAATATAAAAACTTTCTCCATCAATATAAATCTTTACTCCACCATTACTTAATCATTCTATCAATCTTAAATAACCTCAATGCTTTCTATACCATAACCTTTCTATACCCAGTATAGTTCATCGAACTTACCACACTTTGGAAGTTCAAGAACTTGCCATAATAATATGAGTTTAGGAACTTGTCCTAGCAATACGTAGTCAAAGAACTAATCAGAGACTGTCCATATACTTAGGGGTTCAAAAACGTACATACGACTATGAGTCAAGAACTTACCAGAAGTATGAGTTTTAAGAACTCGCCTAACCTTAAGATCATCTAATGTAATCTTAATATCATCTAATCTAATCTCTATTGACTCTAACTATCAAATATACTATGAGAAAAGGATCACCTCCTCGTCATATATATATCGATAGCGCGACACCAACCTTCCAATGATTATCAATATAGTGTAAGCACAAAACCCTGCCAATACAGAAGTTTGTACAACTCAGTCACCACATGAGTCCTCAGTTGAAATCCCACTTAACTCTATCTTACTCATAACTTTTTGCTCTATACTCGATACAGACTTTCTGTATCCCATCATTTATAACTCCTCGTGAGTTAATCTCGTACTATCTCATAGTACATTCTCGTTATAGTCTCAAACTATAACTATTCAATCATTACAGATCATCTGTCTTTTAACTTAAAAGATATCACGTCGTGATCTTATTCTATAATCATCTCCCTTATGATTCTTCCTTATCCCATTATCATTTTGTTTTAAAACTTCTTATCTCTACCTATCATCATGTCATAACATGATTTCATTATGCTCTTAATCTTATAGACTTCGTCTGTTCATCGTTATTCGTCATCTAGATCATTGGAGTTAGGCAACTCCTAGTTTTTTATCTCTACATCTCTTCAAGATTCTTCTTTGAATCTTCTTGTTTATTAATCACTTCTCGTTCTTTAATAATTTCTAATCCCATTCCTGTTGCTCAATATTTTATTCGAGTTTCATTCCTCGCCATTCTAATCTTCTTCTTATAACATTTCTAGGACTAAACTCATCCTATACTTCTACGTATGTGAAAAGAATCACCTTTTCATTATACGTAACTTAACTTAACTTCTCATTCTCTAAGGTCATAGCCTAAGGTACTCTTACCTAAGGTGTATAACCTACAGCTCTGATACCAACTGTAACGACCCCAAAATTCATACAATAATATTCTCCTTCTCGATCGTTAACAATACAACTTTAATCTCTCATTACATCATTATTCGATATTAAAAATCACTAAAAATGCAGAATATTTAAAACTTTTATAAACTTTCTTTCTATATTGCCCTGAATCGCAACCTTTACATTACATCTCTTCGATTCAAATCTATATTATGAATAGTTACAACAAAATGACTATACAAAGCCTTTCATAATAAAACAATATCCATCTACATTGAATAACTCTATTTATAACTCAGCGACATATTTCATTCAAAACATTAACTACAATTTGAAATTGAACATAACTAATATTCTTGAACATTGATCCCTATAAATCATTTAACACGTATCTTTACCTTGCATCTTTGACCTGTAAAAATGGTTATTTGCAAGAGTGAGCTCGACAGCTCAACAAGTTCTAACAGTTTTCATGCATCACGTATCACATAATAAACATGCTCAACATAAATCTCATAATAATTAAAGTAACATGGCATACCTGCTTTAATTCACATAACAAATATAAAGATTGAGTTCCTTACTCAATCAACATTATTTAACCAAAATAGTGTAGTCATAAATTGACTTTAACATTTCATGATTACAACATGTATAAATATCATGCTCGTTTACAACATATATAACATATCATGCAATTTAAAACAGTTCATCAAATTCATGTAGACAAGTAAGAACCGAAAGACTTGCCTGGCTCGTGGATTACCAATTATCGAAAAACTGCTTAATATAATCTGCTTCATGATCCTACATAACGTATCACCATACGCATCAATTATTAGTCACTTAGCAACACTTATCAAACGTCTAAATAAATTCTAATTTACACTTCGTAATTCTCTTCCATTCACTCGTTTGACACTCGCTGTCAAATCGTATGTATAATTATTACATAGCTAATCTTCATTGTTAGTTAACCAATTTAGGTTAACTCATTCCTCATTAACTAATAAGTTAATAATTAATCACCACGTAATTTAATCACCTCACATAATCATGTTACATTTCACATAATTAATCAATTATAATTACATCTTACGTCAATCAAATTACACTTCAAGTTAAACATCATTATATTTACTAAAATTCATATTTTAAAACTTAGAACAACATCTATTATCATCGACAGCACTATACTTGTGTATGTGCATGTCCGACGCTCTCCGATTGCCTCCGAATACGCATCAGCCACAAAGATGACCATTTTGACCCTTTCTAACGACCTCAAATCAAAAAAGTTAAAAACCAAAAGTTGTAGGCCTACTCGTGCACGTTCGGATCATCTTAAATCGCCTCAATCGGAGTTCGTATGAAAATGTTATGGCCATTTTAGTAACAGAGGTAAAAACAGTTTCGCATTACAACAACTAAACCACCCCGGACAGCAAGGGTACCCGCTGGGGTGGGTCCTACAGGGCAAAAACACCCGCTGGGGCGTGTCCAAGGGCTGGTGGAGGGGCTGGTTCGCGAACTGGTGGAGAAATAAGCCAATTTGGCTTATTCCGTCACACCGAATTCAAATTTTCGCAACATGACAATCATGAAACATGTGACAAATAATATTTTAAGCTTATTAACATGCTCATAACATAAAAATTTCATATAAACACATAACCACAACCAAGATTTCATGGAATTCGAAGAAAAATATAATTTTAAGCGTTCTTGACGAAAATTGCTACTATGAATTCATTTTTCATCCAATTCAAGTGATTCCAATTGTAATCACTTCTATTCTTAACATACTAACATAATACTTGATCAATTTTAACAATAACTCATAATCAACATCAATTTTGATAGTTTCAAAAGTAATTTTCAGAAATTAACTCAAAGAAAAATACTATGAACACGATTCCTATTGTTTATCAAAAATCCATGGTTTGAATTGCTAATACAACCATATAATTCATATACAATCATGATATATCATATATTACATATAAATTCATGCTTTCCTCAATTCCTTTGATAATTTAAGAACTATTTTCAAGATAACTTCATGATAAAACACTATGAACATGATTTCTCCATGTTCATCCTATCTTTGCGAATTAAAACACTTATATAACTATAAAATCATATGTAACATATACACACACACAGACACACATAAATATATATATATATATATATATATATATGTACGCATCCCATACATATATCAAAATCAAGAGCTTTCACACCAAGACTTTACAAGAAACTCTAAAACCATGAAAACATAAAAGAACATAGTTTAAAACTTGTTTTTACAACAATTGATTTTGAAAACCCTTTCATGGCATACAATTACTTATGAAAACATATGAACATCATAGATACATATAAATTCATGATTATGAAAACCTAATTTGACAAAGACTAAATACAAAATATATGAATTGAGTACAAGGGTTAAGATTATAATCTTACTAGTTTTAATTAAAGAGATGATGAAGATGATGATCCTCTCATGCATTCTCAAGCTTTTCTTTCTCTTCTCTCTCCTTCTTCTCTAACAATTCTCTTTAACTCTCTTCTTCTTCTTCTTTCTTTGTTTTGACTTAGGCTTTTAAAAACTAATGTATCTTTTAACTTAGCATATATTATACAATATACAATATACATATACATATATAATATATATGTAACTTATATTATTAATATAGCTAATAAATAATATACTAATTGCTATGCTAACTACCACTTATTACATAGGTTACAAAATTTAAAAAGTCCAAGGTCATGTTTGACAAATCCACATTATTTTTAAAAACTAACTTTTTGAGCTTAAGGCCATGTTTGGTAAAACAAAGCTATTTTAAAAATCACTTTTTAGCTAAGGTCTTGTTTGGAGAAATAGGGTTAATCAAGTACAAGGATCTTATTTGGTAAAACTATTTAAAATCTTTTCCCATTATTTTAATAAATCTTTTACTCCATAGTTTAATTACTACACTTATTTAATTAAATTACCATATTCTAATTAAATAAAACTAACACCCATTTAATAATAAAAACACACAATACTAAATTGTTACACAATTATAATTTCCTTATTAAACAAAATATATGTAACAAATTATTATTAACACGTAGCACATAACATTAAATCTAATTCAATTATTCTTAATTAAATTAGAATTATTCTACACCATTACTAATATATCAATTTAATTAAATATATGGCACTTAATTAAATCAATCCACATCATCACATACTTAATTTATTTTACTCAACAAATAAATTCAATAAAATATTTATTCACTTCATTTAATTAATATAATATGCTTAATTACATTACTCTATAATAATCACATAATCTCAATAATTAATTCAATTAAAATATTTATTTAATTCAATAAATATTAAATTAATATTTAAATTCTCTTCACACCAAATCACATATTTCACAATATTTCTTACATATACACATACTCATACTCGAAACATCTAAAAATATGAATTTTATTTATTAAATTCTCATTTATAAATTCTTAAAAATTCGGGATGTCACATCCTTCCCTCCTTATAAGGATTTCGTCTTCGGATTCAATGAAAACTCCCTTACTCGATTTTCGCAAAATCTCTTTCACAATTATCGTTGAATAACTTCAATACGTTAACTTAGCAAAAAGTTTTACATATATATATACTTCATTCATTTCTTCAACAACTATTAGGTTATATTACACAATCTTTAATCAAACATAATCACATATCAAATATTATATATCTTTAACTCGTTCATTCCTTTCTAAGGATCATTACCGAATGCTCTACTTGTCGAATTAATATACTACATAATTCACCATCTATAATTATTCAGGTTATCACATTCACCCCTTCTTCTAAGAATTTTATCCTCGAGATTTTAGTCTATCAATCTTTATATATCAATCTATCAAAATAGATTTTACGTTAATCTCTATTCACTGGATTAAAGTGTTCTACAACTAACTCTTTCTAAGGAATATCCTTCTTCCCACATCCTCCTTCAGAATAATAAGAATCTTCCACAATTTCTCAATAATTGGGAAGCGATATAAATAACTCAGGAATTTAAAAGATTCCAATAATGCTGAGTGGTCGCAAGACCTTGAACTTCTTTCTAGGTTTAATAATGCTTCACCCCCGGTACTTCACACTATAAACTGCATCGGTACTCTAGGTGGCCAGCCTATCATACCCCTACGTCGGGCCCAAACGTAGTACATCGTAACGACTTTATGCGTTACCTTCGGAACTATAGTCTCCGATAACATGTCCCCCTTTTATAGGGTTGTTCAACTCAGCTTATTAACATCTGAATCCGCACCAAAATAATTTGGTTTGGCATAACCAAGAACGCTCGAATTTCATAAACATCTTTCAACATTCGTCTAGCTGAATCAAGTAGCATAGACTTCTAGCAAAAATTCAAACATCAATCAAAATATATATATATATATATATATATATATTTAACCAACTCAATAAAATAATATATATATATATATATATATATATATATATATATATTTTCGTTTAAGGAACTAAAAGTAAATAAATCTTCTTTTTTTTTAAGGAAAGTAAATTAATAAGTAAATCTTTTCATAATATCCTGATACCGTACCGTAGTAATGATACGTTGAGGATTTCGTCATTACATGACGTCGTCATACTACATCATACCATAGTGGGCTGACGATCATACGATCACATCCAACACTAGGTTTAACTGCATTGATAACTTCCTCGATTGTTTTTACACCATATCAAATGATGCATATGAAATACATTTTGAAGATTTAAAATCATTTTGTCCAGCTGAAGCAATTAGCATAGACATGTGAATAATAGCACTATTTTAAAAATTCATTGGTTCCATCATTGATCCAATGTTTTTCAAGAAAACAGAAGTGCAACATCAGCACGAAGTCAATAAATTTCGAAAAACTAGCAAAGCTAGGAGATTTAGAATATAAAAACTTTCTCCATCAATATAAATCTTTACTCCACCATTACTTAATCATTCTATCAATCTTAAATAACCTCAATGCTTTCTATACCATAACCTTTCTATACCCAGTATAGTTCATCGAACTTACCACACTTTGGAAGTTCAAGAACTTGCCATAATAATATGAGTTTAGGAACTTGTCCTAGCAATACGTAGTCAAAGAACTAATCAGAGACTGTCCATATACTTAGGGGTTCAAAAACGTACATACGACTATGAGTCAAGAACTTACCATAAGTATGAGTTTTAAGAACTCGCCTAACCTTAAGATCATCTAATGTAATCTTAATATCATCTAATCTAATCTCTATTGACTCTAACTATCAAATATACTATGAGAAAAGGATCACCTCCTCGTCATATATATATCGATAGCGCGACACCAACCTTCCAATGATTATCAATATAGTGTAAGCACAAAACCCTGCCAATACAGAAGTTTGTACAACTCAGTCACCACATGAGTCCTCAGTTGAAATCCCACTTAACTCTATCTTACTCATAACTTTTTGCTCTATACTCGATACAGACTTTCTGTATCCCATCATTTATAACTCCTCGTGAGTTAATCTCGTACTATCTCATAGTACATTCTCGTTATAGTCTCAAACTATAACTATTCAATCATTACAGATCATCTGTCTTTTAACTTAAAAGATATCACGTCGTGATCTTATTCTATAATCATCTCCCTTATGATTCTTCCTTATCCCATTATCATTTTGTTTTAAAACTTCTTATCTCTACCTATCATCATGTCATAACATGATTTCATTATGCTCTTAATCTTATAGACTTCGTCTGTTCATCGTTATTCGTCATCTAGATCATTGGAGTTAGGCAACTCCTAGTTTTTTATCTCTACATCTCTTCAAGATTCTTCTTTGAATCTTCTTGTTTATTAATCACTTCTCGTTCTTTAATAATTTCTAATCCCATTCCTGTTGCTCAATATTTTATTCGAGTTTCATTCCTCGCCATTCTAATCTTCTTCTTATAACATTTCTAGGACTAAACTCATCCTATACTTCTACGTATGTGAAAAGAATCACCTTTTCATTATACGTAACTTAACTTAACTTCTCATTCTCTAAGGTCATAGCCTAAGGTACTCTTACCTAAGGTGTATAACCTACAGCTCTGATACCAACTGTAACGACCCCAAAATTCATACAATAATATTCTCCTTCTCGATCGTTAACAATACAACTTTAATCTCTCATTACATCATTATTCGATATTAAAAATCACTAAAAATGCAGAATATTTAAAACTTTTATAAACTTTCTTTCTATATTGCCCTGAATCGCAACCTTTACATTACATCTCTTCGATTCAAATCTATATTATGAATAGTTACAACAAAATGACTATACAAAGCCTTTCATAATAAAACAATATCCATCTACATTGAATAACTCTATTTATAACTCAGCGACATATTTCATTCAAAACATTAACTACAATTTGAAATTGAACATAACTAATATTCTTGAACATTGATCCCTATAAATCATTTAACACGTATCTTTACCTTGCATCTTTGACCTGTAAAAATGGTTATTTGCAAGAGTGAGCTCGACAGCTCAACAAGTTCTAACAGTTTTCATGCATCACGTATCACATAATAAACATGCTCAACATAAATCTCATAATAATTAAAGTAACATGGCATACCTGCTTTAATTCACATAACAAATATAAAGATTGAGTTCCTTACTTAATCAACATTATTTAACCAAAATAGTGTAGTCATAAATTGACTTTAATATTTCTTGATTACAACATGTATAACATATCATGCTCGCTTACAACATATATAACATATCATGCAATTTAAAACAGTTCATCAAATTCACGTAGACAAGTAAGAACCGAAAGACTTGCCTGGCTCGTGGATTACCAATTACCGAAAAACTGCTTAATATAATCTGCTTCATGATCCTACATAACGTATCACCATACGCATCAATTATTAGTCACTTAGCAACACTTATCAAACGTCTAAGTAAATTCTAATTTACACTTTCTAATTTACACTTCGTAATTCTCTTCCATTCACTCGTTTGACACTCGCTGTCAAATCGTATGTATAATTATTACATAGCTAATCTTCATTGTTAGTTAACCAATTTAGGTTAACTCATTCCTCATTAACTAATAAGTTAATAATTAATCACCACGTAATTTAATCACCTCACATAATCATGTTATATTTCACATAATTAATCAATTATAATTACATCTTACGTCAATCAAATTACACTTCAAGTTAAACATCATTATATTTACTAAAATTCATATTTTATAACTTAGAACAACATCTATTATCATCGACAGCACTATACTTGTGTATGTGCATGTCCGACGCTCTCCGATTGCCTCCAAATACGCATCTGCCACAAAGATGACCATTTTGACCCTTTCTAACGACCTCAAATCAAAAAAGTTAAAACCCAAAAGTTGTAGGCCTACTCGTGCTCGTTCCGGATCATCTTGAATCGCCTCAATCGGAGTTCGTATGAAAACGTTATGGCCATTTTAGTAACAGAGGTCAAAACAGTTTCGCATTACAACAACTAAACCACCCCGGACAGCAAGGGTACCCGCTGGGGTGGGTCCTACAGGGCAAAAACACCCACTGGGGCGGGTCCAAGGGCTGGTGGAGGGGCTGGTTCGCGAATTGGTGGAGAAATAAGCCAATTTGGCTTATTCCGTCACACCGAATTCGAATTTTCGCAACATGACAAACATGAAACATGTGACAAATAATATTTTAAGCTTATTAACATGCTCATAACATAAAATTTTCATATAAACACATAATCACAACCAAGATTTCATGGAATTCGAAGAAAAATATAATTTTAAGCGTTCTTGACGAAAATTGCTACTATGAATTCATTTTTCATCCAATTCAAGTGATTCCAATTGTAATCACTTCTATTCTTAACATACTAACATAATACTTGATCAATTTTAACAATAACTCATAATCAACATCAATTTTGATAGTTTCAAAAGTAATTTTCAGAAATTAACTCAAAGAAAAATACTATGAACACGATTCCTATTGTTTATCAAAAATCCATGGTTTGAATTGCTAATACAACCATATAATTCATATACAATCATGATATATCATATATTACATATAACTTCATGCTTTCCTCAATTCCTTTGATAATTTAAGAACTATTTTCAAGATAACTTCATGATAAAACACTATGAACATGATTTCTCCATGTTCATCCTATCTTTGCGAATTAAAACACTTATATAACTATAAAATCATATGTAACATATATACACACACACACACACACATAAATATATATATATATATATATATATATATATATATATATATATGTACGCATCACATACATATATCAAAATTAAGAGCTTTCACACCAAGACTTTACAAGAAACTCTAAAACCATGAAAACATAGAAGAACATAGTTTAAAACTTGTTTTTACAACAATTGATTTTGAAAACCCTTTCATGGCATACAATTACTTATGAAAACATATGAACATCATAGATACATATAAATTCATGATTATGAAAACCTAATTTGACAAAGACTAAATACAAAATATATGAATTGAGTACAAGGGTTAAGATTATAATCTTACTAGTTTTAATTAAAGAGATGATGAAGATGATGATCCTCTCATGCATTCTCAAGCTTTTTTTTCTCTTCTCTCTCCTTCTTCTCTAACAATTCTCTTTAACTCTCTTCTTCTTTTTCTTTCTTTGTTTTGACTTAGGCTTTTAAAAACTAATGTATCTTTTAACTTAGCATATATTATACAATATACAATATACATATACATATATAATATATATGTAACTTATATTATTAATATAGCTAATAAATAATATACTAATTGCTATGCTAACTACCACTTATTACATAGGTTACAAAATTTGAAAAGCCCAAGGCCATGTTTGACAAATCCACATTATTTTTAAAAACTAACTTTTTGAGCTTAAGGCCATGTTTGGTAAAACAAAACTATTTTAAAAACCACTTTTTAGCTAAGGTCTTGTTTGGAGAAATAGGGTTAATCAAGTACAAGAGCCTTGTTTGGTAAAACCATTTAAAATCTTTTCCCATTATTTTAATAAATCTTTTACTCCATAGTTTAATTACTACACTTATTTAATTAAATTACCATATTCTAATTAAATAAAACTAACACCCATTTAATAATAAAAACACACAATACTAAATTGTTACACAATTATAATTTCTTTATTAAACATAATATATGTAACAAATTATTATTAACACGTAGCACATAACATTAAATCTAATTCAATTATTCTTAATTAAATTAGAATTATTCTGCACCATTACTGTGACACCCCCAAATCCGGGTACTTCAATTTCCACGGGACTTGGTGTTCACTGTACAAATATCATCTATCTATCTACCCATAGTAAATGCAAACCATGAAATAAATAGAAATAATCCTCCCCTTATGGGGTTACAACATCTGAAAAGAAATACATCAATCCCAGGTCGTACTTAACCTTAAATATCAAATGCGGAAATATAACTAATTAAATAAGTTTTACACAACTTTAACATAAGTCTGAAACATAAACACATAAAATAAACAACAAGTCTTCATCACTTGTTGACTTTGCCCTTGCCTTTGCTAGTAGAAGGCTCGTCAGACCTTTCGTTCTTAACTGCAATGTTATTATTACGCAAGAGTGAGCACGGTTGCCCACAAGTATAATAATATGACAACAATATAATAACATGCGAGTGAATCAAGGACATCTGAATAAAGAAACTCAACTTTTGACTCGAGGATAAATAACAGGAATCAAAATATCATCTGAGGGTCATAAGACCTTGAACTATGTCCTAGGTTGTAAAGTGTTTATACTTAAAACCTTTAACAGTCATAAGACTATGGACTCTACTTCTCGTACTTAGGGGGATCAGCCCTTAGTACCATATTGTGCACAATATCTCAACGCTAAAGCGTAAATAATCCCCTTTTACAGGGTTGTTCATCTCAGTTTTGACATCAGAGTCCGCACCAAAGGAAGTTTGGTTTGGATAAGCTCAATAAGTATTTTGGAATTTAGAACGTTCATCAACTATGGACTAGTCGAATCAATAAGGGTTCACTAGTCCTATAAGGTTCAACAATAACATCGATATTCAACTTGAATAATAAATCTCAAGAGTATACAATCGAATAAGTATTGTATCACTGAATCATGCTTTTAAAAGAGTTACAATATGTAATATGAATTTCGAACTTGAACAATTAAAAACACGAGCTTACTCGATATAGAAACACAAGTCTAAGGCTTAATAAATGAATAAATTAGAATTTAGGGAACTTGCTAAATCAATAAATTAGGGATAGGATACTTGCCTCTTGCACAAGCTACAATTATAATTCACGTTCTTTATTACATCCTACATATCAATACGTTCACAATACAAATTAATCAATAACTCGATATACGTATCGAATCACACACATCGGTCTTGAGCACGTTATTGGACTATACAATTAACGATTCAAGTCATGTAATTAACTTATTAATTACTCACGTAATATAAGTTATTAACCTCTTATTATATGTTTAATCATGTCTTTATGTTCATTACATTAGGTTTTAAACCACCTCTTAGAACACACGAACACTTAGCAAAAAAATTTCAAATTTCTGCAAGGGGCGCGGCCGCGCGCCAGTTACCCTTGGGACCAGCGCGGCCGCGCGGCAACGCAGACCCAGATTTCCAGTTCGCGAATGACACACAGAGCAACCCAAATAAATCCAAATTAAACTAACGAAATGAATTTAAGGCTACCCATGAGATATAGAATTTACAGAAACATCATACCATGTTCTAAGCATGCTTTTAACACTTTAAATCACGAAATTACACAAATCACAACATTTAATTTCACTATTTTCAACATTTTATAAAGTTTTGAAAGAAAACAAGAATTCAACGTTACGGATTCGTTATAACACCGAATCCGTTCGTTTAACTTCCATTTTGTTCGTTTAAATGTACACAATCACATTCAAGTGTTAATTTAAGTTAAATAAACGCATAAGGTGTGTAAATTTTGTACGTAAGGGCCATATGGGCCATATGTACAATTTTTACACTCTGTAACTTTTGAAAACCCAATTATCAACAAAATTCCATGGTGTGATCACTGAAAGTTATGCATATATGGCATATAATATGTTATGGACATCAATTAATATATATATAGCCATATCATGAACAAGTCATCAATTTAGTCTTTTACAGAAAACTTCAAAGTACGTTAATGGAAGTTTTGAAAACTTAATTAAGACGTAATTACATAAAATTGATCACTGTGATTTATGTATACATGGTATAAAACATGTTATAAACATAATTTAACCCATATAAAACCATATAACCAACAATGATTCAAAATTGACGATTACAGAGAACTTCAAAGTACGTAAAAATAGAAAGCTTAAAACTTAATATAACTGAATTTACCCTTGCTAGTTGGTGAAGATGATTCAAGGATGATGATATAAATTTTTCCAATTCTTCTTCCTCAATCTTTTCTCTCAAAATTCTCTCTGATATGAATATATGAATTGATATAGTATATATGTATATAAGTATAATACGTATAATATATAATGGGTGAGTGGTTGTCAGTTGGTCCCTTAGTGGGTTAACTGACCAACTCCCCTTAAGGCCTTGTTTGGCTAGCTTAAGGAATCCCTTCTCATTTATTTTAATTAATTTATTATAATATAGTTAATTAATGTCACACCTAATTAAATCAAATAATGCTATTTAAATCAATTAAATAAAATAGCATAAATCTACATTAAATCACATAGTCACATAATTAAAATTCTTATTTATTAATTATGTCTAATCATAAATCTCTAATTAATTAATAAATTAATTAGAATAACATTATGCTTATTAATTAATATATTAATCAAATAAGCTCAATTAAATACATACTTTGAATATAAAAATTCACCACATTAATTTAACTAATGTGACACATATAATTAAATTAATCTACCACAAATTCATCAATTAATTATTTAACTCAATAATTAAATCATCAAAAATATTTATTTAATTCAATAAATATTCAAAATAAATTACAAAAATCTTGTTTGTCACATCTTTCCCCCCTTAAAAGGATTCTGTCCCCAGAATCACGGTTCAATTAAATTTCGTCCCGTTACATTCTCCCCCCCTTACAAAGATTCTGTCCCCAGAATCGCATAAACAAAAAAATTAAGTAAATAAATCTGGGTAATTCTTCATCATATGCTCTTCGAGTTCCCACGTAGCTTCTTCAGCATTGTGGTTCCTCCAAATTACCTTAACAGAAGGTATAATTTTATTTCTGAGGACTTGCTCTTTCCTGTCAACAATCTGAACAGGAATTTCTTCATAGGATAAGTCTTTCTCAAAATGTAGGGGTTCATATTCAATCACATGTTTGTAATCGGGTTTGTAGGGGCGTAAAACTGACACATGAAAGACGTTGTGGACATTCTCAAGCGCCGGAGGTAAGGCTACCTCATACGCAACTTCTCCAATCCTTCGCAGTACTTCAAAGGGTCCAATGAACCTTGGGCTCAATTTTCCCTTCTTACCGAATCTGATATTCCCCTTCCAGGGAGAGACTTTCAAGAACACATAGCTACCCGATTCAAACTCAACGTTCTTACGGTGTGGATCGGCGTATTTCTTCTGCCTATCCTGAGCTGCTACCAGTCTTGTTCTGATCACTTTGACTATCTCTGCTGTCTGCTGTACCAGTTCTGGACCTAATAGTTGTCTCTCGCCAACTTCATCCCAGTATAGCGGGGTTCTGCATTTTCTTCCGTACAACGCTTCGTAAGGCGGCATGCCAATACTAGCGTGGTAACTGTTGTTGTAACCGAATTCCACAAGCGGTAGGTGATCATCCCAATTTCCTTTAAAATCCATGATGCATGCTCTCAACATATCTTCCAATGTCTGGATCGTTCTTTCACTCTGCCCATCTGTCTGAGGGTGATAAGCCGTACTCATTCTCAACTGTGTCCCCATGCATTCTTGTAGTCGCTTCCAGAAGTTCGATGTGAAACGCGGATCTCTGTCGGAAACAATTGACACCGGAACTCCGTGCCTCGAAACAATCTCTTTCACATATAGCCTTGCCAACTGGTCTAAGTTGAATCTGATTTTAATCGGAAGGAAGTGTGCGGATTTCGTCAGTCGGTCAACGATAACCCATACTGCGTCGTAGCCTTTCTGAGTCGTCGGAAGGCCAACCACGAAATCCATCGTAATGTGTTCCCATTTCCATTCTGGGATTTCCAGGGGTTGTAGCAAACCACTTGGTCTCTGATGTTCTGCTTTCACTTTCTGACAGGTTAGACACTTTGCAACACACTCAGCAACATCTCGTTTCAAATTCGGCCACCAGAAGTGCTGTCGAAGATCCTGGTACATCTTGGTACTACCGGGGTGAATTGAATACCGTGAGCTATGAGCCTCTCTCAAAATGTCATCCTTAATTTCTGGCACTGACGGTACCCGAACTCTATTCTCAAATCTCAGTAGTCCCTCACTGTCTATCTTGAATCTCGGTTCGGTTCCTTCAGATATCTTTTTCTTAACCTTCTCACATTCTTCGTCCTGAAGTTGAGCTTCCTTAACTTTATCCAATAGGGTTGTACCAGCTTGAATCTGAAACAACTTCTCGTCAATCTCCATCGAATACTTCACTTCCAATTTCAGCTTTTCCATTGCTGAAATTAGTTCCTCCTGAGTAGTCAACATCATCAATTTCTCCCGACCCTTTCTGCTTAAGGCGTCGGCAACCACATTAGCCTTACCCGGATGGTATAAGATTTCACAGTCATAATCCTTAATTAACTCCAGCCACCTTCTCTGGCGCATATTCAAGTCCTTCTGTGTAAAGATATATTTCAGACTCTTGTGGTCTGTATATATTTCACACTTCTCCCCATAGAGATAGTGTCTCCAAATTTTTAAAGCAAATACCACGGCAGCTAACTCCAAGTCATGGGTCGGATACCCCTTCTCATAGTCTTTCAATTGTCGTGACGCATACGCAATGACCCTGCCGTTTTGCATAAGCACACAGCCAAGTCCTTTATGCGACGCATCACTATAAACCACAAAATTGCCTGTGTCGTCCAGAAGGGATAACACAGGTGCTGAACTCAACCTCCTCTTGAGCTCTTGGAAACTTTCCTCACACTTCTCTGTCCAAACGAATTTCACCGATTTTCTAGTCAAATTTGTCAGCGGAGTTGCGATCTTGGAAAAGTCCTGAATAAATCTTCTATAATAACCCGCCAATCCAAGAAAACTCCTCACTTCCGACGGTGTTTTCGGCAGATCCCAGTTCATCACAGCTTCGACTTTAGAGGGATCTACCGAAATTCCGTCCTTGTCGATCACATGTCCAAGAAATTGCACTCTTTCAATCCAGAATTCACATTTAGAAAATTTGGCGTACAACTTCTCTCTTCTCAACGCCTCTAATGTTAACTTCAGATGTTCTACATGTTCTTCCTTGGTCTTCGAGTATACCAAAATATCGTCGATAAAGACCACCACGAATTTGTCCAAAAACGGCTTGAACACTCCATTCATTAAGCCCATGAATGCTGCAGGAGCATTCGTTAGACCAAATGACATTACCAAAAATTCGTAGTGACCATATCGAGTCCTAAATGCTGTCTTTGGAACATCCTCTGGCCTCACCTTCAGCTGATGATAGCCACTCCTCAAGTCTATCTTTGAAAAGTACCTTGCACCCTTCAATTGGTCGAACAGATCGTCGATCCTCGGTAATGGATATCTATTCTTAATTGTGACCTTATTCAGTTCTCTGTAGTCGATGCAAAGCCGCATCGTCCCGTCCTTCTTCTTCACAAATAACACCGGCGCTCCCCACGGCGATACGCTCGGTTGGATGTACTTCTTGTCCAGTAACTCTTGTAGTTGTACCATTAACTCTTTCATCTCTACCGGAGCCATCCGGTATGGTGCCTTCGATATTGGGGCCGTCCCTGGCGCCAAATCGATCACAAACTCAACCTCTCTGTCTGGCGGAAGTCCTGGCAGATCATCCGGAAATACGTCTAAGAAGTCCCTCACGACTGGTATATCTTCTAATTTCGAATTTTCTTTACGACTATCGACTATGTAGGCTAAATATCCTACACAGCCTTGTCTTAACAACTTCCTGGCCTGCATCATCGTCAGACAACTCGCTTGTCTAGGCGATTTACTGCCATAAAACACAACCTTTGACGGGGTCATAAGGTTGATACACTTCCTCTGGCAATCAATTACAGCCCCATAATTGACTAGCCAATCCATTCCCAGAATAACATCGAATTCCCCAAGTCTAATCGGGATAAGATTTACGTTCATAATGTTACCCTTAATATCTACTCTACAGTTCTTGTGTACATACTTAACAGGGATTACTTCTTTATTCGCAATCTCTATATTCATGGGGTATTCTAACTCGTCCATAGGAAGTTCTAAGTTCTTAGCAAAGTCATCGGATATAAATGAACAAGTAGCACCCGAATCAAATAGTACATAAGCATTAACTTTATTGATCGGAATGATACCTGACACCACATCGCGAGACTGCACAGCATCCTGCACGGTCATGTTGAAGGTCCTGGCGGTTGGTCGGTTGGTTGCGGTTGGTCCCGTGATAGTTAAAGCACTTCCACCGCTGTTTCCCCTGTTTCCACCTGATCCTTCCCTTCCAGATCCCTTCTTGGGACAGTCCCTTGCCAGATGGTCCTTTGAGCCGCAAGTGAAGCAAGCGCCCTTCTTTGGGTTCGGACAGTTAGGTGCTATGTGGCCTTCCTGACCACAATTATAACATACTCGTTTTCCCTTCATACAGACCCCCAGGTGAGCTTTCCCGCAGGTCGAACAAGCTTCGATCCTCTTTTTCTGACCACCTTGCTGATTCCCAGTCGATGAGTTATCATTCCACCTCCTCTTCTGATTATTACTCCCTCCCGTGTTGCTACCACTAGCCTTGTTAATTCCTTCACCTTCACTCTTCTTCTTTTTCTGATCTTGGTTATACTTTGTAACTGCATCACTCCCGCCTTCAGCGAGAATGGCCTTCTCCAACACCCCAGCAAAAGTGTTCAATTGGAACATTGACACTTTGCTATACAACCAGGGCTTCAGGCCCTGTTCAAACCTCCTTGCCTTCCTCTGATCGGTGTGTACTTGATACGTGGCAAACCTAGCCAACTCATTGAATTTCGCCGCATATTCTGGTACGGACATATTTCCCTGTTTCAGTTCCAAGAACTGGACCTCCATTTGATTCTGCGAGCTGGTCGGAAAGTACATCTCGAAGAACATCTCCTTGAACCTCTCCCAGGTAATCACACCTTCACCTCCCCGGACCTTATTCGCTTGCCACCAATAGCTGGCCTCAGATTTCAGCATGAACGTTGCATAGGCGGTTTTCTGGTCCTCTCTGACTCTGGCGACGTCAAAAACTTTTTCCATCTCCATGACCCAGGTTTGAGCTTCTATCGGGTTCATGGTGCCTTTAAACTCTGGCGGTCCCACCGCCTTGAAGTCCTTGAACGTTGTGGTCGGTGGAGCTTGAGGTTGGTTGTTAAGCGCTCCAGCAAGTAAGTTCGCCAACTGCTGAACGGGGTTAGCATTGGCGTCGTTGTTGTTGTTAGTTGACCCTTCTTGGGCCTGTTGACGGTTAGATCGTCTCCTTGGCGGCATTTTACTCTTAAGAAATACGCGTATTAGAACTTTATTCAATCTTTTAAATATCTAAGGCTTCACTTAAACATTTAGACACAATCAGTCAACACATTATCTCAAATAAACTCTGATATATTACTAAATCAAAAGTTTTAACATAATACGATAGCATCACTGCTATTTACATCAACTATCCTGAGATAAAGAATCTACAGGATTTAAAACATAAAATATTCCTCTGTTTATAAACACATTGGAATTTACATTATTAACTACCAGATAGGTTTCACAAAATCAAATGTTCCTATCACTGCCCATTAAGGCGACGAACAGCTTTGCCACGCTCTTCTTCCATAATCCGAGACATCGTCCTGCGATCTAGCATGTACGACGGTAGTCCTTCAAACTGAATTGGGTACCTCATAACCCGATCCTGGGCCTCGTCAATTGCATACTGAAGTATAGAGTACGTCTCTTCAAGCTTGGCCTTCTTCGCCCGACAATTATCTTCTGCGAGATCTGCTCGTCGTGATTCCCTTACCCAAGCCTCCTCTGCTATGGCCAGCCTTGCTGATTTCTCTTTTAGTTCATTCTTCAATTCCTCAATTTCCTCTGACTTCTGCTCGGTTTGGCCCTTCTCGTGAGCCAAATTCCACTCTACATTTCCCAAACGTGTGTGAAGAGCCTCAACCTCTCCATCCCTCAGCTCGATGGTAGACTGTTGAGTAACCGACCGCTCCCTCAGCTCCTGAACAGTCTCCCTCAGCTCCTGAACAGTATCACGTAACTCTATGTTACGGTCATACAGCTCGTCATACATCTCAGCACTGATAGAGCTCGGCGGGAACTCTTCAGGGTCTTCCTCCTCCTCTTCAGCTGCCTCAGCCTGAACTTCAATCTCCTCAGGGTCTTCCTCAGAGTCCTCCTCTGAATTAGACACCGGCACAATCTCCTGACCAATGACTGTGATCAAGGGTGATGGCTCTCGTCGGACTAACTGCTCCCAAACTACGTGGATATCTCGGGGCTCCTCCTCTCTAGCCTCTAGGGGTACAAGGTCCCTGGACTGACTAGGTTCTCCAGCATTCGTCATCCTGACAAATAAAATTTTAAGTTTTAGTAATTACGTGATGCTAATCGAGACTCGAATATATAAGTATAAACACGTAGCACATAAGGTAAGTTATTATCTTTCTTAGAACTCGATAAGAGTTATCATTACTATGTTCTCGATCTCTAAAAAGGCTACTATCCTAAGGTTTTTCCCCACCTAAGGTTCATAACCTACAGCTTTGATACCAACCTGTGACACCCCCAAATCCGGGTACTTCAATTTCCACGGGACTTGGTGTTCACTGTACAAATATCATCTATCTATCTACCCATAGTAAATGCAAACCATGAAATAAATAGAAATAATCCTCCCCTTATGGGGTTACAACATCTGAAAAGAAATACATCAATCCCAGGTCGTACTTAACCTTAAATATCAAATGCGGAAATATAACTAATTAAATAAGTTTTACACAACTTTAACATAAGTCTGAAACATAAACACATAAAATAAACAACAAGTCTTCATCACTTGTTGACTTTGCCCTTGCCTTTGCTAGTAGAAGGCTCGTCAGACCTTTCGTTCTTAACTGCAATGTTATTATTACGCAAGAGTGAGCACGGTTGCCCACAAGTATAATAATATGACAACAATATAATAACATGCGAGTGAATCAAGGACATCTGAATAAAGAAACTCAACTTTTGACTCGAGGATAAATAACAGGAATCAAAATATCATCTGAGGGTCATAAGACCTTGAACTATGTCCTAGGTTGTAAAGTGTTTATACTTAAAACCTTTAACAGTCATAAGACTATGGACTCTACTTCTCGTACTTAGGGGGATCAGCCCTTAGTACCATATTGTGCACAATATCTCAACGCTAAAGCGTAAATAATCCCCTTTTACAGGGTTGTTCATCTCAGTTTTGACATCAGAGTCCGCACCAAAGGAAGTTTGGTTTGGATAAGCTCAATAAGTATTTTGGAATTTAGAACGTTCATCAACTATGGACTAGTCGAATCAATAAGGGTTCACTAGTCCTATAAGGTTCAACAATAACATCGATATTCAACTTGAATAATAAATCTCAAGAGTATACAATCGAATAAGTATTGTATCACTGAATCATGCTTTTAAAAGAGTTACAATATGTAATATGAATTTCGAACTTGAACAATTAAAAACACGAGCTTACTCGATATAGAAACACAAGTCTAAGGCTTAATAAATGAATAAATTAGAATTTAGGGAACTTGCTAAATCAATAAATTAGGGATAGGATACTTGCCTCTTGCACAAGCTACAATTATAATTCACGTTCTTTATTACATCCTACATATCAATACGTTCACAATACAAATTAATCAATAACTCGATATACGTATCGAATCACACACATCGGTCTTGAGCACGTTATTGGACTATACAATTAACGATTCAAGTCATGTAATTAACTTATTAATTACTCACGTAATATAAGTTATTAACCTCTTATTATATGTTTAATCATGTCTTTATGTTCATTACATTAGGTTTTAAACCACCTCTTAGAACACACGAACACTTAGCAAAAAAAATTTCAAATTTCTGCAAGGGGCGCGGCCGCGCGCCAGTTACCCTTGGGACCAGCGCGGCCGCGCGGCAACGCAGACCCAGATTTCCAGTTCGCGAATGACACACAGAGCAACCCAAATAAATCCAAATTAAACTAACGAAATGAATTTAAGGCTACCCATGAGATATAGAATTTACAGAAACATCATACCATGTTCTAAGCATGCTTTTAACACTTTAAATCACGAAATTACACAAATCACAACATTTAATTTCACTATTTTCAACATTTTATAAAGTTTTGAAAGAAAACAAGAATTCAACGTTACGGATTCGTTATAACACCGAATCCGTTCGTTTAACTTCCATTTTGTTCGTTTAAATGTACACAATCACATTCAAGTGTTAATTTAAGTTAAATAAACGCATAAGGTGTGTAAATTTTGTACGTAAGGGCCATATGGGCCATATGTACAATTTTTACACTCTGTAACTTTTGAAAACCCAATTATCAACAAAATTCCATGGTGTGATCACTGAAAGTTATGCATATATGGCATATAATATGTTATGGACATCAATTAATATATATATAGCCATATCATGAACAAGTCATCAATTTAGTCTTTTACAGAAAACTTCAAAGTACGTTAATGGAAGTTTTGAAAACTTAATTAAGACGTAATTACATAAAATTGATCACTGTGATTTATGTATACATGGTATAAAACATGTTATAAACATAATTTAACCCATATAAAACCATATAACCAACAATGATTCAAAATTGACGATTACAGAGAACTTCAAAGTACGTAAAAATAGAAAGCTTAAAACTTAATATAACTGAATTTACCCTTGCTAGTTGGTGAAGATGATTCAAGGATGATGATATAAATTTTTCCAATTCTTCTTCCTCAATCTTTTCTCTCAAAATTCTCTCTGATATGAATATATGAATTGATATAGTATATATGTATATAAGTATAATACGTATAATATATAATGGGTGAGTGGTTGTCAGTTGGTCCCTTAGTGGGTTAACTGACCAACTCCCCTTAAGGCCTTGTTTGGCTAGCTTAAGGAATCCCTTCTCATTTATTTTAATTAATTTATTATAATATAGTTAATTAATGTCACACCCAATTAAATCAAATAATGCTATTTAAATCAATTAAATAAAATAGCATAAATCTACATTAAATCACATAGTCACATAATTAAAATTCTTATTTATTAATTATGTCTAATCATAAATCTCTAATTAATTAATAAATTAATTAGAATAACATTATGCTTATTAATTAATATATTAATCAAATAAGCTCAATTAAATACATACTTTGAATATAAAAATTCACCACATTAATTTAACTAATGTGACACATATAATTAAATTAATCTACCACAAATTCATCAATTAATTATTTAACTCAATAATTAAATCATCAAAAATATTTATTTAATTCAATAAATATTCAAAATAAATTACAAAAATCTTGTTTGTCACAATTACTAATATATCAATTTAATTAAATATATGGCACTTAATTAAATCAATCCACATCATCACATACTTAATTTATTTTACTCAACAAATAAATTCAATAAAATATTTATTCACTTCATTTAATTAATATAATACGCTTAATTACATTACTCCATAATAATCACATAATCTCAATAATTAATTCAATTAAAATATTTATTTACTTTAATAAATATTAAATTAATATTTAAATTCTCTTCACACCAAATCACATATTTCACAATATTTCTTACATATACACATACTCATACTCGAAACATCTAAAAATAAGAATTTTATTTATTAAATTCTCATTTATAAATTCTTAAAAATTCGGGATGTCACATAAATTATCAACCTTTAGCTTATCGATACTTCGAATTCCTACCGTAATATATTTACATGTATAGGATATTCATTAGCTATGTATATTCGATACACAAGCTCGATATGTAAGTTAAGTGTACACATATGATTCTACCTTAGTCATAAAACTCTATACGTACGTCACTACGTACTTGTACACATGTATCACGAAATCAGTATATAAGACATTGTGAAATCAAGTAACGTAGTTATGTGTATAATTATACCCTTTAGTTACACACACCATCTCGTATATACAATCAACACATAAGTTAGGTCTTAACCTTTGCAACAAAGTTATACCACGTATATTATTATATAAAATCATAGCAATTGATCGATGATGTCTTTACTTATCTATGGAATTCCTTTTTATAAGTTAAACATCATTATGTTACATTATCATCACCTATAAACATATATTAGTAGTGATCAGACTCTGTTTAGCAGCTTAGGTATCATTATAAGCCAACTGTCAAAATCAGAATTTAGCAGAAAACTCATATGAGGTTGCAAGCTGGCGCAGTTGCGCCCTAGTTAAGCCTAGGGACGGCGCAGCTGCACTGTCCCCTAGGCAGACCAGAGTTGAGCTTTGCACTGCTGTTTTTGTCTCATTCTTTAACATGCTAAGTCATTACCACTTATCATGCATATATGCTAGAGGACTTTACATACTTGTATGACCATTATAAGTTCATTTTTCACATCATGGTCTTAGTTTGAGATTTTTAGGGAAATAGGCCAATTGAGGTCATACATCACAAGGACTACTATGATCACCATGTACACACATAAGATAGTCATGAAATCAGTTTAGTATGCATGCTCACTAACACCTTCACCATATACGCATAGCTAGAATCATTTGTTGCTTTAAAATATGTCTAAATCATGCTTGGCTAACTTTCATAGTGTTTAACAAAGTGTGTGCACATATAGGCTATCTAAGTGATGTTAAAAGCACTATCATGTATGTTCAAAAATACCAGAACATAGATACACCATGTTTATGTAGCTTAGTTTGCAAAAAGTCTAAGTTTCTCTTTTGAAGTCATTTCAAACTCAACTATGTGTCCTAGTGTACAACCAACATCTTAGACCCACACTTCATGCATATCTAGACCATACATACATGTTTAAAAGTCAGAATATAAACATCAATATAATATGTCAAAGTCCATTTTGAAAACTCTAACTTTCATTTAGTAAACTCATACTAATAAGTCAAGAACGTCCATGCTATATTAAAGAACATATATTTACATGCTAACTCTGTTTCTCATGCATGTTAGAGTGATACGAACAAGTTAACACTTATTAGAAACTAACAGAAATTGAAATTCAATATCAGTGCCTGGCGCAGCTGCGCTGCACCCAAGTACAAAATGGGCGCAGCTGCGCCGTCTCTCGACCAGGACCAGAATAACTTCTGCTCGACAGAAACCAAACCCAATTACAAAATTTTCTTACGAAATTTATTCTAACTCAGCCACATTGCTATACTAGATGCATATACACTTATATGATCACGATATCATCAATAATTCAATCAATTAACAAAACTTCAAGCGTAATCAAGAAGTTAGAATTTTTAGAAATGAAGAACAAGAATGAGTTATACCTCTGCTTAAACAGTTTGCTTCTAAAAGGTTTCCTTCAATCTCAGAATCCTTACTACTATGATATACTCACTCTCAATTCACTCTATAACACTTAGCAATATCTCAGCAAAATCAAATGAGAAGGGAGTTTTATTTATAGAAAATCCAATATACAGTCAATGGCATTCTCCACCAAATCAAACTAATGGAATGAAGGATTGCATGAAGGTTAATGGAGAGTAGTTGGTAGTTGTTGAAGATCACTATCTAGCCCACTCCCCATATCATGATTAGCTAGCTACATTGCTGAGATTTGGGGGAAGAAGGAATAGGGTAGCCATTGAGTGTTTCACGTGAGTAAGAAATGAACCTCTCATTATGGGGCAATGCTATAAAGCTCAGCATTTGCAAGTTGTAAACAAATTAATGCCAACACTTAGGTTATATACATATACATATTATATACACTTAGGTTATAATCTAATTAGAGTCACAATGTAGATTTAAATGAGGAAACAATATTACAATGTTGTAAGTTGGGTTACCTATATACATATACATCAACATATAATTCATGTACATTTCATAATACCGAATATAATCTAATTGGGTATTACATTACCATAACTATATTATTTCAATTATTTATAATCATTGAAACAATTTTAATTCCACATTAATATTAAAATAGATAACCATTTATTATTTCCTCTCATATATTTGAATATACCTTTATTTCAATTTAATAATCCATACGGTACACCTCTAATGTATTCATACATACATGTTGTCACATAATTGTCACATAAGCATTATTATGCAACTCACACACTTTATTTAACCTTAATATATAGTTCTATAATATGATCACATGTTAGTGTCACACCCCATCATACTTTAGATGTAGGCACTTTAATACACAATCTGTAATACCCGAGAATTTTTGAATATTATTAATGAATAAATTAATGAAAGTCGAATATTTATTTGGATATAAATATTTATGTGTTATGAGATGAGTTAACTCAATTAATTTCGAATTGAATTTATAATAATTGAAAAAAATATGGAGTTTATGATAAGCTCGAAGATTGCCTTGTGTGGCACAGTGGTGAGAATTATGGTGATTTAATTTAATTGAAGAAGGGATTAATAAGTGAATGATTAATAATATATTGTTAATTAATTGCTATTATGAGTAATAGAATATTAATGATGATTAATTAATAGTATGTTAATTTATTATTATTGCAAGTAATAGAATAATAATAAGTAAATTATTTATAAATATAATAAGATTTATATTTATTTAATTGATTGAGGAATGTGATAATTAATCGTATAATAATGTTAATAATTATTGTATGTATAATAAACGGTTAATAGAGTAAATGAATAATTAATATAATGATTACTCAATTAATTTCTAAGTGTCATATTATGTAATAGGTGATTGTATATTAAAGTGCAATGTGACGCATCAATGTGACTATATAATAAATATAAACTATATAGTAAGATTTATTAAGTTATGAAAGTTACATGATTAATGCTTATGTGACAATATGTTTGTGAGTGGACATTAAGTAAGTACCTTATGAATATATTATAAACAATTGTGATTGATGATTATTTCAATAATTTATTATATTTGGAAATAATAGAATTAGAATAATGTAATAGGATAATACCCAATTGAATTATATTCGGTGTGATGTACATGGATTATATATTAATGTGTATACATATACCCCAATTTGCTACCATGTAATATTGTTGTGACATTTAAAGTCCATGTATACCCCTAAGTGAATTTAAGCTAAAGTAAACATATATGTGTAATAAGCATATAGTATATAATATTTCACTCTTTCGAAATGCTAAGCTTTGTATCCACTTGTCCCAAAAGGAGAGTCACCTCCTCCATTTCTCATTCACGTGAAAGGCAAATGGACTATTCTACTTCATCATATCAACTTCCAAGCTAGCAATGATGGTGATGATAATAAGGGGTGTGGGTTGAGGTAGTAGTTGGGCACTATTCCATCAACTCCCCTCAATCCTTTGGTTCTTCTTTTCCTCCATTGTTTCAAACCTTGGGGCAATTGCTTTGCATGGGTATGGAATTTCCCTATAAGTACCAAGCTCCTCTTCTCATAATCAAGTTACTAGAATTGTTGCTAAGTGTTGCAAGAGTGAGTGGAGAGCATAATCTGAGAATTCTAGCTAAGCTCTATCAAAATTTAAAGCTCAAGAGGTATAATGCTTGAACCCACCTTGAAATTCAATTCATAGAAATTCACATGATATAGTTGAAATTGATATATGTGAGGGAACTAGCATGATTAGTAAAGTATATAGGTGTGTTGTATGTGCAATATGGTAGTGTGTTAGCTTATGTCATGAGCAAATTGAGTGATGGTCTGAAGATCTGCACCAGCAGAAAATATTCTGGTCTGGATCCGGAGTGGCACGGCCACGCCACTCCCAAGTACAAACAGGGCGCGGCTGCGCCCTTCTGTAGAACTGAGTGACACTTTTTATGTCTTCTGAAATAATAAGCATGCTACTTTTACTCAAAAATGCCTATTTTTTTCCATAACATACTGATAGAGGTGACCTTGCATAGAACCACTTACTAAAACTTAATTTTCCAAAGAAGACTTAATGTTTTCAAAAACAAACTTGTCAAACTAGAATACTTTGAGTTCTAAAAATTCAAGCATGTTTATCTGGTCTATTTATATGTATATGAAAGCATGATGTAAAATAGGTGGACTTACCTTGTATGCTTAAATGATTTCGATAGCCTTCTAATGGAAACTAAGAGTTTCAAATATGAACTTGATAAGCTAGGTATGATTATGTATGTACAAGCATGAAATACGATATGCGTAGTAGCTTTGCATGCTTGGTGGGTTAATATGAGATTTTTAAGAAAAACCTTAATAGTTTGAAAACTTGTTTAGTTGATAAACATCTTGCATGTATTCTGAAAATTTTGACTATCTTGATAGCGTCTCATATGCCTCTAGACATGATCAAAATGAATGCCTAGCTAGTCATATGCATTGTAAACTAGTTAAGCATGAATTAAGACAAGTTGAACGAACTTCATAACTTGAAATACATGACTAAGGTAACTTGAGCATATGTAGTTGAGACATATGGACCTCATTGCATGCGTATATTGAGTAAATGTGAGGAACACTGTAATCAAACACGTTAAGCCTCGTTAATTGGAAATTGTTAAGACTATGTGGAAAGCATGACATAAGAATCAAACTTATCACAACATGTATGTTTTTGCATGTGTTATCATATATATATATATATATATATATATATATGTGGGTGTGCAAGCTATGTCAGGCATTGTGTAGCTCTGATCCGAACTGGGAGCAGCGCGGCCTCGCCACTCCCTAGTTCAAATCAGGCGCGACCGTGCCACCTTGCAGAGAAGTCTGATTGTCCTGTTTATAATCTGAGATTGATGTATGCTTACATTGTTAACCTAATCTCTAGTACATGTCCAATACAGTATTTAAGTAACAATGAGCATGTTATGATGAAACCATATTGAATTAATAAAGTGTTTATAAACTTTCAAGTGTTAAGATAACGATTACGAACTATGTTATGTGATTTCATAGTGTCTTATTAACGAATGTGGTGCTATGTGTACGTAAAGTACGTAATGACGTACGTATAGGATTATACGACTAAGTTAGAATCATATGTGTATATTTGAATTTCATATCGAGCTTGTGTATCGCATGTACAATGCTAATGAATATCCTATATACGTAAATATGTTATAATAGGATTCAAAAAGCGTTGATAAGCTATACTTTGGTAAACTACGCTTAAGGCAAGTATCCTACACCCTTGCATTACCTTATTCAATAAATATTGTAAGAAAGTATTCGAATTCTAATCTTTTTGAGTATCTATTAAGCTTGTGCTATCATTGTCATACAAGTAAGCTATTGGAATTACGATTCATGTTTTATAACTTAAATACTTTGTGGATAAGATAAAGTTAATTTATATTCTTTGAACTTTAAATCTTTAGTTTTGAACTTATGATGGTTCTTATATACCTTTAAGGGGCGGTCTATGCCAATTGTTTCGGCTAGTCCTATATTCTGTGTGACGCGCCCAAATTCAGACCGTCACTGATCTCGAATTCGGTTGATCACGTACTAATTCTAATAACAACTAAAATCTCAAATAATGGAATAACAGAATAATTTACATTGATATAACAAAAATATTCCCGTCCCAAGTCTCGAAACTATTACTAATACACTTCATAACTTAAACCAAACATATCTTAATACATAACATTTAAATAAGTCTTAATACAACATAACGGAAACATCCTAATATAGAAAAGCACAGCTACTCTATAGCCTTGCCTTCGCACTTGTCCTGTCCTAGGGTTCCACCTTACCCTGCCCTAACTGAAATGTTTATGGGAAGCAAGAGTGAGTAACAAATTTACTCAGCAATTAATATGCCAATAAATGTGAACAGGAATATATACACTTCTAAATCTCAAGGGTAAAATGATAATTAATAGTTCAGGGTTTCAAATAAGAATGTTGTGAACAAAATAAATAGCAATGACTTCCAAATCTATTCTGTGAAGTTGAATAAGGACTACTACGGGTCGAGAAGTTATTAAAGGATTCAAAAGTTTCAACAATTTCAAGTGAATGAATAAATATCACTAAGTGTCGCTGTGGACCAAGGATTTATAAAAGAATCCAAAGAATTCAAAGTTTCAAGTAAATAAATACTGGATACTAAGTGGTCGCTAAGAACCACAAACTTCTACTAGAATCACCAAAAATATTTCTGGTAACCCAACCAAGTACAATTAGGGGATCAGCCTATCGTACCTGGAATTATGCATAACCTACCACACCACTGTCGGCACCCCGACTATATAGTTCCCCTTTTTACAAGGGTTGTTCAACCTAGTCAATTTATAAGAGTCCGCACCAAGGTAATTGGTGTGGATTGCTTTCCAATTCATGATATTGGTCTAGCCGAATTAAATGGCGTAGACAATTTCAACAATGTATATAAGAACAATTTATGAGTTCAATACTCGCAACAATAATTCGAAGAATATAATCGTGATTTAAATCAAACTATGAAACATAAGTTTGTAAGGCAAGAATTATTCTAGCACCTATTTACTCGTACGACCAAAGTTAGTACAAGATCGAATATGTTTTCAATGAACAGTATGAATCAAATACTTGCTTAATAAAAGAGTAGTCAGATACTTGCAATTAATATACAAGAACGGCTTCAAGGAAACTTGCACAATGAAAGAGTATAAGTTAGAAAACTTGCTTACGACGTTCCTCGAATAAGTAACCACAAGGATAGGATACTTGCAACACAATAAAAGTAGGGTTCAGATACTTGCACTATAAATGAGTGTAAGTCAGGAAACTTGCCTTATGCGTAGTTTATCCTCGTTAAATAAATCGACACTTTCGAATCCCTATCGTAATATAGTTACGTATATATATATATATATGATATCCATTAGTCATACAGTTTAACGTTATACTTTATCTCATATATACCATCCACATATAAGTTAAATCTTTGACCTTACTATATAGTCATATATAGTATCATATTTAATTCACAAGTCTTGGCTAATATACCTTTATCCTCAACGTTCCTCTTTTTGAGTTTAAACACATTCTCATATCATATAAGATCGCAACAATTAGCAAACATGCTCTTATATTATTAATATCACATAAGACCATTATTAATACTAAATGTATTTTATTTTAGCAAGTTATGGCATTCTCATAAGTTAACCGTCAAAATCGGGTTCAAGTAACATCATATAATATCACGTAGCATGTATACATGTTTAAAGGATACTTTTATGTGTATACAACATTTCCTTGTTCCAATCATACATGCAATAGATTCTAAGTTAACACTTTCAATAATTTAAAGCCATTCAAGGTCATGGAATTCACAAGGCCTATCATGCTCGCTCTTTAAACACATAAGGTATTCATATACTTTGCATTAGGCATACTTATGAGTATTCACATTTCATACATATAACTATTACAGTTATTAGTTGAAAACATGCTTCGTTTACGCTAAATTTTAATCATGACATCTAGCATGGTATGTATACATGCATGACGTTCATGAAGTCAATAGTATTATCCAACACGTTTATAAACTTCAAGTTAACATATCAAGGTGTACATTTAAAACTTGTATTCTCTTTAGTAAAGCTCACTAATAAGGCCTAACATGCTCATGCTATCTAGATTCATATGTTAACATGTTTGACACACATTTCAAGGTCATATAACATGCTCGAAAAATCAGAACCTAGAATCCTAATATAACATGTTAGAGTCCATGTTCAACGCTTAAGTTTTCGTTGGAAAGGTTCACTATTGAGGTTCATATGCTCAAGTTATATTATGAAGCTCAGATACATAAGTTAACATTCATATCATATGTTTCTAGGTCATACAAATATGTTTCAAAAGTCAGAATGTTAGTATAAAGCTACCATGTCAAAGTTCCTCTTTTCATAACTTTCAGTTGTCTTCGAAATACTCAACTAAAACGACTAGCATGGATTACTATAACCTAGTACCCTTATTCCATAGGTTATTGTGAGTTATATGCATATCCTAACAGTACAACTTGCTCACTATATCAGAAGATATAATAGAAATCATTAACAAATTCTGTAATGGCGTGCGGCCGCGCCCAAATTGTATTAGGGAGACGCGCGGCCACGCGGCTCCCGTTCCAGTCCAGAGAGCAGCTAGCCTCGGTAAACATTATCCCAAATCACAAAATTACTTCACGAAAACTTTTCTAAGCTGCCACATTATGGTTTAAACATGTTTATAAGTCTATATAACAACTAAGAACATGTCCTAATTCAATCTAGCATGAATTGTAATCAAAATCGAGAATTGGAAACTTTGACAGTAAACAAAATGATGAACCAAGAACGAAGGATTTATACCTCTGTAATGCAAAGTAACTTACTGAAATTGAAATCTCTCCCTCTTTGATTATCTTGCTATTAAACTCACAACACTCTCAATTCAATACTTAGACAAAATCTCAGCAAATGAATTTAGAAGGAGAAGGGGCTATATATATAGGAAAACTAATTTCCAGACAAAGGCTTCCTCCCTTAAATTAAACTAACAGGAATATGAATTGTATGAAGGTTAAGGAGGAGTAGGTAATTAGTTGGTGAAGGCAATCATGGAAGCCACTCCCCCATTGATGATTATACTAGAATGCTGATTTTGAGAGAAGAGGCAATAGGCTAGCCATTGAGTTATACACGTGAGGAGAGATGAGTATCTTATTTTGGGACAAGCCAATAGAGCTCAGCAACTTGGCAACATACAATACTGCATACTTAGTTTTATAATACATATTTATATAACATACTTAGGTTATAAATCCAATTAGAATTACAATGTAGTTTTAATGAGGAAATAATATTACATGTAGTAAGTTTAATATACACATGATATAATCTATGTATATTTTATTATTTCGAATATAATCTAGTTGGGTATTGCTTTTCCACATTACTATATTATTTCAATTATTTATATTTATTGAAATAATTATTATTTCAATTCCTCATCAATATTAAAATAGGTAATCCATTTATTTATTTCCCCTCGTATTATTAAATACACACTTAGTTCAATTTGATAATCCATAAGTACACCATTAATGTATCCATATATACATGTTGTCACATAACATTATTACAACTCTTATTATTTCCAATTATATTAATCTATTGAAATATTCATCACATAACATTTGTTTATTTATAATATTATACGAAGTACATCTTTTAATGTAGCCACATACCACATGTTGTAACTTATATAATTTATTTAATCATAATATATGGTTTCAATATGTACAATCACATTGCATCATATAATATAGTTTAATAATTCTTAATATGTGGTTTCTATATATAGCATAGTCATATGAATGTCGCACTACACTATATAATATAGTTGTATCCCATATATTTGATATATTTAATTTCGCATACATGCACATAACAATTAATATAATCTCATTATATTAATGACTTACTTATTTGTTTTATAATGGCAATTAATTAATTAATAAAATATTAATCAATTCCTTCCTCATAGATTAATGAAGTTATTAATCTCCATATTAACTAACAATTATATAATTAATTATCACGTTAAATAAATATAAATTTTATTATATTCATAAACAAATTGCTTATTATCATTCTATTATTCGCGATAATAATAATTAACACATTATCAATTAATCATTATTAATATTCTATTTTCTCATAATAGAAAGTAAATAACAATTAATATCGATTAATTGTTCACGTAGTAATTCCTTCATTACTTACCCTTATCGATTATTATTATACGATAAATAATCACATTCCTCAATAATATAAATCCTATTATATTTATAAACCATTTTCTTAGTATCCAATCATTACTTGCAAAAATACTAAATCATGAGAATATTATTGTATTTCTCATAATAACAATTAACAATTAATATAGATTAATTGTTCACTTAATAATTCATTTACTCTTTAACCGAATATTATTCATAATAACAATTAATGACATTATTGTACGATTAACTATCACATGTATTGCACTCAACAAATAATCAATCAAATATAACTCTTATCATATTCATCAATTACTTACTCGTAAATGTTTTGTTATTTATAATAACATATTATTAATAATTACTCATTAGTAGGCTATTTACTAATCACAATGATTAATTAACATTGTAATATTAATTAATCCTTCACTTATCGATTTTCCTCTTGAATTAATTAAACCATCATCTTTCCCATTCTCATGCCACACAAGGCATTCTACGAGTCGTAATTCTCCATATTTCCTCAATTATTATAAATTCAATTTAATATAATCGAATTACTTTTCTCATAACTCGTACACATTTATGTTCCAATAAGTATTCATTTTCTTATTATATCAATAATAATAATAAAAAAAAAATTATTCATGAAATTCACGATTTTTACATCATCCCCCCTTTATAAAAATTCCGTCCTCGGAATTGGTACAAGGCTACACAAATGGATGGGGTTAGATCCTCATCATCTTATCTTCTAATTTTCACGTGGCCTCCTTAGCATTGTGGTTTTACCAAAGCGCTATCACAGAAGATATAATTTTATCTTCTAATATCTGTTCTTTCATATCTAGTATTTGGACAGGAATTCTTCATATGTCAGATTCTTCCCTACTTGATTGGCTCATAAGGTATCACACGCTTATAATTAAGCTTATAGGATCGTAAGACAGAAACTTAAAACACACCAAGGATATGTTCCAGTTCAACAGGTAAGGCTATCTTGTACGCCACTTTTCCTGCTCTCTGCAATACTTCAGAAGGTTTCACGAACCTCAAACTCAATTCTTCTTTTTTACCTAATCTTATCTTCCCCTCACAAGGAAACATTTAATAAATATGAAACTACCGTCTTCCAAAATCTTGATTATGACGATGGCAATCTGTATATTTCCCATGTTGATCTTGAGCTGCTACTAATCTAGCTCTTTTTGTCTTCACATCGTCTGCCATTCGTTGTACTAAATTCGGTCCCAATTGAAGTAGTCGTTCTCTGACCTCATCCTAATGTAGCGGTGTTCTGCATTTTCTTCCGTGGAGAGCTTCGTACGATGGCTTACCGATATTTGTATAATAATTATTACTATAAGCGAATTCTACTAAGGGTAAATGATATTCCAAGTTACCTTTAACATTTATTACGTAAGCTCTTCCAAAACTTTGAAGTGGAGCGCGGGTCTCGATCAAAATTTATTAACACTGATATTTCGTGTCGCTAAACGATTTCCTTTATGCATAATTTCGCTAACTGATTTAAATTGAATCGAATATCTATTGGTAGAAAGCTCGTTGTCTTCTTTAATCGGTCGATGCATTCTACAACTTCTCGTCTCATATTGACCACCAGTAGTGTCTTCGAAGATCCCAGTACGTTTTCGTGCTTCCTGGGTAAACAAAATATGTCCAACTATATACCTCATGAAAACTCTTATCTCGCAATTTTAGTTACGGTTGACTCTCACGCTCGATCTACAATTCTCAAGATACCATTATTATTTCTTCTGAACTTTTTCTCTTTATCTTCTCGCACTTTTTGTCTTTATCTTGTTATCCCTTCACTCTATCCAACAACGCTAGACAAACCTCCGTTATAAACTTCCCTTTGGACTCTCTGGGTCCCTTCACTTCTATTTCCAATCTCTTCATCTTCCTGATTAGTTCCTCTCGAGTTATCAACTTGAATAATTTCTCCATTCCCTTTTCCTACTTAGCATATCGGCTACTACGTTTGCCTCTTCCAGGTAATAGAGAATTTCGCAATGGTAGTCTTCGTCTGCTCCCAATTACTTACCGCCTTCAACTCTGCCAGGTCTGACGTGCCCTAAAACTAACCTTCTCCTTGACTCACAACACTGGTGCTCCTTAAGGGAAAACACAACTCGCCTAAACATATCCCTTTATCTAACATTTCTCGTAATTGTATTAATAATTCTTCATTTCTACCGGTGCCATAAGATAGGTGATTTCGAAATCAGTGCAGTCTCCGATACTAAATCTATTACGACTTGTTTTCTATCTCTGGCGGAAGGCCGGGCAGATTGCCTGGGAATACATTTTGAAATTCTGGTTCTACTAATACATTATTTATTTCTACTCCCACTCTCTTAGTATCTACAATATGGTGAAACAATCTACACAAACTTTTCTTAACAATATCTTGGCCTGCATCATCGTAAGGCAAAATAATTGCCTAAGTGATGAGCTACCATAAAACATTTCCTTAGACAGGTTTAGAGTATGAAGGTTCACATTTTTCTTCTAACAATCAATTATCGTACTTGGTTGTGTAACCATTCCGTTCATAATATCCCATCACACTTTCTAAATTTTATCGGAATCAAGTCTATGCTTAGCTTACGTTCCCTAATTTATGCCCAAAAATATCGACAAATGAGTTTCTACTGGAATTACTTCCTTATTCGCAACTTCTATGTTTAAAGGATCTTCTAATCGTTCTTGGGGTAACTTAGTCCTCTCACAGTTCTTCAGATACAGAAGGGAAAGATAGCACTCGAATCAGATAATATATATGCATTTATATTAGTGATTAAGACAGCACCTGACATCACAACTTGGAACGCCACTGCATCATATATCATAACGTTAGTCGTACTTGGCATTGGTTCACTCGATTGAGCTAGTTCAATTATCGTCGGCTTCTCGCTATGGCTTCCTTTGTTGCTGTCTTCTTCCTTCCTTCCTTTCTTTGGGCAGTTCTTAACCTAATGATCCGTTAACCTACAAGCGAAGCATCCTTCAATCTTCTTCGAGTTTGGGCAATTCAGAGAAATATGCCCTTCCTGGCCGCAGTTATAGTAAACATCTCGTCCCTTCCAGCACTCTCCTTGATGACTTTTTTCACATTTCGGGCAAACCTTTTTCTTTTTCTTGAATCCTTCTTGGTGACTTCCCATCGGATTGTAGTTGATGTTGTTGTTGTCCCGTCTTCTTTTGTTCCCGTTTCCCTTCTCGTTCATTTCCTTCTGCCAATAACGTATTTAACATTTTTCAGATCCATACGCAAAGCAATCTTTGGTTTTCTCTTCCCTAGGACAGTTAGGAGAAATATGACCCTTCTCACCGCACTTATAGCATACATGTTTCCCTTTCAAACACGCTCCCATGTGGTTCTTTCCACATTCCTTACAAGTTTCTACCTTCTTCTTCCATAGTTGTCCTTCTCCTCGTACATACTTATTCTCATTCCACTTTCTCTTGAAATTCTTACTGCTACCACTACTACTCTCTTCCATCCTTCCTTCGTTCTCTTTCTTTGAATTATCAACCTCTCCTCCCTTAGTCAAATTAATATCTTTTCCTACCTCTGAAGTTTTCATCTGTCTCTTCTTATAATCATTGATTCCTTCTTCAAAAGCATTTACTATAAGGTCTACCAATTGTTGTAAGGGTTCTTGATTCAGTTCCCTATCTCCATTCTCCGCTGCTTGATGAGTCTCTCCTTCTTGGGGTATTGACATTTCTCTGCGTAGAAATAAAATGGTATTATCATCTCTTTGTTAAACATCTAATACTTCTTAAGACGTATAAGTTGTATTGCTATTCTCCCTTGTTATTATTTAACAAAATCTGGTTACTACACGCACGTTTAATAAAAACATGCCACATAAAAACACATCACATTGTATAGCAATCTGCTAGTCTCATTACATACCCCTCTCGGGTACCACTAAAGTTGGGGTTAGAAAGATACTTCCCACATTATCCCTAAAATTGGGATCCACAACACTGTTCCATATCTATAAACATCTATCGCGACGCTTATTATCTAACTACCTTCACTCTCACCATGTCTGTATCTATTAGTTACTAATCTGAAGGTCTGGAACTTCGCCTCCCACTATTGTATCTTATTTTTCATTTTAAAGAAACTCAAACATGTCTCAATCCTAAAAGAAAACTTCCACCATGGATTTTTGGTTATATTCCTATTCCATCTCCTCCTAGGTTAAGGTTACTGCTGAAAAAGGCTCAACTTCAAGGGGTGTTGCGGATACCACATATATATCACATGGTTCCTCCTCCATGACCCTACCAGGTTTACCTATCTCTGACATCCATAATCACATAACTATTAAACTTTATTATTATCTCCAAATAAAACATATTTTCATTGTATGGAATGAAAATAGATTTCATAACACTACTAGGTTTCTAAGAAAACTCTACATGAGTTTTATCTCCTTCTACTCTCTAAATTCTTCTAAGGTTATAGTCCAAGGACTTGCTCCTAAGGTTTATAACCTACCGCTTTGATACCAACCTGCGACGCCCCCAAATTCAGACCGTCACTGATCTCGAATTCGGTTCATCACGTACTAATTCTAATAACAACTAAAATCTCAAACAATGGAATAACAAAATAATTTACATTGATATAACGTAAATATTCTCATCCCAAGTCTCGAAACTATTACTAATACACTTCATAACTTAAGCCAAACATATCTTAATACATAATATTAAACAAGTCTTAATACAACATAACGAAAACATCCTAATATAGAAAAGCACAGCTACTCCATAGCCTTGCCTTCGCACTTGTCCTGTCCTGGGGTTCCACCTTGCCCTGCCCTAACTGAAATGTTTATGGGAAGCAAGAGTGAGCAACAAATTTGTTCAGCAAGTAATAGGCCAATAAATGTGAACAGGAATATATACACTTCTAAATCTCAAGGGTAAAATGGTAATTAATCGTTCAGGATTTCAAATAAGAATGTTGTGAACAAAATAAATAGCAATGACTTCCAAATCTAATCTGTGAAGTTGAATAAGGACTACTACGTGTCGAGAAGTTATTAAAGGATTCAAAAGTTTCAACAATTTCAAGTGAATGAATAGATACCACTAAGTGTCGCTGTGGACCAAGGATTTATAAAAGAATCCAAAGAATTCAAAGTTTCAAGTAAATAAATACTGGATACTGAGTGGTCGCTAAGAACCACGCACTTCTACTAGAATCACCAAAAATATTTCTGGTAGCTCAACCAAGTACAATTAGGGGATCAGCCTATCGTACCTGGAGTTATGCATAACCTACCACACCACTGTCGGCACCCCGACTATATAGTTCCCCTTTTTACAAGGGCTGTTCAACTCAGTCAATTTATAAGAGTCCGCACCAAGGCAATTAGTGTGGATTGCTTTCCAATTCATGATATTGGTCTAGCCGAATTAAATGGCGTAGACAATTTCAACAATGTATATAAGAACAATTTATGAGTTCAATACTCGCAACAATAATTCGAAGAATATAATCGTGATTTAAATCAAACTATGAAACATAAGTTTGTAAGGCAAGAATTATTCTAGCACCTATTTACTCGTACGACCAAAGTTAGTACAAGATCGAATATGTTTTCAATGAACAGTATGAATCAAATACTTGCTTAATAAAAGAGTAGTCAGATACTTGCAATTAATATACAAGAACGGCTTCAAGGAAACTTACACAATGAAAGAGTATAAGTTAGAAAACTTGCTTACGACGTTCCTCGAATAAGTAACCACAAGGATAGGATACTTGCAACACAATAAAAGTAGGGTTCAGATACTTGCACTATAAATGAGTGTAAGTCAGGAAACTTGCCTTATGCATAGTTTATCCTCGTTAAATAAATCGACACTTTCGAATCCCTATCGTAATATAGTTACGTATATATATATATATATGATATCCATTAGTCATATAGTTTAACGTTATACTTTATCTCATATATACCATCCACATATAAGTTAAATCTTTAACCTTACTATACAGCCATATATAGTATCATATTTAATTCACAAGTCTTGGCTAATATACCTTTATCCTCAACGTTCCTCTTTTTGAGTTTAAACACATTCTCAGATCATATAAGATCGCAACAATTAGCAAACATGCTCTCATATTATTAATATCACATAAGACCATTATTAATACTAAATGTATTTTATTTTAGCAAGTTATGGAATTCTTATAAGTTAACCATCAAAATCGGGTTCAAGTAACATCATATAATATCACGTAGAATGTATACATGTTTAAAGGATACTTTTATGTGTGTACAACCATTCGTTATTCCAATTATACATTGTTGGTCGGAAAACCGATCACTAAACACGCGCAAGTATACGCGGTCTAACAAGTAATACAGTGATAAGAAAAGTGTCGTACCCACGAGGAACTATCACTAATATTTACCAAATACCAACTTTGTATCGCTTTAGTCTTATTCGAACAGTAAACTAATAGGAGTGTGGTTAAACTAGTTATAACTAATTATTAACGCAAGTAAACGGATAACGAATGGTAATCGAAGGAATTACAAGCTAAGGTTACAACTTCACCCCACACAGGCATTCTGTCGAACACCTGGCGTGCTATGCTTCATCAAACTTCCTACCCTTCTCTCTTTGGTCTTAATGGTCACGACAGTTTGTCGACCGAGAACACACAGGTGCTCATACACCTCTGTTGAGGTATGCACAAACATATCCTCTCCAGATCTACCCGATAGGGAATAGAACAGAAAAGAACATCCAAACTAAGTGATAATCCTACACATGTCTATGCGAATTAACCTAATAAGGATTTAAGCATAAGTTCTCAATTAGGTCACACGTGGCACACAGATATATGTCTATTCTACGCGGACTTATGCAGTCGAAACTCATAATCACATGCCAATATATTTAGGTGTAAATCTATAATCCTTCTTTCGATATCATATAGATTACCAAAATCATCACTAATGTCTTAGTGAGAATCGTTAAGCATGAATATATTAAACCAAACCATATGGTGCCAACCAAAGAGAGAAGACAATCAATTTAACTAACAAAGGGTTCCATTATAACCTTAGAGCCAATACTTAGTTCATAGCTATTGAACAAAATATAAGTAGAAATAAAGACAACATTTATGGATTAAAAAAATAGAGGAAATGAATGGACAAGAATAAACTCTGTCAAGGCTCTTCAGTCTCCAAGCATTTCGCTCCTTTCAAGCTCTCCAATCCGTGTAGCTCACTACTCTTGTTGCTCCAAGGAAAACCCAAACTTTACCCTAATCTACCTAATCTATATTTACAAACATTACCCAATAACTAGAGAGATAAAGTACAAAAGAGATCTAATCTATCCTAAGCTAAGCTAACCGATTATATCCCAGTCTTCCTCCTTTTCCTCTCCTCGCCCCGCTTTGGCAGAGGCTCTCTCTGTCTATATATCTGTTTTTTCTCCTTTTTCTAGGTCAAAAGCAAGCCTTTTCTGCCTGGGCACCGGAGGTCGCGCTACGGCACGGGCAATCAGCTTATAAGTGGCGCTGCGGCGCCATATTAAAATCAAAAGACCGGAGGTCGCGCTGCAGCGCGAGCCCATAAAGGAACTGTGGCGCTGCAGCGCCAGGATGACATCAGCAAGGACCAGGGGCGGCGCCGCGGCGCGAGATTAAGACTGGACATTGGCGCTGCGGCGCCAGTGTATGTAAATTGTTCGTTTTGTCCCCTAAAAGCTAGAAAAGTCCTGTAAAGCCTGCAAAACATCGGTTAAGCATAAAAATACTATAAACATAATAAACTAAATAAAAACTACGAAGATCAGGAAACTATTTAAGCCATAAAGTATCCGATTTGCGGGTATAAATCCCACTCATCAAATACCCCCAAACTTAAGTCTTTGCTTGTCCTCGAGCAAACTATCTAACACAAACTCACAATAGAAAACACACGCGAAATAAAAATATCACTGTATACAAGCATCATGGCTTCTAAGCTCGATCATGGCTACTCCCAAAGAACAGGGCAAACACAGATATAAGTAAGAGTTCATTCAGCTTCAAGCATAAGACTGTATTCGATCCATTCTACGTGTGTGTGCGGGGACCAACCATCCTAACTAATCATTGCTCAAATAAGTTCGCACAGTCGATTGTTAATACCCATATGCACACTCCGTAACTTAAACATTCAACAAGCATTAAGAATAAGACGCAATTGCAGACAAGGATCAAAAGATTCTAGCATAAAGAAAGTAAAATCTGACTCGGACAGTACTTAATTACCTTAGGCTAATCAGAGCTACCCATTAATGAGCTTTTGATCAGTGACTCCCAAGCCAGACGGCTTTAGGGCACTAGGCGTGGAACACCCCTATGAATCTAATAACTCGAGCAGCAAAGGCCACGTAATCAACATAAGCCAAATTAGACTTTACGAAATCTGAAGATTATTTGGCGAGTGCATTTTATGCTCCATCTCAACATCGGTCCTGCGTTTATGGATGAGTGCGTTTTACGCTCCATCTCAACCCACCGCAAGACTTTCGATATTCAATCTTCTTTTCAATTTTTTTTTTTTTTACAACATGCCAGAATCCAAGATCCAAAACTGTATATGCGTCGAAGTCTTTTATTACCTTGTAACAATGAAAGTTTATAAGAGTGAACATACTCCCAAAGCAATAAATAGGCGAACTAAATTCGAAAAATAACTAGTTAGCCCAGTCGGTCGGTGCTTGCTAAAAAGGACGGATCAATAACAGTTTCAACTTATCGATTAAACAACCCCTAGCTCATACATGCTTGACACGACTCTAAGAGATAAGCATAATTACATGACGCTTGTCATTAGCCACAATCAAAAAATTAGTGAAAAATATACCACCCTTGCATAAAAGCAGCTCAAAATAGGGTAATAAAGCCATTAACATGGCACAAGCATATAAATCTGTAAAAGCCCCAAAAAGATGGCTAAAAACCACAAACATGCTAATAATAACCAAAGCGTTAATAAATAACCACAAACTGTTCATGGCATCCATCATAATAAACCCAAAACATAATACCGCAATTCAAAACGACTGCACTACAATCCTGATAAAAACCTAAGAAAAGTACTAAAATAGCAACCTATCATGGCAATAGACAGAAATAAAACAGATAATAAACCATAACACCCCCAAACTTAAGGTGAGCAATGCCCTCATTGCTAAACATATATCACTCTAACCAAGAAGGCTTCCCTGAAGTCTGGTCACTCGGCAGCAGCAGCGTCCTCGTCAGCTTCGACGGGCGGTGATGGTGGAGGGTATGGTGGGAAGACAGGAGGCTCTGGGAACTGGAATGGCGTAAACTCAGAATCCTCGCCACTATACACGGTGTATATGCTCTGCATCGTGTTGACCAGCTCAGCCTGATACTGCATCGCTATGTCTTGCCTCAAGGCCACCGCTGCTATGTGCCTCTGCTGCCTCTGAGCATTAGCATCCTGGTTCTGATGTAGCAGAGTGAGGGATGCCATAATTTCTGTCAGTAGCCCCTGTGAAGCTGGGCCTGCGTCTGGTGGCTGCGAAGGCTCTGCTGTAGGAGGTGGCTCAGTAGGTGGCCCGAATCCTTCGCCTCTAACATGAGAAATAGCCCCGTCCCACACATCGAAGCGTGAGATGGTCTGATGGTCAATGACTGACATGGGCGGCAAAGCTATCTCTTCTGGCCCCCAATGGATACCTGCCCTCTTGCACAGTCGGGTGATCAAGGATGGATGTGGAAGTCCCGTAGAGATATTGCTCTTGATTGCCTTTATGATGGACTCATGGATGAGAACTCCGACGTCCACGTTTAGACCCGTGACAATGGCAAATAATAGGATCGCTCTATCCTTAGTCACGTTGCTCAGGTGACGAGTCGGGATCATGTTGGCACAAATAAAGCTGAACCATGCCTTCCCATAGCGACTGAGTGCAGCATGCGGGAAGCTGGTCCTCTCACCCGTGAAGTCATTTGTCTTCCATGTAGTCCCGGGCTTGCAGAGCCTCCTAACAATATCCTCAAGGTCATAGCTGCGGAGTCCCTGCTCCATATAGTCCTTACCCTCGAAACCGGGCGTCGCGAACAGTGCATTGATGGCTTGGCTTCCAAACGCCACTGACCGTCCCCTAACTTGAACAACAGCAGGACCTTCGGGACTAGCATTTGCATAGAACTCTCTAACTACAGATACAATGGCCGACTCAGGAGGTTTTGTGAAGTGCACCCACTGGCGACCCGCAATCATTGCTAACAACTCGCCATCCTTTGTTTTGTCAGGCCTCAAACCCCGTTCAGGAATCAAATTTCGTGCGGCAAAGGAGCTTTTGTATCGTTTCCATGCCTCTTCGTTAACAAATTTGGTATTATCCCATGCCGTTGGTGCTGCGGACGAGGAACCGCCGACACTCAGGCGTTGCCTTTTTGAAGCCATGTCAGAATTTGCAGTAATTGGCTTGAACACAAGCAGGACTCGATTCCAAACTTCGCCAAACTTAGGCTAGAATAATTCCCAATGCAACTTCAATGTCAAACAACCCCAAACAGTCAAATTATCTCTCAGTCAATTTATCAGACACCTTGTACGCGCTCTCAAAACCCAACTAGATAGCCCTTTATTTGTGAATGCTCTAACCAGATTTTCGTCAGTGGAAATCACCCAAACAAATAACAGGAGATGGATAATACTAATAATTCGATCCATATACGTTTCTAATACATGAAATCCAAAATTACCTCGAGTTGGAAACACTTGCTTGATTATGGTGTCCTCTTGATAGTCCTTAGTTGTGTAATCAATTAAGGCCAATTTGTATGTTGGTGGGTGTGGAGCAGGAAATAGGCTGGAGTATTGAGGAGTCAGTACTGGTAGATGTGGAGAAGAGGTAATGTTTGGGGTTTGCCGAAACAGCCGAGAGAGAGGGGAGGTGAATGGCTAAACTGCTGGCCTCAATCTATTTTTGAAAACCAAAACTCGCTACCGGCGCTGCGGCGTGGGTATTCCTTCTTTGCTTGGCGCCGCGGCGTGCCTTGGCAGTAGCTTGGTCTCGCCCTTGGCGCTGCGGCGCGAGTCCCCCTTTGTTTCTGGGCGCTGCGGCGCGATATAGGAAATTTGAATTACTGCCTGGAGCTGCGGCGCGAAGTTCAGTGCATATGCTGGCGCTGCGGCGCCAGCCTTGTATCTGAGTTTTTCCTGCACAAAAACCATGTATTAGACAACATATATTACACAGATAACATGCTAAGTAAACAACATGCTATATACTAAATTCTAACTAAGATATACACTAGCAACATACTAAATAACATGCTGCCTGCTATAATCACAAAAGCATACGCATTGGCAACGATGTTTACATGGTAAAAAGAAAAGACACAATATAAACTAGACATAAGTAAAGAAAACATAGAAAATTGATACTGAGATGGGGTTGCCTCCCCACCAAGCGCTTGTTTTAAAGTCGTCGGCTTGACTATACCGATGCCGCTCAATCCGGCTCATAAGCAAAATTGACCATTTCATGCCGCCTATTTGTCAATTCCTTAAAATTTGTGGCGGACATGGATGATTGATCATCCTCGTTTTCTTCACCCATCGGCACGAAGAATCTTTCACCACTGGAATTATCCACTAATTCGCCTTTTTCATCAAGTTGAAAGCGTTCTTTGTGCACTAGCGGGCCCTCCAGGGTTTCCACAATCGTGAGCGTGGTTTCCGGTTGTTGATTAGTCTTGACAATACAACCACTCTTTATCCTCTTTTCTCTAACTTCAGACTCCACCGGTTGGACGATTTGCACCTTGACATCTCCCTCAACAACTTTGTGAGACTCACCGCCTTCTCCTTGCGTATCCACCGTGCAATGCTCTACTGCTTCATCGTTGAGATCGGTTATGACCGGTAGATTGCCCTGCGATAGATTTATGATGGCATTGACGAGTTGTCCCAATTGATTTTCGAGGCTTTGCAATGCGGCGTCTTGGCATGCCATTCGAACCTCATTTCTTTCTATAAAGTTGGTGAGGAGCTCATCAAGCCTTTTCTCTTCTATTAAGTCTACCGAAAAGCTCTCATTGGGTTGGAATGTCACCTTATACTGCGGAGGAGATGGACATTCAAATTGATTCGGATAGGAGTAATTCGGATCATGATATTGCTCTTGACTATAGTCCCAAGAGTTTGGATAACCCTGACAGTTTGGATGATAGGAAATCGGTTCAATGTCAGCTCGTTCCTGACAGTAGGCAGTCTGAGTGGACTGACACTCAAGATTATCAGAAAACCTCAAGACATTTGCAATTTGAGCTCGCAATTTCTCGAGTCCTTCTTCCGAGCTTGGTTGTGTCGTCCTCTCATAAGGCCATTGATAGCATTGATCGTCCATAACCTGTAAACTTAAAAACACAAAGGAAGATCAAACAAATAAAAGAAATATAAACACGTTCAAATTAAGACTAAATTGATTTAAATAAATATTGGACAATATTAGAATAATAGTTCCCCGGCAACGGCGCCAAAAACTTGTTGGTCGGAAAACCGATCACTAAACACGCTCAAGAATACGCGGTCTAACAAGTAATACAGTGATAAGAAAAGTGTCGTACCCACGAGGAACTATCACTAATATTTACCAAATACCAACTTTGTATCGCTTTAGCCTTATTCGAATAGTAAACTAATAGGAGTGTGGTTAAACTAGTTATAACTAATTATTAACGCAAGTAAACGGATAACGAATGGTAATCGAAGGAATTACAAGCTAAGGTTACAACTTCACCCCACACAGGCATTCTGTCGAACACCTGGCGTGCTATGCTTCATCAAACTTCCTACCCTTCTCTCTTTGGTCTTAATGGTCACGACAGTTTGTCGACCGAGAACACACAGGTGCTCATACACCTCTGTCGAGGTATGCACAAACATATCCTCTCCAGATCTACCCGATAGGGAATAGAACAGAAAAGAACATCCAAACTAAGTGATAATCCTACACATGTCTATGCGAATTAACCTAATAAGGATTTAAGCATAAGTTCTCAATTAGGTCACACGTGGCACACAGATATATGTCTATTCTACGCGCACTTATGCAGTCGAAACTCATAATCACATGCCAATATATTTAGGTGTAAATCTATAATCCTTCTTTCGATATCATATAGATTACCAAAATCATCACTAATGTCTTAGTGAGAATCGTTAAGCATGAATATATTAAACCAAACCATATGGTGCCAACCAAAGAGAGAAGACAATCAATTTAACTAACAAAGGGTTCCATTATAACCTTAGAGCCAATACTTAGTTCATAGCTATTGAACAAAATATAAGTAGAAATAAAGACAACATTTATGGATTACAAAAATAGAGGAAATGAATGGACAAGAATAAACTCTGTCAAGGCTCTTCAGTCTCCAAGCATTTCGCTCCTTTCAAGCTCTCCAATCCGTGTAGCTCACTGCTCTTGTTGCTCCAAGGAAAACCCAAACTTTACCCTAATCTACCTAATCTATATTTACAAACATTACCCAATAACTAGAGAGAGAAAGTACAAAAGAGATCTAATCTATCCTAAGCTAAGCTAACCGATTATATCCCAGTCTTCCTCCTTTTCCTCTCCTCGCCCCGCTTTGGCAGAGGCTCTCTCTGTCTATATATCTGTTTTTTCTCCTTTTTCTAGGTCAAAAGCAAGCCTTTTCTGCCTGGGCACCGGAGGTCGCGCTACGGCACGGGCAATCAGCTTATAAGTGGCGCTGCGGCGCCATATTAAAATCAAAAGACCGGAGGTCGCGCTGCAGCGCGAGCCCATAAAGGAACTGTGGCGCTGCAGCGCCAGGATGACATCAGCAAGGACCAGGGGCGGCGCCGCGGCGCGAGATTAAGACTGGACATTGGCGCTGCGGCGCCAGTGTATGTAAATTGTCCGTTTTGTCCCCTAAAAGCTAGAAAAGTCCTGTAAAGCCTGCAAAACATCGGTTAAGCATAAAAATACTATAAACACAATAAACTAAATAAAAACTACGAAGATCAGGAAACTATTTAAGCCATAAAGTATCCGATTTGCGGGTATAAATCCCACTCATCAAATACCCCCAAACTTAAGTCTTTGCTTGTCCTCGAGCAAACTATCTAACATAAACTCACAATAGAAAACACACGCGAAATAAAAATATCACTGTATACAAGCATCATGGCTTCTAAGCTCGATCATGGCTACTCCCAAAGAACTGGGCAAACACAGATATAAGTAAGAGTTCATTCAGCTTCAAGCATAAGACTGTATTCGATCCATTCTACGTGTGTGTGCGGGGACCAACCATCCTAACTAATCATTGCTAAAATAAGTTCGCACAGTCGATTGTTAATACCCATATGCACACTCCGTAACTTAAACATTCAACAAGCATTAAGAATAAGACGCAATTGCAGACAAGGATCAAAAGATTCTAGCATAAAGAAAGTAAAATCTGACTCGGACAGTACTTAATTAGCTTAGGCTAATCAGAGCTACCCATTAATGAGCTTTTGATCAGTGACTCCCAAGCCAGACGGCTTTAGGGCACTAGGCGTGGAACACCCCTATGAATCTAATAACTCGAGCAGCAAAGGCCACGTAATCAACATAAGCCAAATTAGACTTTACGAAATCTGAAGATTATTTGGCGAGTGCATTTTATGCTCCATCTCAACATCGGTCCTACGTTTATGGATGAGTGCGTTTTACGCTCCATCTCGACCCACCGCAAGACTTTCGATATTCAATCTTCTTTTCAATTTTTTTTTTTTTACAACATGCCAGAATCCAAGATCCAAAACTGTATATGCGTCGAAGTCTTTTATTACCTTGTAACAATGAAAGTTTATAAGAGTGAACATACTCCCAAAGCAATAAATAGGCGAACTAAATTCGAAAAATAACTAGTTAGCCCAGTCGGTCGGTGCTTGCTAAAAAGGACGGATCAATAACAGTCTTAACTTATCGATTAAACAACCCCTAGCTCATACATGCTTGACACGACTCTAAGAGATAAGCATAATTACATGACGCTTGTCATTAGCCACAATCAAAAAATTAGTGAAAAATATACCACCCTTGCATAAAAGCAGCTCAAAATAGGGTAATAAAGCCATTAACATGGCACAAGCATATAAATCTGTAAAAGCCCCAAAAAGATGGCTAAAAACCACAAACATGCTAATAATAACCAAAGCGTTAATAAATAACCACAAACTGTTCATGGCATCCATCATAATAAACCCAAAACATAATACCGCAGTTCAAAACGACTGCACTACAATCCTGATAAAAACCTAAGAAAAGTACTAAAATAGCAACCTATCATGGCAATAGACAGAAATAAAACAGATAATAAACCATAACACCCCCAAACTTAAGGTGAGCAATGCCCTCATTGCTAAACATATATCACTCTAACCAAGAAGGCTTCCCTGAAGTCTGGTCACTCGGCAGCAGCAGCGTCCTCGTCAGCTTCGGCGGGCGGTGATGGTGGAGGGTATGGTGGGAAGACAGGAGGCTCTGGGAACTGGAATGGCGTAAACTCAGAATCCTCGCCACTATACACGGTGTATATGATCTGCATCGTGTTGACCAGCTCAGCCTGATACTGCATCGCTATGTCTTGCCTCAAGGCCACCGCTGCTATGTGCCTCTGCTGCCTCTGAGCATTAGCATCCTGGTTCTGATGTAGCAGAGTGAGGGATGCCATAATTTCTGTCAGTAGCCCCTGTGAAGATGGGCCTGCGTCTGGTGGCTGCGAAGGCTCTGCTGTAGGAGGTGGCTCAGTAGGTGGCCCGAATCCTTCGCCTCTAACATGAGAAATAGCCCCGTCCCACACATCGAAGCGTGAGATGGTCTGATGGTCAATGACTGACATGGGCGGCAAAGCTATCTCTTCTGGCCCCCAATGGATACCTGCCCTCTTGCACAGTCGGGTGATCAAGGATGGATGTGGAAGTCCCGTAGAGATATTTCTCTTGATTGCCTTGATGATGGACTCATGGATGAGAACTCCGACGTCCACGTTTAGACCCGTGACAATGGAAAATAATAGGATCGCTCTATCCTTAGTCACGTTGCTCAGGTGACGAGTCGGGATCATGTTGGCACAAATAAAGCTGAACCATGCCTTCCCATAGCGACTGAGTGCAGCATGCGGGAAGCTGGTCCTCTCACCCGTGAAGTCATTTGTCTTCCATGTAGTCTCGGGCTTGCATAGCCTCCTAACAATATCCTCAAGGTCATAGCTGCGGAGTCCCTGCTCCATATAGTCCTTACCCTCGAAACCGGGCGTCGCGAACAGTGCATTGATGGCTTGGCTTCCAAACGCCACTGACCGCCCCCTAACTTGAACAACAGCAGGACCTTCGGGACTAGCATTTGCATAGAACTCTCTAACTACAGATACAATGGCCGACTCAGGAGGTTTTGTGAAGTGCACCCACTGGCGACCCGCAATCATTGCTAACAACTCGCCATCCTTTGTTTTGTCAGGCCTCAAACCCCGTTCAGAATCAAATTTCATGCGGCAAAGGAGCTTTTGTATCGTTTCCATGCCTCTTCGTTAACAAATTTGGTATTGTCCCATGCCGTTGGTGCTGCGGACGAGGAACCGCCGACACTCAGGCGTTGCCTTTTTGAAGCCATGTCAGAATTTGCAGTAATTGGCTTGAACACAAGCAGGACTCGATTCCAAACTTCGCCAAACTTAGGCTAGAATAATTCCCAATGCAACTTCAATGTCAAACAACCCCAAACAGTCAAATTATCTCTCAGTCAATTTATCAGACACCTTGTGCGCGCTCTCAAAACCCAACTAGATAGCCCTTTATTTGTGAATGCTCTAACCAGATTTCCGTCAGTGGAAATCACCCAAACAAACAACAGGAGATGGATAATCCTAATAATTAGATCCATATACGTTTCTAATACATGAAATCCAAAATTACCTCGAGTTGGAAACACTTGCTTGATTATGGTGTCCTCTTGATAGTCCTTAGTTGTGTAATCAATTAAGGCCAATTTGTATGTTGGTGGGTGTGGAGCAGGAAATGGGCTGGAGTATTGAGGAGTCAGTACTGGTAGATGTGGAGAAGAGGTAATGTTTGGGGTTTGCCGAAACAGCCGAGAGAGAGGGGAGGTGAATGGCTAAACTGCTGGCCTCAATCTATTTTTGAAAACCAAAACTCGCTACCGGCGCTGCGGCGTGGGTATTCCTTCTTTGCTTGGCGCCGCAGCGTGCCTTGGCAGTAGCTTGGTCTCGCCCTTGGCGCTGCGGTGCGAGTCCCCCTTTGTTTCTGGGCGCTGCGGCGCGATATAGGAAATTTGAATTACTGCCTGGAGCTGCGGCGCGAAGTTCAGTGCATATGCTGGCGCTGCGGCGCCAGCCTTGTATCTGAGTTTTTCCTGCACAAAAACCATGTATTAGACAACATATATTACACAGATAACATGCTAAGTAAACAACATGCTATATACTAAATTCTAACTAAGATATACACTAGCAACATACTAAATAACATGCTGCCTGCTATAATCACAAAAGCATACGCATTGGCAACGATGTTTACATGGTAAAAAGAAAAGACACAATATAAACTAGACATAAGTAAAGAAAACATAGAAAATTGATACTGAGATGGGGTTGCCTCCCCACCAAGCGCTTGTTTTAAAGTCGTCGGCTTGACTATACCGATGCCGCTCAATCCGGCTCATAAGCAAAATTGACCATTTCATGCCGCCTATTTGTCAATTCCTTAAAATTTGTGGCGGACATGGATGATTGATCATCCTCGTTTTCTTCACCCATCGGCACGAAGAATCTTTCACCACTGGAATTATCCACTAATTCGCCTTTTTCATCAAGTTGAAAGCGTTCTTTGTGCACTAGCGGGCCCTCCAGGGTTTCCACAATCGTGAGCGTGGTTTCCGGTTGTTGATTAGTCTTGACAATACAACCACTCTTTATCCTCTTTTCTCCAACTTCAGACTCCACCGGTTGGACGATTTGCACCTTGACATCTCCCTCAACAACTTTGTGAGACTCACCGCCTTCTCCTTGCGTATCCACCGTGCAATGCTCTACTGCTTCATCGTTGAGATCGGTTATGACCGGTAGATTGCCCTGCGATAGATTTATGATGGCATTGACGAGTTGTCCCAATTGATTTTCGAGGCTTTGCAATGCGGCGTCTTGGCATGCCATTCGAACCTCATTTCTTTCTATAAAGTTGGTGAGGAGCTCTTCAAGCCTTTTCTCTTCTATTAAGTCTACCGAAAAGCTCTCATTGGGTTGGAATGTCACCTTATACTGCGGAGGAGATGGACATTCAAATTGATTCGGATAGGAGTAATTCGGATCATGATATTGCTCTTGACTATAGTCCCAAGAGTTTGGATAACCCTGACAGTTTGGATGATAGGAAATCGGTTCAATGTCAGCTCGTTCCTGACAGTAGGCAGTCTGAGTGGACTGACACTCAAGATTATCAGAAAACCTCAAGACATTTGTAATTTGAGCTCGCAATTTCTCGAGTCCTTCTTCCGAGCTTGGTTGTGTCGTCCTCTCATAAGGCCATTGATAGCATTGATCGTCCATAACCTGTAAACTTAAAAACACAAAGGAAGATCAAACAAATAAAAGAAATATAAACATGTTCAAATTAAGACTAAATTGATTTAAATCAATATTGGACAATATTAGAATAATTGTTCCCCGGCAACGGCGCCAAAAACTTGTTGGTCGGAAAACCGATCACTAAACACGCTCAAGAATACGCGGTCTAACAAGTAATACAGTGATAAGAAAAGTGTCGTACCCACGAGGAACTATCACTAATATTTACCAAATACCAACTTTGTATCGCTTTAGCCTTATTCGAATAGTAAACTAATAGGAGTGTGGTTAAACTAGTTATAACTAATTATTAACGCAAGTAAACGGATAACGAATGGTAATCGAAGGAATTACAAGCTAAGGTTACAACTTCACCCCACACAGGCATTCTGTCGAACACCTGGCGTGCTATGCTTCATCAAACTTCCTACCCTTCTCTCTTTGGTCTTAATGGTCACGACAGTTTGTCGACCGAGAACACACAGGTGCTCATACACCTCTGTCGAGGTATGCACAAACATATCCTCTCCAGATCTACCCGATAGGGAATAGAACAGAAAAGAACATCCAAACTAAGTGATAATCCTACACATGTCTATGCGAATTAACCTAATAAGGATTTAAGCATAAGTTCTCAATTAGGTCACACGTGGCACACAGATATATGTCTATTCTACGCGCACTTATGCAGTCGAAACTCATAATCACATGCCAATATATTTAGGTGTAAATCTATAATCCTTCTTTCGATATCATATAGATTACCAAAATCATCACTAATGTCTTAGTGAGAATCGTTAAGCATGAATATATTAAACCAAACCATATGGTGCCAACCAAAGAGAGAAGACAATCAATTTAACTAACAAAGGGTTCCATTATAACCTTAGAGCCAATACTTAGTTCATAGCTATTGAACAAAATATAAGTAGAAATAAAGACAACATTTATGGATTACAAAAATAGAGGAAATGAATGGACAAGAATAAACTCTGTCAAGGCTCTTCAGTCTCCAAGCATTTCGCTCCTTTCAAGCTCTCCAATCCGTGTAGCTCACTGCTCTTGTTGCTCCAAGGAAAACCCAAACTTTATCCTAATCTACCTAATCTATATTTACAAACATTGCCCAATAACTAGAGAGAGAAAGTACAAAAGAGATCTAATCTATCCTAAGCTAAGCTAACCGATTCTATCCCAGTCTTCCTCCTTTTCCTCTCCTCGCCCCGCTTTGGCAGAGGCTCTCTCTGTCTATATATCTATTTTTTCTCCTTTTTCTAGGTCAAAAGCAAGCCTTTTCTGCCTGGGCACCGGAGGTCGCGCTGCGGCGCGGGCAATCAGCTTATAAGTGGCGCTGCGGCGCCATATTAAAATCAAAAGACCGGAGGTCGCGCTGCAGCGCGAGCCCATAAAGGAACTGTGGCGCTGCAGCGCCAGGATGACATCAGCAAGGACCAGGGGCGGCGCTGCGGCGCGAGATTAAGACTGGACATTGGCGCTGCGGCGCCAGTGTATGTAAATTGTCCATTTTGTCCCCTAAAAGCTAGAAAAGTCCTGTAAAGCCTGCAAAACATCGGTTAAGCATAAAAATACTATAAACATAATAAACTAAATAAAAACTACGAAGATCATGCAACTATTTAAGCCATAAAGTATCCGATTTGCGGGTATAAATCCCACTCATCATACATGCAATAGATTCTAAGTTAAAACTTTCAATAATTTAAGGCCATTCAAAGTCATGGAATTCACAAGGCCTATCAAGCTCGCTCTTTAAACACATAAGGTATTCATATATACTTTGCATTAGGCATACTTATGAGTATTCACATTTCATACATGTAACTATTACAGTTATTAGTTGAAAACATGCTTCGTTTACGCTAAATTTTAATCATGACATCTAGCATGGTATATATACATGCATGACGTTCATGAAGTTAATAGTATTATCTAACACGTTCATAAACTTCAGAATTTAAACTTCAAGTTAACATGTCAAGGTGTACGTTTAAAACTTGTATTCTCATTAGTAAAGCTCACTAATAAGGCCTAACATGCTCATGCTATCTAGATTCATATGTTAACATGTTTGACACGCATTTCAAGGTCATATAACATGCTCGAAAAAGTAGAACCTAGAATCCTAATATAACATGTTAGAGTCCATGTTCAACACTTGAGTTTTCGTTGGAAAGGTTCATTATTGAGGTTCATATGCTCAAGTTACATTTTGAAGCTCAGATACGCAAGTTAACATTCATATCATGTGTTTCCTGGTCATACAAATATGTTTCAAAAGTCAGAATGTCAATATAAAGCTAACATGTCAAAGTTCCTTTTTTCATAACTTTCAGTTTTCTTCGAAATACTCAACTAAAACGACTAGCTTGGATTACTATAACCTAGTACCCTTATTCCATATGTTATTGTAAGTTATATGAATATCCTAACAGTACAACATGCTCACTATATCAGAAGATATAATATAAATCATTAACAAATTTTGCAGTGGTGCGCGGCCACGCCCAAATTGTTCTAGGGAGACGCGCGGCCGCGCGGCTCCCGTTCCAGTCCAGAGAGCAGCTAGCCTCGGCAAACATTATCCCAAATCACAAAATTACTTCACAAAAACTTTTCTAAGCAGCCATATTATTGTTTAAACATGTTTATAAATTTATATAACAACGAAGAACATGTCCTAATTCAATCTAGCATGAATTGTAATCAAAGTCTCGAGAATTGGAAACTTTGACAGTAAACAAAATGATGAACCAAGGACGAAGGATTTATACCTCTGTAATGCAAAGTAACTTACTGAAATTGAAATCTCTCCCTCTTTGATTATCTTGCTATTAAACTCACAACACTCTCAATTCAATACTTAGACAAAATCTCAGCAAATGAATTTAGAAGGCGAAGGGCTATATATATAGGAAAACCAATTTCCAGACAAAGGTTTCCTCCCTTGAATCAAACTAACAGAAATATGAATTGTATGAAGGTTAAGGAGGAATAGGTAATTAGTTAGTGAAGGCAATCTTGAAAGCCACTCCCCCATTGATGATTATAGCTAGAATGCTGATTTTGAGAGAAGAGGCAAAAGGCTAGCCATTGAGTTATACACGTGAGGAGAGATGAGTCTCTTATTTTAGGACAAGCCAATAGAGATCAGCAACTTGGCAACATACAATACTGCATACTTAGTTTTATAATACATATTCATATAACATACTTAGGTTATAAATCCAATTAGAATTACAAAGTTGTTTTAATGAGGAAATAATATTACATGTAGTAAGTTTTATATACACATGATATAATCCATGTACATTTTATAATTTCGAATATAATTTAGTTGGGTATTACCTTTCCACATTACTATATTATTTCAATTATTTATATTTATTGAAATAATTATTATTTCAATTCCTCATCAATATTGAAATAGGTAATCCATTTATTTGTTTCCCCTCATATTATTAAATACACACTTAGTTCAATTTGATAATCCATAAGTACACCATTAATGTATCCATATATACATGTTGTCACATAACATTATTACAACTCTTATTATTTCCAATTATATTAATCTATTGAAATATTCATCATATAACATTTGTTTATTTATAATATTATACGAAGTACATCTTTTAATGTAGTCACATACCACATGTTGTAACTTATATAATTTATTTTATCATAACATATGGTTTCAATATGTACAATCACATTGCATCATATAATATAGTTTAATAATTCTTAATATGTGGTTTCTATATATAGCATAGTCACATGAATGTCGCACTACACTATATAATATAATATAATTGTATACCATATATTTGATATATTTAATTTCGCATACATGCACATAACAATTAATATAATCTCATTATATTAAAGACTTACTTATTTGATTTATAATGGCAATTAATTAATTAATAAAATATTAATCAATTCCTTCCTCATAGATTAATGAAGTTATTAATCTCCATATTAACTAACATTTATATGATTAATTATCACGTTAAATAAATATAAATTTTATTATATTCATAAATAAATTGCTTATTATCATTCTATTATTCGCTATAATAATAATTAACACATTATTATTAATCATTATTAATATTCTATTTTCTCATAATAGAAAGTAAATAACAATTAATATCGATTAATTGTTCACGTAGTAATTCCTTCATTACTTAACCTTATCGATTATTATTATACGATAAATAATCATATTCCTCAAAAATATAAATCCTATTATATTTATAAACCATTTTCTTAGTATCCAATCATTACTTGCAAAAATACTAAATCAATAGATTATTATTATATTTCTCATAATAACAATTAACAATTAATATAGATAAATTGTTCACTTAATAATTCATTTACTCTTTAACCGATTATTATTCATAATAATAGTTAATAACATTATTGTACGATTAACTATCACATGTATTGCACTCAACAAATAATCAATCAAATATAACTCTTATCATATTCATCAATTACTTACTCGTAAATGTTTTGTTATTTATAATAACATATTATTAATAATTACTCATTAGTAGGCTATTTACTAATCACAATGATTAATTAACAATGTAATATTAATTAATCCTTCATTTATCAATTTCCCTCTTGAATTAATTAAACCATCATCTTTCCTATTCTCATGCCACACAAGGCATTCTACGAGTCGCAATTCTCCATATAATCGAATTACTTTTCTCATAACTCGTACACATTTATGTTCCAATAAGTATTCATTTTCTTATTATATCAATAATAATAATAATAAAATTTATTCATGAAATTCACGGTTCTACATCATCCCCCTCCCCTTATAAAAATTTCGTCCTCAGAATTGGTACAAGGCTACACAAATAGATGGGGTTAGATCCTCATCATCCTATCTTCTAATTCCCACGTGGCCTCCTTGGCATTGTGGTTTTACCAAAGCGCTATCACAGAAGATATAATTTTATCTTCTAATATCTGTTCTTTCCTATCTAGTATTTGGACAGGAATTCTTCATATGTCAGATTCTTCCCTACTTGATTGGCTCATAAGGTATCACACGCTTATAATTAAGCTTATAGGATCGTAAGACAAAAACTTAAAACACACCGTGGATATGTTCCAGTTCAACAGGTAAGGCTATCTTGTACGCCACTTTTCCTGCTCTCTGCAATACTTCAGAAGGTTTCACGAACCTCAAACTCAATTCTTCTTTATTACCTAATCTTATCTTCCCCTCACAGGGAAACATTTAATAAATATGAAACTATCGTCTTCCAAAATCTTGATTATGACGATGGCAATCTGCATATTTCCCATGTTGATCTTGAGCTGCTACTAATCTGGCTCTTTTTGTCTTCACATCGTCTGCCATTCGTCGTACTAAATTCGGTCCCAATTGAAGTAGTCGTTCTCTGACCTCATCCTAATGTAGCGGTGTTCTGTATTTTCTTCTGTGGAGAGCTTCGTACGATGGCTTACCGATATTTGTATAATAATTATTACTATAAGCGAATTCTACTAAGGGTAAATGATATTCCAAGTTACCTTTGAAATTCATTACGCAAACTCTTCCAAAACTTTGAAGTGGAGCGCGGGTCTCGATCGAAAATTATTAACACTGATATTTCGTGTCGCTAAACGATTTTCTATTACGCATAATTTCGCTAATTGATTTAAATTGAATCGAATATCTATTGGTAGAAAGCTCGTTGTCTTCTTTAATCGGTCGATGCATTCTACAACTTCTCGTCTCATATTGACCACCAATAGTGTCTTCGAAGATCCCGGTACGTTTTCGTGCTTCCTGGGTAAACAAAATATGTCCAACTATATGCCTCATGAAAACTCTTATCTCGTAATTTTAGTTACGATTGATCCTCACGCTCGATCTACAATTCTCAAGATACAATTATTATTTCTTCTGAACTTTTTCTCTTTATCTTCTCGCACTTTTTGTCTTTATCTTGTTATCCCTTCACTCTATACAACAACGCTAGACAAACCTCCGTTATAAACTTCCCTTTGGACTCTCTGGGTCCCTTCACTTCTATTTCCAATCTCTTCATCTTCCTGATTAGTTCCTCTTGAGTTATCAACTTGAATAATTTCTCCATTCCCTTTTCCTACTTAGCATATCGGCTACTACGTTTTCCTCTTCCAGGTAATAGAGAATTTCGCAATGGTAGTCTTCGTCTGCTCCCAATTACTTACCGCCTTCAACTCTGCCGGATCTGACGTGCCCTAAAACTAACCTTCTCCTTGACTCACAACACTGGTGCTCCTTAAGGGAAAACACACTCGACTAAACATATCCCTTTATCTAACATTTCTCGCAATTGTATTAATAATTCTTCATTTCTACTGGTGCCATAAGATAGGTGCTTTCGAAATTAGTGCAGTCTCCGATACTAAATTTATTACGACTTATTTTCTCTCTCTGGCGGAAGGCCGGGCAGATCGCCTGGGAATACATTTTGAAATTCTGGTTCTACTAATACATTATTTATTTCTACTCCCACTCTCTTAGTATCTACAATATGGTGAAACAATCTACACAAACTTTTCTTAACAATATCTTGGCCTGCATCATCGTAAGGCAAAATAATTGCCTAAGTGATGAGCTACCATAAAACATTTCCTTAGACAGGTTTAGAGTCTGAAGGTTCACATTTTTCTTCTAACAATCAATTATCGTACTTGGTTGTGTAACCATTCTGTTCATAATATCCCATCACACTCTCCAAATTTTATCGGAATCAAGTCTATGCTTAGCTTATGTTCCCTAATTTATGCGCAAAATTATCGACAAACGAATTTCTACGGGAATTACTTCCTTATTCGTAACTTCTATGTTTAAAGGATCTTCTAATCGTTCTTGGGGTAACTTAGTCCTCTCACAGTTCTTCAGATACAGAAGGGAAAGATAGCACTCAAATCAGATAATATATATGCATTTATATTATTGATTAAGACAGCACCTGACATCACAACTTGGAACGCCACTGCATCATGTATCATAACGTTAGTCGTACTTGGCATTGGTTCACTCGATTGAGCTAGTTCAATTATCGTCGGCTTCCCGCTATGGCTTCCTTTGTTGCTGTCTTCTTCCTTCCTTCCTTTCTTTGGGCAGTTCTTAACCTAATGATCCGTTGACCTACAAGCGAAGCATCCTTCAATCTTCCTCGAGTTTGGGCAATTCGGAGAAATATGCCCTTCCTGGCCGCAGTTATAGTAAACGCCTCGTCCCTTCCAGCACTCTCCGTGATGACTTTTTCCACATTTTGGGCAAACCTTTTTCTTTTTCTTGAGCCCTTCTTGGTGACTTCCCATCGGATTGTAGTTGATGTTGTTGTTATCCCGTCTTCTTTTGTTCCCGTTTCCCTTCTCGTTCATTTCCTTCTGCCAATAACGTATTTAACGTTTTTCAGATTCATACGCAAAACAATCTTTGGTTTTCTCCTCCCTAGGACAGTTAGGAGAAATATGACCCTTCTCAACGCACTTATAGCATACATGCTTCCCCTTTAAACACGCTCCCATGTGGTTCTTTCCACATTCCTTACAGGCTTCTACCTTTTTTCTTCCATAGTTGTCCTTCTCCTTGTACATACTTATTCTCATTCCACTTCCTCTTGAAATTCTTACTGCTACCACTACTACTCTCTTCCATCATTCCTTCGTTCGCTTTCTTTGACTTATTAACCTCTCCTCCCTTAGTCAAATTAATATCTTTTCCTACCTCTGAAGTTTTCGTTTGTCTCTTCTTATAATCATTGATTCCTTCTTCAAAAGCATTTACTATAAGGTCTACCAACTGTTGTAAAAGTTCTTGATTCAATTCCCTATCTCCATCTCCGCTGCTTGATGAGTCTCTCCTCCTTAGGGTATTGACATTTCTCTGCATAGAAATAAAATGGTATTATCATCTCTTTGTTAAACGTCTAATACTTCTTAAGACGTATAAGTTTTATTGCTATTCTCCCTTGTTATTATTTAACAAAATCTGGTTACTACACGCACGTTTAATAAAAACATGCCACATAAAAACACATCACATTGTATAGCAATCTGCTAGTCTCATTACATACCCCTCTCGGGTACCACTAAAGTTGGGGTTAGAAAGATACTTCCCACATTATCCCTAAAATTGGGATCCACAACACTGTTCCATATCTATAAACATCTATCGCGACGCTTATTATCTAACTACCTTCACTCTCACCACGTCTGTATCTATTAGTTACTAATCTGAAGGTCTGGAACTTCGCCTCCCACTATTGTATCTTATTTTTCATTTTAAAGAAACTCAAACATGTCTCAATCCTAAAAGAAAACTTCCACCGTGGATTTTCGATTATATTCCTATTCCATCTCCTCATAGGTTAAGGTTACTGCTGAAAAAGGCTTAACTTCAAGGGGTGTTGCGGATACCACATGTATATCACATGGTTCCTCTTCCATGACCCTACCAGGTTTACCTATCTCTAACATCCATAATCACATAACTATTAAACTTTATTATTATCTCCAAATAAAATATAATTTCATTGTATGGAATGAAAATATATTTCATAACACTACTAGCTTTCTAAGAAAACTCTACATGAGTTTTATCTCCTTCTACTCTCTAAATTCTTCTAAGGTTATAGTCTAAGGACTCGCTCCTAAGGTTTATAACCTACCGCTTTGATACCAACCTGCGACGCCCCCAAATTCAGACCGTCACTGATCTCGAATTCGGTTAACCACGTACTAATTCTAATAACAACTAAAATCTCAAACAATGGAATAACAGAATAATTTACATTGATATAACATAAATATTCTCGTCCCAAGTCTCGAAACTATTACTAATACACTTCATAACTTAAACCAAACATATCTTAATACATAATATTAAAGAAGTCTTAATACAACATAACGAAAACATCCTAATATAGAAAAGCACAGCTACTCCATAGCCTTGCCTTCGCACTTATCCTGTCCTGGGGTTCCACCTTGCCCTGCCCTAACTGAAATATTTATGGGAAGCAAGAGTGAGCAACCAATTTGTTCAGCAAGTAATATGCCAATAAATGTGAACAGGAATATATACACTTCTAAATCTCAAGGGTAAAACGATAATTAATCGTTCAAGGTTTCAAATAAGAATGTTGTGAACAAAATAAATAGAAATGACTTCCAAATCTATTCTGTGAAGTTGAATAAGGACTACTACGTGTCGAGAAGTTATTAAAGGATTCAAAAGTTTCAACAATTTTAAGTGAATGAATAGATATCACTAAGTGTCGCTGTGGACCAAGGATTTATAAAAGAATCCAAAGAATTCAAAGTTTCAAGTAAATAAATATTGGATACTGAGTGGTCGCTAAGAACCACGAACTGCTACTAGAATTACCAAAAATATTTTTGGTAACCCAACCAAGTACAATTAGGGGATCATCCTATCGTACCTGGAGTTATGCATAACCTACCACACCACTGTCGGCACCCCGACTATATAGTTTCCCTTTTTACAAGGGTTGTTCAACTCAGTTAATCTATAATAGTCCGCACCAAGGTAATTGGTGTGGATTGCTTTCCAATTCATGATATTGGTTTAGCCGAATTAAATGGCGTAGACAATTTCAACAATGTATATAAGAACAATTTATGAGTTCAATACTCGCAACAATAATTCGAAGAATATAATCATGATTTAAATCAAACTATGAAACATAAGTTTGTAAGGCAAGAATTATTCTAGCTCCTATTTACTCGTATGTCCAAAGTTAGTACAAGCTCAAATATGTTTTCAACGAACAGTATGAATCAAATACTTGCTCAATAAAAGAGTAGTCAGATACTTGCAATTAATATACAAGAACGGCTTCAAGGAAACTTGCACAATGAAAGAGTATAAGTTAGGGAACTTGCTTACGACGTTCCTCGAATAAGTAACCACAAGGATAGGATACTTGCAACACAATAAAAGTAGGGTTCAGATACTTGCACTATAAATGAGTGTAAGTCAGGAAACTTGCCTTATGCATAGTTTATCCTCGTTAAATAAATCGACACTTTCGAATCCTTATCGTAATATAGTTACGTATATATATGTATATATGATATCTATTAGTCATATAGTTTAACGTTATACGTTATCTCATATATACCATCCACATATAAGTTAAATCTTTAACCTTACTATATAGTCATATATAGTATCATATTTAATTCACAAGTCTTGGCTAATATACCTTTATCCTCAACGTTCCTCTTTTTGAGTTTAAACACATTCTCATATCATATAAGATCGCAACAATTAGCAAACATGCTCTTATATTATTAATATCACATAAGACCATTATTAATACTAAATGTATTTTATTTTAGCAAGTTATGGCATTCTCATAAGTTAACCGTCAAAATCGGGTTCAAGTAACATCATATAATATCACGTAGCATGTATACATGTTTAAAGGATACTTTTATGTGTATACAACCTTTCCTTGTTCCAATCATACATGCAATAGATTCTAAGTTAACACTTTCAATAATTTAAAGCCATTCTAAGTCATGGAATTCACAAGGCCTACCATGCTCGCTCTTTAAACACATAAGGTATTCATATACTTTGCATTAGGCATACTTATGAGTATTCACATTTCATACATGTAACTATTACAGTTATTAGTTGAAAACATGCTTCGTTTACGCTAAATTTTAATCATGACATCTAGCATGGTATGTATACATGCATGACGTTCATGAAGTTAATAGTATTATCCAACACGTTCATAAACTTCAAAATTTAAACTTCAAGTTAACATGTCAAGGTGTACGTTTAAAACTTGTATTCTCATTAGTAAAGCTCACTAATAAGGCCTAACATGCTCATGCTATCTAGATTCATATGTTAACATATTTAACACGCATTTCAAGGTCATATAACATGCTCGAAAAATCAGAACCTAGAATCCTAATATAACATGTTAGAGTCCATGTTCAACGCTTGAGTTTTAGTTGGAAAGGTTCATTATTGAGGTTCATATGCTCAAGTTACATTATGAAGCTCAGATACGCAAGTTAACATTCATATCATGTGTTTCTTGGTCATACAAATATGTTTCAAAAGTAAGAATGTCAATATAAAGCTAACATGTCAAAGTTCCTTTTTTCAAAACTTTCAGTTTTCTTCGAAATACTCAACTAAAACGACAAGCATAGATTACTATAACCTAGTACCCTTATTCTATATGTTATTGTGAGTTATATGCATATCCTAACAATACAACATGCTCACTATATCAGAAGATATAATATAAATCATTAACAAATTTTGCAGTGGTGCGCGGTCGCGCCCAAATTGTACTAGGGAGCGGCCGCGAGGCTCCCGTTCCAGTCCAGAGAGCAGCTAGCCTCGGCCAACATTATCCCAAATCACAAAATTACTTCACGAAAACTTTTCTAAGCAGCCACATTATGGTTTAAACATGTTTATAAGTCTATATAACAACTAAGAACATGTCCTAATTCAATCTAGCATGAATTGTAATCAAAATCGAGAATTGGAAACTTTGACAGTAAACAAAATGATGAACCAAGAACGAAGGATTTATACCTCTGTAATGCAAAGTAGCTTACTGAAATTGAAATCTATCCTTCTGTGATTATCTTGCTATTAAACTCACAACACTCTCAATTCAATACTTAGACAAAATCTCAGCAAATGAATTTAGAAGGAGAAGGGGCTATATATATAGGAAAACCAATTTCCAGACAAAGGCTTCCTCCTTTGAATCAAACTAACAGAAATATGAATTGTATGAAGGTTAAGGAGGAGTAGGTAATTAGTTGGTAAAGGCAATCGTGAAAGCCACTCCCCCATTGATGATTATAGCTAGAATGCTGATTTTGAGAGAAGAGGCAATAAGCTAGCCATTGAGTTATACACGTGAGGATAGAGGGGACTCTTATTTTGGGACAAGCCAATAGAGCTCAGCAACTTGGCAACATACAATACTGCATACTTAGTTTTATAATACATATTCATATAACATACTTAGGTTATAAATCCAATTAGAATTACAATGTAGTTTTAATGAGAAAATAATATTACATGTAGTAAGTTTAATATACACATGATATAATCCATGTACATTTTATAATTTATAATATAATTTAGTTGGGTATTACCTTTCCACATTACTATATTATTTTAATTATTTATATTTATTAAAATAATTATTATTTCAATTCCTCATCACTATTAAAATAGGTAATCCATTTATTTGTTTCCCCTCATATTATTAAATACACACTTAGTTCAATTTGATAATCCATAAGTACACCATTAATGTATCCATATATACGTGTTGTCACATAACATTATTACAACTCTTATAATTTCCAATTATATTAATCATTTGAAATATTCATCACATAACATTTGTTTATTTATAATATTATACGAAGTACATCTTTTAATGTAGCCACATACCACATGTTGTAACTTATATAATTTATTTAATCATAACATATGGTTTCAATATGTACAATCACATTGCATCATATAATATAGTTTAATAATTCTTAATATGTGGTTTCTATATATAGTATAGTCACATGAATGTCGCACTATACTATATAATATAGTTGTATCCCGTATATTTGATAAATTTAATTTCGCATACATGCACATAATAATTAATATAATCTCATTATATTAATGACTTACTTATTTATTTTATAATGGCAATTAATTAATTAATAAAATATTAATCAATTCCTTCCTCATAGATTAATGAAGTTATTAATCTCCATATTAACTAACATTTATATGATTAATTATCACGTTAAATAAATATAAATCTTATTATATTCATAAATAAATTGCTTATTATCATTCTATTATTCGCGATAATAATAATTAACACATTATCAATTAATCATTATTAATATTCTATTTTCTCATAATAGAAAGTAAATAACAATTAATATCGATTAATTGTTCACGTAGTAATTCCTTCATTACTTACCCTTATCGATTATTATTATACGATAAAAAATCACATTCCTCAAAAATATAAATCCTATTATATTTATAAACCATTTTCTTAGTATCCAATCATTACTTGCAAAAATACTAAATCAATAGATTATTATTATATTTCTCATAATAACAATTAATAATTAATATAGATAAATTGTTCACTTAATAATTCATTTACTCTTTAACCGATTATTATTCATAATAACAGTTAATGACATTATTGTACGATTAACTATCACATGTATTGCACTCAACAAATAATCAATCAAATATAACTCTTATCATATTCATCAATTACTTACTCGATAATATTTTATTATTTATAATAACATATTATTAATAATTACTCATTAGTAGGCTATTTACTAATCACAATGATTAATTAACAATGTAATATTAATTAATCCTTCACTTATCGATTTCCCTCTTGAATTAATTAAACCATCATCTTTCCCATTCTCATGCCACACAAGGCATTCTACGAGTCGCAATTCCCCATATTTTCTCAATTATTATAAATTCAATTTAATATAATCGAATTACTTTTCTCATAACTCGTACACATTTATGTTCCAATAAGTATTCATTTTCTTATTATATCAATAATAAAAAAAAATTCATAAAATTCACGGTTCTTACATTATGAATTTAAAAAAGCAATCAAAACCAATTAATTGGTGCGGAATCTTGTATTTGACTGAGATGAATAACCCTTTTGAAGGGGAAACTATATTTGTCAGGAGACCGACGTGCGCACTTGAGTACGATTGAATGTTATGCATAATATAGGGTACTTTAGGCTGATCACCTGTTGTACTTGTTTTATTGGATTATCAGTATATTTCTGTTAATTCTAGTAGAAGTTCATAGTCCTTAGTGACTGCTCATTATTCAATTATCTTGAAATCTTGAATCGATTTAGCATAGAATCTTATTGATATCTTTCTATCCTTAGCGACTATTATTGAGAACTGTTGATATTTCTTACTATTCTTGAACTATCACATCTTGTTATACCCTTCGGGGAGTCAAAAACTATATTATTCACCCTTATTGTCATATTACTTGCTGAGCAAACTTGTTGCTCATTCATGCTTTTCCCTAACAATATTTCAGTTAAGGCAGAGCAGGGCAGATCTTCGGGCACCGATAAGGGCAAGGGCAAGGCTACCGACTAGCTAGTCCCTTTCTGTTGTAAAAATTATGGTGTTGTATTATGACAACTATGATAATATTTTAAGACAGATTCAGAACTATGTTTAAACTTAAGTAGGGTTATGTAATAAGTCTTTATTTGATATTATTATGTAATCTATTAAGTACTGTAGGTTGCGAGACTTGAGGGAATAAATATAATAAATCATTGTATATTATTCTAGATTATCCGCTGTGATTTTATGATTTTAGTTATTATTGTTAGAACGTGACGAACCAAATTCGAGGCATTGGCGGCTCGAATTTGGGGGTGTCATAGGTTGGTATCAAAGCTATAGTTATAAACATTAGGAGCTGGTGTCCTTAGATTATAACTTAGGAGAACTTAAAAGATAGAAAGGGATGAAACTGATGTAGAGTTTTCTTAGAGAGACTTAGTGTGTTATAAAATGTAACTTCATTCTATACAATAAACTTATGTTTTATTTAACATTCTACTGGAATTGTTGTTTGTTTGTCTTATGTTTGTGATTGTAGGATGACAGACATGGGAGTACCTAGTATAGTGGCAGAGGAGGAGCCCAGAGATATACATGTGGTATATGAGGCACCTCTAGAGGCTGTGCCTGTGCAGGCTGTTACACCGTCTGAGTCTGACGACTAGGATGAAATCGAGGTAGAGTTTGACCCAGAGGAGGAGCCCATGGAGGACGAGCCTGTGGAAGACGAGCCTACGGAGAGCGAGCCCGTGGAGGACTCTTACGAGCCTAACTTGGAGGAGCATATGCTAGGAGAGTACGAGGAGCGTATTCTAGAGTTGGACTGCAGAGTGCAAGAGCTGGAGTCTGAGGCCCAGGAGAGAGAGTCCGAGTTCTAGAAGCTGAGGGATGAGGACCATCATAGAAAGCTAGCGATGCAGGAGTTAGAGGTGGAGATTGCATACTGTAGGGAGGCATGGATCCAGATGGGGACCTTGTTTCACAAATCGGTGGCTAGGAATGTGGATCTGGCAGGAAAGCTGGAAGAGGTAGATCAGAGGGAACTGAGTGAGAATACAAAGAAAGAGGCACTCCGTACTTAGCTAAACTTGGAGGTTATGGATAGGATCCACTTCGAGGAGAAGTGGGAAGCAGAGAACAAGAGGGCAGATGACTTAGAGGATGAAGTCAGATGCAAGGAGAGGAAGATGAACAAAATGGGGTATGTGTTCTGTTCAGCTTTTGAGAGGGTGATTGATGGTGTATACCACTACCTAGCGGAGCAGGGACAGACCCTACATACCATGAGCCGAGAGTTGATGGCGTATATAACGCAGATCGAGTACAAGAGCACTGTAGAGCGTGGGATGATTGGATGAGACCCTTAGTTAGTCTAGTAGTAGCTTTAGTAGTTATTTTATGTGATGTATATGGTGATGTAATCCCAATCTTTTGTGTAAGGTATAGGATAGTGAAGTAAACCCAGAGTAGGCATATGTTAGAGGGGTAGTATGTTAGTGTTTTCCCAATATTTTGTGATATTAGGGGATATGTGATGACATTTATAGCAGTATGCTAGAGAAAATCATGTAATGAAAGGAATTGGCATATGAATATAAATGATCTTATTTCAGAAACGTGTTATAAATTCTATTCTTTAGCATTAAAGAAATACTTAAGTAATATAATTAAATAATAAAAGTGAAAATTTTGTGATGCAGAAAATGCCGCCCAAACTTAGATTAACTGCACCTGAGGAATCAGTTAACAATGATAGAGAACAAGTAGACCCGATCTAGAAGCTAGTAGACTTGTTAGGAGAAGCTCTTAGGGGAAGGAACAACAAACACGTTCACCCCAATCCTTAAGCAGTACCAGTCACAAGTTTTAAAGACTTTAGGAGTGTTGGACCCCTAGAGTTCGAGGGTACTACCGATTCGATCATAGCTAAGACATGGGTTAAGGATATGGAGAAGGCCTTCATTATCACTCGAGTGGGTGAAGACCAAAAGACTGTATTTGCTACGTGTATGATGAGAGGCGAAGCCAACTACTGGTGGGAGGCTAATCAACAAAGAGCTGGAGAAGGGATATAGCGTGGGAGAGATTCAAGACGCTATTTTTCGAGAACTACTTCCCGAAAAGCATGAAGAACAGAATGGAGGTTAAGTTTTTGGAACTTAAACAAGGTGATATGACGGTGGTGCAATACGCGGCTAAGTTCAATGAACTAGCGCGATTTGCAGAACACCAAGTGGGAAACGAAGAGAGGAAAGCTAGACGTTTTGAACAATGACTGAAGCCTTGGCTGTTTAATAAGGTATCTGTTCTTCAAATTGATTCTTTTGCGACATTGCTGGAGAAGGCGATCATTGCGGAAGGTGGCAGTGAAGCCTTAAGTCTTTATAACAAGGAGAAGAAAGGAAAGAATACCGCAGAAGAAAACCGGGGAGGAGGAAGCAGCAGTGGAGGAAGTAACTTAGGAAAAAGGAAGTGGGACAAAAATAACAACAATCAGTCGGGGAATTTTCATGGAGGATTTAAGAAGAGGGCAGAGGGATGCCCAAAATGTGGAAAGAATCACCAGGGCGAGTTCTTAAAGGGACGAGGCACTTGCTACAACTGCGGCCAGGAGGGAAACATTTCACTCAACTGCCCGAAACAAAAGAAGATCCAAGGATGTTTTGCTTACGGCTGGACGGAGCACCGGATCAAGGATTGCCCAAAGAAGGGAAGTGGCGGAGGTAGCAGCCAACAAGGGGGAAACAAACTGATGATGAGCAGACCGACACAATCCAACCGCCCAACTGCTAGGACCTTTAACATGACCGTCCAAGATGCAGTAGCTGCAAAGGACGTGGTGTCATGTATAATCCTAATCAATGATATAAATGCATATATATTATTTGATTCGGGTGCCACCTATTCTTTTGTATCTGAAGAATTTGCTAGTAGACTTAATACACCCCGAGAACGATTAGAAGATCCCTTGAACATAGAATTTGAGAATAAAGAAGTAATCCCTGTAGAATTCATTTATCAAAATTGTCGTGCAAACATTAGAGAACATGAACTGAGCGTTGACTTGATTCCAATTAGATTAAGGGAATTTGACGTAATACTGGGAATGGATTGGTTGTATAACCATGTTGCAATAATTAACTGTCAGGATAAATGTGTGAACCTTCAGACTCTGAGTAAGTCTAAGGTAGTTTTTTATGGTAGCTCATCGCTTAAGCAATCGTGTTGTCTTACGATGGTGCATGCCAAGAAATTGTTAAGGAAAGGATGTGTAGGTTACTTAGCTTACATTGTAGATACTCGGAAAAAGGGAGTAGAAATTAAGGATAAATCCATAGTGAATGAATTCCAAGATGTATTTTCGGACGATCTGCCTGGTCTTCCGCTAGACAGAGAAATCGAATTCGTAATAGAGTTAGCACCGGGAACTGCACCGATTTTAAAAGCTCCATATCGTATGGCGCCAGTAGAAATAAAAGAATTGATGATACAACTGCAAGAGTTATTAGATAAAGGTTACGTACGACCAAGTGTGTCTCCTTGGGGAGAATCAGTGTTGTTTGTTAAAAAGAAGGACGGATCGATGAGGCTTTGTATCGATTATCGAGAATTGAATAGAGTAACGATCAAGAACATATATCCGTTATCGAGGATAGACGACCTTTTTGATAAACTTAAGGGAGCGAAGTGTTTCTCGAAGATCAACCTACGGACAGGTTATCAGCAACTGAAAGTATGGGAAGAAGACATACCAAAGACTGCGTTTTGAACCCGTTATGGACATTACGAGTTTTTGGTAATGTTATTTGGATTGACTAATGCTCCGACAGCATTCATAGACTTGATGAACCGAGTTTTCAAGCCCTATTTGGATAAGTTTGTGATGGTTTTCATCGACGACATCTTAATCTACTCGAAGATAGAAGAAGAGCACGCCGAATATCTGAAAATAGTTTTGGAAGCGCTAAGGAAGAAAGAGATGTATGCGAAATTTTTTAAGTGTGAATTTTGGATGGATAAGGTTCAATTCTTAGGTCACGTGGTGGATAAGAATGGAATCTCAGTAGACCCTGCAAAGGTCGAATCAATAAGTAATTGGGAGCAGCCGAGAACACCAACGGAGGTGAGAAGTTTCTTAGGGTTAGCTAGGTACTATCGAAGATTCATTCAAGATTTTTCTAAGATAGCAACCCCATTGACCAATCTTACGAGGACGATAGAGAAATTTATATGGACAGAAAAGTGCGAGGAGAGTTTTCAGTAATTGAAGAAGAGATTAAGCGAGGCGCCTGTATTGTCATTACCGGACGATGCGGGAGGTTTTATGGTGTATAGTGACGCATTGCACAAGGGACTTGGTTGTGTGCTAATGCAGCATAGCAAAGTCATTGCGTATGCATCACGATAAATAAAGGACTATGAAAAACGATACCCTACTCACTACTTGGAGTTAGCGGCAGTAGTTTTTGCGTTGAAGATATGGAGACATTATTTGTACGGAGAGAAATGTGAGATATACACGGACCACAAAAGTCTGAAATATATCTTCACACAGAAGGAGTTGAATATGCGCCAGAGAAGGTGGTTAGAATTAATCAAGGATTATGACTGTGATATTCTTTATCACCCGGGTAAGGCAAACATAGTTGCCGACGCTCTGAGCAGAAAAGGAATGGAGAAACTGTTTCACTTGACGACTCAGGAGGAGTTAATAAGGGAAATGGAAAAATTGGAAATAGAGGTAAAAGGGCCGGAAAGGTCGGAAGAAATGTTATTTGTAATTGAAGCTCGTCCGACATTGTTGGATAGAGTGAAAGAATCACAAGAGAAAGATGAAGAGTGCGAGAAAATCAGAAAGAGGATCGCAAAAAATGGAGAAGAGAGATTCAGAATAGATAAAGACGGTATCTTGAGATTCAAATAGTGTGGGTGCCAGTGTTAACTGAGTTAAGAGAAGAAATTTTGCACGAGGCACACAATATGACGTATTTCGTTCATCCGGGAGGCACAAAGATCTATCGAGACTTGAGACAACACTTTTGGTGGCCCAATTTAAAACGGGAAGTTTAAGAGTGCGTTAGTAGATGTCTTACTTCCCAATGCGTCAAAACAGAGCACCAGAGGCCGAGTGGTTTACTACAACCATTGGAAATACCAGAATGGAAATGGGAGCACATTACGATGGACTTCATGATGGGACTTTCAGACACGTAGAAAGGTTATGATGCCATTTGGGTTATCGTGGATCGACTAACGAAGACCGCACATTTCCTACCGATTAAAATCCGCTATAGTTTGAATCAGTTAGCAAGCCTATATATAAATGAGATTGTTTCACGAAATGGAGTGCCGGTGTCAATTGTCTTTGATCGAGATCCGCGCTTCACGTCAAACTTATGGAAAAGCTTACAAGAAAAAATGGGAACATAGTTGAGGTTGAGTACCGCTTACCATCCTCAGACAGACGGACAAAGTGAGCGAATAATACAAATGCTGGAGGACATGCTCAAGACTTGCGTGATGGACTTCAAGAGAAATTGGGACGACCACCTATCTTTAGTAGAATTTGCATATAACAATAGTTACCATGCGAGTATCGGCATGCCACCGTACGAAGCTCTTTACAGGAGAAAGTGCAAAGCGTCGTTATATTGGGATGAAGTCGGAGAGCGACGAATACTCGGACCAGAGTTAGTGCAACAAAACGCAGACATGGTGACAATAATAAGAGCCAGACTAGTAGCAGCTCAAGATCGCCAGAAAAAGTATGCACACTTGCATCAACAAGACTGGGACTTTAAAGGTTGCAGTTTCGTATTCTTGAAGGTATCTCCTTGGAAGGGAAAAATACGATTCGGCAAGAAAGGAAAGTTGAGTCTGAGATTCATAGGACCATTCGAGGTATTGAAGCGAGTGGGCGAAGTGGCATACAAGTTGCATTACCACCTGAGTTGGAGCACATCCACAACGTGTTTCACATCTTCGTGTTGCGTCCGTACAAGGCCGACTACAAGCATGTGATCTCCTACGAGCCCATTCAAGTGGAGAAGAACCTGGCGTATGAAGAAATTCCTGTCCAGATATTAGATAAGAAAGAACAGATATTACGAAATAAAGTTATATCTTCTGTAAAAGTACTTTGGCGTAACCACGATGTCGAGGAGGCTACGTGGGAATTAGAAGATAGGATGATGAGGGACTATCCCCATCTATGTGTGTAACCTTGTAGCAATTCCGAGGATGGAATTTTTACAAGGGGGGAGGATGTAATACCCGAGAATTTTTTAATATTATTAATGAATAAATTAATGAAAGTCGAATATTTATTTGGATATAAATATTTATGTGTTATGAGATGATTTAACTCAATTAATTTCAAATTGAATTTATAATAATTGAAAAAAATGCGGAGTTTATGATAAGCTCGAAGAATGCCTTGTGTGGCACAGTGGTGAGAATTATGGTGATTTAATTTAATTGAAGAATGGATTAATAAGTGAATAATTAATAATATATTGTTAATTAATTGCTATTATGAGTAATAGAATATTAATGATGATTAATTAATAGCATGTTGATTTATTATTATTGCAAGTAATAGAATAATAATAAGTAAATTGTTTATAAATATAATAAGATTTATATTTATTTAATTGATTGAGGAATGTGATAATTAATCGTATAATAATGTTAATAATTGTTGTATGGATAATAAACGGTTAATAGAGTAAATGAATAATTAATATAATGATTACTCAGTTAATTTCTAAGTGTCATATTATGTAATAGGTGATTGTATATTAAAGTGCAATGTAACACATCAATGTGACTATATAATAAATATAAACTATATAGTAAGATTTATTAAGTTATGAAAGTTACATGATTAATGCTTATGTGACAATATGTTTGTGAGTGGACATTAAGTAAGTACCTCATGAATATATTATAAACAATTGTGATTAATGATTATTTAAATAATTTATTATATTTGGAAATATTAGAATTGGAATAATGTAATAGGGTAATACCCAATTGAATTATATTCGGTGTGATGTACATGGATTATATATTAATGTGTATACATGTACCCCAATTTGTTACCATATAATATTATTGTGACATTTAAAGTCCATGTATACCCCTAAGTGAATTTAAGCCAAAGTAAGCATATATGTGTATTAAGCATATAATATATAATATTTCACTCTTTCTAAATGCTGAGCTTTGTATCCACTTGTCCCAAAAGGAGAGTCACCTCCTCCATTTCTCATTCACGTGAAAGGCAAATGGCCTATTCTACTTCATCATATCAACTTCCTAGCTAGCAATGATGGTGATGATAACAAGGGGTGTGGGTTGAGGTAGTAGTTGGGCACTATTCCATCAACTCCCCTCAATCCTTTGGTTCTTCTTTTCCTCCATTGTTTCAAACCTTGGGGCAATTACTTTGCATAGGTATGGAATTCCCCTATAAGTACCAAGCTCCTCTTCTCATAATCAAGTTACTAAAATTGTTGCTAAGTGTTGCAAAAGTGAGTGGAGAGCACAATCTGAGAATTCAAGAAAAGATCTGTCAAAATTTAAAGCTCAAGAGGCTTGAACACACCTTGAAATTTAATTCATAGAAATTCACATGAGATAGTTAAAATTGATATATGTGAGGGTACTAGCTGTGACACCCCCAAATTCGGGTACTTCGTTTCCACATGATTTGGTGTTCACTTTCTAACTATAACAAACATCTACCCAATATATCTTAAAATAAATTACAACCTTTATTCAACTATTAATAAAATCTCCCTTAAAACAAGGGTTACAACCTTCTCCATATCAATCCCAGGGTTACTCTAACCTTGAAATGAATACAATAAAGTGCGGAAATAAAACATAACATTCAATTATTACAATCATTCTCAATTAAATAAAAATAAGTCTTCACTTGCTTTGCTTTCCCTTGCCCCTTACTCGTAGACGGAGCATCAGCGTTATCAACCTTAACTGAAATTGTTATTTAATGCAAGAGTGAGCAAACCACAGCTCACTGGAGTTTAACAATAATATATACATGAAAGGAATTCTTAAAAAAAGAATCTGAATAACTTAGCTTACTTCAACAATAAAGAATTGAATAATAATTCTCTATCAACATTAAAATTCGAATATAGAATTTATCTGAGTGTCATAAGACCTTTGAACTCTTGTCCTAGGTTATAAATATTTCTATTTAAACCTTTAACAGTCAATAAGACTATGGACCTTAACTCGTACTTAGGGGGATCAACCCTTCGTACCATGTATTGTGCACAAACATCTTAACGCTATGCGTAGTAACCTCCCCTAGTAAATAGGGTTGTTCAACTCAGTAATTTGAATTCAAGTCCGCACCAAAGAAAGTTTGGTTTGGATAAGCTTACAAGGGTAATTTAGAATTCACGTTCATCAACTAAGGATTAGTTGAATCGACTTCCAATAATTCATAAATAAAGAATTATGAATTAACATATGCTTTTGAATCAACTTAAAGCATTTAAAATAATAACTGGATCTTACTTGAACAATAAGTTAAGATCATTTTAATTAAATAAACAATTGTCTAATACAGAAATAGAAAAGGACATTCTTAACAAGAATATATGAACACAAGAAATTATACAAGATTAGGGTTTAGAAAACTTGCATAAAATTAACGAGTTTAAGGTTTAGAAGACTTGCCTCAAGCGCAAGCTACTTAACACAATTCACGTACTTTAATACTTCCTACACATATATATTCAATCACAATAACCTAAATTAGTTAACACGTAACTAATTCACATAAGTGGTTAACCCTCATGGTTAACTCACTCTAATAATAATAATCAACTATCACATAGTTAATTAAATCAATTATGTATTTAACTAAATTATAATTAAACAATTATAATTCAAACACTTAATCAAATTATAATTATAAACAAATTATAATAATTATAATCAATTAAACCACATGATGCATTTAATTACACAAATTATAATTAATCATGAAATTATCAATTTATAATCCATAATTAAACATGCATTTATTAAATTATAATTACATAAATTATAATTTAAATTAACATCTAATTGATTAAAATAAACCAACTTCTATACATTATAATTTCACAAAAATTAAAATTTAAATTAAACATTTACTCTTAATTATAATTAATAAATTCTAATTAAGTAACTTATTGTACAATTAAACAATTATAGTTTATAATTTAAATACCATATTAGTTTTTTCAAAACTTTCTTTTTCTCAAATTATGAAATTATCAACTTCATGTTAACACATGTTATAGCAGCTAGATACATGCTCATTATCTTAGCAATAGTGTAATGGAAACATAACAACACACTGCACACTTGACTAAAACTCACTGCCACTGCACTGTGCACGGCGCAGCTGCGCAGCCACAGGCCTTGGCACCGGCGCAGCTACGCAGGGTAAGGATCTGGGAAGGACAAGCGGCGCAGCTGCGCTGCTCCTGGCCTTGCTGCCGGCGCAGCTGCGCAGTAACTCGGCCAGACGCAGACAGCCACGTTACTCTGTTTCACCGATTAACCCATACAAGCCAATAAATGGATATTTACAGTAACTTAAACATTGTAAATCATACCTATGCAATTATACATATATATAACATGCTTCCACAACACAAAACCATTTAAACAATGATAATCACAAGTTTTAAAAATCCAATTTGGCCATTTTCATGAAAACTCATATATTTTCCAAAATAAGTCACTGTAATCAAATTCTTAAACAATTCAACTTATAACACATGCTTTATTCTCATGATTCAAGGTAGTATCATAGAAAATTTTTAAACAACATACTAACATATACCAATTTCTCAATGTAAAATCACCCATAATATATAAACTCATAAAATTCCATATGAACTCATATAAACATGAATTTTCTGTTAAAATATATTTCTACAGTAATTTAATTTCTGAAAATCATTGATAACCATATAATTCACCATGAACAACACCACCTATATATATATACCATCCATGTTTATGCTATTACATGAAAACTCAGTTTTCACAGAGAATAAAACATGAAACTTAAATCGAGTTTTGAAAATATGAAAGTAGAGATTATGGATTACCTTCCGGTGATAGGAGAAGAAAACAAAGATTCACTCTAGCCTTGACAAGCTTCTTCTTCCTTCTTTTCTTCTCCAACTCTTCTCTGCTTTCTCTTTTTCCTCTGCTCTTTTTCTTCTTCTTTGCTCTTAGTTTAGACTTAGGATTAATCTAACGTAGTATAGAACTAACGTAATATAATATAATACGCGTACTAACTAATACTAATTAGCCTAATTAATTTAGCAGTTACATAAGTTTCAAAATTCAAAAAGCCTTAAGGCTTTGTTTGGCCAAAACAACATTATTTTAAAAAAATAGGTTATTATTACTAAGGCCATGTTTGGTAGAATAGATTTAAAACAAATGCAAAGCCTTGTTTGGTAAAAATCATTTAAAATCATTTTTCTTTTATTTTAACAAATTATTTAATACATACTTTAATGTCACATTTTAATTAATTAAATATCAATCATCTAATTTAATCAATTAAAATCTAACATCAATTAATCACATAAAATTGCCACATAATTATAATTACTCGCTAATTATAATCCATGTAACACTTCATCACATAATTCATCTAATTCAATTATCTCAATTAAATTAGAACTATAGTATAACATTAATATTAATTAAATAAATATTACACATTCATTTAATTAGTATATAACACTTAATTAAATCACTCCATAAATCACATAATTTATTTATTTAACTCAATAAATAAATCACATAAAATATTTATTTATCTCAATAAATATTAAAATTAATTATAAAATCTCAATCGTTACAATCTTCCCTCTTTAAAAGGATTCTGTCCCCAGAATCACAAAAAAAAAAAAAAAAAAAAAATCTCGTCTATTACATTCTTCCCTCAAAAGGATTCTGTCCCTAGAATCAGTATATAAGGGGTTACACATAACTAAGCAAATAAATGCGGATAAGACTTCATCATAACATCTTCGAGTTCCCACGTAGCTTCTTCAGCACTGTGGTTCCTCCAGATTACCTTAACAGAAGGTATCACTTTATTCCTAAGTACTTGTTCCTTTCTATCAACTATTTGAACAGGCACTTCTTCATATGATAAGTCTTTATCAAATAGCAAAGGTTCATATTCTATTACATGTTTATAATCGTGCTTGTAAGGTCTTAATACAGAAATATGAAAGACATTATGTATATTCTCGAGCTCCGGAGGTAATGCAATCTCGTAAGCAACCTCGCCCACCTTTCGTAGTACCTCAAAAGGTCCAATGAATCGGGGACTCAGCTTCCCCTTCTTACCGAATCAAATTTTTCCCTTCCAGGGAGATACTTTCAGGAACACGAAACTTCCTGGTAAGAATTCTCGGTTCTGTCGATGTAAATCGGCATACTTCTTCTGTCTGTCTTGAGCAGCAACTAATCTCGTTCTGATCAGCTTTACAATTTCGGTGGTTTGTTGTACCAATTCTGGTCCCAACAATTGACGTTCACCGACTTCATCCCAGCACAAAGGAGTTCTGCATTTTCTACCGTAAAACGCTTCGTAAGGCGGCATGCCAATACTTGCATGATGACTATTGTTGTAGGTGAACTCCACCAATGGTAGATGATCGTCCCAGCTTCCTTTGAAGTCCATCACACAAGCTCTCAGCATATCCTCAAGTGTTTGAATCGTTCTTTCGCTCTGGCCATCGGTCTGAGGATGATACGCTGTACTCATTCGCAATTGCGTTCCCATACATTCTTGCAATCGCTTCCAAAAATTAGACGTAAAACGTGGATCTCTGTCGGACACAATCGACAGCGGAACACCATGTCGAGAAATAATTTCCTTCACGTAGAGCTTCGCTAAACCCTGATCGGCAGAAAGTGGGCTGACTTTGTCAGTCGATCCACTATAACCCATATTGCATCATATCCCTTATGCGTCGTTGGAAGTCCTACCACAAAATCCATCGTGATGTGCTCCCACTTCCACTCTGGAATTTCTAACGGTTGCAGCAAACCACTTGGTCTCTGGTGTTCTGCTTTGACTTTCTGACATGTTAAGCATTTCGCAACGCATTCAGCCACGTCCCTCTTCATATTCGGCCACCAGAAATGATGCCTGAGATCCTGGTACATCTTCGTACTCCCAGGGTGAATAGAATATCTAGAACTATGAGTTTCGCTCAAAATCTCCTCTTTGACCTCTGGTACTGGCGGTACCCAGATTCTACCTTCAAATCGTAACAGTCCTTCATTATCGACCTTGAACTTGAACTCTTCGCCATCAGTTAACCTCGCCCGAATCTTTTCACATTCTTCATCATGAAGTTGTGCTTCTTTCACTTTGTCTATTAAAGTAGAACCAATGGTTACTTGAAACAACATCTCATCCGATTCTTTCAGAAACTTCACTTCCAACTCCAATCTAGCCATCTGTTCTATTAACCGATCCTGATCAGTTAATACGTTCAGTTTCTCCCGACCTTTTCTGCTCAATGCGTTGGCAACAACGTTAGCTTTACCCGGATGGTAATGTATCTTGCAATCATAGTCTTTAATCAGTTCCAACCATCTTCTTTGGCGCATGTTCAAATCCTTCTGGGTAAATATATACTTCAGACTCTTGTGATCTGTGTATATTTCACACTTTTCTCCATATAAGTAGTGCCTCCAAATCTTTAGGGCAAACACTACTGCCGCCAATTCTAGATCATGGGTCGGATACCCCTTCTCGTAATCCTTCAGCTGACGTGACGCATATGCAATGACTTTGCCGCTCAGCATCAATACACAGCCTAATCCTTTATGTGAGGCATCGCTATATACTACGAAATTCCCCGAACTATCCGGTAAAGACAATACAGGCGTAGTACTCAACCTCTTCTTCAGCTCTTGAAAACTGTCCTCACACTTCTCCGTCCAAACAAACTTAACTATTTTACGAGTCAAATTCGTCAACGGAGTTGCGATTCTAGAAAAGTCTTGAATAAATCTTCGGTAATAACCAGCCAATCCTAAGAAACTTCTCACTTCAGACGGCGTCTTCGGCTGTTCCCAACTAATTACGGCCTCAACTTTCGACGGATCCACCGAAATATCATCCTTGTCGATCACGTGGCCAAGAAATTGCACACGTTCCAACCAGAATTCTCATTTTAAGAATTTAGCGTAAAGCTTTTCTCGTCTCAGTGCTTCTAAGGTTAGTCGTAAGTGTTCGGCATGCTCCTCCTCAGTCTTGAAATAAACCAGGATGTCATCTATGAACACTACCACGAACTTGTCAAAAAATGGCTTGAACACCCTGTTCATTAAGTCCATAAATGTAGCTGGGGCATTCGTGAGACCAAATGACATCACCAAGAACTCGTAATGACCATACCGAGTTCTAAAAGCCATTTTCGGTATATCTTCCTTCCTCACCTTCAATTGATGATACCCGCTTCTCAAATCGATTTTCGAGAAGTATTTCGCACCCTTCAGTTGATCAAACAAGTCATCGATCCTAGGTAAAGGATACCTATTCTTGATCGTAACTTTATTCAACTCTCTATAATCAATGCAAAGACCCATCCTTTTTCTTTACGAATAAGACAGGCGCTCCCCACAGCGAAACGCTCGGTTGAATATACTTCTTGTCTAGCAGTTCTTGCAGTTGAATCATCAGTTTCTTCATCTCGACTGGAGCCATTCGGTACGGAGCCTTCGAAATCGGAGCAATTCCCGCCGCTAGATTGATCACGAACTCTGTCTCCCTATCTGGCGGAAGTCCTGGCAAATCGCTTGGAAAAACGTCCACAAACTCCTTAACTATCGATATCTCCTCCACCTTCGGGCTTTCCTTATGCGAATCTACTATGTAGGCTAGATATCCTACACAGCCTTGCGTCAGAAGTTTCTTGGCTTGCATAACCGTCAGACAACTCGCTTTCCTAGGCGATTTGCTACCATAGAACACCAACTTCGACGGAGTCGTAAGGTTTACCGACTTCTTCTGACAGTCGATTATCGCCCCATGGTTGAACAACCAATCCATACCTAGTATGACGTCGAATTCCCCAAGTTTTATCAGAATCAAATCTACTCTAAGCTCCTGACCCTTAATGTCCAATCTACAGTTCTTCTAAACACTCCTAACAGGAATAACCTCCCTATTCGCAATCTCTATGTTCAAAGGGTAAATTAACTCCACTACAGGTAAGTCTAGGGTTCTAGCAAAATCATCAGATATGAATGAGCAAGTAGCACCCGAATCAAATAATACATATGCATTTATACTATTGACCGGAATAATACCTGACACCACATCTTTTGATTGCACAGCATCCTGCACCGTCATATTGAATGTCCGTGTAGTGGGTCGAACAGCTTGCAATGGTGCAGCGATAGTAACGGTACTGCCGCTTCCATTCCCTCCGCTCCCTGTTGACCCTGCCGTCAGCTTCTTCGGGCAGTTGCGAGTCATGTGATCTTTGGATCCACATGTAAAGAAAGCTCCTTTCTTCGGTTTTGGGCAATTAGGCGCGATGTGGCCTTCCTGACCACAGTTGAAGCACACCCGCTTCCCCTTCATGCACACGCCAGTGTGATTCTTACCGCATGTAGCACATGCTTCGAACTTCCTCTTCTGCTGGCTTCCTTGCTGACTCCCAGCAGAGGTATTATCAAACCGCTTCCTCTTCTGGTTCACAGTGCTGCTACCCCCAGACTTGGTTTCTACCTCATTCTTCTTCTTCTTATCTTGGTTGAACTTCGTCACCGCTTCTCTTCCTCCCTCAGCAAGTATGGCCTTCTCCAGCACCGCTGCAAAGGTATTCAGCTGGAACATGGAAACCTTGCTGTAGAGCCAAGGCTTTAGTCCCCGCTCAAACCTTATCGCTTTCCTAGCGTCAGTGCTGACCTGGTATGTAGCGAACCTGGCCAACTCGTTAAACTTAGCGGCATACTCAGACACCGTCATCCCTCCTTGCTTAAGTCCTAGGAACTGGACCTCCATCTGGTCCTGCGAACTCACTGGAAAATACATCTCGTAGAACATTTCCTTGAAACGTTCCCACGTGATGACTCCCTCTCCCTCTCGAGTCTTGTTAGCCTGCCAACAAAAGCTAGCATCCGACTTCAACATGAAAGCCGCGAACATTGTCTTTTGGTCTTCTCCTACCCTAGCCACGTCAAATACCTTCTCCATCTCCATAACCCATGTCTAAGCTTCGATAGGGTTAGTTGATCCTTTGAACTCAGGCGGTCCTACTACCTTGAATTCCTTGAAAGTAGTATCCTGCACCTGCGGCTGATTCGCAAGAGCTCCTGTCAACAGGTTCACCAACTGCTAAACCGAATTGGGATTCGTTCCCTCGTTATTGTTGTTGTTCGTCGAACCCTCGGGATTTTGACGTGTTACTCTTCTTCTAGGAGGCATTTTCTGTTAAGAAAATATTATTGTTAGACCCTTTATTCAATTATTAAGTACTCCAGTTCATACTTAAACGTTCTAGACAATTCAGTGCACATAGAATACATAGCACGTCAATAAACTTCTTTTCTTCATTAGTCGTAGTTTAAAAAACATGAACCAGATAGCATTTCTGCCATTTACATCACCCTTCCTGAACTGGAAAAGTTGCAGGATTATATTATTAACTCATCCCATTCTTATCTCAAATTATGGAATTTACTTTATTTAATACAAAAAGCAATACATAAATAAAAGCACTACTACTACTGCTACTGCTACTACTACTATTACTGCTACTGCTGCTACTGCCTAGGCATATTAATACGTCGCACAGCCTCTCTACACTCCTCTTCCATTACCCGAAATGCCGTTCTTCGGTCCACCACATACCACAGTAAACCTTGGAACTGAGCTGGGTAGTAGAAAATACGGTCCTGAGCTCTCTCTATCGCTGTATGGAATGCATATTCTGTTTCCCTCAAGCTTGGCCATCTTGGCTTCAGCTTCATCTTCAGCTCGATCAACTCGTTGATTAGCCCTCAAGCTTGACTCCTCAGCTCTGGCACGCTTCCTCGACTCTTCCTGGATGTCTTGCTTCATCTTTGCCAATTCAAAACGAGCAGCATCTCTTTCAACCTCCATATGTATCAGGTTCCACTGTGCATCTCCCAGGTCACTTGCCATTTCCTCGATCGTCTCATCTCGTTGCTGGATAGTCTCCTTGAGATCTCCTACTCGTCCATGAAGCTCCACGTTGCTATCGTAGACTGCCTCGTACATCTCAGCACTAGTAGAGTGAGGTGGGAATTCCTCTTCGGGATCCTCTTCCTCCTCTTCAGACTCGTCCTCGTCCTCATCCTCTGGAATAGGTGTCAGCTCACGCTCCCGACCAGCTACGGTGATCACTGGAGATGGCTCTCTCCTAACCAGCTGCTCCCAGACAATATGTATGTCACGGGGCTCTTCCTCTCTAGGCACCTGAGGTACATCCTCTCTAGCCTAACTAGGTTCTCCCACGTTCGACATCCTGACAAAAGAATTTTAAAGTTCATTATTACGTGATAACGAATCGTCACTCTTCGAATACTATAATGTAAACACATAGGCACATAAGGTAGTTTATTATCTTTACCTAGCATCACTATCTTTTCGATCTTACCATAAGGCTACTACCTAAGGTTTTTTTCCCACCTAAGGTTTCATAACCTACAGCTTTGATACCAACCTGTGACACCCCCAAATCCGGGTACTTCGTTTCCACATGATTTGGTGTTCACTTTCTAACTATAACAAACATCTACCTAATATATCTTAAAATAAATTACAACCTTTATTCAACTATTAATAAAATCTCCCTTAAAACAAGGGTTACAACCTTCTCCATATCAATCCCAGGGTTACTCTAACATTGAAATGAATACAATAAAGTGCGGAAATAAAACATAACATTCAATTATTACAATCATTCTCAATTAAATAAAAATAAGTCTTCACTTACTTTGCTTTCCCTTGCCCTTACTCGTAGACGGAGCATCAGCGTTATCAACCTTAACTGAAATTGTTATTTAATGCAAGAGTGAGCAAACCACAGCTCACTGGAGTTTAACAATAATATATACATGAAAGGAATTCTTAAAAAAAGAATCTGAATAACTTAGCTTACTTCAACAATAAAGAATTGAATAATAATTCTCTATCAACATTAAAATTCGAATATAGAATTTATCTGAGTGTCATAAGACCTTTGAACTCTTGTCCTAGGTTATAAATATTTCTATTTAAACCTTTAACAGTCAATAAGACTATGGACCTTAACTCGTACTTAGGGGGATCAACCCTTCGTACCATGTATTGTGCACAAACATCTTAACGCTATGCGTAGTAACCTCCCCTAGTAAATAGGGTTGTTCAACTCAGTAATTTGAATTCAAGTCCGCACCAAAGAAAGTTTGGTTTGGATAAGCTTACAAGGGTAATTTAGAATTCACGTTCATCAACTAAGGATTAGTTGAATCGACTTCCAATAATTCATAAATAAAGAATTATGAATTAACATATGCTTTTGAATCAACTTAAAGCATTTAAAATAATAACTGGATCTTACTTGAACAATAAGTTAAGATCATTTTAATTAAATAAACAATTGTCTAATACAGAAATAGAAAAGGACATTCTTAACAAGAATATATGAACACAAGAAATTATACAAGATTAGGGTTTAGAAAACTTGCATAAAATTAACGAGTTTAAGGTTTAGAAGACTTGCCTCAAGCGCAAGCTACTTAACACAATTCACGTACTTTAATACTTCCTACACATATATATTCAATCACAATAACCTAAATTAGTTAACACGTAACTAATTCACATAAGTGGTTAACCCTCATGGTTAACTCACTCTAATAATAATAATCAACTATCACATAGTTAATTAAATCAATTATGTATTTAACTAAATTATAATTAAACAATTATAATTCAAACACTTAATCAAATTATAATTATAAACAAATTATAATAATTATAATCAATTAAACCACATGATGCATTTAATTACACAAATTATAATTAATCATGAAATTATCAATTTATAATCCATAATTAAACATGCATTTATTAAATTATAATTACATAAATTATAATTTAAATTAACATCTAATTGATTAAAATAAACCAACTTCTATACATTATAATTTCACAAAAATTAAAATTTAAATTAAACATTTACTCTTAATTATAATTAATAAATTCTAATTAAGTAACTTATTGTACAATTAAACAATTATAGTTTATAATTTAAATACCATATTAGTTTTTTCAAAACTTTCTTTTTCTCAAATTATGAAATTATCAACTTCATGTTAACACATGTTATAGCAGCTAGATACATGCTCATTATCTTAGCAATAGTGTAATGGAAACATAACAACACACTGCACACTTGACTAAAACTCACTGCCACTGCACTGTGCACGGCGCAGCTGCGCAGCCACAGGCCTTGGCACCGGCGCAGCTGCGCAGGGTAAGGATCTGGGAAGGACAAGCGGCGCAGCTGTGCTGCTCCTGGCCTTGCTGCCGGCGCAGCTGCGCAGCAACTCGGCCAGACGCAGACAGCCACGTTACTCTGTTTCACCGATTAACCCATACAAGCCAACAAATGGATATTTACAGTAACTTAAACATTGTAAATCATACCTATGCAATTATACATATATATAACATGCTTCCACAACACAAAACCATTTAAACAATGATAATCACAAGTTTTAAAAATCCAATTTGGCCATTTTCATGAAAACTCATATATTTTCTAAAATAAGTCACTGTAATCAAATTCTTAAGCAATTCAACTTATAACACATGCTTTATTCTCATGATTCAAGGTAGTATCATAGAAAATTTTTAAACAACATACTAACATATACCAATTTCTCAATGTAAAATCACCCATAATATATAAACTCATGAAATTCCATATGAACTCATATAAACATGAATTTTCTGTTAAAATATATTTCTACAGTAATTTAATTTCTGAAAATCATTGATAACCATATAATTCACCATGAACAACACCACCTATATATATATATACCATCCATGTTTATGCTATTACAAGAAAACTCAGTTTTCACAGAGAATAAAACATGAAACTTAAATCGAGTTTTGAAAATATGAAAGTAGAGATTATGGATTACCTTCTGGTGATAGGAGAAGAAAACAAAGATTCACTCTAGCCTTCACAAGCTTCTTCTTCCTTCTCTTCTTCTCCAATTCTTCTCTGCTTTCTCTTTTTCCTCTGCTCTTTTTCTTCTTCTTTGCTCATACTTTAGACTTAGGATTAATCTAACGTAGTATAGAACTAACGTAATATAATATAATACGCATACTAACTAATACTAATTAGCCTAATTAATTTAGCAGTTACATAAGTTTCAAAATTCAAAAAGCCTTAAGGCTTTGTTTGGCCAAAACAACATTATTTTAAAAAAATAGGTTATTATTACTAAGGCCATGTTTGGTAGAATAGATTTAAAACAAATGCAAAGCCTTGTTTGGTAAAAATCATTTAAAATCATTTTTCTTTTATTTTAACAAATTATTTAATACATACTTTAATGTCATATTTTAATTAATTAAATATTAATCATCTAATTTAATCAATTAAAATCTAACATCAATTAATCTCATAAAATTACCACATAATTATAATTACTGGCTAATTATAATCCATGTAACACTTCATCACATAATTCATCTAATTCAATTATCTCAATTAAATTAGAACTATAGTATAACATTAATATTAATTAAATAAATATTACACATTCATTTAATTAGTATATAACACTTAATTAAATCACTCCATAAATCACATAATTTATTTATTTAACTCAATAAATAAATCACATAAAATATTTATTTATCTCAATAAATATTAAAATTAATTATAAAATCTCAATCGTTACACTAGCATGATTAGTAAAGTATATAGGTGTGTTGTATGTGCAATATGGTAGTGTGTAAGCTTGTGTCATGAGCAAATTGAGTGATAGTCTAAAGCTCTGCACCAGCAGAAAGCATTCTGGTCTGGAACCTGAGTGGCGCGGCCGCGCCACTCCCTAGTACAAACAGGGTGCGGCCGCACCCTTCTACATAACTGAGTGACACTTTTTATGTCTTCTGAAATAGTGAGCATGCTACTTTAACTCAAAAATGCCTATTTTTGTCTATAACATACTGACAGAGGTGACCTTGCATAGAACCATTTACCAAAACTTGATTTTCCAAAGAAGACTTAAAGTTTTCAAAAACAAACTTGTCAAACTAGAATACTTTGAGTTCTGAAAATTCAAGCATGTTTATGTGGTCTATTTATATGTATACGAAAGCATTGAAGCCTGATGTAAAATAGGAGGACCTACCTTGTATGCTTAAATGATTTCGATAGCCTTCTAATGGAAACTTAGAGTTTTAAATATGAACTTGATAAGCTATATGTACTTTAAGTTCTGAAACTTGTGAGCATGCTTAGGTGGTATGATTATGTATTTACAAGCATAAAATACGATATGCGTAGTAGCTTTGCATGCTTGGTGAATAAGAGATTTTTAAGAGAAACCTTAATAGTTTGAAAACTTGTTTAGTTGATAAACATCTTGTATATATTCTGAAAATTTTGACTATCTTGATAGGGTCTCATATGCCTCTAGACAAGATCAAAATGAATGCCTAGCTAGTCATATGCATTGTAAACTAGTTAAGCATAAATTAAGGCAACTTGAATGAACTTCATAACTTGAAATACTTGACTAAGGTAACCTGAGCATATGTAGTTGAGACATATGGACCTCATTGCATGCGTATATTGAGTAAACGTGAGGAACATTGTAATCGAACACGTAAGCCTCGTTAATTGGAAATTGTTAAGACTATGTGGAAAGCATGACATAAGAATCAAACTTATCACAACATGTATATTTTTGTATGTGTTATCATATATATATGTGGTTGTGCAAGCTAGGCCAGGCATTGTGTAGCTCTGATCTGAACTGGGAGCAGCGCGGCCGAGCCACTCCCTAGTTCAAACCAGGCGCGGTCGAGCCACCTTGTAGAGAAGTCTGACTGTCCTGTTTGTAATCTGAGATTGATGTATGCTTACATTGTTAACCTAATCTCGAGTACATGTCCAGTACAGTATTTAAGTAACAATGAGAATGTTATGATGAAACCATATTAAATTGATAAAGTGTTTATAAACTTTCAAGTGTTAAGATAACGATTACGAACTATATTATGTGATTTCATAGTGTCTTATTAACGAATGTGGTGCTATATATACATAAAGTACATAATGACGTACGTATAGGATTATACGACTAAGTTAGAATCATATGTGTATATTTGAATTTTATATCGAGCTTGTGTATCGAATGTACAATGCTAATGAATATCCTATATACGTAAATATGTTATAATAGGATTCGAAAAGCGTTGATAAGCTATACTTTGGTAAACTACACTTAAGGCAAGTATCCTACACCCTTGCATTACCTTATTCAGTAAATATTGTAAGCAAGTAATCGAATTCTAATCTTGTTAAGTATCTATTAAGCTTGTGCTATCATTATCATACAAGTAAGCTATTGGAATTACGATTCATGTTTTATAACTTAAATACTTTGTGGACAAGATAAAGTCGATTTATATTCTTCGAACTTTAAATCTTGAGTTTTGAACTTATGATAGTTCTTATATACCTTTAAGGGGCGGTCTATGCCAATTGTTTCGGCTAGACCTATATTATGAATTTAAAAAAGCGATCCAAATCAATTGATTGGTGCGTAATCTTGTATTTGACTGAGATGAACAACCCTTTTGAAGGGGAGACTATATTTTTCGAGAGACCGACGTGCGCACTTGAGTACGATTGAATGTTATGCATAATATATGGTACTTTAGGCTGATCACTTGTTGTACTTGTTTTATTGGATTATCAGTATATTTCTGTTAATTCTAGTAGAAGTTCATAGTCTTTAGTGACTGCTCATTATTCAATTGTCTTGAAATCTTGAATCGATTTAGCATTGAATCTTATTGATATCTTTCTGTCCTTAGCGACTGTTATTGAGAATTGTTGATATTTCTTACTATCCTTGAACTATTACATCTTGTTATACCTTTCGGGGAGTCAAAAACTATATTATTCACCTTTATTGTCATATTACTTGCTGAGTAAACTTGTTGCTCATTCTTGTTTTTCCTTAAAAATATTTCAGTTAATGCAGAGCAGGGCGGACCTTCGGGCACCGATAAGGGCAAGGGCAAGGCTACCGACTAGCTAGTCCCTTTATGTTTTAAAAATTCTGGTGTTGTATTATGACAACTATGATAGTGTTTTAAGACTGATTCAGAACTATGTTTAAACTGTAGTAGGGTTATGTAATAAATCTTTATTTGATATTATTATGTAATCTATTAAGTACTGTAGGTTGCGAGACTTGAGGGAATAAATATAATAAATCATTGTATATTATTCTAGATTATCCGCTGTGATTTTATGATTTTAGTTATTATTGTTAGAACATAACGAACCAAATTCGAGGCATTGGCGACCCGAATTTGGGGGCGTCACACAATCACTTGTTACATAATATGACACTTAGCAATTAATTGAGTAATCATTATATTAATTATTCATTTACCCTTTAACCGGTTATTTTTCATAATAACAATTAATAACATTATTATACGATTAATTATCACATGTATTGCACACAATAATTAATTAAATAAATATAACTATTATTATATTCATCAATCATTTACTCATTTATATTCTATTACTCACAATAACAATTAATTAATAATATAATATTAATTAATCATTCGTTTATTAATTCCTTCATTAATTAATTACATCATCATAATTCTCATTATCGTGCTACACAAGGCATTTTTCGAGCTTATCATAAACTCCACATTCTCCTCAATTATTATATATTCAATTTGAAGTAATTGAGTTAACTCATCTCACAACACATAAATATTTATATCCAAATAAATATTCGGCTTTCATTAATTTATTCATTAATAATATTCAAAAATTCTCGGGTATTACACGCACACTCTCTCTCTCTCTTTCTCTCTTTTCCTCTCAAACTTTCTAGCTTTCTCAAACTCTATCTAAAACTCTATAAGTATAGTATGCTGAAAATCATCCAACTCTTGCAAGTATTCTTGGTTTTTGCTATATATAAATCAAATAGAAAGATTTCTAGAAGCTCCCCCATCCTTGGTCTCCACTTATAGTCAACTCCCTCATCTTAATTATCTTCCCACATTGGTCCTACATGCTTAACACTAAGCAACCAATCAATTAATCTAAACATGATTAAGCTAGACAAAACAAGGGAACTAGATCCCTTTTGTAAGGAAGTTTTCAAAGAGGCTATAAAGAGGTTGCCTCCTAAAAACTTAGCTTGACTCTTGGCCCCTACTTGGCTCCTACTTGGCCCCCCTTTTCCCCCTTGGTGGGCGGATATGCTCCCTCCCTTTTTTCATTTGTAGCATATTTGCTTTTTAAAATCTCCAACATTTTTCACAAATTGCTTAGACTTTGACTTGGATTGGTTTTGGGCTTCAATTGGCCTTATTTCAAGGATTTTTAGGGCTTGAATTGGACTTAGATTTGGGCCTCCCAATATCTCTCTTGAACTCTCCCAATTGGGTTAGCATTTGGGCTAGTCAACTAAATTAATTGCTTATTTGATTTACCCTTTTTATTATTCCATTAAAGGCCATTATTCCAAGCTTGATTAGTTAATAATCTTAAGCTTTAATTCTATTATTAATCAAATTTATTCAATCTTGTCTCTTGGCTTTTCTTTTTGTTCCACCAATTAATTAATTTAAGTAGCCCTAATTGGCTAGTAAGCTCTCGTCCCTTAATTGGCAATTATATACATATATATATATATATAACATATATACATATTTTTTCGTAACAATTGCACAAAATAGTTTACCACTAATTCATTTTATTAATAAATATTCATAATCTCAATTACAAGGCTACTTTCTATACACGAGCGTTACATTCTTCCCACCTTATAGGGATTTCGTCCTCGAAATCATAATTATAAGGTTAATCAACAAATGGGGATAATTATTTTCCATCACTTCTTTGAGCTCCCACGTAGCTTTTTCAGCATTGTGATTTCTCAAAACTACCTTCGCATAAGGTATTACCTTATTTCTTAAAACCCACTCTTTCCTATCAATTATCTGAATATGAATTTCTTCATACGTTAAGTCATTCTTAACTTGAATAGGTTCATATTCTATCACGTGTTTATAATCCTGCTTATATGGTCATAAAACTAACACATGGAACACATTATGAATATGCTCCAGCTCAAGAGGTAAGGCTACCTCATATGCCAATTATCCTATTTTTTTCAATTCCTCAAAAGGTCCTATAAATCTCGAACTTAGTTTTTCCTTTTTTCCAAATTTTATCTTCCTTGTCCGGGGAGATACCTTCAAAAATACATAGCTTCCGATGTCAAAGTAAGTCTCGCTTCTGCCTATGTTGATCTGCATACTTCTTCTGTTAGTTTTGGGCCTATATTAGCCTCGCTCTTATTACATTGACAATCTCCGTAGTCTGATGAACTAATTCGGGTCTAAGCATTCGACATTGCCCTACCTCATCCTAATACAGTAGAGTTTTGCATTTCTTCTTATATAACGCTTTGTAAAGCGGCATGCCTATACTCGCATGATAGCTGTTAAAGTAGTATGTTATTTCCAAAAGGCACAATATAGATATAGAAGGGGGGTTGAATAGATCTTTAAAAACTATTTTTGATTACCTAACTAGATTTACCTAATGTTGATGTTGGTGGACGACCAATTTAGCCAACTGCTCGACTTGTTCCTTGATAGATTTTATTTCTTGCTTTATCAGGAATTGCTTTTCAAAAACTTCCCAACTCATTGGGCTGATGTTGTTGGATTGAGTGGATTCTTCAATATAGCGGAGGTATTTGGATCCTTCTCCACTCGAAGTGTTGATCATGTTGACACTCTCCTCCTTGTGCTGTGGGAGAGGGTTATCTTAGACATGTGGTTGATCGGGCTTTGTGACCACAATTTCTCCATTATCAATCAAATCTTGGATTTTGTGCTTAAGGGACCAACAATCTTGGGTGTCATGGCCCGGTGATCCGGAATGATAAGCACATTTCTTGCTAGGGTCGAAGTTCCTTGCATTAGTGTTAGTTGGAGGAAGGAGTTGGCCAATCTTCTTCTGAGCTGTCACAAGTTTGAAGACATTCTTGAGTGAATCCCCTAGTGGGGTGAAAGTCCTTCTGCGTCTGGTCTCCATGTTTTTCTGGAATGAAAGATTTGAAGGCTGTGCTGCAGCTTGGAAAGGGGTATAGTTCCTCTTTTGAATGGGTGTATTGTTTGAATTACCGCTTGAATTTTGTCCTTGTAACACCAAGGAAACTTCTTCATCTTTCTTTTTGTGGACCCTCCGGGGATTACTCCCATAATTTTTGGATTGGATAGGCTTAGCAACAGCTTCGAGTGCTGTTAGGTCTTTTATTTTTTCGGCCTTGAGTCCCATTTTGGTCATTTCGCCGTGTTTGATCATTTCAGAGAAAGGTTTTCCTATGCCTGCCAGGACCCTTTTATAATAACGAGCTTCTTGAATATCGATGAAAGTCATGACTATTTCAGATTCAGTCATGGCTGGGGTGACTTATGCTGCGACCCGTCTCCATCGTTGGGCATATTCTCTAAATGATTCAGTGTTATTCTTCTTGATTTTGGTAATTTGATACCGATCTGGAGCTAACTGAGATTGAAAACTGTACTGATCGAGAAAGGCATGGGCCAATTCTTCCCAACTGTGGATTTTGGAGTTGTCCAGACGGGCATACCAGGCTTTGGCTTCTCCAGTTAAACTCTTCTGAAATAACTGCATTCGAAGTTTCTCGTCCTCAGCATAGGATCCGAGTTCTCCGATGAAAACTTTTAGGTGTGTGTATGGATCTCCCAACCCATCATATTTCTCGAACTCGGGGGTTCTGAATTTCTCAAGATAACGAGCCCCAGGGAATATGCAGAGGTCAAAATAATTCACACTGCCAAATGCCCCAGTCCCTTTGATAGACTGGAGAGTTTCTTCTATTTGTTGCATTTTATTGAGAAGGTCATCAGCTTCCTGTTCTTTGCCTAGGATGGTGATTTCTGGAGTTTTGTTGATTGTATCCTTGTTCTGGGGTCCAGGGATCTGAGTTTCGGCCTTTTCTGTATCTTGACCTCCAGCACCACTACCAGATGCTTCTGGGTCTGGATGAGATTGAGATTGTTTCTCTTTAAAGGCCTTGCTTTGGTCTCAAAGGAAACCGGCTAGCTCGGTTATCTGATTTTTCAATCCTTCGAATTCTTCCCTAGACACAGGGGTAGATTCTGGTGAAGCACTTGAAGCCATGTCCGTAGATGGAACGTGTGCTTTTCTGGCCTTTGATCTAGTGATAGGACCAATTTTTCCCTACCTACACCAAAATGTAGGAGTGTCAGTTCCCTGTGGTAGGTAATGACTGGATGCATTTATGATGGGTGTTTTAAGTTTATCCTGCAAAACCGAGGTTAGTTGTTTTTTTAATGGCAGGATGACAGGATATTTGACAGGAAAGTAAATATTTCATTATTGTCATTTACATTGTGCTCCTCAGTAATTGGAGACTTGACATGGAATTGAAAGAGGAAGGCGTGAAGAAACATCCCGTCGGATTCGATTGATCAGAAGCTGACCTATCTTAGGTTACTCTCGCGGCTTTTGTTTCGGCATGAAGGTTCCTAGATCATCGCAATCTACTAGAAGGGAAGTTAATCCGATTGTTCAACTAGAGCGAATCTGGGTGGTGCATTTTCAAGAGGCAGCCCCAGAGACTTAGTCGTCCCTAGAGTCCTTACTTATCACCAAATGGGTTATCCTCCTGGTGAAGGGACTTACAGCATACATTCACATACATCGGCCTTACTGCTTATGCATGCAATGACAGTTTGTGTGAAGCACTAATATGGGTGCGAAGCACTAAAGCATTCATTCTCATTCATTCAATGTAAAGGCATAGCATTCATACATTCAATGAAAAACGCATCTTTCACTCATCCATTGACCGTGGAGACGCAGGATTTCACGCATTCAATAGTTTTGAAAGGAAATGTTTGAAAAGATTGAAAGCGGCCTAAGCCCTCTACTAAAATCCCCAGCAGAGTCGCCACCTGTCGACGTTGGAAAATTTAAGGTCGGTTGTAACCCTAGTTTCCCTCAAATCAATCTTCCTAAGTTATCTTTACCCTTATTTTTTATTGCAAAAAAGGTTTTTAAGGGTTTTTTAGGAAAGAGGCCAACATGTGTATCTGTCGACGATTTGATTTGACTTAAACAGAGTCGCCAGTTAGTAGTTTTGAAAATGGTTGTACCAACTCAACCGAATTTGATTTGAAAAGAGGCCCAATTGCTGGACACTGGCGAAACTTGATCTTTGAAATCTGAGTTTTGAGTTTGGGGGCATGGTTAAGTGTGGGGAAGGTGTTAGGCACCCCACAACTCCCGTGGAAATACGGTACCGCAATCTTTTCAATATTTCCCTTAAAACTGGAATGCGTGAGTGAATGCTGTTTGAAAATTGAGCCTTTTGATTGATTGAAAGCTTTGACAGACTTCGTTGAGCCTATATACAAAGGGTTTGATTTGATTTGAGAATCAGTCTTTGATTTGATTTGCAAAAGCATTTAATTTGATTTTTTTGCAAGAAGCTTTTGAATTGAATTGACAGTGATGTTTTGAAAGCTAGTTTTTATCAAACCCTTACGCTGACATAGGAATTGAAGCACATCGCCACTTTCAATTTTATCTTTATAGCCTTAAGGCTGCATGCAAGTGGTGATTTGTCGGGCTGCGAAGCATCCTCGACCATAGAAATATAAAGTGTTGGTCTCCTCATGGGCATGAAAACCATCGGAGGGACGCTGACATGACAATCCATATTTTCACTATGTTGAGACCTTAAAAATGGATAACCATTTTAAGGTCTGTGCATGTACATTTTAAAGAAAAACTGGCAGGGTACATCTGTAACTGGAGTTTGTCCATCTTGGGAATCAGATTCTAATCAGTTTGATCATAAATCCCACGATTCCTAGGCTCACATATGAGTGGCTAAAAAACCTGCACAGTTCAAATTTGTACAGAAGCAGATAAATATCCCAAGATAGCCAGAACCTGGGATTTATTTAGTAAATCCTGGTCTGCCCGGCTGAAGCGTCTCGTTCCCACTAAATAGCGATCTAAGGGACGCGAGGTTGCTTTCGAAGCTGAAACTATAAAAATAACTAGATTTAAAGAAATCTCAGCCATTATAGCTTCCAGGTTCTGTTGGGACATGTTTGAACCGCTAAAAGCTAGAATTGGCGACATTTGGATAAATCTAGTCCGCCCGCAGATAAATTAGTGCAAATTCATATACAAATGAATGTTAAATGCAGTAGTTGAATAAATTAAATAAAGCAATATATAATTATATATATAAAAGCTGTAAAAGGGCGATGGGTTTTCACTCGCAAGCCCAGACTGGAATTAAAATATATAAATATATATATATATATATATAAACTGTAAATAGCCACGAAATAATCCAGGCTGTGACAGAAATAAAAAATATATATAAACAGTAAAAAGGGCGATGGATTTTCACGCCTGTGCCCGTATTGGAATTGAAATTGACAGAAAGTAGTCACCCAATGACTGGGGAGAGAACCCAGTATGGGGAAGTGTGCAAAAGCAGTAAAATGGCCACGAAATAGTCCAGGCCGACTGAAAATATATAAATATAAATATATATATATATATATATATATATATATATTGATAGAAATGTAGTCAACCAGGACTGATATGAGTACCAGTGATGGTGAATGTCGCTTATATATGCGTAAATATATATAAAAGCGGTAAACTACCTCAGATTTAAAATTCGGGCTTGACAGAATTGAAATGTTAGTACATTTACAATTAAATATATACAAAAAAGGGCCAAACCCAGACTGGGAAGATAACCCAGTCCGGCGAAGTTGCCAGAATGTACGTGCTAGTGCATTGAAGCTTTTGGAGCTGACGGATCGTCAATCCGAGTTGTAGAAATGTTGAAAACGGAGTTTATGTACAAAAATGTATAAATTTTTGACGAAAACAGCCACGGAACTAAGTTCCGGGCATATTTAGAAGATGAAACTTTGTGTGCAAGTGTAAAGCAGTGCAAAGTAGTAATAGCAACTTGCTGATCGTAAAAATACTTACAATAGCTTGTAAAACGGGCTTTTTGCCAAATCGTAGAGGTTAAACGTCCAAATCTACCAGTGGTTTTTTGATATGTGGTAGTATATGGGTTTACCTATGTGTTGGAGTGAAAATATTTAGGTTTGGAAGAGGTGTAAAAGTCAAAAAATCAAACTGGCAGAGCTTCGCTGCGTTACAGCTTTTTTCAAATGAGCGAGGGGGCACGTTTATTTATAGGCCAGGGAGCCTCCACTCTACCTACAGCAGCCGCAGGTAGAGCTGCGGCTCCCCTAGGTGGGGACCACGTGCCCGGCTTGGTCGTCTCGAAGTACGTGCACTCTGAGCAATGCGATGTCGGGTCAAAAACTTTCTAACTTTTGATCGGAGCGTCCGTTTGACGCGTGCGATACCTTTTCGGAAATCTCTCGCCGAGAGTGTCGCAATGACATGGGAAAAAACATTTTTCAGGTCCAGGAAGACAGGTTCATAACCAGGTCTTCGTTTCTCCGTAGTTTATTCGTTGAGCTGTCTTGCGTAGTTTCCACTCGGGATCGTCGTTAGGGTTCATTTTGACTTTGGCGACATCAATTTGGCTTGAGTTTGACCAAGTCGGTTGAGATTTGATGAAATGACCATTGTACCCCTCCCGGGGCTGCCTGTAGTGTCGGCATGGTCGCTGGTTGACTTCCGGGAGCTGATTCCAAGACTTGGATCCCAGTCGAGTCTTTTGACCTCAGGGTTGTCTCTGAGGCTGACGTGGCCGTTCTAGGTTTTACTTTGGAGTTGTTGTGATGCTTCAGGTTGATGTCTGAAGTTGATCTGACATCCTGGGTTAAGACCAGGGATGACCTACACTTCCCGGGTTGAGACAGAGGTCGAGTTTGACTTCCCGGGTTGAGACCGGGGTTGGATTGACATGTCTTGATATTGAGGTTGGGGTTGATTGGTACTTCCCGGGTTGAGACCGGGGTTGATCATGACTTCCCGGGTTGAGACCGGGGTTGAGCTTGAGGATCCGATTGACTGTCGGAGCTTGATTGATGGTCTGATTGACTGTTGGAGCTTGATTAATGGTTCGATTGACTTTCAGAGCTTGATTGATGGTCTGATTGACTGTCGGAGCCTGATTGATGGTTCGATGGACTGTCGGAGCTTGATTGATGGTCCGATTAACTGTCGGAGCTTGATTGATGGTTCGATTGACTGTCAGAGCTTGATTGATGGTCCGATTGACTGTTGGAGCTTGGTTGATGGTCCAATTAACTATCAGAACTTGATTTAGGTTGAAGGACCGACGTTGGTGGCCAGATTTGGATTGATTGACAGTTTTGCTTTCCTACTGGGTTAGTATTGGGGCAAGGAAAATTTGAAGTGTCTACATGCACATACGTCATAATCATAATTCGGATGAAAACTTTCATAATGTGAAGGAATTTTATACGCATGCTATTCATATATTTACACATAATAAGAGGATTAAAGGTATACCTCTTGAAGCGTGATTGGACCTTTGATACAAAAAACCTCCTGCTATTACTGAAACCCAACGGACGTTTCCGAACTACAATCGAGAACAAAATGTTATATCACAGCTCGCAGCAATTGGGTTTGGTCTGTATGGGAGCGCTCTGTATTTGGCCAACTAAAGAAATGAATCGTATGTTAATTGATCGTTTGAGGAATATGGGTATTTAATGCGAGAGTGGTTGAACCACTTCCCCACGTTCTCTCCACATTAAGTCATGTGGGTTAAGTCATGTGGGAAGTTAGTTAATAAACCTACTGGGTCGGACGCTCCATGGGTGACCTATTTGGATACCCAATATCCAACATCTCCCACTCGCCCATGGCGGGGAAGATGTAATCCTCATATCTGCCAAAACTAGCTCAAACCAAAACATGTAAACCTCTAACTGCTGAACCGTGCGACCGTTGAGTTCACCTGAAATGCGGGAGCTCTATATCAAACCCGTTAAGGCCAACATAGAGATAAAGAAAAACAATACGTGAGATCTCACGTCAAACTTAATTAGTTCACGTAGAGGCTACAATCCATAAACTCAGAGTACCCCATACACATTTGAATTTTCACTAGGTTAAGTGTCTCTAATCCCTTAGAGAGCCTTAATTAACCATCTTTGGGCCCAAGTCCATTTCGTATCTCACTTATTACTATATCGCTATCAAAGCGCTATAGTTGTCGACAATAAGTGCAGAACAAGGTGAAATCAAATTGTCTTCCCTTTGCCCTGATACTACTAAAACATGAATCAACTGCTTTTCTAGAATCGGTCCTTATAGTCTCGTCAATTCTGACCTTAGGAATCGAAACCAAAGTAGCAACATTAATCCATGTCTTTGCAGTATAGTCAAAGATCACAAAGAGCACTTTATGTAGAAACAAAAACTTATCCTACAGGACTCACACGGCGAGAAAACAGGGATTCATTCTCTCACCTCCTTTATGTGGTCGCTGTGTAACTCGCTCACAACATGCTATTCTATAGCCCTGTTGTGCAGACCTTTGAACATTTTAAATTGTTCGCTTATCTAAGCGCCACATTTGAAACTTCGCGCCCGGTTATCATGTCACGGCAGACAATCTCATCTATATGAGCATATGCCCAATGGTCATGCCGTACGGATCTTAGCTCAGTCACTTCATAAGCGCCTAACTTGAATTTTTAGATTGCTCGCTTTCCCAATCGCCAATCCTGAAACTTTGCATCTGGCTATCAGCACAGGTTAATATAGATGGTGGGGCATCCTATATTTGGTTAATCTAAGTTAACCTCATCTTGGCTCATGCCAAGGTGACATCATGTTCATTTTGCTCGCCACTAATCGCCAATTGATTGCTATCTAAAGCATCAACAGCTCGCTACTCAAAGCGCCAATAAATGAACTGTCTTAACCTTGCTCGCTTTTCAAAGCGCCAAGGGTGATTGCTCGTATGAGTGAGCCAATCGACCTGTTGACATATATTTAGTGTGTATATATCCAATATGCAAAATAAAATGTGTGAACATCTAAAATTTATCATATGCGCTAAAAGAACACAATCATAAGTCGAAACAAATGATTCTCGCATAAATGATAAATAATCTCGAAATAATAATGAATATCTCTAATACAAGCCAAGTAATGAGTGATTACAAGGAAATAAGAAATATATCAAACTCTACGAAGCCCTAATGAACTAACATGCCTACAAAAAGTATCTTTAGGAATCAGCTTTGTCAAAGGATCAGCTACCATAAGTCCAGTGGGCATGTATTTCAATATCACCTCATTATTTGTTATGTTCTCTCTGATGAAGTTCATCCTCAAGTCAATGTGCTTCGTCCTGCCGTGATACTTGGGGTCCTTAGTGTAATCTAAGGTCGTCGTGCTATCACAAAAAATAGTCACAGGATCCGAAGCATGAGAGACATCTCCAAGGTCCTCGAAAAATCTCCTCAACCACATGGCTTCCTGAACAGCTGACGTACAAGCTACAAACTCCGACTCCATCGTAGAAAGAGCAACGTAAGTCTGTTTCTTGCTACACCAAGTAATGGCACCACCATATAGCAAGAATGCATATGCTGAGGTCGACTTGCGCATCCCCTGGTTACCTCCCCAATTAGCATCGGAGTAACCAATCAAGCGCAGGTCCGGTCCTCCATAGCACAACATGTAGTCCAAATTACCCTTCAAATATCGCAAGATCCTCTTGATTGCCTTCCAATGAGCAATCCCAGGGTTTGACTGATACAGACAGAGATAACCGACAGCATATGCTATATCCGACCGAGTACACACAATTGCATACATTAGCTTTCCTATAGCATTGGCATACGAGTAATGGGACATTTTCTTAATTTCTTCGGGAGAAGTAAGGCATTGTTCGAGTCCAATAGCGTCGCTTTTAGCGATAGGAGTGTCTATGGGTTTGCAGTTGTTCATTTAGAATTGCTCAAGAACCTTTTTAAGGTAAGTCTCTTGAGATAAACCAAGAAGCTTTATTGAGCGATCTCTATAGATCTTAACCCCAAGAACATAAGCTGCTTCCCCCATGTCCTTCATCTCAAAGTTAGAGGACAGCCACCCTTTGGTGGCGATAATCATCTCCTTATCGTTCCCAGCTAAAAGGATGTCATCGACATACATAGATAAGATAAGAAATTTATCTTTGGACTATTTGATGTATACACAATGGTCTTCCTCGATCATCGTAAACCCATCACTAATGATGGCTCGATGGAATCTCAGATACCATTGCCTGGACGCCTGTTTCAAACCATAGATAGAATGTTGGAGCTTGCCTACTGTAAAAACTGTGACACCCCCAAATCCGGGTATTCAATTCCACGGAACTTGATGTTCACTATACAAATATCATCTATCTATCTACCCATAATAAATGCAAACCATGCAAATAAATAGAAATAAATCCTCCCCTTATGGGGTTACAACATCTGAAAATAGATACATCAATCCCAGGTCATACTAACCTTAAACATCTGTGCGGAACATAAACAATTAAATAAGTCTTACACAACTTTAACATAAGTCTGAAACATAAACATATAAAATAAACAACAAGTCTTCATCACTTGTTGACCTTGACCTTGCATTTCTATAAGAAGGCTCGTCGGATCATTCGTTCTTAACTGCAATGTTATTAGTATGCAAGAGTGAACACGATTTCCCACAAGTAAAATAATACTACAACAAAATAATAACATGTGAGTGAATCAAAGACATCTGAATAAAGAAACTCAACTTTTGACTCAAGAATGAAGAATAGGAATCAAAAGAACATCTGAGGGTCATAAGACCTTGAACTATGTCCTAGGTTGTAAAGTTTTTATGCTTTAAACCTTTAACAGTCATAAGACTATGGACTCTACTTCTCGTACTTAGGGGGATCGGCCCTTAGTACCATATTGTGCACAATATCTCAACGCTAAAGCGTAAATAATCCCCTTTTACAGGGTTGTTCATCTCAGTTTTTACATCCAAGTCCACACCAAAGGAAGTTTGATTTGGATAAGCTCAATAAGTATTCTAGAATTTAAAACGTTCATCAACTATGGACTAGTCGAATCAATAAGGGTTCACCAGTCCTATAAGGTTCAACAATAACATCGATATTCAACTTGAATAATAAATCTTAAGAGTATACAATCGAATAAGTATTGTATAACTGAATCATGCTTTTAAAAGAGTTACAATATCTAATATAAATTTTGAACTTGAACAATTAAGAACACGAGCTTACTCGATATAGAAACACAAGTCTAAGACTTAATAAATGAATAAATTAGAAATTAGGGAACTTGCTAAATCAATAAGTTAGGGATAGGATACTTGCCTCTTGCACAAGCTACAAATGTAATTACAATTTACTTCCTTAATGTCCTAAACATTACATTATGTATACGACATCGATTAGTTTTCATAACTACCATGTTTAACTGTTGAACTATTCACTTAAGTTCAACTTATAACTTGGTTTATAATATTACTCAATGGCTAACCACATAACATAAATGTAAACTCACAACATGCATATCACACATGTATAACCCTTTAAACAATCATAATCAAGTTTTATAATTATGACATTCAAGTTCGTACTTAGTTTGTTAACTTGAACCTTCACATTATCTTATTTATGTCAATAACTTAGTTTATTAATCATGAACTTCAAATCATATAATATTCATGTATGTAACTTAGAACAACATCTTTTATTATCGAGAACACTACACTTGTGTGCGTGCATGTCCGAAGCTCTCCGATGGCCTCTGAATACGAATCAGTCACAAAGATGGCCATTGTTACCCATTTTAACGATTTCAAATTAAAAAACTTAAAGAATTAAAGTTGTAGGTCTACTCGTTATCTTTTCGAATCATCTTGAATCGCCTTAATCGGAGTTCGTATGAAGAAGTTATGCTTATTTTACTACAGGAGGTCAAAACAGTCTCGGAAACAAAAAAAAACTCCCGGACAGCCCCCACACCCGCTGGGGCGGGTCTTTATGCCTATGAGGACACGCTGGGGTGGGTCCCCATGCTGGTGCACTTTCTGGTTCTCAATTTTGACAGTTAATTGGCCCAATTACTCCAATTAAATACAAATTAAACTAACACCTTGATTTCTATGAAGTATAAACTTCATAGAAACATCATACAATGTTACTAACATGTTTTTAACATCTTATGCAATTTCTCGAATCAAATCATGAAATTTCACTGTTCTTGATGTTCTTGACGATTTTGAAGAAAAACATGAAATTTGACGTCACGGATTCGTTATAACTCCGAATCCGTCCGTTCAAAATTTATTTTCTTCGTTTTAACATGTATTATCATAATCTACTGTCAAATTTAAGTTAAACAAATCATTTATGACATACAATTGTTCATAAGGGCCATAAGGGTCATATATACAACTTTTATACTCTATAATTTTTGAAAAAACCCAATTAAAACATAATTACATGAAATTGATTGTTTGAAAATATACATAGATGATAGAAAACATGTTATGATTATATCTTAACATTTATATACACATAAATCATCAATTCATGCAGTAATCACAAAGTAATTATTTATAGAGAACTCAAAATAGTCGTTAATAGAAAACTCTGATTATAGCATGTCTATATGAAATTGGTTACTCTAACATATGAATACATGATATAGACCATATAATATACATATACTAACATATATATCATCATATACTCATCAATTAACAATCTCTTCAATCACAGAGGACTTTGAAATAGTTTTTCATGAAAACATAAGAACGTAAAACATATCCATGAAGATGAAGAGATTACCCTTTGCTACTTGCTTGATGATGATATAGACTTGAACTCTTTAATTCTCTTCTTCAATCAATTCTTCTCTTACTTTCTCTCTTCTTTTCTCTTTGATATTTTCTCTCTCAAATCTCTAAGTTCTTAACTGATGAAAGCAATATATGATATATGATATAAAACTAATATGATATACGTATATAATTTTTACGTGATAGAATTCGTGAAATCATTGGTCGTCAGTTAACTCCCATTATGGGTTAACTGACCAACCTCCTATAAGGCCATGTTTGGCTAGCCTAAAGAGTCCCTTTCTCATTTATTTTAATTAAATCTTTATAGTATAGTTTTAATGTGACACTTTAATTAATCAATTAATCTTATTTAAATCAATTAAATAAAATAGCATGATTCCACAATAAATCACATAGTCACATAATTAAAATTCTTATTTATTAATTATGTTAAATCATTAAATCTCTAATTAATTATTAAATTAATTAGAGTAACATTATGCTTATTAATTAATTCATTTAATCGAATATGCTCACTTAAACACATACTTTGAATATAAAAATTCTCCACATTAATTTAATCAATATAACACATATAATTAAATTACTTTACCACAAATTCATCAATTCATTATTTAACTCAATAATTAAATCATCTAAAATATTTATTTAATTCAATAAATATTCAAATTAAATTACAAAAATCACGTTCGTCACATCTTCCCCCCCCCCCCTTAAAAAGGATTCTGTCCCCAGAATATGGTTCGATTAAAAATTTTGTCCCGTTACATTCTCCCCCCCTTACAAAGATTCTGTCCCCAGAATCGTTACACATAATTTAAGTAAATAAATGCGGGTAATTCTTCATCATATGCTCTTCGAGTTCCCACGTAGCTTCTTCAGCATTGTGGTTCCTCCAAATTACCTTAACAGAAGGTATAACTTTGTTTCTGAGGACTTGTTCTTTCCTGTCAACGATCTGAACAGGAATTTCTTCATAGGATAAATCTTTCTCAAAATGTAGGGGTTCATATTCAATTACATACTTGTAATCGGGTTTGTAGGGTCGTAAAACTGAAATATGGAAGACGTTGTGGACATTCTCGAGCGCCGGAGGTAAGGCTACCTCATACGCAACTTCTCCAATCCTTCGCAGTACCTCAAAGGGTCCAATGAACCTCGGGCTCAATTTCCCCTTCTTTTCGAATCTAATCTTTCCCTTCCAGGGAGAGACTTTTAAAAATACATAGCTACCCGATTCAAATTCAACATTTTTACGGTGTGGATCGGCGTATTTCTTCTGCTTATCTTGAGCTGCTACCAGTCTTGTTCGGATCACTTTGACTATCTCTGCTATCTGTTGTACCAATTCTGGTCCGAGTAACTGTCTCTCGCCAATTTCATCCCAGTATAATGGAGTTCTGCACTTTCTGCCGTACAACGCTTTGTAAGGCGGCTTGCCAATACTTGCGTGGTAACTGTTGTTGTAACAGAACTCCATGAGTGGTAGGTGGTCATCCCCATTGCCTTTGAAATCCATGATGCAAGCTCTCAACATATCTTCAATTGTATGGATTATTCTTGACTCTGCCCGTCTGTCTGAGGGTGATAGGATGTACTCATTCTCAACTGTGTCCCCATGCATTCCTGTAGTCTCTTCCAGATGTTTGATGTAAAGCGCGGATCCTTATCGAAAATAATTGACACCGGGACTCTGTGTCTTAAAACGATCTCTTTTACATATAACTTTGCCAACTGGTCTAAGTTAAACCTAATTTTGATCGAAAGTGTGCGAATTTCGTCAATCGGTCAATGAAAACCCATACTGCGTCGTAGCCTTTCTGAGTCGTCGGAAGGCCAACCATGAAATCCATCGAAATGTGTTCCCATTTCCATTCTGGGATCTCTAAAGGGTGTAGTAAGCCACTTGGTCTCTGATGTTCTGTTTTCACTTTCTAACATGTCAGACACTTAGCAACACATTCTGCCATATCTCGTTTCAAATTCGACCACCAGAAATGCTGTCGAAGATCCTGGTACATCTTGGTACTACCGGGGTGAATCGAATACCGTGAGCTATGAGCCTCGCCCAAAATGTCATCCTTAATTTCTGGCACTGACGGTACCCAAACTCTGTTCTCAAATCTCAATAGCCCCTCACTGTCTATATTGAATCTTGGTTCTGTTCCTTCGGGTATCTTTTTCTTAACCTTCTCACATTCTTGGTCCTGAAGTTGAGCTTCCTTAACTGCATCCAATAGAGTTGTACCAGCCTGCATCTGAAATAACTTTTTGTCAATCTCCACCGGATACCTCACTTCCAATTTCAGTTTTTCCATTGCTGAAATTAGCTCCTCCTGAGCAGTCAACATCATCAATTTCTCCGGACCCTTTCTGCTTAAGGCGTCGGCAACCACATTAGCCTTACCCGGATGGTATAAGATCTCGCAGTCATAATCTTTAATTATCTCTAGCCACCTTCTCTGGCGCATATTCAAGTCCTTCTGTGTAAAAATATATTTCAGACTCTTGTGGTCTGTATATATTTCACACTTCTCCCCATAGAGATAGTGTCTCCAGATCTTCAAAGCAAATACCACTACAGCTAACTCTAAGTCATGGGTCGGATATCCCTTCTCATAGTCCTTCAGTTGTTGTGACGCATATGCAATGACCCTGCCATTTTGCATAAGCACACAGCCTAGTCCTTTATGCGACGCATCACTATAAACAACAAAATTTCCTGTGTCATCTGGAAGAGATAACACAGGTGCTGAACTCAACCTTTTCTTAAGCTCTTGGAAGCTTTCCTCACACTTCTCCGTCTAAACAAATTTCACCGATTTCCTAGTCAAATTCGTCAACGGAGTTGCTATCTTGGAAAAGTCCTGAATGAATCTTCTATAATAACCCGCCAATCCAAGAAAACTTCTCACTTCCGACGGTATTTTCGGCTGATCCCAGTTCATCACAGCTTTAACTTTAGAGGGATCTACCAAAATTCCATCCTTGTTAATCACATGTCCAAGAAATTGTACCCTCTCAATCCAAAATTCACATTTTAAAAATTTAGCATATAACTTCTCCCTCCTTAATGCTTCCAAAGTTACCTTCAGATGCTCTACGTGTTCTTCCTTGGTCTTCAAATACACCAAAATGTCATCGATAAAGACCACTACAAATTTGTCCAAAAATGGTTTGAATACTCTGTTCATGAGATCCATAAATGCTGCAGGCGCATTTGTTAGACCAAACGACATCACAAGAAATTCATAGTGACTATATCGAGTCCTAAATGCTGTCTTCGGCACATCCTCTGGCCTCACCTTCAGCTGATGATAGCCACTCCTCAAGTCTATCTTTGAAAAGTATCTTGCTCCCTTTAATTGGTCAAACAGGTCGTCGATTCTCGGTAATGGATATCTATTCTTAATTGTGACCTTATTCAGTTCTCTGTAGTCGATGCAAAGCCGCATCGTCCCGTCCTTCTTCACAAACAACACCGGTGCTCCCCACGGCGATACGCTCGGTTGGATGTACTTCTTGTCCAGTAACTCTTGCAGTTGTACAATCAACTCTTTCATCTCTATCGGAGCCATTCGGTACGGTGCCTTCGATATTAGAGTCGTTCCTGGCGCCAAATTGATCACAAATTCAACCTCTCTGTCTGGCAAAAGTCCTAGCAGATCATCCAAAAATACGTCTATGAAGTCCCTCATGACTGGTATATCTTCCAATTTCGGGTTCTCTTTACGATTATCGACTATGTAGGCTAAATATCCTACACAGCCCTGTCTTAACAACTTCCTGGCCTACATCATTGTCAGATAACTCGCTTGTCTAGGCGACTTGCTGCCATAAAACACAACCTTTGACGGAGTTATAAGGTTAATACATTTCTTCTGGCAATCAATTACAGCCCCATAATTGAATAGCCAATCCATTCCCATAATAACATCGAATTCCCCAAGTTTGATCGGGATAAGATCTACATTCATAATGTTACCCTTAATATCTACTCTACAGTTCTTGTGTACTTACTTAACAAGGATCACTTCTCTATTCGCAATCTCTATTTTCATGAGGTATTCTAACTCATCCATAGGCAATTCTAAGTTCTTAGCAAAGTCATCGAATATAAATGAACAAGTAGCACCCGAAATCAAATAGTACATAAGCATTAACTTTATTGATCGGAATGATACCTGACACCACATCGCGAGACTGTACAGCATCCTGCAAGGTCATGTTGAAGGTTCTGGCGGTTGGTTGAATGGTTGCGGTTGGTCCCGTGATAGTTAGAGCACTTCCCCCGCTGTTTCCCTTGTTCCCTCCTGATCCTGCCCCTCCAGATCCCTTCTTGGGATAGTCCCTTGCCAGATGGTCCTTTGAGTCGCAAGTAAAGCAAGAACCCTTCTTTGGGTTAGGGCAGTTAGGTGCTATGTGGCCTTCCTGACCACAATTGTAGCACACTCATTTTCCCTTCATACAGACCCCTAGGTGAGCTTTCCCACAGGTTGGACAAGCTTCGATCCTCTTCTTCTGACCTCCTTGCTGATTTCCAGTTGATGAGTTGTCAGTCCACCTCATCTTCTGATTGTTACTTCCTTCCGTGTTACTGCCACTAGCCTTGTTATTTCCTTCATTTTCACTCTTCTTCTTCTTCTGGTCCTGATTGTACTTTGTAACAGCGTCACTCCCGCCATCAGCGAGAATGGCCTTCTTCAGCACCCCAGCAAAAGTGTTCAATTGGAATATTGACACTTTGCTATACAACCAGGGCTTCAAGCCCTGTTCAAGCCTCCTTGCCTTCCTTTGATCGGTGTGCACTTGATACGTGGCAAACCTAGCCAACTCGTTGAATTTCACCGCATATTCTGGTATAGACATATTCCCCTATTTCAGCTCCAGGAACTGGACCTCCATTTGATTCTACGAGCTGGTCGGAAAATATATCTCGAAGAACATCTCTTTGAACCTCTCCCAGGTAATCACACCTTCTCCTCCCCGGACCTTATTTGCTTGCCACCAATAACTGGCCTTGGATTTCAGCATGAATGTTGCGTAGGCAGTTTTCTGGTCTTCTCTGACTCTGGAAACATCAAAAACTTTCTCCATCTCCATAACTTAAGTTTGAGCTTCTATCGGGTTCATGGTGCCTTTAAATTCTGGCGGTCCCACCGCCTTGAAGTCCTTGAACGTTGTGTTCGGTGGAGCTTGAGGTTGATTATTAAGCGCTCTAGCAAGTAAGTTCGCCAACTGCTGAACGGGGTTAGCATTGGCGTTGTTGTTGTTTGTTGACCCTTCTTGGGCCTGTTGACGGTTAGATCGTCTTCTTGGCGGCATTTTTCTGTTAAGAAATATGCTTATTAGATCTTTATTCAATTCTCTAAATATCTAAGGCTTAACTTAAATACACAATCACTTCAACACATTATCTAAAATAAACTCTGATATATTATTTAATCAAAAGTTTTAATATAATACGATAGCATCTCTGCCATTTACATCAACTATCCTGAGATAAAGAATCTACAGGATTTAAACCATCAAATATTTCTCTGTTTATAAACACATTGGAATTTACATTATTAACTACCAGATAGGTTTCACAAAATCAAATGCTCCTATTACTGCCTATTAAGGCGACGATCAGCTTTGCCACGCTCTTCTTCTATAATCCGGGACATCGTCCTACGATCTAGCACGTATGACGGTAGTCCTTTGAACTGTATTGGGTACCTCATGACCCGATCCTGGGCCTCATCAATTACATACTGAAGCGTAGAGTACGTCTCCTCAAGCTTGGCCTTCTTTGCCCGACAGTTGTCTTCTGCGAGATCTGCTTGTCGTGATTCCCTTACCCAGGCCTCCTCTGCTATGGCTAGCCTTGCTAATTTCTCTTTTAGTCTATTCTTCGACTCCTCTATTTCCTTTGACTTCTGCTCGGTTTGGCCCTTCTCGTGAACCAAATTCCACTCTATATTTTCCAGATATGTGTGAAGAGCCTCAACCTCTCCATCCCTCTAATTGATGGTAGACTGTTGAGTAACCGATCGTTCCCTCAGCTCCTGAATAGAATCACGTAACTCTATGTTACGGTTATACAGCTCGTCATACATCTCGACACTGATAGAGCTCAGTGGGAACTCTTCAGGGTCTTCCTCCTCCTCTCGGCTACCTCAGCCTGAACCTCAATCTCCTCAGGGTCTTCCTCAGAGTCCTCCTCTAAATCAGACACTGGCACATACTCCTGACCAATGACTGTGATCAAGGGTGATGGCTCTCGTCGGGCTAACTGCTCCCAGACTACGTGGATGTCTCGGGGCTCCTCCTCTCTAGCCTCTAGGGGTACAAGGTCCCTGGACTGACTAGGTTCTCCAGCATATGTCATCCTGACAATAGAATTTTAAGCCTTAGTTATTACGTGATGCTAATCGATACTCGAGTATATAAGTATAAACACGTAGCACATAAGGTAAGTTATTATCTTTCTTAGAACTCGATAAGAGTTATCATTACTATATTCTCAAGGCTACTACCCTAAGGTTTTCCCCCACCTAAGGTTCTTAACCTACAGCTTTGATACCAACCTGTGACACCCCCAAATCCGGGTACTTCAATTCCACGGAACTTGGTGTTCACTGTACAAATATCATCTATCTATCTACCCATAATAAATGCAAACCATGCAAATAAATAGAAATAAATCCTCCCCTTATGGGGTTACAACATCTGAAAATAGATACATCAATCCCAGGTCATACTAACCTTAAACATCTGTGTGGAACATAAATAATTAAATAAGTCTTACACAACTTTAACATAAGTCTGAAACATAAATATATAAAATAAACAACAAGTCTTCATCACTTGTTGACCTTGCCCTTGCCTTAGCTAGAAGAAGGCTCGTCGGACCTTTCGTTCTTAACTGCAATGTTATTATTATGCAAGAGTGAACACGATTGTCCTCAAGTATAATAATACGACAACAAAATAATAACATGTGAGTGAATAAAAGACATCTGAATAAAAAAACTCAACTTTTGACTCAAGAATGAAGAACAAAAATCAAAAGAACATCTGAGGGTCATAAGACCTTGAACTATATCCTAGGTTGTAAAGTTTTTATGCTTTAAACCTTTAACAGTCATAAGACTATGGACTCTACTTCTCGTACTTAGGGGGATCAGCCCTTAGTACCATATTGTGCACAATATCTCAACGCTAAAGCGTAAATAATCCCCTTTTACAGGGTTATTCATCTCAGTTTTTACATCCAAGTCCACACCAAAGGAAGTTTGATTTGGATAAGCTCAATAAGTATTCTAGAATTTAAAACGTTCATCAACTATGGACTAGTCGAATCAATAAGGGTTCACCAGTCCTATAAGGTTCAACAATAACATCGATATTCAACTTGAATAATAAATCTTAAGAGTATACAATCGAATAAGTATTGTATAACTGAATCATGTTTTAAAAGAGTTACAATATCTAATATAAATTTTGAACTTGAACAATTAAGAACACGAGCTTACTCGATATAGAAACACAAGTCTAAGACTTAATAAATGAATAAATTAGAAATTAGGGAACTTGCTAAATCAATAAGTTAGGGATAGGATACTTGCCTCTTGCACAAGCTACAAATGTAATTACAATGTACTTCCTCAACGTCCTAAACATTACATTATGTATACGACATAGATTAGTTTTCATAACTACCATGTTTAACTGTTGAACTATTCACTTAAGTTCAACTTATAACTTGGTTTATAATATTACTCAATGGCTAACCACATAACATGAATGTAAACTCACAACATGCATATCACACATGTATAACCCTTTAAACAATCATAATCAAGTTTTACAATTACGACATTCAAGTTCGCACTTAGTTTGTTAACTTGAACCTTCACATTATCTTATACATGTCAATAACTTAGTTTATTAATCATGAACTTCAAATCATATAATATTCATGTATGTAACTTAGAACAATATCTTTTATTATCGAGAACACTACACTTGTGTGCGTGCATGTCCGATGCTCACTGATTGCCTCCGAATACGAATCAGTCACAAAGATGGCCATGTTTACCCATTTTAACGATTTCAAATCAAAAAACTTAAAGAATGAAAGTTGTAGGTCTACTCGTTATCTCTCCAAATCATCTTGATTCGCCTTAATCGGAATTCGTATGAAGAAGTTATGCTTATTTTATTACAGGAGGTTAAAACAGTCTCGAAAATGTAAAAAACTCCCGGACAGCCCCCACACCCGCTGGGGCGGGTCTTTATGCCTATGAGGACACGCTGGGGTGGGTCCCCATGCTGGTGCACTTTCTGGTTCTCAATTTTGACAGTTCATTGGCCCAATTACTCCAATTAAATACAAATTAAACTAACACCGTGATTTCTATGAAGTATAAACTTCATAGAAACATCATACAATGTTACTAACATGTTTTTAACATCTTATGCAATTTCTCGAATCAAATCATGAAATTTCACTGTTCTTGATGTTCTTGACGATTTTGAAGAAAAACATGAAATTTGACGTCACGGATTCGTTATAACTCCGAATCCGTCCGTTCAAAATTTATTTTCTTCGTTTTAACATGTATTATCATAATCTACTGTCAAATTTAAGTTAAACAAATCATTTATGACATACAATTGTTCATAAGGGCCATAAGGGTCATATATACAACTTTTATACTCTATAATTTTTGAAAAAACCCAATTAAAACATAATTACATGAAATTGATTGTTTGAAAATATACATAGATGATAGAAAACATGTTATGATTATATCTTAACATTTATATACACATAAATCATCAATTCATGCAGTAATCACAAAGTAATTATTTATAGAGAACTCAAAATAGTCGTTAATAGAAAACTCTGATTATAGCATGTCTATATGAAATTGGTTACTCTAACATATGAATACATGATATAGACCATATAATATACATATACTAACATATATATCATCATATACTCATCAATTAACAATCTCTTCAATCACAGAGGACTTTGAAATAGTTTTTCATGAAAACATAAGAACGTAAAACATATCCATGAAGATGAAGAGATTACCCTTTGCTACTTGCTTGATGATGATATAGACTTGAACTCTTTAATTCTCTTCTTCAATCAATTCTTCTCTTACTTTCTCTCTTCTTTTCTCTTTGATATTTTCTCTCTCAAATCTCTAAGTTCTTAACTAATGAAAGCAGTATATGATATATGATATAAAACTAATATGATATACGTATATAATGTTTACGTGAAAGAATTCGTGAAATCATGGGTCGTTGGTCGTCAGTTAACTCCCATTATGGGTTAACTGACCAACCTCCTATAAGGCCATGTTTGGCTAGCCTAAAGAGTCCCTTTCTCATTTATTTTAATTAAAGCTTTATAGTATAGTTTTAATGTCACACTTTAATTAATCAATTAATCTTATTTAAATCAATTAAATAAAATAGCATGATTCCACAATAAATCACATAGTCACATAATTAAAATTCTTATTTATTAATTATGTTAAATCATTAAATCTCTAATTAATTATTAAATTAATTAGAGTAACATTATGCTTATTAATTAATTCGTTTAATCTAATAAGCTCATTAAACACATACTTTGAATATAAAAAATTTCCACATTAATTTAATCAATGTAACACATATAATTAAATTACTCTACTATAAATTCATCAATTTATTATTTAACTCAATAATTAAATCATCAAAAATATTTATTTAATTCAATAAATATTCAAATTAAATTACAAAAATCTCATTCGTCACAATAACCGTGAATTTTATAAATAAATATTAATATTGATATTAATAAGAATGTGAATATTTATTTTATATAAATGTTTATATAGCATGAGGTGAGTAACTCGGTTGAATTAAATTGAATTTATGATAATTGAGAAAATGTGGAGAAGTATGATGAGCTCGTGAAATGCCTTGTGTGGCACAATGATAGAAATTATGATGGTTTAATTAAATTAAAGGATGAAAGAATTTTTAAGTGAAGGACTAATTAATATAATAATGTTAATTAATTGTTATTATGAATAATAACATATTAATGAGTAAATGATTAATTAAAATAATAGATTAATGTTTATTCAAATTAATTGTTGTGTGCAATAATATGTGATGAGTAATTATATATTATATGGTGCCTACATTCATTTAATATAAGATGAGGGGTGACACTACAAGGTGACTATATAATATATATAAAACTATATTGTAAAGTAAATGAATCATATAAGTTACATAAATGAGCTTATGTGACCATAAATTATGTGTGGATACATTAAATGTGTACTTTGTGCAATATTAAATTAAACTATATAAATAATTGTTATTTAATAATTATTTCAATAATTAAGTATAATTGAAATAATAAAGTTTTATGATAATGTGGAGTGATAATACTCAACTAAATTATATTCGGTATTATCAAATGTACATGGATTATATAATAATGTGTATATATAATACCCCCAACTTGTTACAATGTTATAACATTAACTCATTAACATTACATTGTAACTTAAAGGAAAAATAAACCTAGGTATGCATGTATACATTTGTGTAGGAATAATATGTGTATGTATATTTAAACCTAAGTATGATGGTATTTCATCTTGCAAATGTTGAGTTCTATTTGGCATTGTCCCATATTGATTGACCCATTTCTTCCTCACGTGAATCGCCTTTTGGCCTAGCCTATCCCCTTGTTTCTCAATCTCAACATTCTAGCCTAAATCAAATGATGAAATGTGGAGTGGTCTCAATAGTGATTGGGGAACTATTCCACCAACTTCTCTCAATCCATTGGTTTAATTCTATGTGCAAAGCATTGGCATGGATTTTCATTCTTCTATATATAGCAAGATTCTCTTCTCATTTCATTTTGCTAAATTGTGGCTAAAGTGATATAGAGAGTGTATTGAGTGAATAATTTGAAATTGAGAGCAAGCCTTGTCCAATTCAAGCTTCAAGAGGTATAATACTTAAACACATTTTGAAATTCAAGCAATTGTAATTCATAGGAAATTGCATAAATTGGTTGAGAATTGATATGTGAGATGATGTTAGCATGTTAGTTAAGTTTATATACATGTTATATGTGTAATGTGGTTGAATTCAAGCATGTTTCATGAAGGATTTTGAAATGGGTTTGGAAGCTCTGCAATAGCAGAAACCTTCCTGGCTGGAACCGGAGTGGTGCGGCCGCGCCTTTCCCTAGTACAAACACGGCGCGGCCGCTCCGATATGCAGAATTAGAATTCAACTTTTGTGGCTTCTAAAATGTTGATCATGCTAGTATAACTTAATTATGTCTATTTATGTCCCTGACATAATAATATAGGTGGCCTTACATGTTATCACCTACCTTAACTCGGTTTTAAACAGTTTCTAAAGGAAACTTAGAGTGTTCAAAATACAAACTTGATAAATTTTGTAACCTTTGAGTTATGACCTCGAGCATGCTTATGTGGTTTAGTTATGTGTGTATAGGGCTACAAACGAACCGAACTATTCGCGAACCGGTTCGGTTCGGTTCAAGTTCGGTTCGAGTTCGACTTGCTCGCCTAGTCGAGTCGAGTTCGCACAGAGTGTGCGGTTCGATTGCTCGATCGAACATGTTCGCGAACCATGTGGTTCGGTTCATCTTTGTTCGCGAACAGTTTGAGTTCGGTTCGGTTCGGTAAGTTCGATTTTGGTTCAATAAGTTCGGTTCAATAAGTTCGAGTTCGGTTCGATAAGTTCGAGATCGGTTCGAGTAGTTCGATTTCTTAATTACATGTTTAAATTATTTCTAAAATTATAAATACAAATAATTAGTTATTTCATATTAAATTCTAAAATTTGTCTTATTAATAATTGTTAAATTTGTAGTTATTTTTTTATTACCTAAACATCTTTTTATTTTTTTAATAATTTATTATAAGTAAACTTTTTTATTAAATAATTAATAAATAATAATGTGTACTTCTTCACCTCTAAATTCTAATTTAATTAAATAATTTTAATATTTTCATAAAATTTTAAATAATGATTGTTGGATTATTATAATTTATATCCCAAATAATTTAATAAATTATAACCCATGTCATAATGGACATAAATAAAGTCATTAATCATCATGCAATGACAATTTAATATTAATTAAAGAATGATACAATACAGTTGCTTACATGTACATCAATTATTGAAATTGTCAAATCGAGATAGAAAATAGAGAAATCAAGTCTTCAATGTACGTATCTAGACTTCGGTAATAGAGTAATAATCATCAAATTATTTACTGAATAATTTTGAAACTTTAAAAAACTATACATAAATTTGAAGATCGAAAATAAAAACTAGATATTAAATTTAAAAATTTTAAAAAAATTGAATATTAATTAAAAATGACAACAAAAGAAATACATTACTAATATTAAATTGCGAGTTTTTGATAATCATTTGTTTGTAGACTCTGCTTGAAGTGGTTGGACCTTGAAGAGTTGAAAGACTTTTTGATATTAATATTTGATTGTTGATATTTGTAAATCAAGAATTTTTAAGTACTTGTTAACTCTTAAGTTAATTATAACTTCTAAGTTCTAAGTAATCATTTTTTGTTTTGGTCTTTTTGGATGAATGATTATTATAATATTTGGTCTAATTTTTGATTGAATACTTAAACTCTTAGAGAAGATATTTTTTGTATTTATGCAACTATTTGTTGCTTTAGAATTCTAAGTTTGTGTTCGTGAACAAATTTGTGTTAGTGAACAAGTTTGTGTTCGTGAGCAAGTTTGGTGTTCGTGAACAAGTTTGTGTTCGTGAACAAGTTTGTGCTCGTGAACAAGTTTGGTGTTCGTGAACATAGTTTGTGTTCTCGAACAAGCTTATGTTCGACTTGTTCGCGAACTCAATCATGTTCGCGAACAGTTCGCTAACACCAAACGATCCGAACTCGTACATAGTTGTTGGTTCGATTGAGTTACTCGAACATGTTCGAGTCTGACTAAAAGTGTTCGAGTTCGGTTCGAGTTCGACAAAGTTCGGTTCGGTTCGGTTTGGTTCGTTTGCAGCTCTATGTGTATATGAGTTTGATAGATAGTATGAAGGGTTGTTTCACATGTTGGTTGGTTTAACATGAGGTTTCAAAGAAAACTTAAGAGTTTGAAAACTAACAATCCTAATAACTACCTTACGTATATTCTGAAATTTATGACTATCATGATAAGATAATGTATATATATAGACATGATTGACATGTATGCATAACTAGCCATGAACGTTGCAAAGCAGTCAAGCATAGTTTCATATGAGTCTAAAGAAATAAATATATGCTAATTTGAAATACTTGAGTAGAATGACTTGCGCATGTAATTGTCCTCATTGCGTAAGTATAAAGGCCAAACGTGAGAAACTTTTGAATGAACTCATTAAGCCTTGTTAAATGAGAATTGATATAAAACTATGATGAAGGTAAAACGGAAACTGAACCTAATCATAAAATCTCATAACATGTGTGTTTTACATGTATCACTATCTAAGTACATTATTGGACAAGCTTGAATTCTGAAGGAGCAAGCCTTCTCTGGTTTGAACTAGGAGCAGCGCGGCCGCGCCACTCCCTAGTTCAAACACAGCGCGGTCGCGCCACCCTGCAGAATGGACTGATCATGTTAATTAAAGTCTAAAATTTCTCGCATGCTTATATTGTTATCCTAATCTACAATACATGTTTAATGAAGTATGGAGTTATGTTTAATTTACGAGACCGTGGGACCTGAATAATTATATTAAATAAATATAATTTAGTCTATCATTCCGTTGCGTGAGTTATTATTGTGTTATTAGATATCTAGAAAGTGACAAACCAAATTCGAGACGGGATTGGTCCGAATTTGGGGGCATTACAGGTTGGTATCAGAGCTTTAGTTATAAACCTTAGGAGCGAGAGTCCTTAGATTATAACTTTAGGAGAAGATAGGAGGGGATGAAACTCATGTAAAGTTTTCCTAGAGAGACTTAGTGTGTTATGAAATATAATTTCATTTTATACAATGAACTTATGTTTTATCTAACATTCTAATGGAGTTTGTTGTTTGTTGTCTTGTGTTTGTGGTTGTAAGATGATAGACATGGGAGGACCTAGTAGAGTGGCAGAGGAGGAGCCCCAAGATATACATGTCGTATATGAGGCACCTTTAGTAGCCGAGCCTATGCAGGCAGTTGCATCGTCCGAGTTTGACGACGAGGACGAGATAGAGGTGGAGTCTGATCCAGAGGAAGAGCCTATAGAGGACGAGCCCATGGAGGACTAGGACAAGGCTACGATTGAGGAGCGGATGTTGGGAGAGTACGAGGAGCGGATCTTAGAGTTAGACTGCAGAGTTTAGGAGCTAGAGGCTGAGGCTTAAGAGAGGGAGGCAGAGTTCCAAAAATTGAGGGACGAGGACCACCAAAGGAAGTTAGCGATGCAGGATATGGAGGTGGAGATTCCTTACTGGAAGGAGGCAGGGATTCAGATGGGGACTCTTTTCCATCGCTCTGTATCTAGGAATGTGGACTTGGCGGGGAAATTAGAAGAGGTTGAGCAGAGAGAGTTAAGAGAGAAGACAGAGAAGGCGACTCTCCGTACTCAGCTCGACCTGGAAGTGATGGAGAGGATCCACTTCGAGGAGAAGTGGGGAGCAGCTAATGACAGGGCAGAGGACTTAGAGGATGAGGTGAGGTGTAAGAAGAGGAAGATGAACAAGATAGGTTATATTTTTCGCTCGGCCATAGAGAGGGTGATTGATGGTGTGTATCACTATCCGGCGGAGCAGGGACAGACCCGAAACACTATGAGCAGGGAATTGATGGCATACATATCGCAGATAGAGTACAAGAGCATCGTGGAGCGCAGAATGTTGGGATGAGACCCATTAGTTTAGTGGTAGTAGTTATAGTAGTTTCTTTTATGTGATGTACTGATAAGTGGTTTTTATGACCATTTATTCAGATATTATCTAACTTGTTTTGTTGATTAAACTCAAGTATCATTTTGCTTTTCATGCATTTTTGCTTTCTTTTGTAAGTTTCATATTGGGAACTCTCTTGGTGGCATTTGAAGCAAAAATGGAAAGAAAATACAATCCGGACATCGTTTGGGGGTTTCATGTTCATTTCATGTTCTTGGATTGGAACTTGGGTCATATTTTAGAGCATCTTATAAGCTTTTCGAAACATCTTGAATCATCTCAATCGGAGTTCGGAGGCGAGAGTTATGACCTTTTTACCAACCAACGGACGTTGAACTTCACGATTTTGGATTGCCATTGCACAGCTGTCACTTCAAGCCCAGTTTAGACCTTCATTCGTCCATTATTTCTCAATGCTCAAAGAATAAAGTTCTAAATATCTTCGATAGCTTTGATTTGACAGGTAGCAAGCCCCATAACTCCTCCCGGATTAAAAGTTATGGTTATTCTACCAGAGTGCACTGCAGCAAAATTCCAGCGGCGCCGTCTCGCCAGTTTGTAGTGTATTTTGGGCGCGGCCGCGCTCGTCCCCAGGCCAAAAATCTGATATTTGCTTCCAGTGCGCCCACGCCCAATTCCAGGCCATTCCCAGCGCGGCCGCGCCACTCCTGAACGTGACCAGACTTGACCTCTTCATTAAAGAGTGAGATTTGAAGCAAATGGGGGGGGGATTCATATTAGGGCTTATATATAGAGACATAGGTGTAGGAAAAAAGGGGATTCCACCCTTAGGTTAGATTAGATTACATTTTCTCTTCTTCTCTTTTCTTTAGATTAGATTACATTAGATTATTAGAACCCTAGATTAGATTGGATTTGGGGCTTGAAGCTATTGAAGATCCTTGGAATTTCAGATTTGAAGCAAGAGAAAAAATCAGATTTGCTATTCTTACTTATAATTTCTCTTTCACTTCTATTTGTAATCTTTCAATGTTTATTCAAATTGTGGATTGTGGATTGTGGATTTGATTCATTCATGAGTTAAACTCTATTTTGAGATTTCAATGGAACCCAACACATAGTTTGTATTGATTTCTCTCTCTTTGCTATTAATTGATTACTTATGAATTGGTTTTCATAACCTATGCTTATAGATTAATTGCTTGGCTCGTAATTACCTTGGGAACCTATATGAACTTGACAAATAGATTTTAGGTTGAGACCTAGTTATGATATCATGCGAAAATTAGAGATTCTTGTGGGTAGTCTATAAGATTATGTGACGTGTGTCTTATTCATTATCCTCAAGAATAGATAATTTGATAGTATTTAGGATAGAGATATACCTAAATACCGTATGCATCTAATTGAGAATCTATCCTTAATGACCTCCTATGTGAAAGTTGGTAATTGAAGGAGTAGTTAACTAGATTTTCCCATGACATGTGTCTTGTTAATTATTCTTGATATTGGTCTCTTGATAGTGTGTAGGATAGACATATACCTACATGCCGCATTAGGAAAATTCATAATTGACCATCGAGAGAGGCTCTTATGTAATTGTGATTTCTCGGATAACAATTCTTGTGATTTAACTAGTTAAAAAGAGAGAGTTGGGATATTTAAATGAAGTGTTGGGGGAAATTATAATCTCAAGTCTTCATTATCTAGTTTTATTCAAGGGTTATTTAATATTAGTTTAATTACATAGTTTTAATCAATATACTTGATCATTCGTTTAGATAAGACTGAAATGGTTATGGGCTAGTGGTTTGGTGGCTTTTATTAGTTAATTCTCCATGGGAACGATACTCTACTTACTCTTTATTACTTGTTGACCGTGTATACTTGCACGCTTATATTGATCGGTAAAACGGCCAACAAGTTTTTGGCGCCGTTGTTGGGGAATTAATTTGATAACTGTTTGCCAACATTAGTTTCAATCAAATTAGTCTTAATTTAAATATTTTTATTTTGTTTAATTCTTTTCCTATATTCTCTTTGCAGGTACAATGGATATGAACGCTTATCCATGGTTTTACACGAGGAATGATCAACCAAGGGAAACATACACTGATGGACTCATCCTAATTGCAACATTATCAGCACAGCTAGAGGATCTCTCGAGGAAGTTGGACATTGTTGCAACCGAACAGAGTCGAGAGTCGGCAGTTACTTATGACTATGGTGCTAGAAACTATATGAGCCATCCGTGTCCCATCAGTTATGGACAAAAGCAGTATGGGGATGATTACTTCAACCACAACGAGTATCCCAATTATCACCAAGATTTGGAGTATCACCCAAACTCTTCAGCGAGCTATTATCAAGACCAATACTGTGAGCAAAGTCCAATATATGCACCAGACCCCACATATCAATCTCCGTGTTTACAAAGAGAACAGTCAACTAAGGACTTCATGTATAGGGTCTTAGCAAACCAAGAGGAGATGATTAGGAGCCAGGAAATATCGAACAAAAATTTTTAGAACCAGATGGCACAAATCATCAATACTCCAACCAATGAGCCTCAATACATGGATTCTAAGGTTGAAACAGAAAAGTCAAGATTGGAAATTTTGTGGGGAAATTCCATAGCATCAACAAAGGAGATCTTGATTGAGCAAGCGAAGTCGATTGAGAATCTTCAGAATTGGGCGGAGCAAATCAGCATGGCTTTAATGAAGGAGGAAGTGATTGATCAAGGGATAGAAATTCAAAATCTTCAGAATCAAGAACCTCAAATGTTTGACGCCGTGAGCAAAGGCCCTCAGAATACTTGGTGCTATGAATTGGATGCTGAAACTGATGGAGAGCCAGAAGTGCACATGCAACTGGATGACCTAAAAGAAGGCGACATCGAGGAGACAATTGGGGATGTGGAAAATTATGAATGTGAACCAACCGTGATAATACCCCAAGAGCCTTCTCATCCCAAGTTGGAAAAACTAGTGAAGTTTGCACACCCTTGTCCCATTGGTAGTCACGTTACAGGAAATTATCTTTATGATAGTGACTCATCCTTGAAGCCATGGTGGTACAAAGAAGAGAGAATTGAAGAAGAGCCCGTTGTGTTAGTCGTGCCTCAATACCCCAATAGCTTCACGAACACAACGAAAGAAGTGCCTAGCTCCCCAAACTTCAAAATGGGGAATTCATATACACATCATATGCTAGGCAACTTAACTCCGAAGCCTCTCCTGAAGGGGAACCTCCCAACATACATTGCAGTACTAATGGATGGAGGGTATCTCAAATATCGTCGAGGGATCGGATAGCGGTGGCAAGACAAAGTCCAGCTAACGGACTATAAACCAAGCGCTCGATGGGAGGCGCCCCATCATTTTCTCTCTTCTCCCTCATGTTTAATTCTACTTACTTATCTCCATTTCCTTTGTGAGAACCCGAATTTTCAGATATTATTAAATAAAGATTTAATAAATAAAATTCTTAAACCGTGAGATGGGTTAGAATAAAAATATATATGTGATATGAGGTATGTGGTATTTTGTTACATATGGTTATATGAACTATGTAATAAGTGATTTTTGTGATTAATAAATATATTATTAATATATATCGTTAATTATCGTAAAGACGATTCAGTGGAGATAAAGGAAGTGGATAAATTCTTATCGATATTAAATAATTTATAAAATTATTTTATCATAGTAAGTTGGTGACATTAAATATCCTTAATGTATAATCACCATATTCTTGTGTATGTGTATTAATAACTAGTATGTTTATAATAGCACTTGAGCTATCCGTTGATAGGTTTGGATAGTGAAGCATGAGTTAGTTAAGGAATTAACTAATAAGAATAAATATTAGTTAATAATATAATGTGAGTATTGAACCTCAATTAACTATGATGATATAGTGCAGTGTTTAATTTACTTAAGTAAAGGAGTGAATTAATATGCGTGTTGAATATGTAATTATAGTTGGTACTTTTTATATATATTACTTAGAATGGTAATATGTGAGAAAGTCTAATGTGCGAATAACGTTAATATATATATATATATATATATATATATATATATATATATATATATATATATATATATATGCGTTATTAAAAAGGGAGATATAAATCATTATTTTATTTAAATAAATATTTAATATTTGAAGAAATTATTTTGGGGACAATTTATAGAAAAGAAAGAGAAATAATTATTATATATTTATAATAAAGGATATTAAAATAATTTTTAATATTGAATTATTTTAATAATAAAAGGAGGAAATATTATTTTTGAATAATAATATTACCTTATATGTTTTTGTAGGAGGTAATAGGTATGATTAATTATAATAGTAAATATATTAAAACATATTTGCTATATGTAAATAAATTTATGGAAACAATTTATTATAATAGATAATAAACTTATTATCTATTTTCTATATATAATATATTACATGTGTCGTACATATAGTTATTTGATATTATATTAAGAATAATATCATGAGTCAATAAGTAAATTATTTTCTAATAATGAATGTCTTTATTCGGAGAAAACATAATATTTATGTTATGGCAAAATACATAATTTTTAATATATTTTTCAAGGGAGTTTAATTTATAGAAGGAAACTAAGTTATTTTAATAACTTGAGTTATTATATTACCGTAAAGGTTATATAGAATATTTGAATATTTCTATTCGTAATATATATATGTGTGAACCTTGTGGCTTAATAGTCCTAAGCATATTGAACATGTGGTGGGTGAGTGATGTGGTGGAAATAAATAAGTGTCAAGAATGAGAATAAGCTTAGTGTAAGCTTGTGAGATATGCCTTGTATGGCACGATAATAGATTCGGTAATGAATTGATTAATTCAAGGATGGAAGAATTATTAATTAAATAATTAATCTATATTAATTGTTATTATAGTATGTGAATTTATTATTATGGCTAGTGATAGTATAATAATAAGAAAATCTATTATAAGTATAATCGGATTTGTAATTATTAAGTTGATGAGGAATGAGATATACTGTCTTATTATATTAATTATTATTATGGACAAAATACTATTATCAATTAATTATGTGATAATATGTTGATTAATTATTATTTTGAATAAATAGTAAATCAATGAGCGAATGATTTATAAATATAATAAGATTATATTTAATCGATGAATTATTTCAAACAAGCATGCGATAATTAAACCGTTAATATATGCTAGCTAACTATATATTATACATATAGTACAAGGTGACTATACTATATATAGAAACCATGTATTAAGATTGATTAGATTGTGAAAGCTACATGAATATATCATGTGGTTATGTGACAAAATTATACGTGAGTATACAATAAAATAATATATCATGGATATATTGTAAACAATTATTGAATTTAATAATAGAGGAGACAATACACTGTGATGGTACCCGATAGAATTATATCGGTAAGATAAAATGTACATGGATTATATGTTGAATATATGTATCCCTACTTGCTACATTGTAATATTAGTTATTTATTGAAAGTACATTGTGACTCAAATTATAACCTAAGTATATGTTATGTGTATAATAATTTAAGTGTTGTGTATTGCTAGAATACTGAGTATGTGCATTGTCCCATAATGAGAGGCGCATTTCCTTCTCACGTGAATAACTCAATTGCTAGTCTATTCCCTATTGCTCTCAAACTCAGCATTCCATAGCAATTGATGAGCAAGGGTGAGTAATTCATGATGAGTTCCAACAACTCTCACCAACTAATTGCTAACCTCCATATAATTCTACAATCTATTGGTTTGATTTGGGAGATTTTGCATTTGTCTGGGTATTGATTTGGTTATAAATATGAACTCTTCTCCTCCATTGTTCATTGCTGAGATTTCTTAAGTATGAGATTGAGAGCATGTATATATATACATTAGTAATATCATTTTAGTAGTAGGAGATTTCAGTAGCAGCAAGTTCATTTGCACAACAAAGGATTACACAAAGTGCAGAGATTCTTAAGCAGTTAAGTCGTAGTTGTTAAACTACGAATCAGGCAAGTCTTTCAGTTCCTATTTGATATATGAATTCAATAACTGTTAGTTGAATTATATTATGCTGTGATAATGTGAACTTATATATGAACTGTGTATGAGATATAAATGAGATTGAAAGTTGATCTTTGATGATATACTTGCTATGTGAAAAGTAACATGCGTAGTAAATATAAACTGTTTATAAATGCATGAACTGAGTATGATGTTGTATGCTATGTGATGCATGAAAACTGTCAGAATTGCTGAGCTGTCGAGCTCACTCTTGCAAATAACCACTTTTGCAGGTTAAGGGCTTACGATAAAGACTTCGTGCTTCTTGATTGATAAAGATAGATAGTATCACAACGGAGAATACTATTTAGATTATCGTTTGAACCCTGTTTAGGTTCTAGGAGTGTACTTGATATATGCTTACGATATTTAATACTTGTTGTATTGTAAAAGATGTACTAGCTAATACATAGAGGATATCAAGTTGAGTTGTAAACGTTTATACAGAAATTTATGTAGAGCGAATCATAATATAGTGTGATTCAAGGATATGTAATTGATTCAAAGTTATGAAATCAATAAGAAGAATTTATTCAAAGGATATTGAAAAGTTTAAATTATTCCGCATTTTAGTAATATCGAATGTGATGTAAAGTCGAGATCTTGGATATAAATAGAATTTATATTCTAAATTTTAATAAACAAAGTTGTATTCTTTTACTAATGATTAAAAGAGGTAATAGTTCAGCGTTAGTAGTATCGTGACTGCACCGAATCAGAGGTTTCGAAGGAACATGGATTTGGGGGCGTCACATCCTCCCCCTGTTTAATTCTAAGTTGTTTAATTTAGTTGAAATTTTTTGAATATTTTTTGAATTAGGATCTCAATGCCTATATTTTTGGACTTAGGCATTAGTGCGTGCATTTTTGGGACTTTGAAGTTTTGAACACATTTTAGAAGCGCGAGCATATTGCATATACGCACATATAGGAATTTTTGGGAATTCACATATATATCCCCTATGTTTAATTCTCCTAATTGAAAATAGTTAATATTAAATGTTGGTGGTTGAGAGGGTTTAATAAACTTCTATGCATCTCTCAGGTTAAATTTGTTGGAATGAAGCAAATTTCAAAAGCCCATCCTCAATGCATGTCAAAAGCTGCATATCAAAAATCTGGGGAAGGGCGCGGCCGCACCGAAATCAAGGCTAATAGGCGCGCGGTCGCGTGCCATGCAGGTTATCTCAGACTTAAGGCATAAATTCAGCAGAAACTGAGCACCACATCATTTCATGTAGCAGACGAGGCTAACGAGGGGAGTTTCCTTTTTATCCTTTTACCTTCAATGAGGACATTGCAGTTTTTAAGTTTGGGGGTATTAGGGTTTATTTTGCATTTAGTGTAGTTCATGTCATCTTGCATATAGTGCATGTAGGTCATACTTTGTTCAAATTTTTCAAAATTTTGCATGAATTTAGTTGATTTAGTTAACTGTGTTAGGACATTTTGCATGAATCCAGTTTTCTGTTGGTTTGTTATTTACTTGGCCTATGAGAAAACTGAAATTACTTGATTTTTGAACGAATTTGAGACTTAAGCTTGATTATAATGTCATATATGTAAATCTTTAACTGTCAGATACTGATGTCACCGGTTAGCACTCTAAGAGTAACCACCATGACATGCTTAGTTTAAATTTTTCACATACTTGTCTTCTGGTGGGAAATCTATGTTTTAATAAAAGAATTTCAGTTCTCATATGATAATAACTAGACTGTAAAAAGCTTAAGTTTGGGGGAAACAGGGGGTATGCATGCTAGTTGTGGAAAAAGAAAAGAAAAGAATAGAAAAACATATGAAAAAAAAGAAAAGAAAAGAAAAGAAAAAGAAGGTTGATTATAATAAACACTTCGGCTACGTCGAATCTTGTGGCCTTTGATATTCAAGCAAGTAAGCCCTACGGGTGTCTCTACACCCAGCGCCCTAAGGCCTGTTGGTCTGGGAGTCGTTGGTCGAAAGCTCGCTACATGGGTATCATTGAAAAGCCTAAGAGGACTAGGCATTGCACAGTCGAGTGTGTACGCAGGAAAGTGCAAAAACTCTCTCATGAGTTAATAAAAAGTAGAATAAATCCCCTGTGAACTCTTAGCTTAAGTGATGCATGGTCTTAGTTAGAACTTATCTGATTTACTATTTTTCTTAAGTTGAAACTTATTTTTCCCCCTAAGAAGCATAGTATGTGATATATTTGTTCGAAAGCATGTTTAATGGTTGCTAGGCACACACACAATACATCAGTGCTGACAGGTTTGGATTTGCGAGGATATGCCTTATGATCTTGTCTTGGGTAGCTTTCCTGTTTAATTATCTTGTGATTTTTTTGAGGCATTCATTTGAATATAAATTCTGACTGAGACTTGGATTCGCATTCATGATAGGATAGGTTGCATTCATTGTAGATATTGCATTGCATCTTTTGTTGGTTTTGTTTTGGTAACTTGAGGGCAAGCAACGTTTAAGTTTGGAGGTATTTGAAAAGAGATTTTTATGACCACTTATTAAGATATTATCTAAATTTTTTTGTTGATTAAACTCAAGTATCATTTTGCTTTTCATGCATTTTTGCTTTCTTTTGTAATTTTCATATTGGGAACTCTCTTGGTGGCATTTGAAGCAAAAATGGGAAGGAAATGCAATCCGGACATCGTTTAGGGGTTTCATGTTCATTTCATGTTCTTGGATTGGAACTTGGGTCATATTGTAGAGCATCTTATAAGCTTTCCGGAACATCTTGAATCATCTCAATCGGAGTTCGGAGGTGAGAGTTATGACCTTTTTACCAACTAACGGACGTTGAACTTCACAGTTTTGGGTTGCCATTGCACAGCTGTCACTTCAAGCCCAGTTTAGACCTTCATTCGTCCATTATTTCTCAATGCTCAAAAAAATAAAAGTTGTAGATCTCTTCGATAGCTTTGATTTGACAGGTAGCAAGCCCCGTAACTCCTCCCAAATTAAAAGTTATGGCTATTCTACCAGAGTGCACTGCAGCAGAATTCCAGCGCTCGCCAGTTTGTAGTGTATTTGTCCCCAGGCCAAAAATCTGATATTTGCTTCCAGCGCGCCCGTGCCCAATTCTAGGACATTCCCAGCGCGGTCGCGCTACTCCTGAACGTGACCAGACTTGACTTCTTCATTAAAGAGTGAGATTTGAAGCAAATGGGGGGATTCATATTAGGGCTTATATATAGAGACATAGGAGTAGGAAAGAAGGGGATTCCACCCTTAGGTTAGATTAGATTACATGTTCTCTTCTTCTCTTTTCTTTAGATTAGATTAGATTACATTAGATTATTAGAACCCTAGATTAGATTAGATTTGGGGCTTGAAGCTATTGAAGATCCTTGGGATTTCAGATTTGAAGCAAGAGAAGAAATCAAATTTGCTATTCTTACTTATAATTTCTCTTTCACTTCTATTTGTAATCTTTCAATGTTTATTCAAATTTTGGATTGTGGAGTTGATTCATTCATGAGTTAAACTCTATTTTGAGATTTCAATGGAACTCAACATATAGTTTGTATTAATTTCTCTCTCTTTGCTATTAATTGATTACTTATGAATTGGTTTTCATAACCTATGCTTATAGATTAATTGCTTGGCTCGTAATTACCTTGGGAACCTATATGAACTTGACAAATAGATTTTAGGTTGAGACCTAGTTATGATATCATGTGAAAATTAGAGATTCTTGTGGGTAGTCTATAAGATTATGTGACGTGTGTCTTATTCATTATCCTCAAGAATAGATAATTTGATAGTATTTAGGATAGAGATATACCTAAATACCGTATGCATCTAATTGAGAATCTATCCTTAATGACTTCCTATGTGAAAGTTGGTAATTGAAGGAGTAGTTAACGAGATTTTTCCGTGACATGTGTCTTGTTAATTATTCTTGATATTGGTCTCTTGATAGTGTGTAGGATAGACATATACCTACATGCCACATTAGGAAGATTCATAATTGACCATCGAGAGAGGCTCTTATGTAGTTGTGATTTCTCGGATGATAATTCTTGTGATTTAACTAGTTGAAAAGAGAGAGTTAGGATATTTAAATGAAGTGTTGGGGGAAATTGTAATCTCAAGTCTTCATTATCTAGTTTTATTCTAGGGTTATTTAATATTAGTTTAATTACATAATTTTAATCAATATACTTGATCATTCGTTTAGATAAGACTGAAATGGTTATGGGCTAGTGGTTTGGTGGCTTTTATTAGTTAATTCTCCGTGGGAACGATACTCTACTTACTCTTTATTACTTGTTGACCGTGTATACTTGCACGCTTATATTGATCTGTAAAATGACCAACATGTACACATTGTGATGTAATCCTAATCTTTTGTGTAAGATATGGGATAGTTGTAAACCCCGAGTAGGCTTATGTTAGAGGGGTAGTATGTTAGTGTTTTCCCCATCTTTTGTGATATTAGGGGATATATGTTGACATTTATAGAAGTATGCTAGGGATGATCATATTAATGTAATGATTTGGCATATGAATATAAATGATCTTATTTCAAAAACGTGTTATAAAATTTTATTCCTTTTACATTTGAGAAATGTTTAAGTAATATAATTAGATAATAAAAATAAATTTTGTGATGCAGATAATGGCACCCAGACGTAGACTAGCTGCACCTGAGGAATCAGTTAACAATGAGAGGGAACAAATAGACCCGATACAAAGACTAGTTGATCTGTAAGGAAAAGCCCTTCGGGGAAGGAACAATGAACCCATTCACCCCAATCCCCAAGCGATTCCAGTTACGAACTTCAAGGACTTTAGGAGCGTAGGAACCCCAGAGTTTGAGGGTACTACCGATCCTATGATGGCGCAAACATGGATAAAGGAGATAGAGAAGGTTTCCACCATTGCTCGTGTGGGCGAGGATCAAAAGACTGTATTCGCCACTTATATGATTAGGGGCGAAGCAAACTACTGGTGGGAGGAGAATCAACAAAGAGCGGGAGAAGGGACTGTAGCATGGGATAGATTCAAGACTCTGTTCTTCGAGAACTATTTCCAGAAGAGCATGAAGAATAGAATGGAGGTAAAATTGCTAGAACTTAGGCAAGGAGATATGACGATGGCGCAATATGCGGCTAAGTTCAACGAGCTAGCCCGGTTTATAGAACACCAGGCAGAGGATGAAGAAAGAAATGCTAGACGTTTTGAGCAAAGACTGAAACCTTGGTTGTTTAACAAGGTGTCGGTTATCGAGATAGATTCTTATGCCACACTGTTGGAGAAGGCTATTATTGCAGAGGGAGTTAGTGAAGCCCTAAGTCATTATAACAAAGAGAAGAAGGGTAAGAACACTGGGGGAGAAAGCCGTGGAGGAAGCAACAGTGGGGGAAGTAATGTAAGAAAGAGAAAGTGGGATAACAACAACAACAAGAATAACAATCAAGCGGGAAGTTTTCATGGTGGGTTTAAGAAGAAGGCTGAGGGATACCCGAAGTGTGGAAAGAATCACTAGGGTGAGTGCTGGAAGGGGCGCAGTACCTGCTACAACTGTCACCAAGAGGGACACATTTCACCCAAGTGCCCTAAGCCAAAGAAGATCAAGGGATGTTTCGCTTGTGGCTCAACCGAGCATCAGATCAAGGATTATCCGAAGAAGGGGAACAGCGGAGGAAGTGACCAGCAAGGGGGAGGCAGCAAACTAATGATCGACGGACCAACGCAATCCAACCGCCCAGCCTCCAGAATCTTTAACATGACGGTCCAAGATGCAGTAGCTGCAAAGGACGTGGTGTCATGTATTATCTCAATCAATAATATAAATGCATATGTATTATTTGATTCGGGTGCTACCTGTTTATTTGTGTCTGAAGAATTTTCTAGTCGACTAAGCTTACCCCGAGAACGATTAGGAAATCCTTTGAACATAGAAGTTGCAAATAAGGAAGTAATCCCTATAGAATTCATATACCGAAATTGTCGCGCAAACATTAGAGATCGTGAACTGAGTGTAGACTTAATCCCAATTAGATTGGGAGAATTTAACTTAATATTGGGAATGGATTGGTTGTATAACCATGCTGCGATAATTGACTGTCAAAATAAAAGTGTGAACCTTCAGACTCCGAATCGGTCTAAGGTAGTGTTTTATGGTAGCTCATCGCTTAAGAAATCGTGTTGTCTTATGATGATGCAGGCCAAGAAATTATTACGAAAGGGATGTGTAGGTTACTTAGCTTACATTGTAGATGCTCGGAAGGAGGGAGTAGAGATTAAGGATATATTCGTAGTGAGAGAATTCCAAGACGTATTTTCGAACGATCTGCCTGGTCTTTCGCCAGGCAGAGAAATCGAATTCGTAATAAACTTAGCACTGGGAACTGCACTAATTTCGAAAGCTCCATATCGTATAGCGCCAGTAGAAATGAAGGAATTGATGATACAATTGCAAGAGTTACTAGATAAGGGTTACGTAGTGTGTCTTCTTGGGGAGCACCAGTGTTGTTTGTTAAGAAGAAGGACGGATCGATGAGGCTCTGTGTCGATTATCGAGAATTAAATAGAGTAACAATCAAGAATAGATATCCGTTACCGAGAATAGACGACCTTTTTGACTAATTAAAGGGAGCAAAGTGTTTCTCAAAGATAGATCTGCAAACGGGTTATCACCAGTTGAAGGTACGGGAGGAGGACATACCAAAGACGACACCCGTTATGGGCACTACGAGTTTTTGGTAATGTCATTCGAATTGACTAATGCTCCGACAGCATTCATGGACTTGATGAACCGAGTCTTCACGACATACTTGGAATTGTTCGTGGTAGTTTTCATCGACGACATCTTGATCTACTCGAAGTCGGAGGAAGAGCACGACGAACATCTGAAGATGGTTTTGGAAGCGCTAAGGAAAGAGAAGATGTATGCGGAATTTTTTAAATGTGAATTTTGGATGGAGAAGGTTCAATTCTTAGGACACGTGATAGACAAGGATGGAATTTCAGTAGACCCTGCAAAGGTAGAGGCAGTGAGTAATTGGGAGCAGCCAAAGACACCAACAAAGATAAGAAGTTTCTTAGAGTTAGCTGGGTACTATCGAAGATTCATCCAAGATTTTTCTAAGATAGCAACCCCGTTGACCAGTCTAAAGAGGAAGACGGTGAAATTAATATGGACGGAAAAATGCGAAGAAAGTTTTCAGGAGTTAAAAAAGAGATTAAGCGAAGCACCTGTATTATCATTACCAGATAATGCGGGAAGTTTTGTGGTGTATAGTGATGCATCGCACAAGGGACTTGGCTGTGTGCTCATGCAACATGGCAAGGTCATTGCGTATGCATCACGACAATTGAAGGATTATAAAAAATGATACCCTACTCATGACTTAGAATTAGCGGTAGTAGTTTTTGTGTTAAAGATTTGGAGACATTATCTATACGAAGAGAAATATGAGATATACACGAGCCACAAAAGTCTGAAATATATCTTCACAGAGAAGGAGTTGAACATGCAACAAAGAAGGTGGTTAGAATTGATCAAGGATTATGAATTGATCAAGGATTATGATTGCGAGATTGTTTCATGACATGGAGTGCCGGTGTCAATTGTCTCTGATCGAGATCCACGCTTCAAGTCAAACTTCTGGAAAAGCTTACAAGAAAGAATGAGAACCCAGTTAAGGTTAAGTATTGCGTATAATCCTCAGACGGACGGACAGAGTGAGCGGACTATACAAACGCTAGAGGACATGCTTAGAACCTGCGTGATAGACTTCAAGGGAAACTAGGACGATCACCTACCCCTAGTAGAATTCACGTATAACAACAGTTATCATCCGAGTATCGGCATGCCACCGTACAAAGCTCTTTACGGGAGAAAATACAGATCGCCATTAGGTTGGGACGAAGTCGGAGAACGACGAATGTTGGGACCAAAATTAGTGCAACAAACCGCAGATGTGGTGACAGTAATAAGAGCCAGATTGGTAGCAGCTCAAGATCGCCAGAAAAAGTACCCAGATTTGCATCGACAAGACCAAGACTTTAAAGTCGGTAGTTTCGTATTTTTGAAGATATCTTCCTGGAAAGGAAAGATACGATTTAGTAAGAAGGGAAAATTGAGTCTGAGGTTTATAGGACCATTTGAGATATTGAAGCGAGTGGGCGAAGTGGCATACAAAGTAGCGCTACCACCCGAACTGGAACACATCCACAACGTGTTTCACATTTTCGTGTTGCGACCATACAAGCCCGAATATATGCACGTAATTTCCTATAAGCCCATTCAAGTAGAGAAAAATCTGGCATATGAAGAGATTCCTATCCAGATATTAGATAGGAAAGAGCAAACACTAAGAAATAAAGTTATATCTTCTGTAATAGTTCTTTGGCGAAACCATGATGCCGAGGAGGCCACGTGGGAATTAGAATATAAGATGAGGAGAGACAATCCCCATCTTTTTGTGTAACCTTGTTCCAATTTCGAGGATGAAATTTTTATAAGAGGGGGAGGATGTAATAACCGTGAATTTCATGAATAAATATTAATATTGATATTAATAAGAATGTAAATATTTATTTTATATAAATGTTTATATAGCATGAGAAGAGTAACTCAGTTAAATTAAATTGAATTTATGATAATTAAGAAAATGTGAAGAAGTATGATGAGCTCGTGAAATGCCTTGTGTGGTACTATGATGGAAATTATGATGGTTTAATTAAATTAAAGGATGAAGGAATTTATAAGTGAAGGATTAATTAATATAATAATGTTAATTAATTGTTATTATGAATAATAATATATTAATGAGTAAATGATTAATTAAAATAATAGATTAATGTTTATTCAAATTAATTGTTGTGTGTAATAATATGTGATGAGTAATTTTATATTATATGGTGCTTCCATTCATTTAATATAAGATGAGGGGTGACACTACAAGGTGACTATATAATATATATAAAACTATATGATAAAGTAAATGAATCATATAAGTTACATAAATGAGCTTATGTGACCATATATTATGTGTGGATACATTAAATGTGTACTTTGTGTAATATTAAATTAAATTGTATAAATAATTGTTATTTAATAATTATTTCAATAATTAAGTATAATTGAAATAATAAAATTTTATGATAATGTGGAGTGATAATACTCAACTAAATTATATTCGGTATTATCAAATGTACATGGATTATATAATAATATGTATATATAATACCCCCAACTTGTTACAATGTTATAACATTAACTCATTAACATTACATTGTAACTTAAAGGAGAAATAAACCTAGGTATGCATATATACATTTGTGTAGGAATAATATGTGTATGTATATTTAAACCTAAGTATAATGGTATTTCATATTGCAAATGCTGAGTTCTATTTGGCATTGTGTCATATTGATTGACCCATTTCTTCCTCACATGAATAGCCTTTTGGCCTAGCCTATCCCCTTGTTTCTCAATCTCAGCATTCTAGCCAAAATCAAATGATGAATTGGGGAGTGGTCTCAATAGTGATTGGGGAACTATTCCACCAACTTCTCTCAATTCATTGGTTTAATTCTATGTGCAAAGAATTGGCATGGATTTTCATTCTTCTATATATAGCAAGCTTCTCTTCTCATTTCATTTTGCTAAATTGTGGCTAAAGTGATATAGAGAGTGTATTGAGTGAATAATCTGAAATTGAGAGCAAGCCTTGTCCAATTCAAGCTTCAAGAGGTATAATACTTAAACACATTTTGAAATTCAAGCAATTGTAATTCATAGGAAATTGCATAAATTGGTTGAGAATTGATATGTGAGATGATGTTAGCATGTTAGTTAAGTTTATATCCATGTTATATATGTAATGTGGTTGAATTCAAGCATGTTTCATGAAGGATTTTGAAATGGGTTTGGAAGCTCTGCAATAGCAGAAACCTTCCTGGCTGGCGCACCACTCCTTAGTACAAACACGGCGCAGCTGCGCCGATATGCAGAATCAGAATTTAACTTTTGTGGCTTCTGAAATGTTGAGCATGCTAGTATAACTTAATTATGCCTATTTATGTCCCTGACATGCTAATATAGGTGGCCTTACATGTTATCACCTACCTTAACTCGGTTTTAAACGGTTTCTAAAGGGAACTTAGAGTGTTCAAAATACAAACTTGATAAATTTTGTAACCTTTGAGTTATGACCTCGAGCATGCTTATGTGGTTTAGTTATGTGTGTACATGAGTTTGATAGATAGTATGAAGAGTTGCTTCACATGATTGGTTGGTTTAACATGAGGTTTCAAAGAAAACTTAAGAGTTTGAAAACTAACGATGCTAATAACTACCTTACGTGTATTCTAAAATTTATGACTATCATGATAAGATAACGTATGCATATAGACATGATTGACATGTATGCCTAACTAGCCATGAACATTGCAAAGTAGTCAAGCATAGTTTCATATGAGTCTAAAGAAATAAAGATATGCTAATTTGAAATACTTGAGTAGAATGACTTGCGCATGTATTGTCCTCATTGCGTAAGTATAAAGGCCAAACGTGAGAAACTTTTGAATGAACTCGTTAAGCCTTGTTAAATGAGAATTGATATAAAACTATGATGAAGGTAAAATGGAAACTGAACCTAATCATAAAATCTCATAACATGTGTGTTTTACATGTATCACTGTCTAAGTACGTTATTGGACAAGCTTGAATTCTGCAGGAGCAAGCCTTCTCTGGTTTAAACTGGGAGCAGCGCGGCCGCGGCACTCCCTAGTTCAAACACAGTACGGTCGCGCCACCCTGCAGAATGGACTGATCATGTTAACTGAAGTCTGAAATTTCTCGCATGCTTATATTGTTATCCTAATCTGCAATACATGTTTAATGAAGTATGCAAGTGTTAATGAGTATGTTACGATGGAACCATATAGGGATAAGTGTTTATAAACTTTCAAACGCTAAGATAACGATGATTACGAGCTACGTCATTTGGTTATATAATAACATACAAACTGATTTTGTGCTATGTATACGTAAGATAAGTAACGACATACGTGTAGGATCATACGACTAAGTTAGAATCATATGTATGTGTTTAGCTTACATATCAAGTATATGTATTCAACGTACGTAACTAATGAATACTCTATGAACGTAACTATGTTACAATAGGAATTGAAAGTGTTGATAAGCTATACATTGGTAAACTACGCATAAGGCAAGTATTCGAACCTTACTCCTTATTGAGCAAGTTTCTTAACCCTACTCCTTATTGAGCAAGTTCCCTAACTCTTTTCACTTTACATATTGTATAAATTTGAATTGTTGCCATGTCAAACAAATATTGTTATTATTCGAACATCGACTTTATATCTTGATGTTGTTGCAAACATTGAACTTATTGTTCCTAAATGAATTACAAAAGTTGTCTAAGCCATTTGATTCGGCTAGACTAATATCATATGTTAGAAAGCTATCCAAACCAATTGACTTGGTGCGGACTCTTATAATTCTACTGAGATGAACAACCCTCATGGAAGGGGAAAATATATACAATTGTTGGGAAACTGACGTGCGCACATCAGTACGATTAAATGTTATGCATAACGTAGGGTACTTTAGGTTGATCACCTGTTGTACTTATTTTTATTGGATTATCAGCATATTACTGTTAATTCTAGTAAGAGTTCATAGTCCTTAGTGACTGCTCAGTGTTCATTATTCTTGAACCTTGAAAAGGTTAACACTTTGAATATTGTTGATATCTTTCTGTCCATAGCGACTATTATTGAGAACTATTGATACTTCTTTTTATTCTTGAACTATCATTTACTGTTGTACCCTTGGGATTTGAAACCTATATTATTCACCCTTATTGCTATATTACTTGCTGAGCAAACTTGTTGCTCATTCTTGCTTTCCCTAAAACATTTCAGTTATGGAAGAGCAGGGCAGACCCTCGGGCACCGATAAGGGCAAAGGCAAGGCTACGACGTAGATTTGTATTCATCTAGAACTGTTATGATAATTGTAATAAGACCTAATTCGTATTATGTACTAGTTAAGTTATGTTATGTATTAGCTATGTTTAAGCTATGTTTAAGATGATGGAGTTATATTTAAGTTACGAGATCGTGGGACCCGAATAATTATATTAAATAAATGTAATTTATTCTATCATTCCGTTGCGTGAGATGTTATTGTGTTATTAGATATTTAGAAAGTGACGAACCGAATTCGAGACGCGAGTGGTCCAAATTTGGGGGCGTTACACATACTTTGCGCTCTTGTCCTTCCATAACAAAACCCTCTTGCTGATCCATGTATATCTCCTCAGCTAAATCTCCATTGAGAAAAGTTGTCTTAACGTCCATTTGATATAACTCCAAATACAAATGTGCGACAATTGCTAGGATGAGGCGAATTGAGGCAAACCTCACAACTAGTGAGAAAGTTTCCTCGTAATCAATTCCCTCTTTCTGGGTGTAACCCTTGGCTACAAGACGAGCTTTGTACCTTTCAATGGAACCATCTGCCTTGCGTTTGACTTTAAGAACCCATTTGTTCCCAATAGCCTTTCGCCCTGGTGGAAGGTCAACCAAGTCCCAGACTTGATTAGTCCTTATGGACTCCATTTCTTCTTCCATTGCAATTATTCACTTATCTTTCATAGCAGATGATAGAGCAGCTTGATAAGATCGAGGTTCCTCATCGTCTTACGCATCAGCCCCAAAGGCATTCCCTTCAATCTCAAAGAGACGATGTGGGACGTTACCCCTTTGACTTTTACGCATTTGAGGAACAGGAGACTCTTCATTTGATGGATGAAAACTACTCGAAGGCATGTCACTCCCACTTTCTATAGGAACCTGAGGATTAACCTCTTCAGTCTCTACTGTACGAGTTGGGGCACCTAAATCTTCTCATAGAGATTCATCTCCTTGCTCACATCACCTCTATTAGGGAAATCCATCTCAAAGAAATCCGTATCTCGTGACTCTATCTTAGATACAGTCCAATTAGGCTGCTCTCCAACAAACACATAGCCTTTGGAGTGTTCAGAATATCTTACAAAGATACACTTCTTACCCCTCGAACCTAACTTTCTATGCTGATGAGAAGTGTTGTGCACGTAAGCAGCTGATCCCTAAGGCCTCATTTTGCCCAATTCGGGCTTTCTGCCGGTCCACATATCATATGGGGTGGACTCAACTGATTTCGAAGGCACACGATTAAGTATATATGTACCAGTCAATAATGCATCACCCCAATAGGAGATAAACAAATTGGCTTGCGTCATCATAGACCTAACCATGTTTAATAATGTTCGGTTCCTCCTCTCAGCCACACCATTTTGTTGCGGAGTTCTAGGGATTGTCAGTTGCCTGATTATCCCTTTTTCCTCACAGAGTTCTTTAAACTGATCGGACAAATACTCGCGGCCTCGATCAGTTCAAAGTGGCTTAACACTTTTATCTAACTGATTCTCGAGCTCAATCAAATAACGTCTAAAGCAATCTAATGCCTCAGACTTATGAGAGATCAAGAATCTATCATTGTAAGAAAATAAGAACGCCCATGCCTTTTTTTTACATTCATAGGGCCACAGATGTCTGAGTGAATGAGTTGCAATGGTGTTTCTGCCCTTGTGGCTTTACTGAATGGTTTTCTTATTGATTTTCCTACCAAACAATGTTCACATGTGGGTAGATTGACCTTAGTGAGTGGGCCTAAATGACCTGCTCGAGCTAACCTGGCCATTCTATCTTGTCCAATATGGCCTAATCTAGCATGTCATTGAATTGAACCATCATGATCATTTTCAACAAGTAAGGAATAAGAATCACTACTATTAATGCTAGAATCAATATTATCCAAAATCATAAAACCATTCGTCATAAAACCATATCCAAAAACATTCGTCCCATTCGAAATTATAACACAATTATTCTCAAAACGAATAGAGTATCCTAAACGTAGTACTGATAGAATAGAAAATAAATTCTGTCGGACATCTGGCACATAAAGTACATCATATAGGATCAATGCAGAGCATACTCTCATTTCCAGTTTGTAAGTGTCAATGCCTAACACGTCCACACTGGAATCGTTCCCCATGTATACTTTTCTGCCAGCCGGAATGCGATGGTACTCCATAAATCCGGTTCGATCACGCGCTATGTGGTCCGTTGCTCAGGAATCTACAATCCACAAATGGAGAAAATGAGCAACGAATACAGTGGAAGACACTAAACATATAGCTTGATCAAGACAAGTGAGTACTTGCTTCGGCTCAGTGCAGTCACGAGCGAAGTGTCCTGCTATGCCACAGTTGTAACAAATCAACTTGTCCTTGTCCTTTCAAGAACAACGTTTACTTCTCTTCCTCTTGGAAGTACCAGCCTCTGCAACCTTCTGAGGCACATTAGCATTGGCAATCTTTATTTGTCGAGCCTTTAGGCGTTCATTCTCTAGTCGTTCAGTCCTTAAACGCTCAACCTCTAGCTGCTCAGCTTCTAAGCGCTTGAGGTGATGAAAAATATCTTCCAAAGATTTAATATTTTCATCTTATGTTAATCTTGAGATTGTTCCAATTGATGGGAAATGAACGTATCACTACCCGAATTTGCTGTTCATCTAACAAAGGGTTGCCAGCAGCTCCTAACACTTCAATCATATTTGACATGACCTGAAGATGTTCTCTAAATGTGTGTTCATCTTTCTTTGTATAACTGTCGAATTTGGTAGTTAAGAGATGCAACCTAGCCATGTCCATTTTCGTTTGGGAAAAGAAAAATGAAGAATCTTATTAGAGATATTCGAGTAGTTCACCACAATATATTAATCATCTTTGCCGCATGAACCAAATTAACATAAAAATAATAGGACATAAATATAGAAGGGAGACTTCGCCAGGCTTAGGAATCACAATCCCTATAAATGTCTAATTATTTAAAATTAATTTTTCAGTGCACAAGATGTGTAATTTAGGAAATAATTTAATTAAAGTACTACAACCTAAATCACTCCCACTAGGAACAGGGGTATTCATGTAATTATAGCATGATAATTTAATTCCAAGCATCACATATTAATATTCCAAAAATATTAACAAAATAATTAAATAATAGACATTAATACTTAATTAATATATCAAGTATGCTATAAAAACATTAAAATGAATCCAAAAAAAAATCAACAGTATATTAACATCACAAAATATCACTATAATTTTCTGGAATTTATTTTGATGATTTTGCTAATTATCACAATTAATTAATAATGCATAAATAGATGGAAATTAACCAAAGATATCCAAATCTGTTAATTTCTTCCAAAATAATTTGTGACAGTAGCTTATCATCATAAAAATGTTACTGTAATTTTTTGGAATTTTTTGATAATCATGCTAATTATCATAATTAATAAACTATTGCATAATTAATTGGAAATTAACGAAAACTATCAAAAACAATCATTTTCCATCTGAAAAATCACAACAATAACTTAATATCACAAAATAGCCACTGGAATTTTTATGATAAATTTGCTAATTTTCTTAATTAATAAACCATTAATTAATAGATAGAAAATTAACCAAAATTATCCAAAACAGTTAATAATTAAAAGTTCCAGTGGAAACATTAATTATATTCTAATAATAAATTTCTGTTAATTTTCTTGAATTTAATAATCACAATTACTATTTATTAATTAATTTTCATGATTAAAATAATTAAGAAATCATTTTCTAGAAATAAAAAATAATTAGTTTCTAGCAAACCGGGTCAGCGCGCTGGTCAAAAGGCCAGGTCAAACCGGTCAGGCTGGTCGGACCGGATCAGGAGGGCCAAGAAAGCGGGTAAACCAGCCGGGCGCGTGGCTCACACGCAGCGATAAGCAACAGTCGCACATGGCGCGCGCGCGTGGGCAGCGCAGCGCTCCGGTGCGCGTGAGCCTCACGCGCCGCCTTCTCTGCCTCCGTTCGCGACTCGATGCTTGTTCCAATGGTGTGCTCAACTATCATTTTAGGAGCTAACACATAAGGGTTGTGACGCATGCAACTCCCACTGAGATTGGGATTGCACTGCATCTTCAAGCTTCAGCTATTAAAATTTCCAGATTTACCAATTCGCGACCCAAACTTTGAGAGGCCATACCTCAGCCAATATAAGTCCAATTTAGGCGTATAATATACCGTTGAAAAGCTTACAACATATAATACGAGTACATACAAGAATCATGTAAATTGGACAACCACATAAAGAGTTATGGTTGTTGAAAATAGGCTGTTTGCAAACTAGGGTTTCAAATTAATCTTAAAATACAAATTCAATTAAATCCATATTATGCAGATCATATACACTGTGTTGAGGCTATAACATACTGCAATATTAGCCTTTAACATTTAGTGTATCTAAGTTTGCCATTAATGATGTTTTTCAAGATTTTAAACATGCAATCATGGCATAGAGTGTAAATATAACTTATATAGCATACATGAGATCGTTAAACTCTGCTCTGATACCAATGAAGGAATTTTATACGCATGTTATTCATATATTTAGACATAATAGGAGGATCAAAGGTATACCTCTTAAAACATGATTGAACCTTTGATGCGGAAAACCTCCTGCTATTACTGAAACCCAACGGACGTCTCCGAACTACAATCGAGAACGGAACGCTATATCACAGTTCGTAGCAATTGGGTTTGGTCTATATGGGAGCACTTTGTATTTGGCTAACTGAAGAAATGAATCGTATATTAATTGATCGTCTGAGGAATATGGATATTTAATACGGGAATGGTTGAACCACTTCTCCACGTTCTCTCCACGTTAAGTCATGTGGGTTAAGTCATGTGAGAAGTCAGTTAATAAACCTACTGGGTCGGACCCTCCATGGGTGACCCATTTGGATACCCAATATCCAACACAATGTATAACAAGACTCAATTGTTAGTTCTACAACGGGAGTTTGATATTTCTACAAGACCTAGCGAGTCCCAATTGCTATTCAGAGACTTGTGAAATTATTAAATTTTATTATGGAAATATCAGTTTCTAAAATTTATTTCTACTCATTATTTTAGGTTATTGAGTATATCAAAATAATAATTACGTTCTTAGAATAATAAGTGTCATTGAAAATTCAAAATATTATTAAAATAAATATAAAAATGTATAACTCTGACAATACAAATATTATGTGGACATTAAAAAAAATTACATAACTTTGTGAAACTAATAATTTGGTAAACGAGAGTCGACTTATTTGAATTTGTGCCGTTGTACTCTATTCGTCCAAATTTATTTGTTCTAATTTCTTTTTTAATTTCTTTTATTTTATTTGTTTTATTTTTTATCTTAATACTATTTTGATCTTATTTTTTTGATACTGTCCTCATTTAACTTTATAATTTTTGTTATTAAAAATAATATTGAAAAAAGTAGTATTATTAATTTTGACATTGAAACCCCACTCTTTTTCTCCATACTCTCTCTCCTCTATTTTGTTAGTTCAAGAAAGAGTTAGAAGATTAATTAAAACAAAAAAAATTTATAATAGAGTAATTAAAATGGATAATTTTGATAAAAAAATCAACATAAACATTAGCAATATATATTATATTTAGAAACAAAAAAAAGATGGGTAATTTTGAGATAATTTTTAATATTAATAGGGTTTATTTAAGTGGACGGAGGGAGTATAATAAAGAGAGATTTTTATTATTAGGTTATCACTTATGGTTAAAACTAAGACCATAAAACTTGAGTTTTTGTTTCAATTTTTGATTTTTTTAATGAAATGAGAAGGAAAAATATGGACAAACATTTTAATTATTTTTTCTCCAATTTTTCTTTGCCCAAAAGCGGATGATTTTAATTTGAAAACTGAAATACAATAATATAGGTTCTCAAAAAAAAAAAACTTAGTAACACAAGCTAATTTTGTATAATAATCCATATTAATTATTATTAAAATATATTTAAAATATTAATTTAAATTCAAAAGTTGCTTATTATTTATTTTTATTTTTTATAAACCCACAAAAAAATGCACAAAAATAAAATAAAAACGGGTAGTGTTGTAACCATACCCTATAAATGCATTACACGATTGTGCAAATAAAATCTCACAATGAATGTTTGGATGTGCAAACATATGAGCAACAAAATTGAACACCACCTGTTCAACAACCATCCAGTATTAAATTTTTCCAACCACCATCCAGTATTAACATATATATTACACAGAACAATCCAACATATATCCCTACCAGAAACAATCCAGATTTTCTTCAAGAACCCTTGTACCCTTCGTGAGCAAGGAGCCGTTTGGTATAAACACGGTGCCGCCTCTCTCTCCCATATATAACCCAGAAGATTAAAGAGAGCATAACTGCAGTTGATACCATCACCAAACCAGTATAGATCCATTTACTGTATCGGCGGAGACCAGGGCAATAATCCCTATATATGTCAGTGATAGTTTCTCGCACAAAGCTGCAGTCTTGTAGCTCGACCAGGAATGGACCATAATGGTACAAACCGTAGCTCACGTTTAAACCGGCGGCCATCTGGTTGTAGAACGTTGGAGTTAAACGGCCTGGTGTGACGCAAATACCGCTGGCTGAAACTTGACATACATTGTTCTTCCACACCTGCATTTTATAAACGAGAGTTAATAGGTAGCATCTGGTATAGTTGTTCTGCAAGTCTACCACGTTTGTTTGCAAAAATTATGAATGGGATAGAACTATTTGTACTAATTTAACACCATTAAAGACTATTTTATCCTATGATTAGTACTTTATTTGATCTCAGAGACTATTTTGTATCATTGCTAAGGTCATTTGATAGTTGATACCTCAAAAGGGGATAATATAATCCACTTTTCCACTTGGTATTATAATCTATCATCAAATGACTTTAAAAATGATAAAACATAATCGGATTAAGTAAAGGACTAATCATGAAAGAAAATAATCCGAAGTGGTACTAATTTCATACAACTAGTCTTATCTCATTCATAATTTTTGCAAACAAACATAGCCCATAAGTTTTGTTTTAATTTAATGGAAACAGGAAATATTAGTGAAACAAAAATAATTTTAGTTGGCTTCTGTTTCTTTCAGTTTTTTTTTGCTATTTTATCCCAGTAAGAGTTTTGTTGTTTAAAAACAATTTAACTAATCTTCTTATGTTTTCACTTCTAGACAAAATGCTGAAAGTTTCTTTATAAGAAAACAGATCTAAGCGAGCACGACGACAAGCTTTTGGTTTGTGTTTTTTCTATACCTGAAAACACAACAGTTACGAATAAAGGGACTACTTTTTTGAATTTTTCACATTTGAATCTAGAAAAGTATTGCAAATCTTTGCAAATGAGCCCCTGATTCTAACTATTAGTTTGACAAAGTAAAACCAACTTATAATGGGATAACATGATGGCACAAATCAGCAAATTCTCATGAGGTCCAACCATCAAACGGTAACTACATAACATTTTCTCATTTATCTGTTCTAAAATAGTAAGGCTCTTTTGCATACCTGTGTAGCATTGTTCAAGTCCACTTCACCAGGAGCGCAAGCTCGATCCGTAAAGTCAGAATGGAATGGATTGCAAAGGATTGGCATTAGTGGACCAGATTGATTGAAGTACAACGGCTTGATGTTAGGGGAGAAATTAATGTTCGAGACATTGGTGATGACCTGATTAATTACATCAACCAGTTGAGAAGTGACTTCCTTGCTTCGCAACAAGGCCTCTTGCGCGGTGATATTATCCACACAGGGCAATATATCGTCTAATGCTGTATGAGCAGTTGGATTTTGAACCCACTGATTCATAGCAACACACGTGTCTGCAGTCACACTATAGTCAAAGAACCAATTATTAGACTACCTTGAAACAAATACACCTTTTTTTCCACACAAAAAAGGATCTCTTTTTATTTATAGTATAAAATGAAACAACGTTCTCAAGTTTGCCATCATACTCTCATTATCATGCCACCACTACTAAACTAACAACTTATTATTTTTAGGGGTAAACATGGAACAAAAATATATATTAATATTTGCAAATTTTACAAATGGGACACTTTTGTGGAAAAGAGGGAGTATAAAAATACACACACAAGATCTTTAAAGCTAGACTCAAAAGGACAAACAAGAAATTATATACTATATGTTAGTAGAAGAGAAGTGACAATAAGAGGGCTCTAATACTTTTCACTTCTACAAGAAACTAAACAAGAGTACTGGTTGAAGACACCATTTTGATTTTAAAGGATGTCTTGCACAGGAAATAGGATAAAGGTGAAGAATTAACCTTCGTACATAAATATGTAATTTCAACAAAATTATAACCATAAATCTATACACATAAAGTTCAGTATATTTACCACCATCTGGAATGCTGCATTACTGCCAGTAGTGATATTTTGGAAGGAAAGGTGATCGGTTGGCATGCATTAGTCTTATGGGCCGAAAAAAGTACGATAATAGCACTTGATGCCAATAGAAAGGGCACAAAAAAGAGCACACAGGTAAAAAGCTAGGATAGGCAGCATATGTGGTGCGGGACTACATACTCTTTCTCTCTCACCCTTTCCTCTGTATCTTTTCTTAGTCTCTCATAAAGACATAAACACAACGTTCATCTGGCTTAACTGTGACAGTACGGTCCAATGGAATTTATTTAAGAAATGGTTAATTCCAATACTAATAGTAAGCTTGCATAAAGGATAGAAAATAAATACAAAAAATTATAAAAAAAAACAAAAGTAATGTGAACTATTAGAAAAGAACATACTTGTGGAGAAGAAGAAATACTCCACACAAAATGAAAGTTCCGGCTACCAATATCCATCCAATTATAACCAAACTGCAACAAATAAATAGAATGTATTTCTCAGAAGAAAGAAATTATCCCAAGAAAGAATCACAGAAAAGTCAAAATGAGTTTATGTTTTAATCACTGTATTACTCACATATACACAAGAGTCTTCTTTCCGAACAGCGAAAGTACTGGAACAAGAAATTAAAATAAGCAAATATAAGTAGCACTAAAAAAACTTTTCTAAAATATTAATAATTGAAAAAAAGAATAGCATCAATATCCACGGAAACAGATGGGCTTACAAAATCCAATAAATGTCAAGAGAAGCATCACAGCAGAAATTATGATAAGGACCAATCTCCTGCAGGAAGGTTAACATATCAGTTTCATGACCAGAAATTGAAAGCTTGAAAGCATTTAACCACAATGTTTAGAAACTATCATTCATTACACTGAATCTACGATATCATGTATTTTATCTGAATTATCCACTGCTCGTTCAGTAAGGGTGCTAGCGGAAGAGTTAATCTTCGATTCAATCTGGTCAATGTCAGACTGGACGTTAGAAGGCAGAGAAACTTGATCCACTCCAATTTTCTTAGCAGCGGCAAGATATTCTGACACGTCCCTAAGTTTCTCCGCAGTGGTATTTGCCGTATTAACAACATATTCCAATGTTCTAGAAGTGATTCCATGAAACTTCCCCTGACTGGTATACAATACAACACATCCAACGCTGAAATGCAAGATTATGAATTAGTTTGGTTCAAAAAAAGTTTGGCATGTGTAAATATGTTTGGTGAGCGCATGTGTGTGTGTGTGTGAGAGAGAGAGAGAAGGGAAGGGGGATACATTGCAGCGATTGTGAAGAGTATGAGAAGAATAAGAGATAGGGTATAAGCCACTCGAGAATAGCCATAAGGCTCCCTTCGGCAACAGAAATAGCAGAGGCATATGAGCGATAAGCACAGTCCAAAGCAAAGGAACCAGACAGCCGCAAATACAAAAAGGGGAACGGCAGTAAAACCCACAGACTGCATGCACACGATATTTAGAGGTGAGAGACATAATAGGACAAAATTCTTATTTTAGTAAAACTAACCACAAATAAAGTAGGCAAATCATTGTTGTTTTGTTCTTTTGGAAAAAAAAATTAAACATGTTTGCACTTTGTAGTGTGATTACCTAGAATTAGAATAACTCAGGAGAGAAAATCAGTACAAAAACTGAATGCTTCCCAATCACTGAAGCATAAACACAAATGGGAGAAATTTTTTGGTTCATCAATTATTATTTACAGAAAGGCCGCAGTCAAGTTCTGGAGTACTAAACCACATACATTCATAAGATCAACGCCATTGACCAACATATAGTGTTTTAACATAACATATTTTGAATTATAAATTTTGCAGCTAAAATATTAAAATTTACCCATCAAAAATACTGAAAAATATTATATAATTGAGTTCAAGGAAAATTCAATGATCTCTTTTGGGACACCCAAGCATAGTTTACTATGGGCCTACCTGGTGCGCGTGGTTTGTGGGGTGGTGGTTGGCGCATTGCAATTTTGGATGTCGGTGCTCAATAATTAACACTATGCATTTCAAGAAAAAGGTGTTCAAGGTAAATCTTACTGTGTAGTTAAGAAAAAGTCAACAACTCTCATTTCTACATGGAGTAATCAATCAATTAACCACCATCAGTTAAGGTAGAAGGAATTCAAAACAATCACGCATGACACATTTAATGAACTAACTAAGAAAAGCATTAGTAAACAACACATTCATAATTATCAGTTTAGTTAGTTTCCCGGGTAATATAAAATGAGGAATTTCAAAGGAATATAAGCATATGCAGGGCAATACAATTATTGAACTGCTGTTACAATCATTGACAATAAGAAATTTAAAACTCCAGCAAGATTATGCCTTTCTTGTAGAAAGTTTGTTATAATTTTGAATAATATAATAATTGCCTATTAAAGATATGTACCCTGTACATAAAGTTTTCCCATATATACCCAAGAAACTATTAATCATATCTTTAAGCCTAGCCCTTCCATGTTGCCACTTGCCAGCTAAGAACGATTCGTGACATCTTGACACTGAAAGAGATTGACCCAACATATTACAAAATTTCTCAAGTCTACTACATTGACTGAGATATCATCTTTGGCCAATTTTCTTCCCCAAATTCGATTCTCCCCACTTAATATCTATTCCATACCACTAAACCAACATGTGGCAGATTACTCTATTCTGGTTCCGCCCACAATATTATTATAACCGTAAATGGTTTTATTATACTGAAAATAAACCAAATATAATATAACTACATCAAGGTGACATACAAAATCATGGTCTAAGGACAAGTGTGTTGGGCATATACACTTAGAACATGCAGACTTAAGGGTCTTGTTTGGCCGTCCCTATAAGTGAAACCATATCACATCCAGAATATATATTTCAGCTTAGGGCAGTATGAAAATTTAAAAAGTTTCTCTAAACATTGATTATTAAAGCAAGCCTACAAATAAAATAAGTGAAAAATCCCATCCACCCATGTTATTGAGCTCGATTGCATAATAAAAAAAAATGAATCAAGTGCATTTTTGAGACATCCAAACAAGGCATAATTATTATTCTCCTCCATCTTCCAAGATTTGTAGGACTATATGTATTTCTAACTTTAGGGATCTTTAAATTGAGAACAATGAATTGAAATTATATTTATTATTTAGACTTCCTGAATTTTATAGCAAAAATTGAAGTAAATAAATAAAACAAATAAAAAAAAAACTTACAGCCCAGTAATGGCGCTCACTAATGTTCCACCCTCCTGTATATCTTTTAAAATCATTAAGAGGATCTCTTCTGTAAGTCCTCTTTGGAGCCAAAATTAGATATGATGAATTCACAGGGGTTTCTTCACTTTGTCCTTCATCAAGCAATCTCTTGACCCCCTTTTTAACTTCCCCTGAAAATTTAAAAATAAAAAAGGTATCAAAATCATTTCCAAAATTCCAAAAAAAATTGCACCCAAAATCCAAAATCCAGCCAAAAATAAATAAAAGGGTTGTGAGAAAAAGGTAAGTGCCTGAACTGGGTATTGATTGGAAGGTGGGAAAATGGGAATCTCCATATGAGAAAGAGAAGAAAGTAGAAGAAATGAAGAAGAAGGTGATTAGGAGTGATAATGCAAGTGGCCTGTTACATAAACTTGCCATATTAGCAAGGATGCTTCAATGGGTTTTCTTATCAGAAAATCATTCAACCTCTTCTGTGTTGCTTGAGCTTGAGATTTTTGCTGGGGTTTGAAAGTGCTGAAGGCTTGTTTTGCAAAAAATAAATAAAAAACAAATTAAAACATAGTAGAATTCTCTATATATAAGTATATTATGTATACATATTTATATAGAGAGAAACAGAAAGAGAGTGGAAGATGTTGTGGCGTTAATTGAAGAAAGAGGACTGAGGAGAGAAAGGGAATAATTTTTGTTACGAAAACACCCTCAGAACTAGTCCCATCAAAAGAAGAAATACATTTTTAATGTGATAATACTGATACTCTCTCCATCCTTTTTTATTTATTATTTAGTGAAACTTTTTTTTATTTATCCTTTATAAATTTCAAAAAAATATTTTGACTTAATTTATTATATTAATCTTATATATCATACTAATTTATTTTCTTCTATTTTTTCAATAAACTAAAACGATATAGTATTAAAATTTTATATCTAATTTGATCAATCAGATAAAGTTTTAATTTTATTTTTTTATTTTTTTAAATGTTAAATAAAAAGAATAGAGGAAATAATTTTTGAGAAAATAATTTTCTTTTCACATATATAATAACATTTGTTATAAGTGTAGTTGTATGATAATAACACGTCATTTGTTTATTATATGTCAATAACAATATGTTAAATTTCATAAAAATAAATAAAATGTAAATCAAAATATTTTTAATTATATATAAACAAAATAGGTAATCAACATGTTTTGACTACTTAACAACTTGTCGTTTAGGTGAGGATGAGATGAGATGGGACAAAGGTGTTTAGGTGAGGATTTAAAAAAGAGAGTATTAATGAAGGGGGTTTAAGATTATAAATTTGAAAAATCTCTAGATTTATAGATATTTTTGTTTGAGATCTTTTCTGGGGCTCCTTTATCTTTTATAAAATTTATTTTCTTTCTAAAAATAATTTAAATAATTAAGATATATTAAAATTATAATAGGTTACAAATGATAAAAATATAGTAAAAATAATTTAAATAATAACTATTTCAAATAAATAATAGAAATAGGGTTGGACATCATAAATACTTTAAATATAGTCAATTTTTTACCAATAAAGTGATAATATCATTACATCTCTTTCATATAATTAATAAATAAAATTTATATTTACGTGACAATTTTTATTTACAAAAATATAAAATTTTATTTATAAAAATTGTCAATTCTCTATAATATTTTTGAATTCAATATTGTGGACTTGTGGTAAACTGGTAATTGAGTGGGCCTTTGCAATAAAAATTTGTCGGGTCTCTATAAGTTATTTAAATTTTAATCCACAATTCAAGTGTTGAGATAGAAAATTTTAAAAATATATTTTCTTAAGTAAAAATGTTTTTGCTTATAATGTCTTTTATTACATGACTTTGGAAGTCTATACCATATTCACACCGGTGTGGATTTTTTTTTTACTCATGAGTTAAAGAACTTATACAAATGCATGTTATTTTTATTTATATAAATAGTATTTTTATGTGTAAAATTATTAATTACTTCAAAAGTATAACAAACAAGAAGAAAAAAACACTATTGCATGATTGTTTTCCCGTTTGCCCATATAAGTTTAGTTACATTATTGTTTTATCCTTTTTAATTTAAATCTTTTATAACTTTATTTTATCTTTCGAATTTTATAAAGCATTTATTTTATCTTTGTGTTATTTACACACACTACACGTGTGTCACCAGATTCTAGTAAGTAAGGTTTTCAGAATCGGATCGTTTATCGAACTTAAAAAGGTACCGGGTGGATGGGTCACTGGTCCAACCAGTGGTCGAATCGTTATTGACCCAGTGACGTCATTAATATATATAAATATATATTATTAGTAATTAATAATTTTTTTTAAAATCTCATTTTTTATGAACTAAAACATAATAAAGATGAGTTTCAATATTAATAAAAATGGTTAATTTTAATATTAAATTTTGTTTGGTAAAAAAATTTAAAAATCGAGTCAGCTGGGTTAATTAACTTGGTTTACCGGTTGGACCATCGGTTGAACCGGTGATTAACAGGCTAACCCGGGTTTGGACCAAACCGGGTCAATGGTCCAAACCGGACCGAAAGGCGGACCAGTTCTGATTTTTATCGGTTCGACCATCAATCTGGTCCGGGTTTTAAAACATTGCTAGTAAGTAATAATATTAATACCTGGATTTTAAATCTCAAATTTGAAATTCCGTTCCTGAATTGGTTCCAGCTTGGGCCCGACTTGGTCAAAATTTGGCTTGGTCAAAGCCCGATCAGATCTGACCCGGTCTGAAGGCATTGAAGAGGCCATGGTTTTGAGGTTAATATCTGATTTGATCCGACCAACAAAATAGCCCAAGGACATGTCTGAGGTCTGGTTCGACCTGAGGCCCTGCGTAAGACCCCACTTTTATGAATAAAGGTTTAATATAATCGAATTACTTTTCTCATGGTAATGTGGAAAGATAATACCCAATTGGATTATGTTCGGTATTATAAATGTACATGGATTATATATTGAGAGATATACATGTACCTCAACTTACTATATTGTAATATTATTACCTTATTAAAAACTACATTGTGACTCTAAATAAAATTACAACCTATGTATACATACATGTGTATTTAGCCTAAGTATATATAATGTGAACATAAAATAAACCTAAGTGTTGTATTTATTTCATTTGCCAAATGCTGAGTTCTACATAAGCTTGTCCCAAATTGATTGTCGTCTCTCTCCTCACGTGTATAACTCGATGGCTAGCCTATTGCCTCTTCTCCCAAACTTAGCATCATCATGATCACAAGGGGAGTGGCTCCAATAGTGGAATTCACCAACTACCCAACAACTATCCCTTAACCTCTAAGTTTTTGCTTTTCCCGTTGGTTGAAATTTATGAACAAAGCTATTATCTATATAATTCATTCTCTATAAATGAAGCTCCCTCCTTTTATTTTTCATTTGCTGAGTTTCTGCTAACTAAGAGTTGAGAGGTAGTATATCATTGAGGTGAGGGCCTGTGAATTGAGAAAGTTTGATATAGCAGTGAACCCAATCCAAGCTTAGCAGAGGTAACTCTCATTTCATTGTTCTTCATTTTTGAAACTTGATAGATTATTGATTATGCATGAATTACATGATAATTGGATTGGAGAATGATTGTTAGTTGTTATGTAAGTTTATATGCATCTAATATAGCAATGTGACTGTGTTGGAATGAATTTTGTAGGAGAATTTTGTGTTTGGTTTTGAAATCTGCCGAACAGAGGCCTTTCTAGTTCTGGCCGGAAAGTGGCGCAGCTGTGCCCAATTTGTTTTTGGGTGCAGCACAGTTGCGCCGGTACCTGATTTCAGATCCTGCTTCTGTTAACAAATCTGTTAAGTACCAACGTGTTAATACTACTTAGACAAGCATGAGAACATGGTTAACATGTATATATGAGTACATTGACATAGTATGAGCATGTTTGACTATGATAGTATATAATTACTAAAGAAAGTTATAATTTTTGAAATAAAAGTTAGAGTTTTTAAAACAAACTTCGCATATGCATGTGAGGTTCACATTCTGACTTTTAAGCATGTTGGTATGGCTTAGCAATGCATGGAGAACATGTTTAACTTGTGCATATGTGACTCTTGATGTGGCATGAGTTGCTTTGCCGTCGTTAGTATACATTGCTAAATAAACTTAAAGTTTCTAAAATAGACTTTCACATATTATGTTGATGTTTATGTTCTGACTTTGTAAGCACGTTTGTGTGGTCTAGATATACATGAAGATCATGTTAACATGTGAATTTATGTGTCATGATATAGCATGAACGTGTTTGACCTCATTAGTGAACATTTACTAAAGAAAGTATACGTTTTGAAAATGGACTTTGACATATAAGTATGATATTCATATTTTGACCATATTAGCATGATAATATACTTATATGACTAAATTACGAACATAAGCTAGCATTATTAGTGATACATGGTTTCCTTGTTCATGTCCAAATTGTTTGGCTTTTAACTAAAGGAAACTTGATATATTTGAAACTAATATCCATGAATACCACATGAGAGATATTCTAACTTTGTGAGCATGTAAACATGACTTAACTACATATGAAAGGTGAATACAAGGTATTGAGTTTACGCTAGCCTACATGGGTTAAGTGGTAACGATTTCAAAAGTAAAGTTCGGACTTTTTGTAAACTAAGTTGCATGATCATAGTGTAATAGCATTCTGATATTTTTAACATGCTTAATAGTGCTTTTAAAATCACTAATATATCATGTATGTGCACATACTTGTTAGAAACAATGCGAGTTAATCAAGTATGAGGTTGATTAAGTTTTCAAACAAATAACGATGCTATTTATGCGTATAGGATGTAGAAATATGTGAGCATGCTTATTGATAGATTATATGACCACCTCGCATGTGTGCATGTCAAACATGATAGCCTTTATGATTTCATGACTTTATATAGCCTTAAGTCATCAAAGATATTAATATTGAACCATTGCATGAAAGATTGGACTGGAGCTGACGGATCGTCAATCTGAGTTGTAAAAATGTTGAAAACGGAGTTTGTGTAAAAATATATCAAATTTTGACGAAAACGGCCACAGAACTAAGTTCCGGACATATTTAGAAGATAAAACTTGATGTGCAGGTGTAAAACAGTGCAAAGTAGTAGTATTGACTTGCTGATCGTAAAAATACTTATAACGGGCTGCACTATGGGCTTTTTGCCGAATCGTAGGCCTTAAACGTCCAAACCTACCAGTGGTTTTTTGATATGTGGTAGTATATGGGTATATCTATGTGTTGGAATGAAAATATTTGGGTTGGAAAGAGGTTTAAAAGTCAAAAAATCAGTCAGGCAGGGCTTCGCTGCGCTTCTTGCTTATGCAAATGAGAGGGGGCTGCCCCTCTATTTATAGAGGGGGGAGCCGCACCTCTACATGCTTCTGCTGCAGGTAGAGGTGCGGCCACTCGAGGTAGGTCCCGCATGTTCGGCTTGGTCATCTCGAAGTACGTGCACTCCAAGCAATGCAATGTCCGATCGAAAACTTTTTAATTTTTGATCGGAGCGTCCGTTTGAGGCATGTGATACCTTTTCGGAAAGCTCTCGCCGAGAGTGTTGCAATGACGTAGGGAAAAACATTTTTTCGGTCCAGGAAGACGGGTTCATAACCAGGTCTTCGATTCTCGATAGTTTGTCCGTTGAACTGTCTTGCGTTGTTGCCACTTGGGATCGTCGTTAGGGTTCTTTTTGACTTTGGCGGCATCGATTTGGCTTGAGTTTGACCAAGTCGGTTGAAAGTTAGTAGAATGACCGTTCTATCCCTCCCGGGGTTGCCTGTAGTGTCGGCATGGTCGCTAGTTGACTTCCGAGAGCTGATTCCAAGACTTGGATCCCAGTCGAATCTTTTGTCCTCAGGGTTGTCTCTGAGGTTGATGTGGTTGTTCTAGGTTTTGCTATGGAGTTATTGCGATGCTTTAGGCTGATGTCTGAAGTTGTCCTGACGTCCCGGGTTGAGACCGGGGATAACCTGCACTTCTCGGGTTGAGACCGGGGTTGATTTTGACTTTCCGGGTTACTATCGGGGTTAATTGGTACCTCCCAGGTTGAGACCGGGGTTGAGATTGAGGATCCGATTGACTGTCGGAGCTTGATTGATGGTCCGATTGACTGTCGGAGCTTGATTGATGGTCCGATTGACTGTTGGAGCTTGATTGATGGTCCGATTGACTGTCGGAACTTGATTGATGACTGTCGAAACTTGATTGATGGTCCGATTGACTGTCGAAACTTGATTACCGATATTGGGAATTGAATTTAACTGGAGCACCGATGTTGTGGATCGAATTTGGGTTAATTGACGATTTTACCCTTCTACTGGATAAGTATCGGGGCAAGGAAAATCTCGAGTGTCTACAGATTCCCCTCTTTATCATGTCTATGTAAAGTAATGGAATGGACAGGATAAAGATTAGTAGACACTGGGAATAGAAAATGCCAGAGTCATTTCGAAGGCTGGGCGTCTTGAAGTAGAATGGGGCTGCTTTTTGCTGCGTGCGTTATCACTTGGATGGGGATGACGCCGTCTTGTATAGCCCTTGATGGTATTAGGGAGTTACCGCAAACTACCTTTGTCATTTTCTACTGGGGATGACATTATTCACGATAACGGGTTTGACTCTGTTGAGATTGGCGGATTTAAGCTATCACAGATTTTTCCGTCTTGATCTGCTAGGGATGACGTCCTTTGCGATAGCTTCGCAGATTCTGATTGATACTACCTCAGTGATCCCCTTTGAGGATGTGTATAACAGATTCCATCAGTTGTGATGGATTGTTATAATGGTTTCCGTTGCCAGATCCCTTCTATTTCTTGGCTGGGGTTAAGCCGTCAGTTGAAGCGTCATTTGGGTTGAGCCAATGATTGGACTGTATTTCGATCTGTACTCGAACTTCGCTGGGGCTGAGCCAATGGCTGAAACTGACTTCGGTCAGTACCCGAACTTCACTAGGGCTGAGCCAACGGCTGAAACTGCTTCGGTCAGTACCCGAACTTCGCTGAGGCTGAGCCAACGGCTGAAATTGATTTTGGTCAGCACTCGAACTTCGTTGGAGCTGAGCCAATGGCTAAAACTGCTTCGGTCAGTACCCGAACTTCACTGGGGCTGAGCCAATGGCTAAAACTGCTTCGGTCGGTGATAGTAGTGTGCATACAAGCCAATCATGTATGATGATAAAGCACGTACTTTGTAAACAATCTTATTTATTTATTAATAAAATATTCATTTATTAAAGGCATTTAATTATCTACATGTTGCTGTTTTTATAATATGTAAATAACCCATAGTTTTAAGCAATGCTTTTAGAATCATGATGATGATCATGCTAATGAGATCTAAATTCTTAGAAAGTTTTAAAACTAAAATAGTTCCCAATCGTGGGATTACTAAAAAGGGGATTAGTAAATCCGGATAGATTGGTACATATGTTGCTTGCTCATTGGATGAGGATGATTGATCTTATGATCATTTGTGTGGAGACACTAAAGCAAGTATGTAGGTGCTTATTGGAGAATAAGTTCACTGAACGTGATTCGCTATGGAATACCTAATGGAGATTTACTCGCCTGTCAATAGGAATTCCTAATGTGATAGTAGTACAAGTAATCCTTGGACTTGAGATCATCATAGTATCTTGTATGTAACAAATTATACTTTGACTTATTCCTTAAGACCTTTTAAGGCATATATAGGGTATGCTTGGGTATAATGAGTTACATATGGAGATAATGAATGATCAATAAAGAATCTACCACCTCTAGTAAAAGAGGAGATATGTCCTATGTGATTCGTTAAATGACAACCCAGGAATCCTTGGCCAAGGTGAAATGAAATTAGAAAGGAGTTTCTAATTTGCATTATTTGGAGTTGTGCATTTTCTAATCGAAATACATATAATTAAATAAAATAAGACTTGACAGTAAATCCATGTCTTATATTTAATTGGGACATTGTATGGTGGAAGGATTGAATTGTACGGTAACTATTTACTCACAGGTTCTTTTTGATTAATGTTGAAATCTATATTATCTGGAAAGTCGTTGATCGCTAGGGAGGCTTATCCCTATTGTAGAATAAATATTATTTATTTAAATAAATTATTAGTTTAATTTATTTATTTAAATAAGATTAAAATTGTTTTAATTGATTTATTCACAACCGGTTTAATATGGAGAACCTAAAGGGTCACACCATAAAAGGAAGAATAATTATTTAAGAAGGTAATGGCATAATCGTAATAATGCATTAAGTATAATTAATTTAATCTATGGTGATAGAATAAATTAAATAGCTTAATGTTTATTATTTAATATTTTAGAAATATTAAATATAAATTAATAAGAGGAGTCTTATTAATATTATTACAATTATTATTATTTTAATTTCTAAAGGAGTTTAGTAATTAATTTAATATTTAGTACTCTCATTTATTCCTAATAAGATTAGGAGACAAATTAATTAAATGAATTTAATTAATTATTCCCATGTGGTGGGAAGCCTAAATTAATTAAAGGAGTTTAATTAATTAAAAGAAATCCCATGTCTAATAGGATTAGAAGGGTTGACCAATGTCTATATAAGAGAAGTCTTATAATAGATATTAGATTGATGTAATTCCAATTGTTGGAGAGTACTCCTTTTCTATAGAGGATAGAAAACTAAGGTTAAGCCAAACACCCTCCTTCTTGATAATTCATCTTCCTTGGTGGATCACCTCTAGAGGCCAAACACTTGGGTGGCTAACGTTGATCAAAGGAAGGAATCTAACCCGGAAATTCAAGGAGATCACGAAGAACAAGGAGTTGAACTAGTACCTGTGGAAGCTTCGTTCTACAAGGGTATGATTCCATAACTTCTTATTTATCGTTTTAAATTAATAATTTGCATAAAGGATGATCCGGGTAATGGTTTTGTAGAAATTTTTTAAACTCTGATATACCATGCTTCCGCTAATTTTTGCAATTTGATTGCGTCGTGATTTCGTACAAACCCAACAGTGGCATCAGAGCCAAATCTTTATGCAATTATTAATTTTTTTTTTTTGATTTCATATACATATGGGTATGTATTTAAAATAATTTATTGGGCATAATTTTATTGTATAAAATTATATTTTTTTAAAAAAAAAAAAAAAAAAAAGAAGACTTTTTTTGGAACGAATCACAATTTTTTTTTTTTGGTGCTAATCTTGAATTCTGCAAAGAAAAGGTGTTTTCTCTTTCTTACTCCAAAAAGAAGGTGACCCATCAGGAAAGGACTTTTTTAATAAACCTGCAGGACTCTTTTAATAAAAGAAGGTGACTTCTTTTTAAAAAATAAATATGATATATTTATATATTATATTCTAAATAATTTTATAATTAAAATAAAGAGTTTATTTTAATCTTGAAATTGGATTTCATGCAATTTAAAATTGCCCATTAAATGATACTCATATATATATGGAATGTTTTAATTCATGAGATGAATATTTATTTATTGATATATATGGTGATATGTATGAAAATAAATGGGGATTGATTATGGACTATTTGACCAATGTGATTGGATTTTATTTTAGTTGAATGCTTGAATGAATGAGTTTTATTAAATGGGGTCTGCGTACCTCGTCTTCTCTATTTTTTTTTTCTTGATGTAAAATTCTATCTCCCTCCTATGTACTTCCCCTTGACTGTTGATCAAGGTTTCTATTTAAATTAAATAGTTTAATGTAATAAGAATAGTTAGAATTATCTTGAAGAAATTGGAGACCAAGGAGCAAGGAGCGCGTGAAGACCCGTTTGTATGGAGCCCGGATTTAAATGTAATAGTTATATTTAAATTTAAATTCTTGCACTCCTAGGTTTGACCTTTTGGTTCACTTGGTGGCTCTAGTGAACCAAACTAGAATAAAAGTCCATAATCAATCCGGGTAGAATATAATATTCTATATTGCATGCTAAATATTATATATATTATATTTTATGCAAACATGCTTCGCATGTTTAATAAAATGACGCGTATTTTATATATATATGTGCATGCGCGCTAAACAAGATGAGACAAATAATAACAAACCCCTCAAAGAAATAATATTAAGTCTGAAGCGTTCAATGATATTTGGAATATCGAACGTCGCCTTCTAGCATGATAAATTAATAGAGTATTAAATATTTAATATGAGCTTGTTGTGCTATCCACAAGGCGAGTATTGCGTATTTAAGATGTTAATTAATCACATTTGATGCTTATCAAGAAAATTGAACGATCTAGTCTTGTTGTGCTATCCACAAGGACGAACATTTTTCTTTTTTGAATTTATGGAAGTGCTAGGCTGGACTTAACTTAAATCATTTTAGTTCGGATGTGCACACACTTGACCATTATGATTTAAGAGGCAAAATAAAAGGAGTTATATAGTGTTGTAATTGACAAGAGTTGTCTACCTATTTATTTGTATATCGCTTGTTGTGCTATCCACAAGGTTATATACATTTGAAATGGGATCCTTATTCTCACTAGCAAATCTTTAATTAGATGTTGCCGAACTATATAAGTGAGGGTAATATAGTTTGATGAAAATAGTGGGAGATACCAATTTAAAATAAAGACCTAAATTTATTTTGGTATGCAAAATTAATAAAATGAATGTTTGCTAAAATGTTATTTTTCACATGCAGAATTTTAAAAATGTCTAAATCACTAATCTCACTACGAAGCATACTTGATGCAAACAAGCTTACCGGGCCGAATTATGAGGACTGGCTAAGAAATCTGAGAATTGTTCTCACTACTGAAAAGATTTCTTATGTCCTAAATTCAACTGTCCCTGAATCTGTTTCAGAAACAGCCTCTGAGGAAGAGATTGCCACTTTCAATAAGTGGCAAGATGATGCATCTGTGGCTCAATGCATCATGCTCGCATCCATGAATAACGAGCTTCAGCGTCAGCACGAAAAAATGGATGCTCCTGCTATGCTGCTTCACCTCAAGGAGTTGTATGGTGAACAGAGTAGAACTGCTAGATATGAGATATCTAAGGAGCTCTTCCGATCTCGGATGACCGAGGGTACTGCCGTCGAGACTCATGTCCTGAAAGTGATCAATTTGATTGAACGCCTTGGACAGCTTGGGTTCGTCATGGATGGGGAGTTGAGTCAAGACTTGGTCTTGCAGTCACTCCCTGAGACCTTCTCGCAGTTTGTGGTTAATTTTCACATGAATAAGCTAGATGTCAGCTTGCCTGAGCTGCTTAACATGCTGAAAACTGCAGAAGGTCACTTCCCATCCAAGAAGAACCATATCTTGATGGTGGATTCTTCCAATAAAAGGAAGAGACCTAAGGTATCTTCTGAAAAGAAGAAATCCAAGAAGGCTAAGGGAAAGGGGAAAGAAAAGGAACAAAAGAAACCTGAACCAGCTAAAGGAATGTGCTTTCATTGCAACAAGCCGGGACATTGGAAAAGGAACTGCAAGAAGTATCTAGCAGAGAAGAAGCTTGGAGAAGCTTCGACTTCCAATCAAGGTTTGTTTATGATTGAAATTAATTTTTTTGAAAGTCATAATTCTACTTGGGTATTGGATACCGGCTGTGGTTCTCACATATGTAATACTGTGCAGGGACTGGTCAGAAGTAGAAAGCTGAACAATGATGAGGTGATCCTACGAGTGGGGAATGGAGCAAAGGTTGCTGCATTAGCTGTAGGAACTTATTATTTAGCAATGCCTTCGGGCAAGTCCATTTATCTTAATAATTGTTATTATGTTCCGAATATTATTAAAAACATTATTTCAATTTCTGTATTGGATATGGAAGGATTTAACGTTGTTATAAAGAACAATAGTTGTTCTATTTATAAAGACGATGTTTTATATGGTATTGGAAATTTGCGAAATAGACTTTATACACTTGACTTACAAGAAAATATATTTCAAATTGAACAAACTAAGAAAAGAAAAAGAGATGATATTAATTATACCTACATGTGGCACTATAGACTCGGTCATATCAATGAAACAAGATTATCCAAGTTGCATAAAGATGGGCTCCTCGAGCTATCCGATTATGAATCATATCCAACTTGTGAATCTTGTCTCATGGGTAAAATGACTAAATCTCCTTTTAGTGGAAGAGGAGAAAGAGTTACAGAGTTGTTGGCATTGATTCACACAGACGTTTGTGGGCCTATGACAACAAGTGCACGGGGTGGGTATTCTTATTTTATTACTTTCACTGATGATCACTCAAGATTTGGATATGTGTATTTAATGAAATACAAGTCAGAATCATTTGAAAAGTTCAAAGAGTTCAGAAGTGAAGTAGAGAAACAAACGGGCAAGAGTATAAAGATACTTCGATCAGATCGAGGCGGAGAATACTTAAGCGGTGAGTTTCTCAATTGTCTCAAAGAAAATGGTATAATCTCACAATGGACTCCTCCAGGTACACCACAGTTAAATGGAGTATCTGAAAGGAGAAATCGAACACTGTTAGACATGGTTCGATCCATGATGAGTTTTACCGACCTTCCAATTTCCTTCTGGGGATATGCCCTAGAAACGGCTGCATACCTACTTAACAAGGTACCTACCAAATCCGTCCCAAAGACTCCATATGAGATGTGGAAGGGGAGGAAACCAAATCTTAAGCATGTTAAGACTTGGGGTTGTCCAGCTTATGTCAAAAAGTTTGAACATGATAAGCTACAGACTAAATCCGAAAAGTGTAGATTTGTGGGATACCCTAAAGAAACTGTAGGGTATTATTTCTATCATCTAACTGATCAAAAGGTGTTTGTTGCGAAACATGCTGCCTTCTTGGAAAAGGAGTTTATCCATGAAGGGGTCAGTGGGAGTAAGATATATCTTGAAGAAGTTCAAGAACCACAAATTACCACGGATCAAAGTCAGGTACCTGACCAAGTAGAAGAACCTACTATACCACACCCTGTTCGTAAATCTTGGAGAGTACCGAAGATACCTGAGAGGTATGGATTCGTTATAGAGGATGACGATGAGGTACACATCATGAATGATGATGATCCATTGAATTACGAACAGGCCATGAGTAATAAAGACTCAGGGAAATGGCTTGAAGCCATGAAATCCGAAATAGACTCCATGTATGAAAACAAAGTATGGACTTTGGTTTCACCACCTGAAGGCATTAAGCCTATTGGGTGTAAATGGGTCTTTAAAAGAAAGACTGGAGCGGACGGCAAGGTGGAGACCTATAAGGCCCGACTGGTTGCAAAAGGTTTCAAACAAAGACAAGGAGTTGATTATGATGAAACCTTTTCACCAGTAGCTATGCTCAAGTCCATTCGGATTTTGCTTGCAATTGCAGCTTATAACGACTATGAGATCTGGCAGATGGACGTGAAAACGGCTTTCCTCAATGGAAAACTTGAGGAGGATGTGTATATGACACAGCCAGAGGGATTTGTTTCAAAGGTTGGAATAAATCAAGTCTGTAAGCTGCAACGATCCATTTATGGATTGAAGCAAGCTTCTCGTAGATGGAACATTCGTTTTGATGAGACAATCAAAGAGTTTGATTTTATCAAAAATGACGATGAACCATGTGTGTACAAGAAGGTTAGTGGGAGCGTAATTTCATTCCTTGTATTATATGTTGATGATATATTACTGATAGGGAATGACATTCCTATGCTACAATCAATTAAAATCTGGTTATCTAAAAACTTCTCCATGAAGGACTTGGGAGAAGCATCCTATATTTTGGGGATAAAGATCTATAGAGATAGATCTAAAAGGATGCTTGGTTTATCCCAAGGAACGTACATTGATACGATGCTAAAGAGGTTTAGCATGGAAGATTCCAAAAGAGGTCTCATGCCGATGAGCCATGGAATACATCTCTCCAAGAAACAGGCCCCAAAGACACCTGAGGAGAGAGACCGTATGAGTAAGATCCCTTATGCTTCTGCAATAGGATCTATCATGTACGGTATGATATGTACTAGACCGGATGTTGCTCATGCACTTAGTGTAACGAGCAGATACCAGTCGAATCCTGGAGAAGAGCACTGGAAGGCAGTGAAAAATATCCTAAAGTACTTGAGAAGGACTAAAGATATTTTTCTTGTCTACGGTGGGTCTGAATTAAAACTCGAGGGCTTCACAGACTCAAGTTTTCAAACGGACCAAGATGACAGTAAATCTGTTTCGGGGTATGTTTTACCTTGAACGGAGGCGCAGTGAGTTGGAAGAGTTCCAAGCAGCAAACAGTTGCTGATTCAGTGACAGAGGCAGAGTATATAGCTGCAAGTGAAGCTGCAAAGGAAGCTGTTTGGATGAAGAAGTTCATAACTGAACTTGGTGTGGTTCCTAGCATTGGAGAAGCAGTTCCCGTTTACTGTGACAACACAGGAGCAGTTGCACAGGCTAAGGAACCCAGGTCTCATCAGAAATCTAAACACGTGTTGCGGCGATTTCACTTGATCAGGGAGATCATTGAAAGAGGAGACGTCACCTTGGAGCGTGTAGACTCTCAAGATAACATTGCAGATCCATTTACTAAAGCTTTAACACAACAGCAGTTTGATCGTCACTTAGAGAAGATGGGTATGAGATACCATGGCGATTGGCTTTAGTGCAAGTGAGAGATTGATAGTAGTGTGCATACAAGCCAATCATGTATGATGATAAAGCACGTACTTTGTAAACAATCTTATTTATTTATTAATAAAATATTCATTTATTAAAGGCATTTAATTATCTACATGTTGCTATTTTTATAATATGTAAATAACCCATAGTTTTAAGCAATGCTTTTAGAATCATGATGATGATCATGCTAATGAGATCTAAATTCTTAGAAAGTTTTAAAACTAAAATAGTTCCCAATCGTGGGATTACTAAAAAGGGGATTAGTAAATCCGGATAGATTGGTACATATGTTGCTTGCTCATTGGATGAGGATGATTGATCTCATGATCATTTGTGTGGAGACACTAAAGCAAGTATGTAGGTGCTTATTGGAGAATAAGTTCACTGAACGTGATTCGCTATGGAATACCTAATGGAGATTTACTCGCCTGTCAATAGGAATTCCTAATGTGATAGTAGTACAAGTAATCCTTGGACTTGAGATCATCATAGTATCTTGTATGTAACAAATTATACTTTGACTTATTCCTTAAGACCTTTTAAGGCATATATAGGGTATGCTTGGGTATAATGAGTTACCTATGGAGATAATGAATGATCAATAAAGAATCTACCACCTCTAGTAAAAGAGGAGATATGTCCTATGTGATTCGTTAAATGACAACCCAGGAATCCTTGGCCAAGGTGAAATGAAATTAGAAAGGAGTTTCTAATTTGCATTATTTGGAGTTGTGCATTTTCTAATCGAAATACATATAATTAAATAAAATAAGACTTGACAGTAAATCCATGTCTTATATTTAATTGGGACATTGTATGGTGGAAGGATTGAATTGTACGGTAACTATTTACTCACAGGTTCTTTTTGATTAATGTTGAAATCTATATTATCTGGAAAGTCGTTGATCGCTAGGGAGGCTTATCCCTATTGTAGAATAAATATTATTTATTTAAATAAATTATTAGTTTAATTTATTTATTTAAATAAGATTAAAATTGTTTTAATTGATTTATTCACAACCGGTTTAATATGGAGAACCTAAAGGGTCACACCATAAAAGGAAGAATAATTATTTAAGAAGGTAATGGCATAATCGTAATAATGCATTAAGTATAATTAATTTAATCTATGGTGATAGAATAAATTAAATAGCTTAATGTTTATTATTTAATATTTTAGAAATATTAAATATAAATTAATAAGAGGAGTCTTATTAATATTATTACAATTATTATTATTTTAATTTCTAAAGGAGTTTAGTAATTAATTTAATATTTAGTACTCTCATTTATTCCTAATAAGATTAGGAGACAAATTAATTAAATGAATTTAATTAATTATTCCCATGTGGTGGGAAGCCTAAATTAATTAAAGGAGTTTAATTAATTAAAAGAAATCCCATGTCTAATAGGATTAGAAGGGTTGACCAATGTCTATATAAGAGAAGTCTTATAATAGATATTAGATTGATGTAATTCCAATTGTTGGAGAGTACTCCTTTTCTATAGAGGATAGAAAACTAAGGTTAAGCCAAACACCCTCCTTCTTGATAATTCATCTTCCTTGGTGGATCACCTCTAGAGGCCAAACACTTGGGTGGCTAACGTTGATCAAAGGAAGGAATCTAACCCGGAAATTCAAGGAGATCACGAAGAACAAGGAGTTGAACTAGTACCTGTGGAAGCTTCGTTCTACAAGGGTATGATTCCATAACTTCTTATTTATCGTTTTAAATTAATAATTTGCATAAAGGATGATCCGGGTAATGGTTTTGTAGAAATTTTTTAAACTCTGATATACCATGCTTCCGCTAATTTTTGCAATTTGATTGCGTCGTGATTTCGTACAAACCCAACAGTCGGTACCCGAACTTCGCTGGGGCTGAGCCAACGGCTGAAACTGCTTCGATCAGTACCCGAACTTTGCTGGGGATGAGCCAACGGCTGAAATTGACTTCGGTAAGAACCCGAACTTCGCTGGGGCTAAGCCAATGGCTGAAACTGCTTCGATCAGTACCCAAACTTCACTGGGGCTGAGCCAACGGCTGAAATTGACTTCGGTCGGAACCCGAACTTTGCTGGGGATGAGTCAACGGCTGAAACTACTTCGGTCAGTACCCGAACTTCGCTGGGGCTGAGGCAACGGCTGAAAATACTTTGGTCGGTATCCGAACTTCGCTAGGGCTGAGCCAATGGCTGAAATTGACTTTGATCGGAACCTTGACTTCAATGGGGCTGAGCCAACGGCTAAAACTGCTTTGGTCAGTACCCGAACTTCGCTGGGGCTGAGCCAACGGCTGAAATTGACTTCGGTCGGAACCCGAACTTCGCTGGGGCTGAGCCAACGGCTAAAAATTCTTCGGTCAGTACCCGATCTTCGCTGGGGCTGAGCCAACTGCTGAAATTAACTTCGAAAAGAACCCAAACTTCGCTAGGGCTGAGCCAACGGCTGAAACTGACTTCGGTCAGTACCCGAACTTTGCTGGGGCTGAGCCAACTGCTGAAACTACTTCGGTCAATACCCGAACTTCACTAGGGCTGAGCCAACGGCTGAAATTGACTTCTGTCGGAACCCGAACTTTGCTGGGGCTGAGTCAACGGCTAAAACTGCTTCAGTCAGTACCCGAACTTCGCTGGGGCTGAGCCAACGGCTGAAACTACTTCGGTCGGTATCCGAACTTCGCTAGGGCTGAGCCAACCGCTAAAATTGACTTTGATTGGAACCTTGACTTCACTGGGGCTGAGCCAATGGCTAAAACTTCTTTTGTCAGTACCAGAACTTCGCTGGGGCTGAGCCAACGGCTGAAATTAACTTCGGTCTGAACCCGAACTTCGCTGGGGCTAAGCCAATGGCTGAAACTGCTTCGGTCAATACTCGATCTTCGCTGGGGCTGAGCCAACTGCTGAAATTAACTTCGGTCAGAACCCGAACTTTGCTGGGGCTGTGACAACGGCTGAAACTTCTTCGATCAGTACCCGAACTTCGCTGGGGCTGAGCCAACGGCTGAAATTGACTTCGGTCAGAACCCGAACTTCGCTGGGGCTGAGCCAACTACTGAAACTACTTCGGTTAGTACCCGAACTTCGCTGGGGCTGAGCCAACGGCTGAAATTGATTTTGGTCGGCACCCGAACTTCGCTGGAGCTAAGCCAACGGCTGAAACTACTTCGGTCAGTACCTGAACTTCGCTGGGAATGAGCCAACGACTGAAATTGACTTCGGTCGGAACCCGAACTTCGCTGAGGCTGAGCCAACGGCTGAAACTGCTTTGGTCAGTACCCAAACTTCGATGGGGCTGAGCCAACGACTGAAATTGACTTTGGTCGGAACCCAAACTTTGTTGGGGCTGAGTCAACGGCTGAAACTACTTCGGTCAGTACCCGAACTTCGCTGGGGCTGAGCCAACGGATGAAACTATTTTGGTCGGGATTTTTCACTTTGCAAGTTTCCCGTTTGAGCAGCGAAAGGATTTTCGATCTTCTTTTTCAGATCTACAGAGTTCTGGCAGTCGAATTCTGAATCCGTCAATTCCTACGCGTTCAGCTCAGCGCAGGTAATGTTTTACATTATTCTTTAGCAGTTTTTGACCGTTAAAAGCATATGAACCACCTAGGGTGCTTTTAATCGTAATGTATGAAAAATGTATGTCTATATGACTTGTGAAAAATTTTCTGTCTACATATGTATGTATATTTTACTGTAATGGACGTTTGGATGTAAGAAAATTCAGGTTTTGAGACAGTACTATTTTGAGCTTTTTTGGTCAGTCTAATCATCCTTTTTGAGGCTTAGCGAGCCCGGACTTTCAACTAAAAATGCCTATGGTATTTTGGAGACCTTGTGAGGCTGGTTTTTGATTTGTTTTAGTAAATATGAACTGTTTCTATTTTTGGGTAGATGTGCTACTGAATGGCCACCTAGGCATGCCTGCGTGCATGTGGATAGTCTATTTTACAAAGGAGACTCTGACGAAATTTTTCCAAAATCTTAGGTTTTGAAAAACATGCATTTTTGACTATGTGGGGAGTTTTTTACTGACCCAATGCAGGTTTTGAGCTTCTGGAATTTTGAAACCATGCAGTTTTGACTGTACGGGGTATTTTTATTGGACCCATGCATGTTTTAGGACTTAGATATGTATGCTGGATTGATTGATTAATAAGCCACAGGTTTTAGGCTTACCACACCCTGTCTGAGGTGATTTCAGAGTACTGGTGTATGCGATAGATCGCGATAGACCCGATAGCTCTACCAGGGTTTCATCAGGCGTTAGACGGAGGAGGGCTTCTGCCGTTCCATAGGCCTGTCCAGCTAGGACGCCTTGCAGATTGATAGAGAGCAGGATACGTCCAGCACAGGACAAGCAGCACATTGACATTGATGACGAGGAGGCTACTTTTGTTGCTCCTGTTCCAGCTCAGGTTCCACGTGCGGAGGTCCCGGGCATTGCTGTACAGACACAGGAGTTGCTGGGTGACTTGAGTCGCCATTTTTCAAGATATCTTCAGGCCAACGAGGTGACTTGAAGTCTTTCTTCCCTCTGGATTCTTCTCCATCTTCTGGCCATTCTTGAGGCACAGGTTTTTGACATGAGTTAATTTTTGATGCAGGTCCCTGGCTTGACACAGCCTTGAGGGAATTGGTTTAGTGTGCACTCCCTCTATCAGACTCTGCATGAGGATTACAGGGAGGTTGTAGATGGCTGGGGATTTCAGGCCTTCTTCTCGATCCTGCCCCGCCGTTGCCCTTGGGGGTATATGAGGGCTTTGTCTGAGTGCTGGTTCCACCAGACTCAGTCCCTTCATCTGCTTGATTGCGAGGTGATGATGACTCCTATGGACTGAAGATTTATCATCGGTATTGAGTTTGAGGGCGAGACAGTGCCTGTCGTATCTGACATTTTTCCCACCGTAGTTAAATCCCCTGTTGGGAGTCCCTCAGTCAGTATTCAAGGGTCTGGCAGTCCGATCTGGTCCCCTTAGTATAGATGCCCAGGACAGGACTTTGCAGTTGCCTCCCCCTGATGATCGAAGGGCTAGAGATCTCATTCTGAGGCGATGTTTTTGTCGATCATCAGGGGTTATTTTGTGGCGGATAACTCGTCGACGGTGTCCTTTGCTTTGATTAGCGCCACTCAACATGTAGAACGCCTTAGTGACTTTGATTGGTGCTCCTATACCTTTGCCTATTTTCTCCGGGGTATGCACCTACTTTCTGAGGGTGTGACGGAGGCTTGGTTAGGATTCCATCAGTTTTTGCTGTTGAGTACATCTTTCTGTACCATTTTAATTTTTGCACTTATTTTTGGCAGTCTTGGTCACTGAGGACTTTTGATATTTGCATGGATAGCTTTGGGCATTTGAGAGGCTTCCTTGCCTACGGCCCATTTTAGCATTAGGTCTGGAGACCTATCCACGTGGACGGAGATGGCATCACTCTATTTTGACGGAGGTCCCTGTTGCTGAGGGATTCACTCATGTCCGTCTGCAGTTGGAGCTTTTGACGGTGGGCTCGATCACCTGGACGCCGTACACATCCGAGCACTTGATCGTCGAATTTGATGGAGGTTTCCCCACTGGTCGGGAGTTTGATTTATCGACCCGCAGAGTCCCTATGTTGACGGAGGGAGGCTGGGAGCTCTATCTTGGAGAGCGTGCCATTTGGAGCGTCACAGGGGAGATTCGCATTCCTATTGCTCCTCCTGCTTGGCATCACTGGCCATTGTCCGTGCCTTTGACAGACATCCCTTTGGAGGGTATAGACGGCTTTGATCTATAAGAGGGCCCATACAGCTAGGCAGCCTTCTACAGTTGGTGAAGTCCTCGCATTATCAGGGCTCAGACTCGTACAACCCATTTTATGGCAGACATGGTGCCGGGGTCCGTGATGATGATGGACTGGATAGCTTGTATTAGAGAGCCTACTCATGCAGACCAGATAGCACATCTGACCAGGGAGTTGGACCAGGCTCATTTCTTTATCAGGCACCTTGGCCGAGATCCATCAGATGCATCTTCATTTGACCCATCCAGCTCTGGAGCAGGCCCCTCTTCAGGTCCATTCAGTACCAGTTATACAGGGGCAGATCCTCCCTTATACTGCCAAGATATGCTTGATCCCAGCAACTTTGTGCAGACAGAGGATCTGGAGCAGGTCGATCGGTTTGATACCGAAGTCTTTGACTTCCTGTGATAGCTATGGCAGCTGTATTTTTGGTTAGCCACTGTTTTGGCTATTTGGCGTCTGTGCCATCATTTTGATAGACCACTGTATTAGCTGGGTGGTGGTGCCCCATTTCCCTGTATTCTTCCTTTCACTTTGTACCAGGATATAGGGATGATGTATGCAGTAGATAGCTTTTTGTAGATATTTCTGTCATCTTTATCTGCTGCATCATGTTTATATCATTGTCATCATGCATGTATCATATATATGCATTTAGACAGTTGCGATTTGACTTGACCTCTAGACGGTCTTGTGATACGGTGCTGCAAATGACGACGTCTGCAGTTAGCTGTATAGAGCATTTGCCACTGTCAGAGGTGGCGGCATCGTTGCGGTCATGGTATGATAGTCTGCCCTTTCCAGCTAGAGGGACAGTTGACCAGATGCTGGGGCATTCAATGGCCCTTGTAGATTTTAGGGTTCCAGACGCCTTTATTGATGGTGTCCTACCCTTATTGGTACCGGAGAGACAGGTATTTTGCATTGGGCGGTGTGAGCTTTCTCCTACTCTGGAGGAGTACCAGAGATTTACTGGCTTGGATTTAGAGTCGTCGTGTGCTCGGACAGCTATCAGTGATATGCAGAGACCGTTTACTCTGCTGTCCGGTCTTCGACAGAGCATAGTTATGGATGAGATCATTTTAGGGCATGTGATCTCCCTTAACTTCTTGATAGAGCACTATGGTGAGCTTGATAGCTACGACCGTCACGTCGGGGATTTTATCATTTTCACAGAGGAGTGGCAGACAGCCAGGATAGACATGTTGTTGATGTGCATTGTGGCGTATGTTTACATGATATTGCATTTAGATCACCTTGATGTGGGATTGGTTGTTGTAGTCAGAGCCCTTAGGCAGGGTATTACCATTATCCCTATGATCTTGGCGGAGACTCAGAGGTCGCTCACCTATTGCAGTACCCATCCAGCAGGGTTTTTTCGGGGTAGCTCGGTCGTGCTGTATATGTGGTTGATGTCACACATACGACCGATTGGATCCTTTAGACCTCATGCCTATTATTTTATCCACAAGATATCCTCAGTTTACTCCTTCCGTCCGCCTGATTGCGTCGACTCAGAGTCCTGGTTAGCATTTTTGTTGGATATTGAGCATCCGTTCACAGTTTTGTTATACTCAGGGATGGCGACCCCGTTCAGCTTCATTACTCATGCATCTGGCATGGATTATTTGCCTTTGGCCTGATTTAGGGGTGTGACTACTTATCATCCCTTGGCAGTTATGGAGCAGTTTGATCAGTGGCAAAGTATGCACCATTTTGAGGATTCTGCTGATCAGAGGATGTCAGCTTCATCTATGTCACCGGCCGACTTGGTTAGAGTCTATGAGTGTTGGACTCACAGGGAGAGGGTTGAGTTCTTTAGTAGACATCCGGGTCATTCTCCAGAATATTCTGCATGGTTAGAGGCAGAGACCGCAGTCACAGTAGCAGAGCTTCATTTATCTCCGCTTGCAGATTTTGACGAGGAGGAGCCCATGGAGGATCCCGATTCTCCTACTGAGGATGAGCTGTTTGCAAATTTGGCGGTAGCTTTGATTAGTGATCCCTTGGTTATTCCCACAGGGACAAATCCAGCTTTGTCAGATTCTCTATTCAGGATGACCTTTGAGAGAGATTCAGCTAGAGCGTAGCAGTTGGCTGTCCTGTCTGGCAGGGATTTAGCTTTTGCTGAGAGGGATGGTCTCAAGACCGCTTTGGATACTGGATTGATTGAGCGGGAGGAGCTTCACTCTGCTTTAGATACTGCCATTGTGGAGCGAGACGAGGTTCGCTCAGCCAGAGATGCAGCATATGTTGATATTGAGGAGACTTTGATTTCTCGGGATGAAGCTTTTGCAGAGAGGGATGAGGCTATAGCTTCTCGTGATTTTCACATTACTGATTGTACGGCTCTCCGATCTTACACCCATGGTTTGGTTACCAAGATGAGTGCTTATATTGATGACCACAGTGCCACCTTGCAGATGACTGTGGATGTTCTGACCCGTATGGAGGCTGAGTGGACTACTCTTACAGATGCTCCTCCATCTTCAGAGAGAGATGCCATGCTGGCATTGCTGACCCGCTTGTCCTTGGGTCCATAGACTAGCTTTATTTTTCCTGCACAGACTAGATCAGCCATTTTTGTCATGTACAGGGCACTATGTATATAAAGCAGTTTATATATCAGAGAAATATATTTTTAAGATACTTTCCTACTTAGATATGTATTGTCATCACTGAGTGATTACCACTTCCGTCATGACTCGCAGTTATTGATGCATTTTGAGCTTCTCCTTGATGGACTGACAGTTAAGGTGTCAAGGGAGTTCCTCAAATGGGTCTGATAACCAGAAAGCTTGACAGTATTTAGCTTTTATTTGTCTTCGGTGTCTTGGAACTGGTCTTCCATTTTTTCATTTTTTCTTAAAGGTCAAACTGCGCCGTAGAGGGCTGCCTACGTACTCCCAGGTTGAGGGAGATCAGGTCATACATAGTTCTGGTTGAAGAGGTTTGCAAAGAGTTTATCTGGGGTTTGAATTTGGTTCGATGAGCTTCGGAATTTGATGCTGGGATTTGCAAGTTCTTTGGATTTTTGCTTGGTTTGACCGCACCATAAATGGTTGCCTACGTACTCCCGGGTTGAGGGAGATCAGGTCATTCGTAGTTCATGCTTCGCTAGTGAAAAGCCAAACCTGATTTGATTTATAGGACCTAGATGCGGGTATGTATGTGCTTTAGACGTAGTACTTTTTAGATGTCTAAATTGATGAGTTTGGGAAATTTGTTCTCGTCCATTTCTTGTAGCCTGATGGCTCCCCCTGTCAACACTTCCTTGACAATGAAAGGGCCTTCCCAGTTTGGGGCAAATTTTCCTTTGGCTTCATCCTGATTGGCCAGGATTTTCTTTAGCACCAAATCATTTTCTTTGAATTACCGGATTCGGACTTTCTTGTTGTATGACTTGGCGATCCTTTCCTGGTATAATCGTCCGTGGAAAATGGTTGTGGCCCTCTTTTCGTCTATCAGGGACAGTTGATGATATCGGTCTTGCAACCATTGATCTTCGTCCATCTGAGCATCTATTAATACTCGTAAAGGCTCCATCTCTACTTCTATGGGGAGGACTGATAGTAGTGTGCATACAAGCCAATCATGTATGATGATAAAGCACGTACTTTGTAAACAATCTTATTTATTTATTAATGAAATATTCATTTATTAAAGGCATTTAATTATCTACATGTTGCTGTTTTTATAATATGTAAATAACCCATAGTTTTAAGCAATGCTTTTAGAATCATGATGATGATCATGCTAATGAGATCTAAATTCTTAGAAAGTTTTAAAACTTAAATAGTTCCCAATCGTGGGATTACTAAAAAGGGGATTAGTAAATCCGGATAGATTGGTACATATGTTGCTTGCTCATTGGATGAGGATGATTGATCTCATGATCATTTGTGTGGAGACACTAAAGCAAGTATGTAGGTGCTTGTTGGAGAATAAGTTCACTGAACGTGATTCGCTATGGAATACCTAATGGAGATTTACTCGCCTGTCAATAGGAATTCCTAATGTGATAGTAGTACAAGTAATCCTTGGACTTGAGATCATCATAGTATCTTGTATGTAACAAATTATACTTTGACTTATTCCTTAAGACCTTTTAAGGCATATATAGGGTATGCTTGGGTATAATGAGTTACATATGGAGATAATGAATGATCAATAAAGAATCTACCACCTCTAGTAAAAGAGGAGATATGTCCTATGTGATTCGTTAAATGACAACCCAGGAATCCTTGGCCAAGGTGAAATGAAATTAGAAAGGAGTTTCTAATTTGCATTATTTGGAGTTGTGCATTTTCTAATCGAAATACATATAATTAAATAAAATAAGACTTGACAGTAAATCCATGTCTTATATTTAATTGGGACATTGTATGGTGGAAGGATTGAATTGTACGGTAACTATTTACTCACAGGTTCTTTTTGATTAATGTTGAAATCTATATTATCTGGAAAGTCGTTGATCGCTAGGGAGGCTTATCCCTATTGTAGAATAAATATTATTTATTTAAATAAATTATTAGTTTAATTTATTTATTTAAATAAGATTAAAATTGTTTTAATTGATTTATTCACAACCGGTTTAATATGGAGAACCTAAAGGGTCACACCATAAAAGGAAGAATAATTATTTAAGAAGGTAATGGCATAATCGTAATAATGCATTAAGTATAATTAATTTAATCTATGGTGATAGAATAAATTAAATAGCTTAATGTTTATTATTTAATATTTTGGAAATATTAAATATAAATTAATAAGAGGAGTCTTATTAATATTATTACAATTATTATTATTTTAATTTCTAAAGGAGTTTAGTAATTAATTTAATATTTAGTACTCTCATTTATTCCTAATAAGATTAGGAGACAAATTAATTAAATGAATTTAATTAATTATTCCCATGTGGTGGGAAGCCTAAATTAATTAAAGGAGTTTAATTAATTAAAAGAAATCCCATGTCTAATAGGATTAGAAGGGTTGACCAATGTCTATATAAGAGAAGTCTTATAATAGATATTAGATTGATGCAATTCCAATTGTTGGAGAGTACTCCTTTTCTATAGAGGATAGAAAACTAAGGTTAAGCCAAACACCCTCCTTCTTGATAATTCCTCTTCCTTGGTGGATCACCTCTAGAGGCCAAACACTTGGGTGGCTAACGTTGATCAAAGAAAAGAATCTAACCCAAAAATTCAAGGAGATCACGAAGAACAAGGAGTTGAACTAGTACCTGTGAAAGCTTCGTTCTACAAGGGTATGATTCCATAACTTCTTATTTATCGTTTTAAATTAATAATTTGCATAAAGGATGATCCGGGTAATGGTTTTGTAGAAATTTTTTAAACTCTGATATACCATGCTTCTGCTAATTTTTGCAATTTGATTACGTCACGATTTCGTACAAACCCAACAGTGGCATCAGAGCCAAATCTTTATGCAATTATTAATTTATTTTTGATTTCATATACATATGGGTATGTATTTAAAATAATTTATTGGGCATAATTTTATTGTATAAAATTATATTTAAAAAAAAAAAAAAAGACTTTTTTTTGGGACGAATCACAATTTTTTTTTGGTGCTAATCTTGAATTCTACAAAGAAAAGGTGTTGTCTCTTTCTTACTCCAAAAAGAAGGTGACCCATCATGAAAGGACTTTTTTAATAAACCTGCAGGACTCTTTTAATAAAAGAAGGTGACTTCTTTTTAAAAAATAAATATGATATATTTATATATTATATTCTAAATAATTTTATAATTAAAATAAAGAGTTTATTTTAATCTTGAAATTGGATTTCATGCAATTTAAAATTGCCCATTAAATGATACTCATATATATATGGAATGTTTTAATTCATGAGATGAATATTTATTTATTGATATATATGGTGATATGTATGAAAATAAATGGGGATTGATTATGGACTATTTGACCAATGTGATTGGATTTTATTTTAGTTGAATGCTTGAATGAATGAGTTTTATTAAATGGGGTCTGCGTACCTCGTCTTCTCTATTTTTTTTTCTTGATGTAAAATTCTATCTCCCTCCTATGTACTTCCCCTTGACTGTTGATCAAGGTTTCTATTTAAATTAAATAGTTTAATGTAATAAGAATAGTTAGAATTATCTTGAAGAAATTGGAGACCAAGGAGCAAGGAGCGCGTGAAGACCCGTTTGTATGGAGCCCGGATTTAAATGTAATAGTTATATTTAAATTTAAATTCTTGCACTCCTAGGTTTGACCTTTTGGTTCACTTGGTGGCTCTAGTGAACCAAACTAGAATAAAAGTCCATAATCAATCCGGGTAGAATATAATATTCTATATTGCATGCTAAATATTATATATATTATATTTTATGCAAACATGCTTCGCATGTTTAATAAAATGACGCGTATTTTATATATATATGTGCATGCGCGCTAAACAAGATGAGACAAATAATAACAAACCCCTCAAAGAAATAATATTAAGTCTGAAGCGTTCAATGATATTTGGAATATCGAACGTCGCCTTCTAGCATGATAAATTAATAGAGTATTAAATATTTAATATGAGCTTGTTGTGCTATCCACAAGGCGAGTATTGCGTATTTAAGATGTTAATTAATCACATTTGATGCTTATCAAGAAAATTGAACGATCTAGTCTTGTTGTGCTATCCACAAGGACGAACATTTTTCTTTTTTGAATTTATGGAAGTGCTAGGCTGGACTTAACTTAAATCATTTTAGTTCGGATGTGCACACACTTGACCATTATGATTTAAGAGGCAAAATAAAAGGAGTTATATAGTGTTGTAATTGACAAGAGTTGTCTACCTATTTATTTGTATATCGCTTGTTGTGCTATCCACAAGGTTATATACATTTGAAATGGGATCCTTATTCTCACTAGCAAATCTTTAATTAGATGTTGCCGAACTATATAAGTGAGGGTAATATAGTTTGATGAAAATAGTGGGAGATACCAATTTAAAATAAAGACCTAAATTTATTTTGGTATGAAAAATTAATAAAATGAATGTTTGCTAAAATGTTATTTTTCACATGCAGAATTTTAAAAATGTCTAAATCACTAATCTCACTACGAAGCATACTTGATGCAAACAAGCTTACCGGGCCGAATTATGAGGACTGGCTAAGAAATCTGAGAATTGTTCTCACTGCTGAAAAGATTTCTTATGTCCTAAAATCAACTGTCCCTGAATCTGTTTCAGAAACAGCCTCTGAGGAAGAGATTGCCACTTTCAATAAGTGGCAAGATGATGCATCTGTGGCTCAATGCATCATGCTCGCATCCATGAATAACGAGCTTCAGCGTCAGCACGAAAAAATGGATGCTCCTGCTATGCTGCTTCACCTCAAGGAGTTGTATGGTGAACAGAGTAGGACTGCTAGATATGAGATATCTAAGGAGCTCTTCCGATCTCGGATGACCGAGGGTACTGCCGTCGAGACTCATGTCCTGAAAGTGATCAATTTGATTGAACGCCTTGGACAGCTTGGGTTCGTCATGGATGGGGAGTTGAGTCAAGACTTGGTCTTGCAGTCACTCCTTGAGACCTTCTCGCAGTTTGTGGTTAATTTTCACATGAATAAGCTAGATGTCAGCTTGCCTGAGCTGCTTAACATGCTGAAAACTGCAGAAGGTCACTTCCCATCCAAGAAGAACCATATCTTGATGGTGGATTCTTCCAATAAAAGGAAGAGACCTAAGGTATCTTCTGAAAAGAAGAAATCCAAGAAGGCTAAGGGAAAGGGGAAAGAAAAGGAACAAAAGAAACCTGAACCAGCTAAAGGAATGTGCTTTCATTGCAACAAGCCGGGACATTGGAAAAGGAACTGCAAGAAGTATCTAGCAGAGAAGAAGCTTGGAGAAGCTTCGACTTCCAATCAAGGTTTGTTTATGATTGAAATTAATTTTTCTGAAAGTCATAATTCTACTTGGGTATTGGATACCGGCTGTGGTTCTCACATATGTAATACTGTGCAGGGACTGGTCAGAAGTAGAAAGCTGAACAATGATGAGGTGATCCTACGAGTGGGGAATGGAGCAAAGGTTGCTGCATTAGCTGTAGGAACTTATTATTTAGCAATGTCTTCGGGCAAGTTCATTTATCTTAATAATTGTTATTATGTTCCGAATATTATTAAAAACATTATTTCAATTTCTGTATTGGATATGGAAGGATTTAACGTTGTTATAAAGAACAATAGTTGTTCTATTTATAAAGACGATGTTTTATATGGTATTGAAAATTTGCGAAATGGACTTTATACACTTGACTTACAAGAAAATATATTTCAAATTGAACAAACTAAGAAAAGGAAAAGAGATGATATTAATTATACCTACATGTGGCACTGTAGACTCGGTCATATCAATGAAACAAGATTATCCAAGTTGCATAAAAGATGGGCTCCTCGAGCTATCCGATTATGAATCATATCCAACTTGTGAATCTTGTCTCATGGGTAAAATGACTAAATCTCCTTTTAGTGGAAGAGGAGAAAGAGTTACAGAGTTGTTGACATTGATTCACACAGACGTTTGTGGGCCTATGACAACAAGTGCACGGGGTGGGTATTCTTATTTTATTACTTTCACTGATGATCACTCAAGATTTGGATATGTGTATTTAATGAAATACAAGTCAGAATCATTTGAAAAGTTCAAAGAGTTCAGAAGTGAAGTAGAGAAACAAACGGGCAAGAGTATAAAGATACTTCGATCAGATCGAGGCGGAGAATACTTAAGCGGTGAGTTTCTCAATTGTCTCAAAGAAAAAGGTATAATCTCACAATGGACTCCTCCAGGTACACCACAGTTAAATGGAGTATCTGAAAGGAGAAATCGAACACTGTTAGACATGGTTCGATCCATGATGAGTTTTACCGACCTTTCAATTTTCTTCTGGGGATATGCCCTAGAAACGGCTGCATACCTACTTAACAAGGTACCTGCCAAATCCGCCCCAAAGACTCCATATGAGATGTGGAAGGGGAGGAAACCAAATCTTAAGCATGTTAAGACTTGGGGTTGTCCAGCTTATGTCAAAAAGTTTGAACATGATAAGCTACAAACTAAATCCGAAAAGTGTAGATTTGTGGGATACCCTAAAGAAACTGTAGGGTATTATTTCTATCATCCAACTGATCAAAAGGTGTTTGTTGCGAAACATGCTGCCTTCTTGGAAAAGGAGTTTATCCATGAAGGGGTCAGTGGGAGTAAGATATATCTTGAAGAAGCTCAAGAACCACAAATTACCACGGATCAAAGTCAGGTACCTGACCAAGTAGAAGAACCTACTATACCACACCCTGTTTGTAAATCTGGAAGAGTACCAAAGATACCTGAGAGGTATGGATTCGTTGTAGAGGATGACGATGAGGTACGCATCATGAATGATGATGATCCATTGAATTACGAACAGGCCATGAGTAATAAACACTCAGGGAAATGGCTTGAAGCCATGAAATCCGAAATGGACTCCATGTATGAAAACAAAGTATGGACTTTGGTTTCACCACCTGAAGGCATTAAGCCTATTGGGTGTAAATGGGTCTTTAAAAGAAAGACTGGAGCGGACGGCAAGGTGGAGACCTATAAGGCCCGACTGGTTGCAAAAGGTTTCAAACAAAGACAAGGAGTTGATTATGATGAAACCTTTTCACCAGTAGCTATGCTCAAGTCCATTCGGATTTTGCTTGCGATTGCAGCTTATAACGACTATGAGATCTGGCAGATGGACGTGAAAACGGCCTTCCTCAATGGGAAACTTGAGGAGGATGTGTATATGACACAGCCAGAGGGATTTGTTTCAAAGGTTGGAATAAATCAAGTCTGTAAGCTGCAACGATCCATTTATGGATTGAAGCAAGCTTCTCGTAGATGGAACATTCGTTTTGATGAGACAATCAAAGAGTTTGATTTTATCAAAAATGACGATGAACCATGTGTGTACAAGAAGGTTAGTGGGAGCGCAGTTTCATTCCTTGTATTATATGTTGATGATATATTACTGATAGGGAATGACATTCCTATGCTACAATCAATTAAAATCTGGTTATCTAAACACTTCTCCATGAAGGACTTGGGAGAAGCATCCTATATTTTGGGGATAAAGATCTATAGAGATAGATCTAAAAGGATGCTTGGTTTATCCCAAGGAACGTACATTGATGCAATGCTAAAGAGATTTAGCATGGAAGATTCCAAAAGAGGACTCATGCCGATGAGCCATGGAATACATCTCTCCAAGAAACAGGCCCCAAAGACACCTGAGGAGAGAGACCGAATGAGTAAGATCCCTTATGCTTCTGCAATAGGATCTATCATGTACGGTATGATATGTACTAGACCGGATGTTGCTCATGCACTTAGTGTAACGAGCAGATACCAGTCGAATCCTAGAGAAGAGCACTGGAAGGCAGTGAAGAATATCCTAAAGTACTTGAGCAGGACTAAAGATATTTTTCTTGTCTACGGTGGGTCTGAATTAAAACTCGAGGGCTTCACAGACTCAAGTTTTCAAACGGACCAAGATGACAGTAAATCTGTTTCGGGGTATGTTTTTACCTTGAACGGAGGCGTAGTGAGTTGGAAGAGTTCCAAGCAGCAAACAGTTGCTGATTCAGTGACAGAGGCAGAGTATATAACTGTAAGTGAAGCTGCAAGTTGATGTTTTAGATGAAAAGTTCATTACAGAACTAGGAATAGTTCCTAAGTCTCATCTTGAATCAAAACATGTGTTGCGGCACTTTGATTAAAGAAATCATTGAAAGAGGAGAGTGTAGACTCTCAAGATAACATTGCAGATCCATTAACTAAAGCTTTAACACAACAGCAGTTTAATCGTCACTTAGAGAAGTTGGGTATGAGATACCATGGCGATTGGCTTTAGTGCAAGTGGGAGATTGATAGTAGTGTGCATACAAGCCAATCATGTATGATGATAAAGCACGTACTTTGTAAACAATCTTATTTATTTATTAATGAAATATTCATTTATTTAAGGCATTTAATTATCTACATGTTGCTGTTTTTATAATATGTAAATAACCCATAGTTTTAAGCAATGCTTTTAGAATCATGATGATGATCATGCTAATGAGATCTAAATTCTTAGAAAGTTTTAAAACTTAAATAGTTCCCAATCGTGGGATTACTAAAAAGGGGATTAGTAAATCCGGATAGATTGGTACATATGTTGCTTGCTCATTGGATGAGGATGATTGATCTCATGATCATTTGTGTGGAGACACTAAAGCAAGTATGTAGGTGCTTGTTGGAGAATAAGTTCACTGAACGTGATTCGCTATGGAATACCTAATGGAGATTTACTCGCCTGTCAATAGGAATTCCTAATGTGATAGTAGTACAAGTAATCCTTGGACTTGAGATCATCATAGTATCTTGTATGTAACAAATTATACTTTGACTTATTCCTTAAGACCTTTTAAGGCATATATAGGGTATGCTTGGGTATAATGAGTTACATATGGAGATAATGAATGATCAATAAAGAATCTACCACCTCTAGTAAAAGAGGAGATATGTCCTATGTGATTCGTTAAATGACAACCCAGGAATCCTTGGCCAAGGTGAAATGAAATTAGAAAGGAGTTTCTAATTTGCATTATTTGGAGTTGTGCATTTTCTAATCGAAATACATATAATTAAATAAAATAAGACTTGACAGTAAATCCATGTCTTATATTTAATTGGGACATTGTATGGTGGAAGGATTGAATTGTACGGTAACTATTTACTCACAGGTTCTTTTTGATTAATGTTGAAATCTATATTATCTGGAAAGTCGTTGATCGCTAGGGAGGCTTATCCCTATTGTAGAATAAATATTATTTATTTAAATAAATTATTAGTTTAATTTATTTATTTAAATAAGATTAAAATTGTTTTAATTGATTTATTCACAACCGGTTTAATATGGAGAACCTAAAGGGTCACACCATAAAAGGAAGAATAATTATTTAAGAAGGTAATGGCATAATCGTAATAATGCATTAAGTATAATTAATTTAATCTATGGTGATAGAATAAATTAAATAGCTTAATGTTTATTATTTAATATTTTGGAAATATTAAATATAAATTAATAAGAGGAGTCTTATTAATATTATTACAATTATTATTATTTTAATTTCTAAAGGAGTTTAGTAATTAATTTAATATTTAGTACTCTCATTTATTCCTAATAAGATTAGGAGACAAATTAATTAAATGAATTTAATTAATTATTCCCATGTGGTGGGAAGCCTAAATTAATTAAAGGAGTTTAATTAATTAAAAGAAATCCCATGTCTAATAGGATTAGAAGGGTTGACCAATGTCTATATAAGAGAAGTCTTATAATAGATATTAGATTGATGCAATTCCAATTGTTGGAGAGTACTCCTTTTCTATAGAGGATAGAAAACTAAGGTTAAGCCAAACACCCTCCTTCTTGATAATTCCTCTTCCTTGGTGGATCACCTCTAGAGGCCAAACACTTGGGTGGCTAACGTTGATCAAAGAAAAGAATCTAACCCAAAAATTCAAGGAGATCACGAAGAACAAGGAGTTGAACTAGTACCTGTGGAAGCTTCGTTCTACAAGGGTATGATTCCATAACTTCTTATTTATCGTTTTAAATTAATAATTTGCATAAAGGATGATCCGGGTAATGGTTTTGTAGAAATTTTTTAAACTCTGATATACCATGCTTCCGCTAATTTTTGCAATTTGATTACGTCACGATTTCGTACAAACCCAACAAGGACTGCTTCCATGCCATAGACCAGTGAATAGGGGGTAGCCCTAGTAGAGGTGCGCATTGACGTCCTATAGGCTAACAGGGTGAGAGGTAGCAGGTCAGGCCAGTCTTTGTGATTGGCGGACATTTTCTGCATGATCTTCTTGATGTTTTTGTTGGCCGCTTCGACAACACCGTTCATCTTGGGCTGATAGATGATGGAGTTGAGATGCTTGATGTGGAACTTGCCGCACAGTTCTACCATCATTTGATTGTTTAGGTTTTTGGCATTATCTGATACGATCATCTCCGGTTGTCCATATCGACAGACGACATTGTTTCTGATGAAACTGATGATGACCTCTTTTGTGACTTTAGGAAAAGAGGTCGCTTCAACCCATTTGGTGAAGTAGTCGATTATGGTGAAGATGAACCAATGACCGTTGCTGGCTTTGGGTTCGATTGGACCTATCACGTCCATTCCCCACATAGAAAAAGGCCATGGGGCACTCATGTTGTGCAGCTCATTTGGAGGAACGTGGATTGCATTTCCATGTGTTTGGCATTGAAAGCATCTTTTGACGTGATCATCGCAATCAGCTTTGAGCGAGATCCAGTACTGTCCTGTTTTGATTATCTTCTTGGCCAGCAGATGGCCGCTCATGTGTGGACCACAAACTCCGCTATGGATTTCATCCATTAGTCTTTGGGCTTGCTCCTTGTCAAGGCATCTTAACAGGCCTATTCCAGCATCCCTTTTGTAGAATGCATCTCCACTTAGATAGAACTTCATGGCCATTCTGAGAATTCGTTTCCGCTCTGATTGGCTTGCACTAGTGGGTGTAGATCCATCACGGAGATATTTCTTGATGTCTTGAAACCAAGGTTGCTTGACAGGAGGTATTTCGTATGATACTTCTCCAATGTAATTCCCGTATATTGGGGCTTTTTGATTTGTGAACTGGATGTTGGGAAACCCGCTCCTGTTGGATATGCGGATTAATGAAGACAACGTTGCCAGTGCATCGGCAAAGTCATTTCGACCCCGAGGAATGTCGATGAAGGTTATTGCTTCAAACTCCTGGGACATTTTGAGGACCTGCCTATGATATAGCAGCAGATGCAGTTCTTTTGTGAGATACTTGCCAGTGGTTTGTCTGATGACCAAGTCGGAATCTCCAAAGACCAATAAGTGTTTGATACCCATGGATTGGGCTAGTTTCAACCCCAGTATACAGCCTTTGTACTCGGCCGTGTTGTTGGTGTTGCCAAATTAAAGTTTGGTAGCCACAGGATATTGATTGCCTGTACCAGAGATAAGGACTGTCCTAGCTCCGGAACCTTCCATGTTTACCGCTCCGTCGAAATACATTTTCCATGGTTGGACTGTATTCTTTGATTGGAGTTGTTGAATTATCATAATCCCATCATCTGGGAAATATATCTCCAGGGGCTCGAACCTTCCTGAAGGTGCTTCTGCTAATTGATCTGCAATGCCTTGGCCTTTGATAGACTTCTGAGTCACGTAGACAATGTCGAACTACTGTAGAATTAACTGATATTTAGAATGCTGGCAATTTAACATTGGTTTGTTGAAGACATATTTTAGTGGATCCATGCGGGATATGAGATACGTCGTGTGCCCATGTAAGTAGTGTTGCAACCTCATGGCGGCCCATGCTAATGCACAACATGTTTTCTCGATCAAGGTATACTTCTGTTCCCTACTGCTGAATCTTTTGCTGATGTAGTAGATAGCTCTTTCTTTGCTACTATCATCCTTCTGTCCTAGCATGCAGCCCATGGCATTGTCATTGACGGACAGGTACATGAATAAGGGGACTCCATCCCTTGGAGATACCAAAATAGGTGCTTTGATAAGCTGCTTTTTGATGGCAAGGAAGGCTTGTTGACAATCCTCATTCCATTTGATGGAGGAATTCTTCCTTAACAGCTTGAAGATGGGCTCACAGGTTGCTATGAGCTGGGAAATGAATCGACTTATGAAGTTGATCCTTCTTAGGAATCCCCGTATCTCCTTCTCTATACAAGGCACGGGCATTTCAGAAATGACTTTGATCTTGGCAGGGTCTAACTCAATGTCCCGATTGCTCACCAGGAATCCTAGCAGTTTGCCTGCCTTAACGCCAAAAGCTCATTTGGCGGGATTTAGCTTAAGGTTGTACTTGCGCAACCTGTTGAACAGCTTCCTGAGATGGTCTATGTGATCATCCTCCCTCCGGGACTTGATGATGATGTCGTCAACATAGACTTCTATTTCTTTGTGCATCATATCATGAAAGAGGGCCATCATGGCTCGCTGATACGTTGCTCCGGCATTGATGAGGCCGAAGGATAGTCGTCGGTAGCAAAAAGTTCCCTATGGAGTGATAAAAGCTGTTTTCTCCCGGTCTTCTTCAGCAACCATGATTTGATGGATACAAGCAAAGCAGTCTACGAAGGAACACATGCCGTACTGCACAGTATTGTCAATCAGGATGTGGATAAAAGGTACCTAGAAATTGTCCTTGAGGCAGGCTTTGTTTAGATCCCGATAATCCATGCAGACTCGTACCTTCCCTTCGGGTTTAGGTACGGGGACTATGTTTAATAGCCATTCGGGATATGTTGATACCATGATGATCCCGACTTTGAATTGCTTAACGATTTCTTCTTTGACTTTGAGACTCCACTCAGGTTTTAATCGTCTGAGCTTTTGTTTGACTGGTTTGAACCCTTCTTTGATGGGCATTCTATGGGTGACAATGTTTGTGGATAGACCAATCATGTCTTCATGCGACCATGCAAATACATCCTGGTACTGTGTCAAGAGCACGATCAGGTCGGCTTTTTGATCAGATGTGAGGTCTAAACCTATGTGGATTTCTTTGATGGTTTTGGAGGTTCCTATGCTGATGGTGGAGGTTTAGTCAAGGTTTGGTTTGGGTTTGTCTTCAACCCATTCCTTGATCTCCTCTGGCACCTCATAGTCATCTTCCTCCTCTTGATCAAGATCCGTCAAGTCGAAGCTCAATCTTGCATCATAGTTGGAGTTATGTTGACAGGTTGGCATCTCATCAACAGAGACACACACATCCAATGCTTGGGTCCCTTTTTGACTGAGGCAAGAGACACTGCTTCAATTATCCAGGGTTAGATCCTCATGGATAGGGAGGATGCTGGAAGTGTGCTCGTCTGTCTCATCTTGAATGACAACTGAGACATCCCTTAGGATATGGTCGAGGCTTTTCTGGGGATTGTTCCTCTGTTTGCTGCGAGTAAAGTGACCACGATCTTCGTCGTCACTATCTGGGATTTCATCATTCATCCCTTCGTAGTTGATAATGACCTTTATGTTAGCGAATGGGTCTCGTCCTCCGTACATGATCTTTTCTTTTCCCCTTTCGCTATCTGCCTCAGGCTTGAGGGCTTTCTTTTCATGGACAGGTATGATTGAAGGAACTAGCATGGCTGATGCCCCCGTAGGGATCTTCCTCGTAGGTTTCACCCATCCGGTATTTGTGAGGTTTGGGAGAAGAATTGTGGAGGCTTGAGCCTTGGGATGTTTGTGTGGATTCTGGTGGTTTGACCAGGATGAAAATCCCAATCCTACTCTTCCCATCTGACTTGGGATTTGGATTGGCATCTTAATGTCGTGCTTGTTTTTTCCTAACCCTTCTCCAGGCTGGAAACCCGCAGCTACCATTTCTTGGCCCACTGTCATTACTTCAGTGAAAATTTTAGGCTTCAGGGCTGGTGCCCCAATCGGTAGATATTGAATATCGCTTACCTAGAGAGCTTGAAAACTTGCAGGCTCAACCCCAGCGTCCAGGCTAATCACTGGCATGTCCTCATGTATGTGGGTAGGGTATTTCGGTTCAGCATTCACTGTGATGAGGCTGCCGTTGATAATGTACTTGAGTTGTTGATGGAGGGTGGATGGAACATCCCCGGCCATATGGATCCATAGCCTGCCTAACAACAAGTTGTATCCGGTGGCTATGTTGAGCACATGGAAATATACGTAGAAGATGTGTAGATCCATCAAGGAGATATTTCTTGATGTCTTGAAACCAAGGTTACTTGACAGGAGGTATTTCGTCTGATACTTCTCCAATGTAATTCCCGTATGTTGGGGCTTTTTTATTTGTGAACTGGATGTTGGGAAACCCGTTCCTGTTGGATATGCGGATTAATGAAGACAACGTTGCCAGTGCATCGGCAAAGTTATTTCAACCCCGAGTAATGTGGACGAAGGTTATTGCTTCAAACTCCTGGGACATTTTGAGGACCTGCCTATGATATAGCAGCAGATGCAGTTCTTTTGTGAGATACTTGCCGGTGGTTTGTCTGATGACCAAGTCGGAATCTCCAAAGACCAATAAGTGTTTGATACCCATGGATTGGGCTAGTTTCAACCCCAGTATACAGCCTTTGTACTCGGCCGTGTTGTTGGTGTTGCCAAATTAAAGTTTGGTAGCCACAGGATATTGATTGCCTGTACCAGAGATAAGGACTGCCCTAGCTCCGGAACCTTCCATGTTTACCGCTCCGTCGAAATACATTTTCCATGGTTGGACTGTATTCTTTGATTGGAGTTGTTGAATTATCATAATCCCATCATCTGGGAAATATATCTCCAGGGGCTCGAACCTTCCTGAAGGTGCTTCTGCTAATTGATCTGCAATGCCTTGGCCTTTGATAGACTTCTGAGTCACGTAGACAATGTCGAACTACTGTAGAATTAACTGTTATTTAGAATGCTGGCAATTTAACATTGGTTTGTTGAAGACGTATTTTAGTGGATCCATGCGGGATATGAGATACGTCGTGTGCCCATGTAAGTAGTGTTGCAACCTCATGGCGGCCCATGCTAATGCACAACATGTTTTCTCGATCAAGGTATACTTCTGTTCCCTACTGCTGAATCTTTTGCTGATGTAGTAGATAGCTCTTTCTTTGCTACTATCATCCTTCTGTCCTAGCATGCAGCCCATGGCATTGTTATTGACGGACAGGTACATGAATAAGGGGACTCCATCCCTTGGAGATACCAAAATAGGTGCTTTGATAAGCTGCTTTTTGATGGCAAGGAAGGCTTGTTGACAATCCTCATTCCATTTGATGGAGGAATTCTTCCTTAACAGCTTGAAGATGGGCTCATAGGTTGCTGTGAGCTGGGAAATGAATCGACTTATGAAGTTGATCCTTCTTAGGAATCCCCGTATCTCCTTCTCTATACAAGGCACGGGCATTTCAGAAATGACTTTGATCTTGGCAGGGTCTAACTCAATGTCCCGATTGCTCACCAGGAATCCTAGCAGTTTGCCTGCCTTAACGCCAAAAGCGCATTTGGCGGGATTTAGCTTGAGATTGTACTTGCGCAACCTGTTGAACAGCTTCCTGAGATGGTCTATGTGATCATCCTCCCTCCGGGACTTGGTGATGATGTCGTCAACATAGACTTTTATTTCTTTGTGCATCATATCATGAAAGAGGGCCATCATGGCTCGCTGATACGTTGCTCCGGCATTGATGAGGCCGAAGGATAGTCGTCGGTAGCAAAAAGTTCCCTATGGAGTGATAAAAGCTATTTTCTCCCGGTCTTCTTCAGCAACCATGATTTGATGGTAACAAGCAAAGCAATCTACGAAGGAACACATGCCGTACTGCGCAGTATTGTCAATCAGGATGTGGATAAAAGGTACCTAGAAATTGTCCTTGAGGCAGGCTTTGTTTAGATCCCGATAATCCATGCAGACTCGTACCTTCCCTTCGGGTTTAGGTACGGGGACTATGTTTAATAGCCATTCGGGATATGTTGATACCATGATGATCCCAACTTTGAATTGCTTAACGATTTCTTCTTTGACTTTGAGACTCCACTCAGGTTTTAATCTTCTGAGCTTTTGTTTGACTGGTTTGAACCCTTCTTTGATGGGCATTCTATGGGTGACAATGTTTGTGGATAGACCAATCATGTCTTCATGCGACCATGCAAATACATCCTGGTACTGTGTCAAGAGCACGATCAGGTCGGCTTTTTGATCCGATATGAGGTCTAAACCTATGTGGATTTCTTTGATGGTTTTGGAGGTTCCTATGCTGATGGTGGAGGTTTGGTCAAGGTTTGGTTTGGGTTTGTCTTCGACCCATTCCTTGATTTCCTCTGGCACCTCATAGTCATCTTCCTCCTCTTGATCAAGATCCGTCAAGTTGAAGCTCAATCTTGCATCATAGTTGGAGTTATGTTGACAGGTTGGCATCTCATCAACAGAGACACACACATCCAATGCTTGGGTCCCTTTTCGACTGAGGCAAGGGACACTGCTTCAATTATCCAGGGTTAGATCCTCATGGATAGGGAGGATGCTGGAAGTGTGCTCGTCTGTCTCGTCTTGAATGACAACTGAGACATCCCTTAGGATATGGTCGAGGCTTTTCTGGGGATTGTTCCTCTGTTTGCTGCGAGTAAAGTGACCACGATCTTCGTCGTCACTATCTGGGATTTCATCATTCATCCCTTCGTAGTTGATAATGACCTTTATGTTAGCGAATGGGTCTTGTCCTCCGTACATGATCTTTTCTTTTCCCCTTTCGCTATCTGCCTCAGGCTTGAGGGCTTTCTTTTCATGGACAGGTATGATTGAAGGAACTAGCATGGCTGATGCCCCCGTAGGGATCTTCCTCGTAGGTTTGTATTTGTGAGGTTGGGGAGAAGAATTGTGGAGGCTTGAGCCTTGGGATGTTTGTGTGGATTCCGGTGGTTTGACCAGGATGAAAATCCCAATCCTACTCTTCCCATCTGACTTGGGATTTGGATTGGCATCTTAATGTCGTGCTTGTTTTTTCCTAACGCTTCTCCAGGCTGGAAACCCGCAGCTACCATTTCTTGGCCCACTGTCATTACTTCAGTGAAAATTTTAGGCTTCAGGGCTGGTGCCCCAATCGGTAGATATTAAATATCGCTTCCCTAGAGAGCTTAAAAACTTGCAGGCTCAACCCCGACGTCCAGGCTAATCACTGGCATGTCCTCATGTATGTGGGTAGGGTATTTCGGTTCAGCATTCACTGTGATGAGGCTGCCGTTGATAATGTACTTGAGTTGTTGATGGAGGGTGGATGGAACATCCCCGGCCATATGGATCCATGGCCTGCTTAACAACAAGTTGTATCCGGTGGCTATGTTGAGCACCTGGAAATATATGTAGAAGATGTGTGGACCAATTTCTAGAGGAAGCTCGATTTCCCCCATAGCCTGGCGGCGAGATCCATCGAAAGCCCGGATAACCATGTGACTGGCTTTGATCCGGTTTGGATTGATCTTCATTCTTTCCAACGTGTCGTATGGAAAAATGTTGAGGGAAGATCCTCCATCAATAAGCACTCCTCCAATCACATATCCGGAGGATATAACGGCTATATGTAGGGACTTGTGGTGGCCCCTTCCCTTAGCCGGGATATCATCGTCTGTGAAGGAAATCACATTGTTGTTGAAAATATGTTCTATCACGTGACGGAATTTCTCTGTGTCTACCGTGTGTGGCAGATGGGCTTCTTCTAGCACCTTTACTATGATGTTACGGTGATCCTCTGATGATAGGACCAAGTCCAAGATGAATATTTGCTTGGGTGCGTCTTTCAAGCTTTGCACTATCTTGATTTCATTGTGTCCCATCTTTTTGAGGAACTCTTTTATCTTTTCTTCAGCCACCCTTTCTTTTGCTTTGGTAACTGGCTTAATCACCCGCTGAGGCAGGTACAATGGATTATCCTTTGATATGATGGAAATGTTGTTTGAAGTAGAGCTTTCAATGTCCTCGTAGTTCTATGGGACCTTCTTTAGACTGAGGATTGGATACTGTGGCTTGAAGGGCAAAATTAGAGGCTGAGGTGCAGCCACCTTCACAGGATTTTATTTATCTTGGACCCCTTTACCTGTTAGTACTAGGGGTGTGATGATTTGTTCTTTATCACAAGATATGATAGCCACTGTGTCCTGATACCATGCATCGGGGATCCAGAGGCTATCTTTATATGCCATGTCGAGGATTTGATCTCCTCTGATTAGGTCGCCTTTCTCAATTAGGTCTTGAATTAGGTTACGAAGTGCCCAACATTCTTCTGTATCATGGCCGGGAGAGTTGGAATGGTACTGACATATTGGTCAGGTTTGAATTTTCTATATTAAGGGTTTAGCGGAGGTAGCAAGTTTTCAACCATTCCCTCGTTGATTATCATTTGAAGGATTTCTTCCATTGACTGGTTTAAATTGGTGAAATTCCTTTGAAATAGGAACTTCCTACCTGTTTGGACACTTGCTTCTTCGATCCCCATGTCAGTCCAGGGTGTAAGCTCACAAGTCCGGCTATGATCTTGATTGGAATTGACTTCCGCTAGAGGAGAGCGATTGCCAATAGATTGATGGATTTGCTTCAACATCTTTCTGGCGAGTTGATGTTGGTAGACGACCAGTTCAGCCAACTACTAGATTTGTTCCTTGATAGACTTTATTTCTTGCTCTATCAGGAATTGTTTTTCAAAAGCTTCCCAACTCATTGGGCTGATGTTGTTGGATTGAGTTGATTCTTCAATATAGCGGAGGTATTTTGATCCTTCTCCACTTGAAGTGTTGATTATGTTGACACTCTCCTCCTTGTGCTGTGGGAGAGGGTTATCTTGGACATGCGGTTGATCGGGTTTTGTGACCACAATTTCTCCATTATCAATCAAATCTTGGATTTTATGCTTGAGGGACCAACAATCTTGGGTGTCATGGCCCGGTGATCCGGAATGATAAGAACACTTCTTGCTAGGGTCGAAGTTCCTTGAATTAGTGTTAGTTGGCGGAAGGAGTTGGCCAATCTTCTTCTGAGATGTCAGAAGTTTGAAGATGTTCTCTAGTGAATCCCCTAGTGGGGTGAAAGTCCTTCTGCGTCTGACCTCCATATCTTTCTTGAATGAAGGATTTGAAGGCTGTGTTGCAGCTTGGAAAGGAGTATAGTTCCTCCTTTGAATGGGTGTATTATTTGAATTACCGCTTGAATTTTGTCCTTGTAACACTAAGGAAACTTCTTCATCTTTCTTTTTGTGGACCCTCTGGGGATTACTCCCGTAATTTTCGGATTGGATATGCTCAACAACAGCTTCGAGTGCCGTTAGATCTTTTATTTTCCCGGACTTGAGTCCCATTTCGACCATTTCGCCGTGTTTGATCATTTCAGAGAAAGGTTTTCCTATGCCTGCTAGGACCCTTTCGTAATAAGGAGCTTCTTGAATATCAATGAAAGTCATGACTATTTAAGATTCAGTCATGACTATTCTCTAAATGATTCAGTGTTATTCTTCTTGATTTTGGTAATTTGATACCGATCTGGAGCTAGCTGAGATTGGAAACTGTACTGGCTGAGGAAGGCATGGGCCAATTCCTCCCAACTGTGGATTTTGGAGTTGTCCAGACGGGCATACCAGGCTCTGTCTTCTCCAGTTAAACTCTTCTGAAATAGCTGCATTAGAAGTTTCTCGTCCTCAGCATAGGATCCAAGTTCTCCAATGAAAACTTTCAGGTGTGTATAAAGATCCCCTAATCCATTATATTTCTAGAAATCAGGGACTTAAAATTTTTTGGGATACCGAGCCTTGGGAAATATGTATAGATCTGAGTAGTTGACACTACTAAATGCCCCAGTTCCTTTGATGGACCGAAGGGTTTCTTCCATTTGTTGCATTTTCTTGAGAATGTCACCAGCTTCCTGTTCTTTGCTTATGATGGTGATTTCTGGAGTTTTGTTGATTGTATCCTGGTTCTGGGGTCCAGGGATCAAAGTTTTGGCCTTTTCTGTATCTTGACCGCCAGCACCACTACCAGATGCTCCTGGTTCTGGATGAGTTTGAGATTGTTTCTCTTTGAAGGCCTTACTTTGCTCTCGAAGGAAACTGGCTAGCTCGGCTATCTAATTTTTCAATCCTTCGAATTCTTCCCTAGACACAGGGGTGGATTCTGGTGGAGCACTTGAAGCCATGTCCGTAGATGGACTGGGTGCTTTTCTGGCCTTAGATCTGGTGATAGGACCAATTTTTCCCTACCTACACCAAAACGTATACGTGTCAATTCCCTGTGGTAGGTAATGACTGGATGCATTTATGATGTGTATTTTTTAAGTTTATCCTGCAAAACCAAGGTTAGTTGTTTTGATGGCAGGATAACAGGATATTTGATAGGAAAGTAAATATTTCATTATTGTCATTTACATTATGCTCCTCAGTAATTGGAGACTTGACATGGAATTGAAAGAGGAAGTCATGAAGAAGCATCCCGTTGGATTCGGTTGATCAGAAGATGACGTATCCTAGGTTACTCTCGCGGCTTTTATTTCGGCATGAAGGTTCCCAGATCATTGCAATCTACTAGAAGGGAAGTTAATCCGATCGTTCAACTGGAGCGAATCTGGGTGGTGCATTTTCAGGAGGCAGCCCCGGAGACTTAGTCGTCCCCAGAGTCCTTACTTATCACCGACCGGGTTAGCCTCCTGGTGGAGGGACTCACAACATACATTCACATACATCGGCCTTACCGCTTATGCATGCAATGACAGTTCGTGCGAAGCACTAATATAGGTGAGAGGCACTAAAGCATTCATTCTCATTCATTCAATGTAAAGGCATAACATTCATACATTCAATGAAAGACGCAGCATTCACTCATCCATTGACTGTGGAGACGCAGGATTTCACGCATTCAATAGTTTTGAAAGGGAAATGTTTGAAAAGATTGAAAGAGGCCTAAGCCCTCTACTATCCCTAGTGGAGTCGCCACCTGTCGACGTTGGAAAATTTAAGAAATACCGCGGGTCGGTTCATAACCCTGTTTTCCTCAAATCGATCTTCCTAAGTTATCTCTACCCTTATTCTTTTTATTGCAAGAAAGGTTTTGAAGGGTTTTTAAGAAAGAGGCCAACATGTGTATATGTCGACGATTTGATTTAAACAGAGTTGCCAGTTGGTAGTTTTGAAAATGGTTGTACCAACTCAACTGAATTTGATTTGAAAAGAAGCCCAATTGCTGGACATTGTCAAAACTTGATCTTTAAAATTGGAGTTTTGAGTTCGGGGGCTTGGTTAAGTGTGGGGAAGGTGTTAGGCACCCCACGACTCCCGTGTAAACACGGTACCGCATCTTTTCAATATTTTCCTTAAAACTGTGAATGCGTGAGTGAATGCTGTTTGAAAATTGGGCCTATTGGTTTGATTGATTGAAAGCTTTGACAGACATCGTTGAGCCTATATACGAAGGGTTTGATTTGATTTGAAAATCAATCTTTGATTTGATTTGCAAAAGCATTTAATTTGATTTGCAAAAGCTTTTGAATTGAATTGACAGTGATGTTTTGAAAGCTGGTTTTATCAAACCCTTATGCTGATATAGGAATTGAAGCATATCGTTACTCTCAATTTTATCTTTATAGCCTTAAGGCTGCATGTAAATGGTGATTTGTCGGGCTACGAAACATCCTCGACCACAGAAATATAAAGTGTCGGTCTCCTCATGGGTATGAAAACCATCGGTGGGACGCTGACACGATAATCCATATTTTCACTATGTTGAGACCTTAAATCCGGATAACCGTTTTAAGGTCTGTGCAGGTACATTTTGCAGAAAAAACTGGCAGAGTACATCTGTAAATCGAAGTTTGTCCATCGTGGGAATCAGATTCTGATCAGTTTGATCATGAATCCCACGATTCCTAGGCTCACATATGAGTAGCTAGAAAACCTGCACAGTTCAAGTTTGTACAGAAGCAGATAAATATCCCAAGATAGCCAGAATCAGGGATTCATTCAGTAAATCCCGGTCCGCACGGTCGAAGCATCTCGTTCCCACTAGATAGCAATCTAAGGGACACGAGGTTGCTTTTGAAGCTGAAACTATAAAAATAACTAGATTTAAAGAAATATCAGCCATTATAGCTTTCAGGTTCGGTCGGAACCTATTTGAACCGTTGAAAGCTAGAAGTGGCGAGATTTGGATAAATCTAGTTCACCCGCAGAAATGTCAGTGCAAATTCATATACAAATGAATGTTAAATGCAACAGTTGAATAAATTGAATAAAGCAATATATATAATTATATATATAAAAGCTGTAAAAGGGCGATGAGTTTTCACTCGCAAGCCCGAACTGGAATCGAAATATATATATATATATATATATATATATATATATATAAAAACTGTAAATAGCCACGAAATAATTCAGGCTGTGACAGAAATAAAATATATATATATATATATATATATATAAACAGTAATAAGGGCGATGGGTTTTCACGCCGGTGCCCAGACTGAATTAATATATATATATATATATATATATATATATATATATATTGACAGGAATGTAGTCAACCATTACTGGTACGAAGACCAGTTATGGTGAAAATCGCTTAGATATGCGTAAATATATATAAAAGCGATAAACTACCTCAGAATTGAAATTCGGGCTTGACAGAATTGAAATGTTAGTACATAAACAGTTAAATATACATAGAAAAAGGCCAAACCCGGACTGGGAAGATAACCCAGTCCGACGAAGTTGTCAAAACTAGGTGTGCTAGTGCATTGAAGCTACTGGAGCTGACGGATCGTCAATTCGAGTTGTAAAAATGTTAAAAATTAAGTTTATGTGCAAAAATATATCAAATTTTGACGAAAACGGCCACAAAACTAAGTTTCGGGCATATTTAAAAGATAGAACTTGATGTGCAGGTGTAAAACAGTGTAAAGTAGTAGTATTGACTTGCTGATCGTAAAAATACTTATAATGGGCTGCACTACGGGCTATTTGCCGAATCGTAGGCCTTAAATGTCCAAATCTACAGGTGGTTTTTTGATATGTGGTAGTATATAGGTATATCTATGTGTTGGAATGAAAATATTTGGGTTTGGAAAAGGTTTAAAAGTCAAAAAATCAGTCGGGCAGGGTTTCGCTGCGTTTCTTGCTTATGCAAATGAGAGGGGGCTGCCCCTCTATTTATAGAGGGGGGAGCCGCACCTCTACATGCGGTTGCCGCAGGTAGAGATGCAGCCACTTGTGGTGGGTCCTGCGTGTTCGGCTTGGTCGTCTCGAAGTACGTGCACTCCGAGCAATGCGATGTCTGGTCGAAAACTTTCTAACTTTTGATTGGAGCGTCCGTTTGAGGCGTGCGATACCTTTTCGGAAAGCTCTTGAAGAGAGTGTTGCAATGAAATGGAAAAAAAACATTTTTCAGATCCAGGAAGACGGGTTCATAACCAGGTCTTCGATTCCCCGCAGTTTGTCCGTTGAACTGTTTTACGTTGTTGCCACTCGGGATCATCGTTAGGGTTCATTCTGACTTTAGCGGCATTGATTTGGCTTGAGTTTGACCAAGTCGGTTGAAAGTTATTAAAATGACTGTTATACCCCTCCCGGGGTTGCCTGTAGTGTCGGCATGGTCGCTGGTTGACTTCCGGGAGCTGATTCCAAGACTTGGATCCCAGTCGAATCTTTTGTCCTCAGGGTTGTCTCTGAGGTTGAAGTAGTCATTCCAGGTTTTGCTATGGAGTTATTACGATGCTTCAGGCTGATGTCTGAAGTTGGCCTGACGTCCCGAGTTGAGACCGGGGATGACCTGCACTTCCCGGGTTGAGATCGGGGTTGATTTTGACTTCCCGGGTTACTGTCGGGGCTGATTGGTACCTCCCGGGTTAAGACCGGGGTTGAGCTTGATGATCCGATTAACTGTCGGAGCTTGATTGATGGTTTGATTGACTGTCAGAGCTTGATTGATGGTCCGATTGACTGTCGGAGCTTGATTGATGGTCTGATTGACTGTCAGAACTTGATTGATGGTCCGATTGACTGTCGAAACTTGATTGATGGTCCAATTGACTGTTGAAACTTGATTACCGATATTGGGAATCGGATTTGACTGGAGCACCGATATTGTGGATCGGATTTGGGTTGATTGACGGTTTTACCCTTCTACTAGATGAGTATCGGGGCAAGGAAAATCTTGAGTGTCTACAAGCAGCATAAATGAAAGCTCGGTAATTGACAACAACCAGGTGCATCTGCCTCTGAATTCTCTATACATCCACCTGTAAAAACTCAAGCTCTTATCGAATCATAAATACAATCCCAACAAAATCAATTTAACCAATTAAATATTACTACCATATGTGTGTGTGTGTGTGTATATATATATATATGATAAGTCTCCAAACTAATCAATTTATTTTGATGATGTTGATGATAACAAACTTAGGAAATAGGATTAATATAAAATAGGTAAAATCCTCTCTATAGGATTAAAATATAAATTAATTTTAATTATTCTATGTTATTCCTATCAAAAATATTTTTTCATCCTAAAAATTGGATTTATTTTTCTTGACCTTGATAAATTAATTATCAAGTGTTAATTAAATTTATTCAAATATTAAGATTTTCTAAGGCAAGGAGATTCATATTCTTTTCTAAAAAGATTTTCTAAAATTCTTATTGGGCAAAAAGAATTCAAAATTATTTTTATAATATAATATATATACGGTATATATATAAGGTATATGCATTATATATATATATGTAATAAATGCATGCATATGTCGTGTGTGTGAATATAAAAGTGTATGCAAATATGTGTGTATGCAAGTGAAAACCAAATGAATGCAAATGATGTGCTGGAAGAAAAAGAAAAAAGCTTGGCCAAAGCCCTGTGAATGGACCGAAATTTTTGTGCTATGTTTGAAATCAAAAACATGACCATTTGGCAAAATTTGATTTTCGAAGTTGGCCAAATCCGCCTTAAGTTGATCCGGACCCTTTATTTTTCATTCATGCAATCCGAACCATTGGTTCAAAATCAGATTTTAAAAATTATTATTTTACCCTCAACTTCAAAATCTTATAAATAGGAGGCTTTTCATTCATTCTAAATTTACCAATTCACAAAGCAAAGAAAAGATATATCTCCTTGCCTACATACTCTCTGCAAAAAGCTTTCTCTTCATCTTCTAATTCAAAATTCTATTTCTTGAAAGAAGATTAAATTGGTCAAAGTAGTTGAGATAAGTCATTAAATTACTGCATTTATAGTATCTCATATCTGCTTATATATATAGATATATTGAAGATAAATTGATTATACACATTTATATATATATATATATATATATATATTTAATCTATCAAATATTATAAATAGTCTGTACTTAGATACCGATATAATTTGGAAGAAATTTCTCTTCCGGACGGTCTTTAAAATCCTAATTTGCTTTTTATTAATATAAGATACATTATATAAGTATTAAAAAATATTTATATAATTATCAGATTGTGTAACAAATAATTTGGTCAGTACTTAGATACCGATATAATTCGGATGTTATTTATCTGAAATTTTCCGAAACGGTTTGTGAATTCTAAGTGGCCAAATTTTCACAACATAGATTAAATATAATATAATTTATATACGTGGGTGAAAATTTATCATACTTAATTATTATACATATTTATATATATATATATATATATATATATATATATTTAATCTATTAAATATTATAAAAAGTCTATACTTAGATACCGATATAATTCGGATGTTATTTCTCTGAAATTCTCCGAAACGGTCTTTAAATCCTGAGTGACCAAATTTTCACAACATAGATCAAATATAATATAATATATATATGTGGGTGAAACAGATTTCATCAAGTATTATTTAATTGATAATTTTATTATATTTGATAATTTTCATAATAAGTATCCTACTCATAAACTTATTTATTCACAAAAATACTTGTTGCATTATAAGTGATTTCATATGGTTATCAAAACTTAAAGTGATAACTGTCAAACCATAGAAACACACTCTAAAGAGAAAAGTTTTTCTAGAATTATTTAACCCATAGAAACACACTATTAAAAGAAAAGAAAAATATCAATTTACATATCTGCTTATCTGAAGCATTTCATATAAAAGTCTTGAACTTTTATATTTGATCTTAAATTATATATCTGCTTATCTGAGAAGTATCAACTATAAAAGTTATTTAAACTTTTATAAATCTGTACTAAACTATATCTGCTTATTTTAAGAAGCAAATTCAAACTATCTTTTTGAAAAGGAAAAGGGTAGAGTTAGTTTATTTTATATATCTGTGAGAAAGACAAAAAATCTTTGACCAAGACCAGAGTCTTAGAGAGGTCAGTTGGGAGTTAGGTCTCTAGTGTACTTGTGAGGTGAGGAAGAGACTGTTGTTTCAAGACTAGGTTATAGAATAGTTCTAAACTCAAAAGAAGATTCAACTAAGCTTGAAGAAGAAGCTGGAAGTTCGCTGTCCAAGATAGTTAGTTGTAAATAGTTGTAACTTGATCTATAAAACTTTGTAAAGGTTTCTCCACCTAGTGAAAGAACATTTATTACTGGGAGTAATAGGATATCAAGCCCTGGAGAGGAGCTTGAGACTGAACGTAGCAATATACCCAAGCTGTATATTGTGAACCAGATAAATCTCTGTGCATTGTGTGACTGGATTTTTCTTATTCTGCATATTAATTTCTGACACTATAAATTAATTTGTTAAAAATTCAAAAAGGCCTAAGATAAATTTTTAAACAGTAATAATCCATTCAACCCCCCTTCTAGATTATTATTGGACTTTCAATATATATATACGGAGGGGATCAAGGGCATACCCTTTATTTTACATACCCAACATACCTATATTAGACCCCTTTATTTATTCTTTCTCCTCACAATCTTATCAGCCAAAACAAAACGATACCTTCACTCGATTCACTGCACGGCTCAAACTTAGCTCACCAAAATTGCTGAAAATAATCGATTCACTTTGTACTTGAAGCTATAAACTTGCTGAAAATTCTAAAAAGCCAAGCCAACAAAATCAAAATATTAGTCGAAATCCATCTTCTCCATCTTTTATCAAGTTACATATATCAGAGCACTCCACTAGACAATATTGACGACTTCAGAATCCTTGCCTGAAATTACTGTCAATGCACCAATGCAAATTCCACCAAATCCCAGTTCGTGACAAAGAACAATACAACAAGCAAACTAACTCATGCTTCCGGTCACATTCTGAAATCCAATTGACAAAATCTATGAGGATGAATGTAAAGAAACATATTACAAGACCAAAAAAGAATACCAAGAGAAATTGAACCGAAATGATTCATGAACTGTATCAAAAGGAGCATGATTTAGACATTAAAAGCCATAACAAAGAAAAAGGTCATATATTTAGTACTGAGAGAGCACTTGTTTCATACTGGTGAAGGAACACCTTCTAAAAGTGTTGGGTTTGTACGAAATCGTGACGCAATCAAATTGCAAAAATTAGCGGAAGCATGGTATATCAGAGTTTAAAAATTTCTACAAAACCATTACCCGGATCATCCTTTATGCAAATTATTAATTTAAAACGATAAATAAGAAGTTATGGAATCATACCCTTGTAGAACGAAGCTTCCACAGGTACTAGTTCAACTCCTTGTTCTTCGTGATCTCCTTGAATTTTCGGGTTAGATTCCTTTCTTTGATCAACGTTAGCCACCCAAGTGTTTGGCCTCTAGAGGTGATCCACCAAGGAAGATGAATTATCAAGAAGGAGGGTGTTTGGCTTAACCTTAGTTTTCTATCCTCTATAGAAAAGGAGTACTCTCCAACAATTAGAATTACATCAATTTAATATCTATTATAAGACTTCTCTTATATAGACATTGGTCAACCCTTCTAATCCTATTAGACATGGGATTTCTTTTAATTAATTAAACTCCTTTAATTAATTTAGGCTTCCCACCACATGGGAATAATTAATTAAATTCATTTAATTAATTTGTCTCCTAATCTTATTAGGAATAAATGAGAGTACTAAATATTAAATTAATTACTAAACTCCTTTAGAAATTAAAATAATAATAATTGTAATAATATTAATAAGACTCCTCTTATTAATTTATATTTAATATTTCCAAAATATTAAATAATAAACATTAAGCTATTTAATTTATTCTATCACCATAGATTAAATTAATTATACTTAATGCATTATTACGATTATGCCATTACCTTCTTAAATAATTATTCTTCCTTTTATGGTGTGACCCTTTAGGTTCTCCATATTAAACCGGTTGTGAATAAATCAATTAAAACAATTTTAATCTTATTTAAATAAATAAATTAAACTAATAATTTATTTAAATAAATAATATTTATTCTACAATAGGGATAAGCCTCCCTAGCGATCAACGACTTTCCAGATAATATAGATTTCAACATTAATCAAAAAGAACCTGTGAGTAAATAGTTACCGTACAATTCAATCCTTCCACCATACAATGTCCCAATTAAATATAAGACATGGATTTACTGTCAAGTCTTATTTTATTTAATTATATGTATTTCGATTAGAAAATGCACAACTCCAAATAATGCAAATTAGAAACTCCTTTCTAATTTCATTTCAAATTGGCCAAGGATTCCTGGGTTGTCATTTAACGAATCACATAGGACATATCTCCTCTTTTACTAGAGGTGGTAGATTCTTTATTGATCATTCATTATCTCCATATGTAACTCATTATACCCAAGCATACCCTATATATGCCTTAAAAGGTCTTAAGGAATAAGTCAAAGTATAATTTGTTACATACAAGATACTATGATGATCTCAAGTCCAAGGATTACTTGTACTACTATCACATTAGGAATTCCTATTGACAGGCGAGTAAATCTCCATTAGGTATTCCATAGCGAATCACGTTCAGTGAACTTATTCTCCAATAAGCACCTACATACTTGCTTTAGTGTCTCCACACAAATGATCATGAGATCAATCATCCTCATCCAATGAGCAAGCAACATATGTACCAATCTATCCGGATTTACTAATCCCCTTTTTAGTAATCCCACGATTGGGAACTATTTTAGTTTTAAAACTTTCTAAGAATTTAGATCTCATTAGCATGATCATCATCATGATTCTAAAAGCATTGCTTAAAACTATGGGTTATTTACATATTATAAAAACAGCAACATGTAGATAATTAAATGCCTTTAATAAATGAATATTTTATTAATAAATAAATAAGATTGTTTACAAAGTACGTGCTTTATCATCATACATGATTGGCTTGTATGCACACTACTATCAAAAAGTATTTACAATAATTTTTCTAATCAACTCTTTATCTCCAATTTTAAAGAATACATCAACAAATCATTATCCAACAGTTTTCTTATCTTTATTTGACTCTCTATTTTAATCCCTATATAGAATTTTACTCCACGGTATGAGGGAGTCAAAAAAATTATTCTCTATATATACAAAATAACATTTCACACCAACATTTAAGTGGACAACTCATCAATCATACACATCTTGATTTTTTTTACTACTTAATTTTCAAATTATAAAATTAATATTGACTTATTTTTTAAAAATTAATTTCAAACATATTCAAATTTAAAATTGATAAAAATTTATTTAATTTATGTCAATATAATTATAAATATTATAAAAGTACTATTAATTATAAAATTTATTATTTTCAAAATTTAAATAAACCATATTAAATTTAAATTTAAAAATATCACAAATTATATTTTTAAAAGTTAATATTGATCTTATGTACATTTGCAGCTACAATCCATTCAATACTCACTTCATAAATTACTTTAAAAAATTTTAAAAAAATTATTTTACAGTAAAATACAATTGATAAATTATACTCTCCCTTTTATAAATTATAAGATTATTATTAATTTGATGTTTTGACTGTTGGAACTTTTAAATTTCAAATTTCATTATTTAAAGAATGAATATAAGGAACTTGTTGGGAACATAGTGAAAAAATTAAATTTCTATTTTTGCAGAGTGACCTGTTAGTTCCCAAAGGCATAATAGTTATCTAGAAGGGGGGTTGAATAGATATTTTAAACTTTTTCTTTGTTTTAAAATACTTGTCAGTATTGAATATACTGACAGCAGCGGAATATATGTTTGTTCCCCTTAAAGATGATGCAATAATAGTTTGATAAGCAGTTATGACAGTTATAACAGATAAAGTAGTTATAGTAGTTAATGAGAGACACAGAGATTTTAAGTGGTTCAGAGCACACAAGGCTCCTAGTCCACTCTTCTACTCCACGAGTAGGAAATCCACTAAGGATGTCTTTACACTTTGAATCACTTAGATTCCTTCAAGGCCAGCAGCCTTGGAATTTCTCTAGTTCACTTAGAACTCTCCAAGATCAACAATCTTGGAACTTCTTTTAGTTCACTTAGAACTCTTCAAGTCCTTCTGACTTGGTACACTTTGGATTGAGAGTTGTATTCTGGGGTGTGCTACTCAGTTGCAATTAAGCATCAGTTCTGAAGAATTGAGTAGCGAAGCAAGCTCTCTTTCAGGATCGTAGAGTCTATTCGTTGAGTGTTCTTAGCTTTCTTTCTTTCTTACTTGCTTGCTTGCTTGATCTGAATCCTTGTCTGATTTGTTTATCAAGGAGCCCTTGAAATCTAACCATTAAAGGCATCCATTGTATCATTAAATGCTTCAGACTGTTTTGTGTACTGATGAGTGTGTTTTGTATACACAAAATTAGGTGCTTTTGAGATTGATAATTTGTGAATCCTAAGCTGTTTTGTTTGGTTTTTATGTGTTTTCATTTTATCGTTGTGTAATGTAGTTTTATATTGCTTTTATATGTTTTTGTATGTATTTTATGTGTTTTAACTTTGATTTGTAGGAATCGGAATAAAATCTAGTTGGAGCGACGTTTGGGGTTGCTAGATTAGCTTTTTCGGCAGGTCATTTACGCAGCTTTTTGACGTCCAATTTTGACCTTGATCCGGCCCTTTTCTATCCAAACTCAAAGCATGAAAGTTGTAGGGCTACCTCTCCTCTTTCCGGAACATCTTGAATCGCCTCAATCCGAGTTCGGACGAAGAAGTTATGGCCATTTTTCCAACAAACGCCGAAGCTGAAAATTCTAGAGTACTGTAGCGGCGCCGCAGCGCCCCTGTCTAGGCAAAATCTGGCGCCTCAGCGCCCCCTAAGCAGAGCACGCCCCTGTTTCAGTGCCCCAGCACCCCATTCAGGCCAAATTGAGGTGCCGTAGCGCCCGGTGGTGAATTTTGACTGATTTCAGCTGTTATATGACCTATTTTTGGAACCAAAAAGGGGGACTCATATCATTTTTCATTTCTAACAAAACCTAGAGGGAGAAAGGGAGTGGGAGGCGACTGGGCATAGGAGAGGAGGCCATGGCCTTGTGCCATGGTCCTTCAATAGCTTCCATGGAGGTGCTCCAATGGAGCTTGGGCTAGCAAAAAGGGAAGTTTCCTCTATCTTTTTTCTCTCTTGGTCTTCTATGTAATTAGTAGTTTAGATTTGGTTCTATGAATGTAATGAATCCATTTGCTTAATATATATTGAATTTCTTTTCCTTTTGATTAGCACCATATGATTTGGTTCAATATATTTTGTGTTTATTGCTTAATTGCTAAGGAATTAGTGATTGGCTCATTGGTAATCTTTATGAAATTGGGAAATGGAGTATTGATTGAGACCATGAATATATTGGCATGTGATTATGCTTGTTCTACATAAAATAGAATACATAATTTGTGTGTAGGATAGGAATATACCTATATACCATGTGTAGCCAATTTGAGAATATAAGCTTGAATTCCTTGTCTAATGTTAATTCACATATTAATATGATGGGTTATGTAGCTAGGATGTTCCTTTCTGTTCTATTCCCTTTTGGGTGGATCTGGAGAGGATACGTTTATATGAACCTCGGAAGAGGCGTATGAATACTAACGAATTCTCGGTTGACAAATCATCGTGACCATTGTAATCAATTGGAGAGTTAGAAGATATTAATGAAGTATTTGGGGGATATTACTTTCTTAGTTCATTATTTATCTATGTTATTTGTATTTTATGTAATGTAGTTGTAGCCTTTATCCATTTCCTAAATCAAAATTTATCTATTCAATCAAAGTGTTTAATTAAGATTGAGACGGTATAAAGTTAGTACTTGGTTAAACATTAGAGATATTTCCTCGTGAGATCGACAACTTTTTTATCACTTTATTACTTGTTGCCGCGTATACTTGCGCTTGTTTAGTGATCGGTTATCTGACTAACATGTACTGATGTTGACTTCCTGCTTTTCTGCTGCTTAGCCATCTGGCCCATTGACACAATAGACTGCTATCTCACCTAACACCTGAAAAGATGTTTTTAGCAGGCTTTTAGTCCTTTCCTTAGCTTCTTCAATGCGCTTCTTTGATATATACTAAGGATGAATGTAGCATTATTGGGACTATCAATTTGTCAACGTCTATAAGCCTTTCTTCATTTGTTGCTCTTCCTCCTTTATCAGATAGACGAAATTTGATGCTGACAGGAGGGTCACCACGATCGTGGTCTTTGTACCATGATCGTTGTGTGTTAGCTTGCACAGGATGGACTCAGTCTTGATCGTAGAGAATACTATAATTTCTCTTAAGCTCTTTGATAGACTACGAATTCCACTTGCTTGTCTTGCAGACTCCACGCTTTCGAGAGCACACTGCGATTCTTGACTTAACCCGGCAGGCGCTTGGATCGTCTCCACGATTCTGAGAGTGGCTTCCAGGACAGACTACGATCTTTGGACATCATTATTGGAGCTCCACGATTCTGCCTTGGCTTCTGCAGATTGCTTTTGATAGACTATAATTCTGTTAAGGCTTAACAATTACATCTCAAATAGATCAACCTAACAAATTTGATCTCTCTTCTATCCATTTATTTACAAAATGATAAAAATTAAAGCAGAGATCAACCTAACAATTTTGATCTATCATCTAAGTCCCTGTACATATGATCTTTGAAGGACTTTACACTTAAGCATTTCTATTTACTTTCAACATCAAATTTGAATATGCAATTCCCAATAATCTCCCCCAATTTTATGTTGACATAACCAAGCAGATTTGTATCATAGCATCATTTTCTAAATGCAGAATGCTAGAAAGTAAATATGACTTAGTGTTTCAGTGAACAACTGAAATTTCTAGAAAATAAGTATGAATTTATTGATGTTTGAAAAGATATTACAATCTAACATAGAAACATCAATACAACATTAATTTTGACTTATCTCTATCTTCTTTGCCTCTTGCTCTTTGGAGGGTTGGCATGCTCTTCAGCTCTCCTTCTTCTGCTGACTCCATTTCTCCATGCAATGTCAGCTAGCTCTTCTGGGCTCAACATTTTTGAATGATCATGGCTTTTCATAAAAAGAGGATTTCCAACTGGCATGTTAAGACCAGTAGAGGATACTCCTTGTGACCCAGAAGCTTGACCTTGACCCCTTTGATAGGGTTCAGCCATGAGAGGGCGCTGCTTCTCTTGATCAGATCGTGGAGGCTGAAAGCTAGGACTTCTGGGGTTGCTCCTCGACGATTGTGTGAGTTTGCCTACTACCCTACGATTGACCAATGTGATTTAGCCTTCCATGTTGCCTTCTGCCTCCTCTGCTTCCTCTGCCTCTACTTCTGTCTCCTTGCTCATTATTCTCCCCCTTTATGTCAGCATCAAGGGTTCGAATGTCTTCAGAGAGGCGTTGGACTCCTTGAACCAGCTCATGCATCTGAGAGCGGTTGAGTGCAATGTCACTACATTTTTCCTCGACTAAAGCCTCAGTATTTCTTCTTTGTTGCTGAATTCGTTCCATGGCTTGTGTAGTTTGCTGAACTTGAGTTATGTCATAGGTTTGGAATTCGTGTAGTGTGAGGCGCAGCTCTTGAATCTGTTTGATCATTAGCTCATTTTGCGTTTGTTGAGTTTTCTGCATGATCTCCATAGATTTGTTATGCTTTTTCGTTGCAGCAAAATGAATAGCATCCCTTTGGCTGAGGCTGTCACCCATTTCCTTTACAATCTCCCTCAGCTTCTTGGACAGTTCAGTTTCCAAGCTCCCTGGTAGAGTCTTGACAGAGTCGATTATATGATCGAATCTTTTATGAAGCACCAGGGAGTTAGCTTCAAGAACCTCCTCAGACTCTAAAGCCATATGGCTTGTCAGATCAGCCAGCTCCTTCTTTGTTGGCATTAGAGACAATCGATCAAGAATTCGCTGAGTCTCAAGAGGAGGAGGGGCAGTAGTGTGTTCACCTCTCCTTGACATGCTCGTGAGAGAAAATGTCATGTCAAAATATTCATTGTTTGAGGACGAGGGAATATCTGATTGGGTTATAGGAGCTTGTGTTTGGTATATGGGCAAAGTGTTTGGTTCAGGGGTTTGTGTATGCGGTTCGTTGAGCTGTTCTGGGGACTCTACGATTTCCTTGTCAGGTTGATCAATAGGCACGAATCGTAGTTCGTCGTCCAGAGTTGGTGTCTCAATGGTTGAGCTTGCAAGCATTTGTTCAACTACTCTTGTGATATTCTCTATAACCATTAGATCATTTACAGTTGGCTCTATAAGGGCAAGTTGGTTATTTGGTTCTTCAGGTACAGAGTTTTGGGACTCTGTAACTGAAAATTGGTTTAGTGGGTGTAGGACCACTTCCAACCATCTTGGCAATTATTAGAATTGATTTAAGTGTGATGGAGGAGATTGGTTGATAATAAAGGAGAGAGGAGTATAGTACACCTCAGGCTCAGCTTCTGAAGCTGAATCATTTGTGATCAGATTCTGAGCAAATCTGAGGTTTCTTGGGAAACCATTGGCTAGCACTGAAATTGCTAGATAAGCCTTGAAGGTCCAAAATATACGATCCCAGGAGTTGAGAATCATGGCTCTATGATAGGGCATCATAGGCAAGTAGTTGAACAGCTGATTGTAGCTAGCTGTCCTTTCTCCATTCCTGCCTACAGCCAGAACCTCAAGTTCATCATCCTCTTCTTCATCGCCATTTTCATCAAGAATTTCCACCACATTTACCATCACATCATCCTCAATGTCCACCATTTCTGCAGCAGCAGACTCTATGAATTCTTCATGAACTGGGGAGACTTCAATATTATCTATTGGAAGCTCCCCCTCAGCTGTAGCACTCCCTTGAATAGGAACTTCCAGAGACTTCTCCAACACATCTTCTACTAGAACCTACTCTGATTGAATAATAACTTCAGGTTGTGCCTTCTCATCAGCAACACTTGGTTCGGGCATTTCCTCTTCAAGATTATCAGGGGTTATCATAATTATTTCTGGCACAATCCTTTCAGAGTTGGCCATTTCTTCTTCCTGAACTTCATCAACATGAACACAAGCTTCAGGCATCTCCTCCTCAGCTTGATTCACAGCCTGATCAGGTGCAGCAGTGTTGTCTGCATTACTAATGTAGGTTATCACATCTTTAATGATTCTGGTCTCTTCCAAGGTTGGACCAGATGCTTGAGGTTGATTGCTTTGTTCAGCCTTCTCAACAACAATCCTTCTATCATCTTCCTTCAATATTTCCTCATTGGTAAGAACATACTTCTTGACCAACGTTTTCACCCTTTACTTTGTCTTAGACACAGCACTTTCTTCAGCTTTAGCCTTTTGAGTTTGTTCAGGCTGAGAGGCTGTTGTAGCTTCTCCTTCTACATTAGCAGCCAGCCTGGACTCTATGATTAGTGATGACTCCACAATCGTAGTGAGTGAAGACTTCTTTGTTCTATGGCCGCGTTTCTTCTTTTTCTGGGGCTCAAAACTACCTTCAGCTCTGTCCTCACTTGTCTCCCTCTTCTTCTTCTTCTTCTTCTTCTTCTTCTCTTTCAGAACCTCTTCTGGTATTGAGTTGCCTTATGAGTAATAACTCTGTCAGTGGTAAGGCTTCAAAACTCAACATCAGCACCAGGACCCTTTTGGGGTGCATCAGTGGTTGAGCCTTGGGGCTCCTCAGCTACTTGAACACCTTCATTCACTTTTTTTCCCTTTGCTCTTTCTGACCAGAGCCACAAGTTCTTCTTGGTTGACCTCTTCATCCTCTTCAGCTTCCTTTACAGCAGATGAAGTTGCAGACATCATCTTTACATTTTCTGCTGGATTCCTCTTCCAATTCTGGAACAGCTGCCGGGTCATCTTCCTGTTGGGATTGATGGAGGCGCCTTCTTTGTCCTCAATCTTGTCACCCATAGCAGACTGTAGAATAATGCTGATAAACCTCCCATAGAGCATTTTGGCAGTGCTCTTGGTCTTCTTAGGGCTGAGCATCCATTTCCCAATCAAATCCATCAGCAAAGCCCCATAGTTGAGTTGGACTTTGAAGCGGATGACTGTCATGAGCTTCAGTTGCTTCTCGTTGACAGAATCGTGGCCACAGCTGTTGCAACATATGTATTTTCCAACAATGTCAGCAAGGAACTCATATTCTTGGGGAAATTCTTTCTTCTTGTAGCCACTCTTTCCTTCAATCTTTGTGTAGCGCGTCTTCTTCAAATCGTCATGGAAATCGACAACATCCATGGACAGAAGACCTTTAGATTTGAAACCTAGGGCTAGGTTTATGCTTTCAGTGTTGAGTCGCATCTGAACGCCCTTGACCTTGGTAAGGATGAAGTCCCCTTCAATGACTCTATTGCTGTAGAACTCCTTCACCAGCTTTGAGTAGATCATTGTGCTGGTGCTCAAAGCTTCTTCGAGGCTAGCACTCTTCGGAAGTGAAAGAATCTTGTGAAACTTGGGGTTAGCCTTCTCGAACTCATCTAAGCATAGCTGGTAACCAGAAATAACATTGGAAGTAGCCATTTGATTGAGTATCCTGTGACGAACAGATTTGGCTTAGCTTTCTAAAACTTAGGGTTTCATTTGAGAGAGAGAGATATAAGCTTTTGAAATTTAAAGGTAAACTGACAAATGACAGTTCAAAATGAATTTATAACTTCCCTCTATATGTTTTTCATAGAAGGACACGTGTCGAGTTCTGCAGGACTCCACGATTTTAAGTCATGTGGAAAGTTCTGTTCTGCCCTTAGCTCCCCTAAGCTAGTGAGTCCTTGTGAGAGGACTACGATTGCCGAGAACCACTCCACGATTGTTGAGTTCCATCCTCAGCTTGCTCCTTGACCGTTGACTCTATGATTTTTTGTGATGTATTCTGAAATGACATCCCTTCTGGGTTAAGGTTGCTCAGGAAGGGCCAACCTCTTAGTTTGACACTAAGGATCAGGTTTGTCCCTGAGGCGCTTATCAGAAGGAGTGATTGGCTTGATAATGCTGTCACCACAGTGAGTTCTTCTGCCATGTCTGGATCACTCCACGATTATTATTTCTCCTAGTCATCTCTACGATTTTGACTTAGCCTTTGTATCTGCATAGTTAGCACCATCTAAAGCATAGAATTCATAGTTGCAAACTTAACATACCTAACTCACTTATCAATTTATTAAATCTGGATTCATCTAAGGGTTTTGTAAACACATAAGCAAGTTGATTTTTAGTAGAGATATATTGCAAAGATATAGTTCCATTTTGAATATGATCCCTAATAAAATGATATCGTATTTCTATATGCTTAGTCCTAGAATGCATGACAGGATTATGTGTTATTGCTATGGCACTTGTGTTATCACAGTGAACAGGTATAGATTTAAAATCAAACCCATAGTCTGCTAGCTGATTCTTCATCCATAAGATTTGAGCACAACAACTGCCTGCAGCAATATATTCAGCTTCAGCTGTTGAAGTTGATACTGAGTTTTGCTTTTTGCTAAACCAGGACACTAGTCTATTTTTTAGCAGTTGACAAGTGCCACTGGTACTTTTTTTTTTCTATTTTGCATCCTGCAAAGTCAACATCTGAATATCCTGTCAGGTCAAAGGAGGTCTCCTTGGGATACCAAAGTCCCAAGTATGGTGTACCTTTAAGATACCTGAAAATCCTTTTTACAGCAGTTAAGTGTGATTCCTTAGGATTACCTTGAAATCTAGCATATATACATGTTGAAAACATTATATCTGGTCTACTGGCAGTTAAGTAGAGAAGGGAGCCTATCATACCTCTGTATTGAGTAATGTCAATACATTTACTTTTCTCATCTTTGTCAAGCTTGGTTGCTAGAGCAATTGGTGTTTTCATAGGAGAGGATGATTCCATGCCATACTTCTTAAGTAAGTCTTTGATGTACTTGGTTTGGTTTATAAAGATACCTTTATCAGTCTGCTTTACTTGCAGTCCAAGGAAGAAGTTCAGCTCACCCATCATGCTCATTTTGAACTTGCTCTGCATAAGCTTGGCAAATCTCTTGCACAGATTTTCATCAGTAGAACCAAAGATAATATCATCTACATATATTTGAACTAGTAACACTTTATCTTTGTGTTTCCTAAGAAATAGTGTAGTGTCTACTCTACCTCTAGTGAATCCTTTTTCAATAAGAAAGTTAGTTAGTGTTTCATACTATGCTCTAGCTGCTTGTTTAAGTCCATATAAGGCTTTGTCTATTCTGTAGACATAATTAGAGAGGGTTGGATTGATTAAACCTAGAGGTTGTTCCACATATACTTCTTCTTGAAGTTCACCATTCAGGAATGCACTTTTGACATCCATCTGGAAGACTTTGAACCTCATGTGGGCAGTAAAAGCAAGGAATATTCTGATTGTTTCAAGTCTGGAAACAGGTGCAAAGGTCTCATCATAGTCAATGCCTTCTTCTTGAGAATAACCTTTGGCCACTAGTCTTGCCTTGTTCCTTGTGATCACCCCATCTTTATCCATCTTATTTTTGAAGACCCATTTGGTGCCAATGACTGGGTGATTCTTTGGTCTTGGAACTAATCTCCAAACTTTGCTTCTTTCGAACTGATTCAGTTCCTCTTGCATAGCTTCAATCCAGCTTGCATCTTGTGTTGCATCTTTTATCTTCTTGGGTTCTATTTGAGACAAAAAGCTCAAATAGAAACATTCATTCTGAGTTGCAGACCTTGTCCTGATCCTGGCAGTTGGATCTCCTATGATCAGGTCTTGGGTGTCATCTCTTGACCATCTGTTCCCTGTTGGAACATCTGTTCTGGTGCCTTCTTATCTGAACTCTTCAAGATTGACTTCTGGTTCTTGTTGATCAAAATCGTCGTTTGGTGCAGCTCTCTCTACGATTTCTTCTCTAGACTCTACGATTCCACCTGCTGGAACTACGGTCGTGGTGTTGGGCTCGACCACCTCATTCATAGTGTATGAATCATCGATTGTAGTGCCTTGTGGTGCAGACTTGTCTGAGTCTGTTTCATCAAAGATAATGTGGATCGAGACTTCAACACTTAGTGTCTTCTTGTCGAACACTCTATATGCTTTGCTGTCTGTGGCATATCCAAGAAAGATTCCTTCGTCTGACTTGGGTTGGAACTTTGTCAGATATTACTTCCTATTATTGAGAATGTAGCATGCACAGCCGAACACATGGAAGTAACTGACATTTGTCTTTCTTCCTTTCCATAGTTTATAGGTAGTCTTCTTCAACGTAGAGTGTACAAGAGACCTGTTCTGAGTGTAGCACACAGTGTTGATGGCTTCTGCCCAGAAGTATTCAGGCAGATGAGCTGCTGCTAGTAGAGATATTCCTGCTTCTATCAGTGTTCTGTTCTTCCTTTCAGCTACACCATTTTGCTGTGGAGTTCGTGGTACTGAGAAGTTGTGGCTGATCCCATTGTCTGCACAGAACTGATCCATTTCTGAGAAATTGAACTCTCTACCATGATCACTCCTTATGGCCTTGATTGTCTCTTCTTTTTTATTCATCACCAGCTTGAACATCTTAATTAGTTGGGAGCTTGTTTCATCTTTAGAGGTAAAAAAAACACCCATATGTATCTGGCGTAGTCATCCACTACGACCAGTGAATATCTCTTCCCTCCTAAGCTCACAATTGGAATTGGCCTGAAGAGATCCATATGGAGTAACTGTAGGGGCCTGTCAATCGAGTTGACTACTTTGCCTTTGAATGAGCTTCTTGTTTACTTTCCAAGCTAGCAGGCATTGCATGGCATTTCTTTGACGAAGCTGAACTTGGGTAAACCTGCTACAAGATCTTTGGAGGCCAGTTTTGACATGCTCTTGAAGTTGAGATGGGATAACCTTCTATGCCAAAGCCAGCTTATTTCTTCAAAAACTTTAGCAAGGAAGCATACTGTCTCATCAGAATTTAGTTGAGCAAGATTAACAGTGTAGACATTTCCTTTTCTTGTTCCGGTCAGCTTGATAGAGGATGTCTCCAGATCTCTGACTAAACACTGGTTGTTGAGAAAGGTGACTTGATGGCCTTTGTCGCAGAGTTGGCTGATGCTAAGAAGGTTGTGCTTTAGTCCATCTACGTATGCCACTTTTCTGAAGAACACTGCACCATTCCCAGCTGAGCCATATCCTTTCGTCTTGCCAGAGCCATTATCTCCAAAGATAACTGTTGGTCCCTCCTTCTCTGTATAGTTAGACAGGAGGGCTTTGTTCCCAGTCATGTGCCTTGAGCAACCACTGTCCAAATACCATATTGTGATCGTGGTGCTCATTTCCTGCAGATAAGTTAAGCTTACATGTTGGTACCCAGACTTGCATGGGTCCTACAATGTTAGTACCCTTGGAAACCCAAATCTGCTTGACTTTGGGCCTCCCATGCACAGTGTTATGATAACATAATGCAACTTTATGACCATTTCTACCACATGCAAAGCATCTAATATAGTGCATGCTTGTGTGTGTGTGTGGATTCTTTCTCGATTTGGACTTTTGTGGGTACTTGATGGCCTTACCCTTATACTGGTTCTTCTTTTTCCATGCAGCCTTGGGATTCACTGTTTGAGCTGAGTGAACCTCAACACCACGATTCCTTACAGGTTGGTTCATGGAGTCAGTTCTTCCTGACTCTACGATCTTTCGAGGTTGGGCAGTGGTGACTGAGTTACTCTTCTTCTTTCTGAACCCCAGGCCAGCGTGGGATCCATTGTGTCTTGAGACATGACTTGGATCAGAAGAGCAGGGTTACACTGGTTCTTCCCTCTGTGTGGATTTCAAAAATACAATGCTTCTATTTAGATTAGAAACACTACTACTGTTAGTATCCTTTATCTTTTCCACATTTGATTCTGGGGTAGACTCCCCAAAACCTAAACCTGTTCTGTCAGATACACTTCTCTGACTGGAGATCAGGGAGTCCATGAATGAGGAAGACCTATTCTACATAAAGATAGTCTTTTATAGCTCCTCAATCTTAGAGGTTAGTTTTGAATCTCTTTGTGTGCTTAGTTCATTGGTCTGTCTTAAGATTTTATTCTCATCTTCAAACTTAGAGAGAGAGTCAAAACTGAGTAGAGCTGTTTCCAGTTCTTTTTGGACTTTCTCTTTCTCTCTTTGAAGACCAGAATAATCTTTAGACAGAACTCTGAACCACCTCATATATTGATATAGATCAGATGTTATGTCATGAAGAGCAGTTCTTAAATCATCAATATCTATATCAGGAGTGTTGAAGTCAAATACCTCATCTATGTTTACCTCAAGATGGTCAGTACTTTTATTGTTGTTTGCATCCTTGTCCATCAGACATAGGTTGGCTGCTTGAGGTTCTTCATCAGCTTCAGACTCAGCATTGGTGTCGATGTCTGAGTTACTCCATGAACTTCTAGCTACAAGACCTTTATCTTTCTTATGATGCTTCTTGTAGCCTTTGAACTCCTTCTTTGGATTCTTCTTTCTTTTTAGCTCTTCTCTGATAGGTTTGTTGCAGTTTGCAATGAAGTGGCCAGGCTTCTTGCAGTTGTAGCATAGGTCATTGATCTGCTCCTGACTGCTGATGTTGTTGAATCTCTTAGGTCTGCCGCTTCTTCCTTTGCGCATGAACCTTCTGAGTCTTCTGACCAGCATTGCAACTTCATCATCATCATCATCATCATATGCAGATTCACTTTCATCATGAGCTTTAGAGATCTCTTCTGTTGCTTTGAGAGCAACTCAGTTATCCTTCTTTCTTCCTTCTGATAGAGTTTCTGCTCGTTGAGTCAGCTCTAGTTTGTAGGTAAAAAAGTTGCCATAGAGTTGTTGGACAGTCATTTCATGCAGGTTTTTTGATTCCCTGATTGCAGTGGTTTTGGCATCCCACTTGCTTGGTAAGGACCTCATGAACTTGATGATAAGATCTTTGTTAGGATAGACCTTTCTAAAAGCTCGAAGAGAGTTGAGCAGCAAGTTGAATCTTTCATAAGTGGAAGTGACATTTTCTCCAGGAACATGGGTAAACATCTCATACTGTTGAGTCAGTAGAGATTGCTTATTTTCTCTGACTTCTTCAGTTCCTTCATTCATGATGAGCAATGCTTCCCAGACTTCCTTGGCAGTTTTTTAGTTGACCACGTTCTCAAATAGATTATCTTCTAAAGACTGGAACAAAATGATCTTAGCCTTTTTGTCTAGCTGGACATCTTTCTTCTCGGTGTCAATGCATTCAACTTTAACCTTGACCACAACCCTGTTCTGATCTTTTGGAGTTTGTGCAAGCCTTGTTGGTATATAGGGCCCATTCAGAATGGTTTCAAATACATCATCATCTATTGAATCCATATAGGCTTGCATTCGAACTTTCCAGTTGGCAAACTTATCTCTATTGCATATAGGTGGCTTGCTACCTCCACCTGTCTTGGTCGCTTATCAACTGTGCCATTGGATCTACTCAAGCTTTGTATACTAGTTGAGAGAACTTGCTCTGATACCAATTGGTAGTTCCCAAAGGCACAATAGTTATCTAGAAGGGGAGGTTGAATAGATAATTTAAACTTTTTCTTTGTTTAAAAATACTTGTCAGTATTGAATACTGACAGCAGCAGAATATATGTTTGTTCCCCTTAAAGATGATGCAGTAATAGTTTGATAAGTAGTTATGGCAGTTATAACAGATATAGCAGTTATAACAGTTAATGAGAGACACAGAGATTTTAAGTGGTTCAGAGCACACAAGGCTCCTAGTCCACTCTTCTACTCCACGAGTAGGAAATCCACTAAGGATGTCTTTACACTTTGAATCACATAGATTCCTTCAAGGCCAGCAACCTTGGAACTTCTCTAGTTCACTTAGAACTCTTCAAGATCAATAATCTTGGAACTTCTTTTAGTTCACTTAGAACTCTTCAAGTCCTTCTGACTTGGTACACTTTGGATTGAGAGTTGTATTATGGGGTGTGTTACTCAAGTGTAATTAAGCATCAGTTCTGAAGAACTGAGTAGCGAAGCAAGCTTTCCTCTTTCAGGATCGTAGAGTCTATTCGTTGAGTGTTCTTGAGCTTTCTTAGCTTTCTTTCTTTCTTACTCGCTTACTTGCTTGATCTGAATCCTTGTCTGATTTGTTTATCAAGGAGCCCTTGAAATCTAACCGTTGAAGGCATCCGTTGTAGCATTAAATGCTTCAGACTGTTCTGTGTACTGATGTTAACTTCCTGCTTTTCTGCTGCTTAGTCGTCTGGCCCACTGACACAACAGACTGCTATCTTACCTAACACCTGAAAAGATATTTTTAGCAGGCTTTTAGTCCTTTCCTTAGCTTCTCCAATACGCTTCTTCGATATATACTAAGGATGAAAATAGCATCATTGGGACTATCAATTTGTCAACGTCTATAAGCCTTTCTTCATTTGTTTCTCTTCCTCCTTCATCAGATAGACGAACTTTGATGCTGACAGGAGGGTCACCACGATCGTGGTCTTTGTACCATGATCGTTGTGTGTTGGCTTGCACAGGCTGGACTCAGTCTTGATCATAGAGAACACTACAATTTCTCTTAAGCTCTTTGATAGACTATGAATTCCACTTGCTTGTCTTGCAGACTCCACGCTTCTGAGAGCACACTGCGATTCTTGACTTAACCCGGCAGGCGCTCGGATCATCTCCACGATTCTGAGAGTGGCTTTCAGGACAGACTACGATCTTTGGACATCTTCATTGAAGCTCTACGATTCTGCCTTGGCTTCTGCAGACTACCTTTGATAGACTACGATTCTGTCAAGGCTTAACAATTACATCTTAAATAGATCAACCTAACAGATTTAATCTCTCTTCTATCCATTCATTTACAGAATGATAAACATTAAAGCACAGATCAACCTAACAATTTTGATCTATCATCTAAGTCCTTGTACATATGATCTTTGAAGGACTTTACACTTAAGCATCTATATTTACTTTCAACATCAAATTTGAATATGTAATTCCCAACATGACCCAATAGCACCACAAAATATGGATAGAGATAAAGAAACTGTTGTGAATACTCTAAGCCAATTTATTCTCTATAACGTAATACTGGTGAAGGAACACCTTCTAGAACTGTATGACACCCAATTTAACCTCTATAAGCCTAAAAGGGAAATACAAACAGCTTTCCCGCAAAAAAAATCCCAACTTTATGCAATACCCATCAAACTACATTCTATAGCAACAATCAACAATTAATACCTCGAACTTTTACGGGCACGGACGAAGTAGGGGGATTTACCTTTGCAAATCCGTGAAACGAAAGATGGTCGGAAGAAATTTTTGATGGAGGTTTGTTGCTCTGACCATAGAGAGATTGGGGAAGGGCTGGAACTTGTGGAGACGATCGAGAGTGAAAGAGAGGAGTTCGGAGACATAAGGCTTCTAAGAGTTGAAGGTGAGAGGGAGGAAACCTAGTGCAACACCATTTACTTCATTTGCTGTTGTTGTTGGGGATTCGGACTCCATTGTTATTTCTAATGCTGAACTTTGAAACTCAATTCTATATTTTGGGTACTCGAATCTCGGAATTATCTTAGATTTTAGAGAGAGAAAATACGCAAATCTATTTGATTTGGAAGAAGGGGGAGAAGACAGAAGGGAGGAATTAAGAGAGAGAATAAATCAAATTTTTTCTTTTTTCTTTTTTCTTTTTTCTTTTACATGTCCACGTAGAATAAAAACTGAAAAGATTTAACAGTCGTGAGACAGAGATAACAGAATAACCCAATTTCAAAATAATAATTAGTTTACTGGGATAATTTAAAAAATTAAAAGTTCAATAATATAATCAGTAAAATGTGTCAACTGCAGTGGGTAATTCATTAGTTTTGTCCATAAAAAATTAACGTCCATTTAATTTTTTTAACGAAATGACCTAATTTCAAAATAATAATAAGTTTACTGGGTTAATTTAAAAAATTAAAAGTTTAATGATATAATCAGTAAAACGTGTCAACTACAGTGGGTAATTCATTAGTTCTGCCAATTAATATGTATACTCAAATAATTGATGTCGCCTAGCTACTTCATATACATGTGCATATATATTATCATCTATTTGCTACATATACGTATACTTAACATCAGTGACATATTTAGAATTTTTATTAAAGGTGATCACTCTTATGATTAAAGATAATTAAAAAAATTAGCAATAAAAATAATAAATGATATAATTCATCAAACATAAAGCACATTAAAAATATATTAAGATCATTACATAATTATTTTTTAAGGTCTAATTTTATTTTTTTCACAATCGTCTCATTTTTAATGGTATCAAATACTTTTTTTTTCAATGTGAGTTGTCATTTAGTGACTTTCAAGTACAATCAGATTGTGAACGTTTATTAAGCTCTTATTTTTTTTCTGTTTGATATTCTATTTTTATTAATTTTAAGAGTAATCACACTTTATCATCGTACCCTTACTAATTCAAAATTTTAAAATTTTAAAGGTGATCAAGTGACCACCCTTACACTATACGCTTGTACTAATTAATGTAATTAACTTTTTGTGTTGTAAATACTCTGGTTTTTTATTAAAATTTTTATTTTTTACAAAAAAAATCATTAGTTTATATTTTATAATTTTTAATTTAATATAATATTAAATATAAAAAAGGGGTCGGACCAGCCTAGGCTTAGCCTTGTGTCTAACCTGACCTGATCTGCAAGTTTAACCAGAGACTGGACTATTGAGGTCAAAGTTTGACTTGACTTAGTCAAAATTCAAGGCTTGGCAGACTCAAATCAGATTAGATCAGGAGGACCTGTTGTGCACCACTATCCGTAAGCTAGACTTTATTATAAAAATAGAGAGGTATTTTGTAAGACCCCAACTTTTTATGAATAAAGATTTAATTTTCTCTAATTATTATTCTAAATAGTAAGGTGATAATTTAATAAATGCTATAGTTATGGGTGATATGTGCAAATTTTACAAAGTAAGCAAATTGTCATAAAATATTCATTTGGTCAGGAAATATTCTTTTTGTCGGAGAATATTCATACAGCGACGCAATCATTGGTGGACCCCACAACGTAATAACTGTCGGATATAGAAAGCGATAGAAATAATTTTTTTATAAAAAATAACGACAAAACTTTTTCCGTTAAACTGTTGAAATACCCGGTGATAAAAGTACAGCAATACGCGTTGTTGCACAGTAGCACACGGTATTGCACAATATCTCTGATTATTGATGCTTACGTAAGAAGTCACTAAGTTTTATTCAATAATTGTCACAGTAGTTGTTGCATAGTTTCTCACATTATTGATTTAATTATTGTCACAATATCATTTGCACAATACTTTATATTATTAAATCAATAATTGACACGACACAATTACTCATATTATTATTAGCATTATTGACAATGTCTAGAAAGTTATGTCGAAGAAAGGGGTTAGGTTATTTAATTGCGCGCCAGTAAGGAGAAATCCTTATCGGAAAGCCCCCTCTTTTTCTAGGAACGATCTGGTTGTCAATATTGTGAGTTATAATATTAATGATGAATTGTTGATAAAAATATTTCCATTGTGTTGGGAATATTAATGTTAGTAGAAATCGACATTCATTTCGATAATAGTTGATTTCTGGATGTTAAATTGACCAAACGGTCAATTAATCGAATAAATGAGTAATTAATTACTATTGGTTCACATGTAAGGAACTATTAGTTCATATGCAAGTACTATTAGGGGATATTATGCAAGATTAATAATACTTGAGGGACTAAATTAAAAATAGAGGCAAAGATGAATGTACTAAAGGATAATAAGCTGTGCCCCTAAAGTGCAATTAGTGAAGCTATGTTTTTCTATAAATAGAAGCTCATTTCTTCCTTTTTTTCTCAGCAATTCACAAAACTATAGAGAGAGAAACTATAGAGAGAGAATAAGAGAGAAATAAGAAGAGTATTATGCTACTACACTATTGCAGTATCCAATCTCCTACTAAGGTAAGGGGTATTATTTCTTTTATATTCGTAAAGGATGTTATTTTCTTTCAATACTCGTAAGGGTTGTCATTATATTCCTTATTAAGCTGTGGAAATAACCTGTCTACGCGAACTACCGCGTGTCTGGTGAATAACCCTTCGTATTCATTCTTTATTAAAGTTGTGGAAATGATCTGTCTACGCGGATTACGGCATGACGGGTGAAAATCCATTTGCAGTTTCGTATATTATTTCATTTTATATTCCTAAATCTAAACTTACTATGGTAAGTTGTAAGACCCCAACTTTTATGAATAAAGATTTAATTTTCTTTATATATTATTTCGAAACAGTAAGGTGTTGTTTTGATAAATATGAAAGTTATGGGTGAAATGTGCAAACATTTTTAAAATGAGCAAGTAGTTATAAAATATTCTTGTTGTCGGGGAATATTCGTTTGGTCGTGGAATATTCTTGTTATCGGGGAATATTCGTACGACGGCGCAGCTGCTTGTGGGCCCCCACAACGGAATAACTGTCGGATATAGAAAGCGACAGAAATAACTTTTTTACAAAATAACGGCGTGGTTATTACCGTTAGTACTGTTGAAATACCCGGTGGTTAAAATACAGTGATACACGGTGTTGCATAGTAGCACACGGTATTGCACAGTATTTCGAATTATTGAGTCTTACGTGAGAAGCCATTACTCAATAATTGTTACAGTAATTACTGTTCAATATTTTATATTATTGACTCAATAATTGCTACGTTGATATTTTATTGACTCAATAATTGCTACGTTGCTATTTTATATGATTGATTCAATAATGGCTATAGTTGATATTTTGGTATTATTGATTCAATAATTATCACTGCATAGTATTTCACATTATCAACTCAATAATTCATATTATTTGAATAATATTATTAGATAGCATTATTGACAATGTCTAAGGAAGTTCTGTCTAGAAGGGGATATTTAATTGCGCGCCAGTAAGGAGAAGTCCTTATCGGAAGGCCCCCTTTTTCCTGGGAACGACCTGGTTGTCAATATTGTAGTTCTGTAATATTATCTGTGAATAATTAATTATTGATTTATATGATAAGTAAATATTTATTTTGTGGATATTAAAGAAGGAATTGGCGCTATGAGTTTTTATCAATATTTTGGTGTGAGAAATCATCTGTTTATAGATTTCGGATAATTTATGTTTGGAATTTGAAAAAACTTCCTTCTGCAAAGTTGTAGAGAATTAAATTTCCTATAGAAGTACATAAAATTTGTATTTTTCTGACAAAGGGGCTATTTATTATGAATTATTGAAGTTTCGAAAAATAAATATTTTTTTAATGGGTGGGCCCCACTTTTGTTGAAAAAATTTTAGCCGCCAGGCGGAGGAATTTTTTTTAAAAATATATTATTTTATTAATTTAGTCTCCTTTGGCATCCTAAGCTTTTCCTATAAATAGGGTGCTTAGGTTAGAATTGAAAATCACACCAGAATCAAAAGTTTTCTCTCTCTATAATATCGAGCGTATTTTTGTGAGTATTTCAATACTTTGAGTATTAGTATTCAGCGCAAGTTTTCTTCGGTATTATATCCTATATTTCAGTCAGAGGTACTATCTTTTTGAGGTAAGGGATGTTATTTCTTTCGTAAATGATGTTATTCTTCTCAATATCATTATACAGAAATATTGTCATGGATTTTATGTTGAAATTCTTATTTTTTTCTGTCGGGGTTACTATTCACGTATACGGCACTATTCACGGGAAAATTTATTTTTCTTCTATTTGTCCAAATTGTCTGTTAAGGTTACTATCTTTGATTGTATCCAAGTTTTGAGCTTTATTCTTGAATTTTGCTCCACAATTGATTATTACAAAGTATTTTTATATTTGGATAAACTAAAATGCGAATCCTTGATCTTTGTCTTTTATCTCACTGGATTCGTTCTTTAAAATATTTTTCATCATCCTCAGTCCTAAAAGGTGATGTAACTGAATATCTTTGGCCTGTAGAGCAAAGATGAATGATTACCTGATGAATATCTTTGGCCGTAGTGCAAAGATGACAGGTGTTGAGATGAACATGACCACTGATGATACAAATGAATATCTTTGGCCTGTAGTGCAAAGATGAATATTGATTCGAGATTTATATTGATTGATGTTACAGGGATAAAATATTGATGATGGAATTTTAAATCATAGAAGATAGTAGACTTCATTCTCTACTTAATTCTTCTAATGAATTGTTATTTCCGCTGCGAATATTGATCTAAGATTGGTTGTCCATTATATTTTATCTGATTTATTAAAGACTAACGATAATTTATTTTTTATTATCTTAGTCATAATATTCTTTACTGAGCTAGTTGAGCTCACCCTTTTCATCTGTTGTCCTCTTCAGGAAATGAGAATGTTGCGGTAACTAGCTGGGGAACAGAGTGATGGTCCGAGTTAGAGCAGTAGTAGTTCTCGCTATTTTTGTAAAATAGTGGGATAATAATTATAATGAGGACTTAGTTTGAATATTAATATTTTCTACATATTTGTATTGACACTCACAGTTGTGTGGTCGTATTTTGCACGACCGTATGATATAAAGTTTGTATTTGAATTCTGTACCATGTATTTGGCGACTCAGAATGGGTTGGGTTGACTGGACCTATTCTGGGGGCGACACATAAGTATTGCTTCTATAATTTCTGAAATGATTAGAAATTGCTTAAGGTTTTCGCTTCATCTAATATCATTTCACTGGAATATTGGTCTGAACTTTTTATTAAATTTTAATCTTTTCATGTCGGGGTACTATTTATACGGTACTATTCCCAACGAAATTAAATTTTCTTTTCTTTGTCCAAGTTATTTTTTATGAAACTTATTCTTGAAATCGGATCCATGTTTTGATCTTCATGTTGATAATTTGGACATTTTTGAACTCTGGATGAATTGAATTATAAATCTCTAATATTTATCTTTGATATCACTAGATTCATTCTTTATATCATTGTCATAATCATCAGACTTAAATTGTGGTGAAAGTTATCTTTGGCCCGTAGTGCAAAGATGGACAGGTGTTTGGCATGATCATGACCACTGGTGAAACAAACGATTATCTTTGGCCCGTAGTGCATAGATAATTCGTTGATTGAAAATAGTTATTAATTGGAGTTACAGGGATAAAATATTGATGATGAATTTTTAAATCATATAAGATAGTAGACACCATGCTCTACTCGACTCTTCTAATGCATTGTTATTTTCGCTGCTGTTGTTGATCTAAAATTTGTTGGCTATTGTATTCTATCAGATTTTTCCCTGTTAAGGACTAAGGATAAATTGTTCTACATTATTTTAGTCATAATATTCTTTACTGGGCTAGTTGAGCTCACCCTTTTTCTTTTGGTTCCATTGTTCTTCTCAGAAAATAAAAGTGTAGCTGGTACAAGTCGGGGAGTAGAGTAATGATCCGAGATAATGGTCTTCACTATTATGTAAAATAGTATGTCAATAATTATAATGAGGACTTAATTTGAGCGTGAATATTTTCGTGTCATATAAGACACAATATTTGCATTAAAACTCACAGTTTATGTGTGGTCGTATTTTGCACGACAGTTTAAAAGTTGGAATATGAATATTTGTATTTGAATTCTGTACCATATATTTTGACGACTCAAAATGGATTGTGTGGACTTATTTTTAGGCGTCACATATTTCGTCAATCGGAGCTACAAGAAAGAGTAATGTTAGAGATACTAACTATACACAAAAAGTTGTGTACACAAAGTATAAAAAAAAGAAAAAAATAGGGAACAAGGCATACAATTTAATGTTTTACATCTTTTCATTGATAAGCAATACATGGATTATACTCTTGGTGCACAATTTTTTGTATACAGTTAGTGCACATAATATTATCCTAAAAAAAGAATAATGCTATGTGCACAAACTGTACACAAAAAATTATGCACAAACAGTAGGACTCATGTATTGCTTACTAATAAAAATATATAAGAGTAATGCTAGAGATATATCAATTATACACAAAAAATTGTGCACACATAGTATAAAAAAAGAGAAAAAATAGGAAGTGAGACTTACAATTGAATGTTTTACATATTTTCATTGGTAATAAATATCTGAGTCTTACTAGGTACATAATTTTTTATATATAATTGATGTACATAATATTATCCAATGTATTAAACATCTAGTTGTAAGTCACATTTTTTATTTTTTCTCATTTTTATATTATTTATACATAATTTTGATGTATAATTTAAGTCCTAACATTACTAAAAAAAACAGCATAATTCTTGACGGTGCTTATCCAGACTCAAAAACAAAAGTACCAAAAACAAAAGAAGTACAAAACATCTGAAACACCATAATGATGTAAGTGGGGACCCTAAAATATGTTAGCTTTTAAGGCTCGTTCTCCTAAGGAAACTGCCTTGCTTCCAAAAATAAATAAATTGAAAATGACTTAAATTTGCCACGTAAGAGCAAATTAAGGCATAATTTTGGCCACCCAAGAGTCTAGCTTTATAACACTTGTTGGTACAAAACACAAAGTAACAGATCATATTATTCTTAAAAGGAATTTCTTAAAATATTTTTGGAGCATATATATCTTTCTATTCATGTGTTGAAACTTGAAACTTGAAACAACTTCATTCTCTAATAAAAAAAGGTAGAACCTTTTTCTTTAAATTATATTCTAATGAGTTTGGTAAATTTTGAATACTTAAATGCCTAAAAATATGAATTGAAGCTTGACGGTTCATCACTATGCATGATGATCTCTTCATGTTAAGAAATTTTTGTAATTTCATAATTTAATAATATTAATATATCTCTCATTTTAAAATAAATTAAAAAGTAATACATATTTAATTGTAAAACGGAGGAAAGATTTATTCTATATATGTAACCCAAAAAGTATAAAATTCTCAAATACAATTCTAAGACTATGTTTGTTTATAAGAATTGTAATCCCGATATTATAATTCATAAAATTATAATCTCAAAACTATTAATTCTAAGATTAAATAATCATAGTCATATGTTTGTTTTTTATGAGATTATTCATGTGATAATTTAAAATAATATCATGTTATGTTTGTTTTTTTATAAGATTAATTAAAAGATTAGATAAAAAAATATTGTTTGGACTATTATACGCTTACCAATAAATAGTATCTTCTTGGATTATCTTAACCCATCACAGACTCATCCAAATGGTCATGACTGAATGTACTATTTTTAATAACTTAATTTCTTATATACAAACAAATTTTTCTCATACTTTTTGATGTGGGACTGAAGTCAGTGGCGAAGCTGATAGGTCTCCAAATCTGAAGTATTTTATTTTGATGATAAACAAATTAGGTAAATAGGTCAAAAGGGTAGAATCCTCTCCATAGGATTAAAAGTGTTAAAATTAATTTTTAATTACCTCGAATATTTTGACCAAAAATATTTATTTTCTAAAACTTCTCTTGAATTTATTTTATGACCTTGATAAATCTAATATCAAGTAGTGTTAATAAAATGAGTTCATATAGTAACATTTCCTAAGTTAAGGAGATTCTTATTTTATTTTGAAAATGATTTTCAAATTCTTTTATGGGCAAAAAGTATTTCTAAAATATATTATATATTATATTATATTATATGATATATATATATATATATATATATATATATATATATATATATATATATATATATATAGAATCCGTGTTTGTGCATGGTGTGTGTGCCGAATATGTGTGTGTGCATGAGAGTGTGACATGAATGTGTAGTGCTTGGGTTGGTATGTGTGCCGAGTGTATGCTTATTTGCTGCAAATTGGAGGAATAAGTTATATGCCTAAAGATAAAGACTTAGGCCTTTGTTTTACAAATTAAATGTTGGGCAAGGTTATGAGTCATAAGTTGAAAACAAAGTTGGCAAAACAAATGTGATGACTCACATGTAGTAAACAAAAAAGTTGGGCCAAATCAATTCTTCATCCGACATATTAAATGTGATCCGAGCCCTTCATTTTGAAATCATACTATCCGGACCTTCTATTTCAAAAATAGATTTCCAAAATTACGGGTTTGCTCTAACCTCAAAAATCCTATAAATAGGAAGCTTTTCTATACATTTCAACTTACCAATTTTACATATCTAAAAAATTTACTCTCCTTGCCTACACTCTGTCCGAATAAGCTTTTGCTCTCTTCTTCTAATCAAAGTTCTAATTCTATATTAGAAGAGAAAAATTAGTCAAAGTATCTGAGATAAGTTGTTAAATTATTATTGCTTATATCATCTCATACTTGCATAGATAATCAGATATAAACTGCGATACACATTTATATATATCTATATTTCATCTATCATAGCAAGTAAAAAGTCAGTATTTGGACACCGATATAATTCGAAAGTTATTTTTTTTGAAATTCTCCGAACGGTCTTTAAAATCCCAAGTGGCCTTTTACTGATATAAATAATCTAATATAAATATTATATGCTATTTATATACGGTTATCAAGTTGTGAATCAAAAAATTTAGTCAGTACTTGGATACCGATATAATTCGGAAGTTATTTCTTTGAAATTCTCCGGACGGCTTTAAAATCTCAAATGGCCCAATTATTCACAACGTAGATCAAATATAATATAATATATATAAGTGGGTGAAACAAGTTTGTTCAAGTATTATCTAAATTGATCATATCATTATACTTGATAAACTGTCATGAAATATACTACTTATATAATTGTTCATAAATTATTATTGCATTATATAATTGTGTGTGGTTATTTAAATTCAAAGTTACATTTATTTAAAACCATATAAACACACTCTTTATAAAGAAAAATCTTTTTCTTAATCCATAGAAAAATATTCTTTATTAAAGAAAAAGAAAATCTTTAGTGCTTAAATCCTTTATCTGCTTTCACAAAAGCACATCACATAAAAGTTTTTGAACTCTTATCATATACTTAAATTCTATATCTGTTTATTTGAGAAGTATATGTTCTACAATTTTATTTGCTTACTATTAGAAGCAAATATTCAAACAAACTTTTTGTAAAAAGGAAAAGGTTGAGTTAGTTAATTTTATACTTGTGAGAAAGACAAGAATTCTTTGACCAAGATCAAAGTCTTAGAGAAGTCATCTGGGAGTTGGGTCTCTAGTGTACTTGTGAGGTGAGGAAGAGATTGTTGTTTCAAGACCAATGTATAGAATAGTTCTAAGCTCAAAATAAGATTCAACTAAGCTTGAGGAAGAGCTGGGAGTTCGCTGTCCAAGATAGTTAGTTGTGGATAGTTGTAAGTTTATCTTTAAAACTTTGTAAAGGCTTCTCCGCCTATTGAAGGAGTATTTATTACATGGAATAATAGGATCTCAAGTCCTGGAGAGGATCTTGAGACTGGACGTAACAACATACCCGAGCTGTATGTTGTGAATTAGATAAATATTTGTGCATTATGTGATTGAATTTTATTCTTCTTATTAATTTCTTAAAATTAATCCACTAAAACTCAAAAAGGCTAAAGATAATTTTTAAACAGTGATAATCTATTCAACCCCTTCTAGATTATTATTGGACTTTCAATTGGTATCAGAGCGGTGCTCTTTAACTTGTTTGTTAAGTAATTACAGGCATATCTAAGAGTAGATCTATCTATGGCCTACACAAATGCTACCGTTTGCGGAGAAGGACTGTCAATGTCCAGACCTCCACTATTTGATGGCACAAAGTTTGCCACCTGGAAAAATAGGTTCAAAATCTATGCCAAATCACAAGGAATCAAAATTTGGCTGCAATAGAACGAGGTGTAAAGATTCCCACAAAAATCGAAGATGAAAAGCTCGTCGAAAAAGATGCTAGGGAATTCACCACTTAAGATGAGGAGATTATAAATATCGCCTCCAAAGTTGAACAAGTGCTAACCAATGCTCTTATAGAAAAAGAATACAAAAGAGTTAGCAACTGTAAGAATGCTAAAGAAATCTGAAAAAAATTGATTGTAACCTATGAAGGAACCAGTCATATCAAAGAAACCAGAAAATATGCTCTAATCCAAGAGTATGAAAGCTTCAAGCTAGAAGAAAGTGAGAAAATCATTGATATGAAAACTCGTTTTTTCAAAATCATTGATGAGCTAGAACAATTGGAAAAAACTCACACAACAAATGAGAAGAACAGAAGAATTCTCAAAGCCCTTCCATTTGCATGGAAAATGAAAGTTATAGCCATCAAGGAAATGTAGGATCTAACTGCTTATTGTGACAACCCGAATTTTTAAGAATTAATAAATGAGAATTTAGTAAATAAAATTCTTATTATGAGGTGTTTCGAATTTGAGTATGTGTATATGTGTTATATATTATGAAATATGTGATTTGGTGTGAAGAGAATTTTAATATTTATGGAATTAAAATAAATATTTTAATTAATTTATTTATTGAGTTAAAGAAATAATTATGTGACTGTTATGGAGAAATTTAATTAAGTATAATATATTAATTAAATAAATATTTAATATTTAATTTAATTAATATGTAATGATTTTATGTTATAGTTCTAATTTAATTGGGATAATTAAATTAGATGAAGTTATGTGGTAATAGTTACATGAAATTATAATTAGCGAGTAATTATAATTGTTATGTAGCAATTTTTATGTAATTAATTGGTGTTAACTTTTAAATAATTAAATTAGAATGTTAAGATTTAATTAATTAAAGTATAACATTAAATGTATGTGTTGAAGGATTTATTAAAAGAATTAAAAGAGTTTTTAAAACTGTTTTGCCAAACAAGGCCTTTGCACCATTTTAAATTCGTTTTGCCAAACAGGGCCTTAACTACTAAAAACCTGTTTTTAAAATTAAAGCTGTTTTTGCAAAACAAGCCTTAGGGCTTTTTAAATTTTAAAAATTGTAACTTATAAATTAATTGTAATAATTATATTTATTAGGAGCCATTAATATATGTAAGTTATATTATATGTATATACGTTAGTTTAGAAAAATAAAACAAGTTAGTCAGTGTTAGAAGTTAGAACAAAACAAAGAAGAAAGAGCAGAGAAAGAAAATAGAAAAGAGAGAAGAAGAAAGAAAGAGGAGGAAGGAGTTTTGAGAAATCAAAACTAGAAGCCTATCATCATCATATGAATCATCATCTTCTTCTAAGCAAAAGGGTATAATCTAATTTTAATTGTTGTTTTTCATTGTTTTTATTCTTTGTAAATTGGTTTTTATGATAAAATATAAATTGATGATCAATATGTGTTAGATTATATATATAAACGATTATATATGAGTTATATGATAATTTATGTGGTTCAATTCATGTAAATATGATGAACATGAAGAAATCATGTTCATAGCAATTTACAATGAACTAACTTGAAAATTAGTTTCCTTAAATATCAAAATTAGTATTTGATTGTGATATGTTATGTAAATTAATCATAGATTATAATAATATGTTAAGAAACGAACAAAACATGATTTGAATCATGTGATTTGGGTTAAAAACGAACTCACAGTGTTAATTTTCTTCAAGAAAGCTTAACAATGGTGTTTTCTTCAAAAGCATGAAAATTAGTATTTTGATTATGTGTTGTGATGTTTATGTATGTTAAAATCATGTTAGAAGTTTAAGATTTTATTTTCATAAAGTTTCATGTGCATTATGTTAGTTAAAATCGGACTTTGGTGCGAAGAAATAAGCCAAATTGGCTTATTTCTCTGCACAATTCGCGAGCCGGGGAACCCACAAGCAGGGGCCCCTGACCCAGCGGGGATTTTAGCCTAGAACTCCAGCCCCAGCGGGGCAACATGCTGTCCAGAGTGGTTTAAGTGTTGTAATGCAAAACTGTTTTTGACCTCTTGTAGTAAAACAAGCATAATATTTTCATACAAACTCCGATTAAGGTGGTTCAGGATGATTCAGAATTATAACAAGTAGACCTACAACTTTTATTTTTTAAGTTTTTCGATTTGAAGTCATTAAAAGGGGTCAAAATGGCCATCTTTGTGACTGATGCGTATTCGGAGGCAATCGAAGGGCGTTGGACATGCACATACGCAAGTATAGTGCTGTCGACGATAATAGATGTTGTTCTAAGTTATAAAACATGATTATTATGAATTATAAATGATGCTTAACATTAGTCAATGATGTGATGACAATTATATCGACTTAAACAAACGTTAAGTGTCGTTTAAAAGAGAAGTATAAAGGAATATGAAACGAAGGTTAACATGCTTAATGTTAACAAACATTATACATTTATTGTGATGTAAAGACGAGGTTTAAAACTTAAACTAAATGTTAAGTCTATTAAAAGAGAACGTAATGAGAAGTAAAAAGGAAGTTTAACGTAAAATAAATCAAATAAGCGATGAAGAGCTCTATCAGAACTTAACCACATAAATTGAACATTGTGTATCAAACCTAAAGAAGATGATAGTAGATCGTAAAGTAGATTTACTTAAACAATTACTAAGCATTGCTATGTGACTAATAAATGATGTTCATGATTATATATTGTGTAGGATACTTGAGGTGCAAATAGCTATAAGCTGTTTTTCGGTAATTGGTAATCTACGATCAAGGCAAGTCTTCCAGTTCCTATGTGCTACTTGTATTCAATTTTTATTTACATGTATTCATGGTAGAAATATGAGATGTTGAATTACATGTTACTCGCTATGAATTGAAAAAGTCAAATTATGACTATATTTAGTTGAGTTATGGAACTCAACATGTGATATGTGGAATGTTGAGCATGTGGAACTTATATTTATATTGAACTGATATTTATGCTGAGCATGAAATCTTATAATTATTTTAAATTGAGATATATATTAAGCATGAACTTATGTGTTATGTGCAGTATGATAGATTTGCTGAGCTGTCGAGCTCATTCTTGCAAAATAACCCTTTTTGCAGGCTAAGGATTCAAGGTAACGTTATGTGCTACTTTAATGACATGGCTCAGATATAATTCACGAAGATTAAATATTTTAGCTAAAGTTGTTATTCCTTTAAACCATGTTTAATATTCTGGAGATGTACTTAATGGTTTATGATGTTTATTTTATGTTGAGTTGTAAAGTTTGAGTTATCCGAAGTATAAAGGATATTGAATTGGGATGTAAGGTTTTATATAATGACCTTGATGTAACGATTCATGAAATAAATTTGAATCAAAGATATGTAATGATAAAGGTTGTGATTTAGGGAAATATAGAAAGAAAATTTTAAAAGTTTTAATTATTCCGCATTTTATTATGTTTATTACCGATTAATGATGTACAGTTAGAAGTTTAATGCATTGTTAACGACCGAGGTCGAGAGTTCTATTGTATGAATTTTGGGGTCGTTACACTTATCCCCTTGATAGCCTCATTGGAAATATTCATGCCCACAAAGTCGACATGCTAGTCGAAAAAGCAGGATCAGACACAGATCTCAAAAAGAAAGGAATTGCTTTCAAAGCCTTACTCGTTGATCAAGAAAGCGATGATGATGAATTGAATGAAGAACTCTTGAGTCTAGATAATAACGAAATTGCATTATTATCAAGAAACCTCAGGAGAGTAATTCAAAGCAAAGCAAAGAGATATGACAAAGGCTTTATGAAAACAAACAACAACTTCAACAACTTCCGAAACAAGCGAGCTTTCAAGCCAAAAATTCCAGGAGGGAATTTTAAAGCTACCAACTGCAACTTCGGAAATGCTGGCTCAAATGAAAATTCAAATAACTGTTTTGAATGCAACCAACCAGAACACTTCAAGAAGGATTGTCCAAAACTAGCCAACAACAAAGTTCTAGTAGCTGAAGAATGCTGGGATCTAAGTGATGAAGAAGAACCTACTGAGCCAATCGAAGAAACCGCAAATTTATGTTTAATGGCAGAGAATGACTCATCACCAAAATCTGAGGTAAATTCGGAACATCAATTACCTAGCACTTCATTTACCACACATAATTTAGAAAACATAAATAAATTACAAGAAGCATATAATTTTTTATATAAAGATAATGAAATTATTAAAGAAAATTTTATTAAATTAAAAGTATCATTTAAAAAATTAATTGAAGCAAATAGAAATCTTGAAATAGAAAATTTTAATTTAGTTATAGATAATGAAATCTTAAAACATGAAAATGAGAAATTAGAAAATAACTCTTCAGGAAATCTTGCAGTAAAAGAAGAACTAGAAAAATTAAGAAAAACAAATGAAAATCTTGAAACTGAAAATTCAGCACTTGCTGTGATTATAGAAGATTCTCAAACACTAAAACAACAAATAAGTAAAAAGAAAAACTCATATCAGAAATTAGAAAAACAGCTTGAAGAATCTACTTTAATGAATCAAATTAAAATGTTGACTCTAGAACGTGATGACTTAAACTCTACATTTATTAAATTTACAAAAGGGAAAGAAAATCTTGACGTTATGCTCAGTCAACAAAGATGTAGTTTTAATAAAGAAGGATTAGGGTATATCGGAGAATCCAGTAAGATAAAAGATAAAAAAACTCTATCATGTTAAAAGTAAAGAAAAAGGTCATGCATCTTCTTTTGATAAATGCTCTTACTGTAACAGAAATGGTCATTCAATTTACTCATGTAATGCCAAGAATGGAAACGACAAAGGAAAAATAATTTGGGTACCAAAAGGAAGTTACACTAAACCTATTATCACAAAAAGAGAATTTCTTTCTCATGAAAGACCATCTAGAAACTCTCGTCAAAATTCTGCAATCAAAAGAGTTAATCATGCATATTATAAATCTGCTACCCATAGAACATATGTGTCTACTAGTGATTATTATCCTGTACCAAACTTTGTTAAGGAAAACACGAACGATCCTTATACAAAATGGAAAACTTACCCAAAGGACCCTTCTCGTTAAAGGGTACCAATTTGTGAATTTAATATATATTGCAGGTATGTCTCACAGCTGACTCTAGTAAAAATAAATGGTACCTTGATAGTGGTTGTTCAAGACACATGACAGGCGACAAAATAAAATTGAGCAATCTACAAGCTACAGACTGTAATGAGGTAACATTTGGAGATAGCAACAAAGGTAAAGTTGTTGAAATTAGAAATGTATACAGTAAACACATAACAATCTCTAATGTTCAATTAATCACAGGACTCAGGTACAATCTTCTATCCATCAGTCAACTATGTGATAGTGGTTTTAAAATAACATTCAGTCCTCATAACTGTTCAATATATTACCAAACTGGAAAATTAATTCTACTTTGTCCTAGAAGTCAAAATGTGTACACGTGTGATTTAGATACATACTTACACATGGACAATGTGTGTCTTGTATCTGCAAATGACGATCCTTGACTTTGGCATCGTAGATTAGAACACATGAACATGAAATTAATTAACAACATATCTTCTAAGGAACATGTTCGTGGTCTTCCTAAACTTAATTTCCTTAAAGACCATATCTGTGAAGCCTGTGAATTAGGAAAATAAATTCATGCATCTCATAAACCTAAACTCACAGTATCAACTTCTCGACCACTAGAACTCTTGCATATGGACTTAGTAGGACCTATCCCTAAACATAGTATGGGTGGTGCTGTCTATATTTTAGTCCTAGTTGATGACTATTCAAGATTCACTTGGGTTGATTTTCTAAAATTCAAAAATGAAGCGATAAACTCCTTCTATGCTCTATGTAAGAAAATTCATAATCAACAGGGAAGCTCTATTGTTTATATTCGGTCTGATCATGGAAGAGAATTTGACAATTCTGATTTGTGATGAGCACGGTATAAGTCATAACTTTTTTGCACCTTACACACCTCAATCAAACGGTGTTGTTGAAAGGAAAAATTGTACACTACAAGAAATGGCCAATACTATGCTTAATGAATATCGTCTTCCTAAATATTTTTGGGCCGAAGCAATTGCACCATCCTGTTATATTTTGAATCGAGTCTTGCTAAGACCAATACTACTCAAAACTCCCTATGAACTCTTTTATCAAATAACTCCAAAAATAAACTACTTTCGTGTCTTTGGGAGTAAATATTTTATTCTAAATTCTAAACAATATCTAGTGAAATTCGATCCCAAATCTGATGAATGAATATTCCTGGGATATTCACTAAATAGTAAAGCATATAGAGTCTTTAATAAAAGAACTCTAGTCGTGGAAGAGTCAATAAATGTAACCTTTGATGAATCTAAACCTTCTCCAAAATATAAAGAACTGGCAAAAAATGATACTGTTATTGTATTCTCATAAATATGGAAGAAATAAAAATTGATGATATCTCTCCTTCTGTCAATATTAATCCTCGTGAAAATCCTAATCCACAGCTAAATGACTTGCCCAAGGAATCACATGCTATAAGGATCATCCAATAGAAAATGTAATTGGTGATATCGATAAAGAGATCTTTACACGATCACAAGCACAAAATATGGCCAGCCATCTATCTTTTCTGTCACAAATTGAGCCTAAAAATATAAAAGATGCATTGATTGATGAAGACTGGATAATAGCTATGCAAGAAGAACTTGAACAGTTCACAAGAAATAAAGTCTGGGAATTAGTTCCAACTCCCGAAGAAACCTCCATTATTGAAACTCGATGGGTGTTTCGTAACAAATTAGATGAAAATGGAACTGTTATATGTAATAAGACACGATTAGTTGCACAAGGGTATAATCAACTTGAAGGAATTGACTATGATGAAACATATGCTCTTGTTGCTAGAATTGAGTCTATACGTATGTTATTAGCTTTTGTATGCCATAAAGATTTTAAATTATTTCAAATGGATGTGAAATTTGCTTTTTTAAATGGTGTTATTGAAGAAGAAGTCTATGTTAAACAACCCCCTGGCTTTGAAGACTTTGATCATCCTGATTATGTGTATAAACTACACAAAGCTTTATACGGTCTAAAACAAGCTCCCAGGGCATGGTATGAAAGACTGAGTAAATTTTTATTAGAAAATGGTTATAAAAGGGGCACAATAGATACTACTCTTTTTACAAAATATAAAAATGATGATATTCTTATTTTAAAAATATATGTTGATGACATCATTTTTGGATCTACTAACATGACTATGTGTAATGAGTTCTCTGAAAGCATGAGTAAGGAATTTGAAATGAGCATGCTGGGATAATTGAATTTCTTCCTAGGACTACAAATCAAGCAAGGAGAAAAAGGTATTCACATCTCTCAATCCAAATATTGCAAAGAAATAATTAAGAAATTTGGTCTAGAGTCTGTAAAACCTCTTAATACTCCTATGTCAACTAATGATAAACTAACTGCTGATGAAAATAGAAAAAGTGTTGACACAAAGAAGTATCGAGGAATGATTGGCAGTCTCCTTTACAACACAGCTAGTCGACCTGACATCATGTTCAGTGTTTGTAATTGAGCCAGATTCCAAGCAAACCCTAAAGAATCTCATTTAGTTGAAGTAAAAAGAATATTTCGATATCTTAAAGGAACTACAGACTTAGGTCTATGGTATCCTAAAGGACAACCATTTGACCTTGTGTGTTTTTCTGACTCTGACTATGCTGGTCATGATGTTGATCGAAAAAGCACAAGTGGCACTTGTCAGTTCTTAGCGGATGTTTAGTTTCCTGGTTTTCTAAGAAACAAAATTCGGTATCTATTTTAATCACCGAAGCCGAATATATAGCTGCTACACGATGTTGTGCACAAATATTTTGGATGAAACAGACCCTTGTCGATTACAATATAAAATTTAACTGTGTGTTAATCTTATGTGATAATACAAGCACTATTAATTTAAGTAAAAATACCGTATTACATGCTAGATCAAAACACATTGATGTTAGACACCATTTCTTACGGGATCATGTAAACAATGGTATTATTAAACTAGAACATATTGACACAGAATTAAATATTGCTGATATATTTACTAAACCACTAAGTTCTAATAGATTTTACAAATTACGTTTAGATTTGGGAATGTTAGATATCTTCTCATAAAATATTAAATCGTTCTCTTAGTTAAATTCTATTTTTATTACTTTTTCTAGTAATATATATAAATATAAATATTTTTAAGTTGTATAGTCAAATTTATTAATATTACTAATTTTCTTTCTATTATATTTTAACATATATACATTGCTAATTTATATATACATATATACACATAATGTTGAATATATATAATATATTTGTTCTTTTATATATACTTATATTATTTAATTAAGTATGTATTTTTTATATATTAAGATTTTATATTTATAATCTTTCTCAATTACACATTATTTATCAAAAAAAATTATACTAACATAAATATTATTAGTTTTATCCTTTTATCATATTATTCTCTAACATATATTCAATCACATTATTAATATTAATTTATATATATAAACTCATAATTATACATATGAATATATATATAATTTATTTATTTTTATATGTTAATATATTTAAATATGCATTTTATACATTAAAACTTCATATGTATAATCTCTCTTAATTATCAGAAAATTATATTATTATAAATATTTTATTAAAAATTTACAGATATACATAATAATAAAAAATTATTAATTTATAGATTTTAATATAAATATTTTAGCTTTTTTTATTATTAATTATATCAAAAATTATATTTTATAACATTTATTATATAATTATATAACTGATCTGATCTGAGCCGTCCAGCAATAAAAGCATCCAACGGTCAACATAAAGCACAATCCGCACGTATAGAAACCAACCAATCAGAAGCCAACAAATCAAAGCACACGGATCATACTCAACAACCATTCGATCAACAAAAGAAAAGCACAAATCAATCACAACCGTCCGATTGAAGTCAAACGGTCAGCCTATCCATTTCAAATGCACGTTTTATCTCCACCTTTGATCAAATCTCAGACCAAACCCCAGCCACACGATCAATCTAATTAACCTAAATATAAAAACCAAAAATCTGATTTTATTTTCATTTTCTCTCTCTCTTTCTCTCTTCTCTCACCTCTGCCGCTCTCTCCATTCTCTCTCTATCTCTATCTCTCGAATTCTCTCAACTCCCTCAAAACCTAACCTTTTATCAGCCAAAATCGAGTGATCCAAGTTAGTTTTCCGTCTCTTCGTTTCATTAAAATGAATCTTCTTTGTCTTGGTAACATTTCTACCGATTTTTTTCTTCGTGTTTATACGATTCTGAAATTTTTTATGCTCTTAAAGTTTTTAAAACCCTAGATCTATAATATGTTTCGAGTTTATATAAGTATTATATATATATATATATATATATATATATTTTGTTTATCGATATGTTTCTGGGTTCGATTATATTTCTCAAAAGAAATTTTTTAATCTTTGTGTTCTTAAAAGACTTTAAACCCTAGATCTATAATTTATTATTTTTATATATATATTAAAAATTTATATACATATTTTTTTTACCGATTGATTTATAAGATTCGATTTAAAAAAAATTATTATATGTTCTTACCTTTTCCTCTTTTGTGTATTTTTCTTTGAAACAATTTCTTAAAAATTTTGTGTTCGTTTTCGAAACCCTAGATATGTCTCTTTTCTGTTTTTCTTCTTCTTCCCCTTCTGTTTATAATTTTTTTTTATATATATATATATATATATATGTTTATTTGTAAAAACCCTAGATCCATACAAAATCTATTTTTCGATAAAATTTCTTACGGGCTCGTATATATATTTTTAAAAAAGGGAACTTTCTAATTCCTGATAAATTTCTTTTTAATTCTCTTACATATATATCTTTAAAAATTATTTTATAAGTATAAATGTGTATGAAACCCTAGTTCCTACTTGAAAAGGGGGAAAAGTGTTTCTCGGTATTAATATATATTTGTAAATATCAGTTCAAAACTAATATGTTCTTGATTGATAAATATATGTTCGAAACCCTAAAATGTTTTCTGTCTAAAGTTTGTCTCTGAAATTTTTGACCCTAATTTTCTTTTTTGAAAATTTTGTCAAACATTAATTTTTGTAAACAATTTTTTTTCGTCTATGTATATATATATACTTTTCAAAACCCTAAAATTATACAAATTATTTAACAATTGAGTATATATGTGCTTGTTTTATCATAAGTTACTTATATATATATGTGAGTAATATGTATATATATATATATATATATATATATATATATATATATCTGGTTCCTTTGTCAAGAATATGTAAGTCTGGAATTTCTGTATGTTTAATATACAAACTATTTGTATATGTGAGTGTAATTTCTTCTACTGATGCACCTGTGCTATACTGTGGATAAAACTGAAAGCTGCTTAGCATTGTGAATAGATGTGCTCAGGTAATCCTTTTTTTTTCTCTGATTAACTGTGAAGATTATTGGGTGATAAAAATGAGTCTCATGCTTATGTTATGGAATTTGGCTGTCTATGTGAATATAGGGATTGGGTGAAAATGATAACTTTCATGTCTAAATTCTGCAATTTTATTGTCTATCTGAATTGATTTATATGTTGAGATAATGTGTAATATATCAGTGTTATAGAGATCATGTGCTATATCAGTATTATGTAACACTGACTTATTGAATCTCTGTGTTGACTCACTATATTTTGATATGGGCATCGAGCAATGACAACATGTTAGTGTTATGTAACATTGACTGGTTGTATCTCTGTATTAATTTGCTATAGCCTGATATGGGCCAATAAGTAATGATAACATATCTCTTTATTTGATATTGGACCATACCTGTTATGTCAATAACATGCATATTTCTGAAATGTTCTTTGTGTCTTCTGATTGGACTTCTGGATTATTATTTTCCAAAAAAAAAGGGGGAACTGACTTAGTCTAATCTATCATTCCTACCCATTTACTGTTTTAAAAAAGAGAGGTGGAAACTGACAAATGGTCTAAATCTGCAAACAGTGCTAAGCATGCTTGTCCCTAACTGCTCACAGTACACAGTCATCACTTGAGAACTGTTTAGTTTTGACATTCAAGTCATGTCATATTACTTAAACTGAATTTTAAAAAATGTACTTTTTCTATAAAAGGATAGTTTTTCAAAAACTTTAACTTCAAACTTCTTCTACTTCAAACTACTTCTACTTTTCTATAGTATTTAAACTTCTATTTTTTCTGCATTCACTATCTTTCAAAACATGCCTCCTATCTATTCTTCAAAAAGAAAGAAAATAGAAATGCTTTCTGAGTCACACCCTGATATTTATACCCCTATGCTTCTTACTCTTACTACCAAAAACAAATATGAACACATGAGGCTTAACTTACTTCCTGGGGTAGGGATTTCTTTCAACAGTTTTCCAAATCTGTTAAAAAAAACAAGTATAGGATAAGATTGTCTTATTTCTTTCACAAAGAGAGAAATATTTCCTAGTTTGATTGCTGAATTCTATGCTCACATGTCATTTGTTCATGATTCAATTGGTTTCTTGTCTTGTATTAAAACCTGCATCCAAGGCCAAGATTATGTGATAGATGAAATACTTCTTTTACATACCCTTAGTCCTAAAAATGAGTTCTTAGATTATCCAAAGATTAATGAATACACTTCTCCCATAGGAATTTCTACTACTGAATGCCTTACTTTTAAACACAATCTTTCACTCACCACTGATCAACTTGTGCATGCCAACTTGTTTAAATATCCATGAAAGTGCATCTTGATTACTTCACTGCTGAGTGTCAGTTTTTGGGAAAAATTCTGAGACACAATTTCATACCTGTCAAAAATGACAAACTGTTGAGTCCATTTGACATAGAACTCATTAAATGTGTTTTAACTAAGTGTATGCCATATAATCTGCCATATTTTCTCTTGACCTTTTGAATTCTGCCATTCTAACAACTGCATGGGATATGAACTTTTGTTGACTAGAATTTTCATACATCTGGGCATACCTGTTCATTTTCATAAGGCTCAAATGGTTCACAATAGCAATATTATGTCACACTTGAACCTTCCCTCTAAGCCTTTGATTATTTTTCAACCAAATAACACTGACCATATTGAGTCACATTTAAACCTACTGTCCCAAATTGACTCTCTGAATAGTATGAATCAACTGTCCTTAAAGAATCAATCTAAAATTATGAGTCAGTTAGAGGCTTTACAGTTGTCTGTGCATCATTTAGAAGACATGATGAGTGTGTTGATGGAGCACCACAAGGTATTAATTCCTCCCTATAATTTTACTGCCATAACCAGCTCTGCACAGCCTGATCATGCAGATCAAAGTCCCACTGATCCCCATCTCTCAACCCTAATTTCTCTCCAATTAACCTTGATGACATCTAACTATTCAGGATGAATGTGACCTTATACACTTAACTAACTATTCAGGATTACTGTATAAACTAACATACTAATACTTAGGATAATTATATATGTTTGCTTATTATTTTGACTCTGCAGGTGAAAGTGCAACTAACAGTTTCTGTATGGATTTGGTATCTTTTCTTTATCCCTCATTTTTGTTAATGACAAAGGGGGAGAAGAAAAATATTATTAGATTATATGAGTATATACTTAGTATATACTAAGCAGTATATGAGAAGTGAGCAGAAATGAATATGATGGTTATAACTGTTATAAATAAATTGCCTGGATGGTCTGAATGATATTGACAGGGATAAACATACTGGATATAAACTGCTATGGTTTGTATGCTGAATATAACTGTGATATAATCTGTCTGGATGGGTTGAATGGTTTGCATACCATAAATAACTGCTATATAACGGCCTGATGGACTGTGATATAATCTTTCTGGATGGGTTGAATGGTTTGCATACCATATATAACTGCTATAAAATGGCCTGATGGTTGGTGTGTCCGTCTGATGGTTTTTTAAAATTTATAAATTTCTTTTAAAAACCCGATTCATGATCCAAGGGGGAGCTTCATGAATCAAGAAGGAGTTCTGAAAACCAAAATATTTTTACTTATTGTCATCATCATAAAGGGGGAGATTCATAGGTCTCCAAATCTGAAGAATTTTATTTTGATGATAACAAATAAGGTAAATAGGTCAAAAGGGTATAATCCTCTCCATAGGATTAAAAATGTTAAAATTGATTTTTAATTACCTCAAATATTTTGACCAAAAATATTTATTTTCTAAAACTTCTCTTGAATTTGTTTTATGACCTTGATAAATTTAATATCAAGTGTTAATAAAATGAGTTCATATAGTAACATTTCCTAAGGCAAGGAGATTTCTATTTCATTTTGAAAATTATTTTCAAATTCTTTTATGGGCAAAAAGTATTTCTAAAATATATTATATAGTATATTATATGATATATATATATATATAGAATCCGTGTTTGTGCATGGTGTGTGTGCCGAATATGTGTGTGTGCATGAAAGTGTGACATGGATGTGTAGTGCTTGGGTTGGTATGTGTGCCGAGTGTATGCTTATTTGCTGCAAATTAGAGGAATAAGTTATATGCCTAAAGATAAAGACTTAGGCCTTTGTTGTACAAATTAAATGTTGGGCAAGGTTATGAGTTATAAGTTGAAAACAAAGTTGGCAAAACAAATGTGATGACTCACATGTAGTAAACAAAAAATTTGGGCCAAATCAATTCTTCATCCGGCATATTAAATGTGATCCGAGCCCTTCATTTTGAAATCATACAATCCGGACCTTCTATTTCAAAAATAGATTTCCAAAATTACGGTTTGCCCTAACCTCAAAAATCCTATAAATAGGAAGCTTTTCTATACATTTCAACTTACCAATTTTACATATCTAAAAAGTTTACTCTCCTTGCCTACACTCTGTCCGAATAAGCTTTTGCTCTCTTCTTCTAATCAAAGTTCTAATTCTATATTAGAAGAGAAAAATTGGTCAAAGTATCTGAGATAAGTTGTTAAATTATTATTGCTTATATCATCTCATACTTGCATAGATAATCAGATATAAATTGCGATACACATTTATATATATATATATATATATATATATATATATATATCTATATTTCATCTATCATAGCAAGTAAAAAGTCAGTACTTGGACACCGATATAATCTGAAAGTTATTTCTTTGAAATTCTCCGAACGGTCTTTAAAATCCCAAGTGGCCTTTTACTGATATAAATAATATAAAATAAATATTATATAATATTTATATACGGTTATCAAGTTGTGAATCGAAAAATTTAGTTAGTATTTGGATACCGATATAATTCGAAAGTTATTTCTTTGAAATTCTCCGGACTGTCTTTAAAATCCCAAGTGGCCAAATTATTCACAACGTAGATCAAATATAATATAATATATATATATATATATATATAAGTGGGTGAAACAAATTTGTTCAAGTATTATCTAAATTGATCATATCATTATACTTGATAAACTGTCATTAAATATACTGCTCATATAATTGTTCAAAAATTATTGTTGCATTATATAAATGTGTGTGGTTATTTAAATTCAAAGTTACATTTATTTAAAACTATAGAAGCACACTCTTTATAAAGAAAAATCTTTTTCTTAATCCATAGAAAAATATTCTTTATTAAAGAAAAAGAAAATCTTTAGTGCTTAAATCCTTTATCTGCATTCACAAAAGCACATCACATAAAATTTTTTGAACTCTTATCATATACTTAAATTCTATATCTGCTTATTTGAGAAGTATATGTTCTACAATTTTATCTGCTTACTATTAGAAGCAAATATTCAAACAAACTTTTTGTAAAAAAGAAAAGGTTGAGTTAGTTTATTTTATACTTGTGAGAAAGACAAGAATTCTTTGACCAAGATCAGAATCTTAGAGAAGTCAGCTGGGAGTTGGGTCTTTAGTGTACTTGTGAGGTGAGGAAGAGATTGTTGTTTCAAGACCAAAGTATAGAATAGTTCCAAGCTCAAAAGAAGATTCAACTAAGCTTGAGGAAGGAGCTGGGAGTTCGCTGTCCAAGATAGTTAGTTGTGGATAGTTGTAAGTTTATCTTTAAAACTTTGTAAATGCTTCTCCCCCTATTGAAGGAGTATTTATTACAGGGAGTAATAGGATCTCAAGTCCTAGAGAGGAGCTTGAGACTGGACGTAGCAACATACCCGAGCTGTATATTGTGAACCAGATAAATATCTGTGCATTGTGTGATTGAATTTTAATCTGCTTATTAATTTCTTAAAATTAATCCACTAAAACTCAAAAAAGCCAAAGATAATTTTTAAACAGTGATAATTTATTCAACCCCCCCTTCTAGATTATTATTGGACTTTCAATTGGTATTAGAGCGGTGCTCTTTAACTTGTTCGTTAAGTAATTACTGGCATTTCTAAGAGTAGGTCCATCTATGGCCTACACAAATGCTACCGGTTGTGGAGAAGGACTATCAATGTCCAGACCTCCACTATTTGATGGCACAAACTTTGCCACCTGGAAAAATAGGTTCAAAATCTACGCCAAATAACAAGGAATCAAAATTTGGCTAGCAATAGAACGAGGTGTAAAGATTCCCACAAAAATCGAAGATGAAAAGCACATCGAAAAAGATGCTGGGGAATTCACCACCAAAGATGAGGAGATTATGAATATCGCCTCCAAAGCTGAACAAGTGCTAACCAGTGCTCTTATAGAAAAAGAATACATAAGAGTTAGTAACTGCAAGAATGCTAAAAAAATCTGGAAAAAATTGATTGTAACCTATGAAGGAATCAGTCATATCAAAGAAACTAGAAAATATGCTCTAATCCTAGAGTATGAAAGCTTCAAGCTAGAAGAAAGTGAGAAAATCATTGATATAGAAACTCATTTTTCTAGAATCATTGATGTGCTAGAACAACTGGGAAAAGCTTACACAACAAATGAGAAGAACAGAAGAATTCTTAAAGCCCTTCCATCTGTATGGAAAATTAAGGTTACAGCCATCAAGGAAAAATAGGATCTAACTGCTTATCCCCTTGATAGCCTCATTAGAAATCTTCTTGCCCACGAAGTCGACATACTAGTCGAAAAAGCAGGATCAGACACAGACCTCAAAAAGAAAGAAATCGCTTTCAAAGCTTTACTCGTTGATCAAGAAAGCGATGATGATGAATTGAATGAAGAACTCTTGAGTCTAGATAATAACGAAGTTGTATTATTATCAAGACAACTCAGGAGAGTAATTCAAAGCAAAGCAAAGAGATATGACAAATGCTTTATGAAAACAAAGAACAACTTCAACAACTTCCGAAACAAGCAAGCTTTTAAGGCAAAAATTCCAGGAGGGAATTTTAAAGCTACCAATAGCAACTTCAGAAATGCTGGCTCAAATGAAAATTCAAATAACTGTTTTCAATGCAACCAACCAGGACACTTCAAGAAGGATTGTCCAAAACTAGCCAACAACAAAGTTCTGGTAGCTGAAGAAGGTTAGGATCTAAGTGATGAAGAAGAACCTACTGAGCCAACCGAAGAAACTGCAAATTTATGTTTAATGGCGAACAATGACTCATCGCCAAGATCTGAGGTAAATTCGGAACATCAATTACCTAGCACTTCATTTTCCACACATAATTTAGAAAACATAAATAAATTACAAGAAGCATATAATTTTCTATATAAAGATAATGGAATTATTAAAGAAGATTTTATTAAATTAAAACCATCATTTAAAAAATTAATTGAAGCAAATAGAAATCTTGAAATAGAAAATTTTAATTTAGTTATGGATAATGAAATCTTAAAACATGAAAATGAGAAATTAGAAAATAACTCTTCAGGAAATCTTGCAGTAAAAGAAGAACTAGAAAAATTAAAAAAAATAAATGAAAATCTTGAAACTGAAAATTCAGCTCTTGCTATGATTATAGAAGATTCTCAAACACTAAAACAAGAAATAAGTAAAAAGAAAAACTCATCTCAAAAATTAGAAAAATAACTTGAAGAATCTACTTTAATGAATCAAATTAAAATGTTGACTCTAGAACGTGATGACTTAAACTCTACAGTTATTAAATTTACAAAAGGGAAAGAAAATCTTGACGTTATGCTCAGTCAACAAAGATGTAGTTTTAATAAAGAAGGATTAAGGTATATCGGAGAATCCAGTAAGATAAAAGATAAAAAACTCTATCATGTTAAAAGTAAAGAAAAAGGTCATGCATCTCCTTTTGATAAATGCTCTTACTGTAACAGAAATGATCATTCGATTTACTCATGTAATGCCAAGAATGGAAACTACAAAGGAAAAATGATTTGGGTATGAAAAGGAAGTTACACTAAACCTATTATCACAAAAAGATAATTTCTTTCTCATGAAAGACCATCTAGAAACTCTCGTCAAAATTCTTCAATCAAAAGAGTTAATTATGCATATTATAAATCTGCTACCCATAGACCATATATGTCTACTAGTGATTATTATCCTGTACCAAACTTTGTTAAGGAAAACACGAACGATCTATATACAAAATGGAAAACTTACCTAAAGGACCCTTCTTGTTAAACGGTACCAATTTGTGAATTTAATATATATTGTAGGTATGTCTCACAGCTGACTCTAGTAAAAATAAATTGTACCTTGATAGCGGTTGTTCAAGACACATGATAGGCGACAAAAACAAAATTGAGCAATCTACAAGCTACAGACTGTAATGAGGTAACATTTGGAGATAGCAACAAAGGTAAAATTATTGGAATTGGAAATGTGTACAGTAAACACATAACAATCTTTAACGTTCAATTAGTCACAGGACTCAGGTACAATCTTCTATCCATCAGTCAACTATGTGATAGTGGTTTTAAAATAACATTCAGTCCTCATAACTATTCAATATATAACCAAACTGGGAAATTAATTCTACTTTGTCCTAGTAGTCAAAATGTGTACACGTGTGATTTAGATACATACTCACACATGGACAATGTGTGTCTTGTATCTGCATTGGCCAAGGATTCTTGGGTTGTCATTTATCGAATCACATAGTACATATCTCTTCTTTTACTAGAAGTGATAGATTCTTTATTGATCATTCATTATCTCCATATATAACTTATTACACCCAAACATAACCCTTTGATATACCCTAAGGGTCTTAAGGGACATGTGAAAGTATAACTAATCATACACAAGATACTATGATGATCTCAAGTCTAAAGATCATTTGTACTACTATGACTACATGAATTCCTATTGACAGGCAAGTAAAACTCCATTAGATATTCCTTAGCGAGCCATATTCAGTGAACTTATTCTCCAATAAGCACCTACATACTTGCTTTAGTGTCTCCACACAAATGATCATGAGATCAATCATCCTCATCCAATGAGCAAACAACGTATGTACCAATCTATCCGGATTCACTAATCTCCTTTTTAGTAATCCAACGATTGGGAATGATTTTAGTTTTTAAGCTATATAAGAATTTAGATCTCATTTGCATGATGATCATCATGATTCTAAAAGCATTATGTAAAACTATGAGTTTATCACATATTATAATAACAACATTATGCAGATAAATAAATGCCTATAAATAAATAATTATTTTATTAATAAATGAATAAGATTGTTATAAAGTATATGCTTTATCATCAAACATGATTGGCTTGTGTGCATACTACTTTTAATCTCCCACTTGCACTAAAGTGAATCATCATGGTATCTAATACTCTTCTTCTCTAAGTGAAGATTGTCCTGCTGTTGGATAAAACTTCAGTAAATATGGATATGTAATGTTGTTCTTGAGAATACACTATCTCTATAGTGACTTCCCATCTTTCAATGATTCTTCTCATCAAATGAAGGTGCCGCACCACATATTTAGATCCAAGATGAGCCTTAGGAACTATTTCTAGTTCAATAATGAACTTTTAATCCAAAACATCAACTTACAGCTTTATTTACAGTTATATACTTTATTTTTATCACTAATCCATCAACTCTTTGCTATTTGGAACTTTACCAATTCACTGCACCACCTTTCAAGGTACCGATTTACCCTAAAGTGGATTTGTTATCGTCTTGGTTAGTCTAAAAATCTTGAGTTTGTTTATCCCTCTAGTTTTTATTCAGACCCACCATGCTTTATGATCACATCTTTAGTGCCGATTAAGTATTTTACGATATTTTCCACTGTCTTATAGTGAACTTCTCCAGAATATGACTGATCAACATCAAGTCTCGTATATTTCATTGCATACATGATATTGAATCAAGCTATCTCTCTTTTATTGAGGATAATTTAAAGAGATACACTCCATGACTCATCATCATTAGACATTTCTTGGAGTTTTTTATGCTAAACGCCTTTAGCATCAAATGAATATATGTCCCTTGGGTCAAATCGAGCATCCTTTTAAATCTATCAATATAGATTTTTATCCCCAAAATATTGGATGTTCTACCCAAATTATTCATGGAGAAATGTTTAAGACAACTTTATTTTTACTGATTGTAACATTGGTATGTCATTCCTTATCCGTAATATATCAACATATAATATTAAGTATGTCACAACGCTCCCACTGACACTTTTTGTACACACCAGGTTCATTCTCATTGTTGATAAGATCAAAATCTTTTGATTTTTCTCATCAAAACGAATGTTCCATCTTTGAGAAGCTTGATTCAATTCATAAATGGATTGTTGTAGCTTATATACATGATTTGCTTCAACCATTGAAAAAAATCCATCTGGCTGTATCATACATACATTTTCCTCTAATAATTTATATTTGAGGGAATGACGTCTCCACATCCATTTGCCAGATTTAGTAAAATCACAAGTAAAATCCAAATGGACTTGAGCATTACTACCGATAATAAGGTTTTACAACAGTCAACTCCTTAACTTTATTTGAAAACCTTTTTTCCAACTAGTCTGGCCTTATAGGTCTCCACCTTGCCATTTGCTCCAAAGATCCATTTTGGGTTTTATGGTCATCTACCATTTCTCCGAGTGTCTACAACTCTTAACCTCATAGTATATAAGTGGATCATCATCTTCTATGACGCGTACCTCATCATCATCATCATCTATGAGGAATCTATACCTCCCAGGTATCTTCAGTACAATTCCAGATTCACGATTCGGTTGTGGTACAATAGGTCTATCTACAAGTTCCTCATTTTGACTAATAGTGTTTTGTGGTTCTTGAACTCTTTCAAGATCTATTATCCTCCCACTAGCTCTTCAATGATAAACACATGTATCTTAAAAAGCAGTGTGTTTCACAACAAACACCTTTTTCTTAGTAGGATTATAGAACATATATTCCCTAAACTTACTTTAGGATGTCCCACAAATCTGCACTTGTCAAATTTTGTCCCAAACTTATCCTTTTAAAACTTTTTTCACATAAGCTGGACAACCTTTTATCTTAACAAACTTAAGATTAGGAATCCTCCTTGTCCATAACTCTTATGAAGTCTTGTGGAAGAAATTTTGAGGTCACCTTTTCGTAGATATGCATCCCATTTCTAGAGCATTACCCTAGAAGGATACTGGAATGTTGGTAATTTCATTATGGACCGCCCCATGTCCAATAAGGTATGATTTTTCTTTTTAGATACACCAATCAATTATTGTGTACTAGGAAGCGTCCATTGTGAGAAAATTATTTAAGATGATCTTAAAACTTATTACACAAGTATTTATTCCTCGATCCAATTGAAGAATCATAATACCTTGCCAATTAGTTTTACTTCTGAATTCTTTGAACCTTTTAAATGATTCAGATTTGTATTTCACCAAATACAAATATTCAACTCTTTGAATGATCATCTCCTTTTCTTTTACTAGTTTGTTCAATTTAAAATTATTTTCATGTAAGTCAAGTATGTAAAGTCAATTTAGTAAATTGTTAATTATTTAAACTAATGGACTTGCCCGTAGGCGACGCTAAACAATAAGTTCATGCAGTTAATGGACCAACCTTTGCTCCATTCCCACACGCATGAAGACTTACCTTTGTTTAGCTTTCTAGTTCTGCTTGGCCCCTTTATAAATCTGTATTTATGAGAAGCATAGCCGGTATCCAATACCCAAGTAGAAACTTTACTTACTGAAAGATTTATTTCAATCATGAACAAACCTGTATTTGTAACCAAAGCTTCACTAAGCTTCTTTTGGTTAGCCTCTGCAAGACACTTCTCACAGTTTCTATTCCAGTGTCCAGGCTTATTACAGTGGAAGCAAACTCCTTTGCTATTCGTATCAGTTTTGTTCTTTTTATCCTTTGATTTTTCCTTTAATTATACCTTCTTTGAATTATTCTTCTTTGCAGAAGATCTTTTGGCCCCTACCAGTAAGACTTGGTCTTTCTTGGTTGGAAAGTGACTCTCAAAGATTTTTCAACATGTTAAGCAAATCAGCGAGGCTGACATTTAGCTTGTTCATATGAAAAATTCACAACAATTATGAGAAGGAGTCCGGGAGTGAGTGCAAGATCAAATCTTGGCTCAACTCTCCATCAATGACAAAACCCTGTTGTCCTAATTGTTCAATACAATTGGTCATTTTTAGGACATGTGTCTATACTGTAGTGTTATCGATTACTCTAGATCGGAAGAGCTCCTTAGATATCTAATATCTAGTAGTCCTACTTTCCTCACTATTTAACTTTTTGAAGTGCAGGAGTATAGTAGGAGCATCCATAGTTTCATACTGACGCTGAAGCTCGTTACTCATAGATGCGAGCATGATGCATTGAGCCAACTGTGCATCATCTTGCTACTTTCTAAAAGTAGCAATCTATTTCTCAGAGGCATTGTCTGTAACAATTGCAGGGATATGCGTATTTAAAGACATAAGATAACATTTTAGCCTTGAGAACTATTCTCATAGTCCTTAACCAATCCGTTTGATTCGGTCTGATTAATTAACTTCTAATATGCTATGCAGTGATAATAATTTAGACATTGTAAAATTCTGTAAATAAATTTGTAATTAACAACATTTAACATACATTCTTTTATTAATTACCAAGATAAATTAGGTCTTATTTTAAATTGGTATCTCCCATTATTTTCTTCAAACTATATTACCCTCATAATATATAGTTCGACAAATATAATTAAAGATTTCCTAGTGAGAATAAAGATCCCATTTTAAATATATATAGCATTGTGTGTGCACAACAAACTATATATAAATAAATAGATAGATAACTCTTGTCAATTACATCATCATAATGGTTAAGTGTGTGTACATCCGAACTAAAATGATCTAAGTTAAGTCAGACCCAGCATTTTCATATAAGTGAAGAGAAAAATACAGCCCTTGTTTGTGCACAACAAAGCAATAATGTTCAATTCCTTATAAACATTTAATGTAATAAAATAACATCTTAAATATTTAATACTTGCCTTGTGTGTGCACAACAAACTCATATTAAATATTTAATACTCTATTGTTTTATCATGCTAGAAGGCGATGTTCGATATTCCAAATATATTTGAACGTTACAACTTAATATAATTTAATTGAGGGTTTTGTTATTAATTTGTCTCATCTTGTTTAGCGCGCATGCACACACACACACACACACACACACACACACACATATATATATATATATAAAATACGCGTCATATTAATTAACATGTGAAACATGCTGTATAATATAAAATAAATATAGTAAGCATGCACATATAGAATATTTTATTCTACCCGGATTGATTATGGACTTTATTCTAGTTTGATTTACTAAAGCCACCAAGTGAACCAAAAGGTCAAACCTAGGGTGCAAGAATTAAATTTAAATATAACTATTACATTTAAATCTCGGGCTTCATTATAAACTGGTCTTCAAGCGCTCCTTGCTCATTCACTACAAAAAAATGGTATTTTGGCAACAAACAGTTTTCGTTGCTAAATGTGTGAAATTTCGTTGCCAAAGGGCATTTGCAACGATTTTTCGATCGTTGGTCCTTTCGTTGTGCAATGAGCGTTGCTAATTGTCTAGCAACGAAATATTTTTTTCGTTGCCGAAAGTAAGATATTTTGCAACGAAATTTTATTTTCGTGTATAATCATATATCATTTAGCAACGAAATATTTTGTAGCAAATTTATTAAGAAATTGATACTGAAAAGTAACTTTCGTTGCAAAATCCGCGTAATTGGCAACGAAAAGAATCTTTTTTTTCTCAATGAAGATGAAATTCGTTGCATTTGATACACATTTGCCAACGATGTTTGTCGTTGCTCAACAATATAAAAATTATTGCCTTAATTGGTTTTTGTTGCTAATTGTGTACTTTTTGGTAACGATGTTTGTTGCTAAATGTACAAAATAAACTGGTTATATATTAATTTGCAACAAAATTTTGCGTTGCCGTTGGTTTTGTTATGGATAATTATGATCAATTAGCAACGATACTATTCGAAGGTGATTGTTTTTAGAGAGCAACAAAAGTTATTGTCAATTAGCAACGACACTATATGTTGCGGTTTGCTTTTTCTATGCAACAAAAGTTGTTATGATTTGCAACGATATAAATGTTGCCTTTTCTTTTGTCATGTAACGAATGTCAAAATTATTTTACTAACAAAATAAATTGTGGCTCAATAACCCCATAACAAATTATGACAGAAATACAAAAAACTTAAATATTATTAATTAAATAAAATCATTCGGTACATGATCATTCATCATCTTTACAGTCAACTATCAACTTTGTACAACTGAAAACTACAAAGCCCGTCTTAGTTGACACTATCTGGCATCAAGAGGTTAACACTAGTGCCATATATGAAAAAAGTCAAGAAAGAAATGTTTATAATGGGAAACAATACTTAAGATTGTTACAGATGAGTTTCAACCATGGGTCATCCTCCAGGTATTCTGTCAATATTAAAACAGCATCATCCACTCCACCAATAAACAGGTTAATACCTGTGATATTTCTACAAATTTCAGCAAGTATCAGCAACCCCCTGCCACGAGGTAATTTACAAGTAAGGATAAATCAATGTTGCGGACTTGCATTTTGCAAATGGAACCAAAACTAAACAATAGAGAAGTACCTTTATTTCAGGCCATCCACAATACTAGTACCTGATATAATGTGAGCATGACTATATCTGCCCAATCCAGTATATGAAAGATACCTCTATACACAAGATGGTAAAAGGTCAGCTCAGCTAATGAAAGTAACAGAAAAGTAAATACTACATACCAAGTATAGAAAAATAAAATTAAAAACCTCACCCTTCATATTGCATTGTCACTGTGTTACCAATGTCAGCAAACTTACGATCTTCAAAGATTAGGAAGTTGTGTCTTTGTGCAATCTTTAGCAGATTTAAGTAAATTTGTAAGAAGTTGACAATATTTTAATTTTCAACTAGATAATATCAACAAAGATCACATAATAACAAAGATCAAGTTTTCATAGCATTACAGAGCGCATTCAATCCTTGTTTGAAATTATCTCATTGATTAGAATAACAATACAATGTAGCTATAATTTCGAAACTAATTTCATGAAATGCTATCCATCAACAATGCAAGACAATAAATCTATAACAAGAATATTTTCAAGAGAATGACTATACCAACATTGAATGCAACAATAGGCTTCAGTTTTACATGTTCTTCTTGAAAATTAAATAGAAAATACAACACCAATAATAGATAGATAAATTATATAAACTAATTGGAAACCATTTTCATGTACTTAAAGAGAGGTATAAGCAAGTTCACGTGACACAAACAATGAAGAATTCTTTCACGAACAAGAGAACTTCAAGTAATTAGCGGTAACACAACTGTCTCTACTCAAAAAGAAAAAGAAAAGTAAAAGATCTTTTTTATGATATGGGCATATGGTGACTGGAATTTTGAGAGCCAGTTAAATCTAGTTAAGATTATAATTTCATTTTCATATTCATATTGTAAATACATGACAACATAAATGTCTTCATGAGAAGCAATGGAACCTTGCTTGAATTATATATGAATAAATAACCTTGCAGATTATAATATTCAAAAGTAGCATGACACATGTTTTGAAACAACAAAAGAAAATGCTAATTAAAAACTTGATCGTTAATACAAAAATGTGAAAAAAGAGTGGTCGAAACGTGCTTATGTTTATCTTAATTTTAGACAACAATTAGCTAGTCGTTGCAAAAAAATGTATAAAATACGCAACGAAAAAAAATTGTTGACAATGAATGTGGCCCATATTAGGCAACGAAATATAGCAACAAAAAAGTTTTCTTTGCCGAAGATGAGGAGAACTCTCATCGATAACAAAAAAGTAAATAGGCGGGGTTTTTTTTCTTCCCCGCCAACGATTTGGCAACGAAATTTTGCAACGACCAATGAATTTCGTTACGAAAAATGAAAGCCTTTCACAAACTGCAACGAATGACAAATTTCGTTGCTAAACATGGATTTTTGGCAACGACATTATAAGTCGTTGCCCGAAAAATCATTGCTAAATGTCCATTTTTTTTGTAGTGATTGGTCTCCAATTCTTCAAAATAATGCTAACTAATCCTATTACATAAACTATTTATATTAAATAGAAACCTTGATCAGTAGTCAAGGGGAAGTACATAGGAGGAAGATAAAATTTACATCAAGAAAAATAGAGAAAACGAGGTATGCAGACCCCATTTAATAAAACCCATACATTCATGCATCCATCTAAAATAAAATCCAATCACATTGTTCAATAGTCCATAATCAATCACATTTATTATCATACATATCATCATATGCATCAATAAATAACATTTATCTCATGACTAATAAAACCATTGCATATATATATTGATATCGATTTAATGAGCAATTTTAGTTAGCATAAAATCAAATTTTGAATCAAAATAAACTCCTTTATTTTAATTAATTATGGAATCCAATTCAATGTCAAAATAAACTCCTTTATTTTAATTTTTAAAAATAGTTTTTGGGAAAAATATAAAATATGTGAAATCCAATTCCTTATCAAAATAAACTCCTATATTTTGATTAAATTTAAATACTATTTCATATATAAATAAACTCCTTTATTTAAGAAAACATGGAATCCCTTTTCCTAATCACAAATAAACTCCTTTATTTTTAGAAAACATGGAATTCAATTTCAACTCTAATTAGTTATCATGGAATCCAATTCCAACTCTAAATAGTTAGCATGAAATTAAATTCTAATTAAAATAAACATCTTTATTTTAATCCAATTTTAAATAAAATAAACTCTTTTATTTTATTAACTAAAAACTGCACAAATAATTTTTTTAAAAAAATCAGACTTTCTGCTGGACTAATACGCCCCGCGCCACACCTACAGAAACGAGCTCACCCCTCGCCAGTCGAAATTCTGTTTTTTTTTGTTTTATTGCAAATCGCAATTTTTGGTATTTTCTTCCCAAGGATATGATTTTATACAACAAATTATGCCCAATAAATTGTTCAAAACACATAAACATACATATATGGAATATAAAAAATTAATAACTTACATAAAGGTTTGGCACTGATACCACTATTAGGTTTGTAAGATTCATGAACGCAATCAAATTGTATAAAATAAGGGAAACATAGTAAATCAGAGTTTTAAAATTTTACAAACCATATACCCGGATCATCTTTTATGCACAGTTATTAATTAAACAAAAGGATTAAGAATAAGATTCATACCCGTGAAGATTCTAGCTTCCTCAGGTATGAGTTTAACTCCAAATCCTTTTCTTGTTCTACTTGAATCCACCGGGTTGATTTCTTCCTTTGATCAACGTTAGCTACCCAAGTGTTTGGCTTCTAGAGGTGATCCACCAAGAAAGAACAAGAATTTAAGAAGAAGGGTGTTTGACAAAACCCTAGTTTTTATCTCTATAGAAAAGGTGTACTCTCTCAACTTTTGAAATAAAATGTGTAACTATGTTCCATAATAAGACTTTCTTATTTATAGATGTAGGCAACCCTCACAAATCATTTAAGATTAGGGTTTTATATTAATTAATTAAACACTTTTAATTAATTAGGCTTCCCAATCATATTGGGAATAATTAAACTCTTTTAATTAATTAGCCTCCTAATCTTATTAGGAATATATATATATATATATATATATATATATATATATATATATATATATGAGAGAGTATCTTATTAATTAATTTCCAAACTCCTTCAAGAATTAAATAATAATAATAATAATAGTAATAATAATAATAAGGCTCCTCTTATTAATTTATATTTAATATTTTCAAAATATTAAATAATAAATATTAAGCTATTTAATTTATTCTATCATCATAGATTAAATTAAATATACTTAACTTATTATTACGATTATGCCGTTTGTTTCTTTAATAAATATTCTTTCTTTTATGGTATGACCGTTTAGGTTCTCCATATTAAACCGGTTGTGAATAAATTAATTAGAACAATTCTAATCTTATTTAAATAAATAAGTTAAATTAATAATTTATTTAAATAAATAAAATTTATTCTACAATAAGGGTAAGCCCCCTTAGCGATCAATGAATTTCAGATAATATAGATTTCAACATTAATCATAAAAGAACTTTTGAGTAAATAATTACCGTACAATTCAATCCTTCCACCATACAATGTCCTAATTAAATATAAGACATGGAATTACTGTCAAGTCTTATTTTATTTAATTATATGTATTTCGATCATTAAATGCACAACTCCAAATAATGCAAATTAGAAACTCCTTTTTAATTTCATTCCACATTGGCCAAGGATTCCTGGGTTGTCATTTATCGAATCACATAGAACATATCTCTTCTATTACTAGAAGTGGTAGATTCTTTATTGATCATTCATTATCTCCATATATAACTTATTACACCCAAACATATACCCTTTGATATACCTTAAGGGTCTTAAGGGACATGTCAAATTCTAACTCATCATACACAAGATACTATGATGATCTCAAGTCTAAGGATCATTTGTACTACTATCACTATAGGAATTCCTATTGACAGATAATTAAAACTCCATTAAGTATTCTTTAGCGAGCCATGTTCAGTGAACTTATTCTCCAATAAGCACCTACATACTTTCTTTAATGTCTCAACACAAATGATTATGAGATCAATCATCCTCGTCCAATGAGCAAACAACGTATGTACCAATCTATTTTCCTTTTTAGTAATCCAACAATTGGGAATGATTTTAGTTTTTAAGATATCTAAGAATTTAGATCTCATTAGCATGATCATCATCATGATTCTAAAAGCATTGTTTAAAACTATGGGTTTATCACATATTATAATAACAGCATCATGTAGATAAATAAATGCCTATAAATAAATAATTATTTTATTAATAAATGAATAAGATTGTTACAAAGTATATGCTTTATCATCAAACATGATTGGCTTGTGTGCATACTACTTTCACTAGGATGTACCGGCGTTGAGAAAGAAAGATCCCATATTCATGTGGAATGAGTTCCACACCAAGGAAATAAGTAAGGGGGCTTAGATCCTTAATGGATGATGATTAGGTCAAAAGACCTACAATTTGATTGCTTTTAGCTTGGTCTATTGTGAGTTTTTAGTTGTGGTTTAGTTATTTATGATGATTTTGGGTTACTTTTCAGGAAAATGGGTTGGATGACCTATAAAGCTGAAGTTTGAGAAAAATCAAGAAGAAGTGCACAATCTGGCATAGCAACGTGGGGCGCGCCACGTTTACACTAGGTCAGGCGCAGGGCATGCCAAGCTAGAGAGGAGATGCTACATACTTAGAGTAGGCCGCACCTCTTTGAGAAGGAACCAGGCGCGGGGCGCGCCAGTCTGACGGGACTAATGCTAATTTGGTTTCCTTAAGCGCATAAGTTGATTCAAATAAGGATTCTGACTTACCTTATGTAATAGGGTTTTGTTAGGATTATAAATACTAGTTGTTTACTTAGTTTTAAATAACTTTTGACTGATATTCATTGGGAACTATTCTTGGAGACTTGGAGATCAAATTGGAACTAGACAGATATTGAAGAACAGAGATTGGAGATCTTCGACAAATTTTCATTCTTCCTCTTAATTTAATTTCTGTACTCAAGATGTTATTTAATTATTATCTTTCAGTTTCTATTTTGATGATAAACTAATTTCTTAATTAGGAGTACAATGGAACCTTTTGCGAAACATTAATTCACTTTCCTTTATTTCTATTTGATGATTTTTTTGAGTTGATTATTATATTACGTGCAAAATTGAATAATTGTTTGGCCAACAGTTAATTTTATATCATTGATTGAATTGGAAGATGAAATCTTAGATTAGAACTGAATATAATAACGCATGAGTTTGTTGAATCTCTTTAGGATAACATAATAGTATATGAGACGAAAGTATTTGTATGCCATGCGCAACTATGATAGGAGATTGAACTTAATGAATATGTTTTAAGTGATTTTCATGAAAATAGCAATATAACTGAGATATATATTTTTACTAATCATTGGAAGGTGTTAGTAAATTGTGAGGCAAACTTGGTTGTCAATTCATTTGATAAAATCAAGTGGGAATAAGATAAGGGAATTATTACAAAGCAATTGGTGAAATTATATTCCTATGTTTTAATCATCTGATAATCAATTCTTGTTAGTTATTTAGTTCTTAATCACTTTAATTTAATTAATTCTCACAAATCAATTGGAGTGACTGTTTAAGTAGGATAAAGTAGTAGAAACTGGATAATTAGAATAATTGTTATCGACTGTTTCATGTGGGTTCGACACTCTTCTTACTTCTTTATTACTTGATTGACCGTGTACACTTGCGCGTATTTGTCATTATATAAATCGGACAACAAGTTTTTGGCGCTGTTGCCGGGGAACGGTTCTAATTATTGTTTTATTATTGGTTTTTATTAGTTTAGATTATTTAAACAGATTTTTATTTTTTTTGTTTATTTGTTTTGCAGGCTTTCATTTGTTCAAGCCTGTCTAAGCAGTGATCCGAGTATTGTGTGCGCACTGGGTAAATTTAGTGGTTTATGCAAACACGATCCAAAGGTCTTGATTTAGCTCCTTACGACAGTGAAATTGAACGTACATTCCGAAGGAGATTAAACTTCAACAAAGCTATAATGGAAAATCAGGTTGGTATGGCTGTAGAAGAACAAAAATCGCTTCGGGATTATGCTATGCCGAAGGTCACAGAGATACAGTCGAGCATCTCACGACCTGCAATTACAGCTACCAGTTTTGAGATCAAATCAAGCATGATTCACATGATCCAAAACTCAGTTAAGTTTGGGGGAGCACCGAATAATGACCCCAATGATCATCTCGTTAGTTTCTTGGAAATTTATGACACTTTCAGATATAATGGGGTGTCCGAAGATGAAATCAGATTGAGGTTGTTCCCATTTACACTGAAGGACAAAGCAAGGAGTTGGCTACATTCATTGCCACTGGGATCAATCACCACATGGAATGATTTGGCACAAAAGTTTCTTGCCAAGTTCTTCCCACCAACAAAGACAACTAAAATGCAGAACAACATCTTCTCATTTAGTCAGTTCGATTTAGAGTGATTGTATGAGGCTTGGGAGAGGTTCAAGGATTTACTGCAGAGATGACCACATCATGGGCTACCGTTATGGCTTCAAGTGCAAACTTTCTACAATAGTATCAACAGTCTGATTAGGACTGGCATTGATGCCGCTGTTGGTGGAGCTTTAATGGCAAAGAGTTGTGAGGAGGGCTATGAACTGTTGGAAAACATGGCGGCCAATAACTATTAGTGGCTAACAAGCAGGTTGACTCAACCAAAAGTGGCAGAAGTGTTTGAATTGGATGCAGTGACAGCCTTGTCATCTCAGGTAATAACTCAGATTTCTGCTTTGACGAAGAAAATTGATGCATTGAGTGTGCAGAATGTGCAACAAGTGGAAGTGATATATGAGTTATGTGCGGGGGCCCATCTATCGGAACAGTGTGCTATTAACACCGAAGCAGTGCAGTTTGTGGGGAATTTTAATAAACAACAGTATGGGGTGAATTCGAACAGTTATAATCTGGTTCGGAGGAATCATCTAAACTTTTCATGGAGCAACAATCAAAATCCACCCCAAGCTCAACCACAAGCTCCACGACAAGCAGCACCACCGGGATTTCAGGCTAGACAACAACAACCTGTACAACAAGTGAAGAGACCTGAACTAGAGGAGTTATTGATTAAGTACATCAAGGATAATGAGACGTGGAAGAATACGCATGAGGTAACGTTGCAAAATGTTGCTCGTTTTACTGATCAATATATACGTGCAAGTATACATGGTCAACAAGTAATAAAGAGTAAGTAAAGTATCGTTTCCACGGAGAATTAACTAATAAAAGTCACCAAGCACTAGCCCATAACCATTTCAATCTTATCTAAACGAATGATTTGATATTTAGAATAGAAACTAAGTAATTAAACTAATACTAATTATCCCTAGAGTAAAACTAGATAATGAAGATATGAGATTACAATTTTCCCTATTGATTCATCTAAATCAACACACTTCCTGTTAAGTCAAATCAATTATCACTGATTACTAGTTGAGAACACAAAAGTGAGACAAGGCCATCTTTCGATGTACCAAATCCATATAACATATCATCCAGAATTGATAGAATACACATGAACACCCACATTACCTAAACCACTATATGTCTATGTGATTTACAAATAATTAGGGTTTAAGCACAAATTCTCCATTGACTACAAGCGGTGCTTCGGTATATGTCTATCCTAAGCACAAATCATACATTCCAACACCATGTAGAACATACAATCACAAGCTATTACGATTAAATCTAAATCCATACTTCGTCTTTCAAGTTTATATGAATTATCATAGTAATCGATGGCTAATCAACTACGCAATTAGGCATGAATCATAATAGGCAAACCAACAACAATCAATAAGACTAACAATGAAGTATATCAAAATAAACTAGGCAATAGATTCCATTGCAATCCCAAAATAGAGTTTAACTCATAGTTGAATTAAATCCATCATCCACAATTTGAATAAACATCATAAGAATACAAATAGGAATCAAAGAAAAGATAAGAATAGAAAGTTGAATTGCAAATCTGTTCTCTTGCTCCAAGATTGAATCCTCAATGTCTTCCAATTGCTTCAATCCCCAACTTGAATCTAATCTAGGGTTCTACTCTAATCTACTTATCTAAAGAAAAGAGAAGAACATATATAAGAGCTAATAATCCCTAAGGGTGGAATACCCTTCTTTCCTACTCCTATGTATATATAAGTCCTAATATGAATCCCCACCTCAGTTACTCTTCAATCGCACTCTTTAATGAAAAAGTCAAGTCTGGTAGTGTTCCGGAGTGGTGCGGCTGCGCTGGAAATGGCCTGAAATTGGGCGCAGGCGCGCTGGAAGCAAATGTCATTTTTTTGGCCTGGGGAAGGGGCGCTCCCGCGCTGGAAATACACTACAAATTATCGCGGCCGCGCCGAAGAAAGTCTGCTACAGTGACCTCTGGTAGAACAGCCATAACTTTTGATCCGAGAAGAGTTACGGGGCCTGCCATCTGTCAAATCTAAGATATCGACGAGATCTACAACTTTCATTCTTTGAGAATTGAGAAATAATGGACGGATGAAGGTCTAAATTGAGCTTCCAATGATAGCTGTGCAATAGCAACCCAAAACTGTGAAGTTAAGTTCAATGTTCGTTGGTAAAAGGGTCATAACTCTCGCCTCCGAACTCCGATTGGGATGATTCAAGATATTCCGAAAAGCTTAGAAGAAGCTCTACAATAAGACCCAAGTTCCAATTCAAGAACATGAAATGAACATGAAAGCCCAAATGATGCCCGGATTGTATTTCCTTCCCTTTTTGCTTCAAATGCCACCAAGAGAGTTCCCAATATGAAACCTATAAAAGTAAACCAAAAATGCATGAAAAGCTAATGTAATACATGAGTTTAAGCAACAATTGAGGCTAGTTGATATCTAAATAAGTGGCTATAAAACCACTTATCAAATACTGTTGGGTTTGTACGAAATCGTGACGCAATCAAATTGCAAAAATTAGCGGAAGCATGATATATCAGAGTTTAAAAAAAATTTCTACAAAACCATTACCCGGATCATCCTTTATGCAAATTATTAATTTAAAACAATAAATAAGAAGTTATGGAATCATACCCTTGTAGAACGAAGCTTCCACAGGTACTAGTTCAACTCCTTGTTCTTCGTGATCTCCTTGAATTTCCGGGTTAGATTCCTTCCTTTGATCAACGTTAGCCACCCAAGTGTTTGGCCTCTAGAGGTGATCCACCAAGGAATTTGAATTATCAAGAAGGAGGGTGTTTGGCTTAGTTTTCTATTCTCTATAGAAAAGGAATACTCTCCAACAATTGGAATTGCATCAATCTAATATCTATTATAAGACTTCTCTTATATAGACATTGGTCAACCCTTCTAATCCTATTAGACATGGGATTTCTTTTAATTAATTAAACTCCTTTAATTAATTTAGGCTTCCCACCACATAGGAATAATTAATTAAATTCATTTAATTAATTTGTCTCCTAATCTTATTAGGAATAAATGAGAGTACTAAATATTAAATTAATTACTAAACTCCTTTAGAAATTAAAATAATAATAATTGTAATAATATTAATAAGACTCCTCTTATTAATTTATATTTAATATTTCCAAAATATTAAATAATAAACATTAAGCTATTTAATTTATTCTATCACCATAGATTAAATTAATTATACTTAATGCATTATTACGATTATGCCATTACCTTCTTAAATAATTATTCTTCCTTTTATGGTGTGACCCTTTAGGTTCTCCATATTAAACCGGTTGTGAATAAATCAATTAAAACAATTTTAATCTTATTTAAATAAATAAATTAAATTAATAATCTATTTAAATAAATAATATTTATTCTACAATAGGGATAAGCCTCCCTAGCGATCAACGACTTTCCAGATAATATAGATTTCAACATTAATCATAAAAGAACCTGTGAGTTAATAGTTACCATACAATTCAATCCTTCCACCATACAATGTCCCAATTAAATATAAGACATGGATTTACTGTCAAGTCTTATTTTATTTAATTATATGTATTTCGATTAGAAAATGCACAACTCCAAATAATGCAAATTAAAAAACTCCTTTCTAATTTCATTTCACCTTGGCCAAGGATTCCTGGGTTGTCATTTAACGAATCACATAGGACATATCTCCTCTTTTACTAGAGGTGGTAGATTCTTTATTGATCATTCATTATCTCCATATGTAACTCATTATACCCAAGCATACCCTATATATGCCTTAAAAGGTCTTAAGGAATAAGTCAAAGTATAATTTGTTACATACAAGATACTATGATGATCTCAAGTCCAAGGATCACTTGTACTACTATCACATTAGGAATTCCTATTGACATGCGAGTAAAACTCCATTAGGTATTCCATAGCGAATCACGTTCAGTGAACTTATTCTCCAATAAGCACCTACATACTTGCTTTAGTGTCTCCACACAAATGATCATGAGATCAATCATCCTCATCCAATGAGCAAGCAACATATGTACCAATCTATCCGGATTTACTAATCCCCTTTTTAGTAATCCCACGATTGGGAACTATTTAAGTTTTAAAACTTTCTAAGAATTTAGATCTCATTAGCATGATCATCATCATGATTCTAAAAGCATTGCTTAAAACTATGGGTTATTTACATATTATAAAAACAGCAACATGTAGATAATTAAATGCCTTTAATAAATGAATATTTTATTAATAAATAAATAAGATTGTTTACAAAGTACGTGCTTTATCATCATACATGATTGGCTTGTATGCACACTACTATCAATCTCCCACTTGCACTAAAGCCAATCGCCATGGTATATCATACCCATCTTCTCTAAGTGACGATCAAACTGCTGTTGTGTTAAAGCTTTAGTAAATGGATCTGCAATGTTGTCTTGAGAGTCTACACTCTCCTCTTTCAATGATTTTTTTTAATCAAAGTGCCGCAACACATGTTTAGATTCAAGATGAGACTTAGGAACTATTCCTAGTTCTGTAATGAACTTTTCATCTAAAACATCAACTTGCAGCTTCACTTACAGTTATATACTCTGCCTTTGTCACTGAATCAGCAACTGTTTGCTGCTTGGAACTCTTCCAACTCACTACGCCTCCGTTCAAGGTAAAAACATACCCCGAAACAGATTTACTGTCATCTTGGTCCGTTTGAAAACTTGAGTCTGTGAAGCCCTCGAGTTTTAATTCAGACCCACCGTAGACAAGAAAAATATCTTTAGTCCTTCTCAAGTACTTTAGGATATTCTTCACTGCCTTCCAGTGCTCTTCTCCAGGATTCGACTGGTATCTGCTCGTTACACTAAGTGCATGAGCAACATCCGGTCTAGTACATATCATACCGTACATGATAGATCCTATTGCAGAAGCATAAGGGATCTTACTCATACGGTCTCTCTCCTCAGGTGTCTTTGGGGCCTGTTTCTTGGAGAGATGTATTCCATGGCTCATCCACATGAGAACTCTTTTGGAATCTTCCATGCTAAATCTCTTTAGCATTGCATCAATGTACGTTCCTTGGGATAAACCAAGCATCCTTTTAGATCTATCTCTATAGATCTTTATCCCCAAAATATAGGATGCTTCTCCCAAGTCCTTCATGGAGAAGTGTTTAGATAACCAGATTTTAATCGATTGTAGCATAGGAATGTCATTCCCTATCAGTAATATATCATCAACATATAATACAAGGAATGAAATTGCGCTCCCACTAACCTTCTTGTACACACATGGTTCATCGTCATTTTTGATAAAATCAAACTCTTTGATTGTCTCATCAAAACGAATGTTCCATCTACGAGAAGCTTGCTTCAATCCATAAATGGATCGTTGCAGCTTACAGACTTGATTTATTCCAACCTTTGAAACAAATCCCTCTGGCTGTGTCATATACACATCCTCCTCAAGTTTCCCATTGAGGAAGGCTGTTTTCACTTCCATCTGCCAGATCTCATAGTCGTTATAAGCTGCAATCGCAAGCAAAATCCGAATGGACTTGAGCATAGCTACTGGTGAAAAGGTTTCATCATAATCAACTCCTTGTCTTTGTTTGAAACCTTTTGCAACCAGTCGGGCCTTATAGGTCTCCACCTTGCCGTCCGCTCCAGTCTTTCTTTTAAAGACCCATTTACACCCAATAGGCTTAATGCCTTCAGGTGGTGAAACCAAAGTTCATACTTTGTTTTCATACATGGAGTCCATTTCGGATTTCATGGCTTCAAGCCATTTCCCTGAGTCTTTATTACTCATGGCCTGTTCGTAATTCAATGGATCATCATCATTCATGATGCGTACCTCATCGTCATCCTCTACAACGAATCCATACCTCTCAGGTATCTTCGGTACTCTTCCAGATTTACGAACAGGGTGTGGTATAGTAGGTTCTTCTACTTGGTCAGGTACCTGACTTTGATCCGTGGTAATTTGTGGTTCTTGAGCTTCTTCAAGATATATCTTACTCCCACTGACCCCTTCATGGATAAACTCCTTTTCCAAGAAGGCAGCATGTTTCGCAACAAACACCTTTTGATCAGTTGGATGATAGAAATAATACCCTACAGTTTCTTTAGGGTATCCCACAAATCTACACTTTTCGGATTTAGTTTGTAGCTTATCATGTTCAAACTTTTTGACATAAGCTGGACAACCCCAAGTCTTAACATGCTTAAGATTTGGTTTCCTCCCCTTCCACATCTCATATGGAGTCTTTGGGGCGGATTTGGTAGGTACCTTGTTAAGTAGGTATGCAGCCGTTTCTAGGGCATATCCCAAGAAGGAAATTGGAAGGTCGGTAAAACTCATCATGGATCGAACCATGTCTAACAGTGTTCGATTTCTCCTTTCAGATACTCCATTTAACTGTGGTGTACCTGGAGGAGTCCATTGTGAGATTATACCATTTTCTTTGAGACAATTGAGAAACTCACCGCTTAAGTATTCTCCGCCTCGATCTGATCGAAGTATCTTTATACTCTTGCCCGCTTGTTTCTCTACTTCACTTCTGAACTCTTTGAACTTTTCAAATGATTCTGACTTGTATTTCATTAAATACACATATCCAAATCTTGAGTGATCATCAGTGAAAGTAATAAAATAAGAATACCCACCCCGTGCACTTGTTGTCATAGGCCCACAAACGTCTGTGTGAATCAATGTCAACAACTCTGTAACTCTTTCTCCTCTTCCACTAAAAGGAGATTTAGTCATTTTACCCATGAGACAAGATTCACAAGTTGGATATGATTCATAATCGGATAGCTCGAGGAGCCCATCTTTATGCAACTTGGATAATCTTGTTTCATTGATATGACCGAGTCTACAGTGCCACATGTAGGTATAATTAATATCATCTCTTTTCCTTTTCTTAGTTTGTTCAATTTGAAATATATTTTCTTGTAAGTCAAGTGTATAAAGTCCATTTCGCAAATTTCCAATACCATATAAAACATCGTCTTTATAAATAAAACAACTATTGTTCTTTATAACAACATTAAATCCTTCCATATCCAATACAGAAATTAAAATAATATTTTTAATAATATTCAGAACATAATAACAATTATTAAGATAAATGGACTTGCCCGAAGGCATTGCTAAATAATAAGTTCCTACAGCTAATGCAGCAACCTTTGCTCCATTCCCTACTCGTAGGATCACCTCATCATTGTTCAGCTTTCTACTTCTGACCAGTCCCTTCACATTATTACATATGTGAGAACCACAGCCGGTATCCAATACCCAAGTAGAATTTTGACTTTCTGAAAAATTAATTTCAATCATGAACAAACCTTGATTGGAAGTCGAAGCTTCTCCAAGCTTCTTCTTTGCCAGAAACTTCTTGCAGTTGCTCTTCCAATAACCCGGCTCGTTGCAATGAAAGCACATTCCTTTGCTAGCTGGATCAGATTTCTTTTGTTCCTTTATGTTCACTTTGCCCTTGGTCATCCGAGATCGGAAGAGCTCCTTAGATATCTCATATCTAGCAGTCCTACTTTGTTCACCATACAACTCCTTGAGGTGAATCAACATAGTAGGAGCATCCATGTTTTCGTGCTGACGCTGAAGCTCGTTATTCATGGATGCGAGCATGATGCATTGAGCCACAGATGCATCATCTTGCCACTTTACAATGGTGGCAATCTCTTCCTCAGAGGCTGTTTCTGGAACAGTTCCAGGGACAGGTGAGTTTAGGACGTAAGAAATCTTTTCAGCAATGAGAACTATTCTCAGATTTCTTAGCCAGTCCGTATAATTCGGCCCGGTAAGCTTATTAGCATCAAGTATGCTTCGCAGTGAAATTAGTGATTTTGATATTTTTAAAATTCTGCATGTGAAAAACAATATTTTAGCAAACATTCATTTTATTAATTTTGCATACCAAAATAAATTTAGGTCTTTATTTTAAATTGGTATCTCCCACTATTTTTATCAAACTATATTACCCTCACTTATATAGTTCGGCAACATCTAATTAAAGATTTGCTAGTGAGAATAAGGATCCCATTTCAAATGTATATAACCTTGTGGATAGCACAACAAGCGATATACAAATAAATAGGTAGACAACTCTTGTCAATTACAACACTATATAACTCCTTTTATTTTGCCTCTTAAATCATAATGGTCAAGTGTGTGCACATCCGAACTAAAATGATTTAAGTTAAGTCCAGCCTAGCACTTCCATAAATTCAAAAAAGAAAAATGTTCGTCCTTGTGGATAGCACAACAAGACTAGATCGTTCAATTTTCTTGATAAGCATCAAATGTGATTAATTAACATCTTAAATACGCAATACTCGCCTTGTGGATAGCACAACAAGCTCATATTAAATATTTAATACTTTATTAATTTATCATGCTAGAAGGCGACGTTCGATATTTCAAATATCATTTGAACGCTTCGGACTTAATATTATTTCTTTGAGGGGTTTGTTATTATTTGTCTCATTTTGTTTAGCGCGCATGCACATATATATATAAAATACGCGTCATTTTATTAAACATGCGAAGCATGTTTACATAAAATATAATATATATAATATTTAGCATGCAATATAGAATATTATATTCTACCCGGATTGATTATGGACTTTTATTCTAGTTTGGTTCACTAGAGCCACCAAGTGAACCAAAAGGTCAAACCTAGGAGTGCAAGAATTTAAATTTAAATATAACTATTACATTTAAACCCGGGCTCCATACAAACAGGTCTTCACGCGCTCCTTGCTCCTTGGTCTCCAATTTCTTCAAGATAATTCTAACTATTCTTATTACATTAAACTATTTAATTTAAATAGAAACCTTGATCAACAGTCAAGGGGAAGTACATAGGAGGGAGATAGAATTTTACATCAAGAAAAAAAAATTAGAGAAGACGAGGTACGCAGACCCCATTTAATAAAACCCATTCATTCAAGCATTCAACTAAAATAAAATCCAATCACATTGGTCAAATAGTCCATAATCAATCCCCATTTATTTTCATACATATCACCATATATATCAATAAATAAATATTCATCTCATGAATTAAAACATTCCATATATATATGAGTATCATTTAATGGGCAATTTTAAATTGCATGAAATCCAATTTCAAGATTAAAATAAACTCTTTATTTTAATTATAAAATTATTTAGAATATAATATATAAATATATCATATTTATTTTTTAAAAAGAAGTCACCTTCTTTTATTAAAAGAGTCCTGCAGGTTTATTAAAAAAGTCCTTTCCTGATGGGTCACCTTCTTTTTGGAGTAAGAAAGAGACAACACCTTTTCTTTGCAGAATTCAAGATTAGCACCCAAAAAAAATTGTGATTCGTCCCAAAAAAAGTCTCTCTTTTTTTTTCTTTTTTTCTTTTTTTTTTTTTTCCTTAAAAAATATAATTTTATACAATAAAATTATTCCCAATAAATTATTTTAAATACATACCCATATGTATATGAAATCAAAAATAAATTAATAATTGCATAAAAATTTGGCTCTGATGCCACTGTTGGGTTTGTACGAAATCGTGACGCAATCAAATTGCAAAAATTAGCGGAAGCATGATATATCAGAGTTTAAAAAAAATTTCTACAAAACCATTACCCGGATCATCCTTTATGCAAATTATTAATTTAAAACGATAAATAAGAAGTTATGGAATCATACCCTTGTAGAACGAAGCTTCCACAGGTACTAGTTCAACTCCTTGTTCTTCGTGATCTCCTTGAATTTCCGGGTTAGATTCCTTCCTTTGATCAACGTTAGCCACCCAAGTGTTTGGCCTCTAGAGGTGATCCACCAAGGAATTTGAATTATCAAGAAGGAGGGTGTTTGTCTTAGTTTTCTATTCTCTATAGAAAAGGAATACTCTCCAACAATTGGAATTGCATCAATCTAATATCTATTATAAGACTTCTCTTATATAGACATTGGTCAACCCTTCTAATCCTATTAGACATGGGATTTCTTTTAATTAATTAAACTCCTTTAATTAATTTAGGCTTCCCACCACATAGGAATAATTAATTAAATTCATTTAATTAATTTGTCTCCTAATCTTATTAGGAATAAATGAGAGTACTAAATATTAAATTAATTACTAAACTCCTTTAGAAATTAAAATAATAATAATTGTAATAATATTAATAAGACTCCTCTTATTAATTTATATTTAATATTTCCAAAATATTAAATAATAAACATTAAGCTATTTAATTTATTCTATCACCATAGATTAAATTAATTATACTTAATGCATTATTACGATTATGCCATTACCTTCTTAAATAATTATTCTTCCTTTTATGGTGTGACCCTTTAGGTTCTCCATATTAAACCGGTTGTGAATAAATCAATTAAAACAATTTTAATCTTATTTAAATAAATAAATTAAATTAATAATCTATTTAAATAAATAATATTTATTCTACAATAGGGATAAGCCTCCCTAGCGATCAACGACTTTCCAGATAATATAGATTTCAACATTAATCATAAAAGAACCTGTGAGTTAATAGTTACCATACAATTCAATCCTTCCACCATACAATGTCCCAATTAAATATAAGACATGGATTTACTGTCAAGTCTTATTTTATTTAATTATATGTATTTCGATTAGAAAATGCACAACTCCAAATAATGCAAATTAAAAAACTCCTTTCTAATTTCATTTCACCTTGGCCAAGGATTCCTGGGTTGTCATTTAACGAATCACATAGGACATATCTCCTCTTTTACTAGAGGTGGTAGATTCTTTATTGATCATTCATTATCTCCATATGTAACTCATTATACCCAAGCATACCCTATATATGCCTTAAAAGGTCTTAAGGAATAAGTCAAAGTATAATTTGTTACATACAAGATACTATGATGATCTCAAGTCCAAGGATCACTTGTACTACTATCACATTAGGAATTCCTATTGACATGCGAGTAAAACTCCATTAGGTATTCCATAGCGAATCACGTTCAGTGAACTTATTCTCCAATAAGCACCTACATACTTGCTTTAGTGTCTCCACACAAATGATCATGAGATCAATCATCCTCATCCAATGAGCAAGCAACATATGTACCAATCTATCCGGATTTACTAATCCCCTTTTTAGTAATCCCACGATTGGGAACTATTTAAGTTTTAAAACTTTCTAAGAATTTAGATCTCATTAGCATGATCATCATCATGATTCTAAAAGCATTGCTTAAAACTATGAGTTATTTACATATTATAAAAACAGCAACATGTAGATAATTAAATGCCTTTAATAAATGAATATTTTATTAATAAATAAATAAGATTGTTTACAAAGTACGTGCTTTATCATCATACATGATTGGCTTGTATGCACACTACTATCAAATACCCCCAAACTTAAACCGTTGCTTGCCCTCAAGTAACCAAAACAAAACTAAACATAGATGCAATGCAAAAACTACAATGTATGCAACCTACACTAACATGAAAGTGAATCCAAGTATCAGTCAGAAATGAAACTCATAAGCAATGCCTCAGAGAAACTACAAGATAATCAAACAGAAAAGCTACCCAAGAACAAGATCATAAAGCATATCACTCTGCAAATCCAAACCTGTCAGCACTGATGTAGTGTGTGAGTGTGAAGCAACCCTTAAACATGTTAACGAACAAATTATTCACATACTATGCTTCTTAAGGGGAAAAACACAGTTTCAACTCAAGAAATGTAGTAAATCAGACAAGCTCTAACCAAGACCATGCATCACTTAAGCCAAGAGTCAACAAGAGGTTTATTATGCTTTTATTTACTCACGAGGGCAATATTTGCACTTTTCCGTGTACACACTCGACTGTGCAATGCCTAGTCATCTTAGGCTCTTCAATGACACCCGTGTAACGAGCTTTCGACCAACGACTCCCAGACCAAAAGGCCTTAGGGCGCTGGGTGTAAAGACACCCCTAGGGCGTACTTGCTCGAATATCAAAGGCCACATGACTCGACGTAGCCGAAGTGTTTATTCACATGCTATTTTTTTTTTCTTTTTTTCTTTTTCTTTTATTTTTTTCACATATAGCATGTATACCCCCTGTTTCCCCTAAACATAAGCTTTTTACAGTCCTAGTTATTACCACTTGATTATTGAAACTCTTTCATTAAAACATAACTTTCCCACCAGAAAACAAGTATGTAAAAATTTAAACTAAGTAAATCTTGGTGGTTACTCTAGAGTGCTATCCGGTGACATCAGTATCAGACAGATAAGGATTTACATTATGATATGACATCACAACCAAGCTTAAGTCTCAAATCAATTCAAAGATCAAGTATTTTCAATTTCCTCATAGGCCAAATAAATAACAAACCAACTAATAACTGGATTCATGCAATATGTCCTAACACAATCAACTAAAACAAAATAATTTTTTTTTTGAAAATTTAACAAAATATGTCCTAAAATGCAACTATATGAATTAAACAAGATGCAATATGATATGAATTACACTAAATACAATATGAACCTAATACCCCCAAACTTAAATATAACAATGTCCTCATTGGAGAAAAAAGGTTAGGATAGTTGGCTTTGTCACCATCTTCCTCCTCGGCCTGCTCTGGTGGTGTGAGAGTATGTTTTAATTCAACCCTTTGCTTAAGTTGCTGAAGCAGTCTGCTCATGGTGCGGCCACGCTTCAACATATGCATTTTCAGGCGCGATCACGCTATTCCTCAGAATTCTAATTCTACAGCTTTTCACATGAACTGATTATGGGCCTTTGAAGTTTGATTCCGGACTTTTATGTCAAGTGGATTTAACCTGAGAAGGGCACACAACATTTATTAAATCATTAAAACTACCATAAAAATGCTATTGATTATTAAAATTATGAAGAATTGAACATAGAGGGGGGAAATGATAAAAAGCATGTAATGGATAATTAAACAAAGAGGGAGAGAGAGATTGGATGGGGTGCCTACCATCGAGCGCTCAGTTTATAGTCCGTTTGCTGGACTTTCTCTTGCTACCGCTATCCGATTCCTCTACGATTGGCGAGGAACCCTCCATCCATTAGGACCGATATGTGCTTTGATAGGTTCCCCTTAGTGAGAGTCTTCGAATTGAAGTCACCTAGCTCGCTTCTCGTAGATAAGTTACCCATTTCCATTGTCAAATAGCTAGGCGCTTCTGCTATTGTGTTTGTAAATCGATTGGGGCATTGAGGCATGAACAACACAACGAGCTCTTCTTCTATTTTCTTTTCCTCAGCCCACCATGATTTCAAAAATGTTGAATCTCTCATATCATCAAGATCCTTGGGTTCGATGTGACTACCAAGAGGGCATGTGTGTGTAAAACGGACTGGAATTTTCAACTTTATCGAAGAAGGCACTTGGGGTATTATCACAGTTTGCTCACATTCATTATTTTCCATGTCCCCAATTGTCTCCTCGATATCCACTTCTTTCAGTTCATCTAGTTGCATGTACACTTCGGGCTCTCCATCAGTTTCAGCATCCAGGTCATAGCACCAATTATTCTGAGGACAATTGTTCACAGCTTCAAACAATTGAGATACTTGATTCTAAAGATTTTGAATTTTCATCCCTTGCTCAATAAATTCCTCCTTCATTAAAGCCATGCAAATTTGATCCGTCCAATTCTGAAGATTCTTAATTGACTTCCCTTGCTCAATCAAGGTCCCCTTCATTGACGCTATGCACCATTCTTCCTCTACTCTTGAATTTTCTATTTCAGCCTCAGAATCCATGTAATGAAGATCATTGGTTGGAGTCTGATAGGTGAATTTTGGTGCGTATGCTGGACTTGGATCACAATATTGGTCTTGATAATAGCTTCCTGAAGAATCTGGGTGATACCCCCAATCTTGATGATAATTAGAATAAACATCATGGTTGAGGTAATCACCCCCATACTGTACTTGTCCAAAACTGATGGGGCACTGATGACTCATATAGTTGCCAGCACAATAATCATAAGTAAATGCCGTCTCTCGACTCCGTTGGGCTGCCACAACGTCCAACTTTCTTTAAAGAACCTCAAGCTGTGCTGATAATTCAGAAATTGCGTTGAGTCTATCAATCCCTGTTTCCCTTGATTGATCCATCTTTGTGTATGACCATGGATAAGCACTGCAATCCATGGTACCTGAAAAGAGAGAATATAAGAAGAGAATTAAAATAAAATAAAAATGTTTAAATTAAGACTAATTTGATTGAAGCTAATGTTGGCAAAAATTTATTAAACTAAATCCCCGGCAACGGCGCCAAAAACTTGTTGCTCGTTTTACCGATCCATATATGCGTGCAAGTATACACGGTCAATAAGTAATAAAGAGTAAGTAAAGTATCGTTCCCACGGAGAATTAACTAATAAAAGTCACCAAGCACTAGCCCATAACCATTTCAATCTTATCTAAACGAATGATTTGATATTTAGAATAGAAACTAAGTAATTAAACTAATACTAAATATCCCTAGAGTAAAACTAGATAATGCAGATATGAGATTACAATTTCCCCTATTGATTCATCTAAATCAACACACTTCCTGTTAAGTCAAATCAATTATCACTGATTGCTAGTCGAGAACACAAAAGTCAGACAAGGCCATCTTTCGATGTACCAAATCCATATCACATATCATCCACAATTGATAGAATACATATGAACACCCACATTACCTAAACCACTATATGTCTATGTGATTTACAAATAATTAGGGATTAAACACAAATTGTCCATTGACTACAAGCGGTGCTTCGGTATATGTCTATCCTAAGCACAAATCATTTATTCCAACACCATGTAGAACATACAATCACAAGCTATTACGATTAGATCTAAATCCATTTGTCTTTCAAGTTCATATGAATTATCACAGTAATCGATGGCCAATCAACTAAGCAATTAGGCATGAATCATAATAGGCAAACCAACAACAATCAATAAGACTAACAATGAAGTATATCAAAATAAACTAGGCAATAGATTCCATTGCAATCCTAAAATAGAGTTTAACTCATAGTTGAATTAAATCCATCATCCACAATTTGAATAAACATCATAAGAATACAAATAGGAATCAAAGAGAAGATAAGAATAGAAAGTTGAATTACAAATCTATTCTCTTGCTCCAAGACTGAATCCTCAATGTCTTCCAATTGCTTCAATCCCCAACTTGAATCTAATCTAGGGTTCTACTCTAATCTACCCTAATATACTTATCTAAATAAAAGAGAAGAACATATATAAGAGCCACTAATCCCTAAGGGTGGAATACCCTTCTTTCCTACTCCTATGTATATATAAGCCCTAATATGAATCCCCCCCCCCTCAGTTACACTTTAATCGCACTCTTTAATAAAAAAGTCAAGTCTGGTCGTGTTCCGGAGTGGCGCGGCCGCACTGGAAATGGCCTGAAATTGGGCGCAGGCGCGCTGGAAGCAAATGTCATTTTTTTGGCCTGGGGAAGGGCGCTCCCCCTCTGGAAATACACTACAAATTGGCATGGCCGCGCCGAAGAAAGTCTGATGCAGTGACCTTTGGTAGAACAGCCATAACTTTTGATCCGGGAGGAGTTAAGGGACCTGCAACCTGTCAAATCGAAGATATCGACGAGATCTACAACTTTCATTCTTTGAGCATTGAGAAATAATGGACGGATGATGGTCTAAATTGAGCTCCAAGTGACAGCTGTGCAATGGCAACCCAAAACTGTGAAGTTAAGTTCAATGTTCGTTGGTAAAAGGGTCATAACTCTCGCCTCTGAACTACGATTGGGATGATTCAAGATGTTCCAAAAAGCTTAGAAGAAGCTCTACAATAAGACCCAAGTTCCAATCTAAGAACATGAAATGAACATGAAAGCCCAAACGATGTCCGAATTGCATTTCCTTCCCTTTTTGCTTCAAATGCCACCAAGAGAGTTCCCAATATGAAACCTATAAAAGTAAACCAAAAATGCATGAAAAGCTAATGTAATACATGAGTTTAAGCAACAATTGAGGTTAGTTGATATCTAAATAAGTGGCTATAAAACCACTTATCACGAAATATCGAGAATCAGATCAAGCAATTGGCTTCAGCTATGAATACTCGTCCGAAAGGATCATTGCCAAGCGACACAGAAAAAACCCAAGGGATGGAAAATAACACTGTAAGGCAATCACTTTGATGAATGGGAAGGAATTATAGGAGACCTCCAAAGATGAGTCAAAGCAATCACTTAATGAGGAGAACAATATGGAGCAGTCAGTGCAAGAGGAAGTGGAATTGGGTAAAATAGTAGAGAATGATAAAGCAGATGAGAAAGCAGAGATAAAGAAACCCGACTCATATTTGCCACCGGTTCCCTTCCCACAGAGACTCCGCAAGGCTAAGGAAGATAAGCAGTTTTCTAAGTTTTTGGAGGTGTTCAAGAAGTTACACATCAACATTCCATTTGGAGAGGCGATAGAGCAGATGCCGAGTTACGCAAAGTTCATGAAAGAGATCTTAACAAGAAAATGGAAGTTGGAAGATTTTGAGACTGTCCCACTCACAGAGGAGTGTAGCGCCATTCTCCAAAAAAAGTTACCGCTAAAGCTCAAGGATCCATGTAGCTTCACCATACCTTTTACCATTGGGGATAAATTTTACGGGAAGGCACTGTGTGACTTAGGGGCTAGTAACAATTTGATGTCGTTATCCATCTATTCTCAATTGGGTTTACCGAAAGTAAAGCCTACCAATGTAACTCTTCAGCTAGAAGACCGGTCTCTAACTTACCCATGGGATATAGTGGAGGATATATTGGTAAAAGTCGACAAGTTTATTTTTCTAGCTAATTTCATAGTACTTGACTTTGAGGAAGTGTTGTCCGATTTTGCAATCAACAATTACACGCAAGTATACGTGATCAACAAGTAATAAAGTGAAAAATAGAGTGTCGTACCCACGAGGAATCCAATCTAACAAATCCCAACTACTAATATTGTATCAATTCAATTTTATTTAAACAATCCAATTTTGTGATTTTTTCCATCAAAAATAATTTAAATTAGCTAACTAATTTTAACACAAAGATTGATTAAGATGATAAAGACTTAAGACTACAATATCTCCAATTATGCAATATAAATCAATTATCTAATTTCTCTAATTATTAAATCTACTCGAGTTGTTAACATGAATTCAATGTATTTAAAAGTCCTTTTCCAAGTGATCAGATAAAATTATTCAATTCAATTAACTCTGCGATATTCCTATACAAAATAAAAGAATTAAATTCATTAAGTACCAATTCCCAAGTGTTACATGCAGTGAAAAGAGATATCTCTATTCAATTCACAACCCTAATTATTTATCTCATGCAAATACCTAAGAATACATGCTATCACATTCAGTTCTAACCCTAGATTTCATCATGCGAATTCATCTAGTGTAACATGGTAATTATTGACCAAATAATTAATAGATAAGCATGGAATATGATAGACAACTCAATATGAATAAATAATTGGATTAATATGGATAATCAAATCATAAGCATAAAAGATTCCATTGTAGTCTTAATTAAAGAGTTAGATCATGCTGAAAATTAAAATCAAAAATCCCATAATAGCCATCACAAGTTAATTACAAACTGAATAAGAGAAGTAAAGAAAAACTCTGTGAAAGCTCTCTAATCTTCAATCTTCAATTTGAATCTCCTTGCAACGTTCCTATGAAATCTTCAATTTAACAATTCAGTTTCTGTCTCAATGAATGTGTGTCTCAATGTGTCCACAACCTCCCTCTTTTGTAACTTTCAAATCCTCATTGAATCAGCTTCGTTATAATCCTATTCAGAGTAGAAGTCTTCCTTCCTTTTCCAGCTTTCGTTTCAAAATTCGATAACTTTTTTTGCTGCCCAGCGCCCCGGTGCTGGGATTACCTTTAAAAGCAGCGCTCCGGCGCTATGCTGGTGTCAAGAAATTACGGATCTGCCCCTTGCTTTGCTAGAATTTCCTATTTTGCCATTAATGAATCCAAATTTCCTGTTTTACCCTTTTACCTGCAAAAGATGAATAAAACAAGTAAATATGCTCCAAAAATACTGAAAGCAAACAAAATATTTAACCTAAAAGTACTTAATTCATGGGTATATTACCCAATCGTCAAATACCCCCAAACTTAAACATTTGCATGTCCTCAAGCAATGCAAATACACAAAATAACATGAATGCCCCTACTAACTACAAGACACCACAACTCGAGCATGGGTTAACATTATAACCTTGATCAGCCTCAAATATCCTTAAACACAACCCGAATGAATATTCAAAATCCAACATCAGTTAACTTGAAAAGCTATCAACATAATTTATCTCCAACCCACCGTGTGTGTGTATCAACATGTCAACCTCACCACAAAGCAATCAAACTTGAGAATCACAAGGCTCGAAGACAGATGAACACAAATATAAGCAATTTAACACCCCTCTAAAGATTAGATATCCCATATTTCAAAAATATTTTATTATACATTATTTCCTCTTTTTTTTTTCAAACTCGATCAGTGCAATGTCTAGTTTCCTTAGGCTTTTCAATGCTACCCATGTAACGAGCTTTCAACCAATACTCCCAAACTAGATGGCTTTAGTGTAACGCCTGAGAAAATCAGACTTTTTTGTAAATAAATTTTATTTGATTTTATTGAATAAAATTATAATATATGTGTATTAAAGTGAGTAAGTTATATAAAGGTCGTTCTATGACCTAGAAGATGCGAATGTGGTTAGGATTCTGGCAATGTGCTAGAATTAAATGATTTGAATTTCTATGAAAAAATAAAGGTTTTTCGAGAAATTTCTAAAAAATTACTATTCATCCGTTTTTGTTCGGGAATTATTTTTGAAATTCCGAGAAACGCGTAATGATAGGATTCAACGACGTGATGGAATATCTAATAATATTTCAGTTATGGCTCGCGAAGTTTTCGCTTGAGAACTTAAAACCCTAAGGGTTAGGGAAAGTGAAATTCTAGGAATAAGAGATTAAGTGTAATAACAATGTTATTATACGAAAAGAATACGAGTATAATACTAAGTGTTGTACGAGTATAATGCGCAGATTATAAGACGTATAATACAAGTATCATACGCAGTATATACAATGAGAATACGAGAATTATACGATAGGAATACGATAAGTTCTTAATGGACTTTAACTATTGGACTTGGACTTTGTCTAGCCCAATTAATGAATGATTAAGGCCCAACGATAATTTAAATCAAGCTCAAGAATAAGCCCAATATGAATAAATTCTAAGCCCAAACCAATAACCAAACCCGTGGATCGATCGATGGGTAATCGGGTGGGTAAAACCCATGGGGCAACCCATGTGGGGCCCATGGGGGCATATGGTAACATATTGGGGCACATGGGAAGACATGGTAGCACATGTGGTGCAAATGGGCAAGACAAAGTGGTTGAGGAGGTTTGCTTAATGACTGAATTACCCTTGGTCTTGCAAATCTATATAAGAGAAGCTTAGCTAGCTCATTTGGGCTTTTACAATTCACCAACTAGCATATTAAGAGAGAGAGAGAGAGAGAGAGAGAGAGAGAGAGAGAGAGAGAGAGAGAGAGAGAGAGAGAGAGAGAGAGAGAGAGAGAGAGAGAGAGAGAGAGAGAGAGAGAGAGAGAGAAGAGCTTATTACAAGGAAATCAGAGAAGAAAGAAAGTTATCTTAGGCTTTTGTCAAGAACAAAATCTAAGAACTCAAAGAACACCAAGAGGTATAAACATTCAATCTTTGAAATTTTCATCTTCCTTCAATATTTAATTGATAGAGAAGTGATAATTGGTGGAGCATGAATTGTGCGAAGTGATCAGGTGGATATTAGTGGACTTTAAAACATCAATAACCATGAGCAAGTAAAACCATAATTGAATGGTTAAGAACTTAATGAAGAAAACCATTGAAAACCATTTAAACTTAGATGCTATTTAATGGTTAGAATCATAGATGAATAACCAATGGATTGATTTTATTTAATTTGGAGTTAAAATCTCGAGTAACGAAGTTATGGCAAAATTTACGCGATTAGATGTTAAACGTCGAAATCGTAAATTTTCCCGGAATGATAGTCAAAAGTTGTCGTTTAACTCGAAAACCTTAATTTTCGATGGCATATCGTAGAATTATGTAATAAGAATTTTGGAAGCAAAAACGATAGAATTCGGACTTAAAACGAAGAAATGAGCATAGAACGTTCACGAACGTTTAGCGAACGCTTAAAAAGGAATTAAACGCTGAATTTATTTCTAACATATTCAAACAGTTATTCTGTCTAGATAGATTCAAAGAATATGAGATATGTGAACTAATGGCTTTGGAATGGGCCAATTCTGAGTTATAACGATCGCGTTACGAGCTCGGGAATTTCATAAGTTGAACTTTTTTTCAAGGGTTCAGGTCCGGCGCCACAGCGCCGCCCATGCTTTGTTTCCTAGTGCCGCAGTGCCGGAACGGGGCTAAGTTCACTGCAAGACAGCGCCGCAGCGCTACCTTTAAAACTAAGGTTGGCGCCGCAGCGCCCTTAATTAAAAAACTTCCGACACGGATGTTTGTTAACCCAACTTTTTACATGGTAATTGTGGGGCAAGTAAATGGTTAATATTCATGAAGAAAGAACCCTTAAACAACATGTTTAAGGATGGTTTTAAGAATTAAACGTTGAATAAATATATTTAAATTTAAAACTCAAAATTCAAAAACATAAACTGTGAATCTTAGTCAAGTTTATTGCGCGCCTTAAGGTTACATGATATGTAATAGAGGTGTGACATACGAGAATGTTAAGAAATGAAGATAAAACTTATGTAATTCTATACGGAGTCCGATAACGATAATCCGGTGGAAATGTGTTCGACTTAGCAAACCGATTAGGGTTTCGTCGATCATTGTGCCTAACAACGATTGACGAGAGTCGGTTTATGACATAGGAATGTTAGTAAGTCGTAAAAAATGTTAAATAACTTAAACGGATGTTATTAGTTTAACGATTCGGCTAAGTTATGCAAGAAAAAGAAGATAATTAATACAATGTATATCAATTGTGGTAACCTAATTGGTATGCTATGTGTTTATATCATGTAGAATTTGTAAAGAACTCAAGTAGAGTAGACTTAGAAGGTTGAAGACGCGTAAGGCAAGTTTTCTAAACTCTTGTCTACACTTTAAAGTTGGACAAGTTGTCAATATGCATAATTTCCTATGTATGAACTGTTATTAAATAGTCAATGCCATTTGATTCGGCTAGACTGAGATTTAAAATATTTTGATTGATTTTTCCACAAATCTTTCAAAATATTCATAATGTTGCTATCCTATGCCAATTGCTTTAGTACTGATTCAAAGGTAAGCCTGAGTATGAATACACAAAGGTTTTAACGTCGTTAAATAGACGGGCATGTGAGGTTGCCAAAACTTAAACGTAAATACGTTTAATAAATGAATGTTAATCAACATGGAGTACTATAGGCTGATCACCTAGATGTGCTCGTAAGCTATATCGAATTTGCGGTTTTAGTGCCGGGTTGTTCTTTTCATAAATGAAAATTAAACGGAATGTTCATGGTCTTTTACCAACTCAGATTCTTAAGTGACTATAAGTCATTGGGAATGATTTTAAAGGAATCAAAATGCTATTTTGATTATTCATAATACTTCATAACTATTATGCAGTTATTGAAGAGTAAATCATATGATTCTTGATTTTGTGGTTGCAGAATATAATGTTAAACTTGTTGAGCTAGTTATACTCATTCTTGCTTAAAATTATATGATTTCAGCTAAGAGCGAACGGATCGAAGAATCCGGTAAGGACAAGGGCAAGTCAAAGATGGATAAATAGTCTATCCTTATAATAGCATAGTAGTATTTTTGTAATGAATGATATTATGATACAAAACGAATGTAATGGTTATGAAGAACCCGGGAATGGATTATTATAATTTAATAGTTATTAGACTTATGCTTATCATTTAAGTTTTTAATTGAATGTATGAGTAGTTTGTAGCACCGTGTAGCACCATATCTGTGGGTTGAAAGTACCCGAATTTGGGGCATCACATTCAGGGTACTAGGTGATAAGACACCCCTACGGATCTAATCACCTGAATAGCAAAGGCCACAAAACTAAACTTAACCAAGTATTTATTTATTTTTATTTTGACTTGTGCAATGTTAATCTTTATTAGGCTTTTTAAAGTTACCCATGTAGCGAAATTTTGACCAACGACTCCCAAACCAGATGATTTTAGGGCGCTGAGTGTAGAAATACTCCTAAGGGCGCACTTATTCGAGTAACAGAGGCCACAAAGACAACTAGTTAAAATTTATTCCTTTTTCATATAAATCATTTTCAAAACACCGAATAAACCAAACCATAGAGGTGATCTATAACTGTCCTCAGCCTTAGATTCTTTCAATTCAACTAAATCAGGCTAAATCGACATATTGACAATGTGCAATAAAAATAGGATTTTCTTCAATAAACCAAGTCTATAATATCCTCAAGTTAACTTTGTTTTGATCATTCATTCATTCAAGTTGTCACTTAATTCACAATTTTTTTATCATTGACCAACACAAGATTTCATGCATCATCATGCTCAAGTGATATTATGCAAACACAATGCAAACTAACACAATCTAGATGCAAACCAACCTAATATGAACATGTAATTCTACTATAAAAATGAAAAATAGAAAACTACGCCCAAACTTAAATTGAGTAATGTCCTCATGCGAAATATAAAGCAATTAAAACTGAGGACTTCTCTGATTTGGTCACTCTTCGGGAGAAACCTCCTCATCCTCGCTCATTTCTTGATCGGACGGGGGAAACACGGGCAACATAGGAGCAGTCAAAAATTGGCTAGAATCGACTGTAGGGTTCAGGCGGGCAAACATGTTCACCAAAACAGTGTTAAAGGATACATTGTACTGAAATATGGCATCTTGGCGCTCCGACAGCCGTACATTCTGGGCTTCCAAATTGTATAACCAGTCATTGACCTCTTGTTGGACTTCTTCGAAAATAACTCGGTGTCATGCGACAGGAACATGCTGAGGATCTGGTTATGTAATAATGAACCCCAAACCACGTGGGTGATTGTCGCCCCCAGTCCAAATCTTGTACCTCATTATCATTTTGTGGTCTAGAACAAGCATGGGTTGCTGAACCATTTCTTCATTTTTACATTTGACCTCGACCTTATCACATAGGGCACATAAAAGAGAAAGGGTGTGGAAGCCCACCAGTGGTATCCCCCCTCGCAGCACGCAGAATGGATTGTTGGATGATTAAATCGACGTCCATCACTTTACCTTTTACCAAACAATATAGCAATACTGCCCTCTCTTTGGTGACATCACTTACATGTGTACATGGCATGATTTTGGCATATATGAAGGCGTACCAAGTCTTCCCATATCGGGTAAGGCGCGAGTGGGGAAAAGTCATACTCCCACGTTCATGAGTGGTCCACGTGGTACCTGACTGACACAATTCTTGAATGATTTCTTCATATATAGTTGGGCCCTTTACTCACGAAATTTACATATTGGCAACGGCTCCTCTCATTGTGTAGATTATAAATTTGGTTGATATTTTCACTACCAAACTGGACTATTTTCCCCTGAACTTGGACTCCGTAGTTGTGATGCTCTTTGACAATTGCGTATAATTCTTTCACCACTGCAATGATAGCTAGGTCTAGTTATTTCGTGAAATCAAACCAATTGCGTTCGACGATCATTGTAACAATTTCTCTATCCTTTGTCTCATCCGGCCTTAATCCTCTTTCTAGAATTAGAGATTGTGATGCCATCCGATTGTACCTTTTATGTGCTTCGGCACTCATGAACCTCTTTTTGACAAATGGGGTATGAGGGGCAGAGGAGGAATTAGATCCATCACCACGCTGTCACTTTGATGCCATGATGAGAGTTTGTAATGGAAAACAAATCAATTACCAGCAATCAAATTAACACATGACACCAAATGCAACCATTGTACCCATAAAATTGAGATTTGGTGTCGATTCAAAATTAACATGTTGTGGCATTTTGGGCATGAATGTGGATATTGATCATTATATTACAACTATTCGGACCTTATATAGTTCAATTTAGGCACAATAATGACAATAAAGGGCTATATAGTTCCAAACAGTTAAAGAATGTAACACTAATAACATACTATATATCACCACACTATGCATCATTAGACTCAGATATCGTGTAAGATCAAAATAGAGTTAAAATGAGGTATCATGCTCAATATTCATCACCATATGTGGTCATAATGCTAATACTTGCTATTGAACACAATTTTGTAGCGTCATCATGCTTATTCTCCAAAAAAATTCAGTTGGAAACCTCCTTACAATCACCAAAATCCCTAGTATACACATGCATATGAAATTAAATACAAGAAACACCCATACGCAATAATTATTTGAGCATGATTTACAGATATTTGATCAAACACTTTGTGGGCATGAATAATTCTCTAAGAATATATCTAAGCAGTATGTAGTTTAGCCCCCAAACATGGCGTAATCATCCCATTCAAATGGAATATATCCAAACAAGTGACACTCCCAAGCAAGTCCAACATTATTTCGTAAATGTAGACATTAAATGAAACATACTGTTGGGCCGTGATTATTTGGGCCGGTCAAACCTTATTTATTTTGGGCTTTCCGGATCAAACCTATTTTTACTCTTGGAGCCTTGGACTATTATGTAAATGATTGTTTATGTAAATCTTGGGCTGGAGCTGGTAGTGGAAGACAGGTGGTAGCTTATGGGTTAAAAGATTATCCCTAATCTATGGGATTAGCAGGTGGCTGATTGAGGTGATGGGCCCAGCCGTCTTAAGCCACCTTCATTAATGTGGAGTTGACATAATGTTGACTGGAGGGAGAGCAAGTATGGTAAAGCCTGCATGCAGCCAGCTGACGTAAGCATCGGGGGAAAACATGCAAGTTGGTGAGATGATATATGGGTACAGGGTACTACACAAGGGAGGTAACTTAACATTTTTTCTCTCTGAACACTAGAACACACAACCTCCATTGTTAATCCTTTATCCGGCTTGTACTCATTCTCACACCGGAGCAGTCCCCAGCGGCCTAAAGCCGTCGAGATCCGGTGCTGACGTGTTCATTGTGCAGGATTAGGTGTGCTTTTCGTGATTGAGGTGCGTGGCGAGATCTTGGCGTTAACATTAGTGCTAGAAGGAGGGCTCTAGTGTTTCTGGTTTTCAATCACAACTTACTGAACGTCTTACATCGGAAGACATGGTGAAAAGTAAAACGGTTACAGCTGAAGGACAGCCGACGACTGCTAGCTCTTCTTGGCAAAGAATCTCAGTGAAAGATAGGTTGGGTCCTTCGATAAGTATCCAGGGAGGGCCTCATGCTAGAAATCATGGTGATACCAAGAGGAAGTTATTTTCTACTGCCAGCAAAAGTCCTGACAAGGATCAAAAAAGGGTGGTAGGTACACCGCCTAAGACCCAACACCGAGAAGGTCAGGCAGACAAAATCTCTACCCTGGCGAAGATGGCGTAAGAGACCGACAGGGCTTTGAAAGCACTCCTACAGAAGAGGGAAGAGATTTCTAAACAGATGGTTCTTGTAGCTGAGAAAGAAGATGAAGCATCCAGTTACACTCGATCGAAAAGACGGGGTAGATCACCAGGACGAAGAGCAAGGGTGGATGAATATTCTAGGCAGTTGAAAAGTGGGTTTTATAGTCATTACCCCGAAGGACGACGAAGTGGGTCACGAGAATATTCTCCCAAGGTTTTGAAAAGGGTGCCTCGTGTTGAGTATCGTAGGGATAGTAGAAGAGAGGGGCGATGAAGCCGTTCAAGAAGTCATTCTCCAGAGAGTCCGAAGAGGGTACACCACACAGGGGGTTCTCGCTCCGGCCAAAGTAACAAACGAAGTCCTTCAGGATCGTTTAGTCCGGATGGAAAAGATCGGATTAAAGATAAGAAGACAAACTCTCCATTGAAAGAAGTCGCTTCGTCAACCGAGGGAGTAGAAGACTTGGCAAAGGAGATAAAAGAACTTCGGAAGCAGCTAACGGAGGTTTAGCAAGGGAAGCGGACTTCGGACAAAAAGGCGTCTCCCTTCTCATCAGAAATTCTTAAGGAGAAAGCAGATCCCAGCAAAAAGCTACCTTATATGGAAAGTTATGACAGTTCTGGAGATCCATACGACCACAGTCAAGCATTTGACAGGCTGATGGATTATTACGACTATTCGGATGTGGCTAAATGTCAGACATTTGGATTGACGTTGAGAAAAGACGCAAGGCAGTGGATGGGGACTCTGGATTCAGATTCGATTGCGTCGTGGGTGGATCTGTGTGACAAGTTCCATGCTTTCTTTGGGAGCAATATGAGAAGGGAAAAGCCCACGGGATCGTTGGCTCAAGTAAGGCAGTACTCGAGCGAGACTCTAGGGCAGTACGTGAAGAGGTTCAGAGAAGCTGTGGGGTAGGTCTCATATCTCAACGATCTTTAAGCAGTAGGGTTGTTTCAGAATGGTTTAGATCTATTGAAATCACAGAAATTGGTAAAGAAACTAATGTTCAAGCATCCGAAGAACCTGGCCGAAGCGTATGAGAAGGCTGAAGGCTTTATCGTGGTAGAAGAGGCGATGGCCAGCTTGAAGCAGAGATCTTCGAAAAAGGCAAAAGAAAAGGACAAGGAAAAGTCAGGCAGTAATCAGAGAAAGAGCAGTGGCGGTGATGACTGATTTGAAGGAAATCAAAAAAGGTATAACAATAACTGGACACCCAGAGGAGATCGTCCGCCCGTGCCAACTCAGAAAGTGAATAAGGTGTATACGCAGCTTAACACAGATCGGGCTACTATCTTAGAACAGATAAAGAACCAACCATACTTCAAACCGCAGAAAAATAATCCCCGACCAGGGTCCGGAGATCCTACTTTATACTATAATTACCACCGGGCGGTCGGGCATGATACGAATTCCTGCTGGAATTTGAAGGAGTTTATTGAGAGAAAAGTTCAAAGTGGTACTCTAATACAGTATGTAGCAGGGCAAGAGCAACAAAGGGACCAGCCGAGGAATAGGGAGTTAGTGCAAGTCACCCAGCCGGTTCAACCAGTGTCGAACCAGGCGGCACGGCATGTTGTGGATGTGATATCTGGGGGAACATGGGTAAGGTTGCCGGAAAGAAAAGACGAGGGTATCTGGACTCGGTGATGACTTTGGCAGACAAGCCTCTGAAGGCTGAAAGGGTGTACCCGGGTTCTGTAGTCTCTTTCATAGATGAAGATTTCCCTTTGGAGCCTATCGAACCACACGAGGGAGCCTTGGTAATTACTGCACAAGTCAGTTTGGTGGATATGAAGAGGATGATGATCGACAATGGCTCTTCGGTAGATATTCTATATGCTCATGCTTATCACAGGATGCTTGTGGATGGTCCGAAGATGGAAATTGGGCAGGAGGCCCCTTTATATGGTTTCATCAATGATCCAGTCAAAGTAGCAGGGACCATTGAACTGTCGATTGTCTTCGGAACCGTTCCCCAACAGGTTCAAATCATGTGTAAATTTTACGTTGTACATGTAGATTCAGCTTATAATGCCATTTTGGGGAGACCTACCTTAACAGCTTTGTAGGAAGTTACTTCAATTCCCCACTTCAAAATCAAGTTTCCCACGTCCCATGGAGTTGGCGAAGTCGCAGGAGATCTGGATTTGGCGAGGAGATGCTATCAAAATGCTCTGATCACTTCGGGAGTTGGAGTCAGTAAGCAGAAACATACTATGGCCATTGAAATGGAACCATTTACAGAGAGTGGAATAGAACCATTAGTCATGCCAGTGGAGGAGACCGAAGAGATCGAATTAATTCTGGGAAAGAAAGAAAAAATGGTGAAAGTCAGTTCGGGGCTGCCAGAGCCTTTCCGGACAAATCTGATGGAGTTACTTCGATGTTATACCGATGTCTTTGCTTGGGTTCCTAGTGATATGCCGGGAGTGAGTCGAGAAGTGGCTGAGCACAGATTGCAAGTGGATCCAGCTAAGAAGCCAGTTCGGCAGAAGAGAAGGATTTTCGCACCGAAAAGATAAAAAATAATTGATGAGGAGATCACCAAGTTACTGGATGCAGACTTTATCTTCGAGATTGATTATCCTGAGTGGACGGCAAACGTGGTTTTGGTACAGAAGCATAATGGCAAATGGCGAGTTTGTATAGACTATACCGATCTGAATAAGGCGTGTCTGAAGGACTTCTATCCTCTGCCTCATATTTACCAACTTATTGATGCAACTTCGGGGTACGCTTTGCTTAGTTTTATGGATGCTTTTTCGGGATATCATAAAATTTCTATGTGCAAGGAGGATATACCGAAGATAACTTTCATTACTCATCGGTCAGTGTATGCCTACAAGAAAATGACATTCGGTTTGATTAATGCGGGAGCTACTTATCAGAGGATGATGAACCACGTCTTCACGAAGCAGCTGGGAAAGAATATAAAAGTTTATGTTGATGACATGATTGTGAAAAGTATGTCTGTTTGGGGTCATCTGGACGATCTGGAGGAGTGCTTCTAGACGGTTCGACATTATGATTTGAAGCTGAATCCGACTAAATGCACTTTCAGGCTAGGAGCAGGCAAGTTTTTGGGATATTTGCTCAGTAAAAGGGGTATCGAAGCCAATCCAGAGAAGATCCAGGCTATCTTAGACATGAAATCACCACAGTCGTACAAGGATGTCCAGTGTTTAACTGGTAGAATAGCATCGTTGCGGAGGTTCATGTCTAAATTGGCAGAGAGATGCTTGCCGTTCTTAACACATTGAAAGGGCCGAAGAATACGAAAACATTCCAATGAACTTTGGAGTGCGAAGAAGCTTTCCAAGGAATCAAGAAGTACTTATCTTTGGCACCTCTATTGGTGAAGCCAGTTCCTACTGAACTTTGTATTTGTATCTGGCTGCAAGTTCATTGGCCGTAGGAGCAGTTTTGTTGCGTGAGGTTGGGGGTAAGCAGCACCCGATTTACTATGTGAACCATGCCCTTAGGGACGCAGAAACAAGGTATCCAAACCTTGAAAAGTTTGCCTTTGCTTTGGTTATTGCTAGTGGAAAGCTTATGCAGTACTTCCAAGGACGGGTAATAGTGGTATATACAGATCAGCCACTAAAGAAGGTGCTGGGGAAGCCAGATATTTTGGGAAGACTTGCTGCATGGACTATGGAACTGTCTCAATTCTTCATAGAGTACTATCCACGAACAGCTATTAAAGGCCAAGCCTTGGCCAATTTTGTGGTAGAATGTTCGTTTTCCAAAGCTGATGGGGGCCTAAATGATGTGGAGGGATCTACGGAAACGGTGGCTACACTTCAACAAGCTCACAATTGTTGGACCTTATATGTCGATGGATCTTCTACTTCGAACCTTAGTGGTGCTGGGATTATTCTGACAAGCCCGGAGGGATTCAAAGTGCAGCAGGCTATCCGATTCGAATTCAGGGCAACGAATAACGAAGCTGAATACAAGGCGGTGCTAGCAGGGTTGCGTCTGGCCCAGAGCCTGAAAGTTCAGAAGTTGATAATTTACAATGATTCTCAATTAGTCATCAAACAAGTTTCAGGGGAATATGAGGCTCGAGGCTCTAAAATGGTTAAATATCTTGCAGAATTAAAAAGTCGACTTTAGCACTTTGGCTCGTGCGAATTTCAAGGCGTTGGTCAAACTGATAATTCAAACGCTGATGCATTGTCGAAGCTAGCAACAACTGAATCCAACGCTTTTGACGGGATAGTTTACTTGGAAATCCTGAAACAGGCTAGCATCCAGCATAGGGAAGTAATGTGCGTAGAGCGGTCTAATTGTTGGATGACCCCCTACATAAACTATCTAGCAGAGGGCATACTGCCTTCAGATCAGATGTTGGCTAAAAAGGTGAGATACAAAAGTGCAAACTTCATACTTATTGATGGAGATCTGTATCGAAGGGCTTATTCCTCTCCATTGCTGAAGTGCTTGGTTCCGTCTGAAGCTGAATATACACTTCGGGAGGTTCATGAAGGTATCTGTGGTGATCACATGGCCGCAAAGTCACTAGCATATAAAGTGCTTCATCAGGGTTTTTATTGGCCAATAATTTTCAAAGAAGCTACTGACTATGTGAAGAAATGCCCAAAATGTCAGTTGAATAGTCCAATCGCACATCAGCCACCAGAAGAGCTATATTCGATTTTATCTCCTATACCTTTTGCTGTCTGGGGGGTAGATATACTTGGTCCACTCCCGAAAGCAAAAGGTCAGGTCAGTTTTGTCATAGTAGCAATTGATTATATGACTAAGTAAGTGGGTAGAGGCGAAGCCTCTTCGGCTGATCACGAAGCAAGAATGTTCGAAGTTATCGAAGGAGTCAGTAGTATTCTGATTTGGTATTCCCATCGTAGTAATTTCAGATAATGGACGACAGTTTGTGGGATCAAAATTTGAGGCATTCTTGAATGAGTTAGGGATTCAGCACCGGAAGACTTCGGTTGCTCATCCATAATCTAATGGGCAAGTCGAGGTGATTAACAGAATACTCCTAAATGGGATCAAAAGAAGGCTAGATAACGCCAAAGAAAGATGGCCTGAAGAATTACTAAGCGTACTATGGGCTTACCGAACTACGCCAAGGACTACAACGGGAGATTCCCCGTTTAGACTGGCATACGGTTCTGATGCTCTAGTTCTGGTGGAAATTGGATCTACAAGTCTTCGGGTTAGTCAGTTTAAAGAATTGTACAATGATGAAGGACTTAAAGCCAACTTGGATCTACTCGAAGAAGCCCGAGAGGCAGCCTTGATAAAATTGGCTACATATCTACGTCGTGTGGCTAAATACTATAACAGAGGGGTAAAGCTTCGGAGATTCGAAGTTGGGGATTTTGTTCTTCGGGAGGTAGAGGCTTCTACACCTCAGAATATGGGTAAACTCATGCCAAATTGGGAGGGCCCTTATGAAGTCGTTAGCGTACCGAAGCCCGGGACTTATCGGTTGCGAGCCTTAGATGGGTCTGAGATTAAGAATACTTGGCATGCTGGAAGGCTCCGCAAATATTTTCAATAGAGCCAGTGTCAAAGTCTGAAAGTCTGTAACTACTATGATAATTATCAATAAAAGTGATTTTTTCTCTCCAATGATGGCTTTTCTTCTTGATAGTTATAAGGTTGGATCCCTTCGACTCCTCATAGAGAAGCAGAATATTTTTGGGTTGAACCTGTTCGGCTCTTGGAGAGAACGAGGTTGCCAGCTTGGTATAAGGTTGGATTCCTTCGTCTCCTCGTAGTAAAGCGAACTATTGATGGTCCAACCCGTTCGGCTCTCGGAGAGAACGTGGTCACCAGTTATAAGGTTGGATCCCTTCAACTCCTCGTAGCGAAGCAAAATATTTTTGGGTTGAACCTGTTCAGCTCTCAGAGAGAACGAGGTTACCAGCTTGGTATAAGGTTGGATTCCTTCGTCTCCTCGTAGCAAAGCGAACTATTGATGGTCCAATCCGTTCGGCTCTTGGAGAGAACGTGGTCACCAGTTATAAGGTTGGATCCCTTCGACTCCTCATAGCGAAGCGGAATATTTTTGGGTTGAACCTGTTCGGCTCTCGGAGAGAACGATGTTGCCATCTTGGTATAAGGTTTGATTCCTTCGTCTCCTCGTAGCGAAGCGAACTATTGATGGTCCAACCCGTTCTGCTCTTGGAGAGAACGTGATCACCAGTTATAAGGTTGGATCCCTTCGACTCCTCGTAGCAAAGCAGAATATTTTTGGGTTGAACCTGTTCGGCTCTCGGAGAGAACGAGGTTGCCAGCTTGGTATAAGGTTGGATTCCTTCGTCTCCTCGTAGCAAAGCGAACTATTGTTGGTCGAACCCGTTCGTCTCCCGGAGAAAATGAGTTCACCAAGTTATAAGGTTGGATTCCTTCGTCTCCTCGTAGCGAAGTAAAATATATTTTTGACTAAACAAGGTTGGATCCCTTCGGCCTTAGGACGACGAAGTGAATATTTCTGGTCTAACCCCTTTGGCTCTCGGAGAGAACAGGATTATCAAATTGTTATAATGTCGGATGACATTACAAGTTCTTCGGAGCAAATATCCTTATTGAAAGTCCGGTGATTTATTCATTCTAACGATGGTGTACATTACCCTTCAAAAAGGAGTAAGTCTTACCTTACACTATTAATCTATTTTATTTGAAGTGCAGAGTTCAATTTATATAACTCATATTGAAAGGGTAATAAGGAACAAAACCTATTCCATTGGAAATAAACAAAAATTATAACATTAATTAAATGTTTTCACAAGTACATAAAATTAAAATAAAAACAAGTTATTTTCACTACTACTCTTCATCTTCGGACTCAGAAGAATCAAGGATTAATGGGTTCAAAGAAGCAGCAGCCAGTTTTGATTTACCCTTGCTTCGGGCCGCCTCGTAAGCCTCCGCATACATTTGAACTATTTCGTTAGTTAAGCCAGGGGACTTCCGATACTCATTCTGGATTTCCTTGCGAAGCTCTTCGGTAAGAGGGGGACCCATCAACTTTAGGTCACGAAGCTCTCTTTCTACTTTGCTCGAAGATCCAGTTGACGTTCTTCGGACTTCTTAGCATCTGAAACGGCTAGGGTCAGATTTCGGTTATTATGAGACAACTATTCATTGGCACGCTGAAGTTCTTCATTCCGTTGTATAATTGCATATTGCGAAGCTTCAGACGCGACCAGCTGCTCTTTCATCTTGACAAGGTCGTTTTAAAGACTTTTACAGTTAAAGCGGAGGTTTTCATGTTCACTCTTCTCCTTTGCCAAAACTGACTTCAGAATGGCATTCTCCTTTCGGGCCGCCTCCTCATCAGCCTCAACTTCTTTGTATTTTTGATAAAGACGCCCAAAGGACCCATTGGCCTGCAGTTATTCAAAGTTAGAAGAAATTTCAAGAAAATATCTATGAACTGAGATGGGTAAAATGTGATGTACTTACTCTAGCCTGATTAATCATGCCCTCTTCGAGCAAGTCAGAAACGGAGCTGTTACCGAAGCGATGATTGTCGATATCCAGAACAAATGAATTGTACAGATGTAAAGGAAAATCTTCCCTTTGATCCGGCCATAAACTAGGGTCAACGAAGAACCCCCGGCTTCGGACCATAGAAAGATGATAAAGGAGGCGAAGGGGGTACTGCTCATTTTGGTGAAGGTGTTGGTTGTCTAGGGGAAGGTGAAGGCGGTTGATCATCCAAAATAGCTCTTCGTTTCTGAATAAGAGGAGAACTAGGGTCTGCCTCGAATTCGTCAGCTTCAGCAGACGGAGGGGGAGATTGTCTAGCTGGGATTCTTAACTCTTCGGTAGTTAGGGGGATGATCTTGACTTTGGCTTTTCGTTTTTTGGTATGGAGGATTTTGGCTCGTTCTTCGATGGGCATGTCTAAGAGACTCTCGGTAAGTGTAGGGACATGCACCCGTTTGGGTTTTTTGGCAGCCTGTTTGTTCTTACGAGGTCGACTTGGTCCCTCGGACGAAATTGAACCAGCAGTTGGGAGTTCGGTACGAAGAGCCTCGGAAGTTTGGGATTCGTCACCCTGCTCTTCGGGATCTTGAGCTTCAGAAGAAGCTAGAGCTGACTTGTCGGTGAGGAATTTCTCCAAATCCATTTGGTCAATGGAAGTGGGCTTAATCAGAGATACTGCAAAAAATGTAAAGTAATGCTTCAGAATTATCATTGAAGGGAATTTGAGAAAATTACACAAAAGATGGGTTCGAAACTTACACTTATGGTCATACAACCAAGCTTGTTTGCTGAGGAGTCCGAAACTCCATTCTTTCAGGGGAAGCTTATTCAACAGCTTCACCATTTCTGTTCGCCGTTCTAGCGTGACGTCACCGAAGTATGGAGAAAGAATAGGGGTAGTGGTCCAGTCGGGGACAGAAGAAATATCAGGCCCGTTGATAAAGAGCCACTCCTTGTGCCACCCTCGGTTGCTTGAGGGGGTGTCAACCAAAGATCGTCTCTCGATCTTAACACTAGACGGTTTGCTCAGCCCCTTAAAGCTTTTTTCACGGGACTGGCCGACTACGAAGAGAGAAAAGAAAAAATTAATGGAGGGAGGAATACTCTGTTCAAAACACCAGGCTATAAACGCAAGAATGTAAATGTAGGAATTGGGGACCAATTGGGCCAACCCAACCCCCAAAAATCCTAGCATATTCAAAACAAAAGCATGAAGAGGGAAACGGAGTCCCTTCTCCAAGAGAGTGAGGGGCATAGCAACGTAACCATCCGAACGTTAGTACATGCGATCAGTAGGGGAAGGGGCTCGCAGTTGGTAGTTGGGTGGAATCTGATATCGATCTCGGATGGCCAGGATATCTGCGTCGGTAATCTTAGAAGGAACATTGGCATGGGCAAATTGCTTTGCATCATTAAAATCAAAAGGAGGCTCTGGGGGGACATCTTTAGCGGTATTGATTGGGGGATTCTTACTAGATGGGGGTTTTAATTTGGGATTTACTGACGGAACGGTCTGTGTAGGGTTTGGAGTAGCCGTGACCGAAGGTGAAAGAGTTTCAGAGGATGGGATGATGTTATCTTGATCCTGGGAAGCCATTGTTAGCAGCTTGGTTGAGAGAGAGAAAGCCAAAAGAAGAAGAAGGAAGCTGGAGTACTTCGAATTTCAAATAAGCAAGTAAAACTGTCCAAATCAGAGGTTTCAAAGATTTATAAAGTTATCTTTTCGGAGGTACACGGAGCCCAAAGGCTGCGTATTCAATGAAGATAATGATGGAGGTGCAGGGTTGGTGTCCGGACTTGAAATTGAAAGGTTAATAGTTGGCGTCTGTTCCTGGAATTGAGGAAGCTATCATTTGTTTTTGAATTTGAAGAGTCGGTATCTGATTTTGAGTTTGAGGGGGTCTGCATTTGGACATTGGCCTTGTGTTAATTGGGCTTTGCCGAATCTGTTTGAATTCTTTTTAACGTTTGGGTCGGACTCCTATACTCTTTCATCAAACATGCTGTTTAACAAAAGACTGGGGGGCAATGTTGGGCCGCGATTATTTGGGCCGGTCAAACCTTATTTATTTTGGGCTTTCCGGATCAAACCCATTTTTACTCTTGGAGCCTTGGACTATTATGTAAATGATTATTTATGTAAAGCTTGGGCTGGAGCTGGTAGTGGAAGACAGGTGGCAGCTTATGGGTTAAAAGATTATCCCTAATCTATGGGATTAGCAGGCGGCAGATTAAGGTGATGGGCCCAGCCGTCTTAAGCCACCTTCATTAATGTGGAGTTGACATAATGTTGACTGGAGGGAGAGCAAGTATGGTAAAGCCTGCATGCAGCCAGCTGATGTAAGCATCGGGGGAAAACATGCAAGTTGGTGAGATGATATATGGGTATAGGGCACTACACAAGGGAGGTAACTTAACATTTTTTCTCTCCGAACACTAGAACACACAACCTCCATTGTTAATCCTTTATCCGGCCTGTACTCATTCTCACATCGGAGCGGTCCCCGGCGGCTCAAAGCCGTCGAGATCCGGTGCTGACATGTTCATTGTGCAGGATTAGGCGTGCTTTTCATGATTGAGGTGCGTGGCAAGATCTTGGCGTTAACACATACCTTGGTCAAAGATGAAGAGAAGAGAACTTAACCAAGCCCTTGTAGTGTTCTTTCAGATTGAAATTCAGTGTTTGATTCGGAGAGTTTATGCCTTAGGGTTTATATTTTATAGTGAGTGGGGAGAGTAAAGAAATTTATAACCGAAGAAGAGAGAGAGAGATAGGATCGTGGGAGAAGTGAGTGGGGGAAGTGGGAACATACCTGATGAGGGCTAAAAAGCCCTATTTTTTCTCTTACCTTAGCCTTCAGCGCCGGGGCGCTGTGTTTTGAAAGTGATAGAGCGTTGGGGCGAAAGTCAATAGGGATGTCAAGATGTTCACAGTGCCGGGGAGCTTTCATCCTTCTTGAACTGAGAGCCGGGGCGCTGCTGGCATTTTGGTTCCCTATTGTCCAGTGTCGGGGCGCTGGTTTCTTCATTGATTAGGCGACGGGGCACTGTGGGTGAGTTGGCTCCCTATTGTCCAGCGTCGGGGCGCTGGTTTTGAGCTGATATTTGGCGCTGGGGCGTTTATACCCAACATGTGATTCACTTTCTTGTATACTATGACCAGGCATGACTTTATCTTTCTTTTCTCTTGAAATGACACGCAGAGGGATTAGAATGGCACTCAAATTCCTAAACAAAACTACTACTCCTATTCTAATGAATTGAACTAAATAAATTAAAAACTAAAGTAATGGATGGGTTGCCTCCCATCAAACGCTTGGTTTATAGTCGTCAGTCCGACTTTCCTGTTTTGTTTAAGTATTTGATTGTTCAGTGAGATGGATTGACGAGAAATGTCTTTCGATGTCTCCACCCTAGTAATGCTTCAAACGTTGACCATTGACCTTGAATGGTGTCTTTGAATTTGGCGCTTCCACTTCGACAATACCATGGAGAGCAACAGAAATAACCACGAAGGGTCCAGACCATCTGGACTTTTATTTTCCAAGAAATAACATTAACCTTGAGTTGAACGACAATACCGATTGACCCAGTTCAAATTTTCGATCGATAATCCATTTGTCATGCCACTTTTTGACTTTTTCCTTGTAAAGATTAGCATTCTCATAAGCTTGATGTAAGACCCCAAATTTTATGAATAAAGATTTAATTTTCTTTATATATTATTTTTAATAGTAAGGTGTTGATTGATATAATGTTATAGCTATGGGTGATTTGTGCAAATTTTACAAAGTAAGCAAGTTATGATAAAATATTTGTTGTGTCAGGGAATATTCGTTTGGCCGGGGAATACTCTTTTTGTTGGAGAATATTCGTACGACAGTGCAATCATTGGTGGATCCCACAACAGAATGATTGTCGGATATAGAAAGCGATAAAAATAACCTTTTTATAAAAATAACGGCAAGACTTTTATAGTTAAACTATTGAAATACCAGGTGATAAAGGTATAGTAATACGTGTTGTTGCACAGTAGCACACGATATTGCACAGTTTCTCGGATTATTGATTCTTACGTAAGAAGTCACTCAGTATTTCATTCAATAATTGTCACAGTAGTTACTGCATAGTATCTCATATTATTGATTCAATTATTATCACAGTATCATCTACATAATATTTTATGTTATTAAATCAATAATTGTCATGACACGGTTACTCATATTATTTAATATTATTAGTTAGCATTATTGACAATGTCTAGAAAGTTTTGTCAGGGAAAGGAGTTAGGTTATTTAATTGCGCGCCAGTAAGGAAAAAATCTTATCGGAAAGCCCCCTCTTTCCTGAGAACAATCTGGTTGTCAATATTGTGAGTTATAATATTAATGATGACTAATTGTTGAAAGATTGTATTAATTTAAGATAAGTGATTTGTGGTGGATATTTATTCAATTTTTGATATAAATAGAAGAGTTGTTGTAAGTTTGACTTATCATTCCATGGACCCCTAAGTGCCAAATTATTCAAACAGTCGGTAGAAAGTTATCTCAGTTTTGTTTTATTATTATTATAATAGTAATAAAACAGATTTTTTTTATATAAAACAGAAAACTTTTATAATATATATAAAGTTGTTTGTTTTATTAGTATATAAATAGAATATATTATATTATATATAAAATTTTTGTTTTAGTAGAATATTTTATTGTATAGTGACGTATAGTAAAAATCAAATTTCCGCCGATTCTTCGTTTGTGATTCAGTTACTGTGCGTCCGTGATTTTTTTTCTTAAATAGTACCCTGCCATTCTCCTATTAATAGGATGCTTAGTTAAGAAATGAAAATCATACCAGAATCAGAGAATTCTTCTTCTATAATATTGTGCGTATTTCTTTCTAGTATAAGAATACTTTGAGTGTAGCTTATAGTGTAAGATTTTCTCAAGAATATCTCCGCTATACCAGTCAGATTTAGCCTCCTACTAAGGTAAATGATGTTATTTTCTTTCAATACTCGTAAGGGTTGTCATTCTATTCCTTATTAATCTGTGAAAATAACCTGCCTACGCGGACTACCGTATGCATAGTGAATAACCCTTCGTATTCATTCTTTATTAAGTTGTGAAAATGATATATCTACCCGGATTACCGCATGACGGGTGAAAATCCATTTGCAGTTTCATATATTCTTTCATACTCGTTTGGGATATAATTTCTTTTGTACTCGTCAAGGGATATCGTTTTCTTTCATATTTCTCTATTTATGGTACGGAATTATTATTTGTTTCCATAACGTTATTATTAAACGGTGGAAATCCCTGAAATTAGTAGAATATCCTTGAGTTTTGCGCTTCATCTAATATCATTTCACTTGAATATTGGTCGGAACTTTCTTATCAAATTTCAATATTTTCATGTCAGGGTACTATTTATAAGGGGTACTATCCATACGGTACTATTTATACGATACTATTTATACGGTGTACTATTCATAAGGTACTATTCGCGGGATACTATTCACGATATAAAAAAAATTGATTTCTTTTTTGTCCAAATTATTTTTGATATATGAATAGCATTCTTGAATTTTGCTCCACAATTGATTATCGTGTTGACAATTTGAACATTCTTGAACTTGGATAAATTGAATTTTAAATATCTAATATTTGTCCTTGATCTCACTTGATTCGTTCTTTATATCATTTTTCATTATCCTCAGTCTTAAATTGTGGTGAAAGTTATCTTTGGCCCGCAATGCAAAGATGAACTGTTGATTGATGAATATCTTTGGCCCATAGTGCAAAGATGAACTGTTGGTTGATAAATATCTTTGGCCCGTAGTGCAAAGATGGACAGGTGTTTGACATGATCATGACCACTGGTGATACAAACGAATATCTTTGGCCTGTAGTGCATAGATAATTCGTTGATTGGAAATAATTATTGATTGGTATTACAGGGATAAAATATTGATGATGGACTTTTAAATCATAGAAGATAGTAGACATCATTCTCTACTTGACTTTTCTAATGGATTGCTATATTTCGCTACAGTTGTTGATCTAAAACTTGTTGTCTATTGTATTCTATCAGATTTTTCTCTGTTGAGGACTAAGGATAATTTTTTCTACATTATCTTAGTCATAATATTCTTTACCGGGCTAATTGAGCTCACCCTTTTTCTTTTGGTTCCATTGTTCTTCTCAGGAAGCGAGAGTGTAGTTGGGACTAGTCAAGGAGTAGAGTAATAGTCCAAGATGGTTACTATAGTAGTCCTCACTATTCTATAAAATAGCTTGACAATAATTGTAATGAGGACTTTATTTGAGTTTGGATATTGTCTACAAGACAATATTTGTATTAAAACTCACAGCTTATGTGTTGTCGTATTTTGCACGACAATAGTTGTAATAATGAAGTTTGTATTTGGATTCTGTACCATGTATTTGGCGACTCAGAATGGGTTGTGTGGACCTATTTTGGGGGTGTCACAGTTGGTATCAGAGCTTAGGGATATGATCTCTGGCGGAGATTTGAGATTAGAACTAGGAGGGGAGAGACGAGTAAAAACCTTTGCTAGTGTGTCCTACCTAAGATTATTTGTTTATTGGTCGGTCGGAATATATGGATAATATGTGGCATGTCAATTTCTTTAATTAGCCCTTGTTTTATGACAGTATTTGAGAATGGCATCTGAAAATCGAGAGATAGGCAATGGAGCATATAAGACCATTGAGACACCGCCAATCAATAACCAGGATAATATGCATCAGGAAAGCAATAATACTCCTGTAAACAACACCACCAACCAAATGATGAACGATGGGGTGTTTAGGAGCTTTCTAAAATTCATGCAAAACCAGGCGAGAGAGACTCCTGCTCAAAATGCAGGTGGAAACAATGGTAACTCACGGCTTGTCACTGCCAAGCAATTCAAGGAGTTGGAACCGCCAAAGTTTTGCGAAAACCAGATCCATTCAGGGCAGAAGCTTGGGTTAAACAAATCACCAAAATATTTGATGTCCTGGGATGCACAGAGGAGCAAAAGGTTCCCTTCGCCACCTTTATGTTCAGTGGAGAGGTTGATTACTGGTGGAAATCTGTGAAGCGTACTAATATTTTCGCACTAATGATGTCTTGGGAGAAGTTCCAGGAATTGTTCAACGCTAAGTACTTTCCATAAAGTATTCGTCATGTGAAGGAGGTGGAATTCATCAAACTGGAACAGAACAATATGACTGTATCACAATACGAGGCCAAGTTTACAGAATTATCCCGGTTTGCATCCCATTTGGTGGATAATGAGGAACGAATGACACGAATGTTTTTGAGAGGTTTGAAACCTGAAATTTGTCAATACCTCGTTTCTCATAAACTTTGTTTGTATTCAGATGTTGTGAATAGGGCTCCATTATTGGAGCGAGATAATGAGACTATTCAACCAAAGGACAACAACCATAGTCGTACCGGTGGCAACAGTCATCATAACCAGCGTGGAGGAAATTATCATGCCAGAAATGGAAACCACTTCGGTGGTAATCATGGCCAAGATAATAGAAGAAGTGAGTCAGGTGGAAATTTCAAAAAGAGAAGATTCAACAATGACGACGGAAAGACATCGGCAGCAGCACCGGCATGTTGGGTTTGTAGGAAATTATGGTGCAATCAAATTGAAAAAATTAGAGGAAGAATGTTATATCAGAGTTTAAAAATTTCTACAAAACCATTACCTGGATCATCCTTTATGCATATTATTAATTTAAAACGATAAATAAGAAGTTATAGAATCATACCCTTGTAGAACGAAGCTTCCATAGGTACGAGTTTAACTCCTTGTTCTTCGTGATCTCCTTGAATTTTCGAGTTAGATTCCTTCCTTTGATCAACGTTAGCCACCTAAGTGTTTGGCCTCTAGAGGTGATCCACCAAGGAAGATGAATTATCAAGAAGGAGGGTGGTTGGCTAAACCCTAGTTTTCTATCCTCTATAGAAAATGAGTACTCTCCAACAATTGAAATTGCATCAACTGATATCTAACATAAGACTCCTCTTATATAGATATTAGTTAACCCTTCTAATCCTATTAGAAATAGGTTTTCATTTAATTAATTAAACTCCTTTAATTAAATAGGATTCCCAATCATATTGGGATTAATTAATTAAACTCCTTTAATTAATTTGCCTCCTAATATTATTAGGAATAAATGAGAGTACTAATATTAAATTAATTCCTAAACTCCTTTAGAAATTAAATTAATAATAATTGTAATAATATTAATAAGACTCCTCTTATTAATTTATATTTAATATTTCTAAAATATTAAATAATAAATATTAAGCTATTTAATTTATTCTATCATTATAGATTAAATTAATTACACTTAATGCATTATTACGATAATGACATTACCTTTTTTAAATAATTATTCTTCCTTTTATGGTGTGACCCTTTAGGTTCTCCATATTAAATCGGCTGTGAATAAATCAATTAGAACAATTCTAATCTTATTTAAATAAATAGATTAAACAAATAATCTATTTAAATAAATAATATTTATTCTACAATAGGGATAAGCCTCCCTAGCAATCAACGACTTTTCAGATAATATAGATTTCAACATTAATCATAAAAGAATTTATGAGTAAATAGTTATTGTACAATTCAATCTGTTAGTTCCTAGAGGCACAATAGTTATCTAGAAGGGGGGTTGAATAGATATCTTAAATTTTTTTTCCTTTTCAAAATACTTATCAGGCTTGTTAAGCACAACAGAATATATGATTTGTTTGCTTTCCTTTTAGATAAACTAAGTTTAAAGGTGATAAGCAGTTATAGCAGTTTATAACAGATATAGCAGTTATAACAGTTATCAGACATAGTGATTTTAAGTGTTCAGAGCACACAAGGCTCCTAGTCCACTCTTCTACTACACGAGTAGGAAATCCACTAAGGATATCTTTACAAACTTTGAATCACTTAGATTTCTTCAAGACCAACAGTCTTAGAACTTCTTAGTTCACTTAGAACTCTTCAAGTCATGCAGACTTAGAATACACTTGATTGAGAGTTGAGTTCTTGGGTTGTGCTACTCAGTTGCTGTTAAGCATAGGTTCGAAAGAACTGAGTAGCTGTGCAAGATTTTCTTCAGATCGTAGAGTTTGGACGTTGAGTGTTCTTGAGCTTTTTAGTTCTTGCTTTCTTGATACTGAATCTGTGTCTGATTTGCTTATGAAAGAGCCTTTGAAATATTTTCGTTGAAGGCATCCGTTACAGCATTAAATGCTTCAGACGTTTCTAAGCACTAATGTTGACTTCCTGCAAATCTGTTGTTCTGCCGTCTGGCCCACTGACACACCAAACTGCTTTCTCACCTAACACCTGAAAAGGTGTTTTCAGCAGGCATGCATTCCTTTTCCTTATCTTCTTCAATACGCTTCTTCAATGCATACTAAGGATAAATGTTGGATCATTGGGCTACCAAAGTGTTAACGTTTATAATCCATTCTCCTTTTGTCATAATTCATTCTTCATTAGATAGACGATTCTGATGCTGACTAGAGAGACACCACGATCCTTGTCTTTGGATCATGATCGTTGTGTCTTGTCGTGCTCATGCTTGATTCAGCCTAGATCGTAGAACACTACGATTTCTCTTAAACTCTGATAGACTACGATCTTCACTTGCTTGCTTTGCATACTCCATGCTTCCGAGAGCTGACTGCGATTCTTGACTTGGCTCGGCAGGTGCTCGGATTATCTCTACGATTCTGAGTGTGGCTTCCAAGACAGACTACGATTCTAAAACCGCTTCTCCGATAATCCACGATTCTGCCTTGGTTTCTGTAAACTTCTAGCTAGCTCGACAGACTAAGAATCTGTTGAGGCCTAACAATTACATCTCAAAAATAGATCAACCTAACATATTTGATATTTCTTCTATACATTCATTTACAGAATGATAAACATTAAAGCAAAGATCAACCTAACAATTTTGATTTATCATCTAAGTCCTTGTATATTAATTCTCTGAAGGACTTTACACATAAGCACATATATTTACTTTTAACATCAAATTTGAATATGCAATTCCCAACAATCTCCCCCTATTTGATGTTGACATAACCAAGGAGATTTGCATCATATCATTAATTTCTAAATGCAGAATGATAGAAAGTAAATATGACTTTGTGTTTCAGTGAGCAGCTGAAATCTTTAGAGAATAATCATGTATTTATTGATGTTTGAGAAACAGATATTACAATTCAGCACAGATACATCAATAAGAAATAAATTTCAACTTATATCTATTTTCTTTGCCTCTTGCTCTTCGAAGGGTTGGCATGCTCTTCAGTTCTCCTTCTTCTGCTGAATTCATCTGTCATGCAATATCGTCAAGCTCACTTTGACTTAGCCTTTCACTATGATCATGTCTGTTTATAAATGTAGGATCTCCAACAGGCATGTTGAGGCCAGTATTGGATACTCCTTGATTGCTGAGAGATGGACCTTGACCTTGACTCCTTATAAAAGGTTCTACCATTATGATTTGTTGTTGTTGCTGCTCAAATCGTGGTTGCTGCTGCTACTCATATCGTGGAGTCTGAAAGCGAGGCTATCTTGAATAGCTCCTTGATGATTAGGCAGCTGTTTATTTCCCTTTCCCTTTGCCTTTGCCTTTTCCTTTCTCCCCTTCCTCTTTATTCTCCCCCTTTATGTCAGCATCTAGAGTTCTAATGTCTTCTAAGAGGCAGTTGCACCAGCTCATACATCTGAGAGCGATTTTGGGCAATGTCACTACGATTTTCCTCAATTATGGCCTCAGTATTTCGTCTTTGTTGTTGTTACCGCTCCAAGGCATCTGCAGCCTGTTGAACTTGAGTTATGGAATAGTTTTGGAATTCTCGTAGTGTGAGACGCAGTTCATGGATTTGATTCGTTATGAGAGCATTTTGAGATTCTTGAGTTTTCTAAAGAATCTCCACTGCTTCCTTATGCTTGTTGGCAGCTTGAAAATTAATAGCATCCCTTTGACTGAGACTGTCACTCATTTCTCGAATGATCTCCCTTAGTTTCTTTGAGAGCTCAGTTGCCAAATTTCCTGGCAGAGTCTTGACAGAGTCGATTATATAATTGAATCGTTGATGCAGTGTCAGAGAGTTCGCTTCAAGGTTCTCCTCTGTCTCTAGATCCATATGGCTTGTTAACTCAGCAAGCTTCTCTTTGGTAGGAAGTAGAGACAGACGATTAAAAATTCTCTGTACATCAGGAGGAGAGGTCGTAGTGTACTCCCTTGTCCTTGACATGCTTGTGAGCGCAAGAGTCATGTCAAAGTATTCATTATTGGAGGACGAGAGGATATCTGACTATGTAATAGGGGCTTGTGTTTGGTGTATGGGAGAGGTATTTGTCTCAGGGTCTGGTATATATGGCTCGACGATTTGGTCTGGTTGATGTTCGACTAGCATAAATCTTTGTTCGTCGATCAGATTCAGTGGCTCAATGGTCGTGGTCTCAAGTAGTTGTTCAACGATTCTAGAAAGTTGCTCGACAACCATTGGGTCACTGACAGTTGGCTCTATAAGGGAGAGTTGGTTATTTGGTTCATTAGTTACAAAGTTTTGGGACTCTGTAACTGGAAACTGGTTCAGTGGGTGAAGGAACACTTCCAACCATCTTGGCAGTTCATAAAACTGGTGAAAGTGTGATGGAGGGCAGTGGTTGACAATGAAAGAGATGGGAGTAAAATGTACCTCATGCTCAGTCTCTGAAAATGAATCATTGGTGATCAGCTTCCTAGCAAAGTTGAGGTTGCGTGCGAATTCATAGGCTAGCACTGAAATTATTGGATAAGCCTTGAAAGTTCAGAACATGTGATCCCAGGTGTTGAGAATCAGAGCCCTATGATAGGGCATCATAGGCAAGTAGTCAAACAACTGATTGTAGTTAGCTGTTCTTTCTCCATCCCTGCACACTGTAAGAATCCCAACTTCCTCATCACTGTCTTCATCATCCTCATTAAGAATTTCTACCACATCCACCATCTCCTCATCTTCATCTCCCCTTTGTTCTTCAGCCTTCTATATACCCACAGCTTTAGTACTTCCCATTTCAACAACCTCAGAGACTACGATTTCTTCAGGGGTTGAGGGAGCTTCATGATCATCTTCTGGTAGCTCCCCCTCAACTCTTGCATTCTTTGGTTCAGGAATTTCTAGGAATTCCCCCTCAGCTGGAGCATTTCCTTGTTCAGGTGCTTCTAGAGGCTCCCCTTCAACATGAGCAGGGCTCATCTCAATTTCTTCTTGCACCTCCTCCTCAGTATGAGCACTAGGTTCGGGCAGCTCCTCCTCAGCATTGATCATAGCCTGATCAGGTGCAGTAGGTTTTTTTGCACGGTTGATGTAGGATACCACATCAACAATTATTCTGGTCTCTTCCAAGGTTGGACCAGATGCTTGAGGTTGAGAGCTCTGTTCAGACTTCTCAGCAGCAATTCTTCTGTCATCTTCTTTCAGAACTTCCTCATTTGCAAGGACATACTTCTTGACAAGCTTCTTCTTTGTTCCCTTAGGCTTCGTCATAGCCTAAGCAGCTTCTTCAGCTTCAGCACTGACAGTTTGTTCAGGCTGAGAAACTATTGCAGCATCCTTCTCAGGAATGATAGAAAGTCTAGACTCCACGATTGGTAAAGACTCCGCACTCGTAGTGAGTGAAGACTTCTTTGATCGATGGCTGCTGTAAGACCCCAACTTTTTATGAATAAAATTTAATTTCCTCTATATATTATTTTGAAATAGTAAGGGGATGATTTGATGAATGTGGAAAGTTATGGGTAATATGCGCAGATATTTCAAAATAAGCAAGTGGTTATAAAATATTCATTGTTGTTGGAGAACATTCGGTTAGTCGTGGAATATTCTTGCTGTCGGGGAATATTCGTACGACGGCGCAGCCATTTGTGGCCTATAAACGGAAAATTGTCGACTGAAGAAAACGACACGAATGAGTTTTTTTTAAAATAACGGCGTAACGGTTACCGTTAACACTGTTGGAATACTCGGTGGATAAAGTAAAGTAATACGCGATGTTGCACAGTAGCACACGGTATTGCACAATATTTTATTATTATTATTAATTCAATAATTATCACTGCACATTATTTCCCATTATCAGATCAATAATTCATATTATTTGAAAAATATTATTAGATAGCATTATTGGCAATGTCTAAAGAAGTTCTGTCTAGGAGGGGTTATTTAATTGTGCGCCAGTAAGGAGAAATCCTTATCGGAAGGCCCCCTCTTTCCTGGGAACCACCTGGTTGTCAATATTATAGTTCTGTAATATTATTTGTGAATAATTAATTGTTGATTTATATGATAAGAAAATATTTATTCAATGTGGATATAACTGAAGGAATTAGTGCTGATGTTTTTCTTTATCAGTATATGTATTTTGTCGGAATGGTGGTATGGGAAAATCATCTGTATGTGAATTTCGGTCATTTTTCGTTCGGAATTTGGAAAAACTTTTTTTTACAAAGTTGCAGAGAATTAAATTTCCTATGGGATGGATATAAAATTAGTATTTTTCTGATAAAAGGGCTATTTATTATGAATTATTGAAGTTCCAGAATATTGGGTCTAAATTAATTTTTGGGGTTATAAATATTTTTTTTAAGAAAAACATTTTTTTGTGGGTGGGACCCACTTGTGGAGTGCTGAAATTTTGATGTGGTGTGCGTAAAAAAAATAAATAAATTTAATAATATTTTATTAAATTTTCTGCTTTGGCGTTCTAAGCATTTTCTTATAAATAGGATGCTTAGGTTAGAATTGAAAATCACACCAGAATCAGAAGTTTTCTCTTTCTATAATATCGACCGTATTTTTGTGAGTATTTAGATACTTTGAATGTTGCTATATAATGCAAGTTTCCTTCAACATTATATCCAGTCAGAAGTACTATTCTTTTGAGGTAAGGGATGTTATTTTTTTTTCGTAAATGATGTTATTTCCTTCAATATCATTTCACCGTAATATTGGTATGAATTTTATTATGAAATCTTTACCTTTTCATCTCGAGGTTACTATTCACGTATATGACACTATTCACGTATACGACACTATTCACGAATACGGTACTATTCACAGAAAAATTAAATTTTCTATTCTTTGTCAAAGTTGTCTGTTATGGTTCCTATCTTTGATTGGATCCATGTTTTGAACTTCATTCTTGAATTTTTCTCCACAATTAATTATTATGGAGTATTTTCGAACTTGGATAAACTAATTTACGAATTCCTAATCGTTGTCCTTTATCTCACTGGATTCGTTATTTATATTATTTTTCATCATCCTCAGTCCTAAATGATGATATAACTGAATATCTTTGGCCTGTAGTGCAAAGATGAATTATTACTTGATGAATATCTTTGGCCTGTAGTGCAAAGATGGATTATTATTTGATGAATATATCTTTGGCCTGTAGTGTAAAGATGAATGATTACCACCCATCAAACGATGAATGATGAGATGTTTAGAAGCTTTTTGCAGTTCATGCAAAACCAGACGAGGGAGACTCGTGTTCAAAATACGGGTGGAAATAATAGCAACTTGCGGCTTGTCACTGCCAAGCAGTTCAAAGAGTTGGGACCACCAAAGTTTTTGGGAAAGCCAGATCCAATCTAGGCAGAAACGTGGGTTAAGTAAATTACCAAGATATTTGATGTCTTGGGATGCACGGAGGAACAGAAGGTTCCATTCGCTACCATTATGTTCCGTGGAGAGGCAGATTACTGGTGGGAATCTGTGAAGCGTACTTAGCCTGCCACACTCAAGATGTCTTGGGAAGCGTTCTAGAAATTATTCAATGACAAGTACTTTCTAGAAAGTATTCGTCATATGAAAGAGGTAGAGTTTATCAAACTGGAACAGAACAACATAACTGTGTCCCAGTACGAGGCTAAGTTCGCGGAGTTATCCTTGTTTGCATCTTATTTGGTAGGTAATGAGAAACGTACGACGCGGATGTTTCTGAGAGGTTTGAAACCCGAAATTCATCAATACCTCATTTCACACAAACTTTCTTTTATATTCAGATGTTGTGAACAGGGCTCAATTATTAGAACGAGATAATGAGTCTATTTAACCAAGGGAGAACAACCAAGGTCGTACCGATGACAACAGTCATCGGAACAACGATAACCAGCGAGGAGGAAATTATCAGGCTAGAAGCGGTAACCACTCAGGTGGTAATCGTGGCCATGATAGTATAAGAAGTGAGTCGAAGGGAGATTTCAAAAAGAGAAGGTATAACATATAGAACATGAAGACGTCGACAACAGCACCAGCATCAACTATTTTTAGGGGAGGAGAACGACCACTGGTATGCTATAAATGCGGACAAGAAGGACACATCAGTCCAAATTATCCACAACAACTCAACGTGTGTTATAACTGTGGAAAGGAAGGTCATATAGCTCGAGAGTGTCCGGTAGCGAAACCAAGTCTAACGGGGATGGTGACTCCAAAGGCTATCCCGGACAAGTCAGAGTGAGTGGTTCTTGGAAGAGCGTTTGTATTGACTCCCCAAAACGCGAGGAACCCGAACGAGGTTATCACGGGTTAGTTAATCATAAATTCTTGCGAAGTCTATACCTTATTTGTGATGCCCCCAGAATAGGTCCAATCAACCGAACCCATTCTGAGTCGCCAAACACATGGTACAGAATCCAAATACAAACTTTTATATCAAAAGGTCGTGAGCAGGACGACCATACAAGCTGTGAGTGTCAATACAAATCGTATATAATACGAAATATAAACACTCAAATTCAGTCCTCAATAGTTACAATTATTTTCACACTATTATACAAAAATAGTGAGGACTAATACTGCTCTAACTCTGCCTATCACTCTGTTCCCCGACTAGTCCCTTCAACATTCTCATTTTCTGAAGAGGACAATAGATGAAAATGGTAAGCTCAACTAGCCCAGTAAAGAATATTATGACTAAGATAATACAGAATAATTTATCGTTAGTCTTCAATAAATCAGATAAAATATTATGGACAACAAGTTTTAGATCAACAACTGCAGCGGAATTAACAATGCATCAGAAGAGTTAAATAGAAAATAATGTCTATTATCTTCTATGATTTAAAAGTCCATAATCAATATTTTATCCCTGTAACATCAATCAATATATATCTTGAATCAAATATTCATCTTTGCACTATGGGCCAAAGATATTCATTTGTATCACCAGTTGGTCATGTTCATCTCAACACATGTCCATCTTTGCACTATGGCCAAAGATATTCATCAGGTAATCATTCATCTTTGCACTACAGGCCAAAGATATTCATCAAATAATCATCCATCTTTGCACTGCAGGCCAAAGATATTCTTTTGTATCACCATTTAAGACTGAAGATGATGAAAAATATTTTAAAGAACGAATCCAGTTTGATAAAAGACAAAAATTAGGGATTCGTAATTTAGTTTATCCAAGTTCAAGAATACTCCATAATAATCAATTGTGGAGCAAAAGTCAAGAATGAAGATCAAAACTTGGATCCAATCAAAGATAGGAACCATAATAGCCAACTTGGACAAAGAAAAGAAAATTTAATTATTTTATGAATAGTACCGTATTCGTGAATAGTGCCGTATACGTGAATAGTGTCGTATACATGAATAGTAATCCCAATATGAAAAGGTAAAAATTTCACAATAAAACTCATACTAATATTTTGGTGTAATGATATTGAAAGAAGTAACATCATTTTTGAAAAAAAAATAACATCCCTTACCTCAAAAGAATAGTAGTTCTGACTGGATATAATGCTGAAGGAAACTTGCACTGTATAGCAACACTCAAAGAATCTAAATACCCACAAAAATACGCTCGATATTATAGACAGAGAAAACTTCTGATTCTCGTGTGATTTTTAATTCTAACTTAAGCACCCTATTTATAGAAAAATGCTTAGAACGCCAAAACAGAAAATTTAATAAATTTTTTTTTTCTTCATGCACCACCCGCCTGCCATCCTTGAAAATTTTTCCACCAGTAATCAGCCAACAAAAGTCAAGAGTGGGGCCCACCCATTCTAGAAAATCTCCACCAAAACATTTTAAATTTTAATAATATTCAGAAACTTCAATAATTCATAATCAATAGCCCTTTAATCAAAAAAATACAAATCTTATGTCCATTTCATGTGAAATTTAATTCCCACAACTTTGTAGAAGAAAGTTTTTCCAAATTCCGAACGAAAAATGACCCAAATTTACATACAGACGAACTTGCAGGCTATATTCAAAAATATTCCGTACCCAATTTTCTCTTTTTCTCCTCATTTTATTCACATATCGTGCATTCATTGTAAAAATATCACCATTATTATATTATTATACACTTATAATGTAATATTACAATAATATATTTGAATGAATTATTTTATTGAAGAAGATAAAATATCAACTCTCAATAATTGTCTCTTTAAAAATTCCTCCATTAAATAAATATTTTTTTTATCATTTTTATCAATAATTAATTATTTACAAATATTATTACAGAATTACAATAATAACAACCAAGTCATTCCCAGGAAAAAGAGGGCTTTCCGATAAGGATTTCTCCTTACTGGCGCGCAATTAGATTAACTAACCCCTTTCCTAGACAGAACTTCCTAGACATTGCCAATAATGCTGTCTAATAATATTATTCAAATAATATGAATTATTGATTTGATAATGTAAAATGTTGTGCAGTGACAATTATTGAAACAACAATAATATAAAATACTGTGTAATACCGTGTGCTACTGTGCAACAACGCGTATTACTTTATCTTAACCACCGGGTATTTCAACAGTGTTAACGGTAACCGTTAAGCCGTTATTTATAGAAAACTTATTCTTGTCGTTTTCTTCATCCGACAGTTTTTCGTTATGGGGCCCACAAATGGCTACGCCATCGTACGAATATTCCCCGACAACAAGGATATTCCACGACCAAACGAATATTCACCGACAACAATGAATATTTTATAACCACTTGCTTATTTTGAAATATTTATGCATATTACCCATAACTTACCACATTTATCAAATCAACCCCTTACTATTCAAAATAATATATAGAGGAAATTCAATTTTATTCATTAAAAGTTGGGGTCTTACAACCTCCCCTCCTTATGAAATTTCTTCCTCGAAACTGACGTACGTACCTGGTGTTTCGAAAAGGTGAGGATACCTCGCTTTCATTTTCGATTCCTACTCCCAGGTCATTTCCTCAATAGCATGGTTCCTCCACAAGACTTTGACTTGTGGTATAACCTTTGTGCGTAGAACATGCTCCTTCCTAACCAAGATCTTGACAAGTACCTCCTCATACGTTAAATCTTCGGCTATCTCATCTGGTTCTAACTTAATAATGTGGTTTGGGTCTTTCACATATTTACGAAGTACGAATATGTGAAAAACGTTATGAACGCGAGACATGCTTGGAGGTAAAGCAAGTCTATAGGCCACATTCCTACTCGGTCAAGAATCTCAAATGGACCAATAAATCATAGGTTGATCTTTTCTCTCTTCCCGAATCTTGTAACTCCTTTCCACGGAGCAACATGTAACAGTACATGATCCCCAATATTAAATTCCACGTCCTTTCGATGAAGATCCGCATAACTCTTTTGTCGATCCTGTGCTGTTTGTATATGTTGTCGGATCATTTGGATCTTTTTCGTGGTCATACATACTAACTCCGGTCCCAACAATGTTTCACCCACCTCATCCCAACATACTGGAGAACGACACTTTCGCCCATACAACGCCTCGAATGGAGCTACGCCTATACTTGCCTGATAACTATTGTTGTAGGAGAATTCCACCAATGGTAGGTACTTATCCCAACTCCCTTTGAAGTCTAGAACACAGAGTCTCAATAGATCTTCAAGAGTTTGAATAGTCCTTTCCGATTGCCCGTCCGTTTGGGGATGATATGCAGAACTGAATCGTAAATCCGTGCCTATAGCTTTCTGCAAACTGACCCAAAATCGTGAAGTGAATCTTGGGTCACGATCCTAAACTATGGATACTGGCATGCTATGCAACCTCATAATCTCATTCACGTACATACGAGCAAGACGCTCAAGGGAATAAGTCTCCCGTATCAACAAAGAAATGAGCAGACTTGGTTAATCTATCAACAATAACCCAAATCGCATCTATGCCTTGAGAAACCTTGGGAAGACCCGTAATGAAATCCATGGTAATGTGTTCCCACTTCCACTTTGGAATCTCAAGTGGTTGCAATGGACCCTTTGGCACTTGATGCTCCGCCTTGACACATTGATACGTTAAACACCTCAAGATAAACTCCACGATCTCTCTCTTCATATTGCTTCACCAAAATGTATGTCGAAGATCACGATACATTTTGGTACTCCCAGGATGGATTGCAAACGGTGTGTTGTGCACCTCCATCATGATTCTATGCTTCAAGTCAGAATCGTTAGGAACACAAAGTCTGGAGTTGACTCGAAGTATTCCTTCTTCATCGATTCTTGCTTCTGAAATAGCACCTTCTTGCACCTTCTTCCTCATCTTCATCAGCTCTGGGTCTGTAGCTTGAGCATCTTTAACTTTATCAATCAAAGCTGGTTCTACGCGTATACTTGACATCATCCTGTGGGTCCCCGGAGTCTTGAACTCTATCTCCATCTTTTGTAAGTCACACAAAATAGGCCTTTGTGTTGACAACATCGCACTCGTTCCCGCATATGATCTTCTACTCAATGCGTCAGCTACCACGTTCGCTTTACCAGGATGGTGTTGGATGGTATAGTCATAATCTTTCAACAGCTCAAGCCAACGTCGTTCTCGCATGTTGAGTTCCTTTTAAGTGAAGAAATAATTAAGGCTCTTATGATCCGTATAGATCTCTACTTTCTCTCCACACAAGTAGTGTCTCCAGATCTTCAACTCGAAAACGACTGCTGCCAACTCTAGATTATGAGTAGAATAATTTCTCACATATTCCTTGAGTTGTCGCGAGGCATAGGCTATGACTTTCCCATATTACATGAGAATACATCCTAACCCTTTGCCTGAAGCATTGCTGTAAATAACAAATCCATCTGAACCAGATGGTATTGTCAGAACAGGTGCCGAGATAAGTCTCCTCTTGAGCTCTTGGAAGCTCTTCTCGCATTCCTCGCTCCATACGAATTTTGTATCTTTCCGAGTCAGCTGAGTAAATGGGGTAGCAATTCGAGAAAATCCTTCCACGAATCTCTGATAATAACCAGCTAAGCCCAGAAAGCTACGTACTTCAGTCACCGACTTCGGTTGCTCCCAACTTTGTATTGCTTCAATCTTCGTCGGGTCAACAGATACTCCATGTTTTGACACCACGAGCCCAAGGAATGCTACCTCCTCAAGCCAGAACTCACATTTCTTCAACTTGGTAAATAGCTTGTTATCACAAAGCCTTTAAAGTACCAGCTTCAAGTGGTGCTCATGATTTTCACGGCTTTTGGAATAGATGAGGATGTCATCAATAAAGACAACAACGAATTGATCCAAATATTCCTTGAACACACGGTTCATCATATCTATGAAAGAAGCAGGAGCATTAGTCAACCCAAAAGACATGACTAAGAATTCATAATGCCCGTACCGAGTTCTGAAGGCAGCCTTCGAAATATCCTCAGTTTTAATCTTCAGCTGATGATATCCAGAACGAAGATTGATCTTTGAAAAGAATTGTGCACCTTGCAACTGGTCGAACAGGTCATCAATACGAGGTAGTGGATACCTATTCTTGATGGTGACATAGTTCAACTCCCGATAGTCAATATAAAGTTGCATACACCCGTCTTTCTTCTTTACAAATAAAACAGGAGCACCCCAAGGAGACGTACTAGGACGAATAAAATCGATGTCTAACAACTCTTATAGTTGGACCTTTAACTCCTGAAGTTCAATAGGAGCCATTCGATATGGGGTTTTAGAAATAGGTTTTGTACCGGGTTCAAGGTCAATAAAAAATTCAACTTCACGTTCTGGGGGTAGACCGGGAAGTTCTTCAGGAAATACATCAGGAAACTCATTAACAATAGAAATATTATTCAAATCTGACGTATTCTGGTTTAGATCAGTGACATGGGCTAAGAAAGCTTGACATCCATTTTTCAATAAACGAATAGCTTTATGACTTGAAATGGCATTGATTGATTTTAGTGGTTTGGTTATCTGGATTCGCACAACAGGTTGGTTAGGAATATGAAAACTAACAACCTTACGAAAATAATCAATTTTGGCATGATAAGTGGTTAACTAGTCAATACCTAAAATCACGTCAAATGCAAGTATTTTTAAAGATATAAGATCAACAGGTAGGGTGAGGGTACCAATTTGAATCAAGCAGGATTTGTAAACTGTAGATGTAACAAAAGTTTCACCCAACGGAGTTTCAACAGATAAGTCAAAGTCTAATTTCTCAGATGTCAAGTTCAAATGTTGAGCACAAGCAGGTGAAATAAAAGAATGGGTAGCACCGGTATCTAATAAGGTATAAACTTCGCAAGAATTTATGATTAGCTTACCCGTGATCACCTCGTTCGGGTTCTTCGCATTTTGGGCAGTCACGACAAACGCTCTTCTAGGAACCACCGACTTCGACTTGTCCGGAACAGCCTTTGGAGGCACTATCCCCGCTGGACTTGGTTTCGCTATAAGACACTCTCGAGCTATACGACCTTCCTTTCCACAGTTATAGCACAAGTTAAATTATTGTGGGTAGTTTGGGCTGATGTGTCCCTCTTTCCTGCATTTATAACATACGACCGGTGGTCGTTCTCCTCCCCTAAAAATAGTTGATGCTGGTGATAACGTCTTCACGTTATCATTGTTGTACCTTCTCTTTTTGAAATCTCCCCCTACTCAGTTCTTCTATTATCATGGCCACGATTACCACCGAGTGGTTACCGCTTCTATCATGATATTTTCCTCCCCGTTGGTTGTCATTGCTCCGATGACTACTGCCACCGGTACGACCCTGGTTGTGGTCCCTTGGTTGAACAGACTCATTATCCTGCTCTAATAATTGAGCCCTGCTCATAACATCGGAATATAGAGAAAATTTGTGAGAAATAAGGTATTGACGAATCTCGGGTTTCAAACCTCTCAGAAACATCCGCGTCATACGTTCCTCATTTTCCACCAAATGAGATGCAAACCGGGATAACTCCGAGAACTTAGCCTCGTATTGGGACACAGTCATGTTGTTCTGTTCCAGTCTGATAAACTCTACCTCTTTCATATGATGAATACTTTCAAGAAAGTACTTATCATTGAACAGTTTTTGGAACGCTTCCCAAGACATCTTGAGTACGGTAGGTTGGGTACGCTTCACAGATTCCCACTAGTAATTTGCTTCTCCACGGAACATAATGGTGGCAAATGGAACCTTCTATTCCTCCGTGCATCCTAAGACATCAAATATATTGGTAATTTGCCTAACCCACATTTTCGCCTTGATCGGATCTGGCTTTCCCAAAAACTCTGGTGGTCCCAAATCTTTGAACTGCTTAGCAGTGACAAGCCGCGAGTTGCTATTATTTCCACCTGTATTTTGCACCCGAGTCTCCCTCGTCTGATTTTGCATGAACTACAAAAAGCTTCTAAACATCCCATCATTCATCGTTTGATCGGTGGGGTTGTTTACAGTAGGAATATTGCCTTCCTGCTGCATGTTCTCCTGGTTGGTGATTAAAGGTATCTCAACGGTCTCATTCACTCCATTGTTAACATTCTCAGCTGTCATTCTCAAATAATACTATAAAACAAGGGTTAATTAAATAAATTAAGATATCACATATTAACCTTATACTCCGACCGACCAATTAAATACCATATAAGCTTAGGTAGGACATACTAGTGAAGGATTTACTCGTTTCTCCCCTCCTAGTTCTATTCCCCGATCTCTGCCAGAGACCATATCCCTAAGCTCTGATACCAACTGTGACGCCCCCAGAATAGGTCCAATCAACCCAACCCATTCTGAGTTGCCAAACACATGGTACAGAATCCAAATACAATCTTTTATATCAAAAGATCATGAGCAGGGCGACTGTGAGAACCCAAATTTTCAAGAATTATTTATAATAATAATTTAATAAATAAAATTCTTACGACATGTATTGGATTTGAATATATATATATATGTGTATTATGAGATAGGAAGTATTGTGTTACATAGGGTAATATGAACTATGTAATATGTGATTTTTGTGATTTATAAATATATTTTTATTATATATTTATTATAAATTATAGAGATGAATTAGCAAGAAGATGGATAAGATTTATTTATCGGTATTAAATAATTTATATAATTATTTATCATGATAAGATCGGTGACATTAAATATCTTTGATAATCACCATATTTTAGAGTATATGTACGTTATTGAAGAGAGAAAGAATATGACCAATATATCTTTAGATAAACATTGGTTAGTGAATTATTAGTTGATTTAATATACCGCGAGAAGTGAAGATTAACGAAATATACATATGTGTTATATATATATCTTGAATTATGTGAAAAGAATTAGATATATATATTTTAATATATAGAGAATGATAGATGATATTTGAGGAATCATTTCTATCATAAATTGGTTTAATAAGGATTGACTGAGTTTGAAGCAAGACATCCTTCATAACTATGTTCTTCTTGGTTAACTATGTTTGGAATAGAAGGAATCTACAGCACTCTTGCCATGTGTTGTCTTTTGCTAAGCGTAGTTCTTCATCTGTTTAATCTTAGTCATTTTTAAAAATCAAAAGTTTTTGATCTCTCTTTGTTCTAGAAGTCACCTAGTCTCTTTGTATAAACCACCCTCCATCGCCATAGGTCCCTGTCCAGCCTTTGTAAGTCTCGTGTGTGTGAGCAGTTTTGGCTTTCTGGGAATCACTAGATGATAGGGTATGTGTTTGTGTTAAGCAAAGAAAGGGGTATGTATGAAAGAACCCAGAGATATTAAAACCTTTAATTTTTAAACATGAGTAGATTATTCAGATCTAGTTCATCGGTTAGTAATAGATCTTCTCTTCCTTCTGTTCCAAACATAGTTAACCAAGAAGAACATAGTTATGAAAATATTAATCAAACCCTTAATAACTGGAACATACCTAGTGTGTCTCCTAAGGAGATTTACCAGTCAACTTTTATTGATAATTTTAGAACTGATTATAATGTTAAAACTGTTGAACGTGTTTATGCTATTAATAAAGAATATGAAAATTGTAGTCTTCTTTCTCCTGAGGTTATTAATAAACATCGCAAGAAAGGATATAATTTTATTCATATTGGCTTAGTTCAGGTTGCAGTTAAACCATTAACTATTAAAGGAATAAATTCAAGTGTCTTTTTATGTTTAAGAGATGCTCGTTATCTCAATTATGCTCCTAGTATTATTGGAATCATGGAATCTAGTCTGCATGATAGTCCTATCCATTTTAATTGCTTTCCAGATCTTCCCTTGAGTTTATCTGATATTAATTTATTAGAAGCTTTAACTCTGAATATTAAAACTGCTGGCGAGATAACTCAAATGATTGAGGGTTCTCAACCTATAGCCTTGATTTACAGAATTTATTATAAAGTTATGAAAACCAATTTAAATATTCACGCACTCAATAAAAGTCCTAAAGATCATACTGTGTTAATTCAAAGTAGTACTAATAACGCTAATATTCAAACACCGAAGACTATTCTTTGGAAAGACGTTACGTTACCTAGTCAATGGATTCTTCCCCAAGAAATTCCGCAAAAACCTATTAATAATAATTTATTAAATTTAGATAATATTAAATAATTTTCTGATGGTACTGTTCATGTCAGTTTCGAACGTACTAAAAAACCTTTTATTATTGAAGAATTTAATAATTCTTCAGTCCCTTCTGCTTCCAGAAGAGATACCGAAGTTTTAAGTGACTTTTATATTTCTGATGTTAAACTGAAAGGTGTGTTGAATCAGGGACAGACAAGTTATCCTTGTTACACTCCAGCCTTTCATGCTGAAGGAGAACAAGATGATGTGTCTCATACAGTTTCTGTAGGACCTTCTCCCTCTGATTTTGAAGCCCCTATTAATCACCAGTTAAGAGTCATTACTAAAGTCTCTAAATTGGATTGGGACAGTCTTGTCACAGATTTTAATTCCAAAGCTAATCAACATAAACGTCATGTTTTCCGAAGTATGTACGATAAACATGATAGAGATAAAATTGTTCATAATTGGAAGAAATATATTAAGCTTACTGGAGAGAACCTTACATTTTATGATTGGTATGATAAACATCATTCTCAGTGTAAAGTTCTTACTAAATCCCAATGGTTAAAAGAGGATAAGTCTAAAACTTTAGCTTCTCATCCTCCCTTAGAAACTATTCTTTTACAAGTTAAAAATGCCTCTGTGGTTGCTAGTCCTTTTAAGGTCGCTGACGGTAAAACTGATGATAAAAAAATCTTTGAACAAAATAATTTCACTATTCAGTATTTAGCCACCATAGGTAAACAACTTGATAAAATTGAAGAAAAATTTGATAATACCCTTATTAAAAATCCTGAAAAGAAACTAGATCAACCTTTATTAACTCTCCCTGATAACAGAGATGGAAAGGGATTGCCAAGCAAAGATTCTGACCTGGTTAAAAGTATTGATAAACTCATTAAAAAGATTAGTTCTAGTACTAGCGAAGCTACTGGAACTGTTTCCATCATTGATCAGATTCAGGAATCTGACGATGATTACAATAGTGATTCAGAAGAGATTTCTGAAGTCGCTTCTGTTCCTGACCTTACTGAACAATTAAATAAGTTAACTTTTAATAACACTAGTGTTACTAAAAATTGGTATACTAGACCTACTCCCCCCGATCTTCAGTTCGAAGAAAAAAACCTTGATAATCAATTTTCTGTTTCGTCTAATAAAATTTATGAATGGAATATTGATGGTTTCAGTGATCATCAAATTCTCACTAAGATGAACCATTTGTCTATGGTAGCCAATAGTTATATCACAGCGTTTAACAATCTTACTCTGCCTGATATCGTTGAAATTTTAACTAATAGTTTTACGGGTGTTCTTTGTTCTTGGTGGGAAAAACACCTGGATGAGGACGCTAGGAATTCTATTATTCATGCTTATCAGTTAGATGACAATGGCCAGCCTATCTTCAGAGAGGATATTGGCTTTGGTGTTCCTGATGGTGTTAACACGCTAATTTTCACAATAATAAAACATTTCATTGGAACCCCTAGCAATATCAATGAGAGGATCCATGATCAGTTAAGTAATCTCACTTGTCCTACCTTAAGTGATTTTAGGTGGTACAGGAATGTTTTTATTTCACGCGTTATGCTTTGTAATGATAGTAACAAACCCTTTTGGAAAGAAAAATTTGTTAATGGTCTTCCTTCTTTATTTGCTCATAAAGTCCGTGAAGAACTTAGTAAAACTTTAGGGTATATTGATTATGATAATATGACTTATGGTGATATAATCAGCTATATTCAAAAAATTGGATTGAAAATGTGTATTGACTTTAAAATTGCTAAACAAGCCACTAAAGATAAGAAGAAAGCTAAATATGAGTTTGGTACCTTTTATGAACAATATGGTTTGCCTCCTATTGCCCTTTCTAGACGAAAATATAAGAAGAAACAAATGGAAAGCCACAAAAAACGTAAGCATCATAAGAAGCGTTCTAGTCAAAATAATAATAAAGAAAGCTATTATGATAAACCTAAGTCTAAAAGAAAAACTCATAATAAAAAACCTGCCTTAAAATCTAGTGAAAAGAGTAAAATAACCTGTTACAATTGTGGTAAAAAGGGACATTATAAAAATGAATGTAAGGTAAAACAAAAGTTAAGTCAGTTAAATATCTCTAATGAAGATACTGAAATTTTTTTAGAGTTAATAAGAATTCAGTCGGATGTTGATAATAACCACTCTGATATTCCTTTTTCTTCTAATAATGATGATGATAGTCATCAGACCCCTAGTGAAGATAATGAAGTTACTCTTTGTACTGATAATTGTAGATCTGATTGTTGTAAAACTATTAATGTTCTTAACATAGAAGATCAAGATAGCTCTTTGTTAATCGAGTTAATTAGTAAGCTTACTGATGAAAATTTAAAATTACAGTACATGAAACAATTAAAAGAATTATTTACTAAAAACAATTCAGCGAAAGGTAAGGTTATTAAAGGAAAAGACAAACCGGTAATTAGCCTTAATAAAACCCTTGAAAGATTTAAGATGGCTGAGAAAGAAATAACTCTTCCAGAATTAAATCAAGAAGTTAACAAACTTAAAAAGGAAATTTCTGGTCTTAAGACTGATATCTCTGAGTTAAGAAAAGATATGACTAATTTGGCCTCTAAAAGGTCAGATCTTCATATTTCCGATTCTTCCGATAGTGAGGATCAACCTAAATCTTCAGGAGCCAAGGATGAAGAGTCCTTGCTTATGGTTCAAGGTAATTCTTTAAAAAGATTGAAAGATATAACTATTCAAAAATGGTATATCATGGTCCGTTTAATGATTAATGGAACTTTTGCTATTCAACTTCCTGCTCTTGTGGATACTGGTGCAGACCTTAATTGCATTCAGGAAGGTTTAATCCCTACCCAGTTCTATGTTAAAACATGTGAACGATTAAACTCTGCTAATGGTAGCTGTATGGAAATAAAATATAAACTTCCTAGAGTTCATATTTGTCAAGATAATGTGTTTCAAAACTTCCTTTGTTCTTATTCGAAACTTGACTGATAAAATAATTTTAGGTTTACCGCTTATATATTTATTATATCCATTCACTACTAGTAACAATGGTTTGACTACTGAACACCTAGGACAGAAGGTGATATTTGAATTCATCACTCAACCTAAGGAAAGAGACTTAAAATTCATTCAGAATGAGTCTATTTCAAAGTCGCTCAATTTGTTAAATTGTAAAACTTCTCAGTTAAAATACTTAAAACAAGAGATTAAGTATAAACATGTTGAGGATCTTCTTCTACTTGATAAGATTCAGGATAAGATAGAAGAACTTCGTCTATTTATGGTTAAAAATTTATGTGCTAACTCTCCCAATGCCTTTTGGCATCGAAGGAAGCATGTTGTTAAACTTCCTTATGCTAAGGAATTTAAGGAGCATTTAATTCCTACTAAGCCCAGACCTATCCAGATGAGTCATCAACAAATGGAATTATGTAAGCAAGAGATTAATGATTTGCTTGCTAAAGGCCTAATAAAACATAGTAAGTCTCCTTGGTCTTGTCCAGCCTTTTACGTTAATAATGAAGCTGAAAAAGAAAGAGGAGTCCCTCGCCTAGTTATTAATTATAAACCTCTTAACAAGGTTCTTGAATGGATTAGGTATCCCCTTCCCAATAAAGAAGACCTTCTGAGTCGACTTAGTAATGCTACTATTTTTAGTAAATTCGATCTTAAGTCGGGTTTTTGGCAAGTCAGTATTCATCCCAGTGATAGATATAAAACTGCCTTCACTACCCCCTTTGGTCATTATGAATGGGTTGTTCAAGCGTTTAGCTTAAAGAATGCCCCTAGTGAATTTCAAAATATTCTCAATGAAATTTTGAATCCTTTCAGTCATTTTATCATTGTTTATATTGATGACATTCTGGTTTTTTCCAAGTCAATTGATGAACATTTCAAACACTTGAATTCGTTCTTCAAAGCCATTAAAATCAATGGTTTGGTTCTTTCACCGACCAAGTGCAGTCTCTTTCAAGTTAGGGTTAAGTTTCTTGGTCATGATATTCATCATGGTTTGGTCCGTCCAATCCAAAAAGTCATTCAATTTGCTGATAAATTTCCTGACAAAATTTTTGATAAAACTCAACTCCAGCGTTTTTTAGGATCTCTTAATTACGTCGGCAAGTTTTATCAAAATCTTAGAAAAATCTGTAAACCTTTGTTTCTCCGTTTATAGAAGAATCCTCCTCCTTGGACTAATGAGCATACTGCCATCATCCAACAAGTTAAGAAATATGTTAAGGTCCTTCCTTGCGTTGGCATATCTACTGAATCCGCCTTTAAAATTATTGAAACTGACGCCTCCGAAATTGGCTTCGGTGGTATCTTGAAGCAGAATTTGACTCCTGCTTCATCTGAGCAAATTGTTCGGTTCCACTCTGGCGCGTGGAATCAAGCCCAATTAAATTATAGCACGATTAAAAAAGAAATTTTAGCTTTGGTTTTATGTATTAGTAAATTTCAAAATGACTTATTAAATCAAATAATTTTGGTTCGCATTGACTGTAAGTCAGCAAAATATATTTTGGAAAAGGATGTTAAAAGTATTGCTGCTAAACACATTTTTGCCAGATGGCAATCTATTTTAAGTATTTTTGATTTTGATATTGATTACATTAAAGGCAGTGATAATTCAGTTCCTGATTTTTTGACTCGGGAATTTATTAATTCAGGTACCCCTCAAATTCAAAATGAGTGTGAGAGGATCTAATAAGAATGTTCAGGCCCCTGGCCCTCCTGGCCCAGACCAGTCTAGTCAGAAGCCCATGGGAGCTGTAATCCCTCATCCAGTTACACCTCTTACTGTAGTTAATAGGTTTACCCCTCTTGTTTCTGGAACAAAGCCATACACTTCGGCTCTGGTCCAGCCTCCTCGTATGATTGATCCTTTTGCTTCTTCCAGTAATCCTTCTGCTGGTCAACGTACTCCAACCGAGTACATTCCTATTTATTCCACCAATTTATTTCATATTGAAAGACATATGAAATCAATTGATGATCCTATTAAGTTAGCTGCCCAGTTCTTTCCAACTGGCTGGCATTTTATTCCTCTGGCTCCTTATAAATCTCTTATGTATTATAAGGATGTCTTGCTTCAAACTCAGTCAATCCTTATTAAACCAATTTATGATAGAAATGATTCCTCAAAAATCATCTATCATTCTCTATATATTAAACAGATTATCACCATGCCAAACTGGGGTAATCATCCGTCAGATTTAAGACAGTTAGATGGTCATGATAGCCAGTTCTGCTATTATGATTACATGGAAGCTTGGAACAGGGTTTTTCTATTTCAAACTCCATCGTTTAGTCATTCGTGGTTCATTCAATTTGACCACAAATTTAAAAGTCAAATCCCTCATTGGTTTATTTTATGGTGGGAACGCTTTGGTCTCATCTATAAAATTCTTCCAATTGAGCTTCAGTCAGTCCTTAATGTTTTCAGTGCTAGAGTTCCTGCTGTGCAGTCTAATTGCTGCATTTCAGTAATTCTTCATTTCGCTAGTAAATACAAAATTCCATGGATTCTTAAATGGAATTATGGATTCTATTCTCCCGTTGCTAATGTTGCTCTTTCTTCTGTTGTTTCTTCCGAGAAAGTGGTTTCCAGTAATAACCTTAGTCAAATTACTCATGTTACTCGTGAATTTTCAATAAAATGGTGGGATAAGTTTGATCCTTATCGCATTGTTGGTCAAGTCCAGAAGGAATTTCCTAATCCTTCTCCTATTCAAACGGTTCCTCCTCTAAATGAATCATCCTCTAGTAAATCAAAATCCAAAAAATCTTCTGCTTCAAAGTTAGATTTTGCGGATATTGATCATTGTACTGATAATGAGTTAAAACAGTTGTCTCGTCTTATTAAAAAATGAATGGATAAACTCAGTGATGACTCAGTTCCCTCTGTCTGTTCATCCACTTCGTCCCATTCCAGTCATCATTCTAGTCATAATGATCCGTACGGAAGCATCTCCCTTCAAGATGCTCAGGACCCATTTGCCTAGAATTCCTACAGTTACATTGGTCAGCCTTGTTGCAAGATGCTCCTGCCCGCGTAGCCCGTGCTCATTTGTCCAAAGTAGCCGAAAGCATGTGATGAGTCATTTGTCGTCTTGTATTTGTCTTGTCCTGTTTATCGGCCATCTGTGGTCGATTAGTCAAAAGTTATTCTGTTCTGTATTATTGAGTCTGTATTTTATTCAAAACGCGTCTGTAATAGTGAAAAGCTGATTGTAATAGTCAAAACTGTTGTAATAATGCTTTCATCTTTTGATAAAGTATTACTGTTATGAAATAGTCATTCATGTTTTGTAATCATTGAGTTGTATTAGTAACGCCTTTTCTCTTCCTATATAAGAGAGGCTTGGTCATTTGTTTTAGGCAGGATTTAGTAATCCAATAGAGCGCTTGTGAAGACTTAGATTCCTATCTAACGAATCTTCAGCACTCTTGCCTTCTTCTTTAGACATGTTAAGTTTCTATAATCGAGTCTGTTTGTAAGTAACCCTAGTCACTTTGTTTGTAATTATTTCATTATTCAATAAAGTTTTGTTTATATTTAAACTGTTGTTTCTACTTATGAACTGCTGTTATTATTTCTTATAGTTTTGCTATAGTTGTAATTCAGTTTTTATGCGCCACTCTTTGTCTTTCAGTCTTCCGCCTTTTGGTATCAAAGCCATGTGTTGTCTTTTGCTAAGCGTAGTTCTTCATCTGTTTAATCTTAGTCATTTTTAAAAATCAAAAGTTTTTGATCTCTCTTTGTTCTAGAAGTCACCTAGTCTCTTTGTATAAACCACCCTCCATCGCCATAGGTCCCTGTCCAGCCTTTGTAAGTCTCGTGTGTGTGAGCAGTTTTGGCTTTCTGGGAATCACTAGATGATAGGGTATGTGTTTGTGTTAAGCAAAGAAAGGGGTATGTATGAAAGAACCCAGAGATATTAAAACCTTTAATTTTTAAACATGAGTAGATTATTCAGATCTAGTTCATCGGTTAGTAATAGATCTTCTCTTCCTTCTGTTCCAAACATAGTTAACCAAGAAGAACATAGTTATGAAAATATTAATCAAACCCTTAATAACTGGAACATACCTAGTGTGTCTCCTAAGGAGATTTACCAGTCAACTTTTATTGATAATTTTAGAACTGATTATAATGTTAAAACTGTTGAACGTGTTTATGCTATTAATAAAGAATATGAAAATTATAGTATTCTTTCTCCTGAGGTTATTAATAAACATCGCAAGAAAGAATATAATTTTATTCATATTGGCTTAGTTCAGGTTGCAGTTAAACCATTAACTATTAAAGGAATAAATTCAAGTGTCTTTTTATGTTTAAGAGATGCTCGTTATCTCAATTATGCTCCTAGTATTATTAGAATCATGGAATCTAGTCTGCATGATGGTCCTATCCATTTTAATTGCTTTCCAGATCTTCCTTTGAGTTTATCTGATATTAATTTATTAAAAGCTTTAACTCTGAATATTAAAACTGCTGGCGAGATAACTCAAATGATTGAGGGTTCTCAACCTATAGCCTTGATTTACAGAATTTATTATAAAGTTATGAAAACCAATTTAAATATTCACGCACTCAATAAAAGTCCTAAAGATCATATTGTGTTAATTCAAAGTAGTACTAATAACGCTAATATCCAAACACCAAAGACTATTCTTTGGAAAGACGTTACGTTACCTAGTCAATGGATTCTTTCCCAAGAAATTCCGCAAAAACCTATTAATAATAATTTATTAAATTTAGATAATATTAAATAATTTTCAGATGGAACTGTTCGTGTCAGTTTCGAACGTACTAAAAGACCTTTTATTATTGAAGAATTTACTAATTCTTCAGTCCCTTCTGCTTCCAGAAGAGATACCGAAGTTTTAAGTGACTTTTCTATTCCTGATGTTAAACTGAAAGGTGTGTTGAATCAGGGACAGACAAGTCATCCTTGTTACACTCCAGCCTTTCATGCTGAAGGAGAACAAGATGATGTGTCTCCTACAGTTTCTGTAGGACCTTCTCCCTCTGATTTTGAAGCCCTTATTAATCACCAGTTAAGAGTCATTACTAAAGTCTCTAAATTGGATTGGGACAGTCTTGTTACAGATTTTAATTCCAAAGCTAATCAACATAAACGTCATGTTTTCCGAAGTATGTACGATAAACATGATAGAGATAAAATTGTTCATAATTGGAAGAAATATATTAAGCTTACTGGAGAGAACCTTACATTTTATGATTGGTATGATAAACATCATTCTCAGTGTAAAGTTCTTACTAAATCCCAATGGTTAAAATAGGATAAGTCTAAAACTTTAGCCTTTCATCCTCCCTTAGAAACTATTCTTTTACAAGTTAAAAATGCCTCTGTGGTTGCTAGTCCTTTTAAGGTCGCTGACGGTAAAACTGATGATAAAAAAATCATTGAACAAAATAATTTCACTAATCAGTATTTAGCCACCATAGGTAAACAACTTGATAAAATTGAAGAAAAATTTGATAATACCCTTATTAAAAATCCTGAAAAGAAACTAGATCAACCTTTATTAACTCTCCCTGATAACATAGATGGAAAGGGATTGCCAAGCAAAGATTCTGACCTGGTTAAAAGTATTGATAAGCTCATTAAAAAGATTAGTTCTAGTACTGGCGAAGCTAGTGGAACTGTTGCCATCATTGATCAGATTCAGGAATCTGACGATGATTACAATAGTGATTCAGAAGAGATTTCTGAAGTCGCTTCTGTTCCTGACCTTACTGAACAATTAAATAAGTTAACTTTTAATAACACTAGTGTTACTAAAAATTGGTATACTAGACCTACTCCCCCCGATCTTCAGTTCAAAGAAAAAAACCTTGATAATCAATTTTCTGTTTCGTCTAATAAAATTTATGAATGGAATATTGATGGTTTCAGTGAGCATCAAATTCTCACTAAGATGAACCATTTGTCTATGGTAGCCAATAGTTATATCACAGCATTTAACAATCTTACTCAGCCTGATATCGTTGAAATTTTAACTAATGGTTTTACGGGTGTTCTTCGTTCTTGGTGGGAAAAACACCTGGATGAGGACGCTAGGAATTCTATTATTCATGCTTATCAGTTAGATGACAATGGTCAGCCTATCTTCAGAGAGGATATTGGCTTTGGTGTTCCTGATGGTATTAACACGCTAATTTTCACAATAATAAAACATTTCATTGGAACCCCTAGCAATATCACTGAGAGGATCCATGATCAGTTAAGTAATCTCACTTGTCCTACCTTAAGTGATTTTAGGTGGTACAAGGATGTTTTTATTTCACGCGTTATGCTTCGTAATGATAGTAACAAACCCTTTTGGAAAGAAAAATTTGTTAATGGTCTTCCTTCTTTATTTGCTCATAAAGTCCGTGAAGAACTTAGTAAAACTTTAGGGTATATTGATTATGATAATATGACTTATGGTGATATAATCAGCTATATTAAAAAAATTGGACTGAAAATGTGTATTGACTTTAAAATTGCTAAACAAGCCGCTAAAGATAAGAAGAAAGCTAAATATGAGCTTGGTACCTTTTGTGAACAATATGGTTTGCCTCCTATTGCCCCTTTTAGACGAAAATATAAGAAGAATCAAATGGAAAGCCACAAAAAACGTAAGCATCATAAGAAGCGTTCTAGTCAAAATAATAATAAAGAAAGCTATTATGATAAACCTAAGTCTAAAAGGAAAACTCATAATAAAAAACCTGCCTTAAAATCTAGTGAAAAGAGTAAAATAACCTGTTACAATTGTGGTAAAAAGGGACATTATAAAAATGAATGTAAGGTAAAACAAAAGTTAAGTCAGTTAAATATCTCTAATGAAGATACTGAAATTTTTTTAGAGTTAATAAGAATTCAGTCGGATGTTGATAATAACCACTCTGATATTCCTTTTTCTTCTAATAATGATGATGATAGTAATCAGACCCCTAGTGAAGATAATGAAGTTACTCTTTGTACTGATAATTGTAGATCTGATTGTTGTAAAACTATTAATGTTCTTAACGTAGAAGATCAAGAAAGCTCTTTGTTAATCGAGTTAATTAGTAAGCTTACTGATGAAAATTTAAAATTACAGTACATGAAACAATTAAAAGAATTATTTACTAAAAACAATTCAACGAAAGGTAAGGTTATTAAAGGAAAAGACAAACCGGTAATTAGCCTTAATAAAACCCTTGAAAGATTTAAGATGGCTGAGAAAGAAATAACTCTTCCAGAATTAAATCAAGAAGTTAACAAACTTAAAAAGGAAATTTCTGGTCTTAAGACTGATATCTCTGAGTTAAGAAAAGATATGACTAATTTGGCCTCTAAAAGGTCAGATCTTCATATTTCCGATTCTTCCGATAGTGAGGATCAACCTGAATCTTCAGGAGCCAAGGATGAAGAGTCCTTGCTTATGGTTCAAGGTAATTCTTTAAAAAGATTGAAAGATATAACTATTCAAAAATGGTACATCATGGTCCGTTTAATGATTAATGGAACTTTTGCTATTCAACTTCATGCTCTTGTGGATACTGGTGCAGACCTTAATTGCATTCAGGAAGGTTTAATCCCTACCCAGTTCTATGTTAAAACATGTGAACGATTAAACTCTGCTAATGGTAGCTGTATGGAAATAAAATATAAACTTCCTAGAGTTCATATTTGTCAAGATAATATGTGTTTCAAAACTTCCTTTGTTCTTATTCGAAACTTGACTGATAAAATAATATTAGGTTTACCGCTTATATATTTATTATATCCATTCACTACTAGTAACAATGGTTTGACTACTGAACACCTAGGACAGAAGGTGATATTTGAATTCATCACTCAACCTAAGGAAAGAGACTTAAAATTCATTCAGAATGAGTCTATTTCAAAGTCGCTCAATTTGTTAAATTGTAAAACTTCTCAGTTAAAATACTTAAAACAAGAGATTAAGTATAAACATGTTGAGGATCTTCTTCTACTTGATAAGATTCAGGATAAGATAGAAGAACTTCGTCTATTTATGGTTAAAAATTTATGTGCTAACTCTCCCAATGCCTTTTGGCATCGAAGGAAGCATGTTGTTAAACTTCCTTATGCTAAGGAATTTAAGGAGCATTTAATTCCTACTAAGCCCAGACCTATCCAGATGAGTCATCAACAAATGGAATTATGTAAGCAAGAGATTAATGATTTGCTTGCTAAAGGCCTAATAAAACATAGTAAGTCTCCTTGGTCTTGTCCAGCCTTTTACGTTAATAATGAAGCTGAAAAAGAAAGAGGAGTCCCTCGCCTAGTTATTAATTATAAACCTCTTAACAAGGTTCTTGAATGGATTAGGTATCCCCTTCCCAATAAAGAAGACCTTCTGAGTCGACTTAGTAATGCTACTATTTTTAGTAAATTCGATCTTAAGTCGGGTTTTTGGCAAGTCAGTATTCATCCCAGTGATAGATATAAAACTGCCTTCACTACCCCCTTTGGTCATTATGAATGGGTTGTTCAAGCGTTTAGCTTAAAGAATGCCCCTAGTGAATTTCAAAATATTCTCAATGAAATTTTGAATCCTTTCAGTCATTTTATCATTGTTTATATTGATGACATTCTGGTTTTTTCCAAGTCAATTGATGAACATTTCAAACACTTGAATTCGTTCTTCAAAGCCATTAAAATCAATGGTTTGGTTCTTTCACCGACCAAGTGCAGTCTCTTTCAAGTTAGGGTTAAGTTTCTTGGTCATGATATTCATCATGGTTTGGTCCGTCCAATCCAAAAAGTCATTCAATTTGCTGATAAATTTCCTAACAAAATTTTTGATAAAACTCAACTCCAGCTTTTTTTAGGATCTCTTAATTACGTCGGCAAGTTTTATCAAAATCTTAGAAAAATCTGTAAACCTTTGTTTCTCCGTTTAAAGAAGAATCCTCCTCCTTGGACTAATGAGCATACTGCCATCATCCAACAAGTTAAGAAATATGTTAAGGTCCTTCCTTGCCTTGGCATATCTAATGAATCTGCCTTTAAAATTATTGAAACTGACGCCTCCGAAATTGGCTTCGGTGGTATCTTGAAGCAGAAATTTACTCCTGCTTCATCTGAGCAAATTGTTCGGTTCCACTCTGGCGCGTGGAATCAAGCCCAATTAAATTATAGCACGATTAAAAAAGAAATTTTAGCTTTGGTTTTATGTATTAGTAAATTTCAAAATGACTTATTAAATCAAAAAATTTTGGTTCGCATTGACTGTAAGTCGGCAAAATATATTTTGGAAAAGGATGTTAAAAGTATTGCTGCTAAACACATTTTTGCCAGATGGCAATCTATTTTAAGTATTTTTGATTTTGATATTGATTACATTAAAGGCAGTGATAATTCAGTTCCTGATTTTTTGACTCGGGAATTTATTAATTCAGGTACCCCTCAAATTCAAAATGAGTGTGAGAGGATCCAGTAAGAATGTTCGTGCCCCTGGCCCTCCTGGCCCAGACCAGTCTAGTCAGAAGCCCATGGGAGCTGTAATCCCTCATCCAGTTACATCTCTTACTGTAGTTAATAGGTTCACCCCTCTTGTTTCTGGAACAAAGCCATACACTTCGGCTCTGGTCCAGCCTCCTCGTATGATTGATCCTTTTGCTTCGTCCAGTAATCCTTCTGCTGGTCAACGTACTCCAACCGAGTACATTCCTGTTTATTCCACCAATTTATTTCATATTGAAAGACATATGAAATCAATTGATGATTCTATTAAGTTAGCTGCCCAGTTCTTTCCAACTGGCTGGCATTTTATTCCTCTGGCTCCTTATAAATCTCTTATGTATTATAAGGATGTCTTGCTTCAAACTCAGTCAATCCTTATTAGACCAATTTATGATAGAAATGATTCCTCAAAAATCATCTATCATTCTCTATATATTAAACAGATTATCACCATGCCAAACTGGGGTAATCATCCGTCAGATTTAAGACAGTTAGATGGTCATGATAGCCAGTTCTGCTATTATGATTACATGGAAGCTTGGAACAGGGTTTTTCTGTTTCAAACTCCATCGTTTAGTCATTCGTGGTTCATTCAATTTGACCACAAATTTAAAAGTCAAATCCCTCATTGGTTTGTTTTATGGTGGGAACGCTTTGGTCTCATCTATAAAATTCTTCCAATTGAGCTTCAGTCAGTCCTTAATGTTTTCAGTGCTAGAGTTCCTGCTGTGCAGTCTAATTGCTGCATTTCAGTAATTCTTCATTTCGCTAGTAAATACAAAATTCCATGGATTCTTAAATGGAATTATGGATTCTATTCTCCCGTTGCTAATGTTGCTCTTTCTTCTGTTGTTTCTTCCGAGAAAGTGGTTTCCAGTAATAACCTTAGTCAAATTACTCATGTTACTCGTGAATTTTCAATAAAATGGTGGGATAAGTTTGATCCTTATCGCATTGTTGGTCAAGTCCAGAAGGAATTTCCTAATCCTTCTCCTATTCAAACGGTTCCTCCTCTAAATGAATCATCCTCTAGTAAATCAAAATCCAAAAAATCTTCTGCTTCAAAGTTAGATTTTGCGGATATTGATCATTGTACTGATAATGAGTTAAAACAGTTGTCTCGTCTTATTAAAAAACGAATGGATAAACTCAGTGATGACTCAGTTCCCTCTGTCTGTTCATCCACTTCGTCCCATTCCAGTCATCATTCTAGTCATAATGATCCGTACGGAAGCATCTCCCTTCAAGATGCTCAGGACCCATTTGCCTAGAATTCCTACAGTTACATTGGTCAGCCTTGTTGCAAGATGCTCCTGCCCGCGTAGCCCGTGCTCATTTGTCCAAAGTAGCCGAAAGCATGTGATGAGTCATTTGTCGTCTTGTATTTGTCTTGTCCTGTTTATCGGCCATCTGTGGTCGATTAGTCAAAAGTTATTCTGTTCTGTATTATTGAGTCTGTATTTTATTCAAAACGCGTCTGTAATAGTGAAAAGCTGATTGTAATAGTCAAAACTGTTGTAATAATGCTTTCATCTTTTGATAAAGTATTACTGTTATGAAATAGTCATTCATGTTTTGTAATCATTGAGTTGTATTAGTAACGCCTTTTCTCTTCCTATATAAGAGAGGCTTGGTCATTTGTTTTAGGCAGGATTTAGTAATCCAATAGAGCGCTTGTGAAGACTTAGATTCCTATCTAACGAATCTTCAGCACTCTTGCCTTCTTCCTTAGACATGTTAAGTTTCTATAATCGAGTCTGTTTGTAAGTAACCCTATTCACTTTGTTTGTAATTATTTCATTATTCAATAAAGTTTTGTTTATATTTAAACTGTTTATTCAACTTATGAACTGCTGTTATTATTTCTTATAGTTTTGCTATAGTTGTAATTCAGTTTTTATGCGCCACTCTTTGTCTTTCAGTCTTCCGCCTTTTGGTATCAAAGCCATGTGTTGTCTTTTGCTAAGCGTAGTTCTTCATCTGTTTAATCTTAGTCATTTTTAAAAATCAAAAGTTTTTGATCTCTCTTTGTTCTAGAAGTCACCTAGTCTCTTTGTATAAACCACCCTCCATCGCCATAGGTCCCTGTCCAGCCTTTGTAAGTCTCGTGTGTGTGAGCAGTTTTGGCTTTCTGGGAATCACTAGATGATAGGGTATGTGTTTGTGTTAAGCAAAGAAAGGGGTATGTATGAAAGAACCCAGAGATATTAAAACCTTTAATTTTTAAACATGAGTAGATTATTCAGATCTAGTTCATCGGTTAGTAATAGATCTTCTCTTCCTTCTGTTCCAAACATAGTTAACCAAGAAGAACATAGTTATGAAAATATTAATCAAACCCTTAATAACTGGAACATACCTAGTGTGTCTCCTAAGGAGATTTACCAGTCAACTTTTATTGATAATTTTAGAACTGATTATAATGTTAAAACTGTTGAACGTGTTTATGCTATTAATAAAGAATATGAAAATTGTAGTCTTCTTTCTCCTGAGGTTATTAATAAACATCGCAAGAAAGGATATAATTTTATTCATATTGGCTTAGTTCAGGTTGCAGTTAAACCATTAACTATTAAAGGAATAAATTCAAGTGTCTTTTTATGTTTAAGAGATGCTCGTTATCTCAATTATGCTCCTAGTATTATTGGAATCATGGAATCTAGTCTGCATGATGGTCCTATCCATTTTAATTGCTTTTCAGATCTTCTTTTGAGTTTATCTGATATTAATTTATTAAAAGCTTTAACTTTGAATATTAAAACTGCTGGCGAGATAACTCAAATGATTGAGGGTTCTCAACCTATAGCCTTGATTTACAGAATTTATTATAAAGTTATGAAAACCAATTTAAATATTCACGCACTCAATAAAAGTCCTAAAGATCATATTGTGTTAATTCAAAGTAGTACTAATAACGCTAATATCCAAACACCAAAGACTATTCTTTGGAAAGACGTTACGTTACCTAGTCAATGGATTCTTTCCCAAGAAATTTCGCAAAAACCTATTAATAATAATTTATTAAATTTAGATAATATTAAACAATTTTCTGATGGTACTGTTCGTGTCAGTTTCGAACGTACTAAAAGGCCTTTTATTATTGAAGAATTTACTAATTCTTCAGTCCCTTCTGCTTCCAGAAGAGATACCGAAGTTTTAAGTGACTTTTCTATTCCTGATGTTAAACTGAAAAGTGTGTTGAATCAGGGACAGACAAGTCATCCTTGTTACACTCCAGCCTTTCATGCTGAAGGAGAACAAGATGATGTGTCTCCTACAGTTTCTGTAGGACCTTCTCCCTCTGATTTTGAAGCCCCTAATAATCACCAGTTAAGAGTCATTACTAAAGTCTCTAAATTGGATTGGGACAGTCTTGTTACAGATTTTAATTCCAAAGCTAATCAACATAAACATCATGTTTTCCGAAGTATGTACGATAAACATGATAGAGATAAAATTGTTCATAATTGGAAGAAATATATTAAGCTTACTGGAGAGAACCTTACATTTTATGATTGGTATGATAAACATCATTCTCAGTGTAATGTTCTTACTAAATCCCAATGGTTAAAAGAGGATAAGTCTAAAACTTTAGCTTCTCATCCTCCCTTAGAAACTATTCTTTTACAAGTTAAAAATGCCTCTGTGGTTGCTAGTCCTTTTAAGGTCGCTGACGGTAAAACTGATGATAAAAAAATCATTGAACAAAATAATTTCACTAATCAGTATTTAGCCACCATAGGTAAACAACTTGATAAAATTGAAGAAAAATTTGATAATACCCTTATTAAAAATCCTGAAAAGAAACTAGATCAACCTTTATTAACTCTCCCTGATAACATAGATGGAAAGGGATTGCCAAGCAAAGATTCTGACCTGGTTAAAAGTATTGATAAGCTCATTAAAAAGATTAGTTCTAGTACTGGCGAAGCTAGTGGAACTGTTGCCATCATTGATCAGATTCAGGAATCTGACGATGATTACAATAGTGATTCAGAAGAGATTTCTGAAGTCGCTTCTGTTCCTGACCTTACTGAACAATTAAATAAGTTAACTTTTAATAACACTAGTGTTACTAAAAATTGGTATACTAGACCGACTCCCCCCGATCTTCAGTTCAAAGAAAAAAACCTTGATAATCAATTTTCTGTTTCGTCTAATAAAATTTATGAATGGAATATTGATGGTTTCAGTGAGCATCAAATTCTCACTAAGATGAACCATTGTCTATGGTAGCCAATAGTTATATCACAGCGTTTAACAATCTTACTCAGCCTGATATCGTTGAAATTTTAACTAATGGTTTTACGGGTGTTCTTCGTTCTTGGTGGGAAAAACACCTGGATGAGGACGCTAGGAATTCTATTATTCATGCTTATCAGTTAGATGACAATGGTCAGCCTATCTTCAGAGAGGATATTGGCTTTGGTGTTCCTGATGGTATTAACACGCTAATTTTCACAATAATAAAACATTTCATTGGAACCCCTAGCAATATCACTGAGAGGATCCATGATCAGTTAAGTAATCTCACTTGTCCTACCTTAAGTGATTTTAGGTGGTACAAGGATGTTTTTATTTCACGCGTTATGCTTCGTAATGATAGTAACAAACCCTTTTGGAAAGAAAAATTTGTTAATGGTCTTCCTTCTTTATTTGCTCATAAAGTCCGTGAAGAACTTAGTAAAACTTTAGGGTATATTGATTATGATAATATGACTTATGGTGATATAATCAACTATATTAAAAAAATTGGACTGAAAATGTGTATTGACTTTAAAATTGCTAAACAAGCCGCTAAAGATAAGAAGAAAGCTAAATATGAGCTTGGTACCTTTTGTGAACAATATGGTTTGCCTCCTATTGCCCCTTCTAGACGAAAATATAAGAAGAATCAAATGGAAAGCCACAAAAAACGTAAGCATCATAAGAAGCGTTCTAGTCAAAATAATAATAAAGAAAGCTATTATGATAAACCTAAGTCTAAAAGGAAAACTCATAATAAAAAACCTGCCTTAAAATCTAGTGAAAAGAGTAAAATAACCTGTTACAATTGTGGTAAAAAGGGACATTATAAAAATGAATGTAAGGTAAAACAAAAGTTAAGTCAGTTAAATATCTCTAATGAAGATACTGAAATTTTTTAGAGTTAATAAGAATTCAGTCGGATGTTGATAATAACCACTCTGATATTCCTTTTTCTTCTAATAATGATGATGATAGTAATCAGACCCCTAGTGAAGATAATGAAGTTACTCTTTGTACTGATAATTGTAGATCTGATTGTTGTAAAACTATTAATGTTCTTAACGTAGAAGATCAAGAAAGCTCTTTGTTAATCGAGTTAATTAGTAAGCTTACTGATGAAAATTTAAAATTACAGTACATGAAACAATTAAAAGAATTATTTACTAAAAATAATTCAACGAAAGGTAAGGTTTTTAAAGGAAAAGACAAACCGGTAATTAACCTTAATAAAACCCTTGAAAGATTTAAGATGGCTGAGAAAGAAATAACTCTTCCAGAATTAAATCAAGAAGTTAACAAACTTAAAAAGGAAATTTCTGGTCTTAAGACTGATATCTCTGAGTTAAGAAAAGATATGACTAATTTGGCCTCTAAAAGGTCAGATCTTCATATTTCCGATTCTTCCGATAGTGAGGATCAACCTGAATCTTCAGGAGCCAAGGATGAAGAGTCCTTGCTTATGGTTCAAGGTAATTCTTTAAAAAGATTGAAAGATATAACTATTCAAAAATGGTACATCATGGTCCGTTTAATGATTAATGGAACTTTTGCTATTCAACTTCCTGCTCTTGTGGATACTGGTGCAGACCTTAATTGCATTCAGGAAGGTTTAATCCCTACCCAGTTCTATGTTAAAACATGTGAACGATTAAACTCTGCTAATGGTAGCTGTATGGAAATAAAATATAAACTTCCTAGAGTTCATATTTGTCAAGATAATATGTGTTTCAAAACTTCCTTTGTTCTTATTCGAAACTTGACTGATAAAATAATTTTAGGTTTACCGTTTATATATTTATTATATCCATTCACTACTAGTAACAATGGTTTGACTACTGAACACCTAGGACAGAAGGTGATATTTGAATTCATCACTCAACCTAAGGAAAGAGACTTAAAATTCATTCAGAATGAGTCTATTTCAAAGTCGCTCAATTTGTTAAATTGTAAAACTTCTCAGTTAAAATACTTAAAACAAGAGATTAAGTATAAACATGTTGAGGATCTTCTTCTACTTGATAAGATTCAGGATAAGATAGAAGAACTTCGTCTATTTATGGTTAAAAATTTATGTGCTAACTCTCCCAATGCCTTTTGGCATCGAAGGAAGCATGTTGTTAAACTTCCTTATGCTAAGGAATTTAAGGAGCATTTAATTCCTACTAAGGCCAGACCTATCCAGATGAGTCATCAACAAATGGAATTATGTAAGCAAGAGATTAATGATTTGCTTGCTAAAGGCCTAATAAAACATAGTAAGTCTCCTTGGTCTTGTCCAGCCTTTTACGTTAATAATGAAGCTGAAAAAGAAAGAGGAGTCCCTCGCCTAGTTATTAATTATAAACCTCTTAACAAGGTTCTTGAATGGATTAGGTATCCCCTTCCCAATAAAGAAGACCTTCTGAGTCGACTTAGTAATGCTACTATTTTTAGTAAATTCGATCTTAAGTCGGGTTTTTGGCAAGTCAGTATTCATCCCAGTGATAGATATAAAACTGCCTTCACTACCCCCTTTGGTAATTATGAATGGGTTGTTCAAGCGTTTGGCTTAAAGAATGCCCCCAGTGAATTTCAAAATATTCTCAATGAAATTTTGAATCCTTTCAGTCATTTTATCATTGTTTATATTGATGACATTCTGGTTTTTTCCAAGTTAATTGATGAACATTTCAAACACTTGAATTCGTTCTTCAAAGCCATTAAAATCAATGGTTTGATTCTTTCACCGACCAAGTGCAGTCTCTTTCAAGTTAGGGTTAAGTTTCTTGGTTATGATATTCATCATGGTTTGGTCCGTCCAATCCAAAGAGTCATTCAATTTGCTGATAAATTTCCTGACAAAATTATGATAAAACTCAACTCCAGCGTTTTTTAGGATCTCTTAATTACGTCGGCAAGTTTTATCAAAATCTTAGAAAAATCTGTAAACCTTTGTATCTCCGTTTACAGAAGAATCCTCCTCCTTGGACTGATGAGCATACTGCCATCATCCAACAAGTTAAGAAATATGTTAAGGTCCTTCCTTGCCTTGGCATATCTAATGAATCCGCCTTCAAAATTGTTGAAACTGACGCCTCCGAAATTAGCTTCGGTGGTATCTTGAAGCAGAAATTGACTCCTGCTTCATCTGAGCAAATTATTCGGTTCCACTCTGGCGCGTGGAATCAAGCCCAATTAAATTATAGCACGATTAAAAAAGAAATTTTAGCTTTAGTTTTATGTATTAGTAAATTTTAAAATGACTTATTAAATCAAAAATTTGTGGTTGGCATTGACTGTAAGTCAGCAAAATATATTTTGGAAAAGGATGTTAAAAATATTGCTGCTAAACACATTTTTGCCAGATGGCAATCTATTTTAAGTATTTTTGATTTTGATATTGATTACATTAAAGGCAGTGATAATTCAGTTCCTGATTTTTTGACTCGGGAATTTATTAATTCAGGTACCCCTCAAATTCAAAATGAGTGTGAGAGGATCTAATAAGAATGTTCAGGCCCCTGGCCCTCCTGGCCCAGACCAGTCTAATCAGAAGCCCATGGGAGCTGTAATCCCTCATCCAGTTACACCTCTTACTGTAGTTAATAGGTTTACCCCTCTTGTTTCTGGAACAAAGCCATACACTTCGGCTCTGGTCCAGCCTCCTCGTATGATTGATCCTTTTGCTTCTTCCAGTAATCCTTCTGCTGGTCAACGTACTCCAACCGAGTACATTCCTGTTTATTCCACCAATTTATTTTATATTGAAATACATATGAAATCAATTGATGATCCTATTAAGTTGGCTACCCAGTTCTTTCCAACTGGCTGGCATTTTATTCCTCTGGCTCCTTATAAATCTCTTATGTATTATAAGGATGTCTTGCTTCAAACTCAGTCAATCCTTATTAAACCAATTTATGATAGAAATGATTCCTCAAAAATCATCTATCATTCTCTATATATTAAACAGATTATCACCATGCCAAACTAGGGTAATCATCCGTCAGATTTAAGACAGTTAGATGGTCATGATAGCCAGTTCTGCTATTATGATTACATGGAAGCTTGGAACAGGGTTTTTCTGTTTCAAACTCCATCGTTTAGTCATTCGTGGTTCATTCAATTTGACCACAAATTTAAAAGTCAAATCCCTCATTGGTTTGTTTTATGGTGGGAACGCTTTGGTCTCATCTATAAAATTCTTCCAACTGAGCTTCAGTCAGTCCTTAATGTTTTCAGTGCTAGAGTTCCTGCTGTGCAGTCTAATTGCTGCATTCCAGTAATCCTTCATTTCGCTAGTAAATACAAAATTCTATGGATTCTTAAATGGAATTATAGATTCTATTCTCCCGTTGCTAATGTTGCTCTTTCTTCTGTTGTTTCTTCCGAGAAAGAGGTTTCCAGTAATAACCTTAGTCAAATTACTCATGTTACTCGTGAATTTTCAGTAAAATGGTGGGATAAGTTTGATCCTTATCGCATTGTTGGTCAAGTCCAGAAGGAATTTCCTAATCCTTCTCCTATTCAAACGGTTCCTCCTCTAAAAGAATCATCCTCTAGTAAATTAAAATCCAAAAAATCTTCTGCTTCAAAGTTAGATTTTACGGATATTGATCATTGTACTGATAATGAGTTAAAACAGTTGTCTCATCTTATTAAAAAATGAATGGATAAACTCCGTGAGGACTCAGTTCCCTCTGTCTGTTCATCCTCTTCGTCGCATTCCAGTCATCATTCTAGTCATAATGATCCGTACGGAAGCATCTCCCTTCAAGATGCTCAGGACCCATTTGCTTAGAATTCCTACTGTTACATTGGTTAGCCTTGTTGCAAGATGCTCCTGCCCGCGTAGCCCGTGCTCCTTTGTCCAAAGTAGCCGAAAGCATGTGATGAGTCATTTGTCGTCTTGTATTTGTCTTGTCCTGTTTGTCGGCCATCTGTGGTCGATTAGTCAAAAGTTATTCTGTTCTGTATTATTGAGTCTGTATTTTATTCAAAACGCGTCTGTAATAGTGAAAAGCTGATTGTAATAGTCAAAATTGTTGTAATAATGCTTTCATCTTTTGATAAAGTATTACTGTTATGAAATAGTCATTCATGTTTTGTAATCATTGAGTTGTATTAGTAACGCCTTTTCTCTTCCTATATAAGAGAGGCTTGGTCATTTGTTTTAGGCAGGATTTAGTAATCCAATAGAGCGCTTGTGAAGACTTAGATTTCTATCTAACGAATCTTCAGCACTCTTGCCTTCTTCCTTAGACATGTTAAGTTTCTATAATCGAGTCTGTTTGTAAGTAACCCTATTCACTTTGTTTGTAATTATTTCATTACTCAATAAAGTTTTGTTTATATTTAAACTCTTGTTTCTACTTATGAACTGCTGTTATTATTTCTTATAGTTTTGCTATAGCTGTAATTCAGCTTTTATGCGCCACTCTTTGTCTTTCAGTCTTCCGCCTTTTGGTATCAGAGCCATGTGTTATCTTTTGCTAAGCGTAGTTCTTCATCTGTTTAATCTTAATCATTTTTAAAAATCAAAGTTTTGATCTCTCTTGTTCTAGAAGTCACCTAGTCTCTTTGTATAAACCACCCTCCATCGCCATAGGTCCCTGTCCAGCCTTTGTAAGTCTCGTGTGTGTGAGCAGTTTTGGCTTTCTGGGAATCACTAGATGATAGGGTATGTGTTTGTGTTAAGCAAAGAAAGGGGTATATATGAAAGAACCCAGAGATATTAAAACCTTTAATTTTTAAACATGAGTAGATTATTCAGATCTAGTTCATCGGTTAGTAATAGATCTTCTCTTCCTTCTGTTCCAAACATAGTTAACCAAGAAGAACATAGTTATGAAAATATTAATCAAACCCTTAATAACTGGAACATACCTAGTGTGTCTCCTAAGGAGATTTACCAGTCAACTTTTATTGATAATTTTAGAACTGATTATATGTTAAAACTGTTGAACGTGTTATGCTATTAATAAAGAATATGAAAATTGTAGTCTTCTTCTCCTGAGGTTATTAATAAACATCGCAAGAAAGGATATAATTTTATTCATATTGGCTTAGTTCAGGTTGCAGTTAAACCATTAACTATTAAAGGAATAACTCAAGTGTCTTTTTATGTTTAAGAGATGCTCGTTATCTCAATTATGCTCCTAGTATTATTGGAATCATGGAATCTAGTCTGCATGATGGTCCTATCATTTTAATTGCTTTCCAGATCTTCCTTTGAGTTTATCTGATATTAATTTATTAAAAGCTTTAACTCTGAATATTAAAACTGCTGGCGAGATAACTCAAATGATTGAGGGTTCTCAACCTTTAGCCTTGATTTACAGAATTTATTATAAGGTTATGAAAACCAATTTAAATATTCACGCACTCAATAAAAGTCCTAAGGATCATACTGTATTAATTCAAAGTAGTACTAATAACGCTAATATTCAAACACAAAAGAGTATTCTTTGGAAAGACGTTACGTTACCTAGTCAATGGATTCTTCCCAAGAAATTCCACAAAAACCTATTAATAATAATTTATTAAATTTAGATAATATTAAATAATTTTCTGATGGTACTGTTCGAGTCAGTTTCGAGCGTACTAAAAGACCTTTTATTATTGAAGAATTTACTAATTCTTCAGTCCCTTCTGCTTCTAGAAGAGATATCGAAGTTTTAAGTGACTTTTCTATTCCTGATGTTAAATGAAAGGTGTGTTGAATCAGGGACAGACAAGTCATCCTTGTTACACTCCTGCCTTTTATGCTGAAGGAGAACAAGATGATGTGTCGCCTACAGTTTCTGTAGGACCTTCTCCCTCTGATTTTGAAGCCCCTATTAATCACCAGTTAAGAGTCATTACTAAAGTCTCTAAATTGGATTGGGACAGTCTTGTTACTGATTTTAATTCCAAAGCAAATCAACAAAAACGTCATGTTTTCAGAAATATGTACGATAAACATGATAGAGATAAAATTGTCCATAATTGGAAGAAATATATTAAGCTTAGTGGAGAGAACCTTACATTTTATGATTGGTATGATAAACATCATCCAGTGTAAAGTTCTTACTAAATCCCAATGGTTAAAAGAGGATAAGTCTAAAACTTTAGCTTCTCATCCTCCCTTAGAAACTATTCTTTTACAAGTTAAAAATGCCTCTGTGGTTGCTAGTACTTTTAAGGTCGCTGATGGTAAAACTGATGATAAAAAAATCATTGAACACAATAATTTCACTAATCAGTATTTAGCCACCATAGGTAAACAACTTGATAAAATTGAAGAAAAATTTATAATACTCTTATTAAAAATCCTGATAAGAAACTTGATCAACCTTTATTAACTCTCCCTGATAACAGAGATGGAAAGGGATTCCCAGCAAAGATTCTGACCTAGTTAAAAGTATAGATAAGCTTATTAAAAAGATTGGTTCTAGTACTGGCGAAGCTAGTGGAACTGTTGCCATCATTGATCAGATTCAGGAATCTGACGATGAATACAATAGTGATTCAGAAGAGATTTCTGAAGTCGCTTCTGTTCCTGACCTTACTGAAATTAAATAAGTTAACTTTTAATAACACAAGTGTTACTAAAAATTGGTATACTAGACCTACTCCCCCCGATCTTCAGTTTGAAGAAAAAAACCTTGATAATCAATTTTTGTTTCGTCTAATAAAATTTATGAATGGAAATTAATGGTTTTAGTGAGAATCAAATTCTCACTAAGATGAACCATTTGTCTATGGTAGCCAATAGTTATATCACAACATTTAACAATCTTACCCAGCCTGATATCGTTGAAATATTAACTAATGGTTTTACGGGTGTTCTTCGTTCTTGGTGGGAAAAACACCTGGATGAGGACGCTAGGAATTCTATTATTCATGCCTACCAGTTAGATGACAATGGTCAGCCTATCTTCAGAGAAGATATTGGCTTTGGTGTTCCTGATGGTATTAACACGCTAATTTTCACAATAATAAAACATTTCATTGGAACCCCTAGCAATATCACTGAGAGGATCCATGACCAGTTAAGTAATCTCACTTGTCCTACCTTAAGTGATTTTAGGTGGTATAAGGATGTTTTTATTTCACGTGTTATACTTCGTAATGATAGTAACAAACCCTTTTGGAAAGAAAAATTTGTTAATGGTCTTCCTTCTTTATTTGCTCATAAAGTCCGTGAACAACTTAGTAAAACTTTAGGGTATATTGATTATGATAATCTGACTTATGGTGATATAATCAGCTATATTCAAAAAATTGGACTAAAAATGTGTATTGACTTTAAAATTGCTAAACAACCGCTAAAGATAAGAAGAAAGCTAAATATGAGCTTGGTACCTTTTGTGAACAATATGGTTTGCCTCCTATTGCCCCTTCTAGACGAAAATATAAGAAGAAGCAAATGGAAAGCCACAAAAAACGTAAGCATCATAAGAGGCGTTCTAGTCAAAATAATAATAAAGATAGCTATTATGATAAACCTAAGTCTAAAAGAAAAACTCATAATAAAAAACCTGCCTTAAAATCTAGTGAAAAGAGTAAAATAACCTGTTACAATTGTGGTAAAAAGGGACATTATAAAAATGAGTGTAAGGTAAAACAAAAGTTAAGTAAGTTAAATATCTCTAATGAAGATACTGAAATTTTTTTAGAGCTAATAAGAATTCAGTCGGATGTTGATAATAATCACTCTGATATTCATTTTTCTTCTAATAATGATGATGATGGTAATCAGACCCTTAGTGAAGATAATGAAGTTACTCTTTGTACTGACAATTGTAGATATGATTGTTGTAAAACTATTAATGTTCTTAACAAAGAAAATCAAAAAGCTCTTTGTTAATCGAATTAATTAGTAAGCTTACTGATGAAAATTTAAAATTACAGTACATGAAACAGTTAAAAGAATTATTTACTAAAAACAATTCTGAAAAGAGTAAGGTTATTAAAGGAAAAGACAAACCGGTAATTAGCCTTAATAAAACCTTTGAAAGATTTAAGACGGCTGAGAAAGAGATAACTCTTCCAGAATTAAATCAAGAAGTTAATAAACTTAAAAAGGAAATTTCTGGTCTTAAGTCTGATATCTTTGAGTTAAGAAAAGATATGACCAATTTGGCCCCTAAAAGGTCAGATCTTCATATTTCTGATTCTTCTGATAGTGAGGATCAACCTGAATCTTCAGGAGCCAAGGATGAAGAGTCCTTGCTTATAGTTCAAGGTAATTCTTTAAAAAGATTGAAAGATATAACTATTCAAAAATGGTACATCATGGTCCGTTTAATGATTAATGGAACTTTTGCTATTCAACTTCCTGCTCTTGTGGATACAGGTGCAGACCTTAATTGCATTCAAGAAGGTTTAATCCCTACCCAGTTCTATGTTAAAACCAGTGAACGATTAAACTCTGCTAATGGTAGCTGTATGGAAATAAAATATAAACTTCCTAGAGTTCATATTTGTCAAGATAATATGTGTTTCAAAACTTCCTTTGTTCTAATTCGAAACTTGACTGATAAAATAATTTTAGGTTTACCTTTTATATTTACTATATCCTTTCACTACTAGTAACAATGGTTTGACTACAGAACACCTAGGACAGAAGGTGATATTTGAATTCATCTCTCAACCTAAGGAAAGAGACTTAAAATTCATTCAGAATGAGTCTATTTCAAAGTCCCTCAATTTGTTAAATTATAAAACTACTCAGTTAAAATACTTAAAACAAGAGATTAAGTATAAACATGTTGAGGATCTTCTTCTACTTGATAAGATTCAGGATAAAATAGAAGAACTTCGTCTATTTATGGTTAAAAATTTATGTGCTGACTCTCCCAATGCCTTTTGGCATCGAAGGAAGCATGTTGTTAAACTTCCTTATGCTAAGGAATTTAAGGAGCATTTAATTCCTACTAAGGCCAGACCTATCCAAATGAGTCATCAACAAATGGAATTATGTAAGCAAGAGATTAATGATTTGCTTGCTAAAGGCCTAATAAAACATAGTAAGTCTCTTTGGTCTTGTCCAGCCTTTTACGTTAATAATGAAGCTGAAAAAGAAAGAGGAGTCCCTCGCCTTGTTATTAATTATAAACCTCTTAACAAGGTTCTTGAATGGATTAGGTATCCCCTTCCCAATAAAGAAGACGTTCTGAGTCGACTTAGTAATGCTACTATTTTTAGTAAGTTCGATCTTAAGTCGGGTTTTTGGCAAGTAGTATTCATCCCAGTGATAGATATAAAACTGCCTTCACTACCCCCTTTGGTCATTATGAATGGGTTGTTCAAGCGTTTGGCTTAAAGAATGCCCCTAGTGAATTTCAAAATATTCTCAATGAAATTTTGAATCCTTTCAGTCATTTTATCATTGTTATATTGATGACATTCTGGTTTTTTCCAAGTCAATTGATGAACATTTCAAACACTTGAATTCGTTCTTCAAAGCCATTAAAATCAATGGTTTGGTCTTTCACCGACCAAGTGCAGTCTCTTCCAAGTTAGGGTTAAGTTTCTTGGTCATGATATTCATCATGGTTTGGTCCGTCCAATCCAAAGAGTCATTCAATTTGCTGATAAATTTCCTGATAAAATTACTGATAAAACTCAACTCCAGCGTTTTTTAGGGTCTCTTAATTACGTCGGCAAGTTTTATAAACATCAAAGAAAAATCTGTAAACCTTGTTTCTCGGTTTACAGAAGAATCCCCCTTGGACTGATGAGCATACTGCCATTGTCCAACAAGTTAAGAATATGTTAAGGTCCTTCCTTGCCTTGACATATCTAATGAATCCGCCTTCAAAATGTGAAACTGACGCCTCCGAAATTGGCTTCGGTGGTATCTTGAAGCAGAAATTGACTCCTGCTTCATCTGAGCAAATGTTCGATTCCACTCTGGCGCGTGGAATCAAGCCAATTTAAATTATAGCACGATTAAAAAAGAAATTTTAGCTTTCGTTTTATGTATCAGTAAATTTCAAAAGTGAACTTATTAAATAAAAAATTTGGGTTCGCATTGACTGTAAGTCAGCAAAATATATTTTGGAAAAGATGTTAAAAATATTGCTGCTAAACACATTTTTGCCAGATGGCAATATTTTAAGTATTTTTGATTTTGATATTGATTACATTAAAGGTAGTGATAATTCAGTTCCTGATTTTTTGACTCGGGAATTTATTAATTCAGGTACCCCTCAAATTCAAAATGAGTGTGAGAGGACAGTAAGAATGTTCGGGCCCCTGGCCCTCCTGGCCCAGACCAGTCTAGTCAGAAAGCCCATGGGAGCTAAATCCCTCATCCAGTTACACCTCTTACGTAGTTAATAGGTTTACCCTCTTTATTTCTGGAACAAAGCCATACACTTCTCTGGTCCAGCCTCTCTATGATTGATCCTTTTGCTTCGTCCAGTAATCCTTCTGCTGGACAACGTACTCCAACCGAGTACATTCTGTTTATTCCACAATTATTTCTATTGAAAGATATAAAATCAATTGATGATCCTATTAAACTACTGCCCAGTTCTTTCCAACTGGTGGCATTTTATTCCTCTGGCTCCTTATAAATCTCTTATGTATTATAAGAATGTCTTGCTTCAAACTCAGTCAATCCTTATTAAACCAATTTATGATAGAAAATTTCTAAAATCATCTATCATTTCTCTATAGAAATAGAGTATCACCATGCCAAACTGGGGTAATCATCCGTCAGATTTGAGATAGTTAGATGGTCATGATAGCCAGTTCTGCTATATGATTACATGGAAGCTTGGAACAGGGTTTTTCTGTTTCAAACTCCATCGTTTAGTCATTCTTGGTTCATTCAATCGACAACAAATTTAAAAGTAAATCCCTCATTGGTTCGTTTTATGGTGGGAATGCTTGGTCTCATCTATAAAATTCTTCCAAT